>OY970820.1:78718890-81703167 GCA_963853835.1 Calendula officinalis | reverse complement strand
TACGCCGGTGGGTATCAGTCGGTTTATGTGTTGGGGCAGTGTGAAGGTGATTTAGGAGGTGGTGAGTGTGTGAACTGTGTGAAAAATGCGGCGGAGATTGGGAGGAGTGAGTGTCAGAGCTCCATCTCCGGTCACGTTTACCTTCAACAGTGTTATATTAGCTACACATATTATCCCGACGGAGTTCCCGGCGCCGGTAAATATCTATTAATTTTTCTATTTTTTCTGGGATCATGAAAAAATAAAAATTATATTTGGGACTGCATAAGTTCTAACACAAATCACCTGAGGAAATAAAATAATAAATATTATGATGCAGATAGTACAAATTATTATAGCCAGATTATTAATTTGTATTTTGGGAATTGATAAATTGGGGTACATATCGATTGTGGGTCCATTATTCATTTATTTGTGGGTTAATTTGGCGTGTTTGATGTGTTAGTGGTGACAGGAGGTGACGGCGGCGGTATTGGTGGTGTGGAGACAGGGGCGACGGAGATAGATGGCGGAGGTGGTGGTAGAAACAACACGGAGAAAACGGTGGCGATTGTTTTCGGTGGGTTAGCGGGTTTGGGGCTGGTGGTTGCTTTCTTGTTGGTTGTTAAATCAGCTTTCAAAAAGAAAAAAGAACACTACTCCTATGGTCATGGTCCTCATGGAGGTTTACTCTCTCTCTCACACACACGCATACTCACTTTTGGATGTTTAAAACGGACATTGTTAGCTAAACTAGGTCTGTGCAAATTGGATCGAGAATCGGCCGGAACCGCAAGACCGAACTGAGTCATATCGGTTCAGTTCTCGTTTCTAATTTTTATAAAAAATTGGCTCTTGGTTCCAAGCGGTTTAGTTCGATCCGAAACCGAGAAAAATCGGAAATAAAAGTCGAAGAAATTACCTCGGTTCTGTTCCGGTCGGTTCTCGGTCGGTTCGGTCCGGCCAAAATCATTTTTCCAATTCCCAATTCTAATCGATCCGGGCCGGTTTGGTCCTATTCGTGCACAGGTCTAACTTAAACTCATAAGTGTGGGTTGGATAGGGGTAAATTTGGTGGTTTAGTACAATAACATACAATGTTTCTTAATCCAACATTTATGGAAAGTGATTTATTTACCACAACTTTGACTTCAATTATCCCAACTATTACTTGGTATAATTACACATTTTGCTAAAATTTGCATAATGTGATGTATGGAGTAAAAGTTGTGGTACATTAATCATCTTCCTACATTTATAGTCAATTGTAATGTTCATTTTGTTATTCTTGTTCAAATAATGTAGGTCATTGAAGATGGAAAACTGTGTTTGGAGCTTATGCTAAGTGGACATTAAGAAGCAGCCATTGAAGAATGTAAAGAGGCAAAAGGGAAGATAAAGAAGGAGATTTGCTTTGCTTTCTCTTTTGTTGGGGGGGTGGGTGGGTCTATTAACTCAAAAGAGTCTTACCTTCACCTCCAAGTTAAAACTGCTTTTTTAGGATTTAATCAATCACCAAATAGTGTTTATGTTATATGTACATACCAAAACTCTATATAGTATATACTTTGATGATCCAATTATATAAATGGAAAGCTAAATAAGATTCGTGACAATAATATACTCGTATAATCGCCCTTTTCGCGTCTTGATTTCATTTATCAAGACTTCGAAATTGGCCACATTTTGGTGTCATCAGTGGATGAATGAGGACAAGAATTTTTTAGTAATTTTGGTAGGATTTAAATGTGCTTTTTGTTGTTGAATAAACTCTTACACGTGTGAGGAATTTGATATAAAAAAAAGGTGAGTGAAATCCTCTTTTACTTTTGAAGTCACTTACGGGTCCAGGGATTCAAAATTATTGGTGTTATCTTGGGCACTATAGTCTACATTTGGAAAAGCCATGTTTCAGTGACACTTCTTTTTGGCTTTCTTTATATGTTCCACTTTTAATTGTGTAATTACTTTAAAAAACATAACTATACTACATACAAATGATCTAGTCTAGCAGTAAAAGTGTCTGAAATGATCTTCTTAATATCATGAGTTCGATCTCTTCCCTATGTAGACATTTATCAAATAGTGAAGGAAATGTTCAAAAATGATCACGAGAACGATTAGTCTGCGTATATCACGAGCAAAGCTCAACCATCCTGACAGAGTCTGTTATAGATGAGAATATCTTTTAAAGAGGAATAGTATATACATACACAGTAAGGCCTCTCCCAACCGTGACGCGCCACTAAACACATCACTAAACCCTTCCCTACCGACGGGGTACTGACGAGGTCGTGCCAGCAGCAACACATCACTAACCTATCCCCTTTAAAAATAAATATTATAATATTAAATTCCCCCACACATACCTAGTGACGCCTCTCTCCACACGTCGTGTAGACGACGGCAAAGCCACGACGCGCGCCTCCGACGTACCTGTGCCATTGGTGACGGCTCACGACGGAATTTTTTTTGCCCAAGACATCCTCACGACGTAGCGTTGGGACTGATCTAATATTTCAAAAACTAGTCGATTTATAGAAACTGTAACAACTTCTTTTCGTTATAAGGAAAATTAACTTGTGCGAGTTGAAAGGATTGGCAGATATTTATTACACCTTAAAATGTAACTGTGTATTTTAAAATAGGTTTTGTCTAACAACGACGTGTATAAATTAAAATTTAACCTCATTATAACTGAGTGAAAATATACATACTTAAAGCGTATTATTATTATTTTTATTTAAATATCAGTATATTGCCATTAATTGCATAAATAAAGGATTTTTTTACCTAGAGGAAGGTAAAGTTGTTTTTCTATCATGATTGAAGATTTGAAGACATCAACTTCTGATAGCAGCGTTTTTGTTAAAAGGGTTTTACCCTAGAGTTAAGTTTTGATCGTCATGTGCGCTTTTAAATCGCTAACGTGCCGTTTTTAAAATTTCCCCTAATTATCTGGTAATTATTTACTTAAAAAATATCGAAAACGTAATCTTTAGAAAGTTATTCGCAAATCTTAGAACTAAGTTATCACTAGATAGTTTCTGATTTCAGCGTCTAGAATTTGGATGCGCTAAAATGTAAAAATACACATGGAAACAAAGTTTACTAGGTTAGTTACGTCATTTTAAGAAATTATACGAGGATTTAAAAGTTGGATCTCTGCAAATCCCAAGATATATAAAGAAACTTCACCTTTATCATGTGAAATAATTAATAAAAAAGGCAAAGAGGGGAAATAATGGATCTTTCCACCAAGTAGCACAACTAGGACCGTTAAATCGTGTTATTGTTTGTGTTTCTGGATAAAGTGACACGACATGAAAACGTTTAACACGAAAACGACATGACACGAAGTCGTGTTTTATTTTGCTAACACGAACACGACACGATTAAAAAAACGATAATACGATTAACACGACAAACACGACAACACAAAATAAATACTTCCTCCGATTCAAAATAAGTGATACACTTTGGATTTCACGGATTTTGAGGCAAAAGTTTATAATGATGGTTAAATTAGATTAATGATGTTTAAATAAAGTAAAAGTGGAGTTAATGATGTTTAAAAGTAAAAGTAAGGGTAAAGGGATCTTTTCACTTTGTTAAAGTAGATAGTTAGTGGGTGTGGGTCCAAATATTTTTTGCCAAATAAGCTAAATTTTCAAAGTGTATCACTTATTTTGATACACCCCAAAAATGAAAGTGTATCACTTATTTTAAATCGGAGGAAGTAACAAATTTCTTACTTATTAGTACATGCTAAAAGCACGATAAACACGACAAAATCATAACTATCGTGTCAATTTCATGTTAATCTCTGAACACGAACACGACACGACTGCGTGTTTGTTTTACACAACACGAACATGACACGAACACGAATTCAAATTTCAGTTTCGTCTCAATTTCGTTTCGTTTCGTGTATTTTTGTCGTGTCAGGTTTTGACAGCCCTAAGCACAACTTATGAGACTTATGTCAATAACCTTTTATTAACTCAAAATAAACATGTAACGGACTGAAATAAACCCAAAGCAAATGTCACCATATTCGCTACAATTAAAGGGTTTTGATGACCGTGAAACTTGCATAAACATATACATAAACTAGCAAATTCAAAGCATAAGATCTTAATCGTTATCAATTTTCTGCATATTAATATATTATGATAGTTTATTCAGCTAATAGGATATAATTACCATTGCTTTATCCAAAGAAAACGCTACACATAGTGTAACTCTAGATTTCTAGCCCAATACTGCTTTTGATGTTTGATCACAAATATAACCATTTTAGAAATTTAAACGCTTAAGCAGTTGCAGCAGAAGCAATTGTTCCGTTGTTGAAGAGTGGTGAGATATTACTATAATAACCTTCTTCTTCCTCATCTTTATCCCCTTCGATTTCCCACAAAAAACTAGCATATGCTGCATGAACATGACTGACGAAATCTCGAGTTAGATTTATAAATGTCACAATTTCATTAATAATAACGAAAATGTTGTAAAAAACACTTACCTATCTTCTGAAGCTGCATGAACTGCTCTTTCAAAGTAACTTGTAGCTCTATCTTTATCGCGATGAAGCTCCCATAATAATTTTGCATATTGTGAAAGAATTTCACCATCATTGGGGTCCACAAGGATAGCCCTTGAGTAATATTCCTCTGCTCCTTCAAGATCTTGCTTTGACTGCCAAATCATCCAAAAAAAAGTCATACTTTGTATCTAAAAGAGTTCCTTTTTTATTCTTGTCTAAAAATTAAAATAGCAACGCACTTTTATACATGTTCCTCGTTAACCATTGTACAAAATATGCCGTGTTATGTGTCACGCTTGCCAATTCAGCAAATTTCATTGGTTTATCGGGTCATTAAGTAGTCGAATGACCCAAACAGACACAAAGTAAACTTATGCAATGGCTAAACATATACAAATGTAAAAGTAGGTTTTTATTTTGAACAAATATCCTAACTAATTAGATTCTACCACGAGTCCATTTCGATTAAGTTACATGATCTAATTGGTATGAGTTTGCGATATATTAATACCTAAAAAGGTTTATAAAGTACTTAATATTCATCTAAATTTCGCAAAAGATACCTGGTACAGAAAACGGGCATAATTTCCTAGAAACAGAGGACTCCCTGGATTTTCGTTCACCATCTTCCAATAATGCTCCTCTGTATAATGATTGTCACCACCACCGCCGCCTTCTACACGGCCTACATGAGAAAGATTTCGACCACCACCACCGGAGGCACTACCATCTCCATAACCAAACCCTACATCGACTCCTAATCCTTTTGCAAGATACATTTGTGGACCACTCTCTCCTATATCGTCTTTTATCGTCACATTCGTAAATCCCAATTGCTTATTCAAGCTCAAAACTTTGTTTTCTAGGTTAAACCCATCAAAGTCGCAAAACCCTTCATTGTTTTCCTCATGTACTTCATCGTCACTCGATTCATCATCACCTTCGGATTTATATATTGAATTGTGGTAAGAGAAAGATGGAATTGTTTCTAATAAAGAACTGTGAAGTCTGCTTGAATGTTTCTTGGGTGGATTGAAGAAGCTGAAATCATCGACATTTCCGGCGCCGGAAGTTATTAAGCTTTCTAAGTTTCCGTCGGATTGTACTCGCCGCATTCCACCGGTGGCGAATGACGAATTTTTTTCAAAAATAGGCTCGATCGGAGCCCTTTTTTCACAAATAGGCTCGAATCTTTTTCCTTTTCAAAAATAGGCTTTCATGACTCCCCGAGGCCGGCTTCCACTTGAAACCATGACTCCCCGAGGCCGGCTTCTTCTTGGTTGATGTGACCAGCGGCTTTCATGACTCCCCGAGGCCGGTTTTACCAAGAAGGTCTCGGGGAGACCGGCTTCCTCTTTACTAAGTACCCCAACCTGTAAAAGTCAACCCATTTACATTTCTTGCGGGCTTTCTTACGTTTCTTGTTTACACTTTCTTCTCCGGCGAGGTTTACATTTTTTCCGGGAACTTTTGAACACGAACACTTTCACCCGGAATTTACATCTTCTTCTCCATCACCTGCTCCGATGAATGTAACTCCTAATTATTCGTCACCTGCTAATCATCTTCTCCGGCGTTTCCGGCGACGCCCACTTCCGCCACCATTCGTCTTTACCGGCACCAGCAACAACCCATCATTCTCCGTCATCTTCTTCATCTTCACCGGCGAGCACACGACCGTAAAGGCGATGGTAGAACCTTCGACTAACTACAGTCCACCGAAGTTAACTTTCTTCTCCGACCGAGTATCTTATATCACCGACGAACTATCACCATCTCTGCGTCAACACCCGTCTTCTCGAACCATCGTTTCCACCCCGCTAACCTTCATTCTTCTCCGGCGAGTTTCGAAATTCCGGCAAACAAATTTTCACTTATCATTTCTTTTTCTGGTAGCTTCTGCAACTCCGACGAATACCACAACCGGACCGCCACCTCCTTCACGTATCAGATTCTCCGGCGGTTGTTAGTTTTCCGGCAACAACACCGATCGTTCATATTCTCCATCATCATCATCATCAACATTTCTGATCGTCAACTCCAGATCTCATTATTTGATCATTTAAAGAAACAATCATTTGCATCTTGATAAAAAGTCACGATTACCATTTGTTATTAGCAAGCAATTTTTGGTGCATTTTGTGACACTTGATAAAGTGTCACTAATAAATTGGGAGATACAATTTTGTGACACTTGACCAGATCTCAAGCATACGAAAAAGTGAAAAGAAAAATCAAAAATCAAAATTAAAAGTTGTAATTGCAAAGAATTAACAACATCAAAACTTTCTTCACAGTAAGCATACAACTCTTGTACCATTGGCATTCAGTGGTTGTAAACGTAAGAAAGCCCGCAAGAAATGTAAATGGGTTGACTTTTACAGGTTGGGGTACTTAGTAAAGAGGAAGCCGGTCTCCCCGAGACCTTCTTGGTAAAACCGGCCTCGGGGAGTCATGAAAGCCGCTGGTCACATCAACCAAGAAGAAGCCGGCCTCGGGGAGTCATGGTTTCAAGTGGAAGCCGGCCTCGGGGAGTCATGAAAGCCTATTTTTGAAAAGGAAAAAGATTCGAGCCTATTTGTGAAAAAAGGGCTCCGATCGAGCCTATTTTTGAAAAAAAATCGGCGAATGACGGTGAAATTGGGGAGGAATTGCATGAAAGTGTTTGGTGAAATGAGAATTTGTGAATCGGTGAGGATTTGATAGGATTTAGGGTGGTGGCGTCATGGTGGTGGTTGTTGGGGTTTTCCGATGAAATCGATGATATTAGGGATCCAAGAAGTGGTGTTGATGAGCTTCTGAGCATCATCTTCGTATTCTTCGATCTTTTCTTTTTCCGCCCCTGTGTTTATTTAAGAGATTTTGGGGGTTTCTAGTGGACCAGAAATTTTTGTTGGAAATGACAAATGAAATAACGGAAGCCTACTCGTAATTTTTCAGCGAGCACCCCAAGTTCGAGCTCCGCATAAGCGGGCAAACCCAGCCCCTAAAGGGATTTCCAAGGAAAATTCCCCATATGTGCCCGTGTGAGGTATGAGTTAAATTACGCAATTCATGAACGGAATTTACAAGATTGCCCTCCTGAGAAAATTTTATCGAAAAATACATACTTCGTATTTATCATACTCACATTTATATAATCAACAAGCAGAACTAGTTTTAGTTATTGTGTTATTCTTGAAAAAAATGCAACATTTCATATGGTTTGAAAGAATAATTATTACTGATTAGTGTAGTCGTGCACATATTACCCGAAACCGAAACCGAAATCGGCCAAAACCGGTTTTGACCGTAACCGGTTCGGTTTCTCAGTAACCGACCGCTTCCTAACCGGTTACACCATTTCGACCAAAAAACCGGCAGAAACCGGTTCTGATAACCGGTTTCCGGTTGCGACCGTTAAAACCGGTTTTATAACCGGTTCGTAACCGGTTTTCGCTGGGAATCGTAAATTACCGTTAAAAAACGGTCATATGACCGTTGGGGACTGTTTTGTGACCGTTGGGGGGTATTTTTGGACCATTTTGCCCCCTAAACACCCCTATAAATACATATCTTGCATTTGGTTAAAATCACAACTTCAAAACATCCAAAAACACTCTCCAAACACTTTCGATTAGCAAAAAACGTCAAAATGTCGCACCAAACCAAAGCCAAAGTAGTCAAGATTTCACCGGCGTTGGTTCTACAAATGAAGAAACGGCAAGTATTGCTAAAATTTTGCCAACTACACGAGTTCCCGAACTTTTTGGACCAAATGGGTCGTTCGACTTAGTCGAGTTAAGCAATGGTCTTATAAAGGCGCATTGTAGAAATTGTGGTCAACTCATGGGAGCTAGTTCCAACTCAACGATGAGGACACATGTCGCAAAGCATTGTCAAACGATAAGAAGGGGTTCACAACAAGAGGGTCAAGCGACTATGGCACGAGACGGTGGTATCTTTGCGTACCAAGCGGAACGTTGTCGAGAACATATGGCCAAATTCGTGATACAACAAGGTTTGCCATTCAACCACTTTGACAACCCAAGATTGACGCGCCTCATCCAACAAGAGCTTCAACCACGTTATAATCATGTAAGTCGTACTACTCTTAGACGAGATTGTTTAAAACTTTGGAAATTGGCTAAAAATGATCTAGTAAATGGTTTTGAAAATTTAAATACAAGTGTAAACCTAACAACGGACGTTTGGTCGGCGCCTCATGGTTTGCCCGGTTCGTACATTTGTGTTACCGCACATTGGATCGATCCAAGCACATGACAAATGATGAAGCGTGTGATCGCGTTTGAAGATTTTCCACATCCCCATACGGGTGAAAATTTATTTTATATGTTAAGTCACGTAATAAATTACTATAAATTAAATGGAAAAGTTTTTGCAATCTCGTTTGACAACGCATCTAATAATACAAATGCGGTTGCAAAGCTAATATTATCATTCAAACCTCCCGTGAATGGTCTTTTCTTCCATAGTCGATGTCTCGCACACATTATAAATTTATTTGTGCGAGATGGGCTGAACTCACCGGAGATTGGTGCTATAACACATGACTTTTGGTTGATGCTATGTGATTTTTATAAAAAGGGTCCAAAACGAGTTAAAAGATATATTCGTTTGCTTGATGCTCGATGATTTTAACGTTTCTATGCTTTCGAACTTTCGTATTTTTATGTTTAATTATGTGTACTTGAATGTTTTTAACGTTTCTATGCTTAATGAATGTTTGTATTTTGCTAAAACGTTTAATGGTTGTGTTTGATATCGAATTGCGGCAAAAAAAAAGGGTATTATAGTGTAACCGGTCAAAACCAGTTTTTTTACCGGTTACTAACCGAACCGGTTACTAACCGAACCGGTAACCGGTTACACCGGTTGGGGTTTTTGGATGTCGGAACCGGTTACTAACCGAACCGGTTATTGGAGAAATCGGTTTTTGCCGAAACCGGTTACTGTGCATCTCATTAGTGGTTGTTATTTTTCTATTTCTTGTTTAGGTTTTTAAAAGTGTATAAATTGTATGTTTAAGAACCTAAACAAGATTGCATTAATTAACATGTAAAAGAGTTTGTTTAATGCATTTTTTTTTCTATTTCTTGTTTAAGTTTGTTGAAACTTTTCTTATATATTAAAAGAATGCATTAATTACATGTTAATGAAATCTATTCTTTACACATATAAATAGTAAGTTTAAGTTCATTAAACTTATCAAATGTATTTAGAAGACATCTTTTTACATAAGTTAAATAAGCGTTAAGTATGTTGCTACAACTTCAAACAAAGAAAGAATATTAAACAAGAACCTAAAACAATTTACATGACACAACTAAATAACTTTAGAGACGAATATCGATATATAAATACGAAGAAAAGAATAATACCTTTCTCTCGAGGAATTTAGAACGATTGAGCGATTATATAGAAAGAAAAACTTTCAAACTAGGAATCCAAGATAAAAAGAAGTTACAAATATATGTTTGATGAAAGAAAACGAAACTTTTTTTTTTTTGCTTGTTTCCTTCAAGTCAGATCTTCACCTTCTAAGTTCTAAATCCTATAGGACACAAATTTATATTTTTATAACCAAAATGAAATACATATATATTGGTTATTAGAATGCGATATAAATACCAATATACGGTCAATGTCAATGGTACTGTTGGAAATGGTGTCCAACGTCATCAAATAAACAGTTTGACTTGGTCAACGTAAATTAAAGTCCTACTAGGTTTGCTCTCGGGACACAACCGAACACGAGAATAAACGAACCGGTCATTAATTAATTGTATAATTAATGCGTATCGGGCTTGGTGGACTGGAATAAGTTAATGGGTAATTAATTTGTTATTCCATATCGGGCTTGGTTAATTAATGGTTTAACAAAACAAGACGGGCTTTAGGTCAATTTGAGTCCAACTCAAATAAGGAAACAAGGGTTTTCCAAAACCTATATATAGGGTGCATGGGGTATTAACCTAAACACACTTTTCTTGGCTTGCACCCTATTCGGCCGAAGCCCTCTCCCCTTCGTCTGACCACCGACCGGAAACCACCTCCGGCCGCCGTAACGCCGCCGCCGGACCGCCGCCGAAATAGTTTTCGGTGGTGTTTTCGTTTGGGTTTTCTCAAGGGTACTTTGCACTACATCGTAGTGTATTGTCTCGTTCGTTGTCAACCTCGAGTGTGATCAAGTAGAGGGGTTCTTTCTTGAATCCTAAGTTCGTTGGCAAGTTCTGGCGCGTACTCGTTCTCAAGGAATCGAATCACCGAGCACCGCTAATGTAAGTATTTATTTATTACTAGTTGCCTTAGACTCGTAGATCTAAGCGATCCTTAAGCTTCGTAGTTTATCGTATTAATTGTTCGTAATTCCGCGACGAACATAGTGACGTTAAATGTGTACGAAACCCAACAGTGGTATCAGAGCGTTGGTCTACGAATCTAAGAGTGTTAGATCCGAAATTCGAAAAAGTAAAATTAAAATTTTGTTTTTGTATTATTTGGGTATTTCCGAAATTCGGAAATTAATAAATAATTAAATATTTTAATTTTGAAAAATTGATTTTAATTAAAATATGGTAAGTGGATAAATTTAAAAGGTTTTAGATTTATCAAGATATTCTACCAATGATTATCTCACCAATAATTTAAAATTAGATTAAATAAAAGATTGTGTTTATATATTTAAAAATTTCCGTTTTTAATATATAAATATATATTTATTTAATACATGTATACATATTTTCGGATATGTATATAGATGTATTTGAATAAGATAATATTTATTTTTATATATGTATATTTCGGTATATATATATTTAAATAAAAGAATTTGGTAAATATAGATAATTATTTAAAAGGAGTATTTAAATAAAGATATCAAATTTAAATTGAGGATATACACAATGTGTATAGATCCGAAAATTTTATATAAATTATGGATTTCGGATTTTTGTTATTATTTGATTTTGTATTTATATTGTTATATAAAATATCTCCAAAGAGATAAAATCTTAATGATAATTATAAATATATATTAGATATATGTATGTAAATTAATAGTATAATTTAATATATATATATATATATATATATATATATATATATATATATATATATATATATATATATATATATATATATATATATATATATATATATATATATATATATATATATATATATATATATTCGAAAATTCGAAACTCCCATATGTCAAAATAGTTTTTGATATATTCCTCCGTTATAATATTATGTAAATAAAAGTATATTTAAATATTATAATTATATATATTTAATTAATTATTAAAAGGTGCGTACTTGCATTTTAATAGAATTAAAAGAATTATATATACATATTACTTTAGTCAAGATAAATTAAAAGTTTAATTTAAACATATTGTAAAAGTTTATATATATGTATCACTAAAGTAATTACATTAAACAAAACTTCCTGTTTGATGTTAAATGTGAAAGATTGTGCTCCCCATGAGAGACACGCACTCGAGGCATAATCTGATTAACGAAGCGCGTGCAATTGGGCCGGTACGTTAATTTTGAGATTATACTTATGAGTGAAGAGATTCTCGCGATACCCAAGCGAACTTGAGCCGGGGATCTTCGTGAGTGCTTTCATGGTAGATTCACGGTTAAATTCATGATCCACGGTATCCCTGTCATGAATTATGTGACGAGCATAGAATCGAGATTAACATGCCATTTTAATAGTTTAAAATGAATCTAAAAGATCTAGGGATTTCATGGTGATTGAAATTAACTATAGTATGTTTCCTTATGAAATTATTCGGTGTGAATTACGGCATCCCTCTTCACATCAAATAACGTAATAATGGATCCTAGCCTTAACTTGATTATTGGGTAAATAATGTTAAGGATTATCTAATAAATAAACTAACAAAGAAATTGTCTTCTTTGTAGATGGCCAATCTTCAAAACAACAACAACAATCAAAATCTTCCACCACCACCTCCACTTCCACCGCAAAACTCTAACTTCCATCTACTGACGGTGTTATCACGAGAGAAGCTCACCGGACCCAACTATATTGATTGGGTTCATACTCTAAGAATTACTTTAAGGTACGAGGGCAAGGAGTATGTCCTTGACGAAGAAATTCCTGAGATCACTGATGACTCGATAGAAGATGACCTTAAAGCTTATGAGCAACATTATGCTGAATCGGAAAAGGTTGCTTGCCTGATGCTCACCACTATGTCTTCTGAACTCCAAAAGGGTTTTGAGAAGCTAGGTGCGTTCGAGATCAACCAACAGCTCAAACTGATGTTTCAGAATAGAGCTAGGCAAGAACATTTCGATGTCGTAAGTTCCCTTATGGCGTGTAAGTTGCAAGAGGGGAAACCTGTATGTGGCCACGTCCAAAAGATGAAAAGCTACATAGACAGGCTGGAGAACTTGGGTGTTCCACTACCGAAGGAGTTGACTACTGACATGGTCCTGAACTCGCTTCCACCATCCTACTCACAATTTATAGTTAACTATAACATGGGTGATATGGACAAGACACTCATGGAGTTGCACAGTATGTTGAAAACTACCGAAGCAAGCTTGGCGAAAGCCAAGATTTCCACTCCTAATGCTCCTGTGCTGGCCATTCATTCTAGTGGTACCAAGAAGAAGAAACGACCTCCTCCCAGTGGCAAAGCCAGAGTGGGATACAAGAAAAGGAAGGTCGATTCTGACGTAGCACCATCTAAGAATCCGAAAGAGGCCACTTGTTATTACTGCCAAGGGAAGGGCCACTGGAAAAGAAGCTGCCCAAAGTACTTGGATGACCTGAAGAATCAGAAAGTCCAAAAGTCTGGACCATCAGGTACTTTTATGATTGAACTACATAGTGCTTCTATGTCAAATTCTTGGGTTCTTGATACAGGGTGTGGTACTCACATTTGCACTGATATGCAGGGACTAAAGAATAGTAGGAAGCTGAAGCATGGTGAGCTGAATCTAATAATGGGAAACAGATTCTCGGCTGCTGTTACCAAGATTGGAGATTTTGAGCTCATGCTTAGTAGTGATAGTTCGATTACTTTATTAGATGTTTGTTATTCGCCTTGCATGGCACGAAACATTATTTCATTTTATGCATTATTTAAGGATGGTCTTACTTTTGGTTTTGATAATGAAAATGGTTCTATCTTAGTTTATAAGAATGATGTTTTTATTTTCAAAGGTATTCCTTGTTCTGGCATATATGAAAGTGTTGTTTGCGTTAACAATAGAAATCTAATATTGAATGTTGATTCGTCCAAAAATGTATTGGATAAATCATGTCTATGGCATTGTCGCTTAGGCCATATAAACAAAAAACGAATCGCTAAACTCCAAAAGGATGGAGTACTAGAATCATTTGACCTCAAATCGAATGATGTGTGCGAATCTTGTTTACTTGGCAAGATGACTAAGGCGCCATTCACAGGGACTTGTGAAAGAGGCAAAGACTTGTTCGATCTTGTACACACTGACGTGTGTGGACCATTCAAGTCAAGCACAAGACATGGCGAGAAATACTTCGTTACATTTACTGATGATATCAGTAGATATGGTTATGTTTATTTGATTAAACATAAATCAGAAACTTTTGAGACATTCAAAGTTTATCAAAACGAAGTTGAGAATCACTTGGGCAAAAGGATTAAGATGCTCCGCTCTGACAGGGGTGGAGAGTATCTTAGTCAAGAGTTCATGGATCATCTAAAGAGTTGTGGAATAGTATCCCAACTCTCACCTCCTAGAACTCCACAACTTAATGGAGTGTCTGAGAGGAGAAATCGAACATTGTTAGATATGGTTCTATTGATGATGAGTCGTGCAACTCTTCCAGTGAGCTTTTGGGGTTACGCCCTAGAAACAGCAGCTCATATCTTGAACCTTGTACCAACTAAGAAGGTCTCCAAGACACCCTCTGAAATGTGCACAGGGAATCCTCCCTCGCTCCGACATTTGAAAATCTGGGGTTGTGAGGTTTACGTCGGACACGAAACTCATGACAAACTGGAAAGAAAATCAGAGAAGTGTCATTTCATTGGCTACCCTCGCCAGTCTTTTGGATATCGGTTTTACAAACCGAATGAGAACAAAGTGTTCATAGCTCGAAGAGGATTCTTTCTTGAGAGAGAGCTATTATCCAAAGAAGATAGTGGGAGCAAAATCGATCTTGAAGAGTCCCAAGAGTCAACCAATGAAATTGAATCGGAACCTATAGTTGACACTAGTACTCAACATGAGGATGAGACTCCTGTTGAACAAAATGATATAACTCCTACCATTCCACGTAGATCCTCTAGAGTTGTTCGCCCTCATGAGCATCTTGGTGATTATTATGAGTACCATATTGCTGAAGGCGATGCATCGACTGATAATGGTATACCAGTCGATGATGATGAGCCATCAAACTATAAGGAAGCTATGGAAGGCCCTGAGGCCGATAAATGGAAAGAGGCTATGGAGAGCGAGATTCAGTCTATGTATGACAATCAAGTATGGAACTTGGTTGACATTTCACCTGGCACTAAAACCGTTGGGTGTAAATGGATCTTCAAGAAGAAGACTGACATGGATGGGAATGTGCACAGTTATAAGGCTAGGCTGGTTGCAAAAGGTTATACTCAAACTCATGGAATTGATTATGACGAGACTTTTTCACCAGTAGCCGAGATAAAGTCTATCAGGATATTGCTTGCAATCGCTGCGTTTCATGACTATGAAATCTGGCAGATGGATGTGAAAACCGCTTTCCTGAACGGAAAGTTAACTGAGGATGTCTATATGGCACAACCAGAAGGTTTTATCCACAAGCAACATCCCAAGAGAGTGTATAAGCTTGAGAAATCCATCTATGGATTGAAACAAGCATCTCGTAGTTGGAATCTTTGCTTTCACGAAAGAGTCAAACAGTTTGGGTTTTCGAGAAGCGAAGATGAGTCCTGCGTTTATATCAAAACTAGTGGGAGCAATGTAATCTTCCTAGTGTTATATGTCAACGACATATTGCTTATTGGCAACCACATTCCTACACTGCAAGACGTGAAGTCTTGGTTGGGAAAGTGTTTTGCAATGAAGGATCTAGGAGATGCAGCGTACATACTTGGAATCAAGATATACAGAGATAGAGAAAAACGTCTAATAGGATTAAGCCAGAGTACATACTTAGACAAGGTATTGAAGAGGTTTCATATGCTTGATTCTAAGAAAGGCTATTTACCAATGAACCATGGCATAAAATTGACTCATAGTCAAAGTCCCAGCATTGAGTTAGAGCGGGATAGAATGAGTCG
The DNA here is from genome assembly GCA_963853835.1 of Calendula officinalis. NCBI lineage: Eukaryota > Viridiplantae > Streptophyta > Magnoliopsida > Asterales > Asteraceae > Calendula > Calendula officinalis. The sequence goes on along the minus strand of OY970820.1, from coordinate 81,687,327 downwards.
TATCCCATATGCTTCGGCTATAGGATCGATCATGTATGCCATGATATGTACTCGTCCTGATGTCTCATATGCCTTGAGCATGGTGAGTCGATATCAGGCTAACCCTGGCAACGATCATTGGACAGCAGTCAAGACGATTCTCAAGTACCTAAGGAGAACAAAGGATATGTTCTTAGTGTATGGTGGGAAAGACGATCTTGTTGTGGAAGGATATTGTGACGCGAGTTTCCAAACTGACAGGGATGACTCGTGTTCACAAACTGGGTGGGTATTCTTACTGAATGGTGGTGCTGATACTTGGAAAAGATCCAAGCAGCAGTCGGTTGCTGATTCCACATGTGAATCTGAATATATTGCTGCTAGTGAGGCAAGTGTAAACCTAACAACGGACGTTTGGTCGGCGCCTCATGGTTTGCCCGGTTCGTACATTTGTGTTACCGCACATTGGATCGATCCAAGCACATGACAAATGATGAAGCGTGTGATCGCGTTTGAAGATTTTCCACATCCCCATACGGGTGAAAATTTATTTTATATGTTAAGTCACGTAATAAATTACTATAAATTAAATGGAAAAGTTTTTGCAATCTCGTTTGACAACGCATCTAATAATACAAATGCGGTTGCAAAGCTAATATTATCATTCAAACCTCCCGTGAATGGTCTTTTCTTCCATAGTCGATGTCTCGCACACATTATAAATTTATTTGTGCGAGATGGGCTGAACTCACCGGAGATTGGTGCTATAACACATGACTTTTGGTTGATGCTATGTGATTTTTATAAAAAGGGTCCAAAACGAGTTAAAAGATATATTCGTTTGCTTGATGCTCGATGATTTTAACGTTTCTATGCTTTCGAACTTTCGTATTTTTATGTTTAATTATGTGTACTTGAATGTTTTTAACGTTTCTATGCTTAATGAATGTTTGTATTTTGCTAAAACGTTTAATGGTTGTGTTTGATATCGAATTGCGGCAAAAAAAAGGGTATTATAGTGTAACCGGTCAAAACCAGTTTTTTTACCGGTTACTAACCGAACCGGTTACTAACCGAACCGGTAACCGGTTACACCGGTTGGGGTTTTTGGATGTCGGAACCGGTTACTAACCGAACCGGTTATTGGAGAAATCGGTTTTTGCCGAAACCGGTTACTGTGCATCTCATTAGTGGTTGTTATTTTTCTATTTCTTGTTTAGGTTTTTAAAAGTGTATAAATTGTATGTTTAAGAACCTAAACAAGATTGCATTAATTAACATGTAAAAGAGTTTGTTTAATGCATTTTTTTTTCTATTTCTTGTTTAAGTTTGTTGAAACTTTTCTTATATATTAAAAGAATGCATTAATTACATGTTAATGAAATCTATTCTTTACACATATAAATAGTAAGTTTAAGTTCATTAAACTTATCAAATGTATTTAGAAGACATCTTTTTACATAAGTTAAATAAGCGTTAAGTATGTTGCTACAACTTCAAACAAAGAAAGAATATTAAACAAGAACCTAAAACAATTTACATGACACAACTAAATAACTTTAGAGACGAATATCGATATATAAATACGAAGAAAAGAATAATACCTTTCTCTCGAGGAATTTAGAACGATTGAGCGATTATATAGAAAGAAAAACTTTCAAACTAGGAATCCAAGATAAAAAGAAGTTACAAATATATGTTTGATGAAAGAAAACGAAACTTTTTTTTTTTTGCTTGTTTCCTTCAAGTCAGATCTTCACCTTCTAAGTTCTAAATCCTATAGGACACAAATTTATATTTTTATAACCAAAATGAAATACATATATATTGGTTATTAGAATGCGATATAAATACCAATATACGGTCAATGTCAATGGTACTGTTGGAAATGGTGTCCAACGTCATCAAATAAACAGTTTGACTTGGTCAACGTAAATTAAAGTCCTACTAGGGTTGCTCTCGGGACACAACCGAACACGAGAATAAACGAACCGGTCATTAATTAATTGTATAATTAATGCGTATCGGGCTTGGTGGACTGGAATAAGTTAATGGGTAATTAATTTGTTATTCCATATCGGGCTTGGTTAATTAATGGTTTAACAAAACAAGACGGGCTTTAGGTCAATTTGAGTCCAACTCAAATAAGGAAACAAGGGTTTTCCAAAACCTATATATAGGGTGCATGGGGTATTAACCTAAACACACTTTTCTTGGCTTGCACCCTATTCGGCCGAAGCCCTCTCCCCTTCGTTTGACCACCGACCGGAAACCACCTCCGGCCGCCGTAACGCCGCCGCCGGACCGCCGCCGAAATAGTTTTCGGTGGTGTTTTCGTTTGGGTTTTTTCAAGGGTACTTTGCACTACATCGTAGTGTATTGTCTCGTTCGTTGTCAACCTCGAGTGTGATCAAGTAGAGGGGTTCTTTCTTGAATCCTAAGTTCGTTGGCAAGTTCTGGCGCGTACTCGTTCTCAAGGAATCGAATCACCGAGCACCGCTAATGTAAGTATTTATTTATTACTAGTTGCCTTAGACTCGTAGATCTAAGCGATCCTTAAGCTTCGTAGTTTATCGTATTAATTGTTCGTAATTCCGCGACGAACATAGTGACGTTAAATGTGTACGAAACCCAACAGTGGTATCAGAGCGTTGGTCTACGAATCTAAGAGTGTTAGATCCGAAATTCGAAAAAGTAAAATTAAAATTTTGTTTTTGTATTATTTGGGTATTTCCGAAATTCGGAAATTAATAAATAAATAAATATTTTAATTTTGAAAAATTGATTTTAATTAAAATATGGTAAGTGGATAAATTTAAAAGGTTTTAGATTTATCAAGATATTCTACCAATGATTATCTCACCAATAATTTAAAATTAGATTAAATAAAAGATTGTGTTTATATATTTAAAAATTTCCGTTTTTAATATATAAATATATATTTATTTAATGTTTTAAATAAATCAAAATTTATTATACATGTATACATATTTTCGGATATGTATATAGATGTATTTGAATAAGATAATATTTATTTTTATATATGTATATTTCGGTATATATATATTTAAATAAAAGAATTTGGTAAATATAGATAATTATTTAAAAGGAGTATTTAAATAAAGATATCAAATTTAAATTGAGGATATACACAATGTGTATAGATCCGAAAATTTTATATAAATTATGGATTTCGGATTTTTGTTATTATTTGATTTTGTATTTATATTGTTATATAAAATATCTCCAAAGAGATAAAATCTTAATGATAATTATAAATATATATTAGATATATGTATGTAAATTAATAGTATAATTTAATATATATATATATATATATATATATATATATATATATATATATATATATATATATATATATATATATATATATATATATCGAAAATTCGAAACTCCCATATGTCAAAATAGTTTTTGATATATTCCTCCGTTATAATATTATGTAAATAAAAGTATATTTAAATATTATAATTATATATAATTAATTAATTATTAAAAGGTGCGTACTCGCATTTTAATAGAATTAAAAGAATTATATATACATATTACTTTAGTCAAGATAAATTAAAAGTTTAATTTAAACATATTGTAAAAGTTTATATATATGTATCACTAAAGTAATTACATTAAACAAAACTTCCTGTTTGATGTTAAATGTGAAAGATTGTGCTCCCCATGAGAGACACGCACTCGAGGCATAATCTGATTAACGAAGCGCGTGCAATTGGGCCGGTACGTTAATTTTGAGATTATACTTATGAGTGAAGAGATTCTCGCGATACCCAAGCGAACTTGAGCCGGGGATCTTCGTGAGTGCTTTCATGGTAGATTCACGGTTAAATTCATGATCCACGGTATCCCTGTCATGAATTATGTGACGAGCATAGAATCGAGATTAACATGCCATTTTAATAGTTTAAAATGAATCTAAAAGATCTAGGGATTTCATGGTGATTGAAATTAACTATAGTATGTTTCCTTATGAAATTATTCGGTGTGAATTACGGCATCCCTCTTCACATCAAATAACGTAATAATGGATCCTAGCCTTAACTTGATTATTGGGTAAATAATGTTAAGGATTATCTAATAAATAAACTAACAAAGAAATTGTCTTCTTTGTAGATGGCCAATCTTCAAAACAACAACAACAATCAAAATCTTCCACCACCACCTCCACTTCCACCGCAAAACTCTAACTTCCATCTACTGACGGTGTTATCACGAGAGAAGCTCACCGGACCCAACTATATTGATTGGGTTCATACTCTAAGAATTACTTTAAGGTACGAGGGCAAGGAGTATGTCCTTGACGAAGAAATTCCTGAGATCACTGATGACTCGATAGAAGATGACCTTAAAGCTTATGAGCAACATTATGCTGAATCGGAAAAGGTTGCTTGCCTGATGCTCACCACTATGTCTTCTGAACTCCAAAAGGGTTTTGAGAAGCTAGGTGCGTTCGAGATCAACCAACAGCTCAAACTGATGTTTCAGAATAGAGCTAGGCAAGAACATTTCGATGTCGTAAGTTCCCTTATGGCGTGTAAGTTGCAAGAGGGGAAACCTGTATGTGGCCACGTCCAAAAGATGAAAAGCTACATAGACAGGCTGGAGAACTTGGGTGTTCCACTACCGAAGGAGTTGACTACTGACATGGTCCTGAACTCGCTTCCACCATCCTACTCACAATTTATAGTTAACTATAACATGGGTGATATGGACAAGACACTCATGGAGTTGCACAGTATGTTGAAAACTACCGAAGCAAGCTTGGCGAAAGCCAAGATTTCCACTCCTAATGCTCCTGTGCTGGCCATTCATTCTAGTGGTACCAAGAAGAAGAAACGACCTCCTCCCAGTGGCAAAGCCAGAGTGGGATACAAGAAAAGGAAGGTCGATTCTGACGTAGCACCATCTAAGAATCCGAAAGAGGCCACTTGTTATTACTGCCAAGGGAAGGGCCACTGGAAAAGAAGCTGCCCAAAGTACTTGGATGATCTGAAGAATCAGAAAGTCCAAAAGTCTGGACCATCAGGTACTTTTATGATTGAACTACATAGTGCTTCTATGTCAAATTCTTGGGTTCTTGATACAGGGTGTGGTACTCACATTTGCACTGATATGCAGGGACTAAAGAATAGTAGGAAGCTGAAGCATGGTGAGCTGAATCTAATAATGGGAAACAGATTCTCGGCTGCTGTTACCAAGATTGGAGATTTTGAGCTCATGCTTAGTAGTGATAGTTCGATTACTTTATTAGATGTTTGTTATTCGCCTTGCATGGCACGAAACATTATTTCATTTTATGCATTATTTAAGGATGGTCTTACTTTTGGTTTTGATAATGAAAATGGTTCTATCTTAGTTTATAAGAATGATGTTTTTATTTTCAAAGGTATTCCTTGTTCTGGCATATATGAAAGTGTTGTTTGCGTTAACAATAGAAATCTAATATTGAATGTTGATTCGTCCAAAAATGTATTGGATAAATCATGTCTATGGCATTGTCGCTTAGGCCATATAAACAAAAAACGAATCGCTAAACTCCAAAAGGATGGAGTACTAGAATCATTTGACCTCAAATCGAATGATGTGTGCGAATCTTGTTTACTTGGCAAGATGACTAAGGCGCCATTCACAGGGACTTGTGAAAGAGGCAAAGACTTGTTCGATCTTGTACACACTGACGTGTGTGGACCATTCAAGTCAAGCACAAGACATGGCGAGAAATACTTCGTTACATTTACTGATGATATCAGTAGATATGGTTATGTTTATTTGATTAAACATAAATCAGAAACTTTTGAGACATTCAAAGTTTATCAAAACGAAGTTGAGAATCACTTGGGCAAAAGGATTAAGATGCTCCGCTCTGACAGGGGTGGAGAGTATCTTAGTCAAGAGTTCATGGATCATCTAAAGAGTTGTGGAATAGTATCCCAACTCTCACCTCCTAGAACTCCACAACTTAATGGAGTGTCTGAGAGGAGAAATCGAACATTGTTAGATATGGTTCTATTGATGATGAGTCGTGCAACTCTTCCAGTGAGCTTTTGGGGTTACGCCCTAGAAACAGCAGCTCATATCTTGAACCTTGTACCAACTAAGAAGGTCTCCAAGACACCCTCTGAAATGTGCACAGGGAATCCTCCCTCGCTCCGACATTTGAAAATCTGGGGTTGTGAGGTTTACGTCGGACACGAAACTCATGACAAACTGGAAAGAAAATCAGAGAAGTGTCATTTCATTGGCTACCCTCGCCAGTCTTTTGGATATCGGTTTTACAAACCGAATGAGAACAAAGTGTTCATAGCTCGAAGAGGATTCTTTCTTGAGAGAGAGCTATTATCCAAAGAAGATAGTGGGAGCAAAATCGATCTTGAAGAGTCCCAAGAGTCAACCAATGAAATTGAATCGGAACCTATAGTTGACACTAGTACTCAACATGAGGATGAGACTCCTGTTGAACAAAATGATATAACTCCTACCATTCCACGTAGATCCTCTAGAGTTGTTCGCCCTCATGAGCATCTTGGTGATTATTATGAGTACCATATTGCTGAAGGCGATGCATCGACTGATAATGGTATACCAGTCGATGATGATGAGCCATCAAACTATAAGGAAGCTATGGAAGGCCCTGAGGCCGATAAATGGAAAGAGGCTATGGAGAGCGAGATTCAGTCTATGTATGACAATCAAGTATGGAACTTGGTTGACATTTCACCTGGCACTAAAACCGTTGGGTGTAAATGGATCTTCAAGAAGAAGACTGACATGGATGGGAATGTGCACAGTTATAAGGCTAGGCTGGTTGCAAAAGGTTATACTCAAACTCATGGAATTGATTATGACGAGACTTTTTCACCAGTAGCCGAGATAAAGTCTATCAGGATATTGCTTGCAATCGCTGCGTTTCATGACTATGAAATCTGGCAGATGGATGTGAAAACCGCTTTCCTGAACGGAAAGTTAACTGAGGATGTCTATATGGCACAACCAGAAGGTTTTATCCACAAGCAACATCCCAAGAGAGTGTGTAAGCTTGAGAAATCCATCTATGGATTGAAACAAGCATCTCGTAGTTGGAATCTTTGCTTTCACGAAAGAGTCAAACAGTTTGGGTTTTCGAGAAGCGAAGATGAGTCCTGCGTTTATATCAAAACTAGTGGGAGCAATGTAATCTTCCTAGTGTTATATGTCGACGACATATTGCTCATTGGCAACCACATTCCTACACTGCAAGACGTGAAGTCTTGGTTGGGAAAGTGTTTTGCAATGAAGGATCTAGGAGATGCAGCGTACATACTTGGAATCAAGATATACAGAGATAGAGAAAAACGTCTAATAGGATTAAGCCAGAGTACATACTTAGACAAGGTATTGAAGAGGTTTCATATGCTTGATTCTAAGAAAGGTTATTTACCAATGAACCATGGCATAAAATTGACTCATAGTCAAAGTCCCAGCATTGAGTTAGAGCGGGATAGAATGAGTCGTATCCCATATGCTTCGGCTATAGGATCGATCATGTATGCCATGATATGTACTCGTCCTGATGTCTCATATGCCTTGAGCATGGTGAGTCGATATCAGGCTAACCCTGGCAACGATCATTGGACAGCAGTCAAGACGATTCTCAAGTACCTAAGGAGAACAAAGGATATGTTCTTAGTGTATGGTGGGAAAGACGATCTTGTTGTGGAAGGATATTGTGACGCGAGTTTCCAAACTGACAGGGATGACTCGTGTTCACAAACTGGGTGGGTATTCTTACTGAATGGTGGTGCTGATACTTGGAAAAGATCCAAGCAGCAGTCGGTTGCTGATTCCACATGTGAATCTGAATATATTGCTGCTAGTGAGGCAACAAAAGAGGCCACATAGTTAAAGAATTTCGTCGGTGACCTTGGTGTCGTAACAAGCATCAAGGACCCATTGAAAATATACTGTGATAATGAAGGTGCAGTCTCATTGACAAAAGAATCCAAAGATCACAGTAAAACCAGGCATATACTCAGAAAATATCACTATGTGCGAAATCGTGTTGAGGAAGGTGACGTCATCGTGACGAGGGTATCATCGGAGGAGAATCCGGCTGATCCATTCACAAAGCCACTAAGTCGATCCAAGCATGATGCTCACGCTAGGACGATAGGGATTAGATTTCCAAGTGACTTGTATTAGTTTATTTATTGAAACTATATAACAAATATTAAATTGTATGAATGGATGAATTATTTATGGTGATTAAATAATATGCAAGTGTTCTATCATTCATATAGTATTTAAAATTTGAGTTTCAATTTTGCATGTTTAGAACAAAATCCAAAGTGATCTAATAGATCATTTAAAACGTCCACATTCGATCATTCTCATGGGAATGAGATATGAATTAAGATGTCATGGAGAGTATGTAGACTGTTCATAAGATTGAACATAGCATGGAGATTGCTGCTACTCTCATGAGCATTTAAATGGAGATTTTAAATGTTGGACAAACCCATGCTCAGAGTATTACCTCATGGACAATTCAAAGGTAATGGTGAGACGATAATATCATATAGGTCTTAAAACCTAGATACATTAGTCTCCTAGTGAGAGTTCGTGATGCATTGGTTTGCTCCAACGCTATTCGTAATTGGTAGCTATACAGAGTACTTCCATGTGTCATGTAACGATTATGGCAGAGACAATGTAAGTCGAAGTTTATTCACTCCTTCTTTCAATAATATGAAAAGAAGAGATATCTGTGGGCCCCCTGTTGATTTGATGTGACAATTAAAGTACCTGCGCAGGTCATGACCAAATTGAAAGTTCAATTAGTGGTCTAATCAGTCATCATAAATCTTGATCAGGAAACATAGTCGTGACTAGAGATTGACGTTTGTCCGTGTCTCTAGTTAACGGGATATCGCGAAGTGAAGGACATATGATCACTTATCTTAGGAACTGTATTCTGATTAAGTTCAGAGTTCAGCAGCTGCATTGTTTGCACACTTTAAAAGTATGCTTGACAGACGTTTATAGTTGATGAGATGTCCAAGTGGGAGACTGTTGGAAATGGTGTCCAACGTCATCAAATAAACGGTTTGACTTGGTCAACGTAAATTAAAGTCCTACTAGGGTTGCTCTCGGGACACAACCGAACACGAGAATAAACGAGCCGGGCATTAATTAATTGTATAATTAATGCGTATCGGGCTTGGTGGACTGGAATAAGTTAATGGGTAATTAATTTGTTATTCCATATCGGGCTTGGTTAATTAATGGTTTAATTAAACAAGACGGGCTTTAGGTCAATTTGAGTACAACTCAAATAAGGAAACAAGGGTTTTCCAAAACCTATATATAGGGTGCATGGGGTATTAACCTAAACACACTTTTCTTGGCTTGCACCCTATTCGGCCGAAGCCCTCTCCCCTTCGTCCGACCGCCGACCGGAAACCACCTCCGGCCGCCGTAACGCCGCCGCCGGACCGCCGCCGAAATAGTTTTCGGTGGTGTTTTCGTTTGGGTTTTCTCAAGGGTACTTTGCACTACATCGTGGTGTATTGTCTCGTTCGTTGTCAACCTCGAGTGTGATCAAGTAGAGGGGTTCTTTCTTGAATCCTAAGTTCGTTGGCAAGTTCTGGCGCGTACTCGTTCTCAAGGAATCGAATCACCGAGCACCGCTAATGTAAGTATTTATTTATTACTAGTTGCCTTAGACTCGTAGATCTAAGCGATCCTTAAGCTTCGTAGTTTATCGTATTAATTGTTCGTAATTCCGCGACGAACATAGTGACGTTAAATGTGTACGAAACCCAAAAGGTACAACCATATTTCACATGTGATTTCTTCTTGTATGGTGGAGAAAGTTCGGGGAAGCATCCTCCATTATTGCAAGTTCATCAAGAATCCTATTAATATCTGTTTGGTTGGTAGAAATGTTACATTTTTCTTGCACACGTATTTATAATTGTACGGTTCTAACACGCATGCAAAAAAGAACAATTTCATCAAAGTATGCTAGATTGGACTCATCACCGTGCTTACAAACAAAACACATTGTCATTAAGTTTCCATATCGGGCTAGAAAACACCCCAAGGCCCAAACTATTAGGATGCCATCCGATTTTTTAGGTTGGTTCTAATTTTGCCTTCTCCATGCTTATTGGAGCACCGTGAAACTATCTATACTCGTGTGTTGCATATCTTTTTTAAAACATATGTATGCATATGGAAAAACATACAATCATTACATCTTCATTGTCATGTCAGATGACACTCGAACAAACACACAAGTAACATACACACAACAACAATACAGATTTACTTCAGTTTTTTGGGCCTGCGATTATAAAATATACAAAACAATACCTTATTAGAATACCTTTGGGCCAACTGTCAGGATCGAATAACCCAAACAAATTATTTAATTAAAGATCTACTAACAATGAGAAGTTGCAGCGGATCAACACTCTTGTTAATTGATTAAGAACAATAAATACTGTAAACAAATACGAACAAGAATAAGAACACAGTAATCACAAAAAAGCTTCAATGTATTGATATGCTTGAACAATACACACGTACGTTTACAATTCGTAAGGAACTATATATAATAGTCCTTGAAGCCTAAATTGTTAACCTAGTTATTCTAGGATTCGATTACAATACAATTACAATTGATATTATCTTCTAAACTAACTTTCCTAAGATCTCGGACTCGATATTCTCCATAAATAGCATCATCAGTAGTATTTCAGTTGATCAGTAGTAAATGCCAAGATCAGTAGTAAGTTGTATCTTCAGTAGTAATTGTAATATCAGTATCAAGTAGTCATAGCAGCATTAACTCTTGATCAGTAGTATCTATACATCAGTAATAGAATACTTCTAACCCAACAATCTCCCCCTAAACTTGTTAATTCTCTTCTAATTAATCAAGTTTCTTCTCTTCTTCATTTTTCTTTTCTTGTTCTTCTAACAATTTTGCTCTTCTTTGCATTCCTTCAATTGTTCTCTGATTTTGCATCTTTCTTTGAGCTATTATATATTTGTTGTTTCTTTTCACAAAGTAATTGAATTTTTCTTGAAACATAACAGCATCATATGGTTTCATGAATGTATTTGTGAATATCTAATACATTGTTTCTTCTGGATGTGGATATTCTTTTTCAAATAAGTATAGTTCACAATGTTTACTGGATCTTTCAAAGAAATACATGTTTACTGTGGGGAGCACATTCCATGCATTTACATTTTCTTTGTTTGTAAATATTTCAGGATAGTTGTCTGGATAGAATGCAGCATCAATCATCTTAGTTAAGTATCCAGCTCCTGAATTCTTCCATGATTTCTTAGTCATTCTTGGCTTTCCAATGATCAGGACTTTAATAATATCACTTCTGCTACATGACATAACCATTAGTTTCCATCCAGTAAATCTCTGAGTTGTTTTGTCCTCTCTTATGACTTCTAGGACATTATCAACAACCCTCCAATTGATAATTGGATTATCTTCAATAGGAGCAACAGGAATATCAAATACTTGTATTTCTTGTTTTCTTTTCTTCCTTGATTCTGTTTCAGGTTCAGTTCCTTTCCTCTTCTTAGAAGGTGTTGAAGATTCACCAGGTGTTGGTGTTCTGGAGAGAATGGTTGTTGGATCTATTTCAACTAATACTTTTTCCTTTTCTTCTTCTACTTCAATTTCAGCTAATTCTCTCTTTTTGGCAGTGCAATATTTGTCTACTATTGTTATCATTTTCATTATGCCAAAGAACTTAGCACTGTGCCCTTTTGATTTTAAGAAATCAATCATTTTTTATTTTTGTTCAAAAATTGCATATGGTAGATCAACCTTTTCTCTTTTGCATTCTGCTACTAGATCTTCAAGGCAATTTAGATTTTCTTCTTCTATTTTTCTTTGTCTTTCAAACTCTGCCTTTTGATCATCTACCAGGACTCCTTCTATCTTTTGAATTGTTGCATCAGCTTCTTGAATTTATGGATTTTTCAGTCTTTCTTCTTCTGCCTTTTTATTGTCTTCAAGAGCCTGAGTCTTTGCAACTTTCCATAGATATCTAATCCTTTTCACCTTCCATTTGTCTTGTTTTGCAGGTCTAACATGGTTCATTTTGTTTACCATGTAGTGACCTAGAGCTCTGTTTGGATAATCATATTCTAATCCTTTTCCATAGATATCTAATCCTTTTCCAATACAGGCTGATAGTGGAGGTGGAGTATATTTCATATCAAGAACAGGGGTAAATATAATTGATGGAGAGAATAAATGAATCTTATTCTGTGGAAGTATTTTGGGGTGTGGAGGAAGTTCACATTCATCAACTTCATACCAATTTACATTATCATCAATGTCAGGTATGATAAGTGGTTGTTCTGGAGTTGAAGGTTTTGTTATGATTATAACCTGTTCACGTTCAAGAACTTCTGGTATTTCTACATCTTCATCTTCAGTAGTAACCAAGGTGGTTGCTACTGGTGTAATCTCTGGTTCAAATACCACTATCTGTTGATTTTCATTTTTTACTGATGAGGTTGTTGTAGTTACTACTGCTAGGGCATCAATAGTATCCATAATATTTTCTTCTGGAGCATTTACTACTGGTGTTTCTTCTTCTTCAATATGATTAGTAGGAACAACCTCTTGATCCTTTGCCTCAGTAGTATCCATAGGATCAGTAGTCTCTATGACCTCAGTAGTAACTGGAGAGTTTATTTGTTCTGCTATTTGAGATTGATTTGCAGACACAAACACATCCTCATCCATACTTTTCATTTCTTTGTTCAGGTCTTCACCAAAACTCTGACCTGTTTCACCATGGACCTCTTTTAGATTTAGGAGGCCTGCTGCTGCTATGGATTGATCAATCATCCCTTGAATTTGGTCTTTCTCCCCCTAAGTGATCTCAACATGTTGAGCCTCACTATCTGCAATCTTTCTTTGTAGTTTTCTGATCAAATTTGATTGCCTTTGAAGCTTATACTCGAACCTCTTCTGTCTTTTTTTCAGAGTATTGATGTAGTGCTTCATGTAGGTCATGGTTTTCCCTTGATTATTTAGTAAGTTCAGACAATGTTGTACAGTGGTTTTAAGGTTTTCCTTCCTATCCATCAATTGAGTTGGTTTAATACTGCCCTCAGCCCATTTGGGTGGATCATTGGGCTCAGTTGGTACATTGGTTTGAAGGTTTTCCATCCTATCCATCAATTCAGGTTGTTTCTTTCTACCCTTATCACTTCTTGGTGATAAAATGGGTTGTTTGGACACTCTCTTCTTCCTAGAAGAAGCAGTAGTGCCCCCCCTTGTGGTTTCTTGGTACCGGGGTCCTCTTAGTGCTGCCTCAAAAGATGAGTCATCACTTGGAGTTGCCGAGGTCTGGGTCCTAATGATGTTCTCACTAACCTGTGCACCCACCTTTGGGGCATCAGTAGTGAGAGCCCTTTCCTCATGTCCTCTCTCCTCCTTGGAGGACAACTCGTAGAGTCTAGGGTTTGACTCAATTGGTCCCCTGATGTCCTTTAAGGAAGTTTTCTTCCTTTTGTAAGTTTTAGAAATTTGTTTGGCTATGGCCTGGTCTTCCTCAGAGTGAAGAGTAGCACTCCGTGGATTAATTTCATGTACATGGGACACATTCAGGACATCTGTTGGTTCAGGGCTTTGAGTGGACTGAATGGGTTGTGTTTGGGTTGTATTTAGTGGAGTTGGTTGGGGTTCAATGGGGTGACTTGAACCTTCTCCTGTTGGGGGTTGATCATGGATCATATTTTGAAACAGAGGAGTTACCTTCCCAGAAAATTTAAATTGTTTTCTCATATTAGAATACATCTTTTTATTCAATTCTGGTGTAACAAAAATATTTTTAGGTGTTGAAAGATTTTGAATTTCACAGTTTATAATATGATTTAGGAATCTTGGGTACATTAAAAATTTAGCAGATGATAAGTTTCCAAGCATTCCTTCAAAAATCATGTTTGAAAAGTTAAATACTTGTCCTGTGCACAAACAAACAACATCAGAAGCTATTTACTTGTTGAACTCATTCCAAGTACTCTTTTTAGGAGAGATGCAATGTTGAATAGTGTGAACTAAATATTTCCATTGGGGTGAAAGAAGACCTTTTTGAAATGTGACAATGTCTAGTCTTCCTTCATACCCCATTTTTTGTAAAACATCAACAAGATCTTCCTTAGGTAGAGAAAACAAACCTGATTCATCATTCAATTGAAGATGATGTCGAATAGACTATTCAGTAATGATGATTTGCTTCCCATCTACTACGGACTTGATTTTAGATAAAGTTGATTCTTCTACCCTTTCAACATTTTCTCAGAAATCGACAAGATGTTGTTGATAGGCTTTAGGGTTGATTGTGAGTGCAAACTTGATGTGTGAGTTCTTTAAGAACATCACTATGGGCCTGAAATCCTTTGTGCCATCTGGATTTCTCAAGAATGCACACATATTGTGAAATTCTGAAATTTTGAGATCAGTTTTAATGTCGAGGGATTTTAGAGTTGCCATTTGAATGATATTGAACTTTGAAAATTGAGAATTTCACTAAGATTTCAATCGTTTTTGCAAGTGTAAGTGATTTGTGTAATGAATTTAGTTGATACTGATGGAGGGTTTTGATCGGATTTTGCAGAGATTAGGGTTTAGAGTAGGGTTTATCTAATCGAGGAGAAGATAATGCTAAACTAATCACAATTTGCTATTTATATTTTTCGAATTTGCCTGCAAAATGACCGAAATGTCCTTCGAATAATAACCCAACGGCTATTTTCATGAGGGCCAGTATGGTAAATTGTGTATTTTACATATAACAGTCAATCAGTAGTAACTAAGTGTCAGTAGTAGAAACGTCAGTAGTAACCGTTGTTTCTATACTTAACCTAATTTCTACTAAGAACCCTATCAGTACTAAAATGTAGTAGTAGCACACGATCAGTAGTAATAAATAACCAGTAGTAAAACTAAAAAAAAATGATTGAATTATACAAAAACTTTACAAATGATTTTTCTTTTATGAAATTAATTTATTAGAATCATTCCAATACTGCTAACCAAGAAGCTGAATCTTCCTACATCAAATGCTTTTGTGAAAAGATCTGCTAACTGATTATCAGTATGAATTTTCTCGACTTTGATTAATTTCTTTTCATTACAATCTCTTATGAAATGAAATCTTATTTCAATGTGTTTTGTTTTTGAATGTTTTACTGGATTATTCACAATACTGATAGCACTTTGATTATCAATAAAAATAGGAGTTTTAAGAATAGACTAGCCGGGTACCCGCGCAATGCGGCGGCGGGTACCCAGTAACTATGTTTTACGGCGAGCAAATGTTGGTCGATTGCAATTTATTTTTCTTTCCAAATGCAAAACAGATGAACAAAATATACATTAGCATGTCAAACGTTAAAAATGGGACTACTGCAGCTTACAACAATAGGTCAAATGATAAAATGATGCATTATCTCATGCACATATTTCGCTTAGCGTTTTGCGCACATGGGTTGCTGTACGGTGTCTTGAGGGCCGCGGCCAAATGCTGTGCATAGGGGATGGTGCCAAGCTCTACGTGTAGGATGTCCACTCCTTGTGTATTCTTACAAGGCATATTCAGTTGCTGAAGGCTGAAAAATCACAAACACATTATATTCAAATTTGCCTGCTTATACGTAGGAGTAAGACATAGGGATTACTCACTTGAACATGTATCTCCCATTAAATTGCCTTTATTAACAACATGGATAGTTTGGGTAAATTCAGAACATAATTTAGTATGGGTCAAAACGGACCACGGGTCAGACTCAGAGACAATTTATAATCCATTTAGTAAAAATTAAAGGACTCGAGTGATTTAACTATCAATTCGGTAACCATTTACTCTTTAACCAATTATTGCAAAATATCAACTCCTTTATTTGAGAGTTTATTTAAAGCATATGGAGACAGTTGTAGAATCAGTACATCAATATGAGGGTAATTGCTAGTACACCTTCATCTAGCCATGCCTAAAAAACCCAAAACCAAAATAGGCAAAACCGGTTTTGACCATAACCGGTCCGGGTATTCACAAACTGGCCGGTTACCGGAAAGATTTCGAAGCAGTTAAAAACCGGCTTTGACCGAAAAAAGCTGAGTTTCTTCAATTCTTATTTGATATTTAAAATAACCGAAAAAATTGGTTGAAAATCGAAAAGATAACTGAATCTGAATTGTTAAAATAACCGAACCAGTTAGTAACCGAACCAAACCAAACCAAACCGGATACAATAGGTTTGGTTTTTTATACCCTTAAAACCGGTTAGTAACCGAACCAAACCGAACCAGTAGCACCAACAGGATACAACTTCACAGCATACACAACACCTCTTTCTCCTACAAAACACATTATCATTCTTTTTTTAATTGCTGAAACTCATATATCTTCTCTATATCTATAATTGTTCAAATAATAGATTAAAAAATAAGCAAGCCCTGAAAAAACATAAAATATTCAAAAAACAAAAGCAATTTCTATGGTTCATAAATTACCGACCCAGTATTCAAATCAATCACCGTCTTTGGGTCATCGAAACAAAAATAAATAGCGAAATAAATGTAGGAAAAGGTGAAGATGGAACATTTTGAAATGCCAATTAAATTCAACGGTGATAGATTTGATGAGGGACGTTTTCTCAGAATCACTGTTTTCTTCAACTTTAGGAGCTGGATTTGCAGCAGCTTTTGTTTCAGTTAGATGCAAAAAATAATTAGAAAAACAGAAAATATAAGTATAAAAACCACAAAGTCCATATTTAAACATTTTGCAAGGTTACCGTAGCCTCTTTCTTCTGAGGAGCCTTATCATCAGATTAATTCTCCTCTCTAGAGCTTTCATTGCTAGATTCGGCCTTTTGTGCACAAAAAATACCCAAACATATGAATATTGTAAAGTGTTACATTATGTAATATAAGTATTATACACAATCTCCCCTCTACTCACTACCTCTTTCTCAACAATCTCCTCTGCACCTCTCATGCATATAACCAATAATCCAATCAATATATAGAACACATAATAATCAATCACATGTTTATAAACTTTTACAGCCTCTTTAGCTACACCGAAACAATAAAAATCAATTTAAATACTCAAAAGTAAATTGCTTCAAATTCAACACTCAAAACATACACTTTTGGCACAAAGTGAAGCAATAAAGCTATGACATCTAACACACTCAACAAATATATTAAGAAAAAACTAAATTGGAAGAAGAATCCATACATTCGATTAACAAAACCCCAAAATAAACGACAAAAAACTATAAATTAAAGAGATAACTTAAACACAACAATTGAATCACAAATCTACCTTTTTCCAGGCTTTGCTTGGAGCTTCTACAACAACAATTGAATCAACCTGGAACAAAAATCAAAATGGAAATTTAAATAAGAATCACATACTTGAAGAGATACACAAAACAACAAATTTAAAACTACGAATAACAATACCTTGGAGGCCTTTGAAGTCCTAAACGGTCTGTTAACCTAGAAAAAAATCGGAAGAAAGACGACAAAACGAAAAAAGAGGGAAAAATCGGATTATACAGACCTGTGTGGTGAAAATGGCTAGAGAAGGATGTGGCGGCGAAGAGGGCGTCGACGCAACCGGCGGCGAAGGTGTAGACGACGGTTGTGTGGAGAAGTTAGCTGTGTTTTTTGAAAGGTAGAAGAAAAGGGGGAGATGGATCATTTTGAAAAGGATTTTGAAAATAATCCTTCCACTTAATAAATAACGTTTAGAGTTCCGACGGACAAGAATATGCATCTATTGGTCAATGGTTCGGTGGGTTACAGCAGATATTCATTTTATTATTCTTTATATAAAACATTTTTCTAAACAACATGTAAATCCTTGTAGCGCATTTGGTTTGAGCTTGTTCAATTAAGGCTAATGGCCACAGTTCGAATCTTGTGCATGCTAATATTTTTTATAAACGCTGCTAATTTCCAAAAATAGCAAGTATTTGGCTGAATTTTCAGTCATCTATTTCTAGAAAGGTCCTAAATGCTTTATAAGTAATAGAGATATACCAAAGTCTAGGAGTTGATTTTGAATCCATAGAACTTGAGCACATCAAGCAGATGTGGCTACATACTCTGCTTCAGCAGTTGATGTTGAGACATTGGTTTGTTTCTTGCATTGCCATGACACCAACCTTGATCCAAAGAACTGACATCCACCGGTAGTAGATTTCCTATCTTGACATTCACCACCATAGTCACTATCAGTGTAGGCTATGAGTTCAAATGGTGATGCATGTGGATACCAAAGACCAAGAGAGGGTTTTCTCTTCAAGTATCTAAAGATTCTTTTGACAGCCTGCAAGTGTAGTTCCTTAGGTCTTGCTTGATACCTGGCACATACACAAACACTATACATAATGTCAGGTCTAGATGCAGTTAAGTACATTAAGGAGCCTATCATAGATCTGTAAAGATGCTCATCTACATCCTCCCCCTCAACATCAGGATGAAGGTGTTTGTGAGTTTCCATTGGTGTACTTGCACTTTTGCAGTCTTCATTGCAAATTTCTCTAAAATGTCTCTGACATATTTTGATTGATTGATCAAAATACCATCTGCTCTTTGATTGATTTGTAGTCCAAGGAAGAAGTTCATTGGACCCATTGAGCTCATCTTGAACTTGATCTGCATCAGTTCTTCAAATTCTTTGCACAATTGATCATTTGTTGATCCAAAGATGATATCATCTACATATATTTGGACCAGTAGTATATCATCTTTGACTTTTCTTGTGAACAGAGTTTTGTCAATTGCAACTCTTTTGAAATTGTTCTTCAGTAGATATGATGATAGTGTGTCATACCAAGCTCTTGGTAGACTTTGATCTTCTTATATGAGGCATATGCCAGAAATATTCTTATTGCTTCAATTCTAGTAACTGGTGCATATACTTCATCATAGTCAATACCTTCTTCTTGAGAGTATCCTTGGGCTACAAGTCTTGCTTTGTTTTGATCACTATACCTCTTTCATCTTTCTTGTTTCTGAATATCCATCTTGTTCCAATGGCTCTTTTTCCTTTTGGTAGAGGTACAAGAGTCCATACAGCTTGTAGTTTGAATTGAAGAAGTTCTTCTTGCATTGCTATGATCCAGTTTAAGTCTTTCATTGCTTGTTGAATCTTCTTAGGTTCCTCCTGTGACAGAAAACATTCATACATGCATTCATTAGATAGTAGACTTATGTTACAAACATTTGAATTTAATGATGAATTAAATTTGCTTCTTGTCTGCATGTTTGAATTGACATCACTTAGGACTAAGTCCAAAGGATGATTCTTTTCAGTTCTGGTTCCTGGAACTTTGTCAACAGGAATTTGACTATCTAGGTTTGACTCATTGGATTCAGGAATTTGTGCATCTGTCCATGTTTCTTCTTGATTGTTTGTATTTTGTGGAGATTCTTCATTGCTACTGGTGTCAGTAGTAGCATTTTCTTCATTAAGCTCAGGTGGTTCATTGTTGTTACTGACATCATTGTTGTGTATTTCATCATCATAACTCTGAGGTTCAGAGTTACTATTAGGATCAGTAGTATCTTCAGAGTTGGAGTTGTTACTGGTGTCAAGAATGCTATGGTTATCAGAGTTACTATTGTCCTCAGTATCAACTGTGGGATCAGTATTAACTAAGATGTATTTCATAATATCTTGACTTCCATTTGATGATGATCCTCCTTGTTGGCTTTTATTGTTTAAGTCTCCTGTATTATACACATAATTAACATCAAAAGATTTGGTTAGATTATCAATGTTAAACAACCAATCTGGACCATTTCCCTGTTCATTCATCAGATTCTCATTAAAGGATGCATTTACACTTTCTTCAATGATCCTTAGCCGTTTGTTGAATACTCTGTAAGATTTGCTTTGAGTTGAGTATCCTACAAATATTCCATCATCTGCTTTGCAGTGAAACTTACCAATTTGTTCTCTTGTAATTAAAATAGTACAAGGACAACCAAATGATTTTAAGAAACTTATTGATGGTTTTCTTTTATTGAAAAGTTCATAAAGTGTTTTAAAGTGAGGCTTAACTATTAATACTCTGTTCTGAACATAACAAGCAGTATTAACAGCTTCAGCCCAAGAAGTTATTGGTAATTTTGAATCTGCAAGCATAGATCTGGCTGCTTCAATGCTGGTTCTATTTCTTCTTTTAGCTACACCATTTTGTTGTGGAGTTCTTGGTGAGCTGTACTGCCTGTCAATACCCTTAAGATCACAAAAATCAATTAGATTAGTATTTTTAAATTCTGTGCCATTATCACATCTGATTTCTTTCACTTTGAGATCTCTTGTATTTTCCAGCTTTACAATTAGATTCTTTATAACTTCACTTGTTTCATCCTTGGTCCTAAGAAAGAAGACCCAAGTATATCTGGAAAAATCATCAGTAATAACAATGCAGTATTGTTTCTTTCCAATACTCATTACATTTGTAGGTCCAAAAAGGTCCATATGTAAGAGTTGCAAAGGATTTGAAATAGAATTGATTGCTTTGGACTTATGAGAAGTCTTGTGTTGTTTACCTTTTAGGCATGCAACACAGTGATGATCACACATAAATTCTTTTTGTGGTAAACCAACTACCAAATTCTTTTTGACTAAATTGTTCATATTTTTAAAATTTGTGTGACACATCCTTCTCTGCCAGAGTTCTGATTCATTGTGTTTGCCTTAGATATAAAATAGTTGATCTCATTTGAAGAAATGAGTTCTCCCCCTATATCCAGGCAATACACATTGTTTCTCCTTGGTGTTCTTAAAACAACAAATTTTTCATCTAAAATAAGAACAGGAGAAAGAATGATGCACTCTACATCTGTAAAAAGAATTTTGTTCTTATCACAGACTTGTGAGACACTAACCAGATTATATTTAAGCTCAGCAACATAAAATACATCATCAAAAGTGATCTTACCATTTGATACTGTAGCTTTACCTGTAATTTTACCACCTCTTGGATTATCTCCAAAAGCAACATATCCTCCTTCAAAAGACTTGAAATATCTAAGAATTTGAAGATTTCCAGTCATGTGTCTAGAGCATCCACTATCAATATGCCATGTTCTACCTTCTTCAGGGATCTGAATGCTCTGCACATAAAGTAAAAGGATTAGTTAATTTTGGGAACCCAAGCTTGTTTTGTCTTGGGTTCATCCTTTGAAGAGTAAGTTTTTCTAACTGAATGAGCTTTGTATGCAGTTTTGGTCTTAGGATGTTGGTTAGTACTGTTGTTCTGTTTTACTACTGACCTAGGTTTATACCCGTAGTGTTTAGCTTTTGAGTATTTTACTACTGATGGACCAGTAGTGTTTGGGTAATGTGAGTTTTTAGCATAGTCAGTAGTGTTTTTGTAATTGTACCAGACATCATTGTAATTAGGGTTTTTATCAGTAGTAAACCTGGAATAATTCCTACTGATGTTAGAAAACTTTGAATATTGTGGAAATTGATTTTGTTTTCCATTGTTTTTGAAATAATTACTTCTGTTTGGATTTTTGTGCCTGATGTGTTCCACGAATCTTTGTGCAGTTCTTCCAAATTTAGGAGTTTCAACATATGAGTTTTTAAGTTCTTTTGCTTTTGTTTCTTCAGTTTGTTTTAATTTTGAGGTTTTCTCTTTTTCTCTATTAACTTTAAATTCTTTGAATTCTTTGCAGTTAATAGGATTAAAGTGACAATTCTTTGCTATGTGGTTAACTTTGTTGCAAATTAAGCATGTTAATTTTGTTGATTTAGCACTTTCAGGCTTTCTTTGTTCTTTTAACTGGTTCAAGTTTCTTTGGTTTCCTCTTCTTAAGATTGTTGGTATATTTTATGAGTTATATTTTGGAGATTCAGTTTGACTTTGTGTGGTGTGAAAATTTGTATTAGTTGTTTGATCATCATCAGAAGAATCATTATTGGTTTCAGTTTGATTTTCTATTTTTAATTCATTTAATGTTCTTTCTGTGCTTGATTTAAGAGGAGGTATAAAATTTGTTGGAGGTGGAACTACATGATATCCCACCCCATGAATAACTTTTTCAGTAGATTGATTATTGGTTAATTCATCAATTATTTTAGAACTTTTTTCAAATTTTTTAATAGTTAATTTATTCTGTTCTGGTTCCATTTGACATTTTTCTAATTTAATTAAAGTTTCTTTGGGTTTTAATTCAGCATACTCTTTATCATAAGTGGTTTGTAAGAGTTCATCTTTTATCTTTTGATCTGTTATTTTATAAATTTTAATTTGATTTTCAAGATCAGCTATACAACCATTATATTCAATTCTCCTATTTCTGTTTAGAATCATCTCTTCAAGTGTTTCTTTGTTAAGTTTTTCTAATTCTTTATATGCTTTAATGCATTCAGGAGTGCAAGATTTAGAATGTACCTCAGTAGTAGACTCAGTAAAGGTCATGAGAGCTTGATTCTGTGCATGTTCCTCTGCTTGAAAGCTCCAGTCATATCCTTGTCCTTCTTGAGTAGGGGTGGCATTTCAGGTCGGGTTCGGGTTGACGGGTTCGGGTTCACGGGTTGGCGGGTCAGAAACGTTCAACCCGAAACCGACGTGTTTATATAAACGGGTCAGATATCTCAACCCTAACCTGTTTAACTTCAACCCAAATCTAACCCATATAACCCATTTAACAAGACAGGTTAAACAGGTTATCAGGTCAAATAAGCTAAACGGGTCAAAATGTTGTTATTATTACACAAATTCATAACAAAATGCTAAACACCAAATTACTAACTAACATTTTTAATTTTTATCTAACTATTAATTACGTTTTAACTAGTAAACTATAAATTAAGTATAAATATATATGTTTTAAAATATATTTTAATAATTAAACGGGTTGGCGGGTCGACCCATTTAAATTATCATTGACCCGAACCTAACCTGTTTAATAAACGGGTCACCTGACTCAACCCGAGACTGACCCAATTATTTTTTTCCTCAACCAAAACCTGTTTATTTTCGTGTCGGTTTCAGGTCGGGTTTCGTGTCGGGTCAGCAATTGCCACCCCTATTCTTGAGTAATAATGCAGTTGAGTTTGAAGTGCTGTTCTTGTTGTAGTTTGATCTTTGATCTTTGTTTGGACATTCTCTGGCAAAGTGACCAAGATTGCTACAGTTGTAGCATTTGACTTTGGTCTTGTCAAATCCAGCACGATCACCTTTGTTGTATGTCAGATTTTGCCTGCCAGTTCTTTTAAGAAACCTTTTTGTTCTTAAACTTAGCATTGCCATCTGCCACTTGATGTCCATCTCTTCTAGATGATCAGGATTGAGTTGTTCCAAATCCTCACTAATCAATGTAGTATGCACATGACTAGTGAAAAAGGATTCTATTGCTACATCTTCGATTCCTGCATTCTTTATAGCCTTTTGACCTGTTCATGTACTAGACACAAAAGCAGCATTGTTTGAAGATAAATTGGGAGTTTTAGTACTTACCTTAGATTCAAACACTCTCAGCTCATTGTACAATTCATCCAGCTCTTTTTCTTCCAAAGCATCACCTTGTCTATATATGACTGTATACATAGACCATTCTTCACCAAAAGATCTAAGAAACTTTCTGTTTACATCATCATTGTCTGGTTTGTAACCAACTTGATTCAGTTCACCAATAAGTTTGTTGAACCTATCAAAGACTTGTGATAATGATTCATTCTTCTGGCCTTTGAAGTTTTCAAAGTCTTGCTTCAGAACATACTTCATGTTTCTTTTGGTGCTTTTGGTGCCTACAAACCTCTTTTCCAGAGCCTGCCAAAGTTTCTTTGCATCATCATATTCAACAAAGAGATGTTGATGATCATTAGGAATAGCAAGCAAGAGGGTGCTTAGGGCTTTGAGTTCAATTCCTCTGTCTTTCTTCTCTTTTTCACACTTGAGTTTGTCGACTTCAGTTGAAGAACTTGCTGCTTGAGTCTGGATTGTTTTGTTGCCTTCAATAACAACTTCCCACATGGAGTAATCAGTAATAAGCATTACTGCTTGATTCTGTTCTTCCACATTCCAAAGTTGTAGGGAGTGAAAATTAGAATTTTGTTAGCCTGTGTGCTTTCATTGTTATCAGACATGATTAACAATTTTGGATTCGAAAGTATGAAACTTTTTGCTGTTCTTAATTCGTAGATCTAGAACCGTAAAGCTCTGATACCACTTGTCAGGATCGAATAACCCAAACAGATTATTTAATTAAAGATCTACTAACAATGAGAAGTTGCAGCGGATCAACATTCTTGTTAATTGATTAAGAACAATAAATACTGTAAACAAATACGAACAAGAATAAGAACACAGTAATCACAAAAAGCTTCAATGTATATTGATATGCTTGAACAATACACACGTACGTTTACAATTCGTAAGGAACTATATATAATAGTCCTTGAAGCCTAAATTGTTAACCTAGTTATTTTAGGATTCGATTACAATACAATTACAATTGATATTATCTTCTAAACTAACTTTCCTAAGATCCCGGACTCGATATTCTCCATAAATAGCATCATCAGTAGTATTTCAGTTGATCAGTAGTAAATGCCAAGATCAGTAGTAAGTTGTATCTTCAGTAGTAATTGTAATATCAGTATCAAGTAGTCATAGCAGCATTAACTCTTGATCAGTAGTATCTATACATCAGTAATAGAATACTTCTAACCCAACACCAACCAAACCACCTCTGCACTCGCATCTCTTCTCTTCGACTAGAGGAAGCCATTTACAGGACGAGTCCAAACTAACGTGCGGTGCCAACGATGGGAAGAGGCCGACGACCGTCAACGTTCAAACCGACAGAGCGTTGACGGTGATCTATTTGAATAAAATTACTATAATAGAAGCATCATCTTTATCTTTATTATACTCCCTCCGTCCCACTTTAAGTGTCCACTACAAAAAAGCACACAGTTTAAGAAAAGTGCATTAATTATATAATGTCACCAATCAAATTTTTTCTTTCCCACTTAAATGTTTTTTGATTGGTTGAAATTTAGGAAATGACACTCTTTGTGGGACAAACTAAAATAGTATACTGGACATTTAAAATGGGACGGAGGGAGTAATAAAACAAACATTCTAAGTGGCCAACAATACCAACATGTAACCATAATGTCGGTTGACTGACGAAACTGACGAGCAGATTGACATGATCGTTTGCACAGAGCTAAGCATATGATGCTTTGCGAGAAAACTGGAATGCTGGGAATTCTTGAGTTATATATAGAAGTTTTATCCTTTCACAATTTTCAAATAACAAATTCACAATCGTACACTAGAATGAAATGGACGTTTATGGTCAATAAATTTTGGAAAGGAATGGAAGTAAATAGAGATGGTCAAATGAGAGAAGTTGTGGAGACATATAATGATTGTCACGGATTTTTAATAAGATATTGTTGGTTTTGGTTCCCTCCCTCAAGTAACCATAATCCACCATTGAACCGCACCCTTCCAAAGGCATCAAGTGGGGTACCAGACACGAGTTACGACTTTCTAATTAACTATTTTATTATTTAATTCCTTTTTGGGCAAGAATTGTATTTACATCGAGGTTAAAACGATTTAGCATGTTATTTGTTCAATCAATTATAACAACTACGTTTTTATTATACTAAAAACAATTATTTCATTGCATAAAGATAACAATCATGCTATAATATATTTTTGATCTATGTGTTTCACACTTAGGTAAGTTTAATTTTCCCGATTTGATGGATAAAATGTATTTTTGGAAAAAGATAATGACTGAGTTATATATAATAACATATCAAAATAGTTTTTAGTAATGTATTGGTGTAAATATATATATCTTCGAAAACTCATCACGAATCCTACACTATATATGAGGCCTAAATTTGAAAAAGGTTTGACACCATGACAATTCCAAGCATTCCTATTCGTCCATAATGCCACTTGGAATTCCCTGATTGGTCCACGTCATTTGCACTAATACAAACGAATCTGGTACAGCTTACGGTCTACATTCATATGCTCCATATACGGCAAACGAATCTGCTACGGCTTACGGTCTACATTCATATGCTCCATATACGGCTTCCTACATATAGGGAAACAAATAACTATTTAAAAGATCGTACATACAAATAACTATTTAAAAGATCCTACATACAAGGAAACAAATAAATATTTAAAAGATCAATCAGCGACTCAATCGTATTTATTCAGAAGTGATACACGACTCAATATAATTTCCATAAAAACCGGCATTCTATGATTATCTTCCCATATTTTAAAGATCAATCACCATATATTAGTCCTCATGCTTTCGGAATTAACACACTCATTGCAAAAACCGGTTTTCTCACATGGTCAGCTTTATGTAGCTGTATCTCGAGTTAAGAACAAGAAAAGATTGAAGGTCATTTGTTGTGACAGAGATGACAATTACACTAATTCAACAGCAAATGTCGTTTACAAAGAAGTCTTATTTTTGTTTGTAAATTATATGTAACATTTCTTCATTTACCCTTTTTTTATACAAAATCATTATCACATCTATCGATTATTATGTCATTTAGAAATATATAAAGTTTTTGGACATTTTTCTACATACTAAAATTTACAGCATACCCGCCCATCGGGCGGGTTTTGTAGCTACTATGGGTATATGATCCTCGTAAATAAACAATAAACTATATGAGAACAATAGTTTTCATATGAATGAAATATTAAGATTTGGTGTAAACTATATATTAATAAATTGTGACTATATGAATCAGCACAAACATAGTTCGAGAGAAACAAAATATAAGAGATTTGCATACCTAAATTAATATTAATGACCTATGGATAATAATTGTTTCATCATCTTGGAAGTAGTTTGCATTTTTTGTCTCTAGCTAATTTTATCCCATAGTTTTAAATCGGATACATAACCTAATTTGGCTTAAACATTGATCAGGTAATTAAACCACCTTTAATGAATACATCATTTATAAAACAAAAATATTGTAGCTAATTAATATCTTATAAGAGCAGAGGGACGAATACGCCATGGTACACTAAACTCCACTTCGTCTCCCGCATGGTACAGCAACGTGGTGATTGTTGTGGGCGAAGATGAAGACTTGGTGTGTTGTGTGTGTTAAATATTCATTTGTACTATAGGCAAAATTCCACAATTAAGTTTCCGCCAATTAAAGATTTCCCCCGAATATTATTTGCCACATTACAATCGAATAAACAACGATCCATCGATTATATGTAATCATCACAATTCACAACATGGCCAAATGCCATTTGATTCTTGTTCTTTTTCTTTTTAAATGATGACTTTAGTCATACAGACAAAATTAATTCTATAGATACTGATAGAGACATTATTTATTGTTTATAATAGGGAAAATTAAAGTAGACGACAGAAGTGTCTTTTGGCTACTCGACAAAACAATCTTTTTACGTGGATCTTCCGCAAGGTTGTTTCTGCAACTTTTTTTTTAAACCTAAATTAAATTCATGCCTTACTACATACTGCAACTTCCTTCAAGTGATACAAATTAGAGTTTACGGTTTTTAAAGCAAAATATGATAATAAAGGTTAATTAGAACATCCCCAATGGTTAACCTCACAAAAGCTTATTACTTTTGTCACATCAACCTTTCACTAACCAAAAAGCTAAAACTAAATAACATCTCTAATGGTTAACTTTTCCAAAAACTTTTTCTTTAATAATATTTCTAATTTACATTTATCCATCTTAAATGTTTCATAAACACCCCTATATATAAATTGACAATTTTTTTGACATCTTATAAAACTTAATAATTTTTAAAAATATTTCATACAAAAATATTATAATAATTAACAATAATATTTAAATAGATAGAAACATTACATTGCAAATATTAAAAAAGTAAAGAATTTATATATAATAATATATCTAAGGTTTAATATGAAAAGATATTAAACAATGAGGAACTAAAAAAGACAAACACAAATAGTTCATTAAAAGGTTAGTAGAAAAAAAGTCATTGCAAAAAGCTTTTAAAAAAGCTAAATATTCCAATGGTAAAAAGTCTTTAAAAAACTTATTTGAATAGTAAAAAGCTTTCAAAAAAATTACTATTGGGGATGCTCTTAGATTAAATTTGATAGTTAGTGGATGATGTGGTCCCACATATATTGATTAAAATGAATTTAATGATGTTTAAAAATAAAAGTAAGGGTACATGTGTCTTTTCAGTTGGTGTGGTCCCCACTACCTTTTACCAAATATGGTAATTTTCAAAGTGTATCACTTATTTTGAAACACTCCAAAATGGAAAGTGTATCACTTATTTTGAAATGGAGGAAGTATATGATTTAATATAAAGTGGTATTATTTCATTCTCCGTAATACTATTTGTTTCTACTTATTTTCTTACTTTCTAGATTAAGACAAATGTTAAAATTAAAGGATAATATGAGGATAGAAAATTAGTGGATTACACATGTACAAATTTAAAAGTGGGTAGGAATATGGATAAGAATAAAAGGTAACACCGGTGCTAACCATTCTGTCACTTGGGTGTTTTCCAAAATCCGACGGTTGGGTGAAGTCGATTTCACAAGCCGGTTTGAGGACGAGACGAAGGGAGAGATCGGTTGGTGAGGTGGGGCTCAAAGAGGTATTTTGTGTGTGTGTATTTTGTAATTATGGGTCCCAAAAAACTAAAGGAAGATATATTATTAGCATGAGTATGTCAGTTTAATGTCGGTCGAAGGGTGAGCTGACGTGACATTAATTTGGCAAAAACTGTTAGTATCAGTTTCCATCAGTATTGGGATCGGTCTAAAAAAATCTATTATTTCTCATATTATTGTAACTTTCATTTGACATGTTTTCTTTTTAAAAAAATTTAATATTTGATAACAAGTTCCACTGTCGTCCTTTTTGTCGTGTAATCTAATGCTCTATGTAATCTTTTTCGGTTCGGTAAGATTTTTGTATTTAAGGAAAAGTTTTTTATTTTTTTTATAGCTCTTAGAACTATCTTTAAGGAATAATTGCATATATAAAGAGAAATGATATTTGTGATTACAATTTGTACCTATCCATAAGTCTATTCACTTCTTAACTTGACCTTTGTCACTTCTTAACTTGATCTTTCTCATCCACTAATTCTCTCTCTTCATATCATCTCTTGATTTTGATACTTGTCATGATCAAATTGGTATGCACATGAGAGCATCCCCAAAGGTTAACCTCTTAAAAGCTTATTACCTTTGTCACATCAACATTTCACTGATCAAAAACCTTTCCATCAATAGTATCTCCAATGGTTAACCTTTCAAAAAGTTTTTTCTTTTACAATATTTATATTTGCCTTTATCTATCTCAAATGTTTTATAAATACCTTATATATATAACTAGCTTCAAAGGCCGCCCGATTGGGCGGGCATGCTTCAAAAAAATATGTATAAAAATAACAAAAATATTGGTACTGTAAATAGCATAACAATTCATAATTGTAATAATAAATTGGTACAAATTTAGATATATGAATAAATGTTACAGAAAATTTATAGATGAAATAATACTTCTTTGTAAACGACATTTGTTGTTGAATTAGTGTAATTGTCATCTTTGTCGCAACAAATAACCTTCAATCCGTTCTTGTTCTTAACTCTTGACACAACCACATAAAGTTGACCATGTGAGAATATTGGTTTTTTTTGTAGAAACAAATCAACTTGCGACAACATCTGACCTTGACTTTTATTAATAGTCATAACAAAGCAAACTTAAACATGAAATTGTCTCCGGTTCAATTTGAAAGGCATCTTCATGTCGCAAGGACTAATAACCATGCAAGGGATAACGCAAATTGTATCAACTTTAACATATGCTGCAGGACACCTGACATATTTATTGCCATCTCATGTAGCAGGTAAACCATAATAAGAGAAAATAATGAAAGTCATAAAACTTCGAATGACAAATTCATAATATAAAATTTTTATTGCCATTCTGAGTTGAAGTGCATATCTTTGCAGGATTAAGTAATTTTAAAACTCAAAATAATCAAAGCAAATAATCAGCAAATATTAAATTTTTTGAAAAAGAAAAACAAATCAAATAAAAGATATTACTTTTCTTTTCTATACGTGTTTGGTATCGAACAGACTGAATCTCTAATACTGTGAACATTGTCGTCGCCTGATTCAAGCCGTGTACATTGCCGGCATCGATCTATTAGCTCTGCATCATCAACACAAACTTAGATTTGAATTAGAGGTTATATCTACTACACCGTGCAAGTGAATTAGGTTTTTAGAAAAATGGGAAGAATACGAACCTGCTTGAAGGAGCTGTGAAGATTGTGCGTCGTTGCTAATTGTGTTTGAAAAACCAAATGCATGCTTCTCTTCTCTAGCCAATGCAACCTATAAATGTTAGTCCCAAGACTAAGTAAATAAGATTTGATGATCAATAGCTAAAGACTATAAATATCAGCTGAAGTAAGTATCTCAGCTGAAGCAAGTATATTCAATAAACCTTCAGCTGAGTACGTAGTTAGCTTTAGGTCATCAAGTCAAATCAGCAGCTATTAACGAGAGTTCATTCGCAGTCTATGACCAAAGGACAAAGACAAGAAGAAGACTATTCAGCTGATTGTGGAATCAGCTGATAGTACCTGCTGCAGATGAAAACTTAAAGGAAATGTTCTTGACACTTTGAACATTTCCCTTTCCCGCTCAAAGAAAAAGAAAACGATGAGGATCTTCTATTTTGGAATAGAAGATAATGTCAGTACAAAATCATCGTTTGTCCCTCCAAGCATGTAAACGAAAAGTCAACTATTTTTGTACTTATGTAGTACACCTTTCACTGTGCGTCAGAAAGGGTACCGGAAGTAGTTGACACAAAGTACCGCAAAAGCATTTAATGTTCCATTGGCAAGTCCACATCGACGAATAATATGTTTACACGTCGTCTAACTTATGGGCAAAGGAACATGGATCTTGGGCTATATATATAGAGACGTAAATGCTTGCATTTACACACACCTTTTGAGCATTCATAGCACAAGAACATTCTCTGAGAGTTAGTTATTTGTCTAAGTATTAACTCCTCTATAGTTATTACTCGGACATTGATATCAGCTGTTAGTATCAGCTGATATAACTCTCAGTGCATAAGTCTTCTAGTTTTGAGCGATTTAAAGTGTCATTTCAAGTATAGAGTTTTAGTTAGTGTGTACTATCTATTTCCGCAAACTTTGTACTGTATTAAGTTGTTTTAATAAACTCTTAATCATTGAAATCTTGTTTTTCATTGTATTATCTTCGTAAATCAGTCTTAACGCAACACGTTAGTGTTGTTGGGATCCAAAACCCTCATCCCTGGTACTTCTGAAATACCAGAACACTATGTGGTAAAGTCTGAGGCTCAGTGGACAGACGCTGAAAAACGTCTTGTTCATCTAGAGAACAAGGGTAGGGATATGCTTTTTCAAGCAGTTGGTGATGAACTGTATCATAATAGTCAATTTTGTGACTCAGTTAAGGAAATGTGGGAGAGGCTGGCTGAAGTTTATGAAGGCACATCAGTTGTGCGAGAACACAACAAAAACATGCTCATACATGATTATGAACTGTTTAAAGCCAAGCCAAGTGAGACTATAGCTCAAACTTTCAATCGTTATAACATTCTGTTAAACGAGCTGAAGTCTCATCGGGTTGATAAGGATGATATGTCCAAAATGTGTAAGTTTATGGCAGCCTTACCTTCTAAATGGGCCACCATCATAACTTGCATGAGTACATCTCCTACTTTGAAAGACTATACTCTCTCATCTCTCTATGGTATGTTTCTAAGCCATGAGAGAACCGTACTCAACAAATTTCAACCTCCAAAGGACTCTAAAGTGAGTCCCTTTGGATCTTCGACTGCTCTTGTCTCTTTAAACAAACTCAGCAGAATCGAATATCCCCCATCAGATGATGAAGCTGACAACACTTCAGCTGTTGGTTTGTTCAACATGCCTGAAGTCAGCATCGAAGAAGTTGATGAAGACGAAGACAACGATGCTCTTATATCTGAGCTTGCCTTACTTGTTAAAAACAGAAAATTCTTTAAAAACAAGTCTGGCTCCTCAGCTAAAAGCTCAAGTAGCAGATCTATCTCATCAGCTGTACCTTCCAGACCCTCTGGAAGTACACCTGATATCTCTGAGATAACTTGCTACAACTGCAACAAGAAGGGTCACTATGCTAATGACTGCAAGCAGAAGAAAGCTAGTTCATCATCCTCAACTGGTGAGTCCATTGAAGAGAAATACAAAAAGCTACAAGCCTTCACTAAAACGATTCTAGAAGAAAAGAAGGCATTTGAAGGCAAATCTGCTGACAAGGGTCTTGTAGCTGAAACTCATGACTGGGCTGACTCAGGTGATAGCTCATCTGATGACGATGATGAACAAATGGCCACAATGTGTTTGATGGCTCGTGCTGATGATGATGAAAGTATTACAGCTGATGATGCTAGTTCTTATAAATGGGTCAACATTGTTCATAAAAAGGTAACCTCTCTAATCTCTGCTGAGGCTACTAAAGCCAAAGATATTGTTGATTCTATTATTTGTGACTTGCACTTCATTGATCAGCTGAAAGGTGAATGTTTGGATAAACATAGTGCTATTCTACGTGAAAATGCATTTTTAAAAGAACAATTAATTGATCACAAAACCCTAAAAGAAGATCTTTCTGAAACAAAATTTATAAACTCGGTTCTTCAACATGATCTAAGTGAAAAAGTTAAAGAACTTGAAGCAATTAAAAAGATTTGTGAATCTTGGTCTCGTTCATCCAAACACGTGAGTGAATGTGTTAACTCACAAATCCCTAGTCAAGTACAAGCTGTACTAGGAGGAGACTTCCTTGCTGTAGCCGCTGTACCTGACAGCAGTACAGATGATCTGTACTACTCGTCAGCTGATGCTTCTGTGCCAGCTGAAGAGTTGGTTTTTGGTTCCTTTGTTAGGTCTACCAAAACCTTTGCTACTGAGATGTCCTCAGAAGATCCTTCTGTAACTACTGGTGAAGAGTCATCAGCTGACTCCTCTGCCATGGTTGTTAGGACACCTACTGTAGTCATTGTTGAACCAAGAAAATCTATCTTGGGTTCAGTACCTGCTGCCTCTTCTGCTAGACCTCAGCAGAAGACTAGGAGAACAGCAGGAAAGAAAATTGTTCTTACACCCTCCAAGGGTGAGCCAGTTGGAGTTCGTACTCGAGCTGCAAAGAACAAAGGTAAGAGTGTTTCTAAAAACACTACAAGTCCTTCTTCAGCTGTGTCTGTCAGACGGCTGAAAGGAAAGGTCAGCAAGCTGACATCACTCGTTCAAACTCTGACTATCTCTGATAATCAGAAAATAAAAGGGATTTTGGGTCCAATTCCCAAACTCATTGCCTCGCCTTCCACTCCACTGCAAAGAAACAAAAATGCTATAAGTGTGGAGATCGTGGGCATATGGCGAGTGAGTGTGACAGCGAATGCTTGAGACCTTCTCCACCTTCAGCAGTTGAACCTACTGAAAAATCATCTCCTGTGAGTTCCAGCGGAAACCGAAGTGTGGGTTCCCAAAAAGAACTAACTCTTTTAATTTATGCGCAGGGTGATGAAAGCAAACATGTCTGGTACTTAGACAGTGGTTGCTCAAGACACATGACTGGATACAAATCCCTGCTGGAAGAGTTTGAAGTTTGTGCTGGTCCCTCAGTAGTTTTTGGGGATAATGGTAGAGGCTCAACTGAAGGTTATGGAACCATTTCCAATGGATCCGTAAAAATCACAAGAGTTGGTTATGTGAACGGGCTGAAACATAATCTAATCAGCATTAGCCAACTTTGTGATGTAAAGTTTTCAGTGAACTTTAATGAATTCAGAGGAACGGTGACGGATAAGAGTGGAAAGATAGTATTGGTTGCTCCAAGAAGCAAGAATGTGTATACACTTGACATGAATCCTCAAAATCAAGAAGTTTGTCTATTCTCTCACTCTACTGAAGAGCTGAATTGGTTGTGGCACAGAAGGCTATCTCATCTTAACTTCAAAAATATTTCGAAGCTGGCTCGAGGTCAGCTGTTGAATGGCTTACCACAAATCAAGTATGAAAAGGATAAGCTTTGCTCAGCTTGTGAGCAAGGTAAACAACATAAAAGCTCCTTCAAATCAAAGCAATGTTTTTCCATCGACAACGGCCTCTACATGCTTCATATGGACATTTTTGGCCCTATGAGCACTGAAAGTCTAGGTGGAAAGAAGTATACACTTCTTATCGTTGATGAATATTCACGATATACTTGGGTGATATTTCTTCGCCACAAAAGCGATGCAGCTGAAGAGATTATCAAGTTCATCAAAAGGATGGAACTTCTAAATGGGTCTAGAGTCAAGATGTTGAGATCAGACAATGGAACTGAATTCAGGAACAAGACTTTAGAAGACTTCTGTTCAGATGTTGGGATCTCCCAAAACTTCTCAGCTACTAGAACACCTAAACAAAATGGTGTTGCTGAAAGAAGAAACAGAACCCTAATAGAAGCTGCAAGAACAATGCTTGCTGAGTCAAACATGCCTAAGCAATTTTGGGGAGAAGCTGTTAACACAACTTGTTTTACTCAAAATAGGTCTCTCTACGTGAAGAGACACAAGAAGACTTCTTATGAGATTTTTCGTCAAAGGAAACCTTTCATCGGTTTCTTTCATGTGTTTGGTTGTGTGTGTTTTGTGTTAAACACACGAGATCAGCTAAGTAAGTTTGACCCTAAAGCTGATGAAGCCATTTTCTTGGGATATTCCACTTTATCCAAGGCATATAGAGTTTTCAACAAAAGAAGACAAACATTGGAAGAGTCCATATATGTTACTTTTGAATAACACTCAAAGGCAATGAACCCCACCTCTGCTGACTCGTCCGATGCATTTCAGAGATCAACTGAACCATCTCCTGATGATACAGCTGAAGCATTCTCCGATGCTTTAAATCTCTTTGATGTTCCCATAAATGAATCAGATGAGACGTTCCATGATGCCCCTACATATCTTGTAGATATTGCAGCTGTTCAACAAGAAATTCCAACATCTAGAGCATCATCAAAGGCTATCTCAAAGCCGCCTCTTCATACTTCAAGAAGATCCTTTCGAAATGAAGTAATTCATCCTGCTGAGCAGTCAGCCGCTCAACAAGAATCTAATTCTGCTGAATCTTCCTCTTCTACAGGTGTTCCTCAATCAAAGTGGACCTCAGAACATCCAATTGATCTAATCATTGGAGATCCACAGCAAGAAGTTGTCACAAGAAGTAAAGCGTCATGTAATCTCTGCTTATGGTCTTGTTTCTTAGCAATTGATCTAATCCTAAGTATTTAGACTATGTGTTTAAACTGGATAAGGCGCTGTATGGGTTGAAACAAGCTCCTCGTGCATGGTATGATACACTCTCCACGTTCCTCATAGCAAATGATTTCACCAGGGGAAAGATTGATAAGACCTTATTCATTCGCAAAATCAAAGGTGATATCATTCTTGTTCAAATTTATGTGGATGACATAATTTTTGGTGCTACTGA
The DNA here is from genome assembly GCA_963853835.1 of Calendula officinalis. Taxonomy (NCBI): domain Eukaryota; kingdom Viridiplantae; phylum Streptophyta; class Magnoliopsida; order Asterales; family Asteraceae; genus Calendula; species Calendula officinalis. Next base: position 81,651,654 of record OY970820.1, on the reverse strand, counting down.
TGAAAAACTTTGTAGACGTTTTTCAAAGCTTATGTCTACAAAGTATGAGATGAGTATGATGGGTGAATTAACGTATTTTCTTGGCTTACAAGTTAAGCAATCTAAAAATGGAATTTTTATAAATCAAGAAAAATATATCAAAGATCTTTTAAAGAAATTTGATATGAATTCATCATCATCCATGAAAACTCCAATGGCTCCTCCAAACAACCTAGATGCTGACATAACTGGGAAATCAGTTGATGTCACATTCTATAGAGGAATCATTGGATCGTTACTCTATCTCACCGCCAGTAGACCAGATATTATGTTTGCTACTTGCATGTATGCTAGGTATCAAGCTGATCCTAAAAAATCTCACCTAATAGCTGCTAAAAGAATTTTGAGGTACCTTAAGGGTACTCCAAGCCTAGGTGTTTGGTATGCCAAAGACTCCGGGTTTGATCTAATTGGCTATTCAGATTCAGACTTTGCAGGTTGCAAAATGGATAGAAAGAGCACAACTGGAGGATGTCAGCTGCTTGGAGGAAAGCTAGTCAGCTGGACAAGCAAGAAACAAAGTACTGTCTATACCTCCACAGCTGAAGCAGAATACGTTGCTGCTGGAAGCTGCTGTGCTCAAGTCCTTTGGATGAAGAATCAGCTTGTTGATTTTGATATGAACTTCTGCAAAGTTCCTATCTACTGTGATAACACAAGTGCTATTGCAATCAGCAACAACCCAGTTCTTCACTCAAGAACCAAGCATATCGACATAAGGTATCATTTCATTAGAGATCACATTGAACAAGGTGACGTTGAACTTCATTTTATTTCAACAGACCTTCAGCTAGCTGATTTATTCACTAAGCCTTTAGATGAAAAACGATTCAATTTTTTGATCAGCGAGCTGGGTATGTTGAATACTTAAATCAACTACTGAAGTACTATCAGCAGCTGATGAGTTCACCTTGTTACTTAGTACATTCAGCTGACTAAAACTGTTTTGAATTCATCAGTCAGCAGAATAAAATATCTTAAATGATAACTTATCGTGTTTTATAAGTTAAAACGTTTGGTTCTCCATATAAAGGCATCTTTTATCCCTATCCATACGTTTTCTATGGCGAATATTTCCACTCGAGTGGAAATATTTGGCATTTATGTGAGACAAGACACCCTGACACAAGAAATGACTCCACTACCCCTCTCTGTCACATCCAACACCCACCTTTGCACGATAACCAACATGTCTATAGTTGGGTTACAACTATCCATAATTAACCCGGTTTAAATTCAAATATTTACCCAAACCGTCCCAAAAACCCCCTATAAATACCCACTCATCTTCCTCACTTCATCCTCATCACTCCCAAAACACTCTCTCAAAAACCCTCTCTTTCAAGCTTTTATATTTCTTCTCTCTTCCAAAAATGTCGAAGAAAGCTTCAAAAGTCACCCTTACTAGGGCTGCCATTGAGTTCTCTCAGAACTCAAACCTTGTAGCCAACACTTCCCCACCGAAGGACCTTGTCGAGCTTTATCGACCGGTCGGGACGTTTGTGCGCCATTTCCCTATCAGTGGTGCATTTACAAGATTCACCAAGAGTAACATAGAACTCTTGCGTGATTTCTGGATGTCTGCCTCCGTTTCTGGAGACAACATCACTGCGCATGTGGGAAATCATCAAATCACCATTACTATCGATGATTTCCGAACCGCTTGCGGATTCGAGTATCTGCAACCTGGAGAGAAATATCAGCAGACAAAATATGCTGATGAAGCTAAAGAGAACCTAATCCGTATCACTGGATACAGATTAGAATATGAAGAAGACAAGGTGCAGATCTTCAAGAAGTCTCAGCTGACGAGACCCTGGGCCTATTTCTTTACCCACATCATTCAGGGTATAGGCGGCAACACCGGGTCTCACAACCAGTGCAACTCCAGCATGCAAGTCTTTGCTGAAGCCCTAGTCACCGGTCAGCGGATCGACTATGGGAAACTGGTGTACGAGGAGGTCAAGGCCAAGCTGAAAAGTAAGGGAAATCATATTCCCTATCTTCGGTTTTTCACATTGTGCATCGCACATGTGATGCTTGAAAAGCTGGAGATCGATTATGAAGACGTTCCAGGGGAATCGGTGATGGTCCGTTCCATCTCCAACATCATCTTCCAAAAGAAGGATGATGAAAAGGCTTTTCCTCTCACCTCGTACATGCTGAAGATCATTGATGATCGAGTCAGATCCAGAAGGGATCGAAAGGAGGGCGCAACATCGAAGGAATCAGCCCTACAAGAAGGTATGTCCTCTTCTCATATGAAGAGTTTTCCCTCAACTGGGCGACCATCCACAGCTGCTGATGGGAAAACCACCACCTCAACAGGGATCTCAGTCCCTGAGAATGAGGATTCTGCTGATGCAGATGTTCCTCCTCTGATGGTGAAGAAGCGAGTTAAGCGAACCGCTGATTGCTCTCCTTCTTCTTCATTCTTTTTATCATCTTCTCCCACGTCTCTACTTCCTTTTTCTCCTCTGCTGGAGATAAGGAGGCCTGCTACCCGTGGAGATGAGGTGGTAATTGATGATGTTGAGCTGGCGACAGCAGCATCATCGAGATTCAGCCGGGATCCTCTGGGCACTCACTCGAGTCCCAGATTGGAGGGATTACGATCAGAAGTTATGTCAGCTGCTGAGAGCAATCCTTCTTATTTTCACTTTTACAGTGTTTCTCAAGGAACTCCACCAACCATCGGAGTTCCTAGTCGAACACTCTCGGCTGGTCACATCCTCCTTCCCTTTCATCCTCTCTCTGCTGATTTCTCAACAAGTCAGCAGACTTCAAAACGGCAATTTCGTTCTTTAGGAGTTAGTGCCGGCTCCAAACCTCTGCGCACAAGCAACCTCAGTCTCTCGATAGACTGCTGGTGAAGTTTTCGGCTCAACCCAACCTCAGTCTCTCGACAGCTGCACACACACCACCCACAACTTCTTCATCACTTTCTGAGTCTACAGCTGATGATAGATTGACTGGAAACCAAGTCAATCTTGAAGCTGACCCTTCTGTTTCCCACAACGTCACCGGCTTAAACCAGCAGGTGATCGAGGAAACCACCACCGCCGATGAAGAGACAACTTTAAACCAAGTTGTTACTGAGGCACTCACCCCAGCTGCCAATGATCGCGAACGTAGTCGCCAACAGAGCTGTGAGGCAGCTAACACACCACCCCGAGGAACTCTTCCTCCAGTCTCTATACCAGTATCGCCGGCTGGTGAGACCGAAGCTCCAGAGACCCAAACAACATTTCATTTAATGTTTGAGTCGACTGATGATTTTATTCAGTCCTACTATTCGTCCTCTGAAGAAGAACATTCTGAGCTTCATCTTGTTTTGACAGCTGATGACGGCACTTCTATTATAACCCCAGAAGTTTCAGTTGGACCCAACCCACCCCCCATAGTTTCTGAGTATCCCGTAGGAGCAATTCCTCCAAACTCAGGAACATCCACTTCCACAGCTGAGGTTACCATCCAGCTGGAGACATGCCGTACCACCTCTCCCAAAGCGTCCAAGTGTCCCATGCTGAATCCAGCAAAGCTGGAGGAAGCATTCCCATCAGAGCCGCTACTGCTCTGATGTCTAGAGTTGTATCATCCCAAATTCGACATGGGATGGCCAGACTGAGTCAGCAGATGGACACCCTTCGCAGGGATGCTCCAAAAAGTTTTCCCAAACTGCTGAGAACCTCTCTTCCATCATAACTTCTCTGCATGATGTGGTTCACTCTCAGACTCCTTATCTGGTTCTTCTTGCTGATCAGATTCGCTCCAACACAAGCGAGCTCAACACTCTCAAAAAGTATATTCATCGAGAGTTAAACTCCCTTCGTGAATCTGACTGAGTCGAAAAGGACAAGCTTCTCTCCGAAGCTCGGACCACAGAAGGTGAAGTCGCACGACAGCTAGATACCTTGACCTCCAAGGTGTCTCCTCTTCCACCAGCTTCCGATCGACTGGCTCTTGCACAAGCAAAGCAAGAGTCTCTACTGACCCACACTCATAGCCATCTTTCTAAGGCTATTGAGGGGTCTGCTTCTGCTGTGTCCACAAGATTGGACAAATTGGAGACTGAAGTCAGCTCGCTGACTTCCCAAGTCGCTGGTCTCCAAGGCACTCTTAACCTCATTCTTGCAAAGCTAAATGAGGTTGCCGCTGTTGTCCATCCTGCTTCAGCACCAGAGAGTACCCCTCTTCTTCGGGCACTCTCTGAGGGGGAGAAAGAGGCCACTTCAGCAGGTGAAAACCAAGGTGAACAAAGATTTTCATAACCTAAATCACCTCTGCTGTTGGAGCCAATACTGAAGACATTCCAGCCGGTGAAAACCCCAATTCTCCACCTTTCACCTCTGCTGGAATGACAGAAGCAGAAGACGTTTCAGTAGACGAGACCCCAATTCAAACAACACTCGTCACTACTGAAACACCTGAGGTAACCACTTCAGCAGGTGAGATCATCATTCAACCAACACTCACTGCTACTCAAGACCTCAGGACAGGAGAAGCCTCAACTGAAGTCAAATTCGTTTACTCTTTTGGATCAGTTGAGGGCCCACAAGTCCAAGTCCCGCCAATCCAAAATCCTCAGCCTATCATACAGGAGATTCCTCCACCTGCTGAGGGGGAGCCTAATTCTGATGTGATTACAGCTCTCCTATTAAAGGAAGCTGGAACCGCAACAAATCTTGCTGCAGCTGTTGCCCTTCAAAGAAAAACTCAAGAAGAGCTGTATCAAAAAGTTGAGGCCCAAAGAGCTGAGAACATTAAGTTGTTCAACAAAGTTCTTGGTCAACGTAGGCTCGAAGCAAAAATCACCAGCGTAAGAGCACCCAAGCTCTCTTCCAGTTCTCCATCTGAAGTAAAAATAACCAGAGCTGGAGGATACATGGCTGCTGAAAGGCTACCTCTGAATAAAATCAGTACTCACCTCAGCTATGCTGACTGATATGAGTTACTGACAGCTTCCAAATCTGCACAACAATCTGACTCCATAACAGATTTGCAAAGTGCGATCAAAGTCGCAATCAGTATCTTCAAGGGTCTATGCGACAATATCAGGAGAACCGCTCCTGAGTTGGCAAATCGCATACCTGCTGAATTTCTTGACTCACAAGAAGTTGCTGTCAGAGAACCTGCTGGTGAAGGCTCCTCAGCAAGAAGGGAAAAACGTAAGTCCGTTCTTCCTGACCCTTTTGCTGACTCCAGAACACTTGATGTTGGGTCCTCAATCATATTTGCCAAACGACCAAGACTCAACATCACAAAAGACATCCCACGGGAGTAGACTTTGTCCCTGGGATGATCGTAAAAGAACCTATCTATGGCTTTTGTTATCTGGAGAAGAAGAAGCGTTCCTTCCAACGGGCTGATGAGCTGCACATGTGTGATATCGATCAACTGCTGCTATATCACAAGTCGCTGATGTTAAGTCACAACAACCCTGGTTTATAATGTAAATTGATAGAATATTATACTTAGAGAAATATTAGCGTGATAACACAAGAATATAGTCAATGTATAAATCCACTAAGTGTGGCTTGTTGCGGAATAACAAGACCACTGATCAATTACAAAGATATGAAAGTGTAAAGTGAATTGGTAAGTACTCCTTTGCAAGATGATCTCTATTTATAATGTTTATAGAGATCTTACATAATGAGCAAAGGAGTAACCGAAGGACTAAGTTAGGGAAATGACTAAGATCAAGGGATTTGATCTTAGTCCGTTACTATACTGAGTATCACTCAGTCCTTCTACTCAGTATCACTATCTGATACTGAGTGCTGATACTGAGTTCCAATACTGATCACTCAGTATCAGACCTAAACTTAGCTATATTATTCTACATATTAATCAAAGCTAGTCTAGGTTGTTTTGTTATCTTAAGATCCAAAAGGGGCAAGGCTTTTTGCCTTAACAATCTCCCCCTATCTAATGATAACAAAACAATCACAAAGAGAAACTAAACAAAATAAGCTACAGGCTGCAAGGTCTTCTTCTTTAGTCTTTGTTGATCGACTCAAACTCATAGAAGACTTCTTTCTTCACATGGATGAACTCTTCTCTTTTCTTCAGTTCATCTTGCCTGTTATTTAGTACAGCAACTATCTTCTTTCTAAACCAAGCATCTTCTTTCTTGGTTATCATCCATTTAAGGCCCACCAAATGGCTGATAGGAGCTGTTGCCAAATCTGCTTCAGTAATGAAGCACTCCCTGTCATCTGAGTCAGTATACATATATATTCAGATGTGGGATATATGGTACTCTTTTGATCCTGAAAGATAAGGTTAGAGGGAACAGTATATGTGGGAATTATTCTGAAGGTATTAAGGCACTCAGGTTTGTTATTTTTCATAGCTTCAGTCATCACACTGAGTGCCCTGTATTCTGCTGCATAAAGAATGCCTTTTTCATAGTATATGGCAGATACAGCCCAGATTTCATCCATCATCACTTGGGCTTCAGAGGATCTTGAGGGCATCTCCTTTATCAGTCTAGCAATCTTTATCCAATCTTGAAGTCCCATATTTTGGATGTCATGGAGGAAAAACTTCATTGGAGGACTGACTGGCCCAGTGCAAGTTGCAACAATTGATCTATCAGCAGTTTTGACTTTTATTTTGTTGACAAATTCATTTAGCCAGTATATGTCTCTTACACTTAGAAATTCTTTATTCCTCAGCATACCCATCCTTGTTTCCCTATATCTTGTTCTTTGTGCCACAATGTTCCAATATTGTTCAAGTAATTCATCTCCAGTTCTTCTTACAGTATGAGATCTTCTTGGAACATCTTCAGACTCAGATTCAGGTTCTTCCTTAACAGGGAAGAATTTCTGGGCCTCAATCTCATCCTCAGCTTCACTCTTTTCCTCAGTAAACTGAGCAGATCTCCTAGGTCTTGAGATCAGAGGAGCTGGATCTTGTTCTTCACTAGATTCTGAGGACATAACCACATTTGTCATTCTTCTGGTTATTGGTCTTCTAGGAATTCTAGAAGGTCCTTCAGCTTGAGGTGAGATAGGTTTTATTGTATGCTCTTCATCATCTGAGAATGATGATGAAGAGGTTTCTTTATTTGCTTCATCCAGTGCAAAGTTTAAAAATTCTTCTGATGCCACTGGATGTTCTTCATCTTCATCATCAGCAATGGGCCACACAAAAGGCCTATAGACTACAATTTGCAAGTTATTTTCTTCTAGAACAGGTGGCTCAGTATAAGCTTGCTGTGGTTGGTCAGTGTGAGTCTCCCCCTGAGCAGATGGCTCAAGTGGGTCTTGAACTTGTAATGCTGACCTAGTTCTTTGTCTTCTTCTCTCATACTGAATCCGAAGTGGCTCAGTATGAGGGCTTTGCTGATGTTGTTGTTCTTGTTGTGGAGGTTGATCTTCATTCAATCTTCTTCTTTTCTCCCCCTGAGCAGATGGCTCATTTTGATCAACCTCAGTATCAGTATCATTTGATGAGGAGGGAAGAGGATCAGTATCACCACCCATGTCCCCTTCAGGTTGTTCAAGAGTAGGGTAGGGCATGAGCTCAGTTGCATCATCAGTATCACCAGCACCTCCTTCTCCTTCTCCTTCTTCAGTGTGGTCACCATGTGAGAATGGTGGAGTTTGTGGAGGGTGATGTGGTTGTTGAAGTAGTGAGACTGACTGTTTTATTGAGTCAATATCACCACTCATCTTGTCCATTCTGGCTAGTATTATATTTTGATTTTGTTGGATGGCCAGAATTTGCTGCATGATTGCTTGCAGAGTCACTTGATCTCCTGCAGCCTGAGAGGCCTGAATGCCCTGCACAAATGGTGCTAAAGAAACAAAAATATAAAACTGGTTAGAAAGAAAGGTTTATCAAATAGAATTGTGGTGTTGTTTAACTCTATAATCATATAAACAGAGTTTGTGAAGTCTGTATTTCATCTGGTTTATGATGAAATATTGTGGACTTGTGCATAGCTTGTGTAAGAAGATTTTAGTAAAAGTGAGTGTGTAAGTTTAAGTAGCTCAGTATAGGATAAGTCACATTTACTAAATGGTTTGGGTTTGGGTATTCGAAGCCTGGGATGTGCTTCTTGTTATTTTCAATGTTTATCACTCGGTATTAGAGTGATAACAGAAATGTGGCTAAACCCCATTGAAAATTTTTTGGATTTTGTGGCTTAAGGGTTTGTGATCATTTCTTGAGTCATGCTATCCAACTCAAAAATAAGTTGGACATGATTCAAGCAGCACCAGTGAGTGTCAGTGTGACATCAACCACCATTGTCTCTTTAAATGTTGAGACAGCTGTAGATTGACAATGATCAATTATGTGCTCAGTATATGAATTTTGCATAGCAGCAGTGGGCTAGCTATGTTGGCCATAAAAGGATATATATTTGAAAGATCGTGTGAGACTTTGGTCAGTATTGAGTTGGTACTGGCCAATACTTAGTCTCTATTTGGGAATGAAATATATATATATATATATATATAAGTTTAAGGGCTTTTTAGAAATTCATACCTGAGACTCTATCAGATTCCCTTCTAGCATCTGCAGAGGTCGGTGCAGGATCATGTGTTTGTTGATGTGCAGCACCAACATCTTCAATACCGACTTGTCTTTCTTGCTGAGCACCTTCCAGTGTAGTTTGCTCATATTGAATCTCCACATCAAGAGGAACATGAGGTTCCTCAATTGGTTGAGCAGTTGAAACTAGTTCTGGACCTGGAAGGTCAGCGGTGGCTGCAACTAGGCTTTGGGCTTGAAGAGATGCAGTTAATGATGGAACATTTGCAGGTTGCACCTCCTCAGATGATAAGTTTCCCATAATGATAGGGGAAAGATTCCTTCTTCTTCTTTGAAGGACCAGTGGTGTGTCTTCTGAGGACTCAGTATCAAAAACTGTTTCAATATGAGGAGCATCAAGATCATGTGCAGGTGGAGAGATATGTTGTTGAGTAGGTTCTTGAACTTGTGGAACATCCTGCATCTCAATTTCTTGACCGGCATGTGCTCCATTATCACTATTATCATCATTATCATCATCATCATCATCATTGTCTGACTCAGTATCAGACATGTGTTCTTCATCATTTATGTGTTCTTGAACAATGGCCCACATAGGAGGACTTAGAAGAGGCTCTCCTTCTCTTGGTCTGTAAAAGAAAATCTTCTCACTAAGTGGAGGAAGATCAACCCTTGGACTGTGAAACTCATCATAAATATGTGTGGGCATTGAGTGTTGAAAGATGAGTGATAAAAATCTGCAGAAAGGGACATTGCATTCCCTTGTGTTAGCCCGAACCAGAGCAGCTAATTCATTGAAAATGAGCCGTGCATAATCAATGTTTCTTCCATAGTACAAGGCATGTACTATTTGCATTCCATATTCGTTTATTTGGTCCAAAGCTCCCGTCTTGTGGGTCATACATCGAATTATTGTTGTAATTAGAATACCCCACATAGGACCAAATTCATTTCTTTTGATTGTGCCCGTTGTTCCTCTTCGACCCAAAAATGGTAAGACTGAGCGTGCCTCTGATCTATCAACGAATGGATCATACTGAGGTTGGGCGGGAAGTCTGAGTGCTTCACGAATGATGGCAGCAGAAACAAATGCCCTTCTTTGATCTCGAATTACCCACCCAGCAATCATATCTGGAGAATCGAGTGTAGCAGAGTACCAAAACTCGCATAGCATCTCTGGATAAATTGCTCGAGGAGACAAGGTCAGTGCACGAGCAATTGGGCAATACTTCATAAAAGTCACAATGTTTGTGAATTCTTGGCATACCCAGGCTTGAGGAATAGTGAAATTTGCTGTGATGTTGTTCCTCGCAAACCTGGGTAGTTCATCGTTTCGGAATTTGATTTCCGATTCAACTTCTGGAGCAACGAAAGTGTAATTTGCCATCTGTGATTTTGATTTAAGAGATTTGCTTGCTAAGAAAGAGTGAAATCGTTAATCGCAGAGAGAATTTTACAAGAAAGAATGAAATAACTGTTGAAAAATATTTGAAGTAAAAAAAACGGTTATTTGAAAGATAATTAAAGTATTGGGAAGTAAAAACGACTGATTTGACTGCCTTATCCTCTGCCAACGGTAACTTTCCTATTAAGAAAGGTTACCGTTGAGCAGTATGAGGATTAAGCTCGATGTAATAGCCGTCATAACCCAATACTGAGTAATAAAAGTTAATTAAAAAAAATATTAAAAAATATAAAAACAATTAATTTATTCTTGAAATTAATAAAAAAAATAAAAATTTTAAATTTTGATGATATCAGACTAGTGATACTGAGTGGTCAGTATCAACAGGAGTGATACTGAGCGTTCAGTTTTAAAGAAAATTAAGGAAAATTAAGGATTTAACATACCTAATTGCCCTAGTAAATACATAAACCTTTCCTCAGGGAGAGGTTTAGTAAACACATCGGCCAATTGTTGATCAGTTGGTACATAATCTACCTCAACCTTACCTTTTTCCACATTATCTCGAATAAAGTGGTGTCTGATATCAATGTGCTTGGTTTTAGAGTGATAGACTTGGTTCTCTGTGATAGCAATAGCACTCTTGTTATCACAATGAATGGGAGTCTTATGAAAGTTGAACCCATAGTCTAAGAGTTGATACTGCATCCATAATAATTGAGCACAACAACTTCCTGCAGCAACATATTCTGCTTCTGCTGTGGAAGTTGCTACCGAATTTTGCTTCTTGGATGACCAACCAACTAGTCTTCCACCTAGGAATTGACATCCTACACTTGTGCTCTTTCTGTCCAATCTACAACCTGCAAAATCTGCATCTGTGTACCCTTCAAGGTCAAAGTTTGAGTCTTTGGGATACCAAAGACCCAGGTTAGGAGTACCTGTAAGATATCTAAAGATGCGCTTAACTGCTTTCATGTGTGATTCTTTAGGATCAGCCTGATACCGAGCACACAAACATGTGGCAAACATGATATCAGGCCTACTAGCAGTTAAATAAAGTAAGGAACCAATCATACCTCGGTATGTGGATTGACATACTGGTTTACCAGTTTCATCCTTACTTATCTTATCCTGAGTACCCATAGGAGTGTGCATGGAAGATAAATTTTCAAATTTGTATTTCTTTAACATGTCATGCACATACTTACTTTGATTTATAAAAGTGCCATCACGCTTTTGTTCAACTTGTAAACCAAGAAAGTAAGTAAGTTCTCCCATCATACTCATCTGATACTGAGTTGACATTATCTTAGCAAACCAGTCACACATTGACTTGTCAGTGGAGCCAAAGATAATATCATCTACATATATCTGAATGAGTAAGATGTCAGAACCTTTCCTTTTTGAAAATAATGTTTTATCAATTTTACCTCTTGTAAATTTATTTTCAATAAGGTACTCAGACAGGGTGTCATACCAGGCTCTTGGAGCTTGTTTGAGCCCATAAAGAGCTTTATCAAGCTTGAAAACATAATTAGGAAATTTGGGATCAACAAAACCTGGAGGTTGTTTAACATAAACTTCTTCTTGTAGTTTTCCATTTAGAAAAGCACTTTTGACATCCATCTGATAAACTTTGAAATTCTTAAAGGCTGCATATGCAAGATACAACCTAATAGCTTCAATTCTTGCAACTGGTGCAAAAGTTTCATCATAGTCAATGCCTTCTTCTTGCCTGTAACCTTGAGCAACTAACCTTGCTTTGTTTCTGATGACAACACCATCCTTGTCCATCTTGTTTCTAAACACCCACTTAGTACCAATAATAGTTTTGCCAGTAGGAGGTGGTACTAAGTTCCAAACTTTGTTTCTTTCAAACTCTGTGAGCTCTTCTTGCATAGCCTCTACACAATCTTCATCTAATAAAGCTTCATCTGCTTTCTTTGGTTCAATGGTAGATAGAAAACTTGAGAAGAAACAAAAATTTGCAGTTGCTTGGGTTGGAAATTCTAATTTTCTTCTCGTTTGGACACCTTCTTCAATAGGACCAATAATGTTTGAGTGTGGATGGTCTCTGTGTTCCCTTAAATTGTTTCCTAAGGGAGCATTTGAAATAGGATCAATAATATCTTGTTGAATTGATGTGTTGTCTGTCTGATACTGAGTGGAATTCTGATCAGTATTAGACAGTGCAGGTTGATGTTCATCTTCATTTTGCTGAGTTGATGTGGATTCTTGTGAAGTGTTGGATGTTTCACCTTCTTCATAGATAGAATGGTTCAGATCATTAGTTAGAAATTCAGTATGGAGGTCCTCTGTTATGGGATCCTCAGTATGAGTCTCAGTTGAGTGATACTGAGTTTGAACTTGATCAGTTTCATTAAACTTATTAGGAATAAAGTGTGGATGAAACTTGGGCGGTTCAGCAATGGAGTGTTCTGGATTGCATAGGATATCTATGCCACTTATGTCTTCACTTGCTGAGGTAGAATGCTCATTCTGATCTTCATCGAATGTGACATGAATGGATTCTACAATCATCTTGGTTGAGATGATATACACTCTGAAAGCTTTAGAGTGTGGAGAGTAGCCCATGAACACACCTTCATTTGCTTTGGGAGCAAATTTGTTGAGATTTTGTTTTGTACTGAGTACAAAGCATTTACTCCCAAAGATGTGGAAGTATTCCACATTAGGAATCTTGCCATTGTATAACTCATATGGAGTTTTTAGATGTCTTTGGACGATAGTGGCTCTATTCTGGGTGAAGTTTGCACAGTTTACAGCTTCAGCCCAGAAACTCAGTGCCAGTCCAGCATGGCATAATAAAGTTCTTGCAGCTTCAATCAGTGTTCTATTCTTTCTTTCTACAATACCATTTTGTTGTGGTGTGTAGGCTGCAGAGAAGTTTTGAATGATTCCTTTTTCTTCACAGAAATTGGCTAATACTGAGTTTTTAAACTCAGTACCATGGTCACTTCTAAGTTGCTTGACCTTGTTGCCTTTTTGAAGTTCCTCTCTTTTTATAAAGGCAATGATTTCTGTTGTTGCATCTGACTTAGTCTTGAGGAAGATGACCCAAGTATATCTTGAAAATTCATCAACCAAGACTAGAGTATAGATCTTTTTGGCCAAAGATGGTGTGCTGATGGGGCCAAAAAGATCCATATGTATCATAGTAAGAGGTTCATTTATGGAATGATTGACTTTGGACTTGAATGAACTCTTCTTCTGCTTGCCCATTTCACATGCTGAGCATAACTTATCTTTTGAATAAGTAATTGTGGGCAACCCTCTCACCAGTTTCTTCATACTGAGCTCGTTGATATTTCTAAAGTTGATGTGAGAGAGTTTCTTGTGCCATAGCCAATGCAATTCTGGCTTGACTTTAGAAAGCAGGCATACTCGAATAGTTGGGTCTATTTCAGATAGGTTGACCACATATACATCTTTTTCTCTTCTAGCAATGAGTACAGGCTGGCCTTTATCATGTAGATGATTCCTGCAACCTTCCTGAATCGAGCTTCATTGTCATCATCACACATCTGGCTGATACTGAGCAGATTGTGTTTAAGACCCTCTACATAGGCAACTCTTTTAAAAGTTATATTGCCTGCCTTGATCACACCATAACCTCTTGTCTTTTCCACTGAGTCATCTCCAAATTTAACAGAAGGACCCTTCTCTGGAGTATAATTGAGAAGGTATTCCATATAGGCCTGTCATGTGTCTTGAGCAGCCACTATCTAAATACCATTTTCTGTCACCCTGCACAAGACACAAAATAAGAGTTAGTTCTTTTTAGGAACCCATTTTTGAATGGGACCTTTGGTGGGATAAACATAATTTGACTTGATCTCTTTATGTGGAGAGGTCAGTATCACTTCGGGGGAAACTTTAGAAATTTTCTTTGGTGATACTGATTTAGTTTCTCTCCTTTTCTTTGGTACTGAGTACCTAGGACTTGAGAGATCAGTCCCGCATTCATCTCCCTTATGACCAGTATGATGACACCTATAACATTTTCTAGGTCTATTTCTAAACATGTTTTCATAAGGTATTTACTCGTTGGCTCCACGTCCACCGAAAGTAGGTAACAACCAGTTGGTAGAATGTAAGAGGGAGTTACCTATATAATAGTTGGTTTGGTTGTTTAGAAAAATGTTGCACTTTTGGTAGATCAGTATGAACAAGTTTTGCAAATTGTTTACTTAAAGATTTGACCTGATCACCAAGTGTTTTTAAAATGTTAATTTTGTCATTTTTAATAGGTGTATTATTATTGTTTTTAACTGATTTATAAGATGGAGGATCTGGTTGTTTATTTTTATTTGGCATAGAAGTCTTTCTAATTTTATTAGTGTAAGACTTCTTGTTTCTGCCAACTAAGGACCTAGTTAAAGTTGGTTTTTGTTTATCATGTTTTGAAGAAACAACTTTAACAGGTTCTTTAGATTTCTCAGTATATGATGTTTCTGTTCCTGCAACTTCTGTATTAGATGAAACATTGGAGATAGAAGTTGTCTTATTATCATTATATAATTCAAAAGTTGTTGTATTAAATAATAATTCAAAAGGTGGAACAGCAGAAGTGTCATACTGATCTATTGAGAGCTCAGTATCATAAATTTCTTTTATAGAAAATTCAATACTGGGTTCTTGTAGCTCAGTATAGCACTTTGAGCAGATGGAGGGACCAATAGGTTTTTCTAAAATTTCATTTTCCTCATCATCTGACTCGGTTTGACATCCAACTTCACAAAACGTTTTGGCTTTTATAAATTTAATAGGATTCATACTGGAAAATTCTTCAAATAAATCAGCAAAATTATTCCTATTTTTAAATTGAGGATCAACACCAAGTGCAGCCCTCACATTTTCTGGAAATTGTTCATTTAAACATTTATTTAATTTTATTGAAGCATTTCCCCAAGATTTACACTGTTTTTCAAATTTCTCTTTTTCAAGTTTGTGTAAATGAGCTTTATCAGCTAATCTTTGGTTAATGTCTTTTAAATCTGAAAAATTTAATTCTAAATCTTTATACTTTGCTAGTTTATCTAAGTTTTCATGATTTACCCTTTCAAGTTCCTGAATTGTTAATTTTAAAGCTTTTTCTTTTTGTACAGAAGTTTTAAGATCAACAAGCATATACTCAAAAATCTTAGTTTTTTCATTCACTGAATAAGTTTGAAAGGAACTTACCTTGTACAACTGAGTGGAATCCCAATCAGTATGAACACTCATCCTCTCAGCCTCTTTGATATCCTTTTCAAAGGAGCTCTTCAAATCATCTTCAGTGAAAGCCATAAAGGCTTTATTTTCAATCTCTTCCTCATCATCACTTAAGTCTTCATCCATCCAGGCTTCTGAGTAAAGTGCTTGATGAGGTGCTCCATTCCCTTCTGCCCTCTTGCCCTTGCTCCAATTCTTCAGCTTGACATATTTGTCTCTATACCTTTTTGCTCGGTATGCAATTTTGTCATTTTGGTCAGTCTCAGAAGACTTGGTATGACAATTTGCAGCAATATGTCCAGGCTTTCCACACCTATAGCAAAGACCTGACCTTGGGTCAGTATTAGAAGAGCTAACACCAAGCCTCTTCTTCTTCAACTGATCCAGCTTCATGGACATAAGAGCCATTTGGGTTTCAAGCTCTTCTGCCTCAGCATCAGCAAGATCAACTTCTGGTTCATCTGGCTCAGTCACAGTATAGGCCTGTTGCACAACTAGAGCCATGCCAGTGGAAGACTTGTCAGTTTTCTTCCAGTTGATCAGTCTTGCAGCATTATTCTCCTCATGATTCAACATTAGACCATACAAAGTTTGAAGAGTGTATGACTCAATGTTGTTAGCAGCATTGACAGAATTTGTCATGTCAAGAAATTGTTGAGGAAGACTATCCAGGAACTTTTGAACAAGCTCTCCTTCCTCTTTCACAATGCCTACACTGATTAAATCATGGATAACAGTATTGAACCTGTTATAGAGAGTGGTGATGTCTTCATTAGGAGTTGAGAAGAAATTTTCATATTTCCTTCTCATGTTGCTTTTTCTTTGCAACTTCACCTTTGCTGTGCCTTCATAGGTGACTGATAGGCTCTCCCACATAGCCTTTGCAGTTGGCAATTTCATAATTGCATTTAGTATCTCTTTGGTAACAGCATTACCAATCACCCCTTTAGCTCTGGAGTCTAAAGCATACAACTGACGGTCAGTATCAGTCCAGTTGTGCTTTAGTTTAGGTACAGTTCTTATGCCCTCAGGAGCATCATCAGTAGCAGCAACAGGTTCCACAGTTATAAAAACATTAATGAGTAATGTTATTACCAAAAGTTGTATTTGCAAAATAGTGTTCCTTAACATTACGGCTCGACAGCAAAATCATTTCTTTAAGTCTTGGTCAATCATTCTTAATCTTAATCTCCAAAAGACTCATCCATCTACAACCTGTAAAAGATTCAACATAGTGGGGGATTAACACGAAGCTAAGTGAATGAAAATATAACATTTTATATTGTCTAAGTACAACAATCTCGTTTCACAACCTTCACAGATTCACAATCTTTACAGATTCACAAATAACGAGAGGTCCGGCGGTTTTGCAGAACCTTACAACTGTTGTGGGCCTAACAACAGCTTACCCATAGCCCTTTACTCATTAGCAATGGTAAAGCTTCCTTAAGACACAACGAATATGCCAAGGTACAATTACTGTTATCTAACAGTAAACGAAAGCCCAGCCCCACCCAGTCAGGCTGACCTCTATACATTTCCATGTGCACCACTTTGACTAATCAACTAATACCTTTTCCTGATAATCAAAACAATACTCGAATTACTAATCACCTTTTATCAAAACATGTAGTACCACTTTGACTTTTAAAAGTCAAAATCACTTAATACCAATTTTTGACTAATTCTAGACTTATACACATAATTATCCAATTACACCAATTTTATTTAACAAAATCATCAATTCTATCACCATTACAACCAATTATCATTTTATAATCAATTAGTTGGAACATATGTCCAACTTCACATAGTCGAAGTCCACTAATCTCAATTTCACATATTTTGATCCAAATGGGTCAAAAACTAACTAATTAGTCGACACACTCTTATACTATTATAGCAAACCAAGTGATCATTATCCACCAAAATATACATTATATAACTAATTTGACTTCTAGAACAAAAGTCAACTGTCCAGGTTTGACTAAAGTCAAAATCCCATAAAATTGTCAAAATGCCTCTTTTTAGCCAAACATTAACTTTATTATTGAGATTCCTACATAATCATGTTAAAATTCAGATCATAATCTCAATTAACAACTATTGAATGACAAATTGAACACAAAACCCAACTACAAAGTTTTAGGTTGAAATTCATATTCTTTCCTAAATCACCATTGATGGTGATTTCTATAAACTTAACATATCAAGTTATCTTCAATCAAGAATACATCTAATACCACTAATGAACACAAAGAACACACAAGAAGACATTAAATTCATGATTTCTATCAAAATCCTCCAAATGATTCAAACCCTAGTTCAAACTCCTGTTAAAAAAAACACTAAGAATCTCTAACTTAAAAAGGAAGAAATATTACCTTTGGCTTGCAGAAACTCAAAATCACAACAACGAAACAAGAGATTGAAGTTAAAGTATTCAAAATAATGAAAAACACTTTTTAAGTGTGTGTGTTGTGTTTCTGTTCGAAGGAGGTAAGCAAAAGAAGAAAAGATTAGTCACTTTCTACATAATCCCACTTCAACACGTGTACAGTCCTCAAAAATCAGATTTTTCATTAAACATAGTGTTGTATTGTTTGTATTGTTTATTTGACTCGCAGTTAATTAATTTAAAATACGTAATTAACTCCGTTTTCAACAATGAAGATATATTTGAAACATTGGTTCAAAAATGAATCTAATGACATAAAAATCATTAAAATACCTACATATTTTAATTTCAACTAATTTTAACCCCTTAATTAAAATATCAATTAATTCAATAAAAAACATAATATTTATCACTTACCGAAAGTGATAAAATATTAGGCCGGATTTTGGGGTGTTACAAATATCCCCTCCTTTAGGAGATTCCGTCCCCGGAATCTCACATCGCTCAAACTAAAGAGATAACAGTTTTCATCTTAATTTTAATTTATCACATCAAACTACAACTCATCAATGTTCTCATTCTCATTTGAAAAGCTTTAACTGTCTCAACTATCCAACCTGGTCTGCCACTCTCTTTTAACCGGTGCACACTCATAATCTCGTCCAACAATTTGTGTAACAACTATCTTTCGCATGACCCACTAATAAAGTCAAGGGTAAATTACAGTTTTTGTTCCTGCCCTATGGCCGATTCGGGGTTTTTGTCCCTAATGTTTTTTGTCTGTTTTTTTGTCCTTTAAGTTTTTAAAATTCTGGAAATTTGTCCTTCCGTCTATCTTTAGCCGTTAACTGACGAAATTTTAGTCAATTTCCCTAAATTACCCCTATCATCATCATCATCATCATCAAAAAACCCTTTCAGCCCAAATGTGTTCTTCATGTGTTCTTCAAAGCTAGGTCTACAAACGAATGTGAATGTCGGAGATTCATCGGAGATGGTGACCGGAGCTAAATCGAACACCCGTTATCACCACCGCCACTGATTCACCCACCACCACTAAAATGGATCTCTTCCTAACCTGCAAATCAATTTATCACATTTTCGACCTTCGGACAATTACTGCAATATCTTGCGTCACAAACAATGCAATTTTCCTTTTCTCTTAATCGAATCCCCTTTTTGCACCTATTACAAACATTTTGATTCTGATTCTGGGTTTTCTTCTGGGTTTTATTCTTTTCCCCAATTGAAATTGTGACGCTTGTAGATGTGGTATTAGAATCAATATCTAATTCTTCTGAATCTTCTTGAAAACATACCGCTTTTGAAATTTCGTCATCATAATCGTCGTCGTCATCTGGGGTGTCGGAAATAAGAGATAAAGTGGAGAACTTGTGGTTAATTTTTGTGGGTTTTGTGAACGCTGAGTTTTGTGAACTTGTTGGGGAATTTTTGTAATTGGCGGGTGGCGGGTGGGTGGGGGGTTGGTAATCGACGGAAATGGAGTAATCGAGTTCGTCGTCGTCGGGTAAAGGAGCTCCGGCCGGTAGCATTTTACGAAGGAGATCTTCCCAGTGATTGTTGGAAGGCAGGTGATCATCGTCATCATCATTTGTCATTATTTCATTGTGAAGAAGTCACAGATTCATCAAATCAAGGGTTTATTATTAGCGATTTCCAGATGTAGACACAGATTCATCAAATCTAGGGTTTGTGGATGAAAATTTCATCAGTAAATTATGAAAATTTCATCACGGTGATGGATTTAATGGTATTAAACAAATCACGCAGATGATGGATTTAATGGAGGAATGAAAAGATTTAAAGGGGTTTATGATTCTTACTTGGTGTTACATTTTGTGATTAAAGAGATAAGATGTGATTTTTAGGGTTTGAATGATGAACAAAAGAAGTGGGGAAGAAGATGAAAAAAGAAAAAATTAAAAGAGAAAAAGAAAAGGGAAGAAGATGAAGAATGGTAAAAAAGACCAAAATACCCTCACATGCCTTGCATTTTTCGTCAGTTAACGGCTAAAAATAGACGGAAGGACAAATTTCCAGAATTTTAAAAACTTAAAGGACAAAAAAAGGGACAAAAAAACATTAGGGACAAAAACCCCGAAGCGGCCATAGGTCAGGGACAAAAAATGTAATTTACCCTAAAGTCAAATACAAAACTTCTGTGTAATGGCTCCTAACACACGTTTGATTAATCCTTGATCATCTTTGTTATAATTTCATTACATCCGTTAATTCACAATAATTTCAAGTGGCGTCAACTAATTACCGTTTACAGTTCCCTTCCATCCCAAAGTATAGACATTAACAATGTTTTCTTCCGACGCAACAACAACAACAAACCAAACTCCACTATTTTTTTAAACTTTGTAGGTCACAACCAAAACTACAAGCTCATATTCATTTTCCTTTGGGTCCACGCATCAAGGATTCCAAAACCATATTTACATATGTCCAAATTAATCTCAAAACCATATTTAACTTATTATTTGTGTTTATAGCAGTATACAAAACTTTAGAATTATATTCCTCTTTTTTTCTATGCAGATCGTCAAGGAACATAATATATCCAATTTCTTTCAATTAATGTACCAAATCATTGTCAAACTTGCTAATAAACATCTATAAACTCAAATAGTTTTGACCATATCATATGTCACATGTTAAACTCTTTTATGATTCACACAATCAATGCACTTCATATAGTACGGTTATGTCTTCACAGTTCAGAACAAAACAAAATTCACAAACTTCAAGTCATCGCTTGGTTAATTCCTCTCGTGATATTTTAATGATCCAAAAGCATAGGCATTTAGAACTTTTCTTCAAGTTAACTATCAGTTTCATAATTCACAATCCTCTAATACACCCTAACCACCTTCTTGTCGTAATAGACATTCTTTTATGGTCCACGCAAACAATGCATCTCATATCATACAATAAGGTCTTCATAATGTTATGGCAAAACAACAATTGTAAATCTCAAATTATAGTTTAGATAATCCTTCACATGTCTTTTAATAATCCAAAAGCATAGACAATCTCTCAATTTCCTTGTATACCGTCAAACTGATCGATTCAAAATCCATAATGTTACGTTATGTTCGTCACTCCATCGAAATTTTGTACTCTTTTACGTTTTAACTTTGCCTCGAAACTCACAATTTTGAATCTCCGTTATCAAATTTACGGTCATAATCCACTAAATTTCGGATAGTATCCTTTTTTTAATCAAAATTTGCATCAATTATCATATGAAACAGCGTCCAATCTCATCTTGTCCACCACTTCTCTCAAGTAATTTTCAATATTAAATCCAATTTTATAACATAGCGAGGATATCACCAATCAATCATTCACAAAAACAGCGCGAAATAATCGCCAATCTAGTTCAATAAGTCAATTGTTCATACTCCAATTCTAACTCGGGAAACATATTATGCAAATTTTATCATATATCCTTTCCGGTTATTCAGATATATATCATTATCTATCTTTTATATGTTACATCCATAACAAAGGTAATAATAGATTCATATTTATGGAACCGATACATTCAGTCTTCACTATACATGTCACTACATGTGACACAACAGGTCACAGTAAAAATTTCCTCTTTCTTATACCAACCACTAGTCTTACTTAAACTATCCAACCAACGTCTATAATTACATCATTTTAATTATAAGTTTTGTGTTTCAGGAGTTTAAAATAATTACCGTTATACTCATATTAATCTATAGTCACATATATTGTGACTGAAGCCGACATTCAACCCATCATCTTCACTCCTCGTGAAGCAAAACAAAAACCCAAACAGTTAATTTCAACTTATCACCAATTTACACGAGACATACATGAGCTTTTTGCTCCAACGTCGAGTAACACGAACACTTAATGAACCACTCACAACGCGCAAGTCACTATGTGTGAACCGGAAGGCCACGGTAATGATTACCCATTCCCTTACTCTAATCACTAGTCCCGCCGGGACCACTCAGTATGTACTTATGATTAAATCAATCTCAGTTATAATCATTTAATACAGATTTGTTTTATTTTTTTATTTTATAATAATTATTATCAAAATCGAATTCAACTTCAATCACAGATATTGTGACTGTAATTAACACTACCAATCATCTTCATTTCTCATGAAATGAAAAAACACAAAATCAATTACTTT
Source organism: Calendula officinalis (assembly GCA_963853835.1). Taxonomy (NCBI): domain Eukaryota; kingdom Viridiplantae; phylum Streptophyta; class Magnoliopsida; order Asterales; family Asteraceae; genus Calendula; species Calendula officinalis. The sequence continues at coordinate 81,629,859 of OY970820.1, read as the reverse complement.
CAATATATCACATATTCGCGCATAACATACTTAAGCAATTTACTCTAATATTACATGACATAATTAAGGTATTGAGTTTATCGAAAACATACCCGTAATATCATCAACAGTGACGGTAGCATCATCCGCCGTCATCCTGTAAGCTCCACTCCCAAGTGAAATAGCATTCTTTCTCTTTTGTCTCGCAGATGACAATCCCCGACCACCCAGTCCTTGACCTATAACCACTTTCTTTTCTGTAAGACATTCAATCAATCTGTACCTATCACTTTGACAATTCCACTACACACTACGAGGAAGTTCACAATTCTTTGTCATGTATCTGATCGTTCCATACCTAACACATCACATAATCAACTCGGTACCAGATCTTGAATGAGAAATTCTACAGTTATTTTACCATCAAGCTCTTTGACTCGACACTATCTGTTTGTCTTTGATTTTGATTCCCTTGCCTCTGATTTTCCCTCCCTTTTCTATTTTGTCAGAATCCAAAATATTAATATTTTGCTTTCTTTAATGACACGTTTTCCTTATTCTTTACATTTCAGGTTTTTAACATCATTCTCAACTGATTTGGACGTCATAAAAGCCCGAGATGAGGTACTGGCTAACCTAACCGTGCCCCTATACTCTGGAAACAACTCCAATAAGCTATCGTACCTGTGAAGTCTCATCGTATACCCACCATTATATAATTTCGACTTCTAATTAAACAATTTTATCAACTCAGCAACTGTCATTCCCTCGGTCATCTGTAGTTTCATAAACTCTTTTCTGATTCTGACCATCATAAAATACTACGGTGTGATTCATAATGCTTGTCTTGAAACTGATTCCAAGTATTGTAATCCGCTAATTGTTTGTAAGTATATTATTGTTCCAATCCCATATGTGATGATGTGATAGAAATATGATGTATCAACACTTCCAAGGTCAAGGGGGTCGGGTTCTCTGTATCCGCCATACCTGTAAACTCAATCACAACATCTCACAAATTTTTAGTTTAAACCGTTAGTACCTAACATACTAACCTCTTACATACTAATCACACTTTTCTAATCCCCACACACTAGGAATGTTTGACCAAACTTGAGCCAAGATTTGGGAATGCTACACCTAACTGTGTACACACCGCCAAATCAAGGCTCTGATACCAAATTGTAACACCGCAATTTTCAAGCCAATTTTTTTTTTTATAACTTTACGGAAGCGTTTCATATAATAAACATTCTATTTACAGTCGTTATAAAAACATTAATGAGTAATGTTATTACCAAAAGTTGTATTTGCAAAATAGTGTTACTTAACATTACGGCTCGACATCAAAATCATTTCTTTAAGTCTTGGTCAATCATTCTTAATCTTAATCTCCAAAAGACTCATCCATCTACAACCTGTAAAAGATTCAACATAGTGGGGGATTAACACGAAGCTAAGTGAATGAAAATATAACATTTTATATTGTCTAAGTACAACAATCTCGTTTCACAACCTTCACAGATTCACAATCTTTACAGATTCACAATCTTTACAGATTCACAAATAACGAGTGGTCCGGCGGTTTTGCAGAACCTTACAACTGTTGTGGGCCTAACAACAGCTTACTGATAGCCCTTTACTCATTAGCAATGGTAAAGCTTCCTTAAGACACAACGAATATGTCAAGGTACAACTACCGTTATCTAACAGTAAACGAAAGCCCAGCCCCACCCAGTCAGGCTGACCTCTATACATTTCCATGTGCACATATCATTTTCCATGTGCACATATCATTCAATTAGTTAACACATAGTCAGTTAATTATCATATACCATTAATACCGTTCCTGAAATAACGAAGCAGTACTAACGGATCAGCACTAACTGATCAGCACTAACGTGATCAGCACTAACTGATCAACACTAACGGGATCAGCACTAACGGGATCAGTACTAACGGATCAGCACTAACTGATCAACACTAACTAATCAGCACTAACTGATCAGCACTAACTGATCAGCACTAACGGGATCAACACTAACTGAGCAGCACTAACTGATCAGCACTAACTGATCAGCACTAACTGATCAGCACTAACGGGATCAGCACTAACTGATCAACACTAAACACTTTCAATAACCATTGCAATTTAAACAATATAAAGGTTATAAATCCACTCACCTTTGCCAAGTCTCTTTCCACTCAGTTGTCTAATATCACTGAGCCTCTTTTCCTTTTCCTGATAATCAAAACAATACTCAAATTAGTAATCAACTTTTATCAAATAATACTAAGACTTGTATAAATTATACACACAACTTCAAAATCAACTTGTATGTCATTATCGTGCACTAACCAAAACTTGTAGTACCACTTTGACTTTTAAAAGTCAAAATCACTTAATACCAATTTTTGACTAATTCTAAACTTATACACATAATTATCCAACTACACCAAGTTTAATTAACAAAATCATCAATTCTATCACCATTACAACCAATTATCATTTTATAATCAATTAGTTGGAACATATGTCCAACTTCACATAGTCGAAGTCCACTAATCTCAATTTCACATATTTTGATCCAAACGGGTCAAAAAGTAACTAATTAGTCGACACACTCTTATACTATTATAGCAAACCAAGTGATCATTATCCACCAAAATATACATTATATAACTAATTTGACTTCTAGAACAAAAATCAACTGTCCAGGTTTGACTAAAGTCAAAATCCCATAAAATTGTCAAAATGCCTCTTTTTAGCCAAACATTAACATTATTATTGAGATTCCTACATAATCATGTTAAAATTCAGATCATAATCTCAATTAACAACTATTGAATGACAAATTGAACACAAAACCCAACTACAAAGTTTTAGGTTGAAATTCATATTCTTTCCTAAATCACCATTGATGGTGATTTCTATAAACTTAACATATCAAGTTATCTTCAATCAAGAATACATCTAATACCACTAATGAACACAAAGAACACACAAGAAGACATTAAATTCATGATTTCTATCAAAATCCTCCAAATGATTCAAACCCTAGTTCAAACTCCTGTTAAAAAAAACACTAAGAATCTCTAACTTAAAAAGGAAGAAATATTACCTTTGGCTTGCACAAACTCAAAATCACAACAACGAAACAAGAGATTGAAGTTAAAGTATTCAAAATAATGAAAAACACTTTTTAAGTGTGTGTGTTGTGTTTCTGTTCGAAGGAGGTAAGCAAAAGAAGAAAAGATTAGTCACTTTCTACATAATCCCACTTCAACACATGTACAGTCCTCAAAAATCAGATTTTTCATTAAACATAGTGTTGTATTGTTTGTATTGTTTATTTGGCTCGCAGTTAATTAATTTAAAATACGTAATTAACTCCGTTTTCAACAATGAAGATATATTTGAAACTTTGGTTCAAAAATGAATCTAATGACATAAAAATCATTAAAATACCTACATATTTTAATTTCAACTAATTTTAACCCCTTGATTAAAATATCAATTAATTCAATAAATAACATAATATTTATCACTTACCGAGAGTGATAAAATATTAGGCCGGGTTTTGGGGTGTTACATTGTATCGCAATGTCACTGGAGAAGCTGTGGCCAAGACATTGTAGTTTTTTTTTTTTTTTTTTTATTTTCCTTATACTCATCAGCTTCATATCAATAGAAAATCAAACTTTTGTAATATACTTGTAAAAATTGTAAAAAGAAAACATATACAAAAGAACCCTAAGGGTCAAAGCACATAAGTATTCAGCTGAATGCTTCAGCTGAATCATTACAAGGTTACAATTATACAGCTATTCAATTGCATCAAATAGGGGGAGACTGTTAGTCCCAAGACTAAGTAAATAAGATTTGATGATTAATAGCTAAAGACAATAGATATCAGCTGAAGTAAGTATCTCAGCTGAAGCAAGTATATTCAATAAACTTCCAGCTGAGTACGTACTTAGCTTTAGGTCATCAAGTCAAATCAGCAGCTATTAACGAGAGTTCATTCGAAGTCTATGACCAAAGGACAAAGACAAGAAGAAGACTATTCAGCTGATTGTGGAATCAGCTGATAGTACCTGCTGCAGATGAAGACTTAAAGGAAATGTTCTTGACACTTTGAACATTTCCCTTTCCCGCTCAAAGAAGAAGAAAACGATGAGGATCTTCTATTTTGGAATAGAAGATAATGTCAGTACAACATCATCGTTTGTCCCTCCAAGCATGTAAACGAAAAGTCAACTATTTCTGTACTTATGTAGTACACCTTTCACTGTGCGTCAGAAAGGGTACCGGAAGTAGTTGACACAAAGTACACTTGGGACAACAACTTATGCAAGAGCATTTTGTAACACCGCATTTTTTTTTATATCCAATTAAGCATTAACCTATGTCACAGAAGCATTTAGTTTAATTAGGTTTACAAACCATGATCCCACAAAATATTACAACCCAATATTTGTTAAAAGACGGTATTACAAAACACGGCTCATTTTACAAAACATATAATTTAAGCATGGTCAAACTTCCCGTCCAAGCCCGACCCGTTCAAGCCATCCAACCTGAAATGTGTCAATAAGGGAGGGATTAGCACAAAAGCTAAGTGAATGAATTCCTAACACTACCAACTACACTAAACACTTAAATACGGAAGTTAAAGAACATCTCCGGTTAGGTAAACACTTATTTGAGAGGATCGGCGGCTTTGCGGGCCTTAAACCATGGTCGGCCAAAACCACGGTAACCGATAGCGTTTTGTATCCAACACCCGGGCAACTCCCTCCCCTTAACCATGTAACCCATACAGGTAAGGTCGGATACCCTATTAGTCGATACACTGTGCCCAGCCGTTATCCATCCGACACTGACCTCGTCCCGATTGTGCACATAGTCATGTATGATATTCCCTAACACTAGGCATACATAACAAGTAGACTAGCTACGAAAAACACCGCGAAAAACGTCACAACAGAGTTCCCAATCGCGAACTCAAGTTCACGATCGTGAACTAGAGTTCGCGTCGGGAACTCCGAACGTGAACTACTTCGCGACCATCGACCAACTTCGCTGGAGCTACTTCACGCCGCGAAGTGGAGTTCGCGTCGTGAACTCTCCATATCTTGTAATTCCTGCGATTTATTAACCAACAAGCCAATACCAAATGCAATAACCGAAACCCGAGTTTTGTTGGAATATGCTTCACATGTATAACATATAGTTATATGGCTAGTTGTTTGTGAGCCTAAAGGGTCACACACTTAAACACTAAACACCATTATATAATTAGTGTAATTAGTGTAATTACATTAATTATTAATATATATAAGCTATAAGCTTGTCTATCATAAGTTTAATATTAAAAGTTAATATTGAAACTTTCTTGTGGGCAAACTAGAAGAAACAAAAGATAGGGACTTGTGGGCAAATAAGACTAATGATTTATGGAAATCATTAAAGGATTGTAATGGCACCATTAAGAGACATAATGGTCCATAAACTCCCTTTTTGACCACACCTTGGCCGTCCCCTCTCTCTCACTCTTGTAGGAGTTTTGTTTTCTTTCTTTGCTCTCAAGACTCAAGGACTAGCATCCATAATTTGGTGTTCTTGCAAGTGTTGTGTGGATTTCTTTTAGAGGTATTCTTGTTGAATACTTGGTTTCAATCCATCACCAACTCCATCCGATTTCATAATAATCAAAGGCAACTAGGGTATGAATTCTTATACCATTCTCTTTGATTTTCTTTTAGTTTAATTGTATGATTGATATCAAGATCCGTTCATGGTGATTTAATCTTTTCCGCTGCGTTTGTTAAATGTTTTAACCGAAAATCACCATTAGTGGTATCACGAGTCATTATATTAATCATATAATTAGCTAGATTTTGTGAAAAGTGGCAAAAATCAATTGTTTTTGTGATTTTAAAATCCCGATCGGACAAAAACAAAAACCCTACGGGTTTTTATTTTAATTTACGGATTTTTATAAAAATGTGGGTTAAAATATGGTATTTTTGGAACCCCATTGTCACTTGTTACAAAATCATATCAAAAAAATTAATCTTGTTATTGTATTTTTTGATTATTTGGCTTGGAATTTAATTTTTAATTCCATTTTGTTGATATGGCAAAACATGTATTTTTGCCATATCCCAAGCCAAAGCCTTGTCAATTGTTGCTTGTTTGTGCAAACCGATGAAAGCCTAGACCATTTGTGAATGAATGTGTTTGATGTTTGGTTGTTTGGGAAAAGCCTTGTTTTTTGGCTTAATTGTTGTAATTTGTTTCATTTAATTTTCTTTTATTTTTGGTGCCATTTTTGGGGCAATTTGTAATGTAAAAGTAATAGAATAGATTGTATTTATTTTATCTTTTTATTGTAAATTGTTGACAAAAAATGTTGAAGACTAATGAAGAAAACAACAAATTTCCGTCACAAAAGCGAGGGCTGTACGAAAACAGGTTTTCCAGAGGCATACGGACTCCTTTTTGGGCGATTCAAAAGCCTAAAATGCTTGCAAAGTCGTGGGCTACAACTTTCCAGAAGGCCGGGAAGACCAACGAAGACTCCTTCAGTGACTTTTCGGGCTTCAAAGTCTGCTGGAATTTTCTGGCAGATTACACTTTTTCACAATTTTGGGTTCTACTTGCTCAAGAATGTCTTGGAGCAAGTGGGAGCCCATTGGGTTTATGTAGGCCCGTTTGGGTTCATGTTGGCCCGTCCCCTAGTTTGACCCTTCGGTCCGTCGTGATGACTCACGTGACCGAACCTAGGATTTCATCGGTCGAGGTTTGCACAAAATTTTGTTGCATGTTTTATTCTTTGTTTGTGGTTGTTTTTCTTTTCTATTAGATACAAATAGTAAAACAAAATTAAAAATGGTTTTTAGACACAAACATTAAAACATTCAAACACTTAATCATCGATGATTACTAGTTAATCATTGATCATTAAACCTTTAATCTAAAAATCGTTTTGAGATTAAACTAAGTTTAAATATGATTTGAAACTTCTCACTTAATAATCGCTAAAAGTTTTTTTACCGTTTATTACAAGACTTATGAAGTGGTATGAATGAAGTACATGATTCATTCATATCTCAAATAAAATTTTATTAAATTAAAATTTAAAATACCTAAAATTTAAGTCACGCCGTCCAATCGGTTGTAAATCACTTGCTTCTATTTTTGAATTCACGTGAGACGTGGTTTGAATTTAGATCCGAGGTCATTATTCTCTACGGTGAGACCTAGATCTATTTTGACATGATTTCACATTGGATGACTTAATCAAGTTAACGGTGAGACCTTGACTCGAGGCGAAGATGCGACAAACATGCCACTTGACCCTAGATGCTTGTTCACTAGGTGCCATGAAGTCTCATACCTCTAAGAGTTGCACTTGTAATGCAATTGTTGAACGTCACCTACCTATTGGATCTATCATCTCTAGCAGATCAACTGATGCGATGATAGAAGCTCAATGGGATCTTAGCTTTTAATTAAAATTAATTGGGTAGTTAATTTATTAAAAGAAATTATTATTAAAAATACTAATTAATGAACTTTGTAATTTTGTAGATGACTTCAAACAATCAAACCCTAACACATACCACCATTCGTTCCGTTCTCGAAAAAGAGAAACTTGATGGAACGAACTTTGTGGACTGGTCTCGTAACCTAAGGATTGTCCTTAGGGCCGAGCATAAGTACCACCATTTGGAGGAGGCGCTGCCCCCTTCCCCTGCTGCTACCGCCACTGCTGCTGTTCGTACAGCCTATACCAAAAGGTTTAACGAACAACAGGAAGTCGCCGCGCTTATGCTAGTGAGCATGATTCCCGATATTCAAAAGAATCTCGTGGACCTCACTGCATTTGATATGATGCGTGAACTAACGACCATGTATCAAAAGCAAGCCGAGCAGGAACTCTTTGACACTGTCAAAGCCTTCCACGCTTGTAAGCAGGAGGAGGGACAGTCTGTTAGCTCTTATCTCTTGAAGATGAAGAGCTACTTAGACCAAATGGAGAGGCTTGGTTACGCTATGCCGCACATCCTTGGGATTAGCTTGATTCTAACGTCCTTAAACAAGGATTTTGCACCGTTTGTCATGACTTATCATATGCATAGTATGGGGAAGACATTCGCCGAATTACATGCTATGCTGAAACAAACGGAAGAAAGCCTACCCAAGAAAACTCCGGCCCCTACTGTCCTTGCTATAAGGCAAGGAAAGATCCAAAAACCAAAACCGCAAGTAGTTGCAAAGGGCCAAGGCAAGGGAAAGCAAGTTTACAAGCCCAAGCCAAAGGTTCCCCCACCTACTCGTAAGGAGCATCCCGCTAAGGATCTTGCTTGCCATCACTGCGGTGAACCAGGCCATTGGAGGAGGAATTGTCCTGCCTACCTGGCAGAGTTGATGAAGAACAAAGCCAACAAGGTTGGCACATCAGGTATCTTCACAATAGAACTATATGCTTTCCCTAAGAAATCATGGGTATATGACACTGGTTGTGGAACTCACATTTGTAATACCATGCAGGGTCTAAGGGGAAGTAGAAAGCTAAACCATGGAGCTTTGGACTTGTACGTGGGCAATGGCAATCGTGCACCGGTCGAAGCTATAGGAAGCTATGATTTAATCCTTCCTAGTGGTTTAATTATTGTATTAGACAATTGTCACTATGCGCCTAGTATTACTAGGGGTATAGTATCGCTTTCTTGTTTGTGGAATAATGGTTTTATTCATACGTTTACGGATTATGGTATTTCAGTTTCAAAGGATAATGTTTTTTACTTTAATGCTATTCCTCGTGATGGTATCTTTGAGATTGACATGCATAATCGTATCACAAACAGTAGTTCTATTTATACATGTAGCAATAAGAAATCCAAGAAGAATTTGGATTCTACTTACCTATGGCATTGTCGCCTTTGCCATGTTAACAAGAAACGCGTTTTGAAATTACAAAAGGATGGACTTATAAAATCAGATGATTCTGAATCATTTGATAAATGTGTTTCTTGCATATCTGGTAAAATGGCGCGCAAGCCTTTCTCCCATGTAGGCGAAAGGGCCAACGATCTACTTGGACTCATACATACTGATGTATGTGGCCCTTTTAGAACTCGAACTAGGGAAGGTGCTACCTATTTCATTACTTTCACTGACGACTTTAGTCGTTATGGTTATGTTTACTTGATTAAACATAAACATGAAACCTTTGAAACGTTCAAAGCTTTCCAAAATGAAGTAGAAAATCAACTCGGCAAGAAGATAAAGGCTCTTCGTTCTGATCGAGGAGGAGAGTACATGAGCCATGAGTTCCAAGATCATCTTAAGAATTGTGGGATTGTCTCACAATTCACTCCCCCTTATACACCACAGCATAATGGTGTATCAGAGAGGAGAAATCGCACCTTGCTTGACATGGTTCGATCGATGATGAGTCCTACCACTCTGCCTCTATCTTTTTGGGGTTATGCACTCAAATCGGCTGCTCGCATACTAAATATGGTTCCCACCAAGAAGGTTGAAAAGACACCATATGAGATATGGCATGGGAAAGTCCCTAACTTGTCTTACTTGAAGGTCTGGGGTTGTGAGGCTCTCGTGAAACGAGACACGCCAAACAAACTTGAACCCAGAGCTGTCAAGTGCATCTTTATAGGATACCCTGAGGAAACGATGGGTTACTATTTCTACTACCCACCTGAGCAAAAAGTAATTATTGCTCGTTATGCTGAGTTTCTTGAGAGCAATCTCATTTCACAAGAAGCAAGTGGGAGTACCATCGACTTTGACGAGATTCCAAGCGATGAAGATGCACAACCTATTGTAGAGACTAGCGAACATCAAGATGAGGCTGAACACGAAACTGTTCCTGTTGCACCTCAAAATGATGTAATCCCTGTTCGAAGGTCCGCAAGGACACCTCATGCACCTGAACGATATGGTTTCCATGTCGATGCTGAGGAGCTGAGTTTAGGGGATCATAATGAACCCCCTAACTATCGAGCTGCATTATCAGATTCTGAATCTGACAAATGGCTTGATGCTATGAACGCGGAAATGCAATCCATGAAAGATAACCAAGTATGGACTTTGGTTGATCTTCCTCCTAACAGTAAGACTGTTGGTAGCAAGTGGCTCTTCAAGAAGAAGACCGACATGGATGGCAATGTACACACCTATAAAGCTCGATTGGTAGCAAAAGGTTATACTCAAACCTACGGGATTGACTATGATGAAACCTTCTCGCCTGTTGCCGACGTTAGAGCTATTAGGATTGTCATAGCCATAGCAGCGTACTATGACTATGAGATTTGGCAAATGGATGTTAAAACTGCTTTCTTAAATGGACATCTTGATGAAGATGTTTATATGGTTCAACCTGAGGGTTTTGTTAATCCAAAACACCCAAAGAAAGTATGTAAGCTTCAAAGGTCCATTTATGGACTAAAGCAAGCATCCAGAAGTTGGAACAAAAGATTCGATGAGGAAGTCAAATCGTTTGGCTTTACTCAGAATCCCGACGAGCCATGTGTATATGTAAGAGCTAGTGGGAGCATTGTCGTCTTTCTAATCCTATATGTCGATGACATACTACTCATAGGAAATAACATTCCAATGCTACAAGATGTAAAATCCTGGCTTGGGAAGTGCTTCGCTATGAAGGATCTTGGGGAAGCGGCATATATACTTGGTATAAAGATCTATCGAGATCGATCAAAGCGGTTAATCGGACTAAGTCAAAGTGCGTACATTGATAAGATTCTAAAACGGTTTAGAATGGATGCTTCCAAACGTGGAAGTCTCCCTATGCAACACAATGTACACTTGAGTAAGACTCAAGGACCGTCCTCACCTGATGAGATGAAACGTATGCGTGATGTCCCCTATGCCTCGGCGGTAGGATCTATCATGTATGCTGTGCGGTGCACAAGACCTGATGTAGCGTTCTCACAGAACCTTACTAGCCGATATCAACAGAATCCAGGTGAGAGTCACTGGACTGCTGTTAAGAACATACTGAAGTATCTTAGGAATACTAAAGATATGTTTCTTGTCTATGGTGGTGAGCCTCAAAATGAGCTAAGCGTTACTTGTTATTCTGACGCTAGTTTTGAGACTGATAGAGATGATTCCAAATCTCAAACGGGGTATGTTTTCGTTTTGAACGGAGGCGCTGTTGATTGGAAAAGTGCGAAGCAGAGCACTATCGCTATGTCTTCTACAGAAGCTGAATACATTGCAACTACTGAAGCTGCAATGGAAGCTGTTTGGATGAGGAAGTTCATTTCTGGGCTTGGAGTTGTCCCCAGTAATGAAAGACCCATGGATATGTACTGTGATAACACAGGTGCTATCATCATTGCCAACGAACCTGGTGTTCAGAAAGGCGCCAGACATTATAGGAGGAAGCTTCACTACATTAGAGATGCGATCCTAATGGGAGATGTACGCTTACTCAAAGTTCATACAGATGACAACTTAGCTGACCCCTTCACGAAGCCAATGCCATGTACCAAACATATTGAGCATGCTAGAAACATTGGGCTTCGACCAGCTAGTAGTTTCATGTAATCTGTTTTAGTATTTGGATAATGGAACATTGAGCAGTTTTATTGGAATAAATTGATATATTTGATATGATCGTTTTTATATGAATATCTACTGTGTTCTATATTTGCATGTTTATATCCATGAATATTTACTGCGTTTTATATTCTAAATTGTCCATTGTCATAATTAATAATATGGGAATATTATTAAGACAAATCTGAGGGCATTGATGACATTATATTAGTATGACTAAGGATGATGAAATCAAACTCACATGTTGTCCATAATGATGCACAATTGGACTGACCCAACCTATGAGAAATCACTTCATGGATTTATGTCACAAGTGAATCTCACAAAGGCTTTGTCACTTATCCTCTGACTTGAGATGCAAGTTGGTTTGTGTATGTAGAGGGGCAAACTTTGATATGGTTAAACGTTGACCTGAATAAGGCTGCTATAACAACCATTATCGGGTTTGTCATTAAGCATATGACAGACACGTGCAGTCAATAAAGAATTTGTTCCTCCACACATGTGGATTAGATACTACTGGGCCCCTCGATGATTTGAATAGATGTATGTGTGGCCACACCCAAAAGGTAATCAAGATGAATCTTGATTGGTTTTGGTAATCTACTTCAATATATAGATCGAGAAACAGAATCGTTGAAATTTTAGATTGACATTTATCCTTGTCCAAAATTCAACATAGTATCAGTAACAAAAGGATAACTGCTCGAAAAACTTTGAACAAAGATTTTATGAAACTCCTCATGTACTTCTAGGGGCATTGGCGGGTTGCTAGACTCTAACCTTTGCTTGTATAACTACTTGATGTTATCACGTGCGCAAGTGGGAGCTGTTGGAATATGCTTCACATGTATAACATATAGTTATATGGCTAGTTGTTTGTGAGCCTAAAGGGTCACACACTTAAACACTAAACACCATTATATAATTAGTGTAATTAGTGTAATTACATTAATTATTAATATATATAAGCTATAAGCTTGTCTATCATAAGTTTAATATTAAAAGTTAATATTGAAACTTTCTTGTGGGCAAACTAGAAGAAACAAAAGATAGGGACTTGTGGGCAAATAAGACTAATGATTTATGGAAATCATTAAAGGATTGTAATGGCACCATTAAGAGACATAATGGTCCATAAACTCCCTTTTTGACCACACCTTGGCCGTCCCCTCTCTCTCACTCTTGTAGGAGTTTTGTTTTCTTTCTTTGCTCTCAAGACTCAAGGACTAGCATCCATAATTTGGTGTTCTTGCAAGTGTTGTGTGGATTTCTTTTAGAGGTATTCTTGTTGAATACTTGGTTTCAATCCATCACCAACTCCATCCGATTTCATAATAATCAAAGGCAACTAGGGTATGAATTCTTATACCATTCTCTTTGATTTTCTTTTAGTTTAATTGTATGATTGATATCAAGATCCGTTCATGGTGATTTAATCTTTTCCGCTGCGTTTGTTAAATGTTTTAACCGAAAATCACCATTAAGTTTTTAGGTCGAATCCACTCACCTTTCAACTTCCGATTCCTTAACTCAGTGAGCTAGTATCACTGAGTATCCTTCCCGGTTCCTGTCAACAATATACCGAGTTAGTGATAATCCACCGAATTGTCAAAATCAACAATTTCCACAACTAATCACACAAGACTCATAAAACGCACATTTTATGACCTTTACAACTAGCACAAATCCTTCATCAATACAATTGATCATTTTGACCATCTATCAAGTATTCACGACTAGTTGATCCAAACGGGCCAAAAACCGAATATGATCCTAACACTTCCATATTTCCATCAACTAGCAATTAATCTATAACTAGCAATTCACTATCATTTAACAATTCCATCAACTAATAATAAATCTATAACTAGCAATTCACAATCATTTAACAATTCCATCAAGATCATAATCATCACAATTCCAAGTATGATACTTCCAAGTTCACTAGTTGATCAATTTGACCCAAACACCAACTAGATAAATTCACACAATCAACTATACTAGGTTTTCACCATCCATAACTTACCAAACATGATTTCACAACCTAATAAACAATTCTATCCAACCAAAACTCAAGAAATCCAAGATTTGTCAAAACTCACCTTCAACTTCCACCATTAATGGAGGTTGAAGGTGATTTTCACCAAATCTTGTATTCCTTCAACAATCAACCATACAAATGATGTAAAAGCTTGTATAAACACATAAGACAACATCCATTTCAAGATTCATCCACAAATCATCAAACTACATAAACCCTAGTTCAAGTTCAAGCTCAAGAACAACATCAACAAGTGAAGGAGAAAGATTAACTTACTTCTAGACTTCTTCTACACAAACTCTAGTGTAGAATTCGGACTCTAGCACAAGAAAGCACCAAGAATGCTCAAGAACAAGATGAGAGAAAGAGTGTTGCTTGCAATGGAATAGTAAGTAAATGAGAGGATAATGTTTGAAAGAGAGAAAAGAGAAGAGAGGGTGTTTCCCTCTCTCCTACACTGGCCAAGCAAGAGGGAGTGGGGCCCCTCTTGCACCTTTTCCACTTTAACAGTATCCGTCTGAAAGTCCCTTTCGTAATTAATTTATTTAAAATAGCAAACGGACTCCAATTTTAAAAACGAAAGCATTTCTGGAGACGATATCGAACAAGGAATCCAAAGATATCAAAATCACGTTTTCATTCCAAATATAACACAAGTCGGGTATTTTAACCCCTTGGTTAAAAAACCGCAAAAGACAGCAGGCTAATTAAATTAACTAAGCATTTGATCAGATAATCATTTAATAAGATACCTTAAGGTCAATAAACTACTAGGCCGGGTTTTGGGATGTTACAACTCTCCCCCACTTAAGAAGATTCCGTCCCCGGAATCCCATCTCGATCAAATAAGGAGGGATAACGTTCTCGCATATCGGCCTCGGTCTCCCATGTCATATCCGCACCCAAACTGTGCTTCCACTTTACTAAAACCATAGGAATCTGTTTCTTTCTCAATTTCGTTACTTTTCGGTCTAATAACTCCACCGGTTCTTCGACCAGTCTCTTCTTCGTATCAACCCGCAACTCTTGCACCGGAAGAATTTGGCTCGGGTCTTCTATGTTACACTTTCTCAAGTAACAAATGTTGAAAGTGTTGTGTATTGCCGACAACTCCGGGGGTAACTCGAGTGTTACCGATTGAGAATTTACCACCTTACTAATTCGAAACGGCCCAATAAAACTCGGGGCCAACTTTCCTCGTTTTCCAAAACGAATAACACCCTTCCAAGGTGAAACCTTCAAGTAAACCATCTCATTTTCCGAGAACGTAGCGGGTCTACGTCTCGGATCGGCATACATCTTTTGTCGGTCGCGAGCGGCTTTCAACTTTTCTCGAGCAATAGCAACTTTATCCGCGGTCATTTGTACAATATCGGGTCCCGCATATTGTTTCTCACCCGCTTCCAACCAACACGTCGGGGTTCGGCACCGACGCCCGTATAACATCTCGTACGGTGGCATCTTAATACTTGAGTGATACGAGTTATTATAGGCAAACTCGATCAACGGTAGGTGGGAATCCCACGACCCACCATACTCCAACACACAAGCCCGCAACATATATTCGAGTGTTTGTATCGTTCTCTCCGATTGCCCATCGGTTTGGGGATGATACGCGGTACTTAAATTCACCCGCGTCCCCAACTCTCGTTGCAAGCTATTCCAAAAATTTGAAGCAAAACGGGGATCTCTATCGGACACGATAGAAATCGGAATTCCATGCCGAGACACCACTTCGTCAATGTACAATTTCGCCAATCTACTAAGTGAGGCGGTTTCACTAGTAGCCAAGAAATGAGCACTCTTCGTTAACCGATCAACTATAACCCAAATCATATCGTGACCCCTTTGAGTACGCGGCAACTTGGTCACGAAATCCATAGTAATCCGGTCCCACTTCCACTCGGGAATCGGTGATTGGGTTAAAGTTCCATAGGGCTTTTGGTGTTCGGCCTTCACTTGAGCACAAATATAACATTGGCCCACAAAACGGGCAATGTCGGTCTTCATCGTCGGCCACCAATAAAGAACCTTTAAATCATTATACATCTTCGTGCTACCCGGGTGAACCGATAACCGAGAATTGTGAGCCTCGGCTAAAATCAATTCTCGCAAACCCCCGAGTAACGGTACCCAAACCCGAGATTGATACGTCTTCAAACCCCGAGAATCTTCTTCTAAATCATCCTTCCTCTTTAATAAAATCTCGGCCTTCAAATGTTCGACATTCAACGCTTCCATTTGTGAAATCATTAACCGGGACACCAAATCCGACACAATTTCCATCCGCATAAATTGTACCCGCCCCGAATCTCCCTTTCTACTTAAGGCATCGGCCACCACATTTGCCTTTCCGGGATGATATCGAATTTCACAATCGTAAATCAACTCTAACCATCTTCGTTGACGCATATTCAATTCCTTTTGCGTGAATACATATTGCAAACTTTTATGATCCGTACAAATCACGCACTTAGTACCGTACAAATAGTGTCTCCATAATTTTAGTGCAAAAACCACCGCCGCCAACTCCAAATCGTGAGTCGGATAATTTTTCTCGTGATTTTTCAATTGCCTCGAAGCATAAGCAATAACCCGGTCTCGTTGCATCAACACGCAACCCAAACCCGCAAGTGAAGCGTCACAATAAACAATAAAATCCTCCGGGCCTTCGGGTAAGGCGAGAACCGGAGCTTGACACAATAATTGTTTTAGAGTTTGAAAGGACTTCTCGTGATTTTCACCCCACCGAAACGGTACATCCTTACGGGTCAATCTCGTCATAGGACCCGCTATCTTCGAAAAATCCTTTATAAACCGGCGGTAATAACCCGCCAAACCCAAGAAACTCTTTATCTCGGTTGAGTTCTTTGGAGCAACCCAATTCATAACCACTTCGATCTTCGCCGGGTCCACTTTGACCCCATTCGAACAAATAACGTGACCCAAAAAGTGAACTTCTCGAAGCCAAAATTCGCACTTCGAGAACTTCGCATACAAATGTTCCCGCTTCAACGTTTCTAACACTTGCCTTAAGTGTTTCTCGTGTTCTTCTTCGGTCTTGGAATAAATTAAAATATCGTCAATGAACACAATAACGAATTTGTCGAGGTAAGGCCGACAAACTCGGTTCATCAAATCCATGAATATCGTGGGAGCGTTCGTCAACCCAAACGGCATAACCAAGAACTCAAAGTGACCGTAACGAGTTCGGAACGCCGTTTTGTGAACATCATTTTCGTGCACCCGAACTTGGTGATAACCCGATCTCAAATCAATCTTTGAGAAATAAGAAGACCCTTGAAGTTGATCAAATAAATCGTCAATACGCGGCAAGGGATACCGATTCTTTACCGTTCTCTTGTTCAATTCCCGATAATCAATGCACATACGGAGTGCACCATCCTTCTTTTTCACGAATAAAACCGGAGCTCCCCAAGGTGAGGAACTCGACCGAATAAAACCCTTATCCAATAAATCTTGGATTTGTGTCATCATTTCCCGAATCTCGGACGGTGCTAAACGATACAGTGCTCTAGCCACGGGATTGGCACCCGGCACCAAATCAATTTTGAATTCTACCTCCCGAACGGGAGGTAACCCAGGCAAGTCTTCGGGAAACACCTCCGGGTATTCCGAAACCACCCGGAGATTACCAACCACTTTCTTTTCCTTTTTCACGTCAATCACATAGGCTATAAACGATTCACATCCCTTGGTCAAGGACTTACGGGCTTTCATCATGGTTATCATGGGTATGGTCGAGGTCGCACGGTCTCCCTGGGCAACGACGTGTGACCCGTCGAGTAAAAGAAAAGTAATTAACTTTTGGTGACAATTTATGTTGGCCCTATTAGCACTTAACCAATCCATACCTAAAACCACATCAAAGCCGGATATCGGCATAATAAGTAAAAGAATCGAAAATTTCACGCCATCAATATCAATACTAGCCCCGGACACGGATGTCGTGACCGGAACCATTTCACCATCGGCCACCTCTACCTCTAGAGGTGTCGCGATCAAGGAAATAGGCAATTTCAATTTGTCACAAAAACTCTTTGAGGAAAATGAACTATTAGCACCCGAATCAAATAGTACACGAGCGGGTATCGAGTTTATTAGAAACATACCGGTGATGACATCGTCGGTGGTGGTGGCATCCTCCACCGTCATCTTGAATGCCCGACCCGTAGGTGGCGGATGACTCTTCCTCTTTTGACTTCCCGACGAAGCCGATCCCCCGCCCGAACCCGAACCCTTCTTCGTTGGGCAATCCATGGCCCGATGACCCTCTTTCTGACACGTCCAACATACACTATTTTCTAGCTTGAATTCCGAAGACTCATGCCCGTGTTGTCCACACTTAATACACCTTCGAGTTTGTGCCGTACACCGACCGGCATGGGCGGACTTACACGGTAAGCACCACGGGTTCCTTTGGTTGGAACCTTGAAGAATTTGTTTTCGACGATCATTGCTTGACTTATGATTTCCTTGAGATCTCTTGTGGTTGCTCGAGTTGGTTTCCTCATACTTTCCCTTATGAAACGGGGCCTTCTCCCGACTCGCGGCTTTTTGTGCCAAAATATCACCTTCGGCCGATTTGGCAAGATCATAGGCTTGCAAGAGAGTTCCCGCAAGCCTTGTCACATTCCGATACTCGGGCAACAACGCCCCAACAAAGTGTTTGATTTGGGTGGACTCATCGGGCACCCATTGTGTCACAAACCGGAGCTTACCATTAAATTGGAGGATAAGCTCATCCACCGTCATACGATCGGTCATCTTCAACATCATGAACTCATTCCGGATTTTATCCAACTCAAACGGGCTACAATACCGAGCCTCCACTTGATCCCTAAATTGTTTCCACGTGATCGCATCCATCATCTCATTACTAAAATTTGCGGTCAACCCATCCCACCAATCCATAGCCGGTCCCCCCAACATTCGGGACGCATACCGGACCTTCAAGTGGGCCTCACAACTACAAGCAATAAGAGCCTTCTCGGTGGCCCTAAGCCAAGTTAGAGTTTCCGCCGGGTCGGTACTTCCGCGGTACTCGGTTGGCTTACAATCAAGGAAGTTCTTGTAAGTGCACGGTTTCTTCTCGATCGGGAAAGGTTGGTAGAAGAATTGTTGGTGTTGGGCATTGGCAATTGGTACAGTGTGGGTGGGTGGCGGTTGTGGTATGCTTGCATTGGGAGATGAGGAGTCATTTCGGGGAAAGATGGGATTTTGAGTAGTTTGGGTGAAGTGTAGGGGTGGATTCGTTTGGGTTGGGGGTGGCAAGGTAGACCGAGCCTCGGGTCGCGGCTCATTCGATTGGCTTTGGCGAAGAGCCCTTATGGTATCCTCAAGTTCCATATTTCGTGTCTCCAACAACACGATATATTCTTCATTCGGTATTTCATCACCCCCCGAACCCGTTGCTCCATCATTCCCAAGGTTCGTGTTCGGTGGGACATTATCCAAGGTGTTCCCATCCGTAGCCATACCTGCTACAAAACACAACATCTCACCAAGGCTTAGTTTAACTCGTTAGTACACACCTACTAACTACTAAACCCGATTCACCCTAGCTCTAATCCCCTTTGACCGGAAGGTTTGACCAAAACACGAGCCACGATTTGGGAATGGAACACCAACCCCATGTATCCATCGCCAAACCGAAGCTCTGATACCAAGTTGTAACACCGCATTTTTTTTATATCCAATTAAGCATTAACCTATGTCACGGAAGCATTTAGTTTAATTAGGTTTACAAACCATGGTCCCACAAAATATTACAACCCAATATTTGTTAAAAGACGGTATTACAAAACACGACTCATTTTACAAAACATATAATTTAAGCATGGTCAAACTTCCCGTCCAAGCCCGACCCGTTCAAGCCATCCAACCTGAAATGTGTCAATAAGGGAGGGATTAGCACAAAAGCTAAGTGAATGAATTCCTAACACTACCAACTACACTAAACACTTAAACACGGAAGTTAAAGAACATCTCCGGTTAGGTAAACACTTATTTGAGAGGATCGGCGGCTTTGCGGGCCTTAAACCATGGTCGGCCAAAACCACGGTAACCGATAGCGTTTTGTATCCAACACCCGGGCAACTCCCTCCCCTTAACCATGTAACGCATACAGGTAAGGTCGGATACCCTATTAGTCGATACATTGTGCCCAGCCGTTATCCATCTGACACTGACCTCGTCCCGATTGTGCACATAGTCATGTATGGTATTCCCTAACACTAGGCATACATAACAAGTAGACTAGCTACGAAACACACCGCGAAAAACGTCACAACAGAGTTCCCAATAGCGAACTCAAGTTCACGATCGTGAACTAGAGTTCGCGTCGGGAACTCCGAACGTAAACTACTTCGCGACCATCGACCAACTTCGCTGGAGCTACTTCACGACGCGAAGTGGAGTTCGCGTCGTGAACTCTCCATGTCTGGTAATTCCTGCGATTTATTCACCAACAAGCCAATACCAAATGCAATAACCGAAACCCGAGTTTGTAGGTCGAATCCACTCACCTTTCAACTTCTGATTCCTTAACTCAGTGAGCTAGTATCACTGAGTATCCTTCCCGGTTCTTGTCAACAATATACCGAGTTAGTGATAATCCACCGAATTGTCAAAATCAACAATTTCCACAACTAATCACACAAGACTCATAAAATGCACATTTTATGACCTTTACAACTAGCACAAATCCTTCATCAATACAATTGATCATTTTGACCATCTATCAAGTATTCACGACTAGTTGATCCAAACGGGCCAAAAACCGAATATGATCCTAACACTTCCATATTTCCATCAACTAGCAATTAATCTATAACTAGCAATTCACTATCATTTAACAATTCCATCAACTAACAATAAATCTATAACTAGCAATTCACATTCATTTAACAATTCCATCAAGATCATAATCATCACAATTCCAAGTATGATACTTCCAAGTTCACTAGTTGATCAATTTGACCTAAACACCAACTAGATAAATTCACACAATCAACTATACTAGGTTTTCACCATCCATAACTTACCAAACATGATTTCACAACCTAATAAACAATTCTATCCAACCAAAACTCAAGAAATCCAAGATTTGTCAAAACCCACCTTCAACTTCCACCATTAATGGAGGTTGAAGGTGATTTTCACCAAATCTTGTATTCCTTCAACAATGAACCATAAAAATGATGTAAAAGCTTGTATAAACACATAAGACAACATCCATTTCAAGATTCATCCACAAATCATCAAACTACATAAACCCTAGTTCAAGTTCAAGCTCAAGAACAACATCAACAAGTGAAGGAGAAAGAGTAACTTACTTCTAGACTTCTTCTACACAAACTCTAGTGTAGAATTCGGACTCTAGCACAAGAAAGCGCCAAGAATGCTCAAGAACAAGATGAGAGAAAGAGTGTTGCTAGAAATGGAATAGTAAGTAAATGAGAGGATAATGTTTGAAAGAGAGAAAAGAGAAGAGAGGGTGTTTCCCTCTCTCCTACACCGGCCAAGAAAGAGGGAGTCCTCTTGCACCTTTTCCACTTTAACAGTATCCGTCTGAAAGTCCCTTTCATAATTAATTTATTTAAAATAGCAAACGGACTCCAATTTTAAAAACGAAAGCATTTCTGGAGACGATATCGAACAAGGAATCCAAAGATATCAAAATCACGTTTTCATTCCAAATATAACACAAGTCGGGTATTTTAACCCCTTGGTTAAAATACCGCAAAAGACAGCATGCTAATTAAATTAACTAAGCATTTAATCAGATAATCATTTAATAAGATACCTTAAGGTCAATAAACTACTAGGCCGGGTTTTGGGATGTTACACATTTAATGTTCCATTGGCAAGTCCACATCGACGAATAATATGTTTACACGTCGTCTAACTTGTGGGCAAAGGAACATGGATCTTGGGCTATATATATAAAGACGTAAATGCTTGCATTTACACACACCTTTTGAGCATTCATAGCACAAGAACATTCTCTGAGAGTTAGTTATTTGTCTAAGTATTAACTCCTCTATAGTTATTACTCGGACATTGATATCAGCTGTTAGTATCAGCTGATATAACTCTCAGTGCATAAGTCTTCTAGTTTTGAGCGATTTAAAGTGTCATTTCAAGTATAGAGTTTTAGTTAGTGTGCACTATCTATTTCCGCAAACTCTGTACTGTATTAAGTTGTTTTAATAAACTCTTAATCATTGAAATCTTGTTGTTCATTGTATTATCTGCGTAAATCAGTCTTAACGCAACACGTTAGTGTTGTTGGGATCCAACAATAAACATTACTTAATATGTTCAAATCCGTATAGAAGTATAAATGTTGAATTAAACACAATTAGAGTAACAGTTGCACTAAAAATGCAGGCTTCTCTTCTCTAGCCAATGCAACGATTATGCTCGGTATGTATGGCCTGATCCGATCTTCTAAATCGCAAACAAAATTTAATATGAAAATGAATTCAAGATTTTCTTCAAAGAGAGAACCATAAACATGAACATACAAAGTTAGCTTAATGGATGAGTGAAAATGCTTCATTACCATGATGAAGCCGGCATCATTAGTCTAATCTTCAATTAAGCTTTTAGCGTACCTAGATTCATATTTTACTTTAAGATTAAGATTGTTTTTGAAGGATGATGACGTTACTTATGTTTTGTTCCGTAAATTACTCATTTATATTGGGTAGATTTTAAATACTATCAATGTGATTTTAACTGCTCATTGTCTTGATTGAGATAATTTAGGAAACGGAATTTATTGTTCATTGTGTTAATTCGGTTTAATAGTAAAAAGTAGAATATAATTCGAAATTATTGCAGATTAATAGGTGTTTGTTAAAACCGAATTTTCCAGAAAAAAAAACATATATCCTTGTTTATTTCTGTAGATAGGCCACATATTTTAAGAAACAAATTAATTATATATTAAATATTGATTCAAATATATTGTTAATAAATTTCATATATATAGCTGGTAGTTCAAGAATCTCGGATGCATGGCTGGAAATTGTGGTATAATTTCAATCAAATATTGGTTTGAATTTGCAGTACAACAGAATAAACGTTTTTAAATGAATTAGCGGTATAATTCCCAAAAAATGGTTTGTATTAAATGGGTTTTCTGGTTGAGAAACGGACAAAATAAATTAAATGGATTTGTTTTAAATATGGACTAAAATTGTTTTAATTGAATGATACTGTTTTGAACTAATTTATGGAATAGTTTCCAATCTTAAATGTTTGAAATAAATGGAAAGCGTTTATTATATGAAATCCATTCATTATTCGTATGACAATTAATGCCTACATATTCATGAAGTTTGTTGAAATGCAGGAGGAGAAGACTAGGGAAGTTTCAAGGTAGAATATAAGGAGGATGTCGTTGGCGAATGGTGTAATTACACGTGGCCTATGCAGTTATACAGGTCAGAAAACGAATACAGGTCGAGGTCCTAGATCTGGGATATCGTTTATCTCAGTGAGATATCGGTGGGATATCGGTTTTTTTATATTGTACTGTAAAAATTATATATATTAAATATAGTTATATATAAAGAGTTAAAGACATGTTTTAAGTCCCAAACATAGCATAAAAAGTCCCAAAAGGTCCTAAAAAGTCAGTCAATATTGTCTAAACCTTAAAAAACTAAACAACAAACATAGCACAAATAGAAAACTAGGTTAGATATTATTAAAATTTAGGTTTTGGAGTGGAACGGGCCTTTTCTTAATGGGCTAGAACAAAAAACTAGGTTAGATATTATTAAAATTGGTGCCCAAGTCAAGCAACAGATCCAAAAAAATACAGGAAAAAAACCGAGATCTCGATTTCAAAATATCGGTGAGATCTCGGTCAATATCGCCGATATTCTCGGGACCTATATATGGGACCTATATTTGGGACCTGTATTATTTTGATCTCCGAGATCCGAGATCTCACTGAGATCCCAGTGAGATCCCACCGATATTAACTGCCCAGCACGTGGCAATATGGACCAATGAGAGAGCTCCAAACTACTGAGTTGACAAACGTAAATCAAATGTAGGCTCATATATAGGAGAAGATTTGACAGTTTTGTTAACATCTTACTAAATATAATATCTTTTAAAATATCTCATACAAAAATGTTATAATAATTAACATTAAATATTATATAATTTATTTATTAACTAATAAAAATATAATAAATAAATTATATATAATATATTTAAAGTATACAATGAAATGTTATTAAATATTAGAGACTAAAAAAGACAAACAATGAAAGTTCATTAAAAGGTTAGTAGAAATTTTTTTTGCAATAAGCTTTTAAAAAAAGCTACTTATACTAATGGTAAAAAGTTTTTCAAAAATTTATTGAAATCGTAAAAAGCTTTAAGAAAAACTACCATTGGAGATGCTCTGAGTTGACATATTTAGTAGGCACAAATACCATTATTCTATATAAATTGTTTATACTTTTATTGAAGATGAATAATTCCTAAAATGCAGGGATTAGGGGTGCCCAAAGGGTTGACCCGACCCGACCCTAACCCGAACCCGAACCCGATTACGCTTATCGGGTCGGGTCTATTCGGGTTCCATGTTAATATCGGGTTTTTTAAACCCGACCCGACCAACCCGATTCATTATCGGGTCGGGTTTCGGGTTAGAATTTCTTACCTTTTTCGGGTTCGGGTTGACCCGATTAGACCCGATTAAAGTTTAAGTATTTTATTTCCTATAAAAATTAACATATTTTTACTATTAAATCAATTAATTATCAAATTATATGATAAATTATTCAATAAAAATCAATTAACAATTAAAAGTGTTAAACAAATACTCATAAAATTCAATATATTAAATAATTTCTATAGTTTTTACCAAAAATTCCTAACTCAAGTGTAACCCGACCAACCCGATCGGGTCAACCCGACAAACCCGAAACCCGACCAACCCGAACCCGACAAACCCGAATCCTTATCGGGTCGGGTTTCGGGTTAGAATTTTTTATCATCAAACCCGACGGACCCGACCCGATAAGAGCCGGGTCGGGTCGGGTTGACCCGTTGGGCACCCCTAGCAGGGATGATTATAAATTATTACACAATTTTTAATGTATATCTTTAATTATCATTTCATAAAAAAGTTTATTTTAAAAGGTTTTAGAATAATTTTTATAGAATATAAATTGCTTAAAAAGGAATTAGTGGGAGTAAAAACATATCTTCGGAATAAGTCATAGACAAGACTCACAAGAGCCGTGTGGTGGACTTTATAGGACCCCACGTCTTGTCGATTTGTCCCCACCAACCTCACTCTTCATCTCGTTTATCCCCGATATATTAAGTCATGATACATGTATTTTTTGAACGACATTAATCTATTTCTATTTATTTATAACAAGATTTAAACTAATGTCAAATAAATTGTAAGCAATACTTTATATCAATTTTACTATATTACAAATCACGGGTCATTTATATTTTTCAACATCTTTTGCCATAATTACCACTTACCTATGTAAGGGCAATACCTCGTTAACGAGTGTCAATTCTCGTTTCAGATATATCAATTCCTAACGTAATATAAAAGTAAATAGATTAGAGTTAAACTTAAGTGGTTCAGCTTGTAAATAGATTAGAGTTAAACTTAAGTGGTTCAGGTTGATAAACATGTCATCAAATTTAATAAATAAGTTGCGTTAGAGTTAATCTTCCCAAGTCCCAAACCACTTAAAAACTATGAAAATATTGTATGTTTTATATTATAAGTTCAATTTTATCTTTAGAAAAAATCTTAATTATTGTATAAGCAATTATATATTTTTCTTAATGTTTGTCATTTACCCTCACATTATACTTCTAACAATTATCGTGTGCGTTTCATGAACATAAACGGATTGAAACAACTAACTCATATAATTAAATGTGTCGAGTTATAGTTGAATTTTCCAATACGATTAATTAAATGGGCCATGTTAAGGTTAAGATATACCTATATACAAACCAAAAACAATGATTGTTGGGCACAAACCAAAAACATTGATATTGAATTG
Source organism: Calendula officinalis (assembly GCA_963853835.1). Classification (NCBI taxonomy): domain Eukaryota; kingdom Viridiplantae; phylum Streptophyta; class Magnoliopsida; order Asterales; family Asteraceae; genus Calendula; species Calendula officinalis. The sequence continues at coordinate 81,604,124 of OY970820.1, read as the reverse complement.
GTCTTTTTCACATCTGCTAAAAGTTTCAGCATATATTTGGTAGCAAAGTTAAAGAGAAACTCATGCTTTTACTTTGTTTTTCAAAAAGTAAAGTGGTAATTTTTTTAACCATGGTTAAATTTAAGAGTAAAACATGCACTTTGACGTAAAATGTAAGAAAGTAATAAGACTAATTTCAGTTGAATGAACTTTTTCTTCCCTGTTTACTCAAAAGTCCAACCTATTTTATGTTGTACATTTCGCTATCTACTGTGCATAAATAGTTGTACTTTTCACGATATAATGAATTTTATCAAAACCTTTTAACCGGAAACAGAGTACTTGTGTTTTTGCTGGAGATGGGGGCTCCTTTGGAGAAATCAATCATGAATTATGCCGCACGAAGCCGACACGTGGGTCCCACCAACCCCTGCCCCCCACCCCAGCCGGGGGGGGGGGGGGGGGGGTCTCCCCTGTTTATATTCACCTTCAAATAGCTTTTGATCTCTAACATTCTTGAAACATGGATGCAACTCTTGGTTTACTGACCGGAATTATCACTGCCTCCGACGGAAGTGGCGCCGGAGTTCAGTCTGGTCGGTCGATATTGACTATATCAAAAGATGAAGAGAACAATCGTAATATGTCAGTTGATGATGATCTTGAATTAGGGTTAGGATTGAGTATTGGTGGTGGTCTGAAGATAAATGAAGAAGCTTCTAGAATCTCGAAAACTAAAGAATTCCATTCTCCGATTTCTTCGTGTTCATCTTCATCATCTTCTTCTTCTGTCAACATCCCAAATTCATCCATTGATGGTTCTAAAAGAACTTCTATAGATTCTGTTTCTCCTACTTCTACCTGGTAATCTTCTTTTTTTTTTTAATTTTCTTGTAAGACATTTGATCTGGGTATGATCAAAATTAGATTTTTATTTATGGGTATTGGGATCTTGAGTCTATTCTACTTTCCACCATTAATAATCTGTAATTTCTTTGAAATTGTGTTTTTGAAGTGTGGTTGGATGGCCTCCGATAAGAAGAGGTCACCGATTGCCAAATTTGAACAACAGAATCAAGTCAGAACATGAAGATTTCCGCAACAACATAACCAACGGTCATCTTCATTTATGTGTAAAAGTGAATATAGATGGAACCCTAATCGGAAGAAAAGTTGATCTTTTTGCTCACACCTCATATCAAATGTTGGCTCAAACATTAGAGGACATGTTCTACGAAATACGTAAGTCGAATCCACATTTATCAAAATTTGGACTTTTCAATTTGGGTTTTAAGAAATGGGCTAATTGTTTCAGGATCTTCAAGATTGTTAGATGAAACATCCGAGTTTGTGCTCACTTATGAAGACAAAGATGGCGATTGTATGCTTGTTGGAGATGTTCCTTGGATGTACGTTTTGTTGAACCCAAATTTGTGTTGGTGTGTTTATGACATTAATCCAATTTCCTTAATTTCGTTGCAGGATGTTTCTTCAGTCTGTGAAAAGACTGCGAATCTTGAGAAACCCTAAAATGCAGCATTGAGGATTCAAGAAAACAGGAGGTGGATAACCGGTGCCATATAGATTAACTTATACTTTATCTTAGTTTCTGGGGTGATTGACGAGGTTTGGTTTTTTGGGTTGTTTAAGGTTCAAACGTTGATTTATTTTTTGATTTTTTTATATAGTTTATTGCCACATCAGTTGATGGTGCAAGCATACACAATGACTGATATAGTTTGGTTTCTTTGAGATTTTGATGTAATATGGATTGATCGTTTGAATCAAATATAAGTATTTGGATGTCAAATTCTTGTGTTGCTGTTTTATAATATAATCAAATTGCAATATAGCGATTCGTGTACAAAAATATAAGATTTTTTGTCAAGTACATTATTATATGAAAGAAAATAAAATTTCTAAGAACTTACATGAAAAACATGACAATGAATGCCAAAACAATCACAAAAATCATTAACATATAAACTCCTGATGATAAAGAAGTCGCATTACTTTTGCTTTTCTTCGAAAACCATCTCTTCAATTTCGAGTCTTTCAAAGTCAACCACACTCCGGGATCCCCCGTATGCAACCGGCTTCCAATCATTATAGAGTTATTCAGGCCTTGTACATTGTTATTTACATAAATATTAATACCACAACTATCATTCACCTCGCCAGATGAGAACCCTGGGTTGCGGTGGATGTGTTGGAAAGAGTGTCCAACACATCAAATAAACCGGTATTCCGGTTCGGGTATTTTAGAGTCCTATTCGGGTTGCCCTCGAGGCGTCAACGAACACGAGAATTAACGAAGTATTTAATTAATAGTTTAATTAAATGACTATCGGGCCAAACGGACTAGTGTAGTTAATAGGAATTAACTAGCTATAGAATTCGGGCCATAGGGTGTGGATCGGATCGGGCTTGTGGAGCGGGCTTAGACTAATTAGAGTTTGACTCTAATTAGGTCTACACAACTATAAATAAAGGGTTAAGGGTATAACCTAAACACACTTAATACTTGTTGTGCAATACCCCATTCGGCCGAATACCCTATTCGACCGAAACCACCACCGCCGAACCTCCGACCGCCGCTGCCCCGCCGTACGCCGCCGTCGCCGCCGTCGATCGAAAGGGTTTTCGATCGTGTTCTTCGGTGATCGTTTTCTCAAGAGTGCTTTGTACTACCTCGTGGTACTTCGTCTCGTTCTTGACCAACCTTGGGTGTGATACGATAGAGGGATTCTTACTTGAATCCTAGTGCATCGTTTTGATCTGGCTCGTACTAGATCACAAGGTTTATCTAGTTCTCCAATTCGCCAAGAACAAGTAAGTTATTCGAATTGATCTATTTAATTATATTAAATATCTAGTTGCATTAGAATTGTAAACCTAACGGTCCAAAAGTTTTAATCGGGTCAATGTTCTACCAAGTTGCTTTTGATTTCCGCCTTAAGCAAAGTGTGGCTAGATGCATAGAAAACCCAACAGTGGTATCAGAGCGCCATTGGTTTACAAGTCTAATAGTGCTAGACAAGAAATTCGAAATCCATAAAAATTGTTTTATGATTTTCGGAATTTCCGAAAATTGTTTTTGGGGTTTCCGAAAATTGAAAATACATTAAAAATAGGTTTTTATATTTTTCGGTATTTTATAAAATTGTTTTGATAATTACCGAAAATTAAAAATATGATTTTTATATTTTCCAAAAATTCGGAAATATTATTTTAATATTAAAAACGTTTTTTTTATTAAAATAAATAAATTAAGATAATTATAAAAGTTGGAAATTATCTAGAATTTAAACCAAAAGATTTTATCAAATCTAGATATTATTTAAAAGAATTTAAATAAGTATTTTATATATTTTTATATATTTTTCGGAATATATAAAAGGTTATATATAAATATTTAATTAATATTTAAATAAAATAAATCATATTTATGGGTATGTAATTTTCGGAATATATACTTGCCATAAAAGGTTGATTTAGTAAATCTAGATAATTATTTAAAAGAGTTTTAAATAAGGATATAATTTGGAAATTTAAATTAGGGATATGGGATATATCCGAAAATTTTAATAAGATTTAAAAGAATATGATTTTAAAAATTAAAAGATATTTTAAATATGGATATAGATATATCCAAAAATAATTTCGGTATATATTTATATATATTTAAATATTTTCGGAATTTTTAAATAAAGAAAAAGGGATTGGATTTTCGAATATTTAATTATCTTGTCTTATTTACTTATAATAGTTTATGAATTAAATAATGGTACAAATAATTAAAAGTGTTATATATGTATATATATTAATTAATAGTTTAATTTAGAATATATGTATATGTATATCTCGAATTCCATTATATATCAAATAAGATTTGATATTCTTCCCTTATATATATAATATTATGTAATAATAGTTTATTAAATATTATATATAAGATATAGTTATAATAGGATTTAAAACGTCGCGTCCTCGCGCGTTTATAAAATTAATTATACTATATAGAACTTTAGTAAATGTAAATTAAAAGGTTTTAATTAACATAGATATAATTATATAATAGTTTATATATATTATAACTAAAGTTAAATACATCGTCGCTTATGTCACTAGTAGGCTCACCCATAGTCTAAGACATCTAAAGGATGAAAAGGAAGAGATATAGATCTCTAAACGGGGTTGCGTTTTTAACACGCCTTGCGCTGACCTGCCCCGCCGCTTCCCTTGTCTTAGAATGGAGCTACCGAACAGGCATAATAGGATGATGTTAAGATTAAAAGTATAATCATAAAATTAAACAAATCCTTCCCGTTTAATTAAATGTGAACATTGTGTGCTCTCCATAGAATGACACGCGCTCATATCATAGTCTGATTAACGGAACTCGTGTGGTTAACCGGTACGTTAATTGTGAGATTATTTTATGAGTGGAACGATTCTCGCGACACTCAAGCGAACTTGAGCCGAGAAGTCCACGTGGGTATTCCATGGTTGTTTCACCTTCTAATATATGATCCACGGTATCCCTGTCATATAGATTAGAATGAGCATTGATTCGAAATTAACATGCCATTCTCCCACGAGAATGAATCTCAAAGAACTAGGGATTTCATAAGATTGAAATTGACAATAGTTTGCCTACGACACGAAATTGTTTGGTGTGAAATACGGCATCCCTCTTCACATCAAATAACTAGTGGGCGTATCCTAGCCTTATGAATAAAGATTGGGAAAATTATTATAAGGGTTTATTAATGAATGCACTAAATAAAGAAATTGTTTTCTTTATAAATGTCTTCCAACAACAACTTCCTCCAACACCACCACTTCCACTTCCAATTTCACCATAAAATCATCCTCGATTTTCTATCTCAAAAAGTTTCATCTCGTAACAGTATTACGAAATTTAACTACGTGGATTATATGATTAATTCACGAGCTTCTGTTGAAAATCTAAGACTCATTCCGAATTGCAAAGTGAGAAAAGGAGAGTTTGTATGTAGCTTCATCAAAATGATGAAAGGCTACATATCAGAAAGATTAGGGTGTAAATGTGTCTAAGGAATTAGCAGTTGACATAGTGTTAAACTCGCTCACTCCGGCATATTCTTCGTTCGTATCAGACTACGATAAGAATAATAAAGACATTACACTCATAGAGTTATGAAATGAACTAATAATTGCTGAAGCAAAGATGTTAGACATTCATAACTTTATTTCTGATACTCATATCTTAAATATTGAATCAAATTGTGCTACGACAAGTGAACTTTCTCACCCCAGTGGAAAAGGGGAAGCTAAGGTGGGACATACCCAACGAAGGCTTAAGAGAAAGAGAAGTTCACTAATAACACAAAAGGATTCAATGTGTTCTCATTGCAATGAAATGGTTCACTGGAAAAGAAACTGCCCAAAGTACCTAGATGATGTGAAGAATCACATGGTCCAAAAGTATGGCATCTCAAGTACATTTATGATTGAACTTCACAGTGCTTCTATGTCTAAGTTCTTGGGTCCTTGATACAGGATGTGGTATTCACATTTGCACTGATATGCAAAGACTAAAGAATAGTAAGAAGCTGAAGCATGGTGAGCTGAATCTAATCATGGGAACCAGAGTCTCGACTGCTGTCACCAAGATTGGAGATTATGAGCTCATGCTTAGTACTAGTCATTCAATTATTTTATTAGATTTTTGTTTTTTGCCATCTATGGCACGCAACATTATATGAAATTGATGGTTGCGTAAACAAAAGAAATCTAATATTGAATGTTGATTCATCCAAAGGTGTATTGGATAAGTCATGTCTATAGCATTGTCGCTTATGACATATAAACAAGAAACGCATAGCTAAACTCCAAAAGGATGGAGTGTTAGAATCATTTGACCTCAAATCGAATGATGTGTGTGAGTCTTGTTTACTTGGCAAGATGACAAAGGCGCCATTCACAGGGTCATGTGAAAGAGGCAAAGACTTGTTGGACCTCATACACACTGATGTGTGTGGACCGTTCAAGTCTAACACTAGACATGGTGAACGATACTTCGTCACATTTACTGATGATTTCAGTAGATATGGATATGTTTATTTGATTAAACATAAGTCTGATACCTTTGAAACGTTCAAAGAATATCAGAACGAAGTAGAGAATCAACTGGGCAAGAAGATTAAGATGCTCCGTTCTGATAGGGGCGGAGAGTATCTTAGTCAAGAGTTCATCGACTATCTAAAGAGTTGTGGAATAGTATCCCAACTCTCACCTCCTCGAACTCCACAACTTAATGGAGTGTCGGAAAGGAGAAATCGAACCTTGCTTGACATGGTTCGATCAATGATGAGTCGATCAACACTTCCAGTGAGTTTCTGGGGATATGCCTTAGAAACTGCAGCACATATCGTTAACCTTGTACCAACTAAGAAGGTTGCCAAAACTCCCTCTGAAATGTGGACAGGGAATCCTCCCTCCCTCAAACATTTAAAAATCTGGGGTTGTGAAGTTTATGTAAGACATGAATCTCACGACAAGCTGGATAACAAATCAGAGAAGTGCTACTTCATTGGCTATCCACGACAGTCTTTTGGATATCGGTTCTACAATCCGAAAGAGAACAAAGTGTTCGTATCTCGAAGAGGATTCTTCCTCGAGAGAGAGCTAATATCCAAAGAAGACAGTGGGAGCAAAATTGATCTTGAAGAGTGTCAAGAGTCAAACGATGAAGATGTAGTGGAACCTATAGTTGACACTAGCACTCAACCAGAGGATGAGACTCCTGTTGAACAAATTGATGTAACTCCTACCGTTCCACGTAGATCCTCAAGAACTGTTCGCCCTCCTGAGCATTATGGTGATTACTATGATTTCCATATTGCTGAAGGCGATGCATCTGCTGGTAATAGTTTACCAGTTGATGACGATGAGCCATCGAGTTATAAGGAAGCTATGGAAGGCCCTGAGGCCGAAAAATGGAAAGTGGCTATGGAGAGTGAGATTCAGTCCATGTATGACAATCAAGTATGGAACTTGATTGAGACTTCTCCCGGTGTCAAAACCGTTGGATGCAAGTGGATCTTCAAGAAGAAGATAGACATGGATGGGAATGTGCACACCTATAAGGCTAGGTTGGTTGCAAAAGGTTATACTCAAACTCATGGGATTGATTATGATGAAACCTTTTCACCAGTGGCCAAGATAAAGTCTATCAGAATATTGCTTGCCATAGCTGCGTTTCATGACTATGAAATTTGGCAGATGGATGTTAAAACCGCCTTCCTTAACGGAAGACTTACTGAGGATGTCTATATGGCACAGCCAGAAGGTTTTATCAATAAGAAATATCCTGATAGAGTGTGCAAGCTTGAGAAATCCATTTATGGATTGAAACAAGCCTCTCGAAGTTGGAATCTTTGCTTCCATGAGAAAGTCAAGGAGTTTGGTTTCTCTAGGAGTGAAGATGAGTCCTGCGTTTACATCAAAGCTAGTGGGAGCGTTGTTGTCTTCCTAGTACTGTATGTGGATGACATACTCCTTATAGGAAATCATATTCCTACACTGCAAGACGTGAAGTCTTGGTTGGGAAAATGTTTCGCTATGAAGGACCTAGGAGACGCAGCGTACATACTCGGTATAAAGATATACAGAGATAGAGAAAGACGTCTAATAGGATTAAGCCAGAGTACATACTTGGATAAAATACTAAAACGTTTTAGTATGGTTGATTCCAAGAAAGGGTATCTACCCATGAATCATGGCATAACATTGTCTAAGAGTCAATGTCCCAGTACTGAGCAAGAACTGGAGAAAATGAGTCGAGTCCCTTACGCCTCGGCGATTGGATCGATCATGTATGCCATGGTATGTACTCACCCGGATGTCTCATATGCGCTTAGCATGGTGAGCCGGTTCCAAGGCAACCCTGGCAACGATCATTGGACTGCGGTGAAAACGATTCTCAAGTACCTAAGGAGAACAAAGGATATATTCTTAGTGTATGGTGGGAAAGACGAACTTGTTGTGGAAGGTTATTGTGACGCGAGTTTCCAAACGGATAGAGATGACTCGTGCTCACAAACTGGGTGGGTGTTCTTATTGAACGGAGGAGCTGTCACTTGGAAGAGTTCCAAGCAGGAGACAGTAGCTGATTCAACTTGCGAATCTGAGTATATTGCTACCTGTGAGGCATCAAAAGAAGCCACATGGTTGAAGAATTTCATTGGGGATCTTGGTGTCGTAACAAGCATCAAGGAACCAATGAAAATCTTCTGCGACAATGAAGGTGCAGTCTCATTGACTAAAGAATCCAAAGATCATAGTCGAACCAGGCATATACTCAGAAAGTTTCACTACGTGAGAAAGCGAGTTGAAGATGGGGATGTGATAGTGACAAGAGTATCGTCGGAAAATAACCCGGCTGATCCTTTCACAAAAGCACTAAGTCGTGCCAAGCATGATGCTCATGCGAGGACGATAGGAATTAGATTTCATAGTGACTTATCATAAATTGTCATTCATTTGAAATTGTAGCGAATATTAAATTGTATGAATTGATGATTTATTTATGGAGATTAAATAATTTGCAAGTGTTCTATCATTCATATAGTATTTAATTATTCCATTTCAACCTTTTGCATGTTTAGAACATATTCCTAAGTAAACTAAGAGATTACTTAAACGTCCACAGTCGATCGTTCTTATGGGAATAAGAACTGAATTAAGATGTCATGAGAGAGTGAGTAGATTGTTCAAAGGTATGAACATTGCATAGAGATTGCTGCTACTCTCATGAGCATTTAAAAGGTGTATTTAAATGTTGGACCAACCCACGCTCAGAGTATTACCCCATGGACTTTATCATGGGTAATAGTGAGGCGATAATATCGTATGAGTCTTCAAACCAAGATGCATCATTTCCTTAGTACGATTTCGTGATGCATTGGTCTAACTCCAACGCTATTCGTAACTTGTAGCTATAAAGATTAGTTCCATGTATTATGTGATGACTATGAAGGAAGATGATGTAGTTAAGGTTTATTCGTTCCCTCTGATCAAAGTGATAGAGGAGATATCCATGGGCCCCCTGTTGATTTGATGTGACACTGAAGTACCTGCGCAGGTCATGACTAGATTGAAAGTTCAATCATGTAGTCAAATCGTCATCATAAATCTCGAATCAGGAAACATAATCGTAACTAGAGTGATTGACATGTCCATGTCACTAGTTACATGATATCGTGCAACGAAGGACATATGATCACTTATCATAGGACTGGTTCTGATAGTTCAGAGTTCAGCAGCTGCACATGCGATGCACACTCTAAAGGTTACACGAACGCGTACCGTTTATAGTTGATGAGGTGTCCAAGTGGGAGACTGTTGGAAAGAGTGTCCAACACATCAAATAAACCGGTATTCCGGTTCGGGTATTTTAGAGTCCTATTCGGGTTGCCCTCGAGGCGTCAACGAACACGAGAATTAACGAAGTATTTAATTAATAGTTTAATTAAATGACTATCGGGCCAAACGGACTAGTGTAGTTAATAGGAATTAACTAGCTATAGAATTCGGGCCATAGGGTGTGGATCGGATCGGGCTTGTGGAGCGGGCTTAGACTAATTAGAGTTTGACTCTAATTAGGTCTACACAACTATAAATAAAGGGTTAAGGGTATAACCTAAACACACTTAATACTTGTTGTGCAATACCCCATTCGGCCGAATACCCTATTCGACCGAAACCACCACCGCCGAACCTCCGACCGCCGCTGCCCCGCCGTACGCCGCCGTCGCCGCCGTCGATCGAAAGGGTTTTCGATCGTGTTCTTCGGTGATCGTTTTCTCAAGAGTGCTTTGTACTACCTCGTGGTACTTCGTCTCGTTCTTGACCAACCTTGGGTGTGATACGATAGAGGGATTCTTACTTGAATCCTAGTGCATCGTTTTGATCTGGCTCGTACTAGATCACAAGGTTTATCTAGTTCTCCAATTCGCCAAGAACAAGTAAGTTATTCGAATTGATCTATTTAATTATATTAAATATCTAGTTGCATTAGAATTGTAAACCTAACGGTCAAAAAGTTTTAATCGGGTCAATGTTCTACCAAGTTGCTTTTGATTTCCGCCTTAAGCAAAGTGTGGCTAGATGCATAGAAAACCCAACAGGATGATCATTGTGGCCCCCACATTCGTACCATCAAGATTAGGGTTTCTGATGTTGGGCGGTTGGAAGGCGGCACCGCCAGGGTCTCGGCGGCTGCTCTCGGATTGCATGATTTGTGCAATGAGAGCAGATAGATCGATGGTGGTTGCAGATTGTTGTTTGTGGTGGTTCATGGTGGTTTTAGTTTACAAAGCAAGGAAGAACCTTACTTTACTTGTACCAATTGTTGCTAGTGTAGTTGATGCCTTCCTCTTGACACAAGGCAAAATCAGCTTCCACAAGACCTCTCACACACACGCGCGCGCACTTTTGTAGTTTAACTTGGCTAATATGAAATGAGGAAAAATAAAGGTGGGTTAGACCGTTAGACTCTGTTACTTAAAAAAATTAGTCAAAGATGGAATCCATGTTCATTTCAATTTGTTTTCATATTAAAACCCCAAAAATTGTTTTTTTTAACATTTAAAAAACAAAACTTTAGTTTGTAGATCGAATTAATTTAAAAATTAAAAGAAGAAGTTGAAAATTTGAGTATTAAAGATATAAAAACCAAAAAGAAGAATGTCAAGAATGGGATTCGAACCCATGCCCTTTCGGACCAGTACCTGAAACTGGCGCCTTAGACCAACTCGGCCATCTTGACTTCATGCTATAAAATGACAATTTTCATTTATAATTCTACCAGTTTAAATGGGTAAGCCTGATTCCATATAATAGCTACAAATAACGTAAGTTGCATGATTAGAATCACTACCAAAATGGGGTATACACGATTTGGATGCAGCCGATAACATGACAACTTCGTTTAATTTGGGCCACCCAAAACTCCAACAAACAATCATATGTATTTTATTTTTGTTATCATTTATATGTACGACAGTTTAGTAACACAAGTCACCGGTCGATCTCCCTAACAGTGTTGGGACAATCAACCTTTTTGTCCCATTAAAACACGCTCTGCCCTATAAGATTCACTCTGTTTTCATTACTCTAATCTTAAGATGAGTTTTGATGTAAAATTGCGATGGATCCGAACACTTTAGTGCCAGAAATTAGTTCTGATGAAGATGCTGATGGTGTTGATGATCATAATTGGATATCTATGCTTCTTAATGAGGTCAACAGAAACATCTTTTAATGGTTGTACAAATTAACTTTTGAAGTGTTCCTTTATAATTTAAGTGTGTACAAAGTTGGTTTCCTCGGTTTATAAAATTCACGAATCCAAAATCAAACCGAAACATAAATTCGTTCGGTTTGGTTATATGTTCAAACCGAAAATTGAATTCAAACTTGTTAGAACCAACAGACATCAGATTCAGTTTTATAGAAGTTGTATTTATGTGTTTGAAGGTATTTGGACTTGGAGTTTAATACTCCATAACCCATACATCTTTTAATCCTATGTGCCATACCATAAGACCAAAACAATATCCATTACCGAAAATCACCATCCTCACACAGTCACCACAATCAGTAGGAAATAAAAAGTGCAATAGATATTAATAAAAACACATTCACTTTATTTCAACTTCAAAATCCCGCTTTAAAAACCGCCCTCAAATTCTAATTGGGCTCGTTTTAAACCTTTAGCACACACCGCAAACAATCCCCGCCATGCAACAAATCAAACGCCTTGTTGATCTCTTCAAGTGTCAAATTATGCGTTATATACTCATCAATCTTAATTTCCTGCAACAACATAAAAATCACAATATGTAACTTTAACTAAAATCACACGTGCAAAAAATATCACTCAGAATAGGGTTTGATTTAGTTAATACCTTGTTCATATACTTATCAACAAGTTGAGGGACTTGTGAACGGCTCTTAAACCCACCAAAAGCTGTCCCTTTCCAAACACGGCCCGTTACCAACTGAAACGGGCGGGTTGATATCTCTTGACCTGATGCTGCAACCCCCACAATAACTGATGTTCCCCAACCCTGTATTTACAAAAACAGACCTCAAGAAGTTATAATTACCAAAATAGACCCGTACTTAAAGTAACTTGCTATTTTACGACATTTGCAGGTAATTTTTTTTAACAGTTTACCTTGTGACAGCACTCCAAAGCAGCCCTCATTATAGAAACATTCCCAATACACTCGAAACTGTAGTCAACACCTCCATCTGTCATATCAACAAGAACCTGTTGTATCGGTTTCTCGTGGTCTTTTGGGTTCACAAATTCAGTCACACCAAATCCTTTTGCTGTAATTCATAATTAATAAAAAGTTTAGGTTAAATCTCTTAATTTCAGAATGAGAAGAAATACATGCCTCTATCGAACTTTCTGTTGTCAATATCTACCCCAATGATTCGTGAAGCACCAGCTGCTTTAGCACCCTCTGCCACCTATCAAATTGTAGTTGTAGTAAAAAATATATTTATATATAAAAGATAAATGTAACAATATCAAAATAATCTTATATTAAAAACTTACTGCAAGGCCAACAGTTCCAAGACCAAAAATAGCAACGTTTGAACCAGCTTCAACCTTTGCTGTATTCCAAACCGCACCAAGACCTAAAAAAAAAATTAAAAACGAGAAAATCAGAATTAGTTTTTTTTTTTTTTTAATGGAAAATGGTGAAGAAGAAGTTGATGAAATTAAGAAAAAGTTACCAGTGGGAACACCACAACCAAGAAGGCACACTTTCTCCAAAGGAGCTTTGGGATCAATCTTAGCAACACTAACATCATGTACAACAGTGTATTGACTAAAAGTAGAAGTTCCCATAAAATGATAAATTGGAGTACCCCTAACTGAAAAACGGCTTTTCCGGTCATTCATCATCACACCAACTCCAGTAGCACCCCTGATTTTGCCACACAGATTGGTTTTCCCTGATTTGCAGAATTTGCATTCTTTGCATTCGGCTTGATAACAGGGTATCACGTGGTCCCCAGGTTGGACTTCAGTTACCCCTTCACCAACACTCTCTACAATCCTGCAATTTCAACATTAGACAGTAATCATGGTTTTCGTTAGTAGTTGGATGAGTGCAGATAGATAAGGTACATACCCAGCAGCCTCGTGACCAAGAATACATGGAAAAAGGCCCTCAGGATCCTGCAAGTGAAGTAATTAAAAAACAGAACAAATTAGCAAACAAAAACAGCTTCCTTGAATCCCCATGAGCCATAAATCAAATGTGTTTGATCAATTTTTGCACATAGTATTGTTCACTGATGCTAAACTTAATATACGATCAAATCATAACATAATCAATAGGTTTTGAATAACAATAACATTACGGAAGTCTCATTACAAACATGAAATGATCATTTCATCGTGTTCGACAAATCGCTAGCTGCATCTAGGGTTTCAAAAGTGATGATTAAAAACCTAGATGAATATTGATCACAATAATCATGACATTATACCTTGCCACTCCAAGTGTATGCATCAGTATGGCAAAGCGCAGTAAAGAGTATCTGAACTCGAACTTCACCGGCTTGAGGCGGTGCAACCTCAACATCTTCAATCACTAACGGCTTATTAGCCTCATACGCCACAGCAGCTTCATCATGAATCACAATCAGATCAAACTTAGGGTTTATGATCAATTTCGAATGTAGATTTAAGAAGCAAGAAACAAATCAAATTAGTCCATGAAGTAGCAGACATATACCTTTGCAGGTGATGACCTTTCCTTGATTAGCCATGGCGGATCGAGGCACAATTATTTGACAGTGGATTAGATAGAAAAAAAGGGTACAGAATGTGAGGCCGCAAGTGTAGTACTGTATATAATCAGGAATCCAGATACGGATTTAAATAACTCCAACATATGTGTTTAAGTAGTAATTAGCGAGGAAAGTTGGGTTGAATTCCAAAATATAGTTTAATTAAACTATCGATTATATCTTAGAGTTGTCTTTTTATTGAATATTTTTTGAAAATGAATCATTATATTTTTATGGGTTTTTCTAACGTATGCCCCTGGGACATACATTAGGTGCAATAAATGAAGCATCAAATTTCCTAATTCATTTTGAATAACATTAATGATCATTAATCTTTACCATTTTAGATAATACAATAAATACGATTTTCAATTAAAATGGAAATTTAATGCTTCATTGATTGCCCCTAATATATGCCTCAGGGGCATACGTTAGAAAACCCCATTTTTATATGTAATTCCTTTTCTTCATTACAAATTAAAGCCACATTAAAAAATCATCATTTATTGTATTCCACAAATCAGTCTTTAATAACTTCATCATAGAAAAACATAGTTCAATGGTTATGATTGCGGCGGGCAACATCATATATGTCGTCCTCATTTCATCCGTTTTATTTGGATGATAAGATTTAATTTTTTACCAATCTCCAACGTCCGAAGGAAGTTCATTCACATCAAAACTTGCTTGAATACATGTTGTATGGGTAGGTTTATTAGGTTGTGGAATGTGTAGGCTTTCACTTTGTGGAGTTTCATTAGAAGAATCAAGAATTTCTTTTTGAAGGCCCTCCATCATTATGATCTCTAACGTCTAACTTTCTTTCTAAAACAATTATCATTGCAACCTAAAATGAAAAGGTTTAAACTCTGAACAAGTTATAACTAAATATTGACCCTAAATTCTAATTAAAAAAAAAATGCTTACGAAGTTCATGTTTTTCAATGCAATAACAAACAATATAAAGATGAAATAACCTAATAATAACAAGAAGTATTACTTGTTTCATTATGATAGGATCATAGGAGGGTGAAAGGAACTTCGTCGGAGTTACTAGTGGTCGCCAAAGGAGTTGTGCCGGAAGAGATCAAGCATTCGACATAAGGGGAGGGTAAGATGTGAATCAAGTGGGCAACAACACATCAACTACTAACCTGTTGCGTTTCTTTTTCAATTGATTAATTCTAGCTAATAAAATGACAATTGGATTATGACATGTAGGTTTATCATTTGGACTCCTATTTTTTGGGTTGTGGGCTACAGTTTTTACAGGTCTAGGACAAACTAAGATGTGGCGCATACATCATGGGACTTCAAGGTGGTCCACCCCTGGTCGTAATGTGGCTGCGGGTTCGATCGGTTGCTAAAAACCAGTTGATTTTACCTATTTGGTTCGGATAAAATCAAACCATCAAACGAACACTCCTAAGTTAGTTTATTATTTTTGGATATTATTTCGTGGAAATGTTATTTGTAGGTTTTATACCAAAAACTCTGTGTAGTACACAGGACATAAACTAGTAATATACTTACGAATCTTAGAATCATATGGTTATTTGAAGGCTTAACATGTAATTGACTGAAAACCACCACAACTTGTGTTGATGCACTGCATGATGTCATAAACCTTGTGGGTTTTTCCTGTGGGTCATTGCCTCATTGGGTTCAGTCCGTTATATATTAATATATTATACTGGGCTTGGCCCGTGTACCATTAAGAAGATGGGTTGAATCATGGGCTAATGGATCACCTATTTCCATTGGGTTTGAATTTGATACGTGTATGGTTTTAATCGTTGTTAGGTGACTTAAAATGAACATATGTTATAAGCTCTAGCATCTTAAGATGATGTCGGTACAACTAAAAGGCGAACAAAATAGTGGGGTGAGCTCGGTCCAAAAACCGAACCGGAGTGGGCACTTCCATGGTCTTCAAAACACACTACACCACACCACATCACACCATATTAATTTCTATCTCACCATTTCAATTTCATTTTTTTAATAAAACTTAGCCCAGATAATTAAATTATAATACCACATCTTCAAAAGTTTATAATAAACCAGATTTTAATTAATTTTAAGTCTGTAATATACGTTTTAAATATAAATGTAACTAGCCCAACAATAAGATCAAAGAAAATTTTAAATCTAATACTATTTTTAAAAGCCCACAAAAAAACCCTTAAACCCAAAACTCATTTCCTTCATCCCCTTCATTCCTTTTTTTTTCCTGCACAGGCAATACCAAAAAACTTTCCTTCCCTTCTTTTTTATCTTCTCTATTTTTCCAGCCAACGGGCAAAAACCCCTTGACACTCGCACACGCCACACTGTGTTGCTCCGTATCTGTGGCCACGCCCCCCCCCCCCCCCCCACGCCGTGGTGGGGGCGGTGTTCTTTTCTCCCCCACGTCGTGCTCGTACCCCACATCATCACCACGTACGGGCCACGGGAGTGCCCACTCCGACCGGCCTTAAATAATTAAATTGTACATCTTAGTAGCATAAATTGTTTTTATCTTGTATTTAATTAAAATTAGGCTTTCATGTGGTCTCATGTGTTCTTTCATAACCTGTAGTCAAATTTGTTGATGGTCAAACCTAATTGCATTTTATAGAGCATTCGAACCTTGTCATGTTCTTCATATTCTACCAATCTCTCTCTCTCTCAAGAAAAGAAATGAATAGCATATTTGGTAGTTAATATAGTTAATTAGGTATCATCTCATCATAAAGACCAATGATATATTTTGATTATTCTAAAAGTTAATATAATCAGGTTTATTAAACTAATTGTAGACCTCTAGAGATTGAGCATATACATTCGCTACTTAATTTAGTAATTTCTATTGTTTGACCGAATTAAATGTAAATTTTAAACCTAATTTAAAAATAGGGATAATTTCATACACGTCCTTGCAAATTTTAAATATTACATATATATTCTTGCAAACTCCATTATTGCGTATATATCCTTTCAAAACCTCAAAATTCTCATATATATATCCTTTTACCTAATTTTAATAATATTTAATATTTAAAAATTTAAAAAACATAAAACCTAATCTAAATTAATGGGAAAATAGCCTAAAATTCTTGACGAAATAAAATGCAATTGTCGAATTTGGCAAGAAAATACCCTTGATGAAAGAAAACACACTTGACATTTAAGGGTATTTAGGGCATTTTACCACTAATTTAGATGAGCATTTATGTTTTATTAGATTTTAAATGATTTAAATATTATAAAATTAGGTAAAAAGATATATGTGAGAATTTCGAGGTTTGAAAGGATATATATGTAATATTGGAAGTTTACAAGAACGTGTATGAAATTATCCCTTAAAAATAAAACAACGAAGTGTATTAATTCACTAAATTATATTTTTCGTCCCTTATATTTCTAAAAGTTTTGCAGCCTTTTTGGTATCTTCCATTTTTCACGTGTTAATAGTATACAAAAATAGTCTTGACACCCTATATAAAAAAAAGTTTTCCTAATATATTTTGTAGGGCATACATTATGATGCATATAATAAAACAATTATATCTTTTTTTGGAAACGGCAACTAAATTTATAAAATAACCAACTTAGCAAGTTGCTAAGGGTGGAGAACAATTACATAGGAAACAAAAAAAAAAGAAATACACCAATCTGCCCAATTACAATTTAGTTTACTCTTATGTTTTATCCAAGTGAATGTCGTAGAGACAATGTCATCCGCAATTTTCATTTCAGATTTCACCATATTATTAAAAACCGCCTCGTTTCTTGACTTCCATATACACCACATCGCACCATTTAAACAAAAAGTCATATCTAGTTATCAAATATTTTCTTAACAAATATTTAATGTACTTGAATCTTCTAAAATTGCAATTTTTCGATACGTATGCAAATTATAGGAAAGTTATACTCCATTGATTGTTATTGTTAACTTTTTTACAAACTTCGAGGTCCATTTAAAAAAGATTAACATATATTGTTTTGAGGTATATGGGGTCTCCTGCCATATTTTGGTGATATAGTTTAGTATGTTTTGTTTCAATATTGAGATGTTTTAGGGTGCAATTGGTGTGTGTTTTGATTTATTCTTGTAATTGTTAGTTTCTTGTAGTTTTCGTTTATTTTCCATATATTTGTGTGGTGGTTTCGGGCGGGTGATGTCATTGGCGAAGCTCACTCCGTTGCCTCCTTTTACCGTTTAAAAAAACACTATTCTTGTGGAACATTTAAAAAAACTATTCAAATAAAAGTTCACATGTAAATTTACCTTGTATTGTGCACTTAACTTAATAAATATAATTTTATCGTAAGTTTATTATGTATTTAGTATTGACGTTAAGGTGAGAATTTATAAATGTCGTCATGACATACTTATTCGGTGTGCAGAGTGTTTTTTAGGAGGTGCGTGAGGTGCAACCGCACATGGCCCATATTTTATAGGGGCCCAATTTGTATATATATCTTATATATAATATTAAAATTTAAGACAACTTAATAGAAAAAAAAGTTCAAATTTTTATAAAAATCTTATATTTAGGGGGTCCATTTTCGTATTTTCGCACAGAACATTCAAAATCTCAGAGACATCCCGGTCGGTGTGTTAAGGTTATTGCAACATTCAAACAATTAAAGTTCGTGACATACTTATTCGATATGCTGGTCAGCTTTCACCAAGCACCAACCTTGACATTCCACTCTGAAAAATATAATTCATAATTTTCGGCAATTTAAGTTTGAATATATATAAAGGAATACATAAAAACTTTAATTCCGTCTTAGATTTATAGTATCTTGTTATTAAGAATTGAAAAAAAAAAAAATTCCTTTGATTTAGTATTTATCTTTTTTCTAAAATTTACATTTACTTTTAGAGTTTATTGTAAATTTATTAACTTTTAATCAATTTATTAAAAATAAAAAAAAGCATTGTATTTAGACTTATCTTTAAGGTTTATCTAAATTCTTCTTATTTTTCGTGTAGGTTTTCTCCTTCACGAAATTCAGGCATCGGTTAACATAGACATCGATATAATGACTACTATCAACTTGACAATATTTTAAAATAAAGTGTTGTAGTTTTTACGATATGGTTTTTGAGGAACACATGGACTAGGCATTTGCAAAACCTAACATGTTTTTAAAACTACCATCTTGAACTAGGAGAAATGCAAGTTGAGGGACTATAATATAAAATTACTGAAACTAAAAGCTTAAAAAATAAAGAAATTAATTGCCACATGGTAAACTCTGGTTGAGCCAGGTGCATTGGCTCCACTTGACTTCACCCTTCATTCATTCAAACCGGTTTACCGACTTTATCAACTGTATTTACATCTCGGGAACTGTTTTCTATTTATTTTTTCTTCTTGTGTTTTTTTAACATTAACTAGTAGGTTTCCTCCTCGTGATGTCGCGGTGGAATTTCATATAAAATCTAAAATTTTGTTGATAATATTGTTGATTAAAAATATCCGGATTTAAATATTAATTGTCAATAGTAAAATGCATATCCTTACGAAGTGCATCCACTACAAATATCTAGAGGACAATATTCTATAACTGAAGTGTAAAAAAAGTCAACAAAGAAAAAAGTTGATAAAGGGATCAAGAAAAATATGTATAGAAAAAAAGTTGCAATAACAAAAAAAGATTAAACAAAAAAAGTATTAAAAAACAACCTAAATAACTGAAACAAAAAAGCTTAACATATGGGTTAAAATGATAACGGATTAAAATATTTTAATTATAAAACAAAAGCAAAAGCAAGAGGAAGGCGTCGAACTAATTAGAAAAAATCTTGATATCAATAATTTTGGTTAGTCATTTCATAAAAAGTTAAATTTAAGAGAAAAAAATGTAACTTTTACAAAGTTTGAAAAAAAAGGTAAAAAGTTTGATGGAAAAAATTCTAGATATTAATGTTAAAGTTAAGGGTAATAAGTGTAATTTTAGAAAAATTAATGTTCAGGGTGCAAAATGTAATTTATGCAAAGCTGAAAAAAAGGAAAAACAAAAACATATGTCGGCTGGAGTCGAACTCAGGACCTCCTGGTCATTAATACATAGGCCTTACCGCCAAGCTAGAACTCAATATGTGTTTTAATTCCGTCTTTAAGTAATAAACAAAGAAACATCGCTAGAAGACAAAAGTTTATTGTTTACCCCATGCTAAATGTTACTCCGTATATAGATAATAGGGACCATTTGGGAGATAATTTCAATAATGTTATCACCAGCACAAACTCGGAACTATATTAAAAAGGCTACCTAGAGATTAGCAAAAATATATTTTTTTCATTTCAAAATAAGTGATACATTTTTTTATTTTAGGATGTTTTAAAATAGGTGATATACTTTGCCCTAACCCACTAATTATCTCCTTTAATATAGTAAAAATACACATTTACCCCAACTATTTATTTTTAAATATAATTAAATTCACTTTAATCAATATATGTGGGATCCATCTTCCACTAATTATCTAATTTAATCTAATTAATATTCATTATCATATTTTGCCTCAAAAACTGTGAATACAAAAATGTATCATTTATTTTGAAAAACGGAGGAAGTACAAAGTTTGTAAACCAAAAAAACACAAAAGATAAAATGAACAAGGCGCTACATCAACATAACTAAACATAAACCACACCAACAAGCAAAAACAATACTTGACACCTCGCCTGACCCAATCCACTCAGATTATCGACTGCATGATCGATGACCCCTATCTCATAGTTTACCGGGCTCCGAACACCATTTTCCCTAATCAGAAGAACCTCAACTAACATTCGACCTATTTTTAATCCAGAAAAATGATTGAGCTTGTGCCATGGGGACTATCGAACTAATGCAGGTATTAATATTCTTAAAAATATTGTCATTCCCGAACTTCCAAATATACCACAACGTCGTATAGAAAGTTGTGTAATATTGAGACGTATTTGATTTGGGAAGAATTACCAGATATTCCTTTCTAATAAAATCACTCTATTCACGAAACACCCCATAATCCAAACCTTGCCATTTGCAAAAATCGGATCAAACATCGCGAGCAAAAGAACAAAACCAAAATAGATGTTCCTCATTTTCAATATCTCTTTCACAAAATCTACACACTGCGGACTCTAGGATAATGCCTCGTTTAACAAATTAAAACAAGTAGGATAATGTATCAGTTATATATTATTACTTATCTTCTTAAACTTATCAGTTTTGCATCATCAAAACTACATCGTTCTCTTCTCTGCTAATAAAAATTGATAAATTCATGCCAATAATATCTCTTCCTTCCATCTCCCCCTTTTCGCCCTATCTCTACATTTCCCCCTTTATCTATCTCTAGTATGGAAAGCGACAGGATGTAAAACTCGTCAAATTCTTGACGAGGTTGGGGAAAAGAAGGAAGCCAACAAGCATAGTAATTGTAAATGAAATATGTATTATTTGATCGAATTAAGTTTAAATTAAAAGGTTATAAAGTCAGAGTGAGATATCCCCTCATCATTTTTGACCCCCTCTATTATTAGTCATGTGATACTCACCCTTTAAATAATTTATTCCAATGTTACTGTTTTTTAATCCATTAATTCTAAATTGTATATCTTAAATTTTTAATAGGGTTTTTCTAACATATGTTTTTGTGGCATATGATAACGTGCATTTAGTGAGACGGTAATTACCATGTAAACACAAAATTGAATTTATTTTTTTTTAAATGGTAGGTTCTATAGTTCATTGATGTCATTCAATACATATTTAGGAAATTAACGCCTCATTAAATGCACGTTATCGTATGTCTCAGAGCATTCGTTAGAAAGCCCCATCTTAATATTATGTTAAAATAAGGAGAAATGATATCTTTTATTCCTACTCATATGCTTACCTACCCTTAAACTTGATATATGTCATCCACTAATTCTCTTTCCTTATATCATCTTTTGATTTTAACACTTGTAATAGATCAAATAAATAAGAATATGGATAAATTAAAAGGTAGGAAGAAATACTATTACTTATAAGTAAAGTAACTTAGTTTAGTTAATTGTAGATTTTGTGGGAGGTCATCGGTATTAAGTCAATCCTAAATTCTACATCGAATGTCGTTCCTATAATTCATCTATTGAACTTTCACGAAATGTTCGAATCGTATAGTCGTATTATGGCATTTACATGTCCTGATAATTACACATACAATTTATCTATAGCTATTGACGAACTTTAAACACCACCATTCGTTGATTGATTTGTAAAAATTTCATTTAATAATATAAAAAAGGAATAAAGGTCTTAAATGCAAGAATCTTTGTAAATCTTTCTAAGGTTTGAATACTAGATTTCTAAGGGTTGCCTTTGTTTTAAGTTTAAATTCCTTCAAAGGCTCCCATGTTGCCATGTTATGCTACTAAGCCATGATACTTGCTACGTGGCTTCTTGTACTTTTTCGAACTGATAACTGATAAGGGTTTATCCTTGTTAGCTACAATCCCTAGCCTTTGACCACGATTACTTGTACTTTGACCACAAGTTTCATGGGAATCGTTTTTGGATAAATTGGGTAAACCCATATTTGAAATTTCATGGTTTATTAATACTTTTTGTAATGTTTTAACGACTGGGTAGGACAGGAAAATAGGTGTGAAGCCGGCCGAATGTAGTGCGTCAATATGCAAAATATGGACCATATTGAACCGGTGGGTTTTTACCAAAACGACGACTGCATTTGGCAGCCTCATAAATAATTTCAATACTCTCTGTAGCAAGATATCGTCCCTTGTTATGAGCTTGTACATATGCTTCTAGAGCTACTCGATTCCAAACGTGACACGATCGGGCCTTCAAGTTGTTAAAGTACATTGGTGACAAATTAGCCATAAGAGTACTTCAGGATATAAGCCAGGGCAACAAAAGTGGAGCATACTGTGATACCAGTTACACCCTAGGATTTTAGGGTTTGCTCGAAGCATCTGACCAATGATCACTCATGCAATGGTCTAGCTAGCGAAGTAGGGTACGTAGGATAGCAAACAGAGGTTGGGCCGAATTCTTCTGTTATTTTTTAAACCCTAATACTTCCTCGGATTCAAAATAAATGATACACTTTGTATTTCACGCTTTTTGAGACAAAAGTTTATAATGATGGTTAAATTTGATTAATTGGATGGTTAGTGAAGAATGGGTCCCACACTTTTTGAATAAAATTGGTTTAATGATGTTTAAAAGTAAAAGTAAGGGTAAAATGATCATTTCACTTTGATAAAGTAGATAGTTAGTGGGTGTGGGTCTCTGTAACGACCCAAATTTTGTGAATAAATAAATTGTATAAAAATATGATAAATAAGGATAAATCATTTAAAGAACGAAGAAATTGGTTTCGTGTCGTTTGGGGACCGTACGAGAAAGTTATGGTCGAAACCGGGTCGAGATGAAGAACAAAAGTTGCAGCCCTGCCTGGGGAGCAGAGTTCGCGACGCGAACATGGTTCGCGAACGCGATGGGCTGACAGAGATTTTGGGTTTCTGAGACAATAGTTCACGATGGTGTTCGCGAAGGGCTCACGATCGCGAAGTATGCCAGACGCGGGAAGTTCGCGACACGAACTTCAGGATCGCGACGCGAACTCTTCCGACCAGACATTAAATTCGGGACTTTCTCATCAAATGCAAAATATAAACCCTAGTTTCTCCCCTTGGCGATTTTCGAGCATAAAGGCTGGTTTGTGGTGATTTCTTCTCAAAAGCTTGGTTGATTTCACTCCTAGCTGAAGATTAAAGGTATATCTTCACTTTTTGATCTTTGTAGCTCAAGATCTATGGATCTTGAAGCTTGGGTTTGAAACCCTAGTTCTTGAGGTTATGGGTTATGGTGAAATAAATGATGTATACACTTATTAGATAGTATTTTATTAAGAGAAACAAGTGTATGGCTAAGATTTGTAAGAATCTTAAGGGTTGGTTAAGCCTAGGGTTTGATAAATCACCATAATTGGGGGAAAGTGTTGGTTAATGGTATCTAGAGATAAATGGATACATTATTAGTAGTATGTGATGTTGAACATCTTGTGATTGATATATTAGGCTTTTGGTGAAGTCTTGGAAAGTTGACCAATTGTGAAAGCAAAG
Source organism: Calendula officinalis (assembly GCA_963853835.1). Taxonomy (NCBI): domain Eukaryota; kingdom Viridiplantae; phylum Streptophyta; class Magnoliopsida; order Asterales; family Asteraceae; genus Calendula; species Calendula officinalis. The sequence continues at coordinate 81,580,149 of OY970820.1, read as the reverse complement.
GGTTTTTGTGTGAAGGACACGGTTGGAGCATTAATTGCTAAGACGAGTACGTGTGGAATTTACTGAGTACATAGCCTTTGAAATACATTTTCTTACTTGTGTTACGGTCTATTTGCTTATGTGTGTAGATTGATAGTATATTGAGTTAGTGTTATATATTATTGATAATATTGGACTAACTTGTTTGATGATGAATGTGATAGCCGAGAGCTAGATTGACATAACTGTTGAGTTATGGTGAGATTGAGATGATGAGATGACACGGGCGACTCTCGGTCATGAGGTGTGGATTGAGGGGCAGTTGGGTGATTTCCCATCGACTCATCCACGTTAGTAGTCTTGCTAACTGGATGTATTCCGGCGAGTAAGGCAGGTATCGGTAGATTGGGCGATTCCCTCTTGCCGGTATCTTGTTTCTAGTTAGTTCGAGGGCAACCCGATAACTAGATATGTATGTGCTTCTAGCTAGTTCGGGGGCATCCCGATAGTTAGATATGTTTGCTAAGAGAGCAAGATTGATAGGGTCACAATAGGGTGATTAGATTGGATATACGATTTATATATATACGTGTTTATATGTATCGTGACATTTTATTATCATTGGGTCTAAACCCATGTAGCTCACGAGACTTTTTGTCTCACGTACTCCTTGTTGTTTTGCTATGAACTCAGGTTGAAGATCGAAGGTATAGGTACGCATGGATAGAGGTGCGAGACCTAGAGTAGAAGAACACTAGAACGGATTTAAACTTAGCTTTGGTTTTGATATATCTTGTAACACCAAACTTATACTCTGATTTTCATACCAAAGGTTTTTGTAAATCCGTATTTTGGGATAGTTCTCCTATTTATTAAATGTCATATTTTGGCTAAATGTTTGTTTTAAAAAAATTGAGGTGTTACAGTCTCACTATTTTGTGCCAAATAAGGTAATTTTCCAAAGTGTATCACTTATTTTGATACACCCCAAAAAGGAAAGAAAAGTGTATCACTTATTCTGAATCGGAGGAAGTATGCTAATTTTTTAGACGCTTCGTGTGCGCCCAATGTTGCACCAACAAACGCCTATTTGTTCATCATCTTCTACATAATAAGTTTCTAAATTTCGAATTTCAACTTCAGTTTTTGTTAATACTTTTATATGGATTCATGCACATATAGTTGATGTCTTGAGAATGTAAACTTAGATTAATGATTTATAGTGTTTAATCATACATATGTTTATTCAGATTTGTAGTTATTTGATTTTATCTATTTGATCAAGTTACACAAATCTAGTAAAATTATTATCTATTTCAACTAGTCCGACCGGTTGAACCAATTCAACGCTTCAACTGTTTCTAAAAAAACCGACCAGTTAGATTCAAGATCAGGATTTTAAAACCATTGGGTGTTGGTATATTTATGCATGTAATACATAATTTTTTTTTCGTCTAGTGTACTTTGGTTAGAGATAAACGTTCCACGTTGCACATAAGTATATATCATATAACTTTTTGAATATCTTTTTTTTATATACTAATTAACTAGCACCTAAATATATACATGCACATATGATATGATTATTTACTTTTTTCCGATTATTATTACGCGTGTGATCTTTTCCCTTGATATTAAATTAAAATATATTATATTATAACCTTTTTAAACAGAACTTATTTTTAATCAAATATAATTATAACAAATTGCAAGATATTAGTTTAGTTAAATAGATGTTGCCTTTTGAAAAGTATATTCGTCCAAAACCACACTTTCTTTCGCAGCACCAAGTCACCAACTACTGATTAGAATCATACATAGCCTTTAAGACCAAAACATATTGCTGGAAAGTATTTTTGCAAGGCTGGTATTACCCGAAAAAGAAATTAAATCTATTAAATAATCTTAAGGAAATCATTAAAATACATATGTTTAAAAACACTTATTCAATATTTCAAGTCCGGCTACATTCAAGTTCAGTCTATGAGTATGATCCATCCTCCAATAGGGATCCAATTTTTTTTTACATTTATATATAAATGTGTATATTAGTTAGGGGGTCAAATTCTTGATTAGATTTATATCATGATAAACCATTATGAGATTCAAATTAAAATGTATTACTTATAATTTTAGAATTTACAAGTTTTATGATATTATTTTAATAAATTGTACGGACCTTCAAATTCTCAGGTCGGGTTTGATATCTTTGTTAGACCCGTGCCAACCATTGCGTCGAGGGGCCGTCGTGGGGCTTTTTTTGGCCGTCGCCCGCCGACGCTGTTGGCACGGAGGCGTCGTGCAGGGCGTCGTGGCGAATCCGTCGACGTGAGGACGGCGGAGCATGGCGTCGGCGGGCGTTTGTGGGACCGGAGGAGCGTCTGAATTGATTTCAAAAATCATTTTTTTTTTAATACAAAAAATTAATATTACACACAACCTCTATAAAAACCCACTATACTCTACCATTTTAAACACACAATCACATACTTCCTCTCTTCCTCTCACAATCACATACTTCCTCTCTTCCCAATTTCCATATTTTTTCTCTCACTCAATGGATCCAAACGATGACGCCGATGATTACTGGCAAGATTATGTTAATGTAACAGCCGTCTTCGATTTGAACCAAACTATTGAAAGGCTTGATTATCTGGATCAAGAAGAAGCTGAAAATTCCACCGTGCTAAGAGCACCACGAAGATATATACCAAGAGATCGCGTTGCGGCTGCTGAACGTTTATGGAATGATTACTTTGCCGACAATTCCGTTTTCCCCCTGGATTACTTTCGAAGACGGTTTCGCATGTCGAAACCTTTGTTCATCCGTATATGCCAGGCTATACATTTTTATAATCCACCGGGTCAACTACCGTCGTATTTTGATTATTTCCGTCAAAAGAGAGACGCTACGGGTTACCCCAGTTTTAATGTATTTCAAAAGTGTACCTCTGCCATACGTCAATTGGCGTACGGTTGTGCCGCTGATTTGTTTGATGAGTACCTACACATGGGTCAACAAACAGCGTACAATTGTTTGGACAACTTTTGTAAATGTATATTCCATCTATACTCGACTGAGTTTTTGCGAAAAACAACAACTCATGATGTCCAACGTTTACATGCCTAACATCAAGAGATACATGGTTTTCCTGGGATGCTTGGTAGCATTGATTGTATGCATTTGCCTTGGAAAAATTGTCCAACAGCATGGCAAGGCCAATACACACGTGGTGATCAAGGATGTCCCACAATAATGCTTGAAGCTGTTGCGTCATACGATTTGTGGATATGGCATGCGTACTTTGGCCCGGCGGGTTCGAATAACGACATAAACGTCCTTAACGAATCAGATTTGTTTGATGAAATAAGGAAAGACAGGTCTCCCGTAGTTCCGTGTACTATTTCGGGTGAGTAATTTACGAAGGGTTATTATCTAGCTGATGGGATTTATCCGGAATGGGCAACGCTTGTCAAGTCATTTAACTGCCCAATTGAAGAAAAGAACATGAAGTTCAAGCGGTTCCAAGAATCCGCTAGGAAGGATGTCGAACGAGCTTTCGGAGTGCTTCAAGGACGGTGGGCAATCATTAAAAACCCGGCACGACCATACAGTGTGAACAAAATACGACGGATCATGTACACTTGTGTGATATTACACAACATGATTACGGAAGATAACGGCCGCGCAATTTGTCCAATCGAAGAAGACTATACCGCTAACCCGGAAAATCACCCACAACGTACATGGCATGAACGGGTTGCAGCTCAATTGCGTATTGAGAAGGAGATACGTGATCGAGTTGTGCATCATAAACTTCGCAATGCCTTAATCGAACACATTTGGACCCTCCCGCCAAACTACCGTCAACGTTAATTTTTTTTTCCGTAATGTTTTTTTTCCGTATTGTTTTTTTTTCCGTATTGTTTTTTTTTCCGTAATGTTTTTTTTCCGTATTGTTTTTTTTCCGTAATCGTGTTTTTTTTAATCGTAATGTTTTTATTTTTATTTTTATTATTAATGTAATGGTTTTTATTTAATGTAATGTGTTTTTTTATTAATTAAAATGATGATGTGGAAATGATGATGTGGAAAGGATGGGTTTAGTGATGGGTTAGTGATGGGTAGGGTTGGCATGACCGTGTCAGTAACGTGTCAGTAAGGATGTGATGACGTGGCGCTAGTGATGGGTTTAGTGATGGGTAAGGGTTGGGAGAGGCCTTAGGCGTTAGCTACGTTGTACCATTTGCTTTGATTGTAATACCTGGAAGCTTTATAGTCTCATTTTGCAAACGATTAAATAGAAAAAGTGTTTATTAATATATTGCACCTCTTATAGTATCCATCATTCTCTTTTTAATCTTTACAATATTATAATGACCAAATATTAGAAAAGTGATATGGAATGGTATTAACTATTTAGTCTTTTGGATATCGTATCATATGAATTTAAATTTTTATTAGTGATTAGTAACAAATAATAGATAGAGACTAATCGTAATGGTTGGTTACTTGGCAACTGCGGACGATGGTCACAATGCGTCCCATAATTACGTTACGCGACAACGGGCGACCGCGACCCCTTCTTATTTTCTCCGATTTGGTTGTGCAGGCGACCAATTATGGTCACTTGTACTTATGCAATGTGCCCTTGTATGTTATGCATATTTAGTGATACATTTTTTAATAAAATCAATTTTAAAGTTTAATTGTGAGTTTGATCATAACTAAGGGGTTGGTAATATGCTTAGTCTAAAGAAAAAAAGTTAATGTGATATTAATATCTTACGAGTGAACAGAACCAAATTTGATCACTATTATAAATAATATGAGACCCTAGAAAAGGTCAAACAACATAGCTACAAACCTTTTCATTGAAAGGAGATAATTTGTTGGGAAATAAACTTTATATTCACATGCTTACTATTCTTCCCATCATTCATCCAACTCAAAAAGATTCAACTTAATGAAATCGCTTTATGAATTAATTAATTAAGATTAAGTAAGACTAAGTTGCATACATATATACGAGCCCTAAAAAGTTGGAAAAAAAACCTCTAATTTAATCTTCGTTGTACTTTAATTAACCATCATTAGCAATATGAAAAACAAATTATGAGTTCACACCAGTTTTTAGTTGTTTTACGCGTGTCTAATGAATAATTTGGACGAAGCTAGTGGAAAAGACATTTTGTAGGGAGTTATTAATCTTAATTTATGAATTAACTACTGTTTTCTTTCAATCATTGCAGATAGCGGCTATATAGTAGCTAGTGTTAATATTTAAATTTGTAAAGTCTTGAAATGGTTAAGCTGTATATTATGCATGAAATAATAATTTTAAATTTATATTGTTCTTGTTGAAAATTGTTTTGGGCGTAAGAAGTATTACATTGAAAGTCGAGGGTCCAAAAAATATGAAATGATCAGTTTGAGTCATTTAATTGTATCAAACATAAGAAAGTACTAATCTATATTTTACAAAAATAAACAGAACATATATTGTTAAAGTTTTAATCAAAGTCCTAAGGATTTAATTTCAACTATTGAATTAATATTATCGACATTCCATGTTTTAGTATATAAAGTTGTCTAGTGATTTTGCATAGTTCTAAGGGATAAATCTTAGCCACTGGATCAAAATGGTCAAGATCAAATGACAGTGTTTCAAGCACATGTGTTTCAAACACATGTGCTTCCAGTCACAACCACCACCACCACCACCACCGGTCACCATCGCCGACCACCGCCGATCGCCGCCGGTGGCCAGCGGCGGTGGTGGTATTGATGTATTGAAACACATGTGCTTAACTAAAACACAGGTGTTCCAAAATACAAACGAGTATATTACTTCGAAGCACATGTGTTTCAAGTCACGAAACAGATGTGTTTCAAGTCACTAACAACATGAGTTTCTGAAACACAGGGGAGCATACGAAGCACATGTGTTTCAAGTCACGAAACACACGTGCTTGGTTGTACATATACACTCATTAATATTCAAAAGAACCGTTATTAGTAAAGCACATGTGCTTCTAGCTTACAAACGCATGTGCTTCATTACTTGAAACACACGTGCTTGGCTGTACATATACACTCATTTATTTTTAAAACAACTGTTATTAGTGAAATACGTGTGCTTCTAGTAATGAAACGCATGTGTTTCAAGTCATGAAACACATGTGCTTTACTGTACATATACATTTCTTTATTTTCAAAACACATGTGTTTCAAGTCACGACCACCACCGCCGGTCACCACCGCCGGCGGCCACCTCCGGCCGCCGCCCATCGCCGCCGCCCGTCGCCGCTGGTCGCCGTCTCCGGCCGCCGGTGGTGAGTGGGGTATTGATGTATTGAAGCACATATGCTTGTATGGTTTGAATCTTGATCTTGATCTTTGACTCTTTCTTAATCCAATGGCTATTAATTTTCCCTTGGGACTAGATAAAATCTTTGAACTACCTTAAATATTTACCTTAGTATATAACCACTTATATATGATATGTATTATCATATGTGATTTTATAAATAATTAACATAATGCTTTTGTATAATTGCATGTAATTTATTCTTGACCACCTCAATGATCGTATGAGGTGGAGTGGGTGTAGACCTGTAAAAACCGGATTTTTCCTGAAACCAGTTCGGTTCCAAAACCGGTTCGGTTTTTTTGGTCAACGGTCAAAACCGGTTTTCCCAAAACCGGTCCGGTTTTAAACCGGTTTGGATGAGTGGGGGGTCGACACTTTTGGAACCGGTTCGGTTTTACCGGTTTCGAAACCGGTTTTAACCGGTTTAGCGGGTTTTTGCGTTTTTTTTAAACATTAAGGGAGATAACATTAAGGGACATAGCAATTAACATTAAAAGGACATTACATTAAACAAAATAACAAAGTCTTTTAAACATAAAAGAGACATAACATTATAAAAAAGACTAAACAAAGTCTTGTTGGTGAGTTGTTGTTGCTTCGTATGTTGGTGTGTCTTCTCGCCCAATATTGTGGCGTAGTTCTAGCTCGTATTGAAGTTCTTGTCTAGTTATAGGTGCCGACATTCCCAACTCCACTTCGCTATTTTGTATTGCTTTCTCGACGCCGTTCTCCATCTCGCCTTCAAGTAATTCAATGTCTTGTGAACGCTCCGCCGCATCTAAATGATCCTTCAAGAAAATACAAACTTCTATGGACAAAGGTGTCATCTTCGATCTTCTTAGTGATACAACCCTACGACTAACACTAAAAGCGGATTCCGAAGCTTCCGTAGAAGCTTGGACACTTAGTAGATCACGTGTCATTTTGGAAATAATCAGAAATTGCATTCCCTTTTCTTTCCACCAACCCAAAAGATCAAGTTTTTGAAAATCTTGGACACTCATAGTCCCCAAAAAGTCGGTCAATGTATACCTTACAAGCTCGCTACTAGTAGTGTTATCACGAGCTTGAACGATATTTTCTCTTCTCAAAGTGTTATAAAGTGATGTTTCATCATCATCTTGTAGACCCGAACCCGATGCCCCCGTTTCCATCATTGTATGAATGTGTGTTGTTGGAGCATATTGTAGCAAGTATGCATCAAACATTTTTGAAAAAACAAGTTTAAATTGTCCAATTGCTTTTTTTGCAAAATCGGGGTTTACTACATCCAAATCCAAATCGCTAGTGATTTTCTTAAGTAAAGTAGAAACCCCATTCATGTTTACACCGGGATTTATAGCGGCGGCACATGTTATAGCGGCCGGCATCTCTTGAAAATATTTCCTAAGTTTTTCTTTCATCGGTTGTACCATTGCATAAAAATTAGGGCTCTTTTGTTCAAAGTTCTTCAATTTAGCACACATCAAATAGATTTGGTTCAAAATAAATGGACTCGTGGGATAATAAACTCCCGATAACAAAGTGGTTGCGTTTTTGAAAACACCAAGTAATTCGACAATAACTTGAATCAATTGCCATTTCCCCTCCGGATAAGGTTCAATTCCCCGAATTGAAATTGCAAGGTTGTCATGAAACATTTTTAAAGTATCTTTTTGTCGTAAAGCACATTCAAACATATGACAAGTTGAATTCCAACGAGTAGGTACGTCCCAATTTGGCTAGCCAAATGGAATTTGCATCGACACAAAATTGCATATAATCACTATGTCTTGCATTAGAATCACTAAAAACTTGTTTCAACATTGTTTTAAATCCATTTTTTGTTGGTTCAATAGAACGCAATCCATCTTGCACAACCAAGTTAATAATATGTGCGGCACATCGAGTATGAAAAAAAGCACCATCACAAATCGGTTTATATTTAAGCTTTAGTTTTCCAACCGCGACGGTATTATTGGATGCATTATCGAACGACATTGAAAATATTTTTGACTCTAGTTTAAATGATCTTATAACAAAGTCTAGAATTTGGTATAAGTTTTCCCCCGTGTGTGGATACCCAAATAATTCAAACGCAATTGTACGTTTCATCATTATCCAACTATTGGGATCTACCCAATGAGCGGTAACGCAAAGATATGAGTTTGGTGAACCATGTGGTGCGGTCCAAACATCGGAAGTTAAAGACACTTTTGTTTCAAGATGTTCAAAGCCTAAAATCAATTCATTTTTTGCAAGTTTCCACATTTGTATAGCATCATTTCGTAAGGTAGTGCGACTTACATGAGTATAACGTGGTTGTAGAGTTTCTTGAATCAACTTCGTTAATCTTTTGTTGTCGAAATGGTTGAAAGGCAACGACTCTTGAATCACGAACTTTGTCATTCGATCACGTACCTTAGCAACTTCGTAAGCCCACAAGTTGCCATCATTCCCCAAGGTTGTTTGCTCACTCGACCCATATTTCACATTAGGGAAACTTTTAAAAGCATGAGTCTTTAAAGTCGAGTTTCCATCTTCCTTTAAGAAAGCACCACATTTTTTGCACCTAGCTTTCTTTGACGAATCCGACATCAAACATAAGTCGAAATTGCACCAAATGTCGGGATTACGTTTTGTAGGAATTACTTTAACAACGGTAGGTTGAGTTGTTGATTCACCAACACCAACCGAAGCTTGAGATTGAGAGCCGGTAGCCATTTTGAGTGTATTTGTGAGTTTGGAAGCTTGTAAGAGAGTGGTTTTGAGTTGTGGTTGATGCCTAAACCTTAAGGGGGTATTTATAGGTAGAAAGTGGGGGAAAATAAAAAAAAAAAAGGGTCAAAAATCGACCCTAACGGCTAGTTTCCCGACCCCAACGGCTGTATTTTCGAGCTGGCAAAAAAACCGGATTTAAAACCGGTTTAAAAACCGGTTTCGGACGAGGCTAACGGCTATATCAGGTTTTAAACCGGTTTCGGGCGTGAACGGCTATATCCGGTTTAAAAACCGGTTTAATAATAACCGGTTTGAAACCGGTTTGGTCGCTGGAAGTGGTATCCGGTTCGGGACTGGTGGTTCGAGAACCGATCTGGTCGGGGGACGTCATAACCGGTTCAAAACCGGTTATAAAACCGGGTCCGATTCAAAAACCGGTTTCAACTTGCACCTCTAAGTGGGTGTGAGTTTTGGACTTTGGCTCGATGGTCAGGGTGAAGGTCATGGGTCCAGCCTTGTGACTAGCTGACTCCTACTCCATGTGAACACACTGTCGGTATCCAACTCAGCGACTCCCCTTATTGCCACGTATGAAAATGTTTACCCCACATAGTGATAAACCATGGGGCCCACTAGAAATTACAACCCCAATAACACAGTCAATTTCTTACATTCCCTCGGTTTATGCTTTTTCAAGTGTTACTTAAAAGTTCAAATATCTTTTAGAAGTACAATATATACATCATTCGGTATTAAAAATGTGGCACGTTAGATTTCTATAAACTACTTATTTACATCAACCTTCCACCAAATAGTGAGGTTCCAAAAAAAGAATCTTTTATAACAAAACGTTTCCAAACTTGGATTCGACAAGATTAATTGAACCGAGAATAAAACCGTCATATAAATAAGTCAACCAAAAACTTAATGATTCGTCAATTATCTTATTGTTAGTTCAACGTTGCCGAACACTAAACCTCATACAAAAACTCCTCTGAAAACCACATATACTCCCACTGAAACCAATAAAATATATAACTTATTAAATCTCAAAAGATCCAATTAAATCTAATACCACTACGATATAGGATCATATGATTGCAATATATTTTAATGTATATACTGATTCTAATTATTATTATGATAGAATTCATTAAAATAAAAGAACATTTTAGCTTATGATTTGAGAATGACCTTTCAAAGATGCATTAATTGACCCCCACCCCCTATATATATACATCTTCCCCTTAACATCCTCTCTCATTCCAACAACAATCATTTCATTTTCACTTCAAAACATACAAAAACTACTCAGTTTGATCACTCCAAAAACTTAATAAAAGTAAAAACTTGCATCCCAAGTAATCTCCAAGAATGTTTAGCTTTTCGGGTCAAAACGACTTCTGTGGCCGTCGATGTGTGTGGGTCAACGGCCCTGTCATAGTAGGGGCTGGACCCTCGGGGCTAGCTGTTTCGGCTTGCCTTAAGGAACAAGGCATTCCTTTTGTTGTCATTGAAAGATCAGATTGCATTGCTTCCCTTTGGCAAAAACGAACCTACGATCGCCTAAAACTTCACCTACCGAAAAAATTCTGCCAACTTCCTAAACTACCCTTTCCCGAAGAATACCCCGAATACCCAACAAAGAAACAATTCATCGCGTATCTCGAGAACTATGCACAGAAATTCGACATCAAACCGCAATTCAATGAGTGTGTGCAGTCTGCTAGATACGACGGAGCCTGCCAACTCTGGCGGGTCATAACTGTTTCAACAACCGGGTCTGTTCGGGCTGAAACAGAGTATATCTGCCAAATGCTTGTAGTGGCAACCGGAGAAAATGCAGAAGGGGTTGTTCCGGAAATCGATGGACTAAAAGAGTTCTCCGGTGAAGTTATTCATGCAAAAGATTACAAATCCGGCGAGAAATACACCGGAAAGAAAGTATTAGTCGTCGGATGTGGAAATTCCGGCATGGAGATGTCTTTGGATCTTTCAAACCACAATGCCAAGCCATCAATGGTGGTTCGAAGCTCGGTAAGTAATCTTGAATGTTTTTTTAAACCCGTGAAAAAGATCAAATCTTTTTTCGAGAAAAGCAATACCCATCAAAATTTAGTATCTAATTCATCTCTTTATAATTACAGGTTCACGTTTTACCTCGAGAAATTATGGGAAAATCGACATTTGATCTAGCAATGATGCTGATGAAATGGTTACCTTTATGGCTAGTTGACAAGCTTCTATTAATCTTGGCATTTTTCATTCTCGGAAACACACAGAATTACGGCATTAAAAGACCATCTTTAGGCCCACTAGAGCTCAAAAACCACCATGGAAAAACCCCTGTTCTCGATATCGGTGCGCTCGAGAAAATCCGATCAGGCGATATTGCAGTTGTCCCAGGAATCAAACGGTTTAATTGCAGTTCAGTCGAGCTCGTAAATGGGGAAACACTCGATATCGATTCGGTGGTTTTAGCAACTGGGTATTGCAGTAATGTTCCTTACTGGCTTCAGGTGAGAAAAAGTTTCGATTTTTATTTGTTTTTTGGTGATAAAGACTATATGACTAATTGGGTTTTGACTTTTTGATTAGGAAACTGAATTCTTTGCAAAAAACGGGTTCCCAAAAACCCCATTTCCAAATGGGTGGAAAGGAAAGTGTGGATTATATGCATCTGGGTTTACAAGAAGAGGGCTTGCAGGTGCATCTGCTGACGCCATCAAAATTTCACAAGATATTGGGAAAGTATGGAAAGAGGAATTAAATCAGAAGAAACAGAAAGTTCCTACACATAGAAGATGCATCTCAACCTTCTAATTTGATTTTCTTTTTAACAAAAATAGGAAAATTAGTATTTAACAGTGAGGTGTAAAAATTGTATATGTAAAAACAAGGAGTATAGATATAGAAGTAGAGTAGAAAGAGCATCACTCACCATAAAGCCCCCAAAAAAGAAAGTTTGAAAAGATGTTTTGGGCATTTTGTATTGATGAGTCTAACTTTGTTATTTACTTCTTTTTGGAATGTTTGATAAATGCAAATATTGATTGATTATGATGAAAATGACCATGTATTCTTTTTTTTCTTTTTAACACATGTAACTTTTAAATTAATTTTAAATCTATATCATTTCGTATCTTAAATTTATTACCATTGACCAATTGAAAAGGTCTTTCAATATCTTATAACGCCAAACTATAAGTCATTTGATAAATGTGCATTCTTATTTTATACGAAGTATTATTTTTTTATATGTGGATGATACTTAAAAAGAAAATCATCACAAACATTTCACACAAGAGCAACTAGTCTTACGAGTATAGGCAATGTACACGTTTTTCTGCACAGTGTACAACCTAAGAACAAGAAGTTTCATGGAGAGCGAATTAACGGTTTTGACATCTTTGAATTAAATTTTCTAAATTGATTGAAGTTGATAGGCTAATAAGTTTCAAGAACTTGAACACAAAGTATTAAAACGTACAAGTTTATTGTACAAGGTACAACATAGTATTGCAGTTAGACAAAGAGCATAATGCTCCTCATTAGTCCCATCATCCTTCCACATCAATACAGTTTGCAAGTTCTTTGTTGACAAACAAGCGAATGTACAAAGCATGTAGTCCTCCAATCTTTATTTTTTTTCGATTTTTTTGTTGTTTTGAATTATGTTCTTTTATAAAAACATTAATAATTTTAAATACTTTTTTTTTAGCTTAGCCTAATTAATAAGTACCCAGTTATTAAGATAACCTTATCGTTAGCTTAAGTTCGTTGAACCTTTTAGGTTCCCTCGGGTTTATTTTATTTCTATATAAACCTTATATGTATCTCTTTTACATTTATCGGTTAATAACACAATCACTTTCTACTTTCAAGTTTATCTTTAAATTCAACATAATGTAATAGTCGCATCTTCTCTTTGATTTTTTCTATTAAGGTTGTCTACCTATTAATATTTGTGTGTATGTTTGGTTGGTTTATTTTTTACTACTGTATATTTTCGATCATTAGTTCGGTTTCTTGTTGGATTAGGGTTTTACTTTTATACGTTGAGATAAGTTTTGGTCGAAGTCTTAGGTAGAAGGGATCTCATTTTCTATTCCATTTTTATGTTTTATTGAAATGGTTTTTACTTCCGCTCGAATTTTGCACCGGACACCAACTCTTTTATTCAATATTTAACTTTTTAAATATTTTTTACTTACTAAAAAATAAATTTTTAACTATAATTGCATAGATACGAACTATATAAAAACTAAAAATGAGGCATATTTAAAGGATCACTCTCGCTATATATATGGACACACTAATTCTATTGACATGTGCAAATCATATTATATTATTTTATATAAAATGGTTATATATTAATTAATTGTATTATATTATATATGTTCAGCATCTTGCCGGTCAATTTTTTTAAAATAAAAACAATTTGTTATGTTGGGTGAAAAATACTTACAATGGTTTTAATTTGGAGCTAGTTTCTTAACAAACGTATTCATACATGTTTTTTGGTTTTTGTTACAGAATGAACAGTGTGAAGTAACCAATCTCGATCTGTCCTGGTGAAAAAAGAGACCAATTGTCTCATAAGACACCAGAGGGAACACTTCACGGTTGCCAAGGTAAAAAATCAGAAATGGTACGAGAATATTGGTTGACTCAACTTTCCCCGGGATAACCTAAACAGTAATCCTAATGTTTACCCGTTTAATAAACAACGTGATACTATACATTTTCGATTGAAGTATATATACATTGTATAATTTCTTTTAAAACCTATTTATCTAATTTCTAATAAAAATCTTTGATGAACTTTTTGGAACAAATGAAAATCGAGAATCTCAATGGATGATATTAGATTAAGTTATCTTATTTAGATATTAACATAAATTCTACAACGCTTATTAATTAAACAAAAAAATCCTTTTATCAACTTTAAGCCTCGAATCCTAAGAGCATGTCTCGGTTTAACACTAAATATACCACTGGGACAGGTCCCTTTGGTAATTCCTTAATAATAATCATAAAATGTAACACATTATGATTTAAAGAAACAAAAAAAAAAAAAAACAAACTAAATGAGTATTGTCAGGATCGATTAACTATAGAAAAGTTAATAAACACTTTAGATCTAATTGAATATAGAAGTTGCAGCGGATCAACACTATATCAATATAATTAAGAACGATGAACTGTAAATAATATGCGAAAGTATTAAGAACACAGTTTCACAAAAAGCTTCAATGTATATTATTGAGTTAACAATACACACGTACGTTTACAATTCGTAAGGAACTATTTATAATAGTCCTTGAAGCTAAACTATTTACCCTAGTTATTCTAGGACTTGCTTTACATCGAATAATAAAAGATATACATTGATTTACATTCTATAACTATCTCTACGAAGATCTCGGACTTGATATTCTTCAAAAACGCGTATCAGTAGTAAAACTCATCACCAGTAGTAAATATGTAACATCAGTAGTAAGTCTGGTGATCAGTAGTAAGTCCAGAAACCATCGTCAGTAGTAACTACTAAGATCAGTAGTATCTTCAATCTTTGCATGATCAGTAGTAAACTTTAGTTATAGTATACACCAGTATCAACTTCATCAGTAGTAACATGTTCTGCCCCATCAGTACTAATTATTGTCAGTACTAACTGCAGCATCAGTAATAAGTTGATCTGTGTTTTGCTCTAACAATCTCCCCCTAAACTTATTGATTATCTTTTAATCAATCAAGTTTCTATTCACTTCTTCTTTTCCTTTTCTTCCAACAACTTTGCTCTTTTCTGATCACCTTCTAAAGTCTGTTGGTTCCTTTTATTCCTTTGTGCAATAATATATTTGCTGATTCTTTTAACAAATTCATTCAATTTGTTTTGAAGCATCACAGCATCATGTGGTTTAATAAAGTTCATGCACCAAAGTTGATAAAGAGTTTTCTCAGAATGAGGATACTCTTTCTCATAAAGGAATAGGTCACATTTCTTACTTGTATATTCAAAAAAAATACATATTGACAGTTGGCAGCACATTCCAGGCTTGAACATTCTCTGGATTTGTAAACTTCTCTGAATAATTTTCTGGATAGAAAGCAGCATCAATCATTTCAGTAAGATAGCCTGCAGCTGAATTCTTCCAGTTCTTTTTAGTCATTCTTGGTTTACCAATGATCAACATCTTGATAATGTCACTTCTGGTTAGAGACATGACCAAAGGTTTCCAAGCTCTGAATCTTTGTATGACCTTATCTTCTCTGATAATCTCAATCATATCATCTATATATCTCCAGTTGATGATTGGATTATTTTGTAGGGGAGCAACAGGAAGATCATAAACTTGAACCATTTGTAATTTCTTCTTTGGTTGTTCAAGTTCAGTAGAAATTGTCTTCCTTTTCTTTGAAGTTTGAGAAGATACACCAGATGATTCTCCAGTTATTGTTTTTCTTTCTTTCATTTCTTTGGAGTCTATCTGTTCAAGTTTAGTAGTGTACTTCTCATTAATATCTTGCTCAGTAAGATCCTTCTTCTTCTCTACACAGTACTTTTCAATTAAATTGATCAACTTCATTCTTCCAAAGGCCTTTGTGTTGTGACCTCTTGATTTCAAGAATGTGATCATTTCTTTCTTTTTCTCTGCAAATTGTTCTGGCATATCAGCCTTCTGCTCTTTGCATTCTTGTACTTGTGCTTCAAGAAGGTCTAGTGTTTCATATTCAAGTTGCCTAAATTTGTCTAGTTCTTTTCTTTGTAGTTCTTTTCTTGTTTCAGCAACTTGTTTAGTTTTGATCTTTTGCTTAAATTGTGGCAGTTTTGATATATCTGCTATATCTGCCAATTTGATTTCTGTGAATGGTTGTCTCAATATTCTAGCCCTTTCTGCTAATCTTTTGTTTTCATTTGCTAGAGAGACTTCAACCTTCTTTAAGTATTTTGCTCTCTTTACCTTCCACCTATCCTGTTTGGCTGATTTTGCATAGTTGATTTTGTTGACCATTTCATGACCTTGTGCTCTGTTAGGTTGGTCTTCATCAGCAACTTCCTTTCCCTTTCCTATATAGTTGTCTTTCTTCACATTTGGTTCAGATTCAATAACAAATTTGGGACCATAGTAGTGTATCTGTGATATGGAAAGTATTTTAGGATGTGGAGGCAGGGAGCATTCATCAACTTCTAACCAATTTACATCATCATCATCAATATCTTTCACCACCATTTGTGTTGTTTTTCTTTTTGGAGATGGTGGAAGTATCACTTTAGGTTCTAGTAGTGGTGGCAACTCAATAATGTCATCAGTAGTAACTAAGGTAGTTACTGCTGGTATGTCTTCAGAGATTACTACTGATAGGGCATCAGTAGTGTTTGCTGCTTTTACTTCCTCTTCGTTACTTACTACTGCTATTATATCAGTAGTGGGAGTTACTACTGGTATTTCTTTTTCAACTTGTTCTTTCATTGTAGCAGTAGTAATTGGCTCATCTTCTGTAACCATCATGTCTGGGCCTTCATCAACTTCTGTTTCTTTTAAATTTAAGAGAGAGGATGCTGCTGCTGCAATTGATTCATCAATCATAGTTTGTATGTTGTCCTTCTCCCCCTTAGTGAGCTCAACTGGTGGAGCCTCACTATCATCAATTTTCTTCTTCAATTTCCTGATGAGTTTAGTTTGTTGATGAAGCATGTGCTCATAGAATCTCATTCTTTTGTTGATGGTATTGACATGCCTTTTCATTGCAGCCATCGTTTTTCCTTGGTTTGTGAGATATTCAAGACAATTTTGTACTGTGGATTCAAGAGAATCCACTTTTTCCGTCAATTGTTGGATTTTAATACTGCCCTCACTCCATCTAGCAAGATCATCGGGCTCACTAACAGGTACATTGGTTTGAAGGTTTTCCATCCTATCCGTCAAATCAATAGATCTGCCCTCATCACTTCTTGGTGATTCATTGGGTCTTTTAGACATCCTCTTTTTCCTAGAAGAAGCAGAGATGCCCCCCCTTGTGGTTTCTTGGCACCGGGGTCCTTTGAGTAATTCCTCAAATGAGTCATCACTAAAAGTTGCCGAGGTCTGGGTCCTAAAGATGTTTTCACTGTCCTGTGCACCCACCTTTGGGGCATCAGTAGTGAAAGCCCTCGCCTCATGTCCTCTCTCCTCCTTGGAGGACAACTCTTGGAGCCTGGGGTTTGACTCAATGTGTCCCCTGGTGTCCTTAAAGTGTGGAAATATTTTTGGTTTTATCTGGTAGGTCTTCCACAGAGTGAAGAGTAGCACTCTGCAGATTCATATCAAGTTCCTGGGACACATTCAGGACTTCTGTTTGGGCTTTTGATTGAGTGACTAGTTGGGGTGGTGTTTGGGCTGTATTTGGGGGTGATGGAGTGGGTTGAGGTTCAACTTGGGTTGTAGCAATGGTTGAACCCTCTCCAATATGTGTTTGATCATTGATCATGTTAGGAAACAAAGGGGTTTCCTTGCCCGAAAATTTAAATTGTTTTCTCATATTTGAGAAAACTTTCTTGTTCAACTCTGGAAGTATGAAAATGTTTTTAGGAGTTGACAAGTTTTGTAATTCACAATTGATGATATGTTGTAGAAATCTGGGATACATTAAAAATTTAGAAGAACTAAGATTTCCCAACATACCTTCAAAAATCATTTGAGAAAAATTAAATACTTGGTCTGTGGATAAACAGACAACAGCAGAGGCTATTGCCTTATTAAACTCATTCCAAGTACTTCTTTTTGGAGAAATACAATGCTGAATAGTATGAACCAAGAATTTCCATTGTGGGGAGAGAAGACCCTTTTGAAATGTTACTATGTCCAGTCTTCCCTCATAACCCATTTTTTGTAAAATTTCAGCAATGTATTCCTTAGGTAGAGTAAACATACCTGAATCGTCATGAAGTTGTAGATGGTGTCTGATTGATTGTTCTGTTACTGTGATATGCTTTCCATCTACTTGTGATTTGATCATTGATACGGTTGTTCCTTCCGTTTGCTCAGCATTGGTCCAGAAATCCACCAAGTGCTGTTGATATGATGTTGGTTTTACAGTTAAGGCAAACTGTATATAGGAATTTCTCAAGAACTTGACGATCGGTCGAAAATCTTTTGTGCCGTCGGGATTCTTTAGGAAGGCACACATGTTGTGAAATTCTGAATATTTAAGATCGGTTTGAACATTCAAAGATTTTAGAGTTGCCATTTTTGTTGAATTTTGTGAAGAACAGGAGTGAATTTTGTTATTGACGAAGGGTTTTTGATCGTAAGCTAGGGTTTATCGAGAGGATTTAGCAAATCGAAGTGAAGATAATGCTAAACTAATCGACTGCCGCCTTTTATATCTTTCGATTTAACCTGCAAAACTACTAAAATGTCCTTCGAATCATAACATAACGGTTATTTTCATGGGGGTTAGTTTGGTAATTTTGTTTCTGAAAGACCAGTAGTAAATAAGATATCAGTAGTAAAACGTCAGTAGTATCTACCAACATTAGTAGTGACTAAGGATTTTGACATCAGTAGTAACTATAGACATCAGTAGTAACCACTAACACACAAGACCAGTAGTATATGTGAATACCAGTAGTACTGACCACCAGTAGTATTCATGTATACCTAATACACACCAGTAGTATTTAACTACCAGTAGTATTTTGTGCACATGCCTACACACCAGTAGTACAGATATACCAGTAGTAAAACACTTAAGTAAATAAATAATATTTTACAACAATAACTTTACACATGATTTTAAGTGAGATTTTAAGTTATCAAAATCATTCCAATACTGCTAACCAAGAAGTTGAATCTTCCTACATCAAATGCTTTTGTAAAAAGATCTGCTAATTGATCATCAGTATGGATTTTAACTACTTTGATTAATTTCTTTTCATTACAATCTCTTATAAAGTGAAATCTTATTTCAATGTGTTTAGTTTTTGAGTGTTTTACTGGATTATTCACAATACTAATAGCACTTTGATTATCAATAAAAATAGGAGTTTTAAGGATAGAGATACCAAAGTCTAGAAGCTGATTTTGAATCCATAGTACTTGAGCACAGCAAGCAGATGCAGCTACATATTCTGCTTCAGTAGTTGATGTTGATACATTTGTTTGCTTCTTACATTGCCATGACACCAGTCTTGATCCAAAGAATTGACATCCACCAGTAGTAGACTTTCTATCTTGACATTCTCCTCCATAGTCACTATCTGTGTAGGCTATGAGTTCAAATGGTGAATCATGTGGATACCATAGACCTAGTGATGGTTTGCCTTTCAAGTATCTGAATATTCTTTTAACATCCTGCAAGTGTAGTTCTTTGGGTCTTGCTTGATATCTTGCACACACACAAACACTATACATAATGTCAGGTCTTGATGCAGTTAAGTACATCAAAGAACCTATCATTGATCTATATAAGTGTTCATCTACATCCTCCCCCTCAACATCAGGATGTAGGTGTTTGTGTGTTTCCATTGGTGTACTGGCACTTTTACTGTCTTTCAAATCAAACTTTTCCAAGATGTCTTTGACATATTTTGATTGATTTATCAAAATACCATCAGTTCTTTGATTGACTTGGAGTACAAGGAAGAAGTTCATTGGACCCATAGAGCTCATCTTGAATTTAATTTGCATCAGTTCTTCAAATTCTTTGCATAATAAATCATTGGTTGAGCCAAAGATGATATCATCTACATAAATTTGTACCAGTAGTATATCATCTTTGACTTTCTTTGTAAACAGAGTTTTGTCAATGGCTCCTCTTTTAAAGTTGTTCTTCAATAGGTATGATGATAATGTGTCATACCATGCTCTTGGTGCCTGATGTAGGCCATACAGAGCTTTATCCAATTTGAACACATAATCACCATGTTTTGGATCTTCAAAACCTGGAGGTTGGCATACATAGACCTCTTCTTCAATCTTCCCATATAAGAATGCACTCTTAACATCAATTTGATAGACTTTGAATTTCTTGAATGAAGCATATGCTAGAAATATTCTTATGGCTTCAATTCTAGCAACAGGAGCATATACTTCATCATAGTCTATTCCTTCTTCTTGAGTGTATCCTTGGGCTACAAGTCTGGCTTTGTTCTTGATCACTGTACCTCTTTCATCTTTCTTGTTTCTGAAGATCCATCTTGTTCCAATGGCTCTTTTTCCTTTGGGTAGAGGTACAAGTGTCCAAACAGCTTGTAACTTAAATTGAAGGAGTTCTTCTTGCATTGCCTCAATCCAGTTTGAGTCCTTCATTGCTTGTTGGATCTTCTTTGGTTCATCCTGAGACAAAAAGCATTCAAACATACACTCATTAGAAATAAGACTTATATTACACATGTTTGCAGTTAGGCTTTTATTTAATTTGCTTCTTGTTTGAAGTGGTGAGTTAACATCACTTAGAACAAGGTCTAATGGATGGTTTTTCTGAGTTCTTGTGGTTGTAGTTTTATCAACTACTAGTTGATTTTCAAGATTGGACTCATTTGTCTCAGGCAATTGTTCTTCTGGTGATCCTTCATTGTCATTGAAGTTTGGTTCATCATCATCTTGGTCAGAGTTACTACTGCTATTGTCTTCATTGAGATCAGTAGTATTATTGTTGTTACTGGTATCAGTAGTATCTTGAGAATCTAGGTTAATGTTGGGACCAGTAGTATTTTGAGTACTATTACTGGTATCAGTAGTATTTGAATTACTACTGTCCTCATTCTCAGAGTTACTACTGGTTCCAGAACTTGAGTTATTACTGACATCAGTATTAACTATTGGAGCAGTATTAACTACAATGTATCTCATCTCCTCTTGACCAGTATTAACTGATGATGTTCCTTCTTTTTGATTGGGACAATTTGAATTACCTGCATTGAAATTCATGTTAGAATTAAAGGATTTGGTTAGATTGTCTATGTCAAATAGCCAATCTGGACCATTTCCTTGTTCATTAGGTACATTTTCATTAAAGGATACATTGATGCTTTCTTCAATTATCCTTAGTCTTTTGTTGAATACTCTATATGATTTGCTTTGAGTAGAATATCCCACAAAGATTTCATCATCAGATTTGCAGTCAAACTTACCAATTTGTTCTCTTGTAATCAAAATAGTACAAGGACAACCAAATGATTTTAAAAAACTTATTGAAGGTTTTCTTTTATTAAAAAGTTCATATGGTGTTTTAAAATGTGGCTTCACTATTAATACTCTGTTTTGAACATAACAAGCAGTATTAACAGCTTCTGCCCAAAAAGTAATTGGTAATTTTGAGTCTGCAAGCATTGATCTTGCTGCTTCAATGATGGTTCTATTTCTTCTTTCAGCTACACCATTTTGTTGTGGAGTTCTAGGTGAGCTGTATTGCCTGTCAATACCTTTAAGATCACAAAAGTTAATTAAGTTAGCATTTTTAAATTGTGTGCCATTATCACATCTTATGGCTTTAACTTTTTGATCAGATGTGTTCTCCAGTTTGACAATTAAGTTCTTTATGAGTTCACTTGTTTCATCCTTTGTCCTGAGAAAGAAAACCCATGTATATCTGGAAAAGTCATCAGTAATAACAAGACAATATTGTTTCTTTCCAATACTCATTACATTTGTAGGTCCAAAAAGGTCCATATGTAAGAGCTGTAAAGGAACAGAAATAGAGTTCACAGTTTTGGACTTATGAGAAGTCTTGTGTTGTTTACCTTTTAGGCATGCAACACAATGATGATCACACATGAATTGTTTTTGAGGTAGTCCAATGACCAGATTTCTTTTTACTAAATTGTTCATGTTTTTGAAATTTGTGTGACACATCCTTCAATGCCATAGTTCTGATTCAGTAGTGTTTGCCTTGGATATAAAACAGTTGACCTCATTTGTAGAAATGAGTTCTCCCCCTATATCTAGGCAATACACATTGTTTCTCCTTGGAGTTCTTAAAACAACATATTTTTCATCTAAAATAAAATCAGGAGAAAGAATGATGCACTCAATGTCTGTGAACAGAATTTTGTTCTTTTTATCACAAACTTGAGACACACTGACAAGATTGTATTTTAGTTCAGCTACATAAAATACATTATCAAAGGTAATTTTGCCATTAGTAACAGTACCTTTACCTGTAATCTTACCTCCTTGGGGATTCTCACCAAAATCCACATATCCTCCATCAAATGACTTGAAATCTTTAAGAATTTGCAGATTTCCAGTCATGTGCCTTGAGCATCCACTATCAATATGCCATGTTCTTCCTTCTTCTGGGATCTGAATGCTCTGCACAAGTGAGTAAAGGATTAGTTAAGTTTGGGAACCCAAGCTTTATATGTCTTGGGTTCATCCTTTGAGAAATAAGCTTTGGGAGATTTAACTTTAAACACTTTTGGTACCCATACTTGTTTAGTACTGGTGTTTTGTTTTACTACTGCCCTTTTGAAAGTATTACTGGTGGGAGAATTTCCTACTGATCTTGGTTTATACCCGTGATTTTTTGCTTTTGAATACTTTACTACTGATGGACCAGTAGTATTTTGGTACTTACCATGTTTAGAATGACCAGTAGTGTTTTTAGGGTTTTTACCAGTAGTATCTTTGAAAGTTGTTTTGGGAGCAGTAGTATTTTTGTAATTAGGGTTTTTACCAGTAGTATTCTTGTACTGGTACCATACAGCATTATAATTAGGGTTAACACCAGTAGTAAAGTTGTTAAAGTTTTTACTGGTGTTGGAAAATTTAAAATATTGTTTATTTTGATTGGATTTTCCATTGTTCTTGAAGTAATTGCTGTTCTTTGGGCTTCCAACTCTTCTGTTTTGCACAAATCTTGGTGCACTTCTTCCAAATCTTGGAGTTTCAGCAATTGGAGTTTTGAGTTTATTTACTACTGAAGGACCAGTAGTATCTTTTAACTTTTGAGTTTTTGCATTTTCTTTAAAGATCTTAAATTCCTTTAACTCTTTGCAGTTTATTGGATTGAAGTGACAATCCTTTGCTAAATGGTTCACTTTGTTGCAAATAACACATTTTAATTTATTATCTTGAGCCTTTATGATTTTTCTTTGTTCTAAGAGTTGGTTCCTATTTCTTTGGTTTCCCCTTTTTAGAATTTTGGGTATGTTTTCTGCATCATATTTAGGAGAATCATTTGGACTTTGAGCTGTGTGAAAACTTGTATCAATTGATTTTGGTGATTCAGTTTGAGAGATTATAAATTCAATTGATTGATCATCATCAGAAGAATCATTTGATTCAGATGTTTCATTATGTGATTCAGTTTGATTTTCAGTTTTTAATTCATTAATGATTCTTTCTGAACTGTTTTTAAGTGGTGGAATGATTTTATATGGAGGTGGTACAGCATGATATCCCACCCCATGAACAACTTTTTCTGTAGTTTGATTATTAGTTAATTCATCAAGAATTTTAGTGCTTCTTTCAAACTTTTTAATTGTTAATTTATTTTGTTCAATTTCAAGTTGACATTCTTCTAATTTACTTGTTAGTTCTTTATTTTTTATTTCATAAAATTCTTTCTCATCCACAGCCTGAAGCAATTCTTCTTTTATCCTTTGATCAATCATCTGGTACACCTTTATTTGATGTTCTTGATCAGTAATCACACCATCAAATTCATGATTTCTTCTCACTGCTTTTGCTAAATCTTCATTTAATTTATTGTTTTCTTTTTCTAAGTTTTAAACAATTTTAGCACATTCAGAAGTACAAGGTTTAGGTTTTTACCTCAGTTTTGTTATCAGTAAAGGTCATGAGAGCTTGATTTTGAGCATGCTCTTCTGCTTGGAAGCTCCAGTCATAACCTTGTCCTTGTTGTGATACAAGGGCAGTTGATTTTGATCTTTTGTCTGGCTGAGGACATTCTTTTGCAAAGTGACCAAGGTTGTTACAGTTGTAACATTTGACTTTAGTTTTGTCAAATCCAGCTTTGTCACCTTTGTTGAAGTTGAGGCTTGTCCTACCAGTTCTCTTTAAGAATCTTTTTGTCCTTAGGCTCAGCATAGCCATCTGCCATTTAAGATCCATCTCCTCAAGATCATCTGGGTTCAATTGTTCCAAGTCATCACTAATCAATGCAGTATGCACATGACTAGTGAAGAAGGATTCTCTTGCAGCATCCTCAGAATCTGCAGCCTTTCCTGTGAAGGTTTCCTGACCTTGACCTGTACTAGAGACAAATGCAGCATTATTAGAAGAAATAGAAGGGTTCTTTTGGTTTACCTCAGTTTCAAATACTCTGAGATCATTGTAGAGTTCATCCAACTCTTTTTCTTCTAAAGCATCTCTTTGTCTATATACCACAGTATACATGGCCCATTCTTCACTAAGAGATCTTAGGAACTTCATGTTGACATCTTCTTGATCCATCTTAACCCCAACCTGGTTAAGTTCACCAATTAGCTTGTTGAATCTGTCAAACACTTGAGTGAGTGTTTCATTGGGTTTTCCTTTGAAATTTTCAAAGTCTTGTTTGAGAACAGACTTCATGTTCCTTTTGGTGCTCTTGGTCCCAACAAATCTCTTCTCCAGTGCTTCCCATAGTACCTTAGCATCATCATACTCAACAAAGAGATGTTGATAATCGTTAGGAATGGCCAGTAGGAGAGTGCTTAGAGCTTTGAGTTCGATGCCCTTGTCCTTCTTTTCCTTCTCACACTTGAGTTTGTCTGCCTCAGTTGCAGAGCTGCTTGCTTGACCAGGACCAGTTTTGTTTCCTTCAAGGACAACTTCCCACATAGAATAATCTGTAATAAGCATGTATTGCTTAATACGATTCTTCCACATCCCAAAGTTGTTGGGAGTGAGTATAGGAATTTTGTTGGCCTGAGTGCTTTCATTATTATCAGTCATGATGAATAATGTGTATGTTTTAAAGATTAAAACTTTTTGTTGTTCTTAACAAATCGTAGATCTAGAACCAATAAGCTCTGATACCACTTGTCAGGATCGATTAACTATAGAGAAGTTAATAAACACTTTAAATCTAATTGAATATAGAAGTTGCAGCGGATCAACACTATATCAATGTAATTAAGAACGATGAACTGTAAATAATATGCGAAAGTATTAAGAACACAGCTTCACAAAAAGCTTCAATGTATATTATTGAGTTAACAATACACACGTACGTTTACAATTCGTAAGGAACTATTTATAATAGTCCTTGAAGCTAAACTATTTACCCTAGTTATTCTAGGACTTGCTTTACATCGAATAATAAAAGATATACATTGATTTACATTCTATAACTATCTCTACGAAGATCTCGGACTTGATATTCTTCAAAAACGCGTATCAGTAGTAAAACTCATCACCAGTAGTAAATATGTAACATCAGTAGTAAGTCTGGTGATCAGTAGTAAGTCCAGAAACCATCGTCAGTAGTAACTACTAAGATCAGTAGTATCTTCAATCTTTGCATGATCAGTAGTAAACTTTAGTTATAGTATACACCAGTATCAACTTCATCAGTAGTAACATGTTCTGCCCCATCAGTACTAATTATTGTCAGTACTAACTGCAGCATCAGTAATAAGTTGATCTGTGTTTTGCTCTAACAAGTATATAAAAGGTATGTGGGTATTAGACCATGTCTCGGTTTCCCAAGTATTCTATATTTTGGGACCTATTTCATTATACACTTATTGAGTTCAGTCTTTGGCCTCACGTCGGAGGTCCACAAAGCTCATTTTCATCACATGCAATTTCACATATAAAACAACTGCCCCTCTTCACGGGGACCATTTACACTAGCTATAGAATACCCGCCTTTTTTTTAACAACCTTCCATGCATAACTAAATCCTAAACAACGTTATTTTGGCACTTCTTATGCACTTTATGAACGACTTTTAAGCCATTTAAACAAATATTAATGCTGTAATTTTTATGAGACAAAGGAAATATTTGATGCGTATCCAAATGGGTAATATATTAAATAATTATTTAAAATATTTAACAGGGAAGAATAAGAAGGTTATATGAATATTAAGCATAACAGAGTAATTAGGTACGACATTATTTTATTAATGTATAATCAGGATGGTTTTTGTTTCGACCTCTGCTTAATCTCAATTCACTGTATAGATCGAAATGATACAATTTCAGATTTTTTAGTCAGAATCAGATAGAAATTTAATATTGAAACAACTACAAAAATCGAAAGAGGATTTTGACCTTGAATTATTGTAAAATGGACTGTGATGGCGATTTTGGGTCACTATTAACCAGCTGGGAAATCTGGTCCATTAATTGTTATGGTCCACAGTACTAGAGGTGGGCAAAAAACCGGTTGGCCATCCGTAACTGATTTCAAAACTAAGTTGGAACCAGATTGAAGTCGATCGTCGGATTCAAACAGGGAGGTCCTGAGCATGTGCCACTAGGGCCCACAAGATTTAGGGGCTCATTTTCAAAAAATCAGACTATGTGGGAAAAAGGATATTGAAAATAACTTGGGCCCACAATTATCTATTTCTCATCAATTTAAATATATTATCAGAACTTATCAACTTATTGAAATTCAGAAACGCCGATAAACTCGTTTTTATGTAGCTTTATAAGCTTAAACTTGTAGCTTATTTAGGCCATTAACCTCAAATTGATAAGTTTAAGAGACGAATTTAGAAGTTTCCAAAGTGTATAAGTTTTTCCAAACACTCAATAAGGATCACTTATACCAGATATGACACGATTTGTGAAAACCATGTACGCAAACTTAGCCGAATATACTAGACTCGAAATTAAATGATATGGTGTCGAAATCAGTGGTCCATGTCCCTACTTAACTCTTTCATTGCTTTGAAATCAAACATATGACTTTAGGTATAACAGATGACAAAATGAACTAAACATCATCCAAGTTGCATCATTAATATATTTTTAACATACTTAGATACACAGTTTCTGTTTTGAATTGGGTTGTTTGGTATGCCCTCTTTTAGTTATAGTGTTTGGTAATCCCTCTTAGCTTAGCATCTAAAAATATAAATATATCAATCTTTTTTTCCTCTTAATCAGATAGATCTAAGAACTTCATTCATAACTATGTATTATTAAAATATTAATCCACATGTTATCAAACAATGTGTAAATGGTTTCTACCATCTTTTATTTAATTATACCAGTTTTTGCTTGTAATTTTCATTGTCAGACTTAAAAAAATAAAGAACAATATGGAATGAATAATTGAAGTTGACAAATCTAGGTTAGTAAATGCATGCCACTAGCCACTAGAAGTAACTATATTGAGCCAAAATATTTGAAGAAGCCACATGATCACCCATGCCTTTGATCATGTGACCCAACCACATAAATCACTATCATCAACCACAACCTCTAATCTACAACTCAATGCAAATTTGTCATTTTCTTTTCTTGTACTCATCTTGCATTATCCAAATTTGGATATATGACAGATGTATATTAAATTTTACGATTTAACATGATAAGAAAGTTTACAAAAAGGTATTTCCGCCTTTCAATAGACCCTCGATCGTATGTATACTTTTATCCAGAATTGTGAACGGGAAGAAATATGGGTTTTACTCGATTAGTCGATATGCTTTAAAAGCTGTCTTAGTAACATAAACATACATGACAATGTACAATTGGTCTTATAGTGGTTTGTTGGGGACTAGGGGGTACGGGCAATAAAATACAAGATGACATGTATTGATTAGCATAAAACAAAAACTCTACCCCTCACATGTGATTTATGGAATATTTCTAGAAGTTTAAATAAAAATAAGACAAATCATTTATGTAATTTACAGGGAACTTATTTGCAACAAATAAAAAAACAGGTATTTTATGATCACGTGGATAAGTTGGAGGTTCAAAATATGTTTTTTCTTTTTCTGCTTATCGGTATGAGACCGTGGGGGGTGGGGTGGAGGGACCATGGCGGGGTGGTTTGGAGGAACCACCTCCCTTCCCCCCAAACGGCGTGGGGGTGGGCGTGGAGGGGCAAGGCAACGCACAACGGGGCATAACGGGTGTTGGGGGTTGCTTTTTGATGGATGCTTGCTTGTGATTGGGTGGTGGGTATTTTCTTTTTTATTTTATTTAAAATTTAATGGAATAAAATGGTGTGGTGTGATGTGGTGGTATTTCCTAAAGATGATGTGGTGTGGGGATGGTGTGGTTGCTGAGGTGACAGATGATGTGACAGGAAAAAGTGGTGTGAGTTGTGGTACCCATACCCCACAACCTTAGTTATGCTGAGTTTTAGTGACTTATTCATGATGAGAATTGGAAAGAAGAAAGAATAATTTTTCTTCTTAAAATTTATTTCCTAAATTTCTTCTAAAAAATAGGAAGATTTGTAGAAAAATTACTAAAAGATTATCTAGAAAAAAAAAACTCAATTACCTAATTAGCCTTAAAATATCATAATTAATTTAAATATTAAGGGTGAAATTGTAAATTTGGTAATATTTTTCCTCTTTCCAGGAACACGAAATATTATGAATTTCTTCTCTTATTTCCTACTCGGGAGCACGAAAAATGAAAAAAACTCCTAAAAAATCTCTTTATTTCTCTTCTTAATTTTCTCTTGTTTTAGTTATAACTTCTAGAACATGGTGTTAGGGATCATCTAACCGAGTCGATCTAATACTCACGAGTTGCTCGAGATTGGCCCCAGATAATAGAAGTCGACTTGATTGAGTATTAAATATTAGGCTTGTAAAGCTCACCTAGTCAGTTTTTTACGTATGTTCATCATTTACATAATTGGTAGATGCAAAAACTGTTTTTTTAGAAAAAATCCGGTTCAAGTTTAGCTAACGAAGGTCAAAACTGGTTTTAGGAAAAAACCAGTGGCTTTAAACCGGTTTTCAGTAGGTCGGGGTATATCCGGCTAAAACTGGTTTGGGCTGATTAAAACTGGTTTTTTCGGTTTTTAAACCCGTTTTAAGGACCGGTTAACAAAAAACTGTTTAGACCGGTTATGATAAAAAAAAACTGGTATATTTTTGCACATCAACCTAAGACTGCGTATTTGGTCACCCCTGCCACATCTGCGCCACATCAGCTTTCTCTCTCCTGATCAAACACACGACCAGACAGCGACCAAATGCCCGTAATGGGTGACCGATCGACTTTTTTTTTTTAAATTTAAATTTCATTAATAATTAAAACATTACATTAAAAATAATTTAAAACATTACATTAAACGTAATTAAAAAAACATTAAAAAAACTACTGGTGGTTTGTCGATTCCAAATGTGTTCCACCAAATCAGATCTAAGATTAAGATGAGTTTGTTGATTATTGATCTCCCTGATAACCTGTAATACTTCTTCATGTGATCGTACGGGGTCGGCTTCACTATGTCGCTCTTCCGGATGAAAGTCGGGACATATGGCCCTGCCTTTGTCTTTGATAATCATATTATGTAATATGATACAAGTGTACATTATATCCCTTATTTTGTTAACATTTGGGGACCTTGCAGCCGTTTTTATTATACCCCATTTTTTCTTTAGAACGCCAAATGCTCGTTCTACGTCGTTCCTTGCAGCTTCGTGTGCTTTCTTGTAGTTCACCCGCTTAACATCATTCGCATTTGGGTGTGAAATGGACTTAACAAGAACAGACCATTCCGGATATATCCCGTCAGTAAGATAATATCCCCATTTGTAAGACACACCGTTTGCCAAAAAGGGTACCTCAGGTGCTTTCCCGTCTTTGAGATCATTGAAAATATGGGATGCTTGTAACACGTTGATGTCGTTGTTCGACCCGACGACACCAAAGAACGCCTGCCAAATCCATAAATCTTGTGAGGCAACCGCTTCAAGTAAGATGAATGGTTCGTTCCCGTGATCCCCTCTAACATATTGCCCACGGTAAGCATTTAGACATTGAGCCCAAGGCCAATCAGTACAATCAATGCTTCCTAGCATACCGGGAAACCCATGTTTCTCCTCATGAAAAGCGTATAGCTTCGCCACATCAGTATGAGTAGGCTTTCGCAGAAACTCATCTCCATACAAGTGCATAACCCCTTTACAGAACTCTGCGAGACTAGCACGGCTAGTTTTCTCACCAATTTGTAAGTATTCGTCTAGAGCATCCGGTACGGTCCCGTATGCTAACTGACGAATTGCAGACGTGCACCTCATTAGCGGAGAAGTACCTGGGTTCCCGAGTGCATCATATCGTTGCGCAAATAATGGGACGGTATTAGTGAGATCGCGAACAATGCGTGTGAAAAGATCACGACTCATCCTGAAACGTTTGCGAAAATCATGCTCGTTATACGTCGGATTTTCAGCGAAGTAAGCTGCCACGAGACGGTCATTCGCACCGCCACGGTCCCTATTCACGTATCTTCTAGGAGTTCTAGGGATAGTAGAACTAGAACCTTCAAGAAACGCGACCGCCGTTTGTAAAAAACCAAGATGTATAACCCTGTCCTCTTCCTCGTCGCCAAAAACGAAATTAGCGACACTCATTTCATCGTCGGAACTCATTTTTAATATAGTGTGTGTGATGTGAGTAAGTATGAAAAAAAGAAATGAGAAGTGTGAAATTTTTTAGAAAATGATTGGGTATTTATAAGGTAAAAAAATGGTAAAAATTGAAGAGATGTGGGGCAAACTAACCGTTTTTATAGTCGTTGCCCCATTAATTCCTTCGTTTCCAGCCGTTCACCAACGGTCGACTCCCTGACTGTTCAAGGGGTCGACGCGTCGAGCATGGGGCCGTGTAACGGGGGCAACGCGTCGAGCAAGTCCATGTGGCCGGTCGCGACCCCCCATTCGGTCGTGCATAACGGACGGTCTAAGGGTTATCATGAGAAAGTTTGGGTTGGTTAATACGTTATAGGCCGGGTTTTTCGGTTAATTTATTTTGGTAAAGTATTTGATTGGGGTTGGGCCCAACAGCGAGCAACTTGTTTAGTTTTGGCCCAATAAGATACTTGTTATTGAAAATAGCCCACGATAAAAATGTAATGCTATTTATACAAGTATTTGTCTCACTCAATTGGAGGTTTTACTTATAATCGGGTAAAGTTAATCAATTTTGGAAGTGACGATTTCAATAAACTGGAGCTCGAGCTCGACAATTATGCCTTGATCTAGCTCGAGTTACGTTTCGGAATTCAGGATTTTGTATGAGTCGAGCTTGAGCATGCCATTTTATTGACTCATTTGACTCTATTACACCTCTAATGTTATTGCAAATAAGTTACATCCAATTAGTTGAAGGGATCAACAATTGCCCATAAAAATAGGGAATTAATTTTTACACCATATTTATTGATATATCTTTTTTTTTTAATGGTAAGTTAGTAAGTTAGTGGTTCGAGCATAGACAGTGACATCCACAAGGGGCAGTATGTCTTCCCTCAAACCTTCCACCTATGGGGAATAAATCCCACCACCAAAGTCCACGACGAGACTTGAACCCATGACCTATGGGTCATGGGCAACACCTTATACCACTAGGCTAGAAACCTTGGGTTTATTGATATATCTACCACACTATACAAGTACTCTTGCAGACTATATAATCATATAAAACAATTATTATGGTAGATGAATTAAAAGGTATGTTCATCGTTATAAAAATAAGTCAAAAGTGTCCTCATTAGCAAATATTTGTAAAAAAAGGTGCTGTATGTAAAATTAAGAGGATTTGGCAGAAGCACTTGCAACTAGGTAAACACTGGGGATATTTTCTGTAACTTACGTGAGTAATGACCGGGGAGAATCATGGTTACCACTCACCAGCCAAGAAATGGCCGGACTGGAACAACCGGTCACCGGTGGTTAAGTGGTTATCTGTGATAGTTAAGTGTGCTGACGTCATGTTATACGGTGGTGCAACTTGCTTAATTACCAACTGCGGGGGTGTTTGGGAAAACTTATTTAGGGGAGCTTATGGCTTATAATTATAAGCCTTAATAATCCCTTTTTAAAGGGATTATTTAAGCTTATATAAGCTTATAAGCCATAAACCCCTTTAAATAAGCTTTCCCAAACACCCCTGCTTGCCCTAATTTTGATCACATACATATACTAGCGGTGCATCTAACAGATCCTCGTCCTCCTCCGGATTCTGGGATCAGGTAACTCTTATACGACGAAATACTACATGCCCAATGCATTCGCTCAAAATTTCGCACGAATACTTTCTGATAAGCTCGAATTGAATAATAATAAATTGTGTAACCTGTTGGTTCATTTATAACGTATAAGATGTGATAGAAAATAGTCCGGATGTTCTATAATTATGGAATTTAAATTCATCAGTTCATCGCCATTTGTTCGTTGCTTCTGGATCTCTAAGTCAAATATGGATTTGGCTTTGTTCATATAATAATTTCGATATAGTCAAATTCCGAGCTGCAGTTTTCATAGGTCATCCTTTATCAGTTTGCCAATTATGCATTTGGTTGTAAAATAGTATTCTGAATCTGAACACATTAAAATGTAATTGGGTGCCTGCTTGTATAGATTATTACACCACAATCAGATTTTCGATTTGTTATTCTGCTATTGTGAGGTTAACCATTGGAAATGTTCTTAGGAGTTTGAAGGTACTGGATGCAGATTTGTTATACTTTTTTTTTTTACTTCTGATTCTTTCTATGCATATTCAAGGACATTTTTGTCATTAAACTAATCTCGGTTTGGTAATTTAATAAGAGGTAAATAACTAAAATTAGGAAACAGAGAAAGACAGTTAGAGAATATGATACAAATTCATTGATAAAATATGTAGCGAAGGATTGAAACGATAGGATTTCTACAATCACAACATGAACAAGAAACTCATTCTAAAACTTCTTGAATCTCATCCAATGCATAGTTGTTGGTCGAAACGTTTGCATAATTCACTTTGTTAAACCGAACAACAACCGGGTAGCGAGTCTTTGGGTCCTGCACACCATTATTATTTTATATAAAAACCAACATTTAATACCAAATTATAAACATTTGATTACATAATACAAAGTATTAGGTTTTACCTGATCTACAGTCACAACCGATCCCACTCCTTTGAACCAGTAGGACTCCTTCCTCAGAATTCTCACCTGTGTGCAGAAGATCATATCATTAACAGTTAAAAATCAAATACTATAAGTTATAACTTTAGTTTCGTTTTTTGAAAAACCGCAACTGTTTTATGGTTTCTCATGTTTATTTTTAAGGAAAATGATAATGACAGTCCCAAGGGCTGTAAATAAGATGCTAAGACACGCATAAAAAACTTGTACAATAATCAATAACCACGTCTGCATTTTAGGAATTAACCACCATTAATAAATATACAAACATATTATGCATACAACTACCTCTTAAAAAACATCTCTAAGCACTGTCATTAACAAAACTCATATCTTAATATTTACTTATGATTTTAGGATTAGTAAAGCATGCTATATAACATCAAAGTACAATCATATAATTAATAAACACATATAGATTGAAATAGACATATAGATACAGACACATGTAAGTATTTATACCTTTGCTCCTCTCTTGGGCCCAATTGGAGGTGGCTTAGGCTTCTCCTCCTTGGCGGCTTCAGCGGTGGGAGCGGGTGGTGCCGCCGCTGCCTCTTCGGCCCTTACAACCAATCTTGAACCTCTGGTGGTGTGGATAGGTAACATGGTAACCATATTGGGCTTAACCGTGGTTGAGTTAGAGGTGACATTTGGTGTCACTACAAAACTTGAAGCAGCAGATGCCATACTGCAACTTGCCATTTGTTTTCAAGGTGTTGATGAACAAACAAGTTGGTGATTTAATTTCAAAGGGTTTTGAATTTTGATGTAATGGGAGTATCTTTTTTTCTTATGATTTGAGTGAATGGTGTTGGTCGTAATTGAGATGACCAGTAAAGTGTTGCCACGTGTGTTGTTATATCCTTCATTTAAGATAGTGTTGTCCCACACTATTGGATGCTGAACAACTCAGCCCATTCACTGCCTATCCAAATCCACCATTGGATCGGGTGCGATATGCTTATCATAGGGTAATCCAGTTTTGGTTCCACTCATGATCCCATGAGATTTGTTTAAAAGTTAATTGTGGTGATTAATTTTTTTATAGTAGTTTTCAATATTAAAGTAAATTGTGCGTTTAGTAAATTATTAATATGAAGCTTATCTTTGATCTACTAAATTTCAAAACTTACTATTTTTATGTAACGCCTTTAAAACTTACATTTTTAATGTGACAAACTTCCAAACTTACATTATGAGTAATTACTTCTACTTTTACCATTCTGATGTAACTACATTACATTATTTTTTTACCATCGAAATGTTTTCACAACTCATGTCAAGTTGGATATATCTCCATACAGTTTATGCACAAATTAAAGAAATGAGATTAAATGCCTCGGTTGCAAATAGAAAATATAAATATTAACTTAAATAACAAACTTGTAAAAGTAGTTAATTATAAAGCAAATGTTTATTAACGAATATAAGTTAGAATGAGAACTCTGTTAACTTAAATCTAAACATGTAATGTGTACTGATTCACAAAAGAATTTTGAACTGGAACATGTTTAAAAAATATGAAACATTCGCTATGAATATCAGCGGAGTGTTTATTAGAAGTAATTCTTTTGTTACACGAGAAATCATGTGAGAAATCATGTGCTCTCGACAATTTTGTTTTTACACGTCATATTAAATTAATATATTTATAACATTACAACTATAAAATATTCTTTATGTACTGCATTTCCTCTCCGAAAAATATTATTACTTCCTCGGTTTCAAAATAAGGCTAACGGGTATGGGACCACGCTCGGCCCGGCGTGGTGTCCACCTCACCCCCGACGGCGTGGTGCAAACCAGGAAACCCCCCCCCCCCAAAACGGCGTTAGGTCGGCGTGGCGAAAGTATTGCTCGGACGACGCTCTTCCACGGGCGTTGGGGATCGGATTTGAACGAGAAAGAGCCGTTGAATGGCTCTTTTGGTAGCCGTTGGGGATTTTTAAAAAAAATAATCAATTTATTTAATTTATTTATTTCCTATATAAACACACTCAAATATTATCAAAACACTACCAAAACACACTACAACTCTACCAAAATACCCCAACTCACAAATAATGAATTATCTTGGTTCATCATCTGACGAGGATGATGCGTCTATGCTAACAATATACGAAGAACTCCTCGATGATTTATCCGACGATGATGAAAGTGAAGTCTTTGACACTAGAACCGCGAAGCAAAATAGAAATCGAGAAGTTGGACACGAACGGCTATATCGAGATTATTTTGCGGATGATTTTGTTTATGACAACAACGATTTCCAACGAAGGTTTCGCCTGACCAGAAATTTATTTATGCGCATATGTAGCGCATTAGAAAGCAGGTATCCTTTTTTTCAATTGAGATATGATGCTAGAGGTAGGCGGGGATTCACTGCTTTGCAAAAATGTACTGCAGCAATCGAGCTATGGCTTACGGGTCATCCCCTGATTCTCTTGACGAGTACCTACGCATGTCTGAAAGAACTGCTAGGGAAAGTATGTATAGATTTTCACAAGGTGTTTTAGAAATATTCAGCCTATTTATTTCGAAAACCAATAGTAACCGATGTTCAAAAATTATATGAGGCACACGAAGAGAGACATGGTTTTCCTGGAATGCTTGGTAGCATTGATTGTATGCACTGGGATTGGAGGAGTTGTCCACAATCGTGGAGAGGTGAGTACACTGGAGGGCATCATAGAGTACCGTCGTTGATATTAGAAGTTGTTGCTTCCCAACATTTATGGTTTTGGCATGCTTATTTTGGGTGTGCGGTTTCTAATAATAATATTAACGTGCTTGATCAATCACCAATATTCAACGACTTGTTATCAGGAAAGGCACCCGATGATCCTTATACGGTGAATGTCACTCCATATAGATTCGGTTATTTCCTTACCGATGGTATATATTCTCGTCATGCGATATTTGTCAAAGCCTATCGACATCCAGGTGATCCAAAAGAGGTCTTGTTTACCAAAAAACAAGAATCCGCACGTAAGGATGTGGAACGGGCTTTTGGAGTTTTAAAGGCGAAGTGGCACATTGTCAAAAACGCGGCCCGTGCATACGACCTTGAAAGATTAAGATATATTTTGTATGCATGTGTGGTAATGCATAATATGGTTATCTAAGAAAAAGGTCGGACGATTTCTCCATATGTGTCGAACGGTCCCCAACATGCTTTGTATATACCGGGAACGCCAGAATATTTGCATAGGGTTGTCGACATTCGAGACGAAACAACACACGAACGACTTCGACAAGACTTGGTGGTCCATCTCTACAACAACGCACATGCCGACGATGAAGAGTAATAATTTATTTTAATTATTGTAATTTTTAATTTTAATTTCAAGTATTGTCATTTTAATTTAAAGTATTGTCATTTTAATTTTATTTAATGTAATGTAATTTTAAATTATATAAAATATTACTTGTGTGTAAAATAAATAGAAATGAAATGATGAGATGGAAAATAAAATGGTGTGGTGTGGTGGGTATTTCCACCAAATGATGTGGTGTGGTGGTGGTGGTGTGGTTGCTGAGGTGGCGATGATGTGGCAGGCAAATTGGGTACCACATGTGATACCCATACCTCATAGCCTAAGTGATACATTTTCCATTTTAAGGTGTTTCAAAATAAGTGATACACTTTGAAAACATACCATATTTGGTAAATGGTAGTGGAGACCACACCCACTAACTATTTCCTTTAATAAAGTGAAAAGACACATTTACCCTTACTTTTACTTTTAAACACTACATCCACTTTAATCAATATATGTAGGACTCATTATCCACTAACTATCAAATTTAATCTAATTAATCTTAATTATCATATTTTGCCTCAAAAACCACGAACTCTAATTTGTATCATTTATTTTGAAACGGATGAAGTATAAGTGATTTACTAAATACTCCTTCCGTCCCACAAAAATACTTCTCATTTCACCAAAAAAAATTGTCCCACAAAAAACTTCTCATTTGAAAATTAAAGGGACCCACTTAATAAATTAATATTATCTCATTAACTTTATTTCATTCTTTATCATTTTTTTCTAAATTTCTCTCACTAATTTTATGTCAATCTCTAAACTAACAATATATTTTAATCAAATTTATTACCAAATACCTCACCACCAATGTAACGACCGAGATTTTGTAAATAAATAAATTGTACAAAAATATGATAATTATGGATAATTCATTTCAGAACCGTCGGAATTGGTTTCGTGTCATTTGGACACCGTTTGATATAGTTAGGGTCGAAACCGGGCTGAATCGGACGATAAAAACTGCAGCCTAGCTGACTGGGGAAGTTCACGGCGCGAACTATGGTTCGCGATCGTGAACTTCATACCGAGACTTGGGGTTTTTCAGAGATGGAGTTCCCGACTGGTTGCCGATCGCGAACTGTTCACGAAACGCGAAGTTCGCGTCGACGCGAACTCTGGTTCGCGATCGTGAACTATTTCAGCTGCATAAAAACGGGTTTAGCCTAGGGTTTTAAGCACCAACAACCCTACTCACCTAACAGCCGTTTTTAGAGAGAGAAAGCTCGTTCTTCGTGTTCTTAGGCTTGAATCTTCATCAATCTTGGAGATTTTATCATCAAAGGTAAGGATTCTTGATTATCTTGCTTACCTATCTTAATTTCAAGCTTTTCATGGGTATCAATGATGGTTTTGAGAACCAACCATACCATCTTTGGGGAAGATGGTCTATCATGAGTGTAAAACACTCATGGTGAACTTGTAATCAATGTGTACAAGCTAGATTGGGGTTCTATGGATAGAAATCTTGAACTAGAGTTCGAGATTTCCACCAAGTAGTAAGAACTTGGTGGTTGGAGATGTCATATTGGACAGATTAGTGATTAGTTATGAATAATAACGAGTTATTGCGTTGATGATGGTATTAGGTCAAGAAGACCTTGAGATTTGAAGTACTTCTTTGATTAAGAAGTAAGGATCTGTGTTGATTAACACAAGTATTGGATAGCATTGCTAAGGTGAGTATATGTGATCTTTTCTGAGTACATAGTAAAAGAGTTTTCACAGTTTAAATGATTCAACAAGTTTTTAGTAGTCTTTATTAAATAAATGTTTTAATAAAGAAATAAAGATTTATTAGTTAGTAGATGATATGAATTGCTATTGACTTGCTTGGTTACCATTAGTATGTTGAATCTTATGATTTGGAGCATTGGCTCAATTAGTTGAATTATTATGTGGTAGCTAAACAATTGGATCATAGATAACCCACACAAGTTGGGGGAGTTAGTGACACCTCCTTGGGGCGGTACCACCTTGCGCAAGGGTAGTGTGTCGAGAAATAGATAACCCGTAAATGTGGGGGAATTTGAGATAACCCGGAAATCGGGGGAGCAAATAGATAACCCGGAAACGGGGGAGTTTACCTTGTTAACCCATATCGGGGGAGTTATTTCGGGGAGGCCCGTTACGTATGTGATTGGCTTATGGCAAGCCTTAGAGTATGTTTGACTATGTGCAATTTGATAATTATTTAATTATTATTTTATTGCAAATATTTTTCCAACCGAGTCTAAAACCCATGTTTCTCACGAGACAATCTTGTCTCACGTACTACTTTTATTTTGGCTATGTACTCAGGTTCGGGAGCTAAGGATTAGGCGGCCCGTAGTTAGCATTTGGAAGTGATTAGCTCGGTGTACTTATTTAATTCCCTAGACTTTAGTTTTTGATATATTTGTAATACCGGTTTTGGTACTTTCTAATTATTCCAAATGTTTTATTTAAATCATATTTTGAGACACTTGGTTTGTAAAGACTTAAGTCTTATTATTTAAAAGTTTTAAATTTGGATGAAAAATCGGTGTGTTACAACCAACTATCTCTTAAAAGCATGTGCACAAGTCAATTGGGAAGTTTTTCATGAGACGGAGAGAGTATAAAAAAAGTGAAAGTAAAAATGTGAAAGGACGTAAAAAGGTAAAGTTGGCGCCACGAAGATACTTTAAAAATTTGGCGCCTAATTTGTCTTTGCAAATTGCAACTCATACTTTCAAAAATTAGTGTTTATGTACCATAATTTCTATAGGCTGCAAGGTATGGGTACTATATGTGGTACCCATATTTCATGCCACATCACCGTCATCTAAGCAACCATATCATCACCACACCACATCATTTAGTGGAAATACCTACCACACCACACCATTTTATTTTCTATCTTATCATTTCATTTCCATTTATTTTTCACACAAATAATATTAAACTTCCATTAAAATTAAAATAACAATACATTAAATTAAATTAAAACTACAAATACTTAAAATTAAAAATAACAATACTTAAAAATTTAAAAAACTAAAAATTTAAAAACTACAATCCTAACTCGCTCATGGTTTTTCGGGCCCTTTCCTTCGTGGCAAGCAGATGTTCAAGATCTTCTTGCGTCATGCCTGACGTCGGTTGCATATTCAAAATACTCAAATTATTGATCATTCTTTGTTCGCTTTGAAGCGTCCTCTCCATTTGAACTTGTTGATGACGCATCTCTATGCGCTCTTTCGTTGTGTCAACGTGGTCGTTTAATCATTTTTCAATTTATTCCATATGCTTGCTCTTCGCTTCCTTTTCCGCCGCATGCATACCCGCTCGTTTAGCCTTGTCTCTTTCAATTGGTCATTGAGGAGTTGGGGTTTCATCAATGTCGTCGAATAGGTCATCTGAAAATTCATCGTCCCCTGCATTAAGGTCGACACGAGAACGACCATCAGAAACATCAACCGATTGTGAACTTTTTGAGCGCTTCGATTGTTGTTGATCTTTAGTAATTGTGCCGATCCCTTTTGGATCCTCTTTTAAAATCAACCAATGTCGATCTAGCTCAAAATTATGGCCATTTGTTTCAACTTTGTATTGTTTCTTGGCGGCCTCCAAAACATCAAACTCGACCATTTCGCTACTTCTTTCCGACGAGAGTTTGTTGTATATACCATTAAATTTTGTAAC
This sequence comes from Calendula officinalis, assembly GCA_963853835.1. NCBI lineage: Eukaryota > Viridiplantae > Streptophyta > Magnoliopsida > Asterales > Asteraceae > Calendula > Calendula officinalis. The sequence continues at coordinate 81,540,042 of OY970820.1, read as the reverse complement.
CTTGTTGTTTATGTCACGCCATTTGCTACTAAGACTATTGTCTTTTCGGTATGGCAGGACTCCCATGAAGCTATGAAATTTAGAATGAATGGCTTCCCAATAGCTTTTAATTCTCATGCCATTCTCGTCCTTCTCGTTTTTAGAAGTGTCACACCAAGCTCGGCACAACGCAATTTCCTCATTTTCCGTCCATGATTGAGATACATTTTGTGAATATTGGGGTTGGTGAAATTGAGGTGCGGTTTGTGGATAAAAGTGAGGTGGGACAACACCCGAATTTGGGATGTTGACATATGGCTCAAAACTACCAAATCCAAGGTTCGGTGGTATATTTTGTTGTGAAGGTTGGTTTGGTGTTTGTGGAGAGTTGTTGTGTGGATCCATTGTAAGTAGAGATGTATGAAGATTGAAGTTTGTAGAGAGTAAAATGGATTAATTGTGTGTGTAAAATGAGTGAAAGTATGTAAATATATATAGGTAAATAATTAAAAAAAAAAGTTTTTTTTTCAATTCCAACGGCTATATAGCCGTTGCCAACGGCTATATTCAGCCAAAATCCACCACCTCCACATTGTGCACGCCCGTGGCCCGTTGTCATCTCCACCCATGCCGCACCCAAACGCCGTTGGGGGGCAGTGTTCCCTTGCCTAGCCACGGCGTGACCGTCCACCTCACCCCACGCCCGATCGAATTTAGGACCGTACCGAGGAGCCATAGCAACGATGCACCAAAACATCGTAACTTCTTCCATCAGAGTCATCATTGGAGATCGTCCGCTTTAACGGCCAATTTAGCTATTTAAATACTCATGGAACTGAAGGTAATTTCATCAAATTCGAAATTTGTTCTAATTATTACTCCGTATTAATTTTGTTTATATGATCTGTTACATGACATACAAGTTGTGATTTAAACTTTATCGTGTTGGAACTGATTAGGGACATGAATTGTGTTCTTCAATTTGGTAACATGATTATGCTGTTATTTGGTAATAGGATCTAAGAAGGCAAAACGAATGAAATTTGGGGATGCTAAAGCTGATAATTTCCCTAATTTGGGAAGAAATGCTTCTTCGAGTCAATGTGATCTAAGTCGTAAGTCATCATCCTCAACAAATTATAAACCTAACAGCTTATCAATTTCATTACCAGTATTATTGTCGTACCGAATGCGAAATTAGGGCAACACATTTGAAACTGATATTACAATGAAACTTAGGTATTCTATCATCCCCCAAATCTCAATAACATATCTGATTGTGGCGGTGATGCGGTATTAACTTTACGACTTCAGGTAAAATTTCTAAGGCTATGATATAAAGGAAAATTTATATTCTAAAATGGTTATATTGTTATGTGATAAAGACTGACAGTAGATGTTATGTTACTGGATTACAGAAAAACCATTATTTGAAATGAACGAACTCTCTTCAAACGGGTAAGATGTTTGCTGTTCTTTATCCTAATATTTATCAGCGAAACATACTTAATTAGTTTTTTTTTTCTTCAGATTTGATTTGGTTTCTGCTCTTATCAGTAGGATACTCCTAGACAGCAATGTATTATCTTCTACCTTGTTATAGACATTAATAATCTTTAATGATATAAATATGTTTGTAAAAAACGTTATATCTAGTGTCATTGATGTAGTTCAAAATTGATGTTAAAGCAGGTTTGTTCACACAGTAAAGAATGTTTGTTAGTATTGTTTTTGGTAATATGGTTCCTGTCCTATACAAGGCTGTGTAAATGTCCTGTCGTGCTATAGTCAGTTCTTCTATTTTTATGATTTTGTGTTCAAATTTATAACTAAGGTTTGGAGAAAAAGTTTATGGTTATGTTATAATTTGCATAGTTGGAAACGTTATGGTTCACACTTCACAGTTTAAAACACAAGTTTGAAGAAAAGTGGTTTATTTTGTGGACTAGAAAAAAAGCTTGTAAAAAAGGATGTGTTGAGAGTGGGATTTGAACCCACGCCCTTTCGGACCAGAACCTTAATCTGGCGCCTTAGACCAACTCGGCCATCTCAACTTTGATTTTCATTTCTTAAATTTTGATTAATATAATTTATTTATTAGGCATACGCCAAACTTTACAACTTAAGAGCTTGCTTGTATTTTTAAGCAGTAGTAATGTAATTATATTCGACTTTATTACAACTGATTCCAACATTAATGTATCATAAATATCATTAAAGATCATAACTTAAAGTAATGTAATTATATTAGATTTTATTATACCGAAAATGCTTATAAAAGCATACATACATACAGAGTATGTCATAATATTATCATTACCAAGTTAGAGACTTTTACAACTGATTTTAGTTTCAATATGACTAAGAAAATTTTCATTATGCTATGTTTGTTAGGTAATTTCTCATTTATCCCATTACAAATTTTTTGACAATGAATTTCATGTTTAACATGTGGATTCATTTATGAATGCAGTTTCTCAACAAATGTGTACGATGATGGCAATGGATTTGACTCCAACAAATGATGATGGTAATTGGGGGATGGTGACGACGAGCTTGAGTACGGTTGATGGTTGTACGAAAACAATAGGATTGTGTAGTATTTCTTGTCAATCCGCTTGTTGCCAGAAGATGTGTACAAGTAAACATGGAACAGGCGGCATTTGCAAAAATGGTCCTTCAGGAACAAACGCTTTATGTAAATGTGACTTTTGTTAAACCTTGTAAACATCCAAATTTTTAATAATCTTATTTGATGACTCTTGAACCTCAGCATTAATATCAGCTCCATTGATTCTTAAACAAAAACTATTATATCTTAGTCTACAAAACAATCTAAAGATCTCGATCGTAACAATAAATTTATTCTATGTAACTTCATTAGCATCCTCCTTTTTATGGATTACAACATCTATTGTTAAATTATAACTTTCATTCTCTTCTTTATTTAACATAAAATAACTCACTTATTTTATTATTTTTTTTTGAAACGACAAATCTAATCTACTCCTAATTACCACCTATGTTCATGACGGGACTTGAACTCCTGACCTCACACTTGAGAGGGAAACACCATACCGCTAGGCCAAAGGCCCTTTGGTAAAAATAACTCACTTGGTTTACATGTTGTCAGTACATAATAATAACTTATAAGATAATGGGTTTGTTGCTATATTTTTCCATCAGACATTTTAATATAAATTGGATAACTTTGTGTTACATTTTATAATCATAATAGTATTTAATTTGATAATGACACTAATCTAAACAAGTAAACATAGTTGATAGATTTTTTTATAAGATTTTTTTTCCTTTTTAGTTAATAGCGACATATTTATTTTGTAATGAAAATTAAAAATTTACAAAATGTAATGAAACTTTATTTTAAGAACACATACATTTAAATATATTATGAAAAACATTATAAAAGTTACATATATGTATTTAAGGAAAATAAATTTACATATTTATTATGAAATACTAATTATTAGTCTTTATTCTTTCTAATATTTTTGTATGAAATTTATTATTTTATTATTTGCAGCTTTAATTGAATCAATGTATTACTTAACTTGATAAATTTTAGTTATATCATAGTTTTATTTTTACCATTTTTAGGATGTAGATGCAAAATTTAACCATTTCTTTCTTTTAATCGGTTCATGATGGGGTTCTAGAAAAATACTTCTACAAAGAAATGAAACCGCTTACTTGAATAACAAATTGGGTCCACTAGAACATAGAATACTCGAATTAGTGACCCAGATTTTATTAGATTGCTCAAACTTTCATTTTGACTTAAATTACATACACATTTACACTTTAATGATTATAATTAGTAATGAATCAACAAAAGTAACTATAGGCATGTAAAAGAAAAAAAAAATCAAATTTGACCTAAATAAAATTTCGACCCTCCATTTGAAGAATATAAGTATTAGTAAATCACGTCGCAACGGAAAATTAACCCACTAATTCTCTTTCATCACATAATCATTTGATTTTGACTTTTATATTGATCAATTAAGTAAATACATAAATAATTACAAATTATAAACATCAATACCGATTCACCAAAAGTAAATATATACAATAGTTATCTTATTATGACAAGCGCATCTAATGTTAGCCATAATTATATACTAACTGTTTTAATGTTGTCCAAGGTTGAAAGCATATTATTTTTAAGAGTTTTTATTTTTTAACATATGGCATAGGAAGTGGTTTTTTTTAACAGCAAAAATGGTGACTCAATCGGAGCTTCAGCATTGCCATCACTTCCGCAACGATCCCACCACAGAAAATATATTGTGAAGGCATAGGAAGTCGTATCTAATACATCTTGAAAGCATATTAGAGTGCATTTAATGAAGATATAATTTTCATTTAAAAAGAAAGTTGTATTTAATACATCTTGTAAAATGGTATAATTAAAAAGAAAATTTGATTGGTGACATAGTATAATTAATGCACTTTTCTTAAACTGTTTTTTTTTGTAGTGGACAATAAAAATGGGACGGATGGAGTACACTAGAGTCTAGAAACTAGAGTAGTAGAGTTTATTAATATTATTTAATGAGTAAATTACACGAAAGGTCTCTGTGGTATATCACTAATTACAATCTTAGTCTCTGGACTTCATTTATTACATTGGACGTCTCTGGTGTATACAATTTGTCACACCCATGGTCCTACTACCCTTCCCTTTTTCTAAATGACGAAAATACCCTTTTGGCCTTTTGTAATAAAGCGAAGATAAAGGACTGTGGATGTAATAAGTGATAAATTAATTAATAGAGTAAATTTCACGAATGGTCCTTGTGGTTTCTCATTTATTACATTCACGGTCCTTTATCTTCGCTTTATTACAAAAGGCCAAAAGGGTATTTTCATCATTTAGAAAAAAATTAAGGGGGTGGGACCATGCATGTAACAAATTGTATACACCAGGGACGTCCAATGTAATAAATGAAGTTCAGAGACTAAGGTTGCAATTAGTGATATATCATAGGGATCTTACGTGTAATTTACTCTTATTCAATACAAATATAGGAAATAATCGTCTCATTAAATGCATTCTAATATATGACAAAGGTTCATTGGTTTGCTTTGTCGGCTTCATCGATCCGACAACAACGCTGGTACAGGATATGTTGGGTGCATCGCTTTAGTTCATCGGATCACCAAAGAGGGTCGGAGAATCGAGGAGGAGTGGGGTGAATTTATTTCAAAATATTCACTTCCTCCGATTCAAAATAAGTGATACACTTTGGATTTTACGAATTTTGAGGCAAAAATTTATAATGATGATTAAATTAGATTAATTAGATGGTTAGTGGGAAATGGATCCCACACTTTTTGAATAAAGTGGAGTTAATGATGTTTAAAAGTAAAAGTAAGGGTAAAGGGGTCTTTTCACTTTGTTAAAGTTGATAGTTAGTGGGTGTGGGTCCCACTATTTTTTGCCAAATAAGGTAATTTTTCAAAGTGTATCACTTATTTTGATACACCCCGAAAAGGAAAGTGTATCACTTATTTTGAATCGGAGGAAGTATTTATTTTTATTTTTGCACTCGTATAAATACATACCACACAACTAAAATATATACTGTATTTTGCAAGTTTAAACTATCCCAAAAATGTACGAGAAAATTATGTTGAACGAGCATTGGGGTGCTAAAATATACATTTTACCAGTGTCAGCTCCCTCCTTGTCACTGTCGCATAATCATGTACTTCACTAGATTTAAAAGTATGTACTTTTTGTAACCCGACTGCGGGTAAAAAAGTCAATATAAAACAGAAGTAATCAATATCATCATCAATTTTGAAACTAAGAAAATAAAATTTTAATCCTACCTACAAAATGAGGATGTGCAATGTTTACTAGACGATTGTATTGTATGTCACATGCATCCTGTACCTTACTGTTTCCCAAAGTACTATACTGCTTAAATGTTAGGCTTTTACGTACCCTCACATGCTTTTTAACAGTTGGATATGCCATAATAATATTAAAAAAACATAGTCAAATAGAATTGAATTTAGCGAAACATTTCACAAGCTGGATGTATATAAGGGTCTTGATAGAAAAAATTATGATAAGTTTATATAATAAAAGATGATTAGCCCTAAATAGAAGGAAGATAAATTGAATAATGAAGACAAATGTGGATAATTGTATAAAATCTAATTCATTTTTATTTTTAAATCGGATTTTTTATTTTTATTGACCGCCTCATTATCAAAAATCCTAAATACATTCTATCGAAATAATCGAACCACATTGTGATTTGCGAACTTCATTTAGTCAAAATTTTCTTCCACAAGCCCGTTGCGTAAGACGGCTACCAACGGAGAAGTCGATTGGGACTTCTCCTCAAAAGACGAGATTATACCCATTGGCACGCCACTTCTCCTCCAATGTGTCGGCTGGATGCATCGGCTAGGGGAAGAGTGGAGACGATATTTAGGTGGGGCCAAGATATTTTAAGAGGATATTGTGTGCGTATATTTTGTAATGATGGGCCCAAAAAAAACTGAATAAAATGGGTATTGATGACATGAGTATGTCAGTTGAATATCGGTTAGAGTGTGAGATGACGTGACGCTAATTTGAAAAAAGCTAATGACTTCAGTTATGTCATTGTTGACACCGGTTCGATTAGTGTACTACAATCAAATAATAAAACAGTTTGATGTAATTTGCTGGAAAATTGAGTACATGAGTTGACACATGTTTCTATTTGAGCTTTCCTTAAATAGAAAGATTTAAAAATTCAGTCAACAACTAGTGCGAGATACTTCTACCCAGAGAGACAATCATACTTCTACCCGGAGGTAGAGATACTTCTATTAGGGAGACATCCAACAAGGGTGCGAGGGGAGTATATGAGTCTATATAAGTATGTGTCCATGTCAATTCATCCAACACGGTTTTTAACTATGGAAAGATTTGTTACCTTTAGTATAAGGTAAAGTAAACCGAGAGTTTTATCCAAACCGCAAATTTATACAAGTTTAATTTAAACCATTTATACAATAATATGAAAATAACAATTAATCATTATTTTGTACATCTAATTGTGATAACATATATGCAACTGAAAAGACCATTCAACGGCAATAATCCGTGCAACTAAGGTCACGGATGTGTGTACTTGTGTGCAATGTCGACCAAATTTTTAGAAGTATACATTTCAACCCTCTTAACTTTTTAACAGATACATAATTACCCTCCGTTTTGCCTATGTTGCACATAACATTAAGTGTAATTAACCGCGCTGACATTTTCTCACATATATTTTATTCAAACTGAAGGCAAAATGATAAACACAAGACTATGGCCTAAAGTTGATCAAAACAAAATTACATGACTTCCGAAATCTATATTCATGTATTTAAATAAAATAAAAAAAACATATATATTATTCCCTCAACCATCTCATATTCTTTGCATTCAATGATCAAAACTGGTATATGTCGAAAGCAGAACAAATTATCCAAGTCCCAAAAAAGACATTCGTGTCAGGTTACTCGTGCTTATTTTCCAATGACGTATTTTCATTTAACGCTTCTTTTTCTACTTTCACCAAAAATACCATTTTTTTGTAGTTGGGACTTTAACGCTTGCTATAACGATGTCGTTCTTTTCCCTATTTTCAAGTCCTTGCTTTAATGCTTCCATCCTTTTCCTGCATAATGTACAATGTCATGATTGCATTATCTTACAGGTTCTACAAATATATTTTTTTTATAATGATAATAAGAATATGTTAATTGTTAATTATAAAAAAAAACACTAGGAGTTGAAGTAACATTAACTTGGCACCTTAAAATAGAAAGAGTAAACGATACTTAATTATCAAAAACGAAGATAGAACATTCAGTTTTGACTACTCAAAGCATGCATGCATTATTGAAAAAGACAGTACTACCCCCAAAACACTAGCCATCCTGTAATATTGGGACCCATTAGCAAAATTAAAAGTGTCAAGTTTCATAGAAGATAAAATGAATAAAAACTACTTAAAGTTTTGGTCTTCCTAAGAAAGATTTGATACAATGTAATGAAACTTGTAATGCCCAAGAATCGATTGATTTGTGCATGCTGATAATATATAATATATGCCTATGTGGGCTGTGAAATAAATTGTTCATAAGCCCGTGATATATTTACAAAAACAGGTTGTAAAAAGTAAAAACCAAGGCAACTCCATGTGATGAAACTTAGAGGTGACAATTTTGACTCATTTAGTTACAAACGGGTTGATTTGGGTTATTTTATATCTCCAACGGGTCAAATTCTACCAAGATATTGCCCGATCCGCCCGTTTTGTGAAATTTAGAAATGGGTGTGTAAATATTACTTGGTATCCGTAAGACGGCCATGCAAACTCCATCTTTGGCGAAACCCGTCTGCACCTTCAACCCCACTTGCAAGAATCAAGCGCCTGCAGTACAAGTTATAAAAAACAAAAAAAGGCTAAAAGATCACTAATAACCACATAATGCAAGAAATATTGCTTTCAATTGCAATAATGAAAAAGAATTTAACTTTTTTATATTCTTGTTAAAACGTTTGGTGGTTTAATAAAGAATGATGGTCATTAACATACCTCTCTAAGGTTGTGGTTTCTGACTCGAGTTGAGAAGCTCTTTCTTTTGCTAAATCTAAAGGCATTGATAAACCTAATTTGTATTCACTATCTTCAAGACGTTGTCTTAATTCTTTATCCTAAAACATTCAAAATTTGTATCTCACATATCATTTAAATTATTATTATTTTTATGCAAATTCGTTATAAAGAGTACCCGTTTTTCTGCACACTCCCGATACAATCCAATTTCTTCTTGACAAAATGGCTCTATATCATTAACTTGCAGACCTGTAACAGGTTTTTAAATAAGAAGCAAACAAATTGATTTACTAACGCAAATTGGACTTAAAACTTACACAAAAAAAGGTTCCTCAATATCCCGTCACACAAATTAACACCTTCGAGTACATGAGAAGAAATTTCAGGAGGAATTATGGGTGATGGCGGCCCCAACATTAAATCATCTCCAACCAAAACCGTTTCCTCCATTGTTGGTTGAGCATCGACTGAACATTCACCGATACAGAAAACACATCACTCCAATTGATTCAACTAATCTTCCATTCGAGAACTTATAAATCAATCTATTTGTAATTGATTTAATATGAACAATTGACATAATAATGGCTTGATTTTTTAGTTTATTAGCTGTTGCCATCAATTGATTTAATACAGTAAACATGAAAGTCCCAATAAAAACAATCATGATGCAAAATCGACATGAAAATATGTAGATTAGGAAATGATCGAACATACCATCCATGATTGTTTCTTTTGATTAATGTTAGCTGCAAATACAAAACAAAAGGAATCAGTAAATGCTGCAAGCATCGAATTTAGAAGAAAACGATATATGGAGTTAATCTGCCAGCTTATGTCTTTTGCGTGAAGCTCTAACAAGCATATATGTAACTGAACATTTTTGAAATCCCAGAATCATAAACCCTAACAACCAAAAAAGAGAAAGTGGTTCTTCACTGTATCAAATAATTTAAATCGGTCGGACAGCCGAGCTACTTGCCGGCGTGTGGACGTTTTCCGGTCAATTTGCCTCGATTGATTCGGGGGGTGTGTGTCTTCTTTTTTTTTTTTGCCAATAAAAGCTGCGTTAAGGTTAAAATGTGAATTAGGGCATGTTTGGGAATGTTTTTTAAAAGTTACTTATTAATTTACTAAGAAGGTAAAATAATAAAAAGATAATCTCTGAATATTAGGAATAATACTTTTTTAATTAATATACAAGCTTTTTATGCATGTTAGTGACGGCTCTTAGGGCTGTCATTAACAAAACCCTTTATTTATTGGTTTTTTGATAAGCTAAAATTAAAAATTAAGGGGTCCCTTAGACTACCCGTAAAGGGAGCTTCCGGTCGCGACCCGCCACCTAGACAGGGCCGACGTGTCGACCCCGTTACGCTCCCTCACCCACGATGCGTCCAATGGTCTGAATGGTCGACTGCACGACCGTTGGTGGCTTGGTGGTCGTATACATCTTGCCTTCTTTCTTACCTATACACACACTGACACACACACACACACACATATATATATATATATAGGGGCGGAACTAGAATATTACATCAGTAGTAGCACCCTTGCGAGGATAAAAAATGGGGAGGTTAGGGGGTTGCGCTCACAACGCCCTTAGTGGCATCCAAGGAGGAGTGCGTCAAAACAAAAATGAATTTTACATAAATGATTCTATTACATAAACGCTATGTTTGATTATGTACACTAAGTCTTCAATAATTAATTATTAATTTCATAAATTATAAGACACTACAAATTTTTTAGACCTAGAATTATAAAACTATAAGATAGACACTTTGAATTCTTTTTTATTTGGTTTGGATTCTTGTTTAGGCTTTGTGTTTTGACTATTGGTTAATATTTTAGTTCTTTTTAAGATTGATTTGGACTATTGATAGGTTATTTAATCCGGTAGAATCACTGCATCGTCATACTAAAAAAAATTCTAAAAAATTTACCCTGAGAGAAAATTTTTGAGTAATATCCCGTGCTACTGCGGGACCCATATTGTAACACCTCAATTTTAATACAAAAATTTGCCCAAAATAAATCATTTTTCATAAATAGAAGAACTATTCCAAAAATATGGATTTACAAAAACCTTTGGTATGAAAATCAGAGTATAAAGTTTGGTGTTACAAAATAGATCATAACCAAAGCTAAGCATAAATCCAATCTAATGTTCTTCTACTCTAGGCCCCGCATCTCTATCCATGCGTACCTAAACCTTCGATCCCGAACCTGAGTACATAGCAAAACAAACAAGGAGTACGTGAGACAAAACGTCTCGTGAGCTACATGGGTTTAGACCCGATAATAATAATAATCGTTTATCCAATCAACCAACAAACAAGTAATTTCGTCCATCTATATAGTCACCCTATGGTGACTCCAAACCTTGCTTTCCTAGCAACATATATCTAGTTATCGGGTTGCCCCCGAGCTAACTAGCAATACTAACGTGCCTAACTATCGGGTTGCCCCCGAACTAGCTATAAGCACCCATAAATCCAACTATCGGGTTGCCCCCGAACTAGCTGGAAACACTATCATATCTAACTATCGGGTTGCCCCCGAACTAGTTAGAAACACCACCATGTCTAGTTATCGGGTTGCCCCCGAACTAACTAGCATCACGTCATCTCGTTCTCACCATAACTCAAAGGTTATGTCATTCTAGTTCTCGGCTATCACATTCCTCATCAAACCAGTTAGTTAATTATTAATCAATAATTCATAACTAACTAAACAATTATAAATCCACTCCATTAAGCAATTAGACCGTAAAACAAGTATACAAATGCAATTCAAGGGCTATGTACTCGATAAAGTCCACACTTACTCACCTTAGCAATACGATGCTCCAACCGAATTCTTGACACCAATTCTCTTGCTTCACAAATTCACCGACTTTCCAAGATGTCACTGAAAGCCTAATACAATGATCATACAATGTTCAACATCACAATCTACTAATAATGTATCCATTTATCACTAGATACCATCAACTAACACTTTTCCCCAATTATGGTGATTTACCAAACCCTAGGTTTAACCAACCCTTATGATTCTTACAAATCATAATCATACACTTGTTTCCTTTGTTAATATACCATCCATTAAGTGTTTACATCATTTATTCACCATAAACCATAACCCCCAATAACTAGGGTTTCAACCCAACCATCAAAATACATAGATCTAAAGCTACAAAGATCAATGAGTGAAGATATACCTTTAACCTTCACCTAGGAGTGAAATCTACCAAAGATTTGAGAAGAAATCAACCAAAATCAGCACTTGAGCTCCAAAATCGCCAAAGGGAAAAACTAGGGTTTACTATTTCATTAAATGAGCCAAAACCCGAATTTATTGCAGACGCCAGGACTTCACGACGCGAACTAGTTCGCGTCGCTAACTCTGCATGTCGCACGCATACTTAGCGATCGTTATGTCATCGCGAACTACTTCGCGCCTCATAGCTAAAATGTCTGGCCCGACTTCACGAACGCGAACTACTTCGCGCCGTGAACTTCACATGCAGCCAGGCTGCACTTTTTCAACTTTGTCTCGACCCGGTTTCGCCCATAACTTCTTCATACGGTCTCCAAACGACACGAAACCAATTCCTACGTTCCTTAAACGATTTATCCTTAATTATCATATTTTTGTACAATTTATTTATTTACAAATTTCGGGTCGTTACAACTATCTACCCCTTAAGAAGATTCCGTCCTCGGAATCTCATCATAGTTCACGAAATCCGGGTACCTCTTCCGAATCTCGTCTTTGACTTCCCAAGTCAAATTCGGCCCAAGTGAATGCTTCCACTTGACCAACACCAACTCGATCTCCTTATTCCGAAGCTTCTTTGTTTTCGTTTCTAATATAGCCTCGGGCTCCTCGATCAACCGGTTCGGGCCGTCAACCCGCAACTCATGCAATGGGATAATATTTTCAACTTCCCCGATAAACTCTTTCAAATAACTCACGTGAAAGGTGTCATGCACACCTTGAAGCTCGGGTGGAAGTTCCAACTTAAACGCTTGAAGCCCGACCCGCTTCAATATTTTAAACGGTCCAACATACCTTGGACTTAACTTTCCTTTCTTACCAAACCGCATCACACCTTTCCAAGGTGACACTTTCAACATGACCATATCACCGACATCCAAGTCGTATGGCCTTTTCTTCAAACCCGAATAACTTCGTTGTCTATCTTGGGCGACTTACATGTTGGTTTGAATAATACCGATCTTTTCATTTGTCACTCTCACGATCTCGGGACCCGTGAGTTTCGTCTCTCCCGCTTCCAACCAACAAGATGGAGTTCTACATTTCCTTCCATACAACGCCTCATAAGGCGGCATCTTAATAGTCGAGTGATAGCTATTATTATACGAGAACTCGACTAACGGTAAGTGTTCATCCCATTTACCACCGAAGTCTAACACACACGATCTCAACATGTCTTCAACCGTTTGAATCGTTCTTTCACTTTGACCGTCAGTTTGCGGGTGATAAGCCGTGCTCAACCGCAACTTTGTGCCCAACTCTTCTTGTAAAGATCGCCAAAATCTCGAGGTAAGCCTCGCGTCTCTATCGGACACAATCGATAACGGAACCCCGTGGAGTCGAACCACCTCATCAACATACAACTTAGCCAATTTCTCAAGTGGCAACGTTTCCCGAATGGCTAAAAATAACGCACTCTTGGTCAACCGGTCAACTATGACCCAAATGGCATCGTGACCCTTACTCGTCTTCGGTAACCCTACTATGAAATCCATAGTTATGTCTTCCCACTTCCCGGCCGGTACAACCAATGATTGAGCTACCCCATACGGTACTTGATGCTTGGCTTTCACTTGTGCACACGTGGCACACTTAGAGATATACTTGGCCACTCTCGCCTTCATTCCGGGCCACCAATAAACCCGTTTCATATCTTGGTACGTCTTTGTACTTCCCGGGTGAATTGAATACTTTGACTTGTGCACATCATACAACAACTCTTTTCGGATGCCACCGAACTTAGGAACCCAAATACGACCGCCTACGGTCTTCAACCCTTGTGCATTTTCGAGAAAATGTTGGTTCTTACCTAACCGCTCTTGTCTTAACTCTACTTTTTCCATAACTTCTCGTTGGGCATTCTTGATTCTTTCGATGATGCTCGAGACGACTTCTATACGTGTTAATATTCCTCGGTTCAGTTTTTCATAGACCTTTCGGCTCAAGGCGTCGGCTACTACATTAGCCTTTCCCGCGTGATACACAATCTCACAATCATAATCGGCAATCAACTCGATCCACCTTCTTTGTCGCATATTAAGATCCTTTTGAGTAAACACGTATTATAAACTTTTATGACCCGTGTACAACGTACACCGAGTACCATACAAATAATGTCTCCACAACTTCAAGGCAAATATAATCGCCGCCAACTCCAAGTCGTGTGTCGTGTACCTCAATTCCGCATTTTTCAATTGTCGCGAGGCATACACGATCACCTTTCCTCTTTGCATCAACACACAACCGAGCCCTTGATTCGAAGCATCACTATAAACCACAAAATCTTCCATACCATCCGGTAACGTAAGAATCGGCGCGTTACATAACTTTTCCTTCAACAAATTAAACGCCTCTTCTTGCTTCTTCTCCCACACAAACTTCTCACTTTTTCTCGTTAACTTCGTGAGTGGAATCGCGATTCTCGAGAAGTCTTGTATAAATCTTCGGTAATAACCGGCTAACCCAAGAAAACTTTTAATCTCGGTAGGAGTTCTCGGAGGCTCCCAATTTGACACCGCTTCAATCTTGGACAGGTCAACCTTAATACCATCACACGTCACCACGTGACCTAAGAATTGTACTTCCCGCAACCAAAATTCACACTTCGAGAATTTTGCATACAACTTTTCCCGTTTCAACACGTCTAGAACGAGCCTCAAATGACCTTCGTGTTCTTCCTCGGTTTTCGAATAAATCAAAATGTCTTCAATAAACACGATCAAAAACTTATCAAGGAACGGTTTACAAACCCGATTCATCAAATCCATAAAAATAGCCGGCGCGTTTGTAAGACCAAACGGCATCACTAGAAATTCATAATGACCATATCGTGTACGAAAAGCCGTCTTCTCGGTGTCGCCTTCTTTCACCCGAACTTGGTGATAACCCGACCTCAAATCAATCTTCGAGAAATAACTAGCACCTTGCAATTGGTCGAATAAATCATCAATTCTCGGCAACGGGTAACGGTTCTTAATAGTTACCTTATTCAACTCTCGGTAGTCGATACACATTCTCATCGAACCGTCTTTCTTTTTAACAAATAACACCGGTGCACCCCACGGTGACGAACTCGGACGAATGAAACCTTTATCTAACAAATCTTGCAATTGGTCATCAATTCCCGCATCTCGGTGGGAGCTAAATCAATTTTAAACTCGACTTGTCTCTCCGGTGGCAAACCGGGCAAGTCATCGGGAAATACCTCGGGGAAATCCCGAATAATCTTGACATTATCCATCGTTTTCTTTTCCTTTCGGCCGTCTAACACATATGCAATAAACGATGCACAACCTTTCGATATACTTTTCCTCGCCTTAATGGCGGTAATCACATTAGGCATGTGATGTCGTTTCTCCCCATACACATACACTTTCTCATTCTCGGGTGTCCTAATCGACACAATTTTCTTTCCACACAAAATCTTGGCTTGGTGCATACCCAACCAATCCATACCGATAACCACATCAAACGCCCTAATTCCCATGGGCAACAAGTCTACCTTAAACTTTCTACCGTCTATTTCTATTTCACAATCTCTATAATACATTCAACCATAGACGTTTTCCCGTCGGCTACTTCTATCTCATAAACCTCATCTAACCTCTCGGACAGCACATTCAATTTACAACCGAACTCATAAGACACAAACGAATAATTGGAACCCGAATCAAACAAAATATGAGTTGGCAAGGAGTTAATGAATAAAGTACCTGACACCACATCGTGTGCCTCCTTCGCCTCCTCCCGAGTGAGTTGGAAGGACCGCCCCTTCACCTTTACCGGTTCCACCTTCTTTTGAGCCGTGGACACCATCGACTCTATTCCCTTCTTCGGGCACACGTTGCTATAATGCCCTTTTTCATGGCACGAGAAACATTCCACATCGGCCAACGACTTGACCTTACAATCCCGGGCTACATGTCCCGGTCTACCACAACTAAAGCAAGACCTCGACCCACTTCGGCACTCGCCGGCATGATTCTTCCCGCACTTCTTGCACGAGGCAACACTTCCTTGTTTAGAGAAGTTTGAGGTGAACTTCCCCTTTTTGAACGAACTAGAGCCGCTCTCGACCTTCCTCTTCTCGCCCACATGGGCCCTCTCGGCAACCCGTGCCTCATTCACTTCTTCCACACCCCGGGCGGCACTAATGGCCTCATCAAGTGTGACCGCCCTCTTGACTTCCAATTGTTAGGGCAAAGCCCATGTCCCTTGTTATCTTATGATTACAAAACAAACAAGTGGGGCAGATCTCATACTGAGCTACTCAGTATAGGTCTGATACTGAGTAGATAGACGTCGATCAGATATGACAGCTCAAAACCTTTGAAGATGATCACAAATGAGTTGCACTGACCTACTCAGTATCGGTCTCATACTGAGCTACTCAGTATAGGTCTGATACTGAGTAGATAGACGTCGATCAGATATGACAGCTCAAAACCTTTGAAGATGATCACAAATGAGTTGCACTGACCTACTCAGTATCGGTCTCATACTGAGTACACGGACCGACCAGTCCGTGAATGGTGCATTCCTTATTTGAGTAATGAATCAAATCCCTTTAATCAAGGGATGCACTTATTAGAATTGGGAGTTACATATAGAATAGGGTTAATTGTAAAACCTCTATACATTATAAATAGAGGTTTAGTCTTTAGTTGTTAAGCATCCTTTTAGATCCCGGTTGATCACTTGTGTGGATCACCGCTAATCCAATTCTAAATGTAACACTTTGTGGAGTGTTCTTGGTTATTCCGCAACCAAGAACACATACTATACGTTTGTGCTTAATAAGAATAATCGTATGACGTATATGATCTTGTCTTTACCGATTTTATTAACAATATATGGGTGGTTGGGTCCTACAATTGGTATCAGAGCGGTTCAAAGTTATCTACAACTTTGATGATCTTTTAACCCTATATATTGTTGAAGATCAAGTCTTTTCATAAAGAAGAACTATGCAGAATTTTCGTCATTTTCTGCGCACGGGTAGAAGAAATGCCGGATCTCCTTCGTTAACAGTCGAATATGTGTGAAATTTGAATAGGAGGTTCTCAACACACAGAGACACAGTCTGACCGTTCAGAATTGCAATTCGAGTTTCTGGTAGAGAGATATGTATGGCGCAAAAAGTCAGATTCTATGCTTTTTATTCCTTACTTTTTGGGCAGCCATGGTAGAAAAATCAAATCTCCTTCTTCAAACAACGAATGAGCGTGAAATTTTAACTGAAGGTTCACCATAATGTGTTTAATGTTTTCACCGTTCAGATCTTCAAAAGGAATCGTTAATTAAGAGATATATATTTTTGAAGATTATTGACGAATATTTATGGTATGTTTTTAATTCTGCGCAACTGTGATAAAACGGCTATTATATCTTTTGTAAGCGTTGAATCTTCATGAATTTTGGATATGATATCCATAACACATACATTTACTCGGTTTCAAAATTTCAGACTGATCAGGAACATATATTGAGAGATACATATTTTCAAAGTTGCTGGTTTTCTGATACTGAGTGTCTCATACTGAGTGGTCAGTATGAGACTGCTGTGATCGTTTCAACCGTTGGATCCTTATGATTTTTGGATATGATGTTGAAGACAGGTATAGGTATGTTGTGTAAAAAATTCATAATGATCAGAAGAATATACTTGGAGATATGAGTTTTTGAAGTTGCTGCAAAATTAGAGAAATGAAATTCTGCATGCTGAATTATACAAGTGAGTATGTTTCACATATTTTTCTCCTTTTAGTCATAAGAAATCATCTTAAACTGAGGAAATCTATAAGTTGATTGATTCCTTAGTGATGTTTCAAGTCAAAGATAAAATATACCGAACAGTTTAAGGAGATGACTCTGATTCAGGGGGAGAAAACACAATGTGATATGTGTTTTCTTTATATGAAGCTAAAGTTCTTTTAAGCTAAGATGTTCATGCTAAGTTATTCAAGGGGGTACGTGTCACACATTATTTTACAATCACTTGAATCATTTCAAACTGAGGAAATCTACTAATTGAATGATTCCTTAGTGATGTTTCATTACAATTCAAATCTAACGGACAGTTTGAGAAAGGAGTCAATGATTGTGGGGGAGAAAAGTTAGTGTGATATATAGTTTCTTGAAGTACTCGGCGAATAAAGAATATGAAGAGATCTCAAAAAGAAGACGATACAAGACAAGATTGAAGATTGTTTTGTTATAATTAGATAGGGGGAGATTGTTAGGGCAAAGCCCATGTCCCTTGTTATCTTATGATTACAAAACAAACAAGTGGGGCAGATCTCATACTGAGCTACTCAGTATAGGTCTGATACTGAGTAGATAGACGTCGATCAGATATGACAGCTCAAAACCTTTGAAGATGATCACAAATGAGTTGCACTGACCTACTCAGTATCGGTCTCATACTGAGCTACTCAGTATAGGTCTGATACTGAGTAGATAGACGTCGATCAGATATGACAGCTCAAAACCTTTGAAGATGATCACAAATGAGTTGCACTGACCTACTCAGTATCGGTCTCATACTGAGTACACGGACCGACCAGTCCGTGAATGGTGCATTCCTTATTTGAGTAATGAATCAAATCCCTTTAATCAAGGGATGCACTTATTAGAATTGGGAGTTACATATAGAATAGGGTTAATTGTAAAACCTCTATACATTATAAATAGAGGTTTAGTCTTTAGTTGTTAAGCATCCTTTTGGATCCCGGTTGATCACTTGTGTGGATCACCGGTAATCCAATTCTAAATGTAACACTTTGTGGAGTGTTCTTGGTTATTCCGCAACCAAGAACACATACTATACGTTTGTGCTTAATAAGAATAATCGTATGACGTATATGATCTTGTCTTTACCGATTTTATTAACAATATATGGGTGGTTGGGTCCTACAATATGATGAATTCCACAGTCCAAGAGTTGATCTTCCTCCACTCAGTGAGAAGATTTTCTTTTACAGACCAAGAGAAGGAGAACCTCTTCTAAGTCCTCCTATGTGGGCCATTGTTCAAGAACACATTGATGATGTAGAAGCCATGTCTGATAGTGAGTCAGACAATGATGATGATGATGATAATGATGATAATAGTGGTAATGGAGCACAGGCCGGTCAAGATATTGAGATGCAGGATGTCCCACAAGTTCAAGAACCAACTATCTCTCCACCTGCACAAGATCTTGCTGCTCCTCATATTGAAACCGATCGTGAAACTGAGTCCTCAGAAGACACACCACTGGTCCTTCACAGAAGAAGAAGGAATGTTTCTCCTATCATTATGGGCGACTTATCATCTGAGGAGGTGCAGCCTGCAAATGTTCCATCATTAACTGCATCTATTCAAGCCCAAAGCTTTATTGCAGCCACCGCTGACCTTCCAGGTCCAGAACAAGCTCCACCTGCTCAACCAATTGAGGAACCTCATGTTCCTCTTGATGTGGAGATTCAATATGCACAATCTGCACCGGAAGGTGCTCAGCATGACAGAGGGGTCGGTATTGAAGATGTTGGTGCTGCACATCAACAAACACATGATCCTGCACCGACCTCTGCAGATGCTCGAAGGGAATCTGACAGAGTCTCAGGTATGAATTTCTAAAAAGCCTTAAACTTATATATATATATTTCATTCCCAAATAGAGACTAAGTATTGTCCAGTACCAACTCAATACTGACCAAAGTCTCAAACGATCTTTCAAATATATATCCTCTTATGGCCAACATAGCTAGCCCACTGCTGCTATGCAAAATTCATATACTGAGCACACTAAATTGATCATTGTCAGTCTACAGTTGTCTCAACATTTAAAGAGACAATGGTGGTTGATGTCATACTGACACCCACTGGTGCTGCTTGAATAATGTCCAACTTATTTTTGAGTTGGGTAGCATCATTCAAGAAATGATCCCAAACCCTTAAGCCACAAAATCCAAAAATATCCAATGGGGTTTAGCCACATTTCTGTTATCACTCTCATACCGAGTGATAAACATTGAAAATAACAAGAAGCACATCCCAGGCTTCGAATTCCCACACCCAAACCTTTTAGTAAATGTGACTTATCCTATACTGAGCTACTTAAATTTTCACACTCACCTTTACTAAAATCTTCTTACACATGCTATGCACAAGTCCACAATATTTCATCCTATACCAGATGAAATACAGACTTCACAAACTCTGTTTATATGATTGTAGAATTAAACAACACCACAATTCTATTTGATAAACCTCTCTTTCTAACCAGTTTTACATTTTTGTTTCTTTAGCACCAACTGTGCAGGGTATTCAGGCATCTCAAGCTGCAGCAGACCAAGTGACTCTGCAAACAATCATGCAGCACATTCTGGCCATCCAACAAACTCAAAATGTAATACTAGCCAGAATGGACAAGATGAGTGGTGATATTGATCTAATAAAACAGTCAGTATCACTCCTTCAACAACCACAGCAGCCTCCACAAACTCCACCAGGTTCACATGGTGACCACAATGCAGAAGGAGAAGGAGAAGGAGGTGCTGGTGATACTGATGCTGCAACTGAGCCCATGCCCTCCCCTACTCTTGAACAACCTGAAGGGGACATGGGTGGTGATACTGATCCTCTTCCCTCCTCATCAAATGATAACAAAAAGGGGGAGAAGAGACAAAGAGATACTGAGGTTGATCAAACTGAGCCTTCTGCTCAGGGGGAGAAAAGAAGAAGATTGAATGAAGATCAACCTCCACAACAACAACATCAGCAAAGCCCTCATACTGAGCCATTTCGCATTCAGTATGAGAGAAGAAGACAAAGAACAAGGTCAGAATTACAAGTTCAAGACCCACTTGAGCCATCTGCTCAGGGGGAGACTCATACTGACCAACCACATCAAACTTTTGAAGAGAATAATTTACAAATTGTGGTCTATAGGCCTTTCATCTGGCCTATTGCTGTTGATGAAGATGAAGAACCAGATTTAGTAAACTATGCACTAAATCTGGTAGAACAAGAAAGTTCTTCATCATCATCCTCGGATGATGAAGAACCAGAAAATCTGGTGATTAGAAGAAGGAGTTCCTTATCAAGAAGACCTATCAATGCTGTTCTCACTTCTTCTGAAACAAGTGAGGAATCTGCTCCTCTGGTAACAAGACAAAGAAGACCTGTTCTTACAAGGGACAGTGATACCGAGCAGGCTCCAAGACTGACTCCTCAACAACTCTGGGCAGAACAAGAAAGATTTTTATATGAGCAAGAGTTGGGAGTCAAAACTGAACCAGAATCTGACCCAGATACTGATACTCCTGGTCCTTCACATAGAATCTCAAGAAAGGGTCCAGACCATATTCAACATTATTGGAATATGGTTGCTGCTAGGACTCAGTATAAGGAACAAAGAAAGGAGTTCTTGAGGACCAAAACATTTCAAAATGTAAGGGGGATACATTGGTTAAATCTGGATGTTAATAAAGTAAAAGTGAAGCTCAAAGAAGGAAGAATTACTATCACTTGTACTGGCTTAACCAGTCCCCCCATGAAGATATTTATTCATGACATTCAAAGAATTGGTCTTCAAGACTGGGTGAAGATCACAAGACTGATCAAAGAGCTTCCAAAGAAATCAACCTATGATCAAATAGTCTTGGATGAGATCTGTGCTGTAGCTGCAGTATGTTATGAGAAGGACTTACTTCATGAAATAGAGTACAGAACACTCAGTGTGATGACTGAGGCTTACTCAAACAACAGACCGGAATGCCTCCATACATACAAGTACCTTAGAAAGTACCCTCTTCCTCCTAACCTTGTATTTCAGGATCAAAAGAGTGTCATATATCCAACTTCTGGATATATGTATACTGACTCAGAGGATAGAGAGTGCTTCATTTCTGAAGAAGATCTACCAAGAGCTCAAATCAGTCACCTTGTTGGACTGAAATGGATGATCACCAAGAAAGAAGACTCTTGGTTCAGAAAGAAGATTGTTGCAGTACTGAATAGCAGAAGGGATGAACTCAAAAGCAGAGAAGAGTTTGTCCACATCAAACAAGAAGTCTTCTATGAGAATGAAGCCATCAACAGCAAATGAAGAAGAAGATATTGTTACCTATGCTGTTGTAATTTTTGTTTATATCTTTGTAAATTGTTTTGTTATCATTAGATAGGGGGAGATTGTTAAGGTAAAAAGCCTTGCCCCTTTAGATCTTAAGATAACAAAACAACCTAGACTAGCTTTGATTAATATGTAGAATAATATAGCTAAGTTTAGGTCTGATACTGAGTGATCAGTATTGGAACTCAGTATCAGTACTCAGTATCAGATAGTGATACTGAGTAGAAGGACTGAGTGATACTCAGTATAGTAACGGACTAAGATCAAATCCCTTGATCTTAGTCATTTTCCTTACTTAGTCCTTCGGTTACTCCTTTGCTCTTTATGTAAGATCTCTATAACATTATAAATAGAGATCATCTTACAAAGGAGTACTTACCAATTTACTTTACACATTCACATCTTTTGTAATTGATCAGTGGTCTTGTTATTCCGCAACAAGCCACACTTAGTGGATTTATACATTGACTATATTCTTGTGTTATCACTCTAATATTTCTCTAAGTATAATATTCTATCAATTAACATTATAAACCAGGGTTGTTGTGACCTAACACCAATTGGTAGTCCCATGGTAACCCACTAGCATACCGGACCACCCTCAACCTCTCATCCGAGTAAGTTTTTGCAACAAACGGGAGCAATCCCGTGAACTCTCTCGAGTATTCTTCAACCGACATATCACCCTTTTTAAGGGTCACAAATTTCTCATGCATCTTTTCTAAATCCCTCTCGGGACAAAACTTCTTCCTCAACCTCGCGGTAAACTCATCCCACGACATTTTCTCAATCACCTCCCTCCCGAGGGTCTCATACACAATATCCCACCAAACCATCGCATCTTCTTTTAACAATTGTGACGCATACGTCACCATATCGGCATCCTTATACTTGCTACTACCGATAACCCTCTCGGTCTCTCGGATCCACCTCATGGTTACTTTCGGGTCCGAACTACCCATATACACATTTGGCTTACAAGCCATGAAGGATTTAAACGAACAACCTTCTTTCACAACGGGCTTTGCCCTAGCATCACTTTGGCCACCCGTGGAGGACTTCCCCTCCCCGGTGCCACTACCCCCGGCTCTCTCATCCGATTTAGCCTCGGACTCACGGTCTCCTCCCGACCTTTCACGGTCTCCAATAATACGGTGCACTTCTTCGGCCACCGTTCCTTTGATTTGATCGATAATAGTTTGGAGATCCGCCATGGTTACCAGAGTTCTATTAGCTCCGACCTCCGACTCCCCCATTCGATGCATCGACGGTTGACTTTCTTGTTCAACCACAACCTCAACATGAGGTATCTCCTCCTCCCGGCCCTCCGGGGCACTACCACTTCTACGCGTGGTCACCATTTCTTTCAATCAAGACTATACGAAAGACATTTAACATTTAGTACCTTGTGTACAACCCATTAGTCGCATAAGACACAATATCCATAATTATAACAAATTTCATCGGTCCCCTAGGTTCAACCCTAAACTTAACATAAAGTCTCAAGGTCAACCTATGATCTTAAGGAATCTTATATTCCTAATGCTACAGTCTAAGAATAGGATGGTCATCCAACCTAATTCACTTAAACAGTAGCTCTGATACCAAGTTGTAACACCTCAATTCTAATACAAAACATTTGCCCAAAATAAATCATTTTTCATAAATAGAAGAACTATTCCAAAAATATGGATTTACAAAAACCTTTGGTATGAAAATCAGAGTATAAAGTTTGGTGTTACAAAATAGATCATAACCAAAGCTAAGCATAAATCCAATCTAATGTTCTTCTACTCTAGGCCCCGCATCTCTATCCATGCGTACCTAAACCTTCGATCCCGAACCTGAGTACATAGCAAAACAAACAAGGAGTACGTGAGACAAAACGTCTCGTGAGCTACATGGGTTTAGACCCGATAATAATAATAATCGTTTATCCAATCAACCAACAAACAAGTAATTTCGTCCATCTATATAGTCACCCTATGGTTAATGGTGATTTTCGGTTAAAACAATTAACAAAACGCAGCGGAAAGTATTTATCACCATGAACGGATCTTGATATCAATCATACAATTAAACACTAAGAAAATCAAAGAGAATGGTATAAGAATTCATACCCTAGTTGCCTTTGATTATTGTGTATTCGGATGGAGTTGGTGATGGATTGAAACCAAGTATTCAATTAGAATACCTCTAAAAGAAAGTCCACACAACACAATCAAGAACACCAAAGGAGGATGCTAGTCCTTGATTCTTGAGAGCAAAAGAAAACAAAAACACCTACAAGTGTTAGAGAGAGAGAGGGCCAAATGGGTGGTCAAGGGTGAGTTTATGGAGCCATTCAACACTCTTAATGGTGCCATAAAGACCCATCAATGATTTCCATAAACTATTGTTCCATTTGCACTTTAGTCCCTAGTCATTTGTTTCTTCCATTTTGCTCACAATAAAGTTTCAATATTAACAATTAATATTAAACTTATTATACACAAGCTTATAGCTTATATATTAATAATTAATGTAATTACACTAATTACACTAATTATATAATGGTGTTTAGTGTTTAAGTGTGTGACCCTTTAGGCTCACAAACAACTAGCCATATAACTATATGTTATACACGTGAAGCATATTCCAACAGCTCCCACTTGCGCACGTGATAACATCAAGTAGTTATACAAGCAAAGGTTAGAGTCTAGCAACCCGCCAATGCCCCTAGGAGTATATGAGGAGTTTCATAAAATCTTTGTTCAAAGTTTTTCAAGCAGTTTTCCTTTTATTACTGATACTATGTTGAATTTTAGACAAGGATCAATGTCAATCTAAAACTTCAACGATTCTGTTTCTCGATCTATATAATGAAATAGATTACCAAAACCAATCAAGATTCATCTTGATTACCTTTTAGGTGTGGCCACACATACATCTATTCAAAATCATTGAGGGGCCCAGTAGTATCTAATCCACATACGTGGAGGAACAAATTCTATATTGACTGCACGTGTCTGTCATATGCTTAGTGATAAACCCGATAATGGTTGTTATAGCAGCCTTATTCAGGTCAGCGTTTAACCACATCAAGGTTTGCCCCTCTACATACACAAACCAACTTGCATCTCAAGTCAGAGGATAAGTGACAAAGCCTTTGTGAGATTCACTTGTGACATAAATCCAAGAAGTGATTTCTCATAGTTTGGGTCAGTCCAATCGTGCATCGTTATGAGCGACATGTGAGTTTGATTTCATCATCCTTAGTCATACTAAGATAATGTCATCAATGCCCTCAGATTTGTCTTAATAATATTCCCATATTATCAATATGACAATGGACAATTTAGAATATAAAACACAGTAAATATTCAAGGATATAAACATGCAAATATAGAACACAGTAGATATTCATATAAAAACGATCATATCAAATATATCAATTTATTCCAATATAAACTGCTCACAGTTCCATTATCCAAATACTAAAACAGATTTACATGAAACTACTAGCTTGTCGAAGTCCAATGTTCCATTCATATTCAAGATGTTTGGTACAAGACATTGAGTTCGATAAAGCGTCAGCTAGTTAGTTATCTGTTTGAACTTTAAGTGTACGAATTTCGCATATCTCGATAAATCATTCGAATGTAGTGAACCTTCGTAAATAGGATCTAGCGTCATCACGCCTTATTTCAAAACCAACAGAAGTATAGCAAGTATACTTAGTTTCAGTTCAGTATCTCCACCATGACCAAGAAACATATATCCAGTACTTTAAAATACTTCAATGTGTTCTTAACAGCAATCCAGTGACTCTCTCATGAATTCTGTTGGTATATTCTAGTAAGGTCCCCTAAGGACGTTACATTTGGCCTAGTACTTCTTACAGCGTACATGATGAATGTAATAGCCGATTCATAGGGGATTACATTCATCCGCTTCACCACATCAGGTGTGGAAGGTCCTTGAGTCTCACTCAAGTTTACATTGTGTGGCATACGAGGACTTCCTCGTTTGGGAGTACCACTCTAAACCATTTAGAATTTTGTCAATGTAAGCACTTTGACTTAAACCAATTAACCGCTTTGATCTATCATTATAGATCTTTACTTCAAGTATGTATGTCGTGTCCCTACAATCCATCATGTCGAAACATTTTCCAAGCCAGGATTTTCATCTTGTAGCATGGTATATTGTTTCACATGAGTGACATGTCATCAACATGTATGACTTGAGAAACGACAACGCTCCCACTAGCTTTCATATATACACATACTCAGTTTGGGTTTTAGGTGAAACAAACGTTTTGATTTCATCATCAACCAAATTTCATAGTCATAGTACACTACTTTGGCTATAAGAATCCTAATGTCTTTAGTAACAGGCGAGAAGGTTTCATCATTGTCAATCCAGTAGGATTGAGTGTAACCTTTTGCTACTATGAGAGATTTATAGGTGTGTATATTTTCATCCATGTCAACAGTCTTACTGTTTTAAGAAAGATCAACTAAGTTCAAAACTTGATTGTCTCTCATGGATTTTATTTCGCATTCATAGCGTCAAGTCATTTTTCGAATTCAAAATTCGATAATGCAACTTGATAGTTAGGGGTTCATAATGATCCTCGAAACTTGCTCCTCGGCATCGACATAAATCTATATCGTTCAGGTGCATGAAGTGTCCTTGCGGATCTATGAATGGGAACAACATCATCCTGTGGTCCAACATCTATATGTCCAGCCTCAGAATGATATTTGCTAGTGTTACCAGAAGGTTGTGTATCTTCACTTTGAATCTTGTCAAAGTCTATAGTGCTCCCACTTGCTTTGTGAAATGAGACTGTTCTCAAGAAACTCAGCATACCGAGTAACAACCATTTGTTCTCAGTTGGGAAGTAAAATAGTAATCGAAGATATACTTGATAGATATGGGCTCAAGTTTGTTCGGCATGTCTCGTTCCACGAGATCCTCACAACCCCAGATCCTCAAGTAAGACAAATTAGGGACTTTCCCACGCCATATCTCATATGGTGTCTTTTTAACCTTTTGGTCGGAACCATATCAAGTATTCGAGCAGCAGACTTCAGTGCATGCCCCTCAAAAGGATAGTGTAAGAGTAGTAGGACTCATCATAGATCGCACCATGTCATACAGGGTCCGATATCTCCTTCCAGACGCACCATTATCTTGTGGAGTGTATGAAAGAGTGAATTGTGAGACAATCTCACGATGTGAGGGATGATCCGGAAACTCTTGACTCATGTACTTTCATCCTTAATCAGGACTGAAAGCCTTTGTTGTCTTGCTAAGTTGATTTTCTACTTTTACTTTAGAAAGCTTTGAACGTTTCAAAGATTTCATGTTTATGTCTAATCAAGTAAACATAACCATAGCGACTGATATCATTAAAGCTTCCATGTTGATGTTTAATCAAGTAAACATAACCACATCGAATGATATCATCAGTAAAAGTAGGTGGCACCTTCCCTAGTCTTAGTTCTAAAAGGGCCACATACATCAGTATGTATGAGTCCAAGTAGATTTGTAGCTCTTTCGCCAACTTGGGAGAAAAGCTTTCTTGTTATCTTTCCATAATATACAAGAGAGGCATTTTAAATGATTCATAATCATTTGTAAAGAAGCCCGTCGAGTTTTAGTATCAAAATGCGATTCTTGTTTATGTGGAAAAGATGACGATGATCTAGGTAAGTAGAATCCAAACCAATTTGGATTCTTGAGTGCTACATTTGTATATAGAACTATCGTTTGAATTAGGATCATGCATATTAATTTCAAACATACTATTACAATGAATAGTTATAAAAAAATGTTATTTTTCATAAAACAAAATATCATAATCCATTATTCAACAAACGATAAAGCTAAACAATGCATAATTGATAATTGTTCAAAACAATAATTAACGCATTAGGAAGGATAAGATCACAGCTTCCATTCATTTAGCTTTCTACTTCACATTCAATCTTGCACATTTGTGTAAATGTGAGTTCCACAACTAGTGTCATACACTCAAGATTTATCACGAAAAGTATAGAGTTCTATAATGAAGATACCTAATGTGCTAACTAGAACACATTTGTCCTTCATCAACTCTGCCACGTAGGTAGGACAATTCCTCCTTCAATGGCCAGTTTCATCGCAATGATGGCAAGAAATGTCCTTTGCAGGGTGCTCCTTTTTAGCAGGTGGGGGAATCGTAGGTTTGGAAAAGTAAACTAGCTTACCCTTACCTAGACTCTTCCCTTGTGCTTGCGGTTTACCTTCCCTGATTGCAAGAAAAGTATTGGGTAACCCTTGCTCAACCAGTTTTACCATAGCATGTTCAACGATTGTCTTCCCCATGCTATGTACTTTTAAAACACTTTTCAAACTGGTCATAGTCCTTGGATAGTGAGGTAAGAATCAAGCTCATTCCAAGAACTTGTGGTAAGGGGTAACCAAGACGTTCCATTGGATCAAGATAGCATTGCATATTCAAGATGTAAGTGCTAACTGATTGGCCGTCCTCCTGATTGCAAGCATGGAATGCTTTAACTGTTTTGAACAGTTCAAGTTCTGCCTTTTGTTGAAATATCATTTTCAACTCGCTTATCATGTCATATGTTGTGAGTTCCTCGAAGTACTTTCGAATCTCGGGGTTCATGCTCACAAGCATATGAGTAGCAACTTCTTGGTGTTCGTTAAACGTTTCGGTAAAGGCTTGACGAACAGCAGCAGAATCACTGACAGGAGGTGCCTCAGGTAAGGCCTCTTATAGGTGTATCAACTTTCTCATCTCTAAGGACAATCCTTAGAATTCGATATCAGAAGATAAAGTTGATATTAGTCAGTTTCAGTTTTCAAGAACTGATTTTTGAGTGGAGATACTTAGGTTTTGATATTGTTGTTATCTGTATAACAACCAAAGTTCAAAAAATAGTATTTTCAATAATAATTTCTTTTAATCAATTAACTACCCAATTAATTTTAATTAAAAGCTAAGATCCCATTGAGCTTCTATCACCGCATCAGTTGATCTGCTAGAGGTGATAGATCCAATAGGTAGGTGACGATCAACAATTGCATTACAAGTGCAACTCTTAGAGGTATGGGACTTCATGGCACCTAGTGAACAAGCATCTAGGGTCAAGTGGCATGTTTGTCGCATCGTCGCCTCGAGTCAAGGTCTCACCGTTAACTCGATTAAGTCATCCAATGTGAAATCATGTCAAAATAGCTCTAGGTCTCACGCGTAGAGAATAATGACCTCGGATCTAGATTCAAACCACGTCTCACGTGAATTCAAAAATAGAAGCAAGTGATTTACAACCGATTGGACGGCGTGACTTAAATTTTAGGTATGTTAAATTTTAATTAATAAAATTTTATTAAGATATGAATGAATCATGTACTTCATTCATATCACTTCATAAGTCGTTTAATAAACGGTAAAAACATTTAACGATTATTAAGGTTTAAGTTTCAAATCGTATTTAAACTTAGTTTAATCTCAAAACAATTTTAGATTAAAGGTTTAATCATCAATGATTAACTATTATTTTAAGTTTCAAATCATATTTAAACTTAGTTTAATCTCAAAACAATTTTAGATTAAAGGTTTAATCATCAATGATTAACTAGTAATTATCGATGATTAAATGTTTGGATGTTTTAATGTTTGTGTCAAAAAACCATTTTTAATTGTTTTATTTACTTGTATCTAATAGGAAAAGAAAACAACCACAAACATAAATAAAACATGCAACAAATTTTGTGCAAACCTCAACCGATGAAATCCTAGGTTCGGTCACGTGAGTCATCACGACGGACCGAAGGGTCAAACTAGGGGACGGGCCAACATGAACCCAAACGGGCCTACATAAACCCAATGGGCTCCCACTTGCTCCAAGACATTCTTGAGCAAGTAGAACCCAAAATTGTGAAAAAGTGTAATCTGCCAGAAAATTCCAGCAGACTTTGAAGCCCGAAAAGTCACTGAAGGAGTCTTCGTTGGTCTTTCCGGCCTTCTGGAAAGTTGTAGCCCACGACTTTGCAAGCATTTTAGGCTTTTGAATCGCCCAAAACGGAGTCCGTATGCCTCTGGAAAACCTGTTTTCGTACAGCCCTCGCTTTTGTGACGGAAATTTGTTGTTTTCTTCATTAGTCTTCAATATTTTTTATCAACAATTTACAATAAAAAGATAAAATAAATACAATCTATTCTATTACTTTTACATTACAAATTGCCCCAAAAATGGCACCAAAAATAAAAGAAAAATAAATGAAACAAATTACAACAATTAAGCCAAAAAAAAACAAGGCTTTTCCCAAACAACCAAACAACCAAACATCAACCACATTCATTCACAAATGGTCTAGGCTTTCATCGGTTTGCACAAACAAGCAACAATTGACAAGGCTTTGGCTTGGGATATGGCAAAAATACATGTTTTGCCATATCAAAAAACATAATTAAACAAGTAATTCCAAGCCAAATAATCAAAAAATTCAATAAACTAGATTGATTTTTTGATTTTGATTTTGTAACAAGTGACAATAGGGTTCCAAAAATACGTTATTTTAACCTTCATAATTATACAAAACCGAAAATTAAAATAAAAACCCGAAGGGTTTAATTTTCGTCCGATCGGTTTGTAAAAAAACACCAAAATCGTTTGATTTTTGCCACTTTTCACAAAATCTAGCTAATTATATGATTAATATAATGACTCGTGATACCACTAATGGTGATTTTCGGTTAAAACAATTAACAAAACGCAGCGGAAAGTATTTATCACCATGAACGGATCTTGATATCAATCATACAATTAAACACTAAGAAAATCAAAGAGAATGGTATAAGAATTCATACCCTAGTTGCCTTTGATTATTGTGTATTCGGATGGAGTTGGTGATGGATTGAAACCAAGTATTCAATTAGAATACCTCTAAAAGAAAGTCCACACAACACAATCAAGAACACCAAAGGAGGATGCTAGTCCTTGATTCTTGAGAGCAAAAGAAAACAAAAACACCTACAAGTGTTAGAGAGAGAGAGGGCCAAATGGGTGGTCAAGGGTGAGTTTATGGAGCCATTCAACACTCTTAATGGTGCCATAAAGACCCATCAATGATTTCCATAAACTATTGTTCCATTTGCACTTTAGTCCCTAGTCATTTGTTTCTTCCATTTTGCTCACAATAAAGTTTCAATATTAACAATTAATATTAAACTTATTATACACAAGCTTATAGCTTATATATTAATAATTAATGTAATTACACTAATTACACTAATTATATAATGGTGTTTAGTGTTTAAGTGTGTGACCCTTTAGGCTCACAAACAACTAGCCATATAACTATATGTTATACACGTGAAGCATATTCCAACAATGGTGACTCCAAACCTTGCTTTCCTAGCAACACATGTCTAGTTATCGGGTTGCCCCCGAGCTAACTAGCAATACTAACGTGCCTAACTATCGGGTTGCCCCCGAACTAGCTATAAGCACCCATAAATCCAACTATCGGGTTGCCCCCGAACTAGCTGGAAACACTGTCCTATCTAACTATCGGGTTGCCCCCGAACTAGTTAGAAACACCACCATGTCTAGTTATCGGGTTGCCCCCGAACTAACTAACATCACGTCATCTCGTTCTCACCATAACTCATAGGTTATGTCAATCTAGTTCTCGGCTATCACATTCCTCATCAAACCAGTTAGTTAATTATTAATCAATAATTCATAACTAACTAAACAATTATAAATCTACTCAATTAAGCAATTAGACCGTAACACAAGTATAAAAATGCAATTCAAGGGCTATGTACTCGATAAAGTCCACACGTACTCACCTTAGCAATACGATGCTCCAACCGAATTCTTGACACCAATTCTCTTGCTTCACAAATTCACCGACTTTCCAAGATGTCACCGAAAGCCTAATACAATGATCATACAATGTTCAACATCACAATCTACTAATAATGTATCCATTTATCACTAGATACCATCAACTAACACTTTTCCCAAATTATGGTGATTTACCAAACCCTAGGTTTAACCAACCCTTATGATTCTTACAAATCATAATCATACACTTGTTTCCTTTGTTAATATACCATCCATTAAGTGTTTACATCATTTATTCACCATAAACCATAACCCCCAATAACTAGGGTTTCAACCCAACCATCAAAATACATAGATCTAAAGCTACAAAGATCAATGAGTGAAGATATACCTTTAATCTTCACCTATGAGTGAAATCTACCAAAGATTTGAGAAGAAATCAACCAAAATAAGCACTTGAGCTCCAAAATCGCCAAAGGGAAAAATTAGGGTTTACTATTTCATTAAATGAGCCAAAACCCGAATTTATTGCAGACGACATGACTTCACGACGCGAACTAGTTCGCGTCGCTAACTCTGCATGTCGCACGCATACTTAGCGATCGTTATCTCATCGCGAACTACTTCGCGCCTCATAGCTAAAATCTCTGGCCCGACTTCACGAACGCGAACTACTTCGCGCCGTGAACTTCACATGCAGCAAGGCTGCACTTTTTCAACTTTGTCTCGACCCGGTTTCGCCCATAACTTCTTCATACGGTCTCCAAACGACACGAAACCAATTCCTACGTTCCTTAAACTATTTATCCTTAATTATCATATTTTTGTACAATTTATTTATTTACAAATTTCGGGTCGTTACAACTATCTACCCCTTAAGAAGATTCCGTCCTCGGAATCTCATCATAGTTCACGAAATCCGGGTACCTCTTCCGAATCTCGTCTTTGACTTCCCAAGTCAAATTCGGCCCAAGTGAATGCTTCCACTTGACCAACACCAACTCGATCTCCTTATTCCGAAGCTTCTTTGTTTTCGTTTCTAATATAGCCTCGGGCTCCTCGATCAACCGGTTCGGGCCGTCAACCCGCAACTCATGCAATGGGATAATATTTTCAACTTCCCCGATAAACTTTTTCAAATAACTCACGGGAAAGGTGTCATGCACACCTTGAAGCTCGGGTGGAAGTTCCAACTTAAACGCTTGAAGCCCGACCCGCTTCAATATTTTAAACGGTCCAATATACCTTGGACTTAACTTTCCTTTCTTACCAAACCGCATCACACCTTTCCAAGGTGACACTTTCAACATGACCATATCACCGACATCCAAGTCGTATGGCCTTTTCTTCAAACCCGAATAACTTCGTTGTCTATCTTGGGCGACTTTCATGTTGGTTTGAATAATACCGATCTTTTCATTTGTCACTCTCACGATCTCGGGACCCGTGAGTTTCGTCTCTCCCGCTTCCAACCAACACAATCGATAACGGAACCCCGTGGAGTCGAACCACCTCATCAACATACAACTTAGCCAATTTCTCAAGTGGCAACGTTTCCCGAATGGCTAAAAATAACGCACTCTTGGTCAACCGGTCAACTATGACCCAAATGGCATCGTGACCCTTACTCGTCTTCGGTAACCCTACTATGAAATCCATAGTTATGTCTTCCCACTTCCCGGCTGGTACAACCAATGATTGAGCTACCCCATACGGTACTTGATGCTTGGCTTTCACTTGTGCACACGTGGCACACTTAGAGATATACTTGGCCACTCTCGCCTTCATTCCGGGCCACCAATAAACCCGTTTCATATCTTGGTACGTCTTTGTACTTCCCGGGTGAATTGAATACTTTGACTTGTGCACATCATACAACAACTCTTTTCGGATGCCACCGAACTTAGGAACCCAAATACGACCGCCTACGGTCTTCAACCCTTGTGCATTTTCGAGAAAATGTTGGTTCTTACCTAACCGCTCTTGTCTTAACTCTACTTTTTCCATAACTTCTCGTTGGGCATTCTTGATTCTTTCGATGATGCTCGAGGCGACTTCTATACGTGTTAATATTCCTCGGTTCAGTTTTTCATAGACCTTTCGGCTCAAGGCGTCGGCTACTACATTAGCCTTTCCCGCGTGATACACAATCTCACAATCATAATCAGCAATCAACTCGATCCACCTTCTTTGTCGCATATTAAGATCCT
The DNA here is from genome assembly GCA_963853835.1 of Calendula officinalis. NCBI lineage: Eukaryota > Viridiplantae > Streptophyta > Magnoliopsida > Asterales > Asteraceae > Calendula > Calendula officinalis. Next base: position 81,505,961 of record OY970820.1, on the reverse strand, counting down.
TTTGAGTAAACACGTATTATAAACTTTTATGACCCGTGTACAACGTACACCGAGTACCATACAAATAATGTCTCCACAACTTCAAGGCAAATATAATCGCCGCCAACTCCAAGTCGTGTGTCGTGTACCTCAATTCCGCATTTTTCAATTGTCGCGAGGCATACGCGATCACCTTTCCTCTTTGCATCAACACACAACCGAGCCCTTGATTCGAAGCATCACTATAAACCACAAAATCTTCCATACCATCCGGTAACGTAAGAATCGGCGCGTTACATAACTTTTCCTTCAACAAATTAAACGCCTCTTCTTGCTTCTTCTCCCACACAAACTTCTCACTTTTTCTCGTTAACTTCGTGAGTGGAATCGCGAATCTCGAGAAGTCTTGTATAAATCTTCGGTAATAACCGGCTAACCCAAGAAAACTTTTAATCTCGGTAGGAGTTCTCGGAGGCTCCCAATTTGACACCGCTTCAATCTTGGACGGGTCAACCTTAATACCATCACACGTCACCACGTGACCTAAGAATTGTACTTCCCGCAACCAAAATTCACACTTCGAGAATTTTGCAAACAACTTTTCCCGTTTCAACACGTCTAGAACGAGCCTCAAATGACCTTCGTGTTCTTCCTCGATTTTCGAATAAATCAAAATTTCGTCAATAAACACGATCAAAAACTTATCAAGGAACGGTTTACAAACCCGATTCATCAAATCCATAAAAATAGCCGGCGCGTTTGTAAGACCAAACGGCATCACTAGAAATTCATAATGACTATATCGTGTACGAAAAGCCGTCTTCTCGGTGTCGCCTTCTTTCACCCGAACTTGGTGATAACCCGACCTCAAAAAATAATATTTGAAATCTGATAAATTTGAGCTCCACGCGCTTTGATGATTCAATTCTCCACTCTCTGACATGTGTCACACTCTGGTTGGCCAGACCCTTTTATTTTTCCACCCACTTAAATTTTTTGGCTATATCTTTTTTTTTCTTTGAAAAAAAAAATTCTAAAAAAAACCAAAGTTCTTAAAATTAAATGCTTTACGAAATAAGCATAGTCATTAACATTTGAAAAAAATATTTTAGATCATTTTATATTTTTTGGATCATTGTTGATTTTGAAAAACCAAAATTTGGATCATTTTGTAAATTTTGGATCATTGTTAAATTTGTAGAAGCAAAATTTTGGATCATTTTATAATTTTGGATCATTTTGCTTAATTTGAATCTTTGTTAATTTTTGGATCATTTTATAAATTGTGGATCATTGTTAATTTCTCATCATTAAAAACTCATGACGAAAATACCCTTAATGACCACCATTGGTTGAAAATTTTCCTCGCAGTCCTCACCGGGAAAAGAGTCCTCACCAGATCCGGACCCTATATATATATATATATATATATATATATATATATATATATATATATATATATCCCGATTCAGCGCAGAACCGTTATATATATATATTAATATATTAATAATTAATAATTTAATAATATATTATATATAAAATAAATATTATATATATATATTAAATAAAAAGAAAAATCTATAAAAAAAAAAAATTGGTCGCCGATTTGGTCGCCCCTTACGCCTCTTTGGTCACTGTTTGGTCATGTGTTTGATAAGGAAAGAGAAAACTGATGTGGCGCAAAGGTGACAGGGATGACCAAATTGGGTTTGGTCACCCATTACGGGTAGTCTTACTTCTTGATTTTGGCTTCTCAAGAAGTTTTTGATAAGCCAAAATTAAAAATTAAAGGGTCCCTTACTTTTTGATTTTGACTTCTTAAAAAGTCAATAAATTAATAACCACTTTTAAAAACTTTATTCAAACATGCCTTTAGTGTTCTTTCTTCGCCAAATATTATTACATAACTATGTTATCCGCTAAAACAAAATACTTTGATTTTTTGGATTTGAATTTACAAGTAATATTAAACATGTGATTAGTTTTAAATTAAAAACCAATAGAGAAATGATAAATTATTTCTACATTTTTTTCTTACTCATAATCCTACCAACTTCAAAACTTGACATGTATAATTCATTAACTTTCTTTTTTCATATAATTCTCTTAATTTTGACATTTTTCTTAATATATTGAGTAAGAAGATAAAAATGAACAAATAATAAGAAGCAAGTTCTCAACCAAATAAATAAAATAAAAAGTGTAACATCTTAACCTTTCTTTATCAAGAGCTGTTAAGAAGATATAACCCTTTGTCTAGTTGCGAAATATGTTCTGACATTTTCGTCACAACATATGCACATGTTTAATAACCATTATAGTTCACAAATGTTGTGTGGTTTTGTATATAAAGTACACCACATCAATAAGTAAAACACTTTTGTCTATTGACTCCCGCCTACATAAACCATAGTCAACCAACATTAAGATGGCATAGTGGAAGGAGCTCTGACTTTCAGTTTATGTTTAATAGTTGACTAAGGGGTTGTATGGGAAAGCTTATTTAAGGTGTCTATAAGCTTATTAGCTTATATAAGCGTAAATTTGTAAGCATATTTAAACTTATATAAGCTAATAAGCTTATAAGCACCTTAGATAAGCTTTCCCAAACATGCCATAAATCCAGTATGGTTATTTGTGTCACCTCAACACCACACCAACTTTCTCTCTTTTAACCGAACACATGACCGAACTCCGATCAAACTTGCATAGGAGATGACCAAACTACTTTTCCTTTTAAATCAACCCATTACCTTCAAATTCACACGACTAGGGTTGGCCGGGGAATGAGTTCAAGAACAACTATGAAGATAATGTGTTTAGATTGCGTGAATCTAAGTCAAAAATTTAACTCCGCCTGTATAATATGAATATGAAAAATCTCTTCAGGTTACCTATTTTAACCAACATCATGTCCTCGTAATTTTGCAACTTTAATTCTAATATATTAGTGCGATTTAAGTTTCATTGCCAAACAATATGACTTTAATTAAATGGGTTAATTTACATACTTTTACTAATAATTTAAAACATCCTTTCAATTCTATTAACTTCTTTTTATTCTCTTTCTTATATCAAAACCATGATATCCAAGTTTTCAACACTAATTGACTTTAATGTAAAGTCAAACTGGTAGGTTCCTTGAGCTTAATTTACTTAGAAGATGAAAAGTACCATTCTATATAGAAGGGTCCGGATCCGGTGAGGACTCTTTTCCCGGTGAGTACTGCGAGGACTAAAAAAAACTCTAAAAATGATTCAAAACAGACCTTTTTAAAAAAAATTCTTTTTTAGATATCAAAATTGCAGCCTATAAGTACGCCAAAAAAAAAAAAATTCAAAAATGATAAAAAAAAAATATGGATCATAATTTTGATCCACAAAAAAAATATGGATCATTGTTATGATCCGCAAAAAATAGTGGGCCATAATATTTTTTTTTCCTAAATCTTTTTTTGTCAAATGTAGTAATAATCATGGGGAGTTATATATTTTTTTCGGAATTTTTTGAAATTTTTTTGAGGTGTCCTCACGAGTCCTCACCGTTTTTTGAGTCCTCACATGATCCCACTTCCTATATAGTATATCGGTCTAACTTAGATATTTTGTCAGAGCGGATATGTGATTTTTTGTTCATTAATATATTTAATGGTAAAAATATCTCAAATTTTATAAAATTTGTTTTTAACTTCAGTTCGGTCTAATTAATCAGGCCAAAATGAAACACAATAAAGGTAAGCAATCTTAACTGGATATTCGACCCGATGCTAACGTTATGTTTGTTAGGTCAGGTTAAAAAACTCGACATCAACATAAGAACCAATTACACACGACCCGACTAGCATAATCGAATTTTATATTTATAATGCATTCAACTTCTCAACACCTAACATTTTGTTTTTAATTAATACTCCGTAGTAAATTAATTTTGTACAATAACAAAACTGTATAATACGCACGCTTATAAACTAAATTATAATAAGTGGTGGTTAAGTGAAGTGAACATGAGGTTGGAAACAAAATGACTGTCAACTTCAAATAGTTGAGCAACTTGAAACAAAAGAACTGGTTAGGGTGGCCATGGCCCTATGAGGATTTCTGGCTTCCTCGTGATTTTTTTTGAAAATGATTGTTTACTAAAATAGTATTTGTAAAACATATAATAATTATATATATACAACCAATAAAAATATTTATACCATAAGCAGCAATTATCATATCAACCTAACCTGAAACGATTTTAGTGACCTTTACATGTATTTAAATAATTTATCTTCAATTTAATATAATATGTATTCCCACATTTAGTTAAATTATTACGGAGTATTATGTAACCGAATAAAAAATAACGTTGCAAAATTAAAAAAACATGGAAGTTGTTGGATTGTGGGGGCCCCTTACATGGAAAAACTGGCAAAGAGATCTTACATAAGGTCAACGTCACTGTTTCAACGGCTCTGATGACTTCACACATTTCTATTCTTTTAATCTTGTTACAGTCTCAGCTTTTTGCCAGCTTGTGTAGTGGAAAACGACGAAATTCCACCCTCTTCCTAGCAAACACCACAAAATACAGAAAAGGTAAAAATTTATAGCCTCGAGGGGTAATAAGACTGAATAGTGGTGGTTCTTCTCAATTGTCACTCCGTAGTATAGAATAAGGTGTTGTTTGATAAGAATAAAATGATTAAGTGTTGAATGATTTAATAGTCTGAATGATTCAACGGTCTAAATGATTAAGAATTTTTATATAAAACTTGGTTTTATTATGAGAAACTTTTTTATAAGAATTCTGACTGCTTAATAATTCAGCATATGTTATATGGAAGAATGATTCAACACTTTTTTGCTACCTCATTCAGCATATACTTAATTCAGATGCGCTAAACAAACACACCGAATGCTGAATGATTCAGCATTAAGCGCTGAATGATTCAGCATTAAGCGCTGAATGGTTCCATTAAGCTGCAAGCAAACACCACCATTCGCAATAATCGTTTTCTTCTTTTTGTTTCTAAAGAATCGAGATAACCGTTTGTTCCGGTATAAGTAGTAAGTACCTGTTTTTCTACCCCGAGGGGGTAAGTGTATATATATGTTATGCATGGTAAGTAGTATATGCATTTTAAGGTTTGATTACGGTTTGATCGTGAGTTTGCTTGTCACTATAAGGATTTGGTCAGAGTTTTTTTATGTGTTTGGTCATAAAGAAGAAAATTGATATAGCACTAATGTAAACTTGACTTAGGTGTTGTTTGGTAAGCCTCTTAATGATTCAGATAAGATGACAACCTCTTAATCAGAAAGATTCAGAGTGTTTGGTAAGACCTCTTAATCACCCTCTGAATCAGAATTTAAACATGTTCTGCCTCTTAATTAGACAGATGTATATGTAAGTTTGAATCATTCAGACCTCTAATCATTTAGATCTTAATCATTCAGATGTTATCAAACAGCATCTTAGTCACCACTAAGTTAGCAAGAGGACACATTAACATGTCCAGCAACAATAAAATCTCTAACAAAATTTATGACAATTTCGATATATTTGCTATGATTGGTTTTCATTGGTGCAAATATTTGGAAGTACCTTCTTGTAGCCACAAAACCTAAGAGGTCCGTGACTGACCCTGTGTTCAGCACATGATTTAGCGTTACCGCGTATTTAGTGAGGTTTATACACGCCTACTTTAGGCTACCTACAAAGCTAAGCTGATGATCACTCTAAGATTATTTATCTCACAAAATGAGTTTGTCATTTATTCACACACACAAAAATATATTGTAACTATTGTGTAATAATGACCAGGTTTTTTTTTTTAACAACAAAAGAGATAACGGAAACAAGTTTCGGCAAAGCTAATGGAAACGATGTAATAATGATCGGAATTCTTTTGGTTAATTAACTCGTTCCCCTTTTTCTACATATGCTTGGTACTTCGGAGTTCGGAATACATTGTACTTTGATTACGTAGAGTTTCAAATTTGCACCGGCAACCCATTTACTTCAATCATTAATAAATATGGACATGGATTTTTTGGTAATACATAACCATAACACTCCTTTGTTGGACCATTTTACCCACGCATTTTAATATAATACTGAGTATTAATTTGTACGAGACTACTATTCATTTTGTTCTCTTGAATCGTGTTTCTATTGCTATTTTATACTTGGGAAACTTTAATTTGGTTTTTTACTTTTTTTTACGGTAAAACTATCAAGGAGCTAGATAATTACAGATAAACAAAAGGAAGAAATTACTTTTCTTTTTACGGTAAAACTAGCAAGGAGCTACTTTGTATTTCGTTGAACAATAAAATCTCCCCATTGTGATACTCCACACGAGGCATTGATGCATGAACTGTAGATGTGATTGGTTAGGACTTATATTGTTGTAATTAATAGTCTAGGGGTAGATTGCAACATTGTATATTAGTTTAGTTAGTTAATTAGGTTCACTTAAAGAAATTAAGGAGGTGGTATAAAAGCCAAGTTGTAATTCTTAATTCCTCACTTTTGCAATTAATCAAGAATCATTTTCAGCAATTGTCCTCTCCCCCTCCATCTTCTTTCTCTCACTAAAACCCTAAAACTTCATCTTCAAGTTTCATCCAAAATCACCATATTTGATTAAGCAATGGATTGATTGTGTATTCTAGGCATTTCAATTGGTATCAGAGCACAAATTCACTCTGAATTCGATCCATATCCATTGCTTGCTGTCCAAATCAAAAGATCAAGTGGGTTTTTCAAGTTTTTGAAGAAAAATGGGTCAAAAATCAAAATCCGGATTTAAGGTATTAATGCTTGTTTTTATGGATTAAATAGCTTCATTTCATCATAATATTAAGCTTAGAGTCGATTTACGTTCATATCAATCCATTTTGATGAAGAAATCGTGATTTTGAGTAAACACCATTAAAGCTTCAAAAACCTTCAAAATTCAAATTTTAGATTAGATCTAGGATGTTTTTCGTGAATATTATTGAAATGGATTGAAAGAAAACGTTTTTGGGTCATTTTGCAAAAAGAATTATCGATTTTGGTTAAGAAACGAGCGTTCTAGGATCAATTTAGTGAAATTTTTTGGCTGTTCGGAACTGTTCTGCTCAAGAACGACGCTACTGTTCTCGGCCCGAGAACAGTGAAATCTTCAGCCCGAACTCATCCTACAGCTCGGCCCGAACTCCTTGAACACAGTTCGGCCCGAACTTCTTCCACAGTTCGGCCCGACCTTATTCCAAAGTCTTCGACCCGAACATCATCAAGTCTTCGACCCGAACACCATAAAGTCTTCGACCCGAACACCAACAAATCTTCGGCCCGAACACTTAACAAATCTTCGGCCCGAACACTTAACAAATCTTCGGCCCGAACACTTATCAACTCTTCGAACTGAACACCATCAATTCTTCGGCCCGAAAACTTATCAACTCTTCGACCCGAACACCATAAAGAGTTCGGCCCGAGGACTTTCTCCAAAACTTTAAATTTTTTTTCTTCCCGTCGTGTTCTTAACCTTACCATTCAAAAATGACTTCCAAGGACGCCTTGTCTATTGGATCGGATACCAAACCACCTGTTCTCTACCGAGGAGAATATGGTCAATGGAAGAATCAGTTTCTCCATTTTATCCTAAGTCAACATGCCGGTCCAGATATCCTTGACTCTCTTCAAACCGGACCAGCAAAATTCTACCGTGCTGTGGTAGCAGCCCCAAACTCTCAACCAGCAGTAACTGGAGGTGTGATTGAAATTCCCCCGGCGGAATACACCCAAGAACAAAAGGAAAGGGCTAGGGCTGACGTGTATGCACACTCATATATGCTACAGGGCCTTACGAATGAGATATACAGCATCCTTGATAGTTTCAGCACGGGTAAAGAGCTCTGGGATGAGATCCGCAAGCAGATGGAAGGTACTGACCTGGGTAACAAAGCTAATATGGTATCCACCCTAAACACATACGGTCAGTTTAAAGCTAACTCGGGAGAAGAATTGGAACAAACCTACCACAGATTCTGCAACATGCTCAATGATCTCAGAAAGAACAATCTAAACAAAGGGAACCTTGAAATTAACATCAAATTTATTCAATCCCTACTCCCCGAATGGGAAATGTTTGGCAACAGTGCGATGCAGCACAAGGAATTTAGCCTCATAGACGTTCATGAATTATATGGTGAAAGGAATCGCCAAGTCTAGGCAAGAACATGCTGACACACTTGCATTGTTGGCCAAACAAAACCAAGCTCTCAACAAAGGTACCAATGAAGCATTGATGGCAGCTCAATCAAAAGAAATAGTAAAAGATGAACCAGAGACTCTAATCCCTGAGGGGACAAGTGATGAAATTGAGTCGGTTCGTCAAGCTCTATTTCTAATCTCAAGCTATAACAACAAATACTATAACAAGCCACAAACAACAACTTCAGATCATCATCAAACTTCAAATTCAACCCTTCTGCCCAAACCCCTTACAACAAATCTTCATCTTCCTCTACTGAGCCACCGAAGAAATGCTACAACTGTGGTATGACGGGGCACTTTGCTAAAGAATGCAAGAAGCCAAAGGTGAAAGACTCTGAATGCTTCAAGAGTAAAATGCTCATGGCTAAGCAAGTTGAGAATGGCAAAGTCCTACTGGCTGACGACCAACAGTGGTTGGAAGACTCAGATGATCAAGAGGAAGAGGAATGCACTGCCAGCCTGGCTCCGATGGCGAGATCAAACGAATTTAGAGCTGAGCTAGGAATTCCTAAGAACGATGAAAATGAGGTACACTCTTCTTCTTTTGACTCTTTACTATCTGACTCGGACACTGATGAATCAGAATCAGAGAATTCCTTGTTTAATGAAAAACTTTTTCTTAAAATTGATGAGAAATCACAACTGACAAAACAAATTACTTTTTTAGAATCCGATAAGGAACAACTTTTAAATGATTTAGAGCTGAGCTAGGAATTCCCAAGAAGCCAAAGTGATTTAAGTCAATGCTCTCTTCAACTAACTCATGTAAACAAGGAATTATAGAATCAGCTGTCAATGTCAAAATCTGCTTTTCAGTTTCAAATTTCTGAATTACAAAATAGTCTACAAAAACAAGTAAATACAACTAATGAATGTAATGCACAAATCTCAAACTTAAAGGCAGAAAATTTAACCTTTCGTCGTCAACTTGAAACTCTTGTTCCTCAAGTCAATCAAAATAACCTTTCAAATCAAAAAACACAAGAGTTACAACAACAGTTGTCATCCTTTCATGTTGCTCACACCAGTGAGGTCAATCGACTAAATCAAATTATTAATGCAAAAAACCTTGAAATTTCGAACCTGAAAACCATGAAAACGGTGTCAAGTGATAAAGTCGACTCCAAGCAGCTGATAAATGACTTGGCGATTCAATTACATCGAGAGCAAACATGGATGAAGTCTGCATACATCAAGATGAAAGACTACCAAGATCAGTTGAAGACGGCTGACATCGAAATTCAAAAATTAAATGAACAAATCAAAAACATAACAAACAGTTTTAAAAAGGAAATCGATGAACAATCAGCAACTATACACAGTCTCACTGTCAGAAAAGAAAATGCTGAAGAACACATCTCAAAACTGGAGAAAACGATTGTGAAAGCTGGTCATACTGAACAAACGATAAAATTCAACGAGCCAAAAGAGTTCAGATTGTACAAGTCAAAAGTGGGCTTTGGAGCAGAAAACACCCGCTATCTGGAAAAGCTGCAGATGTTCTTCCAACGTTATATAACTACGATTACTGAACTTGGGAATCTGGCAAAGCTTCCTTCATATGCCAGATGAAGAGGCAGAAGTTGAAAAGTTCAACCGGGAAAAAGAAGAATCTATGCTCAAATTAGCTTCAATTATGATGCCTTATACTCAACATACGAAAAGAAGAAAGCGAAATTTGAACACAACGAATATTTTCTAATCATCACACCAGCTGAATTTTCCATTCCTGAAAATGAAATTCTAAAACAAATTAAAGAGCCAAAGCTTTATGTTCCACCATTAATTTTAGAAAAGATAACTGTCCAATTAGAATCTAAAATTGATGAAACTCAAAAGGCCTTTGATAAAGAAAATAAAAATCTTCAAAACAAAATACATAATTTAGAGGACACCATTTTAGAATTAATACCTAAAACGAACAAAACTGTTTCTCAAAATTCTAAATCCTCTTTATTAGGACCGGCACCAGTTAATCCAGTTCTAACCATCTTGAAGAGAAGCTCTAATCCACCTGTTTTGAATCTTGCAGATCGAAGATTAGAGTCTCAGAGGAAGAGGTCCATGGAGCAAGCTGAAGTCACAAGAGCCACGCAGTCAAAGAAGTCTATTCAGACTGGATCCAATATGCTTAAGAAACCTAGTCTACTTAAAAAGTCTAGTCCACCTAAGTCTGTAGTTTCATCTTTTTCTGTTAAAAATAAATGTAATGACTCTAGACAGTTTATTTCTCCGAAAGAAGCTTATGGCATTGTTTATGATTCTGCAATTTATCGTCCTGTTAATTACTCTGTTAATGGCGTAAATTTAATTATTAAAACTGATAAAAAAGGCAAAAAGTTTATTTTGATAGAAACACTGATAAACCAATTTCTCAATACCGTGAACGATATTTTATTAAAATAGATGTTCCTTGTGGTAAAAGACACGATGTTCTTGGTAAAGTTCGTGAAATCATTCAATCTTGCACAACTTGATATCCAGATCCATGCAAATCAATAAACTCACGACCAGTAAAATCTACCGTTACACGTCCATTCAAACCAACCTCTGAAAAATCTTCATCTCATCGTCATCTCGTGTATCGGGCAGTTTCTAAACCAACTTCGTCAAACTCAGAGTCTCCAACAAAAGCTCAAAAGATAACTTCCAAACAATCGAAGAAATCTTCTGAAACTCCTCAAACTTCTGTCTCCCATTTGTCTTCTCACCGCACGTCTTCTCAAGGAAACTCTGCACAAAAGTCAAAACCGTGAGTTTCCTCAAAAGACGACAAACCGTCCGCTTAACCGAATACTCAGGTGAAACACAATTGGATTATAAATGAAAAATCGCATTGGATTATTCAATCCTCTGAAACATCATTCAAATGGGTAATCAAATCCGAACTGCCTCCTAGCAGTTCCCCAAAGCTCTAAATTGATCATCACAAAAAATCTGCATAAAACATTTATCACTAATCATTCTGGACCCATACATCATTGGGTACCTAAAATGTTTTATTTGTTTTATGTAGAATATATGGTACCTCGACTCGGGCTGTTCAAGGCACATGACGGGGAACAAAAATTTATTGACTAATTTTCGTCACAAATATTTAGGAACGATCAAATTTGGAAATGATCATTTAGCTGCTATTTTAGGACTTGGTGACATCATTCGTCCAAATCTTATTATCAGAAATGTTGCTTTTGTCGAAGATCTCTCACATAATCTCTTTAGTATCGGTAAATTATGTGACAAAACTCTGGAAGTCAACTTTCGCACAAAAAAGTGTGCTATTCGTACATATGATGGAGAAGAACTTCTTACCGAAACCCGTGATACAAACCTTTTCAGCGTTAATCTTAATGATGTTGTTCCACTGGAAGAAGTATGTCTCGTATCAAAAGCAACTTCCAATGAGTCATGGTTATGGCATCGTCGTTTGTCTCTTCTTAACTTCAAAACCATGAACAAACTCGTAAAAGGAGGACATGTGTCTGGATTACCTGATGTTGCGTTTGAAAAAGATCATAAATGTTCTTCATGTGAAATGGGAGAAATGACCAAAAAGTCTCACAAACCTAAACCGGCTCCAAGTACTTCCAAACCTCCCTCTTGAACTACTGCATATGGATTTATGTGGTCCAATGAGCGTTCAAAGTCTTGCTGGTAAACGATATGTTTTGGTTATTGTTGATGACTATTCAAGGTACACATGGGTTCATTTCCATCGCTCAAAGGACGAAGCTGCAGAGATCATCATCTCATTCATCAAGAAAACCCAAGAGAACCTGGAATTAAATGTTCATACAATCCGTACCGACAATGGTACTGAATTCAAGAATCGGGTCCTTGACTCTTATCTTGAATCTGCTGGCATCACCCATCAGTTTTCCGCTGCATGAACTCCTCAACAGAACGGTGTTGTTGAAAGACGAAACCGTACCTTAGTGGAAGCTGCTCGTACGATGCTTTCATTCTCAAAACTTCCTATGTCTTTATGGGCAGAAGCCATCAGCACCGCCTGTTTTACTCAAAACCGCTCTATAAACAACAAAACATATAGCAAAACTGAAGGGTTTTGCATGACACTGATCGACCACTTGGGTCAACCTCCTAGTATGCTTGGTTCGACCATCCTGACCAAGAATATGAACTTGTTCTTGACCGGTTAAAACCAACTAGCTGATTTAATCCCTAAAAGCGGAACTGGGATTAAACCTAATCCTTAAACCCTAAAGGATTGGGATGTTGGAGAACTAGATTAGGTTAACAAGAAAGAAACCTTGTACGAAGAACTCGAACACACACATACTTGTGTGTTCGTCGACCATCAACCAAAGAACCCTAGGGTTCTTTGGCCGAAATTCGTCCAAGAGGGAGAAGGGAGAAAAGGGTTTCCCAAAACATACCTTGTTGATTGCTTAAGATAGATCCACTGATGATGAACAAGTCGAGCGATCTTCTAGTTGATCTAAGCAATGAACTTGGATCTTCAAGACTTGAAGAACACGAAGAACACGAAGAACGAAGAACACGAAGAACACAAACTTGTGTTCTTCCCTTGTTGCTTGTTCTCGGCCGAAACAAGGAGGAGAGGAGGAAGTATTTTCGTGTGAATGATTAAGAGGTTTAGGGTTACCCTAAGCCTCTTATTTATATACAAATAAGTTACGCTTAGAACCCTTCTAGTTTAATTAATATTAGAACTTTAATTAAACTTCCTTTTAACACTTCCATCCCTTATAGTTTAACTAGTTTATTATTGTTGCACTTAACTACTAAATGTCTAGTATTAATACATTAATAATTCGGTACCTATATACACGAATTATATACTTGTATTTATACTTTCAATAATTAATTATATAATAACCTTTATATAATTTATACAACAATATTATCCAATCACTATATGATTTAATAGCTTTAAATCATATCATGGATAATCTTTAATTAACACATTGTATATTTACTCAACTAGTAAATGTACAACTACTTGTATTAATTAGTTAGTTAAACTAATCTAGTAATAAGTTAAACTTAACTTAATGCTTAACTGATTCATAATGACTATTATGAATCATTCCTCTTCGTAGTATCATTGCTTATCTTGCTCGTATTATATGCACTCACCGGTGTGACCTTTAAGTGTTTCGTAGGCATGGATGTATCATCATACGTAGACTGACTGTGCACATAATTCCTTCAGACTCCCACTTGTGCAAGTCTGTAACCTTTGTCTTAATGATACGAGCTACAGTGGCCTTCTAAATGGGCATGTAGGTAACCAACCCCATAAAAACAACTTACGTAACCCAGGTATAGTTTATGAAAAACTCTTTAATAGCGTCTCCTAGTAAAGAACACTCTGTCTCTCCTTCTTGGGCAAACTATGTTAGGCTTATCCCTTGCAGCACGATATTTGTGATAACGAATACGAGCATGATAGAAATTATCAACTCCTATATTCGAAAATTTTATGACTTCTTGATTCAAACTGCTATGATAAACGACAAAGAACAGATCAGTTCGTTTGGGCAAGGCCGTGCACTTGCCAGTTTCTTATCAAGTCAATGGACCTTTAAATATCTCTCCTAAAGAGGAGGTGCAATTGCCATCTTGTATATATCGATTAAAAATACAACTTCCTTTGTACCCAGTGTCGCCTCATATGACAAACGTATTTCAGAATTGTCTAAGTTGAACCGAAGCACATTAGTCATTGTATCCTAAACCAAATACCTCAGGCTTAAGGACAATCCTAGTGAACAATACTTTTGAACTTTTCAACCACGAAGTATTGTCACGGCGGTCAATCCAATATTCGTTGAGCTTCCAACAGAATATCACCGATATTTGGTTTACACAAAACTTGTGTAGCTATCTTCGAAGAACTTTCGAATCTACCACCAAATACCGCGATGACGTTAACGTCCCATCGAGGTTCCCACCAAGACGAGTAGTCACGGATTTTGTGTCTTCTTGAATAAATAGACTTTTATTCACGGATCTTGTAAAACATACAAAGTCTGAATAAAAATGATACTAACTGAAGTATTATTCCTCACTGGACATAGATACTGAATTATTACTGGATCATTACTTATTCCTTTCGTTCATGTTGATTACTTAATGATTCTTACAAACTTAATTGTAACTTTATCACTAAACCAATCATTTCTATTAAACTAAAGACATAAGACGAGTATTTAGGAATACTATTACTTTTGTCTTTGCTAGATATTGTTTTTGCAACAATCTAGAACATATTCTAGTCTTGCCTTTTATGCAATTCGGTAAACATAGGAGGATTGGAAATTAACTCCTTAGTTTCTTGAATTCATAAAATTATCCTTGCAACTAAAGCCTCTTTTAGTTACTTGATTTGTAGATATTCTTACTAGTTAAAGATATTTCCTTAAATGACTATGTTATCCACTGAAGGGTTAACAACCTTATTAGATATGCAATAATTAATCACAAGACTTGTGATCACGCTATTAGGTTTGCAATAATCTAATCAACGATCATTTATTATATCTCTTAACTCTTTGGCTAACGACTTGGTAAAACCTTGTTGTTAATGTCTTACTAACTTACTGAATTCACTAACATCTTTAATGAATTACGTTAGTCTTAGCTCCCACTTACTTTTATGGAACTTAAGCATCTCTTAAACTACTACTTTGACCTAGTCAATAACTTGTAGTTTAATCTTTTAAGAATTCTATCAATAATTAAGATCATCCTTTGGATTTGCGAATATCCAAACATTCCTTTTTAGGGAATCATGACCTTTATTGATTACTGTATCTAGCAAGTATAAAACACTTAAAATGATACTATCAATTCTTAAACACATTAATATTCTTTAAGAACTTCATTTAATGCCAAAGTTATTTCTTGGATTTCTCAAATATCCATTATTCCTATTAGGAAATTATGACTTGATTAATATTGTATTTATTACAAGTATAAAAGCCTTGAAATAATACCTTTTAATTCTTAAATACTTTAATATAGTTTGTCCCTTTTAAGAGTCGTTTAATGTCTAAGTCATTTTACTTGGATTATACGAATATCCAATTATTCCTACTAGGGAATTATGACTTCAAAAAAACTTTACTACAAGTGTAAAAGACTTGTAATAATACTCTTTAAAGTCTATCTTGATTATATCCAATATAATCATACTATATTAATACTTATACTTTAAAACTTTCTATCATAAGTAATGACTATTACTTAAGATGTTTTAACTAAGTTCAATAACCTTTGAACCTTATGCTTCCATAAAACTCTTAATTCATTAGAAAAACTTTCTAATTACTAGCATCTAAATACCTTGAGCTATCAAGACATTATTTATACAACAATCAAACAAATATATAAAACACGAAATCTAAGTAAATTAAAACTTGACTTACAATCTAGTCATAAACCTTGACTAGTGTAATTATCACACATGCACACAATATAATTCAACCATGGATTCGAGGTTTAATTAAAACCAAAATAAAACATGTTTTAACAAAATAAAATTATTCAAACAATAAAGTAAAATTGTTTAAAACGAATCCACAAAATACTGAATTATAAAAAACTTGGTGCTCGTGGGATCATCACCATCTCATGCCGGTCACTATCACTTTCCATCTCCTCCTGCAATAAACGATTGCAAAAGTTAGATTACTCGTAATGTACTTTACAAGTATCTTAAAGTGATTAAGAAGTGTGGTTGTGTTACCTGAGGAACTTGCGTTTCCTCCACTACCACTTGCACCCTTTGGACAATTCCTTTTCCAGTGCCCAGCCTCACCACACTTGAAGCACCGGTTCTCGGTCCTCGCAGTGTTAGGCTTAACCTTCTTGACCTTTTGTTTGACACCTTTACCATTTGGAACTCCTTGGTTAGGATAGGTTTTACCCTTTCCTTTACCACCATGCCCTTTTCTCTTCTTCCCACCGCCACCGCCATTACCAATCAAGAGAACGTCCTTAGATTTGGTCCCCAAACTCAACTCGGCTGTCTTGAGCATGGAATGTAGCTCAGCAATGGATTTCTCCATATTATGCATGTTGTAGTTGACCACAAAAGACTTGTAGTCATCAGACAACGAGTTGAGTATAGTATCTGTTGCCATTTGCAACGGTATGGGGTGACCAAGTCTAGCGAGGTGATCCATGTGTCCTTTCATTTTCATGACGTGGGCACTCACCGGCGTTCCTTTGACCATCTTGCAAGAGTTGAAGGCTCGATTGATCTCAAACCTCTCAGTGCGAGCTTGCTCTTGAAATGAATCCCTAAGTTGCTGGATCATCTCAAATGCAGGCACATCCATAAGTCCCGCTTGTAACTCATGACTTATGGTGGCGAGCATCAGACAGCTCACATCGAGTGCATCACTGACATGCTTATCATAATCTTGCCTCGTTTCAGCTCTGGCATTAACAGCAAGGGTGTTTGGTACTGCTCTCTCCAAGACATACCACTTTCTCTCATGCCTGAGCACAATACGAAGATTGCGCTCCCAGTTGAGAAAGTTTGACCCAGTCAACTTGTCTTTTTCGAGGATTGAGCGAAGTGAGAGATTGTTGGTACTTGTTGTCGCAATCACGTTTGTTGCTGCCATCTACAAATCAAACCCAGTTTAATTAGTAATCATCAATAAACATTCTCTAAAATATATTATAAACCCATAATTAATATTTTAGGCCTAGGATCCATATATCACATTCTCGCCGCAAGGTTTGGGCACTTCCCGACGAGACATGCTATTTCTGGTAGGTAACTTCCTTACCGATCGTATCAAGACTTGACACGATTCCTAGGGGTCGTAGAATCTTTAGACTTATAACTTATTACAACTTTGTACAATCTAATTGTACATTTCTAAGTTAGTAATAAAGTCTAGTATGTTTATTCTACTCAAGTACTTTTTGGGCCGGGACTCCCGATTATCACCAAAGTAGATCAGACCATCTAAGACAATGCGATGTTCTGCGCCGGGACTCCCGATTATCACAGAACCTTACGCACCCTAACACTCGCAATGATTTGAATCCATATCTAAGGTTCTTTATCCTTACAATATGAATATCGTTTAACAAGTGAGGTGTTCCATTAGGTGGATAGTACTTCGATCTAAGATTTTCTTGGGTTTGTTTAAGTCTTAAACTAAACTTAAACTTTTATTCCAATCTTAATCCTTGTTTAAAATGTGTGACTTGTGAATTGAAGAGTTCTACAAGACACCTTTTTAAAACTTAAGAACTATTCTTTAAAACTTATAGTTTCAAGAATTTACACGATTTTACATGTATACCTAAAACGAGGTGTACAAAACGTTTTACTAGGTTTTGTGAGAAACCTTATTTCTAATAAAACTTACTTGTTTTATATTACTTGAAAAACTTATAAACTTATGTTAAACTTTTAAAACTTTTATGATTCATGAACTTGAAACATAAACCTAGTTTAACACATCTAGTTTTCCATATGTCTAATAATGAAATTAAACATTTCTTAAGACTTATTAGATTCGACCAAAACTTATGTCTTAACGACACACTTACAAACTTTGTGATTTTCTTGTGTAGCTCTCACCTGCTTCAACAACCATGATGAAACTTAAGCTAACACAATCACCGGTTTATACTTGGTGAAACTAATAAACTTATTATATAAAGACTATATATAATAATTCTTAGTTTGTTTAAACTTTTCTTATATTTAACTTGAACTAGTTAAATATAGGTTCTTGTTATTTTCACTTGATCATTAATCTGGTATATTACATGACTTGTAAAATACTTATATTATACTTGTATAATTATCTAGTTATAATAACTTATAACTTTATACATCTTAATATATATAACTTTGTATATTTCTAGTTAATCATATAATTTCAACTTGTACAATTTCTAGTTATAATGAAATCATAACTTTGTACTTTCTAGTTTTAATTATATTATAACTTATACTCTAACTAATTATAATATTATCTTTAAAGATCAAAATAACATTACCCTTTTTTAATTGTTCCATTTTATCTTGTATTTAGTATATATATTCGTATATATGTATATTTTATAATAAACTTGTAACATTCTTTAAAAGAATATTACTTCCAGTTTATACATGTGTATTTTAACTTAAAATAATTAAAATACGTATAAACTTATTATGTCTTTTAAAATTCAATTTTACCTAATTATTTAAAAAATTCCAAAAAATTAAATACATATATATAAATAATTAAATACATCTTGTTAATTTTAGAACTTAAAAATTAACATCTTCTTTATCAATTCCCTAAATTAATTAGATGAACCCTAATCTTGTTTTTGATCAATCAAAACTAGGGTTTTGACTTTCTTGATCAAAGTCATCATTTTATTTAAAAGATTAATTTCTTTTAATCAATCCTATCTAAACAATAAACTTTGTTTAAACTCTAAGATAGATTATAACCTTTAATAAATTTATTTAAACCTTTTTAAATTAAACCTTATAGACAATAAAACTTTGTCTAAATTACTAGGTTTAAAGAACTAGTCTTAATAAATCTATTAAAATAATAATTAAACCTATTAAACATAAACCTGTTTAATAATCAAGGTTTTAGATTATTATTGTACTAATTAATTCTTTTAATTAAATTAAACTAGTATAATCCTAGATTATATCTAGGGTTTCGAAAATTTGCTTAAAGCCTAGGGAACTTTTCCACCAATTAAACTAAGTTAGTTTAACAAACTTGGTGTCCAAGTAACCTCCTTGATTTCGAAATCATTGAGAAAAGGAAAGGATCTTTTTTTATCAATTAAACCAAAACTTGGTTTAACATACTTGATCCTAGATTTTTGAAGATCAAACAATAAGGAAAGAATCCTCTTGATCAAGAACTTTGAAATTCTTGATCCTAGGGTTCTTCCAATTTTTCGAAAATTCTAGGGTTAGGGAAAGAAGCCTTTTGGCCAATTAAACTAAACTAGTTTAATGCTCTTGGTCCTAGGGTTCCTTCTTGCTTTTCGAAAATTCTAGGGTTCTTAGAAACCTCTTGACCAATTAAACTTAGACTAGTTTAATATTCTTGGTCCTAGGGTTCTTTACCCTTTTCGAAATTTAAGAAGAAAAAAAAACTTGAAACAAAAAAACTTAAATTAAAGTAAACAAACAATCTTTGTTAATCTAGTCTAGATCTCTAAACCAACGCTCTGATACCACTGAAGGGTTTCGCATGACACTGATCGACCACTTGGGTCAACCTCCTAGTATGCTTGGTTCGACCATACTGACCAAGAACATGAACTTGTTCTTGAACGGTTAAAACCAACTAGCTGATTTAATCCCTAAAAGCGGAACTGGGATTAAACTTAATCCTTAAACCCTAAAGGATTGGGATGTTGGAGAACTAGATTAGGTTAACAAGAAAGAAACCTTGTACGAAGAACTCGAACACACACATACTTGTGTGTTCGTCGACCATCAACCAAAGAACCCTAGGGTTCTTTGGCCGAAATTCGTCCAAGAGGGAGAAGGGAGAAAAGGGTTTCCCAAAACATACCTTGTTGATTGCTTAAGATAGATCCACTGATGATGAACAAGTCGAGCGATCTTCTAGTTGATCTAAGCAATGAACTTGGATCTTCAAGACTTGAAGAACCCGAAGAACACGAAGAACGAAGAACACGAAGAACACACACTTGTGTTCTTCCCTTGTTGCTTGTTCTCGGCCGAAACAAGGAGGAGAGGAGGAAGTATTTTCGTGTGAATGATCAAGAGGTTTAGGGTTACCCTAAGCCTCTTATTTATATACAAATAAGTTACGCTTAGAACCCTTCTAGTTTAATTAATATTAGAACTTTAATTAAACTTCCTTTTAACACTTCCATCCCTTATAGTTTAACTAGTTTATTATTAATACATTAATAATTCGGTACCCATATACACGAATTATATACTTGTATTTATACTTTCAATAATTAATTATATAATAACCTTTATATAATTTATACAACAATATTATCCAATCACTATATGATTTAATAGCTTTAAATCATATCATGGATAATCTTTAATTAACACATTGTATATTTACTCAACTAGTAAATGTACAACTACTTGTATTAATTAGTTAGTTGATTATGGCGGATTTGGAGCTCATGACATCCAATCCATCCCAATAATAATATCAAAATTGGGCAAATTTATCATCACTAGATCTACTAGGAACTTATGATCATCTATCTCTAACGAGCAATCCTTATATACACGATTAGCTACCAGGGTCTCACTACCCGCAGTATCAACACAGAATGGATTCAACAAAGGAGATGGAAGCACATATAACAATTTAGCAAATTTCACAGATACAAAGGAATCAGAAGCTCCAGAATCAAATAATATATGGGCGGGTTGGGAATTAACAAGAAATATACCAGAAACGACATTTGGATCCTCCCGGGCTTCCTCCGGGGTCAACTGAAAGGCACGACTTCTTGCCCTGGGAACCTCCTCCTTTTGACTTGATGCCCCCACTCGCGGAGGTTGTTGTACCGAACCTCGACTTTCAGTAGCTCGATTTGAAGGATTTGGGCATTGACGCCTCCGATGACCCACTAATCCACAACCAAAACAAACAACATCTTTATTCGGACACCTCGATTTTATGTGACCCTCCTCATAACAACCAAAACACTTCACGGGCCCATGATCACTAGTACACCGTCCTCGGTGGTTCTTGCCACAAGATTGGCAATCTCGGTTAGCATCCGATTGAATAGAGAATGATTGCGATTGGCCACGAGGCCGAAAAGACCCTTGAGATTGGGTTCTACGGTTAGAGGGAAATCGATTAGGACGACCGGATGGAGACGAAGTAGTTTGTTCGACCTTTTGACGTTTAGGTTCGGGAGTCGATTCCCCACGAAGACTCAAATCATGCTCTCTTCTTCGAGCATATTCAACCGCCTTAGCAAACGACGGGATATCACGGTTGCTCACAAAGTCTTGTATCTCATATCTTAACCCTTCTACAAACATTTGAATCTTCTCAACTTCAGTCGGGATGTACTTTGTGGCAAATTGGGCCTTTTGATTAAACAATGTTTCATACTCGTCTACCGATAAAGTTCCTTGTTTAAGTTCTAGGAACTCCTTCTCCAACCTTCTTCTCATATCATTCGGGCAATATTGTTCGAGGAAACGAGTCTTAAAGGCATCCCATGCCATATGATCCTTTTCTTCCTCATCAAGGATTTTGAAGGTGTTGTTCCACCAAGTTAAGGCTTTTCCGGTAAACATGGCGGTGGCATAAACGGTTTGATCATCTCTTGGCACACGAGAAATACGAAATACTTTCTCCGTGTTTTCAACCCACAACAATGCCTCTACAGGATTAGACACGCCAGAAAATTCTGTGGCCCCGCTACTACGAAAAGTTTTGAATGAGACCGAACCCGATTTCTTACTCGGGGATTCATCTACTACCTTCTCCTTTTCTTTTGACTTCTCTTTCTCCTCACGCCTAAATTGTTCAAAGGTGGCCCGGACCATGTCCGCCATCCTATTCATCAACCTTTCCTCCCTCGGAGATACCACTTCTTCTTCTTCACGATTACTAGGGTTTGTTCCTTGGGTTCGAGGACCCGAAGGAGTTAATTCTGGATGTTCCGCACTTCTCGGACCATCATTGTCATTGTTACTACTTCCTTGATCCATCCCTAACTGAAATTTTATGAAAAGATAAAGAATATATTAAATAACACTCACCCTAACATTTCTTTAGACTCATACATACATGTCCAACCTATGGTTTGTATCCGACCTAAGCTCTTAGCCTATACACTATACTATCAACGCCTAAGTTTGAGTCTAGTACCACAATGATACCTAGTTCACTCAAACCAATGCTCTGATACCATATTGTAAGGACCAACTCAACAAACGACCTTTTGAAAACATCAATACAACCAAACCATCCAAATTAACCAAAATACAAATTTTAACATAAACCACCAAAAGAAATTAGACATGCTAAGAACCGACTAACTATACCGGATACAAACCGACTAACCAACCCATGACAAAATGTACAAAATACTACATGCCTATACCGAAAGAGAAGCTTTTCCAAGCTTCAAGCAACTCCAACTTCAATCACCTACTCACACTTGTTCTTGCCTTTATCTATACCTGAAAATGGTGACAACTAAAAGTGTAAGCTATAAAAGCTTAGTGAGTTCCACAATGTATAATGTTATACTAAATAATTATATAAATGATCAAAATAAACAAACTATTAGAAACGGGTCAAAGTACCGGGTTAACATATCAACATCCTCACGAAGTATCACATATCCATAACGGGTCAACAATGATCAAAGTGTAATACCCAGATTTAACAAAGTGCGTCATTCCCCCTTAGGCCATTAGGGAATGAGGCCGATGAAGGTGACCATGGCACCCCTAACCGAGTCCATGATCCAGCTTCACCACCACGGTCCATACCACTCCTCCGCCAGGTACTCCCGCGTCCACCGCCCAACATATTACACACAGTAATACTCGAGCCGCCATGGGTCCTCACGAAATGAAATGTCACTCAAAGCAATCCACTCAAACGAGTCAAGGCAATGTTAAGAATCAACAAGATGGTCTCAATGTCAAAGGGCAACGTATAGGACTATCAATTGAAATGGATTCCAACTAACCACATTTACATATATATAATTATAAGTATACACGTTACACATAGTGAACTCACCTGGGATTAAGCAACTTCAATGTCAAACCGAGCAATTCCGACGTCACCGATCAATGGAGTTATCACAACCTCCCAATGGTTTACCTAATATAATCACACATACTTCAATCAACATTCTAGTCCATAACATAACTAAAATTAATCCTAATCACCAATTTTCCCCAAAAGTGATGATGAACTCAAACCCTAATTATCAACTTATTCATACTTGCACATGATTACATGCTAACTACAATTCTCATAGCTAAATACTCAGTTACACAAGAGTACCATCTCAATTTCCAGATTTATAACTCAACATTCAACTAGGGTTCTTGACCTAACATCTAAATATCTCAATTTCTACTCATGCATGAAGAAAGGGATGGTAAATTACCTTAATAATCAACACTAGAGATGATAACCCTTTGATTCCCAGCTAAAATATGCCCAAGAACACCCAAAATCACCAAAAATCGTCCACAACCGAGAGGAGAAAGCTCTAGAACTGAAATGAGCTGAAATGGGTCAAAATCCCGATTTTATGTCTAATCTGCACAAGATAGCGCCGCTATCTGCCCAAGATAGCGCCGCTATCTCGACCCCGCGCTAAATAGCGCCGCTATTTCCAGAGATAGCGCCGCTATCTCTAAATTTTTCGCGTTTTCCCCTTAGCTATTTCGAGTTGCTGTCCCCTTTTACACAAGATAGCGCCGCTATCTCTAAGATAGCGCCGCTATCTTCCGAAATGCTGCAATTTCACAATTTTTCTTCCTTTCTAACTTGTACTACTTAATCCAATACCCAAAACTCATTTTTTTTTCCTCAAAATTTTAACTACCAAGACTTAATTCCTTATCACTTATCAACTAATACTGAACTTAACAATTAAAATACTTGAATTTAAAACACGTATGTTACAATTACCTCCTCCTTTTGAGAATTTCGTACCGAAATTATGTTGACTTGAACAAGAACGGATACTTCTCAATCATATCATCTCTTCTTTCCCAAGTGCAATTCGGGCCCCTATGATGTTTCCATTTCACCAATACTAACTGAATTTCCTTATTTTTGAGATTGACCGACTTTTGGTCAATTATTTCTTCCGGTTCCTCTACATACCTCAATTTCTCGTTGACTTTGACTTCGGTCAACGGTACCATCTCCTCATGCTCTCCAAGACTCTTTCTCAAATAACTAACATGAAATACATTGTGTATACCCGCCAACTCTTCTGGTAATTCGAGTCGATAAGCTTGCTTTCCGACCCGTTCTATGATCTTGAATGGCCCGATAAATCGAGGACTTAATTTACCTTTCTTCCCAAATCTCATGACACCCTTCCATGGTGAAACTTTTAACATTACATAGTCGTCTATTGAAAACTCTATCGGTTTTCGCCTTTTATCCGCGTATGACTTTTGACGATCTTGGGCCGCTTTCATTCTTTCCCGAACAATCTGAATTTTATCGCTTGTATCTTGGACCAATTCGGGTCCCACCAACACCTTCTCTCCAACTTCTCGCCAACACAAAGGTGTTCGACACTTTCTTCCATATAACGCTTCATAAGGTGCCATTTGAACCGAGGAATGATAACTATTATTATAAGAAAATTCGGGTAATGACAAATATTTATCCCAACTTCCCCCAAATTCTAAGATACAAGACCTAAGCATGTCTTCCAAAGTTTGGATCGTTCTCTCGGTTTGCCCGTCCGTTTGCGGATGATAAGCGGTACTAAGAGCTACTTTCGATCCCAATTCTTTTTGCATGCTACTCCAAAAATTGGAAGTAAATCGGGAATCTCTATCCGATACAATCTTCAAAGGAACACCATGTCTAGCAATTATCTCATCTAAATATACTTGTGCCCATGAATCCATCGGTGCCGTTTCCCTCATAGCAAGGAAATGTGCACTCTTGGTCAAACGGTCAACAATCACCCAAATGCAATCGTGTTGACGAGCAGTTCTCGGAAGTTTAGTAATCAAATCCATGGAGATTTCCTCCCACTTCCATACAGGAATGCTAAGTGGTTGCAAACTTCCATAGGGTTTCTGATGCTCGGCTTTAACTTGAGCACAAATGTTGCATTCTTGTACAAACCTCCCAATATCCTTCTTCATTCCCGGCCACCAATAATCCAACCTTAAATCATGATACATTTTATTCATACCCGGATGAATTGAGAACTTTGAACTATGTGCCTCACGCAACACATCATTTCTCAATTCTCCAATCTTCGGTATCCATAAACGGTTACTAAAAACCCTGACACCTCGACCATCCACCTCTAAATTTTTCTCATAATTCACCATTCTCTCCTTCTTAATATTCTCGGGCTTTAATGCCTCATCTTGCCACTTCTTAAGGTCATCAAGCAAAATAAACTTCAATGTAGTGGAGGACATTGCATAACACATACTCGAACGGTAAGCCTTACGGCTTAGGGCATCAGCAACTACATTCGCCTTCCCGGGATGATACAAAATTTCACAATTATAATCTTTTATGAGTTCCATGGCACGTTGTTGTCGCATATTTAACGATTGTTGGCTAAATATATATTTGAGACTCTTATGATCGATAAAGAGTTGGAACTTAGTCCCATACAAATAATGCCGCCAATTCTTTAGTGCAAACACTACCGCGGATAACTCAAGATCATGAGTCGGGTAATTCTTTTCATACCCCTTCAATTGGCGGGAAGCATAAGCAATAACTTTTCCCCGTTGCATGAGAACACACCCGAGCCCCATTTTCGATGCATCACTATATACAACAAAGTCTTCCTCACCCTCGGGCAATGACAAGATTGGAGCATTTGTCAAACAATCTTTTAACATACTAAAAGCTTTTTCTTGTGCCTCACCCCATTCATAATTCACATCTTTTCGAGTAAGACTTGTGAGAGGCACGGCAATACGAGAGAAATCTTTAATGAACCGGCGGTAATAACCCGCGAGACCTAAGAAACTTCGGATCTCGGAAGCATTTCGAGGCACTTCCCAATTCTTAATCGCCTCGATCTTGGAAGGATCGACCGATATACCTTCACCTGATACCACATGATCGAGGAATTGAACTTGGCGCAACCAAAATTCACATTTGGAAAACTTGGCATACAATTTCTCTCTTCGTAATAAATCAAGAATTTCACGAAGGTGCGATGCATGATCACTTTCGGATTTAGAATATACCAAAATATCGTCGATAAAAACAATAACCGACTTATCCAACATAGGACGACATACTCGATTCATCATATCCATAAAAGCGGCCGGAGCATTCGTTAAACCGAATGGCATGACTAAGAATTCATAATGCCCATATCTAGTTCGGAATGCGGTTTTAGGCACATCTTCTTTATAAACCTTCAACTGATGATAACCGGACCTTAAGTCAATCTTAGAAAAATAGCTTGCACCTTGCAATTGATCGAAAAGGTCATCAATCCTAGGCAATGGATATTTGTTCTTGATTGTCACTTTGTTAAGTTCACGATAATCAATACACATACGCATTGACCCGTCTTTCTTCTTAACGAACAGAACCGGTGCACCCCACGGTGACACACTCGGTTGAATGAACCCTTTATCAAGCAACTCTTGTAATTGACTCATGATTTCTTTCATTTCTACCGGGGCTAAACGATAAGGAGTCTTGGCGATTGGAGCCGCACCCGGTATAAGATCAATTCGAAATTCTACCTCTCGTTCGGGAGGTAATCCGGGTAAATCCTCGGGAAATACATCCGGGAATTCATTAACGATGAGAACATCTTTCACTGATTTCTTAACATCTACAACAGGATTAAGAACATAAGCTAAATAAGAATAACATCCATGGGACATCAATTTTCTAGCTTTCAAGAAAGAAATCACCCGCCTCTTCTTCATTTTACTTTCACCATACACGTACAAAGGTTCTCTTCCTTGTACCGGAATTCTAATCACTTTCTCATAACACATAATATCGGCATGGTACTTAGACATCCAATCCATCCCAATAATAATATCAAAATTGGGCAAATTTATCATCACTAGATCTACTAGGAACTTATGATCATCTATCTCTAACGAGCAATCCTTATATACACGATTAGCTACCAGGGTCTCACTACCCGCAGTATCAACACAGAATGGATTCAACAAAGGAGATGGAAGCACAGATAACAATTTAGCAAATTTCACAGATACAAAGGAATCAGAAGCTCCAGAATCAAATAATATATGGGCGGGTTGGGAATTAACAAGAAATATACCAGAAACAACATTTGGATCCTCCCGGGCTTCCTCCGGGGTCAACTGAAAGGCACGACTTCTTGCCCTGGGAACCTCCTCCTTTTGACTTGATGCCCCCACTCGCGGAGGTTGTTGTACCGAACCTCGACTTTCAGTAGCTCGATTTGAAGGATTTGGGCATTGACGCCTCCGATGACCCACTAATCCACAACCAAAACAAACAACATCTTTATTCGGACACCTCGATTTTATGTGACCCTCCTCATAACAACCAAAACACTTCACGGGCCCATGATCACTAGTACACCGTCCTCGGTGGTTCTTGCCACAAGATTGGCAATCTCGGTTAGCATCCGATTGAATAGAGAATGATTGCGATTGGCCACGAGGCCGAAAAGACCCTTGAGATTGGGTTCTACGGTTAGAGGGAAATCGATTAGGACGACCGGATGGAGACGAAGTAGTTTGTTCGACCTTTTGACGTTTAGGTTCGGGAGTCGATTCCCCACGAAGACTCAAATCATGCTCTCTTCTTCGAGCATATTCAACCGCCTTAGCAAACGACGGGATATCACGGTTGCTCACAAAGTCTTGTATCTCATATCTTAACCCTTCTACAAACATTTGAATCTTCTCAACTTCAGTCGGGATGTACTTTGTGGCAAATTGGGCCTTTTGATTAAACAATGTTTCATACTCGTCTACCGATAAAGTTCCTTGTTTAAGTTCTAGGAACTCCTTCTCCAACCTTCTTCTCATATCATTCGGGCAATATTGTTCGAGGAAACGAGTCTTAAAGGCATCCCATGCCATATGATCCTTTTCTTCCTCATCAAGGATTTTGAAGGTGTTGTTCCACCAAGTTAAGGCTTTTCCGGTAAACATGGCGGTGGCATAAACGGTTTGATCATCTCTTGGCACACGAGAAATACGAAATACTTTCTCCGTGTTTTCAACCCACAACAATGCCTCTACAGGATTAGACACGCCAGAAAATTCTGTGGCCCCGCTACTACGAAAAGTTTTGAATGAGACCGAACCCGATTTCTTACTCGGGGATTCATCTACTACCTTCTCCTTTTCTTTTGACTTCTCTTTCTCCTCACGCCTAAATTGTTCAAAGGTGGCCCGGACCATGTCCGCCATCCTATTCATCAACCTTTCCTCCCTCGGAGATACCACTTCTTCTTCTTCACGATTACTAGGGTTTGTTCCTTGGGTTCGAGGACCCGAAGGAGTTAATTCTGGATGTTCCGCACTTCTCGGACCATCATTGTCATTGTTACTACTTCCTTGATCCATCCCTAACTGAAATTTTATGAAAAGATAAAGAATATATTAAATAACACTCACCCTAACATTTCTTTAGACTCATACATACATGTCCAACCTATGGTTTGTATCCGACCTAAGCTCTTAGCCTATACACTATACTATCAACGCCTAAGTTTGAGTCTAGTACCACAATGATACCTAGTTCACTCAAACCAATGCTCTGATACCATATTGTAAGGACCAACTCAACAAACGACCTTTTGAAAACATCAATACAACCAAACCATCCAAATTAACCAAAATACAAATTTTAACATAAACCACCAAAAGAAATTAGACATGCTAAGAACCGACTAACTATACCGGATACAAACCGACTAACCAACCCATGACAAAATGTACAAAATACTACATGCCTATACCGAAAGAGAAGCTTTTCCAAGCTTCAAGCAACTCCAACTTCAATCACCTACTCACACTTGTTCTTGCCTTTATCTATACCTGAAAATGGTGACAACTAAAAGTGTAAGCTATAAAAGCTTAGTGAGTTCCACAATGTATAATGTTATACTAAATAATTATATAAATGATCAAAATAAACAAACTATTAGAAACGGGTCAAAGTACCGGGTTAACATATCAACATCCTCACGAAGTATCACATATCCATAACGGGTCAACAATGATCAAAGTGTAATACCCAGATTTAACAAAGTGCGTCATTCCCCCTTAGGCCATTAGGGAATGAGGCCGATGAAGGTGACCATGGCACCCCTAACCGAGTCCATGATCCAGCTTCACCACCACGGTCCATACCACTCCTCCGCCAGGTACTCCCGCGTCCACCGCCCAACATATTACACACAGTAATACTCGAGCCGCCATGGGTCCTCACGAAATGAAATGTCACTCAAAGCAATCCACTCAAACGAGTCAAGGCAATGTTAAGAATCAACAAGATGGTCTCAATGTCAAAGGGCAACGTATAGGACTATCAATTGAAATGGATTCCAACTAACCACATTTACATATATATAATTATAAGTATACACGTTACACATAGTGAACTCACCTGGGATTAAGCAACTTCAATGTCAAACCGAGCAATTCCGACGTCACTGATCAATGGAGTTATCACAACCTCCCAATGGTTTACCTAATATAATCACACATACTTCAATCAACATTCTAGTCCATAACATAACTAAAATTAATCCTAATCACCAATTTTCCCCAAAAGTGATGATGAACTCAAACCCTAATTATCAACTTATTCATACTTGCACATGATTACATGCTAACTACAATTCTCATAGCTAAATACTCAGTTACACAAGAGTACCATCTCAATTTCCAGATTTATAACTCAACATTCAACTAGGGTTCTTGACCTAACATCTAAATATCTCAATTTCTACTCATGCATGAAGAAAGGGATGGTAAATTACCTTAATAATCAACACTAGAGATGATAACCCTTTGATTCCCAGCTAAAATATGCCCAAGAACACCCAAAATCACCAAAAATCGTCCACAACCGAGAGGAGAAAGCTCTAGAACTGAAATGAGCTGAAATGGGTCAAAATCCCGATTTTATGTCTAATCTGCACAAGATAGCGCCGCTATCTGCCCAAGATAGCGCCGCTATCTCGACCCCGCGCTAAATAGCGCCGCTATTTCCAGAGATAGCGCCGCTATCTCTAAATTTTTCGCGTTTTCCCCTTAGCTATTTCGAGTTGCTGTCCCCTTTTACACAAGATAGCGCCGCTATCTCTAAGATAGCGCCGCTATCTTCCGAAATGCTGCAATTTCACAATTTTTCTTCCTTTCTAACTTGTACTACTTAATCCAATACCCAAAACTCATTTTTTTTTCCTCAAAATTTTAACTACCAAGACTTAATTCCTTATCACTTATCAACTAATACTGAACTTAACAATTAAAATACTTGAATTTAAAACACGTATGTTACAATTACCTCCTCCTTTTGAGAATTTCGTACCGAAATTATGTTGACTTGAACAAGAACGGATACTTCTCAATCATATCATCTCTTCTTTCCCAAGTGCAATTCGGGCCCCTATGATGTTTCCATTTCACCAATACTAACTGAATTTCCTTATTTTTGAGATTGACCGACTTTTGGTCAATTATTTCTTCCGGTTCCTCTACATACCTCAATTTCTCGTTGACTTTGACTTCGGTCAACGGTACCATCTCCTCATGCTCTCCAAGACTCTTTCTCAAATAACTAACATGAAATACATTGTGTATACCCGCCAACTCTTCTGGTAATTCGAGTCGATAAGCTTGCTTTCCGACCCGTTCTATGATCTTGAATGGCCCGATAAATCGAGGACTTAATTTACCTTTCTTCCCAAATCTCATGACACCCTTCCATGGTGAAACTTTTAACATTACATAGTCGTCTATTGAAAACTCTATCGGTTTTCGCCTTTTATCCGCGTATGACTTTTGACGATCTTGGGCCGCTTTCATTCTTTCCCGAACAATCTGAATTTTATCGCTTGTATCTTGGACCAATTCGGGTCCCACCAACACCTTCTCTCCAACTTCTCGCCAACACAAAGGTGTTCGACACTTTCTTCCATATAACGCTTCATAAGGTGCCATTTGAACCGAGGAATGATAACTATTATTATAAGAAAATTCGGGTAATGACAAATATTTATCCCAACTTCCCCCAAATTCTAAGATACAAGACCTAAGCATGTCTTCAAAAGTTTGGATCGTTCTCTCGGTTTGCCCGTCCGTTTGCGGATGATAAGCGGTACTAAGAGCTACTTTCGATCCCAATTCTTTTTGCATGCTACTCCAAAAATTGGAAGTAAATCGGGAATCTCTATCCGATACAATCTTCAAAGGAACACCATGTCTAGCAATTATCTCATCTAAATATACTTGTGCCCATGAATCCATCGGTGCCGTTTCCCTCATAGCAAGGAAATGTGCACTCTTGGTCAAACGGTCAACAATCACCCAAATGCAATCGTGTTGACGAGCAGTTCTCGGAAGTTTAGTAATCAAATCCATGGAGATTTCCTCCCACTTCCATACAGGAATGCTAAGTGGTTGCAAACTTCCATAGGGTTTCTGATGCTCGGCTTTAACTTGAGCACAAATGTTGCATTCTTGTACAAACCTCCCAATATCCTTCTTCATTCCCGGCCACCAATAATCCAACCTTAAATCATGATACATTTTATTCATACCCGGATGAATTGAGAACTTTGAACTATGTGCCTCACGCAACACATCATTTCTCAATTCTCCAATCTTCGGTATCCATAAACGGTTACTAAAAACCCTGACACCTCGACCATCCACCTCTAAATTTTTCTCATAATTCACCATTCTCTCCTTCTTAATATTCTCGGGCTTTAATGCCTCATCTTGCCACTTCTTAAGGTCATCAAGCAAAATAAACTTCAATGTAGTGGAGGACATTGCATAACACATACTCGAATGGTAAGCCTTACGGCTTAGGGCATCAGCAACTACATTCGCCTTCCCGGGATGATACAAAATTTCACAATTATAATCTTTTATGAGTTCCATGGCACGTTGTTGTCGCATATTTAACGATTGTTGGCTAAATATATATTTGAGACTCTTATGATCGATAAAGAGTTGGAACTTAGTCCCATACAAATAATGCCGCCAATTCTTTAGTGCAAACACTACCGCGGATAACTCAAGATCATGAGTCGGGTAATTCTTTTCATACCCCTTCAATTGGCGGGAAGCATAAGCAATAACTTTTCCCCGTTGCATGAGAACACACCCGAGCCCCATTTTCGATGCATCACTATATACAACAAAGTCTTCCTCACCCTCGGGCAATGACAAGATTGGAGCATTTGTC
This sequence comes from Calendula officinalis, assembly GCA_963853835.1. NCBI lineage: Eukaryota > Viridiplantae > Streptophyta > Magnoliopsida > Asterales > Asteraceae > Calendula > Calendula officinalis. The sequence continues at coordinate 81,473,576 of OY970820.1, read as the reverse complement.
AAACAATCTTTTAACATACTAAAAGCTTTTTCTTGTGCCTCACCCCATTCATAATTCACATCTTTTCGAGTAAGACTTGTGAGAGGCACGGCAATACGAGAGAAATCTTTAATGAACCGGCGGTAATAACCCGCGAGACCTAAGAAACTTCGGATCTCGGAAGCATTTCGAGGCACTTCCCAATTCTTAATCGCCTCGATCTTGGAAGGATCGACCGATATACCTTCACCTGATTCTACATGATCGAGGAATTGAACTTGGCGCAACCAAAATTCACATTTGGAAAACTTGGCATACAATTTCTCTCTTCGTAATAAATCAAGAATTTCACGAAGGTGCGATGCATGATCACTTTCGGATTTAGAATATACCAAAATATCGTCGATAAAAACAATAACCGACTTATCCAACATAGGACGACATACTCGATTCATCATATCCATAAAAGCGGCCGGAGCATTCGTTAAACCGAATGGCATGACTAAGAATTCATAATGCCCATATCTAGTTCGGAATGCGGTTTTAGGCACATCTTCTTTATAAACCTTCAACTGATGATAACCGGACCTTAAGTCAATCTTAGAAAAATAGCTTGCACCTTGCAATTGATCGAAAAGGTCATCAATCCTAGGCAATGAATATTTGTTCTTGATTGTCACTTTGTTAAGTTCACGATAATCAATACACATACGCATTGACCCGTCTTTCTTCTTAACGAACAGAACCGGTGCACCCCACGGTGACACACTCGGTTGAATGAACCCTTTATCAAGCAACTCTTGTAATTGACTCATGATTTCTTTCATTTCTACCGGGGCTAAACGATAAGGAGTCTTGGCGATTGGAGCCGCACCCGGTATAAGATCAATTCGAAATTCTACCTCTCGTTCGGGAGGTAATCCGGGTAAATCCTCGGGAAATACATCCGGGAATTCATTAACGATGAGAACATCTTTCACTGATTTCTTAACATCTACAACAGGATTAAGAACATAAGCTAAATAAGAATAACATCCATGGGACATCAATTTTCTAGCTTTCAAGAAAGAAATCACCCGCCTCTTCTTCATTTTACTTTCACCATACACGTACAAAGGTTCTCTTCCTTGTACCGGAATTCTAATCACTTTCTCATAACACATAATATCGGCATGGTACTTAGACATCCAATCCATCCCAATAATAATATCAAAATTGGGCAAATTTATCATCACTAGATCTACTAGGAACTTATGATCATCTATCTCTAACGAGCAATCCTTATATACACGATTAGCTACCAGGGTCTCACTACCCGCAGTATCAACACAGAATGGATTCAACAAAGGAGATGGAAGCACAGATAACAATTTAGCAAATTTCACAGATACAAAGGAATCAGAAGCTCCAGAATCAAATAATATATGGGCGGGTTGGGAATTAACAAGAAATATACCAGAAACAACATTTGGATCCTCCCGGGCTTCCTCCGGGGTCAACTGAAAGGCACGACTTCTTGCCCTGGGAACCTCCTCCTTTTGACTTGATGCCCCCACTCGCGGAGGTTGTTGTACCGAACCTCGACTTTCAGTAGCTCGATTTGAAGGATTTGGGCATTGACGCCTCCGATGACCCACTAATCCACAACCAAAACAAACAACATCTTTATTCGGACACCTCGATTTTATGTGACCCTCCTCATAACAACCAAAACACTTCACGGGCCCATGATCACTAGTACACCGTCCTCGGTGGTTCTTGCCACAAGATTGGCAATCTCGGTTAGCATCCGATTGAATAGAGAATGATTGCGATTGGCCACGAGGCCGAAAAGACCCTTGAGATTGGGTTCTACGGTTAGAGGGAAATCGATTAGGACGACCGGATGGAGACGAAGTAGTTTGTTCGACCTTTTGACGTTTAGGTTCGGGAGTCGATTCCCCACGAAGACTCAAATCATGCTCTCTTCTTCGAGCATATTCAACCGCCTTAGCAAACGACGGGATATCACGGTTGCTCACAAAGTCTTGTATCTCATATCTTAACCCTTCTACAAACATTTGAATCTTCTCAACTTCAGTCGGGATGTACTTTGTGGCAAATTGGGCCTTTTGATTAAACAATGTTTCATACTCGTCTACCGATAAAGTTCTTTGTTTAAGTTCTAGGAACTCCTTCTCCAACCTTCTTCTCATATCATTCGGGCAATATTGTTCGAGGAAACGAGTCTTAAAGGCATCCCATGCCATATGATCCTTTTCTTCCTCATCAAGGATTTTGAAGGTGTTGTTCCACCAAGTTAAGGCTTTTCCGGTAAACATGGCGGTGGCATAAACGGTTTGATCATCTCTTGGCACACGAGAAATACGAAATACTTTCTCCGTGTTTTCAACCCACAACAATGCCTCTACAGGATTAGACACGCCAGAAAATTCTGTGGCCCCGCTACTACGAAAAGTTTTGAATGAGACCGAACCCGATTTCTTACTCGGGGATTCATCTACTACCTTCTCCTTTTCTTTTGACTTCTCTTTCTCCTCACGCCTAAATTGTTCAAAGGTGGCCCGGACCATGTCCGCCATCCTATTCATCAACCTTTCCTCCCTCGGAGATACCACTTCTTCTTCTTCACGATTACTAGGGTTTGTTCCTTGGGTTCGAGGACCCGAAGGAGTTAATTCTGGATGTTCCGCACTTCTCGGACCATCATTGTCATTGTTACTACTTCCTTGATCCATCCCTAACTGAAATTTTATGAAAAGATAAAGAATATATTAAATAACACTCACCCTAACATTTCTTTAGACTCATACATACATGTCCAACCTATGGTTTGTATCCGACCTAAGCTCTTAGCCTATACACTATACTATCAACGCCTAAGTTTGAGTCTAGTACCACAATGATACCTAGTTCACTCAAACCAATGCTCTGATACCATATTGTAAGGACCAACTCAACAAACGACCTTTTGAAAACATCAATACAACCAAACCATCCAAATTAACCAAAATACAAATTTTAACATAAACCACCAAAAGAAATTAGACATGCTAAGAACCGACTAACTATACCGGATACAAACCGACTAACCAACCCATGACAAAATGTACAAAATACTACATGCCTATACCGAAAGAGAAGCTTTTCCAAGCTTCAAGCAACTCCAACTTCAATCACCTACTCACACTTGTTCTTGCCTTTATCTATACCTGAAAATGGTGACAACTAAAAGTGTAAGCTATAAAAGCTTAGTGAGTTCCACAATGTATAATGTTATACTAAATAATTATATAAATGATCAAAATAAACAAACTATTAGAAACGGGTCAAAGTACCGGGTTAACATATCAACATCCTCACGAAGTATCACATATCCATAACGGGTCAACAATGATCAAAGTGTAATACCCAGATTTAACAAAGTGCGTCATTCCCCCTTAGGCCATTAGGGAATGAGGCCGATGAAGGTGACCATGGCACCCCTAACCGAGTCCATGATCCAGCTTCACCACCACGGTCCATACCACTCCTCCGCCAGGTACTCCCGCGTCCACCGCCCAACATATTACACACAGTAATACTCGAGCCGCCATGGGTCCTCACGAAATGAAATGTCACTCAAAGCAATCCACTCAAACGAGTCAAGGCAATGTTAAGAATCAACAAGATGGTCTCAATGTCAAAGGGCAACGTATAGGACTATCAATTGAAATGGATTCCAACTAACCACATTTACATATATATAATTATAAGTATACACGTTACACATAGTGAACTCACCTGGGATTAAGCAACTTCAATGTCAAACCGAGCAATTCCGACGTCACTGATCAATGGAGTTATCACAACCTCCCAATGGTTTACCTAATATAATCACACATACTTCAATCAACATTCTAGTCCATAACATAACTAAAATTAATCCTAATCACCAATTTTCCCCAAAAGTGATGATGAACTCAAACCCTAATTATCAACTTATTCATACTTGCACATGATTACATGCTAACTACAATTCTCATAGCTAAATACTCAGTTACACAAGAGTACCATCTCAATTTCCAGATTTATAACTCAACATTCAACTAGGGTTCTTGACCTAACATCTAAATATCTCAATTTCTACTCATGCATGAAGAAAGGGATGGTAAATTACCTTAATAATCAACACTAGAGATGATAACCCTTTGATTCCCAGCTAAAATATGCCCAAGAACACCCAAAATCACCAAAAATCGTCCACAACCGAGAGGAGAAAGCTCTAGAACTGAAATGAGCTGAAATGGGTCAAAATCCCGATTTTATGTCTAATCTGCACAAGATAGCGCCGCTATCTGCCCAAGATAGCGCCGCTATCTCGACCCCGCGCTAAATAGCGCCGCTATTTCCAGAGATAGCGCCGCTATCTCTAAATTTTTCGCGTTTTCCCCTTAGCTATTTCGAGTTGCTGTCCCCTTTTACACAAGATAGCGCCGCTATCTCTAAGATAGCGCCGCTATCTTCCGAAATGCTGCAATTTCACAATTTTTCTTCCTTTCTAACTTGTACTACTTAATCCAATACCCAAAACTCATTTTTTTTTCCTCAAAATTTTAACTACCAAGACTTAATTCCTTATCACTTATCAACTAATACTGAACTTAACAATTAAAATACTTGAATTTAAAACACGTATGTTACAATTACCTCCTCCTTTTGAGAATTTCGTACCGAAATTATGTTGACTTGAACAAGAACGGATACTTCTCAATCATATCATCTCTTCTTTCCCAAGTGCAATTCGGGCCCCTATGATGTTTCCATTTCACCAATACTAACTGAATTTCCTTATTTTTGAGATTGACCGACTTTTGGTCAATTATTTCTTCCGGTTCCTCTACATACCTCAATTTCTCGTTGACTTTGACTTCGGTCAACGGTACCATCTCCTCATGCTCTCCAAGACTCTTTCTCAAATAACTAACATGAAATACATTGTGTATACCCGCCAACTCTTCTGGTAATTCGAGTCGATAAGCTTGCTTTCCGACCCGTTCTATGATCTTGAATGGCCCGATAAATCGAGGACTTAATTTACCTTTCTTCCCAAATCTCATGACACCCTTCCATGGTGAAACTTTTAACATTACATAGTCGTCTATTGAAAACTCTATCGGTTTTCGCCTTTTATCCGCGTATGACTTTTGACGATCTTGGGCCGCTTTCATTCTTTCCCGAACAATCTGAATTTTATCGCTTGTATCTTGGACCAATTCGGGTCCCACCAACACCTTCTCTCCAACTTCTCGCCAACACAAAGGTGTTCGACACTTTCTTCCATATAACGCTTCATAAGGTGCCATTTGAACCGAGGAATGATAACTATTATTATAAGAAAATTCGGGTAATGACAAATATTTATCCCAACTTCCCCCAAATTCTAAGATACAAGACCTAAGCATGTCTTCAAAAGTTTGGATCGTTCTCTCGGTTTGCCCGTCCGTTTGCGGATGATAAGCGGTACTAAGAGCTACTTTCGATCCCAATTCTTTTTGCATGCTACTCCAAAAATTGGAAGTAAATCGGGAATCTCTATCCGATACAATCTTCAAAGGAACACCATGTCTAGCAATTATCTCATCTAAATATACTTGTGCCCATGAATCCATCGGTGCCGTTTCCCTCATAGCAAGGAAATGTGCACTCTTGGTCAAACGGTCAACAATCACCCAAATGCAATCGTGTTGACGAGCAGTTCTCGGAAGTTTAGTAATCAAATCCATGGAGATTTCCTCCCACTTCCATACAGGAATGCTAAGTGGTTGCAAACTTCCATAGGGTTTCTGATGCTCGGCTTTAACTTGAGCACAAATGTTGCATTCTTGTACAAACCTCCCAATATCCTTCTTCATTCCCGGCCACCAATAATCCAACCTTAAATCATGATACATTTTATTCATACCCGGATGAATTGAGAACTTTGAACTATGTGCCTCACGCAACACATCATTTCTCAATTCTCCAATCTTCGGTATCCATAAACGGTTACTAAAAACCCTGACACCTCGACCATCCACCTCTAAATTTTTCTCATAATTCACCATTCTCTCCTTCTTAATATTCTCGGGCTTTAATGCCTCATCTTGCCACTTCTTAAGGTCATCAAGCAAAATAAACTTCAATGTAGTGGAGGACATTGCATAACACATACTCGAATGGTAAGCCTTACGGCTTAGGGCATCAGCAACTACATTCGCCTTCCCGGGATGATACAAAATTTCACAATTATAATCTTTTATGAGTTCCATGGCACGTTGTTGTCGCATATTTAACGATTGTTGGCTAAATATATATTTGAGACTCTTATGATCGATAAAGAGTTGGAACTTAGTCCCATACAAATAATGCCGCCAATTCTTTAGTGCAAACACTACCGCGGATAACTCAAGATCATGAGTCGGGTAATTCTTTTCATACCCCTTCAATTGGCGGGAAGCATAAGCAATAACTTTTCCCCGTTGCATGAGAACACACCCGAGCCCCATTTTCGATGCATCACTATATACAACAAAGTCTTCCTCACCCTCGGGCAATGACAAGATTGGAGCATTTGTCAAACAATCTTTTAACATACTAAAAGCTTTTTCTTGTGCCTCACCCCATTCATAATTCACATCTTTTCGAGTAAGACTTGTGAGAGGCACGGCAATACGAGAGAAATCTTTAATGAACCGGCGGTAATAACCCGCGAGACCTAAGAAACTTCGGATCTCGGAAGCATTTCGAGGCACTTCCCAATTCTTAATCGCCTCGATCTTGGAAGGATCGACCGATATACCTTCACCTGATTCTACATGATCGAGGAATTGAACTTGGCGCAACCAAAATTCACATTTGGAAAACTTGGCATACAATTTCTCTCTTCGTAATAAATCAAGAATTTCACGAAGGTGCGATGCATGATCACTTTCGGATTTAGAATATACCAAAATATCGTCGATAAAAACAATAACCGACTTATCCAACATAGGACGACATACTCGATTCATCATATCCATAAAAGCGGCCGGAGCATTCGTTAAACCGAATGGCATGACTAAGAATTCATAATGCCCATATCTAGTTCGGAATGCGGTTTTAGGCACATCTTCTTTATAAACCTTCAACTGATGATAACCGGACCTTAAGTCAATCTTAGAAAAATAGCTTGCACCTTGCAATTGATCGAAAAGGTCATCAATCCTAGGCAATGAATATTTGTTCTTGATTGTCACTTTGTTAAGTTCACGATAATCAATACACATACGCATTGACCCGTCTTTCTTCTTAACGAACAGAACCGGTGCACCCCACGGTGACACACTCGGTTGAATGAACCCTTTATCAAGCAACTCTTGTAATTGACTCATGATTTCTTTCATTTCTACCGGGGCTAAACGATAAGGAGTCTTGGCGATTGGAGCCGCACCCGGTATAAGATCAATTCGAAATTCTACCTCTCGTTCGGGAGGTAATCCGGGTAAATCCTCGGGAAATACATCCGGGAATTCATTAACGATGAGAACATCTTTCACTGATTTCTTAACATCTACAACAGGATTAAGAACATAAGCTAAATAAGAATAACATCCATGGGACATCAATTTTCTAGCTTTCAAGAAAGAAATCACCCGCCTCTTCTTCATTTTACTTTCACCATACACGTACAAAGGTTCTCTTCCTTGTACCGGAATTCTAATCACTTTCTCATAACACATAATATCGGCATGGTACTTAGACATCCAATCCATCCCAATAATAATATCAAAATTGGGCAAATTTATCATCACTAGATCTACTAGGAACTTATGATCATCTATCTCTAACGAGCAATCCTTATATACACGATTAGCTACCAGGGTCTCACTACCCGCAGTATCAACACAGAATGGATTCAACAAAGGAGATGGAAGCACAGATAACAATTTAGCAAATTTCACAGATACAAAGGAATCAGAAGCTCCAGAATCAAATAATATATGGGCGGGTTGGGAATTAACAAGAAATATACCAGAAACAACATTTGGATCCTCCCGGGCTTCCTCCGGGGTCAACTGAAAGGCACGACTTCTTGCCCTGGGAACCTCCTCCTTTTGACTTGATGCCCCCACTCGCGGAGGTTGTTGTACCGAACCTCGACTTTCAGTAGCTCGATTTGAAGGATTTGGGCATTGACGCCTCCGATGACCCACTAATCCACAACCAAAACAAACAACATCTTTATTCGGACACCTCGATTTTATGTGACCCTCCTCATAACAACCAAAACACTTCACGGGCCCATGATCACTAGTACACCGTCCTCGGTGGTTCTTGCCACAAGATTGGCAATCTCGGTTAGCATCCGATTGAATAGAGAATGATTGCGATTGGCCACGAGGCCGAAAAGACCCTTGAGATTGGGTTCTACGGTTAGAGGGAAATCGATTAGGACGACCGGATGGAGACGAAGTAGTTTGTTCGACCTTTTGACGTTTAGGTTTGGGAGTCGATTCCCCACGAAGACTCAAATCATGCTCTCTTCTTCGAGCATATTCAACCGCCTTAGCAAACGACGGGATATCACGGTTGCTCACAAAGTCTTGTATCTCATATCTTAACCCTTCTACAAACATTTGAATCTTCTCAACTTCAGTCGGGATGTACTTTGTGGCAAATTGGGCCTTTTGATTAAACAATGTTTCATACTCGTCTACCGATAAAGTTCCTTGTTTAAGTTCTAGGAACTCCTTCTCCAACCTTCTTCTCATATCATTCGGGCAATATTGTTCGAGGAAACGAGTCTTAAAGGCATCCCATGCCATATGATCCTTTTCTTCCTCATCAAGGATTTTGAAGGTGTTGTTCCACCAAGTTAAGGCTTTTCCGGTAAACATGGCGGTGGCATAAACGGTTTGATCATCTCTTGGCACACGAGAAATACGAAATACTTTCTCCGTGTTTTCAACCCACAACAATGCCTCTACAGGATTAGACACGCCAGAAAATTCTGTGGCCCCGCTACTACGAAAAGTTTTGAATGAGACCGAACCCGATTTCTTACTCGGGGATTCATCTACTACCTTCTCCTTTTCTTTTGACTTCTCTTTCTCCTCACGCCTAAATTGTTCAAAGGTGGCCCGGACCATGTCCGCCATCCTATTCATCAACCTTTCCTCCCTCGGAGATACCACTTCTTCTTCTTCACGATTACTAGGGTTTGTTCCTTGGGTTCGAGGACCCGAAGGAGTTAATTCTGGATGTTCCGCACTTCTCGGACCATCATTGTCATTGTTACTACTTCCTTGATCCATCCCTAACTGAAATTTTATGAAAAGATAAAGAATATATTAAATAACACTCACCCTAACATTTCTTTAGACTCATACATACATGTCCAACCTATGGTTTGTATCCGACCTAAGCTCTTAGCCTATACACTATACTATCAACGCCTAAGTTTGAGTCTAGTACCACAATGATACCTAGTTCACTCAAACCAATGCTCTGATACCATATTGTAAGGACCAACTCAACAAACGACCTTTTGAAAACATCAATACAACCAAACCATCCAAATTAACCAAAATACAAATTTTAACATAAACCACCAAAAGAAATTAGACATGCTAAGAACCGACTAACTATACCGGATACAAACCGACTAACCAACCCATGACAAAATGTACAAAATACTACATGCCTATACCGAAAGAGAAGCTTTTCCAAGCTTCAAGCAACTCCAACTTCAATCACCTACTCACACTTGTTCTTGCCTTTATCTATACCTGAAAATGGTGACAACTAAAAGTGTAAGCTATAAAAGCTTAGTGAGTTCCACAATGTATAATGTTATACTAAATAATTATATAAATGATCAAAATAAACAAACTATTAGAAACGGGTCAAAGTACCGGGTTAACATATCAACATCCTCACGAAGTATCACATATCCATAACGGGTCAACAATGATCAAAGTGTAATACCCAGATTTAACAAAGTGCGTCATTCCCCCTTAGGCCATTAGGGAATGAGGCCGATGAAGGTGACCATGGCACCCCTAACCGAGTCCATGATCCAGCTTCACCACCACGGTCCATACCACTCCTCCGCCAGGTACTCCCGCGTCCACCGCCCAACATATTACACACAGTAATACTCGAGCCGCCATGGGTCCTCACGAAATGAAATGTCACTCAAAGAAATCCACTCAAACGGGTCAAGGCAATGTTAAGAATCAACAAGATGGTCTCAATGTCAAAGGGCAACGTATAGGACTATCAATTGAAATGGATTCCAACTAACCACATTTACATATATATAATTATAAGTATACACGTTACACATAGTGAACTCACCTGGGATTAAGCAACTTCAATGTCAAACCGAGCAATTCCGACGTCACCGATCAATGGAGTTATCACAACCTCCCAATGGTTTACCTAATATAATCACACATACTTCAATCAACATTCTAGTCCATAACATAACTAAAATTAATCCTAATCACCAATTTTCCCCAAAAGTGATGATGAACTCAAACCCTAATTATCAACTTATTCATACTTGCACATGATTACATGCTAACTACAATTCTCATAGCTAAATATTCAGTTACACAAGAGTACCATCTCAATTTCCAGATTTATAACTCAACATTCAACTAGGGTTCTTGACCTAACATCTAAATATCTCAATTTCTACTCATGCATGAAGAAAGGGATGGTAAATTACCTTAATAATCAACACTAGAGATGATAACCCTTTGATTCCCAGCTAAAATATGCCCAAGAACACCCAAAATCACCAAAAATCGTCCACAACCGAGAGGAGAAAGCTCTAGAACTGAAATGAGCTGAAATGGGTCAAAATCCCGATTTTATGTCTAATCTGCACAAGATAGCGCCGCTATCTGCCCAAGATAGCGCCGCTATCTCGACCCCGCGCTAAATAGCGCCGCTATTTCCAGAGATAGCGCCGCTATCTCTAAATTTTTCGCGTTTTCCCCTTAGCTATTTCGAGTTGCTGTCCCCTTTTACACAAGATAGCGCCGCTATCTCTAAGATAGCGCCGCTATCTTCCGAAATGCTGCAATTTCACAATTTTTCTTCCTTTCTAACTTGTACTACTTAATCCAATACCCAAAACTCATTTTTTTTTCCTCAAAATTTTAACTACCAAGACTTAATTCCTTATCACTTATCAACTAATACTGAACTTAACAATTAAAATACTTGAATTTAAAACACGTATGTTACAGTAATCATCGATGATTACAAAAATTCTCACATTCTCACCATTTTTCCAATTCTCAAAGGAACCCTCCCATATATATATATATATATATATATATATATATATATATATATATATATATATATATATATATATATATATATATATATATATATATATATATATATATGTATATTATATAATTATAATGTATAAATTTTATTTATATTTTTAATAAAATTAAGATTTTTATATTATTTTTATATTTATATATATCCATATATTATTAAAAATTACTTAGCAGTGTCTCGTCTCGTTCAGTGAATATTGTCATTGTCTTATTTTCCAAACACTGTGTACTAACTTTGCTTGTTGTTTGTGCCATCTTGTTTTTAGTGTATAATTCTCAGATGGCCGAAGCACAAATCATCGACGAGAACACTCTTGTTCCCCTTTACAGGATCAAGCCACTGACAGAAACCAACTCCTACTGGGCCCCAGAGGAAGAGGTCACCTTCAGCATAGATTATCCGATCTTATCCCACGTTATTCAACGTCACCCGATATTCTACATGATAAATGCTAGGCCAGAGGTTCCATCGATATATGTTCAACAATTCTTAAGCAACCTCACCCTGGTGACATCAACTGATCCACATCAATTTGAAACCATGATTGACGAACAACCGGTACAATTCACAAAAGATGATCTATATGACATCTTCAGGCTACCTCGTGGTGATTCATGACCACCATTCACTACACATGAACCTCAGCTACCGTTTAAGGATGTGTACGAAGGAATCCACGATCTTGGTCTTGCCCTTCCTCGGGATACTATCGATCTTAGAAATTTCAAAAAGAAACATATGGCAAGGTGTTGGTCCCACGTCTTCACTATCTTCAACAGATGTCTGACAGGAAAGTCATCTGGTCATGACAGGGCCTCTATAAACGTCTATCATGCCTATCATGCCCTCTGCTACTATAGACATTATGACTATGCTGCCTATCTGTGGGAAGAATTCAAGATCGCCAAAGAAAAGGATCCAAAATATCTGATATACCCGAGATTCTGGTCCATCCTAATTGAACATTTTATGCACCGATACCTAACCATTCACATCAGGGATGCTGCAAATCGATTCAGACCAGCTAGTGTTGCGTTCCTTAGAAAAGATAGTGGTACACTTGCTGTTGATGCAGCACTGGTCCCTCTCCCACTGCTTAAAATTGGTGAAATCAATCTTGATGTCATCAGACAATATCGGGATACTCATTATCCTGAATGTCGGTATTAAAACATAATAACCTCCTGCCCCTGGTTAAGTCTCTTTGTATGCACAGTGTGTCTAGTACTCACCCTCAAGAATCTTCCAACATAGGACACTTGCACTACAAAAATAGATCTCCGTGAATCCATCGGAACACTCGTAGTGGCATCACAATCTGATGTTTCACGAGGATCGAGTGGAAATCCTGCTAGAGCTAAAATCACGCCAACTCTAAACGCAGGTCACACACTTGAATCAACGGTTGTGCAAACGACTACCGATTCATACCGTGTGCTAACAGATACTCTATGTGAGTCCGATGTTACCCAAAAAGAACAAGTTGCTGTGCCTTAACATCAATCATTCTTTCAGGCAACAACTTATACCGGAAACACATAAAATTCCGAAGAAAAATCCATGTGAACTCTTATAATGCAACATCTTAAAAAGCTAATTAAATTGCACATGAGCGTAATAAACCACTCTTAAATTACTCTTATGATCTGCTATATCCAGCATGATCTTCTCCAGAGCCACCGACAATATAGGAACTAAAAAGTGAGGGTCCTAGGTCTAGGTGAGCAGAATCAAGCATCATGGGATCTTGATTAGGATGCGCTGAGGTACAAATTGAGAGGGGGTATGAAGTATGGGTTGCAAATCAGCTTATCACATGGTAAAAACAAAAATGAGGGTGTGGTTGAAAATGAAAAAGTGAGTTGAGTGAGGAGCGTGTGTGAAAGGGTTAAAGAAAACGGAAAACCCTCCCTAAACCGAACAAAAGACCGGGTAACCTCATTTATATTAGATTGCATAAGTTGCTTTCTGATTAAGACATCATGGACACAGTGATGCAATGCACAACCCCCACTGACCACTCAAGTACAAATAGTACTTGTTTCAAAATCACGGAGATTACCACATCTGCTATCGACATCTCATTTGGAGATTGTTGATATTGAAAAAGAGGACCCACCTCCAGTCCTCGCCTTCGTTTGTCCACGTATAGAGTCTAGAACCGAATTAAACTTCTCTAGTACACATGCTTTCCACCAAGCATATCCTAGTGATATTGCCGGAACATTCATAGTGATACCAATATTTTGGTATTCCACGATGATTGAATGGAAATCCTACCAGTGCTAACATCAAAGCCAACACTGAACGTAGGTCACACAGTATATGTAAATGTTGTGTCAACAGGAAATCTATGTGATCCTGGGTTACCCTGATACCTTCTTGTGCGAAGATCAGACGACTGTACTCCATTCTTATCAACAACAGTCACTATGTCTGATAGAGGATCTGATGACTGTACTCCACTCTTATCAACAATAGTCAATACATCAGATAAGGGATTCTATGATCGTACTCCAACATTATCAACAACGGTCAGAAAATCCAAATCAAATCAAGATACCGCACTTCTACGACTTCAACAAATATCAGGAACCAAGGATCGGCAGCAAATCGACAACGCCACAACTTCAAGAAAGGGCCTCCGCTGCTAACCGCTCTATCGATGGGTCTACATTTCGTCGCTTTGCCTGAAGTCTTCTGGAATACTTAATATTGGTTGAAAAGCCAAATAAAAGTATGTCTAACACCGATCATCAAAAGCTGATGCTGATTTTTCAACAAAACTGCACAACAGTTTAACACACAGCTCCAGCTTTACAAACGAAGAAGATTTCAAAGATTTGCTGTAACGACCCGAAATTGTAAATAAATAAAATATGATAAATATGGATAAATCATATAAAACGCGTGGAAATTGGTTTCGTGTCGTTTGGACACCGTACGGGAAAGTTATGGGGGAAAACGGGTCAAGACACTTGATGAAAAGTGCAGCCCTGCTGCCTCTAGTAGTTCGCGTCGCGAACTATAGTTCCCGATCGGGAACTTGCTCCAGGGAGTTTGGCCATGGGTCGCTAAGTGTTCGCGTTTGGGTTAACGATCGCTAAGTCTGTGTGCTAGGGAAAGTTAGCGACGCGAACCTTGTTCGCGTCGTGAACTTGTGTCTGGCAGCATTAAAGTCGGGATTTGGCTCATTTATTGCCAAGTGAAACCCTAGTTCTTCTCTCTCGAGCTTGTGAGCGTTTTTTAGTGTAAAGCATCATTTGGAGCAGATTTCTTGGTCAAATCTTGTGATTCTTCACTCCTAGTTGAAGATTTAAGGTATATCTTCAATCCTTTGTAGTTGTAGCTTTAGATCTTTGGGTTTAGAAGCTTGGGGTTGAAACCCTAGTTCTTAGGGTTATAGATTATGGTGATATAAATGGTGTATACACTTAATAGATGGTATATTAACAAGGAAATCAAGTGTATGGTCAAGATTTGTAAGAATCTTAAGGGTTGGTTAAACCTAGGGTTTGGTAAATCACCATATTTGGGGGAAATGGATTGAGGGGTGTTATCTAGAGGTAGATGAACACATTGATAGTAGATTGTGATGTTGATCATTGTATGATCATTGTTTTAGGCTTTCGGTGACATCTTGGAAAGTCGGTGAAATTGTGAAGCAAGAGCTTTGGTGTCAAGAACACAGTTGGAGCATCTTTATTGCTAAGGTGAGTACGTGTGGACTTTACTGAGTACATAGCCCTTGAAATACATTGTTTTATACTTATGTGCGGTCTAATTGCTTAATTGAGTAGACTTATAGTTGTGTAGTTAGTTGTGAATTATTGTTAATAATTAACTAACTGGATTGTTGATGAATGTGATAGCCGAGAGCTAGATTGATATAACCTTTGAGTTATGGTGAGAACGAGATGACGTGATGCTAGTTAGTTCGGGGGCAACCCGATAACTAGACATGGTGATGTTTCTAACTAGTTCGGGGGCAACCCGATAGTTAGATAGGATAGTGTTTCTAGCTAGTTCGGGGGCAACCCGATAGTTGGATTTATGGGTGCTTCTAGCTAGTTCGGGGGCAACCCGATAGTTGGGCACGTTAGTGTTGCTAGTTAGCTCGGGGGCAACCCGATAACTAGATATGTGTGCTAGGGAAGCGAGATTGGAGTCACCATAGGGTGACTATATAGATGGACGTAATTACCTGTGTTGATTACTTGGTTAACGTTTATTATTATTAATGGGTCTAAACCCATGTATCTCACGAGACGTTTTTGTCTCACGTACTCCTTGTTTGTTTTGCTATGTACTCAGGTTCGGGATCGAAGGTTTAGGTACGCATGGATAGAGATGCGGGACCTAGAATAGAAGAACTCTAGATTGGATTTAGTCTTAGCTTGGTTATGATATATTTTGTAACACCTACTTTTATACTCTGATTTCATACCAAGGTTTTTGTAAATCCGAATTGAGGATGTTCTTCTATTTATAAAATGTTTTATTTTGGCCAATATTTGGCATTAAATTTGAGGTGTTACAACTTGGTATCAGAGCTATAGTTTAAGTGAATTAGGTTGGATGACCATCCTAGTCTTAGACTGTAGCATTAGGAATATAAGATTCCTTAAGATCATAGGTTGACCTTGAGACTTTATATTAAGTTTAGGGTTGAACCTAGGGGACCGATGAATTTGATATGATTTTGGGTATTGAGTCTTACGAGACTAATGGGTTGTACACAAGGTACTAAATGTTTAATGTCTTTCGTAAGTCTTGATCGAAAGAAATGGTGAACACTCGTAGAAGTGGGAAAGCCCCGGAGAACCGGGAGGAGGAAGTACCTCCTGTTGGGAGGGTGGTTGAGCAAGAAAGTCAACCGTCGATGCATCGAGTTGATGAATCGGAGGTCGGAGCTAATAGAACTCCGGTGACCATGGCGGATCTCCAAACTATTATTGACCAAATTAAGGGAATGGTGGCCGAGGAAGTGCACCGAATTATTGGAGACCGTGAAAGGTCGGGTGGAGACCGTGAATCCGAAGCTAAATCGGAAGAGAGAACCGGGGGTAGTGGCACCGGGGAGGGAAAGTCCTCCACGGGTGGCCAAAGTGATGCTAGGGCTAAGCCCGTTGTGAAAGAAGGTTGTTCGTTTAAATCCTTCATGGCTTGTAAGCCAAATGTGTACACGGGTAGTTCGGACCCGAAGGTAACAATGAGGTGGATCCGAGAAACCGAGAGGGTTATCGGTAGTAGCAAGTGTAAGGATGCCGATATGGTGACGTATGCGTCACAATTGCTAAAAGAAGATGCCATGGTTTGGTGGGATATTGTTTATGAGACCCTCGGGAAGGAGGTGGTTGAAAAGATGTCGTGGGATGAGTTCACCACGAGGTTGAAAAAGAAGTTTTGTCCCGAGAGGGATTTGGAGAAAATGCACGAGAAGTTCGTGACCCTCAAAAAGGGTGATATGTCGATTGAAGAATACTCGAGGGAGTTCACGGGATTGCTCCCGTTTGTTGCTAAAACCTACTCGGATGAGAGGTTGAGGGTGGTCCGGTATGCTAGTGGGTTACCGTGGGACTACCAATTGGAAGTAAAGAGGGCGGTCTCACTAGATGAGGCCATTAGTGCCGCCCGGGGTGTGGAAGAAGTGAATGAGGCACGGGTTGCCGAGAGGGCCCATGTGGGCGAGAAAAGGAAAGCGGAGAGCGGCTCTAGTTCGTTCAAAAAGGGGAAGTTCACTTCGAGCTTCTCTAAACAAGGAAGTGTTGGCCCGTGCAAGAGATGCGGGAAAAATCATACCGGCGAGTGCCGAAGTGGATCGAGGTCTTGCTTTAGTTGTGGTAGACCGGGGCATGTAGCCCGGGATTGTAAGGTCAAGTCGTTGGCCGATGTGGAGTGTTTCTCGTGCCACGAGAAGGGGCACTATAGCAATGTATGCCCAAAGAAAGGAATCGAGTCGATGGTGTCCACGGCTCAAAAGAAAGTGGAACCGGCGAAGGTGAAGGGGCGGTCCTTCCAACTTACTCGGGAGGAGGCGAAGGAGGCACACGATGTGGTGTCAGGTACTTTATTCATTAACTCCTTGCCAACTCATATTTTGTTTGATTCGGGTTCCAATTATTCGTTTGTGTCTTATGAGTTCGGTAGTAAATTGAATGTGTCGTCCGAAATGTTAGATGAGGTTTATGAAATAGAAGTAGCCGACGGGAAAACGTCTATGGTTGAATGTGTTTATAGAAATTGTGAAATAGAAATAGACGGTAGAAAATTTAAGGTGGATTTGTTGCCCATGGGAATTAGGGCGTTTGATGTGGTTATCGGTATGGATTGGTTGGGTATGCACCAAGCCAAGATTTTGTGTGGAAAGAAAATAGTGTCGATTAGGACACCCGAGAATGAGAAAGTGTATGTGTATGGGGAGAAACGACATCACATGCCTAATGTGATTACCGCCATTAAGGCGAGAAAAAGTATATCGAAAGGTTGTGCATCGTTTATTGCATACGTGTTAGATGGCCGAAAAGAAAAGAAGACAATGGATAGTGTAAAAATTATTCGGGATTTTCCCGAGGTATTTGCCGATGACTTGCCCGGTTTGCCACCGGAGAGACAAGTCGAATTTAAAATTGATTTAGTGCCGGGGGCGACGCCGATTGCTCGCGCTCCCTATCGTTTAGCTCCCACCGAGATGCGGGAATTGATGACTCAATTGCAAGATTTGTTAGATAAGGGTTTTATTCGTCCGAGTTCGTCACCGTGGGGTGCACCGGTATTATTTGTTAAAAAGAAAGACGGTTCGATGAGAATGTGTATCGACTACCGAGAATTGAACAAGGTAACTATTAAGAACCGTTACCCGTTACCGAGAATTGATGACTTATTTGACCAATTGCAAGGTGCTAGTTATTTCTCGAAGATCGATTTGAGGTCGGGTTATCACCAAGTTCGGGTGAAAGAAGGCGACACCGAGAAGACGGCCTTTCGTACACGTTATGGTCATTATGAATTTCTAGTGATGCCGTTTGGTCTTACAAATGCGCCGGCGATTTTTATGGATTTGATGAATCGGGTTTGTAAACCGTTCCTTGATAAGTTTTTGATCGTGTTTATTGACGACATTTTGATTTATTCGAAAACCGAGGAAGAACACGAAGGTCATTTGAGACTTGTGTTAGACGTGTTAAAACGGGAGAAGTTGTATGCTAAATTTTCAAAGTGTGAGTTTTGGTTGCGGGAAGTGCAATTCTTAGGTCACGTGGTGACGTGTGATGGTATTAAGGTTGATCCGTCAAAGATTGAAGCGGTGTCAAATTGGGAGCCTCCGAGGACTCCTACCGAGGTTAGAAGTTTTCTTGGATTAGCCGGTTATTACCGAAGATTTATACAAGACTTCTCGAGAATCGCAATTCCACTCACGAAGTTAACGAGAAAAAGTGAGAAGTTTGTGTGGGAAAAGAAGCAAGAGGAGGCGTTTAATTTATTGAAGGAAAAGTTGTGTAACGCGCCGATTCTTACGTTACCGGATGGTATGGAAGATTTTGTGGTTTATAGTGATGCTTCGAATCAAGGGCTCGGTTGTGTGTTGATGCAAAGAGGAAAGGTGATCGCGTATGCCTCGCGACAATTGAAGAATGCGGAATTAAGGTACACGACACACGACTTGGAGTTGGCGGCGATTATTTTTGCCTTGAAGTTGTGGAGGCATTATTTATATGGCACTCGGTGTACATTGTACACGGATCATAAGAGTTTGCAATATGTGTTTACACAAAAAGACCTTAACATGCGACAAAGAAGGTGGATCGAGTTGATTGCCGATTATGATTGTGAGATTGTGTATCATGCGGGGAAGGCGAATGTGGTGGCCGATGCCTTAAGTCGAAAGGTTTATGAAAATCCGAACCGAGGAATCTTATCACATATAGAAGTTGTCTCGAGTATTATTGAAAGGATCAAGAATGCCCAACGGGAGGTTATGGGAAAAGACGAGTTAAGACAAGAACGGTTAGGTAAGAACCAACATTTCCTCGAAAATGCACAAGGGTTGAAGACCGTAGGCGGTCGTATTTGGGTTCCTAAGTTCGGTGGTATCCGAAAAGAGTTGTTGTACGATGTGCACAAATCGAAGTATTCGATTCACCCGGGAAGTACAAAGACGTACCAAGATATGAAACGGGTTTATTGGTGGCCCGGAATGAAGGCGAGGGTGGCCAAGTATATCTCCAAGTGTGCCACGTGTGCACAAGTGAAAGCCGAGCATCAAGTGCCGTATGGGGTAGCTCAATCATTGGTTGTACCGGCCGGGAAGTGGGAAGATATAACTATGGATTTCATAGTAGGGTTACCGAAGACGAGTAGAGGTCACGATGCCATTTGGGTCATAGTTGACCGGTTGACCAAAAGTGCGTTATTTTTAGCAATTCGGGAAACGTTGCCACTTGAGAAGTTGGCTAAGTTGTATGTTGATGAAGTGGTTCGACTCCACGGGGTTCCGTTATCGATTGTGTCCGATAGGGACGCGAGGTTTACCTCGAGATTTTGGCGATCTTTACAAGAAGAATTGGGTACAAAGTTGCGGTTGAGCACGGCTTATCACCCGCAAACCGACGGTCAAAGTGAAAGAACGATTCAAACGGTTGAAGACATGTTGAGATCGTGTGTGTTAGACTTCGGTGGTAAATGGGATGAACATTTACCGTTAGTCGAGTTCTCGTATAATAATAGTTATCACTCGACTATCAAGATGCCGCCTTATAAGGCGTTATATGGTAGAAAATGTAGAACTCCATCTTGTTGGTTGGAAGCGGGAGAGACGAAACTCACGGGTCCCGAGATCGTGAGAGTGACAAATGAAAAGATTGGTATTATTCAAAACAACATGAAAGTCGCCCAAGATAGACAACGAAGTTATTCGGGTTTAAAGAAAAGACCGTACGATTTGGATGTCGGCGATATGGTGATGTTGAAAGTGTCGCCTTGGAAAGGTGTGATGCGGTTTGGTAAAAAGGGAAAGTTAAGTCCAAGGTATGTTGGACCGTTTAAAATATTGAAACGGGTTGGGCTTCAAGCTTTTAAGTTGGAACTTCCACCCGAGCTTCAAGGTGTGCATGACACCTTCCACGTGAGTTATTTGAAGAAGTTTATCGGGGAAGTTGAAAATATTATTCCATTGCAAGAGTTGCGGGTTGACGGCCCGAACCGATTGATTGAGGAACCCGAGGCTATATTGGAAACGAAAACAAAGAAGCTTCGGAATAAGGAGATCGAGTTGGTGTTGGTCAAGTGGAAGCATTCACTTGGGCCGAATTTGACTTGGGAAGTCAAGGACGAGATTCGGAAAAGATACCCGGATTTCGTGAACTATGATGAGATTCCGAGGACGGAATCTTCTTAAGGGGGAGATAGTTGTAACGACCCGAAATTGTAAATAAATAAAATATGATAAATATGGATAAATCATATAAAACGCGTGGAAATTGGTTTCGTGTCGTTTGGACACCGTACGGGAAAGTTATGGGGGAAAACGGGTCAAGACACTTGATGAAAAGTGCAGCCCTGCTGCCTCTAGTAGTTCGCGTCGCGAACTATAGTTCCCGATCGGGAACTTGCTCCAGGGAGTTTGGCCATGGGTCGCTAAGTGTTCGCGTTTGGGTTAACGATCGCTAAGTCTGTGTGCTAGGGAAAGTTAGCGACGCGAACCTTGTTCGCGTCGTGAACTTGTGTCTGGCAGCATTAAAGTCGGGATTTGGCTCATTTATTGCCAAGTGAAACCCTAGTTCTTCTCTCTCGAGCTTGTGAGCGTTTTTGAGTGTAAAGCATCATTTGGAGCAGATTTCTTGGTCAAATCTTGTGATTCTTCACTCCTAGTTGAAGATTTAAGGTATATCTTCAATCCTTTGTAGTTGTAGCTTTAGATCTTTGGGTTTAGAAGCTTGGGGTTGAAACCCTAGTTCTTGGGGTTATAAATTATGGTGATATAAATGGTGTATACACTTAATAGATGGTATATTAACAAGGAAATCAAGTGTATGGTCAAGATTTGTAAGAATCTTAAGGGTTGGTTAAACCTAGGGTTTGGTAAATCACCATATTTGGGGGAAATGGATTGAGGGGTGTTATCTAGAGGTAGATGAACACATTGATAGTAGATTGTGATGTTGATCATTGTATGATCATTGTTTTAGGCTTTCGGTGACATCTTGGAAAGTCGGTGAAATTGTGAAGCAAGAGCTTTGGTGTCAAGAACACAGTTGGAGCATCTTTATTGCTAAGGTGAGTACGTGTGGACTTTACTGAGTACATAGCCCTTGAAATACATTGTTTTATACTTATGTGCGGTCTAATTGCTTAATTGAGTAGACTTATAGTTGTGTAGTTAGTTGTGAATTATTGTTAATAATTAACTAACTGGATTGTTGATGAATGTGATAGCCGAGAGCTAGATTGACATAACCTTTGAGTTATGGTGAGAACGAGATGACGTGATGCTAGTTAGTTCGGGGGCAACCCGATAACTAGACATGGTGATGTTTCTAACTAGTTCGGGGGCAACCCGATAGTTAGATAGGATAGTGTTTCTAGCTAGTTCGGGGGCAACCCGATAGTTGGATTTATGGGTGCTTCTAGCTAGTTCGGGGGCAACCCGATAGTTGGGCACGTTAGTGTTGCTAGTTAGCTCGGGGGCAACCCGATAACTAGATATGTGTGCTAGGGAAGCGAGATTGGAGTCACCATAGGGTGACTATATAGATGGACGGAATTACCTGTGTTGATTACTTGGTTAACGTTTATTATTATTAATGGGTCTAAACCCATGTATCTCACGAGACGTTTTTGTCTCACGTACTCCTTGTTTGTTTTGCTATGTACTCAGGTTCGGGATCGAAGGTTTAGGTACGCATGGATAGAGATGCGGGACCTAGAATAGAAGAACTCTAGATTGGATTTAGTCTTAGCTTGGTTATGATATATTTTGTAACACCTACTTTTATACTCTGATTTCATACCAAGGTTTTTGTAAATCCGAATTGATGATGTTCTTCTATTTATAAAATGTTTTATTTTGGCCAATATTTGGCATTAAATTTGAGGTGTTACATTTGCAACCTAGATTATTGTTACAAATGGGGAGATTGTTAGGACTTATATTGTTGTAATTAATAGTCTAGGGGGTAGATTGCAACATTGTATATTAGTTTAGTTAGTTAATTAGGTTTAATTAAAGGAATTAAGGAGATGGTATAAAAGCCAAGTTGTAATTCTTAATTCCTCACTTTTGCAATTAATCAAGAATCATTTTCAGCAATTGTCCTTTCTCCCTCTCTATTCTTTCTCTCACTAAAACCCTAAAACTTTATCTTCAAGTTTCATCCAAAATCACCATATTTGATTAAGCAATAGATTGATTATATGTTCTAGGCATTTCATGATTGCTTTCATTTTATCAACGAATTTGGGTTATGTATTACAAATCAGTTTAAAAAACTCAAACTTCCTGTTTAAACTAAAAGTTATTTAATACACTTTCTAAACGTATAGAAAATAATACTTAGTTAATGTGTATTTATAAATTTATAGAGAATTCTTGAATTCATTGAGTAATAAAAACACTAATTGGTGTAGATCAATTGGCCATCAGAGAAGCCTTGGGAGTTTGCCTTCAAGAGGCCCTGGGTTCAAGACTTGTTGGAGACGTTATTTGGAGATAAAAAATGTGATGGGGTTTATTCCCTCTAAAAAAGGAAATATGTTCGAAGAAATGTATACTGCCCGCTTGAATGTCACTGCGTGACTCAAACCACTAACTAACTTATTATTAAAAAAATATTAAGTAATAAAAATGCGTAATATATGTCCCCTTGTGACATACTCCCTCCGTCCCACAAAAAAGTTCTCATTTCTCCCAAAATTTTTGTCCCACAAAAAAGTTCTCATTTCTCATATTTGATAGGTCCCACATAATAAAATATTATTATTACTAAGTGCCCAACCATTTATATCCACTAATTATCTTTCTCTCTCCAAACCAACTTTATATTTTAATCAAATTTATTATCAATTACCCCACCACTAACTATCACCTAAAAACTTGTGCCACACACAAATGGGAACTTTTTTGTGGGACGGAGGGAGTATTCTAGAGAACTCTTTTTTAATTTTAGAAAAATATCTAATTTCATTAAAGATCATATTCTTATATTTATATGTTATTTTCTACGTTCCAATTTTATTAACCACATTTCCTTTTTAGATTTATTTTCAAAATAAAAATTCCATTAATAAAAAATATATAGTAAGTTAAGTGGTAAAAATATAATTCTATTGGTTGCACAATGTAATAAATGCACTTTTTTAAACTGTGTGTTTGTTGTCCGTGGACAATAATTTTAGGACGGAAGTAGTATTATTTATTTTGTCAACAAACTTCTAGCTAGCGGTATATGTGTTCGATGGCGTTTGTTTTTTGCAGAAAGTTTTTTTGAGGTCTTATGTCTGCAGGCGGGAAGATATTTTGAAAAAAGACTGTTTGTTTTTTGAAAGTCAGAAGATGGGAAAAAGTATTTTTGAGGTCTGCTTGGAGAAGACTTGGATCATAATCTTCCAAGCTTACAAGACATTTTACCTACACCTAAAAAAAGTTTATCTACCACCACCACCACCGCATACCAACACCGCCACCCACCACCTACCGCCACCACCAATTACCGCATCCACACACCGCCACTACCACCCACCGCATACCGCCGCCACCATATACCGCCACCACCCACCACCATCTACCGCCACCACATACCGCCACCACATACCGCCACCACCACCCACCGCCATCTACCGCCACCACCCACCGCCACCACCACATACCGCCACAACCACCCACCGCCACCCACCACCATCTACCGCCACCGCCACCCACCATCATCTACCGCCAACCACCAACCACCATCTACCGCCACCACCCACCACATACCGCCACAACCACCCGCCACCCACCACCATCTACTGCCACCACCACCACACACCGCCACCCACCACCACCAACCGCCACCACAACCATACACCGCCACAGCCACCGCCATCCACCACCGTCTACCGCCACCATCCACCACCATGTACTGCCACCACCACCCATTGTCACCACAACCTGCCACCACCCACACAAATACCACCACACACCGCCACCCACCACCATCTACCGCCACCACCTCCACACACCGCCACAACCACCCACTGCCACCGCCATCCACCACCATCTACCGCCACCATCCACCACCATGTACTGCCACCACCACCCATTGTCACCACAACCTGCCACACCCACACAAATACTGCTACTTAATTTTTTTTATCAACATGCAGACATTGAAAAACAAACAGTCTTCTTCTAATAGACTGCAGACGTTTGGTCCAAATCTTCTCTGCAGATGTGGTCCGCAGACTGCAGACCTTATACCTCTAAAAAAACAAACAACACCTTCGTCACCAACCAAATAGTTGTAGATTCAAGTCTTATTAGAGGCATGTGTAGTATCAATTATGTGTATATTTGTCTTTTAAGAAAATGTTATTTTTCATCAAACTTAACATATTAGACATGTCCAAATCCATTCAGCAGATAAGTTAAACAAACCCACAAGCACCTTCGGAGGTCGGCCTAACCAACAGATCTAGCATTAACAACGGGAACTTTTTTGGTAAATCAGATTTATGTTTAAGTTGGATGAGATTAAACTCTCGTTGCTTCCAAATGACCAATATCCGGAACCAAGTATGTTATAAGTTGGAGGGCTCTTAGATCACTTTTTTGAGCTACATTATGTAACATGTATATTTATTTTTTCTTAAAGCAAAAGATCATCGTAAACAAAAACCAGTAAGTATCAAACCCGTGTTAATTATTTTATATCCATAGTGTTAATTAACTTTTAGTATAAATAACTACATTACTAACATTACATAGTTTGCACTGTTGTGAACGGATATAGTTTGTAATGTTAGTTTGGGAATAATCAATGGTGGTTGGTAGTTAATCATTGAAAAGAAGATTGGTCATTTATGAGTGTATGTATTGTTAAAGTTTAGAAGAACATCTCTTCAATACTTTTTGAGTTCCTTTGTCGTCTTGTCGATCCTTCCACTTTTTTTTAAATTCAGATGCTTCCCATTTATCAATTTTTAATCTATCCAATCATTAAACTTCGCAATTATTAGCTTTTTTTTTTTTCAAATTGGTATTTATATATAAAAGAGATAATAATAATGTCATTAACATAAAAATACAAATATATAATTAGAGATATTCAATATTAAATTTTCATTATAGTTATGTTTCTATCATGGCGTGAATTCGTTGTAATTTTCTAATGGGTCATATCTCATCATATCCAATTATCCATCTATGTCCGGTACCATATATAATTGGTAATGATGGTCCTGTTGGATATTTGTGTAATAAATTTTTAGTCTTGTTGCAAAGGTTGTATCTTCTAATCCTATCAGTTTTGCAGACATTATCATCATCTACTTTTACTGACAAACAAATTCACACACTCACGTCCATAACAATTCATCATTTATTCTTTAATTTTATCACATTAACGCAGCCTAGGGCTGGTAAAACCAACTCAACCTGTCAACCCAGCCTATTTAAAAACCAAAATTAGTAGGCTGGATTATAACTTTCAATATGTGGGTCGTAAACGGGTCAACCTGTTTACTACCCGCCATATAAACACGTCGAATTGGGTATCAATATATGACCCATTTACGACCCTACAACCCATCTAAATATTACGTATATATTAAATATATAATATTATAATGTATTATTATTTATTTCTTTAATATTCTTTATATTTAGATATTTACTCAATATTAAGTAGTTATTAAATTTGTTTGAATTTTGCAACTAATCAATTTATTTATTAATTAATTCTTAAAATATATGTGTTGTTTTTTTTCTAATCTTTTATATTATGATAACTAAATGCGTCAACATGTTTGCAACATGTTTGATAAACATGTTGAGTTGAAAAATCTCTAAATATATCAACCTGTTTATAATAACCCTACATATTTAGTAACTAGTGTGAGTTGAAAATCTCAACCTGTTTAGACTTTAGATAAACAAATTGGGTTTGGATTTCATCTGTGACTAACGTTACCACACTATTAGCCACATAATAAATAAATTATCATATCGAAACTTATTATCAAGAGAGATCTACGTAAAATGGTCCGGTCTTAGGACATGTTTCGATAAGTTTTTTGAGCTCTAAAGGTGCTTTTAGCTAAAAGTGTTTTTAGCTAAAAGTGTTTTATTGACTTTTTTGTTTTGAAAAATAATTTTAAAAAGTAGTGTTTGACTTAGCTTATTAATTTATTTGCTTATTTATAGTGAAAAATTAAAAAGTTGGTTGAAAAGTAAGGAATTCCTTACTTTTCAAAAACTATTATTCGAAGCTTATCAAAAAGTTACATTTTTTTAACGACAAGTTATTTAGTTAGTAGTTCGAGTCATGCAGTGACATCTAATTACGCAGTATACCTTTCTCGAACCTATCTCTTTTGGGGAATAAATTCCACCACATTTTTTTATCTTTAAAGAATGCCTCCAACAAGTGTTAAACCCAAAACTTCTTGAACGAAAACCCCTAGAATTATCATTGATAGCTAATTAATCTAGACCAATTAGTTTATCAAAAAGTTACTTTTAAAACACTTTTTATCTTACTCAAATAACTTTTTGATTTATTGGCTTTTTAGAAAAGTCAATAAATTAATAAAGATTTTTAAATACCCTCTTAGATTGTACCGTTTTGACTATTTAAACTTTATATTTACACTCTGTTATTTTGAAGGTATTTATGAGAATAATACGAACTAAAGGACCAAAATCAAAAAATAGAAAATACAGCATCTCTGTATCGGTTTCCTATTAGTTTCGCACCTCTTTCTCTTTCTCCATTATCTGGTTTTATTCGTTTCACTCGTTTTTCTCTCTCTACATGTCTGTACTGTGCGCGTAATCGGAAATCCGAAATAAGAAAATGCATTCGGAGTCTGTTGGAACTCAAATTCAGCGATTCTCCGGCTACATTTTGCTACCGTAATGTTAGATTCCGGCGAGACTCATTTAATAATAGGGTGTTGAACTCACTCTTTTAGTTTATGTCTCTCAAAGTCCTTTTCCCCCTTCTAATGTTAACTGTTTTTTATTTTATTATTCTTTATTACAGCGTTAGCTTCCTTTTTCGTTGCGCCTTTATAGTCTCTGATTCCGTGATTCGATCTTGCTTTTTAAGGTAATTAAGGAATCTGATTCTCTGATATTTCTTCTGCGATTGCAGCGTTTTTCCTTATAATGATAAATAGTTTGAGGTAAAATTTAAACTAAAGAGGAAAAACATTAGGGTTTTACGTTGTGTTGATTTGTATTGATTAAATATTGACGTGAATGTGGATGATTACGACGTTTTTGGTCTGTTTGTTTGTTTCGGTGTCTTCGTATTGATTTTGAGTTCTTATAAAATGCTGTAATTTGATATTAACCAATATCATTATTCCTCTGATTATTCTCTCAACTTTATATTTTATTTATTTATTTTGTTTCCTCCAATATATTCTATCTACCACTTAATTTTCCCAGCTGCTTTCCTGAGTTCATGATACATATGTAAATCACTCCCTTTTTTTTATGTGATTTTTCGTATTTAAAGTTTTAATCATGATTAAATTATCAGTTTAATTTCTCACAACCTCTGATATCTGCATTATCAGGTGTTAGAATGAATAAAAATCAAAATGGAAGAAATGGAAATCTGGAGAGACCAATTCCAGGATGCTTAGGAAGAATGGTGAATCTTTTTGATTTGAATACAAGTTTAGGAGGAAACAGACTGCTCACAGATAAACCACACTATGAAGGTGATTGAAATTTACTATGTTCTTTGACTTTTGTTTTTTACTTCTTTATTAGTGTATTACTTCCCCAAATTTGCTCATATAATTAACATAATGTTTCATTGAACAGGTTCCCCAGTGTTTAGGAGTCAATCAGATGTGTCAAGAAATTGTATAATTGATGATCAAATGGTAATTGCTTTTAGTTGTGCCTTCTTTTCTATACGTTTTTTAGTCTCGAGTCTTGTTTTTGATATAAAAATTTGATTTTTTTTCTGGGTTGCAGATAGTGTCTGAATTAGCAAAATCGCCATCAAATAGGAAATCAAACGGGACACCTATAAAGATGCTTATTGCACAAGAAATGTCAAAAGAAGATAGCCCTAAACAAAATTCCCCAAATTTGGTTGCAAAATTAATGGGTCTTGACGATCTTCCACAAAAAAGTCAACTCAATTCAGCTTCATGCAGAACGAGTTCAAGAAGATCAAAAAGCCATTCGGGATCACTGGATTTTACACACGAAGAACTTAATCACTACAAAGATGTTTTTGAAATATGGCAACAATCATGCAAAAAGGGGAGATATAAAGAAAGCAAAAATGATAAAAATGACAAAAATATGGCTCTTGTTCGCGAGAAATTTTTTGAAGCAAAACGTTTATCAACTGATGAAAAACTTCGTCAATCCAAACAGTTTCAAGATGCTTTAGAAGTTTTAAATTCTAATAAAGAATTATTCCTCAAATTTCTTCAAGAACCGAATTCGTTATTCTCACAACATCACAATCTACAAACTGTACCACCACCAGATTCAAGACGGATCACGGTTCTTAAACCATCTAAGTTAATCAACGGTCACAAATTAACCGTTCCAGAAAACAAAAACAGCAAACAAATAAACGAAAATACGTGGGAAAAAGTCAACAGCAGCCATAACCATAACCCTAGTCAACCAACTCGTATAGTTGTACTAAAACCGAGCTCTGTAAAAGAAACAAAAACCGTTATTTCTCCCCCTTCATCATTACAAACATCAAATTTTGACGACGGTTTTTACGGCGATCAAGAAGACGACGAGCCGCCACGTGGCATGATCAAAAGTCAAAGTTTGACCCACAGACGAGACAAAACCCTGATTTCTTCCGTTCTTTCAAACGGTTATATCGGTGACGAGAGTTCGTTTAGTAAATCTGAAGTTTATTATGCAGCAGGAAATCTGAGTGATTCAGAAATTATGTCACCAATTTCTAGGCATTCATGGGATTATATTAACCGTTTTGGCAGCCCGTTTTCGTCTTCTTCATTCAGCCGTGCATCTTATTCACCAGAATCATCGGTTTGTAAAGAAGCTAAAAAACGTCTTTTTGAAAGATGGGCGATGATGTCATTAAATGGTAATGTTCAAGAACAAAGACATGTGAGACGAAGTTCAAGTACATTAGGTGAAATGCTTGCACTTTCTGATTTGAAAAAATCGGTTGAATCAGAAGAAAATAACTGTCAAAATGATGGTGATATTAGTCCTAAAAATCTTGTTAGGTCAAAATCTGTTCCGGTATCTGGTTCTGATTTGTTGAAAGTCAAACAAGATGATACTAAGGAGTTGACCAAGGAAAAAAGTGTCAAATTGTCTTCGTTTAAGGGGAAAGTTTCGAGCTTATTTTTCTCCAAAAGTAGGAAATCTAGCACGCAAAAATCTAATAAACCGAATGATGAAAATCAATGCGTTAGTGAGACAACGATTAAAATTAATGATCCCGTAGGCGAACATTTACCAGAGGTATGCTATGCATTACCTTTTAAGTCAAAATATTGGTCAAAGTTATATTTTGTTATAATCGTGTAAAAATGTTGATAATGTTTTTTACAGGCGGGATTTGCGGTCACAAAGGTTGAAACTACTGGAAATGCTGTTGAGAACCAGGATCAACCGAGCCCGATATCGGTTTTGGAATTACAATTCGAAGATGATAATGAACATGGTAATTTTTATAAACTTAATTAATGAATTATTCTAATTTCAAGGTTTTTCAATCTTAATTTTTTTAATTCTATGTTTAGACCCGATTAAATACAATTTGATCGATAAATCACCGCTAATCGGATCGATTGCACGGACTCTGTCGTTTGAAGACTCTGTTGTGGGGCCCGTTCCCGTTTCGGGTAAAATTACACCCGAAGAAGAAGAAGAATGTTTATTTTATGTGCAAACATTACTATCAGCAGCCCGAATTGATAGTGGAGCCCGTTTAAATTCATTTGCAAGCCCACTAGACCCATCTTTAAGGGAGAAATACATGAACTTAACCATGGTTCACAACTCCAAACAAAGACACCAAAGATCGTTTCAAAAGCTCGTGTTTGACTTGGTCAACGAGGCGTTAATAAGCGTGCCAAATAAAAATAAAGATGTATTGGTGGTTGACCATGTGTGGGCCCGGGTGAAGGAATGGGTATCCGGGGAAGATAGGTGTGTTTGGGGTGGTGATGGTGGCGGTGAAGATGACTACACCGCCAGCACCACCACCACACTGGCGGTGGAACGGGTGGTTAGGAAAGAGGTTGTTGGGGAGATTTGGACGGAGCATTTGAGATTGCAAATTGATGATATAAAGAAGGAAATACAAGAGAAATTGGTGGAAGAAGTTGTGGAAGAATTTGTGCTAGAGTTGTTGACAGGTAGAGTGATTTTGTCTTATACTTTTTAATTCTATTACATAATTATTTGTCCATTATTAAAATATTATGAGTATGATTATGATATGATGTTTTGTGAATTTCCTAAACAATTTAATATGATATAAGCATGCAAATATGTAAATAATAGGTATCAACCAGAAGTAACCATAAAAATAGTCATATAGCATGCAAAGTATATAGATAATGTAATTTTATATAGGGTTTTGTTAATGATAGTCTTAAGGGTTGTTTTTAACAATAGCTTGTACATTTATTAATAAATTAATAAAGTAGTGATCTTAAGAGAAGTATTAGGATAATATGTACAAGTGTCATTTTGGAGTTATCCATATATAAGCTACTGCTTTATATCATATGTCACCATTCAAACTTGTAGCTTCTGTTTATATCATATGATTCCTACTCAATAATTAATATATAACGAACCCATTAAATCACTGAAAAAAAAATGGACAGGCGTAATTGACGGTGTCTATGATTTATTAATTTGTTTGCAAGAAAGAATCAAGACAGAAAGTGCCAAATTGTAAAAAACACAAGTTGGAGGTTGAACAGTTGTTTTTTATTTATTTAAAAAAGGCACATGTGCGATTATCTAAGGGTTTAAAAAACAAATAAAACTTCAAAATCTTAGTTGGGTTCCAAAAGGTATTTGTGTTCTTTATTAATTAACAGCAACCAAATTTTGAGTTTGGAGGTAAAACTTTAGTTGGTATTGGTAATAGGATAAATCAGGTTTTTTAATTGGTATAAGTCATCAAGTGAATCTATCTTTATGCAAGATCATGATCATCTTATAGTTTACGGGTTTATGGCTTCCTCGATTTGAGAATGTTTCCAACTCAACTCAAAAATAAATTAATGTAGCAAAACGGGTTAATACTGACCACATGTCAATCATGGTAGTGTATTCTGTTACTACAAAGATCAACTTAAAATCTCTATAAATATTTAGAACAAATGTATTATATTTTGGTTCTCCATGCATCTCAATTGCAACAATGTATCTGAGAAGAGAGGTGACTTATCGAATAACCGTCACTCGGCAATTACAATCAAGTGAAGTTAACATCGTACTAAATCAAAGTTGAGACATATGAATGCCGGAAAGGGAGGGATGAAGAAGTCGCTAGGAGAGACGACAAACATGAAAATGGGAATTGGGGGCTGTAGAATATAAATAGGTTTAGATGAAATGACAAAATCAGTAATAGAATGGGACAACCAGTTAGTGTAGATTAATTGGCCAACAATGAAAACCTTGGAGGTTTTTCTTTACAAAGTTTCGGGTTCGAGTCTTACTGAATGTTTTTCCTCACGTGAATAGGTAGTGGAGTTTATTCCCTATAGGTGGAGTGTTTAAAGAAATATATATTACCCCTTGTGAATGTCACTTTCTGATTTGAAACACTAATTTCTATTAAAGTTATTCATAACTTATATATACATGTATAAAGCTAGAAGCATCGTGTTTATAGTAGATGGTCCCTATCGACTTGGTTTTTCAACGCGTTCGATCAATTAAATTTTTATATAAGAATTACCAATAAAAAATATACACATAAATATATCAATCATCAAATACTTTGCTAGCTCCTTGCTCCTTCTCTTTACCTTATTTGTCAGTAGAAAAAATCAAATACGGTTTGCAATTAATCAATAAACTTTGTTTTCATAAATATCACATCGAAACTCATTTTCCAATCCACATTTATGAGACCTCAACTAACTAAAGAAATACCTACGTACTTACAACTACATTTTACATACATGCACCCCAAAACCTCTATATAAAACACCACCGTGAACCACCATATCATATCCCTCGTCTTCACCACCAAATTAAGCATGTCTAAATGCCCCTCCTCCTCCCCCGCCACCACCGCTGCCGCCCTAATGCCGCTAGTTGTGATGGTCTTAACAGTTTTACTACTTTTAGTTGTGCCGAAAGCTCATGGAGCTCGTGCTTTCTTCGTGTTTGGTGACTCGTTGGTCGATAATGGCAACAATAATTACCTTCTAACAACAGCCCGAGCTGACGCCCCACCATATGGAATTGATTACCCGACCCACCAACCCACGGGTCGTTTCTCCAATGGACTTAACATTCCTGACCTTATTAGTAAGTTTTTTATATTACACTTGTACTTGTATTGCTGTTGCATTACCCTTGGTAGTTAGGTATTTCTTTCTAACAAAAAAAGTGCACTTGTAACATCCTTAAACATTCTAACAAAAACAAAAAAAGTGCACATTTTAATTACTACATAATTATTTGTTGTAAAACTTGTAATCAATTAAAAATGTAATGTAGCATAGTGCGACGTTCGTGTATGTAGGTCAAAAGCTCGGGTCTGAACCCACATTGCCGTACCTAAGCCCGGAGTTGAACGGAAACAAACTACTGGTCGGAGCAAACTT
This sequence comes from Calendula officinalis, assembly GCA_963853835.1. Lineage (NCBI taxonomy): Eukaryota > Viridiplantae > Streptophyta > Magnoliopsida > Asterales > Asteraceae > Calendula > Calendula officinalis. The sequence continues at coordinate 81,440,204 of OY970820.1, read as the reverse complement.
TGCTTCCGCCGGTATTGGTATACTCAATGATACCGGAGTTCAGTTTGTAAGTTGTGTATTAACGGTTGTACCTTCTTACATTGCACTTTTCATTTCGGTAAATTATTAAGTGTAAATAGTTGATGCTTTCAATAACTATTTATACGGAACAAGCATCCAAAGGACATTCGCTAAGTAAATTTTTGCATAATGCCATGCAATTATGCATAACGCAATGCAAAACACTTCATAGTTGTACACCTGGGTACAACTAGTTGATGCAATTTGACTTTTTATGTTGACCAGTCTACTGTTTTGGGCCTTTTGGCATGTGAGCAAGAGTCTAGGCTGGCTATTGTTGCATGCTTCTTTCATCACTATAGAAAGTTTGCCTCAAATAATTGAATGTTACCGAAAATGACATTGCTCATAATCAAGTTCCAATTTAAGCATATTAATATTGCTTTGAAAATGAAATTAAGGCCAATTTTTATTTACAATATGTTAAATATTTAATGCATTCATTTATAATAATTTAATGTCCTTTTCCTACTCTCTTTTGGGCAGGCAAATATTATAAGGATAACTCAACAACTACAAAATTTCCAAGCTTACGAGGCTCGTGTAAGCGCGTTGATTGGACCTGAACAAACCCAACGACTCGTGAACCAAGCTCTGGTTCTAATAACACTCGGAGGCAACGACTACGTTAACAACTACTTTTTGGCACCAATTACCGCAAGAAGGCTACAATACACCATTCCCCAGTTCACCAATTATATTATTAGAGAGTACCGCAAAATTCTTATGGTAATGTTTTAATATTGATATAAGAAGTTGCATGTGTATCACATTTTCTGATGACAATACACATTGTAGGAATTATTTAATTTGGGTGCTAGACGAATCCTAGTGACAGGATCTGGACCATTAGGTTGTGTACCATCCCAATTAGCAGCTCGGGCTGCAAATGGTCAATGTGCACGTGAGCCGCAACAAGCCTCTGCTTTATTCAACCCCCAACTTGTGCAAATGATCCAAACCCTTAATCAAGAGCTTGGATCCGATCACTTTATTGCCGTCAACGCAATGCAAATGCAAAATGACTTTATCAGTAATCCTCGAGCCTTTGGTGAGTTGCAAATATGGGATCTCGCGGTATCTTTATACGATTTTGACAATTATGTTACCATATTACATACTTATGATATTAATCGTGTTGGCATTTTAATAGGTTTTGTAACATCAAAAGTGGCATGTTGCGGACAAGGGCCATATAACGGGGTTGGTATTTGTACGGCGCTATCAAATCTTTGCCCTAATCGAGATATCTATGTATTTTGGGATCCGTTTCATCCAACAGAGCGTGCAAACAAAATCATCGTTGAAACTATCTACACTGGTTCCGAAAACTACATGTACCCGATGAACCTAAGCACCATCATGGCATTGGATTCCATGACCTAATTAATACATCGACTAATTAATTAATATCTTGAAATCTTTATTAATCATGTGTGTCCTAATTAATATGTTTGTATGACTTCAAGTTGTAACAAAAAATGTAATTGTGGTTATCTAGTAATCGTATTGCAACTTCCTAGTGATCAATATATTCTTCAATGAAATGAAGGTTCATCTGATCATGAAAAGATTTTTGGCCATGTTATAACGTAGTTCATAATTAGATTAGTGTGTTTATTGAAATTGATGTTGATAAAGTGGTTTTCGAAATTCTCAACAGTGAGTGTACTAGTCCTACTAAAAGAGCGTCTTACTAAAACTAAAACGATAAGAAATATGAACACAATAATATACGTGAAAACTAAAAAATAGGAGAAAAAACAACGGGTTCCAAAGAGAAAAATCTACTATATAATAAATATGACAATCACATATACTTCCTCCGTATCAAAATAAGTGACACATTTTTCATTTTGGGGTGTATCAAAATAAGTGACACACTTTAAAAACTTCCTTTATTTGGTAAAAATAATGGGACCTATACCCACTAACTATCCACTTTAATAAAGTGAAATTACCCTTATACCCTTACTTTTACTTTTAAAACTCATTAATATCACTTTATTCAAGGCTCATTCTCCACTAATTATGTACTTTAATCTATTTTAACATCTACTTTAATCTTTTACCTCAAAAAATGTGTAAGCCAATTTGTGTCACTTATTTTGATACGGAGGAAGTATTAATATCTCAATCCAACCCTCAAATAGACATGCTCTCTAAAAATTTAACTCACTACTTGCTATTCTAATACAAGAGATACAAAAAAAAATATCAAATACCTACATTGTATATTTGATTGATATAATCCATCCACGTAAGTTTGCCCGTTTTCAGTTTGACTTTCGGTAAGGTTAAGTTTGATGCAAGGCAACATGAAATTAAAGCACATAATGAGTAATCCACAAAGTTGGTCGAATGAAAGCTTGAGGCCCACCTTAATTTTTTAGAATGAAGCGGAAATATTAGGTAACATGGAATAATAAATGCATGTTTTCAACTTTTCGAACATGATTTGTGAATGACCGTATATGTTTCTTATACGCGTCTATACAATTGTCACGTCACGAGATTTACCGTCTATTCACTTGTACTTTTTCCCTACCATCCATTTTGCTGGCTACCTTCTATCTTCTCACAACGAGTAAATGAGATTCACAATCGCTGTCTTAATTTTAATTCGTATCACATGTCTTGTATATTTCCTTATACAAGTGTCCAACTCGCATATCTTCGTAAGATATATAGTTTTATTTGTTCATATTACAATTAATTTCGTGTTATGTATTTCGCGGGTTATGTACATTCGTACGTTGAATAGAAAAGACTCGCAATCGCATGATCTTAATTAAGACCATTTCCTATAAATAGAATGTTTGAATGGCAAAAACAAGTTCCCCTCCGTACAAGCATGGCATAAAGGGAGAATGGAGGTGCTGTGGTAAGTTTATATGATGTGGTCACAGTCGTACAAGATATGTATGATTCACAAGGATGATTTTCTCCGCGCGTTGTTGCGGTTTTAGATGTCCGTTTTTCTATATCGAGATTAATAATCAATTTTGATCAGATTTAATTTCTTTACCTTTTTTATTTATGAATAAAAAGACGTACTGTAGTTACAATATCAATAATTTGAGTTTTGTGTTGTCCTTTAGTGCAAAGTATCAGAAGGAAAAAATAAAACATTAAATGCAGCCTTTAAGGATCGAGCACTGAACTTCATGGTAAGTAGTCAAGCATCTTACCAATTCCGCTGAGCTTACTATGCTTCATTATCTGGACTTCTATTATATATAAAAGTAAGACGCAAGTTAGCAGCTACTGTTCATAGCGCACCTTAAGCCTATGACTAATGTATTATATATAAATAACCATATAAACATTATGGGCAACCATAGTAGTTTATTAATGATATTGGAATCTGAAGTGGTAGTTGTCATATATCTAGTTATGAAACACCGACTAAATTATAGCGATTACGTATCTACCTTTATTTGTTGTGTGTATATATATTTCTTTAAAAGGATATATATTCACCTTATTAAGGGCTTCCCGGTTTGACCAGATTATGCTCGTGTGTACGCATGCGATCTAATCATTGTTGCTGCTGTATTTGAACCATACAAAAATGTTGTGTATTAATACGTGGTCCACATTAATCTTTTTCTAGTTTTACCAAATCTCTCTCAACAGTTAATTCATTCAGTTTTTGCATATCAACATCACATCATCATCTTTCTCACTAACAAAAACTAAAAAGTTGATGCTAACAACATCTCATCCCCAACTCATCAGATTTTGTACATCATATTTTATCAACTCATCTGTTGATAATGCCCAACGAGGCCGTGCAAACAACATTAGTGGACCCACGAGGAATTCAACTGACAGACTTTACCTTACAACGCATGTGTTTGATATCATAGACATGCATTTCTTTCTAGTTTTGGACTTTTTATAAATGTTTTTATTGGTAATTTCTCTTAATAATAGTACAAATTTGATCGGTTTAATAAATCAAAAGAATCAGTTAAATTGGGTTGACTCTTGATCGTTTTATGATTAGTAGTGGGTTTAAGCTATGGGCTGTGAGCAAATACTCGTAGCCCACAACCAGTAGTGTCATAAAACGGGTTAAAATCAGGCATACACGAGTATAAAACGTACTCCATGCTCAATCATAATCAACACTTGCCTCCGACCGTCATCGTTACCGTTGCTGAACTTGAATTTTTACATGCAATTCGTCAATTAGGGTTAGTTTCTTTACAATCTGATGCTCTTTCCGCTACTATCTGATTACTGTCTGGTTTAATCGAGCTTGAATTTTTGTAGTAGTGACCAATTGTAATTGTTTGCCTACATTTTTGTGAACTTGTGCAGCTTTGTAACGGAAATCTGTAAACAATGTCTGAAGTTCCGTCTTTGATCACTTTATGCATCGACGCAATTAAAGACGCAATCCTTGACGGTAAGTTGTTAGGGTGAAGGTGTTTTTCTATTCAATTTGGGCCAGCTTTTAGTTAGGGTTAATTAATGTTGTTGCATGCTCAATTTTAGTGCTAGTGTCCAAGTTTCTATCTGCAAATCAAAATCAAATTGATTTTGATTATAAAATTTTGCATTTGCGTGATTGTAGTTGTAAAACAGTTATTTAATCAAATCATTTGTGTTTTCTGAATGCAGAAAACGGCAATTTAGCTTATGTATACACACTTCCGCCAGAATTGTTTGATCAGATCTTGCCGGCCTTACCTTCATTGGCATTGCAGAATCTACAAGATGCAATGTTTGTTCATTTATATCTGCTGTTTATGTTGCTGCTGTTAAATCCTCATTAAAGAGTTACTTTTGCTATTTTTGCAGGCCATCTCTTAGCTTAAATCCATCTAACAAACGAAAAAGGTCTTTACATTGTTCCTTTTTTTTTAATTATATTGTTAAAAGTTTTAACAGCTAAGTCAAACTGAAAATTAGCATATAATAACTTTGCAGATTCGACAATTTTGATATAGCATGGAAAGCCCTATATCAATCAAGATGGACCAATGTTCAAAAGTTAGTGAAAAATGTGATACGAAAAGGTGTTCATCATGATGAGGCAACCACCAACTGGCAGCAGATTTATTGGGAAAGACATCTGCAAAAGTATGCAAGTTGTTCAAATTCTCAATTTTTCAAACAGTTTTTTATTTAATTGAATTGTTTAAAATTCATTTTGGCATCTTAACAGTTGCCTTGATGCAGCAGCGGAAACACTTGCAATCACCTTATTTGATGGATTTCTTGGTGAAGTCGAAATTCCAGGTAATTATAGTTAGTTTTGGTGCGCATTTATGTGTTACCTTATTATATAAAAAATATACTTTTGCAGATGATTTGTTACAATCTATTAGTTCTAAGGGGCACGTAAGCAAGCTTAGAAATTACTTAACATTAACTTATCAATGTGAACGATTTGGTGTACATGCCAGGTAATACTCATATATTCTGTATCTGAATTTTGAATTTTCATTATTTATATGTGCGGTTTTTAAAATTTAAATCATGTTTTTAAGCTTTGTTCGGCTTTTTTTTCAGATGTCTTAGACTCCAAAATGTTCACTGTGTTGCTGGAATTAGTGTAAGATGAAGAAATAATTAATCGCGCACGTTTTTTTTTTTGCGTTTTTATTAACATTTCCATTTGTGTAACAGTCATTATTAAGAAATAGTCGATTGGAATATTTGGAAGTAAACTGGCTCAAGTCAAAGGAGCAGGTAATTAATATTTTTCCGTGTTTTTTCTACTTTATATAAAATGTAATTAATAATTAATTTATAAATTACAATATTTAATTAGGTTAATGCACTCTGCAAACTTCTAGAACAAAACAAGGAGACTTTAACGTCAGTTGACTTTGTGCATTGCAAGCTTCCTGCAAATCTTGTGACTGCAATCTGTGACTCACTTCATGTGAAGGGTTTTGAAGCAAATGCAGTTATTAAAAGTTTCTCAATAAAAAGATCCAGTTTTCTTGACAGCTCATCATTCCCATTACCTCTTGGTTTAGAATCATTCTTAACAACAGCACGGTGTGTGTTAATGTGTTGTTCGTGTTTAAATTTCATATTAGTCAACTCATAATCTGTGTAATTAATTCAGTTTTTGGTTGACTTTTTGCAGTAGCAGTTTGACTTCATTGACACTTTCTGATAATCACATATGGTGGAAAACTGCAAAGTTGGTGTTTGATACTCTTCTTGAAGCTGAATCTGGTGTACAAGTCTTGGATCTCTCGGAAAACAACGTCAGTTATTATAATATTATAATATTATGAATTTGTTATTTTGTTATAATTTATTTATAATATATGAATTTTGGATTACATTTTCTGATTTTCAACATTTCAGATTTCTGGTTGGCTTTCACATTTTAAACGGCAGCCAGATCTACAAATTAGCAAATACCTTAATTCTTTACGTGCTCTCAATTTGAGGTACTTTCTTGTATAATTTTAGTAATTAGTATTCAATAAGTAATTATATAATTTCCATAATTTTTATACAGATGCAACAATTTGAATAAAGATGATGTGGACCACCTTACGTATGCGTTGGTTCATATGCCAAATGTAGAGATCTTAAATTTAAGTGAAAACCATCTACAAGATGACGGGATTACGTTAGTTATCTTTTTTAAATTCCCAATAATAACGACTCATAATTTATTAAAAAATCTAAACATATTATCTTATAAATGTAGGATCTTGATTCCATATTTATTCAAGAAATCTAAATCCAAAACTCCACTTGTTGAGTTAAATTTGGAACATTGTGAGATGACTCGTGTTGGAGCAAAACGGTTACTAAAGGCTCTTGCTTTACTAACTGTTCCATTAAAATCTCTGTTAATTGGAAATAATCGTCTCTCCAGGTTTGTTTTTTCTAAAAGCCAAATATGTAAAATAAATAAATAATGCTCGATTTGGGTTATTATTTATTATCTCTAACCGGTTAACCTAGAATTTTTTTTAAAAAGTTTAGCGGTCAAATGGGTTGAAAGTTGACCAATGTTTTTTCTCCAAAATCACCTTATACATCTACTTATGTAACGTTTTAATTATTTATAAAATACTTTTAAATTACGGGATTTTTTTTTTGCCGGTTTTGACCCGTTACCCAAAAAGAAACTCAAAATGCGCTTTTTACCCTGACCCATTTACCCAACCCGCCCATTTTGCCACCTTTATTTGATATGTTTCTGTCTTTTAGGAAATATATTCCACACACTGATTTTGGTAAATATGTGGGAAGATTCTTGCGTTCGGGAATTGAATCCTTTGATATTAAGCGGATTGGATTGGATACATCAGGCTTGTCAAGGGCAGAAAGGGAAATTACCCAACAACTGAATCTTGTTCACATAAATATAAGGTTGACTTTAGTTATTACTATCGATTTTCTTAATTTATTTTACTATAAAATAATAATACTTCCTCCGTATCAAAATAAGTGACACACTTTCTATTTTGGGGTGTATCAAAATAAGTGACACACTTTGAAAACTTTCCTTATTTAGTAAAAATAGTGGGACCCATACCCACTAACTATCCACTTTAATAAAGTGAAATTACCCTTATACCCTTACTTTTACCTTTAAAACTCATTAATATCACTTTATTCAAGAAAAGTGTGACCCATTCTCCACTAATTATGTACTTTAATATATTTTAACCTCTACTTTAATCTTTTACCTCAAAAAACGTGTAAGCTAATTTGTGTCACTTATTTTGATATGGAGGAAGTAACTGATTTTGATGTTGTGTAGTGGTAACGATGGTAGAGCTGGAACTGCAAGTTTTTTATCCAAACTGATTTCAAATGCTCCAAAACTTGTTTCATTTGAAGCAAGAAATAACTTGATTCCTGACTCATCATTAAATGATATATGCTCCTGCCTTACAGCTGCAAATGGTAACCAATTTTTAAATTTAATTTATTTTTTTAATGCATTATGCATATAACCTTCTAAATAGTCTGACGATTATTGTAATAATGTTTTGTTGTTAATCATAATTAAATGATCTGCTATTTGTTTAGGGAAACTTGAGCTTTTAGATTTGCAAAAGAATCCATTGGGGGGCAAACCCAACATTGATTCCATACTGGCTGAATTTCAAATAAACGGAAAACCAAATATCTTAATTTCGTCAACCAAGGCTACCCTTTATGATCAAGATCCATAAAGACCCAAACAAAAGTCAACCAACACATGTAAGTGTACATTATATATACACATATATATAATGTGATTTATGAATAATTTACCATATAATGTATGTTGATGTTGTTTGTACTTTTGAAGTGAATAATGGTGCCATGTCATACTAACCGTGGCTACATTATATTATAGAATGTTATATACAGTAACAATGATTTAAGGTTTATTACAGACATAAACGTTTATACAATTGTCGTAGGGTATGTTACTGTTCATTAGTAGTGCATCGGGAACAATATAAAGGGTGAACGGGTTTGCAAAGGTTCTAAAATACTCCTATTTCTCTTTCTGTAAATAACTATAAAAAATTAGTTTTTCACCCCTAATTATTTGCTAATGACAAAAGTATTACGAGTATAATTATCATCTTGATTAAACATATATTTAAACTGAATAAAATGTCTATTTTTTAAAAAGTGCATCATTAAAAAGTTTACTAAATTACGAAATTTTGATAAAAAATGGGTCTAATATTATAATGTTTCTTACAAATGGATTTCTTTTAACATAATTTTTCAAATGAAGTTTATTATAAAGTATTTGTTTTAAGCGTTAATTTCATACAAGTCCTTACAAACTTCTAATATTACGTGTATATCCTTGCAAACTTCATTATTACGTATATATCCTTTCAAAACCTCAAAATTCTCACATATATCTTTTTACTTAATTTAATAATATTTAAATCATTTAAAATTTAATAGAACATAAATGCTAGTCTAAATTAATGGTAAAATGCCCTAAATACCCTTAATAGTCAAGGATTTTTTCTTTGGTAATTTCTTGCAAAATTCGACAATTGCATTACATTTCGTTAAGGTCTTTAGGCGATTCTACCATTAATTTATATTAGGATTTATGTTTTTTAAATTTTAGAAGATTTAAATATTATTAAATTAGGTAAAATGATATATATGCGAGAACTTATATTTTTGCGAGAACTGCGAGAACCATTTTATGACCTTTAGATCTTGAGATGGATGGCTAAGATCAAGAGTGGCATAATAGTCATAAAGTGAACATTGAAAATCTAAAAAAAAAAGACACGGAGGGGTAATCTTGTAAACAAGCATCTAAGTAATTTATGGCATCTTTTTAATTTCCCAACTCCATCCTCATTTCACGCATAACAACAACTCACACACACATAAGACGAATTACAGATCTGGACTTTCTCTCACTTTCTATCTCAAACACCATCACCATTTTCTCTAATCTTCTCCCATCTCATGGAACAGATCTTAAAATCATAGATCTGCAACTTTTTGTGTATTTTTTTGAGGTTCTCCTCGATCTCATCTTCTCACCGGTCGAATGGTCTTCATTCATCTATTCATTCATCGACTGTTCTTCATTCACCAGCGGTTACCAGTCGATTACCACCACCGTATGCGGTTACCAGTCGATTTTTCATTCGCCACCGCCGATTCCCACAACCAACAGACGGCGTCAAACAGATCTGAAATTATTATTGCGAGATCTACAATTAATCACTAACAGATCTCGTTGAAGGTTCTTTTCTGGCAAGTCTTCATGACCGAGTCAACTAGCAACCCACATTCATCTTTCAGATCTATGTTCATCTATCTATAATCGATCATCAAATCTCTCTATCAGATTTGCGTTCCCAAATCTGATATTGAATTTTTTTAGAACTCAGAAAACACACCTGTGTGTGTTTTTTTTTGGGTTTGATTCCATTTGCTAGGTTTAATTTTTGTTCAATAGTGAATGTTCGTGTTAGGGTACAAATTTTGTTCAATAGTGAATAAAAAATGTGCTTTAAAGTAGTGTTTATCATTAATGAACAAAATTAAATATTTGTCACTGGTGTACACAAAAGATAATTTTAATTGGATATTGAAAATAATAATAAATGTTCATCACTGAACAAAATAAATATAAAGCAATTTTAACTAGATATATAAAATAATAACAAATGTTCATTATCGAACAAAACTAAATTTTGTGTAGCTAATAAATTATTGAATATATTTGTGAATCGACGTTGAATATAGTGCTTGAGAGAAAGAATGGTTACAATTTCACATATTATAAAATTGGAAACTGAATTTGTTGTAAAATATACTAAAATTATAATAATGGATGTTATGAACAAAAGTCTAAACTGCCCCTTTGAATTTAAAATATCCTTAATTTAAATGATTGGCTAGAAATAGTTCTCGCAGTTCTCGCAATAATAATGGTTCTCGCATTAACGCTCCCCTATATATATATATACATATATATATATATATATATATATATATATATATATATATATATATATATATATATATATATATATATATATATATATATATATATATATATACACACACGTAATAATGAAGTTTGCAAAGACGTGTATGAAATTATCCCTTATTTTAAATAATGTTGATTTTTTAGCTATCTGTCTATCGTATCACTCGGTTAGGTTTTCATGATGCGAAATTCCCATTTTTACGATGTTTTGTTATATATTTGTTACTTTAATAAACATTGTTCATTACGTAAACAATTATTACACACAATTTAACACCTTAACTAATATATTCAACATATGTGAGACCATAAATATTTTTACGTTTATACTTAATTTAAATATATCAAATCCAAATAAAATCAAAATTTTGTATCAGTTGTTAAAAGGGTAAAATTTAAAACCTACAATAATTCACGGGGAGAAAATATCCTAGTTATGTGGAATAACATAATATGAATTGATTTGTTCAAGATATTTATTAATTTATTTAAGGGAACATATAATTAATGATTCTTTTATCAAATTCCATTATTAAATGTAAGGATATAAATGTCAAATAATTTTAATTTGGCATGAATGAAATATAGCGTGTCTTGAACAAATCAATTCTCTAATAATATATGTAACTAGCTTCATAGCCCGTCCGGATTGGCGGACATATTTTGAAAAATAAAAGAAGAAGTAAGGGGACTTACAAAAATTACTATAATTATATTCAAATTTAAATTTTAAAATCGATCAAATGACTAAAACGTCATTTGAGTCAACATTACACGTCATAAAAAAGGACCAATCAAAGGGTGAGGAATGGATATGTCATCATGAAATTGTCATACTTAGCTCATATATAAGTGGCAGATTTTCAAGAATTTCAAAACTATACTCATTTTGTAGAGAATTTAATTTTATGAACTTTGACATTTTTGAAATTTTTTGTTTAGACTAGTAATTATTCACACTTGTAATTTGTTCAATATGATTTGTTCATTTCAATATCAACTTATGATACTTTCTTTATTTACAATTTGATCTTAAAGAAAAACCCCTCATGAGAACTAGAGTTGCACCAAAAAATTTTGCCCACCTTTGAAAAAATTTTGCAAGTCAATTTTTTTTGCAAGTCATTAATTTGCTTTAAGCTCGACGAGTTTCTCGGCTGCAAGATTTACCATCGACATTATTTCTAGGTACGAGATCCCACCAAGATCTCACCGAGATTGACTACCCAGAATGTCATACAAACCAGAGTGACAATTTCTCTAATTTACTTAAAAGATTTATGATGTGTTAGGAAGAGTAAAATTGAGTTTCACACTCTTTTAGTTGGTGCACTTATCTTCCTTTGGTTTTTTATTCTGGGTATGGCTACTCTGTCATGTGACGTATCAAAAGAAGATGTTTCAGTGGAAGCCCGTTCTGACATGAAAGATTATTATGGGGAAATTGTAATAGATTCATCAGGAAATTATCGCCTAAGGGGACTTCTCCAGAATCTGTTGAAGTCAAGGTCAGTTAGTTGTACATTCCATAGTGACGAACAAAACCTTTCATTTTTTACAGACCAAACTACTAATGGCGAACAAGTACCATCGGTAAAGCCAAGGAAATTGCAATAAGCAACAATGTATGGAACCCATAATATAGGGCCACTATGGAGAGCCTCCGGCGAGACACGAGACGATCATCCATGCAAGATAATATAGCCAAGACCACGATAGTCATCATAAAGGCAACTATGGAGATGACCATATACAGAACATGAATGTGAAACGAAGACTGTTTGTCCATTATAGACTTCAATCGAATGAGTGCCATAAGTGTTCCATAAAAATGTCTCGCATAGCAGGCTTCAAGTACCTGAAAAATAAATAACAAAATTTTTATTTTTGTTTATTTTTCAGGTAGTTCAACCCTGCCTGTGCGGGAAAATTTTCTCTCCGGGTATGGAACACTTATCGCACTCATTGGATTGAAGTCTATAATGGAGAAACAGTCTCCGTTTCACATTCATGTTCCATATATGGTCATCTCCATAGTTGCCTTTATCATGACTATTGTGGTCTTGGCTATTTTGTGTTGCATGGATGATCGTTTGAGAGGCGTGTCTCGCCAGAGGCTATCCATAGTGGCCCTATATTACGAGTTTCATACATTGCTTATTGCAATTTCCTCGGTTTTGCCGACACTACTTGTTCGCCATTAGTAGTTTGGTCTATAAAAAACGAAAGGTTTTGTATGATTTTCATATCTTCTATAACGTCCTTACAAATATACGAAGAGGTTTCGTTAACATTTTATGGGAAGTAAGTGTAATATCATCCTTATCCTTGATCAGGCTCGCTTAATAAGTAAATAAACTCTTAATGAGAAATATGAATAAACATTTAAAATGGAATCTGGGACATGGGGAATAAAGTAGTAATATAGAATAACTTACACTCAAACATCTAAAAAGATCATATTGAGAGAGAACGACTCTTATACAATGTTCTGCTTGGTTTGAAACCTGCATTTCTGTTATAATATGCTATTTTCATATGAAACATTTTAATATTTGTCTTGAATTTAGTTAACTGCAGGTTAGAGGCTGTTATGGTCTTATGGACTTTGGACTAAAGTGCAAAGTATATTGGCTTTCAGGTAATAGAGGTAAAGTTTATTTATGTTTAATAGATTAAGTGTATTTTGTATAAGTTTGAATTTGCAGGGTTTAAAGTGAAACATGGAGAGTGGGTCGGTGCAGATATTTTGAGTAAGTTTTTGTATTTGTTTTATATATTCATCAAGTGTGTGTAATTTTAGTTCTCTCTGGTTTTCTCTCATTGAAACGTTTAGGGTTTGTATTTTATTTAGTTGTAGTTTTGATTCAAGAATACTTGAATCAGTAGGTTTAGAAGAGTGTTTTGAGAGTTTTATTGTAGTGAGATTTTGGTTTTGTTTTTGATCTTTACCGGTTTAGTTTTAATCGAAAGGAATTTCGTTTAAGTTATTTATGTTCTTTGTGTACTTGTTTCGGTCACCTTTTTCTACAATTTCAAACTTGACATGGATTCGAGAAATGCAAAATGTCTTTGAATCCAGTGAATGTGAGGAAAATAAAAAGGTTACATACGCTAAATGAATGCTTCGGGGGCGTGCCTTAGCTTGGTGGGATACTGTGGTAGATTCTGTGGCACCAGATATTCTGGAATCCTTGACGTGGGAAGGATTCAAAGAAAGAATACGGCGAAAGTACTATTCAGACTACGATATGCAACGTATGGAGGATGAATTCAGGGCATTGCATAAGGGTGACAAACCGGTGGAGGATCTCATTTCTAAATTTACGGATAAAATGAGATTTGTTCCTCATCTTCTACCGGATGAAAAGACAAAGATCAATAAATTTGCCAATGCGTTGCCTGTAGAATACCGAGCTCCCGTGAGATTTGCAACAACACTGGATGTAGCTTTTGATATAGCTCGACAGACTGAGGATGACTACAAGCAAACAAAGGTCACAATTTCATGGTGGAGGAACAAAGAGGAAATTTGAGCAGAGTTCTAGTTATAAGAAGGGTGAAGGTGGATCTGGGAGTCAGCAAAGGTTTAATGCACCTCAAAAATTTGGAAATTCAGAAAATACTAAATATGTAAGGTGCGGGCAGAGAGGGCACGTGATCAATCAATGCAGGTACAAAGAAGATGTATGTTATAAATGTCACAAACTGGGGCATCAGATAGCTAAATGTCCTATGTGGCAAAGCTCGGGGGATGGGGGATCATCAACAAACCCAGGACGGAAAAAGGAGGGTGCTCACCCTGTTAAAGGAAGGGCATTTCAGATGACCGCTGAGGAGGCTAAGGATGTAGGTGATGTGATTACTGGTACCTTCTTAATTAATTTAGTACCAACAACAGTTTTATTTGATTCTGGCGCTACATACTCGTTTGTGTCTTCGACTTTTTGTGATAAATGCCAATTACCTGTTTCTTCGGTGAAAAGTCCTATTAACGTGGAGGTTGCTAATGGTAAGCAAGTATTTGTTACCTCAACAGTTCCTCAAGCTTCCATTACTATTGACGGGCGTTCCTTCGATATTTCTTTACTCCTTATGCCCATTGCTGGTTTTGATATTGTCATTGGAATGGATTGACTCAGTAATCAAAATGCTAAGATCTTATGTTCCAAGAAATTAATAAAAATTCCTTTACCTGGCGGTTCTTATGTTGTGGCTCGGGGTGAAAGACGTAAGTCTGACATTCCTTTGATATCTGTAATTAAAGCTCAGAAGTCCATTGCCAAGGGCTGTGATTCCTACTTAGCATACGTGATTAATGATCAGATGGAAAAAAATTTGTGGATGATATCAGGGTAGTTTCGGAATACCCTAAAGTCTTTCCCGAAGAATTACCTGGTTTACCTCCTGTAAGGGATGTAGAATATCGGATTGATCTTATTCCAGGAGCCACACCTGTAGCAAAAGCTCCATATCGCCTTGCTCCGTCTGAAGTCCGTGAAATGATGACTCAAATTCAGGAATTACTTGATAAGGGCTTCATACGCCCGAGCTCTTCACCTTGGGGAGCTCCTGTTCTATTTGTTAAAAAGAAAGACGGGACAATGCGTATGTGTATCGATTACAGAGAGTTGAATAAGCGAACTGTAAAGAACAAATATCCCCTTCCGCGCATTGATGATCTCTTTGATCAATTACAAGGTGCCACTTGTTTCTCTAAAATCGATCTCCGTTCCGGCTATCATCAAGTACGTGTTCGGGACGAAGATATTCCAAAAACTGCATTTAGAACCCGATACGGGCACTATGAATTCTTGGTGATGCCCTTCGGCTTAACTAATGATCCTGCTATCCTTATGGATATGATGAATCGCGTATGTCGTCCTTTTCTCTATAAGTTCGTAATAGTATTCATTGATGATATTCTTATTTATTCTAAGACCAAGGTGGAGCACGAACAACATCTACGTGTAATTCTAGAAACTTTTAAACGAGAAAAGCTTTATGAATTTTTTTCTAAATGTGAATTCTGGCTCAAAGAGGTTCATTTTTTGGGTCATGTTATTTGCACTGAAGGTGTAAAAGTTGACCCAACTAAAATAGAAGCATGTATGAACTTGGAAACTCCTCGAACTCCCTTAGAAATTAAGAGTTTCTTGGGTCTTGCCGGTTACTATAAGAGGTTCATTCAGAAATTTTCTAAAATTGCAGGCCCTTTGACTAGATTGACTCGTAAGGATATTGCCTATGTGTGGACCGATGAGCAAGAAAAGGCATTTCAGACCTTGAAACAGTTATTATGCCAAGCTCCTATCTTATCTTTACCAAACGGGTCAGAAGACTTTATTGTCTACTGTGATGCTTCACATGCAGGTTTAGGATGTGTTTTAATGCAACGAGATAAGGTGATTGCATATGCCTCTCGTAAATTGAAACGACACAAAAAGAACTACCCAACTCATGATCTTGAACTCGCGGCTGTAGTTTTTTCTTTAAAGTTATGGCGTCACTACTTATATGGCACAAAATGTGTAGTATGCACTGATCATAAGAGTTTGCAATATGTATTCACACAGAAGGATCTCAATATGAGACATCGACGTTGGCTAGAACTCATTAAAGATTATGACTGTGAAATCAAATACCATCCCGGAAAGGCGAACGTGGTAGCCGATGCTTTAAGTTGGAAAAGTTCATCTGAAGTAATTAAATTTATGAAAATCACCGTGGTTCCCGACATCATTGCCCAGCTTAAGGAAGCACAACAAGAAGCATTGCAAGAAACTAACTTAAAAGCCGAGACAATGACAAAATTGAAAGATCAATTAGATGAAGATAGTCGAGGTTTAAAAACATTTCAGTCACGAGTTTGGGTACCTCACTTGGAGGTAATAGAGTGAAAATCTTGCAAGAGGCGCATAAATCCTGATTATCTATTCATCCTGGAAGCACTAAGATGTATCAAGACTTGAAATCTCTATATTGGTGGCCTACACTGAAGCGTGACATAGCTTCATTTGTAGAAAGGTGTCAAATTTATGCGCAAGTTAAAACAGAACACCAAAAACCATATGGTAATCTACAACAGTTAGAGATCCCAAAATGGAAGTGGGATCGTATTACCATGGATTTCGTGACTAAGTTGCCTCGGACTTCTCGAGGTCATGATATGATCTGGGTAATTGTTGATCGTCTTACCAAAAGTGCTCATTTTCTTGCAACTAATGAATCTGCGCCCATGAACCGTTTAGCTCAACTTTATATCAATGAAGTGGTATCCCGTCATGGTATTCCTCTTTCTATTGTTTCTGATCGTGATGCACGATTTGTATCTAATTTCTGGAATAGCCTTCAACGTGAACTTGGCACTCGTATCCATTTAAGCACAACTTATCATCCTCAAACTGATGGACAGTCCGAAAGGACTATTCAAACACTTGAAGATATGCTTCGGGCTTGTGTACTTGAATTTGGTGGTTCGTGGGATTCTCACCTACCATTAGTCGAATTTGCTTATAATAATTATCATTCAAGTATTAAAATGCCACCTTACGAGATGTTGTACGGTAGGCGATGTCGTACTCCCACTTGTTGGTTAGAACCGGGAGAGAAACAATATGCAGGTCCCGACATAGTACCAATCACAACTGACAAAGTGAAGTTAGCACGTGAAAAGTTAAAAGCTGCACGTGATAGACAAAAGACGTACGCAGATCCTAAACGCCGCCCTGTTACCTTTGAAGTGGGTGACCGTGTATTCTTGAAAGTTTCACCATGGAAAGGAGTAATTCGGTTCGGTTGTAAAGGTAAGTTAAGTCCGCGATATATTGGTCCGTTCAAGATTCCTCAAAGGGTTAACGAACAGACAGTATCACTTGAGCTACCTCCCGAGTTGTCGGGTATTCACAGCACTTTCAATGTATGTTACTTGAGAAAGTATAAAGTTGAAGACGATGAGATCTTACCTTTACAAGAATTAAAAGTAGATTCATCTAAATGTATTGTAGAGGAACCCGTTGAGATTCTAGACACTAAGACCAAGAAGTTGCGTAATAAAATTATTAAACTGGTTTTAGTGAAATGGAAGCACAATTTAGGTCCTAAAAATGACTTGGGAAACAGAGGATGAGATGAAGACTCGTTATCCGCATTTGTTTATGACAAAACAGGGGGGGGGGTGGATTTTTAACATCCTCATATCGGCTCTAGTCGCGAGTGATTGGTACGTAGTCATTCTACTATTTTAATGAAGAATATATATAATTTTAAATAATAATGATAACTAGAAATATATGAAAGTTATGGAAATTAATATGAAAATTGAAAATATTAAATGATATAACATTA
This sequence comes from Calendula officinalis, assembly GCA_963853835.1. Lineage (NCBI taxonomy): Eukaryota > Viridiplantae > Streptophyta > Magnoliopsida > Asterales > Asteraceae > Calendula > Calendula officinalis. The sequence continues at coordinate 81,422,323 of OY970820.1, read as the reverse complement.
TGATTCTAGATATATCCCTGTTAAATAAAAAGGATATGTAAATAGTAAGTTGTAAGTTAAAAGAGGGTACAAATACCTGCGTTTTAAAGAAATTAATCTCAAAGTTGGTTAACTCCCTTTACCCCACGTTATCTCACTGTATTACTTACTCTCGATCTTTCTTCATCTCCTTTCTATTTCTTACTATCACAGTCAAAGAATCTCAAGAAGAAATCTGAAGTTAGGGTTCCTAAATCATCAACCAAGGATTCTTTATACACTAGTTCATCTTATCATCATCTCCACCATTCAATTTTATGTATGTTCATGTTCTTCTTTTTAGGGTTCTTAAAGTTCTAATGGGTTAAGTTTAATTTACATCAATAATTCGAATTTGATGATAGAAATCTGTTCATACAACTCCTAGATACATTAGAACATAAGAATTGATGTTAGAATTGAGTAATTAGTGATTTTGGTAAAAAACCCATTTAGGTTATATGGTCAAAAACGTGAATGAGCATAAGGATATGATTTGGATGTCTTAAACTGATCCTTACAATGTTAGTAAACTGAGAATAATCCAACTTAAATGTCAATTTGGATAAATTAATAAAATTTGATTAAAAATCATAAAAATAGGGTATAATTGGAAAAATCTTGAATTGGATGTTTGATTAGGTTATGAACATGTTTTTAACAATGGTTTGATATTAAATGACCATTAAAAACATGTACAAACTAAAATTGTCTTGTTTGGGTCGAATTGGTGAAAAATACCGCTGTTGAACCCGTAAGAGTCTAAAAGTGTGTCATTTTGACCCGTTTGGTCAAAATGAGCCAAATACTTGGTTTTAATTCTGGAGCAGAATTCTTGGGAGAATATTACACTTTTAAGACAATTTTAGTGAGTCTAATATGTGCTAAAGTATTGGTATAAATAAATAGTCAATAAACGCCCGTAAGTAAGATTTTAGCTTATTGTACGTGAAATGTCTTTGGCTAGTAAATTATTATTATATAATAATGGTATTTATATATATTTTTAATTAGATTATTCCAAGACTTCATAAAATCAAAGGAGTGTGCATTTTCTAAGCAAAGGACCCGAGGTGAGTACCGATTAACTTAATTATCAAAGTAGGAATGTTATATATATATATATATATATATATATATATATATATATATATATATATATGTATATGTATAACAACATTTCTTGTGTATAACCTGTTATGAGCTTGGGAATGTACACGACAACAATGAATCTTGATAAAATGGACGGGTTAGCTATGTCATTTGTGATAAACGATGTTACGGGCTTTTGTAGGCCAACTGTGTTATGTGATAATATGGGTAGACCAAATGTGTTGTGTCCGGAACAACACTTTGTTATTGTTGGTTGGGCTCAGCCGTGGCTGAATCGGGTTGGGGCCTTGTGCCGTCAACCATGATTAACGGTGAATACCGGTTGGGGCCTTGTGCCGTCAACCATGGTTAATGTCGTCCCTCAACATTGTTTGGGCTCTCAGTTTCCCGCTGATCCCGAGGAGTTAGTGCTCCCGTAACATAATGGTGGACCGCTAACCGCTCACCCACCGGCGCGGTTGATGTGACTGGTTTCCCCAGTATGGATCATTGAGCCGGGCTAGCTACCCTGCAAGATGTGACTCCTACTGACTATACCAGTGCATCGTTATGTGTTAGGATAGCATTGCTTGTTACTACATGATATGGTGATTCTATTTTGATACTTATGTTTAATCGTTACTCACTAGCTTTTATAGCTAACCCCTATACCCTTCACATTTGCAGGTAATTAGTAGATGATAGTGAGGATGGGTGCTATATACCGGATAGTATACATAGCTTTTGGGAACACCATTATGCGTGCTTTTGTTTATATTAGGTTGTAATGGTCGGTTGATAATCCGGTAACACCATATGGCTTTTGAAAACTTGTTTGTTGTTCTTTTGTAAACATATTATATAATTTCCGCTGCTTTTGTAAATATGATATATTTTGGAACAAACAGGTTATGGGAAGATTCTATTTTCAAACGAAACCACGCAATTTCAAAACTCAAAATTTAACTTTAAAAAAAAATGGCTTGAAAATCGCGGTGTTACAGTACGTAGAGGCTAACAGCATACAGTGAAGGAATTATGTGCACAATTAGTCAACCTATGATAATACATCCATGCCTACGAAACACTTAAGGGTCACACCGGTGAGTACATGTAATACGAGCAAGTTATGCAATGATACTACGAAGATGATAGATTCATAATAGTCATTATGAATCAGTTAAGTATTAAGTTAAGTTTAACTTATCACTAGATTAGTTTAACTAACTAATTAATGCAAGTAGTTGTACATTTACTAGTTGAGTAAATATACAATGTTAATTATAGATTATCCATGATTTGATTTAAAGCTATTAAATCATATAGTAATTGGATAATATTATTGTATAAATTATATAAAGGTTATTATATAATTAACTATTAAAAGTATAAATACGAGTGTATAATTTCGTGTATATGAGTACCGAAATTATAATGTGTTAATACTAGACATTTGATGGTTAAGTGCAATGATAATAAACTAGTTAAACTATAAGGGATGGAAGTGTAAAAGGATAAGTTTAATTAAGAGATTAATCTTAATTAAACTAGAAGGGCCCTAAGTGAAAGTCCATCTATTATAAATAGAGGGCTTAGGCATCACTTATTAGGTGACACCTAAAAAGCCGAAACCCTTGCCCCCTTTACCCTATTCGGCCGAAACAAGAACACCATCACTTGGTGTTCTTCGTTCTTCGTGTTCTTCATTCGTTCTTCGTATTCTTCAAGTCTTGAAGATCCAAGATCGTTGCAAGTGATCATGTAGAGGATCGTTCGTCGTGTTCATCATCAGTGGACTTATCTTAAGCATTAACCTAAGGTATGATTCATGGAACACTCTTTCTTCCTCTCCTCTTGTTCGAAGTCGAAGCAAGAACCCTAGGGTTCTTGGTAGTAGTCGACGAACACACAAGTATGTGTGTGTTCGAGTTCTTCGTACAAGGTTTCTTTCTTGTTAACCTAATCTAGTTCTCCAACATCCCAGTCCTTTAGGGTTTAAGGATTAGGTTTAATTCCAGTTCCGCTTTTAGGGATTAAATCAGCTAGTTGGTTTTAACTGGTCAAGAACAAGTTCATGTTCTTGGTCAGTATGGTCGAACCAAGCATACTAGGATGTTGACCCAAGTGGTCGATCAGTGTTATGAAACCCTACAGTGGTATCAGAGCGTTGGTTTAGAGATCTAGACTAGATTAACAAAGATTGTTTGTTTACTTTAATTTAAGTTTTTTATTGTTTCAAGTATTCTTTCTTCTTCTTCATATGTTTCGAAAAAGGGAAGAACCCTAGGACCAAGAACATTAAACTAGTCTAAGTTTAATTGGTCAAGAAGGTTTCTAGAAAACCCTAGCAATTTTCGAAAAACCCTAGGATGAACCCTAGGATCAAGTATGTTAAACAAGATATGTTTAATTGATCAAAAGGATTCTTTCCTTACTTCCTAGAATTTTCATGGACTAGAAAGATCCCTAGGATCAAGTATGTTAAACAAGATTTGTTTAATTGATCAAAAGGATTCTTTCCTAATCCCTTAGGATTTTTGAAAATCTAGAGGTTACTTGGACACCAAGTTTATTAAACTAGCCTAGTTTAATTGGTGTAAAAGTTTCCTAGGCTTAAGAATTTCGAAACCCTAAAGAACCCTAGAACATTAAACTAGTTTAAGTTTAATAGTTTAAAAGTATTAATTAGGATAATAATCTAAAACCTAGTTAATTAGACAAGTTTATGTCTAATAGGTTTAATTATTATTTTGATAGAGTTATTAAAGCTAGTTCTTTAAACCTAGTAATTTAGACAAAGTTTTATTGTCTATAAGATTTCATTTAAAGAGTTTAAATAAATTTATAAAAAGTTATAATCTATCTTAGAATTTAAACAAATTTTATTGTTTAATAGGATTGATTAAAATTAATCTTTTAATTAAAAATAATGTCTTTGATCAAGAAAGTCAAAACCCTAGTTTTGATTGGTCAAAAACAAGATTAGAGTTCATCTAATTAATTTAGGGAATTGATAAAGAGGATGTTAATTTTTAAGTTCTAAAATTAACAACGTGTATTTAATTATTTATATATATGTATTTAAATTTTCGGAATTTTTATTTATTATGTAAAATTTAATTTTAAAAGATATAATAAGTTTATACGTATTTTAACTAGTTTAAGTTAAAATACATATGTATAAATTAGATGTAATATTCTTATTTAGAATGTTACAAGTTTATTATAAAATATACATATATACGAATACATTAGAATACAAGATAAAATGAAACAATTAAAATGGATAATGTTATTTTGATCTTTAAAGGATAATAGTATAATTAGTTATTGTATAAGTTATAATATAATTAAAACTAGAAAGTACAAAGTTATGATTTTATTATAACTAGAAATTGTACAAGTTGAAATTATATGATTAACTAGAAATATACAACATTGATAATCTAACCAAATTGGTTATTCAACATTGATAATCTAACCAAATCCTTTGATGTTAATTATGATTGTAATGCAGGAGATTCAAACAATCAAAGTCAACTAGGAGGATCATCATCATTCAATGGTAGTCAAGACATAATGAAATAAATCCTAGTTAATACTGATCCCACAGTTAATACTGAGGACAGTAGCAACTCAGATAACCCTAGCAATCTTGACACTAGTAACAACTCAGATTCTCATGACACTACTGATCCCAGTAGTAATTCAGAAACTCAAACAACTGATGATGAACCAAGCAACAATAATGTCAGTACTAACAATGAACCACATGACCTAAATGAAAATCATGTTACTACTGATACAAGCAGCAATGAAGAATCTCAACAAAATACAGAAAATCAAGAAGATACATGGACAGATGCTCAAATCCCTGAATCCAATGAGTGAAACATTGATAGTCAATTACTTGTTGACAAAGTTCCCAGTTCCAGAACTGAAAAGAATCATCCTTTGGACCAAGTCCTAAGTGATGTCAACTCAAATATGCAGACATGAAGCAAATTCAATTCATCATTAATTACAAACATGTGTAATATAAGTCTAATCTCTAATGAATGTATGTATGAATGCTTTCTGTCACAGGAGGAACCTAAAAAGATTCAACGAGCAATGAAAGATTCAAATTGGAATATAACAATGCAAGAAGAACTTCTCCAATTCAAATTACAAGCTGTATGGACACTTGTACCTCTACCAAAAGGAAAAAGAGCCATTGGAACAAGATGGATCTTCAGAGACAAGAAAGATGAAAGAGGTATAGTGATAAAAAACAAAGCCAGACTTGTAGCCCAAGGATACACACAAGAAGAAGGAATAGACTATGATGAAGTACATGCTCCTGTTGCAAGAATTGAAGCAATAAGGATCTTTCTGGCATATGCTTCATTCAAGAAAATTAAAGTCTATCAAATGGATGTGAAAAGTGCATTCCTTTATGGGAAAATTGAAGAAGAAGTCTATGTTTGTCAACCTCCAGGATTTGAAGATCCTGAACATGATGATTATGTGTACAAATTAGACAAAGCTTTATATGGCCTTCATCAGCCACCAAGAGCTTGGTATGACACATTATCATCATACTTATTGAAGAACAACTTCAAAAGAGGTGCAATTAATAAAACTCTGTTCACAAGAAAAGTCAAAGATGATATACTACTGGTCCAGATATATGTAGATGATATCATCTTTGGCTCAACAAATGATCAACTGTGAAAAGAGTTAGAAGAATTAATGCAGATAAAATTCAAGATGAGCTCAATGGGTCCAATGAATTTCTTTCTTGGACTCCAAATCAATCAGAGATCAGATGGTATTTTGATTAATCAATCAAAATATGTCAGAGACATCTTAGAGAAATTTCAATGAAAGAATGCAAAAGTGCAAGCACTCCAATGGAAACACACAAACACCTACATCCTAATGTTGAGGGGGAGGATGTAGATGAAAATATATATAGATCAATGATAGGCTCTTTAATGTATTTAACTGCATCAAGACCTGACATTATGTATAGTGTTTGTGTATGTGCCAGGTATCAAGCAAGACCTAAGGAGCTACACTTGCAGGCTGTCAGAAGAATCTTCAGATACTTGAAGGGAAAACCTTCTCTTGGTCTTTGGTATCCACATGACTCACCATTTGAACTCATAGCCTACACATATAAAGACTATGGAGGTGAATGTCAAGATAGAAAATCTACTACTAGTGGATGTCAATTCTTTGGATCAAGACTGATGTCATGGCAATGCAAGAAACAAACCAATGTCTCAATATCAACTGCTGAAGCAGAGTATGTAGCTGCATCTGCTTGCTGTGCTCAAGTTCTGTGGATTCAAAATCAACTCCTAGACTTTGGTATCTCTATTCTTAAAACTCCTATTTTTATTGATAATCAAAGTGCTATTAGTATTGTGAATAATCCAGTAAAAGACTCAAAAACCAAACATATTGAAATAAGATTTCATTTTATAAGGGATTGTAATGAAAAGAAATTAATTAAAGTAGAGAAAATTCATACTGACAATCAATTAGCAGATCTCTTTACAAAAGCATTTGATGTAGGAAGATTCAGCTTTTTGGTTAGCAATATTGGAATGATTTTAATAAATTAATTTCACTATTAAAATCATATGTAAAGTTTTTGTACAATATCTATATTTAAAAGTATATTTTACTACTGGTTATTCAGTATTACTGACTGTGAGTTATACTCGAAATTTAGTACTGATAGGGTCTTTCTTAGAATTAGGTTAAGTATAAAACAACAGTTACTACTGACGTTTCTATTACTGATACTTAGTTACTACTGATCGACCGTTATCTGTAAAATACGATATTTTACCATACTAACCCCCATGAAAATAGCCGTTGTGTTATGATTAAAAGGGCAATTCGATCCTTTTGCAGGTTAATTCGAAAAATATAAATAACTGAATGAGATTAGTTTAGCATTATCCACACCTCGATTACCCTACGATAAACCCCAATCTCTGCATATCTGATCAAAACCTTGCACCAGTAACAAATCAACTCTCTTATGAAATCAAACACAACAAACTCTCAAGATCATCTTCGTCTAAACTTCAAAACCTAAATCCTAACAATAACAATGAAGAAACCCTTGGCTGTTGAAACTGATCTTATGTACTCAAAATTTCACAATATGTTAGCATTTCTAAGAAATCCAGATGGAACAAGAAGCTTCAGGCCAATAGTTATGTTCTTGTAAAACTCTTCTATACGCTCTGCCTTAACTGTACAACCTAAACTTTGTGTTCAACACATTGTTCAATTTTGGGAAAAGGCAGAAAGAGTAGAAGAACATGGAATTATCAAAATCAAGTCTTACATTGATGGAAAGCCTATTTCTATCTCAGAAAAATCTATTAGACATCATCTCAAACTACATGATGAGTCAGGTATATCTCTACTTTCTAAATCTGAGTTAATTGAAAATGTGTTAAAAATGGGATATGAAGGAAGAACCGAAATTCAAACCTTTCAAAAGGGTCTTCTTTCTCCCCAATGGAAGTTTTTGGTCCATACAGTTCAACATTGTATGTCACCTAATAAGAGCACTTGGAATGAGTTCAACAAATCAATAGCATCTGCTGTTGTTTGTCTGAGCACAGATCAAGTGTTCAAGTTTTCTAAAATGATTTTTGAAGGGATGCTTGGAAACCTATCAGTCTCAAAATTTTTAATGTATCCAAGATTCCTTGCTCACATGTTTGATTGTGAGATTCCAGATCTCGTTAAAGCCTCAAACATTTTCCCATTCCTGAGCTAAATAAAAAGGGTTTCTCAAACATGAACAAGAAGTTCAATTTTTCTGGTAAAGAAACTCCATTATTTGCAAACATGATCTATGATCATCCCCCAACTGGAGAAGGTTCAAGTCACCCAATTGAACCCCAACCCACTCCATCACCAAAAACAGCCCAAACACAATCCCAAAAGTCCACTCAATCACCCACACAAACAAATGTCATGAATGTGTCCCAGGTACATGTAGAAAATCCACAGAGTGCTACTCTTCACTCTGAGGAAGACCAACCTTTAGCCAAACAAATCTCTAAAATCTACAAAAGGAAGAAAACTTCCTTAAAGGACACCAGGGGACCTCATGAGTGTGACAACCCTCGCAATTGGGTGTTTTAACCCAATGTTTATTAGTTTGCATTTTCTATAACATTAACAAAAGTACACTTTTTATCGTATAAGTCTAGCAAAACATACAAAGTATTGCAGTGGTAAACTGCAATTTAGCGAAGTTATGAACTTATATTTTATAGTCAAGATTAAGTGAACCAAAGTAACTGGCATGAAAATGTATACAAACTATCTATTTAAAATAAAGATACAAATCAAAATATTCAGTATACTGCGAGAATGTTGAAAGTAATTAAATATGTATTGAAGGAAAATATTTTATTAGTAAATGATTGTAATCACAAACCAAGTAAAACCCAGTTTAATATTTTAACGGCCTAAAATACCAGTATATGTTAATATCGCTCTTACAGTTAAAAGTAAACAATACTAAAATACAAAATTTGACTCTTATTCCATCATCACACGATTTGCAGTCATGTACCGGATTTCCATAATATAAGTGCACATGCTTTATAATATTCAAAAATCAACCTTATCATCTAACCCCTTTGAAACCGGTAAACTTCCCCATGATCGTACGTGCGATTCGTTTTAATAAGAAAATAATCCATCTAAACCTACTAAGCCTAACTAATGTTGGAAAATTTTGGACACATATAATTATATATTTAATTATATATAATTAATGGTTGGTATGTCCAAAATGTAGTTGTGGTGAATGAGATATCGACTCTCAAAGTGGGGTGTATGGAACAAAGAAATAAAACACAATGAACTAGTGAGAACTTGAACCTATCTACGCTCGTCTCCTGGGTTTCATGAGGGTTCGGTTTTGTCACTCGGTTTAGTGAAGTGTATTCAAATAATATTATTGATAATGATATTTATATTTTAATGTTTGTCATTAAAATATATATTTGAGTTAGTGGTTTTATTTTCTTTGTATTGAATTGAAATAATGACCATAATGACATTAATGTGGGTCATTATACCCATGACCATTTTCTAGTATAAATAGAGATGGTGTGGTTCATTTGTTAGACACCTTCTACACCTACTTCTCTTCTTTCACAGCTTTCTCTCCTAAGAAAACACTCTAAATTTTGGTTAGTGTTCTGGCTTGGATTATATTCGGTAGTGTAAAACTACTCGGTTTTTTTACCCTGGGAAATAGACAACGAATCTATTTTAAGGGGATCGTGAATTTCACGAGACTCAACCAAAACCTTGTACTTGTTTGTTCTATTTAGTTTGTTTCAATCTTTTGTAAACGTATTCGTCAATTTCCCTTATTGTAATTGTATTTTATTAATGAAAATTGGTATTAGCTCCTACAAACTTAAAATAGATTTTTCCTCTCTTGCTAATACCGATTGGAAAATACACATTTTTTTTTCGATTTTTGCTTTTTAATAGCATCGATTCGGAAAAAAAATTGATTGAAATGTTTATGTAAAACAAGATGTTTGGTTAAGTTTATTTTGTTAAATCAATTTTTTGGATTTAAAGTTTATTATATCAAGTTTTTAAAGTTTGATTTTAAATAACTTGGTATATCGTTTAAAACAATTATGGATTTAAAATTTATAATTTTGAAAATTATTGTTGTTAATTATAAGTTTTGCAATCATATTTGTTTGTAAGGTTCAAGATAGTCATAGGCTTCTTGAGTTGATTCTCATTAGAGATGATATTTGAAATAAATCTTACAAACATTTGTATATCATTGTGAAATTTGTTGATTATTAAAATATCAAAAGTTACATTGGTTTGTAAGTGATTTTGATTTCCATTTTCTTCATCTCAAGGTAGCTTTGACTTCTTGACATATGGTTTCAATTTGTGAGACTATTTGGAAATCAAATATTTTGGATTTATATTTTATAATGTTGTCGTTATTCTTCAATTATAAAGAATTTGTTTGAGAAAATATTTTATAAACTTTTCGTAATTTCCATTTTATACATATCAAGATTACTTTGGTATCTTGAATATAGTCTCATTGTGTGAGATATTTGGAAATTAAAAGTTTTTGGATATAAATGTTTTGATTTATTTTGTTTCAAGTATCGAGATAATTTGAGTATTCTTGACTTTAATCTCATATAGTGAGAAAATGTACTTGAATTTTTGGATTTAAAATATTTTTTTGTAATCAAGTTTGCTTTGGCTACTTGATTTTCTCATACTTGTGAAAAACTATAATTCTTCGGGATTTTTATCTATGGATTGCTTTGGCATCTATAATTTTGCTTTCAAAGTTTGAGAATTATTAGGGTTTTTCTATGAAATTTGTGATTGATGGTTATAGACCTTTTTTGAAAAAAAAATTTAATTTCCATTTTATACATATCAAGATTACCTTGGTTTCTTGAATATAGTCTCATGAGGTGAGATATTTAGAAATTATAAGATTTTGGAAATGAAAAGTTCTATTGTTTTAGCTTTCAAGTTAACCTTGGTTACTTGATTTTTCTCAAATTTGGTAAAAGTTAAATTCTTCGGATTTTATATCTACGGATTGCTTTGGCATCTAGAATTTTACTTTCAAATTGTGAGACTTTGGAAAAATGTTGGTTTATATTAGTGAGTAAGATACAAGATAGTCTTTGGCTTCTTGAGTTGATTCTTGATAAGATGATACTTGAACTATATCTTACTACTAATTGGAACATTTTGATTGTTAAGGCTAATTGGTCAAATTTGCATTTTTATTTGGAAAAAATGACAAATGTTGTGACAATGCCTAACATGGAAATGTACATGAAGGAAGATGTGCATAATGTGGCCATGATTTCCGATTTGTCGGAAGTGAATTTGATAGGTACCAATTGAAGTGGATGGTATGTCGATACGGGTCTACCCGTCATGTGTGTTTCTATAAAAGTATGTTTATCATTTTCAAAGATGTTGAAAATGAGCATAACACTTTTATTGAAAAGTTGACTACCACATATATAAAAGGTGAAGGAAATATTATCTTAAGGATGAATTTCAGAAATGATGTTACATTAAGCAATGTTTTGTATGTTCTGGAGATTTGTAAGAATCATGTGTCCGGATGGTTGCTTACTAAGTTTGTTACTCGGGTTGTGATTGAATACAATGGAATTGTGTTATCAAAATGTGGAATTGTTGGTAAAAATGTTAAAATTAAATGTGACAACTTTTAACCGCGATTTTAATAATTGCTAATAAAGTTCTTAATTTATCTTGAATTGTTAAATATTTAACATGGTTGATTATGCCATATAAATTTAATTAAATTTGGTTTTAAATAAATTTAATTGCATACCACCAACATTCCATATTGATTCAACTCACAAATGTAACAAATGTAACAAATTCATCATTCCATTTGGTTGAAAGAAATAACCAAACTCCTTGATATGATTCATACAAAAGTGTGTGATTTGAAATCAACTTCTAAAGGTGGTCACAAGTATATCCTAATGTATATTGATGATTATAATACATAGTGATATGTACGAATTAAATTATATTGTTAATTTTACTTAATGATAAGTAAAATTGAAGCAATTAATTTACTAAGTTGTACAAATGTGGGGGTATGTCGTGTGTCGACTACTTATCTTCTTTATAAGATACCTCGTTAAGGTTAGATGAATCATTGTACGAATTTTGGTTTGAAAGAAAACCGTCTTAAAAATACGTACGAATGTGGGGGTACCTTGCTAAGGTACTCATTCATCTTCATAAAAGGTACATCAATTAAAGAAGATATTCTAAATAATTGATGTATATATTGGTATTGTCTTACATTTACATTAGTCAAGTGTACAATGTATAATGGTAAGACATAATATGATATAACAACTACTCTCAAGTGAAGTTATCATGATTGACTATAAAAGTTAAATGATAACATTGCGGATCCGCTTATGAAAAGGCTTAAGTAGAGAGTTAGTTATAAAGGAATGTGACTAAAGCCCGTGGAATAAAGTTTATGCGAAGGAAACCTAACCTAGTTGACTGGAGATCCCAAGATCTAGGTTCAATAGGACAACCTAATTGTATAAACGAAGGGATGTCACTGTGGGGGTAACGGAATTCCTCCAAACATTCTTAAAGGGAGTACATTGTACTACTTCCTAGTCCATTCCTAGTTCAGTGACAATGAGGATAAGCACTATGGCTTTTAATGATTCGTGATAGAGAATCACCTATGTGAGGGAGAAGTGGGGTCGCTTCGAATGAAATTGTTGGGGCACAATTCTTAGTAGCTCTCGCAGAACCAGGCAGTGTCCATGACCAAGACGGGCACGATAAGAGGATATGAACAAGTTAGGGAGAGTCTTGTGAGAATGTATACTGTCGTCTACACAAAAGGCGGATTCAGTTCAAGGACATCGCGTCTACTGACTGCTAGGAGACTAAGTGTGCTTCTCAAGGGAAGGTTCAAAGGCCAAAACCTACCTATCCTTTGCAAGACTTAACTGTTGAACATTTATCAAAATTTTGTTGTGTTTTCGATCGATCTCTATTCATGTGGGGGATTGTTGGAAATTTTGGACACATATAATTATATATTTAATTATATATAATTAATGGTTGGTATGTCCAAAATGTAGTTGTGGTGATTGAGATATCGACTCTCAAAGTGGGGTGTATGGAATAAAGAAATAAAACACAATGAACTAGTGGGAACTTGAACCTATCTACGCTCGTCTCCTGGGTTTCATGAGGGTTCGGTTTTGTCACTCGGTTTAGTGAAGTGTATTCAAATAATATTATTGATAATGATATTTATATTTTAATGTTTGTCATTAAAATATATATTTGAGTTAGTGGTTTTATTTTCTTTGTATTGAATTGAAATAATGACCATAATGACATTAATGTAGGTCATTATACCCATGACCATTTTCTAGTATAAATAGAGATGGTGTGGTTCATTTGTTAGACACCTTCTACACCTACTTCTCTTCTTTCACAGCTTTCTCTCCTAAGAAAACACTCTAAATTTTGGTTAGTGTTCTGGCTTGGATTATATCCGGTAGTGTAAAACTACTCGGTTGTTTTACCCTAGGAAATAGACAACAAATCTATTTTAAGGGGATCGTGAATTTCACGAGACTCAACCAAAACCTTGTACTTGTTTGTTCTATTTAGTTTGTTTCAATCTTTTGTAAACGTATTCGTCAATTTCCCTTATTGTAATTGTATTTTATTAATGAAAATTGGTATTAACTCCTACAACTAATTACTCTATCTCGTCACTCTCTCTCTCATTTTGAGACCAGGAACCATCTTCATCATCTTCTTTAAACCTTGACCTAAAAACCATCATTTTCCCTAGCTGTTTTGCAACCCCACAAGCAGAAATAATTCCGGCAAACTCAACGTCTCTCCGGCGACCAGCAGAAGTCCGGCGATCAGAATCATTTTTCAGGCGAGACATCGTCTAGTCCTCAATCCTCATCACTCTCTCGGTATCTTTTGCACTCGATAGGTATAACATCTTAAGCCGTTATTTTTAACATCGTTTGCATCATTCATGTATGAGTTTAGTATTGTTTTCATTTATGGGTTTTCTTTTTCGTCACTCATTCTGGCGACACACACACTGTGTGTATACATGTCGGTATTTAGTGATACGGGTGCTGAGTTTTGGATCGATCCTTGTCGATTTCCGAACTTCCTCGCGAACACAAGCCGTTTTTGGATCCATGTCGGTATTTAGTGATATGTGTGTGTGTGTGTTATGGGTTTTATATTGGTGAGTTTGGGTGGGTATCGGGTTTATCTTGTTGTGTTCTTTTCCGATGAAGCCGACCACCGTTACTGATTTCCGTCGGCTGGGATGTTGATCGCAGGCCACAAAAGTTTAGTCTGACTTCTTTTTGACTAACCCATCATATTATTAAACCCAATACTGATTTAGCCCAAAACAATATTCGAAGCCTATCAGGCTAAATTGTTAACACAGTCCGTCAGCCATCAGTCTTTTCTTAATGTTAACTAGCCTATAACCCGTGATGAATCACGGGCGGCTTATAAATTTTTTTGTAATATTTTCATAATCTTTTACTTTTTTAAAAATACTTTATTTATTGAAACTTTTATATATTTGAAGTGATTCGTAGTTATAAACGCTTTCTAAATCATCAGTATAATTAAAATATTAAAGAAGTAACAGATTATTAATTCTCGATCGATATTATACAGGAGTTCCTGTAATATAAATAGATGACAAACATTAATAAATATACACACTAACAATAATAATGACACTCTATGTATCTCTATTATAAGATGAAATATATTAAATACCAATATTTCCATTACTTATAGGTTTAAAAAGTTTAAACCTTTGAACTATAAAAAGATCAACTGCAAACTATATTACACGTATACTTAGATATTAATAACCATTTCTCAATCAAAATGCATCATAGACATAACTATATGAAAAACATTTGATTTTACTTGTATTTATCTCATAGTTGACTTTTCATTTCAAGATAACTTACACACATAAGTGGTAATGTTGCACTTTTTCTTCTAATATTTAGTGGCGTCTAGACTCTAGACTTAACCATCCACGACTTCACATTTTACTGAATCTTCTGTTTTGGATTCCCCATCCATAAATTGTATTATTTGAATAATAACATATATTTCGAATAAATGTTTAGTAGGTTTTATGCATCAGGTGACATGCTTTTTATGAAGTAAATTCTCCACATCTGACCCGTTTGACAAGAGAAAAATTCAAGTTACTTACAATATGAGGTTTAGTTTTGGAATACGGCTGCACGACGGGAAGCCCTATATGAGTTGCCATCGAATGAGTTGATTTTCAGAAGCAATCACCTGTGAAATTACCATTTAATTAATAAGCCACAATAGGGTTTGGTTTATATAAATAAATAACATTAAAAACTAACTTGACAACTGACTTTGTAATATACAAAACAGACCTTTGCACAATCACCAAGCCAACATATGGTACGACATGCATCTTCAAATATCTCCTCAAGAGCCTAGAGTGTGACCTATTGCAGGATAAAATATATTTAAATGTAAAAGATTATTAAAGACAAATGTGAAAAGAAAAAAAAAACCTAAACTTGCAATATCTTTAAATTATAGCATTTAGCATTATAAGCAGCTTCCAAAATTAAGATTTCCAATTGGATGAATTGTATTATATTCAAATGCAGCAGCTAACTTCAGTAGTTGCTTCCCTAATTATCTCAACAAAATCTTAATTAACTAACAGAGTTTATAACTTAATCTACCTAAACTACAATCTATTGGGAATAAATTAAGACCAATTCTTAACTAAATATATAAATACAAATGGGTTAAGTAGGTAACCTCATTGACAAGCATGATAATCTTTAAGACTATGGAGATAACTTGCTCTAAGTTCTTCGTTACCTGTATATTCAATATCAAATAATAAACAAATTACATTAAAACACAACAATAAAACTACCAGAACCTGCATAAAACTAAAAATTATTATTTTGTAGCCCATATACGACACTTATTAAATTCTCAATTCAAGTGTAAACTTTAAACTAAACAAAATCATTTGTAGTTCATTATTGTCAATTATTGAAGGAAACTTTAATGAAGCTTAACAATTCCTATTACAAAAGTTCAATTTTAAAAAAACAGTAAACAATGAACACCATAAATATTTCTCCAACTATTTCCCTCCTACGTATCCAAATCAAAAGTTTCAAAATAAAGAGATAATATCAAACCTGTAAACCTATGATTAACAGACTCATTACCAACAATTATGACATAAATGTCTCCTCTGACAGGAACTTTATTTTGATCCATTGAATGCTTGCTTACACCTCCAGATTATAAAACATCAGATTATACGTACACAAATTAGGTCAATTAAAATAACTCTAATGTAAATCGATTCAATAGAGCGAATTTCGAACAGAAAAACATAAACAGTAATGAAATCCTACAATTTTAGACAGGAATTAATGAATCATGAAGTTCAATTGGGTGCTAATAAACTGCTGATGGTACACGAGGATGATAAAATCAACGGCGGATTTGTTTAATCAACGGCAATTTCATACATAAACCAATCTGGAGAAATTTTGGATGACCCTGAGATTGTAGTACATATATTTTGGATGATACGGATTTGAAGAAATTTGGAAGTGAATTCTGCAATTGATTCCAAAGTGTTTATCATCACGATTTGGAAACTGTGTTCCCTATAAATATTGACGTGAATCACGGCATGCTCCTACGATTTGATATTAACGGGGCCAAATATCACGGCAACTTAAAACTGCATAAAAAACCGTGCTTACTGGGCAGTTTCTTAAGGAAATTCGGAAGTTTCTTAAAGGTGGGCAATTAACAATATCAATGCCAGCATGGCAAATCATAAGGGTGACACATAAGGGTAATCACTGCCACTTCAATGATTAGTCATCAATGACTCATCATAGATTTATAAATCTTTTTGTTTATTATAGATAAAGAAGCCTTATTCGAGATTAATAACTTTCTAAAGAAAATGCAGTTTCTAAAATAAATAAATAAAATTCATTTAATTTTAGTTTTATCTAAACTAGTTAGAATAAATATTAATTCTTATATATTGAAAATCGATTTATTTAATTATCACTTATTTGATTTATAATTAAATATTTATAATTATTTAAACTAATTTATTTAAATAATTATTTACGATAACAAATCATTTATCTTCAATCAAAGTGGATATATTTTCGGAAATGTCCTTAATCTATATAACTATATTCAATATACAAGTTCAACCCAATGGAGTCATCAACGTATCGCTCGAGTCTAATTTCATTTTAAGAGAGTTAGTTGTGCATCATGTAGCTTAGGCGTGTCATTCAGACCATCACTTATTTGTTTATTACTATGCATTTAGGATGCCAAGATTGTTTAGTTGGAAACCCCAACTATCGTTGATTGCATTTTGCTAGCTTCGCACCAGGTGAGTTTCATGGCCCCACTTTTATTGTTTTATAACTATTTTACCTGGGGGAGAAAACATATACTACTCAATTATTTTGCAATAATTAATCTTTGTATAATCATTGTTATGTACACATACCTAACAATGAAGGACAACCAGACCATGCTATGAGTCCACGTTTGATAGTAATCATTAACTATTTCTGGTAGCCAAGGAATATAGAGATAGTACTATCGGGATTGATCCCCCGCTCATGACGAGTTATGCGCTAGCTCAACTGAGTTTGAGCTTTATATTCTAACTATTTTAGATTTCGGTTTGATTATAGGCTCTTTGATTATACCTTAACTTGAATGTATTGCAAGCATGTCAACGGATTATGAATTGCACCAAAAACTATTTTTGTTCAACATTTCAGAACAACGATACAAATCGTACAAGATTATACGTAACAATTTTAAACGATATGACTATTGGAGTCACAAAACCTGTGAACTCACCAACCTTTGTGTTGACACTTTTTCTATATGTTTTCTCAGGTAACGGAAATTAAACTTTTAAGCATTGCATAAGTGGTGGGTCGTCAAGCATTTTTCAAGAATTAAATCTACTACGTTTGGACATCAACTATTTTTCAAACTTGGTTTATTTGGTTGAAAGGTTTTCAACTTTTTCAATTACATTTTTGTAAACGATTGTTTTGGATATTTACTATGATTGCGTTGTTTTACTATATTTGATGTGTGATGTTACCGATGTTAGTCGCACCTCGTTCTTCCGCAAAACCATTTTTGGCGGGTGTGACAATGAGTCACACCCAGACTCCAAGAGTTGTCCTCCAAGGAGGAGAGATGGCATGAGGAAAGGGCTCTCACTACTGATGCACCAAAGGTTGGTGCACAGGCTAGTGAGAACATAATTAGGACCCATACCTCAGCAACTTTAAGTGATGACTCATCATTTGAGGCAACACTTAAAGGACCCCGGTGCCAAGAAACCCCAAGGCGAGGTACTTCTGCTTCTTCTTGGAAGAAGAGAGTATCTAAACAACCTATTTCATCACCAAGCAGTGATGAGGGTAGATTGAACAAAACTGAATTGACGGATAGGATGGAAAACCTTAAAACCATTGTACCAAACAAGCCCAATGATCCACCTAGAAGGAATTAGGGCAGTATTAAACAAACTCAATTGACGGATAGGAAGGAAAACCTTAAAACCACTGTACAACATTGCCTGGAACGTTTAAACTCTCAAGGAAAGACCATGAGCTACATGAAGCATTATATCAATACATTGAACATAAGGCAGAATAGGTTCAATTATAGGCTTCAAAGGCAATCCAATCTCATCAGAAAATTACAGAAGAAGATTGCTGATAATGTGGCTCAACAAGTTGAGATCACTAAGGGGGAGAAGGATCACATACAAGGAATGATTGATCACTCAATTGCAGCAGCAACAGCCTCCCTCCTAAATCTTAGAGAAGCTCATGGTGAAACAGGTCAAAGTATTGGTGAAGACCTGAATAGAGGAGTAAGGAGTATGGATGAAGATGTGTTTGTGTCTGCAAATCAATCCCCAACAGCAGAGCAAATACATTCTCCAGTTACTACTGAGGTCATTGAAACTACTGATCCCATGGATATTGCTGAAGCTAAAGAACAAACAGAGGTTGTTACTACTGATCCCATTGATGAAGACACAACATCAGTAGTAAATGTCCCAATAACAAAAACAAACATTTCTGCTACTACTGATGCCCTAGCAGTAGTAACTACAACAACAACCTCACCAGTAGTAGACTCCTCACAACAACTGGTAGTACATACAACAGTTCAAACACCAGTAGTAACTACCTTAGTTACAGCTGAATCTGAAGAAGAAATACCAGAACTACTTGTACCAGCTGTAATCATCCCAAGGCCTCCAACTCCAGAATTAAAACCTCTCATCATCCCAGATATTGATGACAATGTGAATTGGGATGATGTTGATGAATGTGCTCTACCTCCTCACCCCAAAATATTACCTGAGAACAAAATTCATACATTTTCTCCATCAATTGTGATCAACCCAGTTATTGACATGAAATATACCCCACTATCAAAGTGTGTGAATGTAGGTAAATAAAAGTTTGATGATTACCCACACAGAGCTTTAGGTCACTTTATGGTAAACAAAATAAATTGTGTCAGACCTGCAAAACAAGATAAGTGGAAGGTAAAGAGGATGAGGTATCTCAGAAAGGTTGCTAAGACTCAAGCTCTTGAAGATAAAAGAGTAGCTGAAGTAGAAAAACTTAAAAATGCAACAATTCAAGAGATTGAAGAGTTCTTAGAAGGAGATCAACGGGAGGAACTAAATAAAATAAAACAAATTGAACAAGAAAGTATTGATCTCCTTGAAGCACAAGTGAAAGAATGCAAATGCATGAAAGAAGACATGCCTGAACAGTTTGCAGAGAAGAAAGAAGATATGATCTCTTACTTAAAATCAAGAGGTCACAATGCAAAGTCTTTTGGAAGAATGAAGTTAATCACCATCATTGAAAGATATTGCATTGAGAAAAAGAAAGAATTTGCAGATCCAGAGGACAAATAGGTTGAAGAAGTGAAAGACAAAGTGTTAGTTGGTATTGATCCACAACTAGTAATTACCAGAAAACCAATGTCTGGTGAATCATCAAAACCTTCTGTCAACAAAAATAGGAAAGCAATAGAAGCAGAACAAGAATCAAGGAAGAAAAATAAACAAGAAATTCAAATACTTGATCTTCCAATTGCTCCTCTACAAGATAATCCAATTATCAATTGGAGAGTTGTTAATGATGTTATAGAAGTAATAAGAGAAGACAAAATAACTCAGAAGTTTAGTGCTTGGAAACCAATGGTTATGTCTTGTACCAGAAGTGACATAATTAAAGTTCTAATTATTGGTAAACCAAGAATGACAAAGAAGTCATGGAGAAACTCAGGAGCTGGATACTTAACAGAAATGATAGATGCTGCCTTCTATCCAGATAACTATCCTGAGAGGTTCACAAGTACATAAAATGTTTATGCTTGGAATGTACTTCCTACTGTGAACATGTACTTCTTTGAAAGAACAAGTAAAAGGTGTGAATTATATCTGTATAAAAGAGAATATCCTCATTCAGAAGAAACTATGTTCCAAATCACCACCTGTTCATTTATGAAACCTCATGATCTTGCAATGTTTCAAGAAAAGTACAACTACTTTATGAAGAGAAATATTAAATATATTATTGCACAGAGAAAACAACCAAACAAACAGACATTAGAATGTGATCAAAGAAGAGCTAAATTATTAGAAGAGAAAAGGAAGAAAGAAGAAGAAGAAGAAAAGAAACTTGATTAATTCAAAGTGAATTAATAAGTTTAAGGGGAGATTGTTGGGATATAAGCATTCTAGTACTGAGGCTGCAGTTAGTACTGATGAAGACTTAATGAAGTTAGTACTGATGGGGCAGAAAAGCAAAAATACTACTGACTAGTGATCTACTACTGATGGGTGCAAATACTACTGATGATCATATATGGTGCAGATCGTGTTCGAGATTCTAGTTTAGTTAGTTTAGAATGCATATCTTTTGTAAATTTAATTGTAATCGTATCCTAGAATAACTAGGTTAAATGTTTAGGCTTCAAGGACTATTATATATAGTTCTTTACGAATTGTAAACGTACGTGTGTATTGATCGATCATTAATATACATTGAAGCTTTTTGTGATAAACTGTGTTCTTAATCATTCTTATTCGATTACAGTTTACATTGTTCTTATTCTAATAACAAGAGTGTTAATCCGCTGTAACTTCTCTTTGTTAGTAGATTTGTGTTTCAATAACTTGTTTAAGTTATTCGATCCTGACAATAAGCTAATTGGAGATGATGAAAACTCCAATTCTACCTCTAATCCCATTCCAACACCCAGTACTTCTCGAGAGATTATTACACCTTCTACTATTATAGAAGAACCACCTTCTTATATTGTAGAAGAAACAAGGAGAAGTACAAGGGCTAGAAAGGAAAAGAATTTTGGAGACGATTTTATATCATATTTGGTTGAAGGATCTCAATCTAAGGTGATGAGAAAGGTCATTTTAGCTATTAATTTAGATGATGATCCTAAGACTTTTACGGAAGCCATGACATCGAGAGATGCTCCTTTCTGGAAGGATGCTATTAATGATGAAATGGATTCAATTATGGGAAACGGAACTTGGGAGTTAGCTGATCTTCCCAAGGGAAAAAGACTCATAGGATCTAAATGGATCTTCAAGAGGAAGTATCATCCAGATGGATCAATATCGGCCTATAAAGCGAGATTAGTCGCTAAAGGTTATAGACAAAGAGAAGGTATTGATTATTTCGATACATATGCACCGGTTGCTAGAATTAGTTCAATTAGAACTCTTATAGCAATCTCAGCATTAAAATGATGTACATTCATCAAATGGATGTGAAGACAGCCTTTCTAAATGGATATCTCAAGGAGGATATATACTTGGAGCAACCTGAAGGTTTCATAGTATCCGGACAGGAAAACAAAGTGCGCATACTTATTAAATCATTGTACGGATTCAAGCAAGCTCCAAAGCAGTGGCATGAGAGGTTTGACACCACTGTATCTGCATTTGGTTTCAAGCATAATAGTGCTGATAGATGTATCTACACTAAATGCACACATGAATACACTATTGTTATCTGTCTTTATGTTGATGATATGTTGATCATTGGCACTCACCTACAAGGTATTCTTGATACGAAGAAATACCTATCCTCGAACTTTAAGATGAAAGATTTAGGGGAAGTGGATACCATTCTTGGTATTAAGGTTAAAAGGACAGATAGTCATATTTCTCTAAGTCAATCTCATTACATAGAGAAAATTTTGACAAAGTTTCAAGACTTGAATTTTAAGGAATTTAACACTCCTTTCGATTATAGTGTAAAACTTGAAGTGAACTCTGGTAGAGCAGTGGCTCAACTAGAATATGCTAGTGCAATCGGAAGCATGACGTATGCTACACACTGCACTAGACATGACATTGCCTTTGTAGTAAGCAAACTAAGTCAATATACTGTCAACCCCGGTACAGAGCACTGGAAGGCAGTTGGAAGAGTACTAGGATACCTGAAAAGGACTAGTAATCTTGAGTTGACTTACACGTCAAATTCTATTATACTAGAGGGGTATTCAGATGCCAGCTGGATTGATAACAAGAGTGATTCTAAATCCACAAGTGGATGGATTTATACACTAGCTGGTGGTGCTATTTCTTGGGCGAGCAAGAAACAGTCATGTCTAGCTCACTCAATGATGGAAGCTGCGCTTATTGCTTTAGCCGCTGCAGGCAAAGAGGCAAAGTGGATTAGAGATCTACTCTTGGATATTCGTTTGTGGGATACTCCAATGCCATCAATTCCCATGTACTTTGACAGTGAGGCCACACTGTCTAAAGTATATAATTCTGTATATAATGGGAAGACGAGACACGTAGGTCTTCGTCATCATTCTGTGAGACAACTAATTGAAAGTGGTATCATCAAAGTTGTTTATGTCAAGACATCCAATAAATTGGCAGATCCGTTTACCCAACCTCCGACGAGAGATTTGGTAACATATACCGCGAGAGTCATGGGTCTAAAACCAAACTAGAATCGTTAGTAATGGAAACCCAACTTGAACTTAGTACTCCTAATTTTCAAGTTTAATGGGTAACAACGAAATTACTAACGATAGAAGGTACTATCAATCGATATAGATCCATGTGAGGTAGGATAGTACATCGTTGCCGAGAACGAGGATGAGTTAATACTCATAACAAAAATTTTGGAGACATCTAAGCAACGAAGATGTTGTAAAATTTTGCCAATATGATCTAGAGTTGGTGCCGCCTCAAATGAAAACTGCTGGTTTGTCTTCTAAAGGATCATGAAAAGGATTTTAGCACATGTCCATATTAGTGCATAGGGAGAACACAAAGACGGCATATGTTGTGTGGGGGTAAACCGGGGAGGTTATTAAGGTTCTTGGTTTAAACCTATTAGGATACCATTGAATCAATCTCCTCTTGTTTGCTCACATTAAACTTGGGTTTAATCTCCGTGACACCTAAGTGACAGCATCTGTCTGAATGAAAGGAAACTTTCCAACTTGGTGGGGGGTTTTTGGAAATATTAATTAATAGTAATATTAATTAATAACTTGCAAGTTGGCAAGTTCCCACATTGGTGAGAGGAAGAAAATTAAATAGGTTTATAAGACATTTAATTCCTTAAACTTTCAAAGGCTTTAGTGGAGGATTAAAGGCTAGACCCACACGCGCGTCGAGCCGAGACCGATGACGCGAAATGGCACGATTTAGGCGCACTTTGCACGTCGCTGGGAGCTGAGGAGCTTTCTTTTTTGGCCAGTTCGTTGAGAGTCAAAACGTAACGTTCGAGCATTAAGACGGACTGTTAATACCTTGGTCGTTTCGTCCGTTTTTTGACTGTCCATTATCAGTCTTTGAAGACCGTATTGATGGTGTGCGTTTTTTTATCACTGCCCTATAAAAGGAACACCACTGCAGTGTTAGAACTCACCTCTCAAACACGAAATTGCTCTCAAAAGTGCTCTCTGTTTCTTCCTGTTTCCAAGTAAACACTTTGTGTTGTTCGAGAATTCTTGGCTATAAGATATTACCGACTTGCTGCATCAAATGCTGGGGTGATACGTAGAGGCTAACAACATACAGCATGTATAAATCTTAAAGGACAGGAAATCATTTCCGTGCAGTTTTATTCTCGTCGATTTTCAGGTTTGCATGTTCAATTTTCATTATCTGATTATTACTAATATTATTGCAGAATATAAAATATTCAACAATAGTTACCCGAAGTCATTGTTGCGACACATAATGCGTGACTGATATGATTATAAAGTAATCGTGACTTTCGAAAGGATTGTGGTTTTCCTTTCGAAACTTGGCCTAAATGAATCCTATTAATGATGCATACATGATAGCAAAGGTCCATGTATATACGTGTTGTAACATTCTTCTTGAATATTCATGAATCCTAATATAATAAACAAAACGTGAAAAACTAATTAAATACAAACCTTCTTTCTTGTTGGTCCCTTTTTTTTTGCGGTGTTCTTGTATATTCACTTCTCCAATTACTTTATAAATCCTTGAACAC
The DNA here is from genome assembly GCA_963853835.1 of Calendula officinalis. NCBI lineage: Eukaryota > Viridiplantae > Streptophyta > Magnoliopsida > Asterales > Asteraceae > Calendula > Calendula officinalis. The sequence goes on along the minus strand of OY970820.1, from coordinate 81,397,925 downwards.
TGGAAAAAATATGGGACGTGTTGTTTATTATATCATGATTCACGGATATTCAAGAAGAATGTTACAACATGCATATGTAGGGACCTTTGTTATCATGTATGCATCATTGATAAGATTCATTCAAGTCAAGTCTCAAACGGAAAACTACTCTCCTTTCGAAAGTCCCGGTTACTTTATAATCTATTAATCATGTCAGTGATCAGTTGATCACACATTACCTGTTGCTATAATGACTTTGAGGATTTTATTTTATACAAATGATCCTTCAAAAATTACAAACACAAAAAGCTTCGCTTCTATATGTTATATATTTCTGAAAGTTATATTTTAATTTTCAACAATTTTCGCCCCTCTCTCCCTACAGCAAAACCATATGAGAATGAAGAAGAAGAAAGAATCATGATATTGAAGCACTAAAATTTGGCTCATGTGTTGCAATTATATATGAAAATTAGAATATTTAACCTCCAAAATCTCCAGCTAAATCATATGAGAATGAAGTAAAACTTACTCGGTAGACTATCTATCGATGAGAGTTGTGTCCTTGAACTTCAATTGCAATATGCCCGCATTTTCCATGCGTATGGTTGAGGATTCATCACAGATTTGGGTGTTGGGAGATACAAACCGTCCTCTAAAAAATGATCAGTTGTTTGAAGAATCCATTCTTATGAAAAAATTGTTATAATTGGAAATGACTTTCTTTAAGAGAAGGGACATCATTAAGTTAATTAAGCAAATTGAGTCTACAGAAAAGGGTTGTTCATGAAAATGATAGAGATGACTAGTTTATATATGAAGGTGCGACGGACATTTCATTTCCATAAGTTTTTTAGGAGGATACTTCCAAATTCCTGTATGCATACTAAAGAAGTGCAAGAGTCAAAGACTCAAAGTTATTTGGAAGTATGTAAATGTATTAAAATTCATGCACAATGTACATGTTGGCGAAACTATTAACGTATATAACATATAGCATCATATATATATATATATATATATATATATATATATATATATATATATATATATATAAGAATCAATTTGAAGTTTAATAACTAATTAAAAACTGAATATATTCTAATTATTTTATTTCGTAATTAAATATTGAATATATGCTAATTATTTTATTTTGTAATTAATTACTCAATATATTGTCAATAATTAATATATTTTATTTCGTAATCATCTGAATCTATATTGTTATTAAATATATTTTGTGATTAACTACTAACTATAATTTGCAAAACACCAATTCCTCTATTGACATATACACATCAATTATCTGAATCAATTGTTGGTTATACGAAATGCGTTTTTATTATTGCGATCGTCTAAATTAATTGCCTATATTTAATACAAAGTGTTTTAAAAACACAGCTAAAAGGTGAATCCCATTTCTATTTCCTTCTTTATTATTGGTAACGAGGCAACATGGCTCGTGCGATGCACGGGCTTTGTTCATGATAAAACGTTATTTGAAGGTAAATCGTACACATTATACTGGGGTAACGGGAAAAGTAATAAAAGCAAGACCGCTAATATGTTTAGGTTGATTGTGAGTACTCTACTACATAAGTAAAGTTTGTTGTAGGAAAATGCAAAGTAACAAAATCATTATTATTATTTTTATTAGCGCAACACAAAGCATGTTATTCATAACATATAAGTGATAATATAAAAAACTTCATGGTTTTATAAGCAAAACTATGAATCAACAACGATATATTTACAGCTAATGTCGGTTAATGCAAACATTATGTCAGACATCTAATTGTACATTTTTTCTCAAAAAGTACATAATAAAAAATAGAAATCCATAAAAATACACAAAAACATGTATCTCTGTAATAAAAATAATAACGAAATCGCTATCTAAAACAAAAACAATATAAAAACTCTTCGTGTGTAACAAAATCAAAGATCAACAATAATATCTTTTAAGTGAGCATTGAATTTACTACTATTATTTAACATAGAATTTACTACTATATTTTATAGTTTATAATATGTATCTTCTAGTTAAATGAAAAGACTATTATTTAATTGAATTTACTACCATTATTCATGTTATTATTTAATTGAATTTACTACTATTATTTAACATAGAATTTACAACCATATATTTTATAAATTTTGATATAGTTTATAATATGTAACTTTTATTTAAATGAAAAGACTATTATTTAATTGATTTTACTACTATTATTTATGTTATTATTTAATTTAATATACTACTATTGTTTAACATAGAATTTACTATTATACATTTCATAATTTTTTAACACTACAAACATCACTAATGCACAATGTACATGTCGAAGAAACTACTTTCTCCGTTTCAAAATAAGTGATACATCTGGGGTTGCACGTTTTTAAGGCAAAATATCAAAATGAGGGTTAATTGTATTAAATTGAATAGTTAGTAGAGGTTGGGTCCTACAAACTTTAGTTAAAATGAGTTTAATGATGTTTAAAAGTAAAAGTAAGGATAAATGTGTCACTTCACTTTACTAAATAAGATAGTTAGTGGGTGGGGACCCTACTTCTTTTTTACCAAAATAGGGAAGTTTTTAAAGTGTATTACTTATTTTGAAACACCCCAAAATGGAAAGTGTATCACTTATTATGAAACGGAAGAAATATTTATCTATTACTCCCTCCGTCCTACAAAAAGTTCTCATTTCTCCTGGTCACAAGTTTTATGAGACAGAATCCTAGCCAAATTGACCCATTTATAAGTTACACGGGTCTAATTTGCATCATCTACTGATAAATATGGACTTTAAGCTAATGGTTGTTTAAGCAAATATCCTTTCTAAGTATTCTTTTTTCATTTTATTTTACTTTAATTGATCAACTATTCATATTTTTGATCAGATTTCGCAAGACAGGAGAAACGCAACTGTAGATATCCTGAAAAAAAGGAACAAAAATATTTAAAAAGAAAAAGGCAAGAAAACGGCATCAGAACTGAAGTTGATTCCTCTCTCTATCAGACTACTGTGGTAGTTTAAGTTTTGTAGTAGTTTATTACACGTTTTTAATAGTTTGGTTCTCAAAATTTGGTTTGTTTATATATCACATATACTATTTTTGGTATCACTTATGCCACTTTTTGCAATCCAAGATCTTTATCTTTATTATATACCATTTTGGTTACCTTTACAAATTAGTAATGCTTGCAAATTAATAACGCTTAATTTTTAGCCAACATATTTTATTAATATAACGTCCTAACCAACTGGATCATATGTTCCTTGAAGTGACTATAATCTATTTATTAATCTTTTAAACCTTAAAAGGTTGAAATTACCACCATCCACCGTCTGCATCCACCATCCACAAACACTACCGCCACCACTCACTACCAATTTTTCGACGCAAAATAAGTCACAGGGTACCCGCCGCCGCATTGAGCGGGTACCCCGCTAGTTATTTCTAATAACTCAAGGGTATTATTGTCTTTACATTTAAATTGCCTATTTTAATACAAAGTGTTTTTTAAAAAAAGATTTGCAAGTATGTGACCGAAGGTGGTAGAGATGCAAACCGGTACGGGTAATAGCGGGTATTGCAAAACCCGTACCCGTCATGTGCCCGGTTAAATCCCCGTCGGGTTCGGGTAGAAAAATCCCCGCCGGGTACGGGTATTTTTAAAAAAATAGCTAAAACATTTAATACTCTTAGTTCATTCATGCTTATTTCGATCAATACGTAATGGACTAACGGGAGACGGGCCAGATTTTAACCATTATTAGATTTGGCTAAAGAGAGATTAATAGGTTGGCTAAGTTTGGGTAGTGACTAGTGGGCTAAACCTGTATTAAAAAAATTACACATTAATATATATATATATGGAATTTTTTAGTGAATCAAATTATGATCCCCTTTTTTTGGATCATTTTTGGAATTTTTTTTTGGATCTTATACATAGCGATTTAGATATTTAAAAAAGGAATTTTTTGAAAAAAGTTTGTTTTGGATCATTTTTAGAGTTTTGTTTGGAGTCCTCACCGGATCCGGACCCTATATATATATATATATATATATATATATATATATATATATATATATATATATATATATATATATATATATATATATATATATATATATAGTGGAGAGTTATATAGAGAACTCTCTCTTTAAATAAAAAGGGTATTTTCGTAATCTAACATTTACATTAACGTTTTTTGTTATTAAAAAAAGAATTAAAAAAGGAAAATGTAAATCTAATAACTACCTCTCCTTATTTAACGTGATTACACCCCATTATCCAAAATTACTTGATTTTTGAAATGAGGATTTAGGCGCCGACAAGGAGAGAAAATCTCCAAAATCTGGTTAAATTGCTAAGCGATTCTAGCAAAAAAAATCCGTGAACATTGCTTTGATTCATCATACATTAGTCAAGCATCGGAGAAATCAAAAAATTGATATTCCATCTACAAACGGCGACGACGAGGAAGAACAGGTAAAAATTTATTTTTGTTTGATACATACCCAACGATTAGGTTTTGATTCGTTTGATTTCAATTTTTTTAAACCAAAAACAAGGATATCGGTAATGAAATCAAAAAAATAAAAGATTGAATGTCGATATTTTTTAACAGTACCAAAGTTGAAATTAGGGTTTTGTCGGCCTTTTGAAGAGTACGAAAGATGCAATTAACTGTAATAGAACAATGAATGTTATGTATTTTTTGCAAATAATATCTCTGTTTTAATAGTACATGAATGTTAGGTTTAAGATTTTTACAACATTACTGTTTGATGTAGATAGAGCCGCTATTTACATGACATTCATGTTTTTATTATGTTACAAACATCAATGTTTGTGAATAGTTAACGTTTTTTCCATGACTGTTTTTTCATGGCTATTGACTTCATGTGGTCTTTATAATTCACATATACATGACTGTATTGTAAATATACATGAATGTAAATTTTATGACTTTAATAAAATTATTGTTTTTTATTGATAAAATTGGTAAGATATAAACATACAGGATTGTTTGTAACAACAAAGTATGTGGATTACAGAGATAACCCAAGGAAAAAATTGAAAGAACAAGAACCAATAGGTATGTTTTATGGATTAATTGTTAAAAATGTTTATCTAATGGTGAATATTGATTTTAGATCTTGAAGCTGAAGAAACTATAAACACTGCACGGAAAGGGAAAAAAAATGGATGATTTACCCATTAAACAATGTGCAAAACATAAACGTATGAAATTAGTAATGGGCCAAAGTGCGGGAATTAAGGAATTGGGAAAAAAAAGGTACTATCATAAAATTAGTTTGTAGTCATGGTAATCTGTTAATAAATAATTATTAATCATTTGTATACATTGATGCATGCAAAGATAAATTGTTAAAACCTAAAGGAAACTAAAAAATGTCTACTTCAAATGTGGCTGCTGATGATGCAACAACTGGAACAAACATAAATTATCCGGTATTGCAAACAAGATCTAGCCCGAAAACCATGTATGAAGTGATGTTGAATTTACATTCCCATCAGAAGGGATGCCTGGATGAAATGGGATTTACATCTCTGTTTTAACAATACATGAATGTTTGGTTTAAGATTTTTACAACATTACTGTTTGATGTAGATAAAGCCGATATTTACATGACAATCATGTTTTTATGATGTTACAAACATCAATGTTTGTGAATATGTAATGTTTGATGTAGAAATGTAATGTTTAGTATTAAGAAACATCAATGTTTTGTGAATATGTAATGTTACAAACATCAATGTTTTGTGAATATGTAATGTTTAGTATAAAGAAATTCACTCTTAAGTTAAATAGGTAAAACGTAAATGTTCAAATGAATAAAAGTTAAAATCCAGTAATATATTGTGTTATGTACCAATAGTATACATTGACGTATTGATTTACACTGATGTATAAATGATACATGAAATCTCAACATTCCATAATTATAGGATCTAAATGAAGATAGATACGTGAAATCTTAACATTCCATAATTATAGGATCTCAATTAATTCTGCCTTAAAAAACCGAAATATATGGAATACCAGAATTGCCCTTCACATTTAATTAAATGGAAAATATTAATCTAATTTCTGATTGGTTAAAAGGGTAAATGAGTTCTCTATATAACTCACCCCTATATATATATATATATATATATATATATATATATATATATATATATATATAGGGTTGGATTAAATGCAGAACCATTTTAAGCTACAGAACCCCAAAACTATTTCTCCAACCAATCAGATTTCAGATAATTATAATTATTATTGTTATTTAAATTAAAGTTGGGAGGGCAATATAGACATTTGTCAAATACCCCACTATCTATGATAACCGTGTTATCTCTCTAATAATTCCTAAAAAAACTGGCCTAAATTGTTTCCATATTACCTGTATAATTAATTAGGCAAAATCTTCTTAATTTACATGAGTATTCTTCAACAAATGTTACATAGATGTCTTATTCTCCTAGAGCACAGCAAATCCGAAAAAAGGACCAAAACACGACTTCTTCAGCCATACATCCATGTAAATTACTATAATTAAACATACATGTATTGATACATTGATGTATTAATATAGTTAATAAAACAATAAATGTTATGTGTAACAACCAAAGACAATTATGCTATTTTACATTCATTTTCGCCAACTCAAACAAACTTTTTATTATAACAATTTAAAAAAAAGGGATAACATATGTGTACAAAATAATACTTATGTTTTAAAATATTAAATAACACATATGTACATTCTACATCTATGTACAAAAAAACTAAATAACACATATGTATAAACATAAGTGTTTCTCTCTAAATGATCTCTTCATCTTCATCTTTGTCGAGTTTTAACAATCTTTACAATCTTCATATGCGTAACAATCTTTACTAGCACCGTGCAAGCTGAAAATGTGAAATAACCTCATATCAAACATAATTTTCGACATATACATGCGTGTATATAGAGTAACATCAATGTATATAGACCGTAACATCTATGTATTGTATGTGTACATCGATGTTATTGCACATACCCGAAAATGTTCATAACAAACCGAAAACCAAAATTCTTAAGCTTAAAAAAACAATCAAAAACTTAGATTTATATATTATGTTAAAAAAACGCTAACATATTGATAAAGTGCTTTTGCATGAACTATTTACGATATCTAAAAAAACGAAACACAAATCGTCCACAAATTTTTCTAACTTCTAATGTAACTTGAGATTTTGCAATAATAATTGTATAAACTATTAAATGTGTATAGAGAGGAGGTAACTAAATTGGAAAAATATGTTAACAGTTCAAATTAATTGCAACAATTATTGGTAACAATTGTTACTGTAACGACCGGAATTTCCGGTTAATGAATTAAATGGAATTATTGAGGAATAAAGGTGGTGAAATATTTAATCGAGCCTTCATTGGGTTTTATCGAGTGTTTGAATGTTTGGGACTTGGGGTAACCAATTACGGGTCAAGACTTGGATGGAAACAAGTTTAAAAGACAAGAAACTGACCCAGGTAGCCCTCGCGGCGCGAGGAAGGCGCGAGTTCAAACTGCAACTTCGGAGATCAGACGCGAGAGGGTCGCGCCGAGGTCGCGTTTGGTTCGCGGCGCGAACTCGGCGCGAGCGGGGCGCGAAATCTGGAAAAGATCGGCTTCTAAAAGGCAAACCCGCGTCACTTCGCGGCGTGAGCTTGGCGCGAGCTTGGCGCGAATTTGGTCTAGAATATATAATCTTGTGTGTGAGCTAGGGTTTCATTTCTCATTCAACTCCACACATAGTGCAGCCAATTTGGGAGTGTTCTTGGTCGTTTTTGGAGCTCAAGAGCTCAGATCTTCACCATCTTGAAGGATTGAAACATCAAGGGTAAGTATTCTTGATTTTCTTGCTTATCTACCTTGATTGTGAGCTTGGTATGGGTAAAAATGGTGGTTTGGGGAACCAACCATGTCATCTTTGGGGAAGATGACTAAACATGGGTGTAGAACACTCATTGTAAGCTTGTAATCGATGTGTACAAGTTGGATTTCGGTTTATTGATGGAAATCTGGAACTAGGGTTTGAGATTCCACCAAGTTGGATGAACTTGGTGGTTAGGGTTGTAGATATGGATTGATTAGTGATTAGTTATGGATTATAACTAGTTATTGTGATGATACTAATGGTAGGTCAAGAAGACCTAAAGTTTGGTGACATTTCACAAGTTGGAAAGCAAGGATTCGTGTTGTTAGACACGATTTGCAGTTAGCTTGGCTAAGGTGAGTACATGAGACTTTTACTGAGTACATAGCAAATGATTTTGAAAACTATGATGATTATGAGTCTTTATTAATAAATGTTTTTAATAAAGATATCGTTAAAAAGGATAGGAGAATGCAAGTAATAGACCATTTAAGTATGTCTAGATGACTAATGATTTTTGAAAGAGATTATGATAATAAAAAGTGATTAATAATTCTTTATTAATATGATGTTTGATTAAGACTAATGATTAAGAAAGTATGATATTTGACTTGTTAATAATATGTATTAATAAGGCTAATAACAATGATTTCAAGTATCAAGTATTGACTTAGTATATTATACCAATAAGAGTAGTGATTGAATTGTTAGGAGAATAAATATAAAGTGACTAGAAGTAGATTTGTATTCTACTCAAAGAGAAGTTAGAGTAAATGATTTTGATAAATAATAAACATGTTTTATTTAATAAAGGACTTGATAAAGTCAATAGTGAAATTGAATAAGAAATGAGAATAATATGATAATTAGAATAGATGTATTCTAAGTTATGTTTGAGTATGTATTATTTGGGCATAGACCCGTATCTGATAATTCCAATATGTGTTGAAAAGGATCCGGATCACAGATAACCCACACAAGTTGGGGGAGTTAGTGACACCTACTTGGGGCGGTACCACCCCGTGCAAGGGTAGTGTGTCGAGAAATAGATAACCCGGAAAGCGGAGGAGTTTCAGATAACCCGTAAATCGGGGGAGCAATAGATAACCCGGAAACGGGGGAGTTTACCTAGATAACCCACATCGGGGGAGTTTGCTTCGGAGAGGTCCGTAGCGTATGTGATAAAGTATGTGTAAGCAAAGGTTAGCTTACAAGTATGTGATTATGATGAGAGTAAGCTTATGGTTAGCTTACTAGTATATATGTATAAAAATGATAAGATCACGAGTTAATAAGGAATAAATGAATAAAGAAAAGAAATGAGTAGTAATGACTTTTATTATATTTGAGAATGGGTCGAAAACCCATGTATCTCACGAGACTATTTTGTCTCACGTACTACTTTGTTTTTGGCTTTGTACTCAGGATCGAGATCGATAGATTAGAGGGTCGCGGTAGAAGTGGCCTAGTGTTGTTTAGCTCGGGAGCTCGTAGGTAGGTCCCGTTTATCCTATGGTTATGATATTATATTGTAACACCGGTTTTAATACTCTGATAAACTTTTAAGAGGTTTTTGTTAAACCGTATTTTGGGATATTGGACTTTGTGATATTTATATTTATAAATATGTTTTAAAAGATGTTTTGAAAATTGAGGTGTTACAACTTGGTACCAGAGCTATAGTTTAAGTGAATTAGGTAGGTTTGACCTCCCTAGTCTTAAGCTATGCTAAGTAGGACCATATGTTTCCATAGGATGTCCATGATGAGTCTATTGAGACCGTAAAAGTGCGAGTATGATAGGGTCGAACCCTAAGAGAAATGTCATGTTTGATATTCAAGTATTGTATTCGACTGTGGAGTCGATCGTTGGAAATTGGAAATTGTGGAAGTAATGATATAAGGAAAAGAATAAGCGTGCAAAGTGGACAAGCTCCACTAGGTTAGGAAGAGAATTTTTAGTTGAGTTCTGACAACTCATGGTGATGATGAATAGGGTTCCGGTTTATATGTAAACCAACCCGGTAATTTGAGAATTATTCGGGATCTGTTTAATTAAATAAGAGAAATAGTAAGCGAGGATGTGAGCCAGATTGCGTATGACCGGATGAATGAGGATACGCAAGTTGATTCCGACTCAGGTATGAAGAGTAAGTCTTCAGATAACCAGCCAATGCTGAGAAGTCCTCGACAAAAGAGGGTAGAGATTCTGAATCGGAAGAAAGGGAATGAAGTTCGTTCAAGACATCTATGGCGCGTAAGCTGGATGCGTATTTGGGAAGTACTGAACCAGAGGTCGTGATTCGGCAGATTCGTGAAATTTAGCAAGTGTTAGAAGATATTAAGAGGATGAAAAATGTTATGATGACTCTTGCATCCCAGTTGTTGAAGGCAAGACGTCATATTGGAAGAATGTGGTGTGAAAGTTTGGAAAAAGTATATGGTACCAGATGTCGTGGAAGGAGTTCGCGAGTAAATTGATAGGGAAGTTTTGCCCCGAGAGAGTACTTGGAAAATTTTTAAGAGAATTTAATGTTGGAGATGTGGAGAATGTAGTTCAATGAAGGGTCATTGAATCGTCATCAATTGGAGGAAAGAGGAAGTTCGATGATAGCTTCGAGTTAACAAAGAAAGAGAATCTCGTTCAAAGTTCGTGAAATCATGTTGATGTGAAAGGTTCAAAAGTGTGGTAAGTTTTCCTTAGTTATAAAATTTAAGGTATGAGGTTTGTGTTTTATTGGTGAATTGTCGCACGATTTGGTGCTAAGGCGAAATGGCATGTATAAGTATGGGCGAGTTGGCGATTAGTATGTCGCGGATAATTAGGATATTAAAAGATATATTACCGTGGAAATAGTAAATGATTTCAATGAAAGGGTGATAGTACGTAGAAGTACTAAGACTTAGTGAGGATAGTATATATGGATGGGAAACCATAGAAGAGAAAAGTTCAAAAATGGTAAAATTGTAGCACTTGACGGGAATAAGGATAAGTGACGTGGTATTACCATATGATAACAGTAAAGAAAAGAATGATGAAAAATATAGTGAAGTTTCAAAACTCGTGAAAAAAAAATATGTTGGAAATGATAAGCATCGGGGAAGACAGAATTTAGTAATCGAAAATGGTTGAGTAAAAAAAAAAAATTATTAAAAATAAAAAAAATAAAAAATAAAAATTTTAGCAATTAGTCATGACAAAAGTTTGTATCATGGATGATAGATTCCATGCTAAAGGTAAAAGGTTAATTAATGGTAAAATGTCTTAGAAATGGTATGCTAAGTCAAGGGTAAGAATTAATTGTTGGAGAAAAGACATAGAAAAAGTGTGATAGCTTATATTCGGGTTACGGATTGGAGTCAATTAGTTGACTCGAGTTGACCGGGTGATTCAGTAAAACATGGATAATGGAATGAAATGGTGGTTACCTAGGTGGTGAAAGAAAGATTGGGAAATTTAATAATGAGAAAATGAATCGACTAAGGACGATTGATAAGTGAGTAGATTGGTGGAAGGCACTAGAAATGATTATGTGTATGCCGTGTGGTATAAAGGTATAAGTGGGAGTAATTGTCTATGAAAAGAATATGACCTTAGAAAGTAATGTTATGTGAAGTATGGGGAAATGTAAATTGAACAGAGAATGTGATTAGTTATGAAAGAGAATGTTAGCATGATGCTAAGTGAATGATGCATACATGAATTGTATCCAAGATAGAATGGTATTGCATGGATCTTGTTAGATGGGGGGACGGTTTTGACTTTTGAAGGGAGTTTTTGTTTTTCATTTTTTTTTGTAAAATTCCGAATCTACCCTTTTATTTATTTATAACTAATCTTAACCCTTGATTTTGAATCTAATGGTCTATATTTGGTCTACGGGTTCTGTAGCCTTAATTGGTTCTGAAAATAATTCTTCACTATATATATATATATATATATATATATATATATATATATATATATATATATATATATATATATATATATAGGGGAGCGTTCATGCGAGAACCTCTATTTTTGCGAGAATTGCGAGAACCATTTCTGACCAATCATTTCAATTAATTAGTTTTTTAATTTTAAAGAGCATTGAAGTCTTTTTAACTTGTTTTATTTAAGTCAACTAATTCAATTAAATCAATATAATTAATAATTTCCGTATTTACTTAACAAGATGCTCTTTAGTCCTGTCAAAACTTTACTTTTCCCATTTAAAAAATGTGTTCACCAATGCACAAATTTTACACATTCGCTACTGAATAAAAATACATAATGAACAAATGAACAATGATCAATATAACCAAATGCAAAACTGAACTAGGAAATGAAAAAATTAACAAGTGTACAACTAAAATGATGAACAAAGCAGATAGAATTCAAACGTACTAAATGAACAAATCAGAAACTGATGAACAAATCTGAAAACACAGATGAACAGATTTGAAAACACAGATGAACAAATCTGAAAACATAGATGAACAGATCTGAAAACACAGATGAGAAGATCTCCTTGGAAGTGTTTTGCATCTTCACCGGAACCCTAGTTGCCGACTTCGCCGGAGAACAGATCTGGACCGACGAAACCATCTCATGATCATCTATTTATCCGCTTTCATCTTGTAGTTGTTGGCGAAGAAACCATAGATCCGTCGATTGTTGAAGCTCCACAACTAAAATCCCTAGAATAAACCGACGACGGAAACCTAGATCTGGAAAACTTTCTCTCCGGCGGCGGTGTTGCAGGACGTCGGAACCCTAGATCTTCAACTTTTTGTCTCTTGCGGTGGTGGTGTAGTCGTTTGGGCAGCCAGATGTGATGCGATGGTGGTTCTGGTAGTGGTGTTGTGGCGAAGTCTTGGCGGTCGTGCTGGCGGCGTTGTTGTCGTTAGTGGTTGTGCCGCCGGCCAACAGTTTCATGTTGCCAAAATGCCGGTTATAATGTTGAAGAAGAACACGAGCAATTGATTTTGAAAACACAGCACACACAAGTGTGTGTTGATAAGAAAAATGAGAGAAATTTTGGAAAACACACACATATGTGTGTGTTTTGTGCGGCTGTGCTTTTAAAATTAGGGTAGGTGGATTAATTAAGTAAGTTATTTTGAGTCAAGTTACCCTTTTGTCCTTCCACCCTTAAAATTTAATCCTTTAAATGATTATTTATTTCTGAAACTCTCGCTCTTGATCTTAGCCATCAATCTCAAAATCCAAAGGTAATAAAGTGGTTCTCGTAGTTCTCGTAATAATATAGGTTCTCGCATGAACGCTCACCTATATATATATATATATATATATATATATATATATATATATATATATATATATATATATATATATATATATATATATATAGATTTTGAAATTAACGGTTAAGATGAAATGTGCCATTTTCGTAAATAAAACTAATTATATATTTGGTAACATATAAATATAAGGGCAAATTAGGTATTATGATAAGAGAGAGGAAGCAACTAAATTAAACCTAATTATATGGAGATACCGAGATAGCAGCCACCATTCCTCTGCTTTCCGGTAGGAATACCATCCCCAATGGTATCGTCGAAGTTCTGAAGATGACGATGGTGCACCACTTAAAGGTTTGCTTTTTAATGCTTATTTTATATATTATAAATTCTCGAGCTAACTATATTTAAAACTCTTGGTTTCTAACCATAAATCATTAAGTTTTTTTTTACTTCTAAATAGTTTCTCTGTATCTCTCGAACTGTCAATCTCCACTGGTAGAAATGGATATGCCGGCGAGAATCAACCACTAGCAAGGGCCGTGTGAATCTGCTCACAGGTTTGTGTACCTTTATTTGAATTAATTAATATTCCCTTCATTCTCTATCTCTCGATATGATTCCATGGTGCTTTTTTAAATATGAAATTATTACGTTAACTGTAACACCCCGAGACCCGGTATGATATTTTAATAATATCTGTAAGTATTATTTATTATTTTTCTATTTTATAGGATTTTATTAGAATTATTTGAATTTTTTGTATTTTTAACCACGGGGTTAAAAATTAGCAAATACTGAGATAGATATATATTAAAATGATTTTTATATATCTATGTTCTCTTTTGAACAAGGGTTCCAACAGTATTTTCAGATTTAAAAACAGAGGTCGCTTAGGGTTCCGAATTAAACATCGAAATTTCAGTATTATACCGATAAAAACGAAATTAGGTCAGCTCCAGCTTTCTTCTGAGGCTGACCACGTTTTATTATTTGGGGCTGAATCAGATTTTTGTCCTATAACAATTTCAGTCTCGTTCTATCTCTCTGTTCGCTCGTTTTACACCAAAACACACACAAACCTTAGTTCTTCACTACTTCTTGCAAATTGAAGCTTAAATTCTTCCTTTTTCCAGCCATAATTTTGAAATTAAGCAACAAGTTGGTAAGTAGTCATCTCTTCTTGTCTAGGGTTTCAATTTTTTAGAGTTTTTGCTCAAGTACATAAACTAGGGTTTATGAGTTTTGATTGAAATCAAGAAATTGATGATTTACCTAGGTTTCTATGAGCTAGTTGTGTCTATTATATGATTCCTTGTTAGTTGAAACTTCAAATTGGTGACTAAGGGAAAGAATCACTATTTTGGTGATTTGGGGAAAAACACTAATTCTTGGATTTATAATTTCTGTGATATTTATGATTGTTATATGTTATGGTTAGGGTTGAAATTGTTATTAGAAACTAGTTATAATACCAATTTGATCAATTGTTAAGTTTGAGTAAAATTGATCAAGTAATAGAAACTAGTTAAATGAATTGTGGACTTTTGACCTAAAATGAGTTAAAGTCTTTTAATTTAACTGATCATAAGTTGTAGGAAATACAAAAGGATGGCGAATGAGATTCAATGATACACATTTGTAAAGTTATAAGTTAAATGGGCCTATTTGACCCGTTTGGACATTTTGTTAATTAAAGTGGGCCTATTTGACCCGTTTGGGTATTCTTTTAATTAAAGTGGGCCTATTTGACCCGTTTGGGCATTCTTTTAATTAAAGTGGGCCTATTTGACCCGTTTGGGCATTCTTTTAATTAAAGTGGGCCTATTTGACCCGTTTGGGCATTTTGTTAATTAAAGTGGGCCTATTTGACCCGTTTGGGCATTTTGTTAATTAAAGTGGGCCTATTTGACCCGTTTGAGTATTCTTTTAATTAAAGTGGGCCTATTTGACCCGTTTGGGTATTTTAATTAATTAAAGTGGGCTTTTTGACCTATTTGGGTAAAATTGTATAATTTTACTAGAATGAATCGGGTTTGACTTTTGTAAGTCAAAGTGTCAAATTGGGGGTTATATAAGTGTAAGTTTTGGATTGAGTACATGTTGTTATGATATTATAGTGTATTGTATAGTTTTGCACATTTCGGGTCAAATCGGTTATTAATTCGGGTGTTTATTTGTGTTGCAGGAAAGGGTAAAGGAACTCAGTAACATAAGATCACTGAGTATCAAGGAGCTTTTGCTAAGGTGAGTGGATTTATAACCATTAGATAGTATAACTTGCAATGGTTTCAGGTTCCACTTGGGTTAGTGCAGAATATGCAAGATTTTTTATCTACATAATTGTTTTCGATACGGTTCTTGTTTCAGTGTTAGTTAATTCGGTTGTTATGTGTAATTAACTGCAATATGCGCATGATACACGGAAAGAGGTCAGCCCGTGCAGTTAGTGGCTGAGCATCGTTAGCTATTGGAGACAATACCAGGACTCCTTGGACACGGGTAGGTCGAGGAGCACTGGTATTGTACCAAGTAGCTTAGGGCTATCGGTAAACTGTTGTTAGGCCGACAACAGTTGTGAGTTGGGCCGAACCGCCGTTCCTCTGGTTATTTGCTAATTAAAGGGTGTTATTTGTAGAGGGTGTTATCTTAAATTGTTGTGGTTGTGCAATTTAATGTTTATAATTTCATTCACTTAGCGTTATGCTAATCCCTCTCTTGTTGACTCTTTACAGGTTTGACTGGGTGAATATTAGAGTCGGGGTTTGAAGGAAAGTTTTGTCAATTACTCTGATATTTTGGTAAAATGGTAAGCCTTGGATTTAGTAACACCAGATATTTTTATAATAGTTTAAGTTGGTTTGTAAATTATTAATGGTTGGTAAGTCTTTTGATAAACTGTATTAGTTGGGATTGCTTCCGTTAGGTTAAAATGTTTGTTTATTTTTAAAAAAAGAAAAAAAGGCTTAAATTTTGGGGTGTTACAGTTTGGTATCAGAGCAAGATTTAGCAATGATTGCACCGTGAGTGTAGCATTCCTAAATCTTGGCTTGAGTTTTGGCAAACATTCATTCTTGGGTGAGGGTTAGTTGATAAGTGAATTAGTTGGTAGAGGTTAGTATAGAATTTACTAACGGATAATCAAAACTAAATGTTTGTGAGATGTTGTGTATGATACAGATATGGCTGACGGTGGTGAAATTCCAGTGACCCAACCGACTAAAGAGACAAGTAATGCGGGTAATTCTGGGGATAGTAATACCGATAAAGAAGAATATATTGCAAGAATGGAAAGCCGTATGGAAGGGATGCAAATAACGATTGATGAATTACAAAATCGACCAAATCCACCACCCCAATACTATTATCCTTATCCACCACAAGGGACTGTACAACAACCTTTTCAATCTTTACAAAAACCACCATGTACCTACAAACAATTCCTTGATTGTAAACCATCTGAATACCCGGGTAGTACAAACCCGATAGTTACATTAAATTGGTTAAGGGATATGGAAATAGCCCTTGATGCTTGTAGTTGTGAGGATCATTTGAAAGTGAAGTATGCTTCAAGAATGATGAAGGAAGATGCAAGGGTTTGGTGGGATACTTGGACTAAGCATTACTCACCAGATGAGTTAAATGGGATAGGGTGGGGAGAATTTCGTCAAAGAGTTTGTGATCATTATTGTAGTACTTTTGAAATGAACAAAATTAGAAAGGAATTTATGAGTTTACAGATGAATGAACGTATGTCGGTGGAAGATTTAATTAAACAATTCAATGATAAGTTAAGATTTGTGAAAGATTGGGTACCTAATGAGCGAGCACAAGTACAACATTTTGTTGAAGCTTTATTACCGGTATATAGGGGAACGGTTAGAACTGCAAGTACATTATCTCAGGCGTTTACTATAGCCAAATCAGCTGAAGCCGATAGCAAAGCTCAAGAAAGAATGATCAGGGATAAAGTAGCTACTCAGAGATCTAGATTTGATCAATCCAGTTCCCAACAAAGCAGAAAATGGCAAGGGAATCAGAAACAAAGTTCTCAAAGTTCTAACGTTCGAAGCCAAACTAGTGCCGGTTCGAGTCAGAAGTCTCAATGGTGTAATAAGTGCAAGTCTTCTCATTATGGGGCTTGTACTATTCAGACAATGAGGTGTTTGAGGTGCGGTCAACATGGGCATGAAACGAAAGATTGTAGGCTCCCGAGAAATGTTTGTTGGAACTGTCAGAAAGAAGGTCATAGGACGGGAGATTGTCCATCTGGTAGAAGAACGGGTTCGGGGTCGGTAGGTGGGTCTATGTCATCCACGGGTCAGAAAAGGAAGAACCCCCTCCACCTGAAGGGCGAGCATTTCAGATGACGGTGGAAGATGCAACTACCACCGATGACGTTATTACCGGTATGATCTTGATAAATAATATACCTGCTCGCGTATTATTTGATTCTGGAGCTAACCGTTCTTTTATATCTGTAAATTTTTATGATAAATTGGGTTTACCTGCTACTGTTGTGTCTCACTCTTTAGAGATAGAAGTAGCTGATGGTAAGGTGGTTCCGGTCACATCATCTGTGTCCGGAGCATATATTGATATAGATGGCGTTAAATTTATCACTTCCTTGTTGTTAATGCCAATATCTGGCTTTGATGTAGTCCTTGGTATGGATTGGTTGAGTACCAATAGAGCTAGTATAAAATGTCATAAGAAATTGATTTCTTTTCCTTTATCGGACGGGTCACATGTAGTGGCTCATGGTGATCGGGTTAATTCTTTTTTTCCGATCATTTCATTTATGAAAGCCAGGAAATCCTTGGCTAAAGGGTGTGAGTCTTTTCTAGCTTATGCTGTTGATACCCGAAAAGAAAAACAGGTGGTTCGTGATATCCGGGTGGTTTCAGAATACCCGGAGGTTTTTCCCGATGATTTACCTGGGTTACCTCCTATTCGGGAGGTAGAATTCAAAATTGATTTGGTTCCGGGAGCCAATCCCGTGGCTCGGGCTCCGTATTGGTTGGCACCTTCAGAAATCCGTGAAATGATGACTCGGATTCAGGAGTTACTCGACAAAGGCTTTATTCGACCGAGTTCCTCACCTTGGGGAGCTCCGGTATTATTTGTAAAGAAAAAGGATGGTACTCTCCGTATGTGTATTGATTACCGGGAGTTGAATAAACGAACAGTGAAGAACAAATATCCGTTACCTCGAATCGATGACTTGTTCGATCAGTTACAAGGTTCTTCTTGTTATTCAAAAATTGATTTACGATCAGGGTATCATCAAGTTCGTGTTCATGAAGACGATGTTCATAAGACGGCTTTTCGAACTCGGTACGGTCATTATGAGTTTTTAGTTATGCCGTTTGGGTTAACAAATGCCCCGACAATATTCATGGATCTTATGAATCGGGTGTGTCGACCATTTCTAGATAAATTTGTAATCGTTTTTATTGACGATATATTGATATACTCGAAAACCGAATTAGATCACGAAGAACATTTAAGACAAGTTTTAGATACTTTGAAGCGGGAACAACTTTATGCTAAGTTTTCAAAGTGTGAGTTTTGGTTACGGGAGGTGCAGTTTTTAGGTCATGTTATTTGTGCTGACGGGGTTAAAGTAGATCCGGCCAAAATTACCGCGGTTATGAATTGGAATGCACCAAAGACACCATCCGAAATTAAGAGTTTTCTTGGGTTGGCGGGTTATTACCGACGATTTATCAAAGATTTTTCAAAGATTGCGGGCCCGTTGACCAAGTTGACCCGTAAAGATGTACCGTATCGGTGGAGTGACGAACAAGAAAATGCATTTCAAACTTTAAAGAATTTATTATGTCAAGCTCCAATTCTCATGTTACCGGAGGGTTCGGAAGACTTTATTGTATATTGTGATGCTTCATTCTCGGGTTTGGGTTGTGTACTTATGCAACGAGATCGGGTGATAGCTTATGCTTCAAGACAGTTAAAGACACACGAAAGAAACTACCCAACACACGATCTCGAATTGGCGGTGGTTATTTTTGCATTAAAGTTGTGGAGACATTATCTCTACGGAACGAAATGTATTATTTGTACCGACCACAAAAGTTTACAGTATGTATTTACTCAGAAAGATTTAAATATGAAACAAAGACGGTGGCTAGAATTAATCAAAGATTATGATTGTGAAATTCGATATCATCCCGGGAAAGCCAATATAGTCGCTGATGCATTAAGTCGTAAAGAAAATTCAGATAATATACGATTTATGCGAATGGAGATCGTCTCTGATTTGATTGATCGATTGAAGATATGTCAATTAGAAGCTTTAAAGAATGAAAACCTGAAGTGTGAAATAATGCTTAAAAGAAAAGATGAATTAGTTGAAGATTCTCGAGGATTAAAAACATTTCAATCACGGGTTTGGGTTCCTTTACTTGGGGGTCTTCGGGATTTGATTTTAACAGAGGCCCACAAGTCACGTTTATCGGTTCACCCGGGAAGTACTAAAATGTATAATGATTTAAAAGTATTATATTGGTGGCCGACTTTGAAATCAGATGTGGCACAATTTGTTGAAAAGTGTCATATTTGTGCACAGGTCAAAGCTGAACATCAGAAACGTACGGATCTTTGAAACAATTAGAAATTCCCGAGTGGAAATGGGATAATATCACAATGGATTTTGTGACTAAATTACCACGAACACAAAAAGGTCACGATATGATTTGGATTGTGGTAGATCGGTTGACTAAAAGTGCTCATTTTCTAGCTATTAACGAGACAGATTCGCTCGGAAAGTTAGCACAAGTTTATATTAATGAGATTGTATCTCGACACGGTTACCGCTATCGATAGTTTCTGATTGGGATCCAAGATTTGTATCGAAATTTTGGAATAGTTTACAACGAGAATTGGGTACACGTGTAAAATTTGAGTACAGCTTATCATCCGCAGACAGACGGTCAATCAGAGAGGACGATTCAGACTCTCGAAGATATGTTACGAGCGTGTGTTTTAGAATATGGTGGTTCTTGGGATTCTCACTTACCGTTGATTGAATTTGCTTACAATAATTCTTATCACTCGAGTATCAAGATGCCACCATATGAGATGTTATATGGTAGGCGATGTCGAACTCCCACGTGTTGGTTAGAAGCGGGGGAGAAACAATTTGCGGGTCCCGAGATCGTCCAAATGACCGCAGATAAAGTGGCGATTGCTCGGGAAAAGTTAAAAGCCGCCCGTGATAGGCAAAAGATGTACGCAGATCCAAAACGAAGACCAGTGACTTTTGAAGTTAACGAGATGGTATACTTAAAGGTTTCACCTTGGAAAGGGGTAATTCGATTCGGGAAACGAGGGAAACTAGCACCGAGGTATATTGGGCCATTCCGTATTAGTCGGGTTGTTAATGATCAGTCGGTTACTTTAGATTTACCACCGGAATTATCGGGAATCCATGACACTTTCAATGTATGTTATTTGAGGAAATGTAATCCTGAGATTATAGATCAAGTGTTACCGGTTCGGGAATTGAAGGTTGATACGAAGAAACGGTTAGTTGAAGAACCGGTAGAACTATTAGATCGAAAGGTAACTAAATTGCGTAAGAAACAAATTCCAATGGTATTGGTTAAGTGGAAACATAGTCTCGGTGCGGATATGACATGGGAAACTGAGGCGGAGATGAGGGATCGCTACCCGGCTTTATTTGACCGAGTAGAGATTCCGGGGACGGAATCTTCCTAAGGGGGAAGATTTGTAACACCCCGAGACCCGGTATGATATTTTAATAATATCTGTAAGTATTATTTATTATTTTTCTATTTTATAGGATTTTATTAGAATTATTTGAATTTTTTGTATTTTTAACCACGGGGTTAAAAATTAGCAAATACTGAGATAGATATATATTAGAATGATTTTTATATATCTATGTTCTCTTTTGAACAAGGGTTCCAACGGTATTTTCAGATTTAAAAACAGAGGTCGTTTAGGGTTCCGAATTAAACATCGAAATTTCAGTATTATACCGATAAAAACGAAATTAGGTCAGCTCCAGCTTTCTTCTGAGGCTGACCACGTTTTATTATTTGGGGCTGAATCAAATTTTTGTCCTATAACAATTTCAGTCTCGTTCTTTCTCTTTGTTCGCTCGTTTTACACCAAAACACACACAAACCTTAGTTCTTCACTACTTCTTGCAAATTGAAGCTTAAATTCTTCCTTTTTCCAGCCATAATTTCGAAATTAAGCAACAAGTTGGTAAGTAGTCATCTCTTCTTGTCTAGGGTTTCAATTTTTTAGAGTTTTTGCTCAAGTACATAAACTAGGGTTTATGAGTTTTGATTGAAATCAAGAAATTGATGATTTACCTAGGTTTCTATGAGCTAGTTGTGTCTATTATATGATTCCTTGTTAGTTGAAACTTCAAATTGGTGACTAAGGGAAAGAATCACTATTTTGGTGATTTGGGGAAGAACACTAATTCTTGGATTTATAATTTCTGTGATATTTATGATTGTTATATGTTATGGTTAGGGTTGAAATTGTTATTAGAAACTAGTTATAATACCAATTTGATCAATTGTTAAGTTTGAGTAAAATTGATCAAGTAATAGAAACTAGTCAAATGAATTGTGGACTTTTGACCTAAAATGGGTTAAAGTCTTTTAATTTAATTGATCATAAGTTGTAGGAAATACAAAAGGATGGCGAATGAGATTCAATGATACACATTTGTAAAGTTATAAGTTAAATGGGCCTATTTGACCCGTTTGGGCATTTTGTTAATTAAAGTGGGCCTATTTGACCCGTTTGGGTATTCTTTTAATTAAAGTGGGCCTATTTGACCCGTTTGGTATTCTTTTAATTAAAGTGGGCCTATTTGACCCGTTTGGGTATTCTTTTAATTAAAGTGGGCCTATTTGACCCGTTTGGGCATTTTGTTAATTAAAGTGGGCCTATTTGACCCGTTTGGGCATTTTGTTAATTAAAGTGGGCCTATTTGACCCGTTTGAGTATTCTTTTAATTAAAGTGGGCCTATTTGACTCGTTTGGGTATTTTAATTAATTAAAGTGGGCTTTTTGACCTATTTGGGTAAAATTGTATAATTTTACTAGAATGAATCGGGTTTGACTTTTGTAAGTCAAAGTGTCAAATTGGGGGTTATATAAGTGTAAGTTTTGGATTGAGTACATGTTGTTATGATATTATAGTGTATTGTATAGTTTTGCACATTTCGGGTCAAATCGGTTATTAATTCGGGTGTTTATTTGTGTTGCAGGAAAGGGTAAAGGAACTCAGTAACATAAGATCACTGAGTATCAAGGAGCTTTTGCTAAGGTGAGTGGATTTATAACCATTAGATAGTATAACTTGCAATGGTTTCAGGTTCCACTTGGGTTAGTGCAGAATATGCAAGATTTTTTATCTGCATAATTGTTTTCTATACGGTTCTTATTTCGGTGTTAGTTAATTCGGTTGTTATGTGTAATTAACTGCAATATGCGCATGATACACGGAAAGAGGTCAGCCCGTGCAGTTTGTGGCTGAGCATCGTTAGCTATTGGAGACAATACCAGGACTCCTTGGACACGGGTAGGTCGAGGAGCACTGGTATTGTACCAAGTAGCTTAGGGCTATCGGTAAACTGTTGTTGGGCCGACAACAGTTGTGAGTTGGGCCGAACCGCCATTCCTCTGGTTATTTGCTAATTAAAGGGTGTTATTTGTAGAGGGTGTTATCTTAAATTGTTGTGGTTGTGCAATTTAATGTTTATAATTTTATTCACTTAGCGTTATGCTAATCCCTCTCTTGTTGACTCTTTACAGGTTTGACTGGGTGAATCTTAGAGTCGGGGTTTCAAGGAAAGTTTTGTCAATTACTCTGATATTTTGGTAAAATGGTCAAGCCTTGGATTTAGTAACACCGGATATTTTTATAATAGTTTAAGTTGGTTTGTAAATTATTAATGGTTGGTAAGTCTTTTGATAAACTGTATTAGTTGGGATTGCTTCCGTGAGGTTAAAATGTTTGTTTATTTTTAAAAAAAGAAAAAAAAAAATGGCTTAAATTTTGGGGTGTTACATTAACTTAATTAATTATATGAATTAATCGATTGTAATTTTCATACTTTGATTTCTTATGGGACATACTTTTTTCAATATGAAAATTTTGGAAATTTAATATTCAATTTTACGCCAGATATAATATTTCACATTTAAAAGCAATTTGAATTCTCTTTTTATATTGTTTTTTCAAATAAAGTGTTTAATGAAAGAAGTTATTTATTTAATCAGGTACAGCGAGGAAGAGATCTCTCTCGTAGATACATATGAACGCTTTTGGAGTTACATAAAAAATGTAGAGATGTATAGCAGGTGTTCGATGTAATGCTTAACTTTTAAATTTTAGTTTTAGATTTTGAAGAAAAAGATCAAATTAATATTAAACGGAGGGGGAAATCTAAGGTTGGTGAATCATCTAAACGATATGATCCTAATGGAATTGGCAACAGCTCTAACACACTTGTCTCATGGTCTGCTTTAGATTCATACATGCAGTAACACATTTACACATCCAATGTTTCCAATTTTTTATACACATAATGTATAAAAATACATTATGTGCATTAATAAACATTCAATGTAACACATTCCATACACTATAATTCATACACGTAATGTAAACATCGAATGATTTGTTTAGTATACATAGAATGTCGTAAACATTGAATGATTTGTTTAGTATACATTGAATGATTGGTCGTAAACATTGAATGATTGGTCCTAAACATTTTGTCGTAAACATTGATGTATGATTCACATATTATACATAGTATAAAAAAAATATTAATGAAAAAATAATTATAACAAGAAACTTTTTATGAAAAAAATATTAAATCAAGTATAAAAAAAATTTAAATCACGTATGGACAATTAATATGAAAAAAAAAGGAAACAAAAAAACCCACATTATTAGGAATTGCTTAATTCATGGGAAGTTACCATCTATAACCGATTTAGGTGCATTTACCAATACACCCCTATGATTTAAATTAGAATTAAATTTAATGAATTTATTTTACTTGCTTCTGATTGGTTGTGAAAAGGTTCTGTGGTTCTGTCGCTAAAAATGGTTCTGCGCTGAATCGCACCCTATATATATATATATATATATATATATATATATATATATATATATATATATATATATATATATATATTCGGGTCGGGTATAAATGGTGCGGGTATTATAAAACACGTACCCGCTCTCAGGTATGAAATTTAAACTCATCCCCAACCCGTAACCCGTTTAGACGGGTAATACCCGCCCCGTAAAACTCAGGTACCCGCGGGTACCCGAACCCGCGGGGTCAAATTTGCATCCCTGGAAGGTGGTGGTGGAGAAGGACTTGTGACGGGTGGGCATATATCCTATCTTAGTAAACAATAATCCACAAATATATCGTCTTTCAATGCTTCACATGTGTGTCGGGCCTAAAACTTTAATTCCTGCATTACCTTCTCTAGAAACTATATATATTCATGTTGTCGGTTAAAAGATTAAACAATTATGTAAACATAAAAGGCCATTTGTAATTTCTTAAGATTCTCTAGCTGAAAAACGTTGTCCATTTCATTTTTAGGTCTGTTTAGTCATGGTCATAAAGAATAGTAACCATGTTAACGGAGGAACATGAATATTGAGGATAACTTTCACTCATCATGTAAAAGAGTATTGAAGTTACCACATAGTTGAAATAAAGGAACCTGAATCAACATCTAAAACGGAAGGTAGCATTGACTTGGCAATTGGAGATCATTCAAACATGAATCCTACATCGGGGGCTTGAGAGTGTAATCTTAAATATTCTTGTTAACAAACTTTATCTAAATTCCTTTACTACCCATGTAAGAGAAATAACTAGACACATGAAGCCTCATATAAGACAAAGTTGTATACAACTATAAAGAGTAAGAAATGATAATCATGACGCTTCCTAATTAAATAGCTATGGTTGTAACATAGTATAAGTGTAATTGAAATGAATCAACATTAGACAGAAGCTGAAATATCAATACAGCAAAGCTAGCATGAATCCTCCTAGCTCAAGGCTTGAGATTGAGAGTGATGCCGCAGACAACCGTCCACCACCGGCCAGTGATGAACAGTAAGCACCTTCTCCTTGTTGCTTATTTTTTTCTTTATTCCTCTTCTTCTTCGATCTTCAATCTTCATTCTTCATTCTGATATGGTTTAGTTTACGTATGCGTATATGCATTCTCATGAGGTACGTTGAGGGTTATGATACGGTTAGATATACTTCGACATGAAATTATTCACACTAGTAATTTGTTCAATATGATTTGTCCGTTTCAATCTCTAAAGCTGGAATTTTGTTTTACAAACTAAACCAAACATAATTCCAATTTTGGTTATTTCGTCAATTTAATCACAAAGAAATTTATTTATGTTTGAGACGAAAAAATAAACCCAGAACCATGAATCTAAGAAATAAAACCTAATTCGAATTTATTTTTGGTTCCGTTAATCTACAAATTCGAATTTGTTTTTCGTTTAGTTAATCTACGGTTAGATATACTTCCACAATCATGACGTGAAATTATTCACACTAGTACATGATTTGTCCATTTCAATATGAACTGATGATACGGTTACATACTTTTTGTTGTCTTTTTCAGATTGTGTTTTATGGGACTCCTTGCATTCTCCAGGCACCAATTTTGGTACGATTAGTATCTCTAGTTAATATAATTTATTTCTTGACATGTGTCTTAACCATTCTAATTAATATTTTTAAAGGTTTTTATATCCCTAAACCAATATTTGTGGTGAATCATCAACCACACCCATAGAAATTAATGCAATCCACATCAATTCAAGTAAAACTACAGAAGATGCTTTAAGTTCCGTCTCCTTCAACTTCAACAAATGCGGAAATTGAAGCATATTCTATAGTTTTACTTGAATTGATGTCGATTGTATTAATTTCTTTGGACGTGGTTGATGATTCACCACAAATATGGGTTTGGGGATATAAAAACCTTAAAAAATATTAATAAGAATGGTTAAGTCACAAGTCAAGAAACGGATTAGATTAACTAGAGATACAAGTATTTTCATACCAAAATTAGTGCCTGAGAAATGCATGGAGTCCCATGAAATACAATAAAAAAAAGTCAACAAAAAAATATCTAACTGTATCATATTAAAATGGACAAATCAAATTCGAATTTGGTTTGGTTTCTTAGATTCCTTGGTTTGGGTTTATTTTCCATTTCAAACATAACTAAATTTATTTGTGATTAAAGTGACAAAATAACCAAAATTGGATTCTCTTTGGTTTAGTTTGCAAAACGAAATTCCAGCTTTAGAGAGAAATGGCCAAATCATATTGAACAAATTACTAGTGTAAATAATTTCAAGGTGATGTATATCTAACTGTATCATAACCCTAAACGTACCTCATGAGACTGCACAAACGCATACATAATCTAAACCATATGAGAATGAAGATCGAAGAAGAAAAAGAAAGAAAAAAAGTGTCCATCAACTTGTGGTGGTGGAATGTTGTCTGCTCCATCACTCTAAATCTTAAGCCCTGAGTTCAGAGGATTCATCCTATCTTTGTTGCGTTGATTCATTTCAATTACTCTTATACTCTGTCACGATCATAACTATTTTATTAGGAAGCATTATGATTATTATTTCTTACTCTTTATAGCTATATATAACTTTGTCTTATATGAGGCTTCATGTGTCTAGTTATTTCTCTTACAAGGGTAGTAAAGGAATTTAGATAACGTTTGTTACCAATAATATTTAAGAAATTACACTCTCAAGCCTTGAGGTAGGATTCATGTTTGAGTAATCTCCAATTGCCAAGTCAATGCTACCCTTCTGTTGATTCATGTTCCTTCACTTCAGCTGCGTGGTAACTCTTATACTCTGTTACACGATGAGTGAAAATTAACCTCAATATTCAGGTCCCCCCGCTAACATGGTTACTACTCTTTATGACATGACTAAACAGAGCTAATAAAGGAAATGGATAACGTTTTTCAACTAGAGAATCTTAAGAAATTACAAATGGCCCTTTATGTTTGCAGAAATATTTTATATAAAATTAGGTTTTGCTTAATAACTTCTAATACATAATTTATAATACAATTTTAAATATATATTTATGTTCATGTATTCTTATCTACATTCCACAAATACCTTTTCATTCATAAGTCAGCCCAAAATATCCATTTGGGACCACTAACAACACCCCTAACTCTCAAAGTACACTTCACAAACACATTTCTCTCACATGTGTTACTTCCAACATTGAAGTGGCATCAAGCCTCAGTCACGTAACCCACACTATGGTAGCGCTGAGAATGAAGTGTGCCACGTAGAAGGAGGGGGAAGTGGCGCCGCCACCAGAGCCCTTCCTCTAATTTCAATTATAAGAGCACTAGCATATAACCCATGATAAATCACGGGTGGCTTCTAGAAATTTTCAGAATATTGTTTTCTTAACTTTTTAATTTCTTAAGAATACTTTTATTCATCAAAAAATCGGTACCTTTGAAATATTTGTGTAGTTGATTCATATTTTCACATATTTTTCCGACTCATTTGATCAATACAAGTGCCAAAATAAAAATAAAAATAATAAATTAATAGATTATGGGTAGCATGTTGAAGTAGAAAGATTTGGTATGAAATAATACAATTTCTCGTGGCAAAATGGGTCTTGTGGATAACCGGTCAAAACATGTTCGGGTATAAATGGGGGAAATTTTAATGCACCGAAACGGGCCATTTAAGTTGACATGGCATATTTTTTTCTCCAAAATATTACAGATTTGGGACATTTTATGCATTCAAAATACACATTCAAAATAGTTTTTAGGGATAATTTCATATACGTCTTTGCAAAGTTCCAATTTTACGTATATGTTATTGCAAACTTCATTATTACGTATATATACTTTTAAAATCTCAAAATTCTCACATATATCCTTTTACTCAAAATTCTCACATATATCCTTTGCAAACTTTCAAAATGCTAATTACATGTAAATTTAACTTGAAATCTTTCAATATATGACATGTTACTATTTTCATATGATACGGGGTATGTGCCTATTTCGACTCATTAATTTTAGGAACGGGTTGATTCGGGCTCTAACGGGTCAAAAGACGCACAAAGTTTATTTTTAATGAATCAAAAGTGTTTCATGTCAATCATTCCTAAATTGTTTTGACCCACACTAAAACCTTTTCCTTTTGACCCTATTTTCCAACCCGCCCATTTTGCCACCTATAATGGCAAGAAATAAAAATTTATTAACATAAACGCTAACCTTCCCAAAACGTATGGAACAAACTTGACTGATGTAAGTCCAAATAAATGATTCCCTTCAAGAAAACGGTAACAACATGTTGGGATAAATATGAGTTGATATCGATGCTGCAGTTAGTACTGGTTAAGTCTTGGTGCTGCTAACAAGACTTACTACTGATGGGGCAGAACTACAAAGATACTACTGATCTTAGAGTAACTACTAACGATGTTGTTTACTACTGATGTCGATAAAAGGAACACATCGTGTCCGAGATTCTAGCAGAGTTAGTTTAAAATTTAAATCTTTTTGTAATTCGAATTGTAATCTAGTCCTACAATAACTAGGGTATAATGTTAGGCTTCAAGGACTATTATATATAGTTCCTTATGAATTGTTAACATACGTGTGTATTGATCGATCATTAATATACATTGAAGCTTTTTGTGAAAACTGTGTTCTTATTGTTCTTCATATAATTTTCAGTTATTCATTGTTCTTAATTAATCAACATAGTGTTAATCCGCAGTAACTTCTATTGTTAAGTAGATATGTGATTCAATAACTTATTGAGTTATTCGATCCTGACAAGTGGTATCAGAGCTTAAGGTTCTAGATCTACGAATCAAGAACATCAAAAAGTTTTTAATACTTTCAAAAAACCAAATCTGTTAATCATGTCTGAAAACAATGAAAGCACACATGCTAACAAGATTCCATTTCTCACTCCCAACAACTTTGGGATGTGGAAAAACAAAATTAAGCAGTACATGCTTATTACTGATTATTCCATGGGGGAAGTTGTACAAGAAGGCAACAAAACCGTACATACTCAACTCACAAGCTCATCAACTGAAGCAGACAAACTCAAGTGTGACAAAGAGAAGAAAGACAGAGGAATTGAACTGAAAGCATTAAGTACTCTTTTTCTATCAATTCCCAATGACTATCAACATCTCTTTGTTGAATATGATGATACTAAGAAGCTATGGTATGCACTGGAGAAAAAGTTTGTTGGCACTAAAAGTACAAAGAGGAACATGAAGTCTGTACTGAAACAAGAATTTGAAAACTTCAAAGGACAAAAGGGTGAATCTTTGTCACAAGTTTTTGATCGATTCAATAAAATTATTGGTGAACTCAATCAAGTTGGAGTTCAACCAGACAAAGATGATGTCAACAGGAAGTTTCTCAGATCTCTTGGTGAAGAATGGTCTATGTATACTGTGATATATAAACAAGGAGATGCACTGGAAAAGAAGGAGCTTGATGAACTATACAATGATCTAAGAGTGTTTGAATCTGAGGTAAGTCAGAAAACTCTTAGTTTACCTTCAAACAATGCAGCTTTTGTGTCCAATACAGGTACAAGTCAATATGTTGCAACTGGAAAGCATAAGGAAACTGAAGATGTAGCAAGAGAATCATTCTTTACTAGTCATGTGCACACTGCACTAATTAGTGAATACTTTGAACAAATCAATCCTGATGATCTGGAAGAGATGGATCTAAAGTGGCAGATGGCAATGTTGAGCTTAAGAACCAAAAGATTCCTTCAAAGAACTGGAAGAAAGAATCTGAACTTCAACAAAGGTGAAAGAGCTGGATTTGACAAAACCAAAGTCAAATGCTTTAACTGCAGTAATTTTGGTCACTTTGCTAGAGGATGCCCCAGCAATGAACAAAGATCAATTACAACAAGAACAGTTCATCAAACTCAACTACTCTTGTATCTCAAGAAGGACAAGGTTATGATTGGAGCTTTCAAGCAGAAGAACATTCTCAAAATCAAGCACTCATGGCCTTCACTTATCAAAATACTGAGGTACATTCTAAATCCTGCACTCCTGAATGTCTTAAAGCATTTAAAGAACTTGAAAAAATTGATGTAGAAATCTTAGTGTTAGGTCACAACAACCCTGGTTTATAATGTTAATTGATAGATTATTATACTTAGAGAAATATTAGAGTGATAACACAAGAATATAGTCAATGTATAAATCCACTAAGTGTGGCTTGTTGCGGAATAACAAGACCACTGATCAATTACAAAAGATGTGAATGTGTAAAGTAAATTGGTAAGTACTCCTTTGCAAGATGATCTCTATTTATAATGTTATAGAGATCTTACATAATGAGCAAAGGAGTAACCGAAGGACTAAGTAAGGAAAATGACTAAGATCAAGGGATTTGATCTTAGTCCGTTACTATACTGAGTATCACTCAGTCCTTCTACTCAGTATCACTATCTGATACTGAGTACTGATACTGAGTTCCAATACTGATCACTCAGTATCAGACCTAAACTTAGCTATATTATTCTACATATTAATCAAAGCTAGTCTAGGTTGTTTTGTTATCTTAAGATCTAAAGGGGCAAGGCTTTTTGCCTTAACAATCTCCCCCTATCTAATGATAACAGAACAATTTACAAAGAGATAAACAAAAATTACAACAGCATAGGTACCAATATCTTCTTCTTCATTTGCTGTTGATGGCTTCATTCTCATAGAAGACTTCTTGTTTGATGTGGACAAACTCTTCTCTGCTTTTGAGTTCATCCCTTCTGCTATTCAGTACTGCAACAATCTTCTTTCTGAACCAAGAGTCTTCTTTCTTGGTGATCATCCATTTCAGTCCAACAAGGTGACTGATTTGAGCTCTTGGTAGATCTTCTTCAGAAATGAAGCACTCTCTATCATCTGAGTCAGTATACATATATCCAGAAGTTGGATATATGACACTCTTTTGATCCTGAAATACAAGGTTAGGAGGAAGAGGGTACTTTCTAAGATACTTGTATGTATGGAGGCATTCTGGTCTGTTGTTTGAGTAAGCCTCAGTCATCACACTGAGTGTTCTGTACTCTATTTCATGAAGTAAGTCCTTCTCATAACATACTGCAGCTACATCACAGATCTCATCCAAGACTATTTGATCATAGGTTGATTTCTTTGGAAGCTCTTTGATCAGTCTTGTGATCTTCACCCAGTCTTGAAGACCAATTCTTTGAATGTCATGAATAAATATCTTCATGGGGGGACTGGTTAAGCCAGTACAAGTGATAGTAATTCTTCCTTCTTTGAGCTTCACTTTTACTTTATTAACATCCAGATTTAACCAATGTATCCCCCTTACATTTTGAAATGTTTTGGTCCTCAAGAACTCCTTTCTTTGTTCCTTATACTGAGTCCTAGCAGCAACCATATTCCAATAATGTTGAATATGGTCTGGACCCTTTCTTGAGATTCTATGTGAAGGACCAGGAGTATCAGTATCTGGGTCAGATTCTGGTTCAGTTTTGACTCCCAACTCTTGCTCATATAAAAATCTTTCTTGTTCTGCCCAGAGTTGTTGAGGAGTCAGTCTTGGAGCCTGCTCGGTATCACTGTCCCTTGTAAGAACGGGTCTTCTTTGTCTTGTTACCAGAGGAGCAGATTCCTCACTTGATTCAGAAGAAGTAAGAACAGCATTGATAGGTCTTCTTGATAAGGAACTCCTTCTTCTAATCACCAGATTTTCTGGTTCTTCATCATCCGAGGATGATGATGAAGAACTTTCTTGTTCTACCAGATTTAGTGCATAGTTTACTAAATCTGGTTCTTCATCTTCATCATCAGCAATAGGCCAGATGAAAGGCCTATAGACCACAATTTGTAAATTATTCTCTTCAAAAGTTTGCTGTGGTTGGTCAGTATGAGTCTCCCCCTGAGCAGATGGCTCAAGTGGGTCTTGAACTTGTAATTCTGACCTTGTTCTTTGTCTTCTTCTCTCATACTGAATGCGAAATGGCTCAGTATGAGGGCTTTGCTAGTCTAGGTTGTTTTGTTATCTTAAGATCTAAAGGGGCAAGGCTTTTTGCCTTAACACTTAGATGATTTAAGGCTAAACAAAAATAAAAGAATTGAATTTAATGATTGTATAGCTGACTTAGAAAATCAAATAAAAATTTATAAAATAACTGATCAAAATTAAAAGATGAATTATTACAGGCAACCTATGATAAAGAGCATGTTGAATTAAAAGCCAAAGAAGCTATAGCAAAATTAGAGGAATGTCAATTAGAAGTAGAACAAAATAAACTAATAATTAAGAAATTTGAAAGAAGCTCTAAAATAATTGATGAACTAACTAGCAATCAAACTACTGAAAAGGTTGTTCATGGTGTCGGATATCATGCAGTCCCACCTCCAACTAATTTTATTCCTCCACTTAAGTCTAGTTCAGAAAGAATATTAGATGAATTAAAAGTAGAAAACCAATTTGAAACAAGTACTGATTCATCTGATGAAGAAAATACCATTACATCATCTGATACAAGCTTTCATACCACACAGAGTCAAGAATCCCGCAAATATAATTCTGAAAATATACCAACTATATTAAGGAGGGGAAATCAAAGAAACTTGAATCAACTAAAAGAACAAAGAAAACCTGAAAGTGCTAAAACAACCAAATTAACATGCTTAATCTGTAACAAGGTTAATCACTTAGCTAAGGATTGTCACTTCAATCCAATCAATTGCAAAGAATTTAAGGAATTTAAATAAAATAAATTAAAATTAAAAGACCTTAAATTAAAAGAATCAAAATCAAACCAAACTGATAAAAATCCACATGTTGATGTCCCTATGTTTGGAAGAACTGCACAAAGGTTTGTTCAAAATATCAGACATGGTAATCCCGAAAGAAATAAATACTCCAAAAATAATCAAAATAAAAATAAATTTTCAAATTATTCAAGTTTTTCAAACATCAGTAGGAACAATCAAAGATTTACTAGTGATCATAAGCCTAAGTACAATGCAGTGAGATACAACTACTACAATACTACTGATCATCCTAAAAGGTCTTACAACCCAAAAACTATTGATCCCTCAGTAGTAAAACATTCAAAAGTCAAAACTTGGGTGTATAAACCTAGATCAGTAGTAACACCAAACCGCAATAACAACCAGACCTTAAACACCAAATCTGTATCAAAAGGTCATATTATTGGAAAAGCTTATTCTTCAATGGATGAACCCAAGACAAAACAAGATTGGGTTCCCAAAATGACCTAATCAATTTATTTTTGTGCAGAGTATCCATATACCTGAAGAAGGAAGAACATGGCATATTGATAGTGGATGCTCTAGGCATGTGACTGGAAATCTTCAAATTCTAAGAGATTTCAAGTCCTTTGAAGGTGGATATGTTTCTTTTGGTGAAAATCCAAAAGGTGTTAGGATCAGTGGTAAAGGTACAGTATCAAATGGTAAGATTACATTTGATGATGTATTTTATGTTGCTGAGCTTAAATACAATCTGGTTAGTGTCTCACAAGTATGTGATAAGAAGAACAAGATTCTTTTTACAGATATAGAGTGCATCATTCTTTTTCCTGATTTTATTATTGATAAAAAATATGTTGTTTTAAGAACCACAAGGAGAAACAATGTGTATTGCCTGGATATAGGGGGAGAACTCATTTCACCAAATGAGATCAACTGTTTTATATCCAAGGCAAACACCAATGAGTCAGAACTCTGGCATAGAAGGATGTGTCACGCAAACTTAAAAAAACATGAATAATTTAGTCAAAAAGAATTTAGTAGTTGGTTTACCTCAAAAAGAATTCATGTGTGATCATCATTGTGTTGCATGCCTAAAAGGTAAACAACACAAGACTTCTCATAAGTCCAAAGCAATTAATTCTATTTCTAATCCTTTGCAACTCTTACATATGGATCTATTTGGACCTACAAATGTTATGAGTATTGGAAAGAAACAATACTGCTTAGTTATTACTGATGATTTTTCCAGATATACTTGGGTATTTTTTCTCAGGACCAAAGATGAAACAAGTGAAATCATCAAGAACATGATAATCAAACTGGAAAATACTATTCTCAAAGTGAAATCTATTAGATGTGATAATGGCACATAATTTAAAAATGCTAATCTAATCTCTATTTGTGATCTTAAAGGTATTGACAGGTAGTACAGCTCACCTAGAACTCCACAACAAAATGGTGTAGTTGAAAGAAGAAATAGAACAATCATTGAAGCAGCTAGATCCATGCTTGCAGACTCAAAATTACCAATAACATTTTGGGCTGAAGCTGTTAATACTGCATGTTATGTGCCAAACAGAGTATTAATAGTTAAGCCACACTTTAAAACACCATATGAACTTTTTAATAAAAAAACCCCTTCAATAAGCTTCTTAAAATCATTTGGTTGTCCTTGTAAAATCTTTATTACAAGAGAACAAATTGGTAAGTTTGACTGCAAATCAGATGACGGAATCTTTGTGGGATACTCAACTCAAAGCAAAGTATATAGAGTATTCAACAAGAGGCTAAGGATCATTGAAGAAAGTGTAGATGTATCATTTAATGAAAATTTAATAAATGAACAGGGAAATGGTCCAGATTGGTTATTTAATATTGACACTCTAACCAAATCTCTTGATTTTAGTTATGATTTTAATACAGGTGGAACAAATGATCAACCACCACATGGAGGATCATCATCATCCAATGGCAGTCAGAATCAAATGAAGCATATCCTTGTTAATACTGATCCCATAGTTAACACTGAGGACATTAGAAACTCAGATAACACAATCAATACTGATGCCAGTAATAACTCGAATTCTCAAGATACTACTGACACCAGTAGCAATTCAGAAACTCAAAATGATAATGGTGATTCAAACAATATTGACGTCAGTACTAACACTGAAACACATGATCCAAATGAAAATCAAGTTAATACTGATACCAATAACAATGAAGAAAATCAAGAAAATCCAGAAAATTAAGAAGAAAACTGGACTAATGCACAAATTCCAGAATCCAATGAATCAAATCTTGATAGTCAAATAGTTGTTGACAAAGTTTCCAGCACAAGAACTGAAAAGAATCATCCCTTAGACTTAGTTCTAAGTGATGTCAACTCAAATATGCAGACAAGAAGCAAATTTAATTCAAGTTTATTTTCAAATATTTGCAATATAAGTCTAATTTCTAATGAATGTATGTTTGCATGTTTTCTATCTCAGGAGGAACCTAAAAAGATTCAACAAACTATGAAAGATTCAAACTGGATTGAAGCAATGCAAGAAGAACTTCTTCAATTCAAATTACAAGCTGTTTGGACACTTGTACCTCTTCCAAAAGGAAAAAGAGCCATTGGAACACGATGGATCTTCAGAAACAAGAAGGATGAAAGAGGAATAGTGATCAAGAATAAAGCAAGACTTGTAGCCCAAGGTTACACTCAAGAAGAAGGAATAAACTATGATAAAGTATATGCTCCTGTTGCAAGAATTGAAGCAATAAGAATTTTCTTGGCATATGCTTCATTCAAGAAATTCAAAGTCTATCAAATGGATGTAAAGAGTGCTTTCCTATATGGGAAAATTGAAGAAGAAGTATATGTGTGTCAACCTCTAGGATTTGAAGATCCTGAACATGATGATTATGTATATAAATTAGATAAAGCTCTATATGGCCTTCATCAGGCACCAAGAGCTTGGTATGATACATTATCATCATACTTACTGAAGAACAATTTCAAAAGAGGTGCAATTGACAAGACTCTGTTCACAAGAAAAATCAAGGATGATATTCTATTGGTCCAAATTTATGTAGATGATATCATTTTTGGTTCAACAAATGATCAGTTGTGTAAAGAGTTTGAAGAATTAATGCAGATCAAATTCAAGATGAGCTCAATTGGTCCAATGAACTTCTTTCTTGGACTCCAAATCAATCAAAAGTCAGATGGTATTCTGATTAATCAATCAAAATATGTCAAAGACATCTTGGAGAAATTTGCAATGAAAGACTGTAAAAGTGCAAGTACTCCCATGGAAACACATAAACACCTACATCCTGATGTTTAGGGGAGGATGTAAATGAACACTTGTATAGATCAATGATAGGTTCCATAATGTATTTAACTGCATCAAGACCTGATATTATGTATAGTGTTTGTGTTTGTGTCAGGTATCAAGCAGGACCAAAGGAACTTCACTTGCAAGCAGTTAAAAGAATCTTCAGATACTTGAAAGGAAAACCATCACTCGATCTTTGGTATCCTCATGACTCACCTTTTGAGCTTATAACCTACACTGACAGTGACTATCGAGGTGAATGTCAAGACAGAAAGTCAACTACTGGTGGATGTCAATTCTTTGGATCAAGAGTGGTGTCATGGCAATGCAAGAAACAAACAAATATTTCAACATCAACTGTTGAAGCAGAGTATGTAGCTGCATCTGCTTGTTGTGCTCAAGTATTGTGGATTCAAAATCAACTATTGGACTTTGGTATATCTATTCTCAAAACTCCTATTTTTATTGATAATCAAAGTGCAGTTAGTCATGTGAACAATCCAGTAAAACACTCAAATACTAAACATATTGAAATCAGATTTCACTTTATAAGAGATTGCAACGAAAAGAAATTAATTAAAGTGGTTAAAATTCATATTGATAATCAACTAGCTGATTTTTTTACAAAAGCAATTGATGTAGGAAGATTTGGATTTTTGGTTAGCAGTGTTGGAATGTTTTAATAAATTAATTTCATAAGAATTTAATATGTAAAGTGTTTGTACATTATTCTTAATTTTTAGTTTTTAATTTTAAGTGTTTTTACTACTGATACTTAGTTACTACTGATCGCCCGTTTCTTATGAAACACGCAGTTTTACTAAACTAACCCGCATGAAAATAGCCGTTAGGCTATGATTCGAAGGATATTCTTGACCTTTTTTAGGTTAATTCGAAAATTATAAATAACTGAACTCGATTAAACAGACATTATCCAAACCTCGAATTGCTAAACCCTACGATAAACCCTAAGTCGGTGATCAAAATCAAAACTATAAAACTGTTCAATCCACAAAATTCAATCCACAAACCTCATCTTCAATCAAAACGAATCAAACGAATCAAAATGACCATGATCAAACCCTTGTCTGTTACTAAAGATTTACTATACTCAGATTTTCATAACATGGTTGCATTCTTAAGAAATCTCGATGGAACTAGAGACTTCAGAGAAATTGTTATGTTCTTCAAAAACTCAAAAATTCGATATGCTCTAACTCTGGAACCTAAAATCTATGAAAGACATCTGGCGAGCTTTTGGGAAAATGCAGAAAAGATAGAAGAAGAAGGTGTATCAAAAATCAAATAAACTGCAGATGGAAAACCTATAATCATCACAGAATAATCAATCAGAACTCATCTAAAACTCAATGATGCAACAAGTATATCTCTACTCCCTAAGGAAGAGCTTGTTGAAACTTTAACAAAAATGGGGTATGAAGGAAGAAAAGATATTGTTACTTTTCAAAAGGAACTTCTTTCACCTCAATGGAAATTTTTAGTACATATTATTCAACATTGCATCTCTCCTAAAAAGAGTTCTTGGAATGAGTTCAACAGATCAATAGCTACTGCTGTTGTTTGTTTGGCCACAAATCAAGAATTCAATTTTTCTAAAATGATTTTTGAAGGCATGCTTGGAAATCTGTCTCCTGCAAAATATTTAATGTTTCCAAGATTTGTTGCCCATATAATAAACTGTGAAATTCAAGACTTAACAAAAACTAAAGGTATTTTTCCACCTCCTTTCATTACTAAAAAGGTTTATTCAAACATGAGGAGGAAATTTAATTTTTCTGGAGTTGTAACTCCATTGTTTCAAAACATGATCTATGATCATCCCCCTACAGGAGAAGGTTCTAGTCAACCAACTGAACCCCAACCCACTCCATCACTAAAAAGAGCCCAAACAAAATCCCTATCATCCACTCAATCAACCACACCATTAGATGTCCTGAATGTGTCCCAGGTACATGAAACAGAACCTCAGAGTGCTGCTCTTCACTCTGAGGTAGACCAGCCAAAATCCAAACAAATTTATAAAACTTATAAAAGGAAGAAAACTTCCTTAAAGGACACCAGGGAACCCATTGAGTCAAATCACAGGCTCCAAGAGTTGTCCTCCAAGGAGGAGACAGGGCATGAGGAAAGGGCTCTCACTACTGATGCACCAAAGGTTTGGTGCACATGCTAGTGAGAACATCAATAGGACCCAGACCTCGGCACTTTGAGTGATGAATCATCATTTGAGGAAGCACTCAAAGGACCCCGGTGCCAAGTAACCACAAGGGGGGGTATCTCTGCTTCTTAGAGGAAGAAGAGGGTATCTAAACAACCCAATGAATCACCAAGCAGTGATGAGGGTAGAATGAAAACAACTGAATTGATGGACAGGATGGAAAACCTTAAAGCCAATGTACCAAACCAGTCCGATGATTTACCTAGAAGGGATGAAGGCAGTATTGAACAAAACCAATTGACGGATATGATGGAAAACCTTGAAACCACTGTACAAAACTGCCATACACTTATAAACAATCAAGGAAAAACCATGAGCTACATGAAGCACTATATCAATGTTATGAACAGAAGAATGAAGAGGTTCGAATATAGGCTTCAACGACAATCAAACATCCTCAGAAAGTTGAAGAAAAAGATTGATGATAGTGATGCTCCACAAGTTGAGATCACTAAGGGGGAGAAGAATCAAATACAGACAATGATTGATATTTCAATTGCAGCAGCATCAACCTCCCTCTTAAACTTAAAAGAAGCTCATGGTGAAATAGGTCAGAGTATAGATGAAGACCTGGATAGAGGAGTTAGAAGTATGGATGAAGATATATTTGTGTCTGCACAACAATCACCAGCAGCAGAACAAGTACCTTCTCCAATTACTACTGAAGTCATGGGTACTACTGATCCCATGGACACTACTAAGGTAACTGATCAAACAAAGGTTATTACTACTAATCCCATTGAAGAAGAGATCCAAGAAGTAACTTCAGTAGTAATACCAACAACAGCAACAACAGATACTCTA
Source organism: Calendula officinalis (assembly GCA_963853835.1). Taxonomy (NCBI): domain Eukaryota; kingdom Viridiplantae; phylum Streptophyta; class Magnoliopsida; order Asterales; family Asteraceae; genus Calendula; species Calendula officinalis. The sequence continues at coordinate 81,358,466 of OY970820.1, read as the reverse complement.
GTTACTACTGATCTCTCACCAGTAGTAACAAACGAAGAAACCTCAGTAGTAGACTCCTCAAACTTACAACTGAATTACAACCAATTGTAGTCCCAGATATTCATGATGATGTAAATTAGGATGAGATAGATGAATGTGCATTACCTCCTCACCCAAAGATATTACCAGAGGATGAAGCACACACATTTGCTCCTACAATCAACTTTGTTCCAGTACTTGATATGAAATATACTCCACTTCCAAAATGTGTTGGTAAAGGAAAAGAAATTTTTGATGATGATTATCCACACAGAGCTTTAGGTCACTATATGGTTAACAAGATAAATCTGGTTAGACCTCTAAAGCAAGATCATTGGAAGGTGAAGATAATGAGATATCAAAGGAAGTATGCCAAGACTCTTGAATTAGAAAACAAAAGAAAGGCTGGAGAAGAAAGAATAAAAAATGCAGCCATTCAAGAGATTGAGGAATTCCTTGTAGAAGATCAACAAGCAGAACTAGAAAAAGAACATCTAAACTTCCTTGAAGATCTAGTTGTAGAGTGCAAACAAATTAATGCTGAACTACCAAATGAAATACTTGAACATAAATAAAAAATGGTAGAATACTTGAAGACAAAAGGTCACAGTGCTAAATCATTTGGAAGGATGAAGACGGTGAACATTGTTGACAAGTATTGTACTGCAAGAAATAAAGAATTGGCGGAACCAGAAGTCAAAGAGGTCAAGCTTACAGAGTTGATAGACATTGATCCTAAACTGGTGCTTACCAGAAAACCAATGACTGGTGAATCCTCAACCATAAATGCCAAGAAAAGAAAAGCATTAGAAGCTGCAGAAGAAGCAAGGAAGAAAGCCAAACAAGACTTCCCCATTCTTGATATCCCTCAAGCACTTCAACAAGAAAATCCAATAATCAACTGGAGGGTTGTAAACAGTATTATTGACATTATTAGAAAAGACAGGTCAGTTCAAAGATTCAGAGCTTGGAAGCCTATGATAATGTCACTATCCAGAAGTGATGTTATTACTATGTTAACCTTTGGATTACCTAGAATGGCCAATGATGCATGGAAGAACTCAGGAGCTGAATACATAACAGAAATGATAGATGCTGCATTTCATCCAGAAAGATATCCTGAAAGGTTTACAAATACAGATGATGTGTATACTTGGAATGTTCTACCTTTGGTGAACATGTACTTCTTTGAAAGGGCAGACAAAAGATGTCAACTGTTCTTGATGGAAAAAGATTATAATCATTCAGAACAAGCAATGTATCAAGCTACATGTTGCTCATTCATCAGACCACATGATAGTGATATGTTCTCTGAGAAATATAAGTATTTTCTTGAAAAGAATAAGAGATTCATAGCTGAACAAAGAAGAGAAAGGAATCAAAGAATTAAAGAATGTGATGAACGAAGAGCAAAACTGTTAGAAGAAAAGAAAAGAAAAGAGAAATAAGAGAAGAAAAAGAAACTTGATTAATTCAAATTGAATTAATAAATTTAGGGGGAGATTGTTGGGATAAATATGAGTTGATACCGATGCTGCAGTTAGTACTGGTTAAGTCTAGGTGTTGCTAACAAGACTTACGACTGATGGGGCAGAATTATAAAGATACTACTGATCTTGGAGTTACTACTGACGATGTTATTTACTACTGATGTCGATAAAAGGAACATATCGTGTCCGAGATTCTAGCAGAGTTAGTTTAGAATTTAAATCATTTTGTAATTCGAATTGTAATCTAGTCCTAGAATAATTAGGGTATAATGTTAGGCTTCAAGGACTATTAGATATAGTTCCTTATGAATTGTAAACATACGTGTGTATTGATCGATCATTAATATACATTGAAGCTTTTTTGTGAAAACTGTGTTCTTATTGCTCTTCATATAATTTACAGTTATTCATTGTTCTTAATCAATCAACATAGTGTTAATCCGATGTAACTTCTATTGTTGAGTAGATCTGTGGTTCAATAACTTATCGAGTTATTCGATCCCGACACAACGCAAAGAAGTGAAACAACTCTAAAACTATTTTCTCCAATTGCTTTATCAATTGCAAGAAATTTTATATGTTCTTTTGTCTGTATGGAGAAGAAAGTGTCTCTTTAACTTTGAGCTATCCTGAATTTTCTGCAACCAAAGATAAAAGACCAATTGACTAAGGTGTGGATAAATGATAAACGTATTATAAAGAAAAGATTTTACCTTTCCACAATTTTTGAAATCATGTCCACTTGAAGACTTAGGTGCTGTTTGTTTTTTGACAGAAGGTCTTCCTGAGGTCTTTTGTCTTCGCGGCGCAGACCACACCCAGAAAAAGGCTTGCGCAGATGTTTGTTTTTCGGAAGCCCGCAGACCTTATATTGTCTGCCCAAGGTCTTCCACAGGAAGACTTGGACATTAGCTTCTTGAGTCTTCCAAACTTTAAAAAAAATCTCCAAACTTAATTAATATTATTATATTAATATATATTGTTATATTAATATATATTATTATTATTATGTTAATATATAATATTATTATATTAATTATTATTATTATTATATTAATTAATATTATTATTATATATTAATTAATATTATTGTTATATTAATATATCTTATTATTATGTTAATATATAGTATTATTATATTAATTAATATTATTATTTTATTAATTATATATTGATTAATATTATTATTATATTAATATATAATATTATTATATTAATTAATATTATATTATTAGATAATAATATATATTATTAAATTTAAATTATATATATTAGTATTATATATAAATATAATATAATACTAATATATTAACTAATATTATTAATATATTAATTAATACGATTATTATTATATTAATATATAGTATTATTATATTAATATTTGAGTAGTCTGCAGATGTTAAAAAACAAACAATAGTTTTCTTGCAGACTGCAGACCTTTGGTCCATCTCAGAAGCTGCAGCAGCTGGCAGATTTGGTCCGCAGACAACAGATCTTTTTGCTCTAAAAAACAAACAGCTCCTTAGTATAAACAGATTTGTTAAAACACTATATTAATGTGTCGTCATTTTAAAAGTCTCATGCCATTAAACGTAAGTTCAAAAGTGTGAAATCAAATGCTAAAAACCATCTATGGTAATAATGTTAACATATTTCACATAATGCAATAAAAAGTTAAAAATTTTAAAAGAATTATACTGTTTAGAATTATGTTGTTTATGCAGTTTCAGTTTTAGACATAAACGGTTGTTTATGTCTTCGATATTACTTCAAACACTGCATTCAAATATTATGCAGTAATACTTCAAATGTTTATTTTAAAAAATATATAAAAAAATAAATACTGCATAATATAAACACTAATACTGCAGCCACTGAATTCCGTTACGCTATCAAATTAGTTGATAAAAATTAAACATGAATCATATTTTTATTTTTATTTTTGCAGTTCATACCTGTTTCTATGTTCATACATCGGATAAAAAAAATACCTGCGCAGCGTGGATAAAATTTCAGAATGAAAATGTATGTTCTGGTTGAATCTACCCAATCTATATAGAAATATGCATAAATTGGTTTTAAATTAATTCAAATTGAAGTAGGGAAACCAAATTCCCTACAAATCAGCCCTCACAATAAAGAGTATAATCGTTTCCTAAATTACCACCCCAAGTTATGGAAACCGAAATTAATGTTTTAAATCGGAATATTTGACATTGTTATACGATCATGCATAGAAATAACCTGGTGTATTACATGTGGAGTGCCATGATTTACGAAATCAAAGGAACGCATCATGAGCTGGCATCCAACGTGGCAACGAATTATCACGTGGAATGAGTGAGGTGTCGAGTTTTAAAAAATGTTATCTTTTATTATATATAAAGATTAGGTGTGGTGGCTTAAGTCGAAGTGTCACCTATGCGCCACATCATTATTTCACATTTCACATTCAAAACCCTAAATACCCCTCTACCATAACTTAACCTAAAATATTTTTTTTGGACTCACTAAAATACCCCTTACCCAATAAAAACACCCCAAACACACACTCTCTCTCTTCCCTATTGGTGTGCTGCTTCTAGGGGTGAGCATGGGGCGGGTTGGGGCGGTTTTTCACTAAAACCAAACACCGAACCACAAACTTCGGTTTTTAAGAATTAGAAACCGTTCGGTTTCGGTTTTTTCGGTTTCGGTTTTTCAGTTTTTCTCAATAAAGCGGTTCGGTTTCGGTTTTTTTTTTTTGGTTTTTTGTTTTCCTTAAAATTTACCAATTTGTTAACTTAAAAGTTATGATCTAAACTTTAGTATTTATATTGTTATAAGACCCGGAAACCAATGAAAAAAAACATGTGAAAAATAACAAATAATATATACATAAAACTTTCTTTTAAATAGTTAAAAGATCAAATATTTTATAAATATACAAATTATTACAAAATTTGGAATATATATATATGGCGGGGCGGTGCGGTTTTTTCGGTTTGGTTTTTCGTATGCACCCAAAAACCGCCCCAAACATTCGGTTTTTCAAAAAGTAAAAACCGCTAACATCGGTTTTTCAAATGGTTCGGTTTTTTCGTTGCGGTTTTTTCGGTTTTTTCGGTTTCTTTTCGGTTTCGGTTCGGTTTTTCGGTTTTTGTGCTCACCCCTAGCTGCTTCCGCCGAGATTCCGACGCATGCGCTCACTCACACCACTTACAGTGTGTTGGCGCGCTGGTTTGGTCTATGTGGCATCCGGCGAGGGTGGCATCACGCCACCACACCCCTCGCTCTAAATAAGTAAACTTCTATTTCATTTCCATTTCAATCTGATAAAAAAAAAGTAAATATCAAGATCGACTTGTTTGTTATAAATATGAGTTGGAGTGAATATAGTGTAAACAAAAGTGTATGAGATAGAAAATTGCACTGTATTACATATGTCGCAAATTGTGATAAAGCTTATGTATATATGTTGATAAAATACATGTGTTACTATATATTCAGATTTTGTTTTTTCAAACATTAGAGATTAAAATTTGTCAAAGTAATACAATGTTAGACGGAGAACCACCTTTTCCATTTGAATGTTTGATCAACTAAACGTACCACGTGAAACTAAATCGGTTAAAACTTACAACGGGCTTTGTGATAGGAGGAATCTTCCTCTATATATGAGGCCTAGATTTGAGATTTGTTTGACAACTCATCAATTTAGAACATCCCTATTGGCTCCTAATGCCACCTGTAATTGGCTCCATATGCCATCTGTCATGAACGTTCTTAACCTGCAAGAATTTAAATCAAGTCAAATACTCAACCATTTTAGCCACAAAATTCGGAACATGGAGAAACCTATACAATCCGTCGAGGGCTTTCCAACACACACCGACATCTTCCCATGGATTCACGTATTGCAGCTCTACACCCATGACACGTAGCATCTTCAACAAACCCATGACACGCAACATCTTCAACGACCGCCGGTAAACCTTCCGCCTCTGCCTTCAGATGTCAACCTCCGTCTATTCACGTCTGCACCCTAACCTACGCTCCCGTTGATTCCTATTGGCATGCTTCGTGCTGATGAAGAGTAAGACTGTATAATCGATCGGAGTCTTCGACTACATAAGGTAATGTCTATAGCTCTTGACCTATCCAACAATTTCGATTGTATTAGTTAGAAATCAAACTACCATTTCATTTTTTATTATGGTTTATATATCCGGAGATAAGAGTGTTTAAGTTATGGTTTATTCAATCCCTTCAATAATCATGTCGATTCCCACTCCAATTTCATTTTCGATTAACATCAAGCTTGCATATTAGGTGTTCGATGAAATGCATTTTCATTCCTCAAATTTAGTTTGTAATGTTGCTATTTGTGTATGAATTCAAAGATATTACATTGCTCCAATTTGTGTTTACTGCTTTAAGAAGATTTGGTAGATAGGTTCTTAAGACGCAAGGCGCGGCGTGGCGGCACCATCAAGCCTTGAGCGTGGCGAGTCGTGGCGTTTTTCAAGGCGTGACTTAAGGCGGCAAATTTTTTTAATATATTTTATATATATATGTATATTAAATTCAAAAATAATTATATCCCTATTGATTTATATTATTTTCATATGTGAAGTTTATAATAAAAATGTAAAATCTAAATTTATAATTACATTCCATCATTTTTTTTTTAAAAATTTCATTTTTTCAAAAAAAATTCAAATTTTACAAGAATATTCAAAAAAAACTCACCATAAGGCGCGCCTTACGCCGCCTTATCACGTTTTTTTCCGCCACGCCTTATACTGCCGCCATGGACTGTTTCGTAACGGTGGAGTCGCGCCTCACGCCTTGGCGCCGCCATGGCGTGTTTTTTAGAACATTGGGTAGATTCAATAGGGAAATTGGCATGGTGTTCCTGATGAAATCGGTCATTTTGAAGTTCTTCGTATTCACACCAATAACATGAAACTTTCTGAAGATGTAAGCATGTTTTTTCAATGTTTCAACCATGAACATTTTTAATCTATAGCAACTAATTATAATATTTTAACTTATTTTTATTTTTTAGGTTGATTTGGAGAAGAGATCTACAAAAACACACGGTTATGTTGGTCATGTTCTGACTGCACTTTGTACTGAAGATGCACTTCAATGTATTAGAGAAAAAATAATTGTTATAAATATGGAAGATGAATCTGTCGACGCTGAAATATTAAATAAAATGGTTGTTTCTAAATCACATTTCTCAACTACTCTTGGAACAAGCAATCCATCTGCTTTAAGTGAAACAGTCATTCACACTCTTGCACTTTACACCTCTCATTTATATATTTGATTTATTCATCCCTTTTCGTTTAAACAAAGGCTGTCGAGGTTCCAAATTGTAGCTGGGATATTATCAGAGGCCTTGAGAATGTTAAACGTGAGCTTCAAATAGTTTTACATTTCAACCACATTAAGAATAAGATTTCAAAGTCAAACTACCAATATGTAAATCTGTTTGAAATTATAATCGGTTTGTAAAACTATTGTTTTGATATTTTTTAATAATTTAATAAATTTTTTAAATTTTAAACTATGGGCAGCCTCATTTTTAGCCCTAACCACAAACTATAAAGCTTCCTAACTATAAACTATAAACCTTAAAATTTTGATTTTTTATATTGTTTTCAAAATTTTAAAACATGCATAAGCTATTCAAATTTAACTGCGTATTTTGTTTGTTAATAAAACTGCATACCTTTTTTACAAATAATCATTGACCCTTAAAAAGTAACTTACATGGAATCAAAATATTAGCAGACAAAGATCATGATATATTTCAGCAACTTTTGAAAATCTGTTTTTGAGAAAAATACCTTAGAGAAACCTTAGCAGAATAAGATTGTTCAACCGGGAAACGTGTTTGACTTTATGCAGTCAAACCTTAAGTAAGGCAGATTTCAAGACACCCTATATCCTAGAATCCACATCAAGGCAATTTTTGATTTTATGCAGTCAGACCTTAAGCAAGGTAGAAAACCTTAGTGAACCTTTATACATAATAAAAATGTATACTACATGTTTGACTTTACAACAACTATGTTTAAATTTTGTATTTTTCATGATTTTTTTTCAATGTTTTCAATTTTAATCAAATTTTGAAGTTTTTAAAATAGGTTTTACTTCTTTTATTTGGCGTTAAGTCAACATATTATAGGATTTATGGTTACTGCTTTATAATATTGTTTTTAGGCTTAGGATTTAAGGGTTTTTTTTTCTCCAGATATTTTTAATTTTTTAATTTTTCTAAAAAAGTATATTTGATCAAATTTAAATGTTTTAAAAACAGTTTGACTTATTTGCTTCACTCTTAATCAACATGTTTCAGGGTTTATGTTTAATTAGGGGTGTTCGTTTGGATAATCCGGATATATCCGAACCAAATAGGTGAATCCAAATGGATTTTGGATTTCAAATGTTCAAACCAAACCATCCAAACTAATTTAAATCCAAACTGATCCGAACCAAATCGTTTTTTTTTTCTTAATATATATTCACAAGACTACAAATATTATAACATAACTAATATTAAGTTAAATATATATAATTTCAAAACGATAAACTACTTTATACATAAGTACAAGTCTAATTCATAGCTTGTGACATTTAAAATAATATATGCAAAAGTCTTGACATCAACTTTTTCAAAAGCTCCAAAAAGATTGCTCCATTGCCAACTAATACAATGTAAATGAACAAGTAGGGTGTTATACATGCGGGCAAAATCACATATGTCATCGAATCGTTGTTGTTTGATACGAGTGGGTTGTGGGCGATTCACGTATCAAATGGGAAGGGACAATTGGGATTAAAGTAAGAATTGACAGGGTTAAGATTGTGTGTGGAACCTGGACAGTCGATGAGATCACAGGTCATGTATTTTGTTTTTTGGAATTAGATTTAGAAAGGGCCAATTAAGAAGTTAATAGCTTTAAAATTATTTTGGGCCATAGGATATTTCGTTAATTTCCATAGTCACTATTTTAGTTTTTTCTAGAAATGGGCTAGAATTGTTTTATATATTTATATTTTATATATTTATACTATTTGGATTTTTTGGACAATCCGGATTTTACAATGAAAACCAATTCCAATCGAAAACCAAATTATTAATTTGGATCAAATCCAAACTGATCCAAAAATCCAAAAAAACCAATCCAAACGATCCAATCCAAATTGTCCATTTGAACAATCCGGATTTATCCGAACAGTGAACACCCCTATTTTTAATGCAACAGAATAATGCTTCATAATAATGTTTTTAGGGGGTTTTTGTTTTCTGCAACTACTTTTTTTTGTGATTTAAGAAAAAAAAATTTTGATCAAATTTTAATGTCTTAAAACATGTTTCACTCTTTTATTTGACTTTTAGTCAACATACTATAGGGTTTTGTGGTTAATGCTTCATAATATTGATTTTAGAGTTTCGGTCTAATGTTCTTTTCCTACAACTATGTTTTTTTTTTTTTTTTTTTGTAAATTTTCCAATTTTGTTCAAATATTAATGTTTCTAGAACATTTTTAGGCTTTTTTGTTTGACTTTAAGTCAATGTGTTATACGGTTTATAATTTTTTTAAATATATTTTTGACTTTTTTGTTTGACTTTTTAAAACTATTTTTAATTTTTTTAATTTTTTTAAGTTTTATAATTTATTCTTTTTTTTTTAAGGCATGGGCTTTGAGTTTGATGTATGTTGGTTAAATGACAATTGTGCCATTTGAGTTTATGTGGTCGAGTGACTGGTGTTAGGTTTAGTAGTAAATTTGTGGACACGCGATGATAACAATAAAATTTTGTTAATTATATGTTGACAAACGATGGTAAATAATTCGTAATCTACATTAATTTAAGCATTGGTGATAAATATGTGCGTTTGAAGCTTTAGTAGTAAATATGTAGACACACAAGTTATTTTTATGTTTGATTTTTATATTTATTTCATTAGTAACAATTAAATTCAATTATTTACGTCATTGTAACATTTTATAATTTCTTATCTTACAGTCCATAATTTATTTTATAACATCCATATGATTTACCTTTTACAGTCCATAATTTCGAAATTATTGAATCTTCTTTTTTTAATTCGAAATTATTGAATCTTTTTTTAAATTTGGTATCCTTTTTTTATCATTAAAATTATGGACTGCTATGTCCTTTAAACTGTATCAACATTTTTGTTATATTTCCAAAATATCTCTCGAAAGACTGGGCGGGCTTTGAAGCTAGTATAGTATAATATGACAATTATAACGAAATTTATTAAGTTATAACTATTCATTGTAAAATGAGTTAATTGTAAGAATGATTCATCTGGTTTGGTCAAATTGCACATTTGGTCACCATATTTCAATAAGTGCAGACTTAGAGGGCTGTTAATGATCGGAGTCGAGTCGAATATTAGAAAATTTAAGATCAGCTCGTTTTATAATTACTTGGCTCGAACTCGAATAAGTTTTTAAAATTGTGATCGAGCTAAGCTCGAATAGTTATATAGTATTCGGGCTCGAGCTCGATACTCGTTCTGATTCCATATATATTTAAATGAACTAATTTAGAAACTCGAAAAACTCGTTAATTACTCGACTCATTAACACACGTATTAATATATATACATTCGTGTACTTATTGTATCAACACTTGTTCTTATTGTATACAACACTTGTTCGATTTGTTAGGATCGGATCGCTAAGATCGCCAGGTTCTTTAGGCTCCAGACTAAACGAGTTATCGAACGAGCAGAGTCGAGTATTGAATTATCAGGCTCGGCACGTGAGATTAATAAGTATTGTTTTATATTCGAGCTCGATTTAGTATAGGCTTGAGCTCGATATAATCGAGCTCGAGCAGCTTCTTAAATCTCGACTCGTTAACACAAATTTCCACTCGTTAACAGTACCCCTAGGCACAATATCCAATATTTGCATTTTTTTTACATGTTTTGGCCCCTCCCCGTAACAGCATTCAACACAGAAGCTAGCATTCAACGTTTGCATATTTTAGATCTTATGTATTTGGTTTATTTCCTATTGTTTAATGATTACTAAATGCCATTTTCAAATTTACACTTAATTTTCACTCTTCCCAGAAACCGAAACCGATGTTATCGGTTTCAACATCGGTTTCGGTTCGGTTCGGTTTCTGTCGGTTTCGGTCGGTTAACTGTTTCGGTTCGGTTCAGTTTTTTCGGTCCAAATGCTCACCCCTAACAAATGTTATACGACATAATCCAGGTGTTAGAGAAGCTGCTATTCTATGCATTGAGGTTAGTTAGCTGTTTCTGCCATAATCCATTTAGGTTTATAGTGACAAAAAATTGCAAACTCATCTGGCCTTCTTTCATCACAATCAAAGCCAGTTAACAGGACTACAGAACGCAGTTTGGAAAGTGTGTTGCATGCTAGCAAACAGAAAGTTACAGCCATTGAAACCATGCTCAGAGGTCTTGATTCTGGGAGAGTTCGATTATCCACATTGGATTTAGGTAATGTACTAATGTTTTAATCCTCCAACTTTTACTAATTTAGCGTTTTTACCCCTAAATCTTTGTTAACTTGCTGGTTTAACCCTTTTGTTGACCTGTCAAACTGGTTGTTTTGTTTTAACCCATTCTCAACAAATATTTTTAACTTATTAAAATTTGTTATAATTGAGTCATATTAGGATAAGGATGATATTACACGCAAGTATGATAATACAAGTTCGCACACTCTTTGCCAATATTGTTACTAAAACCAAGAATGTGGAATGACACCATCTTTAGCCACATCAATTGGTCCCATTAAGAGTAAGGAATTGAAAACCCACTTTTTTTAGTAGTATTCGGCTTATATATGTATGCATCAATTATCCAATATCAAAATCACATACCCACATTCTTCTAGGTTCTCTGTTCTCTGTTTGCTTTGAGGTTTTTATTAACATAGAAGGTTTTGTTGAGGTTTTCTGGGTGAAACTAGAAGGTGACATTAGCTTATCATTCAAACATGAATCCTTTAGAGTAGTAATAATCTTTTCCTTATTGCTTATTTCTTTTTTTCTTCTTCTTGGATCTTCATTCTCATATGGTTTGTCCATCTAAATATCAACTTATGATCAGGGGCGGTACCAATATTTTATTCGTAGGCAAAAAGTTTTCGCTTGCCGAATTTTTTCAAAGGTGGGCAAACATTTTGGTGCATGTCATAGGTAAGATACGACTTGCGTTAGTTATCACTCATTATTGAATCTAAAGCAAGCTTAATCTATGGATTCCATGGTGATTTGATTACTTGAATGTGTGTTTGAGTGTGTTTTTAGTGAGAGAGTTTAGAGAGAAAGATGGCTTGTCAAAAGTATGTTTCAATTCAAATGAGTCAAAAGCTACATTCATCAAGTTTAAAGATGGTATTTATACCATCTACATAATCACCTACTTAAACTACTTTACAAAGACCTTCATTAAAGTCCAAAACTAGTCCTAACAATCTGGCCCCCTTTTTGGGCTTTAGCACCCATCCCCAATCTTCAAACTTTAATTACTTCCAGCAACCTTTTGCCCCTTTCCTTATATGGCGGTGGTTCATGCTCCCATCGCAGACCCCTATATTGACCAAATTTTGGTAGATGATTGCGAACTTTTGTAGAGAAGGTGGGTGTATTTCGACGTTCACGCACTCCCAGATGCACTTCAAAATGTCTAATTACGTTCCTCCAATTTAATTTTCCATCAATAGCTGTAATTAACATCTCAATATTTTTCTGTTCAACATTTGCATCTGAGTGGCTGGGAAAACAATTAAGATTCCTTACTTTGACATGCAAATTTTTCCTTAATCTTAAGAGAGTACCATCACAGAACTTTGAGATCTCAGACACCCGAAAGAAATATTTCTCATTGAATCTATTGGTGTAAGAAATATCGAGACATGATTCACTCAAGATTGAATGTTATGGCAATGGAATACCAGTTGGAAAAGATCGATCTGGAGCAGCAAGATAAACCATTTAGGTTCCCCTCTCAAATGCGATTTGCACATCCTCCAATCTTGCAGCTAGAGTTTTTACAAACATAAATCTTTTCAAAGCACTCTGAGCTAGATTTCTGGAAATATTTTGTTCTGGATGTATGCTATCTGGTCTAGTGCATATTTCATTGTACATCATTTCAATATATCTGATCATCATATCTTCTGACTTTGAATTCAATATAGCAATAATATCCAGAAAAATGTTTTGCTTTAAGTTCCAGAAGTTGTTTGATTGGAGATTTGTTGTGTCTATCTTTCTTAGCTTTTAGTAACCACATTGTAAGATAGTACATTCGTTTCTCCCTTGGAGGTAAAACTACTTCCTTGTAAAGTTTTTCATAATAAAATGGAAGTTCATTCTCTTGAAATATTTCTGTAAACAAATCTTCAAGGAACTCAACTTTTATTTGATGAAAAAGAAAGTTCTTGTCAATTTTGATTCGTCTTTTATTTGCCATAGTTGCAGCCTTTTTCTATTTGTTTACTCTCTTTGGAGGAACAAAGGGATTGGGAGGTACTTCTAGAGTTTCAATTCGTGGGGTTTTTGTTTTCGATTTTGTAGTAGATGTTTTGTTAGAACGAGATGATGACGCTCTGGATTTTGGAAAGAAAGATTTATAATATTGAGATCTGGATTGAAATGATTGAGAATTTGTGAGAGGAATTTCGGGTGAATCGGTTTCTCCCTCCTCATAAGTTTTATCATTTAAAACATTTGTTATAACTTCCTTTTCTTCTGAATCACTTGATATTTCGATCAATTTAGGTTTATTTCTCAATAAAATATTTCTCATTTTGTTAGAATATTTTCTCTCACATTGTGATGTTGTTTCAAGCAGATGCGACATGGATTCTCTTCTTTGCTCTTCATCCATTTGATCATATTCTAAAGTGTTTACAGGTAAAATCTCCTCATTTTCATCCACTCTCCATTCATTTAGCGGTTTTACATTAAAGACTCTTGAATGATCATATTCAACAACCTTCCACTCATAATGCCATATAGTTTGTTGTGTGCCAGTTCCTGTTTGTTGATGAGATGGTTGTGGTTCCTCTTGAATTTGTTCGGTTATTGGCCTGGTACTAGAAGTACCAAACTCAAGTCTTGCTCTTTTCTCCCCCTCATGAGGATCATTATCAGGATCCTCATGCCTTTGCTTCAAAGTAGATGCTTGAGAGCAAGTATCTTGAAAGCGTGCAAGACGGAGAGCTAACATGCGATTAAGCTCATCTAATGAAAATTGTTCTGAAGCCTCCAGTAGCCATTCATCGGGTCGGGCTACCGGAGGAGGAGGTGGAGTTGCCACTCGACTTTCTAGAACAACAATCCTGGACACAAGCATCTGTAACTGAGAGTCAATGCTTGTAACCATTTGTAGTCCAGGTTGAGATGTTGTTGAAACTGGAATCGTTGTAGAAGTAACAATTGTAGCATCCACATAAAGTGGAACTGGAATCTCCTGAGACATTACCACTGAAGAGGTCTGTGGTAGTGAAGCAATTACAAGTGATGCGGATGTACTCGGTGAAACGAATGGAGAAGTTGGAGGTGCATATGTTTGAGGAGTGTTGTGGTACACAAATGTATCAAAATATCTCTATCACGGCTTCGTTGATGATCTGACTCGGTGTCAGAATCTCGAAGGTGAAAAGAATGTGTGAAGGGAGCAGTTGAAGTTGTAGATGTCTAATGATGAGGAATCGAACTGCTTGACCCTTCGCCCTGAAATCGTCAAGAACTAGAAGCAACAGTGGAAGCAGGAACCACTGTTGTAACAATCGGGGGGTAAGGAAACTAGAGGTTCAGGAGCTGGAGGTTGTTGTTCTAGAACATCTGGTTGCCAATCTGGATGAAATTGTTCTCTGTAAAGACGAACTGCTGGTACCAAAAGATCGGAAAGTTTAAAAAGATCCAATGGAATTGTTGCAGGAGGCATATTAGACCCAACATTGCCTCGTAATTACGAGATTTTATCTGGAGTAAATTTCGGTTCAGCTTCACGTCGAGGAACGTTCGGATTCCTCTCCAAAAAATGATTGATGACGATCTGCCAAAAACGTGGATACATCAAGTAGGAATGATTGTCTTTATGTGAGATCGCATTTGTAAAATCCGCCCAAAGAAAATCAGTGTAATTGTAATGACGGTTATAGCACAATGCCTGAAAGGAATGTAATACACTTCTTGAGGCCCGCTCAGCACTACTAGCTTGCTTTCCAGTTAAGCACTCGTTAAAAATTGTAAACAGAGCAGACCATCTCTTTGATAGCAAACCCTTCTTTACACCAGTGATAATTTGAGTTGTACCCCGAAAACCAAGCTCAATAATTTTTCCAATAACAGCACTATCAACCAATTTTTGTTCATGAGATGATAGAGGATGTCTATCATTTGGACATGGTAACCGAAAGATTCGAAACATATCTTCTTTTGTGAAATGTACCCTTGTGCGATCAATCATAACCTCAACCTAATATGGAGTGACTGCTTCGTTTAAGAGTATTGTGTTCCAAAACTGATGAACATAAACCAGCGGTGTGTCAGGACGTGCACTGATGAGATAGTAGAGAGGATGTCTTTGCACAACATGAGCCAAAACAGGAAATTTGGCAGCATATGAGGTATCCACCGCTGGATCCCAATAAAAATTGTTGGGCTTCAAGGGTTGTCTGTCGATTCCAGGAACCAGTATCACCGCCGGTATAATTTTAACTTCGGCCATCTGAGTATCATGTAGTAACCATTAGGTATCCGGAACCAAAACGTTTTTTGCCAAGAGAAAAATGTTCGAAAAATAAGGAATAACACAATCAATAATCATCTGAAATCATAACTAGATGCAATCTTTACTGAAGAATTTCAGTAAAGAGATCAACGAATTTGACGAACAGGATGATTAAAGACATTGTTAATCAAATTTTTGAAATTCTAAAGAGATAAATTTGTTGGTGTAAGTTCAAAGATCAGTGAGGTATACCACTTACAAAGATGCAATCTTTTCTAAACGTATTCAGAGAAAAGATCGACGGATATACATAGATCGATCAACTAACATATGTAAGTGCATGAAAATGAGTTTCGTGTGTGGAGTTGGATGAAGAATTCAGAATTTAATTTGAACTTATTGGAGAAAAATTAAAAATAGTTTCTCCATTGAGTTATGAGTTGAAAAATTATGTGAAAAATGGTAAGAACAATCAATTATAGAGATTGTTATAAATAGATGCAATCAGTACTAACCGAAATTAGTAAAGAGATCGACGAATTTAACAATAACTTGTGTTGAGTGTTGCTCACATGTATTTAAAAATTTAAAAAGTATGTCCAAACTCATAAAAAAAGTTGAAAAATTATGTCTTCAACGTAAGAGAAAAAAGTTGGTCATAAACAGATGCAATTATTACTGACCTTAATCAGTAAAGAGACCGACGAATTTGACCAAAATTTATGTCCTACATTGTGAACACATCATTTTGAGCACGAGGTAGAATGAAACAGTATTAGTGGTATATTGATCATGACTTTGGTGTGAAGTTGTGCCAACTGTGTGGCAACAACGAAACTCAGAGAGTGAAACTCTGTTAAAAAAAATGAGTTTAATTTTGGTGAAAAATTCAGAATTTGATGTCAGCAACCCAAGAGACAAAAGTTTACACTTCACGATCCAGGATCACGATCACGATTCACGTTTACACTTCACGATCGTGAAGTTTCGAAAATCAGTTACAATGATCGTGAAAGTTCTTCCTAGTTCGAGCAGACCAGTTACAAGCGTAAAGTTGCAAAAATTGCACTTAATCACCCATATCTTCTTCAATTCCCAACCAAAATTAGTGATTCCAATTGCATTGTGTGCGAAAATAAATTTAGCATGTAATGATCCAAACAAACAAACCAAAACTTTAAAAAATTCGATCGAATTTTGATTTTTCACTGAAAAACTAGTGTGTTCATGGTTTTGAACAAAAATTATTAAATTGAAGTCAATACTTGACCAAATTGATCGAAATTTGAACCTAATGTTGTTAAAATTTGAAGGAGAGTCGAACTATGAACTCAAATCACAAGTATCTACCTCAGATTTCGAAAATCAGATCACTGCTCTTCATAAACTTGAATATCTTCATCTTTTTCTTTCAATTTCTTCAAATCAGAACCATAGATCAACGATTTTGGATCTATTCCTATTGGATTAAGCTCTGATACCAACTATTGAATCTAAAGCAAGCTTAATCTACGGATTCCATGGTGATTTGATTACTTGAATGTGTGTTTGAGTGTGTTTTTAGTGAGAGAGTTTAGAGAGAAGATGGAGAGAAAGATGTCTTGACAAAAGTATGTTTCATTTCAAATGAGTCAAAAGCTACATTCATCAAGTTCAAAGATGGTATTTATACCTTCTACATAATCACCTACTTAAACTAGTTTACAAACACTAATTACTTCCTTAAAGTCCAAAACTAGTCGTAACATTCATATATAATACATCTTTTGATTAGCAAAAAGGAAAAAATTAAACTAACACATAAAAAATTATCACTCATATTTCTTTGTTTACTTTTTCAGATTGTATTTTATGGGACTTGTGGCACTCTTCTGGTGGCGAATTTGGTAGGAAACTACTTCCATGCCTAATTAATCTAATCTATTTCGTGACATGTGACTAAACCATTCTAATTAATCTTTTAGAAGGTTTTTATATCCACAAACCCATGTTTGTAGTGATTCCTCATCCGAAGATGTTGCAATTTATGTCCCGTTTGAAGACGCTGCAGTTTCTGTCCCGGTTGAAGACGCTGCAATTTCTGTCCCGGTTCCCGGTTGAAGACGCTGCACTTTCTGTCCCAGTTGAAGACGCTTCATTTTATGTCTCGGTTGAAGACGCTTCAGGTTCTGTCCCGGTTGAAGACGCTGAAAATCTGTCCCGGTTGAAGACGCTGAAAATCTGTCCCGGTTGAAGACGCTGCAGTTTTTGTCCCGGCTGTCCCGGTTGAAGACGCTGCAGTTTCTGTCCCAGTTGAAGACATTGCAGTTTCTGTCTCGGTTCCCGGTTGAAGACGCTGCAATTTCTGTCCCGGTTGAAGATGATGCAGTTTCTGTCCCGTTTGAAGACGCTGCAGTTTCTATCCCGGTTGAAGACGCTGCAGTTTCTGTCCCGGTTGAAGACGCTGCAGTTTCTGTCCACGTTGAAGACGCTGCAGTTTCTGTGAAGGAGAAACACTCTCTGTTTCTCTATCATGTTCCGTATATGGTCATCTCTATAGTTGCCTTTATCATGGCTAATGTGGTCTTGGCTATAATTGTATTATAACTATGTATTAAATGTTATTAAAAAAAACTAAAGTTTATATAAATAAAGTTTTATGTTAATCTTTTTAACAAGTCAGCAAACATAAATGGCATTCTTTATTTCTTAAGAATTCTCGTTGAAAAAAGTTGTGCAATTCCTTTATTATATGTTTAGTCACCGGAAAGAGTAATAAGTAATAACCATGTTAAAGAATTTTATACTTCCTTCGTATCACAATAAGTGATACATTTGGAGTTTCACAGATTTTGAGGCAAAAAATTAAAGTAAGGTTAAAATATATTAAAGTAGATGGTTAGTGGAAATTGAGTCCCATTTTTTTAATGAGTTTAAAAGTAGAAGTAAGGGTGTAAGAGTAATTTCACTTTATTAAAATGGATAGTTAGTGGAGGATGAGTTCCACATTTTTACCAAATAAGGTAACTTTTGAAGCGTATAATGTATTAGACCACTCCCAACCGTTACATAAACTGATACCGTCAGTTGTTGCCAAATCAGCATCACGTCAGCTCACCTCCAACCGACATTAAACTGACGTACCCACGCCAACTGTGACAACTCGATATTTCCGGTATGTAATCTCATTTCATTTTTAGAGCTTTCCTCATTTAGAAAGTTTCTATATTTAGGCATTTCTATTTTTGGCATCCAAACACACAACAAAACATCTATTTTTGCACCATACATTAGTGTTTGACTATTTTAGTCAACACAACATTATTATTTTCTTATGGTGACACATTTGAGCTAAATCATTTCTAACAATGGTAACTTTTATCGGTTACACAATAAACGTATTAATTTAATTTAAACGTGACAGGAATGACACCGAATCATGACCGACCACTTAAGTGGCCGGCCTCCCCTTCCTTGCTCGACCCAAACTCGGCCGAAACACCCTAGGGGTGTTGGCCATTCGTTGTTTTTCCTTTGATCTTATCTCTAGTAACCTTATCTCTATCACCATTTGAAAGAGTCCCTATTAGACTCAAACACTTCCATCAAACCCTAGATTACTACCCTATATATACCAATCAATCACAACCCTATTTCCCTTTACCAAATTCGGCCAAGCATCCCCAAACCCTACCGAGTTCTGATCGATGCAAGCAATCCCGAGCCCTCATTCCATCCGTCCGATCCCATCATCATCTCCATTCGGTTTCTTTCTTGTTTGATCCAAGATATGATACCCTAAACCCTTTTTTTTCTTTCCTTCTTCCTTGTTTGTGATAGATTCGAACCCGAGACCATGGCCCTAGGCCATATGGTCTCGGTTAGCCCTCAAACCCGTAGCCTACATGCATGCATGTGTACGGTTGTGTGCGTGTGTGTGTGTGTGTGTCAGTTGCTTGATCATGATCTTGTTAATCGATTGTTAAATCCTTGATTTCAACCCTAGATTTGTTATTGTTGTGACCTAAACCCTAGATCTACCCAAACAACACATGAAACTCGAACTCTAGACCCGATCTAGAACCAAACCCGAAGGGTTTTGGCCTTCGGCTAACCCTTGACCGAACCATAATTGAAACCCTAACCCTAGTTGACCAACACGCTTGAGTTATTGACCTAGGTTGACTAGATTTGACCTTTGTTGACCCAAACTTGTGCTAAACCAAACCCTAGACTCGAACTAAAACCCTAGCCGAAATCTAGTGGACCATGGTTGACTTTTGTTGACTATTTTGACCAATGTTGACTTTAGAAATGACTAATTTTGACCCATAAGTCAAACCGGGTCAAGGCCGTATTCTTGACCCAACCGATCGGCCCAAACCCGAATATCTAATCGGGCCAAGGCCCGTACTTGGCCCATTCGATCTATCCTAGTCCATCGGGCCCAAACTTTAGTTGGCCCATTAGTATCCAAGCCCATTTGGACCAAAGCCAAAACCTTTGGCCCATTATCACCCAAACTGAAGCCAATTGTGAAGGATTTATGTGCACAGATAAGTACACGTGTCACCGTGTCCAATGTTATAAGCCACTAAAGGGTCACACCACTACACACCCAATAATGGACAACCGAATAAAGTAAGTTGTGTGGAATAATTAACTAGTTAAGTTAATTATAAAGAAGAGGATAAATAATAATAAGTTAATTATTATTTGTGAGGATGGTTAAATACTAGGTTAAGTATTTAACGGACAGTTAATTAGTTGTTTATTAATTAACTAGTATAAGTCCAAGGGTTAAAAGTAACAAAAGAAGTTTAAGTTTCATTAAACTTCTAATTAAACTCTAAGGGCCTAAGTGCAAGGCCTAAACCTATAAATAGGAGGGCATGTCTAAGGCTTAGAGGTTACTCACTAATCACAAGCAAAACCCTAATACTCCCTCCTCTCCCTTCGGCCGAAACCAACCCTAAGGGGTTTTCGGTTTCTTCGAGTTCGACGAACAACACACCCGAAGGTGTGTTTCGGTTTCGGGTTCGACACACACAAACACACACGAGTTCGTGTGTTACTTTGTTGGTACAACGCGGTCTTGCAGCGTGTCCAGGTGGTGCAATAGAGGTGGATCACTTCTTTAGCAATCTAAAGGTAATATTCATCTTCTTCTCTATCTCGTGATCTCATTGATTAGTAGAGATTCAGTAATGTGGTATTCAAGTTCCGCCATGTGAATACTACAAGGTTTTCCTACAGTGGTATCAGAGCGATCTACTAATCTCAATGAGATTCGATGGAGTTTCTTTTCATCTAGAAAAGAACCCTAGAATTTTCGGCCAAGAACATTGTTCAAGTTTATGAACAATTGGCTTGAATAGGGTTCTAGATAAAAAGAAATTAGGCTTCTTTTTCCTTCCTTGTATTTCCGAATTCGTGTACATATATATACATATATTTAAGTTTTTTTAAGTCTTAGAAAGAACCCTAGTAAATTTAATCCAAGAACATTGTTCAAGTTTATGAACAATTGGATTGAATATGTTTCAAGATAAAAAGAATTAGGTTTCTTTTTTTGTTTAGTAAATAAAACCTAGTATGTTTAATCCAAGCAAATTGTTCAAAGTTTTTGAATAATTGGAATAAATGGGTTTTATGACAAAATTAAGAAAAAGTTATGTTAAATTTTTCGTTTAAAAGTTTAACAAGTTTATTTGTTTATTATTATATATATATATATATATATATATATATATATATATATATATATATATATATATATATATATATATATATATATATATATATATATATATATATATATATATATATATATATATATATATATATATATATATATATATATATAAAACGGTAGTCAAAACCGCACCAACCGAGACACGGTTGGAGCTCGGTTCGACGACCGAGTGGTCGACCAAAGCCGAGTCCACCGAGTTTCGGTTGGATGGTGTTTCTTGGAGACCAAGATATCTTTTTGATTTTAGTCCAAGATATGGTCTAAATCAAGGAATAAAATCTACAAGTTATTATGTAAGATTTTATGTTTAAAAGTCAATCTATAAGTATTTTAGATTGACTAATTTATTTATTTATTTTATTTTTCATCTAAAAAATGATAATTAATATTAACATTTAAATTATACCTAATGATTTTAATAGTCATTAAAATCAAGATAATTATGAAATTAAGGAGGAAATAAGAAACCGGTTAATGGGTAATTTAATAATTATCAGTTTGGTAATTTAAATTATCAGTTTATTTATTTATTTAGTATGACATAACCCAAAAGTCATGACATTGTGTTTAATGTTAAAAGCTCCGAATTTTTCAAATTATTTTCGGAAATTATTAAACTTTTATTTTTAAAATACACAAAACACAAAACCTAGTCTTTGGGGTTATGGCATGGCAATTTTTGAAATCGCAAGTATTATTTATTTTTCATTTATTTTAACATAAAATAATAAGGTGGTGATTATAAACAGTTTGTTTAGAAAACCAAGGTATAAATTAATAAGATGGTGATTATAAACAGTTTGTTTAGAAAACCAAGTTTTAAAATTAATAATGGTAAAGTAAACATTTTGTTTATAAACCAAGTTTTATGAAATAAATTAAAAGGTGGAATTTATAAACAGTTAGTTTATAAAACCAAAGAATTAAAAACTGGCTAACTTTTCGAACAAAGGAAAATCCTTTTTAGAAAATATTATATCAGAGTGCAACCCATCTAATGGAACACCTCACTTGTTCAACGATATTCACATTGTAAGGAGAAAGAACCTTAGATGTGGATTCAAATCATTGCGAGTGTTAGGGTGCGTAGGGTCTTGTGATAATCGGGAGTCCCGACGCAAGGCATCGCACTATCTTAGATGGTGCGATCTATTTTGGTGATAATCGGGAGTCCCGGCCCAAAATGCACTAGAGAGATTAAAACATGTACAAGTTTGTTGTTCAACTTGATATCCCGAGGATCTAGGAATCGTTTCTAGTCTAGATGCGATCGGTATGGCTATACCTACCAGAAATAGCGTGGCTCTAATGGGAAGTGCCCAAACCTTGCATTAGAGGGCGTAAAATATGGGTCCTAGTCTAACTATTATTATTAAAAGGTAATAATGTTAGAAGTTATTTATTTTATCTAATCTTACTAACCGTTTGTTTGTTTTTCTTATAGATGTCTGTACTGTCAAAAATTCTGTTTTATTCACCGATCGAATTGCGAAAGTTCATTACTGGAAAATGGAAGCTTACTGGACCAAACTACAAAGTTTGGAGGGTGCATTTTAGGATTTAACTAAAAGCACAGAATCTACTGTACGTGATAGACGAGTTACCCAAGGGACAACCAGGGCAAGATGCCCAGGATGATGAGCTTGACGCTTATTATCAGTATCTGGCTGATGAATCACAAGTTATGTCGATTCTTATACTTACTTCATTATCAGAGCTCACTGATAATCTACGTAAGAAACCATGCTATGAGTTTGTCCAGTATCTTGAGGAGACGTTTAAAGATAGTACTAAAGATAGCAAGCAGTTCATTTTGCAAGAAATCATTTCGTCAAAAATGACAAATGATCAACCACTGAGTGACCACCTTATCAACATAAGGAGGTTACTAGATTGTCTCACCCTAGTTATTGGCACATCAAACGAGCATGAACAAGTCTTGTTCTTGTTTGGATCTCTCACTCAGTACTATCAGGACAAGGTAGTACGTATGATCGGGAATTTTGATTTGAGTGTCGCAGGTCTACACGAGAATCTCTTGTGTATACGCGATGTTCAAAGGCTGGAGGAAGAATCTCTCCCTGAGATTCAGCAGGATGAGTTCTATGATTGGTTGAATGACTTTGCTGATTTATGTTGCCCAACTTGTGGCAGCAAGGATATTTGCGAGCACACGTCGGACGTGGGGCTGTTGGACGCTGACTTTGTCAGCGATTCAGGTATCTTTATGATTGATTGTCTTGTTACTTCTAGTGAATCCTGGGTATTGGATACCGGATGTGGTCATCACATTTGCAATCATTTGCAGCGATTTAAGAAGAACAGTAGGCTGGGACGAGGGGATGTTGAACTACGAGTAGGCGAAGGTTCCAAGGTTGGAGCTAAAGCCGTAGGAACATATCTTCTCAAGTTGCCTTCAGGAAGAGTCTTGGAACTTAAAGATTGTTATTATGTTCCTAGACTTATTAAGAATGTTATTTCTTTTGATTTACTTATAGACAGTGGTTTTTATTATGAGTTTTATGGAAAAATAATTTCGTGTTTAAAAGATGACATTTTATATTTTAATGCAAATTCTCATAATGGTCTATACACGTTAAATCTAAATAACATAGAACGAGACGTTTATCATATAAGTAAAAGATCCAAGAGTAACTTGAATCAAACTGTAACACCTCAATTTTTAATACAAAATATTTCCGTAAAATCCCTTTAAAAAAATTAGAGTAATTGTCCCAAAATATGGATTTACAAAAACCTCTGGTATATAATAAAAGTCACTAGTGGTGTTACAAAATATATCATAACCAAAGCCAAACGTAAATCCACCTTGCTATCTCTACTAAACCCGTGCACCTTCACTAGGAAACGCACCTAATCCTTAGCTCCCGAACCTGAGTACATAGCATCACAAACAAACATAGTACGTAAGACAAAATTGTCTCGTGAGATACATGGGTTTTAGACCCGACATTAATATATAAATAATCACACATATTAAATATATATAAATATATATTTATATACTTTAGTTACCTCCGCGGTAACCCTAACACATTCATATACATCGATCACCTCCTCGGTAATCCTATCACATTCATTCATAGCCTATTCGACTCGTCAAGTTGTTCGGAATGCCTCCAATCCAACGAGACCCCATTTTTGTCCTACTAACCAGAATGCCTCCGATTCAGTAGAACCCCCTTTTTCACCTTGTCTAAGCAAGGTGACCCATCTTATCTTACTAATCAGAATGCCTCCAATTCAGTAAGATCCAACATCTTGTTGGGTGATCGGAATGCCTCTAATCCATCAGTTTAAAGATACCGTGATAATCCAGAATGCCTTCGAATCTATCACGTACCTGTCCTATTTCAGTCTACCCGTCATAACTATTATATGTAACTATATGTCACATCTTATCAACAATGTCGTAAGGCCATCATGAAAACTATCCATATACTAATTTCAATTAGTATTCACACAATTAATCCAACTATTTAATAATGACAATAAACAACTAGTTTAAACATTAGTAATCACAAATTATGAAAATACTTCTTTACCGCTATATACTCAGTTTTAAAGTTCACATGTACTCACCTTAGCCAAGCTTAATCCTCTTGTGCTTCTTTGAACAAAATCTTCACTTCACAAGACTTGTAGAATCCAAGTCTTTCAACAAATGCCCTAATCATGAAACCATACAAGGTTTAACATCAACCATCACCATTTACCACATATTTTACCACTAGTTAACTACTAGCATCATTTTCCCCAATTTTACCTAACCCTAATTTTTATAAAACTCAAAACCACCATAGATCTAAGTCACAATCCATTTCCCATGGTGAAATACTATAGATCTAAGTTAACTAGCTTTATTCAACCATTTGAAGTAGTTCATCAAGCTAGGGTTAACAATAACCCAACCAAATTCCCCAAATTTCACATCTAGATGTTGAGAAAGAAGAGATTTACCTTAATCTTCAACAATGGAAGCAAAATCACTTGATTTGGACCCCAAAATCAGCTCCAAACGACCTTTTCCACTCAAAATATGTATAAGAACTTAGAGAGAGAGAGTTAGGGTTTGTGTGTGGAAGAAATGGCTAAAATCCCGATTTTTAAGGCTGCAGCGACGAAGATCGCGTCGCTAACCAGAAAATAGCGTCGCTAAAGGTAGTCCCGCGTTAATTCGCGACGAAGATAGCGACGCTATCTCCGTCGCTATTCCATTTTCGCGACAGAATCCCAAACGCTATTTCGGACCTCTGATTGAACCGTCGCTAATCGCGTCGCTATCACCCAGATAGCGTCGCTATCTGGTGTCGCTAATTCAGGATGACACGGTTTTGTCCATAACTTTCTAGTACGATGTCCAAATGACACGAAACCAATTCCTATGTTCTTTAAATAATTTATCCTTAATTATCATATTTTTATATAATTATTTCTTTACAAAAATTCGGGTCGTTACAATTATCTTCCCCTAAAAAAGGATTCCGTCATCGGAATCAACTCAAAGATTTCCAACCCGAGCATTCCACTTCCATTTTCTCGTGTTTATTACATCCAAACTTTTCCAATTATGATCCCTTAACAACATTCGTTTAACACCGTTAGGCCCAAACGGGTCAAAACCAATTTCAAGCTCACATTACTCAACGGGTCAAAATTGCACGGTTTGACCGCAACACCTTCAATCGTTTAACCAATTATTTTAAACCCATACATATGATATGACCTAATCATTATAATTAGCTAATCAATCAAAACGAAAGTCAAAGTCTTGCTTCGACCAAGTCATCATTTTACAACATTGTCTAGACTTAAGCACAAAATCAACCAAACCTTAACAATTTCTTGCTCTCTAAAAATTTCCTTAGACGCTATTTCTTTCATAGTCAACCTTCAATTCGTGATCCACCAACAATTTTATGCTCAATTCCCAATTCAACTCGGAACACCCAAACGGGTCAAAGTCGCATGATTCGACTACGACTCTTCCAATTATTCCATTAACTTCTCACATACATGCGATCGATACATTATGCCCTCATCATACACTAGTCGTTTAAAACGAGGGTCAAAGTCCATCTTCGACCAAAAGTCAACCAATCACAATTTTGACTAACTTTGACTTATGCATAAAGTATACCATATTTTACCAAACTATCATATTCTTTACTCACGGGATACTACTCCTTAACTTATCACTTTCGGTTCCACTCATTATTGTTTCCTTATTAATTGTTCTCTTTTTTTTTTCCTTCCAAAATTTCAATTTCTTTACATTTACCGTTTCTTAACCTTTATTTGGCCGCTTATACCATCACTTTGTATCCTTTCATTCATCTTTGAATCATATTGATCATTTTAATAACTGTTAGTCCCAAGACTAAGTAAATAAGATTTGATGCTCGACAGTCAAGAAGAATAGACAACAGCTGAAGTATGTATCTCAGCAGATACAAGTATATACAATAAACCTTCAGCTGTGTACGTACTTAGCTTTAGGATACAAGTCAAATCAGCAGCTATTAACGAGAGTTCATTCGAAGTCTATGGCCAAAGGACAAAGACAAGAAGAAGACTATTCAGCTGATTGTGGAATCAGCTGATAGTATCTGCTGCAGATGAAGACTTAAAGGAAATGTTCATTGACACCTTGAACATTTCCTTTTCCCGCTCAAAGAAGAAGAAAACGATGAAGATCTTCAATTTTGGAATAGAAGATAATATCAGTACAACTTCATCGTTTGTCCCTCAAGCATGTAAAAAGAAAGTCAACAACTTCTGTACTTGTGTAGTACACCTTTCACTGTGCGTCAGAAAAGGTACCGAAAGAAGTGGACATAAAGTACACTCGGGGCGACAACTTGTGCAATCACATTTAATGATCCATGGCAAGTCTACATCGACGAATAATATGTTTACACGTCGTCAAACTTGTGGACTAAGGAACATGGATCCTTGGCTAAAAATGCAGATGTAAATGCTTGCATTTACAACAACACCTTTAGCCTTTAGAGCATCATAGAAATCATAAGCACAAGAACATTCTCTGAGAGTTAGTTATTGTCTAAGTATTAACTCCTCCATAGTTATTACTAAGGCATTAATATCAGCTGTTAGTATCAGCTGATATAACTCTCAGTGTATATCTCTTCTAGTTTGAGCGGTCTAAAGTGTCAACTCAAGTATAGAGTTTTAGGTAGTGTGTACTATCTATTTCCGCAAACTCTGTATTGTATTAAGCTGTTTTTAATAAAACTCTTAATCATTGAAACCTTGTTGTTATTTACTTATCATATCTTTGTCACTCGGCCATAACGCAACACGGTTGTGTTGATGGGATCCAACAACTGGTATCAGAGCGGGTGTCAAAATTATTTTCCATCAATTTTGATCATCTGTTGTGGCTGAACCTACATCATCAGATCTTCCATCATCTGGAAAACCTCCCAAACTCACTCAAACCAACTACCCCATGTGGAAAACCCGTATGTTGTCCCACATGGTTACCTATCACCCAAAACTTCAAGATAATTTCACGATAGGAAAATATGTTCCCAAAACCCTCATTCCTGGTTCTTTTGAAACACCAGAACACTATGTTGTGAAGTCTGAGGCTCAGTGGACAGACGCTGAAAAATGTCTTGTTCATCTTGAGAACAAGGGTAGAGATATGCTTTTTCAAGCAGTTGGTGATGAACTGTATCACAATATTCAGTTTTGTGACTCAGTTAAAGAGATGTGGGAAAGGCTGGCTGAAGTTTATGAAGGCACATCTGTTGTGCGTGAACATAACAAAAACATGATCATACATGATTATGAACTGTTTAAAGACAAGCCAAGTGAGACTATAGCTCAAACTTTCAATCGTTATAACATTCTGTTAAACGAGCTGAAGTCTCATGGGGTTGATAAGGACGACATGTCCAAAATGTGTAAGTTTATGGCAGCCTTACGTTCTAAATGGGCTACCATCATAACTTGCATGAGTACATCTCCTACTCTGAAAGATTATACTCTTTCATCTCTCTATGGTATGTTCTTAAGCCATGAGAGAACCGTACTCAACAAATTTCAACCTCCAAAGGACTCTAAAGTGAGTTCCGCTGGATCTTCGACTGCTCTTGTCTCCTTAAACAAGCCTAGCAGAATCGAATATCCACCATCAGATGATGAGGCTGACAACACTTCAGTTGTTGGTTTGTTCAACATGCCGGAAGTCAGCATTGAAGAAGTCGATGAAGATGAAGACAACGATGCCCTTCTATCTGAGTTGGCCTTACTTGTTAAAAATAGAAAATTCTTCAAAAACAAGTCTGGCTCCTCAGCTAGAGGTTCAAGTAGCAGATCTATCTCTTCAGTTGTTTCTTCCAGACCCTCTGGAAGTACACCTGACATCTCTGAGATAACTTGCTACAACTGCAACAAGAAGGGACACTATGCTACCGACTGCAAGCAGAAGAAAGCTAGTTCATCATCTTCAACTGGTGAGTCCATTGAAGAAAAATACAAAAAGCTACAAGCCTTCACCGAAAAGATTCTAGAAGAAAAGAAGGCACTTGAAAGCAAGTCTGCTGACAAGGGTCTAGTAGCTGAGACTCATGATTGGGCTGACTCTGGAGACAGCTCATCTGATGATGATGAACAAATGGCCACAATGTGTTTGATGGCTCGTGCTGATGACGATGAATGCCTTACAGCTGATGATGCTAGTACCTATAAATGGGTCAACATTGTTCACAAAAAGGTAACCTCTCTAATCTCCGCTGAGGCTACTAAAGCTAAAGAAATTGTTGACTCTATTATTTGTGACTTGCACTTCATTGATCAGCTGAAAGCTGAATGTTTGGATAAACATAATGCTATTCTACGTGAAAATGCATTCTTAAAAGAACGTTTAATTGACCATAAAACTTTAGCGAAGAACTTTCTGAAACGAAATTTATTAACTCAGTTCTTCAACATGATCTAAGTGAAAAAGTTAAAGAACTTGAAGCAATTAAAAAGATTTGTGAATCATGGTCTCGTTCATCCAAACGTGTGAGTGAATGTGTTAACTCACAAATCCCTAGTCAAGTACAAGCTGTACTAGGAGGAGATTTCCTTGCTGCAGCCGCTGTACCTGACAGCAGTACAGATGATCTGTACTACTCGTCAGCTGATGCTTCTGTGCCAGCTGAAGAGTTGGTTTTTGGTTCCTTTGTTAGGTCTACCAAAACCTATGCTACTGAGATGTCCTCAGAAGATCCTTCTGTGCCTACAGGTGAAGAGTCATCTACTGACTCCTCTGCCATGGTAGTTAGGACACCTACTATAGTCATTGTTGAACCTAGAAAATATGTCTCGGGTTCAACACCTGCTGCATCTTCTGCTAAATCTCAGCAGAAGACTAAAAGAACAGCAGGAAAGAAAACTGTTCTTAGACCCTCCAAGAGTGAGCCAGTTGGAGTTCGTACTTGAGCTGCAAAGAACAAAGGTAAGAGTGTGTCTAAGAACACTCCAAGTCCTTCTTCAGTCGTGTCTGTCAGATGACTGAAAGGAAAGGTCAGCAAGCTGACATCACTCGTTCAAACTCTGACTATCTCTGATAATCAGAAAATGAAAGGTATTTTGGGTCCAGTTCCCAATCCTACTGCCTCGCCCTCTACTCCACTGCAAAGAAACAGAAAATGCTATAAGTGTGGAGATCGTGGGCACATGGCAAGCGAGTGTGACAGCACATGCTTGAGACCTTCCCCAACTTCAGTATGTGAGCCTACTGAAAAGCCAACATCTGTGAGTCCCAGCGGGAAGTCACAAGGACCCACCGAGGTGTGGGTTCCCAAAAAGAACTAACTTCTTTATCTTATGTGCAGGGTGATGAAAGAGAACATGTCTGGTACCTAGACAGTGGTTGCTCAAGACACATGACTGGTTACAAATCCCTGCTGGAAGAGTTTGAAGTTTGTGATGGCCCCTCAGTGGTTTTTGGTGATAATGGTAGAGGCTCAACTGAAGGTTATGGAACCAGTTCTAATGGATCCATAAAAATCACAAGAGTTGGTTATGTAAATGGGTTGAAACACAATCTTATCAGCATAAGTCAACTTTGTGATGCAAAGTTCTCAGTGAACTTTAACGAATATAGAGGAACGGGGGCAGATAAGAATGGAAAGGTAGTATTAGTTGCTCCCAGAACCAAGAATGTCTATACACTTGACATGAATCCTCAAAATCAAGAAGTCTGTCTATTCTCTCAATCTACTGAAGAGCTGAATTGGCTGTGGCACAAAAGGCTATCTCACCTGAACTTCAAAAATATATCGAAGCTGGCGCGAGGTCAGCTGGTGAATGGTCTGCCACAAATCAAATATGAAAAGGATAAGCTTTGTTCTGCATGTGAACAAGGTAAACATCACAAAAGCTCCTTCAAATCAAAGCAATGTTTTTCCATCGGCAGCTGCCTTCACATGCTCCATATGGATCTCTTTGGTCCCATGAGCACTGAAAGTCTAGGTGGAAAGAAGTATACACTTGTTATCGTTGACGAATACTCACGATATACTTGGGTTATATTTTTACGCCACAAGAGTGATGCAGCTGATGAAATTATCAAGTTCATCAAAAGGATGGAACTTCTAAATGGGCAGAGGCTGTTAACACAGCTTGTTTTACTCAGAATAGGTCTCTCAATGTGAAGAGACACAAAAAGACTTCTTATGAGATTTTTCGTCAAAGGAAACCTTTCATCGGTTTCTTTCACGTGTTTGGCTGTGTGTGTTTTGTTTTAAACACAAGAGATCAGCTGAGTAAATTTGACTCTAAAGCTGATGAAGCCATTTTCTTGGGATACTCCATTCTATCCAAAGCATATAGAGTTTTCAACAAAAGAAGACAAACATTGGAAGAGTCCATAAATGTTACTTTTGAAGAACACTCAAAAGCTTTGAACCCCTCCTCTACTGACTCGTCTGATTCCTTTCAGAGATCAACTGAATCATCTCCTGATGATACAACTGAAGCATTCTCCGATGCTTTAAATCTCTTTGATGTTCCCGTAAATGAATCAGATGAGACATTCCATGATGCTCCTGCATATCTTGTGGACATTGCAGCTGTTCGACAAGAGATTCCAGGAGTTAGAGCATCATCCAAGGCTACTTCTAAGCCACCTCTTCATACTTCAAGAAGATCAGTTCAAAATGAAGTAATTCATCCTGCTGAGCAGTCAGCCGCTCAACAAGGATCTAATTCTGCTGAATCTTCCTCTTCTACTGCTGCTCCTCAATCTAAGTGGACCTCAGAACATCCAATTGAGTTAATCATTGGAGATCCACAACAAGGAGTAGTCACTAGGAGTAAAGCATCATGCAATCTGTGCCTGTGGTCTTGCTTTCTAGCAACTGAAGAACCGAAAAATATTAAAGTTGCTTTAGAAGACTCAAGCTGGATTCAGGCGATGCAGGAAGAACTTAACCAATTCGAGGTCAACAAAGTATGGCAGCTGGTGCCTCCACCAGCTGGAAAGACCATAATTGGTACTAAATGGGTATTTAGGAATAAAATGGATGAAGAAGGTGTAGTTATTCGCAACAAGGCTAGACTTGTTGCACAAGGATACAGACAAGAGGAAGGAATCGATTTCGATGAAACATTTGCTCATGTGGCTAGGCTTGAGGCTATTAGAATATTTCTAGCCTATGCTGCTTACAAAGACTTCACAGTTTTTCAGATGGACGTGTAGAGTGCCTTCTTAAACGGAAAGTTGCAAGAGGAAGTATATGTTAAACAACCACCAGGGTTTGAAAATCCTAAGTATTTAAACTATGTGTTTAAACTGGATAAAGCGTTGTATGGGTTGAAACAAGCTCCTCGTGCATGGTATGATACACTCTCCATGTTCCTCCTAGAAAATGATTTCACCAGGGGAAAGATTGATAAAACCTTATTCATTCGCAAAATCAAAGGTGATATCATTCTTGTTCAAATTTATGTGGACGACATAATCTTTGGTGCTACTGATGAAAAACTTTGTAGACGTTTTTCTAAACTTATGTCTACAAAGTATGAGATGAGCATGATGGGTGAATTGACATATTTTCTTGGCTTACAAGTTAAGCAATCTAAAAATGGAATTTTTATAAATCAAGAAAAATATATCAAAGATCTATTAATGAAATTTGATATGAATTCATCATCATCCATGAAAACACCAATGGCTCCTCCAAACAATTTAGATGCTGACATAACTGGTAAGTCAGTTGATGTCACATTCTATAGAGGAATCATTGGATCATTACTCTATCTCACCGCCAGCAGACCAGACATTATGTTTGCTACTTGCATGTGTGCTAGGTACCAAGCTGATCCTAGAGAATCTCACTTAATAGCCGCAAAAAGAATCTTGCGGTACCTTAAGGGTACTCCAAACCTCGGTCTTTGGTATGCCAAAGACTCCGGGTTTGATCTAATTAGCTATTCAGATTCAGACTTTGCAGGTTGCAAAATGGATAGAAAGAGCACCACTGGAGGATGTCAGCTGCTTGGTGGAAAGCTAGTCAGCTGGAAAAGCAAGAAACAAAGCATTGTTTCTACCTCCACAGCTGAAGCAGAATATGTTGCTGCTGGAAGCTGCTGTGCTCAAGTCCTTTGGATGAAGAATCAGCTTGTTGATTTCGATACGAACTTCTGCAAAGTTCCCATCTATTGTGATAACACGAGTGCTATTGCAATCAGCAACAATCCAGTTCTTCATTCCAGAACCAAACATATCGACATAAGGTATCATTTCATTAGAGATCACATTGAACAAGGTGACGTGGAACTCCACTTCATTTCAAATGATGTTCAGCTAGCTGATCTATTCACTAAGCCTTTAGATGAAAAACGATTCAACTTTTTGATCAGCGAGCTAGGTATGTTGAACGCTTGAATCAACTGCTGAAGTACTATCAGCAGCTGATAAGATTCACCTTGTCACTTAGTACATTCAGCTGACTAAAATCTTTTGAATCTATCAGTCAGCTGAATAAAATCTCTTAAATGAAAACTTATCAAGTTTTATAAGTTAAAACGTTTGGTTCTCCCAAGAAGGCATCTTCCTACCCTGTCCACACGTTCTCTGTGGTAAATATTTCCAATCGAATGGAAATATTTGGCATTTATGAGGGACAAGACCTCTGACACAGAAACAGCTCCACTACCCTGACAGAAACGGCTCCACTTTCTCACACTGTCACATCCAACCACCTTTGCACGATAACCAACGTGTGTATAGTTGGTTTGTAACTATCCAATTATGACCCGGTTTAAACTCGAACTTTACCCAAACCGACCCATAAAACCCCTATAAATACCCACCTCTCTTCCTCATTTTTCCTTCATCCTCACACAATTCTTTCTCCAAAAATCCTCCATTTCTAAACCTTTATCTTTCTTTCCTCTCTCCTCAAAATGCCGAAGAAAGCCCCAAAAGTTTCTCTTACTAGGGCTGCTATTGAGTTCTATCAGAACTCAAACCTAGTAGGCAACTTTTCTCCACCGGATGATCTTGACGATATCTATCGACCGGTTGTGACGTTTGTGCGTCACTGCCCCATCCGTGGTGCCTTTACAAGAGTCACCAAGAGTAACATTGAGCTCTTGCATGATTTCTGGATGTCCGCCTCCGCTTCTGGAGACGACATCACTGCGCAAGTCGGAACTCATCAAATCACCATTTCTCTGGATGATTTCCGAGTTGCTTGCGGATTCGATTATCTGCAACCTGGTGAAGAATATCAGCAGACTAAATCTCCTGATGAAGCTAAAGCGAGTCTAATCGGTATCACTGGATACAGATTAGAACACGAAGAAGACAGGTTGCCGATCTTCAAGAAGTCTCAGCTGACGACCCACATCATTCAGGGTATAGGAGCCAATTCCGGGTCTCTCAACCAGTGCAACTCCAGCATGCAAGTCTAATCGGTATCACTGGTCAGCGGATCGACTTCGGGAAACTGGTGTACGAGGAGGTCAAGATGAAGCTGAAAAGCAAGGGAAATAACATTCCCTATCTTCGCTTCTTCAAATTATGCATTGCACATGTGATGGTTGAAAAGCTGGAGATCAGTTATGAAGACCTTCCTGGGGAATCGGTGATGGTCCGTTCCATTTCCAGCCTCATCATCTAGAAGAAGGATGATGAGAAGGCATTTCCACTCACCTCGTACATGCTGAAGATCGTAGATGATCGAGTCAGATCCAGAAGGGATCGAAAGAAGGGCAAAACATCGAAGAAATCAGCCCTCCAAGAAGTTAAGTCCTTTTCTCACCTGAAGCGTTTTCCCTCAACTGGGCAGCCATCCCCAGCTGCTGATGGGAAAACCACCACCTCAACAGGGATCTCAATCCTTGAGAATGAGGATTCTGCTGATGTAGATGACTCTCCTCTGGTGGTGAAGAAGCGAGTTAAGGGACCCTCTAATCGCCCTCCTTCTTCTTCATTCTTTTTATCATCTTCTTCTGCCACCAGTGCTTCTGTCTCCCCTCTGCTGGAGATAAGAAGGACTGCTACTATTGGTGCAGAAAAGATGATTGCAGATGCTGAACTTGAAAAAGTATCAGCATCTGGACTCAGCCGGGGTCCCCGAGAAGGACCCTTACGATCAGAGGTTTCATCAGCTTCTGATCTTTATTCTTCTCATTTTCAGATTGGCAGTGTTTATCAAGGAACTCCACCAATATTCGGAGTTCCTAGTCGAACACTATCGGCTGTTTCGTCTTCCTTCCCTTTCATCCACTCTGCTGATTTCTCAACAAGTCAGCAGACTTCAAAATGGCAATTTCGTTCTTTAGGAGTTAGTGCCGGCTCCAACCTTCTACGTAGCTCCTCGACCGATTCATTATCTATCGTTGTAACAAGGGAACAAACTCCACAAGCAACCTCAGTCTCTCAACAGACTGCTGGTGAAGTTTTCGGCTCAACCCAAGCCACCCGAGTGTCAGCTGCACACACACCACCCCCAACTGCTTCATCACTTACTGAGTCATCAGCTGATGATAGATTGACTAGAAACCAAGTCAATCTTGAAGCTATTCTTTCTGTTTCCCACAACGTTACCAGCGTAAACCAGCTGGTGATCGAGGAAGCCACCACCACCAATTAAGATACAACTCTAGACCGAGTTGTTACTGAGGCAACCACCCAAGCTGCCAGTGATCGCGAACATATTCGCCAACTGAGCTGTGAGGCAGCTAACCCACCACTCAGAGGAACTCTTCCTCTAGTCTCCATAACAGTTTCGCCGACTATTGAGACCGAAGCACCACATTCTCAAACAGCATTTCATATGTTGTTTGATTCTGCTGACATCCCCATTCAACAGTACATCTTTTCAGATGATGAAGAGATGCAAGAATCTGGGCTTCAACCAGTTTTGACAACTAAAGTAGGCACTTCTGTTTTAACCCCAGAAGTTTCAGTTGGACCCAACCCACCCCCCATAGTTTCTGAGGATCCCATAGGAACTCTTCTTCCTACCTCGGGAACACCTTCTTACACAGCTGAGGTAACCCCTCAAGCTGGAGACATGCCGGACCCCCTCCCTAAAAGCGTCCAAGTGTCCCATGCTGAATCCAGCAAAGCTGGAGGAAGCATTCCCATCAGAGACGCTGCTGCTCTGATGTCTAGTGTTGTTACATGCCAGATTCGACCTGGGATGGCTAAGCTGAGTAAGCAGATGGACACCCTTCGCAGGGATGTTCCAAAGAAGTTTGCTGCAACTGCTGAGAACCTCTCTTCCAGCATAACTTCTCTGCACGCTGAGGTTCACACTCAGACTCCTCAGCTGGTTCTTCTTTCTGATCAGATTCGCCTCAACACCAGCGAGTTCATCTCTCTCAACGACTACGTGCGTCAAGAGCTGAACTCCCTTCGCGAGTCTGACAGAGTCGAAATCGACAAACTTCTCTCTGAAGTTCAGGACAGCCTGGCTCTTGCCCAATCAAAGCAAGAGTCCCTGCTGACGCTCACTCATAGCCACCTCTCTCAGGCTATCGATGAGTCAGCAGCTGCTGTGTCCACCAGGTTGGACAAAATGGAGACTGAAGTCAGCTCGCTGACTTCCCAAGTCGCTGGTCTCCAAGGCACCCTCAACCTCATTCTTGCCAAGCTTAATGAGGGTGCTGCTGTTGTCCATCCTGCTTCAGCACCAGAGAGTACCCCTCTTCTTCGGGCACTCTCTGAGGGGGAGAAAGAGGCCACTTCAGCAGGTGAACAACATGGTGAACAAGAAAGTTCACAACTTATAATCACCTCTGCTGAAGACGTTCCAGTAGGTGAAAGCTCAAGAAATCCACCTATCACCTCTGCTGGAACAGTAGAAGAAGAAGCTGAAACCTCAACTGGTTATACTAAAATCGTCGATTCTTTTGAATCAGTTGAGGTCCCAAAAGTCCAAGCCCCGCAAATCCAAAACTCTCAGCCTATTTCACAGGAGATTCCTCATCTTACTGAGGGGGAGCCTACATATGCTTTGGTTGAAAACCTCATTTTAAATGAAGTTGGAACCACTGCTGATCTTGATACAGCAATAGCCCTTCAAAGGATAGCCCATGAAGAGCTGTATCAACAAGCTGAAGCACAAAGAGCTGAGAACATTAGGTTGTTCAAAAAGGTTCTTGATCAGCGTAGGCAGGAAGCAAAGATCACCAGCGTGAGAGTCCCTAAATTCGATCCCAGCTGCCCTAATGAAATTGTAATAACAAGGGCTGGGAGTGCGGTGCTCCATGAAAAGTTTGCTCTGAACAAGATCAGCCTCATTCTCAACTACGATGAATGGAAAGAGGCTGAAGCAGCTGCCAAAACTGCGAGACCATCGCGGAATATAACAGAACTGGTAGAAAGGATTCAAGTCGCAATCCACTCCTTCAAGAATCTATGCGATACAATCAGGAAACAAGCTCCTGAGTTGGCATATCGTATACCTCCTGAATTGTGTGAATCTCAAGCTGTTTTTGTCAGAGAAACTGCTGGTGAAAGCTCATCAGCGAGAGGGGAGAAACGTAAGTCCGTTCTCCTTGAGCCTCTTGCTGACTCCAGATCACTGGATATTGGGTCGTCCATCATATTTTCAAAACGACCAAAACCCAATATCACAAAAGCCATCCCCGAGGGAGTTAACTTTGTCCCTAGGCTGATCGTAAAAGAACCAATTTATGGCTTTTGCTATCTGGAGAAAAAGAAGTGGCCTTGCTTCCAGCGGGTAGATGAGTTGAACTTATGTGATGTGGATCAACTGATGCTCTATCACAAGGTGCTGACTTCCTCTACTGAAGAGGGAAAAGAAATGAAGAAACTAATAAGCTCAGCCTTCAACTCACTGTGTCACAATGTCCTTGGATCGGCTATATCCAAGACATTATATTTTTTTTTGATTTTCCTTGTACTTTAATTTCCTTATCAATAGAAAATCAAATTTTTTTAATATACTTGTAAAAATTGTAAAAACATAAACATATACAAAAGAACCCTAAGGGTCAAAGTACATAAGTATTCAGCTGACTCCTTTCAGCTGAATCATTACAGGGTTACACTTAGACGGCTATTCGGTTGCATCAAATAGGGGGAGATTGTTAGTCCCAAGACTAAGTAAATAAGATTTGATGCTCGACAGCCAAGAAGAATAAACAACAGCTGAAGTATGTATTTCAGCTGATACAAGTATATACAATAAACCTTCAGCTGAGTACGTACTTAGCTTTAGGATATAAGTCAAATCAGCAGCTATTAACGAGAGTTCATTCGAAGTCTATGGCCAAAGGACAAAGACAAGAAGGTTAAGTCACAACAACCCTAATATTGATAGTAAAATCGGTAAAGACAAGATCATATACGTCATACGATTATTCTTATTAAGCACAAACGTATAAAATGTGTTCTTGGTTGCGGAATAACCAAGAACACTCCACAAAGTGTTACATTTAGAATTGGGCCGGTGATTCACACAAATGATCAACCGGGATCCAAAAGGATACTAAACAAGTATAGCCTAAACCTCTATTTATAAGTTATAGAGGTTTTACAATTAACCCTATTCAAATGTAACTTCCCAATTCTAATAAATACATAGCATGATTAAAGGATTTGACTAATAAAGTGAATCATGGGAAATAGCTCGGTCTGTGAACTCGGTATTACCTCATACCGACCAAGTCGGTATGAGCACATACCGACCAACTCAGTATGAACCGAGTATTACTAAGATTATTTACTAGAGTTAAACTTATATATTCATTTGTTCATCAGATTCACAAAGTAATGGGTTTGACCGGGTTTTCTACCCTAACAATCTCCCCCTATCTGATGATAACAAATGAATATGTTTAACCTAATAAATAATAACGATCTTGTCTTGTATGGTCTTCTTTTTGAGATCTTTTCATATTCTTTATTCACTAAGTACTTCAAGAAAATATATATCACATTAACTTTTCTCCCCCACAATCATTGACTCCTCCTCAAATTGTCCGATATATTTGAGTTGAAATGAAACATATCCCAAGAATCATTCAACTAGTAGATTTCCTCAGTTTGAAACGATTCAAATGATTGTAAAATAATATGTGACATGTAGCCCTTGAATAACTTAGCATGAACACTTTAGCTTCAAGAACTTTAGCTTCATATTAAGAGAAAATATATATCTCATTGAGTTTTTCTCCCCCTGAATCATATACTTTCACCTTAAATTGTTCGGTATATTTTATCTTTCACTTGAAACCCCTCCAAAGAATCAATCAACTTATGGATTTCCTCAGTTTAAGATGATTTTATATGATTAAAAAGAGAAAAACATGTGAAATATACTCACTTGTAAAATTCAGCTTTCAGAATTTCGTTTCTCTAATTTTGCAGCAAATTCAAAAAATCATATCTCCATGTAGAATCTTCTGATCATTATGAATTTTTAACACAATATACATATATCTTTCTTCAACATCATATCCAAAAATCATAGTGATCCATCGGTTGAAACGATCACAGCGGTCTCATACTGACCACTCGGTATGAGACAGTCAGTATCAGAAAATCATCAACTTTGAAAGTATGTATCTCTCAGTATACGATTCAGATCAGTCTGAAATTTTGATACCGAGTACATGTATGTGTTATGGATATAATATCCAAAATTTATAAAAATCCAACGGTTACAAAAGATAAAATAGCCGTTTTACCAGAGTTGAGCAGAATTAAAAACATACCATAAATATTCGTCAATAATCTTCAAAAATATATATCTCTCAATAAACGATTCCTTTTGAAGATCTGAACGGTGAAAACGTTAAACACATTATGGTGAACCTTCTGTCCAAATTTCACGCTTATTATAAGTTTGAAGAAAGAGATTTGATTTTCCTACCATGGCTACCCAGAAAGTAAGGAATAAAAAGCATAGAATCTGACTTTTTGCGCCATACATATCTCTCTACCAGAAACTCGAATTGCAATTCTGAACGGTCAGACTTTGTTTCTGTGTGTTGAGAACCTCCTGTTCAAATTTCACACAGATTCGACCATTAACGAAGGAGATCCGGCATTTCTTCTACCCGTGCGCAGAATATGACGAAAATTCTGCATTGTTCTTCTTTATGAAAAGACTTGATCTTCAACAATATTAGGATTATAGGATCATCAAAGTTGTAGATAACTTTGAACCGCTCTGGTACCAGTTGTTAAGTCACAACAACCCTAATATTGATAGTAAAATCGGTAAAGACAAGATCATATACGTCATACGATTATTCTTATTAAGCACAAACGTATAAAATGTGTTCTTGGTTGCGGAATAACCAAGAACACTCCACAAAGTGTTACATTTAGAATTGGGTTACCGGTGATTCACACAAATGATCAACCGGGATCCAAAAGGATACTAAACAAGTATAGCCTAAACCTCTATTTATAAGTTATAGAGGTTTTACAATTAACCCTATTCAAATGTAACTTCCCAATTCTAATAAATACATAGCATGATTAAAGGATTTGACTAATAAAGTGAATCATGGGAAATAGCTTGGTCCGTGAACTTGGTATTACCTCATACCGACCAACTCGGTATGAGCACATACCGACCAACTCAGTATGAACCGAGTATTACTAAGATTATTTACTAGAGTTAAACTTATATATTCATTTGTTCATCAGATTCACAAAGTAATGGGTTTGACCGGGTTTTCTACCCTAACAAAGAAGAAGACTATTCAGCTGATTGTGGAATCAGCTGATAGTATCTGCTGCAGATGAATACTTAAAGGAAATGTTCATTGACACCTTGAACATTTCCCTTTCCCGCTCAAAGAAGAAGAAAACGATGAAGATCTTCTATTTTGGAATAGAAGTTAATGTCAGTACAACTTCATCGTTTGACCCTCAAGCATGTAAAGAGAAAGTCAACAACTTCTGTACTTGTGTAGTACACCTTTCACTGTGCGTCAGAAAAGGTACCGGAAGAAGTGGACATAAAGTACACTCGGGACGACAACTTGTGCAATCGCATTTAATGATCCATGGCAAGTCTACATCGACGAATAATATGTTTACACGTCGTCAAACTTGTGGACTAAGGAACATGGATCCTTGGCTAAAAATGCAGATGTAAATGCTTGCATTTACAACAACACCTTTAGCCTTTAGAGCATCATAGAAATCATAAGCACAAGAACATTCTCTGAGAGTTAGTTATTGTCTAAGTATTAACTCCTCCATAGTTATTACTAAGGCATTAATATCAGCTGTTAGTATCAGCTGATATAACTCTCAGTGTATATCTCTTCTAGTTTGAGCGGTCTAAAGTGTCAACTCAAGTATAGAGTTTTAGGTAGTGTGTACTATCTATTTCCGCAAACTCTGTATTGTATTAAGCTGTTTTTAATAAAACTCTTAATCATTGAAACCTTGTTGTTATTTACTTATCATATCTTTGTCACTCGGCCATAACGCAACACGGTTGTGTTGTTGGGATCCAACAATAACTTTAATCTATTTATTACCATACCAATTGTTCTTGCAATTGATGATCTCCTCACACTAACCTCTCTTGTGTGTTCATGCTAATCCCTTAACTTAACTTTCCTTACCTGTCCGATAGGTATAACAACTCCTACCTTCGAATATTCTTTTCGTTTATCTCTTACAAATTGTAAGTGTCCCTTACACTTATATTTTTCGTCGCAATGCCTTTCGCGTTCTTAGTTCCATTTCTCATTTCTCATTTCTCCATATAAATGTAGCTACTACATTAACCATATAATCCTATACACACAAGATAATAATATCGTAGCTCTAACACATCTGATCATCAATATGAGAATCATATCAAGACGATTGGAATACCTCCAACTCATCAAGATCTAAATTGTCACGATAGTTGGAATGCCTCCAACCAAAAGTGACCCAACAATCCTTGCAAATCGGAATGCCTCCGATCCCACAAGGACCAACTAATCCATCCTATGATGCATACCATACATGCATACATCTTCCACATCACACATTTTCACTATTTCCTTTCATACTAAATCATATACCTTATACTTTCTCGTTTTCACAACAGACGGCCATTACTGACATCACATGCCTTCTATAGGCCACTACACATATAGCATACATGTCACACATTTCCGGTTCACGCATAACCGGTTTCTAATACTACTAACCATTCCATTTATTTTATTTTAGTTGTACTTAGCCAATTCACTTTCCTATTACATCCATCTTCCAACCTTCCCGTTACTATTGTGGTAATCATTAAACTTTCTAGTAGTTCATAACTCTCCGGTTTTCCCGGTCACCTTTAGTCGATTAACAATTTATTTCGACATTTTTACTTATTCATCGATTATGAGATAATTAATATCTTACATATTCAATCCTTCATACATATAGAGCTTAGGGGGAAACCCATTCCCAACCGTGACACTACGTCATACCTTGACATTTCCTTCCCGTCGTCTTCCATCTATGCATGACTTTCTCACCATAGAGTAACACCCTTTTTACTCTATCAAACTTTCCTAGAAACATTTACCACTCTCATATTCCGTCCTTGATACCCTGTGACACCATAGTTTTCCCTCTTTATCAATAATAACATATTGATCATTTATTTAATTTCACTTTATACTTTCATGAAGGATGCCCATTATTATTCCCTTCCGTATATCTTAATTTCATCTTCCCAATACCGGTCCTTAACTCAGAAGTCTTGCACACATATAGGTCGCATGTTAATTCTAATAACTACTTTCACATCAAAGACTCAAATAGCAACTCCAATAACCCATCCTTAAAAGCATTACCTCGTGCCACTTATCAACAAGTAATTTGCGAATTGTATAACATAAGATTTAGAATCATGGTACCTGAAGCGATATCGTGGCCTCCTCTAGCCTCGCCGTG
The DNA here is from genome assembly GCA_963853835.1 of Calendula officinalis. Taxonomy (NCBI): domain Eukaryota; kingdom Viridiplantae; phylum Streptophyta; class Magnoliopsida; order Asterales; family Asteraceae; genus Calendula; species Calendula officinalis. The sequence goes on along the minus strand of OY970820.1, from coordinate 81,316,027 downwards.
AGCAGTTGATGTCAGCATGCCATTTCTTCTCTTCGGGCATGCACCACTAAAATGCCCCCTCTCGTGACACATGTAGCACTCCACTTCTTTGATGTTATTCACCCCACAGTCTTTTGCCCTGTGCCCAACTCTTCCGCATGTGAAGCATAAAGCTGTACCCGACTTGCATACTCCCTTGTGGCCCTTACCGCAATTATGACACTTTCCGCCACCAACTTTATTGGTCAAAGTCGGTGTGAACCTCCCCTTCTTTGATGGCTCCAAACTATCTTCGATTCTCCTCTTTTCCCCATCTCTTGGTAGCTCTTGGACCACCCACTGATCCACTTTCTTGGTGTAAACATCCACCAACTCACATCCTTTTCTTAAAATCGCAACTTCTTCTTGCACTTCCTCTAAGTTTCTCTTGGGGCAAAATTTCTCTTTCAAACGGCTCGTGAATTCATCCCATGACATCTCGTATATCGTCTTCTTGCCTAAGACTTCGTACATCATAATCCACCACATGTGTGCTTCATATTTCAACATTCTAGAAGCATAAGTCACCATATCTTCCCTTTTACATTTGCTACACACCAAAGCTTGCTCAGTTTCTCGAATCCACCGCACGGTGACTCTTGGCTCAAAACTTCCCGAATACACCTTGGGCTCACATATCATAAATGCCTCGAACGAACATCCATCTATCTTATCAAGATTCATATCATTTTCCTTTTCAATCGAGAATTTCTTCAAGTGGGCCTTGCTACCCGAACACTTACTCTTTACACCTGGTTTGGAATTACATTCCCTTTCCTTGATCATCCGGTCATCAATAATCCGGTTCACGTCCTCTTTTACTTCTTCCCTCATTCGGTCAAACATATCACGAACCACTTCTAATGTTACCGGCGTGTAGTTAGCATAAATTTCTGGATCCTCTTCCGCGTTAAGTGGAGTTCGTCCACTTTCCACATTCACCATTTTGCTATAATAAGATGACAACTATTTCATAATCAATCATTCATTCAATAGTCCATTACGACTCTCAAGCTCGAAAATGACCACATAAGGCAATTCTTCATAGGGTTCGATTTCAAGGTCAACCTAGTTATCTAACGGAAATATATCATTCTACTTCTACAACTTAAGCCTAGGGTGGTTAACCCAACCTAATTCGCTTAAGCTATAGCTCTGATACCAAGTTGTAACACCTCAATTTTTAATACAAAATATTTCCGTAAAATCCCTTTAAAAAAATTAGAGTAATTGTCCCAAAATATGGATTTACAAAAACCTTTGGTATATAATAAAAGTCACTAGTGGTATTACAAAATATATCACAACCAAAGCCAAACGTAAATCCACCTTGCTATCTCTACTAAACCCGTGCACCTTCACTAGGAAACGCACCTAATCCTTAGCTCCCGAACCTGAGTACATAGCATCACAAACAAACATAGTACGTAAGACAAAATTGTCTCGTGAGATAAATGGGTTTTAGACCCGACATTAATATATAAATAATCACACATATTAAATATATATAAATATATATTTATATACTTTAGTTACCTCCGCGGTAACCCTAACACATTCATATACATCGATCACCTCCTCGGTAATCCTATCACATTCATTCATAGCCTATTCGACTCGTCAAGTTGTTCAGAATGCCTCCAATCCAACGAGACCCCATTTTTGTCCTACTAACCAGAATGCCTCCGATTCAGTAGAACCCCCTTTGTCACCTTGTCTAAGCAAGGTGACCCATCTTATCTTACTAATCAGAATGCCTCCAATTCAGTAAGATCCAACATCTTGTTGGGTGATCGGAATGCCTCCAATCCATCAGTTTAAAGATACCGTGATAATCCAGAATGCCTCCGAATCTATCACGTACCTGTCCTATTTCAGTCTACCCGTCATAACTATTATATGTAACTACATGTCACATCTTATCAACAATGCCGTAAGGCCATCATGAAAACTATCCATATACTAATTTCAATTAGTATTCACACAATTAATCCAACTATTTAATAATGACAATAAACAACTAGCTTAAACATTAGTAATCACAAATTATGAAAATACTTCTTTACCGCTATGTACTCAGTTTTAAAGTTCACATGTACTCACCTTAGCCAAGCTTAATCCTCTTGTGCTTATTTGAACAAAATCTTCACTTCACAAGACTTGTAGAATCCAAGTCTTTCAACAAATGCCCTAATCATGAAACCATACAAGGTTTAACATCAACCATCACCATTTACCACATATTTTACCACTAGTTAACTACTAGCATCATTTTCCCTAATTTTACAAAACCCTAATTTTTAGAAAACTCAAAACCACCATAGATCTAAGTCACAATCCATTTCCCATGGTGAAATACTATAGATCTAAGTTAACTAGCTTTATTTAACCATTTGAAGTAGTTCATCAAGCTAGGGTTAACAATAACCCAACCAAATTCCCCAAATTTCACATTTAGAGGTTGAGAAATAAGAGATTTACCTTAATCTTCAACAATGGAAGCAAAATCACTAGATTTGGACCCCAAAATCAGCTCCAAATGACCTTTTCCACTCAAAATATGTATAAGAACTTAGAGAGAGAGTTAGGGTTTGTGTGTGGAAGAAATGGCTAAAATCCCGATTTTTAAGGCTGCAGCGACGAAGATCGCGTCGCTAACCAGAAAATAGCGTTGCTAAAGGTAGTCCCGCGTTAATTCGCGACGAAGATAGTGACGCTATCTTCGTCGCTATTCCATTTTCGCGACAGAATCCCAAACGCTATTTCGGACCTCTGATTGAACCATCGCTAATCGCGTCACTATCACCTAGATAGCGTCGCTATCTGGTGTCGCTAATTCAGGATGACACGGTATTGTCCATAACTTTCTCGTACGATGTCCAAATGACACGAAACCAATTCCTATGTTCTTTAAATGATTTATCCTTAATTATCATATTTTTATATAATTATTTCTTTACAAAAATTTGGGTCGTTACACAAACTTATCTTTGGCATTGTCGTTTAGGTCATATAAACGAGACTCGCATTAAGAAACTCCACGATGATGGAATTCTGGAACCATTTGATTTGGAATCATATGCAATATGCGAAGCTTGTTTATCTGGCAAGATGACAAAAGACCCTTTCAACCACTACAATGAAAGGGCAGGTGAGTTTTTAGGGATTATACACACAGATGTGTGTGGACCCTTTACTCCAGAAGCTAGAGGAGGATACCGCTACTTCATTACCTTTACTGACGACTTCAGTAGGTATGGTTATGTCTTTCTTATGAGTCTAAAGTCTGAGAGCTTTGACAAGTTCAAAGAATATCAGAGGGGAGTAGAGAACCAACTAGGCAAGAAAATTAAGTCACTTAGGTCTGACCGAGGAGGCGAATATTTGAGCCAAGAGTTCGACGATCATTTGAAGGAATGTGGGATTGTTTCACAACTCACACCTCCGTATACGCCTCAGATGAATGGCGTATCAGAAAGGAGGAATCGCACCTTGTTAGACATGGTACGTTCAACGTAGAACGATCATTTCATTTATTTTAACAAATTAAGTCTAGCAATAACCCTTATATCATGTGTAGGTAGTACACACATTCATTATGTACAAGGCAGTGATTACTGTCTCATACAGTTAAAATGATACATTTAGAGAGTTGATGACATATATATTATAAACTTAAACCAAACCAAAAATATTAATATTATATTTCATAATGAAGTGTTTGATCAACCAAAGTAACTGGTACGAAAACAGTGCACAAAACACCATACACGATAAAATATACAACTAACAATAGTTAAATTCCCAGTACGTTACGAAAATACTAGAAGTGACAAATAAATATATTGAACTCATAGTTCTCAGTCAGGAAATAACCAACATCAAGAACCGAGTTAAATCTTAGTGAAAATATTTACGAGAGAAACTTAACAATACTCGCGTATAATTGATAATGTCTAATTAAACCTTTTAAAATCGCTCTTATCCGTATCCCCACCCCCACTCGTACGTACCTACTTCAACAAACAACCCGAGATTCATGAGAATAGAATATTATGTGGGTATCCTGGAGCCAATGATAGCTTGACACCTAACCCTTAAACCCTACTCTAGTTCTACAAAACTTCCCTACCCATTCGTTTCTGTATCTCTTGTGTAAAACGTCATCATCACCAACCATCTCCCTCACCATACCACCCTTCTTCTTAGCAAAAAGAAAATTTTCAAACTTCCAATTGATAAGACTAATCTATCAAACCTTTTATGCCTCTCTTTCTCATAAACGAAATCAGTTTATCCATCTCATTCATCTCGAAATGCTGTGAAAAATACTCAAGAACTCTCTCAAGAACACCCACTAAAAAGCTTAGTAAGATTTCTTCATCTCATCCAAGTTTTTTTTTTTGTTTTTTTTACATTAATTCTTGTGTTTTATGTTTGATGTAATCACTCCTATGATTTGGTGTTTAAAATATGATTATATAAAATTTTATGCCTTGAACCATCCTTTAATAATCATTAAAACCTGACCAAAACATTACCCCTCGTCGGACATGCGTCTGTGTAGAAGAACCAGACCATTCTGGAATCTTGATTTATACAATTTAAACCGAATATTTACAAATATTCTTCTAGCTCAGATGGTTAACGCACATCCCTTTCTGCACGAGGTTTCTTGTTCGATCCCTGACCTCACCGTTGCCTTTTCCTATTTTTTTTATCTTCTCCTTACACAAATTTGAGCCCAGTACAATTTAGGGCCCAACAAGAACCGGCCCAACAACGAATCTTCAGCAGTGTGTTCAGCCCAACAGTAGCCTTCGCTCCATATGAACGCTGGCCCAATTCGAGTTTAACCCATGATTAATGCCTACACCATTTCTGTTTTATTTAAATCTAATTTACTATTTAATTAGCATTAAATTAGTTATTTAATTATTTAATATTTATTTATATTTTCAAAACTTATTAATATATTTAAAAAGTATTTACGTATATATATTGTATAATTATAGAATTTTAATTATTAAGTCACTAATTAGTTATTTATATTATCTAAACTATTTACGTATCTATTATATACTCATTTGCCGAGCGCGTAACCTAACAACATCATAATAAGTACATAACTGAACTATATGCCCTAATTGAGACATATAAAATACAAGCAATATTATATAAAACACGAGATTATAAGTAAACTAAAAGCCATACAATTATAAAGTCACTAACGTAACGCTCGCACCTAAAGGTATTTTAAAAACCAATCATTGGAGTGAAACATCTAGCATAGACGTGCCGATAGAGCCGTCTCTCATTGTTATTATTATTCTTATGTGTTTAGGGCGCTAGGAAGTCATTATCAGACTTGCACATTAGCATTTGCATTTTGCTAGCTTTGCATCAGGTGAGTCCACAACCCCTCTTTTACTATGTTTTTATACTATTTTGGGGTGAAAAACATATCAATTGTTTTTATAAATGTTTACATTATATATCAATGTATTACAGTAAAGCCTACTGTGACTATTTATTTTACTTGTGATGAAACATAACTTAAATCATGACAATCAATCCTTATGTTCGGACTAAGTTTAGATGTAGTTACATACTATAATCATTAGCTAGTTGCGACTAGACCCTGGATATGCAGATGGTACCATTGGCTAAGACTCTTCCTCCAACAGCTTCGAAAATCAGGGAGTGCATATCTTTGATTCAGTAACATCATTATTAGAGTTGGAGTTTTGGTTATGGACTTAGGGTCGACATTTTAATGGATATCAGTCATGCCTTTTCTACAAACTTATGTGTTTCGATATTTCAACAATTCAATTATTATCATATTATAGCCTATGGTGGCAAATCATTTTCAAACATTATTGCATCATACAATTTTATGCTATGGTTGGCACATGAACACTTTGGACTTCAAATCATTTTTAGACACTATATTTATGCCATTGTTGGCATATGTAAAACTTTGGATTTAAAATAAACTATAAACCTGTGGATTCACTCAACAATTTTGTTGATCATTTTTCATATGTTTTTCAGGTAGCTAAGTTGAAGCATAAGTCTTAGTAGCATTGGATCACAAGCATGTATGTGTCAAGATGCCACGATTTATTAAAACATTTTCTTTTTACCTTTCAAGTATTTTGTTAACATTTTAATTTGTGACATACTTTATTTCAAATGTTATTCAGATTTTTAAACAATTATTGTTTACAATAATCATATGCTTGTGTTACTCAAAATGTCCACGCCCTTTCTTCCGCAAACTATTTTTGGCAGGGTGTGATAGCGAGACTATTGGAAGCAGGAGCTGCAGGAGATTGTCCCTTAAAATTATATAAAATTAAACATTATCTTCAATATTTACCTAAATTGATAACAAAAAGAAATTTTAGTATTAAAATGATAGGTAAATGTTCAAGGTAGTCCAAGAATTTTAGCTAGTCCCAAGGGACAATTAATAGCCCTTGGATCAAGAAAAATCAAAGGTTAAGATCAAGATTCAAACCATACAAACACATGTGCTTCAATACATCAATACCCCACCCACCTCCGGTGGCCAGCGGCGGCGGGCGGCGGCGATGGGCGGTGGCGGACGGCGGCCGGAGGTGGCCGCCGGCGGTGGTTGTCGTGACTTGAAACACATGTGGTTGAAACACATGTGTTTCACCTTTTGAAACACATGTGTTTCACCTTTTGAAATACATGTATTTTGAAAATAAAGAAGTGTATATGTACAGCCAAAGACATGCGTTTCATGACTTGAAACACATGTGTTTCGTTACTGGAAGCATATGTGTTTCACTAATAACAGTTGTTTTAAAAATAAAGGAGTGTATCTGTACAGCCAAACATATGTGTTTCAAGTAATGAAGCGCATGTGTTTGTAAGCTAGAAGCACATGTGCTTCACTAATAACAGTACTTTTGAAAATAAAGGAGTGTATATGTACAGCCAAGCACATGTGTTTCATGTTTTGAAACACATGTGCTTCGTATGCTCCCCTGTGTTTTAGAAACTCATGTTTTTAGTGACTTGAAACACATGTGTTTCGTGACTTGAAACACATGTGCTTCGAAGTAATATGCTCGTTTGTATTTTGGAATACCTGTGTTTTAGTGAAGCACATGTGTTTCAATACATCAATACCACTACCACCTCATTACCACCAGCACCTTCAGTGTCAGCCACCACCACCTCCGCCGGCCACCGGCGGCGGATGGTGGCCGGAGGCGGCGGCCGGTGGTGGTGGTGGTTGTGACTGGAAGCACATGTGTTTGAAACACATGTGCTTGAAACACATGTGCTTGAAACACTGTGATCTGATCTTGACCATTTTGATCAAGTGGCTAGGATTTGTCCCTTAAGACTATGCAAAATCCTTAGACTTCTTTGAAGACAACTCTAAAAAATAATAAAAGAAATTTTAATATTAAAATGGATAATAAAAGTAAATTTAATAAGAGCTCTCGTGCAGGAGGGTGTAGGACGGAGCTGCTCTCTCTCCTTTTAAAAAGTTAAAAACAAAATATAAAATCAAAATCTAATTGGTTCATCGCCGATCTAATTGGATCAGTTTTTTTCCGTTTGACCACCTAGTTCAATCGGATTTTCATTCCCGCTTAATCATGTCCAAATGTTTCATCGCCGATCTAATTGGATCATTCCCACTCGCTACCTTCCCATTTTCTGGTCCGACCGGAACGACCGTCCGCTTTGACCCGGTTTTTAAAACACTAAAAACGAGCATCACAGTTTTGACCCATATAATATGTATAAATTAATCCTTTCGTCGATATAGATATACAAATTAGTTTATTGGTAAAAAAAATAAAAATAATTTACAATATTACTATATGAAACCTAAAATATATTGTTTCATACAAAACTAAATAATTATGATAATCCGTGAATTTTCACGGGATATAAACTAGTATTATAATAAAATAAGGTTTAGACTTTAGATGGCCACTTGGCACCTTATTAGACATACAGTGTGAAACGTGGCAACCTAAAGACACCTTGAAAATTTTTCCCGCCTAATGGTAGTTAATTAAATTATTTTAATTAATTCCATATAAAACTCATTTATCAACAACAATTTGAAATTCAAAATTTAAATTATTAATGAAGTTGTTTCTTAAAATACTCGGCTTAATCTTAGAAACCAACCTACCTTACCAGATATTTTTGCTTGAATATTCTCTTGCATTAACTAAAAATTCGAAATTAATGGTGATTTATAATATTCCATGTATATGATAAAAAAAATTTCGAGTAATTATGGTAAGACAACATATTTCTTCATATTTAAACCTGAATGTACATCAGTTTTTATACATCTCATCAAGAGCATTTTGAATTATTTTTCAAGAACAACTATGTCAGATATTTTGTTCCTTCAACCAGGTAATTCTTACAATTATTGTTTGATATCATGATTTATTAAATTGATATAATAAAATGCAGCAATATCAATTGATTTTAATGGTTGGCACCATCTTTTTATTTAATTGTGTATACATACAGGAGAATTATTTGCATACATAATAAGCAACCCATGATTATAGCATTGCACATCATCCTTATTATCATACAATTAGTCATCAGCAAAGTCCGTTTAAAAAAACAGTACGTTTATGCATTATTTAAAAATTGATGTTTTAATCCATATACAATTTTAATTCAGCAGCATCAATTTTTATTGCATCATTCTAAAATTTAACTTTAAAAAATTTGTTTGATTTCCTGTCGATTTTTTTATAACTTATTCATTTCTTATTTTATATATGACAGCTTTTATTTAACAATTGCTTTGGCTTTTACAAAATCTTTTACGCGTACATATCTTAACCTATATATGAGGCTGCACATGTTTTTTATTTGCCAACTCATCCAAACCGAGCCCTCCCATTGGTGGATAATGCCACATGTAAATCAGGCATTGGTCCACTCTTTTTTCATGATCTTCTCACACCTCCATTCATCACAGTTAATGCAAACCCGTTAAATAAGGCATTGTAGTTGTACCATACGATTCTGTTTGACTATTCACTTAATTTGATTCCTTTAATTCAGGCATTGTAGTTAATGCCGTGTTTGTTACGAATGGAAATTTATTCTAAACAATAATCACAAATTATTAACATTCTTCAATTAATAACCAATGACTAATTATAATTACCTTGGTTTTTTTATTCCCGCATTATGTAACGACCCGAAATTGTAAATAAATAAAATATGTAAAAATATGATAATTATGGATAAATCATATAAAACATGTGGAAATTGGTTTCGTGTTGTTTGGACACCGTACGAGAAAGTTATGGGCGAAACCGGGTCGAGGCAAAGATGAAAAAGTGCAGCCCGGCTGCCTAAGGGAGTTCGCGACGCGAACCTGAGTTCCCGATCGGGAACTAGTCCCAGGGAGTTTGGCCTTTGGTCGCGATAAAGTTCACGCCTGATTAACGATCGCGAACTATGGAAATCGCATAGTTAGCGACGCGAACTATTGTTCGCGTCGTGATCTTTTGTCTGGCAGCATTAAAGTCGGGATTTGGCTCGTTTATTGCATTTGTAAACCCTAGTTTTTCTCTCTTCAAGTGTGTGATCGATTTTGAGTATAAAGCATCATTTGGAGCAGATTTCTTGGTCAAATCTTGTGATTCTTCACCCCTAGTTGAAGATTAAAGGTATATCTTCAATCCCTTGTAGTTGTAGCTTTAGATCTATGGGTTTGGAAGCTTGGGTTTGAAACCCTAGTTCTTGGGGTTAGGGTTTATGGTGATGTAAATGGTGTATACACTTAATAAATGGTATATTGGTAAAGGAAACAAGTGTATGATTATGATTTGTAAGAATCTTACGGGTTGGTTAAACCTAGGGTTTGGTAATCACCATATTTGGGGGAAATGGATTGATGGGTGTTATCTAGAGGTAGATGAACACATTGGTAGTAGTTTGTGATGATAATCTTGTTGTGATAATTGTTTTAGACATTCGGTGAAGTATTGAAGTGGACGAATTGTGAGCAAGGAACCGGCGGAAAGAATACGGTTAAAGCATCTTTATTACTAAGGTGAGTACGTGTGGACTTTACTGAGTACATAGCCTATGAAATACATTTTATTACTTGTGTTATGGTCTATTTGCTTAATTGTGTAGACTAGTAGTTGATAGTTAGTTATACCGATGATAGTATTGAACTAACTTGTTTGATGATAGACGTGATAGCCGAGAGCTAGATTGACATAACCTTTGGGTTATGATATGTTGAGATGATGTGATGACGCGGGGGACCCCCGGTCATGAGAGGGTGGAATGAGGGGCAGTTGGGTGGATTCCCATCGACTCATCCACGATAGGTGTGGAGTGAGGGGCAGTTGGGTGGATTCCCATCGACTCATCCACAATAGTAGTCTTGCTAACTGGAGGTAGTCCGGCGAGTAAGGCAGGTATTGGTAGATTGGGCGAATCCCTCTTGCCAGTATCTTGAGGCTTATTAATGGCGATGGATTTCGGTTAATAAGTCAAGGTGGTTCTAGTTAGATCGGGGGCAACCCGATAACTAGATATGATTGCTAGGAGAGCAAGGTATTAGAGTCACAATAGGGTGACTAGATAGATGGATGATTGCTTACATGCTTGTTTGTTTGTCATTCGGTTATCGTTATTAACTTTGGGTCTAAACCCATGTAGCTCACGAGACGTTTTGTCTCGTGTACTCCTTGTTTTGTTTTGCTATGTACTCAGATTCGGGATCGAAGGCTTAGGTACGCATGGATAGAGATGCGGGACCTAGATTAGAAGAGCACTAGATTGGATTTAGTCTTAGCTTGGTTATGATCTATTTTGTAACACCTACTTTTTACTCTGATTTCATACCAAGGTTTTTGTAAATCCAAATTGAGGATGTTCTTCTATTTATAAAAATGTTTTATTTTGGGCAAATATTTTGTATTAAAATTTGAGGTGTTACACATTAATCGAATCGGCCCATTCTGATACACCATCTCCGCATTTGATTCCCGAATTAATTAACATTCTCATAGATGGGCATAAACTGTAAGACGAAAATTACCGAAGATACTGCATGATCTTTTTCGTTTTTGTCGTCATAATCAATTACCATACCGAAATTTAAATTTGAAAATCCATCCACTCCTATATAACAAGGACTCCATACGAAAAGTAGACATAATTCTGTTACCTCTGACTCCACAAGCTAATAATCAGTTGCAGGTAAACACGTTTTCTTCGTTCTGTTTTCTTCATATCTCACATTCCGAACCTGCAATATAATTTTTAGTGTAAACCTCTATCTTCCCTGACCAACAATTTAATTTAAACAACTATTTTTATATAATATGAAATCCATTGTTTTTTAACCGAGCATTGAATATTGCAAGTTAAGTTTCGTGCTTAAAGTCAACAAGATCTTCAATCCGATAAGGTAATTGGGAAACCCTAATTTCATTGATTTATTTTTATTTCGTAAAATTGTATGTTTTAACCGTTTGACGTATAACAGTTGTATTTCATTGACCATGGTTTCTTCATATCTCAACCACCTTTTGTTATGACAGTTTAAATACTGTCATAATAATGCGTTTTCTATTATGTTTTAATACTATATCAACTATTATGACATACTTATTCAACTAAAAGTATGAAAAATATTACTTTTTCAACTATTATGTTCTAAAGAAACTTTATTCAGTTTGACTAATAAAGTCAAACTGCAATAATAAATTTTCTGTTTTTATAATTAAATTAATACTTAAAGATTAGTTGTAAAACAAATGATTATTAAAAAATGTATTTATTTACTAAATTGGTACACTTTATTTACAGTTTTTAAAAAAAATATTACAGTTTGACTTTTTAAAAGTCAAACTGTTTTCACTGTAAATACAGTACCACTGTTTGACTTTATTAGTCAAACATCATAAACTAATGAGTAGTTAAATATTATTTAAAAACTATATAATTTACAAATAATATAACCACATAATTCTTGATAAACTGTATTTAACGAATTTTTTTTTAAGTTAAAACTGTATTTTACCGATTTTTTTTACACTAATAATTACAATTTATTTTCTGTTTTTTAAAGTCATACCTAATTAATGACTTCTTAAAGTAATCGTGTGTTTTCTGAATTTACTGTATTAAATACAGTTTGACCATGGAAAAGTCAAACGGTTATTAACTACTATAATACTTTAAAAAGTATTAATAATATTGTTTAAATCTATATCCATCACAGTAACTGCACTTTCAAACCATCAACGTTTTGCTGTAATTTGATTCCTATTTTGTTTCACCACTTTACTGTATTTCCAAACATAAGACCGTCTGAGTTTTTTAAATTAAACTGTTTCAATTAAAGATGAGTTGTAAAACATATGATTCTAAAAAACTGTATTTATTTACTAAATTGGTACACTTTATTTACAGTTTTTAAAAAACTATTAAAGTTTGACTTTTTAAAAGTCAAACTATTTTCACTGTAAATACAGTACCACAGTTTGACTTTATTAGTCAAACATTATAAACTAATGAGTAGTTAAATTATATTTTAAAACTGTATAATTTACAAATAAAATAAACACATAATTCTTGATAAACTGTATCAAACGAATTTTTTTTAAGTTAAAACTGTATTTTACCGATTTTTTTTACACTAATAATTACAGTTTATTTACTGTTTTTTAAAGTCATACATAATGACTGACTTCTTAAAGTAATCGTGTATTTTCTCAATTTACTGTATTAAATACAGTTTGACCATGGAAACGTCAAACGGTTATTAAATACAGCAAAACTTTAAAAAGTATTAATAATATTGTTTAAATCTATAGCCATCACAGTAACTGTACTTTCAAACCATCAACGTTTTGCTGTAATTTGATTCCAATTTTGTTTCACCACTTTACTGTATTTCCAAACATAAGACCGTTTGAGTTTTTCAGTTTAAACTGTTTCAATTAAAGATTAGTTGTAAAACACATGATTATTAAAAAATGTATTTATTTACTAAATTGGTACACTTTTTTGACAGTTTTCAAAAAAAAATTACAGTTTGACTTTTTAAAAGTCAAACTGTTTTCACTGTAAATATATTACCACATATTGACTTTATTAGTCAATCATTATAAACTAATGAGTAGTTAAATATTATTTAATAACCTAATTCAGTAAATAAATAATCTTTTAAAAACAGTATCAATTTTTTAAAACCTAAATAACTATTTCACTATTTTTACTGTATTTTATAACCAACCGCAACTTACTTTGTATAAGCAGTTGAATACCAACACCGACAAAGGAAAAGCAAAGTTGAACTACCAGAAAACACCAAATTCCTCCGGCGGCAATATGAGGCGTTTGGCAAGTTCCGGTATAGCAATAGGGTCCCGAAGATTTCGTCCCACTGAAAATTCAACACAAAGTCCTGTTAACATGGAAACAACACAAGGTAAATAAATTACATACATACATTGTTTAATTATTGAGTATATAATATTATTAACTTCTAAATGTTTAATTCAGAAACCTTCAAACAGAAAAACATTACACCAATAGGTAAAATAGATGCTGGTTTACGTAACATATCTGTTCGGGGGAGATGTCTTTCAATCTGGCATTCCCACCGTAAGAACGAACCACATAACCCATATTCGTTAGACTTGGTTCTGCATGATGATCAGGTATTTGCTGTCAATACATCACATAACTTTTTGCAGGACTTGATTTAATTAAACCATATTTAAATTTTTTTTTATCTAACAGAATGATCGAATCCAAATATGGATTAAAAAAGAGTTCATGCATAAGTTCGAGCCGCTCTTCGAGGAAGGAAAGTGTTATGAGATTTCAAACTTCGAAATTTATCAGAATACTGGAGTATAGGGGTGTGTATAAAAACCGGAAAACCGGAACCGAACCGGGACCGAACCGGAACCGGCACCGAACCGAACCGGAACCGGCTTAACCGGTCCGGTTCCCGGTTCTTAGATTTGATAAAAATTAACAAACCGGGTTTACCGGTTCCGGTCCCGGTTCGGTTCCGGTTTTTTCGGGTTTGGAACCGGCATTTAAATAGGTATATAGACTTACGAGTTTTCATATATATATGTCGAAATAATAGGTATGTAGGCTTTAAATAGAAACATATTTTTACTTGAAGCAGCCCGTGAACCCCCGCAAACATCATACTTTTATCTAAAGTACGCTAAAATATCTAAGTCATATACTTTAAGATGAAAATATGCACCGAAAATGTATAATCGGATGGCAAACACAAAAACCGGGTTTACCAGTTCTAAACCCGCTTGAAGACCGGACCGAACCGGAACCGGACCGGGCCCGGAACCGGTTTAACCGGTCCGGTTCTCGGTCCTTGAAATTTCTTTTTTTCGGTTACCGGGTTTACCGGTTCCGGTCCGGTTCGGTCCGGTTCCGGAACCGAACACATCCCTACTGGAGTATACCCTTTATTGCCACATAAGTATAAACTTGCATTTGGATTCAACACCACTGTTACGCGAATTGATCAGATTGATGACAATTTGTATAGTTTACTGCTAGAACCTTATACTGAGATTAAGTCGGCAGATCGTACTTATGCTGAAAAAGACTCTGTTGGTACGTCCTATTTATATTTTAAAATTTACTTCTATATAATTTATTTATCGCATGGATATATTTAATTTATGCATACTAATTTTTTGAAAGTTGTGAATGTTTTAGATGTTATTGGCTCTGTTGGGGGATTATGGAAATAGTAAAGGTTGCCACGCAAAGTGGTATGAAATTTCGACGTACTGTTGTGGTCGAGGATAACATGTACGTACTATTTACATAGATATTTAATTATATTTTCAATTATTATTAGATATTTATAAATAATTAATTAAATTAAAAAACAGGGGAGAACAGCTTTATTTAACATTTTGGGAAGACTGGGCCACGATGTGGAATGATTATGCAACCGATCCAGAAAAATTTGGACATTTTGTCGTGTTACTACAGCTTGGCAAAGTTAAGTACTTTAAAGGTATGATTTACTACCCATATATTTTATAAATATATTATATTGTTAATTGTTTTTGTTACACGACAAAATGCAGAGTCACCGGCGGTACATAATGCATTGTTCGGCACAAAGATAATTATTGATCAGAATCACCCCGCTATACTTGCATTTAAAACTGAGTGAGTAACATTTATTATTGTTAAATAAAGGGACGTGCTGAAAACCATAATTATTTTAACATTTGAGCTTGGTTCATTATTGTATTTCAGGGCCGAGAATCAAAAGGATTATGATCCTAACCAATTCAAAATTGAGTTCTTCACACCTGATGCTAAAGTGGTTACCGTATCCGATTTCTTTAATGGTTCGGTAAAAAGCATGGTGGGTCATATTCGTCAGGTGCAACAGGTATTTAAACCATAGTCCATAACTATGGTCAATAATACGTCTACATACGTATGATTTTATTAATTTTAATCTGACGTTATGAATAAATTATACAGGATTCCCACTGCATCGTCTTTGCAACCATTCATTGTGTTCACGAACAAATCGGATGGGCTTATATAGCATGCAAGGAGTGCAGCGAAAAGGTGAAAGTAAAGTCAGCAAATAATCGTCATACTACTTATGAATGCGATGACTGTGGGGCAAAGGGCACCGTTTCAAAGTAAGATTTCCTTTCACTGGCTAATATTTGAATCCCGTTTTATAGATAACACGTTTTTACCCATATTGTTACTGTTTATAATTATTTTTTTTAACAGGTTTAGGGTGGTTGTAACAATCATCAACGAGACTGATACGGCACAAGTTGTGTTTTTCAACAGCTATGTTCACAAGTTGACTGGCCTTACTGTATGGGACTTAATTGACAAATACGGAAAGGATCCTTCCAAGTATTATTATTATTATTATTATTATTATTATTATTATTATTATTATTATTATTATTATTATTATTATTATTATTATTAATATTATTGATATTATTATTATTATTATTATTATTATTATTATTATTATTATTTATTATATCGTTTTTCAACAATTTAACTAATTTTTTCTTCTTTTGTACTGAAAGCTTTGCCAAATGAGATACCAAATGCGGTTAGGAAACGTGGAAGACCGATCGGAAGAAAACCACTTACGCCGCTTAATGAAAGTATGTCATATTTTTTATCTAAAAAAACATAGATGTTTAGTAATTTAGTTATTTTACTACATTACTCAACAGAGCATACTTCGTTTTTTTTTTTTTTTTTTGCCCTAACTTTATATAATAGATTTGCTAGAAGATATAACTAAACGGCGTCCTGGAAGACCGGCGAAATATTCGACACCCCCCATCACTAAAGAATCTAAAGGTTTCTAATTTTTTGCCCAATCATAGCTTTTTAATTTTCTAATTTTCTTAAAATCCCAGCATTTAAAATCCCAGCATTTTAATTGTGATATTTTTGATATTGCGTAGGGTCCATCATTTATATCACCAATGCCTATGATAGCTCCACGTTTTGATCAATTATCATGTAAGTATAATGAATATCAAATTTTCCTAAATTTGATTGATTTTCTACTAAAAATTATATTCGCTGCTAAAAATGTTTAATTAGTTTTTATTAATGACTTTAATTAGGTCCACCGTTGAGTCAGTTTTATCGAAGTACCCATCCAATATATGGACTATGCGCAACACCACCACCTACCAAAACTCCATATGTACAGTTTGGAACTAATACAACTACAACAGAACCTTTGTCATATCCCGTTACTTCAAACAATCCCTTAATAAAAACAAACGGTATTTGTTTTTTTCTAAATTATTTTTAAAATATTTATAAAATTTCGTATGATATTTACTTACGTCATCTATTTTTCTCAGTCAGTGCAGTGTTAACCAACAAGACTTCAAGGTTCAACATCAATACACCTATAAATTTTGATTTATGTGAAAAAGGTTTGCAATTTCTACTTTCAGATGACACCTAATGTAAATATATTAACCATATATGTTATTATATAAGTACTTTTAATAATGTTTTGCCCTCATGATGTATAATAGGAGATTCTTCTAATGCAAAGGAAAAAAATATTAACAAAAAAGGAAAAAATTTGCGTCCGAGAATCTCACGTGGTTTGAAGTTTACCACCCCTAAGCAAGGAAATTAATCTGAGATACCACCACATGCATTTGTTGGAATTTCAAACGGTAAAAAATTCTATCATTAAAAAGTCCCTCGTTATAGAGGTAGATTATTATTTTTTTTCAGGAAACATTAAATTTGTAATCATAATTTTGTGTATTTTGTAGAATACCTTGACCATGGAGATCCTGATTTCGAATGCGCGTCTTGTGGTGCTATGGTTTGGAAAGATGAGAAGAACCGCGGACGTTCGCCTACAAACCCCCACTCATACTCAATTTGTTGTATGAGAGGTAAGGTTAAGCTGCCGGTTGACATGATCGAACCACCAAAATTGTTGAAAGATCTTATTACCAAACAGCACCCAAAGAGCGCTTCCTTTTTGACCAATATACGTAGATATAATATGATGTTCGCGTTTACTTCTATGGGTGCTAAGCAAGACGAGTCCGTTAACAATGGACGTGGCCCTTACTGCTTCAGGATAAATGGTGAAAATCCACATAGATTGGGAGACTTGATGCCCGAACCAGGGAACCGTCCTAAATTCTGTCAACTTTATATATATGACACGGAAAACGAGATTCAAAACCGGATACAAGCTGTTAGGTAAACAATCTATTTTAATTAACGATGTCGTTGCTAAATATAATTTAAAGTCTACATTTTCTTTAACTAATTTATATATTTTGTTACAGCAACCGCAGATGTGCATCAACATCGTCTAATGAGATAGATGTTGAGCTTACTACCCAGATACGTGACATGCTTGATTCGATCAATCCATTGGTAGAGAAGTTTCGGATGGCCGCCCGATCGATAAGGTCTTCAAATGACAGTAACATTAAGCTCCGACTTATTGGCAGCAGGTCACGAGACGGTAGGAACTACAATCTACCAACTTCATCCGAAGTAGCAGCTTTGATTGTTGGTGATTTCGAAGATACAATAAATCCTAGGGATATTTTCGTACAAAGGCAAAACGGAAAAATTAAAAAAATCAGCGAGCTGCACGTACTATACCTAGCATTGCATTACCCTTTGTTTTTCCCCTATGCAGAAGATGGGTACCGTACTGATGTCTACCACCAAGGCGTGACTGATTTTAATGAAAAAAATAAAGGCACGCGAGTGTCAATGAGGGAGTGGTTCGCTTACAGATTACAAGACAGGAGAAATCAATTCTCCATGATACTCAGTGGTAGGCGATTGTTACAGCAATTTTGTACCGACGCATTGACAATGGTTGAGGCTGAGAGGATGAGATACATTAAAACACAGCAAAAAGATTTAAGAACTGAGACGTATGCGAGATTGGCTACCATATCCGCCCAAAATCAGGATAATGGTAATGTATTACGTGGTAAGAAGTACGTGCTACCGTCGTCATTTACCGGAAGTCCAAGGTATATGATGCAGAATTATTTAGACGCCATGACGATATGTAAGTTTCACGGTTATCCTGATTTATTCATAACCTTCACGTGTAACCCTAATTGGCCCGAGATTGCGCGTGAAATGGCCAAGAAAGGTTTGAAATCTGAAGATCGTCCGGATATTATATCTAGAGTCTTTAAAATTAAGCTAGACTGTCTACTAAAAGATTTGAAGGAAAATCATACTTTCGGCCACGTAAAAGGAGGTAAACTTCAACACATATACTTTTAGCTTATTTTTTAAACGTATAAACATAAATATATATGATTTAATTTATTTATATTTTTCCTAATTCGCAGTTGTTTACACCATTGAGTTCCAAAAGAGGGGTCTTCCACGTTGCCACATATTATTGTGGCTCGAGGCACGAGACAAGATAACTGCTGCGTCAAAAATAGATGAATTTATATCAGCCGAGATACCCGACAAAGAACAGGATCCTGAATTGTACCAGATAGTCACCGATCAGATGATGCATGGCCCGTGCGGTGCTGAAAACCCAAGATGCCCTTGCACTGTCAATTTCAAATGTACGAAAAAATTCCCAAAACAGTTCAACGAGTCAACTGTCATCGATGACAATGGATACGCAATCTATAATAGGAGAAATGACGGAATTACTGTACGAAAAAGTGGAATAGATTTGCACAATGGTTATGTCGTTCCCTACAATCCAGGTTTGCTGAGGAAATACCAGTCTCATATAAACGTAGAATGGTGCAACCAAGTTGGTTCCATAAAATATCTGTTTAAGTATGTGAACAAAGGACCAGACAGGGGTTACCGTTGCTGTGGAGGGAGAAGAGATCGACGAAATTAAAGATTATTATGATTGTAGGTATCTTTCAGCCTGTGAGGCAACCTGGCGTATATTTCAGTTTGATATTCATAAAAGGACGCCTTCAGTAGAATGGTTGCCTTTCCATTTAGAGAATGAACAGCCTGTAATTTTTGATGCAAGGGAGAGTATAGATTACGCGTTAGACAAGTCATCTGTAAACGAAACCAAGTTTATAGCGTGGATGGAACTAAACGAGAAAGATCTATACGCCCGCAAACTCCTGTATGTTGAGATCCCCCAGTTTTACGTTTGGAATCAGCAGCAACGCATTTGGAACAAAAGACAAAGAGGAAACACCCTAGGCCGTATACATCATGTCCCCCCCTCATGGGGTGAACTTTATTATTTACGTGTATTACTAAACAAGGTGGAAGGTCCGAGAAGCTGGGATGATCTCAGGGAATGGCGCGGTGTTATTTATCCGTCATATAGAGACGCGTGTTTTGCCCGTGGGCTCCTACAGGACGACAAGGAGTACATTGATGGGTTGTTGGAAGCAAGTTTTTGGGGAATGGGTGATTATCTACGTTCTTTCTTTGTCATGCTACTCATGACTGATAGTATGTCTCGACCTGAGTTTGTCTGGGAAAAAACATGGCATGTTTTGGCAGAGGATGTGTTAATCGTTGAACGAAGGAAGCGTAACGATCCAGGTAATACTGAAAAAAAAAAACTCACTCAATTTAATTACTACTTTTTTCATAATTTATTTATATTGTTTTATAATCTTATCGTTTATTAATGCAGATTTACAACTTTCTGACACACAGAGGATGAACATATGTCTTACGTATATTGAACACATGTTGCTATGTAATAACAAGAGTTTGAAGTCTTTTTCAAACATGCCATATCCGGATGAACAATACACGATGGAAAATTACAACCGGTTAATACATGATGAGGAATCGTACAACAGAGACGAACTCCGCGAGCAGCATCAAACTCTTTATGCCAGCCTTACATCAGAGCAGAAACGTATCTACAGAACAGTCATGGACGCAGTTAATAATCAAAAGGGCGGAATGTTCTTCGTATATGGTTACGGCGGTACTGGGAAGACTTAACTATACAAAAGTATGTCTGTTGCATTACGTTCCCAAGGGTCAATAGTATTGAATGTTGCATCAAGTGGTATTGCGGCCCTTTTGTTGGACGGTGGTAGGACGGCTCATTCCAGGTATGCGCGTACTTATTATACTCGAACAAAACACCTTTAATATTTAATGTTGGCACCTTTTATATAAATTGCTAATTTTGTACCCTGTTCAGGTTTGCAATTCCTATTAATGTGGTGGAAGATTCGTTGTGCCACATATCAGCTGATGGTGACCTTGCTGAGTTGATACGAAAAGCCAAGCTGATTATCTGGGACGAGGTACCAATGATTAACAGATATTGTTTCGAGGCGTTTGATAGAACCCTGAGAGACATATGCAGGCAGGACCCTTCAACACCGTCAAAATCTGTATTCGGTGGAAAAGTTGTTTTGTTTGGTGGTGATTTTCGGCAGATTCTTCATGTTATTCCAAACGGTTGTAGGCAAGACGTGGTACATTCGACTATCAATGCTTCATATCTTTGGGACCACTGCACTGTCTTGAAATTAACAGTAAACATGTGTAACATTCGTCCCACATTGGTTGGAGAGGGGAACACAACACTCTTTATAAGGGTGTGGATACCTCTCTTAGCATGAGGCCTTTTGGGTGGAAGTGGTCCATACCAAGAATAAAACCGTGCGCCGGTGGGCAAAGCGGACAATATTATGCTACGGGGTTCTGGGATGTTACAAGTGGTATCAGAGCCAGACCCGGACCGATGTGCACAACGGGGGCGTTGTGTCCCAAGGGGAGGGGAATTGTAACATTCGTCCCACATTGGTTGGAGAGGGGAACACAACACTCTTTATAAGGGTGTGGATACCTCTCTTAGCATGAGGCCTTTTGGGTGGAAGTGGTCCATACCAAGAATAAAACCGTGCGCCGGTGGGCAAAGCGGACAATATTATGCTACGGGGTTCTGGGATGTTACAACATGAGGCTTGGTTCGGGAGCATCTGATGTTGAAAGAAAAGAAATAAAGGAGTTTGCAGATTGGATACTCGATATTGGCAACGGCACTATAGGTATGTATTTAAAGTATTTGTAAATTTTTATAAACCGTAGCATTAGACTTTTTACTTATATGAATTTTTTTGATATTATCTAAACACAGGTGGGGAAAATGATGGTGAGTCGTCAGTAGAGTTCCCGGATAACATGCTGATTCCAGCATCTGATGATAACGTTGGGGCTATTATTGCAGAAACATACCCTCAGTTGCAAGATAATCTATGGCAGCCCAACTTTTTTCAAGATAGAGCCATTCTTGCTCCCACGCATGAAATGGTTGACCTCATAAACGAACGTATGCTGTCATTAATTCCCGGAGAAGAAAAGAAGTACGATTCATCGGACTCGGTTTCCGCTGCAGATGAAGATGATACTATGTTTAACCTTGATCTTTACACCACTGACTTCTTGAACAGCATAAAAATGTCAGGTGTCCCGCAGCAACTCCTGAAGTTAAATATTGGCGCTCCGGTAATGTGTATGCGGAATATTGATCAGAAAGCTGGATTGTGCAACGGAACCAGACTTCAGATTTTACGAATGGGGGTAAATATAATCGAGGGTAAAATCATATCTGGCGGCAAGGTAGGTACAATTTGCGCTATCCCTCGAACGGTTATTAGCCCTTCCGACAACAAGATGCCTTTCAAATTGAATCGGAGGCAATTTCCTGTTCAGGTATGCTTTGCTATGACCATTAACAAAAGTCAAGGCCAGACGTTGTCTCAGGTTGGGTTGTTTCTGCAAAAACCGGTATTCTCGCATGGCCAGCTTTATGTGGCCGTATCACGAGTTAAGAACAAGAAGGGATTGAAGGTCATTTGTTGTGACATAGATGGGAATTATACTAATTCGACAGCAAATGTAGTATACAAAGAAGTCTTATTTCGTTTGTAGATTTTTATGTAACATTTTTTTATGTATCGATTATTCTATCAATTCATCACTACAACTACAACATGATTATGTCATTTTTAAAAATATCATGATTTTGTTCGTAATATTCTACAAAATAAATTTTGAAGCATACCCGCCCATCGGGCGGGTTATGTAGCTAGTAGTGTATATGCATCTTCCTAATGCATGTAGTTATGATTAGTCATTTAAGTTGTACTACTTTTGTATTTTACAATTTGACTTTATTAGTCAACGGCAAGTTAAAACAATTTAATTAATCATTTAAGTTTGACTACTTATGTATTTGACAATTTGACCTTATTAGTCAAAATATTAAAAAAGTGGGTTGCAACTGTTAATTTTATGTAGATAATTTTTTTTTAATTCTTTTATGTTTTGTTGTTATTGATTTTGATTTAATGGTTAGTGTTTTTGATTTATTCAAACAGAAAAATGAAATCAGAAGAAAACTGCATAATACAAATTGACTACGTACGGCTGGTAATGTATATCCCATGATTTTTAGTTTTTTATATTTAGTTATTATTGTTTTTATTTGTCCAAACAAAAAAATAAATATTATTGAATTATGTTTTTTTATGTTTACTGTTATTTTTAATATCTAAATAAATTTGTTTATTTCTTATCGATTTTTTCAAAATATTTATAAATTTACTTCATTTTTTTTTCTAATGCAGCAGTTTATAATGTATATTTACAATTTTTTTGACTTTTACAAATATTCTTAATCCATAAAGTTTTATTTAGTCATTTAAATTTGACTATTAATGTATTCGACAGTTTAACTCTATAAGTCTACAACATGTAAAAAATCTTCCATTTAACCTAAACTACGAAGTATTAATATTTATATTTTTAAATAGAAATAGTATATTACTTACATCAAATTATAATACTGTTACCATACCTTAATTCAATGTTAATATCATAATCCTTAATAGCGTGGAAGCCTATGTTCTTCGTTATATTTACATACATGGAAGATAACTTATTTGTTGAGCTCTCATGTTTCACAGTGTGGAGCCCTCATTTTTCACAACTTATTAAATGTCTGATTATGAGATTATCAGCCGTCCAAAAAATTAAGGGAAATAATTTATATATCACATAAGTTATTTCACCCACCAAAGTATATAAAAATTAAAGCAGACAGTACAAACATACTAAAACACAAGTTATGATGAAGGAAATAATTTATGTGGTACATATATCGTCACCTAGAAATCAATCATCAATAGAGATGTAATATGGGTGGGATGTAATATGCTTTAGGGATGTAATATGGGTGGGTCATATGCTTTGGGTGAGTATATTTAACCCAAATCTTTTCTTTATATATATCAAACTTTAAATTATACTCTGACCCATTTTATTGACTTTTACCCAACAATATTTAGTTGTTTACCCAACTTATTTAATATTTATTTTTTATTATTAAATTAAGTAAAATGAATAAATTGAGTTATATGTATTACTCCTTTTGTAAAATTACTGGCACCGTTTGTGACCTGACTCAAGCTTAAAATTGTAGCCTGTAAATTAATAGTTAAGTTTAAAACAATATTTGTTGGGAAATTAAGATTATTAAAGTGATTATGGATACCGCAAAAATGTAAAAACATGTAATATTATATTCTGATATATCCAAGTCATTGTCTTTTATTCTGAATTACCTTTTGACCAAATGAACATCTGCAAAATGTTAAAAGAGGTTGAATAAAGACAGTAAAAAACCTTTTACTCATCATAGTAATTTTAGATAATATTTTTTAGTATGTTTATAATTGACATGGGTTAACCCGCCGCTTCAACCGGTTGACTCGTCACCCGCCTATCATACCGGGTCGACTAAAAACCCGGGTTTTAAAACATTGAATTGTTGCACCTGACCACAATTACATTTATTTATTTTTATGTTACTTTTAAGGGTTAGTGTTAATGGTTAATGTTTTAATTCTTCGTTTTTTATTAATATATGTTAACTCTTAAACTTTTTTTATACAATGATTGTGTTTTTTTTTTTTTGAACGGCAAGTTAGTAAGTTAGTAGTTCGATATATGCAGTGACATCCAAGCGGGCAGTATGCATTCCTCGAACATATCTCCTTTTGTGGGGAATAAACCCCACCACCTTTTATTCTCCTAAAGAATGCTCCCAACAAGTCTTGAACCCAAGACCTCTTGAAAGCAAACTCCCAAGGCAACCCTTGGTGGCCAATTGATCTAGACCAATTGGTTAATGATTGTGTTTGTAGGTGTACATGTGTGGATTTGGCGTGTTTTGATTGAAACCCAACCATAACCGAATTATTTGATCCATTCGTTTATAATATAAATGTTACACCAAATATTATAGAACTTTCTTTTAATATTTGTCATTTTTTTCTTGAAAATCTCTTAAGTATTGTAGAATTTAGTTTTGGAATAACAATGTACAATATAGAAGCATTGTATAATTTCTTATCGTATATTTAACAATCATACAATTACCAATTTATATTTTATACAACTTATGTTTAGTAAATTGACGACAACACGTGATTTTCACGGGTCATAACCTAGTTAATTAATAAAAGGGAGAAAGTTTAACTTTATGACTACCACTCAGTCAATCACATCGTTTTCAAGCAACGGTAGGCCCCACAGCCTGACAACATAATTTTACTTTGATGTGCTTTTAGAGCATCCAATGGTTAATCTCTCAAAAGCTTATTATTTTTGTCATATCAACATTCCACTAACCAAAAACCATTTCCTAAATAACATCTCCAATGGTTAACTCCAAAAAGCTTTTCCTTTTACAAAATTTCTAATTTAGCTTAATCTATCTCAATGTTTTATAAATACCCCCTATATATAATTTGACAATTGTTTGAAATCTTACTAAATATAATATTTTTTAAAATATTTTCATACAAAAATATTGTAATAATTAGCATTAGATATTATATAATTTATTTATTAACTAATAAAAATATAATAAAGAATTTATATATTATATATCTAAGGTTTAAATGAAATGTTATTAAACATAGAGGATTAAAAAATACAAACATTGAAAGTAAGTTAAAAGCTTAGTAGAAAAAAAGTCATTGCAATAAAGATTTTAGAAAATCTAGTTATTCCAATGGTAAAAAGTCTTGTAAAGACTTATTGTAACCCATTACTTAGAGCATCTCATATAAAAGTTTTTGTAAAGCTTATTACTATTTAAATAAGTCTTTGGATGATGATTTTTTGCTATTAGACTATTAGAGTGAAGGGCTTTCTTAAAAGCTTTTTTCAATGACTTATTTTTCCATAACCTCTTAACTATCTTTCAATGTTTGATTTATTTAGTCCTCATATTTACTAATTTTATATTTTAAACCATACATGAATTTATATATGAATTCTTTATTATTTTTATAACTATAAATGATAAGTTTGTTTTATATTAATATTGTTTATAAAGAACAAGAATAGTGATTAGTTTTGTTATTTTGTGGTATGTTAAGTATTATAAAATACTATAAAAATTGTCAAATTATATATGAGGGGCATTTATAAAACATTTGAGATACATAAAGGTAAACTAGTAATATTAATAAGAAAAAGTTTTTTGAAAGGTTAACCATTGAAGATAATTTTTTGAATAGGTTTTTTGTTAGAGCATCTCCATTCTCCAATGGTAGCTTTTTTAAAAGCTTATTATTATTTGAATAAGTCTTTGGATGACTTTTTACCCATTGGAATAACTAGCTTTTTTAAAAGCTTATTCAAAGACTTTATTTCTACTAACCTTTTAATGTACTTTAAAAATTTGTCTTTTTTAGTCCTCTATGTTTAATAGTTTTTTATTTTAATCTATAGATATATTATACATAAATTCTTTATTATATTTTTATTAGTTAATAAATAAATTATATAATATTTAATGTCAATTATTATAATTTTTTTGTATGAGATATTTTAAAAAATATTATATGTAGTAAGATGTTATAAAAAGTGTCAAATTATATAAGGGGTATATATAAAACATTTAAGATAGATAAAGGTAAATTGAAAATATTATTAAAGAATTTTTTTTTTTTTTGAAAAGGTTAACCATTAGAGATGCTATTTATGTAGAGGATTTAGGTTAGTAGATTGGTTAAGGTTAACCATTGGGGATGCTCTAAAAGAAACATGTTAAACATAATCATTGTTAATTAGTTTGCATGTCTTCCGCTCTTTTTATTTTTTCTTTATTTATTAGGATAGTTGATGTGGCAAAAGTAATAAGTCTTTGTGAGGTTATGTAACGACCCGAAATTTGTAAATAAATAAATTGTATAAAAAATATGATAAATAAGGATAAATCGTTTAAAGAACGTAGGAATTGGTTTCGTGTCATTTGGACACTGTATGAGAAAGTTACGGGCGAAACCGGGGCGAGACAACAACCGAAAAATGCAGCTCTGCTGCATAGGAGAGTTAGCGCCGCGAACTCGGGATAACGATCGGGAACTGTCTTCAGCGGATTTGGCTCTTGTGCGTGAAGTAGTTCACGAGTTGATAACGATCGCTAAGTTTGCGTGTGGGGGAAAGTTAGCGACGCGAACTTAGTTCGCGCCGTGAACTATGGTCGAGCAGCTTTAAGTCGGGTTTTGGCTCATTTGATGCCATAGCAAAACCCTAGTTTCTTCTTTGGCAATTTTCGAGCTTAGAGACTGATTGAGGTCGAATCCTTCACAAATCTTTGGTAGATTTCACTCCTAGTTGAAGATTAAAGGCATTTGGTGAGGTCTTGGAAGGTTGACCGAATTGTGAAGCAAGGAAACTGACGTAAGGAATACGGTTGGAGCATTTTATTGCTAAGGTGAGTACGTGTGGACTTTACTGAGTACATAGCTAAATGAAGTATTTTGATTACTTATGAACGGTCTATTTAATGTTTGTCTAGACTTATTATGTGTTGAGTTAGTATATATTATTGATAATATTTAACTAACTTGTTTGATGACTGATGTGATAGCCGAAGGCTTTAACTGGCATAACTGATAGAGTTATGATTAGAGATAGATGGTGGTGACGCGGGCGTGATCCCGGTCACTGAGACGAGTGTACATATGTTTGTACACTAAGCACACGGGTGCTTCTAGTTCGCATATGTTTGCGTGCTAGGTGATCTAGGAATCTAATGCATATATGTTTATGTATTAGGTTCGCTTGTGTTCTAATACATATATGTTTATGTATTAGATATGACTGTGTTCTAGTACATATATGTTTATGTACTAGATATGTATGCTAAGAAAGCAGGACCGATAGAGTCACCATAGAGTGACTAAGATGTGTTGGTAAAATATAAATATGTATTTATATACGTTGTGATACTTGATATTATTGGGGTCTAAACCCATGTAGCTCACGAGACATTTTTGCGTCTCACGTACTCCTTGTTTGTTGCTATGTACTCAGGTTCTGGATCGAGGATTTAGGTGCGCATGGAATGAGATATGCGGGGCCTAGAGTAGAAGATCATTAGAGCGGATTGTGCTTAACCTTGGTTTTGATATATTTTATAACACCAAACCTCTTACTCTGATTTTCATATCAAAGAGTTTTTGTAAATCCGTGTTTTGGAACTGGTCTTCTATTTATAAAAATGATTTATTTTGGGCAAATGTTTTGTATTAAAAATTGAGGTGTTATAACTTGGTATCAGAGCTACTGTTTAAGTGAATTAGGTTGGATGTCCATCCTAGTCTTAGACTGTAGCGTTAGGAATATAAGATTCCTTGAGATCGATAGGTTGACCTTGAGACTTTATGTTAAGTTTAGGGTTGAACCTAGAGGACCTATGAAAGTTGATGTGATTATGGATATAGAGTCTTATGCGACCATTGGATTGTACAAGAGGTACTAAATGTTTAATGTCTTTCGTATAGTCTTGATCGAAAGAAATGGTGAACACTCGTCGAAGTGGGAAAGCCCTGGAAATCCGGGAGGAAGAGATACATCATGTCGAGAGGGTTGAACAAAAAAGTCAACCATTGATGCATCGAGTGGATGAGTCGGAGGTGGGAGCTAATAAGACTCCGGTAACCATGGCGGATCTCCAAACTTTTATAGATCAAATCAAAGGGACGGTGGCCGATGAAGTGCACCGCATTATTGGAAACCGTGAGAGGTCGGGAGGAGATCGCGAATCCGAGGCTAAGTCGGATGAGAGAACCGGTGGTGGTGGCACCCGAGTGGAGAAATCCTCCACGGGTGGTTGTAGTGATGCTAGGGCACAACCCGATGAAAAAGATGGTTGTTCTTTTAAGACTTTCATGGCTTGTAAGCCAAATGTATACACGGGTAGTTTGGACCCGAAGGTGACTATGAGGTGGATCCGAGAGACCGAGCGGGTCATCGGAAGTAGCAAGTGCAAGAAATCCGATATGGTGACGTACGCGTCACAATTGCTAAAAGAGGATGCTATGGTGTGGTGGGACATAGTCTATGAGACCCTCGGGAAGGAGGTGATAGAGAGAATGTCGTGGGAGGGGTTTACCACGAGATTGAGAAAGAAGTTTTGTCCCGAAAGGGATTTGGAGAAGATGCATGAGAAGTTTGTGACCCTAAAGAAGGGCGATATGACGGTCAAGGAGTACTCGAGGGAATTCACGGGATTACTCCCGTTTGTTGCTAAGACCTACTCCGAGGAGAGGTTGAGAGTGGTTAGGTATGCTAGCGGGCTACCTTGGGATTATCAATTGGAGGTGAAGAGGGTGGTCACGCTAGATGAGGCCATTAGTGCCGCCCGAGGTGTGGAAGAGGTGAACGAGGCAAGGGTTGCCGAGAGGGCCTATGTGGGCGAGAAGAAGAAAGCCGAGAGTGGCTCGAGTAATTTCAAGAAGGGGAAGTTCACGTCGAACTTCTCTAGGCAAGGAAGTGTAGCCTCGTGCAAGAGGTGTGGGGAGAATCATACCGGCGAATGCCGTGGGGAACCGAAGATTTGCCATGATTGTGGCAAGACGGGGCACTTGGCCCGGGATTGTAGATCCAAACCGGAGGCCGAGGTTGAGTGTTACTCATGCCACGAAAAAGGGCATTATAGTCACGTGTGCCCGAAGAAGAAAACCGAATCACTTGGTTCCACGTCGCAAAAGAAGGTGGAACCGGCGAAGGTGAAGGGACGATCCTTCCAACTCACCCGAGAGGAAGCAAAGGAGGCGCACGATGGGGTGTCAGGTACTTTATCCGTTAACTTGTTGTCAACTTAAATATATATCGTAGAATCGAGTCCTACTTAATTGTTTGTGTCTCATGAGTTTGGTAGAAAGATAGATTGTGTCGATCGAATGGTTAGATGAAAAATGTGAAAACGAAGGTAAATGGGAAAACCTCAATGGTAGAACGTGTTATTAGAAGTTGGGAGTTAGAAATAAATGGGGAAAAGTTTAAAGGCAATTTAAAGGAAACTTGACGTGGTTATCGGTGTGGATTGGGTGGGTATGCACCGAGCCAAGATATTATGTGATCATAGCTTAACAGTTGGATTGCCGCGTGAATCAGTGATCATAGAAATTTAAGATAAGTTGTATGATGTGAATATTCATTGGAGAATAATCTTTCCGGTTATTTATGTATATGAAAATTTAGATTTTTGGAAAGAATTTTGAGCCGTAGTGTCGTATGTGGTAAGGAAGTAAAGGTTGATGTTAATAAGTAGTATAAAAGGTCGGACCGCGAGGTCGGTGAATATCGGTATCAAGCGAATGATAGTATAATGAAGTACTAAGTCTTGGTATGAAATTTTTGTTTGGATGAGAATTATAGATATAGAAACCTTGAAAATGGAACTTGGATATTCGGCGAGAACCCGGATGAGTAATGTAATTATACTATACGTGAATGGTAAAGGAAAGAATGACTAAGGTAGGGTGATACCTTAGAATTTAGAAATGGAAAATATGTGGAAAAGAATAAGTGTCGGAAATGAAGAATTTTGATCGTTGAAAACGGTTGAGTAAAGGTTGGCACATAGCCATAGCAAGACTTGTGACGGGGTTGATGGATTCAACATTAAGGGTAAAAAGACAGTTATTGGTAAAAGGTCATGATAATGGTATGAAAATATGTGACATAGTGTAGTGTAAGACTACGATTGGGAAAAGAATATTCCTAAGTCCCACGATGTGAAAAGATAGAACATCGGGTCTTGGGCCATTGGTTGCTACATCATGGGTTGTAAGTGTGGGCCGGAGTCGAATGTTTGACTCAAGGATGATTGAATTGGCCGGTGAATTATGTCTAATAGAATGTAGTGGTAACTACTCCGGCGGTGTCAAAAGACTCGGAAATTGGTAAGGAAATGAACCGGTTAAGGGCGGTTAATGTGTAAGTGAAACGGTAAATAACAATTAGAGAATGTTATTAGTTACCGGCGGGGTACAATGCATGTGCATTATGTGATGGCCTTGGAAGGCATATAATAATGGAAAGATGATATTATATGAAATGTGCTAAGTAGTATGTCCAATAGGAGACATGTGAATAGGAAAGAAATCGATAATGCGATTTTATGGGATAGGTGCTAGAATGCATGATGAATGATTTGATGATCGAATGGGTAAGATAGTAGCAAGGCTACACGATGCGGAAGGATGAATGTCAGATGACATTGGCGTGGCATATGCATATGTTTGTATATGTGCACTATAGAGGTGTTCATATGTTATTGGTGTGACATATACATATGTTTGTATATGTGCATGATGATGATGTTTAGATGGTATTGGTGTGGCATATACATATGTTTGTATATGTGCACGATTAAGATGATTGGACGGCATGTGTGTGCACGGTAGAGGTGCTTAGATGAAACTAGCAGGATAAATATGTATACTCATGTATGTAGGTGCTCATGAGCGAGTATAACGAATGTAGAACCATGTGGTTAATGATGTATTACTATTATGTTATGGTAAATGAGGACATGGGTCGAAATGCGGGTTGCATTTAGGTCATGTAAATGAGTGTGGGGGGGGGGGGGGGGATGCCTACGATTTATAGAATAGGAGGAAAGAGAAACTCCTAGTGAGCAAATTGTCGGTTGATAACCAAAGTATGGTAAACTTGTATGAAATAGTGGAATATGTTGCGATAGGAGAACTAATTCCGGTAATTGAGAATAAGAGTTATGAAATTGATTTATGTGATGCAAAGATGGTTGAAAGAAAACCAAGTGATAGTGTGAGTGACCAAACGTTGGTCAAGAATCGGTGAAGGTCGATGTGACCATATGTGAATGTAAGACTCTTGGATAATTGGGGAGGAATTGAAAGTGTGGAAAATCGGGGACAATTGTTAAGGGGACAATAATGAGTAGAGCCGGAAGTGATATATTAGTGATGGTGCCCCGTGAGTATGAAATTGGTTAGTTGTAAGGGGTATGGTTGACTTCACAAAAAAAAAATTTAAGGTTGACCAATTTGTGATTGGTTGACTTAGTCAAAGATGGACTTTGACTTTCGTTATGAGCGGTTAGTGAATGTTGAGGGCATAAAGTATCGATTGTATGTATGTGAAAGGATTAATGGAATAGTCGAAATAGTTGTAGTCGGATTATACGACCTTGACCCGTTTGGGTGTTGTTAAGATTGAATTTGGTGATCGAGTATATGATTGTAGATAGATCATAAATTAAAGGTAAATTGTAAAGGAAAGGAGGATTTATGGGATCCTTTAACGAGAAGGGAAAATGTTAAAGTATAGTTGACTTTGTCCTTAAGTCAAGGGTTAGACGATGTTGGAATAAGGCATCTTGGTCGGATCTAGACTTTGACATTTGTGTTGGTCAATTATTTGGTTGTAATGTGTGGGTCATGTCATTTCTATGTATATAAAATGATCGGTTAAAGGATTGAAAGTCTTGCGGTCGGTATTGTGCAATTTTGGTCCATTTGGGCACTAAAGGCTTAAGATTGATTTTTGACCCGTTTGGATCTAACGTTGAATGTTTACATACATATTGTTGACTAATTCGGAATAAGAAAAGTTTGACGATAATAACCACGGGAGAATGAGAATGGATACTCGGTAGAATGCGGATTGGAAATTTTTGAGTGATTCCGAGGACGCAATCCTTTTAAGGGGTGAATAGTTGTAACGACCCGAAATTTGTAAATAAATAAATTGTATAAAAAATATGATAAATAAGGATAAATCGTTTAAAGAACGTAGGAATTGGTTTCGTGTCATTTGGACACCGTATGAGAAAGTTACGGGCGAAACCGGGTCGAGACAACAACCGAAAAATGCAGCCCTGCTGCATAGGAGAGTTAGCGCCGCGAACTCGGGATAACGATCGGGAACTATCTTCAGCGGATTTGGCTCTTGTGCGTGAAGTAGTTCACGAGTTGATAACGATCGCTAAGTTTGCGTGTGGGGGAAAGTTAGCGACGCGAACTTAGTTCGCGCCGTGAACTATGGTCGAGCAGCTTTAAGTCGGGTTTTGGCTCATTTGATGCCATAGCAAAACCCTAGTTTCTTCTTTGGCAATTTTCGAGCTTAGAGACTGATTGAGGTCGAATCCTTCACAAATCTTTGGTAGATTTCACTCCTAGTTGAAGATTAAAGGCATTTGGTGAGGTCTTGGAAGGTTGACCGAATTGTGAAGCAAGGAAACTGACGTAAGGAATACGTTTGGAGCATTTTATTGCTAAGGTGAGTACGTGTGGACTTTACTGAGTACATAGCTAAATGAAGTATTTTGATTACTTATGAACGGTCTATTTAATGTTTGTCTAGACTTATTATGTGTTGAGTTAGTATATATTATTGATAATATTTAACTAACTTGTTTGATGACTGATGTGATAGCCGAAGGCTTTAACTGGCATAACTGATAGAGTTATGATTAGAGATAGATGGTGGTGACGCGGGCGTGATCCCGGTCACTGAGACGAGTGTACATATGTTTGTACACTAAGCACACGGGTGCTTCTAGTTCGCATATGTTTGCGTGCTACGTGATCTAGGAATCTAATGCATATATGTTTATGTATTAGGTTCGCTTGTGTTCTAATACATATATGTTTATGTATTAGATATGACTGTGTTCTAGTACATATACGTTTATGTACTAGATATGTATGCTAAGAAAGCAGGACCGATAGAGTCACCATAGAGTGACTAAGATGTGTTGGTAAAATATAAATATGTATTTATATACATTGTGATACTTGATATTATTGGGGTCTAAACCCATGTAGCTCACGAGACATTTTTGCGTCTCACGTACTCCTTGTTTGTTGCTATGTACTCAGGTTCTGGATCGAGGATTTAGGTGCGCATAAATTGAGATATGCGGGGCCTAGAGTAGAAGATCATTAGAGCGGATTGTGCTTAACCTTGGTTTTGATATATTTTGTAACACCAAACCTCTTACTCTGATTTTCATATCAAAGAGTTTTTGTAAATCCGTGTTTTGGAACTGGTCTTCTATTTATAAAAATGATTTATTTTGGGCAAATGTTTTGTATTAAAAATTAAGGTGTTACAGGTTAACCATTGGGGATGCTCTTATAGATTTAGTCAGACATTTCATCAATCACATGGCATGCAGTAAATTTTGTCAGACATCTCAGTCAGACATTTCACTACATCTAGCCAATTTCGAATTTTTAATAGTTGTGAATAAGCTATCAACTTGAGAAGTATAAGTCATAATTAAGAATCAAAATTTACAAAATTAATTATGGAAATTTAAAAGGAAAGAAACTAAATTTATGGAATACGCACAGACAAAGAGTAGCACTTGCTTCAACATTCCGTTAGATGCATCTTTGCTGCATGAATTTAAATGGGATGAAATCAAGAAATCGAGAACTTGAATTAGAAGCACGAATACTTATAGGATGAAAAGAGAAAGACTTAAGAATCCTAGAGAAGAGATCGGGATGAAGAACGGGAGACATATTAATGGAATCCACGGAAAGAAATTGAAGCAACAGCATGCCGAGTAACATAAGGCGGGACTTCTTCTTCTTCACCTACTAAGCCATTAGAGATGGCTAAGAATTTTAGAGCTAATCAATTGCAACATCCATTTTTATTTACTCGCCATTAGAGCACATCCAACGGCTGCGTTAGTGGGTTTGTCCCTCAAACTGGCGGGACCAAATCATTGGCACCAAGCCATGAGTTGGTCCGCCAGTGGAACTTGCGCCAGTGTAGAGACGAGAGGAAGAGGTCTCGTGAGTTGTAATGTGTAGGCCCAAAGGGGTATTTTATGTGTGTGTGGTTTTTGTAATGATGGGCCCCAAAAAATTAAAGGGAAGAGGTATTGTTGGCATAGGTACGTCAGTTTCATGTGGGTTGGAGGGTGAGCTGACGGTATCAGTTTGTGTAACGGTTGGGAGTGGTCTTAGTGATTTGCTAATTTTTCGGGAATTGATGTTAATCAAATGCGCGCAGTTATTTAGCAATTAAGTTAATTGCTGAATTTTCGCTCTTGACGTTAATATTCGGTTTCATAAAAAAGTTGCTGAAACAGATTTTTGTTGCACAACTGGACTAATATTGCATACGTGGCTGACAGAAAACCAGTCCATGTCAGCATTGACATGGATTAGCTGATGTGGATAGGATGACATGGTGAAATTCAAAATTATTTTGCTTTAATATATAATAACTAGCCTATAACCCGTGATAAATTATGGGTGGCTTGTAAAAGAATTCATAAAATTTTCAATATATTTTCCATTAATTAAAGAGTGAATATATCACAGTCGAAAAATATATTAAAATTTACAAAAATAAAATTTACAATAAATGCAAACTCCAGAACCACTTCCAAAATTACCATAATAAGCACATATGGAAACTCAAATACGATATAACACAACCAAAGTGAAACTTACTTAGAAACATGAGATGAAATAGAATCCAGACCATTGAAATCTCTACTATATATAATAGAGGAATGTCTTTCTACATTTAGCAGGTCTTAAGACAGGCCTACCATTTCTAGAAGGTCTTAAACCCACATCATAATTGAAAAAAAATAAAAAAATTTTAACAGGTTTCGAACTTGGGCTCTCTAGAAACACATTCATGAACCTTACCACTACACCACATCAAATATTTGGTACACAAACCAAAACACTAACCCACTATGCTTTGAATGTGCAGACGGAAATCATTAAAACCATTAAATATTATACGTTTTTTACTTTTATTTTTAGAAAAGCCTTAAATACCATAATCAATTATGGTCATTTAAACGTTTATGGTCATTTAAACGTTTATGGTCATTTAAACGTTTATTTGTTTCCTATTAAAACGTACGTTTTAACATCAATTTCCGATCAAAACATGCGTTTTAAAATAACTGTGATAGATAATTTGAAAGGCATTCTAAAAGACAATTGTAAACGGTCTTTCATGTTTTGCGTTTTAAAATTGGCATTCTAAAACGAATTTCCTATCAAAACATGGGACCTCCATCACCCTTAAAATCTGTTTTACCACCACGCCACATATCATAGTAGTATTTGGTTTAATACCTGAAACCTCTTAATGGCCATTATTCTACCGACTTTTACAATATTTAATGGGCGAATGCCCTTCCACTTTTAATCTGTTTTAATCTCTTCCTGCATGTTTAATAAAAAAAGGTTAGTAGAAGATAAAATTTCGGAATTTATAATTTAAGAATTAATTTTTTGCAGTTAGATTTTTGCTCCTGCGTTTTTAAAAGGAAATGCCACATGTTTCATTTAAAATATTAATTTTGTCCTCAAATCAAAATTAACCGACACAAAAATGTATCTGTAATTTTTTTTAAACTTCCATGTAAATAGGGCAGCTCCTTTAAATTTAGGAAATGTCAATCTTCCTGCATATTTAATGTAAAACGGTTACTAGAAGATAATAACGGGTTGTCATAAGAATAATTGTAGAGAAACAAATTAATTAGGAAGAACCGTTACAATACCCATAATTAACCCTATTCAATGCCCATGATCAACCATGGTCAGTTTTCCAATTTGAAAATGCTTCTCAGTTTAGATTAAGACCACAAAATAATCAGAATCAGTTTATAAAATTTATATATAACACACGTACCTATTCACGAAATTACACAATTTTCCTGTCTTCTGTTTGGCCTTCAAGCAATTGGTATCAACTTATCCTCACCAAACTGCAACACTGTCCCTAAAAACAGTATGACTATTCATCTACTATTATGTGTACATTTTTTTTTATTAGTTTTTGTTATCACACAATATATAATTATCTCATATTATTTCCAGATTGCACCATATGCAGGGCAGACACTAATATTTACTGCATTTGTGTTAGATACTACTGTTTTAAAGATTTGAAAAAACAAATATATATAAATAGTTTCTGGAAAATACAAAGAATAAACTGTTGTTGAAATACAATGTGTGTGTGTTTGCAGAAAGATAAATACCTGAAAATTACGGGAGTAAATGGCCAAAAACTTTTCCTAAAAGTGCAGAAACATAACACATGTCGGTTAACATACTTTCAATTTATTTAACCCAAATATTTATTAATTATGTTTTTTTATTTTAATTTTAATATTTTTGGGAGAAATAACCTTCTGTATAAAACGATGAAGTACAAGTACTTATAATATTAAATTTGTTCTGAAAGATAACTATAAGGGGATATGGATAAACTAACAAAACACCTTAATTCAACAACTTTATCCTTATGACCATTATAGCAGCAATTATGATTATGCAACACCACTGAGACAATTTGGTATAAAATTTTTAGGGTCTGCATTAATACTTATGACCATGATTATGCAACACCGTGAAATGCTATATTTGAAGACAATTTATTATGCAACACCACGAATTGGTAACCAAATTTATACTTATGATCATTTTTTTTACTTTTTGAATTTGTTAAATTTGAATCCAATTTAAATACTTACAAATTTTAAAAAAATCCATATTTAATCAT
This sequence comes from Calendula officinalis, assembly GCA_963853835.1. Classification (NCBI taxonomy): domain Eukaryota; kingdom Viridiplantae; phylum Streptophyta; class Magnoliopsida; order Asterales; family Asteraceae; genus Calendula; species Calendula officinalis. The sequence continues at coordinate 81,278,533 of OY970820.1, read as the reverse complement.
CATAGAAGATCAAAAGATACATAGATAATGAATCTTCTTCCATAAATTTACATTTTATCAAACTACATTCAACAATTAAATACATATAACGTAAAATTTCTGAAACTTACAAATTAACACACATATCCAGATTTCTAAATATTATTGTACCCAAACATTTTTTTATTAGTAATTATCTTTTACATGCCTTTATTCATATAAACCAATCTACTAAGTCAATCACTCCACAATTAGGGCTAAAATCACGTGAAAAACTAATGTATATTAGATTCGGTCAAAGATCATGGTATAGTAACTGAAATTTACAGAATAAGTAAATTATGCACTACCCAAATTCTACTACCTTTATAAAAACGGACCCACTTCTGTTGACCTTCTAATAGGAACATAAAGTGAAGAGTTAAGAGAGTTACCGGAGTGCAGCGTTCAGTTACAAATCTGTAAGTAAATCTTTAGTGATTTATTATGTTTAACACGAAATTCAGAAATAGTTTTTAATATTTTTTTAACATACCGATTATATGTGAATAAGAAGTAAAGGCCTCTTGAACGACATGTAGACAACTGCAATGACGAAAGATTGTTGTGTCTCTAAGTAGGTTCTTAGCCGAAACTCTGTTGCGTCGGAGTTTTTCTGTCGAGGCCGGATTGAAGAAGTGCGGCAACTGGTAAAATCTAGGGTTTCAACCCATGTATGAATACCTCTAATCGGGACACAATAGGGAAGACATAACCGGACCATGATTTAATTTACTGGTGCAAACTTTTTGCCATTTGACCCGCCTTTATTTAGTCCAAACATCTTTAAATTGGGTCTGCTTATTGGACTTGTGTCACCAGAAAGAAAAAAAAAATAGATAAGAGAAGTTACTGAATTTAATTTAAAACACTTAAATGTTTCGACTACTTATTTAGTTACAAAAAATAAAATTTAGTTACATTTCCCCTATAAATTTTGTTCCACAAAAAAGTTTACATTTCTCAAATATGAGGGACCACTTAATAAAATACTATTATTTTCATGCACTTTACCACTAACTTTCTCCTAAAAGCACTTTCTTTTTCCAAATAACCTTATATTTTAATCAAAAATATTACAAAAGATTAGGGTTGTCAAATCGTGCTATCATTTCGTGTTTCTGGATAACACGACACGAATTCGTTCAACACGAAAACGACACGAAGTCGTGTTTTATTTTGCTAACACGAACACGACACGATTAAAAAAACGATAAACACGATAAACACGACAACCACGATAAACACTAAATAAATAACAAAATTAACAAATTTCTTACTTATTACATGCTAAAAACACGACAAACACGAAAAAACACGACTACATCATAACTATCGTGTCAATTTCTTGTTAATCTCTGAACACGAGTACGACACGACAAGACTTCGTGTTTGTTTTACACAACACGAACACGACACGAACATGAATTCAAATTTCAATTTTGTTCCAATTTCGTTTCGTTTCGTGTAATTTTGTCGTGGCGTGTCAGGTTTTGACAGCCCTACAAAAGTCCCACCACTAACTATCACCAAAGTACTTGTGCCCAAAAGAAATGTAAACTTCTTTGAGGGACGAAAGGAGTACTCCGTATTATTTTATAATAGTAAACTTCTTTGAGGGACGAAAGGAGTACTCCGCAACGCGCGGGTTTTACATGATGAGTAACACACATAAACAGACATTTCTTCCCCGTATTTTATACTTAATTAGGTTTATTGTTTTATCTCTATTTTATACACATTTTTCATGCTTATGTATTGTATTCGTTATAAAAATATATAACCAATGGACTTTTAATCGTCAGGAATATATAGTTAGCAGCCGCCGCATCGCGCGGGTTTTAGCCTAGTAAGAAGCTAAAGCCCTTTTGAAGCATCATCACTGGAACCAAAATCTATTAAAGTATATGTCCATTGACAATTTCCATTTTGTGGTTACTAGGTTAAAACCCGCGCGATGCGGCGGGCTACGAACTACATATTTCTAACGCTTAAAAGTCCATTGGTTACATATTTTTATAACGATTATAGTACATAAGCATGAAAACTGTGTATAAAATAGAGGACAAAGGCAATAATTAGGATTGGCGTTGAAATGTTGTTCGATTACATGTTTTGATATATAATAACACAAATGATTCATCTCCAATGTTTCTTGTTATAAAATAATAAACCAAATTAAGTATAAAATAGAGGGAAGAAAGGTCTGTTTATGCGTATTAGTCATCATGTAAAACCTCCTGATACTCCACGTTTTGTGTGTAAACTCCGTCGAGATTTTTTTTTGCTGGAGTTACTAATTCTTTTGTCGTGTCACGTGAAATTACTCTTGAAAGGGCAACGTAAAGTTGTCCATGCGAGAAAACCAATTCCGAAAGATAAACACTAACGCTGGAAATTGTATGTCCTTGAGCTTTGTTGATTGCATAGCAAAGCTTAGCCGAACCGGAAACTGTTTTCTTTTCAACCTGAAAGGAAACATGTCGACTTCAGAAGGAAATACAGATATTCTTGGCAAGAAAACCCATTTGCCAGCATGCTGTGCAATAGTTATTTTTTCATCAATCAGGTTTGGCTCAAACTTTCTCGAGGTTACCCTATGACGATAGTGATGATAGTGGTAATAGTGATGGTGGTGGGTGGTGGTGCGTAGCGATCGTTAATGACGGCGGTAGTGATTGTTGTAATCATGGTGGATGATGGTAGTGGGTAGTTATGGTTAGTAATGACGGTGATGTTGCTCGAATAATATGAGTTAAGCTTTGTTGCTCTATATTGACTACTAGTCTCATAACCCGTCCGATGGGCGGGCTAGCTTCGAAAAACAAAACGCAAAAGTACATTTCAAACGTATAAAATCATGTAACATTTATTATTGAAATGAGTTCATAACTATATAGTCACTTTTAAGTTAGTAAGGCCCTTTGCCTATAATATTATTGACAATCGAATCTCTTATGTGAACTTTATACCCTCCTCACTAAACAATTGACTATTACAACAACCCATGAATTTGTTTTCTGTTAAATATAACTATATTATTCTTAATCATAGACCTTGATGTCTACATCATAAACTGTTTATACAAGCTGCATATACAGTTTTGGAACAAAACTGCTATAATAATCATGCAATCATAAACTGCTTATACAACTTTGGATTTTTAGTCGTCTTCTACTGAATCAAAATCCAAATAGTAAACAGAGTAACAAAAAATAATATTTATAATATAGAATGTAATACACCGAACATATAAGAATCATGTATGTACTTAAGGTAACTTTTGACCAGTTTGACGAATGATCTTTTAAGCTAATTTTTTATTTGAATTTAACATAACCGCAAAAGGTCATGTGACACCTGCGATATAAAATCATGTGAGCCAACTCATCTTGGATGCCATCAGCATCATGATTAGTAGGTTATGTACAATAAAAATTGTAAAATACACTTTGGTCAACATTCTACCCATTTGACCCGTAGTATTAAAGATAATTAAAAATACATTAATAAGGCCATCTATCTTCTTAGGAACAGACCGATGTGGCGATGTAGTTTTTCTTCAATGACCTTAAGTATGGGCTCCAAAGCAACTTCACGCCCATAAATTATGTTGTATTAGAATTATTTCCAGAATCCTTATATTCAAATTACTCCATAAATTTGAGACAAAATCAAACAAAAAAGTCTAATCTATTTTAAAAACAATTGATTGTGAAAAAAATTTATATGTTAACAAATTATTTTTTTTTAAAATAAACCAAGTTGCAGTCACAAAAGAGAATATGTATTGTTGCAAAACATTAAATTTTGAACCCTACAAACATGATTTCAATGTTACTTTGATTTTGAAACACTACACATAATAAAGAGAATATGTACTGTTGAAGAATACAAATCATAAAGATCGTCATTCAAAAGAATTTAGAAAAAATGCTAAATTAAAATCTGCCTTGAACAAAAACTGAACCTTAAAAACTAAAATAATTTTGACTTTTAAAGTCAAAGTGGTATTTAAACACCAGCCTTAATACCCTAACAACTATACTTTAAACAACAGCCTTAATACCCTAACAATAGCTTTAGTTCCAAATTTCATTAGATTCTTATGGAATTGAAAAGGTCAAATAAATGTGGAGATTGTTAATTTAAATATGTCATGTACCATAAATACTGTAATTTAAGTAAATTAGATTAACATAAATTCTGTGATTTTTGTTAGCCAAATTAGGAACGATTTAATTCAAATTGATATAAATTTATTTAATTAGCCTTTGTTTGAAAATTCTGTTTTGAAATTGAAAATTAATAGAATACCAATATAATTAATTACCGGAGAATTAATCTACTATAAAAGTCAAAATATTGATTTAGAGATTTTCAAGTCCAGCAGCCTTTAAAATTAATCAAAAAAACCCAAAAGCCTTTAAAAAATTTAAAAATAGTTCATAAAAATTAAAAAACAACAGTAGATTTATTAAAGTGAAAGTCGACATAAGGTATAACTATATCAAATTTATAAACATGTTATGTGAAGCAGCAATATGCATGCAATTTCTGGATATTCTCAAGGATGCATGCTTCAAGAATCAATGGTGTTGTTCTTTTAAATGCTAAATGAACACAAATCAGACCTCCTAACAGTTACTTCTGTTTAAAATATATAATCAATGATCATGTCATGAAGGAAAAATAATAATTCTCTATAAGATATAGGCACTAAATTAACACTAACCTTGATGTTATGTGATTAAGAAAAAATAACCTGCTAAATAACAAATTACTGAATCTGCAAAACTAAAAGATGAAGAACATGTTACAAAATTTTAATTTCAGTACGTTTAACAACATAATATTGTTTATGAAGAACTGTAATAAGAGAATACTGAAATGATTCTTAATAGAATAGAACACTGTTTACGAATTAAACAGTAATGGAAGACAGATGTAAATTCAGTTGGATAACCACGACATAATGTGAATTAATAAACAAATTAATCAGCTGATAGACAGATTGTAATCATACCGATCGATGCGAGTTAGACTGTTTTTAGATGACATAATCACTATTGGTATATCTCTCAGTGTTGAAGAATTCTGTTGAAAAATGAAAATATAAACTTAATTTCCATCTTCAAAAAAAATCAAAATGATTTAAGATTCACAAACCTTGATTTTTTTAAGCAGCTCAAATCCTGTCATTCCAGGCATGGAATAATCCGTCATTAACAGATTAACCTTCAGATCATGCCATTCAAATCGAATCAAATTCCGTTTCATTCAAAATCAATGCATAATTTAAAACTTAAAACGCCTCAATTGCAAAAAACGAATCAATTTAGAACTAAAAACGTTTCCTGAAACGTATCAACTCAAATTCCCCCAAATTTCAATTCGAAATGAACAGTGCTTACATCGAATTGAGTAGATTGAAGGTAGGGTTTTGTTGCGAGAAGCGATCGGTTAAAATACCTATCGCTGAACATCGGTGGTTGCCGCCGCCGCCTTGCTCCGCAATCATCGGTGGTGGTTGCCGCCGCCGCCGCTTGATTCTTCACCGTGAGATCATTGGTCGATGGTGTGAGAAGAAACGGTGATGAAGCGTATTTTGGAAGTCCAGGAAGCGTATGGAGGCTATGATGAAGCGTATTTTGGAAGTCCAGGGAGCGTATGGAGGCTGAGATGAGATCGGGGGAGAGAATGGGTGAGTGTTTCAGAAGAAAAAAAAAACCCTAGAATGAAAGATGCGTGGGATGTAACTGGTTAATTGCAAAATTACGATGTTACCCTTTGAGTCAGCATGTGAGTCATCATTAAGGAGTGCTGTGATTGGCTGGGGTAGACACGTCATCAAAACAAATTCATATCCTTGCTCCATATATAGGTGGGAGATAACATTGCATTTGTCAGCATCGATCCCAACATCACCAGATGTAAACCCGATATTTCTACAAGTTTCACGAACTACTTTCTCATAGTCGACAATGGCTTTGGTTGTGATTTTACCGAAAACCATAACCATGTTGGTTTTGGTCCATGTTTCACACGTAACTTTGCTTTCGGGATCTTGTTATAAGCGTATGCGTCAACGATGGCATCTGCGACTTGATCATGAAGTTTGTCGTGGTATCCCTTGTTGACTGATTCATATGTGAATAGGAAGGTTTCCATCTCTCAACTGAATTACATAAAAGTTGATCTTAGTATTATTATTAGGCTAACATTTTATGCACATAAAAATAAATAATACAAATTTGAAGGAAAAGAGAACTTATTAATTCAGCCATGAATACATTACAAATCAAGAAGCTTACTATAGAAATCTACTTATCAAATATCATCTTAATTGTTTTGCAAGTTCCCTGAAGGTTCAAAATTGCAAGTAAATTTTTTGTTTGCAGCCTTTCACAATCAGATGTGATGAATGAAACATGACAACATTTGGTGCTAATTTAACTATGAACGGGTCAATTTGGGTTAATTTAATTCGCCCCTAACGGGTCAAATAAAAAAAAAGCTAATAAAACAAAGAACTGCCCGGAATGTGTAACAAACTTTAAAATTTATTAGAAAAAGGAAATGGGAAAGGTGACTTGGATCGGTTAACCCAAACCTACTCGTACAAAAAATGAAACATTTTAACCTCTTTTCCAACCCTCCCATTTTGGTAAGTTTCGATACCTTGACCATCTAACTTTATCTTCTATCAATTTCCCGAGCCTCTCTCTTCTTTCTTCAACAAAACAACAACATATTTGTTCTACATTTGACAAATATACACCTCACCATGTTTCACAAAATGCACCAATAGTAGCAGCCCTCCAAAGAAGATGCAAAAAGAAAAATATTAAATCTCAAAAACTATTCTCAAAACAAGTAAATTGTTTAAAATTAAAATCTATGTTGCAGTTATGCAACATAGACGTCCAAGAGCAATTGCACACACAAGATAAGTTTTGCCTGATCTGTTTGGCCCAATCACACGGTTCAAATGAGAACTTATTTTGCATACCGAATAATTAAATGTCATGAAATTGCAGTCTCGATTACCACTAAAGTTAAATCAATGAAATAAATGGAAACATATAATATTATTATCATCGTCATCATATTCTTTATTTTTAATCAAGTGTAACCATAAATTTATGCTATAACCAAAATCAGACAAATATAAAACAATAACACCACATCTATGTACAATGACTAATACATAAAACTCAAATTAAAAACACCAGAGATAATTAGATTGAAAAAGTATAACAATAATTCCATTACGTCTAAAAGGTCCATTTTCGAAAAAATGGATGCATACAATAGTCCTGATTATGTGCAGTTTCAAAATCACCAGCAGAAAACTCGAACAAACAAAATCTGTTAAAAGTCCTAATTTTTAATTTACATAAATAATCAAAGATGTAATTTTTTGTTCAAAAGAAGAACTTATGAATTGAATTATATAAAAATAAATGAGAGCTTGTGATAAGTACCTGAAAACTCCATTGTAGACCAATTCTATTTTTGTTGTCCCCATCAGGCCATTAAAAATTCATTTCATATGAACAAAAAAATAATAATTCATAATATGGAATCAATAGTTGATTAAAAGAAAATCTACAACTGTACAATTAAAGTACTTGGAGATCGTTAGGAACAAAAATCACCAGCTACAACATTTCAATCTGCACGCCAGAAAAATTAAAAGACCGAATATGAAATACAATCAATATACACAATTAATCAAATATACATAAGGGTAGGTAAAAACCGAAGAAATTGAAGAAGAAAAAGAGAAGTATCCACCCAAGAAGAATCACTATTCATATCACAAGGAAGAAATACCGATGGAAGAACAACGCCCATATTCATAAACCCTTAATTTTCCGGATATCCAAATACGAGAGGATGTAGTCGAGGTTCAACTAAAAGATTAGATGAGTAATTAAGGTTAGGTTTACAAATTTGATGATTTAAGGTGGAAGGAGAAGAAACGATTGAGAGTGATTATGGATGATATTGCAGCATCGAATGCGGGTCTTAATTCAACGGTATCAATTGGCGTTGAGAGTGATTATGGATGAGATTGTAACGATTGAAATTGCAGCATCAAATGCGGGTATTAATAAAACAGTATCAATTCCCGGTGTTTGTTATTAACGAATGCATGATATAAGCAACTTGTTTATAAAAGGAAGGAATTAATTAGGTATACGTTTTTATTTAATATAGTCAAACGCGTTTCGGGACAGTAAGTATATTAAGTTTACTAAACATAGTCACCAAGTTGCTTATAGCCTAGTGGTAAGCTTCCTGCCTTGGGTACCTGCCCACCCAAGTTCGAATCTTGGCCGGGTATTTTAATATAGTTTCATGTTCATTTGGCAAGAAAACCCTTTTTCCAGCATTCTAAAAGGAATGAATTAATTAGGTAAACGTTTATACAATAGAGGGAAAAAGCAATAATTAGCGTTGGCGTTAAAATTAATTAGAAAACTCGTTCTCGATTTCATGTCGTCCTTGTCTGTAAACGAACCGAAAAAACACGAACGGAGTCTTGTTCATAACCTTGTATACTAAATGCTTAAGTCTATGTTTATAAAAGGAAGGAATTAATTAGGTAAACGTTTTTATTTAATATAGTCAAACGCGTTTCCGTACAATTAGTATATTTAGTGTACGAAACACAGTCACCAAGTTGCTTATAGCCTAGTGGTAAGCTTCCTGCCTGGGGTAACTGCCCACATGGGTTCGAATCTTCGGAAGCGCGGGTTTTTAATTTTTAAGTTTAACGTGAAATGGGTTCGGGACAGTTAGTATAGAAAATGTACGAAACATAGTCACCAAGTTGCTTATAGCCTAGTGGTAAGCTTCCTGCCTGGGGTACCTGCCCACCTGGGTTTGAATCTCGGCATAAGCAATTTCAAAATTTTGATTTTAAAGTGGGTTTGGGCATTGCTAAAAATGGAAGGGTTGAAATTCAGACTTCCTCTTTTAGAAATGTCCAACACCCATTTAAAAGTAGTATAGATAATGTTGTATAGTTATAATGTTGGTTATGTTATGACTTTATGGCATCCATTTTGTCTGAACATTTGAAAATATTGATAGTGTTAACTTATTCAATAATCAATTATCATATAGAATTAACAAAAAGCGAATCCAAATTCAGTCAAAGAACACAATGAAAAGTGACAAGAACTCATTCCCAAAGATATATCAATTGATGATATTAAGCAAGTAAAGTAACAAATAAAATCCTAAAATGAATCCAAAAGAGTGTGAAATTAAGAACTTTATCAAATACCGACAAACTACAATTATTCAACTTTATTCAGTAGATGATAGTAAATTACTAAATTCATAACTTACTACAAATTAAGGGTTTAATTTCATCTCCAACGTCAAAAGGATTAGGATCAAAACGGCCACCCACCAGCACCAACCTTTAGATGCAGAAATTAAGCGATCGAAAGCAAAATAAGTGATCTTTGAATCAAATATGATGAAAATGAAGAGCAAAAAACTTGAACCGTGAATGAAAATTGAAGAACCTGTGTGAAAAATTAGTAGGAAAACAAAACTCGGTTTCACAACTACGTTTTAATAACCCAGTGATCAACGTGCATATTCTATTTGCACACTCAATTTTGTTATATATAACATGTAATTACTGCAAAACAACTACCCACCTTTTATTCTTGACTCTAATTATAATAGACACGATTTTATTAGAGTTAATAAATCAAATGTTACACATAATTAACCATCAATTTTATTATCGAATCTAATTGAAAAAAACTTTATATTGTGAAATAATCATATAACCCGCTAGCGGGAGTGTAAACACCCTTTTTTTATAAATTGAGCTTCACGAGATGGTCAAGTAAAAACTGACCAAGAGCATGCAATAAAATTATGATTATTACAGGAAAAACAAAAATATAAACAATAATATTTATTAAAATAGGAAAGGTCGTTTAATACCACTATACCAGTTATCAAATGTTAATCCAAATCCAGTACCATTTCCAGAATTAAAATTATAATGACCACTTGAAATACCCATATATTCACTATCCCATCTTCCCATTGAGCCCACCGAACCCATTGATTGTAAAGATGAAAATCCACGTTCGTCCATTTTAACCATTTCAATCTACAAAAATCACACAAATGATTGTTAAATCAGAAAAGGAAAGGCACAAAATTTGAACCTGAAAAATATTTAACGGTATAAATATTTACTAATAAAATAAAAATAACCTGCAATCAAGCCTTTGAGGAGGACGAGGGAATCCAGAGGACTTGTAATTTTCCACTACGTTTCCTAACTAAACCCAGCCATTCAGTAAATCGAAAAGCAGGACCTGCATGTCTCCTAACATACACAAAACATGCAATCAACATATTCAGTACATTACGCACAAAAATAGGTAGCATTTTGCATAATTTCACAGTTTAGGGCATTGATTCACGCAAAATGATAGATCAAAATGAATTCAAAAAGAAAAGTGTGTTGACTTCTGTTGGAGCAAATCACAGTTCAACTTATTACTGATGCTGCAGTTAGTACTGATCATGGTTACTACTGATGAATACTATGGTTGTTACTGATGGGGCAGAACCATTTACTACTGATGAGTTGATACTGGTGAAGTCTATAACTAAGTTACTACTGATCAAGCTCATATTGAAGATACTACTGATCTTAGTAGTTACTACTGACGTTGGTTTTGGACTTACTACTGGTCACCAGAGTTACTACTGACGATGCTTATTTACTACTGGTGATTGGTATTACTACTGGTACGAGTTTTGGCAACATATCAAGTCCGAGATCTTCGCAGAGTTAGTTATAGAATGTAATTCAATGTATATCTTTTATTATTCGATGTAAATCAAGTCCTAGAATAACTAGGGTAAATAGTTAGGCTTCAAGGACTATTATATATAGTTCCTTACGAATTGTAAACGTACGTGTGTATTGTTAATCAATAATATACATTGAAGCTTTTTGTGAAACTGTGTTCTTAATATTATCGCATATTGTTCTTACAGTTCATCGTTCTTAATTATATTGATATAGTGTTAATCCGCTGTAACTTCTATAATCAATTAGATCTAAAGGTGTTTATTAACTCTTCATAGTTAATCGATCCTGACAAGTGGTATCAGAGCTTATTGGTTCTAGATCTACGAATTTTTAAGAACAACAAAAAGTTTTAATCTTTTAAAACACACTAATTGTTAATCATGACTGATAACAATGAAAGTACTCAAGCTAACAAAATCCCTATACTCAATCCCAATAACTTTGGGATGTGGAAGAATCGTATTAAGCAATACATGCTTATTACTGATTATACTATGTGGGAAGTTGTTGTTGAAGGAAACAAAACCGTTCCTGGTCAAGCAACAAGTTCTGCAACTGAAGCAGACAAACTCAAGTGTGAAAAAGAGAAGAAAGACAGAGGAATCGAACTCAAAGCTCTAAGAACTCTTCTACTGGCCATTCCTAATGACTATCAACATCTCTTTGTTGAATATGATGATGCACAGGTTTTGTGGCAAGCACTGGAAAAGAGATTTGTTGGCACTAAAAGCACCAAAAGAAACATGAAGTCTGTACTGAAGCAGGACTTTGAAAACTTCAAAGGCCAAAAGAATGAATCTCTATCTCAAACCTTTGATAGATTCAATAAACTCATTGGGGAATTGAATCAAGTTGGTGTGAAACCTGACAATGATGATGTCAATAGAAAGTTTCTCAGATCTCTTGGAGAAGAATGGTCTATGTACACAGTCATATATAGACAAGGAGATGCTTTGGAAGAAAAGGAGTTGGATGAATTGTACAATGAGCTTAGAGTGTTTGAATCTGAGGTAAGTTCTAAAACTTCTAATTTATCCTCAAACAATGCTGCTTTTGTGTCTAGTACAGGAACAGGTCAGGAAACTGCAAAGGCTGCAGATTGTGAAGATGCTGCAAGAGAATCCTTCTTCACTAGTCATGTGCATACTGCACTAATTAGTGATGACTTGGAACAACTGAATCCTGATGATCTTGAAGAGATGGATCTTAAATGGCAGATGGCTATGCTGAGTCTTAGAACCAAAAGGTTCTTGAAGAAGACTGGAAGAACAAACCTTACTTTCAACAAAGGTGACAAGGCTGGATTTGACAAGACTAAAGTCAAATGTTACAACTGTAACAACCTTGGGCACTTTGCTAAAGAATGTCCTCGGCCAGACAAAAGATCAAACTGAACTGCCCTTGTTTCACAACAAGGACAAGGTTATGACTGGAGTTTTCAAGCAGAGGAGCATGCCCAGAATCAAGCTCTCATGGCCTTCACTGACTCTCCTACTAAGGTACCTTCTAAATCTTGCACTCCTGAATGCATTAAAGCTTATAAAGATTTAGAAAAACTAAATAAAGAAACACTTGCAGAGATGATTCTAAATAGAAACAGAAGAATTGAATATAATGGTTGTATAGTTGATCTTGAAAATCAAATTAAAATTTATAAAATAACTGATCAAAAGATAAAAGAAGAATTGCTACAAACCACTTATGAAAAAGAACATCTTGAATTAAAATTAAAAGAAACTTTGATCAAACTAGAAGAATTTCAAATGGAATTGGAACAAAACAAATTAACCATTAAAAAGTTTGAAAGAAGCTCTCAAATTGTAAATGAATTAACAAGTAATCAAACTACTGAAAAAGTTGTGCATGGAGTGGGATATCATGCTGTACCACCTCCATATAAATTCATTCCTCCACTTAAAGATAGTTCAGAAAGAATCATAAATGAATTAAAAAATGAAAATCAAACTGAATCTAATACTGAAACATCTGAACCAAATGATTCTTCTGATGATGATCAAACTACAGACTCAATTGAATTTACAATTTTTCAAACTGAATCAACAAACTCAATTGATACAAGCTTTCACACAGCACAAAGTTAAGAAAACTCTCCTAAATATAATGCAGAAAATATACCACAAATTCTAAGAAGGGGAAATGAAAGAAATAAAAATCAACTCTTAGATCAAAGAAAACCTGAAGGTGCTAAAGATAAGAAATTAAGATGTGTTATGTGCAACAAAGTAAATCATTTAGCAAAGGATTATCACTTCAATCCAATTAACTGTAAAGAGTTTAAAGAATTTAAAAATTTTAAAGAAAAAACAAAAACACAAAAGCTAAAAGATACTACTGGTCCATCAGTAGTAAATAAAATAAAATCTCAAAATTTTGAAACACCAAAATTTGGAAGAAATGCACCAAGGTTTGTGCAAAATAAAAGAGTTTGAAGCCCAAAGAACATCAATTATTTCAAAAATAATGGAAAAACAAATCAAAATAAACAATATTTTAACTTTTCCAACACCAGTAGAAACTTTAACAGGTTTACTACTGGTCATAACCCTAATTACAATGCTGTTGGATACCAGTACCAAAACACTACTGGTAAAAACCCTAATTTTAAAAATACTACTGCTGCCAAACCAAATGCTAAAAACACTACTGGTCAGTCTAAACATGGTAAGTACCCAAATACTACTGGTCCATCAGTAGTAATGTATTCAAAGGCTAAAAATCATGGGTATAGACCAAGATCAGTAGTGAACTCAGACACCAGTACCAAATCTAAAAGGGCAGTAGTAAAACAGAACACCAGTAGTAAAAAGGTATGGGTACCAAAAATGTTTAAAGTTAACTGTTCTAAATCTGATTTCTCAAAGGATGAACCCAAGACATATAAAGCTTGGGTTCCCAAACTTAACTAATCCTTTACTTACTTGTGCAGAGCATTCAGATCCCTGAAGAAGGTAGAACATGACACATTGATAGTGGATGCTCAAGGCACATGACTGGAAATCTGCAAATTCTTAAAGATTTCAAGTCATTTGATGGAGGATATGTGGTCTTTGGTGAGAACCCAAAGGGAGGTAAGATTTCAGGCACAGGTACAGTTACCAATGGTAAAATTACTTTTGATGATGTATTTTATGTAGCTGAGCTAAAATACAATCTTGTCAGTGTGTCTCAAGTATGTGATAAAAAGAAAAAAATTCTTTTCACAGACATTGAGTGCATCATTCTTTCTCCTGATTTTGTATTAGATGAAAAATATGTAGTTTTAAGAACTCCAAGGAGAAACAATGTGTATTGCCTGGATATAGGGGAGAACTCATTTCTTCAAATGAGGTCAACTGTTTTATATCCAAGGCAAACACCACTGAATCAGAACTTTGGCATAGAAGGATGTGTCACACAAACTTTAAAAACATGAACAATTTAGTAAGAAAGAATTTGGTAATTGGATTACCACAAAAACAATTCATGTGTGATCATCACTGTGTTGCTTGCCTAAAAGGTAAACAACATAAGTCTTCTCATAAGTCCAAAATTGTAAACTCTATTTCTGTTCCTTTACAACTCTTACATATGGACCTCTTTGGACCTACAAATGTAATGAGTATTGGAAAGAAACAATATTGTCTTGTTATTACTGATGACTCTTCCAGATATACATGGGTTTTCTTTCTCAGGACAAAAGATGAAACAAGTGAACTCATCAAGAACTTAATTGTTAAACTGGAGAACACATCTGATCAAAAAGTTAAAGCCATAAGATGTGACAATGGGACAGAATTTATAAATACTAATTTAATTAACTTTTGTGATCTTAAAGGTATTGACAGGCAATACAGCTCACCTAGAACTCCTCAACAAAATGGTGTAGCTGAAAGAAGAAATAGAACCATCATTGAAGCAGCAAGATCAATGTTAGCAGATTCAAAGCTACCAATCACTTTTTGGGCTGAAGCTGTTAACACTGCCTGTTATGTACAAAACAGAGTATTGATAGTTAAGCCACATTATAAAACACCATATGAACTTTTTAATAAAAGAAAACCTTCCATAAGTTTTTTAAAATCATTTGGGTGTCCCTGTACTATTCTGATTACAAGAGAACAAATTGGTAAGTTTGACTGCAAAGCTGATGATAGAATCTTTGTGGGATACTCTACTCAAAGCAAATCTTACAGAGTGTTCAACAAAAGATTAAGGATAATTGAAGAAAACATAAATGTATCCTTTAATGAGAATGTTCCTAATGAACAAGGAAATGGTCCAGATTGGCTATTTAGCATAGACAATCTAACCAAATCCTTTAACACTAACATGGATTTAAATGCAGGTGATTCAAATGGTCGTACTCAAAAGGAAGGAAAATCATCTTTCAATTCTGGTCAAGAAGAGATGAGATACATAGTAGTTGATATTGTTCCCTCAGTTAATACTGAGGACAGTAATAACTCAAATTCTGGAAGCAGTAGTGATTCAGATAATGAGGACAGTAGTAATTCAAATACTACTGAGACCAGTAATAGTACTCAAAATACTACTGGTCCTAGCAATAACCTAAATTCTCTAAACACTACTGATCCCAGTAATAACTTAAATACTACTGATCCCAGTAGTAACTTTGAACCAGTAAATGATGATGAACCAAACTTCAATGACAATGAAGAACCTCAAGAGGAACAATCTCCTGAGACAAATGAGTCCAATCTTGAAAACCAACTATGTGTTGATAAAGTTCATGGCACTAGAACTGAAAAGAATCATCCTCTGGATCAAGTCCTTAGTGATGTGAACTCAAGCATGCAGACAAGAAGCAAATTACATAAGAGTCTAACTGCAAACATGTGTAATATAAGTCTAATTGCTAATGAATGTATGTTTGAATGCTTTCTGTCTCAGGATGAACCAAAGAAGATTCAACAAGCAATGAAGGATTCAAACTGGATTGAGGCAATGCAAGAAGAACTCCTTCAATTCAAATTACAAGCTGTTTGGACACTTGTACCTCTACCTAAAGGAAAAAGAGCCATTGGAACAAGGTGGATCTTCAGGAACAAGAAAGATGAAAGAGGTATAGTGATCAAGAACAAAGCCAGACTTGTAGCCCAAGGATACACTCAAGAAGAAAGAATAGACTATGATGAAGTATATGCTCCTGTTGCTAGAATTGAAGCAATTAGGATATTCTTAGCATATGCTTCATACAAGAAGTTTAAAGTCTATCAAATGGATGTAAAGAGTGTCTTCCTATATGGGAAAATTGAAGAAGAAGTATATGTCTGCCAACCTCCAGGTTTTGAAGATCCAAAACATGGTGACTATGTATTCAAACTAGACAAAGCTCTATATGGCCTACATCAGGCACCAAGAGCATGGTATGATACATTGTCATCATACTTACTGAAGAATGATTTCAAAAGAGGAGCAATTGACAAAACTCTGTTCACAAGAAAGGTCAAAAATGATATACTACTGGTGCAAATTTATGTAGATGATATCATTTTTGGATCAACAAATGATTTATTATGTAAAGAGTTTGAAAATCTCATGCAAATCAAATTTAAGATGAGCTCCATGGGTCCAATGAACTTCTTCCTTGGACTCCAAGTCAATCAAAGAACAGATGGCATTTTGATAAACCAATCAAAATATGTTAAAGACATCTTGGAGAAGTTTGATATGAAAGACTGCAAGAGTGCAAGTACACCAATGGAAACACACAAACACCTACATCCTGATGTTGAGGGGGAGGATGTAGATGAACACTTATATAGATCAATGATAGGCTCTTTGATGTACTTAACTGCATCAAGACCTAACATTATGTATAGTGTTTGTGTGTGTGCAAGATATCAAGCAAGACCTAAAGAACTACACTTGCAGGCTGTCAAAAGAATAATCAGATACTTGAAAGGCAAACCATCACTTGGTCTATGGTATCCACATGACTCACCCTTTGAACTCATAGCCTACACAGATAGTGACTATGGAGGTGAATGTCAAGATAGAAAGTCCACAACTGGTGGATGTCAATTCTTTGGATCAAGACTGGTGTCATGGCAATGCAAGAAACAAACAAATGTATCAACATCAACTGCTGAAGCAGAGTATGTAGTTGCATCTGCTTGTTGTGCTCAAGTACTCTGGATTCAAAACCAGCTTCTAGACTTTGGTATCTCTATCCTTAAAACTCCTATTTTTATTGATAATCAAAGTGCTATTAGTATTGTGAACAATCCAGTAAAACACTCGAAAATTAAACACATTGAAATAAGATTTCATTTTATAAGAGATTGCAATGAAAAGAAGTTAATCAAAGTAGTTAAAATTCAAAGGTGTTGACTTCTATAATTCTTTTTTCCCAAATGAAATCTCAAAGATATATGGTATCAGTATCAAAGTTGTTCAAAACGAAAAAACTGGATATCAGTCGGTGAATATGTTCATAGAGGTATCGGTTGTTTAAAAGAACCCTAATTTACAACTGGGGATATACGGCTAATTAGCAATTTCAGTTGGTTTGTAACTTACCTTGATGAGATTTAAGGTTGATCAGGTCAATAACTACATCCGCATAAAGTATAAAGTTTCTGCTTCCAATCCTAAATGGTTTGTCGCTTATAAGGTAAATTATAAGAGTCTATCACTTATTTTGAATCATCTTAAAAAAGATGTTTTGCCATCATTTGTGGTGACTAATGACCAATCTGTACCATCACATTCTTCCCAGAATAAAATGTAATATGTAAGTCAAGAATGAGTCTTACATATAGCACGAAGCTAGGGACTGGTGTTTTTACTCTAGTGCATTTCTTCTTCTTCTCTTACTTGTAGAGACAGATGTTTCTTCTCAAATTTTTCCTTTTTTAAGTCTTGCTGATCCGAAGAAAGTACCTTAGAATAATATTAAAAGCATAACTATTTAAGGGGTTTATTAGCTTAACAAGCTTGAATATTCAAGCTTATTGAGTATCATTTATTAAATTAATAAACTTAAAAACCCCTTAAATAAGTTTTCCCAAACATGCCTTAAAACTTTAGGAATACAACCAATAAGTCTTACAAACAATAACTTAACGAAAACCTTACAACACTTGTCACTTTCTTTTTGACCGTCAAAAAGTAGAATCATCATGCATACTACCTATACCAAAAGGTTTACATAAACAAGTAATCCTATTAATATTACACCAAACGCACTACAAAATATTTTCATGAAAATGGATTAATTTTATTATCCCTTGACCATACAATGAGATGCAAAGTCGAGCGAGCATATCGTTCTTTTCAAGTAAGTAACCATGAAAGTTGTACGCAATCATGATTACAAAGAGCGCATGCACATATGATTGAATATCTGATCCAGTTGAGCTCAAAAGGAATTAATAACACCAGGACAAGGGAGAGAATTGTTGAAAATAAAAATATAACTTTTAGAATTATATAACATATAGAAGCGAAGTTTTTCGTATTTGTATCTTCCTAAGAATCATTGTATAAAATAGAATCCTCAAAGTCATTGTTGCGACACATAATGCGGTCAGTGACTGATTATAAAGTAATCGTGACTTTCGGAAGGAGAGTAGTTTTCCTTTTGAGACTTGGCGTGAATGAATCCTATCAATGATGGATACATGATAGCAAAGGTCCATGCATATACATGTTGTAACATTCTTCTTGAATCTTCGTGAATCACGATATAATAAACAAAACGCGAAAAACAAATCAAATACGTACAAATTAATGTTTCTTTCTTGTTGGTTCCTTTTTTGCGGCGTTCTTGTACATTTACTTCTCCGATTATTCTATAAATCCCTAAACACTGCAAAAAGTACGAGATCAACAAGAAACCCGATTTGTATTTAATTTGTTTTTCATGTTTTGTTTATTACTCCCTCCGTCCCTTAATAAAGTTCTCATTTCTATCAAAATATTTGTCCCAAAATAAAGTTCCCATTTCTCAAATTAGAGGGACCCACTCAATAAAATAATATTATTACCATGTACTTCACCACTAACTATCTTTAAAAAAACATTTTCTCTCTCCAAAATAACCTTATATTTTAATCAAATTTATTATCAAGACCCCACCACTAACTAACTCCTAAAAACTTGTGCCCAATTGAAATGGAAACTTTATTAAGGGACGGAGGGAGTATATCAGGATTCAAGAATATCCAAGAAGAATGTTAGAACACGTATATGCAGGGACCTTGGCTATCATGTATGCATCATTGATGGGATTCATTCAAGTCAAGTCTCAAATAAAAAACTACTCTCCTTTCGAAAGTCACAAGTTACTTTATGATTGTTGGAAAAAGTTGTGATAAAATGATTTTTCACCAACTTTGTACCTATATAATTGTATATATATGTGTTATATATAGTTATTGCTTGGTAGCTTTGTGTTCTCCTTTGTGAGAACTACGCAACGGTATATAGCATGTTCAAAGTAGAGTTGTGGTAAATGAGATATCGACTCTTAAAGTAGAGTGTTTAAAACAAGAAATCTTGAAGTGGGGATGTACGCCCGAGCGACCTGCGGACACGAATGCAGCTCTGAAATGGCTTGCACATCGTCGACACTGCAGTAGTCCAGTACTGACCTGAGCAGCTGAGTTCTCGGACTGACTTGCTGGAGAGCAGGCAATTACGAAATTTCAGCAGTAATTGCAGATTACTATTTTGATTTCTTGTTTAATGATATTGAATGCATTTAATGTTTTGAGTAAACATTAGCAATCATTCTATAAATAGAGACATTGGGTCTCATTTGTAGACACACCGAAACACACCTTCTACACCTACTTCTTCTAAATCACGACTTCTTTCTTGTGAAAACACTCTTAACTTCGGTTAGTGTTTTGGCTTGGATTATATTCGGTAGTGTAAAACTACTCGGATGTTTTACCCTGGGAAATAGACAACGAATCTATTTTAAGGGGATCGCGAATTTCACGAGACTCAACCAAAACCTTGTACTTGTTTCTCTATTTTATTTGTTTCAAGCCCAGACGCGAGTGACGACGAGGGCGAAAAATACAGAGATGGTGGAGATATTCACATAGACGATGGAATGTGTGTAATCAATTTAATCGAAGTCTGAGAAATCGCCATGAGAGAACGAGGTGGGCTAGGGCTTCAACTACTTCCTAATTTTTTCTGGCATGTGCATCTCACATGTGGTTACCCTTTTATACCCACTTTTTAAGTGAAACCCTCCATTCTCACAGAGAATGGGAAGCGCGTGTTTTTTTTCAATTCCACCCTTTTCTCTACATTTTGGAGAGAATGGAATCAATTCCCACTTTAACCTCCTTATTTCCATTCTCTAAGTGTAACCAAACAAAGGAAGTGATTCTCAAGTATGATGATTCTAATTTATGACGTCATAAAGAAAGTGATAATTATTGTAAGGTTTCTTTTTCGGTTTGGTTTTTTCGGCCCAAATGCTCACCCTTAGTCGAATTGATGAAATATAAAGTTCAGAGATTAAATTAAAAATCTAAGTTGATTGTAAATGGCGAGCAAGAAAATCGGGCCTATTTTTTTTCAGAAATGAAAATTTAAAATTTTTTGTTCCGTAATTTCAAATTTCAAGTTTTAGAGCCAATTTTCCAAAATCTCCGGGCCAGTCGTCCTAATAAAGCTAAATCATATGAGAATGAAGAAGCAGAAAGAATCATTAATTTTGAGTAGTAGGACGTAAAATCAATATTGAAGAAGTAAAATTTAATTCATGTATTGCAATCAGGAATGAAAATTAGAACTTCTTTATACATGTAACCTCTAAAATCTTCGGACATATCTTGGTACAACTTAATCATATGAGAATGAAGAAGAAGAAGAAGAAAGAATCATGATATTGAAGTAGTAAAATTTGCCTCATGTATTGCAATTATATATGGAAAATTAGAATTTTTAACCTCCAAGATCTCCAGAGACCTACAGCTAAATCATATGAGAATTAAGTAAAACTTACTTTTGTAGACGATCGATGAGAGTTGTGTCCTTCAACTTCAATTGCAATATGTTAGTGATACAATGTCAATGTTGGAGAAATTATTATGGCATGTGAGAATTGTTTTCAACTTTGTTATAAGTGTATGCAAGGTATTTATAATGAATTAATTATTGATAATATTCCAGTTATTTATTTCGTAGTTAATTAAATATATTCTAATTATGAGAATTAATTTGAAGTTTGTAAGTGTATCCAAGGTATTTATAAGTAATTCATTACTGAATGTATTGTAATTATTTTACAACTCTACGTTGTGGTGACACTATTCGCCCCACACAAGCTTAGTTGGATCGGGTATGTATTCATGTGTGTAATCTTTGTTATCGTTTGCATGATCTGGATCAACAGCTGTTTTTTTTTTTTTTTTTAGAATATTAGCTGGCCCGCCCAAAAAAATAAAATATTTTCTTTTGTTCAGTGTACGTATTAAGTCACGTGTTTTTTTCTTCATTAATATATACTTGCTCATTGATTTTTCTTGCACCATAAAACCTTCCAAGTCCATGAATTTTGCAATCTCCAAGGTTTAGCCTTACTCATAAGTTACTCAAAAGCCTTAAATAAAGTCTATGTTTGTGGTGCAGTGTGTTTAAAAATGGATAATTAATGAACGAAAAGAAAGTATGAAGATGGAGCTCATGAGTATCTAGTTGCTACTGAAGCACATAGAGATCAACAAAATACTAATTAATAATGCTAGAAATTAATGTTGTCATTGCATGTGTCATTTAGAGAAGAAACAACGACCGAAACTAAATATTAACATGAACGATTTATTCTGATTAAAAATGGCAGTTGGCCAGCAACACAACCACCTATAATCGAAAATTAACAGGACCAAAATGAATGCTCTTCTACAGCAAATTTATTACAAACACGTAAGGATGCGGAACAAATAAACAACAATTTGTACACATCATTATACACTTTCAAATATGCAAATTTTAGTTTAAACCACAAATTAATATATTAAGTTATTCTGCTTCATTTTAACGTGTTACTTGCTTGAAAAGATCACCAATCTTCTTACTGATTAATGCTGAAATTAACAGAAATGCATTCACTGTAACTCACGACTTAAATATATGTAGCTTATGCAACTGTTTTCAGAGATCTGTTTGGGTCAAATATATATGTAACGGTGCCTTTTGACAGTGAATTCGGTACATATTTTGATTTGGAGAGCCTAATTTACCAAGTTAATAAAACGAAAACAAAACCGAACCGGAACCGGTTGGACCCTGTTTCCAGTCCGGTTCCCGTTATTTGTCTATTTTGGTCGTTCATATTATTTCGGTTCTAGAGCCGGAATGTGAATAGGCTATGTTCCTTGTCTACATCAGCCATAATATGCACATCTTTTCCTAAAGGATGATATGTCATGGCATCTGAGAAAGTGAGTCTAACATCAGCCAAGAAACTAAAATGGACTTGAATAATTTGTTGACCTAAGTTTTTTTTTTTAATCATCCATTGGTTTCTAATAACATTGAAGTAATCTGGTTTCTTAAAACTCCTTGTACTACAAAAAATAGCTTCATAAGAATTTCTTATTTAAGCTTTTCTACCTTCTGCAATAAGATCCATAATTCAATAAACCCATTGCAACAAAAGTCATTTTTTGAATTCAATAAACCCATTAAAGACTATCTTATAACATCCAGAATTTCAATTGGAGCTTTCAATAAAGTGATAAACTCATCAATAATATACCAGATTTAAAACAAAGAAATTCAGAATTTCAGAAATTGGACAACGTCAAAATTACTGTGATACCGTTAAAATCACGGTTCATGACAAATTGATTACCGATGTCGTTTCCAATTGAAAGTTTCTTTCGAGTTTCGGCCGTAAATCACGATTCACGAGCGAAATCGAATTCTGTATTTAAATGAGCCCTAAGTTTTAAACGTAATCAGAAATTAGGAACGAAAAGGTCCGAATTTAAAATGGGCCCAAAGTTTTGAAAATGACTAATGGGGAACTTGGGCTTAATCACATATCAGGAAATCCGAAATTGGCCTACATTTTAAACGGACAGCTTTAATGAAAATGGTGGCCCAGGCCTAAGGCCGCCTGCATATATATATATATATATATATATATATATATATATATATATATATATATATATATATATATATATATATGGTGATACCAATTTTCTTTCTTTTGTTGTGCACGTGAACTTTTTTTTAACAGTTAGTGATTAGAGTCTAGGCGACATCCACAAGGGGCAGTATGTCTTTACTCGAACCTTCCATCTATTCTTCATCGTCACCTCCAATACGAAATATGGAAGTTGTATTTATAGACGCATACGTTGGTGACGGTTGACCAACTCAGATGACTGGTTATTGGCGAAAGTGTTGGATATTTGGGTTTGGAGAGCACCGGATAAACCTTTGAATTGTGCGATCACTTTCGCAATAAAGTATTTCGACCCTACCGATTGCCTTCGGATTTCACGAAATCCTTATTGGGATAAGACAAAGGCACAACTCAAATTTAAGGCAACATGAATTTAGAGTCTAAACAAAGAGTTTCCTATTGTTTATCATCTCTTAAAATGAGACTAAAACTTCCTATTAATATAGGATGAAAGGTTTCACTTTCCATTTTAAAAACTAGATCATTGTACCATTAAGAAAATAAAATGGAAGACCACAGATCTCGATCAACTTCCATTTTTCCCTTCTACTGGAATGAATATAAACTTAAGTATATATACATGCTATTAGTTAGCCGTTAATTTGAAAATAACCATATAATTAATTTTTGTTTAAATAAAATATATTAATATAAATGCAACCTTTCAATTTAATGAATCGAGTTAGTTAAATCGAGTATGCACTCCGCACCTCTGAACTCGTATTTTAACTTAACATATATTCCATTGGTCTCTAGTAAATCACTATTATATTAAATGGCTGATGACACTATAATCACCAACAGAAAATATGCGACTGGTGGATTACGAGACGGTGATAGGAAAAAGGAAGTTTATCGGAGGAGTATGTTCATATATATATGATCGAAAATTTTCAGTATCAAAATGAAAGCTCTTCTACAACAAAAAAATTATTACAAACACGTAAAGCTGCGGAACAAATAAACAACAATTTGTACACATCATTATACAGTTTCAAATATGCAAATTTTAGTTTAAACCTCAAATTAATGAAGTTTTATGTTACGTTATTGTAACTGTTTAAATATGCAAATGAAGTTTAAATGGGTACGTACTATGGGTTTCAGAACGTCGGAGTACTATATCCCTGCCTTTTCATATTTTGACAGTGAATTCGGTGCATATTTGATTTTCTATTTGGTTTGGTTTTCTTGGGCAAGGATCTCTATCTAAAGATCGGACCGAAACTGAAAATTATGAAATTGCAAAATTAAAAATCAAACCGATTACATATTTTCAGAGTTAGTTTTCCTAAATGTTCACCTACTAATAAGTGATTGCAAAAAACGATTTTTTGATATAACATGCTAAAACTATTTATTTATTTTCAGTGTTAACCTAAATAACTTCAACATATAATCTAGTTATATATTGTGTATATCTTAATACATCTTTTAATAAACAATAATCCATAAATATACCCTCTTTGAAAACTTCACATCTGTGTCGCCCTAAAACTTAAATTCCTATATTATCCTCTCTAAAAACTATATACTTTGTATAAGAACTTGTTAGTAAATCAATTAGCTCATCTTATCGAATGATGTTTATATAAGTTGAATAAATTTTTGCCTTTTACAATAAAATATATACTTGAATGTAGATAAAAATACATCGAACATAAATATTTATCTAAAATTGTATTATGAGTTATGTATTAAAAGTTATTAAACAAAAACAAAATTCTATATAAAAAAATTTGGGTTTATCTAACTCATGCCCTAAGGGCATGAGATTAGAAGAATTAATGAACTCTCAATTTCCTTTCATGATGAATAAATGTATTTATTAGTAATTAATAAAGTGTATTTTTTGCATGAATTAAATGTGTTTTCAAATAAAAATGATATTTTTGAGTTTATTAAACATGCTAATCTCATGTCCTTAGGGCATGGATTAGCCAAACCCAAAAAATTTATATTAATCTTTTTAAAAAATTTGCACGCAAATAATCTCTATCATAACCTTTATGTCAGCCATAAAGAGTAACAACCAGGTTTCTTAATTTCTTAAGATTATCTCGTTGAAACAATGTTACCCACATAAGGTAAATTAACAATTTGACGTAATAACCTGAAATTGATTTCGTATAATTTTTACAATTATGGAGATTTCAAAAGAGCTAATCATTGTGGAAATTGTAACAGAGGGTGAGTTACCACGTGCGCAGTTAAAGTGAATACCAGAATTATCAACATTAACGTAGCTTAGCAGCTGGGAGATCATTCAAACTTAATTTGTATATTATAATATTATATCTTTATGTATACTTATACATAGTATAACAAAATAAAAATATTATATTACAAAAGGAATAAAGCTTACCAAAAAGTTATACTGTATATGTAGTGTATATGGACACAAAAACTACAAGTACTTAAATCAATTTCCAAAAAACAACACACTTCCCATCAACTCCAACCAATATAACTAAAAACTGACTGAATGCACACACATCAAACACCATACAAATATATATATATATTCACACACTCTTTCTTCAGTCCTGAATTGGAGCCCCTGTTCTTGCTTGTGATATACGGTTTGCATATATTGTTACTAACCGCAATTGTGTACTGTTAAGACCTTCCAAATGTGGCAAGAATCCCTTTCCAAGCATTATGTATATATCTACCAGACAAAATACAACTGTCTACAATTACAAAAAAAAAAAAAAAAAAAAAAAAAAAAAAAACATTAACATCAGTTTGGTGTTTGACTAAATATATAAATTAATTAGAGTATATTCAGTAATTAATTACATTACCTTGCGAACATCGGCACTTTGGTTACCAAAAGCGTCAAAAAGAGGAGGCAAAAATGATTGTAATTGAGCCATTAGCTCCTCTTGGGAAAGCCTGCCCACAAGCTAAACAAGGCAAGACATAATTAATTATATATTTTTTTGAATAAATAAAATAAAACTGTGGTTTAATGAGAATTTACCTTTGTTAAACAGTTTATACATGTAACAAGTGTTTTCTCATCTTCAGTAACCAACAAAGGGACGATAACCTACAAATTCAAAATGATGCAAATATATTATTATGTCATGATAAATATGAATGTTATCGAAAATAATAATAATATAGAATAACTTACACTCAAACATCTAAAAGGATCATATTGTGAGAGGACAGCAGTTATACATTGTTCTGCTTCGTTTGAAACCTGCATTAAAACTTCTTTTTAACCAACGCAAAAAACATTACAAGTTATGATTAAAACTTACTTTTGCGATTGTGTCCTTTGTAAGATGTAGTAATTTTTCAATTACAATCTCAATAGAATCTTCCATTGCATCGCTCTGAAAGACAAAAAATCATTTAATAATTGATATTAAATTAAATTAGAAAATTAAATAGCAAACCTGGTTTTTCAACATTTCAGCTATTAATGAAAGAGCAAGCTCCCGAATTGAATCATCAGTGTCATCCAAAACCTCAAGTAGAACCATCAATATTTGATTAAAATACTGCATATATACCAAAAAACATCAGTATCATTATGCATTAATAAAAATAAATTAAATAAATAAAACCTTTGTCCATATAGAGGAATCATTAGTCACAGAAGCATCAACCAACTGCTGAAGGGATATACGTTTGGTTGTAATATCACATTCATCTCTCCCTTTAGAAATCTATACAAATAAAAATCATCAAATTATCAAAGGCTGTGATTTACATGTTTGTATTTTTGGAATCTGAATATTAATTAAACTCACCAGATGAAGAATTTGAGGAATACTCGGTTTAATTTCAGGAGAAGAATTAATCTTTAAAGCTGCAAGTTTTGAAATACTAACTTCCAAATCAGTTGCACTCCCAATATCAACGTTACGATTATCAGAGCTAATTACCCCATTAATATTAGTATTATTTTCCAAATATTCAGACCATTTTGCATTTGAAGTAATTACACCATTATTCGAACCAATGTACAAATTATCCTCACTTCCATCCCAATTACCAATCTGTGTAGAATCTTGACCCGAAACCCATTTTTTACCACCATCACTATCAATTGAACTACCAGAATACCTACCAAATAACTGACTCTTTTTTGTAACTGCCATATAACCACCTTCTTCAGAAGAAGTCCCAACAACATCGTACGGGTCAAAAGACGATTTAGACCTTTGTCTGTCTTTCTTCTGCTGCAAGTAATTCATCAGATCCACTTCTATACGAGGTGTATGCTGTTTAAGTGCTCGCCTTAATGAATTCTGTTCTTCAACCGATAAACTTAGGATATAATTCAAAACAGAAGTCGAATCGAAATGGGTATAAACCGATATGATACATGTAATCGCTGCTTCTTTTAATTTTGTATTTTTTTCATAAACCAACGGTGCTAATTTAGCAAGCCATAATTTTAAAATCCCACTATTTCCAGCACCCTCGGGATTTCCCGCATGTTTATTAAACGCGATTATGGAAAACTCAATTACTGCTAATTTTGCTTTTGGGGATCGTTGTTCATCCAACGACCGTAACAAAGCTGGCAAAAGTGAATCCACACCGTACGTTTTTCCAACAATCTCTAAAGTTGTTGAACACGGTTGTCTAACCAACTCTTTCGGGTCAATTAATCGGGAAAAAACGTGCGGTAAAATCCGTTCCATGTAACTTTCAAACGGTTTTCTACAAGCAGGAATTACATCTGCAAGTGTCGTTAAGGCTGCTTGTGCGACTTTATGATGTGGATCGTCTAAATGTTGGAAAAATAATTTCATAACTTTTTCAAAACTTTGTGTAACTTCTTGAACACCTTTTGG
Organism: Calendula officinalis; assembly: GCA_963853835.1. Classification (NCBI taxonomy): domain Eukaryota; kingdom Viridiplantae; phylum Streptophyta; class Magnoliopsida; order Asterales; family Asteraceae; genus Calendula; species Calendula officinalis. Next base: position 81,250,638 of record OY970820.1, on the reverse strand, counting down.
ACCTTGTTGAAGTAATGAACGAAGATAATTAAATGCAGAAACCCTAGCATTCCAATCAGAACCCGAACTTAATCCATCAGTTAATGCATCGTTTAACGAAGTGGGGCCCGCATCATAAGTTGACATTTCACCGGGAGAAAATTGACTTTCGTCAAAACTTCTTCGTCTGTTAGAAGTTGTTCTTCCGGGTACGTTTTTTCTCGATAACGGTCTTTGAAAATTCGGTACATGATTTGTATGTGAATCTCGGTAATTATGATTATTATAGTTATGATTATGATTAGTATCTTCGAATGAGGTTCTTTCTTGGCGTCTTGCAGAGTAGGATGGAAGTGATGATAAAGGTTCGTTATTTCCGATGTTATTACGATACGAGTGTATACCGGAATCACGTGAAGCTTGAATTTGAGTGAAGATGTCAGCAAATTGTAAACCGCCATTACGGTTGTTATTTTTTGGGATACCAGAAGTTGTGGTATCTAATGATAATGAGCTTGCGAGACTGTTGGAAGCAGGAGCTGCAAGAGGGAATGGTGGATCACGAGATGAAGGTGGGTCCACTCCTGCACTAGCAACAATAAGATATAAGTTCAGCCATCAAAAAAAAGGCAGTTTAATTATACCAAGAATTGGTTAGTGCTTAAAGGGTTAATTATGTTTTAATCCTAGAACTTTCATCAATCTGACGATTTAACCCTTGAACCTTTTTTGGTATGATTTTGTCCTTTCACTTTGGTTAACTCTTAAAAAAAACCATTCTGGCCTGCTGTCACATATTAAAAATCATTTTACCCTCAAACATTTTTCCCTGAATGACTTAGTCCCTTAACTTTTATAGGAAATTTCATAGCAATTTTGTATGAGAGTAGAATAAATTACATAAATCGTTCCTATGGTTTGTATAAATAATAAATTTTCTCCCTCAACTTTTACATGGATAGTACCTAATTTAACAGCTTGTAAAACCAACAGTCCTTGAAGCAATAAAGGCCGTTAAGTTTTAAGGACCATTGATGTTATAAGTTTGAAAATTAGGGACTCTCTGTGTAATAAAAAAATTGAGGGACGAAATCCAATATTCCATTCAAACCACAGGGACAAGTTATGTGATTTAATCATGATTAATAATAGTAATAGCATCGACTATAGTGTAATTAAGTTAAAAGATAGGTGAAATTTTGAGAAAAAAGTTGAAGGGTTAAACAATCAAATATGTAAAAGTTAAAAGATTATACCATATTTAACCCAAAAAAATTACACACACCTCAACACAAAACAACCGATTTGACTGATTACAGCTCAACGGAAGGATTAAAACAGCAAGTCAACAAAGATTTAGGGGTAAAAACGCCAAATTAGTAAAAGTTGGAGGATTAAAACATTACTACATTACCTAAATCCAAACTGGATGATCTAACTCTGCCAGAATCAAGGCCTCTAAGCATGGTTTCAATGGCTGAAACTTTCTGTTTGCTAGCATGCAACACACTTTCTAAGCTGCGTTCTGTAGTCTTGTTAACAGGCTTAGATTGTGATGAAAAAAGGCCAGATGATGCAGATGCAGAGGCAGATGGTAAGCTTGCATTTCTATCCATTGCAACAATGGCTGAAGTTGTGTATCCAGATACATTTGAATTAATTAATGCTTGTGGGGTTCTTTCACGAACTGAAGGTGATGCATGTCGCCTGTGCATACCACCATCTTCTTCGTTTATTATCTGCCAATTAAATAATATTATTATTTAAATTCCAAAAGAAAATAATGAAAATACAGATAAACAGATGTACCCTTTGAATAACGGGATCAAATAATGAAAATAGTCTCCGGGAACGTTCGGGCCAAGTTTTGGAGAACATTCGGTAGCATGCTCTAGCGGTCGATCGTACCTGGTGTGATTAAATGTTAATTATCTATAATTAAAAAAGAAAAAGAAAAAAAAAAGGGAAATTGGAATAATGATAACAGATTAGTAGACCTCGCTCATTGCATCTCCCACACAGCATTTAATAAGGTCTTCATAAAGGTCAGCAGACCGGTGTATCTCAGGTGCATCAGCCCAATATTCCAGTATCAACAAAGCATATTCACAACATCTGTAAGTAATTTATATAATATTAGCATAAGTGATCATTATGATGACTGAATTGTGGTTAAAAGAGGGGATTGACACCTGGCGCGAAGTATTGAACTTCTGTCATGTTTTGCAGTTTCAGCCACACGCGGAAGTATCCGCGAAACTTTGCAGTTACGCAACATCTAGAAGAATAATAAAAACTAAATTAAGTAGTTTTTCAAAATGAAATAAGATGCAGAAAATGAAATTAGATAAATAAATAGATACCGTTTTTATGCAGTTATCTGCAGACTCAGCAATTACAAGTACAGTTATCACAACAAGTTTGAAGAGTGCCTGAATGTCAAATCAAGGTCAGACAGGTATTCGGTATGTTACAATTTATTTATTTTATGAAAAAAAAAAAAAAAAAAAAAAAAAAAAAAAAAACTGTACTTACAGGAATGAGCAACTCTGCATATGACTCAAAATCTCCTAGCAGCTCTTTTGATAGAAAGTTTAATAAGTGGCAAGCCTAGAAACAGTCATAAAATCAAATTTAAAATCATAAACTGTAAAAAATCATAAGTAAAAAAAAAATCTAAAAATGATTAAAGTAAATCAAACCTGTTTTACAATGCTAGATCTTCTATCAGCTAACTGTGTGGTTAGAGGCCCAACAAGTTGCTTTAGAAGCCCACGAAAACATGGATAATCAATTGCACCTGGTGTCACACAATCAAAGTTTATTATATTCTTTTTATTTTTAAATAAAATAATAATAATAACAAAATATCATACATAACATACCTCCAATAACAAGGGCTTCAACTCGTTGCATGGCTCCAATACGTAGGGACCAATCTTTTTCTGGAACAAGAATTGAAGCGATTTTCTCAAATTCACGAATCAGCTCTTTTTCTGAGTACACTTTGATCGGGTCAACAGGCTTTTCAGTAACATCACTTTCCCCTGAAAAATTAAACAAAATAAATAATGTATAAAAGAGAACTAAAGCATATATATTATGAGGTATAAAAATGAAAAATATGTAACCTCCAAAAAGGGAGGCTTCACGAGAAGAAGACTTGGCCTTTGGGCTGCTTCTTTTGGGATTAATTTTGGTAGCAGCAGAAGCAAAAGTATTAACTCGCATATCTGAAGAACGTTGTTTTGGTTCAATTCTTTCTAGTCTAGCATTAATATCTTTTACCTGAAACCAATACAAGTATGAAAATATAATTTACAAGAATAATACAAAAGTAAGATATACAGTGTGTAAAATATATAAATAAATATATAAAAAAAATAAAAAGAAGAAGAAATGAATAAAAGTGCAGGCCCTAAAATAATCACCAATGATGATGGAAGCTGATGTCGATGAAGTTCTTCACGGAATTGAGGCCCAATTTGAGAATACATCTCCTGCAATCATCATAAAATTGCATAACAATTACTTTGCAGAATTTGGAAATTGGCTTGAATTTGCATTTTGTCACCATAAACCTAAATGGATTATCGCACGCACAAACAGCTAACTAACCTCAATACATAAAATAGCAGCTTCTCTCACACCTGGATTAGGGTCGTATAACATCTGTAATATCTGAACATATAAAGACAAGATGAAATATTAGTAACTTTTATATTTTTTTTGCATATTGAACTTAAGAAACTGAAATCTTTGTGAAACAAATCAACTATAGCAAGAGAAACATACAGGAGGAAGAATAGCACGTTGCAGGGGTAGCTCTGTAGATGCAAATAGACCAATTGCAGATGTGACAGTTCTTGCAAACTCTTCTCTAACTCTCCAGCTTTTGTGAGTCCATGCATTTGATCCAGCTCTTTCAACAATTAGAGTTGGAGAAGAAACCTGCAACTCGATCAAGAGTAAATGTTTCAACATTTGTTCATTGTTATCATTTGGTACAACCAATCTAACTACAATTACTATTGCTAATGAGGGTTGAACTTTCTATAGTGTAAGCACAATGTGTAACCAATTGATGAATTGGTACACTTTTTGCAATCGCAGGACCAATGGACCATTACACCACATATGTTCATGGCTTCCAGCAAGTGAACTCAATGTACTACACACATGTAAGATCTCCATGGGCAAGTTGTAAATCATATAAAAATACTGACACAAAAACTACCTTTGGTATGGATTATCAAAATCTAGTAATCAAATTGCTACATTGTGACTTAACCAGCAAATATTTACCAACTTACTTCTAATAGACACACACAGCTTGACAAAAATTAATCAAAATTGGGATCAAAGAGCAATCGACTGCCGGAGAACCCGCCTAATTAACCAATTACAGAAATTGAAATTACAAATTTCCACCCTAGACCTTCCCGTATATACTTTACTATTTGAGCCATATCCTGACATACGAAGGTCAACAGTAGCAATCATAAAATAGCAAACCATTAGTTCAGATCTTTCCGTTCTAATACCCTATCCGTATAAGATTTCAACATGTACAAGTTTGATCATCAAAAGGAAATCATCAAGCACACTCAAAACAAGCAATTGTAAAAAACAATTAAAGTTCAATTGAAACTGACAGTAGCATACACACACCGACACGGTACCTGCATGAGAGTGAGAAGCAGGCGTCGAGCCGCATCACGAACAGGCTGCTTAGCATCACCTAATCGCTCAACGGTAGCAGGAACTAATGCATTGAAATGGAGCTTCAAGTGCTCACCGGAAAGTACCGCAGCAGAATCTAGAGCCTGTAAACCTCCTTGAGAAACCCTAAAATTGTTGTCTTTCAAGAGATCTAAGCAGCAATCAACAAGAGAAGTGACTTCCGATGAGGATAAGCTCTTCCTGGAAGCTTCTAGAAGTTCATGAAGTCTCTCTACTCCGGCCATTCTCTCCTTGGTGTCCTTGGCGCGTGCCATTTCAAGAGCCTCTTCCATTGCACAGGCCCTTGAATTACAACCACAGATCTTATCGGATCCACGGCGATGTTAGATGGATAAAAGGCGTCTATGTGACCGGAGACGGTGGCGGTAGTGATTGAGGAGTGACGGATACAGCGGTGAGAGAGAGAACTGTAAAAGCGTCGCTGGATCGACGGACGAGATACTACATAGAGGAGAGAGATTGCTGTGTCTGAGAGAGAGATATTAAATGGTATCAGCACCTACTCGCGCAATGCGGCCGGTATCCTAAAATTATATTTTTCGGTGGCGATAGTGATGCTAATTGCGATAGTATTAACGGTGGTGGGTGGTGGTGCATATTGATGTGGCGGTATCATCAAGCTTTAAGTATATTGTGAGACGTGGCGAGCTGTATTCTGAGGCGTGACTTAAAGCGGCAAATTTTATATGTTAAATCTATTGATTTTTATATGTAAAGTTTATAAAAATATGTTAAATCTAAATTTTTAATATTATATCACATCATTTCTTAATAAAAAAAAATCAAACTTTTTATTTTAAAATTCAATTTTACAAGGTACTTCAAAAAACTCGTGAAAAGGCGCGTATTGCGCCACTTTATAGAGGAGAGAGATTGTGGTGTGTGTGATAAAGATATTAAATTGTTTTTAGTTAGTTTAACGAAAATGAGAATGAGAGTCATGAAGCTAAAATATACATCAAAATTTATATAATAAAACTGTAATGATTGTCATTAATAAAACTCATTTTAAATTTAAATTATTATTTAGAGTCGAGGTTCTAAAATTTTATATATACGTATGGGTTGTGTTCAAGGTAGTCCGCCTTTAAAATATAGTCTCAAGAGACAAATCCTAGTCAATGGATTAAAAATCTTTTAACAACCACCATCATCAAATCACATGTGATTGAATACACAACCACTACCACCGGCCACCACCACCATTGTCGGCCACTGCCGGCGCTGCCTCCGCGGCCGCCGTAATCACATGTGTTGGGATACGCAATCAGATGTGAATTAAAGCAGCCGACGGTGGCGAGGGGCTGTCGGTGGTGGAGATGGTCTTTGGCAGAGGTTGGTGGTGGTGGTCGGCGGTGTGCAATCACATGTGGTTTAATACACATGAGGTGGTGGTGATGGTGGTGTTGTCGTGTTGATGTATTGAATCACATGTGGTGGTGGTGGTGGTGGTGGTGGTAGTAATGATTTGGGGGTTGAATAATTCAAGGACTGCGATTTATACCTTGAGACTACATAAAAATCAAGGACTACGTTGAACATTACATATACAATATTAATAATGCATGCAGTAGTTTTTATTTTATTTTATATTTTCTTGTTTGACAACTATTAATGTCAGAACTAAAACAAAGTTCTGATGTTATTAGGGCTGTTAAATCATGCTATCGTTTCGTGTTTCTGGATAACACGACACGACACGACACGAAAACGTTCAACACGAAAACGACACGACATGAAGTCGTGTTTTATTTTGCTAACACGAACACGACACGATTAAAAAAAACGATAACACAATAAACACGACAAACACGACAATACAATATAAATAACAAATTTCTTACTTATTACATGCTATAAACACGACAAACACGACAGACACGACAAACACGACAAAATCATAATTATCGTGTCAATTTCGTATTAATCTCTGAACACGAACACGACACGACACGACTTCGTGTTTGTTTTACAGAACACGAACACGACACGAACACGAATTCAAATTTCAGTTTCGTCCCAATTTCGTTTCGTTTCGTGTATTTTTATCGTGTCGTGTCAGGTTTTGACAGGATGTTATCTAATACGCTTCCTGAACCCTTAGCACATCAAAAAGAGGAACCAAATTAATTAACTCTTATTTAGCAAAAACGATCGTTTGTAGTAAACAATAATTTGAGTCAATGTATGGATTATTATTTAAAAAATAGGTGTTCGTACATTGTGAAATAAATGCCTAAAACTGCGACCGAAGGACCTTCCAAAGTTCTCAACAAATTCTACAATGAATAGTTTTAACTTGTTAAAATTCGTGATAATTGTCATATTACTACTCTATTCCCCGTATCACAAATCTTTTTCTCGGTCGTATTTTATAATCCAAAATAAAGTAAACCCTCTTGACATGTTAAATACACTATTTGGTTCAATATAAGTTGCAACTTTGACTTCTTGCACAATGTTGCATTTCACCTAGTTTGCAAGTCAAATCTCTCAAAAGCTCCAAATCTGAGTACTCCGTTTCTCCCTTAATAATCCTAAAATGCAGTACTCCGTTTTTCCCTTAATAATGCATTTTTCGTAAATATTTTTTATTATTCTTTAGAAAAAGTTAGTAGTGTGGCATTACATAGATTTTTATACAAAAAATATTATTTTATTACGCTCCTAAAATGAATTTAATTCTGTGATATGGTAACTCTTATACTCAAAGATGAGTAACTCTTATACTCAAACATGAGTGACAATTACACTCATCAATCTTTGCTTCCTCGATAGGATTTACTCTTTATAACCTATAATTTGCCAATTATGATAAACGAGGGTTACTTAAATGTAATAAAAGACAATAATAAAATAACAAAAATATTTTATTGTCCATAATAAAAAAAACACACAATCAATTCAAAACATTATCAAATGAAATGTTGTTATTTAATGTAATAAAAGACAATAATCAAATAACAAAAATATTTTATTGTTCATAATAAAAAAAAACAAACATTCAATTCATTGATAACATTATGCCCATATAACCAATATGAAACCTTATCAAATGAAATGTTGTTACATGAGAAGGAATGCAATATCAGAACTCGTCATCAGTCTAATTTTGTGCTAACGAGATATATAAAAGCAAGATTTGTAAAGTTTGCTTTTTGAACGACATAAAATAATTTCATTAAAATTCTCTTGAAATGAGCTAGAGCATACCAAGAAAGCTTGGTGGTAGTTTGTTTGCAAGTCCATTCAAACCAATGTAGAGTACATGATTTGTAAGACCTATGTGATAATATAGGTTATCTATATATCATAACTTTTACTTTAAACTGTACAACAATATCAAGCAATAAATCACCTCGATAACCAAAGAAAAGAGATAAGTTTCACATCTTCATAAATATTAAATAGTGTTTTTCCTTGTGTTTTTAGAATTAAACACCATCTCGATCGTTTCCAAACTGTAATAGAAACTAAAGGACTGCATGTGTGGATAACCATATATAAGATCCTGTTTCAAGCCAAGCGACGATTGCCATCCATTATAAACGCAACGTGTTTTGGCATTAGTAGTTCTTGTTCTTTTGTTTTCAGTTTGGCTTTTTCGTAACTCAAATCCGTTAATACATTTGTAGTGGCTGCATGAATTTTCCCTGAATTTATCGGACATACAAATGTGAAGAAATCGGGCTTGGAAGAGTGTGGTTTAGAAGCTAAACCAGGTTTAATGTTAATTGTAAAATTAGGGAAAATAATGTCATGCATAATAGGAGATAAATAAGTGAAAGCCGTGTTGTGGTTCGATAGGTTTGCAATGATATAAACTCGCTTTGCTTGTTTGCATACACGAAAGAGAGTAAATTACAAAATAATCCCTACACTCTTGATCAATTAACACATTATCACCTTTTAACATTAGATTTGTTTAATTCCAATTTAGTCCTTCGGTTATTTTTGGTCCAAGTTAGATGTCTGACCAACTGTACCAAGCTTGTTTTTCCGACTACCGTCCGCTTTTTTAATATGTTGTTTTAGACTTTGAGTGTTAATTGTGCGTATGGAAGACATGGGGTGAAATAAAAACATGGTCTAGTGTTAAATCTCGAGATCCGGGAACTCAAAAGAAGGATAAGATGGTAGATATTTTTAAAAACATTATGCGGCAAAAGTAATGGATTAAACGTATTTGTTTGGTCAATCAACATTGGGTCAGAGTTAATACAAATATTCATATGATACTAATAAATAAACTATAATAAGTTTGGAAAATTTTGGTTAAAACATGCATGGGCAGACATTATGTTTGGATACAAATAGTTATAGATTTGTATGGTTTGTGTAGATAAACTATTTATGAGTTGCGGATGTGAATTTTGTAACAATGTATGATGTATCATTTTTTCCAAAAATAAGGCTAATAGGAACGAGATATTGTTATTCAAAGTTGAGTTTGGCATGAAAACATTAGTCGATGGGAAAACTTGTGAGGTGTATATAACTAAGGACTTAATAGTCTTTATTTGATTATTTCTATAACAAAAAGCAACTTTTCACCAATCATTTTGTTATCAAAAAGGCTCAAGGTAATTCCCAATATAAATTTAAGGTACGTAGGTCCTTTTTGTAAATCTATTGCATAATGCCTAATAAAATTTCGAACCTAAGGTAGTCCAAGGACCTGCCTACTAACATTGTAGCTTCGCCACTGCCTGTGTGAGAGTGTGTATGGGTAGATGAAAGTATTAGTAATATATAGGAACCTTATTAACATCATATTTTGTATAGTAAATTACTAGGATGGTTATTATGGGTTGTGTAAAATTGCACATTTAGTCCTTTTCGTTTCAAAATTATTTTGGGATTGTCATATGTTCTGAAACTTGTATAGGTATAGTCATTTGCTTGGACGGATGTCTATTTGGTACGTTAATTAAGTTCTCTCATGTGCAATGCATATAAGGGTAAAACAAATCATGTGCATATTTTCTCCCTAATATCTCTAGTCTGAATCTCTAATCTTACCATAATCATCCTTGATTATATAGATTCTAGGTCCACACGATAAAACTCAATGAAAATGACAAAAATTGAAACGTTATTCCTACAGCAAAAGTGCATATTCTTGGATTAGCTCAACGTGCATAATGAATTTCCAAAGCTTTTAAACTTATAATTATATATACCAATCATGTGAATAATAAATTCAAAATATGCAAAATGGGAATGTTGTGCTAACTGCTATTATTCTCCAGTGTAAAGTTGAGATATCTCCATATAGAGAAGATTAATGTTATCAAAGTGTATGACATATTTTAAAAATTGTCAAAAATCTTATTTTGAAATGAAGAAAGTAATAATAATAATAATAATAATAATAATAATAATAATAATAATAATAATAATAATAATAATAATAATATTTAAGACAGGACCTTGTCAAACTTTTTAAACATAACCAGGATATTATTTAATATTAACAATATAAACAATATAAAAGTTTTTATTTAATATTAAAATATAAAAGTTTTTAAAAATATAAAAGTTTTTAGAAAGAATTTTCTTTTAGTCATAGGTATCTTTACGAAGTACCGACATCTTATTAAGAATTTGCAATATGGCGAGTCAATGAATAAAATGCCCTAATAATGCCAAATCATGGCTGAAACGGGCTAAGACACGACTAATGCCATTGTTAAATTTCTAATAAGATGTTGTTACATCAACCTAGACTTGAAATTTTTTCCCGAAAACGGAAAATACTCATTTTTTTCTTTTTTTTTTTAATTAAACCTGGTTACATTTTAAATGTTGACGCAGATTAGTATCTTAAGATACTGCCTCCATGAAAGTATTATGTGATATTTAACAAACAGATTAGCCTGTCATCAGGCTAAGTATAACATAAAGTAATAAAAATATAAAGAAAGCGTACCAGTAAGGATGGTGTAATTAATAGAAAGTACAAAGAACTTCAAACTTTTATTCTACAAACTGAAATTTTTACAACTGGGGGAGGGTTACAGTACAAGAGAGCAGAGTATATGATTTTTCGGTGCCCTCCTTAGAGCTAAACTAAGACTATTTATAATAGTCTACATACAGATACAAACAAAATAAAAAATATTAAAAAGTTAACACTAAGCTGGCTAACTCACAAAACACGTAGCATCTTTATTTGACACCTGGCTACTATTAAACCATCTGTCGTATTCAGGCAATTATGAGGCATTTATCTGACATCTGTCTTTTATCTTGACACATGGTACTGTCATGGTACTCTCCTTTTGACATTTGTCTTTTAACTTGACACATGTATTATTATATCACAAGAGCTTTACTTCTGTCATTCTTTTTCTTTTGAAGTAAAGATTCTTCAATCATGTCTATCATGCAATCAACGGGAATAATTTCTTCATTAGTTTGGGATTCTCCTGCTAGACATTGAAATTGATTATTATCAGTTGACATTGTATCTTCATTTGAGGCTTCTTCTTCTTCATTTTCTTCACTCTGAAATCTCTGAAGATTTTCCTTGATCTGAGAACAATATGTTCTGAATGCTTTGATCATTTCTTCTTTATTTGAATTTACATTTGGTAATTCTGAAGGGATTAAGTTTGCTGAATCTGAAAATTTTTTCTGGTCTGTATAAATTTTAATTTGTTGGTTGATATGATCAAATGTTTGTTGTGCATTCCATAATTTTGTTTCTGGATCTTTTTGTAGCATCTTAGGCCAAAATTTCGTAAAGTATAACCTTTGTAATGTTGGTAATTTACATGGAGTATAATCCACATATGGTTCCCATTTCCAAATCCAGGGAATTGAAAATTCCATAAAAAAGTGTAAAGAAGATATAACTTCTAAATTATTTAGTTTCTCATTTGAATATTTTAAATATCTTGGAGAAATTGGTAACCATTCTCCATATAATTTTCTGAATGGTTCCTCTGGTAATATATCAATACTATGTCCATATGAAGACCACCAATTAATAAACCAATTTGGAATATCTTTGTTCTGCTTATAAATAGTTTCACAAATTTTAAAAAATCAAGTGTGTTTTCTTTGTGGATTTTCATATAAAAATGCTTTATGAAAGCTTTCAACATAATCTCAATAAGTAAATTTAAGAGGATTTCTTGAAGGTGGAATTATAAATTCTTTTTCTTTTAGGGTGCTAAGTCCCCATTCTTCTGCTGATATGATCTTTTTAATAATTGCTTTGCTAAAATTATAAACATTTGGATTTCCTGATGTAAAATGAGAAAATTCCACAGATCCTGTTGTTTTTAAAATGTTTTCGTAATATGTTCTCTGTTTATAAGAACATCCAGCATATGATGCTGTATCCAAGTATCTTGTCATTATAAACCATGGGTCACTATTATTTTCAAAATAAAACATTATCTCTTTATTTTCTAAAATAAGTATTTCATCTTTATATGATAATTGTTTATAATTATCTTCTATAATATCACCTTCTGTTACTATTTTTGAGAAACTAGGATCATTCTCCTTTGTTTTTAAAATTTTTTTAAATTCTTCATATAATGGATCTCCTGGAATAGGTAATTATAACTTTGTGAAGATGAACCCGCTCTATAAGAACTATTTTGAGTGATGGAATTTCCTCGACCTCTTCCATAACTACCCCTATATGATGAGTAGCCTCTTCCTCGACTGGAGAAACTCATCCTGCAAATAAAACGTCAATTTTCTTTTAAATATTCTCTTGTTAGAAAATCAGGAAGACTATTATCACTCCCTTTTTTATATTGTATATCAAAATCAAAACATGCTAATGTTGCCTGCCATCTCATAAACATTTGTTTAGAAATATCATGTTTAAAATCTTTATTAAACATAAATTTAGCTGCTTGGCAATCTGTTTTTATTATAAAGTGTTGATTATATAAATCATCCTGGAACTTAAGAATGCATTTTACTAATGCTAATATTTCTTTAGCAGTGGTAGAATAATTTTTCTGACTATGAGTCCATTTTCCTGAATAAAATCTAACTAAAAATTCTTGTTTATTATTTGGATGAATTTGTTTTAAAATTCCTCCAAATCCTATTTCAGAAGCATCAGTCTCTACTATTTTTTCCCAATTTGGATTAGCTAAAGATAAACATGGTAAAGTTTTTACTTTATTTTTTATTGTTTTGACTGCTTGTGTATGATTATTTGTCCATGCACAAGGATTCTTTTTTAATCTGTCATAAAGAATAGCACTATCTACGGATAAATCTTTATAAAAAGGTGAAATATAATTTAGACTTCCTAAAAATCTCTGTAATTGAGTTTTATCTTTAATTTCATCTGGAAATTTATCAGCGAATTCCATACTTCTTTGTATAGGAATAATTTGACCTTTTTCAATATTATGACCTAAAAATCTTATCTTGGTTTGGAATAAAGACATTTTTGTTTGTGATAAAACTAAACCATTTTTAATGATTATCTTTTCAAATAAATATAAGTGTTTAAAATGAGCTTCAATATTTTTTGAAAATACTAAAATATCATCTATATAAACAATGATAAAATCACTATATGGATAAAATATATCATTCATAATATTTTGAAATTCTGAAGGAGCATTTTTTAGACCAAATGGCATTACATTCCACTCATATTGGCCAAAAGGGACATTAAAGGCAGTTTTATGTCTGTCTTTTTCATTAATCTGAATTTGCCAATATCCTGATTTTAAGTCAAATTTTGAAAATATTATTGAATCATGTAATCTATCTAATAAATCTTTTTTATTTGGTATAGGGTATCTAATCCATTTTAAAACTTTATTTAATGGTTTATAATTTATAACTAACCTGGGTACACCTCTTTTTTGTTCTGCATGTTTATTAATATAGAAAGCAGTACAGGACCATGGAGATTTTGATGGCTGAATTAACTTTTTGTTTAATAATGAGTTTATTTCATTTTTTCATAAATCTAGATAATTATGATTCATCTGACAGGGTCTTGCTTTCGTAGGAATCTGTCTTTCATTAAAATCTTCTTCATATGGGAGAGTAACAATATGTTTTTTTCTTTCCCAAAATTCATTAGGGTGGTCATTACATATATTTAAAGAAAATCTATTTGTCATTAATTTAATTTTTTCTTGTAATTTATTATTCTTAAGTTGTTCATCTATTTGAACTGTAAGAATTTCTTCTTTAAGGAAATTTATTTGATTTCTCTTAAAGTTTAAAGAACTTTTTACTTCATTCACCCATATAGAGTATGGGTCTGAAATAAATTCAAAGCATATATTTTGATTTTGGTAATAACCAATAATTTTATCTTTTTCTACCGAGATTGGTAGAATCATTTCTAAAAAGGGATTACCTAAAATCATTTCATTACTTGACATGTTTTTTATTATTTTAAAATTAATAGGTATACATGTATTATTTTTACAAATTTTTGCATTTGTTAATTTATATTGAATATCAAGTTTTCTACCAGATACTTCTCTTAAAGTATGTGTAGATTTTTGAAAATATTTTGTTGGAATTAATCCTTCTTGTATACAATTTAAATCTGCTCCACTATCTATTAAGGCTATAAATTCTTTTTGATAATTATATGTTATAAATAGTTTTATCTTTACATGCCATTTTCTAGAGATTACTAATTCCATAGATTGAAGAAATGTATTATTAGTTTCATCATTTATCTTTGAATAATCTTGATATTTTTCTTTTAATTTTTCTAATTCGTTAATACGTTGATCATAAATAATCTGATTATTTTTAATATTATGTATATCTGTTTTTAATATTTGTATTTCATTCTGCAAATCATTAATGGTAATACTAGAACTAGAAGAAGCCTTATTTCTTCATTCTTTTAACATATCTTGTAAATGTTTCATAGAATAATGTTCCTTATTTTCCATTACATCTTCTTTAATATTTATATTATCAATTATTTTATTTATAATTTCAGGATCTTCAATGTCTTTTAGTAATTTTGCCATATCATTACTAATAACATTTATGGAAAGGTCCTCTTGAAATTGACTCCTAATTTGATATAACTGATGTTCCATTTCACAAGAACATTGATCTTTATTATCACATTTACAATCTAATTCTTTTGAATTTAAAGAATCATTTGAACTACTTGATTCATATTCATCATCATAATCACTTTGTGATATATCTTCTTCACTAGAGGAATTATCTATCAGATTAATAAGGTGAGCTTTTACTTCATCCTCAATATCTAAGTTGTTAATTTGTTTTTTTATTTGTTTATTCTTACATTTATTAGCATAATGCCCAGTTTTACCACATTTAAAACAGATTATAGATTTTTTTATCTGAATTTCCCTTTCTTTATTTTTCTTCTGGATTTTATTTTCTTTTCAATTACGATTGAAATTCTTCTTTTTATAAGATTTTCTTCTATTATCAAATTCTCTTTTATGTTTTTTCTTAATTTGAGGAGTTGTGCCCATACCAAATTGGTCACAAAATTCTCCTAATTGTTTTTGTTCATTTAATCGTTGAGTTTTTATTTGGTGATTTAATTTTATTTCACTGCATAAAGCTAAACCTTCCTGAATACAAGTTCCTATTAACTTTCCATAAGTATAATATTCATAAGGTATAGTACTATCAACTTTTAGTTGTTTTTTTACTCTTTCTGCAAATAAATTTGGTAATCCATCAATAAATATAGATTTCCAATATACACTATTACAATCATCCAATTCCATAACTCTACTTAAAAAAGTATCTTTATACCATCTAAATGATGTTAGAGTTTTGCAAAATAATCCATTTAATAATGTTCTAATGTTTTCAGAATTATCTGACCATCTACCAGTAAAATGTTCTATTATAGTTAAAGTAAGTGTATATACTACGTTTGATTCAGCTATATTATTTTCTATTTTTACAGTATTTAGTATTGATTGTTGATTTTCTGGTGTAAGATAATTATCCCACCATCCTTTTAATTGGCCTGTAAAACCAGCTATTAACATAGTTGCTACTGCCTTATCATTATTTCCTGCATTTTTAGCAATAGTACTGTACATAAGCATTCTATGTACCATATTATATATTTGTCTTTCAGTAAAACCATCTAAATTCCATTCGTATATATTCCTTCCACTATAACTATTATTACCATATTCTACTTCTTCATGTAAAACATCTTGAGGTGTTGGTCTAGGATAATAAAATTGTCTTTGAGCAGGTCTAGAAGCATATTTACTGTCGTAATTAATTTTATTTATAATAGTTTCTTCTGTTTCATTATCAGAATCTTTATTTAAAGTATTAATTTGTAGATTCATTTGACTTTGGATTAATTCTACCATAACATCATAATTCTTTAATTTATATCCTGAAATATTAGGTGGAGGTTGAATAGTGGCTATAATTTGTTTTTCTTTTTCTTTACTTTCTTTTGGTAATTGTATCTTATTATCTTCTTTTAGGATATTTATTATTTTATTTACTTTTTTCTGTAAATCCGTTAAATGTTCTCCTAATATCATTGAGTAAAGATTATGGTAATTTAATTGTTGTATTATGTTATTTGTTTGTTCTACATTAATTGGAGAATTTTTATCAAAAAGTTTTTGATAGGCACAAAATTTCAAAGTAATATCACTATTTGTAATTGAAAAGGGAATTTGAGGCGGAAATATACTTTTTATTATTTGGTTATTTGGTAAGGTGTATTCTCTTTCAATAATTTGAATACTTTGTAGAAAAGTATATATAAACCAAGGAATAAAATGTATTATTCTATTTATTGAAGATAAATTTTCATAATAATTTTCTTGAATTTCTTTTAATTGATTTTTAGAATATTGTTCAAATAACCATTTTCTAAAAGTTTTCCATTTAGATAAATAAAACTCATCACATATTAATTTCCTTGCCTGTGAACCAGGACTAAAATCAATTTTTTCTGTAAAATCCATTAAAGTGTGAAATTCATTTCAGAGGGAGTAACCTCCTCTGTTTGATAAACAATGTTATCATATATATTTAAATTATTAATTTTTTCTGAATTATGTGAAACAGAAGCACGTGATAAAGGAATTTCTACTTTATAATCTACTGGTGAAATATAAGAGTGTGAAGATCTTACTGATCTAGTTCTTCTTAATAAAGGATTTTCATCTTCGAATTCTTTTTCTTTATTAAATTCTATTGTAACTATTCCATATGATGTTTGTGTAATATTTTCAATATTATTATTTATTAAAGGCTTAGGGGGAGTATTATTTTCCAGTATCCAATTTTCTGGAAATATAATTTCATCCCATTTAATGGCCCTTCTAGTAGTAATTTTTGACATATTAAAATTACTTTCTATTAAAATTGTTTCGTTTATGGGTTTGTTTATTCTTTTACATCTAGGGTTCATTGTTTTTAATGGTTTATAATAAATACTATAACATATACATATAACTTCTGAACCAGCTAAATAATTATAACCATGAGTTTTAACATTTAATGTTAAAGCTTGAAAAATATTTTTATCTGATAAAGATAATTGTAAATTTGGATAAACATTTAAATAAACTGGTCCATGAGATAAACTTGATTCTATTATACCCATTAAAGATTGTTTCCAATTTTTATTCCTAGCATCTCTAAGAACAGCTAAGAAGCTTTCAGGTAAACCTTGTAATGTTAAATGTTTAAAAGCAATTTGTACTAAACCAATATGTACATAATTATACATATCTTTGTATTTGTTTATATCATGTTGGGTTATTAATTGAATATTCATGTCATCTTCATTCATTGTTAAATTTTCTTCTGTAGTTTTTATTGTTTGTATAAAACCTAATTCTTCAAAAGTTCCTAATTCATATATTAATTTAGGATTAATATTTGGTATAGTCCATTTAATTAAAAGATCTAAATTTTTTGGTATTTCATATTCTTCTATTAATTGATTCTTTATTAGTTATTTTTTATGACTCTTAAATTTGCTAAACAACTTCATATAGAATAAAAAGTTAAATACCACATACTACTTCACATGGCTCTAATACCATTTAAGACAGGACCTTGTCAAACTTTTTAAACATAACCAGGATATTATTTAATATTTAACAATATAAACAATATAATAATAATAATAATAATAATAATAATAATAATAATAATAATAATAATAATAATAATAATAATAATAATATTATGCACACCTTGTACGCTTCCTTTCTAACTAACTCTTATTTATTCATATACATCGTACTTTAAATAACTTTTCATTATACTACAAATGGATAATAACTTACATGGGTTGGTATTCAACTTCCCATATGATTGGTGCATTTCTTTGTGTCGCACTTTTAGTGGAATGGTGTATTTGGCAATTTGTTGTTTTTTTTACCATTGAATGTAGACCCAATTTTATTAATGTTTTTTACTTAGGCACACGTGTAACTTACCCTCAAAATTACAAGTTTCACAAACTTTTTTCACAATTGCAAGATAATATCTATTTCAAGGTTTGCCGTGGTGCATACAGTGATAATAAAGGAATATACATTAGGTTTGCATACAAATAGTTATAGATTTGTGTGGTTTGTGTAGATAAACTATTTATGAGTTGCGGATGTGAGTTTTGTAACAATGTATCATTTGTCCAAAAATAAGGCTAATAGGAACGATATATTGATATTCAAAGTTGAGTTTGGCATGAAAACATTAGTCGATGAGAAAACTTGTGACTTGTGAGCCGTATATAACTAAGGACTTGGAAGTCTTTATTTGATTATTTCTATAATAAAAAACAATTATTCACCAATCATTTTGGATAATAAATAACACGGGTTGGTATTCAACTTCATTATACTACACATTCCTTAAAGAGTAATTGTAACTATAAATATGAAGCAAACTACTCGTTATTTACATAACTACTAACGATGAACAAATAACATCGGCAAAGCCGAGAAAGTTGCAATACATAACAATATGTGAAACCCATAATATAGGGCCACGATGAACAACCTCCGGCGAGACACGCCTCGGAGACGATCATCCATGTAGGATAATACACCTAAGACCACAATAGTCACCAGAAAGGCAACTATCGTGATAAGCATATATGGTACCCGGAGGTTAAATGGCGATTGCTTCTTCATTGTAAACTTTAATGCAATAAGTACCATCAGTATTGAATACCCGGTGAGAAAATATGGCGCAAATGCAGGTTTCAAGTATCTGAAAAGTAAATAACAATATTAGATATTATTCACACTCTTATACCTTAATAAACAAATTTTACAAATGTAAGACCACAAATATTTTAGTTTTATGCTAACTTGAATAAATCAATTCTTATCAAAATCGGAATTTTATATCTTTAAAAACAATGGAAAATAGGCCAACATTTAAAAAACATTTGGCCTAAATCTAAATCAAACCTTAAGATATTAAGTAAAACTTACTCGGGTTGATCATCTGTGGCGTCCACAACCGGGACAGAGACAACAACATCCTCAACCACCGGGAGAGAAATGATAACGTCCTCAACCGGGACAGTACAAGTGCATCCTCAACCAGCGGGAGAGAAATGATAGCGTCCTCGATCGGGACAGAAACAGCTGCATCCTCAACCACCGGGAGAGAAATGGTAGCGTCCTCAACCACTTGGAGAGATATAACAACATCCTCAACCACCGGGAGAGGAATGGAAGCGTCCTCAAGCGGGATAGAAACAAAAGCATCCTCAACCGGGAGAGGGACAACAGCGTCCTCAACTGCAGCGTCCTCATGGGTTTCTGGATATAGAAACCTTCAAAAAAAAAAAAGAATTAGATTGATTAAGTTAGATATCAAGAAATAAAATAGACTAGATTAGTGTTAGAACAAATCACAGTTCAACTTATTACTGATGCTGCAGTTAGTACTGATCATGGTTACTACTGATGAAGACTATGGTTACTACTGATGGGGCAGAAACACTTGATACTAATGAGTTGATACTGGTGAAGAGTATAACTAACTTACTACTGATCATCATATTTACTACTGGTGATTGCAGTTACTACAGATACTCGTATTTGGAAGCAAATCAAGTCCGAGATCTTCGCAGAGTTAGTTATAGAATGTTATTCAATGTATATCTTTTATAATTCGATGTAAATCAAGTCCTAGAATAACTAGGGTAAATAGTTAGGCTTCAAGGACTATTATAAATAGTTCCTTACGAATATTAAACGTACGTGTGTATTGTTAATCAATAATATACATTGAAGCTTTTTGTGAATCACTGTGTTCTTAACATTATTCATTGTTCATTCAATATACAGTATTCTATTGTTCTTAATATATTAATACAAGTGTTGATCCGCTGCAACTTCTTGTTATTAGTAGATCTGGGTTGACAATAACTTGTTTTGGTTATTCGATCCTGACAAGTGGTATCAGAGCTTATTGGTTCTAGATCTACGAATCTTAAGAACAACAAAAAGTTTTAATCTTTAAAACACACAGATTGTTAATCATGACTGATAACAATGAAAGTACTCAAGCAAATAAAATCCCTATACTCACTCCCAATAACTTTAGAATGTGGAAGAATCGTATTAAGCAATACATGCTTATTACTGATTATTCCATGTGGGAAGTTGTTGTTGAAGGAAACAAAACCGTTCACAATCAAGCAACAAGCTCTGCAACTGAAGCAGACAAACTCAAGTGTGAAAAGGAGAAGAAAGACAGAGGAGTTGAACTCAAAGCTCTAAGTACTCTTCTACTGGCCATTCCTAATGATTATCAACATCTCTTTGTTGAATATGATGATGCAAAGATGTTGTGGCAGGCACTGGAAAAGAGATTTGTTGGCACCAAAAGCACCAAAAGAAACATGAAGTCTGTACTAAAACAGGACTTTGAAAATTTCAAAGGCCAAAAGAATGAATGCCTATCTCAAATCTTTGATAGGTTCAACAAACTCATTGGTGAATTGAATCAAGTTGGTGTGAAACCAGACAATGATGATGTCAATAGAAAGTTTCTCAGATCTCTTGGAGAAAAATGGTCTATGTACACAGTCATATATAGATAAGGTGATGTTTTGGAAGAAAAGGAGCAGGATGAATTGTACAATGAGCTTAGGGTGTTTGAATCTGAGGTAAGCTCTAAAACTCATAATTTATCTTCAAACAATGTTGCTTTTGTGTGTAGTACAGGAACAGGGCATGAAACTGCAAAGGCTGCAGATTGTGAAGATGCTGCAAGAGAATCCTTCTTCACTAGTCATGTGCATACTGCACTAATTAGTGATGATTTGGAACAATTGAATCCTGATGATCTTCAAGAGATGGATCTTAAGTGGCAGATGGCTATGCTGAGCCTGAGAACCAAAAGGTTCTTGAAGAGGACTGGTAGAACAAACCTTAACTACAACAAAGGTGACAAGGCTGGATTTGACAAGACTAAAGTCAAATGTTACAACTGTAACAACCTTGGGCACTTTGTTAAAGAATGTCCTCAGCCAGACAAAAGATCAAACTCAACTGCTCTTGTTTCACAACAAGGACAAGGTTATGATTGGAGCTTTCAAGCAGAGGAACATGCACAGAATCAAGCTCTCATGGCTTTCACTGATTCTCCTACTAAGGTACATTCTAAATTTTACACTCCTGAATGCATTAAAGCATATAAAGATTTAGAAAAACTTAATAAAGAAACACTTGAAGAGATGATTCTAAATAGAAATAGAAGAATTGAATATAATGGTTGTATAGCTGATCTTGAAAATCAAATTAAAATTTATAAAATAACTGATCAAAAGATAAAAGAAGAATTGCTACAAACCACTTATGAAAAAGAACATCTTGAATTAAAATTAAAAGAAACTTTGATCAAACTAGAAGAATATCAAATGGAATTAGAACAAAATAAATTAACCATTAAAAAGTTTGAAAGAAGTTCTCAAATTGTCAATGAACTAACAAGTAATCAAACCACTGAAAAAGTTGTGCATGGAGTGGGATATCATGCTGTTCCACCTCCAATTAATTTTATCCCTCCTCTTAAATCAAGCACAGAAAGAATTTTAGATGATTTAAAAATGACAAATAACTGTGAAACTAGTAATGAAACATCTGAATCAAATGATACATCTGATGATGATCAAACTACAGAGTCAATTGATACAAGTTTTCACACAGCAAAAAGTCAAGATGACTCTCCTAAATATGATGCTGAAAATATACCAAAAATTTTAAGAAAGGGAAATGAAAGAAATAAAAATCAACTCTTAGATCAAAGAAAACCTGAACGTGCTAAGGATAAGAAACTAAGATGTGTTATTTGCAACAAAGTAAACCATTTAGCAAAGGATTGTCACTTCAATCCAATTAACTGCAAAGAGTTCAAAGAATTTAAAAATTCTAAAGCAAAAGCAAAAACACAAAGGTTAAAAGATACTACTGATCCATCAGTAGTAAATAAAACAAAATCTCAAAAATCTGAAACACCTAAATTTGAAAGAAATGCACCAAGGTTTGTGCAAAATAAAAGAGTTGGAAGCCCAAAGAACAACAATTATTTCAAAAATAATGGAAAAACAAATCAAAATAAACAATATTTTAATTTTTCCAACACTAGTAGAAACTTTAACAGGTTTACTACTGATCCTAACCCTAATTACAATGCTGTTGGGTACCAGTACCAAAACACTACTGGTAAAAACCCTAATTTTAAAGATACTACTGCTGCCAAACCAAATGTTAAAAACACTACTGGTTATCCTAAACATGGTAATTACCCAAATACTACTGGTCCATCAGAAGTAAAGTATTCAAAAGCTAAATATAATGGGTATAGACCAAATTCAGTAGTAAACTCAGACAACAGTAACAAATCCAAAAGGGAAGTAGTAAAGCAAAACACCAGTACTAAACAGGTATGGGTACCAAAAATGTTCAAAATTAAATCTTCTAAATTTTACTTTTCAAAGGATGAACCCAAGACATATAAAGCTTGGGTTCCCAAACTTAACTAATCGTTTACTTACTTGTGCAGAGCATTCAGATCCCTGAAGAAGGTAGAACATGGCACATTGATAGTGGATGCTCAAGGCACATGACTGGAAATCTGCAAATTCTTAAGGATTTCAAGTCATTTGATGGAGGTTATGTGGCCTTTGGTGAGAACCCAAAGGGAGGTAAGATTACAGGCAAAGGTACAGTTACTAATGGTAAAATTACTTTTGATGATGTATTTTATGTAGCTGAACTAAAATACAATCTTGTCAGTGTGTCTCAAGTATGTGATAGAAAGAACAAGATTATTTTTACAGATATTGAGTGCATCATTCTTTCTCCTGACTTTGTTTTAGATGAAAAATATGTAGTTTTGAGAACTCCAAGGAGAAACAATGTGTATTGCCTGGATATAGGGGGAGAACTCATTTCTTCAAATGAGGTCAACTGCTTTATATCCAAGGCAAACACTACTGAATCAGAACTATGGCATAGAAGGATGTGTCACACAAACTTTAAAAATATGAACAATTTAGTAAGAAAGAATTTGGTAATTGGATTACCACAAAAACAGTTCATGTGTGATCATCACTGTGTTGCATGCCTAAAAGGTAAACAACATAAGTATTCTCATAAGCCCAAAACTGTAAATTCTATTTCTGTTCCTTTACAACTCTTACATATGGACCTTTTTGGACCTACAAATGTAATGAGCATTGGAAAGAAACAATATTGTCTTGTTATTACTGATGACTTTTCCAGATATACATGGGTTTTCTTTCTCAGGACAAAAGATGAAACAAGTGAACTCATCAAAACTTAATTGTTAAACTGGAGAACACATCTGATCAAAAAGTTAAAGCCATAAGATGTGATAATGGCACAGAATTTAAAAAGGCTAACTTAATTAACTTTTGTGATCTTAAAGGTATTGACAGGCAATACAGCTCACCTAGAACTCCTCAACAAAATGGTGTAGCTGAAAGAAGAAATAGAACCATCATTGAAGCAGTAAGATCAATGCTAGCAGACTCAAAATTACCAATTACTTTTTGGGCTGAAGCTGTTAATACTGTCTGTTATGTACAAAACAGAGTATTAATAGTTAAGCCACATCATAAAACACCATATGAACTTTTTAACAAAAGAAAACCTTCCATAAGTTTCTTAAAATCATTTGGTTGTCCTTGTACTATTTTGATTACACGAGAACAAATTGGTAAGTTTGACTGCAAAGCTGATGATGGAATCTTTGTGGGATACTCTACTCAAAGCAAATCATACAGCGTGTTCAACAAAAGATTAAGGATTATTGAAGAAAGCATCAATGTATCCTTTAATGAGAATATACCTAATGAACAGGGAAATGGTCCAGATTGGCTATTCAACATAGACAATCTAACCAAATCCTTTAACACTAACTTGGATTTAAATGCAGGTGATTCAAATTGTCATACTCAAAAGGAAGGAACATCATCTTTCAATTCTGGTCAAGAAGAGATGAGATACATAGTAGTTGATACTGCTCCCACAGTTAATACTGAGGACAGTAATAACTCAAATTCTGGAAGCAGTAGTGAATCAGACAATGAGGACAGTAGTAATTCAAATACTACTGATCCCAGCAATAACTTAAATACTACTGATCCCAGTAGTAACTCTGAACCAGCAAATGATGATGAACCAAACATCAATGACAATGAAGAACCTCAAGAGGAACAAATCCCTGAGACAAATGAGTCAAATCTTGAAACTCAACTAGTGGTTGATAGAGCTACAAACTCAAGGACTCAAAAGAACCATCCATTAGACAATGTTCTAAGTGATGTTAACTCACAACTACAAACAAGAAGCAAATTAAATAAAAGTCTAACTGCAAACATATGTAACATAAGTTTAATTGCTAATGAATGTATGTTTGAATGTTTTCTGTCTCAGGATGAACCAAAGAAGATTCAACAAGCAATGAAGGACTCAAACTGGATTGATGCAATGCAAGAAGAACTCCTTCAATTTAAATCACAAGCTGTTTGGACACTTGTACCTTTACCCAAAGGAAAAAGAGCCATTGGAACAAGATGGATCTTTAGAAACAAGAAAGATGAAAGAGGTATAGTGATCAAGAACAAAGCCAGACTTGTAGCCCAAGGATACACTCAAGAAGAAGGAATAGACTATGATGAAGTATATGCTACTGTTGCTAGAATTGAAGCAATAAGAATATTCCTAGAATATGCTTCATACAAGAAATTTAAAGTCTATCAAATGGATGTGAAGAGTGCATTCCTATATGGGAAAATTGAAGAAGAAGTATATGTATGTCAACCTCCAGGTTTTGAAGATCCAGAAAAAGGTGACTATGTATTCAAACTAGACAAAGCTCTGTATGGCCTACATCAGGCACCAAGAGCATGGTATGATACATTATCATCATACTTGTTGAAGAATGACATTAAAAGAGGAGCTATTGACAAGACTCTGTTCACAAGAAAGGTCAAAAATGATATGCTACTAGTTCAAATCTATGTAGATGATATCATTTTTGGATCAACAAATGATTTACTGTGTAAAGAGTTTGAGGATCTCATGCAAACCAAATTCAAGATGAGCTCCATGGGTCCAATGAACTTCTTCCTTGGACTCCAAGTGAATCAAAGATCAGATGGTATCTTGATAAACCAATCAAAATATGTCAAAGATATCTTGGAGAAGTTTGCTATGGAAGATTGCAAGAGTGCAAGTACACCAATGGAAACACACAAACACCTACATCCTGATGCTGAGGGGGATGATGTAGATGAACACTTATATAGATCAATGATAGGATCTTTGATGTACTTAACTGCATCAAGACCTGACATTATGTACAGTGTTTGTGTGTGTGCAAGATATCAAGCAAGACCTAAAGAACTTCACTTGCAGGCTGTCAAAAGAATATTCAGATACTTGAAAGGCAAACCATCACTTGGTCTATGGTATCCACATGACTCACCATTTGAACTCATAGCCTACACAGATAGTGACTATGGGGGGGAATGTCAAGATAGAAAGTCCACTACTGGTGGATGTCAATTCTTTGGATCAAGACTGGTGTCATGGCAATGTAAGAAACAAACAAATGTATCCACATCAACTGCTGAAGCAGAGTATGTAGCTACATCTGCTTGTTGTGCTCAAGTACTTTGGATTCAAAACCAGCTTCTAGACTTTGGTATCTCTATACTTAAAACTCATATTTTTATTGATAATCAAAGTGCTATTAGTATTGTGAACAATCCAGTAAAACACTCTAAAACTAAACACATTGAAATAAGATTTCATTTTATAAGAGATTGCAATGAAAAGAAGTTAATCAAAGTAGTTAAAATTCATACTGACAATCAATTAGCAGATATTTTTACAAAAGCATTTGATGTAGGAAGATTCAGCTTCTTAGTTAGCAGTATTGGAAAGATTTTAATAAATTAATTTCACAATCAAAATCATGTGTAAAGTTTTTCTGTTGTAAAAAGTTATTTATGTTAATAAGTGTTTTACTACTGGTAGGTCAGTATGGTGTGTATTGAGTATGCACAAAATACTACTGATAAACGATTGTACTCACATATACTACTGGTCTCTAATATGGTGGTTACTACTGCTAGGGTTGGTAAATTAGGTCAGTATTAAAATTTCATTAGTTACTACTGATGTCTACAGTCACTACTGATGTCAAAATCCTTAGTTACTACTGACGTTCATAGATACTACTGACGTTTTCTACTGGTATCTAATTTACTACTGGTCTTTAGATTGTCAAAGTTACCAAACTAAACCCCATGAAAATAACCATTGTGTTATGATTCGAAGGGCAATTTAGTCTTTTTGCAGATCAAATCGTAAGATATAAATAGCCGAAGTCGATTAGTTTAGCATTATCCTCACATCGATTAACTAAATCCTCTCGATAAACCCTAAATCGCAATCATAAACCCTGCACCAGTAACAACATTCATACCTTTTCTCTCAAATCAAACGATCAAACACAAACATCGACGACAATGGCAACTCTACAATCTCTTGATGTTAACACAAATCTTAAATACTCAGAGTTTCACAACATGTGTGCGTATCTAAAGAATCCAGACGGAACAAAAGACTTTCGTCCAATCGTCATGTTCTTGAAACAGTCTTATATAAAATTTGCACTCACTGTGAACGCTAAAGCTTATCAACAACACTTGGTTGATTTCTGGACCAATGCTGAAAGAACCGAAGGTGCAACTGTGCCTATGATAAAATCAACTGTGGATGGAAAGACTATCACCATAACTGAACAATCCATCAGACACCATCTACAACTGCACGACGATGAAGGTATGTTTTCTCTTCCTAAGGAATACATTGTTGAAATTTAAAAAAAAAAGGGATATGAGGGAAGACTTGACATTGTCACTTTCCAAAAGGGTCTTCTCTCCCCACAATGGAAATTTCTTGTACATACTATTCAACACTGTATTTCTCCTAAAAGAAGTACTTGGAATGAGTTTAATAAAGCAATAACATCTGCTGTTGTTTGTTTAAGCACAGACCAAGTCTTTAATTTTTCAAATATGATTTTTGAAGGAATGTTGGGAAATCTTTCTACTTCAAAATTTTTAATGTATCACAGATTTCTTCAACATTTAATAAATTGTGAATTGCAAAACTTGTCAACTCCTAAAAACATTTTTATAACTCCTGAGTTGAACAAGAAAGTTTTCTCAAATATGAGAAAACAATTTAAATTTTCGGGCAAGGAAACCCCTCTGTTTCCTAACATGATCAAAGATCAACCAAATATTGGAGAAGGTTCAATCAAAGATACAACCCCAATTGAACCTCAACCCACTCCTTCACCCCCAAATACAGCCCAAACACAACCCCAAACAGTCACTCAATCATACACCCAAATAGATGTCCTGAATGTGTCCCAGGAACATGAATTAAATCTGCAGAGTGCTACTCTTCACTCTGTAGAAGACCAGCCTTTAGCCAAATCATTCCAGAAAAACTATAAAAGGAAGAAATCTTCCTTAAAGGACACCAGGGGACCCATTGAGTCAAACCTCAGGCTCCAAGAGTTGTCCTCCAAGGAGGAGAGAGGGCATGAGGAAAGGGCTCTCACTACTGATGCCCCAAAGGTGGGTGCACAGGATAGTGAGAACATCAATAGGACCCAGACCTCGGCAACTCTTAGTGATGAATCTTTTGAGGAAGCACTAAGAGGACCCCGGTGCCAAGAAACCAAAAGGGGGGGCACTACTGCTTCTTCTAGGAAGAAGAGAGTGTCCAAACAACCCATTTCATCACCAAGAAGTGATGAGGGTAGAACTGAAACTATTGATTTGACGGAAAGGATGGAAAACCTTAAAGCCAATGTACCTGTTAGTGAGGCCGATGATCTTGCTAGAAGGAGTGAGGGCAGTATTGAACAAAAACAATTGACGGATAGGTTGAAACACCTTGAATCCACTGTACATGACTGTCTTACATATCTCACCAATCAAGGAAAAACCATGACCTATATGAAGAAGCACATTAACACAATCAACAAAAGAATGTAATTATATGAGCACATGCTTCATCAACAAACAAAAATTATAAGGAGGCTGAAAAAGAAGGTTGATAATAGTGAAGCTCCACCATTTGAGCTCACTAAGGGGGAGAAGGACAACATACAAAGCATGATAGATGAATCTATTGCAGCAGCAGCAACTTCTCTCCTCAATCTTAAAGAAACAAAGATTGATGAAGGCCAGGTCAATGATGAAAGCCTAGAAAAGATGGATATTACTGATGAGGCTACTACTACTGCTCCTATGGAAGAACAAGCTCAACAAGAAGCATCAGTAGTAACTCCTACTACTATTGATGACATAGCAGTAGTGAATCAAGAAGAGGCAGCAAACACTACTGATGCCCTATCAGTAGTAATTCCTGAAGACATACCAGTAGTAACTACCTTGGCTACTACTGATGATATTATTGAACTGCCATCACTACTAGAGCCTGCAGTAATAATTCCACCATCACCAGCAACAAAGTCAACACAATTGGTGGTGAAAGACATTGATGATGACATCAACTGGTTAGAAGTTGATGAATGCACTTTACCTCCACATCCCAAAATACTTCCCATGTCACAAATACATACATATGGTCACAAATTTAGAATTGAAGCTGCACCAGATAAAAAGAGTGACAACTACATAGGAAATGGAAAGGAAATTGCTGATGAAGACCAACCTAACAGAGCACAAGGTCATGAAATGGTCAACAAAATCAATTTTGCTAAATCAGCCAAGCAGGATAGGTGGAAAGTAAAAAGGGCAAATTATTTGAAGAAGGTTGAAGCCTCTCTAGCCATTGAGAACAGAAAATTAGCAGAAAGGGCTAGAATACTAAGACAACCCTTCACAGAAATAAAATTGGCAGATATAGCTGACATATCAAAACTGCCACAATTTCAACACAAGATCAAAACCAAACAAGTTGCAGAAACCAGAAAAGAATTGCAACAAAGAGAACTACAAAAAATAAGGCAACTTGAATATGAAACAATAGAACTTATTGAAGCACAAGTACAAGAATGCAAAGAGCTGAAAGCTGATATGCCAGTAGAATTTGCAGACAATAAGAAAGAAATGGTCTCATACTTGAAGTCAAGAGGCCACAATACCAAGGCCTTTGGAAGAATGAAGTTGGTCAACTTGGCAGAAAAGTACTGTGTGGAGAAGAAGAAGGAACTTCTTGAACAAAAGATTAAAGAGAAGGACACCACAAAGCTTGAACAGATAAACTCCAAAGAAATGAAAGAAAGAAAAACTATAACTGGTGAAACATCTGGTGAACTCTCTTTAATTACAAGAAAAAGGAAGGCTGATTAATCTGAACTAGAACAACCAAAGAAGAAACTACAAATAGTTCAAGTTCATGATCTTCCTATTGCTCCCCTAGAAAGCAATCCAATCATCAACTGGAGATGTATAGATGATGTGATTGAGATTGTTAGAGAAGATAAAGTCACTCAAAGATTTAGAGCTTGGAAACCTTTAGTCATGTCCCTAACCAGAAGTGACATAATCAAGATGCTGATTATTGGTAAACCAAGAATGACCAAGAAGACCTTGAAGAATTCAGCTGCAGGTTACATTACAGAAATGATTGATGCTGCTTTTTATCCAGATGAATATTCAGAGAAGTTTACAAATCCAGAAAATATTCAAGCCTGGAATGTGCTACCAACGGTCAACATGTACTTCTTTGAATATACACGTAAGAAGTGTGATTTATTCCTATATGAAAAAGAGTATCCTCACTCTGAGAAGACTCTTTATCAAATTTGGTGCATGAATTTTATTAAACCTAATGATGCTGTGATGTTCCAAAACAAGTTGAATGAATTTGTGAAAAAGATCAGCAAATATATTATTGCACAAAGGAATAAAAGAAACCAACAGACTTTAGAAGGTGATCAAAGAAGAGCAAAATTGTTGGAAGAAATAGAAAAGAAGAAGAAGATGTGAAAAAGAAACTTGATTGATTGAAAGAGAATCAATAAGTTTAGGGGGAGATTGTTAGAACAAATCACAGTTCAACTTATTACTGATGCTGCAGTTAGTACTGATCATGGTTACTACTTGATACTGATGGGGCAGAAACACTTGATACTGATGAGTTGATACTGGTGAAGAGTATAACTAACTTACTACTGATCATCATATTTACTATTGGTGATTGCAGTTACTACTGATACTCGTATTTGGAAGCAAATCAAGTCCGAGATCTTCGCAGAGTTAGTTATAGAATGTTATTCAATGTATATCTTTTATAATTCGATGTAAATCAAGTCCTAGAATAACTAGGGTAAATAGTTAGGCTTCAAGGACTGTTATAAATAGTTCCTTACGAATTGTAAACGTACGTGTGTATTGTTAATCAATAATATACATTGAAGCTTTTTGTGAATCACTGTGTTCTTAACATTATTCATTGTTCATTCAATATACAGTATTCTATTGTTCTTAATATATTAATACAAGTGTTGATCCGCTGCAACTTCTTGTTATTAGTAGATCTGGGTTGACAATAACTTGTTTTGATTATTCGATCCTGACAATTAGTTTCCTACCACAGTCAGTCTCGGAAGAATGCCATGAGTGCCGTAAAATACAATCTGAAAAAGTAAACAAAGAAATATGTCAAAATTTGATAAATTAATCTATTATGGCAAGTTCAAAAATTGCTACTTATTTTTCTAGATATATTAACTAATAGATGGATTTACAAAAGAAGTTTATCTATTTATTTAATACTTAAAAGTTACGAGGCTTTATACCAAGCAAATACCCATGCATATATCGTAAGGTTTTAAGATTTAACGATTATTAGTTATCTTATAATACAATTGTGGTTCTAAATATTGTTCACTTGGTCATTGGTTGAAGCTTTCCTAATAGTATATAATTATATAGAAGCTATGTGAACGTATAAACAATAAGTCTTTCCTGCTAAGGTGGTAAACACTCATACCTTCCACCTGATTGACCTCTGTTAGTTAACAATTTTCTTGTTAAGTGGTAGATGATATGAATACTTGTATGTTTGTCTTTCAATGTAAGCTTTCCCTCACTTTTACAGATATACAATATTGAAAGCTCATCACCTTCATCGTTCTCTTTCATTACACACACTAAAACACCAAGAACACACACACACACTTGATCTTCAATTTCTCATATAAACATCATGGATTAGCTTGATTTTAGCTTAATTCGGTCTCTCAACAACTCTGGTATCTAATGAGATTTAATACTAGTATATGAATTTTGCTAACAAATTCCCTTAATGTGATGATTAAAAATAATTTGAATGCATAAGCACCTATACTATAACTATTTTAATAACTCTCAACTAATACTTTAAGAGTATTATTTAGCAAAACCCTTAATATATTTGATATTTTTCTAAATATATTTCATATTACAAATATAGTAAATCAGGTATAATTTTTAGGCTTCATATATTAAAGTTTCCTTTAAACCCCTTAAATTCCTAGTGGAAGAAGAATTGTAGGCAAATTCTAGTTACACATTTCATGTTAAGTGAAATAATCTAAGACGTGTGCCAGTAGATGAGTCGGTTGTGACTCCTCCTCAACTGAAGAGATGAGATTCATTGACACCTCTCATCGGTTTGATTTTGTCGGTTTTGGACATCGGTTAGGGGAATACTTTGGTTGATGATATTGTAGGGCCCATGTCAATTTAATATAGTATTCAGTTTTTTTTTTTTATATGTGTGTGTATTTTATAATGTTGGGGCCCATGAAGAGAATAAGTATTGTTAGCCTGAGTGAGTATTTCAGTTGAATATAGATAGGAGTTTGAGCTGATATGATCCCGATTTGATAAAAATTGAAGTGTAAGATAGTGTCACTTTTGATACTAGCCTAATAATTCATCTTTAAGATTCTTAAAGTGAAATCATATCTATATAATGTGGGCAAAATTACTATGCGGACATTAATTTCTACATATTCGTTTAACTTTCATGAGTTGTAATGCATATAAATAAACTAGCCTATAACCCGTGATTAATCACGGACGGCTTATAAAAATTTTTAAAACAAAAATTCAATTGTTTTTTTTTTTTTTTAATTTTTAAATCATGGCAGAATTCAGTGAGAGAGTAAGGGGTGTAATCATGGCAACGAATTTTGGCGTGCCACCATACCGCGCGCGGTGTGAGTGAGTGCCCAAGTGATTCCACTCGGATATTTGGCGTGAAAGCATACAATTTTTGAGGTAATTATTTTGAGGTACTTTTTGAGTATTTTAGTGATAAGTGAACATAGGTTTTGAATGTGAAGTGCAAAATGAAGTTGTGGCGCTGAAATGACGCTGAGATGGACATTTGTCTCAAGCCAACATACACACCCCTCTAATATTAAAAGTCCTCTACTGCCTTCAACTGAAAGAACATGAAAAACAAAATAACGGTTCAAACAGGAAATAGCAATCTTCTCAATTTGCATTCAGACGTAAAGGTCGAAAATGAAAAAAATATATGGAAAATCATATCTTGAAATAAAAATTAAATCAACTAATCTATTATATTTGTGAATAGGTTCACTATCTCCAATATCCACATTAAACACCAATTTTAGTCCTTATTCCTCCATTCACCAACTTCATCATACCTTTTGATAATTTCTAGACCTAATTTTATGTGCCTTATAAGTTCATCAATATTCAACATCACCAAAAATCTCATGAGCTTCTTGCATTGTAGAAGATGATACTCCTGAAGCTTGCCTAATTTTTTTCTTATTAGGCTTTCTCAATCTTCCTACACTACATTTCAAATATCAAAAAATGAATAATTTTGAAAAAAATAACATGTACATAAATTGAAAAACACACCTTGTTGGTTCTCCATGTTCATCAACCTCTTCTTAATTAGCAATGAAATCAACCACTTCATCATCTTCACAGCGTCACCATATTCTTATACTCCAGGTTGAAATTTATTCAACAAATCCAAAGACTGTGCCACACAACATCTATAAACTTTAATGTGGATATTGAACTAATTGCATTTACCCGAGCATCTATGTAACAAGGAAGCCTAACGCAGGTCCTTCAGAAGTTTTTTCTTTGTAATTATAAAAGTGTAATTACTAATTTTACAAATTACTCATATGAAAGGATAAAAGTATATATGGATATGTTGTCTGTTTTACACAATTAGCAACATAGAACTTGAACGTACATCATATGATGTAGAACTCAAACCTTTGTAATTATAAAATTATCTGTATTACACATCTAATTTAAAATTTAAATTGTAGAAAATTTCAAATTCATCAATCAATTGTAAAACGTTAGTTTCCTAACATACAATTAGCGAAAATTAAAAACCTGGACTTGAGATTAAACATGGACTTATTGTATTTTTGGTTCCCAAACATTCATGGTTGCTTTTATACATAGTAGCTTTAATAAGAATTATGGGTTTGAACTTTGAACATGGTCATATAAAGGCAAATTAATATTTTCTTAATCAATTAGTTAATAAACATTAAGCTTTCTACTGAAAACTTATTAATATCAATTTAGCTCATAACCACATATGACTATTAAAAAAGAAAACACACCCAGTAAATAATTAGCATAAATGACCAAAATTTTAAAAAACTTTTGACTCATTCTATAAGATACATATTGGGATATCGTTGACCCGTTTGACTCATTCAACCCAACTCTGTAAGTCGGTAACTAACTTTTTTAGTTTGTCCCATTTGACCAGTTAGAATTTAAAAGTAACCAAAATCAGCCAATTCATGAGTAAATAGGCTGATATTATTATATCTAATATTTGGGTTGGGTTGGGTTGGGTTTCACATATTTACCAAGAATTTTTTGAATTGTCTACAACTGAAAAAGATGATAATTAACGTATATATCTCTCTATATAATACCTATTATTTACCTCCATAACGAACATACCTATTATTTACCTCCATAACGAACATCCCTTAGTTTGGATTAACAATCACTAATAAGTAATAATAGAACACCATATCCTCACATAAGACATGAGTGTTAAATCTTGAGATTAGTATTTCAATTTCATGTGATTATTAAATTAAATGTTACAACTAAAATTGGTAATAAGTTATAACTTATAAGTGCAAATATTTTGGTACCTGGCCATCTGCGTGACTGATAAATGACACAATCTATGTAGTTGTTTCCATCAATGCCTTTTCATGTGAGAGCCATCTAATAGCAACATCTATATTTGCATCCTTTGCTAGCTCTACAACCACGATGGCTATTAATTGCAATTAAATCAGTCAATTATAAATTATAATAAACTCTTTTAAAGCTAATGTTAATCTTACCACCTCAACAGTATCCCGCAGCCCCAATTTTAGATATACCCTTGTCTTTGAGAGCCTGAATAACCGCTTTTGCAAAGCCAACTGCTACCTCCTACAAAAGTTCAGCTCTTTAACCCCTTCATTTAAATATTGATAAGTCCACCAATTCCAGAATTACACGTAAATTTGGAAAATTTTGTGACAGAAAAATATGTCAATAATTTAACACGAAATGGTCACCAATTGCTGTATTACAGTGATTTGAAAAAGAAAAACGACAGTTTAATTAGGGGATTACCAATTATTTTAACTTACCATTTCAAAAAGAACTATGATGTTAATATGAGGTAATTAACTGGGATTCCTGCAACCGAGAATCCCTGCAACCGTCTTATGTGTAATATCAATTTGGGTGTTAATGTTACACAATAGAAAATTAATGTCCACCTTTACCTTAAAAAAACCCAGAAATATAAGAACATAAACCCCTAATCTGTACATTTGTAATATTTTCATGCCCATGTTCTTTTTTCTTTTTTTTTAATTCTCGAATTTGTATTTACAACAATTTGTAAAATATGTTCAACATAAGAACTCGAGGTAAATTTTGTATTAGTATTAACAATAATTGTTCAACATAAGAACAGATGCAACAAATTAGCTATCTGTATTATCATTGACGCCCGATTCTGCCATGAATAGATTCTAAGAAATCTTACAATTGAGATTAGGGGAAACGAACTCTTACCATTGACGCTCCATATTCCAAATAAGAAATGTACAGAGATGAAGATACCCATTTGTTCATAGCTGCGCTCCATATTTAAACCCAAAACATACTAACAAACTGCATCATCACCTACAATTGAAGGCTTAGGTAAACATTCCGATCATTGGCAGCCTTTACGAATTCATATTATTTGAAATTTAGTTCGTCTTTTTTTAATTGGAGATTCACGAATAATGCTTAACAATCGATAAATTACCTTCAAGAAGTAGATCAGGCATGAAAATCTCGAATTCACCACATCTGAAACCCGAATTTCGTTCAACCGCATAATCGTGAAAAATAATCAGAGATAAAATGGTAGAGGGAGACGGAACGGTCGTAGAGGGGGGGGGGGGGGGGGGAGAGATAGAGAGTGAGATAGAAATGGCGGAGAAGCGATTTCAGAAAGGATAATTAGGGTGGAGATGAGATTCGACGGTTCAGAAACAGTGGAGGAAGAGGAGGTGTCACGGGAGATGATATGGCACATACGTGGCAGTAGCTAGTATGACGTGTCATTACCTAGCTGCCAAAAAGATCCTTTTATTATATAGAGAGACTAGTCTCATAACCCGCCCGATGGGCGGGATAACTTCAAAAAACAAAACACAAAAGTACACTACAAACGTATGAAAATCATGAAACATTTATTATTGCAAGGATGAATACAACGTTTTGTTAAAGACGAAATGAAACTTCTTTGTATACGACGTTTGTCGTTGAGTTGGTATATTTCCCATCTTGGTCGCAACAAATAACTTTCAAACCTTTCCTGCTCTTCACTCTTGAGACAGCTACATATAGTTGACCGTGTGAGAATACCGGTTTTTGGAGGAACAAACCAACCTGTGACAGGGTCTGTCCTTGGCTTTTATTAATCGTCATGTCGAAACAGACTTGGACCGGAAACTGTCTTCGATTCAATTTGAACGGCATCTTCTTGTCAGAAGGACTAATGACCATACGCGGGATAGCGCAAATTGTGCCAACATTGCCACCCGATATGATGTTACCTTCAATCACATTAACTCTCATTCGTAATATTTGAAGTCTAGTTCCGTTGCATAACCCTGCCTTTTGATCAATGTTCCTCATACACATCACAGGAGTGCCTATCTTTAACTTCAACCTATGATGCGGTACACCAGACATATTTATACTATTCAAGAAATCAGTGGTGTAAAGATCTAGGTTGAACATAGTATCGTCAGCATCTGCAGCACAAACAGAGTCCGATGACTCGTATGTATTAGCTTCTCCTGGAATCAAGGAAAGCATCCTTTCATTGATCATGTCTACCATTTCATGGGTGGGGGCAAGAATGGCTCGATCTTGAAAGAAGCCAGGTTCCCATAGGTTTTTTTGCAACAACGGATACGTTGCTTGAATAATTGAACCAATATTATCATCAGACTCTGGAATCAACATGCTATCCGGGAAGTGAACAGACGATTCACCATCATTCTTACCACCGATTTTCCCATCACCAATATCTAGAATCCAATCTGCGAACTCTTTTATGTCATTTTTTTCAATTTCAGATGACCCTGATCCCAACCTCATGTTGATTGTTAACTTCATGACACTACAATGTTCCCAAAGATATGAAGCATTGATTGTCGAATGAACCACGTCTTGTCTAGTACCATTTGGAATAACAGGGAGAATCTGCCGAAAATCACCCCCAAACAAAACAACTTTGCCGTCAAATACAATGTTTGATGGTAACAAAGGGTCATCCCTGCATATGTCTCTCAAAGTCCTATCGAATGCCTCATAACAATATCGGTTCATCATTGGTGCCTCGTCCCAAATAATGAGTTTGGCTTTTCGTATCAACTCAGCAAGGTCACTGTCAGCGGGTATGTGACACATTGAATCTTCGACAACATTAATGGGAATTGCAAACCGGGAATGAGCAGTCCTTCCGCCTTCCAGCAAAAGGGCTGCAATACTACTCGAAGCCACATTCAAAACTATTTCCCCCTGTGAGCGTAATGCAGCCGACATAGTCCGGTATAGATAAGTCTTACCGGTACCACCATATCCATATACAAAGAACATTCCACCCTTTTAGGTATTAGCAGCATCCATAACTTTTGCGTAAATACGTTTCTGTTCTGATGTCAGACTGCCATAAAGTGTTCGATGTTGCTCGCATAATTCATCTTTGTTGTACGATTGCTCATCATATACTAATCTGTTGTAGCCTTCCATCGTGTATTCTTGATTTGGATATGGCATATTTGAAAAGGATTTCAAACTCTTGTTATTACAAAGCAGCATGTGTTCAATATACGTGAGACATATATTCATCCTCTGCGTGTCCGACAGTTCCAATACTGCATTATAAAAAGGAGTATTAATAAAAAAAATATAATTAAGATGTGGTCCGTATTTAGCGACTATGGGGTTATTATTTAGAAAAAAGCAACTGAAAAAATACTTGGATCGTTACGCTTCATTCGCTCAACGTTCAACACATCTTCAGCCAGAACATGCCAAGTTTTTTCCCAAACAACTTCCGGACGGGACATACTATCAGTCATGAGGAGCATTACAAAGAAAGAACGCAGATAATCACCCATTCCCCACAAACTTGCTTCTATTAATCCATCAATGTATTCCTTGTCGTCTTCCAGAAGTCCGCGTGCATAGCAAGCATCTCTGTATGTAGGATGAATAACATCATCTACCATCTTGAGAGCATCCCAGCTTGTAGGACCTTGGACCTTGTTTAGAAGAATACGTAAATAAAACAGCTCTCCCCATGATGGTGGAACGTGATGTATACGTCCAACACTTTTACTTTGTTGCCTGCGCTGCCAAATATGTTCCTTCTTGTTCCACACATAAAACCTGGGAATCTCAACATAAAGGAGCTTCCACGCTTCTTCATCTCTCTCGTTTAGTTCCATCCATGCAATAAATTTTGTTTCGTTCACAGATGACTTATCTAACGCGTAATCAATGCTTTCTCTCGCGTCAAATATCACAGGTTGTTCATTCTCCAAATGAAATGGCAACCTTTCGGCTGATGGTGTCCTGTGATGAATGTCAAATTGGAATACACGCCAAGTCGCTTCATATGCTGAAACTATGACAACTCAATGTAATTAATATATTATTTATGAAATAATTAATAAATTAAAAACTACAAAAGGAAATTTAACCTGCAATCGTAATATTCTTGAACTTCGTTGACCTCTTCGCCTTCTACAGCTACCGTAACCCTATCTGGTCCTTTATTTACATATTTAAACAGATATTTTATCGAACCAATTCGGTTGCACCATTCAACGTTGATATGAGATTGGTATCGCTTAAGCAAACCTGGATTGTAAGGTACGACATATCCGTTGTGCAAATTAGTTCCACTCTTGTTTACAGTTTTACCATCATCTCTCCGTCTATACATTGCATAACCACTTTCGTCTATAAATGTACTTTCGTTAAACTGCCTGGGGAACTTCTTCGTACATTTGTAGTTAACTGTGCAATTCTGGATCCTCATCTTTATCAGGTATCTCTGCAGATATAAATTTGTCTATCTTTGAATGAGCGGTTATCTTATCAGGTACCTCTAGCCATAGTAAAATGTGGCAATGTGGAAGTCCTCGCTTTTGGAACTCAATAGTGTACACAACTGCATTTGGAGGGAAAAAAACATATATATTTATAACTGTTTATAAATAAGTTATAATTTCATATATATTTACGCAAACTTCTAATTTTACATATATATATATATATATAAATATAAATTTAATTATTCCGTATATAAATTTTTGGAAGTATATAAACGTAATAATTAAATTTATTAGGATATATATGTAATATTACCAATTTGCAAGGATATATATATGCAATTATCCATATCCATATAAATAATAAAACAAAATGAATTATAAAATATAAGTAAATATAAAAAGATGTGTATCGTTGTTACCTCCTTGAACACGACCAAAAGTTTGTTTTTCTTTGAATTCTTTGATCAGACTGTCGAGTTTAATTTTAAACACTCTGGTGACAATATCTGGACGGTCTTCAGATTTTAAATCCTTCTTGGCCATTTCACGTGCAATTTTAGGCCAATTTGGGTTACATGTAGAAGTTATGAATAAGTCGGGATAACCAAAAAACTTGCAAAGCGTCATGGCGTCTAAATAGTTCTGCATCATATACCTTGGACTACCGGTAAATGATGACGGGAGCACATACTTTTTACCACGTAATGTAACACCACTATCTTGTTGTTGTGCCAAGTTTGCCAATTTCGAGTATGTTTCACTCCTTAGATCCTTTTGTTGTGTAACTATGTATAACATCCTCTCCGCCTCCACCATTGATTTTGCGTCTACTAAAAATTGTTGAAGCAACCACCCTCCATTGAGTATCATGGAGAATACATTTCTCCTATCTTGAATACGATATGTGAACCACTCTCTCATTGTTACTCGTGTGCCTTTATTTTTTGCATTATATTCAGTAACACCTTGGTGGTAAACATCCGTACGATAGCCATCTTGGGCATAGGGGAAGAATAACGGGTACTGCAATGATAGGTATAATACATGCAATTCACTTATTCTTTTAAGTTTTCCGCTATGTTTATGGAGTACAATATCTCTGCTATTAGCGGTTGAGTCAAAATCTCCAACAATTAGAGCAGCCACCTCAGATGCAGATGGCAGATTATGGTTTCGCCCATCTTGGGTTCTAGTCGAAATAAGCCTAAGCTTAACATTATGTTCGTTTGAGGACCTTATAGTTTCACCGGCCATGCGAAACTTAGCAACCAATGGATTGATGGAATCAAGCAAGTCTCATAACTCAGTTGTAAGCTGGTAGTCTATACGATTATTAGAAGTTGATGTTGTATCTACATTACTGGAAAACATTAAATTTAATTATTAATTTGTCTACCTGATATATTGTAGTTGTGGTATAAATATATAATTTGAAAAAATGATGATGATTTAGGAATATACCTGACAGATTGAACCCTGTTTTGAATCTCGTTTTCTGTATCATATATATAAGCTGGCAAAATTTGGGAGGCTTTCCCGGTTCGGGTAATAAATCTCCAATTCTATGTCGATTTTCTCCATGTAGCCTGTAGCAATACAGACCACGTCCATCGTTAACAGACATATCTTGTGTCCCACCCATAGAAGTGAACGCAAACATCGAGTTATAGCGGCGTATGTTGTTAAAAAATGAGGCGCTCTTCGGGTGTTGCTTGGTAATAAGGTCTTTTAATAACTTTGGTGGCTCGATAATGTCAACGGGCAGCTTCACCTTACCTCTCATACAACATAGGGAGTATGAGTCAGACTTTATATTTGATGCTCCTCGATTCTTCTCGACAAACCATAGCATTGCACCACAGGACGCGCATTCAAATTCTGGATCTCCATGATCAATGTATTCTGAGTAATTGCAGTTTAGAGTTTTATGATGTAATTAGTATACAAAAAAAAAAAAAACAGTTCAAAATTGAATGTAATTGATTACCGTTTGAAATTCTGGAAAACGAATGTGTGTGTATCTCAGAATTAGTTTGTTGTTGTGGCGTCGTAACATTTATACGACATGATGATTTCCTCCGAACAATGTTTTCTTTTTTATCAATTTGTTTATCCTTTATAGAAGAAGTTTCTCCTGTTACACATTTGAATATAAAGTTAAAAAAACGTAAGGCAAGTAACATCATCAACTGAGATGAAAAAGTTTGTGAAACCGAAATTTAATTAGTCACTTACGCAAACATCGAGTTATAGCGGCGTATGTTGTTAAAAAATGAGGCGCTCTTCGGGTGTTGCTTGGTAATAAGGTCTTTTAATAACTTTGGTGGCTCGATAATGTCAACGGGCAGCTTCACCTTACCTCTCATACAACATAGGGAGTATGAGTCAGACTTTATATTTGATGCTCCTCGATTCTTCTCGACAAACCATAGCATTGCACCACATGACGCGCATTCAAATTCTGGATCTCCATGATCAATGTATTCTGAGTAATTGCAGTTTAGAGTTTTATGATGTAATTAGTATACAAAAAAAAAAAAAAAAACAGTTCAAAATTGAATGTAATTGATTACCGTTTGAAATTCTGGAAAACGAATGTGTGTGTATCTCAGAATTAGTTTGTTGTTGTGGCGTCGTAACATTTATACGACATGATGATTTCCTCCGAACAATGTTTTCTTTTTTATCAATTTGTTTATCCTTTATAGAAGAAGTTTCTCCTGTTACACATTTGAATATAAAGTTAAAAAAACGTAAGACAAGTAACATCATCAACTGAGATGAAAAAGTTTGTGAAACCGAAATTTAATTAGTCACTTATTTGCAAATTTTACCTAATTTAAACTTTATAGGCGTGTTTTCAAGGAATCTTGAAGTAAGGTTCTTCCTTAATACTTGTACTGAAAGATAACATAACATATAAGTAGTTTAAAGAAGTATGTGTAGGTCAAGTAGACCGTAATATAATACTGATTACACATTGAAGGATACGAAATAGTTATAACTTTACCATCTGTGTGAGTTCCACTTCCTGAAGTGACGGGAAATGAAATATTTTTTAGGGTAGATTTCGGAGTTTTAGAACCACATTGGGTAACTGGTTCTGTTTCTGTTTCTGTTGGTGTAGCGAACGATCCATTCAGTGATGACATGTTTCCAAACATTGTATTAACCGGTGGACCTAACGCAATTAATTACAACGTATTTGTGAGAATTACAATCGCAAAATTCTGAATTCTTTTAATGGAATTGTGGTAATTTAAGTGTATAACATCTGTACTTACATGCTAAAATGTGAGTCTTACGCGGACGTCCCCTTGGCCGTGGTGTTATGTCTGGCACTTCTACTGCGGAACATACAACTTTATTTGCTTGACTACATGGATTTGATAACGTTGCGGCTGGAGATGCATAATTGATGTTAGCTGTAAATAAAAGATACATAATAAGATGCTTGTTTTAACTAATAAAAAAAACAATGAATTAGTTAATATGTAGATGCAGCAATTTGTACCTTTGCGATTGGAGGTTGTAACCGGTATCCTTGTTTTCGTAATTGACGGTATTGCATTATTCGGTATCAATACGTTGTGTTTTAAAACTTTATGATTAGCTGGGTTGGGTCGTATAACGTTGATGTTTAGCACGTAATTTTGGGGCGGGTAAAAAATTGTATTTGGGTTATGGTTTTCATTATATTGGGCTTTGTAACTTTGTTCTTTAGACACCACATCTGAAATCTGATACGGAGCTGCAATAATTTCGAAATGATATGTTAAAATTGGATGAAATTAAAGACAATGGCCATTATGTGTATAAGTGTAAGTATGATTTATAAGTACATTTCTTACATTTAGAAGGCCTTCCTGGACGGCGAAGAGCTAAATCATTCCGCATACCTGATAGCGAAAAACCAAATTAGACTGTTGTTTTCATACTTTCAAATCTAAAGAAATATACAAATAAACATGTATGTCGTATTTGTTTTATAAAGATTAATACTTTCACTAATCTGTGTAAGTGGTTTGCGTCCAACATGTGTGCCATCTTTTCTTATCGCATTTTGAAAGTCCTTCGGTAAAGCTGGTAAAGCAATTAATAAATATTAATCTACCTCTATATATGAGGCCTAATTTTGATTTTACTTTGTCAACATGGCCACTTCTCATTGGCTTGTATTGATGACATGTAACTCAACCTAATGCCACCTGTCAATTTTACACGGGCAACACCAATTTTTGAAAAACCCTCACTTTTCATTTCAATTTCTCTCCCTTTACTCGTCTCTCTCTGCATCCAATCGCCGTTTTGCTAACAGAGAATTTAGAAACTACCATTGTCGATATCTACTCTGACGGAGAAGATTAGTGTTAACGGGGAGATTGATTGAAATTGATCATAATAAATCATCGGTTGTTGTTGTTGATGCTGCTGTGAGTCTTAACTGAATCCATGAACTGCGATTCATATCTCCCAATTTGATACATAATCTGCTGAGCGGTCGACTCATTTTGATGCCGAGCCGCCGGCAGCGGCGGATGACGTGAATCTCGATAAAATCTGATCCGTTTCAGTGTTTGAAACCCTAGGATTGAAAAATGAATCCTCATCATCGTCTCCGTAAATTCTGATGTTTATCAAACTGGACAAATACGGACTCGGTGCAGATCGGTATCGCGTTAAACCGGAGTTCATGATTTGTTGCGATGGTTGTTGCAGTAGCTGCTGATGAAGATGGTCCCCTTCTATTAGAATACCATCATCTATGTAATTTCCAACTTTTGGACAATAATTTAGGGCACTGCAATTCCTATTTTCTTTTAATAGTGTTTTAATTTAATTTGATTATGTTTTTAATGATTAGAATCCAAATGATGAAACTCATGAAATCTACACTTATTTTATTCACTTTGGTAGTGCACATCAAAACACCTCTTTAATTTTGGGTGTTTCTTCAAAGTTATTGGGTTGAATTTGGATATGGCCAAACTATCATTAGTTGTTTCTTCATTTAATAGGTTATCTGCAGAACATGTGGCGAAAGCATGGCGGGAACTTGAACTAGAAAAGATCCACAAATTTTAAATCAGTACAAACTTATTCTTTCTCGAGCTGGGGTATCGTTTTGACTCTCTCTTTATTTAAATTTAATTGTTTTTTATTTCTGTGAATATTAGATGGAGATAATTGGTATTGTTTAACTAAAGGTGGCAAATAGACAGTTTGGGCAGCTTGGATAAACGATCAAAATGAATAGATTTATACGGTTCGGATCAGTTGACCTGTGAATTAAGTATTTTCTTAAAAAAGTAAATTTTTATAAAAGTATTATGAAAATATGGATATCTGTAAGGGGCATCAGAGCTAGATGTAGCCAAATTGAGATTTATTATGCCAAAACGATTTGCAAGTATTTCATCTTTTCACATCTTCATGCAACCGTTTAAGATTTATTATGAAGAATTCTTGATTGTTTTAGGTACTAAGAAAAGCAGTTGCTAATGGATTTTGTGCTAATGCATGTTGAGAGGTTATATCATGGCAGCAAG
Source organism: Calendula officinalis (assembly GCA_963853835.1). Classification (NCBI taxonomy): domain Eukaryota; kingdom Viridiplantae; phylum Streptophyta; class Magnoliopsida; order Asterales; family Asteraceae; genus Calendula; species Calendula officinalis. The sequence goes on along the minus strand of OY970820.1, from coordinate 81,206,161 downwards.
TGAGTATATCATGGCTGCTTCTTGCAAGAAGGATTATTTTGCATATTGTGCTAAGAAATCTACGAATGGCTGCTTTCGTGGCTGCATCTGGCAGTTCTATTCAGATTCACAGCAGTAACTTTCAACCCATTTGACCCGTTTCTGTTTTAGTTAACTTTATGCCTCTATGACCTGTTTGTTCAAATTGCAGGAATATAGTTCTGTTCTTCAAATCGGGCTGCGTGACCTGAGACTTTTTTGTCTGATGCAGAGGTATGTATATTTTTCATCAATGGACAATGATGTTAAGATGTCTATATGTAACGCATTTGCTAGCAATAAATCCATATTGGCTTTATTATTACAGAATAATTATTGGATTACTTGTCACATTAGCTGTTGCATTAGTCTACCACTTGCTGTTGGGATTATAGGCAATGAACAAAAGAAACAAAAGGAAGTAAAGCAGTTAAAAGTTAAAGTATTTGGTAGGTATTATACATGATAGTTATTGTGAATATACAATTATATACACAAAAGCATTCGTTCAAGCACAACAATCGGTAAACACATCAGCATGACATCATCATCATTCGAGTATTTTCATCTGTATACAGTATGTAAATTCCTTTTGACGTAAACACATTAGTAGGAATATGCGAATTATAAATAAAATGCTTAGGAAATTAGTATGTAAACACGTTAGTTCATGAATTTGATTTAATTTAGTTCAATTTCTCACATTTATGTATTTTAAATAAGTTTTTATTATGATTGCAGCTAAATGAAAGCACTAAAGGAGGTTTCATCAACTTGATTTCCCCAAAAGGTACATTTCAATCTTCAGTATATTGCTTAAATGCATTAATGAATTGAAATTAGTATATTGCTTAAATGCATTAATGAATTGAAATTAGCTGGTTATGAAGTAGTTGGTTTACTAATAGCCTTTCACAGGTTGGTGTGTTTATCCAAAGACAACAAGAAATGGTTGGTGTATTCTCACATACATGATATGTCGCTATCTCAGGAGTAAAAAACTTTTGTTGCAACCAATATGACAACTACATACACTCAACGACAAACGTCATATACAAAGAAGTTTTATTTCGTCTTTGATTTAATTTTACCAATTATTCATTTATAAGAAAACGTTAATTCATCATTTCAATAAGGATAAGATATACTGAATGACTACATTTTTTTCCATTATTATGCATTGTATTTTCGAAGCTAGCCCGCCCATTCGGGCGGGTTTTGAAGCTAGTTAGTGTATAAGGTTAAAAATAAATAACAAAATTTTTTTGCTGAATTTATGATAATACGTAGACATTGAGTGAAATGCTTACGTCTTTTAGCCGGCCTTCCGGCGGCCCTTTTGGCGATATTCTCTAATGGAGCAATCGAGGAACAACGACCGGCATTTGTCTGGGGTTCAACAACGTCGCATTTAACGTTTTTCGACCGATTATCATTGTTTTCTAAAGGGACTTTTCTTTTACCCAATTTGGTAACTGTATTTGTTAAGATATCTTCATCTGTCGTCAGTTTTCCCTTTTCCATATTTTTGGTTATGTATAATACCTGAAATAATATAAAGAGTATACATAAATCAAACATTAAATAGTAATGGTGCGAAAACAAATTGTAGGCATAAAAGTTAATTAAAAAAAATGCTACATAAACAGATACTTACCACGTAATACCATATATATTGTATTCATCATATCAATTATCATATTTAATGTTGATTTTAATTTTACCATAAAAAAGTTACTACAAAATTATGGGATAATGCAAGGCTCCGTATGAATCTACTATTACATGATTAATCGTTGTTTAGTCAACCTATACCGAGAATTGAGATTTTACTTCATAAAAATAACACAATAAAATATAAAATTTAAGCAATTATGAATTCAAGTTAACGATCTAGCTAATGCTTCATGATGCTACGTAATAATAAAAATAATTCCTAATGAATTCAAGAAGCATCCCTAAATTATGAGTAAATCGACTACGTATCTAACAATATATACCGATTAAAATTACAGTTACAGGACGAATGAACCTGATCAATAGTATGTTGCTGGCATTTTCAGTCTGCTATATTTATCAGGCAAATTCGAATCATGTGCAAGCACCTTCAAAACTGAAAAAAAAAAATCTACACGAAAGTAACGCTATAAACGTGTAATTTTGCAGATGATTTTTTTTTAACGGCATTTATATAACTGGAGTCTAGCAAATTACTAGATTAAAAAACCAAAGCGTTACAAAGGAGATTGCAACCAATCAACCCATGACATCTTGAACTTACAATTTCTATAAGATAACCAATTAAAAGAAAATAACCGAATGCTATCAAACAAATCCGCCTTACGCATCTTACGATTGTCGAACAACACCGAATTCCGGAATCTCCATAAGATCCAACAAATGGCACCTCCAATAGTACGAATCTTCAATCTTCTATCATTTGAGTTTGAAACAACTTCACTTTTCTCCAACCAATCTTGATACGAATCACTTCTACAAGGGATCACCTCACACCACTTAATAACCATCTTCCATAAGTCTATAGCAACTTTGCAAGAAAATAAAATGTGTGAACTCGTTTCCACACCCACATTACAAACCGGGCATAAAATCGATTCTATTTCCATTCCCCTTCTAGACAAATTAAAACGAGTCGGTAGCCGGTCCATATATACTCTCCACAAAAACACATTAACTTTTAATGGTAAAGAATTACACCACTTAAAATTCGTATGTGCCCCGGGGAAAAGATAAGAGTTAATATGTTTTCTCGTATGACCAACCGTAAATTCACACAAATCCCCCAAATTCCAACTAATTTTATCTTTTCCATTCACAAGAGTCATGTCACTAATAAGGGCCATAAGGTTATTAAATTTCTCTTTTACCACCCCGCCTCTAATCTCTCTACTCCAATTAAAGCACCAAAACCCGTTTCTCCATCTATCACTAACCTTGCAATACGGACTCATTTCTAACCGAAAGAGACGGTTAAATAATTGAGCAAATGGGACCGCCCCATTCCATCTATCCAACCAAAACTTTATAGAAACCCCACTAACAACATTATGTTGAATAACATTCCGATCGATAATACTCTTTTCATGTAAAAAGTTAACTGTACCAATGATTTGATTCCATGGACCTCTTTTATTAGTCGATCGGACTACTTCTTTAAAACCACCATCCTCTCCATATATAGATCAAATGACCCGACACCAAAGCGCGTCTTTCTCCTTACAAAACCGCCATCTCCACTTTGATAAGAGCGCAAGATTTAAGGCATCAAGACTAGCTATTTCGAGGCCGCCTTGTTCCTTAGAAGCCAAACAAAGATTCCATTTTACCCAACTCATTTTTTTCTCATTTTCTACACTTCCCCAAAAACAATTAGCTCGTAATTGTTCCAATTTTTTAATAATACTAACCGGGGCTCGATAAATCGACATCCAATAAATCGCCAAACTCCCTAGGACCGATTTAATTAACGTTAGACGCCATGCTATGGAAAGCATATTAGCCTTCCATTTAGACAATCTTTTTTTAACTTTTTCTACAATCACCTCCCAAATTCGGTCCTTCATGGTTGCGCCTAATTGGATCCCAAGATAATTAAAAGGAGATTCTCCTATATCACACCCATTTAACGTGCAAAATCTTTCCTGCTCTCCCTTATCCACATTCACCCCAAAAAGGCAAGACTTATGAATGTTTATTTTCAAACCGGAACTTTTATAAAATTCCTCAAGCACCCATAAAATACCTTCCATATTTTTTTGTTCCCATTCTGAAACAAACATAACGTCATCCGCGAAGAAGAGATGAGAAACCGGTACTGATTCTTTCCCCACCATGGCCCCACTAAAACGATTATGACTAATTGCATTTTCAATTAAAAGGTGAAAACCTTCCATTGCTATAATAAATAGAAAAGGAGAAAGAGGATCTCCTTGACGAAGACCACGATTCATACAAAATTCATCCGTAGGACTCCCATTTATTAGAACCGAGAGTCTAGCCGACGATAAGCACTCTCGAATCCAACCCCTCCATCTAACACCGAACCCAATCTTCATCATAATGAGATCAAGATATTCCCAACTCAATGTATCGTAAGCTTTTTCAAAGTCAACTTTAAATAGAAGGAGTTTTTTCTTTTTTCTCTTGTACCACTCCATGATCTCACCTATCATTAAAGGACCGTCAAGAATTTGCCTTTCTTTTATAAAAGCCGATTGTTCGGGGCTAACCACTTTATCCACCACCTTTGCTAACCGAAGAGCAAGCAACTTAGCAATAATTTTATATTGAACCCCAATCAATGATATCGGACGGAAGTCTTTAACAAACATCGGGTTAGATACTTTTGGAATAAGCGTTATAAATGAAGCGTTACATCCAATCGGTATCTTACTCGACGCCAAAAACTCCTTAACCGACATCATTATATCATCTTTTAAAAACTCCCAATATTTTTTCACAAACTTGAATGTTATACCATCCGGTCCCGGGGCTTTATCACTACCGCAACTCCATACCGCTACTTTTAATTCTTCCATAGAACACATATTCTCTAACTCCACCACATCACTTTCGGGTAATTTCACATAAGATACATGATCCATATTAGGCACATAAGATTGAATACTATTAAACTTCTCTTTGTAAAACTCCAAAAATACATTTTTTATCGCTTTTGGTTCCGTAATCCAATCCCCGTCATCCATCACACCTTGAATCATTTGAGTTCTTCTTCTTTGATTTAACAAACCATGAAAAAAAAGAAGAGTTTTCATCACCTTCTAAAACCCACTTCAATTTCAACTTTTGCGTCAAATCTAAATTTACAATCCTTTCTTTATCTTTTAATTCTTTAAACAAAACCCACCTATATTGAATCTGCTCATTCGAAGCCATACCATTGTCAATTAGAGTATCAATGTTTTTTATTTCATTGCAAAGCCACGTGTGCCTTCCATCATTTTTCTCTTTAAAATCCTTATGCCACCTTTTACATTTATCTTTAGTATACTTTAATTTATTCTTCAATAACACAATGTTAGAATTCCCCACCTCCGAGTATTCGGTCAACACTTTGTTTATCATCATATCAAACTCCTCAATCTCCAACCATGAGTGGTAAAGACGGAATGGCGTTGGACCAAAATCCACCTTATTCGATTTTAGGATTATAGGTAAATGATCCGAAAGTTTTCTTTCCAACGCCATTACTTTCAACTAATTATTTTATGAGTGTATTAGAACTTGTAAACTCACTGCAACTGCATATCAATTTGACATATATCACTGCAACTACAATGTATCAGTAGAAAATGTGTAGTTCGAGTAAAATTATGTCGGTAAATACTGAAATATCGGGATACACTGCAACTTATATTCACAGATTTTATCTATTATTGCAATGTTTTAAGGGTAGATTAATTTTAATAAGCGGTGATACATAAGTTTTTCGGCTTGTAAAGTTTAACTATGGTATCATCGGGATACATTGCAATATAGTTAAAATTTGTGAATATAAGTTTTTCCCATAAATCTACTTAAACTTATAAGTAATACTGAAACATTGACATACAACAATGAGAAGGATAAAATGACACCAACCTTAGCTTGAAAATGTCGGCTGCAATAACGCCATAAAGAAATTATATAATTGTCCGGTCTTCAAATGCTTGTTAAATGAAACATAAGACCTTAAGTATATATAACAATCTACCTCTAACTTATTTTAGGTATATACGTACCATATTAATTATTAATTAATTTAAAACGTAATATTAATTAGGTTTCCATAGTTACTTAGTCTTATTATTTAAGTTATTGATTTTAAATATAAGGTTTCCGCATTTAAAAAAAAGTCTATATATATGATACGTATTTTAAATATAATAATGAGATTGTCAACATGTTTCCATCCTTAAAAAAGTCTTCCGGAATCTTAGCATTTTTAATGAATACCATTTATGTATTTGACCCTAATATTTTTGGAAGTTGATCAATGCTATCGATTGACTTAAATGAGGTAGGCTGATACCTATTTATGACATTCATATACTCATCAATAGTCACCATATATTCAGCATTATGTATTAATAGCCCATTTTTAACGGATGGAAATATTCACCAGAATGTTTTACGAAATAAGGCATTCATATATGAGAATAAATCAAGAGTATTTTGTAGTTATAATATTAGGCGTAAATTTGAAGTAACAATTGCTGAATTCATTATAGATCCATGAAATTAGGTATTACTCCCTTCGTCCCACAAAAAAGTTCTTATTTCTCCTTATAATTTTGTCCCACAAAAAAGTTCTCATTTCTCAAATATGATGGACCCACTCAATAAAATATTATTATTACCAAAGATTCCACCACTAAAATACTTTCTCTCTCCAATCTAACCTTATATTTTAATCAAAAGTATTACCAATACCCCACAACTAATTATCTCCTAAAATCTTGTGCCCAAGTGAAATGAGAACTTTTTTGTGGGACGGAGGGAGTATAATTCATCAAGCAGCAATGTTTTAAAACCCGGATTTTGAATCGGACCGGTCAAATGTTAAAAGACGGTCGGACCGATCGGGTCGGTCGGACCGGACGGTTGAACCGGATGACATAATCAAAGCACCAAATAGTATTAATTATACAATTAAAGCACCAACAAATTGTAAATAAAATCAAACCACTATATAAGTGAAGTTACTCATAGTGTATACGGAGTATTTTAAACCTGCCATTTAAATTATTTTCTTTTTATGTTCTATGAGTATAAGCTTCTAGTTATAAAGCATTTGAAAAGAAAAGGACAAACATTAAAAAAAGAGGAATAACAACAAAATATAGCCTATATAGGATTTTTAACTTGATCTCACATCGATGAAATGAGTGATATTCATAAAAAATGTGGGGTTATAAAAGTGGGAGCATGCAGCCGCAACATCTAACGCACAACCATACAGCGAGTCTTCCGGTTTTTACTGGTTAACTCCGGTTTGTTGTTGCGGTTCAACCCGGTTTAGAGGTGAACCGCCCGGTTCGATCCGGCTAAATTGGGTATTCGCCCGCCTCATTCGGCCCAACTCCGGTTTGTTGTTGCGGTTCAACCCGGTTTTTACTGGTTAAATTGGGTATTCGCCCGCCTCATTCGGCCCGACATTTAACTCAAATCCGGTCCAAACCGGTTGACCCGCCCGGTCCGACCTGGTCACGAAAACATTGTCAAGTAGTAAACAACCAGCGATTTACTATTAGCGATTTAGTATTAGCGATTTACTATTGGCGATTTACTATTAGCGATTTACTATTAGCGATTTACTATTACTTCCTGTTAGCCGGCCCACAGTATTCATCAAAGTCAACCAAAATGATCAACCAACATAAAAACTTTCCAAATAAATTCGACCAAAACAAAACATCCCAAATAAATTAAACCGAAATAAAAATATCCCAAACAAATTCAAACAATAGAACCAAAACAATGTATCATAAACCACATTTCAAAAGGAGAATCTTAATCCTCTGGTTCCAACTTGACACTGATCAGGCCCACCGACTTGGGATTGTTCTCATTATCTGAATCGGTATCAATATCATCCAGATCTATGTAGACACGCCTCTTTTTAGCAGTTGATGTTTCTCCACTTCCGGATGCAATATTTGAGGACATAGGAGTTCCCATGTCAAGTACACGGTTGACACTTGTATCGGTCATGTTAACCTTTTTGATCAATGTTGCAGGAGTGGTGAACTCCTCCTCTTCCGGCTGTTTAAAACCAAAATTGTTATTGTTTTGTGTACATATAATGAATTTAAGTATTATAATGAGCTAATAATTACTTGGTAGTAAATTACCTCATCCACATGTTCGTTAACAACAGTGTCTTCCAAAAAATCCTTTTTGAAATGAGCAATCAAATGATCATCTTCGGAAATAGCATCGCATCGGTACGTGTGGTTGTTGTTGTTAGCATTGTTAGTAGAGTACTAGATCTTAAGCAAACATTTTATGCCGACTATTTGATTCAACTCCTCGGGCCAATATTCATCATGATTCTTACCATATTGTTCCTTCAACTCCCATGTTGTGAGCCCAGTCATCTTAACAAAGATGTTATTGAAAAGCAAAACAGCTGCAGAGCCGGTCTCATCCATAAGTCGCACAATCACTTTAAACCTGGGAAACAAATTAGTGAATATTGTAGCACTGATCATGACCTTCATGTTGCGAAAAAATTATAAAGTAAAACGATTTGTGGGTTTGTTGATCATACCTAGGAGCCGATTGACATTTCCCACATCTTTCGCACACATAAGATGGTTTACCCCTGTTTGTGGGAATTACCTCTACCTTTTTAGTACACCTTTTGCATGCTTCATACGCCCAACCATAGTCTTCGAAAACATGATGAATTATTGCATACATGATGCAATGTGAATCCTATAATATGCATTTGTGTATCATAAACATATTAGATTTAAATTAAAAATTAATTTAACATAAACAGGAATGATTATACATACCGGAGGAGTATCACGAATGGAACCAACCGTGCTTTTTAAACAGCCATTGAAAAACTCAAAAACACCCACCACCTTTACTTCCGGTGCAAACTCTTCAATTTTAAACTGGTCTGAATCATACCCTTCACGATTTTTTACCCTGTCAGATTTTGGGAGGGTTAGTAACAGATGGATAAAGGTAGAATAACAATATACAATGAATGAGATACGTACGAATCTACAAAAGAGGCGATCTCAGGTATGGATTTGTTCACATAAATCTTCGAACCAAAAATAGCATTGTGGACTGCTGGTACGCCTGCAAAGTGTAACTATTATAACCTTTCCCAACACATAATTGTATTAATAGGAAAACAAAATTATGCAATATCAAAATTAAAGCAAAATATGTGAAAACAGTTAGTCATTCTGGTTTTTGTTTGACTTTTATAGTCAAAACGATTAATACACTTCAGATCATAATTCTGTTAATACAAAAAATGTATAACTGTATTACTGTAATACTGCACTTAAATTATAAAAAGTCAAATGGTTAACATAAAATTATTAAAATGGTTCAGTTTGACTTTTATAGTCAAACTGAAATGATTATGCCCAGAAATTATATTATCATTGGTTAATTATGCCCAGAATTTTTGGTAATCTGTATAATCTGCCCACAAATAATTTTTTAAATTTGTTTAAATATGCAACCATTGAAATGCAATTTCATATTCTGCAGATTTTGTACACAAATTTTGATAAATGCACAAATTTAAAATACTGTAGGTCTGCTCGTAAGTTTAGGTTAAGGATTGGTAAATTTTAATAACTTTAGGTTAACCATTTTAATATCAGTTTGACTGTTAAAGTCAAACTACTATGATTATGCCCAGAAATTATATAATCATTGGTAAATTTTCTCTTGAAATCTTGGTAATCTGCACAGAATATTCTGTGCAGCAAAACTGGAAAAAAAAATTTAAAATATGGTGCAGAATATGTCTACTAAAATCCCGAAATGTAAAACATATTAAAGTTTATATCTAAAAGGTTCCTTTTCAAAAAAATATTAGAAAACCCTAAAATATTAGGGAATGCAGTATTAAATTTTTTTCATTTTTTAATTACGAAAAACAGGAAGAATCATAATTTAAAACAGTTGTAAAGACCTAATTCAATTTTTATGCTAATTCAAGACTGGTAAAGCTACTGTTAAGACTGTTGTAGGTCTGCAAATTTAAGATACTGTAGGTCTGCTCGTAAGTTATAACCTATATCAAATTGAAACTACCAAGAAATAAAAAAAATGAAAACTATAAAATATTACGAAAAAACGGAAATTAGCGTTTATTTATAATTATCCACATTGTAAGTGGATATTAATACGAAACTGAATTGAGGAAAAAAATTATAAAATGGTTCAATTTGACTGTTAAAGTCAAACTGAAATGACTTTTAGTAATCAGACTACTAAATAATTAAAACTAATAAAATACACATTAGGGTTTATCTTTTAAAAAAATCCTACAATTAAAAAACCTAAACAATTTAAAATTTGTTTGAAGCCTAAAAATCCAAATTTTAAATAAAGATAGAAAATTATACCATTCCAGTATTTAATTGTTCCAAGCTGGAGAATAATGACAAAATGACCCAATGTATCGAGTCTGTTTGAGTACTTATTCCACATTTCTGCCCAATGATCCCAGAATGTGAGATCCAACTGATCACTACTGAAAAGCACAAAGAACAATAATAATAATACAACAGTCTCTGATTATTATAGTGTATTAAAACAAAAGAAATTGATAGGTTAATTGGGTCTTACTCTGCATCCTTTACTACAACGGTACGGCGAATTTTCCTCCCAGAATCGGAGAAAACGTCCACAACTTTCCCTATACGCACCACTGAGCCTATCACATCTATAAAAGGAAATCCAGACATATTAGATAGTGTATATAACTAATGTAAGAAACAAATATACAGTTATGTATAATAAAAAAAACATACCAACAGCATCCTGAACAGAAGATCGTTCCAACATATGTTTATATGATTCCAGAACAAAACCATAAGTGTTGTCGTCGATTGGTTCAATGCGAGTAACAATCGTTGTTTTGTTTAAGGAGATCTTGTACCTATGACCCAACAAAGGAAGAATTCCACCATTGTCAAGAATCGTAAAGTTTGAGATGTTGTAGCATTGACCTTCTTGAAATAAAGGCTCAAATTTATACATAAATTCCTTTTTTATGTAGATTTGTATCCTGGCGTTCTGCAAAATCGAAACCATATTAGTCGTGTTATTGTTTCAAATAAAACATTAAAAGAATTACACACTGTTAATGAAACCGCTGCAAATTTATAGACATTATAATATAATTATTATTGAAATTGCAGCTTCAAATAAAGATGGTAAATCAATACTACACCATGATTTTAGGGGGAAAAATGGGGTGGGTAAAAACCAGAAGAATGTAAACGCTGCAAAAAAACTCTTTAGTTTCAAACTTCTGTGTTCTTATATTTTCTACATAGAACCCTAACCTATTAAGGTAAGCTAAGTTAACATATACTGACAACAGGTAAAGTATTAACAAATATTTACAGAACCCTGAACGTGCCCTATTATCAATAAATGCTATAATACTCAAAAAATACACAAAATAAATAAATAAAGAAAAAATAAGTATGTAGAGTAAAGGGCCTGTTTTTAAATAAACTCAGAATGCATGTTTGACTTCTATAAAGTGGTGTGATTGTAAGTGTATCCTTTAATTTCATACAACAATCAAAATTCAATTTTTGTAATTAAATGATTAAAGTTATCAAAATTCTGATAAGTTTGAACTTAAAATCTAAAAATTTTATCCTTAATTTGATTCATGGAATTTCACTAAATGCTGAAAATTTAGACTTCATGCTCTATGAAATAGATATTTAAGGAGAAAAAAGTAGGCTGCAAAAAGATTTAACTTCATGGAGAATAAATTTGAAAAATATTCATCAATTAATATCTATCCTATATTTAAAACTCTAATTTCGGAATTCATTCTGTTAAAGAAAACATAACTTAAGAAATCGTGTTAATATAAACTGGTTTATTAGGAAAGTATGTTGAAGGTATATTAATATATTTAGAAATCATGCTAATATCAACCCATTAATTACGACAATCTTGTTAAAATAAACGGACTTTGAAATTTATACCCGATTTATAAATGATTATGTCAATGCCCCCTAAAATTAATGATGTAGATTACGAAAATTTACCATTTTGTAAGGGGGAGAATTAATTAAATACCTGGATATCTTGCAACACCAAGTCCAAACTATATGGGTCATGCACAGCACTCAGCCTGTGTGAATGCCAGATGGAGATACATCGACCTTGAACTGACATATTCTTCAATAGAGGGTCCACCTTCGAAATCGGTGTAATCTTGGGGTTGTTGTTGTTACCTAAAATGTAAACACACAATTTAGGTTGATATATTTTGACAGTAATTGTCATTTTATTATGAAAATTCGAAAGTAATTTCAATATTTATCACAAACAAATATATCTTTTAAATAATTCATACTATTGTATAAAAAATTCATACCTCCGTCACCACCAGAAGAACCAGATCCGGTAATATTTTTTTTTCCCTAAGGAACTTCCTGAAGATCCAAATTGTCGAAATTTGCCACCTTGAGGGCTGGGTGTATGATTGGAATCGCGCTTGGTAATTTTGGCCAATTTGAACTGGTGACTCATCTGTATAATTAATAAAAGCGTGTTAAAAAATACAAATAAGAACATAAGAGCATTAAGTATGTATGAAAATCCTAGAAACATATCGCTGGTTGATGCTTATAGTATGAATGGTGGAATGAAACATACATTGATTTGAGGACAAATGAAACTCAATTGAGAGAAGGTAGATGGTTTGTATAAGGAAGAAAGGTAGTATCTTAGTAAAAATGTAAGATAACTATATATACAAATTCGGAATTTCTTATTTGTAGCAAGTGTATCATAAATAGTTAAATATATTAGGAATTGATGTAATTGTTATTAAAAATCATTGAAGAGTTACCATTCTGGGAAAAAAATTTTCAAATTTATATTACCAAAAATAAAATTCGGTTTTTATGTTATAAACTTTCCGAATTTTGCTCATTTAATAGTTACAACATTTCGACATTTCCATATTTGCGTTTATAATTCCATATATTTATGTAAATAAAACTGAACATATACTATTATCATTTTAATAAAACTTTTTACTTTTAATATCGAACAATAATTATGGTATAACTTAATTCGTAAATTTAAAATAATAAAAAGATTATGGTCTTATTAATTCGTACATTTCCATATTTTTCCTCAATTTTGAAAATTATTTAAGGGTCATATTATGTTATTTCCACAATTATCAATTTTGAAAATTAATTTTAAATCTAATTATGTTATTTGCAATAATATTGATTCATATTAATGATAGAATCTGTAATTATGGAAATGTGCCAAAAATAATTCAGAATATTTTTATTATTTTAAATATACGAATTATTAATACAATAATTGTTGAAAAAGTTGAAAGTAAAACGGTTTATTATTATGATAATAGTATATGTTCATTTTTAATTTTCATAAAATATATGGAATTAAAAACGCAAAAAAGGAAATTATTTATAAATTCGTTATTGATAATTTTTTCATGAATATGGTGGACTAATTGGTCGCACGTAAACAACATTTTACTTTTAATTTGTTCAATAATTATGGAATTCGTATATTTAAAATAATAAAAAGAATCTAAACTGAATGAGAAGCAGTCAACTTGGTCTTATTAATTCGTACGTTTCCATATTCTTCCTCATGTTTGAAATTATTTAATAGTGAAATTATGTTATTTCCAAAATCATCAAGTTTGAAACTTATTTCTGGTTCAAATTATGTTATTTCCACTATTAATGATTCTTATTAATGATAGAATCTGTAATTATGGAAATGTGTCATAATATTAAGAATCTTTTTATTATATTAAATATACGAATTAATAATATCATAATTATTGAAAAAATTAAAAGTAAAACGGTTTTATATTAAATATGTTCATTTTTTATTTCCACTAACAACATAACCGAGTTAAGGGACTAAAAGAGTTAACCGACCAAGTTGTTTAACATTTGATAAATAAAACATAATTAACCTTAACAGTAATAATAATAATAATAAATAATAATAATAATAGTAATAATAATTCTTGTACCTGGCAACGGACATCAATTTGTGTATCTTTATCAACATCAACTTTTGATTTACCAATGAGTAATTGGTGTCCTACAGTTCTAGCAAGACAAAATCCTGAAAGTGTAATAAGATTTGATTCACAAGGGGGCCCACTTTTCATAAACTTCAAGTGAAAAACCGCAACTAAGCATTCCAGGTGTCGCAAAAAGAACTGTAAAAGAACGGTCAAACCACAATGAACAACGTAAGCTAAAAAAGAACGTAAGCTAAAAAAGAACTTCAAGTGTAAAAAGAACTGGTCAAAACACAATGAACAACGTAAGCTAAAAAAGAACGGTCATAATTGCATCATAAAGATGAGGTTCTAAAATGTATAAAGTACAGTTTTTAAAATCAAACGCGTTTCTTGTAGATAGGAACATTAAGATTCATACGCTCCCAATAATATACAGAGTTCCTATATGACAATTTTAAAATAGATTAAGACAAGGATTAAAATTATAAAAAAGAAAAAAATAATGAAATAAAAACCTGAGCCCTTCCAAGAGAAAATGTAGGAACCAACACCTTTCCTCCACTCACAACACATTTATGAACCTGCAAACATTCTTCCAAAAGCATGTTATAAAAATAAAATAAATTTTAAAAAATTCAAATGAAATAATGGAATGAAGCTTACATACAGCGTTAAGAAATTCCCTCTCACGAGCATATTTTGAATCACGAGTAGTTTTCCCATATGTTAACCTGCAAAAAGTCAACTGTCAATTTCAATACCATCAAAATTGGTAACTATAGTTGTAGAAGGAATATGACAAATTACTTTGATTATACGACTGTTACCCTTTGAGAATATTACACCAACAGAAACCAATTTTGTAATTATACAAAAGTAATTCAATTCAAACGCTGTATTTGTGAGAAGCCATAAATTTCATACGCTGTATTTGTGAGAATTCTCACAAATACAGTTACCAATTTTGTCAATTTCATACGCTGACTCAGAAGGAATATTACAGAATTTAAAATACCATCAATTTCAATATTAATCTGTACCTTTTTCCTTTAGAAGCCATAAAACACAAAACATATTAATCATCATTTTGAATTATACGACTTTGAATAATACTCCCTCCGTCCCACAAAAAAGTTCCCATTTCATCTTGGCACAAGTTTTTAGGTGGTAGTTAGTGGTGGGGTCATTGGTATTAATTTTGATTAAAATATAAGGTTTGATTGGAAAGAGAATGATAGTTAGTGGATATTAGTAGTGGGATCTATAAAAATAATAATATTTTATTATGTGGAGCCCATCAAATGTGAGAAATGGGAACTTTTTTGTGGGACAAAAGTTTTGTTAGAAATGGGAACTTTTTTGTGGGACGGAGGGAGTATAAAAGGAAAAAAATCGTATGACAAATTCATAAACATCAAATCGAGAAAATCTTAGATGAATTGCATACAAAATCGAATCAATTGAACTGCCAAAAATCATCACCTACCTGCAGACGATTATGAATTCTTCAAATCTCAATCCACAGTTGTAGCCGCCGCCTAGAATTTAAAATCAAAATCAAAATTAAAAACATTATTGAAATTAAAATCAAAATCAAAGACGGTTTAATTAACCTAATAATGCATAACAATTGTGGATTGAAGGAAAGGTTTTTCTTTTGCGAGCAGCGATCGGAACACCACCAAAGCCATCTTTTCGCCGACTAATTTCTGGTTGTATCGGTAGCCTTTTTTCCCCAAACGTTGCTATGATTGTTCGATCAAATGTATTCTACGTTGAGATCGCTGTTTGGAATTGGGGCAAGGGGCGCCGGATGAGGATGGAACCGGTGGGGAGAGAATGTGTGAGTGTGTGGGGAAAAAACCCTAGAATGAAGGAAGTCGTTAGATGTACATGGTGTAATGTGAAATTACTTTGTTACCCTTTGAGTCAGCGTATGACTCAGCATTAAGGAGTGATCTGATTGGGTGGGCATGACATGTCATTAAATTCAATTTAAATCCTTGCTCCATATATAGGTGGGAGATGTGCATATTTAGTGATTGTTTTGATTGTGAACTTCATAAAAAATTTTATCTTTTTCATTTCAAAAGAAGAGGTACACTTTGAGTTTATATTTTTGAAGCAAAAGATTGTAATAAATATTAAATTATATTAAATTGGATGGTTAGTGAGTGATGAGTTCCACGTATTATGATTAAAGTGAGTTTAATAATGTGTAAAAGTAAAAGTATGGGTAAATTAGTCATTTCGCTTTACTAAAGGAGATAGCTGGTGGTTATGGATCCCACTATCTTTTACTAAATATAGAAAGTTTCAGAGTATATCACTTATTTTGAAACACTATAAAATGAAAAATGTATCACTTGTTTTAAAACGGAGGAAGTACATTATGCAATTGTGAACTCTCAGTCATTTATCCGACGTAGTCAATTTGGTACTCTTATTATTGTCAACTTAGGAGCCAGGTGATGTATCTCTTGTTATACGACCTATGCAATTGTTTGCCCCATTATTTTTTTATTGGTATGATGTTCAAACGGACAATAATTTTCAGAAATACTAAAAAGAAAGCAAGGACAATAAAACTGAGACAAAGAGAGTATTATTTATTTAATAAGCGTACTTACATAAACATAAATGTTTTAAACAAATCCATTATTATGTTCATAACTTATGAAATTACTTGATGTTGTGAATCACGCATGTTGCGCTAAACTTGTTACGATTAAACATAAGTCCGCAAGATGCTGAAATTAACATACAATGTATCAGTCTCTTCATCAATCCTCGTAACATCGAACGTAACTTCGCACCCAGCTTGTAATCCATAATACCTGACAACTTCACCAAATTGTAATAATACATAATTTTCACCTCTCAGAGCAAACTTCACATCGCAATTATGGCATCCAACAACATCGAATTCGGCTCCGGCACGGAGTCTGGCCTCTTGACCATCACCCAAACGAGATATTATACATTTCCGGGTGCTTCCCTTCGGCAAATAAAGGTTTGCACCCCAGCTTGTGTCAGTACCCGATAGTGTTTTGGTTATTATATGCGAAGACATTTTATGAAAATATGTTTATGCATATTTATTCGAATATTCCGATCAATTTATACAGAGATTAGAGCATGCGCGCAATATCTTGTGTATTTATTGACGTTAATTTGATTTTGTTTAAAGTGAATATTTTCTCCATTATGATATGTTAATGAGATAAATATTACTAAAGAAATCAATAATTCGATCTCCTCTTAGACGTGGAGAGTGTTTGTTCTATTTATAATGAGTAAATTACATTTATCGTAATTTAAATTTGGTCAAAATTATAACTACACTTATTTCATATTTAAATTACATATGTAATCTTTTCGTGACTTAATGATATTCCTGTTTGTTTGTATGTATTTTCTATTTCGCTTGCTATTTGGGCTGTTCATGGCTTATGGGCTCCAGCGAGGACTTTGTTGTGTTGTATAGACTCTTTGTTTATAATGAATGCATTTGTCTTAATAAGAAAAGCTGAATTTAGATTAACTAGACAACAAAACAATAATTTATATTTATATAATCAATTTAATTAAAATCTAAATCTGTATAATAATAAAGGAAAAGTATTTTGAATTCAGTACACATCAGGAATTCCATGTCAGTATTGCTGACTCAGTACCATGTCATATTGCCACCCGTGCAGATATCCACCTGTTGTGCGCCACCTGTGCATATCCAGTTATTAGGTTTTAAACAAAGTAACCACAACAATTATTCAAATTAATCCACATATTAATCACCACTCCACTGATATGTGTATTTGGTTTTTCAAATCGTGGGGTTTAGTTAACGCGAGTTTGGTAGAAATAAATTTAAAGAAATGAAATTGTTTTTACAATAATGTAATCAATTTAATTTTTTTAATACAATCTAAACTAACAAAAGTGAAAATAAAGAAGTAATAATCAGTTTATTCTTCTAATACAATCTAAACTAACAAAGTGAAAATAAAGAAATAATAAAGTTCAAATAAATGAAAAACAAAAATATATATATATATACATCCAAAATACAACTTAAAAAGTACACATGTTCAACTTCAAACAACCCAAAATAAAATAGATAAACATATTAAAATTATAAATAACTAAAACAAGTCATACATTAGTTGCATCGTTTCAATCATCAAACATCGCGTTGTGTTAATAGTTCCCGTGGCCGCTACCATTTTCCATTTCTTTTGTAGAACCAATAGGTTGTTGTCATCTACATATATGGCAAACGAGAATGTATATAAGTGTCTAAATAGGATAAATGAAACAAAATGTTCTTTACGTAAATGGAGCTCAGAAATGGCATCTATGATTAACCTTTGTCTTATGTTAATTGGAGCTCAAAACACTATCATGTTTCTCCGCAACTGTAATCAATATAACAACTAGAAATGAGTATAAAATTTTCTAAACCTCATAGTGGATCATGAATTTGGAAAGTAGTTAAATTAGCAACAAATTATAATAAAATGGTTTTCCCCAAAAAATGAGTTAAAATGCAGCATGTATCAAAACAACCTGCAAATGGATATCATATCAAAACAACCTGAAATCATATAATTCTTAATTCATATGAGCTGAAATTCATCAAGCCTTGAAAACAAATGAATCAAAGTGATTCCATAATTTGAATTCACTAAAACAGTAACTCCCTGCACTAAAACTCACGCATATATTTCTAATTCCATATAATGGAATATGTTCAATGTAATCCAATCAAAGATTGCAATTTAGCAAAAAGAATAAAAGCAGATTTGATCATTATGAAGTTACCAATTCCCAATTTCGGGCAATTAAGATTAAACATCTGAAACCTAAAATCCATGAGCAAGAATCAGAAATCTTAAAATCGACATACGAAGAAACCTAATAGTTACATGTTGTAATTTTGCCCACTAATTCATGTGACACCTAAAATTGTATACCGATACAGTTCATGGAGAAAAAACCCTCAACATGAGAGGAGGGGGGAGAGGAGAAGAGAAGAGAAGAGAAGCTACCTTGTAATGAGGATGAGAACAAGAGGTTTAAACAAACTGCAGACGAGGAACAACGTGAAGGAGGAGTCGCCAGAGGCTAGGGTTTTAAACATGAATTTGGAATTGTGACTTGCACGTGACTTTTACAATTTAATTAAGGGATAATTTCATACAACTCCTTACAAACTTCCAATATTACGTATATATCTTTGCAAACTTCATATATATATATATATCCAAAACCTCAAAATTCTCATATATATCCATTTACCTAAATTTAATAATATTTAAATTTTTTAAAATTTAAAAAACATAAATCATAATCTAAATTAATGGTAAAATAGACTAAAATTCTTGACAAAATAATATACAATGTCGAATTTGGCAAGAAAATACCCTTGATGAAAGAAAAAATCACTGACCTTTAAGGGCATTTGGGACATTTTACCACTAATATAGATTAACATTTATGTTTTATTAAATTTTAAATGATTTAAATATTATTATATTAGGTAAAAAAATATATGTGAGAATTTGGAGGTTTTAAAATGATATATATATATATATATATATATACGTAATAATAAAATTTGCAACGATATATATGTATATTAGAAGTGTAACACCTCAATTTTTAAAACAAAACATTTGGCCAAATATCATTTAATAAAGAGGAGAACTATCCCAAAATACGGATTTACAAAAACCTTTGGTATGAAATCAGAGTATAAGTTTGGTGTTACAAATATATCAAAACCAAAGCTAAGTCTAAATCCGTTCTAGTGTTCTTCTACTCTAGGCCCCGCATCTCTATCCATGCGCACCTCAATCTTCGATCCCGAACCTGAGTACATAGCAAAAACAACAAGGAGTACGTGAGGCAAAAAGTCTCGCGAGCTACATGGGTTTAGAACCAATGATAATAAAATGTCACGCTACATATAAACACGAACATATATAAACCGTCTATCAAATCTAGTCACCCTATTGTGACCCTATCAAAATTGCTCTCTTAGCAATCATATCTATATCAGGTTGCCCCCGAACTAGCTAGAAGCACATACATATCTAGTTATCGGGTTGCCCCCGAACTAACTGGAAACAAGATACCGGCAAGAGGGAATCGCCCAATCTACCGATACCTGCCTTACTTGCCGGAATACGTCCAGTTAGCAAGACTACTAACGTGGATGAGTCGATGAGAATTCACCCAACTGCCCCTCAATCCACACCTCATGACCTGGAGTCGCCCGTGTCATCTCATCATCTCAATCTTACCTTAACTCAACAATTATGTCAATCTAGCTCTCGGCTATCACATTCATCATCAAACAAGTTAGTCCAATATTATCAATGATATATATCACTAACTCAATATACTACAAATCTACACAACTAAGCAAATAGACTGTAACACAAGTAAGAAAATGTATTTCAAAGGCTATGTACTCAGTAAAGTCCACACGTTCTCACATTAGCAAATATTGCTCCAATCCGTGTTCTTCACACACAATCCCTTGATTCAACTATTCGATAAACCTTCCAAGACTTCACCAAAAGCCTAATATAATAATCACAAGATTTTCAACATCACATACTATTAATAATACATTTCATTTATCTCTAGATACCATTTACTATCACTTTCCCCCAATTTTGGTGATTTACAAAACCCTAGGTTTAACCAACCCTTAAGCTTCTTACAAATCTTAACCATACATTTGTTTCCCTTGTTAAAATACCATCTATTAAGTGTACACATCATTATTTCACCATAAACCAAAACCCCAAGAACTAGGGTTTCAAACCCATACTTCAAGATCTATTGATCTTGAGCTACAAAGATCAAAGAGTGAAGATTTACCTTTAATCTTCAACTAGGAGTGAAATCTACCAAGGTTTAGTGAAGAAATCGCCCTCAAACTGCTCTTGAGCTCGAAAATCGCCAAAGGAAGAACTAGGGTTTTGATAATGCAATAAATGAGCAAAATCCCGTATTTAATGCTGGTCGGAAGAGTTCGCGCCGTGAACCCATAGTTCGCGCCGCGAACTACGCGTGCGTGAACTTCTTCGCGTTCGTGATCCAGTCGTGAACTCCGATCGGCCAAAACCCCAAAATCTCTGTCGAACCTTCGAGTTCACGAACCCATGTTCGTGTCGCGAACTCTGCTCCCCAGGCAGGGCTGCAACTTTTGTTCCTTGTCTCGACCCGGTTTCGTCCATAACTTTCTCATTCGATGTCCAAATGACGCGAAACCAATTTCTACGTTCTTTAAACGATTTATCCTTACTTATCATATTTTTATTAAATTTAACTATTTACAAATATGTGGGTCGTTACAACTATCTACCCCTTAAGAAGATTCCGTCCTCAGAATCTCATCATA
Source organism: Calendula officinalis (assembly GCA_963853835.1). Taxonomy (NCBI): domain Eukaryota; kingdom Viridiplantae; phylum Streptophyta; class Magnoliopsida; order Asterales; family Asteraceae; genus Calendula; species Calendula officinalis. The sequence goes on along the minus strand of OY970820.1, from coordinate 81,184,940 downwards.
GTTCACGGAATCCGGGTATCTCTTCTGAATCTCGTCTTTGACTTCCCAAGTCAAATTTGGTCCAAGAGAGTGCTTCCACTTGACCAATACCAACTCGAACTCTTTATTCTGAAGCTTCTTTGTCTTCGTTTCTAATATAGCCTCGGGCTCCTCAATCAACCGGGCCGGGGCATCAACCCGCAACTCTTGCAATGGGATTATATTTTCAACTTCACCGATGAACTTCTTCAAATAACTCACGTGAAAGGTGTCATGCACACCTTGAAGCTCGGGTGGAAGTTCTAACTTAAATGCCTGAAGCCCAACTCGGCCCAAGATTTTGAATGGCCCGACATATCTTGGCCTCAACTTCCCTTTCTTCCCAAACCGCATTACACCCTTCCAAGTCGTATGGTCTCTTTTTAAAGCCCGAATAACTTCGTTGTCTATCTTGAGCTGCTTTCATGTTGGCTTGAATAATACCAATCTTCTCATTCGTCACCCTCACGATCTCGGGACCCGTGAGTTTCGTCTCTCCCGCTTCTAGCCAACAAGATGGAGTTCTACATTTTCTCCCATACAACGCCTCATACGGTGACATCTTAATAATCGAGTGATAGCTATTATTATACGACAGCTCGACTAACGCTAAATGCTCATCCCATTTACCCCCGAAATCAAGCACACACGATCTCAACATGTCTTCAACCGTTTGAATCGTTCTTTCACTTTGACCGTCGGTTTGCGGATGATAAGCCGTGCTCAACCGCAACTTTGTACCCAATTCTTCTTGTAAAGATCTCCAAAATCTCGAGGTAAACCTCGCGTCTCTATCGGATACAATCGATAACGGGACCCCGTGGAGTCGAACCACCTCAGCAACATACAACTTAGCCAACCTCTCAAGTGGCAAAGTTTCCCGAATGGCTAAAAATAACGCACTTTTGGTCAACCGGTCAACTATGACCCAAATAGCATCGTGACCCTTACTCGTCTTTGGCAAACCAACTATGAAATCCATAGTTATGTCTTCCCACTTCCCGGCCGGTACTAACAATGATTGAGCTACCACATACGGTACTTGATGCTCGGCTTTCACTTGTGCACACGTGGTACACTTCGAGATGTACTTGGCTACTCTCACCTTCATTCCGGGCCACCAATAAACCCGTTTCAAATCTTGGTACGTCTTTGTACTTCCAGGGTGAATTGAATACTTTGACTTGTGCACATAATTCAACAACTCTTTTCGGGTACCCCCGAACTTGGGAACCCAAACCCGACCGCCTACGGTTTTCAACCTTTGTGAATTTTCAACAAAATGTTGGTTCTTACCCAACCGTTCTTGCCTTAACTCATCTTTTCTCGTAACCTCTCGTTGGGCATTATTGATTCTTTTGATAATACTCGAGACGACTTCAATACGCGTTAAAATTCCTCGGTTCGGCTTCTCATAGACTTTTCGGGTCAAGCCATCGGCCACCATATTAGCCTTTCCCGCATGATACACAATCTCACAATCATAGTCGTTGATCAACTCGATCCACCTTCTTTGTCGCATGTTAAGATCCTTTTGAGTAAACACGTATTGTAGGCTTTTATGGTCCGTGTACAATGTACACCGTGTACCATAAAAATACCTCCAGAACGTCAAGGCAACTATAACTACCGCCAACTCCAAGTCGTGTGTCGTGTACCTTAATTCAGCATTTTTAAATTGTCGTGAAGCATACGCGATCACCTTCCCTCTTTGCATCAACACACAACCGAGCCCTTGATTCGAAGTATCACTATACACTACAAAATCTTCCATACCATCCGGTAATGTAATCGGCTCATTACATAACTTTTCCTTCAACAAATTAAACGCCTCTTCTTGCTTCTTTTCCCACACAAACTTCTCACCTTTTCTCGTTAACTTCGTGAGTGGAACCGCAATTCTCGAGAAGTCTTGTATAAATTGTAGAGATTTACTACGCACCATACGACTGATCAATCACTTGGATCGACCACCTAGTACACGAGCTCGAACCATGACTGACCAAGAACATGAACTTGTTCTTGACCGGTTAAAACTAACTAGCCGATTTAATCCCTAAACGCGGAACTGGGATTAAACCTAATCCTTAAATCCTAAAGGATTGAGATGTTGGAAAACTAGATTAGGTTAACAAGAAAGAAACCTTGTTCGAAGAACTCGAACACACACACATACTTGTGTGTGTTCGTCGACTACTACCAAGAACCCTAGGGTTCTTGGTTCGACTTCGAACAAGAGGAGAAGAAGAAGATGTGTTCCATGAAACATACCTTAGGTTAATGCTTAAGATAAGTCCACTGATGATGAACACGACGAACGATCTTCTAGTTGATCACTTGGAACGATCCTTGATCTTCGAAACTCGAAGAACACGAAGAACGAACGAAGAACACGAAGAACACGAAGAACACGAAGAACACAAGCTTGTGTTCTTGTGTTTGAGGTTCGGCCGATCGTGGGGAGGAAAGGGGCAAGGGATTTCGTGTTTAAGGTGTAAGGAACCAACATCTAGGGTTTAGCATAAGCCTTATATTTATAATAGAAGATGTTACACTTAAAACCCTTATAGTTTAATTAAGATTAACTTCTTAATTAAACTTCCTTTTTACACTTCCATCCCTTATAGTTTTAACTAGTTTATTATCATTGCACTTAACTATCAAATGTCTAGTATTAACACACTATAATTTCGGTACCCATATACACAAAATTATACACTTGTATTTATACTTTTAATAGTTAATTATATAATAACCTTTATATAATTTATACAATAATATTATCCAATTACTATATGATTTAATATCTTTAAATCATATCATGGATAATCTATAATTAATACATTGTATATTTACTTAACTAGTAAATGTACAACTACTTGTATTAATTAGTTAGTTAAACTAATCTAGTAATAAGTTAAACTTAACTTAATACTTAACTGATTCATAATGACTATTATGAATCATTCCTCTTCGTAGTATCGTTGCATAACTTGTTCGTATTACATGCACTCACCGGTGTGACCCTTAAGTGTTTCGTAGGCATGGATGTATCATCATAGGTTGACCAACTGTGCACATAATTCTTTCATAAATCTCCGGTAATAACTTGCTAACCCAAGGAAACTTCTTACCTCGGTAGGAGTCCTCAGAGGCTCCCAATTTGACACCGCTTCAATCTTTGAAGGATCAACTTTAATACCATCACATGTCACCACGTGACCTAAGAATTGTACTTCCCGCAACCAAAACTCGCACTTTGAGAATTTTGCATACAACGTTTCTTGTTTCAATACATCTAACACGAGTCTCAAGTGGGCCTCGTGTTCTTCCTCGGTCTTTGAATAAATTAAGATATCGTCAATGAACACTATCAAAAATTTATCAAGGAACGGTTTGCAAACCATATTCATTAAATCCATGAAAATAGCCGGCGCGTTCGTAAGACCAAACCGCATCACTAGAAACTCGTAATTACCGTACCGTGTACGAAAGGCCATCTTCTCGGTGTCGCCTTCTTTCACCCGAACTTGGTGATAACCCGACCTCAAATCCATCTTCGAGACATAACTAGCACCTTGCAATTGATCGAACAAGTCATCAATTCTCGGAAACGGGTAATGCTTCTTAATAGTTACCTTGTTCAACTCAGGTAGTCGATACACATTCTCATTGAACCGTCTTTCTTCTTGACAAATAACACCGGGTCATTAATTCTCGCATCTCGGTGGGCGCTAAACGATACGGAGCACGAGCAATCGGCGTCGCCCCCGGAACTAAATCAATCTTGAACTCAACTTGTCTCTCCGGTGGCAAACCGGGTAAGTATTCGGGGAACACCTCGGGGAAATCCCGAATAATTTTAACATCACCTACCGCTTTCTTTTCTTTTTGGCCGTCTAATACATGTGCAATAAATGATGCACACCCCTTCGATATACTTTTCCTCACCTTAATGGCGGTAATCACGTTAGGCATGTGATGACGTTTTTTCCCATACACATACACTTTCTCGTTCTCGGGTGTCTTGATTGACACTATTTTCTTACCGCACAATATCTTGGCTTGGTGCATACCCAACCAATCCATACCGATAACCACATCGAAAGATTTAATCCCCATGGGCAACAAATCGACCTTAAACTTTCTACAATCTATTTCTATCTCACAATTTCTATAAATACTTTCAACCGTTGAGGTTTTTCCGTCGGCTACCTCTATCTCATAAATTTCATCTAACATCTCGGACGACACATTCAACTTACAACCAAACTCATGAGACACAAACGAATAATTGGAACCCGAATCAAATAATATATGAGTTGGCAAGGAGTTAATGAATAAAGTACCTGACACCACATCGTGTGCCTCCTTCGCCTCCTCCCGAGTAAGTTGGAAGGATCGCCCTTCACCTTAGCCGGCTCCACCTTCTTTTGAGCCATGGACACCATTGATTCGGTCCCCTTCTTCGGGCACACCTCGGCCAATGGCTTGGCCTTGCAATCCCAGGCTATATGCCACGACCTACCACAACTAAAGCAAAATTTCGACCCACCTCGACATTCGCAGGTATGATTTTTCCCGCACTTCTTGCACGAGCCAACACTTCCTTGTTTAGAGAAGCTCGATGTGAACTTCCCTTTCTTGAACGAACTAGAGCCGCTATCGGCCTTCCTCTTCTTGCCCACATGGGCCCTCTCGGCAACCCGTGCCTCATTCACCTCTTCCACACCACGGGTGACACTAATGGCCTCATCAAGTGTGACCGCCCTCTTAACCTCCAATTGGTAGTCCCACGGTAACCCACTAGCATACCGGACCACCCTCAACCTTTCATCCGAGTAGGTTTTAGCAACAAACGGGAGCAATCCCATGAACTCTCTCGAGTATTGCTCGATCGACATATCACCCATCTTTAGGGTCACGAACTTCTCGTGCATCTTTTCCAAATCCCTTTCGGGACAAAACTTATTTTTCAATCTCATGGTAAATTCATCCCACGTCATCACCTCAATCACCTCCCTCCCGAGGGTTTCATAAACTATATCCCACCACACCATAACATCTTCTTTTAACAATTGTTACGCATACGTCACCATATCGGCCTTCTTGCACTTGCTACTTTCGATGACCCGCTCGGTCTCTCGGATCCATCTCATGGTCACCTTCGGGTACGAACTACCCGTGTACACATTCGGTTTCCAAGCCATGAAGGATTTAAATGAACAACCTTCTTTTACATCGGGCTTTGCCCTAGCATCACTTTGGCCACCCGTGGAGGATTTCCCTTCACCGGCGCCACTACCCCCGGTTCTCTCATCCGATCTAGCCTCGGATTCGCGGTCTCCTCCCGACCTCTCACGGTCTCCAATAATACGGTGCACTTCCTCGGCCACCGTCCCTTTGATTTGATCAATAATAGTTTGGAGATCCACCATGGTTACCGGAGTTTTATTAGCTCCGACCTCAGATTCACCCACTCGATGCATCGACGGTTGACTTTCTTGTTCAACCACAACCTCTACATGAGGTATCTCCTCCTCCCGGCCCTCCGGGGCTTTCCCACTCCTACGTGTGGTCACCATTTTCTTTCGATCTCGACTATACGAAACACATTAAACAATTAGTACCTCATGCACAATCCATTAGTCGCATAAGACTCAATAGCCATAATCATAACAACTTTCATATGTCCCCGAGGTTCAACCCTAAACTTAACATAAAGTCTCAAGGTCAACCTATCATCTCAAGGAATCATACATTCCTAATGCTACAATCTAAGAATAGGATGGTCATCCAACCTAATTCACTTAAACGATAGCTCTGATACCAAGTTGTAACACCTCATTTTTTTTAAAAACATTTGGCCAAAATATATCATTTAATAAAGAGAACTATCCCAAAATACGGGTTTACAAAAACCTTTGGTGTGAAATCAGAGTATAAGTTTGGTGTTACAATATATATCAAAACCAAAGCTAAGTCTAAATCCGTTCTAGTGTTCTTCTACTCTAGGCCCCGCATCTCTATCCATGCGCACCTAAATCTTCGATCCCGAACCTGAGTACATAGCAAAAACAACAACGAGTACGTGAGACAAAAAGTCTCGTGAGCTACATGGGTTTAGACCCAATGATAATAAAATGTCACGCTACATATAAACACGAACATATATAAACCGTCTATCAAATCTGGTCACCCTATTGTGTCCCTATCAAAGTTGATCTCTTAGCAATCATATCTAACTATCGGCTTGCCCCCAAACTAGCTAGAAGCACATACATATCTAGTTATCGGGTTGCCCTCGAACTAACTAGAAACAAGATACCGGCAAGAGGGAATCGCTTAATCTACCGATACCTGCCTTGAAGGATTTGAAGGATTTATGTGCACAGTTACTCAACCTATGATGATACATCCATGCCTACGAAACACTTAAGGGTCACACCGGTGAGTGCATGTAATACGAGCAAGTTATGCAATGATACTACGAAGAGGAATGATTCATAATAGTCATTATGAATCAGTTGATTATTAAGTTAAGTTTAACTTATTACTAGATTAGTTTGACTAACTAATTAATACAAGTAGTTGTACATTTACTAGTTGAGTTGTGTTAATTATAGATTATCCATGATATGATTTATAGCTATTAAATCATATAGTAATTGGATAATATTGTTGTATAAATTATATAAAGGTTATTATATAATTAATTATTAAAAGTATAAATACAAGTATATAATTCGTGTATATGGGTACCGAATTATTAGTGTATTAATACTAGACATTTAATAGTTAAGTGCAACAATAATAAACTAGTAAAACTATAAGGGTTTAAAGTGTAAGAGATAAGTTTAATTAAGAGATTAATCTTAATTAAACTAGAAGGGCCCTAAGTGAAAGTCTTTCTATTATTAATAGAATGCATGAGGTTCCCTTATTCCTTGATAATAATCACGAAACCCTAGCCTCCCTCCTCTCATTGGTTTCGGCCGAACACAACCCCAAGGACACAACACTTTGTGTTCTTCGTGTTCTTCGTTCATTCTTCGTGTTCTTCAAGTCTTGAAGATCCAAGATCGTTGCAAGTGACAATCTAGAGGATCGTTCGTCGTGTTCATCATCAGTGGATCTATCTTAAGCACTAACTAAGGTATGTTTCATGGAACACTCTTTCCTCCTCCTCCTCTTGTTCGAAGTCGAACCAAGAACCCTAGGGTTCTTGGTAGTATTCGACGAACACACACAAGTATGTGTGTGTGTTCGAGTTTTTTGTACAAGGTTTCTTTTCTTGTTAACCTAATCTAGATTTCCAACATCCCAATCCTTTAGGGTTTAAGGATTAGGTTTAATCCTAGTTCCGCATTTAGGGATTAAATCAGCTAGTTGGTTTTAACCGGCCAAGAACAAGTTCATGTTCTTGGCCAGTCATGGTTCGAACCAAGTATACTAGGAGGTCGATCCTATGGGTCGATCAGTCGCATGGTGCGTTGTGAAACCCTTCAGCGGTATCAGAGCGTTGGTTTAGAGATCTAGACTAGATTAACAAATATTGTTTGTTTACTTTAATTACAAGTTTTTTTTGTTTCAAGTTTTTTTTCTTCTTCTTCTTCATATTTTTCAAAAAAAAAGGTAAGAACCCTAGGACCAAGAATATTAAACTAGTCTAGTTTAATTGGTCAAAAAGGTTTCTAAAAACCCTAGTAATTTTTCGAAATTGTGGAAGAACCCTAGGATCAAGTATGTTAAACAAGATTTGTTTAATTGATCAAAAGGATTCTTTCCTTTTCTCCCTTGAATTTTCGTGACCTAGGAAGATCCCTAGTGTGAATCCGTATGTATCGATTAAGCAACAGATTAAGCAATAACAATGATGAATTGGAAGAACAAGATGGGAAGAACAATGTGAAGCTTTGCAAAATCACGTACGTACGATTACAAATGTCGGCAAGCTTAAACCAATACTAGGTTACACCTAGGTATTTATACCTAGGCCTAGTATTGAGTAATTACATAAAATACCTCTAGACTATTTATTACATAAATGACCCCTAAACTATTGATTACAATCAAAGTGTCACATTACACCCCTTGACTATTGAATACACTAAAATGTGACCCAACAATCTCCCCCTTTGTAATAATAGTCTGGGAAGCATATATTCGAAGTCTTCATCTTTAGCAAAAGCCTAGCCTTGTAGATTTTCGTTGTATAATGATGAATCAGGATCAAGCTTGAGCTTTGTTAACCACAAAAAGTATTTTGAAGACTTTACTTTGAAGATACATATTGATCGACCAAAACTGAGACCCATAATGATAGAGAGATTAACAGCGGAAGTCTTTTCTTGAAGTTTGTGGCTTTATGTCGATCAATGATTCTTTATAATTGTTTTTCAGGAAAATTGTTGATAAGGTTTATGCTCCCCCTCAAACAGACAATTATTTCTTCATGGAGTCTTCGGTTCCTTGTTTACTCTACCTTCACTGGTGCATATGTGTCTTTTTGATGTGGAGTAAGTTAGGCTAATACATTCTCCCCCTCATGATGAACAAGATTTATCTGACTCATCATGTAACAGGAAGAAACTCCGAAGCTTATGGATGAAAATGTGTTGAATAATGATATATTCATATTTTGAATGAATCAATATATAACACATTTTACATCCTAGTCAAATAGGGTAAACACATTTTCATATATTCATTTGCACCCCATACTTCATACCCCCTCTCAATTTTTACCTCAGCGCACCCCAATCAAGATCCCGTGATACTTGATTCTGCTCACCTAGACCTATGAACCCTCACAGGTGGCTCCTAGGAAGATCATGTCGGTTATAACAGATCATAGAAGTTATTTGAGAGTGAACTATAACGCTCATGTGCAATTGATCAGCATTTAAGTGTTACCTTGTAAGAATGATTTTCATGGATTTTTTTTATTTTTTATTTATTTATTTATTTATTTATTTTTTATTTTTTTTAATCGGAAATGTATGTGTTTCCGGCATAAGTCTTTGCCTTTATGATTTTTGAGGTTGAGGCACGGCAACTTGAATTTTCATTTGGGTAATACCGAACTCACATAGAGTATCCGTTAGCACACGATATGAATCGGTAGTCGTTTGCACAACCGTTGATTCAAATATGTGACCTGCGTTTAGAGTTGGCATGATTTTAGATTTCCACTCGATCCTCGTGAAACATCAGAATGTGATGCCACTACAAGTGTTCCGATGGATTCAGGGAGATCCATTTTTGTAGTGCAAGTGTCCTATAGTGAAAGATTCTTGAGGGTAAGAACTAGACATACTGTGCATACAAAGAGACTTAACCAGGGGCAGGAGGTTATTATGTTTCAATACCGACATACTCCGAATGAGTAGTCAGTAGCTTGTGTGCTACGTCCCCTAATGAAATGAAACAAATTCCCGTTGAGAGGAATTTGAGTGGTTGGTGGTGGTGTGCATTTGCTTTACTGGGCCAGTAAAGTCTAGTGAAACATTCAACGTATGAATGATCACCCTTTATGTGTGTTTGCCCGGTTTAATGACAGTTTGGATGCACTCAAAGGTGTGTTTTCTTGTTATTATCATGTTTACACATCACCTTGCACTCACCGAGATCTATACCCTACACTTATACCCTCACATTTACCAATCGGCTAAAAAGTATTTCCCTTGGAATGTAAGACCGGTTCTGGCAAACCATGGGAAGGTATTGTCTTTTGAAAGAAAATTTGTTTATTTATGCAATCGGGTATAAAATTTATAATTTTCAAAGTTTCTCCCCTGGAAATACTAATTCTTCCCCTAGAATTATTATTTCTCCCCCTCTACAAAATAAAGATATATAAAAGTTTGTAGATCAGAAATGTACCTTGTAACAGCAGCAGGGGGTGGAGAAGAGTTTTTACAGTTCTGTGTTTTCTGATTAAGAGCGGGTTTCAAGTTGATGTACTTGAAAGTCATTAAACGGTTAGGAACGGGTTATACACAGATGTGTGCATAAGCTATTGCTTTAAAGTGCGAGTCATATACTGAAGTGTATTTAAGTCATTTTGTTGAGACTCGAGTTATACAATGAATTGTGTATAAGTCATTACTTGCAAAACAAATCAAATAAATTTTGGTACCCATTTTTGTTTGGGTCCGACCTTGTTAGTGTTGGAATGAAACCACCGAATTGATTTAAAGATTTAGAGTTCCAAGAAGAACTGAAACTTGATGTTTCACTTTCAAATAATTTCCGGGGAATTATTTGAGTTTTTGGAGTTTTAGGAACCCATTTTCTTTTAAGATCGGGGGTGTTTTGTAAACAAAATCAGGAGTTGTTTTTGACACTTGTGTAAAAGGTGTTTTAGGTGCCAAGGAAAGTAAATCCTCTCTCGAGTATTTTAAAGATTTTGATTTTGAAAAGATTTTCTTTGAAGGAGTAGAATGTTTTGAAACGATTATGGATTTAGTCTTATCCATCTGAGAATGCTTAAGTCTAGAAGAGGAACCTAATTTGTTAGGACTTTTAGGTGCGGAATTTCCTCTAATAACTTGTTTAAGAGCATTTAATTTCTTATCAGAGTGTAGTGGAACCGTTGATCTCCTAGGCTTAGGTTAGGTAAAGGAACTTACTTGTGATTTCGGTTTAGAATTTCCTTGGTTAACCTGAGATCGCTTGATTGTATATAAATCATGATATGCCATTACAGGAGAAAACATTCTGGAGTTACTACATTTATTCTTTGCAGTTAATGGAGAATCTAAGTTCATAAATGTACTAGGCTTTTTAAGCTTCTGAAGATGAGATGAGTTAGATTCTAAATTTTGAATTTGTATTTTCAACCTTTGTTTCTCTTCATCAAAAGATTTATGTCTTTCAACAATTTTATTTTCTAATTCAAAAATTTTGGTTTGCAAAACAGTTTTGTCTTTATCAAAAGACTTTTGTGTTTCATCGATTTCAGTTTCCAATTGACAAATTTTCTTTTCTAGAATTAGATTTGGAACATAAACCTTTGGTGTAACCGTTTGTTGAATAACAACATTGCCTTTAATTTCAAATTCTTCTGGAGTCACGATTGGAAAATATTCATCATTTTCGAATTTGACCTTTTTAGTTTCATATGTTTTATATAATTCAGCATAGTTGAAACTAATTTGTGCATTCTCCTTCTTTGCTCTGTTGAATGTCTCAATCTCTTCTTCCTCATCAGTCATTCGAATGAAGCTCTGCCAGATATCTAGATGCATGTATTTGTAATCATATAATGTTGGAAGCACAGCACACGCCTTGCGAAGATATTCTGGATTATCAGCTCCTAACCCTTCTTTTGAATTGAAGTAGTTGAACTCTTTAGGCTTATTCAAATGAATGGTTTGATCCGTGTGTCCTCTTTTGGCGATCAACTCTTCAAGATATTTGATGTGAGAATTTAAATGATTGTTTTCATTTTTAAGAGTATTTATAATATTCTGCTTGCTGTTCATTTCGTTTGATGAATTGATGTGATTTTCATGTAATGTTTCAGATAGTTCTTTAATTTGAGAGTTTAAAGATTTAAACTGTTTTTCATTATCATCAAATTCTTGTTGTTTACGTTCCAACCAGTTTTTAGTTATCTGATATTCATGAAATGTGGAAATATACAATTTGTAATATTTATCATTTTGATCGTCTGAAATTGTATTTTGAGAATTTCTAAGATTGGTGATTTCAAGATCTTTTTCTGGGATTGTATGAGACAAATTTTGAATCTCAGAGTCATATTGGTCCTTTAATTTTGATACTTGTGTTTGTAAATCCAGATTTTCTGGTTCGAAATTTTGATTTTGTGTAATACGATAAACAAGTTGTTCACCTAAATGAGCAAATTGTTCACGTTCATTTTCTAAATCATTCAAACGTTCTAAAAGTTGAGTATTTATCTCTTTTTCAAGTAAAATTGATTGTTTTTAAAGAATCAATTTTAGAAATCGGATTGTTATCAAGACAAGTATCAGAATTAGTGGTACGATCAGAATTAGATAAGAGAGAACTGATTACCTCGATTTCTTTGTTGGCTTCCTCATTGAAACGGTCAGAAACCACAGCATTCTCTCTTGTCATCGTTTGTATTTATCTCTTTCTAACGTCGTAGCCTTTGTCTCGAGCTTCGATTTGGTTACTCGTGGGCTTAAAACGGACACCCGAGCTGAAAGTTATGATCGTTTTAGAATATTTTGTCACACGATCTTGGGTTGTTCGGGCCGAGAAGATTTGCAAGAGTTCGGGCCGAGGACTTTTCGGGCCGAGGACTTTTGTTCGGGCCGAGGACTTTTTTTCGGCCGAGGACTTTTTTTCGGCCGAGGACTTTTGTTCGGGCCGAGAAGTTTGTTCGGGCCGAACTGTGAAAGTGTTCGGACCGAGATCTTTGTTCGGGCCGAACTGTGGAAGTGTTCGGGCCGAGCTCTTTTGTTCGGGCTGAACTGTGAAAGTGTTCGGGCCGAGCTCTTTGTTCGGGCCGAACTATGAAAGTGTTCGGGCCGAGCTCTTTGTTCGGGCCGAACAGTTTCGCTGTTCTTGACAGTGACGAACCGAAACAACCTAAAAGTTCACTAAATCGATCCTAGAATGCTCAATTCTTAACCAAATGTTAAGGCAAAAAGCCTTACCCCTTTGTGAATCTTAGGATAACAAAACAACCTAGACTAGCTTAAATTAAATAGCAGATTAAATTAGCTAAGTTAGGAGTGATACTGAGTTCGGCCAGTATTGGCCACTCAGTATCAGCACTCAGTATTGGAAAACCAATACTGAGTAGAAGGACTGAGTTACAAGTCAGTATTGTAACGGACTAAGATCAAATCCCTTGATCTTAGTCATTTCCTTAGTTTAGTCCTTCGGTTACTCCTTTGCCATCATGTAAGATCTCTATAAACATTATAAATAGAGATCACCTTGCAAAGGAGTACTTACCAATTTACTTTACACTTTTATATCCTATTGTAATTGATCAGTGGTATTGCTATTCCGCAGCATACCACACTTAGTGGAATTATACATTGACTAAAATCTTGTTCTAAACATTATTTGTCTTAAGTATTTATAATCCAATCAATTTACTAAATAATCCAGGGTTGTTGTGACCTAACAACTGGTATCAGAGCAGACTAAATTAAACATTATTTAGTCGATCTATAACCCTGGCAGCCATTCCCTATATTTATCCCTCCAACACTCAAAAATCCAAAATGTCTACTATCATAGCACCGGTTATGTCTGGTAAGGGAGTGCCCATCTTTGATGGAAAGGACTTTCATCAATGGAAGCTTAAAGCTCAGTGGTATCTTGAATCTATTCACCATGAGATGCTCAATGTGCTGAATGATGGTTCCATCATTCCACAAACCGTGGAACCCGTTGCTGCTACTGATGATGCTCCCGAGAGCACAAGGACAATTCCAAAACTGAAACACACCTTGACTGATACTGACCGTCAGTTATTCAGTCCAGACTCAAGAGCAAAGGGGGTGATTGGTAATGTTGTTACCAAAGAAATACTTAATGCAATTATGAAATTGCCAACAGCAAAGGCTATGTGGGACAGCCTATCAGTCACCTATGAAGGCACAGCAAAGGTGAAGTTGCAAAGAAAAAGCAACATGAGAAGAAAATATGAAAACTTCTTCTCAACTCCTAATGAAGACATCACCACTCTCTATAACAGATTCAATACTGTTATCCATGATTTAATCAGTTTAGGCATTGTGAAGGAGGAAGGAGAGCTTGTTCAAAAGTTCTTGGATAGTCTTCCTCAACAATTTCTTGACATGACAAATTCTGTCAATGCTGCTAACAACATTGAGTCATACACTCTTCAAACTTTGTATGGTCTAATGTTGAATCATGAGGAGAATAATGCTGCAAGACTGATCAACTGGAAGAAAACTGACAAGTCTTCCACTGGCATGGCTCTAGTTGTGCAACAGGCATATACTGTGACTGAGCCAGAAGAACCAGAAGTTGATCTTGCTGATGCTGAGGCAGAAGAGCTTGAAACTCAAATGGCTCTTATGTCTATGAAGCTGGATCATTTGAAAAAGAAGAGGCTTGGTGTTAGCTCTTCCAATACTGACCCAAGATCAGGTCTTTGCTATAGGTGTGGAAAGCCTGGGCACATTGCTGCTAGTTGTCATACTAAGTCAACTGAAACTGATCAGAATGACAAGATTGCATACCGAGCTAAACGGTATAGAGACAAATATGTCAAACTAAAGAACTGGAGCAAGGGCAAGAATGCAGTAGGGAATGGAGCACCTCATCAAGCACTTTACTCTGAAGCTTGGATGGATGAAGAGCTCAGTGATGATGAGGAAGAGGTTGAAAACAAAGCCTTTATGGCTTTCACTGAAGATGATTTGAAGAGCTCATTCGAAAAGGATATCAAAGAAGCTGAGAGGATGAGTGTTCATTCTGACTGGGATTCCACTCAGTTGTACAAGGTGAGTTCCTTTCAAACTTATTCAGTGAATGAAAAAGAAAAGATTTTTGAGTATATGATTGTTGATCTTAAAACTTTAGTACAGAGAGAAAAAGCTTTAAAATTAACAATTCTTGAACTTGAAAGGGTAAATAATGAACACTTAGATAAATTACCAAAATTTATCTAAATTTAAAGATTTAGAACTAAATTTTTTAAACTTACAAGACATTAACCAAAGATTAGCTGATAAAGCTCATTTACACAAATTAGAAAAAGAAAAATTTGAAAATCAGTGTAAATCTTGGGGAAATGCATCTATAAATTAAATAAATGTCTAAATCAACAATTTCCAGAAAATGTAAGGGCTGCACTTGGTGTTGATCCTCAGTTAAAAAATAGAAATAATTTTGCTGATTTATTTGAAGAATTTTCTGAAATGAACCCTATTCAGTTTGTTAAAGCAAAAACTTTTTGTGAAATAGGATGTCAAACTGAGTCAGATGATGAGGATAAAATAATTTTTGAAAAATCAATTGGTCCTTCCATCTGTTCTAAGTGCTATACTGAACTACAAGAGCTCAGTATTGAATTTCCTGAAAGAGAAATTCTTGATACTGACCTTGAAATTGTACAGTATGACATTTCTGTTGTTCCTCCATTTGAAGTTTTATTTAACACAACTACTTTTGAGATATATAAAGAACCTGAGTCTACAGAAAAGAAAACCACTACTACTCAAAATGTTTTAACTAATACTGAATCTACAGGAACAGCAAAGTCAACTACTCAAGAATCTAAAGAACCTGTTCAAGTTGCATTCTAAAACATGATAAAAAGAAAACAACTTCAACAGGATCTTCAAGTGGCAAAATCAAGAAGTCAAATGATAAAAAGACTTCCATGCCTAATAAAAATAAGACCCCAGTATCAGCTCCTTCGAAATCAGTTAAACATAAAATTAATACTCCGTTAAAATATGACAAAAATAACACTTTGAAATCTATTGGTGATCAGATTAAAGTCTTAAGTCAAAAGTTTTCAAAATTCACTAATACTGATCTACCAAAAGTTAAACAGTTTTCTAAAATTCCTTATGAAAACATGTTCAGAAACAGACCTAGAAAATGTTTTAGATGTCATCACACTGGTCATAAAGGAGATGAATGCTGGACTGATCTCTCGAATCCTAGGTACTCAGTACCAAAGAAAAGGAGAGAAACAAAGTCAGTATCACCCAAGAAAACCTCCAAGGTTTCTCCTAAAGTGATACTGACCTCTCCAATAAAAGAGATCAGGTCTATCCCTGTTTCTCCTAACAAAGGTCCCATTCAAAAATGGGTTCCTAAAAAGATCTAATCTTTATTTTGTGTCTTATGCAGGGTGACAGGAAATGGTACTTAGATAGTGGCTGCTCAAGACACATGACTGGCAGTATGGAGTACCTTCTTAATTATACACCAGAGAAGGGTCCTTCTGTCAAATTTGGAGATGATTCAATTGAAAAAACAAGAGGTTATGGTGTAATCAAGGCAGGCAACATAACTTTTAAAAGAGTTGCCTATGTAGAAGGTCTTAAACACAATCTGCTCAGTATCAGTCATATGTGTGATGATGACAATGAAGCTCGTTTCAGAAAGGTTGCAGGAATCATCTACAATGATAAAGGGCAACTTGTACTCATTGCTAGAAGAGAAAAAGATGTCTATGTGGTCAACCTATCTGAAATAGACCCTACTATTCGAGTATGCCTGGTGTCTAAAGTCAAGCCAGAGTTGCACTGGTTATGGCACAAGAAACTTTCTCACATAAATTTCAGAAATATTAATGAGCTCAGTATGAAGAAACTGGTGAGAGGGTTGCCCACTATTACTTATTCAAAAGATAAGTTATGCTCAGCATGTGAAATGGGCAAGCAGAAGAAGAGTTCATTCAAATCAAAGGTTAATCATTCCATTAATGAACCTCTTACAATGATACATATGGATCTTTTTGGCCCCATCAGCACACCATCTTTGGCCAAAAAGATCTATACATTTGTCCTGGTTGATGAATTCTCAAGATACACTTGGGTTATTTTTCTCAAGACTAAAGCAGATGCAACAACAGAAATCACTGCCTTCATTAAAAGAGAAGAACTTAAAAAAGGCAACAAGGTCAAACAACTAAGAAGTGACCATGGTACTAAGTTTAAGAACTCAGTATTGGCTGATTTCTGTGAAGAAAAAGGAATCGCACAAAACTTCTCTGCAGCCTACACACCACAACAAAATGGTGTTGTAGAAAGAAAGAATAGAACCTTGATTGAAGCTGCAAGAACTTTGTTATGTCATGCTGGCCTGGCACTGAGCTTCTGGGCAGAAGCTGTCAATTGTGCAAATTTTACACAGAACAGAGCTACAGTAGTCCAGAGACATCAAAAGACTCCTTATGAGTTATATAATGGCAAGGTTCCTAATGTGGAATACTTCCACATATTTGGGAGTAAATGTTTTGTACTCAGTACTAAACAAAATCTCAACAAATTTGCTCCTAAAGCAAATGAAGGTGTGTTCATGGGCTACTCTCCACACTCTAAAGCCTTCAGAGTGTATATTATCTCAACTAAGATAATTATAGAATCCATTCATGTCACATTTGATGAAGATCAGAATGAGCACTCCATCTCAGCAACAGAAGACATCAGTGGCATAGAAATTCTATGCAATCCAGAAAACTCAATTGCTGAACAGCCCAAGTCTCACCCATACTATGTTGATCATGGTATGCTTGATACTGATCAAGAAAGAACTCAGTATAACTCAAATATATCAATTTCTGAGGCAGACATTCCTGAGAACCTCAATACTGAGTCCCCAATACTTGATCTGAACAATTCCACCTATGAAGAAGGTGAATCTTCAAGTACATTTCAAGAATCCACCTCAGATCTGCAAAATCAAGAAGAACAGCAACCTGAAATGTCTAATACTGACCAGACTTCAGCTCAATATCAGACAGACAACACGTCACTGCAACAAGATATTGTTGACCTTGTTTCAAATGCTCCCTTAGGAAACAATCTAAGGGAACACAGAGATCATCCTCATTCTAATATTATTGGTCCAATTGAACAAGGTGTCCAAACAAGAAGAAAGTTAGAATTTGAACCCCAAGCAACTGCAAATTTTTGTTTCTTCTCAAGCTTTTTATCTACCATAGAACCAAAGAAAGCTGATGAAGCTTTATTAGATGAAGACTGGGTAGAAGCTATGCAAGAGGAACTGACAGAGTTTGAAAGAAATAAAGTTTGGAACTTAGTACCACCTCCTTCTGGCAAAACTATTATTGGTACTAAGTGGGTGTTCAGAAACAAGATGGACAAGGATGGTGTTGTCATCAGAAATAAAGCAAGACTGGTTGCTCAGGGTTATAGGCAAGAAGAAGGCATTGACTATGATGAAACTTTTGCACCAGTTGCAAGAATTGAAGCTATTAGGCTGTATCTTGCATATGCAGCTTTCAAGAATTTCAAAGTTTATCAGATGGATGTCAAGAGTGCTTTTCTTAATGGAAAACTACAGGAGGAAGTTTATGTCAAACAACCACCAGGTTTTGTTTATCCTAAATTTCCTAATTTCGTTTTTAAGCTTGATAAAGCTCTTTATGGGCTCAAACAAGCTCCCAGAGCCTGGTATGATACCATGTCTGAGTACTTAATTGAAAATAAGTTTATAAGAGGTAAAATTGACAAAACTTTATTTTCAAAAAGGAAAGGTTCTGACATTCTACTCATTCAGATATATGTAGATGATATTATTTTTGGCTCCACTGACAAGTCAATGTGTGACTGGTTTGCTAAGATAATGTCATCTCAGTATCAGATGAGTATGATGGGAGAACTTACTTACTTTCTTGGTTTACAAGTTGAACAAAAGCCTGATGGCACTTTCATAAATCAAAGTAAGTATGTGCATGACATGCTTAAGAAATATAAATTTGAAAATTTATCTTCCATGCACACTCCTATGGGTACTCAGGATAAAATAAGTAAAGATGAAACTGGTAAACCAGTATGTCAATCCACATACCGAGGTATGATTGGTTCTTTACTTTACTTAACAGCTAGCAGGCCTGATATCATGTTTGCAACTTGTTTGTGTGCTCGGTATCAGGCTGATCCTAAAGAATCACATATGAAAGCTGTTAAGCGCATTTTTAGATATCTTTCAGGTACTCCAAACATGGGTCTTTGGTATCCCAAAGATTCAAACTTTGATCTTGAAGGGTATACAGATGCAGATTTTCCAGGTTGTAGGTTAGACAGGAAGAGTACAAGTGGAGGTTGTCAATTCCTTGGTGGCAGATTAGTTGGTTGGTCATCCAAGAAACAAAATTCAGTAGCAACTTCTACTGTAGAAGCAGAATATGTTGCTGCCGGAAGTTTTTGTGCTCAACTCTTGTGGATGCAGTATCAACTAATGGACTATGGGTTCAATTTTCAGAAAACACCAATCCATTGTGATAACAAGAGTGCTATTGCTATCACTGAAAACCCAGTCCATCACTCCAGAACAAAGCACATTGATATCAGACACCACTTTATTCGAGATAATGTGGAAAAGGGAAAGGTTGAGGTAGATTTCGTTCCTACAGATGATCAATTGGCCGATGTGTTTACTAAACCTCTCTCCGAGGAAAGGTTTATGTACTTACTAGGACAATTGGGTATGCTGTATCCTTAATTTTTCGTAAAATTTTCTGATACTGACTGATCAGTATTCCTTTCAATACTGACCAACTCAGTATCACTCGTCTGATTTATCAAAAATTTTAAATTTTAATTTTTTATTAATTTATAGTTTAAATTAAATGTTTTTATATTTTTTAATTTTTATTATTAATTTTTTTTAAACTCGGTATTGGAGTCCTGGAGTGATAAAACTGACTGTTAATCCTTATACTCCCCAACGGTAACCTTTCTTAATAAGAAAGTTACCGTTGATTCAGGATAAGGCTGTCAAATCAGCCGGTTTTACTTCCTAATACCGTAATTATCACTAAATTCAGTATAAATAACCGTTTTCTTTTTCTTTAAATTTTTTTTAACAGTTATTTCTTACTTTCTATTTCGATTCTCTCTGCGATTAACGATTTTACTATCTCTTTGCAAGCAACTTTCTCAAAATCAAAATCGCAGATGGCTAATTACAGATTCTTCGCACCGGAGGCTGCACCGGCTACTCAATTTCGGAACGACGAAATGCCCAAATTTGCGAGGAACGACATTACCGCAAACTTTAACATTCCTCAAGCTTGGGCGTGCCCTGAATTCTCTCACATGATTACTTATCTGAAGCACTGTCCGATCACACAATCATTGATTCGATCCCCACGAGCAATTTATCCAGAAATGCTCTGTGAATTCTGGTACTCAGCCAAACTTGACTCTCCGGACATGATTACCGGTTGGGTTATAAGAGACCAAAGAAGGGCTTTTGTCTCCACTGCTGTTATTCGGGAAACACTGAGGCTTCCCGCTCAAGCTCAGTATGAGCCCTTCGTTGATCGAACAGAAGCCTGATCAGTCTTACCACTTATTGGACGCCGAGGAACCACGAGAATTATTAAAAGAAATGAATTCGGTCCAATGTGGGGTATTTTGATCTCTACCCTCATTCGATGTATGACCCATAAGACTGGAGCCTTGAATCAAATAAATGAGTTTGGGATGCAGATCGTTCATGCCATGTATCATGGAAGGGATATTGATTATGCAAGACTGATCTTCAATGAACTAGCTTCTCTAGTTCAGGCTCAAATCAGAGAACTTAATGTTCCTTTCTGTCGATTTCTTTCTCTTATTTTTCAAAATGGGATGCCTGCTCATATTTATGATGAGTTGAACAGTCCCAGAGTGGATCTTCCTCCACTTCATGAGAAGATTTATTTTTACAGACCAAGAGAAGGAGAACCTGTACTGAGTCACTCCATGTGGGCTATAGTTCAGGCACACATTAATGATGAACAAATTTCTGATACTGAATCAGAAAATGATGATACCGATGATGACAGTGGAAATGGTGGAAATGATGATCAAGATACTGAGATGGTGGAAGCTCAACCAGTAGTAGTACAAGAACCAACTCACATTTCTCCACTAGTATAGGATCCTGATGCTCCTCATATTGAAACAGCTTCTGATACTGAGCCCTCAGAAGATACACCATTGGTCATTCAAAGAAGAAGAAGAAATCTTTCCCCAGTTCTTATGGGAAACTTATTATCCGAAGAGATGCAACCCGGAAATGCTCCTTCCTTAACTCCATCTCTTCAGGCACAAAGCTTAGTTGCAGCCAATGATGATCTTCCAGGTCCTGAACCAGAACCAACTGCTCAACATATTGAGGAACCCCATGATCCTCTTGATGTCGAATTTCAGTATGAGCAGCATAAACTGGAAGGTGCAGCTGTCAGAAGAGAAGAAGCTCATGAAGGTGCTGGTGCCTCAAATCAGCATACGGAAGAACCAGCACCGACCTCACATGATGCAAGAAGAGAATCCGACAGAGTATCAGGTATGAATTTCTAAAAAGCCCTAATCTTTTATATATATATATATATATATATATATATATAAACTTTTCCCAAATAGAGACTATGTATTGACCAGTACCAACTCAATACTGACCACAGTCTCAAACGAACTTTCAAATATATCCACTTATGGCCAACATAGTTAGCCCACTGCTGCTATGCAAAATTCATACACTGAGCACCTCAATGATCATTGTCAGTCTACAGTTGTCTCAACATTTAAATAGACAATGGTGGTTGATGTCACACTGACACCCACTAGTGCTGCTTGAATTATGTCTAGCTTATTTTTTAGTTGGGCCACATGATTCAAGAAATGATCACAAACCTTTTAAGCCACATTAGCCAAAATTTTCCATGGGTTTAGCCACATTTCTGTTATCACTCTGACACCGGGTGATATACATTGAAATAATAAGAAGCACATCCCAGGCTTCGATTTTCCAAACCAAAACCTTTTAGTAAATGTGACCTATCCTATACCGAGTTACTTAAAATTTCACACTCACCTTTACTAAAAAAAAAAAAAAAAATTTCTTACACATGCTATGCACAAGTTCACAATATTTCATCATGAACCAGATGAAATACAGACTTCACAAATCTGTTTATATGATGATAGAGTTAAACAACACCACAATTCTATTTGATAAACCTTTCTTACTAACCAGTTTTTTATTTTTGTTTCTTTAGCACCATCTGTGCAGGGCCAAAGGGCACAAGCCACTCAGTCTCAGGAAGTACATGGGGCTTTACAGACTATTCTGAATCAAATCCTGGCCATCCAGACCACTCAGAATAATATTCCTGCCAGGATGGATGAAATGAGTACTGAGATTGACACCTTAAAGCAATCAGTGGCACTCCTACAGCAACAACAACAGCCTCCACCACTTCCACAAACTCCAACTGGAGTAAATAATGATGAAGAAGGTCCTGCCACTGAGCCTCGAAGATCACCCTCTCCTGCACATTCTGAGGGTGCAAGGGATGCTGCTACTGAACCTATGCTCTCCCCAACTCCTGAAGATCAACAGGGGGACATAGGTGGTGATACTGAACCTATTTCCTCCCCATCCAATGATAACAATAAGGGGGAGAAAAGACAAAGAGACCAAGAGGTTGATCAACCTGAGCCATCTGCTCAGGGGGAGAAAAGAAGAAGGTTAAATGAAGATCAATCTCCACAGCAACAACAACAACATCAG
The DNA here is from genome assembly GCA_963853835.1 of Calendula officinalis. Lineage (NCBI taxonomy): Eukaryota > Viridiplantae > Streptophyta > Magnoliopsida > Asterales > Asteraceae > Calendula > Calendula officinalis. The sequence goes on along the minus strand of OY970820.1, from coordinate 81,162,677 downwards.
CAAGCACCTCATACTGAACCACTTAGATTTAGGTATGAAAGAAGCAGACAAAGAGGAAGGTCAGTCTTGGAACAACTTGAAGAAGAACCATCTGAGCCATCTGCTCAGGGGGAGACTGAAACTGACCAACCACAGCAAGTTGTTACCGAGGAAAACAACTTGCAGATTATAGTGTACAAGCCTTTTGTTTGGCCTATTGCTGATGATGAAGATGAAGACCATTCAGTGCCTTCTAAAAATTTTCTAAACTTTGCACTGGATGAAGCAAATAAAGAAAGCTCTTCATCATCATTCTCAGATGATGAAGAGCCCCCAAGAAGACAAATCTCTCCTCCAACTAAAGGACCTTCTAGAATTCCTAGAAGACCAATAACCAGAAGAATGACAAATGTGGTTATGTCCTCAGAATCAAGTGAAGAACAAGATCCAGCTCCTCTGATCTCAAGACCTAGGAGATCTACTCAGTATACTGAGGAAAAGAGTGATGCTGAGGATGAGATTGAGGCCCAGAAATTCTTCCCTGTTAAGGAAGAAGAACCTGAATCTGAGTCTGAAGATGTTCCAAGAAGATCTCATACTGTAAGAAGAACTGGAGATGAATTGCTTGAACAGTATTGGAACATTGTGGCACAAAGAACAAGGTATAGGGAAACAAGGTTGGGTATGCTGAGGAATAAAGCATTTCTGAATGTAAAAGACATATACTGGCTAAATGAGTTTGTCAACAAAATAAAAGTCAAAACTGTTGATAGATCAATTGTTGCAACTTGCATTGGGCCAGTCAGTCCTCCAATGAAGATTTTTCTCCATGACATCCAAAATATGGGATTCCAAGACTGGATAAAAATTGCTAGACTGATAAAGGAAATGCCCTCAAGATCTTCTGAAGCCCAAGTGATGATGGATGAAATTTGGGTTGTATCTGCTATATGCTATGAAAAAGGCATTCTTTATGCAGCAGATTACAGGGCACTCAGTGTGATGACTGAAGCTGTCAAGAACAACAAACCTGAGTGCCTTAATACTTTCAGAATATTTCCCAGATATCTTGTTCCTTCGAACCTTACTTTTCAGGATCAAAAGAGTACCATATATCCTACATCTGGATATATGTATACTGACTCAGATGACAGGGAGTGCTTCATTACTGAAGCAGATTTGCATACAGCTCCTATCAGCCATTTGGTGGGTTTGAAATGGATGATAACCAAGAAAGAAGATGCTTGGTTCAGAAAGAAGATAGTTGCTGTGCTAAACAACAGGCAAGATGAACTAAAGAAAATAGAAGAGTTCATCCACGTGAAGAAGGAAGTCTTCTATGAGTTTGAATCAATCAACAGAAGATGAAGAAGAAGACTTTGCAGCCTGTAGTTATGTATTTTTTGATTTCTCTTTGTAATTGTTTTGTTATCATTAGATAGGGGAGATTGTTAAGGCAAAAAGCCTTACCCCTTTGTGAATCTTAGGATAACGAAACAACCTAGACTAGCTTAGATTAAATAGCAGGTTAAATTAGCTAAGTTAGGAGTGATACTGAGTTCGGCCAGTATTGGCCACTCAGTATCAGCACTCAGTATTGGAAAACCAATACTGAGTAGAACACTGAGTTACAAGTCAGTATTGTAACGGACTAAGATCAAATCCCTTGATCTTAGTCATTTCCTTAGTTTAGTCCTTCGGTTACTCCTTTGCCATCATGTAAGATCTCTATAAACATTACATGATCGATCCAATTGCCGAAGCATATGGTATCAAACTCATCCTAGCTATTTCCTTGCTAGATGTGGGACTCTGAGCTTTGCTCAGTGTAATGCCATGTGACATCGGAATGATTCCTCTCTTGGAATCACTCATACTGAATCTCTTCAGTACTTTGTCAATGTATGTACTTTGACTAAGTCCAATAAGCCGCCTAGATCTATCCCTATAGATCTTTATACCTAGTATAAATGCGGCTTCTCCCAAGTCTTTCATCTGGAAACATTTACCTAACCAGGATTTTACTCCTTGTAATGCTGGTATATCGTTTCCTATGAGCAGTATGTCATCAACATACAAGACTAGGAAGATTACTACGCTCCCACTGAATTTTGTATAGACACACGCCTCGAACTCACTCTTGACAAAACCAAATTCTTTGATCTTTTTGTGAAAGTGTAAGTTCCAACTTCTAGATGCTTGCTTCAATCCATAAATGGATTTTAGCAATTTACATACTTTATTAGGATTCTTTGGATCAGTAAAACCATCCGGTTGTATCAGGAATACGTCCTCATTCAACTCCCCGTTAAGGAAGGCGGTTTTAACATCCATCTGCCATATCTCATAGTCGTAATATGCTGATATGGCCATAAGAATTCTAATAGACTTAAGCATGGCGACTGGCGAGTAGGTTTCAGAATAATCAACACCATGTGTCTGCGTGAAACCCTTCGCGACTAGTCGTGCTTTGTAAGTATGCCCCTTTCCATCCATGTCGGTTTTCTTCTTGAAAACCCACTTGCATCCAACAGCACGAGACTGTGGTGGCAAGTCTGATAACACCCAAACTTGGTTGTCATACATGGATTGCATCTCTGCTTGCATAGCCTCGAGCCATCTTTCAGACTCTATGCCGTTAGTAGCTTCGTTGTAGGTTAATGGTTCTAGTAGACTTCCATCATCTTCATCGATCATGAATCCAAGATACCTATCTGGTTCTTGGCGTGGTCTTGGACCTACGCGGATTGCGTGTCTCTTCTTCCTCAACCGGTGGGTCTGGTTGGGGATCCACAATTCTTTGTTGAACTACTGGTTCGACTGAAGTCGTCGGTGGATCTTCGTTCTCTTCAATTTCTTGAAGCTCTATTTCTTTTCTTGGAGTTTCAGTTCCTAGAAACTTCTCCTCCAAGAAGACACCTTTCCGAGCAACAAAGACTTTGTTGTCTTCTTGATAATAGAAATCGTATCCTAAGGTTTCCCTTGGATATCCAACGAAGATGCACTTGTCTAACTTGGGGTTTAGTTTTTCTGTGAAGTTACATCTAACGTATGCTTCACAACCCCAAATCTTGAGAAAAGATATCTTAGGTTTTCTCCCCGTCCAGTGCTCGAACGGAGTCTTTTCTACTGACTTGGTCGGAACCATATTCAGTGTGAATGCTGCAGTCTCGAGTGCATGTCCCCAAAATGATAGCGGTAGTGGGGCATGACACATCATTAAACATACCATGTCTAACAAGGTGCGATTCCTCCTTTCAATCACATCATTAAACATACCATGAAGTAGCGGTATCCTCCTCTAGCTTTTGGAGTAAAGGGTCCACACACATCTGTGTGTATAATCCCTAACAACTCGCCTGCCCTTTCATTGTAGTGATTGAAAGGGTCTTTTGTCATCTTGCCAGATAAACAAGCTTCGCATATTGCATATGATTCCAAATCAAATGGCTCTAGAATTCCATCATCGTGGAGCTTCTTAATGCGAGTCTCGTTTATATGACCTAAACGACAATGCCAAAGATAAGTTTGATTCAAGTTACTCTTGGATCTTTTACTTATATGATAAACGTCTCATTCTATGTTATTTAGATTTAACGTGTATAGACCATTATGAGAATTTGCATTAAAATATAAAATGTCATCTTTTAAACACGAAATTGTTTTTCCATAAAACTCATAATAAAAACCACTGTCTATAAGTAAATCAAAAGAAATAACATTTTTAATAAGTCTAGGAACATAATAGCAATCTTTAAGTTCCAAAACTCTTCCTGAAGGCAACTTGAGAAGATATGTCCCTACGGCTTCAGCTCCAACCTTGGAACCTTCGCCTACTCGTAGTTCAACATCCCCTCGTCCCAGCCTCCTGTTCATCTTCTTAAATCCCTGCAAATGATTGCAAATGTGATGACCACATCCGGTATCCAATACCCAGGATTCACTAGAAGTAACGAGACAATCAATCATAAAGATACCTGAATCGCTGACAAAGTCAGCGTCCAACAGCCCCACGTCCGACGTGTGCTCGCAAATATCCTTGCTGCCACAAGTTGGGCAACACAAATCAGCAAAGTCATTCAACCAATCATAGAACTCATCCTGCTGAATCTCGGGGAGAGATTCTTCCTCGAGCCTTTGAACATCGCGTATACACAAGAGATTCTCGTGTAAACCTGCGACACTCAAATCAAAATTCCCGATCATACGTACTACCTTGTCGTGATAGTACTGAGTGAGAGATCCAAACAAGAACAAGACTTGTTTATGCTCGTTTGACGTGCCAGTAACTAGGGTGAGACAATCAAGTAACCTCCTTATGTTGATAAGGTGGTCACTCAGTGGTTGATCATCTGTCATTTTCGACGAAATGATTTCTTGCAAAATGAACTGCTTGCTATCTTCAGTACTATCTTTAAACGTCTCCTCAAGATACCGGACAAACTCATAGCATGGTTTCTTACGTAGATTATCAGTAAGCTCTGATAATGAAGTAAGAATAAGCGTCAAGCTCATCATCCTGGGCATCTTGCCCTGGTTGTCCCTTGGGCACCTCGTCTACCACGTACAGTAGATTCTGTGCTTTTAGGTAACTCCTAAAATGCACCTTCCAAACTTTGTAGTTTGGACCAGTAAGCTTCCATTTTCCAGTAATGAACTTTCGCGATTCGATCGGTGAATAAAACGGAATTTCTGACAGTACAGACATCTATAAGAAAAACAAACAAACGGTTAGTAAGATTAGATAAAATAAATAACTTCTAACATTATTACCTTTTAATAATAATAGTTAGACTAGGACCCATATTTCACGCCCTCTAATGCAAGGTTTGGGCACTTCCCATTAGAGCCACGCTATTTCTGGTAGGTATAGCCATACCGATCGCCTCTAGACTAGAAACGATTCCTAGATCCTCGGGATATCAAGTTGAACAACAAACTTGTACGTGTTTTAATCCCTCTAGTGCATTTTGGGCCGGGACTCCCGATTATCACCAAAATATATCGTACCATCTAAGACAGTGCGATGCCTTGCGCCGGGACTCCCGATTATCACAAGACCCTACGCACCCTAACACTCGCAATGATTTGAATCCACATCTAAGGTTCTTTCGCCTTACAATGTGAATATCGTTGAACAAGTGAGGTGTTCCATTAGATGGGTTGCACTCTAATCTAAGATTTTCTAAAAAGGATTTTCCTTTGTTCGAAAAGTTAGCCAGTTTTTAATTACTTGGTTTTATAAACTAACTGTTTATAAATTCCACCTTTTAATTTGTTTCATAAAACTTGGTTTATAAACAAACTGTTTACTTTACCATTATTAATTTTAAAACTTGGTTTTCTAAACAAACTGTTTATAATTACCATCTTATTAATTTGTACCTTGGTTTTCTAAACAAGCTGTTTATAATAACCATCTTATAATTAAATCTTGGTTTTCTAAACAAACTGTTTATAATCACCACATTATTATTTTATGTTATAATAAATAAACAAATACTTGCAATTTCGAAAAAAATTGCCATGGCATAACCCCCAAAGACTTGGTTTTTGTGTTTTGTATATTTAAAAAACTTTATGTAAATTTCCGAAAAATGAAAAATAATTCCGAAAATTTTAAAGGTAAACACAATATCATTTCTTTTGGGTTATGTCATTCTAATTAACTAAATAAACTGATAATTTAAATTACCAAACTGATAATTATTAAATTACCCATAAACAGATTTCTTATTTCCTCCTTAATTTCATAATTATCTTGATCTTAAACTAACTGTTTAAAATCATTAGGTTTATTTAAATGTTGATATTAATTATTATTATTTAGACGAAAAATAAAATAAATAAATAAACTAGTCAATCTAAAATACTTATAGATTGACTTTTAAATATAAAATCTTACATAATAACTTGTAGATTTTATTCCTTGATTTAGACCATATCTTGGACTAAAATCAAAAAGATACCTTGGTCTCCAAGAAACACCATCCAACCGAAACTCGGTGGACTCGGTTTTGCTCGACCACTCGGTCGTCGAACCGAGCTCCAACCGTGTCTCGGTTGGTTCGGTTTTGACTACCGTTATATATATATATATATATATATATATATATATATATATATATATATATATATATATATATATATATATATATATATATATATATATATATATATATATATATATATATATATATATATATATATATATATATATATTGTTAATAATAATAATAATAAACAAATAAACTTGTTAAACTTTTAAACGAAAAATTCAACATAACCTTTTCTTAATTTTGTCTTAAAACCCATTTATTCCAATTATTCAAAAACTTTGAATAATTTACTTGGATTAAACATACTAGGTTTTATTTACTAAACAAAAGAAAGAAACCTAATTCTTTTTATCTTGAAACCTATTCAATCCAATTATTCAAAACTTGAACAATTTTCTTGGATTAAATTTTCTAGGGTTCTTTCTAAGATAAAAAAAACTTAAATATGATGTATATATGTACACGAATTTCGAAAAATAAGGAAGGAAAAAGAAGCCTAATTTCTTTTTATCTAGAACCCTATTCAACCAATTGTTCATAAACTTGAACAATGTTCTTGGCCGAAAATTCTAGGGTTCTTTTCTAGATGAAAAGAAACTCTATTGAATCTCATTGAGATTAGTAGAAAGCTCTGATACCACTGTAGGAAAACCTTGTAGTATTCACATGGCGGAACTTGAATACCACATTACTGGATCAGAGAACGCCACAGTTTACGATGATCAACCTGAGTAAGTTTTACTTAATATCTTAAGGTTTGATTTAGATATAGGCCAAGTGTTTTTTAAATGTTGGCCTATTTTCCATTGTTTTAAAGATATAAAATTTCGATTTTGATAAGAAACGATTTATTCAAGTTAACATAAAATTAAAATATTTGTGGTCTTACATTTGTAAAATTTGTTTGGTAAGGTATAAGAGTGTGAATAATATCTACTATTGTTATTTACTCACCAGGTATTTAATATTGATGGCACTTATTTCATTAAAGTTTGCAAAGGAAAAAACAGTCTCCGTTTCACCTTCGTGACCCATATATGCTTATCATGATAGTTTCCTTTATGATGACTATCGTGGTCTTGGCTATATTATCTTGCATGGATGATCGTCTCAGAGACGTGTCTCGCCAGAGGTTGTCCATAGTGGCCCTACATTATGGGTTTCTCATATTGTTATATATTGCAACTTTCTTGGCTTTGTCGATGATATTTGTTCATCATTAGTAGTTATGTAGTTCATGAGTAGTTTGCTTCGTATTTATAGTTATTACTCTTTAAGGCATATGTACATGGGTACAAAAAAGGAATTCAGATAAGGGTTGTTAAGAAGAATATTAAGAAGTTACATGAATGGTCCTTCAATATTTGTTAACAATTACGGAGTAACATTTTTCATAGACTTATTGGGCGATTCTGTTTCTGTAAGAGTTACATGTAGTTTGGGTACCATGCCAGTCCTTTAACCACATAACAAAATGTGGTCATGATCAGGGGTCGCTGGGCCAAGTCGTTTTTTACCCTGTTAGAACTTTATGGTTGTCATTTCTGTATTTGCTTCAAATATATAATTCGTTCAGTTGTTGAGGTTTTGCTTATGTTTTTAATGTGATCTTGGGTTCTTTTTGGTTTTCTTATGAACACGTCCATCCGGTTGTTGTATTATATGTGGCTTTGTTCACTTGTACCAAAATCCAACAAGTGAACAAAGCCACATATAATACAAAAACCGGACGGACTCATTGGATTGAAGTCTATAATGGAGAAACAGTCTCCGTTCACATTCACGTTCCGTATATGGTCATCTCTATAGTTGCCTTTATGATGACTATCGTGGTCTTGGCTATATTATCTTGCATGGATGATCGTCTCAGAGGCGTGTCTCACGAGAGGCTCTCCCTAGTGGCCCTATATTATGGGTTCCATACATTGTTGCTTATTGCAATTTCCTCGGATTTGCTGACACTACTTGTTCGCCATTAGTAGTTTGGTCTATAAAAAATGAAAGGTTTTGTATGATTTTCATATCTTCTATAACGTCCTTACAAATATACGAAGAGGCTTTGTTAACGTTTTATGGGAAGTTAGTGTAATATCATCCTTATCCTTGATCAGACTCACTTAATAAACTCTTAATGAGAAATATGAATAAACATTTATTATGGAATCTGGGACATGGGGAATAAAGTAGTAATATAGAATAACTTACACTCAAACATCTAAAAGGATCATATTGAAAGAGAATGACACTTATACAATGTTCTGCTTCGTTTGAAACCTGAATTTCTGTTATAATATGCTATTCTCATGTGAAACATTTTAATATTTGTCTTGAAGTTAGTTAACTGCAGGTTAAAGGCTGTTATGGTCTTATGGACTTTGGACTAAAGTGCAATGTATTTTGGCTTTCAGGTAATAGAGGTAAAGTTTATTTATGTTTATAATAGATTAAGGTGCTATTTGTTTTTTGACAAAAGGTCTTCCTGGGGTCTTTTGTCTTCGTGGCGCAGACCACGCGTAGAAAAAGGCTCCTGCAAATGTTTGTTTTTTGGAAGCTCGCAGATCTTTTTATATCTGCAGAAGGTCTTCTCCAAGAAGCTTTGGGCATTAGCTTCTTGGGTCTTTCAAACCTAAAAAAATACATCTCCTCCAAATAACATACTATATTAATGTATGGATTATTTTAATGTTGTTAGATGTAAGATATATTAAAGTTTGATTTATTTAAACAACTCTACAGATGTTAAAAAACAAACAACAGCTTTCTTGCAAACTGCAGACCTTTGGTCCATCCAGAAGCTGCAGCAGTCGGCAGATGTGGTCCGCAAACAGCAGATCTTTTTGCTCTAAAAAAACATACAGCACCTAAGTGTATTTTGTATAAGTTTTAATTTGCAGGGTTTAAAGTGAAACATGGAGAGTGGGTCGGTTCAGATATTTTGAGTAATTTTTTGTATTTGTTTTATATATTCATCAAGTGTGTGTAATTTTAGTTTTCTCTCTGGTTTTCTCTGGTTGAAACGTTTAGGGTTTGTATTTTATTTAGTTGTAGTTTTGATTCAAGAATACTTGAATCAGTAGGTTTAGAAGAGTGTTTTGAGAGTTTTATTGTAGTAAGATTTTGGTTTTGTTTTTGATCTTTTACCGGTTTAGTTTTAATGGAAAGGAATTTTGTTTAAGTTATTTATGTTATACTTGTTTCGGTCACCTTTTTCTACAATTTCAAACTTGACATTATTACACACAAAACTTCTTTTTAACCAATGCAAATAACAATAGAATTAATGATTAAAACTTACTTTTGCGATTGTGTCCATTGTGGTCCACAACCTCAAACCATAAATCATGACCCCATTTACTTTTAAATGTTAAATGATCAGTGTTGTGGTCGATATCCTGAAAAAGGATGGATGACAACAAAGTATAACCCAAATTATTTCAGAATTTAATTTGTATTAAAAATTTGATTACTTGTATAACCCAAATTATTTCAGAATTTAATTTGTATTAAAAATTTGATTATTTAAAAGAAATGTTGTTGAGATGCAGAGTAAACATTGGATCAGTAAAAGCAAGAATTATTATACTAGCCCATGGTCTGCCAAGAGCTAGTAGCCCAATAGCCCAAAACGTCTTATTAATCTTCTCAGCCCAAAATACAATGTTTAGCCTAAGCTTGTAAAAAGGCCTATAAAGATCTTAATTATGTATGATAGTCGGTGATGATTATTAAGGAGTAAGAAGTCTTGCACCAAACACACTACAAAATATTTTCATCAAAATGAAATTTATGATAAGATATTGTGAAGTTTTATTATCCCTTGACCATACAATGAGACGCAAATTTGAGCTAATCGTTCTTTTCAAGTAAGTAAGCACGAGTAACCATGAAAGTTGTATGCAATCATGATCACAAAGAGCGCACATAAGATTGAATTATCTGATCAAATTGTGCTCACAAGGAATGTATAACACCATGACAAGGGAGAGAATTGTTGAAAATAAATATATAACTTTTAGAAATTTATAACGTATAGAAGCGAAGTTTTTCATATTTGTATTTTCTTAAGGATCAAAATAGTTACCCGAAGTCATTGTTGCGACACATAATGTGGTGACTGATATGATTATAAAGTAATCGTGACTTTCGAAAGGATTGTAGTTTTCCTTTCGAAACTTGGCCTAAATGAATCCTATTAATGATGCATACATGGTAGCAAAGGTCCATGTATATACGTGTTGTAACATTCTTCTTGAATATTCTTGAATCCTGATATAATAAACAAAACGTGAAAAACTAATTAAATACAAACCTTATTTCTTGTTGGTCCCTTTTTTTGCGGTGTTCTTGTATATTCACTTCTCCAATTACTTTATAAATCCTTGAACACTGGAAAAAATATGGGACGTGTTGTTTATTATATCATGATTCACGGATATTCAAGAAGAATGTTACAACATGCATATGTAGGGACCTTTGTTATCATGTATGCATCATTGATAAGATTCATTCAAGTCAAGTCTCAAAAGGAAAACTACTCTCCTTTCGAAAGTCCCGGTTACTTTATAATCTATTAATCATGTCAGTGATCAGTTGATCACACATTACGTGTTGCAATAATGACTTCGAGGATTCTATTTTATACAAATGATCCTTCAAAAATTACAAACACGAAAAACTTCGCTTCTATATGTTACATATTTCTTAAGGTTATATTCTTATTTTCAACAATTTTCGCCCCTCTCTCCATACAGCAAAATCATATGAGAATGAAGAAGAAGAAAGAATCATGGTATTGAAGCACTAAAATTTGGCTCATGTGTTGCAATTATATATGAAAATTAGAATATTTAACCTCCAAAATCTCCAGCTAAATCATATGAGAATGAAGTAAAACTTACTCGGTAGACTATCTATCGATGAGAGTTGTATCCTTGAACTTCAATTGCAATATGCCCGCATTTTCCATGCGTATGGTTGAGGATTCATCACAGATTTGGGTGTTGGGAGATACAAACCGTACCCTAAAAAATGATCAGTTGTTTGAAGAATCCATTCTTATGAAAAAATTGTTATAATTGGAAATGACTTTCTTTAAGAGAAGGGACATCAGTAAGTTAATTAAGCAAATTGAGTCTACAGAAAAGGGTTGTTCATGAAAATGATAGAGATGACTAGTTTATATATGAAGGTGCGATGGACATTTCATTCCATAAGTTTTTTAGGAGGATACTTCCAAATTCCTGTATGCATACTAAAGAAGTGCAAGAGTCAAAGTTATTTGGAAGTATGTAAATGTATTAAAATTCATGCACAATGTACATGTTGGTGAAACTATTAACGTATATAACATATAACATCATATATATATATATATATATATATATATATATATATATATATATATATATATATATATATATATATATATATATGAATCAATTTGAAGTTTAATAACTAATTAAAAACTGAATATATTCTAATTATTTTATTTCGTAATTAAATATTGAATATATGCTAATTATTTTATTTTGTAATTAATTACTCAATATATTGTCATTAATTAATATATTTTATTTCGTAATCATCTGAATCTATATTGTTATTAGTTATTGAATATATTTTGTGATTAACTACTAACTATAATTTGCAAAACACAAATTCCTCTATTGACATATACACATCAATTATCTGAATCAATTGTTGGTTATACGAAATGCGTTTTTATTATTGCGATCGTCTAAATTAATTGCCTATATTTAATACAAAGTGTTTTAAAAACACAGCTAAAAGGTGAATCCCAGTTCTATTTCCTTCTTTATTATTGGTAACGAGGCAACATGGCCCGTGCGATGCACGGACTTTGTTCATGATAAAACTTTATTTGAAGGTAAATCGTATACATTATACTGGGGTAACGGGCAAAGTAATAAAAACAAGACTGCTAACATGTTTAGGTTGATTGTGAGTACTCTACTACATAAGTAAAGTTTGTTGTAGGAAAATGCAAAGTAACAAAATCATTATTATTATTTTTATTAGCACAACACAAAATATGTTTTTTATAACATATAAGTGATAATATAAAAACCTTCATGGTTTTATAAGCAAAACTATGAATCAACAACGATACATTTACAACTAATGTCGGTTAATGCAAACATTATGTCAGACATCTAATTGTACATTTTTTCTCAAAAAGTACATAATAAAAAATAGAAATCCATAAAAATACACAAAAATATGTATCTCTGTAATAAAAATAATAACGAAATCGCTATCTAAAACAAAAACAATATAAAAACTCTTCGTGTGTAACAAAATCAAAGATCAACAATAATATCTTTTAAGTGACAATTGAATTTACTACTATTATTTAACATAGAATTTACTACTATATTTTATAGTTTATAATATGTAACTTCTAGTTAAATGAAAAGACTATTATTTAATTGAAATTACTACCATTATTTATGTTATTATTTAATTGAATTTACTACTATTATTTAAGATAGAATTTACAACAATATATTTTATAAATTTTGATATAGTTTATAATATGTAACTTCTATTTAAATGAAAAGACTATTATTTAATTGATTTTACTACTATTATTTATGTTATTATTTAATTTAATTTACTACTATTATTTAACATAGAATTTACTATTATAAATTTTAGCACTACATTTAAATATCTATGTAATTATTGCTACTTCAAACTTGGAACTTATTATTTTATTTAGTTGAATTTACTACTATTATTTATGTAATTATTTAATTTAATTTACTAATATTATTTAACATAGAATTTACTACTAAATATTTTATAAATTTTGTTATAGTTTTTAATATGTAACTTCTAGTTAAATGAAAAGACTAATATTTAATTTAATTTACTACTATTATTTAACATAGAACTTAATATTATATATTTTATAAATATTTAGCACTACATTTAAATATCTATGTAATTAATGCTACTTCAAACTTGGAACTTAGTTTTTATTTAATTGAGTTTACTACTATTATTTATGTTATTATATCTTTTAATTTACTACTATTATTTAACATAGAATTTAGTATTATACATTTCATAATTTTTTAACACTACAAATATCAAATCAAAACCTATTAATTGGATTAAAAGTATAATAACAAATCAAATGAATAACAATTGTAACATTTAACATGATAAGACAACCATCTTAAATAATGTGTGATAATATTACACACAATCTCATATACTATAATGACAATAGATCATTATATAATATCATCTCTATGACCTTTTTTTTTTACTTCAAAAAATCCCGAAATAAAGTTTATGTTGGATTGACAATTAATAGCGAGGATAAATAACAAAATCCCTAAACGTCTTGGTTGCTGATTCTACTTGTTATATGTTTCTTTTTGATGCAGCTTCCTAAATTTAACCTCATATGTAAATTTGAAATTAGCTCCCAATTATTTCAGGATAAAACCATGAGCTCCTATCATAAATTTGATTACAATATAAACAATATTAGCAACACCACAATTGGATTATCCAAGAAAAATAATATTTAGTGATAAAACATAAACTTAAACAATAAATATAATACATAAGCTTACAACTTTATTAGATGAAGGTCTCAATCCATTGTAAGCAAAAATATTTCCTTTGGATGCACTTTTAGAGTGTTGGAATTTTTTCAACATGAAAATGAGTATTTATAGATTCTAATGTGTACTTGAAAAGTCCTATTTTATTGAATACTTAATTATTATCATTATTTGATTTATTTCAAAACTCTTGGTTTTATAATTTTGAGTTTGTTAAAATTGTTATTAAAATGAATTTATCACTATAATTTATAACTCTTGATTTTTCAACTTTTGAGCTTCTCAATATTTATTAACATGATTTATTTCATATTAAAATAAAACAATATCAAAATAGAACTCAATTTTGAATAGATAGTAATAAATGCAAACTTCATCCATGAAACTCATTTTTTATATGTATATAGATAAAAACAAGCAACGGAGATGATCAGGGTATCTCAGAATCAGCAGCAACAAGGTGCTCCCAAGCGACAATGGGGACCCAATAGAATTGCATCCATCACTGTCGTTTTTATGTGGTGAGTTGCCATCCGCTCTGTCCCAATCTCCAGTCAATGAGAAAGTGGAGTAAATGATGAAGACTAAAAAAATGATTTAAGGTGGCATTTTCCACGGGGAAACCACCCCAAAGCCAAGTCACTATGGTATCGTAAATTCATGGTCTTTCTTGATTCAAATCAGAAAGAACTTCTTTCGCCCCCAGCTGGCCTAGCTTTATGCCTGACTCTAAAGCCAATTTCCCCGAAAGCTTGGAAAGCGGGAAAGCATTCCACCTTACAACAAGATTCCTGAACTAGCCTCATGAACAAGCCAGTCTCAACTCGAATAATGAGTAGATAGTGAAGAGCTTTTTCTTTTTCTCTTCATAAGTATGTGACCGAAGGTGGTGGTAGAGAAGGACTTGTGATGGGTAAGCATATATCCTCTCTTAATAAACAATAATCGACAAATATATCGTCTTTCAATGCTTCACATTTATGTTGGGCCCTAAAACTTAAATTCTTATATTACCTTCTCTAGAAACTATATATATTCATGTTGTCGTTTAGAAGATTAAACAATTATGCAAACATAAAAGGCCATTTGTAATTTCTTAAGATTCTCTAGTTGAAAAACGTTGTCCATTTCATTTTTAGGTTTGTTTAGTCATGTCATAAATAGTAGTAACCATGTTAATGGAGGAACATGAATATTAAGGATAACTTTTACTCATCATGTAAAAGAGTATTGAAGTTACCACATAGTTGAAGTGAAGAAACCTGAATCAACATTCAACACGGAAGGTAGCATTGACTTGGCAATTGGAGATCATTCATACATGAATCCTACCTCATGGGCTTGAGAGTGTAATCTTAAATATTCTCAACAAACTTTATCTAAATTCCTTTGCTACCCATGTAAGAGAAATAAGTAGACACATGAAGTCTCATATAGGACAAAGTTGTATTACGTATATCGTTATAAATAGAAATCATCTTGCAAAGGAGAATATACGTTTGACTAAATTACTGTGTTCATCACTTTATTTGTCTTAAGTAAATTATTAATCTAACAATTATCAAACAAACCAGGGGTGTTGTGACCTAACAACTGGTATCAGAGCAAGCTAAATAAATCCTTATTTAGTCGATCTATTACCCTGGCAGCCATTCCCTATATCTATCCCTCCCAAACTCAAAAATCCAATATGTCTACAATTGTTGCACCAGTTATGTCTGGAAAGGGAGTGCCCATCTTTGATGGTAAAGACTTCCATCAATGGAAGCTAAAAGCTCAGTGGTATCTTGAGTCTATTCATCATGAGATGCTCACTGTGCTGAATTGACTACTAATGATGCTCCTGAGAGCACAAGAATAGTTCTTAAACTGAAGCACACATGGACTGATATTGACCGTCAGTTGTACAATTTAGACTCAAGGGCAAAGGGGGTGATTGGTAATGCTGTTACCAAAGAAATACTGAATGCAATTATGAAATTGCCAACAACAAAGGCTATGTGGGATAGTCTATCAGTCACCTATGAAGGCACACCTAAGGTGAAGTTGCAAAGAAAGAGCAAAATGAGAAGAAAGTATGAAAACTTCTTCTCAAGTCCTAATGAAGACATCACCACTCTCTATAACAGGTTTAATACTGTTATCCATGATTTAATCAGTGTAGGAATTGTGAAGGAGGAAGGAGAGCTTGTTCAAAAGTTCCTGGATAGTCTTCCTCAAGAGTTTCTTGATATGACAAATTCTGTCAATGCTGCTAACAACATTGAGTCATACAATCTTCAAACTTTGTATGGTCTAATGTTGAATCATGAGGAGAATAATGCTGCAAGACTGATCAACTGGAAGAAAACTGACAAATCTTCCACTGGCATGGCTTCAGTTGTGCAACAGGCATATACTGTGACTGAGCCTGAAGAACCAGAAGTTGATCTTGCTGATGCTGAGGCAGAATAGCTTGAAACCCAAATGGCTCTTATGTCTATGAAGCTGGATCAGTTGAAGAAGAAGAGGCTTGGTGTTAGCTCTTCCAATACTGATCCAAGATCAGGTCTTTGCTATAGGTGTGGAAAGCCTGGACACATTGCTGCTAACTGTCATACTAAGTCAACTGAAACTGATCAGAATGACAAGATTGCAAACCGAGCTAAACGGTATAGAGACAAGTATGTCAAGTTGAAGAACTGGAGCAAGGGCAAGGGTGCAGCAGGGAATGGAGCACCTCATCAAGCACTTTACTCTGAAGCTTGGATGGATGAAGAGCTCAGTAATGATGAGGAAGAAGTTGAAAACAAAGCCTTTATGGCTTTCACTGAAGATGATTTGAAGAGCTCCTTTGAGAAGGACATCAAAGAAGCTGAGAGGATGAGTGTTCATACTGATTGGGATTCTACTCAGTTGTACAAGGTGAGTTCCTTTCATACTTATTCAGTGAATGAAAAGGAAAAGATTATTGAGTATATGATTGTTGATCTAAAAACTTTAGTACAAAGAGAAAAAGTTTTAAAATTAACTATTCTTGAGCTTGAAAGGGTAAATAATGAACATTTAGATAAATTAGCAAAATTTAAAGATTTAGAATTAAATTTTTTAAACTTACAAGACATTAACCAAAGATTAGCTGACAAAGCTCACTTACACAAATTAGAAAAGGAAAAATTTGAAAACCAGTGTAAATCTTGGGGAAATGCATCTATTAAATTAAATAAATGTCTAAATCAACAATTTCCAGAAAATGTGAGGGCTGCACTTGGTGTTGATCCTCAATTAGAAAATAGAAACAATTTTGCTGATTTATTTGATGAATTTTCTGATATGAACCCTATTCAGTTTGTAAAAGTAAAAACTTTTTGTGAAGTTGGATGTCAAACTGAGTCAGATGATGAGGATAAAATTATTTTTGATAAACCAATTGGTCCTTCCATCTGTTCAAAGTGTTATATTGAACTACAAGAGCTCAGTATTGAATTTCCTGAAAAAGAAATCTCTGATACTGACCTCGAAGTTGTGCAGTATGATACATCTGCTGTTCCTCCATTTGAATTATTATTTAATACAACCACTTTTGAGATATATAATGAAAATAAAACCACTTCTACTTCTACTTCTACTCAAAATGTTCTATCTAACACTGAGGTTGCAGGAACAGAAAAGTCAAATACTCAAGAATCTAAAGAACCTGTTAAAGTTGTCATTCTAAAACATGATAATCCGAAATCAACTTCAACAGGATCTTCAAGTGGCAAAAACAAGAAGTCTAATATTAAAAAGACTTCTTCGCCAAATAAAAAGAAGACACCAGATCCATCTCCTTCTAAACCAGTTAGAAACAACATTAAAACACCAGTAAAAAATGACAAAAATAACATTTTAAAATCTATTGGTGATCATATCAAAGTTTTAAGTCAAAAGTTTGCAAAACTTACTCATACTGATCTACCAAAAGTCAAACAATTTTCAAAAATTCCTGATGAAAATATGTTCAGAAATAGACCTAGAAAATGTTATAGATGTCATCATACTGGACATAAAGGAGATGAATGCTGGACTGATCTCTCAAGTCCTAGGTACTCAGTACCAAAGAAAAGGAGAGAAACCAAGTCAGTATCACCAAAGAAAATCTCCAAGGTCTCCCCTGAAGTGATACTGACCACTGCAACAAAAGAGATCAAGTCTACCCCTGTTTCTCCTACCAAAGGTCCCATTCAAAAATGGGTTCCTAAAAAGAACTAATCATTATTTTGTGTCTTGTGCAGGGTGACAGAAAATGGTACTTAGATAGTGGCTGCTCAAGACACATGACTGCCAGTATGGAGTACCTTCTAAACTATACACCAGAGAAGGGTCCTTCTGTCAAGTTTGGAGATGATTCAGTTGGAAAAACTAGAGGGTATGGAGTAATCAAGGTATGGAAAAACTAGAGGGTCCTATGTAGAGGGTCTTAAACACAATCTGCTCAGTATCAGCCAGATATGTGATGATGACAATGAAGCTCGCTTCAGGAAGACTGCAGGAATCATCTACAATGATAAAGGGCAACCTGTACTCATTGCTAGAAGAGAAAAAGATGTCTATGTGGTCAACCTGTCTGAAATAGACCCTACTATTCGAGTTTGCCTGCTTTCTAAAGTCAAGCCAGAACTGAACTGGTTGTGGCACAAGAAACTTTCTCACATCAATTTCAGAAATATTAACGAGCTCAGTATGAAGAAGCTGGTGAGAGGGTTGCCCACTATTACTTATTCTAAAGATAAGTTATGCTCAGCATGTGAAATGGGCAAGCAGAAGAAGAGTTCATTCAAGTCCAAGGTCAACCATTCTATTAATGAACCTCTTACAATGATACATACGGATCTGTTTGGCCCCATCAGCACACCATCATTGGCCAAAAAGATCTATACTTTAGTCTTGGTTGATGAATACTCAAGATATACTTGGGTCATCTTTCTCAAGACCAAATCAGATGCAACCACAGAAATCATTGCCTTTATCAAAAGAGAAGAACTTCAGAAAGGCAACAAGGTCACCTAACTAAGAAGTGACCGTGGTACTGAGTTTAAGAACTCAGTATTAGCAGATTTTTGTGAAGAAAAAGGAATCGTCCAACACTTCTCTGCAGCCTACACACCACAACAAAATGGTGTTGTAGAAAGAAAGAATAGAACATTAATTGAAGCTGCAAGAACTTTGTTATGCCATGTTGGACTGACACTGAGCTTCTGGGCAGAAGCTGTAAACTGTGCAAATTTTAATCAAAATAGAGCCACCATAGTCCAGAGACATCAAAAGACTCCTTATGAGTTATATAATGGCAAGGTTCCTAATGTGGAATACTTCCACATCTTTGGGAGTAAGTGTTTTGTACTCAGTACTAAACAAAATCTCAACAAATTTGCTCCCAAAGCAAATGAAGGTGTGTTCATGGGCTACTCTCCACACTCTAAAGCCTTCAGAGTGTATGTCATCTCAACTAAGATGATTGTAGAATCCATTCATGTCACTTTTGATGAAGATCAGAATGAGCATTCTACCTCAGCAAAGGAAGACATTAGTGGCATAGACATTCTATGTAATCCAGAAAACTCAATTGCTGAACAGCCCAAGTCTCACCCATACTATGTTGATCATGGTATGAGTGATACTGATCAAGAAAGAACTCAGCATAACTCGAATGCATCAAATTCTGAGGTTCCCATATCTGAGAACCCCAATACTGTGTTCCCAATAATTGATCTGAACAACTCCACCTATGAAGAAGGTGAATCTTCCAGTACTTTTCAAGAATCCACCTCAGATCTGCAAAATCAAGAAGAACAGCAACCTGAACTGTCTAATACTGACCAGAATTCAGCTCAGTGTCAGGCAGACAACACATCAGTACAAAAAGATATTGTAGACCTTGCTTCCAATGCTCCCTTAGGAAACAATCTAAGGGAACACAGAGATCATCCACATTCTAATATTATTGGTCCTATTGAACAAGGTGTCCAAACAAGAAGAAAGTTAGATTTTGAACCCCAAGCAACTGCAAACTTTGGCTTCTTTTCAAGCTTCCTATCTACCATGGAACCAAAGAAAGTTGATGAAGCTTTATTAGATGAAGACTGGGTAGAAGCTATGCAAGAAGAACTGACAGAGTTTGAGAGGAACAAAGTTTGGAACTTAGTACCACCTTCTGCTGGCAAAACTATTATTGGTACTAAGTGGGTGTTCAGAAACAAGATGGACAAGGATGGAGTTGTCATTAGAAATAAAGCAAGACTGGTTGCTCAGGGTTACATGCAAGAAGAAGGCATTGCCTATGATGAAACTTTTGCACCAGTTGCAAGAATTGAAGCTATTAGGTTGTATCTTGCATATGCAGCCTTCAAGAACTTCAAAGTTTATCAGATGGATGTCAAGAGTGCTTTTCTAAATGGAAAACTACAAGAGGAAGTTTATGTTAAACAACCTCCAGGTTTTGTTGATCCTAAATTTCCTAATTATGTTTTCAAGCTTGATAAAGCTCAATATGGGCTCAAACAAGCTCCAAGAGCCTGGTATGATACCCTGTCTGAGTACTTAATTGAAAATAATTTATAAAAGGTAAAATTGACAAAGCATTATTTTCAAAAAGGAAAGGTTCTGACATCTTACTTATTCAGATATATGTAGATGATATTATCTTTGGCTCCACTGACAAGCCAATGTGTGACTGGTTTGCTAAGATAATGTCATCTCAGTATCAGATGAGTATGATGGGTGAACTTACTTACTTTCTTGGTTTACAAGTTGATCAAAAGACTGATGACACTTTTATAAATCAAAGTAAGTATGTGCATGACATGCTAAAGAAATACAAATTTGAAAATTTATCTTCCATGCACACTCCTATGAGTACTCAGGATAAAATAAGTAAAGATGAAACTGGTAAACAAGTATGTCAATCCACATACCGAGGTATGATTGGTTCTTTACTTTACTTAACAGCTAGCATGTCTGATATCATGTTTGCAACTTGCTTGTGTGCTCAGTATCAGGCTGATCCTAAAGAATCACATATGAAAGCTGTTAAGCGCATTTTTAGATATCTTTCAGGTACTCCTAACATGGGTCTTTGGTATCCCAAAGACTCAAACTTTGACCTTGAAGGGTATACAGATGCAGATTTTGCAGGTTGTAGGTTGGATAGAAAAAGTACAAGTGGAGGATGTCAATTCCTCGGTTGTAGACTAGTTGGTTGGTCATCCAAGAAGCAAAACTCAGTCGCAACTTCCACAACAGAAGCATAATATGTTGTTGCGGGAAGTTATTGTGCTCAACTCTTATGGATGCAGTATCCACTATTGGACTATGGGTTCAATTTTCAGAAGACACCTATTCATTGTGATAACAAGAGTGTTATTGCTATCACTGAGAACCCAGTCCGTCACTCAAGAACAAAGCACATTGATATCAGACACCACTTTATTCGAGATAATGTGGAAAAGGGTAAGGTTGAGGTAGATTATGTTCCAACAGATGACCAATTGGCCGATGTGTTTACTAAACCTCTTTATGAAGAAAGGTTTATGTACTTACTAGGGCAATTGAGTATGCTGAACCCTTAATTCTCTTTAAATTTTTTTGATACTGAGCGCTCAGTATTGATGTTCATACTGACCTGCTCAGTATCACTCGTTTGTCTTATCAAAATTAAATAATTTTTATTTTTCTTTAATTTATAGATTAAATTAAATGTTTTTATAATTTTTAATATTTTTTTTAATTTAATTTTTTTTAACTCGGTATTGGACTCCTGGAGTGGTAAAACTGATTTTAATCCTCATACTCCCCAACGGTAACCTTTCTTAATAAGAAAGTTACCGTTGGAACAGGATAAGGTTGTCATTTCAGCCGTTTTTACTTCCCAATACCATAATTATCGATAATTAAGTATAAATAACCGTTTTTTCTTTTTACTTTTAAATTTTCTAACAGTTATTTCAATCTTTCTTCTTCGATTACTCTCTGCGATTAACGTTTCTACATTTTCTTGCAAGCAATTCTTATTATTAATCACAGATGGCAAATTATCAATTCGTAGCACCGGCGGTCGGTCCAGCGACTCAATTTCGGAAAGACGAATTGCCTAAGTTCACGAGGAACAACATTACTGCAAATTTCGACATTCCTCCAGCTTGGGCGTGCCCTGAATTCACTCACATTGTTACATATTTGAAGCACTGTCTAATCAATCGTGCACTGACTCTATCTCCTTGAGCAATATATCCGGAGATGCTATGTGAGTTCTGGTACTCTGCAACCCTTGACTCTCCGGACATGATTACCGGTTGGGTTATTCGAGATCAAAGTAGGGCGTTCGTCTCAACTGCTATAATTCGGGAAACACTGAGGCTTCCCGCTCATGCTCAGTATGAGCCCTTTGTTGATCGAACAGAGGCTCGCTCGGTGTTACCTTTTATTGGACGAAGAGGAACCACGGGCATAATTAAAAGGAACGAATTTGGTCCAATGTGGGGTGTTTTAATTTCCACACTCATTCGGTGTATGACACACAAGACTGGAGCTTTGGACCAAATCAATGATTTTGGGATGCAGATTGTCCATTCTATGTACCATGGCCGGGACATTGATTATGCTAGACTGATATTTAATGAACTAGCTTCTCTGGTTCGGGCTCAAACCAGAGAAATCAATGTTCCTTTCTGCAGATTTCTTTCTCTCATCTTCCAGAGTGCCATGCCTGCTCATGTTTATGATGAATTTAACACTCCAAGAGCAGATCTTCCTTCCTTACATGAAAAAATATATTTTTACAGGCCAAGGGAAGGAGAGCCTGTACTGAGTCACTCTATGTGGGCTATTGTGCAGGCTCACATTAATGCTGAAGAAAATGATGATAATTCTGATACTGGATCAGAAAATGATGATGATGATGATAATGATGATGATAGTGGTGATGGAGGTAATGATGACCAAGATATTGAAATGGTGGATGTTCAACCAGAACAAGAACAAGCACAATCACATATACCTCCACCTGAACAGGATCCTGATGCTCCTCATACTGCATCAGATTTTGATACTGAGTCCACAGAAGAGCAACCTCTAGTCCTAAGAAGACGAAGAAGAAACTTATCTCCAGTGATAATGGGTGCTTTATCATCAAAAGAGGTGCAACCCACTCATGTTCCATCTTTGACTAGATCTCTTCATGCACAGAGTCTAGTTGCAGCCACCGCTGACCTTCAGGTCCTGAACCCGAACACATTGCTCAACAAATTGAGGAACCTCATGTTCCTCTTAATGTGGAGATTCAGTTTGAGCAACATATAATGGAAGGTGCTCATGATAGAAGAGAAGAGGCTCCTGAAGGTGCTGGTGCCTCAAATCAACATCTAGATGATCCAGCACCGACCTCTGCAGATGCTCGAAGGGAATCTGACAAAGTCTCGGGTATGAATTTCTATAATGCTCTCAAACTTTATATATATATATATATATATATATATATATATATATATATATATATATATATATATATATATATATATATATATATATATATATATATATATATATATATATATATATATATATATATATCTTTCCCAAATAGAGACTAAGTATTGGCCAGTACCAACTCAATACTGACCAAAGTCTCAAACGGACTTTCAAATATATATCCAAGTATGGCCAACATAGTTAGCCCACTGCTGCTATGCAAAATTCATACACTGAGAACTTATATGATCATTGTCAGTCTACAGTTGTCTCAACATTTAAAGAGACAATGGTGGTTGATGTCATACCGACACCCATTGGTGCTGCTTGAATGATGTCCCACTTATTTTTGAGTAGGGTCACATAATTCAAGAAATGATCACAAACCTTTTAAGCCACGTTAGCCAAAATTTTCCATGGGTTTAAGCCACATTTCTGTTATCACTCTGATACCGAGTGATAAACATTGAAAATAACAAGAAGCACATCCAGGCTTCGATTTCCCAAGCCAAAACCTTTTAGTAAATGTGACCTATCCTATACTGAGCCACTCAAAAATTCACACTCACTTTTACTAAACATTTCTTACACATGCTATGCACAAGTTCACAATATTTCATCATGAACCAGATGAAATGCAGACTTCTAAATTCTGTTTACATGATTATAGAATTTAACAACACCACAATTCTATTTGATAAACCTTTCATTCTAACCAGTTTACAATTTTTTCTTTAGCACCATCTGTGCAGGGTCATAGAGCACAAGCCACTCCGTCTCAGGAAGTGCACGGGGCTCTACAAACAATTCTTAATCAAATCTTGGCCATGCAGACCACTCAGAATACTATTCTTAACCAAATGAGTAACGAAATTGACTCATTAAAGCAGTCGGTGGCACTACTTCAGCCACAACAACAGCTTCCACCACCTCCACAGTCTCCACTTGGTGGCAATAATGCAGATGATGAAGAAGGCCCTGATACTGAGCCTAGACAATCACCCTCAAATGCTAATACTGAGGGTGAACATGATGCTGCTACTGAACCTATGCCCTCCCCAACACATGATGATCAACAAGGGGACATAGGTGGTGATACTAAACCTCTTCCCTCCCACATCAAATGATAACAATAAGGGGGAGAAGAGACAAAGAGAAGAAGAGGTTGATCAACCTGAGCCATCTGCTCAGGGGGAGAAAAGAAGGAAATTGAATGAAGATCAACCTCCACAACAACAACAACAACATCAGCAAACTCCTCATACCGAACCACTTAGGTTTCAGTATGAGAGAAGAAGACAAAGAGGAAGGTCAGTTCTGGAACAACTTGAAGAATTATCTGAGCCAACTGCTCAAGGGGAGACTACAACTGACCAACCACAGCAAGTTGATACTGAGCCTCCTGCTCAAGAGCCAAATAACTTGCAGATTATAGTCTATAGGCCTTTTGTCTGGCCTATTGCTGATGATGATGAAGAACATCCAGTGCCATCTCAAAATTTCTTAAACTTTGCACTGGATGTGGCAAATAAAGAAAGCTCTTCATCATCATCCTCAGATGATGAAGAGCGTCCAAGAAAACCAATCTCTCCTCAAGCTGAAGGACCTTCTAGAGTTCCTAGAAGGCCAATAACCAGAAGAATAAAAAAAAAAAGTGGTTATGTCCTCAGAATCTTGTGAGGAACCAGATCTAGCTCCTCTAATTTCTAGACCAAGAAGATTTGTACATGATACTGAGGAAAAGAGTGATGCTGAGGATGAGATTGAGGCTCAAAGATTCTTTCCTGTTAAGGGAGAAGATCCTGATACTGACACTGATTCTGATGCAGATGGTCCATGGAAGCCTCACACTATAAGAAGAACAGGAGATGAAGTCCTTCAACAATACTGGAACATTGTTGCTCAAAGAACAAGATATAGGGTGAACAGGATGAGTATGCTGAGGAATAGGTCATTTCCAAATGTGAAGGAGATATGCTGGCTGAACATGTATGTCAACAAAATAAAAGTCAAAACCGTTGACAAGTCCATTGTTGTTGTCTGCACTGGACCAGTCAGTCCTCTTGATGAAGATTTTTCTTCATGACATTCAGAACATGGGACTCCAAGACTGGGTGAAGAAGGCATCTTGTACCAAGCAGACTATAGGGCACTCAGTGTAATGACTGAGGCTGTAAAGAACAACAAGCCTGAGTGCCTTAACACTTTCAGGATCTTTAACTCATACTCTGTTTCTCCAAATTTAATCTTTCAGGATCAAAAGAGCACCATATATCCAACCTCTGGATATATGTATATTGACCCAGAAGATAGGGAATACTTCATTACTGAAGCAGATTTGCCAAAGGCCCCTATTAGTCATCTGGTGGGCTTGAAATGGATGATAACCAAGGAAGAGGACTCTTAGTTCAGAAAGAAAATAGTTGCTGTGCTCAACAACAGGCAGGATGAACTGAAGAAAAGAGAAGAGTTCATCCACATAAAGAAAGAAGTCTTTTATGAGTTTGAATCAATCAACAAACAGTGAAGAAGAAGACTATGCTGCCTGAATTTTTTGTTTATGTAATACTCTCTTTGTAATTGTTTTGTTATCATTAGATAGGGGGGTATTGTTAAGGCAAAAAGCCTTACCCCTTTGGAATCTTTAGATAACAAAACAACCTAGACTAGCTTAGAATAATATGTAGAATAAATATGCTAAGTTTAGGAGTGATACTGAGTTTGGCCAGTATGGGCCACTCAGTATCAGTACTCAGTATTGGAAAACCAATACTGAGTAGAAGGACTGAGTTACGTTTTCTTCTGTAACGTACTAAGATCAAATCCCTTGATCTTAGTCATTTTCCTAGTTTAGTCCTTCGGTTACTCCTTTGCCCATTATGTAAGATCTCTATATCGTTATAAATAGAGATCATCTTGCAAAGGAGAACTTACCAATTCACACGTTCATTCTCATATATTGTAATTGTTCAAGTGGTCTTGTATTTCCGCTACAAGCCACACTTTGTGGAATAATATACGTTTGACTAAATTACTGTGTTCATCACCTTAATTGTCTTAAGTAAATTATTAATCTAACCATTATCAAACAAACCAGGGGTGTTGTGACCTAACACTTTCTTACATTTAACTTGAACTAGTTAAATGTAGGTTATAAAGTTTTTCTTGTTATTTATCCCTTGATCATTAATCTAGTATATTACACGACTTGTAAGATACTTATATTATACTTGTATAATTATCTAGCTATAATAACTTATAACTTTATACACCTTATAATAATAATATATATAACTTTGTATATTTCTAGTTTATCATATAATCTCAACTCGTATAATTTCTAGTTATAATGAAATCATAACTTTGTACTTTCTAGTTTTAATTATATTATAACTTATACAATAACTAGTTATACTATTATCCCTTAAAGATCAAAATAACATTATCCTTTAAATTGTTCCATTTAATCTTATATTTAATATATATACACATTATTTATAATAACCTTGTAACATTCTAATAAGAATATTACATCTAATTAATTCTTTTAAACAATTAAACTCAAACTAGTTTAATGTTATAGGGTTCTTTAGGTTTCGAAATTCTTAACACTAAGAAACTTTTTCACCAATTAAACTAAGCTAGTTTAATATACTTGGTGTCCAAGTTTCCTTCTAGATTTCGAAATCTCTAAGGGATTAGGAAAGAATCTTTTTGACCAATTAAACAAATCTTGTTTAACATACTTAGTCCTAGGGTTCTTCCTAGGTCACGAAATTTCTAGGGAGAAAGGGAAAGAATCCTTTTGATCAATTAAACAAATCTTGTTTAACATACTTGATCCTAGGGTTCTTCCTAGATTTCAAAAATTCTAGGGTTCTTAGAAACCTTTTGACCAATTAAACTAGGCTAGTTTAATATTCTTGGTCCTAGGGTTCTTACCCTTTTCGAAAATTATGGAGGAGAAAAAGAACTTGGAACAAAAAAAAAGAAAAAAAACTTGTAATTAAAATAAATAAACAAACTTTGTTAATCTAGTTTAGATTTCTAAACCAACGTTCTGATACCACTGAAGGGTTTCATTGTAACCTGATCGACCACTAGGGACAACCACCTAGTATGATTGGTTCGACCATACTAACCAAGAACATGAACTTGTTCTTGACCGGTTAAAACCAACTAGTTGATTTAATCCCTAAAAGCGGAAGTGGGATTAAACCTAATCCTTAAACCCTAAAGGATTGGGATGTTGGAAATCTAGATTAGATTAAAAGAAAGAAACCTTGTACGAAGAACTCGAACACACACAATGCTTGTGTGTGTTCGTCGACTACCACCAAGAACCCTAGGGTTCTTGGAAGTCGATCGAACAAGAGGAGAGGAAGAAAGAGTGTTCCATGAATCATACCTTAGTTAATGCTTAAGATAAGTCCACGGATGATGAACACGACGAGCGATCCTCTAGATGATCACTTGCAACGATCCTTGATCTTCGAAACTCGAAGAACACGAATAACAAACGAAGAACACGAAGAACACAAGCTTGTGTTCTTGGTGTTGGTGGCTTCGGCCGAATAGGGGAGAGGGGGAAGGGAGAATATGCGTGTAAGTGTATCAAGAGGTTTAGGGTTACCCTAAGCCTCTTATTTATATACAAATAAGTTACGCTTAGAACTCTCTAGTTTAATTAATATTAGATCCTTTATCCTTTTAATACTTCCATCCCTTATAGTTTAACTAGTTTATTATTGTTGCACTTAACTATTAAATGTCTAGTATTAATACACTAATAATTCGGTACCCATATACACGAACTATATATACTTGTATTTATACTTTTAATAATTAATTATATAATACCTTTATATAATTTATACAACATTATCCAATTACTATATGATTTAATAGCTTTAAATCATATCATGGATAATCTTTTATTAACACATTGTATATTTACTCAACGAGTAAATGTACAAATACTTGTATTAATTAGTTAGTTAAACTAATCTAGTAATAAGTTAAACTTAACTTAATACTTAATTGATTCATAATGACTATTATGAATCATGCCTCTTCTTAGTATCATTGCATATCTTGCTCGTATTACATGCACTCACCGGTGTGACCCTTAAGTGTTTCGTAGGCATGGATGTATCATCATAGGTTGACTAACTATGAACATAAATCCTGAAGGGTTTCACAACGCACCATGTGACTGATCGACCCATAGGATCGACATCCTAGTATACTTGGTTCGAACCATGACTGACCAAGAACATGAACTTGTTCTTGACCGGTTAAAACCAACTAGCTGATTTAATCCCTAAATGCGGAACTGAGATTAAACCAAATCCTTAAACCCTAAAGGATTGGGATGTTGGAAATCTAGATTAGGTTAACAAGAAAAGAAACCTTGTACGAAAAACTCGAACACACACACATACTTGTGTGTGTTCGTCGAATACTACCAAGAACCCTAGGGTTCTTGGTTCGACTTCGAACAAGAGGAGGAGGAGGAAAGAGTGTTCCATGAAACATACCTTAGTTAGTGCTTAAGATAGATCCACTGATGATGAACACGACGAACGATCCTCTAGATGATCACTTGCAACGATCTTGGATCTTCAAGATTTGAAGAACACGAAAAAGACTTGTAGTCATCAGACAACGAGTTGAGTATAGTATCTGTTGCCATTTGCAACAGTATGGGGTGACCAAGTCTAGCGAGGTGATCCATTTGCCCTTTCATTTTCATGACATGGGCACTCACCGGCGTTCCTTTGACCATCTTGCAAGAGTTGAAGGCTCGATTGATGTCGAACCTTTCAGTGCGAGCTTGCTCTTGAAATGAATCCCTAAGTTGCTGGATCATCTCAAATGCAGGCACATCCATAAGTCCCGCTTGTAACTCAGGACTCATAGTGGCGAGCATTAGACAGCTCACATCGAGTGCATCACTGACATGCTTATCATAAGCTTGCCTCGTTTCAGCTCTAGCATTAACGGCAGGGGCATCTGGTACTGCTCTCTCCAAGACATACCACTTTCTCTCATGACTGAGCACAATACGAAGATTGCGCTCCCAGTTGAGAAAGTTTGACCCAGTCAACTTGTCTTTTTCGAGGATTGAGCGAAGTGAGAGATTGTTGGTACTTGTCGTCGCGATTGCGTTTGTTGCTGCCATCTACAAATCAAACCGAGTTTAATTAGTAATCATCAATAAACATTCTAAAATATATTATAAACCCATAATTAATATTTTAGGCCTAGGATCCATATATCACATTCTCGTCGCGAGGTTTGGGCACTTCACGACGAGACATGCTATTTCTGGTAGGTAACATCCTTACCGATCGTATCAAGACTTGACACGATTCCTAGGGGTCGTAGAATCTTTAGACTTATAATTTATTACGACCTTGTGAAGGATTTATGTGCACAGATAAGTACACGTGTCACCGTGTCCAATGTTATAAGACACTAAAGGGTCACACCACTACACACCCAATAGTCACCGTGTCCTTGTAACTAAAGCCTCTTTTAGTTACTTGATTTGTAGATATTCTTACTAGTTAAAGAAATATCCTTAAATGATTATGTTGTTCACTGAAGTGTTAACAACCTATTAGATATGCAATAATTAATCGCAAGACTTGTGATCACGCTATTAGGTTTGCAATAATCTAATCAATGATCATTTATTTCTCTTAACTTTTTGGCTAACGACTTGGTAAAACCTTGTTGTTAATGTCTTACTAACTTATTGAATTCATTAACATCTTTAATGAATTACGTTAGTCTTAGCTCCCACTTACTTTTATGGAATTTAAGCATCTCTTAAACCACTTTGACCTAGTCAATAACTTGTAGTTTAATCTTTTAAGAATTCTATCAATAATTAAGATCATCTTTTGGATTTGCGAATATCCAACATTCCTGTTTAGGGAATTATGATCTTTATTGGTTACTGTATCTAACAAGTATAAGACACTTGAAACGATACTTCCAATTCTTAAATACATTAGTATTCTTTTAAGAACTTTATTTAATGCCAAAGTCATTTCCTTGGATTTCTTAGATATCCATTATTCCTATAAGGGAATTATGACTTGATTAAATATTGTATTTATTACAAGTATAAAAGACTTGCAATAATACCTTTTAATTCTTAAATACTTTAATATAGTTTATCCCTTTTAAGAGTTCATCTAATGTCTAAGTCATTTCACTTGGATTTTACGAATATCCAATTATTCATATTAGGGAATTATGACTTCATTAAATACTTTACTACAAGTATAAAAGGCTTGTAATAATACTCTTAAAGTATATCTTGATTATATCCAATATAATCATACTATATTAATACTAATACTTTAAAACTTTCTATCATAAGTAATGACTATTACTTAGGATGTTTTAACTAAGTTCAATAACCTTTGAACCTTATGCTTCCATAAAATTCTTAAATACTTTCATTAGAAAAACTTTCTAATTACTAGTATCTAAGTACCTTGAGCTATCAAGACATTATTCATTCATACAACAATCAAACAAATATACAAACATGAAACATAAGTAAATCAAAACTCGACTTACAATCTAGTCATAAACCTTGACTAGTGTAATTATCACACATGCACACAATATAATTCAATCATGGATTCGAAATTAATTAAAACCAAAATAAAACTTGTTTTAACATAAAGAAAAATTATCCAAACAATAATCTAAAATTGTTTAAAACGAATCCACAAAATACTAAATTATAAAACTTGGTGCTCGTGGGATCATCACCATCTCATGCCGGTCGTCATCACTTTTCATCTCCTCCTGCAATAAACGATTGCAAAAGTTAGATTACTCGTAACGTACTTTACATGTATCTTAAAGTGATTAAGAAGTGTGGTTGTGTTACCTGAGGAACTTGTGTTTTCTCCACTACCACTTGCACCCTTTGGACAATTCCTTTTCCAATGCCCAACTGCCACACTTGAAGCACCGATTCTCGGTCCTCGCAGTGTTAGACTTCACCTTCTTGACCTTTTGTTTGACACCTTTACCATTTGGCACTCCTTGGTTAGGATAGGTTTTACCCTTTCCTTTACCACCATGCCCTTTTCTCTTTTTCCCACCGCCGCCGCCATTACCGATCATAAGAACATCCTTAGATTTGGTCCCCAAACTCAACTCAACTGTCTTGAGCATGGAATGTAGCTTAGCAATGGATTTCTCCATATTAGGCATGTTTTAGGTGACCACAAAAGACTTGTAGTCATCAGACAACGAGTTGAGTATAGTATATGTTGCCATTTGCAATGGTATGGGGTGACCAAGTCTAGCGAGGTGATCCATTTGCCCTTTCATTTTCATGACGTGGGCACTCACCGGCGTTCCTTTGACCATCTTGCAAGAGTTGAAGGCTCGATTGATGTCGAACCTTTCAGTGCGAGCTTGCTCTTGAAATGAATCCCTAAGTTGCTGGATCATCTCAAATGCAGGCACATCCATAAGTCCCGCTTGTAACTCAGGACTCATAGTGGCGAGCATTAGACAGCTCACATCGAGTGCATCACTGACATGCTTATCATAAGCTTGCCTCGTTTCAGCTCTAGCATTAACGGCAGGGGCATCTGGTACTGCTCTCTCCAAGACATACCACTTTCTCTCATGACTGAGCACAATACGAAGATTGCGCTCCCAGTTGAGAAAGTTTGACCCAGTCAACTTGTCTTTTTCGAGGATTGAGCGAAGTGAGAGATTGTTGGTACTTGTCGTCGCGATTGCGTTTGTTGCTGCCATCTACAAATCAAACCGAGTTTAATTAGTAATCATCAATAAACATTCTAAAATATATTATAAACCCATAATTAATATTTTAGGCCTAGGATCCATATATCACATTCTCGTCGCGAGGTTTGGGCACTTCACGACGAGACATGCTATTTCTGGTAGGTAACATCCTTACCGATCGTATCAAGACTTGACACGATTCCTAGGGGTCGTAGAATCTTTAGACTTATAATTTATTACGACCTTGTGAAGGATTTATGTGCACAGATAAGTACACGTGTCACCGTGTCCAATGTTATAAGACACTAAAGGGTCACACCACTACACACCCAATAATGGACAACCGAATAAAGTAAGTTGTGTGGAATGATTAACTAGTTAAGTTAATTATAAAGAAGAGAACAAATAATAATAATTTAATTATTATTTGTGAGGATGGTTAAATACTAGGTTAAGTATTTAACGGACAGTTAATTAATAGTTAATTAATTAACTAGTAAAAGTCCAAGGGTTTAAAGTGTTAATAGGAAGTTTAATTATGAGATTAATCATAATTAAACTCCAAGGACCTAAACGTAACATATTACCTTATAAATAAGAGGCTTATGTTAAGGGTTTTAGGCTAATCACTTCACACAAGCAAAACCCTAATACTCCCTCCTCCCTTTCGGCCGTACGTACGAACGAATGGGTTCTTCGAGTTTTCGGGTTTGAGTTCGACCGATCTCACACACACAAGTCTTTGTGTGTTTCTTTGTTTGTACAACGCGGTCTTGCAGCGTGTTCAGGTGGTGCAGTAGAGGTGGATCACTTCTTTAGCAATCTGAAGTTGACAATTGAAGATATGGCGTGATGTGTTTGGGCGATGGAATATTATTATATTAATCTTAGTGGAGTTTTCAACCAACTTTTATTAGGAGAAATTCATTGACCAGCAAATTTAATTCCACCATCAAGATTTGAGTGAAATACATTTTTAGCAGAATCTGCCCAACAAGTTCGGGACTGTTTTTAACCTGGTTAAAATACGTTTTCGGGTTTTGGCCCACATTGGGACCTAGTTTTCTGAGTTAGCTTTCCGATGCCGCAAACCGCTCGTCAATAGGACTTACGGTTTCTAAGATATGTTTATATTCGTAACAGACTGCAGTGCTGAAATACAGCACCGAGCAACCCTGTTGCAGGCCTGTTTCGGGACCCTTAGGGGCAGAACCGGGCCGAACTTTCTATAGACGAATTGTAGGATTATATGACTGCTATATGTTGTAAAAATTTGGGAACTTTTAACAATACGGTTTAGGATTTAAGGCTGTTCCCGTAAGACCGACGGGGGCTGTCAGATTTTATAAAAACAAGCTTCCGGGTCAAGTTTTAATTCGGGGTTTCTTTACATGTTTTAGGACCAGAGATAGATTGATCTGATTTTGATTATTAGATCTCCGGAGCTTGCATATTCGAGGTGAGTATTCTTAACGTGTATTCAGTTTTAACGTTGTACATGCATGACTTATGTGTTATACTATTTGAACCATACGTGTTATCTGAGTATCTGAGCTTTTGTTTATTTATTTATTATTGATCTGAGACATTGTGCCCGGATATCTGAGCTCGGCGCAGAGTCATTCTGTGCTATTACATGATAGGGCATATGAGATAATTATGTTAAAGAGATAAAAACATAATAATACACATCTGAGTTTTGGTTATATGCTTATTTTGGGATCACCTCCCGTCTGAGTTATAGCCTGAGTGGCAAATCTGAGTTATAGCCTGAGTGGCAATCTGGGGTGTGAGGAGGGGCGAGGTTGATCCCTCGTCCTGAATCACACAAGCGCGCTATATAAATTAAAATCTGAGTAATAAAATCTGAGTAATAAAATCTAAGAAATAAATCTGAGTAATCAATTGAGTAGATTCTGAGTAGGAGTATACCGATGTGCCCTCATGTGTTGTATGTTATTATTGTATACATTTTGAGATTATTTACTCAGCTTCCCAGCTGACCCATATTTTCCCCATTGTTTCAGGTACCAGCAAAGGAAAAGAGAAGGTGGACGGTTGACCGATGTATCTTCTCAGAGCTGACGTGGACAACATTAATATTTTAGAAACACTTTATTTTTATTTGAACTATGTCCACATTAAATACTTTTTAAATGATGACATTTTATTGGGATTTAATTAATTAAGTTATTGGGACCTTTTTATATAAAAATCTTGTACTAAATTTTTTTAAAATTATTGTGAATTTTTGGGTGTTACAAGTTGGTATCAGAGCTCTGACTTGAGGGATTTGGATTCACTAGTGGTGGATTCAAACTCAAGTTTGAGTCTCGGGTTTTAAAACGACAATTGTGCAAAATATTTCTGAGTAAAGTTTCCACATTAAGCATACAACATGTCACGTCGACCACTCTCTTTTCCCACTGCCGGTAATATTTAATTGTTTTTTATTTATCTGGGATTTATGTTGTATTCTGAGTATGGACGAGTAGAGTAGTCTGAGAATTTTCAGTTTATTTTCTAGAGAGAATTTCTGAGTATATTTTGTGACGTGGATCGCTATTCTGAGTATATTTTTCCGAGTGTAGTTTCTGATTGCATCTCTGAAATAAACGCTGAAAGTTATAATAACCTGAGAAAATTACTTGTGAATTGTACGACTAAATAATAATATGTATATATAGATATACGAATGTGAGATTTTATAATTCTGAGTATAATTTAGAGCATAATTCTGAGTAAAATTATGGTTTTAATTCTCAGAGTTTTATATATTTATACATATACAAAAAACGTATACTACTTGAATTATAAATTTTAATGACAAAATAATAAAAGTTTCCAATTTAGTGAAACACCTAATAGAGTTGAAGTGAGATTTTATAATTCTGAGAAATATTAACCAAAAGTGTAATCAATTAATACCAATTTGTAATATGAAATCCATAAATTATTTAATGAGAAACATGTTTGAGTAAATGAGAAAATGAGACCGTTCCTAATATTAAAGAGAAGTAATAAATTTTAAAACTAGGAGAATATTAAAAGTTTTCATTTCGGAGAAAACACTTTATAGAAAGAGTTATTGAAGCTAGTAAAATAGAGATTAATAAATATTTAAATGAGGGCTTACCAAGTTGCGTAAAGAGAAATTATTAACTCAAGAAAATGAAAAATAATTGCATTCGAGCTAAACGAGAAAATATCGAATTAAATTTTTGAGAAACACGTTTAATGAGATAATAAAATGAGAATGCATAATGAGAAGTTGTTAAACCAAGTTTAAATAATCAAAAGATACATTAATATGGATTTCTAAATTTGTGTAAGAATCTATAGAATGGATTAAATAGAAAATTTTATATGTGGTAATCTTGATGAAACAAAGAGTAGTCATTAATCGAGTTACGAAGAGCAATCAAAATGAAGTATCTGGGAAATTTGTAATTTGAATTAACCGAGACAGTATTGAGACAAGAGTATAAGAAGTAATGCACGAGTAAAAGAGAAAACTTATAAAGGGTTGTAAGCATTGATCAATTTAATTTAAACGGCAAAAGGATTAAACATAGTTTAACTAAATGAGAAATAGGTACATCAAAATTTATTAGAAAATCTGATTTATTTTAATAGGATATTTATTGAAATGAGCTTAACAATAATTAATAAATTGAGTTAATAATAACTAATCAAGTCTAGTTAAACGAGAATTATTCACACAAGCTAAATGAAATAAATTTAACAGAGTTAATGAAAAGCTATGAAATTAAACATACTAAATGAGAAATTTATTTGTGAATACAATGAGCCATGAGTCGGAGTAATGGAGAAGATTTCAAGTTGAAAAGTCAACAAATTGACAGTTAATCAAGAAAATCATTAAGCTGAGATAAATGAGAAAATATTTAAAGTGTGCGAATTTATTAGATGAGTGCAAAACTTCATGTGAATAACGAGTTCAGTGAGAGATTATTGAGTTAACGCAGAGATATTAAATAAATTATATAAGTTATTATGCTAATTAATCGAGAATTTGCTGAGTCAAATTAATCCGAAAATTTTCTTCAGTTTATCCTAAAGAACAATTATTAAAATTGATTAGGGGAAAACTATCGTCATGCAATGGATGATGATCTATTTAAAAACGACGGGTGCTGTCAGATTTTATAAAAACAAGCTTTCGGGTCAAGTTTTAATTCAGGGTTTCTTTACATGTTTAGGACCGTCTAAGAGATAGATTGATCTGCTTTTGATTATTAGATCTCCGGAGCTTGCATATTCGAGGTGAGTATTCTCATCGTGTATTCAGTTTTAACGTTATACATGCATGACTTATATGTTATACTATTTGAACCATATTTGTTATCTGAGTATCTGAGAATCTGAGTATCTGAGCATCTGAGCATCTGTTTATTTACACAAGCAAAACCTTCACACAAGCAAAACCCTAATACTCCCTCCTCCCTTTCGGCCGTACGTACGAACGAATGGGTTCTTCGAGTTTTCGGGTTTGAGTTCGACCGATCTCACACACACAAGTCTTTGTGTGTTTCTTTGTTTGTACAACGCGGTCTTGCAGCGTGTTCAGGTGGTGCAGTAGAGGTGGATCACTTCTTTAGCAATCTGAAGTTGACAATTGAAGATATGGCGTGATGTGTTTGGGCGATGGAATATTATTATATTAATCTTAGTGGAGTTTTCAACCAACTTTTATTAGGAGAAATTCATTGACCAGCAAATTTAATTCCACCATCAAGATTTGAGTGAAATACATTTTTAGCAGAATCTGCCCAACAAGTTCGGGACTGTTTTTAACCTGGTTAAAATACGTTTTCGGGTTTTGGCCCACATTGGGACCTAGTTTTCTGAGTTAGCTTTCCGATGCCGCAAACCGCTCGTCAATAGGACTTACGGTTTCTAAGATATGTTTATATTCGTAACAGACTGCAGTGCTGAAATACAGCACCGAGCAACCCTGTTGCAGGCCTGTTTCGGGACCCTTAGGGGCAGAACCGGGCCGAACTTTCTAAAGACGAATTGTAGGATTATATGACTGCTATATGTTGTAAAATTTGGGAACTTTTAACCATACGGTTTAGGATTTAAGGCTGTTCCCGTAAGACCGACGGGGGCTGTCAGATTTTATAAAAACAAGCTTCCGGGTCAAGTTTTAATTCGGGGTTTCTTTACATGTTTTAGGACCAGAGATAGATTGATCTGATTTTGATTATTAGATCTCCGGAGCTTGCATATTCGAGGTGAGTATTCTTAACGTGTATTCAGTTTTAACGTTGTACATGCATGACTTATGTGTTATACTATTTGAACCATACGTGTTATCTGAGTATCTGAGCTTTTGTTTATTTATTTATTATTGATCTGAGACATTGTGCCCGGATATCTGAGCTCGGCGCAGAGTCATTCTGTGCTATTACATGATAGGGCATATGAGATAATTATGTTAAAGAGATAAAAACATAATAATACACATCTGAGTTTTGGTTATATGCTTATTTTGGGATCACCTCCCGTCTGAGTTATAGCCTGAGTGGCAAATCTGAGTTATAGCCTGAGTGGCAATCTGGGGTGTGAGGAGGGGCGAGGTTGATCCCTTGTCCTGAATCACACAAGCGCGCTATATAAATTAAAATCTGAGTAATAAAATCTGAGTAATAAAATCTAAGAAATAAATCTGAGTAATCAATTGAGTAGATTCTGAGTAGGAGTATACCGATGTGCCCTCATGTGTTGTATGTTATTATTGTATACATTTTGAGATTATTTACTCAGCTTCCCAGCTGACCCATATTTTCCCCATTGTTTCAGGTACCAGCAAAGGAAAAGAGAAGGTGGACGGTTGACCGATGTATCTTCTCAGAGCTGACGTGGACAACATTAATATTTTAGAAACACTTTATTTTTATTTGAACTATGTCCACATTAAATACTTTTTAAATGATGACATTTTATTGGGATTTAATTAATTAAGTTATTGGGACCTTTTTATATAAAAATCTTGTACTAAATTTTTTTAAAATTATTGTGAATTTTTGGGTGTTACAAGTTGGTATCAGAGCTCTGACTTGAGGGATTTGGATTCACTAGTGGTGGATTCAAACTCAAGTTTGAGTCTCGGGTTTTAAAACGACAATTGTGCAAAATATTTCTGAGTAAAGTTTCCACATTAAGCATACAACATGTCACGTCGACCACTCTCTTTTCCCACTGCCGGTAATATTTAATTGTTTTTTATTTATCTGGGATTTATGTTGTATTCTGAGTATGGACG
Source organism: Calendula officinalis (assembly GCA_963853835.1). Lineage (NCBI taxonomy): Eukaryota > Viridiplantae > Streptophyta > Magnoliopsida > Asterales > Asteraceae > Calendula > Calendula officinalis. Next base: position 81,124,470 of record OY970820.1, on the reverse strand, counting down.
AGTAGAGTAGTCTGAGAATTTTCAGTTTATTTTCTAGAGAGAATTTCTGAGTATATTTTGTGACGTGGATCGCTATTCTGAGTATATTTTTCCGAGTGTAGTTTCTGATTGCATCTCTGAAATAAACGCTGAAAGTTATAATAACCTGAGAAAATTACTTGTGAATTGTACGACTAAATAATAATATGTATATATAGATATACGAATGTGAGATTTTATAATTCTGAGTATAATTTAGAGCATAATTCTGAGTAAAATTATGGTTTTAATTCTCAGAGTTTTATATATTTATACATATACAAAAAACGTATACTACTTGAATTATAAATTTTAATGACAAAATAATAAAAGTTTCCAATTTAGTGAAACACCTAATAGAGTTGAAGTGAGATTTTATAATTCTGAGAAATATTAACCAAAAGTGTAATCAATTAATACCAATTTGTAATATGAAATCCATAAATTATTTAATGAGAAACATGTTTGAGTAAATGAGAAAATGAGACCGTTCCTAATATTAAAGAGAAGTAATAAATTTTAAAACTAGGAGAATATTAAAAGTTTTCATTTCGGAGAAAACACTTTATAGAAAGAGTTATTGAAGCTAGTAAAATAGAGATTAATAAATATTTAAATGAGGGCTTACCAAGTTGCGTAAAGAGAAATTATTAACTCAAGAAAATGAAAAATAATTGCATTCGAGCTAAACGAGAAAATATCGAATTAAATTTTTGAGAAACACGTTTAATGAGATAATAAAATGAGAATGCATAATGAGAAGTTGTTAAACCAAGTTTAAATAATCAAAAGATACATTAATATGGATTTCTAAATTTGTGTAAGAATCTATAGAATGGATTAAATAGAAAATTTTATATGTGGTAATCTTGATGAAACAAAGAGTAGTCATTAATCGAGTTACGAAGAGCAATCAAAATGAAGTATCTGGGAAATTTGTAATTTGAATTAACCGAGACAGTATTGAGACAAGAGTATAAGAAGTAATGCACGAGTAAAAGAGAAAACTTATAAAGGGTTGTAAGCATTGATCAATTTAATTTAAACGGCAAAAGGATTAAACATAGTTTAACTAAATGAGAAATAGGTACATCAAAATTTATTAGAAAATCTGATTTATTTTAATAGGATATTTATTGAAATGAGCTTAACAATAATTAATAAATTGAGTTAATAATAACTAATCAAGTCTAGTTAAACGAGAATTATTCACACAAGCTAAATGAAATAAATTTAACAGAGTTAATGAAAAGCTATGAAATTAAACATACTAAATGAGAAATTTATTTGTGAATACAATGAGCCATGAGTCGGAGTAATGGAGAAGATTTCAAGTTGAAAAGTCAACAAATTGACAGTTAATCAAGAAAATCATTAAGCTGAGATAAATGAGAAAATATTTAAAGTGTGCGAATTTATTAGATGAGTGCAAAACTTCATGTGAATAACGAGTTCAGTGAGAGATTATTGAGTTAACGCAGAGATATTAAATAAATTATATAAGTTATTATGCTAATTAATCGAGAATTTGCTGAGTCAAATTAATCCGAAAATTTTCTTCAGTTTATCCTAAAGAACAATTATTAAAATTGATTAGGGGAAAACTATCGTCATGCAATGGATGATGATCTATTTAAAAACGACGGGTGCTGTCAGATTTTATAAAAACAAGCTTTCGGGTCAAGTTTTAATTCAGGGTTTCTTTACATGTTTAGGACCGTCTAAGAGATAGATTGATCTGCTTTTGATTATTAGATCTCCGGAGCTTGCATATTCGAGGTGAGTATTCTCATCGTGTATTCAGTTTTAACGTTATACATGCATGACTTATATGTTATACTATTTGAACCATATTTGTTATCTGAGTATCTGAGAATCTGAGTATCTGAGCATCTGAGCATCTGTTTATTTATTTATTATTGATCTGAGACATTGTGCCCGGGTATCTGAGCTCGGCGCAGAGTCATTCTATGCTATTACCTGATAGGGCATATGAGATAATTGTGTTAAAGAGATAAAAACATAATAACACACTTCTGAGTTTTGGCTATATGCCTATTTTGGGATCACCTCCCGTCTGAGTTATAGCCTAAGTGACAAATCTGAGTTATAGCCTGAGTGGCAATCTGGGGTGTGAGGAGAGGCGAGGTTGATCTCTCGTCCTGAATCACACAAACGCGCTATATAAATTAAAATCTGAATAATAAAATCTGAGAAATAAATCTGAGTAATTAATTGAGTAGATTCTGAGTAGGAGTACACCGATGTGCCCTCATGCGTTGTATGTTATGATTGTATACATTTTGAGATTATTTACTCAGCTTCACAGCTGACCCATATTTTCCCCCACTGTTTCAGGTACCAGCAAAGGAAAAGAGAAGGTGGACGCTTGACCGCTGTATCTTCTCAGAGCTGACGTGGACAACATTAATATTTTAGAAACACTTTATTTTTATTTAAACTATTTCCGCATTAAATACGTTTTTAAATGATGACATTTTATTGGGATTTAATTAATTAAATTATTGGGACATTTTTATATAAAAATCTTGTACTAATTTTTTTTATTTTTTACGAATTTTTGGGTTTTACATCTGTTCGAGCAACGATTGTCAAACACGAAGATTAGGCGACGTCAACCTTGAATCTCCTATGATGATCACAGTGCAAACCCAACAAGTTCTTGGCGAACCTAGGGTGATCGAGGTTGAGTGCGAAGGTGAAAGTAAGAGTGTGTGAACTCTGTGTTGTTAGGCTTTTTTGAATCTCTCTCAGTCTGTGTTCGATACAGAGCTAGGCCATGTATTTATATGGCCAGGTCTCAGGTATGAACGTTGGCCCATCATGACTGCAATAAAGTAGTCATGAAGGGTCATTATGACGATGCCATGTAACGCCTGCAGTAAAGTGTCATGAAGCGCTATTATGACGGGATAAGACGCGCCTGCTTCAGACCATCCTGACAGGCGTTCATGACTTTGACAGTCGGTCATGACTTTGGGTCATGACTTTAACAGTCGGTCATGACTTTGACAGTCGGTCATGACTTTAACAGTCGGTCATGACTTTGAAGCGTCATGATTTGACGGATCGAATGACGTGGGCCAATAGCGGGTCTAATTGTGACGTGGGCTCTTGAACATAGGAGCCCATCCTTATTTAGGTTTTGGGGAATTAGCCTATATATACATAGGTAATCTCCCTACTAACCTCATCATGCCCCCGAGTTAGGATTTGCCAAAACATCGATTTGCAATTCGTAACTACCATCATCATTCGTAAGTTTTCCGTCCGTTATTTTTGTTATTTTTTTTATTCGATCTACGTCGAGTCGAGATTGCGATCGAAACCGACCGGTCAATTTTTAGACCGGCGGTAGTTCGGGGAGCTTTAGACCGGTAAACGTTCGATCGTGCAGGGTATTAATTGGACCGGCGGTTTTAGTTGACCGGCGGTTTGGGTAGATTGTTTTTCGACCGGCGGCTTTAGCGAATCGATTGGGGGACCGGCGGTTTTAATTGACCGGCTGTTTGGGTAGATTGTCAAGTTTAGACCGGACCGTCCATTGTAGATCGAGCTGTCAATATTAGACCGGCGGTCGAATAAGTAGCAATTAGTTGACCGGCGGTTTTAGGGTTTAGAGAAATAGAATGTACGGGTGTTGGGTTGGTCGACCGGTGAGCTAGGGTTATGGGCCGACGGTTTAGGGTTTTAGGGAAATAGATTGTACGGGTTTTGGGTGTTACTCGGGACAGCGAGCAGGGTATCGATGGGGGCAGGGTATTAATTCGACCGGCTGTCCGATTTTAAACCGGCGGTCGGGCCAGTTTTAGACCGGGTAGGGTTTAGATCGATGGCTCGTGTTGGCGATCGAGACCGGCGGTCGCGGGCGATACCGGTTTATGACATTGACCGGCTGTCGCAGGTGAGACCGGTGAGTCCGTGAGACCGGCGGTTTGGGTTTGTCCCAAGTAATCGGGGATAATCGATCCAAAAGTTGGGCCGATGCTACCCTTGGCATGGATCCTTGACCGGCTGTTAAGGCCTTCCTACCTTTTTGCATGCTTCAAATGTTTAACTTCTTACTAACTTGTTGTACGTTTTGCAGGTTTAATTGGGTTGCTCGCTACTTACAGGTACATTTTTGCGTTTCCCTTGTTTTATTTATATCCCTGTAGCTAGATAATTGATATCGTTGGTTATTTTATTAGGCGTAGTTGTCGTTGTCTTAACATGAGAGAGCCAGTGTTAGATGTGATTGTGGTGGAAGCTCCATCAGTTGCTCGAAGCCCTAGCACCGTCAATGACAAAATGCTAGCAAAACTGATGGATGAGTATCCATGCCTTAGAAAATATAATGCTATTGTGCCTATGTCAAATCAACGAGCCAATTCCCCTCCGCAAGGGAAAGTAGCTCTCTATATCCATTACCTTTCTCACTCCAATTTTAGATTCCCGCCCACTGCTTTTTATCTGAGGGTGCTGAACTATGTCAAGTTGGGGTTTGCCCAGTTACACCCAGTAGCTGTATCAAAAATTACGACGTTTGAGATGTTATTGGTGGCAATGGGCATAAAACCCTCAGTACCTCTGTTCAGGGCGTGTTATAAGCTGATGATATCTCATGATTGGTTTTCTGTAGAGTTAAAAGATAGAAAGAAAAAATTTATTCGGGAATGCTTTACTAGTCATAGGAATTGGAGATTTAAATATGTGTTTGTCGATGCCGCTTTCAGAAATATTTGGGCTAGTAACTTGTTTGGATGGAGAACGGGATTTGACAAATCGTTAAACAATGCTCCAACCCTAACACCTCAAAGCGAAAGGCTGCGTAAGCAAATTTTACGAAAAACAATTGTATTTCGGGTTTATGAGGAAGGTGCTTTGGTGTTAGCTGGTCTATCGGATAATTGGATTGAAGGAATGAAGCCTGTGATTATGGACTCGGATACTGGGAAACGTGGGTTTCTGTTGTTATATTGTCATGCTTTGCTTTTATATTATCTTTGTACAGGTACTGACTCATTGTATGTTTCCTGCAGCCATGAGCTTGATGGATTTCATGGAGGGAGATCCAGCTATTATGGAATATGAGATCGAAAGTCATCCGACTGATGTTACCCTTGGTGGGCAAGAAACTGGTGCTTCCTCACATGTTAATTCTGGGATAGACACGACCGCAACCAACGAAGTAACATCAAGCTCGACATCAAGTAATTGCACAATCTTTACACATATATTTTTACGATGGTAAAAGGTAAGCATACTGTTATGTTTCGCAGGTGCTGCTGAGAATGAAAAGTCACTGTCCAGGACTGTTGTTGAGAGTGGTAACGAAGATGAAACAGGTAACACGATAATTATAGTCGTTGCCAACTTATTACATGTTACTTAACAATCTTATTGTGAATATGTAGGAGACTTCGATTACCTGGGAGCAACGTCAATTCCAGATCCCCGATTGGATGGCCGAGATATGTTAGGACTTGGTAAAAGGGCGGTGATTCTAGATGTAAGCGATTATGACCTCCCCCCGAAGGTGCCAAAGTTGACGTTTCCCTCTAATCTTCCCGCAAATGCGACGTTAGTAAATCGCGGGGGTAATACTGGATCATTTGGAGTAAGTGCCTCAATTGGTGCGACCCGGAGTATGTTTGGGACCATCAGCGCTCCTTTTGGATCTACCAGGTTAGCATCGAACCATAATTTTGGCATGACACAGTCTCCTGTTATACAACGTACTAACCTGCCTATGTCAACTAGCGGGAGTGCGCCATCAGGATCGATGAATGGGAATACAGAGAGTGCAATTCGTGCAGAAGATATAAGTATGTTCAATAGTTTCATGGATTATGTCCGACAGCTTGTAAACAATGAACATGGGGAATTGAAGAAGTCGTGCACCGAGTTGCAGGTGCAAGTTGATAATAGCCAAGATGATATTACCTCTCTAAAGAAAGATCTAGCACTTGAGCAAACTACATCTAGTCGTTGTCAAGAGGAAGTGCGCACGCTTAAAGAGAAAATATCCCAGCAGGGGGTCATTTTGACCAAGACTGAAACGGAAAAGCAAGAGATGTCAGCCACCCTGAGTGCCCGTGACAATCAGTTAGTGCAAAAAGAGCAACAGGTGATTGCAAAAGATGTTGAGCTGGTGACTATGAGGCAAGCGATGGTCAATATGTGTGAAGAACGCGATGTTGCCATGCAAATGAGGAAAGATTTAGTTGCTGCATTGCCTCAGCTATTTGATTTGATGCTTAAACATCCTGATGTGGCTAATGTGCTGAACGATTTTAACCGTGCTTCTCATATGTTCGGAAGACATCTTGCTAGCAAAAAAGTGAAAGATGCATTCCCCCATATTTCTCCCGAGAGCTTGCCTTTTTTAAACCCTGCGACGCATGGTAACATGATGCGTGCGAGTGAGAAATTTGCAGACAGGGCTTTTCCCATTATGACTACCCTGGTGCAAGATTTGGAGATGTCATTGCCGGCTATTATAGCCTTATTGTCGGCACAGCCACAACCTTAGCTTGCTTATGCATGTGATGACTTTGTGACTTGGTTTTATTTTGTGGTTGGATTATTGCTTTGTCGCCTTTGAATAATTTGGTGGAATTTCTATGTTTGAAATTACTTGGTTTCTTTCTATGCGTGTACTTTGCTATAGAAATTATGTATGTGTTTGTTGGTGTACCGGTGAAATAATTTTTTACTCGCGAGGATGTCGCTTCCGAATAGGAAGTGCTTATCTTTTATCAAGTTGATTAAAAGATGAAATTGGATGCATGTGTAGGGATCATATGTGTGATGGACCACCTAGTATAATTGATATTGAACTATGTTCTTGACTATGTCATTTGTGCATGCATGTGCTGTAACATCGTACAGAATAAAATGTGTTATCTTATTGAGTTTTATTGAATAAAATTGGGATACATGATCAAACCAAATTATTAAACGTAACACTTCTTCAGGTTCATGACATTCCATGTCCTGGGAATAGTCTGTCCGTCCATGTCTGACAAGGTGTAAGACCCATTGCCATGAGCATGAAGTACTTGGTAAGGGCCTTCCCAAGTAGGGCCGAGCTTGCCTTGACTTTCTACCCTGCTTGCCTCATTCTTCCTCCATACCAGATCGCCTGGCTGAAAAGAGAGAGGACGGACTCGCTGATTATAATATTTGGCCATCTGCATGTGACTGGCGGCCTGTTTGATGAGAGCGATCTCCCTACGCTCTTCTACGATGTTTAAGTTCTCACGTAGTGCGTGTTCATTTTCTTCAGGATTGAAGTCCATAACCCGTTGAGTTGGGTGAGTAATTTCTGGAGGAATGACGGCTTCCGTACCATAGACCAAGCTGAAGGGTGTTTCAGATGTAGTTGTACTTGGGGTGGTCCGATGGGCCCAAAGGATCCCTGGTAGTATATCCACCCATGCAGTTTTGCGCTGGCCTAATTTGGCCTTGATTGCTTTCACAATGGCTTTGTTCATGACCTCGACCTGGCCATTGGCTTGAGGATGTGCTACTGACGTGAACCTCTGTTGGATGTTCATGTCAGAGCACCAAACCTTGAATGGACCTTCTGCAAATTGTTTGCCATTATCGCTTACCATGACATGTGGTACCCCGAACCTGCAAACGATGTGTTCCCAGACAAAATTTATAACTCGCTTCCCAGTAATAGTTGCCAAGGGCTTTGCCTCTATCCACTTGGTAAAGTAGTCAACAGCAACAATGAGAAATTTGACATTGCCAACGCCTGGTGGAAATGGTCCAACAATGTCGATGCCCCATTTGTAAAATGGCCATGCGGTAGTAACAGGTATAAGATCCTGCTTTGGCAATTTGGCGACAGAAGCATTTTGTTGACAGGCTGTGCACTTTTCGATTTCCTCCCTTGCATCTTGATGCATTGTTGGCCAAAAGTACCCCAATCTCATGATTTTACTAGTGACCGAGCGTGGTCCCGCGTGGAGGGAGCATGTGCCGCTATGCACAGCTTCAATGATACTTTTAGCCTGTGTTGGGCCAACACAACGCAGGTGTGGCCCCAGATAAGATTTGCGAAACAGGCAGTTGTCCACCAACGTGTACATTGGTGACTTCATACGAATTTTCCTTGCTAGCTGTGGATCAGCCGATAGTACATCATGTTTGAGGAAATTTAAGATCGGAGTCATCCAACATTCTTCCTCTGCAACAGTGGCAACCTCATTTGGTCGCGTAATGGACTTTTCTGTCAAGATCTCCACCAGTAATTCTTTTTTTAGATGGGCAAAGGCGGATGAAGCCAACTTGCTTAGGGCGTCAGCCAACTTGTTGCGATTTCGGGGCACTTGCTCGATGGTAAATTTCGTGAATTCTGAGATCACCTTTTTAGTTTCTTCTAAATATAGTTGCATGGAGGTTTGGTTCGCCACGAATGCTCCACTGACTTGGTTGGCGACAAGTTGTGAATCTACAAATACAGATATGCTTGTCACCCCCATTTTCCTGGCAATTTTCAAGCCTGCTAACAAAGCTTCATACTCCGCTTCATTGTTAGTTGTGGGAAACTCAAACTTCAGGGCATACGTATACTCATTTTTATTGGGGTCTGTAAGAATTAAACCCGCCCCGGAGCCCTCTAAGTTAGAGGCGCCGTCAGTGAAAAGTGTCCATGGGGTATTTTCGTCCCCCTGTACATGCCTTTCCTTGTCTTCTTCGGCTACCTCGGCTAGGAAATCGGCCAAGATCTGACCTTTCATAGAAGTTCTTGGGTGAAAAGCAATTTCATGCTCCCCCAACTCCACTGCCCACTTAGCCAACCGTCCTGACACCTCAGGCTTTCCTAGTACGTGTTTGATTGGTTTGTCTGTTAAGACATGAATAGGGTGGGCCTGGAAGTAACGCCTCAAACGCCTAGTTGCATGTACCAATGCAAGGGCTAATTTTTCCAAGCACGGGTAATTTACTTCTGGGCCTTTCAACACCCGGCTAACAAAGTAAACTGGCATTTGGGTAGACCCACGTTATGCCATCATAACCGCGCTAACACATTCCATAGAAGCAGCCAGGTATACCACCAATGTTTCCCCTGGTACAGGAGCTGTGAGCGTAGGAAGGGTGGCCATAAACTGCTTTAGCTCTTGAAAGGCTGATTCGGCTTCAGGTGTCCATGAAAAATCTTGCTTCTTTATGCAGCCTTTCAAAGTGTGGAAAAATGGTAGAGATCGATCAGCTGCTTTTGAGAGGAAGCGGCTGAGTGCGGCCAGCTTACCATTCAAACTTTGCACCTGCTTTTTGGTGGATGGGGAGACCATGTCTAAAACCGCCTGTATTTTCTTGGGGTTGGCTTTAATGCCCCTCGGCGTGATGATGTGCCCTAGGAACTTGCCCTCTTCCATGCCAAAGCTGCATTTGGAGGGGTTAAGCTTCATGTTGATCCTCCGCAGCGCATCAAAAGTTTCTTTTATATCCGCCAACATGATATCCTCTGCTTTGCTTTTGATGACAATGTCATCCACATAAGCTTCCACATTTCGTCCAATCTGATCCTTGAACGCCTGGTCAATCAAGCACTCGTAAGTGGCACCTGCATTTTTTAGACCAAACCAAATGGCATTTTTTTTTTTTTTTTTTTTGAAACAGTAGATACCTGGTCAATCAAACGCTGGTAGGTTGCTCCTGCATTCTTTAGACCAAATGGCATTTTTTGGAAACAGTAGATGCCTTGGTCTGTATGGAAAGCTGTTTTATCCTCGTCACTGCGCTTCATGTGGATCTGGTGATAACCTTTGTAAGCGTCCAAGAAACATTTTAGCCGGAAGCCATCCAAGGATTCTACTTTCCAGTCAATCTCTGGCAATGGATAGTTATCCTTCGGACATGCTTTATTAATGTCTTTGAAATCGACACATAACCGCCATGAACCATCACTTTTCTTGACCATGACCGGGTTAGCAATCCAGGTCTGGTATTTTACCTCCCTGACGATTCCACTTGCTACCATTTGATTGACTTGTTCACATGCTGCTTTGCTGCGATCCATGGCAAGCCCGCGTTTTTTCTGCTTGATTGGGACAATGTTTGGATTGGCATTTAGAGCATGCTCGACAAAACTCCGAGGGACACCTGTCATGTCAGATGTCTGCCATGCGAAAACATCTAGGTTGGATTTTAACAAACTAATGAGTTTGTTTTTTATCTGCGATGGTAATTGTGAGCCAATAATGACAGGTTGATCAGGAAAATTGGGATTGAGTACTACCTTGGTTTCTGGACCTTCCGTTACCTCCGCTGGTGTAGACCTGCTTGGCTTTGGCTTTTAAATTTGCTTGCATTCCTGTGGCCATGACATCTGCCCCCTGACAGTAGCAACTCCAGATGGGGTAGGAAACTTCACCACGCCGTGAATAGTGGAAGGTATGGCCTTGAACTGTTCTAGCGATGGTCTGCCAAGCAGGACGTTGTATTCGGAAGGGGCGTTGACAATGGCAAAGTCTACCATTTCAACCCTATACCGTGGATATTCTCCCATCATCATCGGTAAAGTTATTTCTCCCACAGGCCAGTGGGTTTCTCCAGAAAAACCGACCAACGGTCCCTTTGCTGGTCTTTTTGTGTCCTGGACTGCTTGGGGTAGTTTCCTGAAACAATGCTCAAACACTATGTCAGTAGAACAACCTGTATCAACATAGGATTTGTTAATCTCATAATTGGACAATCGGATTTTAATGACAACAGGATTGTTGGAAGTAGCTGCTACTGGGGGAAAAGAAATAGGAACCATCATCCAGCTTTGGAGGACCGAGGCTTTTCTTTTAGATGATGCCTCGCTTTGAACCATGAGCACCTGTCCATCAGGCGGCCCAGGATGATCACCATTGTCTCCCTTCTTCTGCCAACTATAAGCCTTTTTGGCCGGATTTTTTGTTGCCTGCTGTCTTGCCCCGGGTACGAGATGTTCTAATTTCCCTTCCTCCAAGGCACGCTTGATTTCAGCCTTTAGCTCTCTACATGAATTAGTATCATGACCATAATCTTCATGGAAATCACAGCGTTTGTTCATATTTTTCTTTCCAGACTTGTGTAACATCTGAGGAGGTGCTTTGAAAGATGACCCCACCTGCTCTGTCTTCAATATCTCGCTTGGACTTTTACTTAGATTGGGACCTGTACCACGATCATAGGGAGTAGGCCGCCTGCTACTTCTGTCATCTCTCCTGAAATCTCTGCGACTGTCTCTGTCTCGTCTGCTATCCTGCCTGGTGTCTGGGCGATTGTCAGGTCTAGCGCTTGACGAGCTCCCCCATTTGTCTCTCCTGTTGAGAACTCCCCGTGTGAGAGTAACAGTTTCCTTGGATCTGAGGAAATCATATGCCCGGTCAGTGGCTTCCTTAAAGGTGACCGGCGTTCTCTTGATCAGCTTCTCTTGCAGCTGTCCTAGGAGTAAAGAGAGGGTAAAGCCCGAAATTTGTTGACTTTCGGGTAAGGCGACAATTTTCTGGCACTCCTGCGTGTAACGCTGAATGAAGTCGCGTAACCCCTCGCCTTCTCTTTGCCGCAGCAAATGTGCTTCAATATGAGTTCGCTGCTGCTTCTTTTGCTGGATAAAATGAGTTACAAATTTAGCCTTTAGATCTGCGAAGTCTTGAATACTCCTCTCCGGTAAGTCAGCAAACCAATCACGAGCGAAACCCTGCAACGTGCCAGGGAACATGTGACAAGCGACCGGGTCTAGCCATTTCTCTGTCATAATGGCATGTTCAAAAAGAGCAAGGTGATCATCGGGATCTCGTGTACCGTCGTAAGTACCAACTATGGTTGGAACTTTTTGTTTATCTGGGAGAGGGAATCTGGCCACCCAGTCACAAAACTTCGAACTAACCACCGACAAAGGCATAGTGGCCGCTCGGGGTGGTGCAGCTGCTGCCACGAGTGCTTGCAACACTCGCAACATATCATTAGATGTATCCTGTGGTGGAGGTGGTGGTGGGGTGATGTGAATGGGTGGTTGTCGTAACTGCTCCAGTAATTGTGACAACGGATCGACTGGTTGAACAACCGGTGGCTGCGGTGCTGGGCGCAACGCCGCTACCAACTGAGACAACAAGTCCGATGAAGTAGGTGGTGGAGGAGGCGGTGGTGGTTGCTGAGCATTCTGAGCCAATCTTCGTAGTAACTCCACAATTGGATCCTCCTGAACCCCTGGAGTAGCGACCGGTGGAATATTGGAAGCAGGCTGTCTAATCGGATCCGTGCCATCCTCCTGAGAGCTTGTCCCGTGAGACAAAAGAGGTTGAAATGAAGGAATGGGCGTCACTTGCTGTGGGGAGGTAAACGAACTGGATCCAACCAGCCTTGTGGAGAAAAGTGGACTTGTTAAAGAGGGATACCCTCGTGTGGACCGGACATCCGATAGTGTCCACTCAGAATCGACGTATGGCTCCATGATACGACTAGGCGAGGTTATTACCGCCTCGGGTATAGTGGTAGTCACGGTCGTGGTTATTAAAGGCGATGAAGAAGTGATCAGCGATGGCTGTGTATCCGCCATAGGAACGGTTTGAATACTGAGAAGGAAGAAAGAAAAAGAAAGAAAAAAAAAAGTTTGAAAACTGAAACGCCGTTTAAAAACGAGTCCCACGGATGGCGCCAATGTTCGAGCAACGATTGTCAAACACGAAGATTAGGCGACGTCAACCTTGAATCTCCTATGATGATCACAGTGCAAACCCAACAAGTTCTTGGCGAACCTAGGGTGATCGAGGTTGAGTGCGAAGGTGAAAGTAAGAGTGTGTGAACTCTGTGTTGTTAGGCTTTTTTGAATCTCTCTCAGTCTGTGTTCGATACAGAGCTAGGCCATGTATTTATATGGCCAGGTCTCAGGTATGAACGTTGGCCCATCATGACTGCAATAAAGTAGTCATGAAGGGTCATTATGACGATGCCATGTAACGCCTGCAGTAAAGTGTCATGAAGCGCTATTATGACGGGATAAGACGCGCCTGCTTCAGACCATCCTGACAGGCGTTCATGACTTTGACAGTCGGTCATGACTTTGAGTCATGACTTTAACAGTCGGTCATGACTTTGACAGTCGGTCATGACTTTAACAGTCGGTCATGACTTTGAAGCGTCATGATTTGACGGATCGAATGACGTGGGCCAATAGCGGGTCTAATTGTGACGTGGGCTCTTGAACATAGGAGCCCATCCTTATTTAGGTTTTGGGGAATTAGCCTATATATACATAGGTAATCTCCCTACTAACCTCATCAACATCTTTAGCGGATATAGCAACCTGTGCTTCTCTTCCGGTAGGAATACTTGAATCAGAGTCTGTTATCTCCACGATTAAGGGTTTTCAGTGTAGAAGTTATATTTGTACTAGCAGGGTACCCGCGCAATGCGGCGGCGGGTACTCGTAACAATAGCGATGGTGATGAGTGGTGGTGCGTAGTGATGGTAGGTGCTGACATTAGTGATGGTAGGATCAGATCCGAAATTGGCCTTTTTGTGAAAGTAAATATGGGCCTTTTAAATAGAGAAATGATGGTTCAGTTCTGGTGACGTTAAAGCTTATATATATTAGTATCTGGAACAAATCAAAATAATCAAGCAGTTGAAGTGGTTAACTTATATCAACATGCTTGTCTAAATCACAACATTCATAAACAAACATCAACAACTTAAACTAAAAATAAAAAATTTATATGATTTTCAATTGGTCGATCATAACACGAATTTACCAGAACAATCATCTGATCCATAGAGAGATAACATGGTAGAAACTCACGTGATTTTCTTTAACTTCAACCGACAATTATGTCAATTTACATATAGGATGGAAGTAAATAATTTAAAACGGGAAAATAGAATGAAAAAAAAAACATTAAATGATTAAAAACAATGAATATTGTTGTTCACATAAAGTGGATATTGCTACAAGGAAGCAAATGGATAGCTGCGAAAACATCCAAGATCTCCCATAGTAGTCCTAGCAAGTTCGGTTTTTTTAGTGAACACTACTGTCCAATAGTTTTGAACTAAGTTGTAGTTTCCAAAACGTGGATAGTCTTTGGGTAGGTAGAAATCTATCTCGAAGCCCTTCAACGAAAACACACCACCTTGTAAATTGAGTCCGTCATATATAGTCCTTAAAATGTGGGGGATAAAGGCCATGATTTTGTGTCCCTAAGACGAAATCAATGAATTGGTAATTGTAAAGTTAAGAAATTTAAAGGTACTACATGTCATTATTTAATAGCAACTTACAAATTTGTCGAGCAAAACAAGCCACATGTTGTTTTGTTTGTCGTCCCTCCAAACATAATCAACCCAGACATAGTTGCAGCTGTAAGTCCACTCAAGTTGGCAGAGAGAGTCAAAGCTCACTATTGGTACATACAAGGGGCATTCCATCTGCTGCAAACGTTTTAAAGATATATTGGTGATTCAGTGGTTTACTATATCACTTTAGCTGTAGTGTAGATATATTTATAAACAGAGTGATTGACTAATGCGTAATGCACGTTATGTGTACACCTTAATGACGAATTTCAGTTAATGCCGTAAAAATTTAAAAACGGCCAAATGAATGTAAATATCACGGATTCACCTAATCATTGACCAAGTAAACATGCGATATATATCTTCATATTAATTACAGTCAATTCAACGACGTTACAAAAATAGACCATAAAAACGTTTCCTTATTTAGAAAAGTCCAAAGCTGTTACTTTGACTGTAATTATTTCAACATTTACTAAAAAACGTTTCCCGATTTTGTTAATAATCATGAATAATAGAATTTTTTATTCGAGATCGAAAGAATGGGGAATTAGCCTATATATACATAGGTAATCTCCCTACTAACCTCATCAACATCTTTAGCGGATATAGCAACCTGTGCTTCTCTTCCGGTAGGAATACTTGAATCAGAGTCTGTTATCTCCACGATTAAGGGTTTTCAGTGTAGAAGTTATATTTGTATAATTTGGTTTTATTGCAACTTACCATTAACAGATTCTATTTTATGAATTGGAGATTTGATTTCCCTTTTTGAATTATATTAATTTCCTTTATGGATTCAATATTTTTAATATAAAAATAAGACTAAAAAGGGAGTGATTTCAAGATTCGGTGTGATGACAGTTTCCATTTAAACTCAAATATATATTTGGAATGGGCTTATTTAAGCCAAGTAATATCATTTAGATAATTGTTCTAAGATATTTTTTAACTTTTAGTTAATTAGATGGTCCTTTATGTTCAATAGTAAATTTTATTAATGGTTTTTTAGTTTTTAAAGTTACACTGATGGTCCTTATTTATAAAAGATTATTCACGACTGGTTATTTATGAAAATGACCTTTATTTTTCACGTCAAGTGACACCACGTGTGATGCACGTAAGGGTATTCGAGTCCTATACTAACAGCATTGGTTTTGACTTCATGAATACTTTTTAAAGTAATTAGAAAATTATATTTTTTAGCCACTTTTTTGAAAAAATTATACTCCCTCCGTCCCACGAAAAAGTTCTCATTTTTAACAAAACTTTTGTCCCACAAAAAAGTTCTCATTTCTCACATTTGATGGGTTCCATATAATAAAATATTATTATTCTTAAGGACCCCACTACTAATATCCACTAACTATCATTCTCTCTCCAATCAAACCTTATATTTTAATCAAAATTAATATCAATGACCCCACCACTAACTACCACCTAAAAACTTGTGCCAAGATGAAATGGGAACTTTTTTGTGGGACGGAGGGAGTAATAAGTTAGAGAGAAACGTTCAACGCAGTCTTTGATTTTTATGTAGTCCCAAGGGATAATTTTCAGCTCTTGAATCAATCAACCTCCAAATCACTACCCCCACCAACATTACATGTGATTCAGCACATAAACACCACCACCCCATGTGTATTAAATCACATGTGATTGCACACCACCGACCACCACCACCACCACCCCATGTGTATTAAATCACATGTGATTCAACACCGCCGACTACCACCACCAACCTCTGGCGACCACCATCTCCAGCACCGGCAACCTCTCGCCTCCATCGGCTGCTTTCAATCACATGTGATTGCGGTGGCCGCCGGCGGCAATTGGCCGCGAAGATTGGCGGAGGTGGCCGGTGGCAATAGTGATGGTCAGCGGTGATGGTTGTATATTGAATCACACGTGATTTAGTGATGATGGTGGTTAAAAGATCTTTTAATTCAATGACCAAAATTTATACTTTGAGACTCTATAAAAACGAAGGATTTTCTTAAATACAATCTTATCCTAATGAGTTACTATAAAGAACTTAAAGAAGATTCGTTAAATAAGTGGTGAAGAATAAGTAGGTTTTCTGTGAACGGCTTTTACAATTCTTAGTCAACAAATAAAACCACTTTTATCTTCATGGAACTCCTCTGTTCCTTCATGTCAATGGCGAGGTCTCAAATGGGGTTTCACTCATTTGTACACCAATTTCTCCAGTCTCCACCAAATTGGTCAAATCTTTCTCTCACTAAAAACCCATCTGTCCATCTTATCTCTCTCCAACTCCTGACGGAAAATCTCTCCGGTAACCTGCCGCCGGAGCTTGGCGGTCTTCCGAACCTCCAAAGTTTGTATCTTTCTACCAGTTTCATCACGGCTTCCTTCCCTCTTGAACTCGGGTACAGTTCTTCACTTCAAGACATTGATTTTAGCAATAATTTGATAATCTGGTCGGTTCCGGTATCCATATTCAATCTCTGTGATAAATTAATGTCAGGATCGATTAACTATAGAGAAGTTAATTAACACCTTAGATCTAATTGACTATAGAAGTTGCAGCGGATCAACACTATATCAATGTAATTAAGAACAATGAGCTGTAAACAATATACGAAAATATTAAGAACACAGTTTCACAAAAAGCTTCAATGTATATTATCAAGTTAACAATACACACGTACGTTTACAATTCGTAAGGAACTATTTATAATAGTCCTTGAAGCTAAACTATTTACCCTAGTTATTCTAGGACTTTGATTTACATCGAAATATAAAGATATACATTGATTTACATTCTATAACTATCTCTACGAAGATCTCGGACTTGATATGCTTCCAAAACGCGTATCAGTAGTATTCTGCAATCACCAGTAGTAAATAAGTAACGTCAGTAGTAAACTTGATGACCAGTAGTAAGTCCATTATCATCGTCAGTAGTAACTACTATTGATCAGTAGTATCTTCGATAAGCTTGATCAGTAGTAACTTTAGTTATAGTCTTCACCAGTATCGACTTCATCAGTAGTAACATGTTCTGCCCCATCAGTACTAATTATGATCAGTACTAACTGCAGCATCAGTAATAAGTTGATCTGTGTTTTGCTCCAACAATCTCCCCCTAAACTTATTGATTATCTTTTAATCAATCAAGTTTCTTTTGTTCTTCTTGTTCCCTTCTTCTTTTCTCAAGGGTTCTTTGATTCTGTTGAAGCCTTTGTTCAATAATATATTTGCTGTTCCTCTTTGTAAAGTAATTTAATTTGTTTTGGAACATAACAGCATCATAAGGTTTCATCAAAGTATTTATGAATATCTGATACATAGTCTTCTCAGAATGTGGATATTCTTTTTCATATAAGTACAGCTCACATACTTTGCCTGATTTCTCAAAGAAATACATATTGGCAGTAGGAATGACATTCCAAGCATACACATTTTCTGGATCTGTAAATTGTTCTGGATAATTGTCTGGATAAAATGCAGCATCTATCATTTTTGTTAAGTATCCAGCACCAGACTCTTTCCATGATTTCTTTGTCATTCTAGGTTTTCCAATAATCAGAAGCTTGATTACATCACTTCTAGAGCATGATCTGATTAATGGTAACCATCCAGTAAATCTCTGCACAACTTTGTCTTCCCTTATGACCTCTATAACATTGTTCTGCATCACCCTCCAGTTAATAATTGGATTGTTCTGCAATGGAGCAATGGGCATTTCAAGAACAGGTACAATTTGTTTTGATTTCTTTTTAGAGCTTTGTTCTTGATCAACAGTTTTTCTTTTCTTTGATTGGGGAGTTGAGGTATCACCAGTAGTTGAAACACTACCAGCTTTGATTAGTGTTGGACTGATTGGGATTAGGGCTTTGGCTTTTGATTTCTTTGCTTCTTCTTCTTGTTCAGCCAAATCCTTCTTCTTGGCAGCACAGAATTTTTCAATTATAGTCATCATCTTCATTCTGCCAAAGGATTTTGCACTATGCCCTTTTGTCTTCAAGTAATCAATCATGTTTGTCTTCTGTTCAAATACATCATCAGTTAGCTCACTTTTGGTTCTTTTGCATTCAGACACTAATTCTTCAAGGCATTGTATATGTTCTTCTTCAACTTTTCTTAACCTCTTGAATTCTGCTTCTTGAGCTTCTATCTGAATATCTTTAATTTGATCAGGTATCTGAACAGGAATTGTACTCTGAACTTTCCCTTTATTTTTCTCTATTGCTTGATACATTTCCACTTTCTCCAAAAATTTCCTATGTTTTATTCTCCATCTGGATTGCTTTTCTGCTCTGACATGATTAATCTTGTTTACCATGTGATGACCTAATGCTCTATTTGGATAATCATCATCATATACTTTTTTTCCTTTTCCAATGTGAGCAGATGGTGGAGGTGGAATGCATTTCATATCAGGTATACCCATCATCAGAAGTTTTGGATAAAACAGATGTAGTTGACCTTCTGGTAAGATTTTAGGGTGTGGAGGAAGTGTACGTACATTCATCTACCTCAAACCAATTCACATTATCATCAATGTCAGGTATGATAAGTGGTTGATCAGGTGTTGGTGGTTTGGAGATAATGACATGTCTTTCTCTTTCAATTAGCTCTGGGAATTGTAGTTCTCCCTCTTCAGTAGTAACCAGAGTAGTTACTACTGGTGTGATTTCAGGAGTTACTACTGATAGGGCATCAGTAGTATTTGGTGCTTTCAATTCCTCTTCTTGACTTACTACTGCTATGATATCAGTAGTAGGAGTTACTACTGGTATTTCTTTTTCAACTTGTTCTTCCATTGTAGCAGTAGTAATAGGTTCATCTTCTGTAACCATCATTTCTGGGCCTTCATCAACTTTTGTTTCTTTTAAATTTAGGAGAGAGGATGCTGCTGCTGCAATTGATTCATCAATCATGGTTTGAATGTTATCATTTTCCCCCTTAGTGAGCTCTACTGGTGGAGCCTCACTATCACCAATCTTCTTCTTCAATTTTCTGATGATTTTAGTTTGTTGATGAAGCCTGTATTCATAAAACCTCATTCGTTTGTTAATGGTATTAACATGCCTTTTCATAGCAGCCATAGTTTTTCCTTGGTTTGTAAGATATGTAAGACAATTTTGTACAGTGGATTCAAGAGAATCCACTTTTTTCGTCAATTGATTGATTTTAATACTGCCCTCACTCCATCTAGCAAGATCATTGGGCTCACTAACAGGTACATTGGTTTGAAGGTTTTCCATCCTATCCGTCAAATCCATAGGTCTGCCCTCATCACTTCTTGGTGAGTCATTGGGTCTTTTAGACATCCTCTTCTTCCTAGAAGAAGCAGAGATGCCCCCCCTTGTGGTTTCTTGGCACCGGGGTCCTTTGAGTAACTCCTCAAATGAGTCATCACTCAAAGTTGCCGAGGTCTGGGTCCTAATGATGTTTTCACTGTCCTGTGCACCCACCTTTGGGGCATCAGTAGTGAAAGCCCTCGCCTCATGACCTCTCTCCTCCTTGGAGGACAACTCTTGGAGCCTGGGGTTTGACTCAATTTGTCCCCTGGTGTCCTTTAAAGATTTCTTTCTTTTGTAAATAGTGGAAATATTTTGGGTTTTGTCTGGCAGGTCTTCCACAGAGTGAAGAGTAGCACTCTGCAGATTTAAGTCAAGTTCCTGGGACACATTCAGGACTTCTGTTTGAGTTGGTGATTGAGTGGCTATTTGGGGTGGTGTTTGGGCTGTATTTGGGGGTGATGGAGTGGGTTGAGGTTCAACTTGGGTTGTATCAATGGTTGAACCCTCTCCAATTTGTGTTTGATCTTTGATCATGTTAGGAAACAAAGGGGTTTCCTTGCCTGAAAATTTAAATTGTTTTCTCATATTTGAGAAAACTTTCTTGTTCAACTCAGGTATTATAAAATGTTTTTAGGAGTTGACAAGTTTTGTAATTCACAGTTTATGATATGTTGTAGAAATCTGGGATACATTAAAAATTTTGAAGAACTAAGATTTCCCAACATACCTTCAAAAATCATGTAAGAAAAATTAAATACTTGGTCTGTGCATAAACAGACAACAGCAGAGGCTATTGCCTTATTAAACTCATTCCAAGTACTTCGTTTAGGATAAATACAATGCTGAATAGTATGTACTAAGAATTTCCATTGTGGGGAGAGAAGACCCTTTTGAAACGTTACTATATTCAGTCTTCCCTCATAACCCATTTTGTTTAAAATTTCAGCAATGTATTCCTTAGGAAGAGTGAACATACCTGAATCGTCATGTAGTTGTAGATGGTGTCTGATCGATTGTTCTGTTACTGTGATGTGCTTTCCATCTACTTTTGATTTGATCATAGATATGGTTGTTCCTTCTGTTTGTTCAGCATTGGTCCAGAAATCCACCAAGTGCTGTTGATATGATTTTGGTTTTACAGTTAAAGCAAACTGTATATAAGAATTTCTCAAAAATTTGACTATCGGACGAAAATCTTTTGTGCCGTCGGGATTCTTTAGGAAGGCACACATATTGTGAAATTCTGAGTATTTGAGATCGGTTTGAACGTTCAAAGATTTTAGAGTTGCCATTGTTGTGGAATTTTGAGAAAAACAGGAATGAATGTTGTTACTGATGAAGGATTTTTGATCGTAAACTAGGGTTTATCGAGAGAATTTAGCAAATCGAAGTGAAGATAATGCTAAATTAATCGACTGCCGCCTTTTATATCTTTCGATTTAACCTGCAAAACGACTAAAATGTCCTTCGAATCATAACATAACGGTTATTTTCATGGGGGTTAGTTTCGTAATTGTGTTTCTGAAAGACCAGTAGTAAATGTGATATCAGTAGTAAAACGTCAGTAGTATCTACTAACATCAGTAGTGACTAAGGATTTTGACATCAGTAGTAACTATAGACATCAGTAGTAACCATTAACACACAAGACCAGTAGTATATGTGAATACCAGTAGTACTGACTGACCAGTAGTATTTATGTAAACCTAATACACACCAGTAGTATTTAACTACCAGTAGTATTTTGTGCACATGCCTACATACCAGTAATACAGATATACCAGTAGTAAAACACTTAAGTAAATAAATAATATTTTACAACAATAACTTTACACATGATTTTAAGTGAGATTTTAATTTATCAAAATCATTCCAATACTGCTAACCAAGAAGTTGAATCTTCCTACATCAAATGCTTTTGTAAAAAGATCTGCTAATTGATCATCAGTATGGATTTTAACTACTTTGATTAATTTCTTTTCATTACAATCTCTTATAAAGTGAAATCTTATTTCAATGTGTTTGGTTTTTGAGTGTTTTACTGGATTGTTCACAATACTAATAGCACTTTGATTATCAATAAAAATAGGAGTTTTAAGGATAGAGATACCAAAGTCTAGAAGCTGGTTTTGAATCCAGAGTACTTGAGCACAGCAAGCAGATGCAGCTACATACTCTGCTTCAGCAGTTGATGTTGATACATTTGTTTGCTTCTTACATTGCCATGACACCAGTCTTGATCCGAAGAATTGACATCCACCAGTAGTGGACTTTCTATCTTGACATTCACCTCCATAGTCACTATCTGTGTATGCTATGAGTTCAAAGGGTGAATCATGTGGATACCATAGACCTAGTGATGGTTTGCCTTTCAAGTATCTGAATATTCTTTTAACAGCCTGCAAGTGTAGTTCTTTGGGTCTTGCTTGATATCTTGCACACACACAGACACTATACATAATGTCAGGTCTTGATGCAGTTAAGTACATCAAAGAGCCTATCATTGATCTATATAAGTGTTCATCTACATCCTCCCCCTCAACATCAGGATGTAGGTGTTTGTGTGTTTCCATTGGTGTACTAGCACTTTTACTGTCTTTCAAATCAAACTTTTCCAAGATGTCTTTGACATATATTGATTGATTTATCAAAATACCATCTGTTCTTTGATTGACTTGGAGTCCAAGGAAGAAGTTCATTGGACCCATAGAGCTCATCTTGAATTTAATCTGCATCAGTTCTTCAAATTCTTTGCATAATAAATCATTGGTTGAACCAAAGATGATATCATCTACATAGATTTGTACCAGTAGTATATCATCTTTGACTTTCTTTGTAAACAAAGTTTTATCAATGGCTCATCTTTTAAAGTTGTTCTTCAATAGGTATGATGATAATGTGTCATACCATGCTTTTGGTGCCTGATGTAGGCCATACAGAGCTTTATCCAATTTGAACACATAATCATCATGTTTTGGATCTTCAAAACCTGGAGGTTGGCATACATAGACCTCTTCTTCAATCTTCCCATATAGGAATGCACTCTTCACATCCATTTGATATACTTTGAACTTCTTGAAAGAAGCATATGCTAGAAATATTCTTATGGCTTCAATTCTAGCAACAGGAGCATATACTTCATCATAGTCTATTCCTTCTTCTTGAGTGTATCCTTGGGCTACAAGTCTGGCTTTGTTCTTGATCACTATACCTCTTTCATCTTTCTTGTTTCTGAAGATCCATCTTGTTCCAATGGCTCTTTTTCCTTTGGGTAGAGGTACAAGTGTCCAAACAGCTTGTAACTTAAATTGAAGGAGTTCCTCTTGCATTGCCTCAATCCAGTTTGAGTCCTTCATTGCTTGTTGGATCTTCTTTGGTTCATCCTGAGACAAAAAGCATTCAAACATACACTCATTAGCAATTAGACTTATGTTACACATGTTTGCAGTTAAGCTTTTATTTAATTTGCTTCTTGTTTGTAGTGGTGAGTTAACATCACTTAGAACAAGGTCTAATGGATGGTTCTTCTGAGTCCTTGTGGTTGTAGCTTTATCAACCACTAGTTGATTTTCAAGATTGGACTCATTTGTCTCAGGTAGTTGTTCTTCTAGAGATCCTTCATTGTCATTCATGTTTGGTTCATCATCATCTTGGTCAGAGTTACTACTGCTATTATCTTCATTGAGATCAGTAGTATTGTTGTTGATACTGGTATCAGTAGTATCTTGAGAATCTAGGTTATTGTTGGGACCAGTAGTATTTTGAGTACTATTACTGGCATCAGTAGTATTTGAATTACTACTGTCCTCATTCTCAGAGTTACTACTGGTTCCAGAATTTGAGTTGTTACTGTCCTCAGTATTAACTATGGGAGCAGTATTAACTACTATGTATCTCATTTCCTCTTGACCAGTATTAAGAGATGATGTTCCTTCCTTTTGATAGTGACAATTTGAATTACCTGCATTGAAATTCATGTTAGAATTAAAGGATTTGGTTAGATTGTCTATGTCAAATAGCCAATCTGGACCATTTCCTTGTTCATTAGGTATATTTTCATTAAAGGATACATTGATGCTTTCTTCAATTATCCTTAGTCTTTTGTTGAATACTCTGTATGATTTGCTTTGAGTAGAGTATCCCACAAAGATTCCATCATCAGATTTGCAGTCAAACTTACCAATTTGTTCTCTTGTAATCAAAATAGTACAAGGACAACCAAATGATTTTAGAAAACTTATGGAAGGTTTTCTTTTATTAAAAAGTTCATATGGTGTTTTAAAATGTGGCTTCACTATTAATACTCTGTTTTGAACATAACAAGCAGTATTAACAGCTTCTGCCCAAAAAGTAATTGGTAATTTTGAGTCTGCAAGCATTGATCTTGCTGCTTCAATGATGGTTCTATTTCTTCTTTCAGCTACACCATTTTGTTGAGGAGTTCTGGGTGAGCTGTATTGCCTGTCAATACCCTTAAGATCACAAAAGTTAATTAAGTTAGCATTTTTAAATTCTATGCCATTATCACATCTTATGGCTTTAACTTTTTGATCAGATGTGTTCTCCAGTTTGACAATTAAGTTCTTTATGAGTTCACTTGTTTCATCCTTTGTCCTGAGAAAGAAAACCCATGTATATCTGGAAAAGTCATCAGTAATAACAAGACAATATTGTTTATTTCCAATACTCATTACATTTGTAGGTCCAAATAGGTCCATATGTAGGAGTTGTAAAGGAACAGAAATAGAATTCACGGATTTGGACTTATGAGAAGTTTTATGTTGTTTACCTTTTAGGCATGCAACACAATGATGATCACACATGAATTGTTTTTGAGGTAGTCCAATGACCAAATTTCTCTTTACTAAATTGTTCATGTTTTTGAAATTTGTGTGACACATCCTTCTATGCCATAGTTCTGATTCAGTGGTGTTTGCCTTGGATATAAAACAGTTGACCTCATTTGAAGAAATGAGTTCTCCCCCTATATCCAGGCAATACACATTGTTTCTCCTTGGAGTTCTTAAAACAACATATTTTTCATTTAAAATAAAGTCAGGAGAAAGAATGATGCACTCAATGTCTGTGAAAAGAATTTTATTCTTTTTATCACACACTTGAGACACACTGACAAGATTGTATTTTAGTTCAGCTACATAAAATACATCATCAAAGGTAATTTTGCCATTAGTAACAGTACCTTTACCTGTAATCTTACCTCCCTGTGGATTCTCACCAAATGCCACATATCCTCCATCAAATGACTTGAAATCTTTAAGAATTTGCAGATTCCCAGTCATGTGCCTTGAGCATCCACTATCAATATGCCATGTTCTTCCTTCTTCTGGGATCTGAATGCTCTGCACAAGTGAGTAAAGGATTAGTTAAGTTTGGGAACCCAAGCTTTATATGTCTTGGGTTCATCCTTTGAGAAATAAGCTTTTGAGGATTTAACTTTAAACATTTTTGGTACCCACACTTGTTTAGTACTGGCGTTTAGTTTTACTACTGCCCTTTTAAAAGTGTTACTGGTGTTTGAGTTTTCTACTGATCTTGGTTTATACCCATGATGTTTAGCTTTTGAATGCTTTACTACTGATGGACCAGTAGTATTTGGGTACTTACCATGTTTAGAATGACCAGTAGTGTTTTTAGGGTTGACACCAGTAGTATTTTTGAAAGTTGGTTTGGGAGCAGTAGTATTTTTGTAATTAGGGTTTTTACCAGTAGTGTTCTTGTACTGGTACCATACAGCATTATACTTAGAGTTAACACCAGTAGTAAAATTGTTAAAGTTTTTACTGGTGTTGGAAAATTTTGAATATTGTTTATTTTGATTTGATTTTTCATTGTTTTTTAAGTAATTGCTGTTTCTTGGGCTTCCAACTCTTCTGTGTTGCACAAATCTTGGTGCACTTCTTCCAAATCTTGGTGTTTCAGCAATTGGAGTTTTATTTTTATTTACTACTGAATGACCAGTAGTATCTTTTAATTTTTGAGTTTTTGCATTTTCTTTAAAAATTTTAAATTCCTTTAACTCTTTGCAGTTTATTGGATTGAAGTGACAATCCTTTGCTAAATGGTTCATTTTGTTGCATATAACACATCTTAATTTCTTATTTTTAGCACCTTCAGGTATTCTTTGATCTAAGAATTGTTTTTTGTTTCTTTCATTTCCCCTTGTTAAACTTTTTGGTACATTTTCTGCATTATATTTGGGAGATTCATTTGGACTTTGTGCTGTGTGAAAACTTGTATCAATTGATTTTGGTGATTCAGTTTGAGAGATTGTAAATTCAATTGATTGATCATCATCAGAAGAAGAATCATTTGATTCAGATTTTTCATTATGTGATTCAGTTTGATTTTCAGTTTTTAATTCATTAATGATTCTTTCTGAACTGTTTTTAAGTGGAGGAATGAATTTATATGGAGGTGGTACAGCATGATATCCCACCCCATGAACAACTTTTTCTGTAGTTTGATTATTAGTTAATTCATCAAGAATTTTAGTGCTTCTTTCAAACTTTTTAATTGTTAATTTATTTTGTTCAATTTCAAGCTGACATTCTTCTAATTTACTTGTTAGTTCTTTATTTTTTGTTTCATAAAACTCTTTCTCATCCACAGCCTGAAGCAATTCTTCCTTTATCCTTTGATCAATCATCTGGTACACCTTTATTTGATGTTCTTGATCAGCAATCACACTATCAAACTCATGATTTCTTCTGACTGCTTTTGCTAAATCTTCATTCAATTTAGTGTTTTCTTTTTCTAGGTTTTTAATAATTTTAGCACATTCAGGAGTACAAGGTTTAGGTTTTACCTCAGTTTTGTTGTCAGTAAAGGCCATGAGAGCTTGATTTTGAGCATGCTCTTCTGCTTGGAAGCTCCAATCATAGCCTTGTCCTTGTTGTGAAACAAGAGCAGTTGATTTTGATCTTTTGTCTGGCTGAGGACATTCTTTTGCAAAGTGACCAAGGTTGTTACAGTTGTAACATTTGACTTTAGTTTTGTCAAATCCTGCTTTGTCACCTTTGTTGAAGTTGAGGCTTGTCCTACCAGTCCTCTTTAAGAATCTTTTGGTCCTTAGGCTCAGCATAGCCATCTGCCATTTAAGATCCATCTCCTCAAGATCATCTGGATTCAATTGTTCCAAGTCATCACTAATCAGTGCAGTATGCACATGACTAGTGAAGAAGGATTCTCTTGCAGTATCCTCAGAATCTGCAGCTTTTCCTGTGACGGTTTCCTGACCTTGACCTGTACTAGAGACAAATGCAGCATTATTAGAAGAAATAGAAGGGTTCTTTTGATTTACCTCAGTTTCAAATACTCTGAGATCATTATAGAGTTCATCCAACTCTTTTTCTTCTAGTGCATCTCTCTGTCTATATACCACTGTGTACATGGCTCATTCTTCACTAAGAGACCTTAGGAACTTCATGTTGACATCTTCTTGATCCATCTTAACCCCAACCTGGTTAAGTTCACCAATTAACTTGTTGAATCTATCAAACACTTGAGTGAGTGTTTCATTGGGTTTTCCTTTGAAATTTTCAAAGTCTTGTTTGAGAACAGACTTCATGTTCCTTTTGGTGCTTTTGGTCCCAACGAATCTCTTCTCCAGTGCTTCCCAAAGTACCTTTGCATTATCATACTCAACGAATAGATGTTGATAGTCGTTAGGAATGGCCAGTAGGAGAGTGCTTAGAGTTTTAAGTTCGATTCCCTTGTCTTTCTTCTCCTTCTCACACTTAAGTTTGTCTGCCTCAGTTGCAGAGCTGCTTGCTTGACCAGGACCAGTTTTGTTTCCTTCAAGGACAACTTCCCACATGGAATAATCTGTAATAAGCATGTATTGCTTAATACGATTCTTCCACATCCCAAAGTTATTGGGAGTGAGTATAGGGATTTTATTGGCCTGAGTGCTTTCATTGTTATCCGTCATGATTAACAATGTGTGTGTTTTAAAGATTAAAACTTTTTATTGTTCTTAACAAATAGTAGATCTAGAACCAATAAGCTCTGATACCACTTGTCAGGATCGATTAACTATAGAGAAGTTAATTAACACCTTAGATCTAATTGACTATAGAAGTTGCAGCGGATCAACACTATATCAATGTAATTAAGAACAATGAACTGTAAACAATATACGAAAATATTAAGAACACAGTTTCACAAAAAGCTTCAATGTATATTATCAAGTTAACAATACACACGTACGTTTACAATTCGTAAGGAACTATTTATAATAGTCCTTGAAGCTAAACTATTTACCCTAGTTATTCTAGGACTTTGATTTACATCGAAATATAAAGATATACATTGATTTACATTCTATAACTATCTCTACGAAGATCTCGGACTTGATATGCTTCCAAAACGCGTATCAGTAATATTCTGCAATCACCAGTAGTAAATAAGTAACGTCAGTAGTGAACTTGATGACCAGTAGTAAGTCCATTATCATCGTCAGTAGTAACTACTATTGATCAGTAGTATCTTCGATAAGCTTGATCAGTAGTAACTTTAGTTATAGTCTTCACCAGTATCGACTTCATCAGTAGTAACATGTTCTGCCCCATCAGTACTAAGTATGATCAGTACTAACTGCAGCATCAGTAATAAGTTGATCTGTGTTTTGCTCCAACAATTAATTAATGCTAATTGTAACAATTTACTAAAAATCTTGATTTCGGGCAATATACTTCCGAACGAATTTTATAAAATTGCAGTCATGCCACGTTTACCATAACAAGAATAGCAAGTTTCTTACACACATAAAAGACAAATTAGAACTAAATCATATACACTAACAAAAGTACAAACCGCAATAACTTAGATACATTTCCATATACTTATTCCTTTACAAATAAGGGAGCATGTGTATACAACTACATAATAACAGAGTTGCTACACTCTTCCATAAAGAAAATGGTGTATTTTGGAAATGTAATAAATCTACACGAACTTAAATAATTTCAATTCTCGGAAACCAACAACAATGCTACAAAAACAAACGATTATTTCCTTTTGTGCGTAAATAATATTTAACATTGTCTACCTCGGCGGCAATTGAGTACACCCGCACCGGAGGTTAGAGTAGCCACAGCCGAAGACGATTTGGCACTTAAACTCGACGCCTTTGCATAATTAGATGCAGCCCCTGCACCTGATTGCCTAAAATACGCACCATTTAACATTAAGTCTCCATCTGATCTCCAATTCCAATGCCTCCACATACCATTTGTTACAACTCTTTTTGTCACCTGTTTATAACACAACTAACTAGTTCATGTTCATATTATGTAATCGGTTTTTTTTATTAATATGAGTGAATGAATTACCTCTTTGGCATTAGGGTTAGCAGGAGCGAGGAATCGGTTTCCTTGGCTGTTAATTGTTGGGTTTGCACTCCCACCGATAGCGTACATTTCCCAATGTGTGTAGTCGTTATTTACAACGTGGAAATACCCATGCCTACACCTGTTTATACAATTAAGTAATTTCAATATTTTATTAATCGAGTTTAGTTTATAATTAGTACTAATTTTGTTCGTTAGGGTTTTATGTACCTTGGCATTCTTTGAACAAGACCCTCGCCGAAATGGTTGTATGCAACCGTCACTTGCATGAACTTGTCTCGAGTGTACGAGTCACTATGACCAAGTAACATCACCTGCGAGCCCGAACAAGAAATTAAATAAGAATTTTCTATTAATGAAAATGGGTGAAATTGTTTAAAGTTTAAAAAAATACCTCATTATGGTGGGTGAACAGATTATTAGAGATCGTGATAGCGGTAGAACCCATAATGGCATCAATTAATCCATCAGCGCACTTGGATAAAGTGTTATGATCGATCCAAATATGGCTCGATCCAAAGATCGAAATACCATCACCATCCGCCATGGTTCTATAACCATAATGAGACGGCGAGCTTCTAACCATCGCATTACCAGTCGGCTTACAATGATGAATATGCAAACCATGTATAATAATATTCGTAACATATTGAATCGTTATGCAACCGCCGTTTGCAATATGAACATTAACTCCACGGGCATCGATTGTTTTGAAACTATTCATGATTAGTTCTTGTTTCAAGGTTATAACCATGTCTCTTTTGAAAACAATCCACAAAGGCTTGTCTTGGATTACTGCGTGTCTTAGGGTTCCTGGTTTAGGGTTTACAGCATCATCGTCGTTAGGGTTTGATACGACGTAGTAATGGCCGTCTCGGCCCCCGACGGCGTTCCGGCCAAATCCGATGGCGCATCCCGCCAGCCTCTTACGGTGGCGTTGCCAGCTGTGGTCACACCGCCAACAGTCGTCGATTGGGTTTCCGGTGCCACATGAAAAGTAACCTAATTTTCTTCTCTCTGTGCTATTCCGAATGCTCCTGTATATTTTTCAAACACCTAAATGTTACGAGTCAAAATGGTCATTTTATGTGCATGCCATAATGTGTCAATTTAGAGACCCGTTGAATCATTCAGCGTTTAATATTTTGTTCCTATCAAACAGCAGCTAAGACTCCAAAAAACTATAGCTTTATAAAATAAAATGACGTTTTTGAATGATTAATTAGGACATAAGAAGCATTTGAATAGATTTTTTGCGATATTGGTCTTCGACTTGTTCCATTTTTTTGTAAATGGTGCATAGGGATGAAAATAATTGGTGGATATAACGTCGGTGGTGTGAAATGTTTAAGCATAAATTGAAAAGGTGGTGATATTAAATAAGAACATGGAAATGACGAGTTTCTACCTAATAAAAATGACCCACGAGATTTTGCAGTGATGTGAAGACCAGATCTACTATTTCTTCACTAATGGGCCCATTTTGTGGGACCGGGTCAAACCGGCGGGGGAATGGCGTTTTGCTATTAAATTTAATGTACATGCTTTCAGATTCAAGATTGTTGGGGAAATTATGGTGATCAAATATTTGTATCTTTGGTTGTAAAATCTTTCTAGATAAAATGATTGACAAGTAATGTCATTTTTTATTTGGATATTTATATTAATCAAATAGATACTAAAAATAGATAAAAATATCTAATTTTTTTTAACGGCAAAAGGAGAAAAGAATAGGGAGTTTCGGCAATGTCATAACTCCCACCCAAACGATATATATCATTATTGAGTCATAGTTTTGAGGAAAACATACGGACTGTTAACTGTATAAATTTTGATTTGATTGTACAATGTTGTAAAATTTATCATTATTGAGTCATAACTTACATGTTTTCTTACCAATATAACTAATTTTCACAACTATGTGTCGGTAAGTAAGAAATAATTTGGACATTGCTTGTTTGCTTATATGTAGGGCATTAATTACTGACACGAAATAATGTATATGGGTTAAGGTCAACTTTGGATACAATATATTTGTATTATTTGCAATTACCATCCTACTTTTATAGACAAGACACGAATTACTAGTCCTATTTTTATGTTCATAAACCTAAAAGTGACTATGATCGATTAAGATTCATGACATCCTTTATGTTTTGGTTAAATTCGGTGTTCAGTTTCGGTTTAAATCTTTAGGCTTGAAGAGAAACTTAATCTTAAAAAAGTGGACCAACTATGTGAATCACCTACTTTAGTCACGTGAAGTAACAACTGAAGATAACACTAACCCAACAAAGCAAATTACAATTTGGTGTGTTATGATTAAATAGACATCCAACAGGACCAACAAGATATAGTTTGTTTTGGTGTATTATAAATACATGATTATGGTAAATCATCGGTAAATTGGTAAAATTGCAATAGTATAAGAGCATGGAAACAAGAGCTTAGGTGTTTTCCAAAAATGACATATTTTTATGATCTTGTAACATGGGAAATTTGATAATTTGAAGGGATATAATATCATGGGTTGTTTGGGAAAGTTTACTTAAGCGGTTTTTAAGCTTATTAATTAGCTTATACGGAGTACAAGCTTAAATTTGTAATCTTATTTAAAGCTTATATAAATAATAAGTTTAAAAGCCGCTTAAATAAATTTCCCCAAACATGCGTAGAATCACAACTTTATATGTTTAAGCAAATAATATAATAGAAAAGAAAGTAAAAAACAAGGAAAGAATAGACTCACATGTCAACCATGGAAGCCACCATTTCGGGGTCATCAACCGCATTATCATTCTTCTCGGCGACAATGTTTTCGTATGTCCTGAATTTGAAACTTAGGTCAATCTCTAAATCATAAATAAATAATTATACACATGTTCTAATAATAATAGCTATAATGGTTGCCTTTCTTTAAGCCAGTCTTTTATGCTTAAATTGTGGTTTTTAACCATGAATTATCAATCACCATGATTCATAAATTTTAAGAAATATCACCTCATTTTACACGTAGAAAATACCTTTAGGATTATCAAAGACTATTTATACAAAAGTTGATTCATATAAAAGTGTTCACTGTCTGATATCCAAATTACCTAAATAAAATGTACACTACATGACTATTGTTTTTAAAAATATTATGTGTATCTTTGTAAAATCACTTGTTACTAATATAAATTAAAATAGTAATAACAATTTGAGCTGAAAAATAGTAATGATCCACACAAATTTGTAATAGTTACAAGTGCTATCTATCTCTAACGAAAATATAGGATAAAATTGACTAACCTATTCGTAATAGTTGAGTTGCTAACGAAGCTCTGCAACCCATGTTTCTCGTCTTCCCTGAAATAAAGAAATAGTTTTTTCGGAGCTATCAGATCCATAAACTAACGAATGATAACTTGAATTGGATAAATTAAATCCAGAGAAACAAAACAAAATTCGCATTGCATCGAAATACCTCGAAATTGCGTCGACTGAAGTGGCAATCTCAAGAACTATCAATGAGCAGAGCGCGAAATGTTTTAGCGACACCGCCATTGTCGCTCGAATTCCGAAGAAACGAAGTCACGGTCTCTCTCAGTTTACGTAATTCGGTCACTTTCTCTCTCTGGTTTATTCGATTTGTAGAAAAAGAAAATGGAAACAGAGAGTTCTATAAATATGGAGAGGGAAACGGGGAGTTTCGTTAATTTCCTCTAAACCTTGGTTAGGTTTTCTCTCACTATTTATTTAACCCGTTTACGAAATATTTGAAACTATAATTAAGGATTTGCTAACAATTATTATTACAATTTATTATCTAAATTTTCTTTAACGATTTTTATTTTATTGTTAAAGAAAACATTATTTTTTATAACATCTGATCACATATTAAGTTTTTGTTTAATTAAATATATAATCACATTTGATGTTTTCATCATATAATCACATTTAATTACCATATAATGTTGTTTTAAAAAATATATTTTTTTATGAGAGTGTAATGTCAATAATACATTTCTATGTATACAACATGTGATAAATTTTAATCATTAATTAGTATTGATCATGACGCGACAATGTTTGAGGTTTGATCATGTTGTCACACCATGATTCAAAGTGTGGGCATAAGGCTTGCGTATGCTGATGACCAACTTGGCTCACATTTACCCGTAATAAGTTATGTTTTGTAAACGTGTCACTTTATTAAAGTGGATAGTTAGTGGAGGTTGTGTTCCATATTTTTGCCAAATTAGGTAACTTTTGAAGTGTATTACTTATTTTAAAACACCCGTAGATGAAAAGTGTATCACTTATACAGTATATATAATTATAATTTATGTACAAACTTATCATTTACGTCATGTTTTAAGAAACATCATAACTAACTTCGATATGAATTTTAAATCTTGAAGCTTGACCATATCATTACTACATGACCTTATATTATTTATCTAACGGTAAGCTGCCAAGGGGGAGTAATGCGTCTTTTATTACTCTTATTCCGAAAGTGAAAAACCCTACTTTGGTTAAAGATTACCGTCCTATATCTTTAATTGGGTTGCAATACAAAATTATATCTAAACTTTTGGCGTTATGATTGGCCAAAGTCATGGAAAAATTAATTAGTGTTGAACAATCGGCTTTCTTAAAAGGGAGGCAAATTTTAGACGGCCCGTTGATGTTAAGTGAGATTATTGATTGGTATAAATTAAAAAAGAAAAAATTACTTGTGTTCAAAGTAGACTTTGAAAAAGCGTATGATTCAGTTAGTTGTGATTACCTTGAATTTATTATGAGTAAAATTGGTTTTGGGGTGAAATGGAGAAGATGGATCCAAGAATGTGTGTCGTCGGCTACGTTATCCATTCTTGTAAATGGTACTCCTACAAATGAATTTTCTTGTTACGGGGACTTCGTCAAGGAATCCATTATCGCCTTTTTTTATTTATTTTGGCATTTATTTATTTTGGCAATGGAAGGGTTGCATATATTAATCAATCAAGCGGTAGATGCGAACCGTATTACGGGAGCTACTATTGGGTTTTCAAATCTTAAGTTATCACATTTTTTTTATGCAGATGATGTCATTTTTGTTTCAGATTGGAAGGAATCAGATTTAAATGGCATTATTCAAACACTGCATGAGTTTTTTGTTTTTCGGGTCTTAAGATTAATGTAAGCAAATCTCATTTATATGGTGTTGGGGTGGCTGCGAGCCGGGATCGTTACCTTTTACGTACTTGGGTCTTTCCATGGCTGATAATATGGCAAAAGAAAAAAGTTGGGATTGTATAATTGAAAAATTCCGTAAGAGATTATCAACATGGAAGGCAAAAATGTTATCGATACGTGGTAGATTGACTTTAGTCAAATCAGTTCTTGGTAGTTTGGGCATATATTGGATGTCATTATTTCGGGCTTCGGCAAAAGTTTTCAAAAAAATGGAACAAATCCGGTCAAAATTTTTTAGGGGATGCGAAGGTGATGAGAAGAAAATGTCTTGGATTTCATGGAAAAATACATTAGCTTCAAAGGATAGAGGGGGGCTTGATATTGCTAGTATTGATGCACTAAACTTGTCTCTTATGGTAAAGTGGAGATGGCGTTTTTATAATGATACGAGTTCCTTATGGTGTCAAGTTATCAAGGCAATTCATGGGTTAGATGGGGGTATAAAAACGAGATCAAATCAAAACCGAAAAAAAGGTATTTGGTCCCGTATTATTGAAGTTATGAATATGTTACATGATAAACAAATTATTCAGTATAACTCAATATCATATGACATTGTGAATGGTGACAAAGTAAAATTATGGCTCGAACAGTGGGTTGATACTCAACCATTACGAACCAAATTCAATCGCCTCTTCCGGCTTGAGTCGAATTTGGAATGCCTGATTAAGGATTGGTGGAGCGAGGGACGGTGGAATTGGTCCTGGAGACGGACCATTCGGGGAGGTAGAGAGCAGCAGGAGCTTGATGAATTGCTCCTTGCGATATCAGGCTATACTTTACGGGATGGTCAAGACAAAGTTTGTTGGAGGTTGGCTAATCAGCTTGAGTTCTCGGTGGCAAATACATTGATAACATCCTCCATCCGGGGATTGATTCGGAAACGATTTGGTGTAAAAATATCCCAATAACAATAAATGTGTTCATTTGGAGGTTGAGGTTAGATAGACTTCCGACCCGGTTTAATTTGTCGCGTCGTGGGTTAGAGATTGACACAATAATGTGCCCTATTTGCCGAAATGGAGTAGAAACGGTGGAGCATATCTTCTTTAAATGTGATGAATTGAAATCGATTTGGCGATATATTTGTAGGTGGTGTCAGGTACGTACGTTTGAAGGTACCACATTTAATGACTGGTGTAATTTTTGTGATCAAGTTACAGTATCTAAAGTTGAAAGATTAAAGCTAAACGTGATCGGAAGTACAGCGTGTTGGTGGATTTGGCGATATTGGAATTCCCTCTTGTTTGATGGTGATAATATTAGAAAACAAGATATTATTGATTTTTTTGTTTTTTATGCGTTTGTTTGGTTAACTCAAAGAAATCCAAAATGTGTGATTTCTTGGGTTGATTGGCTTAGAAAACCTTTATTGTAATTGCTAGTATCTTGCTAGCTTTCGTTGTTTAATATAAGTGTTTTGGGGGTGTTCGGGTGGGTGATGGAATGCCGAAGCTCGATCCGTTGCCTCATTTTTGCTGTTAAAAAAAAATTATTTATCTAACGGTTTAATTGACAATATCAATGGACGTCAAACATTATTGACCCTATCTTAAAATCATGGATTTTGGAGGGAAGTTTCTCACGTGTAGGTTGCGTCGGCGAGTCACGTGCCATATGATCTAACAATTTTCAACGACTTTCAACGTTTTTAAACGAGAGATTTAAGTTTACCATTTATGATTTCACGCGACAACCTTTTTTCCTTGCCAGCGGATATTATTTTCCTCCACAAAACAGGATTCTATCCACAAAATGTATATGCGTCTACATTTTTATGTTATTTATCATCTGATAAAATTATAAATATGAATCAAGATTACTTTCATTTCTTTGTGGTAATGTTTTTCTAAAATGGTAT
This sequence comes from Calendula officinalis, assembly GCA_963853835.1. Taxonomy (NCBI): domain Eukaryota; kingdom Viridiplantae; phylum Streptophyta; class Magnoliopsida; order Asterales; family Asteraceae; genus Calendula; species Calendula officinalis. Next base: position 81,088,438 of record OY970820.1, on the reverse strand, counting down.
TCTCGTTATAATGACTCTCCGAAGTGTAGAGATCTTGCTTATAATGTGTGTGACTTAACCAGCTATGTGTCATTTTCAATTTTTTACATGGTCATCTCGTAAATGTTTATAAAGAGTGGTTCGAGCCTATTTTCAAATATTCCTCTAGTCATTTAATAAATGTTTACTCATAAAGAGATCAAACTCATAAATTTTATCATTTCTTTACAGTATTGTATATTCACTTATTCGCATAGCCAATTATCCATTTACACTATTTAAAATTAACTTTAAGGGTGAGGGATGTTTTATTTAGTACACACAATTGTTATTAACCAATCAATAAATGCAAACAAAATTAATACTTCCTCCGTATCAAAATAAGTGACATAAATTGGCTTACACGTTTTTTGAGGTAAAAGATTAAAGTAGAGGTTAAAATATATTAAAGTACATAGTTAGTGGAGAATGGGTCCCACTTTTCTTGAATAAGGTGATATTAATGAGTTTTAAAAGTAAAAGTAAGGGTATAAGGGTAATTTCACTTTATTAAAATGGATAGTTAGTGAGTATAGGTCCCACTACTTTTACCAAATAAGGAAAGTTTTTAAAGTGTGTCACTTATTTTGATACACCCTAAAATGGAAAGTGTGCCACTTATTTTGATACGGAGGAAGTATGATAACTTTATTGAGCATTTTAATATGAATAAAACAACTAATTAAAGTTCAAGAGGTGGCCTAAAATATATACGAAGTACAAGAGATTAAAATAAGGATGATTAAAATAAAATAAAATAACCTAAAGTTTGTAACTTAGTGGTAAAGATGTAAGATGTAAGATGTTATCCATAACATATAGGTCATGGGGTTCAAGTTTCATCGTTGACAAATGAAGTAAATTAGGTGGCGTTAAATAAAAAAACTAAAATAAAGTTAAATATTACTAACCAATCAATAAATGCAAAAAAAATAAAATTGATGTGATAATTTATTGAGCACTATTTGAAAATGGGGTTTTCTAACATATGCCCCCTAGGCATATGTTTAGAAGCATTAAATAACATCAACTTTCCTTTAAAACTTAAAAAATCATTTAATACATCTCTTATAAATGTAACTCATGGACTACATTAATGTATAATAAGACTTTATTAGAAAATTTTGAATGAATTAATGCTCCTAAACAGTTAGAAAAACCCTTTGAAAAAATCAATAAAAATATCATATATGGTTTATTTATAAATCGATTTGTAAAGAGAGAACCAATGGACAAAGTAAAAGTTGCTATCGTTTAGTACATGGTTAATGATGGGGAAAAAATCAAACAAAAAAGTGAGCATTTTGTTTGACAAAAAAGGGGTATTAAACTATTAAATATAGTCGATGTTGATTCCAACTTGAAGAAAAAGTTAATGTAGAAAATCTTTATAAAATAATGGGATCTAGGGGTGGCAATTTCTGACCCGACACGAAACCCGAACTGAAACCGACACGAAAATAAACAGCTTTGGGTTGAGGTAAAAATTAATTGGGTCAGTCTCGGGTTGAGTCAGCTGACCCGTTTATTAAACAGGTTAGGTTCGGGTCAATGATAATTTAAGTGGGTCGACCCGCCAACCCGTTTAGTTATTAAAATATATTTTAAAAAATATATATATTTATACTTAATTTATAGTTACTAGTTAAAACGTAATTAATAGTTAGATAAAAATTAAAAATGTTACTTAGTGATTTGGTGTTTAGTATTTTGTTATAAATTTGTGTAATAATAACAACATTTTGACTTGTTTGAACCGTTTAACTTGTTTGACCTGATAACCTGCTTAACCCTTTTAATTAAATGGGTTAGGTTTGGGTTGAAGTTAAACAGGTTAGGGTTGAGATATCTGACCCGTTTATATAAACAGGTCGGTTTCGGGTTGAACGTTTCTGACCTGCCAACCCGCGAACCCGAACCCGTCAACCTGAACCCGACCTGAATTGCCACCCCTAATGGGACCTACTTAACCCCATTCTCTCCCAATCATTCACGTGCCACCCATTCCGACGGTGATTAAGGAAGGGGGGAGTCCGGTGTTTTACAGTCGACCTTCTATTTCTCCTTTGGTTTATAAAATTTTGGTTTTGAAAATAAAATTTAGCAAAACAATGTAATGTAATATCAAATTAAGGTAAGGCATATTGAAATTTCTTGATTATTACACTTTTTTGCTAGTTATAAGTATAACATACATATATCTTGTGTTTTTCATGAACTAACGTGATTTCATACAAAATAATAACATTCCCAAATTGAACTTGTATACATTTTTAAATAAGTATTTCTATTTATAATGGCTTTTTTGAGTGATCGATTTTTCTTGTGATGTATGAAATTTAACTATTTTCGTGGCTGTTTAGTTTATCATCATCATCTAATAAATATTTATATAAAATGAATGAATCAAACTCACAACCTTTAGGAAATCATTTCAAACGTTTTTAAGAGTAGATTATCACAAAATATTCAAATCTGAACTTGTATACCTCATCGATAATTGGTGGCTGGCTAGATTGTATTTTAATTTCTTTTTAATAAACCGTGGTATCGAATTTTTATATATTTAAGTAAGTTGTATTTTATTTAAAAGGGTGTTTTCACATGGCTAAGCTACCAATGGCCTACTAATCAGCCATGTAACGTACTTAATCATGCCTACCAACTTATTTTGTGTGTAAATATTTAATGGATTAAAATACATTCTTTGTCATCGGGATTTGCAAAAGTTACCAATATATTTTTCACGATATGTCATATTTATCAAAATTATTGAATGTTTTTACTGTTTAGTTACGATTTTTTCTCTCCAACTTAAATCTCGTTAACAAATGGCTGCTAAACCCTATAGGTGAATCCTAAATGGACAATTTTGTCTATTCAACGATACCAACAAATCCTTTAATTTGAATAGTCTAATTCTAGCACCAACTTAATGGTTTGCTTCAACTTTTTACATATTAATCATTAAGATATTAATCAGTCATATACTACTAAATAACACCTAAATTTTACTTTCAACAACAGAAGTCACTTAGGACAAAGGCACGGAATAACTTGCCCATACCATATGGTCTTAGTGACTTCTAACATATCAGTTTACCAAATTAGTTTAGTCTCAAAATCATTTAATTATATTATGATTTTAATGTAATTGTCACAAAATATGAGTAACATTGATTTTAAATGCACAGTATTAATATTTTTATTCCTATCTAATATAAATAATTTATTGATAATGAAATACTTTTACGATATAAAAATTTCATAACATCACATAAAAGTTGTATACCAAAGTACCAAACGGCTTATAGCCCAGTAGTATCCGGTGTTTATGATATCTCGTATGGTTGTGAGTTCAAATCCTGACATTGATAAAATAGTATATAATTAGGGGGATGTGTTAGTTGTTAAAAAAACAAAACAATGTATTATTAGTTAACCAACCGAGCCCGCATATTCAGGACTGGTTTAATTAATTTTTACGCCTTCTGCAAAATATGAAATAGGGGGTCCACCGAAGCTAAAACGTTTACTTCCAAATAACTAAGAACGTTATACCAAATTAAAACTACCGCCCTAATTCCCAAATTATATTAGGTGTCGTTCAAAAAAGATACCCAAATTTTGTCTATTGTTTTTTCTTTTAGATCTTTAGTTCGTTCATTTTTAATATTTCATCGGACTTAAATTAATTTAAGTTAACATATACATAAGCTAAAACTTTAATATGAACTCTTTATTTGTAGGCTCTGGACAGCTGCCCTGGTGGTTCATGTCAAGACCTACCCTGCACATATTCAAATCTGATGTGACATGCATACGAACCAAATAAAGTCATCCTTATAGGAGATTAAGACGATTCACAAGAGGAATTAATTACATGGAATTAAATTTGAAACATTCTTTTATAAGACGATTTGGTGTGGTTGTTGAACCAACTCGTGAAAGGTTAAGGTGTATTATTGTTGTTTGATTTTGATGACTCGATAATGGGCACTAAGTTTAGGGTTAACAAGTGTTCAAAAATGGTGGTCATTGTATGAAGTGAGATCAAGTTGGGTTCATTTTCACTACCCATAAAACCTTGCCAAATTATCTAATTCCACAAAATATAATCTTTTGACTAGGGTCAAAATTCAAGCACAGTTCATTTAAGTGGCAAAAAAAAAAAAATACTGACATCGGAAAGGGAAATAAAATTTAAAACTTAAAAGTCAACTCACCCATTTCACATTTTCTCTCAATTAAAAAAACAATATAAATAATGGTGTCTTTCGACACTTGCTTTTAAGGAAAAACTATGTCATCTAATTTGCCACATGTTCAATTTTTATTTTTATTTTGCTTAATTAGCTACATAACTAAAATTTAACTTCACGATTCCGACAATGTAAATGATATCTTCTGTTAGCTACTTAGCTTGTGACGCACGCCTTAATTCAACATCTAAGATTATTCTGCATTCATTTTTGTGTGGAGTAGTTTGAACGTTATGCCAATTTTGTAACAATACAAATTTCAGGGACAAGATGCTTCAAAAGGATTTAGTGGATCAAATTGTTGATATTTCATTTGTTATGGTATTCTTATGGTTTCTTGGTCTAATTGGATCATAAACCTTTACCTATATTTTGTATTTAATTTTGCTACTTTTTTGTTAATTTTTATATAATCCAGCAGTTTGAAAAGATATATATACTTCTAATCCGAGATGAACGAACTTATAGTGCAAATTTTAAGCTAATAATTTATATATCCTAGTACAAGAAATGAAAATTTTGAGGAGTACCAGTAAAGTATTATATGTTGCAAAATTGTTCATCTATAGTTCGAGTTTCCACATTCTTTTTATTCTCTTGATGGATATCTTTTACTTTCTGTTCCACCTTCTTATTTCAATAAAATTAAGGAAAATGTTAAATATTGCTCTAAGGGTAATAATTAAGCTTAAAAAAGTTGTAAATTAACTAATAAAAAACACCCCATGAATTTTATTAACTACCTTTAAGTAGTTTTGCTTATTTAATTGTACATTAACCATTTAAATTATTCTTAAATATTGTTTTTAGGACCATGGTTAGAAAACCCCTACAAATTAATCATGTAAATATTATAAAAATACGGAAATGGCCATGCTCTAGCGACATGTCTAGCTTCTATGACACGTGTTTGTTGTTGTTAGAATATGCATAAGAGGTGACCAAAACACAATTTAGTCAGCTTTCTCTTGTGACTAATCTCATGTAGCAAGCTAGAAAACCCCTTCCCATTTGAAAAGAAACGACCATCCCCTTATGGACAATCTTAGGGTTGTGCAACTACACAAAATTAACCTGGAATAGAAAAGTTGAGAAACCGCAAACCACGGTATAGTCCTAACTTGATACTGATATTTCGATATCAATTTGGCCCCCAAAACAGACCATGATCAGGACTTGAATTTTGAGATTGTTTTATCCGTATTTCACGTCAAATTAGTTAATCCAAATCTTTTCCATCATCATTATCTGCTCGTCTTTTATACTGGAAACCAGCATTACCTATATATACATTAGCAATACAACTTTACTATTCATTTGAAATTTGAAACGGCGTTCCGTTTAATAGTTGAACTCCTCACGCGCTTAAACTTTGGTCTTCAGTACACGGATGATGTAACATCCCATATTTGTCAAGCCTTTCCTGTTTTCATAACCAAATGTTAGAATTCTTTTTCTAAATTAAGCCCTTTATACTTTAACAACTTGACATTCACATCCCTCCATTTATATAAACATAATATAATGTAAATATTGTTTCTATAGCTCAAATAGTCACATATGTATAATAAATGGAAATTAATTTTGCTACCACACATTTTAATGCCTATATCACACTGTACAATTAAATCTGCATACTGTACAAGTAAACAATGCAATAGTTGTGATAGATAATTAAAAATATGGTGTAAAAATCATCACCTATAATAAATACTAAATATTCTTTACGTTGGAGAAATACAAATTCTTTATGCATCTTTATAAATTTGTATTAATTTTTTTTAACAAACAAATAAACTAAAAATTTAAGAGATTCACCTTTACGTGGATCAATGAATTATTAAAACTTCAAATTAATCGATAGAAGTATAAAACAAAATAATTTGTAGATCAAATATTAATATTGTTTGTGATTAATAATAAGAGTTGTGTTCAGGGAAGTCTCATATTATTATAAAGTCCTAAGGAACAATCCATAACCATCAGATCAAATTAATCAATGATCAAGATCAATCCATAAATTACACATGGAGGGGTATTATCGTCCAAAAAAACACCAGACCTTCTTCCTACCTTCTTCCTTCTTCAATGGAGCTTACGCTCAAACTGCTTTTTCCTTCTTCCTTCTTCAATGGCGATTTCCGACGATCTCTAAGCCACAAATCACAAACAATCGGTCGCAAACGGCAGATCTAAATCTCAAACATTGAATCAAGTGTAGAAATCGAATCAGCAACTTCGAATCACGTTTTTTCTCGAATTCGAGCCCTAATTAAAATTGCGATTGAACAAAATCGTTGTAATCAAACGCAGATCTGAATCTCGAAATCAATATATCTGATGTTATCAATGAATCTGCATCCAGAATATGTCAATAGCAATGAACACAAAGAAAAAAATCGATGATTCAGGTAAAAAAATTACAATTCAAGTTTATTAGATAACAAAATCACAAGTGATTCACTAACGAATCGCATGTGATTGTAAGCTTTGCGTTAATTCACTGTGCTCAGTTGAGAACACTAAGCGAATCACATGTGATTTCTTTTCGTAAAATAGGGGAGTTTATAGATTACAAATCACAAGTGATTCGCTTTACAAATCACATGTGATTGTGTGCTATGCATTAGTTGACCGCTTCATGTGAGGTTGCTTAGCGAATCACATGTGATTTCTTTGCTTAAAATCAGGGGAGGTTGTTAAGAAATAAATCACAGGTGATTCGCTTTACAAATCACATGTGATTGTGTGCTATGCATTAGTTGACTGTTTCATGTGAGGTTGTTAAGCGAATCACATGTGATTTCTTTGCTTAAAACAGGGGAGGTTGTTAAGAAACAAATCACAAGTGATTCGGTTTACATATCACATGTGATTGTTTACTTTACGTTAGTTGACTGCTTCATGTGAGGTTGCTTAGCGAATCACATGTGATTTCTTTGCTTAATAACAATGGAGGTTGTTAAGAAACAAATCACATGTGATTCGCTTCTACGATCACATGTGATTGTAAGTTGTGCTTTGTTTGAATGCTATCGGATGAGATTAATAAGCGAAACACATGTGATTTTTTGAAGAAAAAAAATAGGGGAGTTTATTACATGACAAAATCACATGTGATTCGCTTCTACAATCACATGTCATTGTAAGCTGTGCTTTGTTTGATTGCGATCGGGTGAGATTCATAAGCGAATCACATATGATTTTTTTTGCGTAAAACATGAGAGTTTACTAGATAAAAATCACAAGTGATTCCCCAACGAATCACATGTGACTGTAAGCTTTGCGTTAATTGACTGCGCTCAGGTACGATTGATAAGCGAATCACATGTGATTTTTTGAAATAAAAAACAACGGAGTTTATTACATAACCAAGAGATTTGATTCTTACTTGCTACTACTTCTACTTTTGCTAGTTGCTTCAAAAGTGGAGAGAAAAAGATGGTGTTCCCTGGAAGTTTTTGAATTGAAAAGAGAGAATGGAAAGAGGAATGGTTAACTTGAAAGTTTTTTAAGTCCTTAACTATTTAGTTAGAAATGGTTTGGATACTTATGAGCTATTGTGGGTATCTATGTAGACTTGGAAGGAGAATGGAAGCAAAAGAGAAAAGATGGTGGAGTAGGTGCAGGCGCCTTACACACACAAAAGAAGGAAAAGACAAGTCCTAAAAGTTGACTTTCTTTTGAGTATATCAATATGTACTTTTGAAAGGAAAAAAAAGTTAAATTAATGGTGGTTTGGGGTTTCAAGGTAGACAAAAGTAAAGATGTGATGGTGGAGTGCTTGTCTGTAGAAATTCTAAGAGAGAAGGGGACACAAAATGTGCTTTTCAGATATGTACTTTTGAAAGGAAAAAAAAGTTAAATTAATTGTTGTTTGGGGTTTCAAGGTAGACAAAAGTAAAAGATGTGTGGTGGAGTGCTTGTCTGTAGAAATCCTAAGAGAGAAGGGGACATTATTTTTGGGGTTTGAAGAATTGCAATATAGATGAAATCCCTAAGCTATTAATACATCATGAGACGTTGGAAAAGAGACATAACAACACCATTGTTGATACTTTTTACTTGTTTAACAATAGCTAAAATATTTTCTTACACACTGAAAACATGTTATATTTGAATAAAATCTGTTTTGCCTGTATGTAATGGTATTTCACATCTTCATATACAAAGCATCACATGTGATTAGATAGGAATGAAATATGTATACAAATCAAAAAACATGTGATCAAGAATAAAAAAACATGATAAAATTCACATGTTATTTGACGAAATCTTCACATGAGATCAAGAACAAGAATACAATCACATGTGGTTTTTCATATAACTGGATTTTCATAAAACATTGAATTTTATAAAACAGGGGAGTCTATTTACTTAAAACAAATCACATGTGATTGGAATAGAAAATCACATGTGATTAGATAAACCAATCACATGTGATTTTAATAAAGTATCTAAATTACATGTGTTTGTGAACAAAAACACATGTGTTTCTAAAAAAAATTACATGTTATTAATAAGAATATTTTTAGCAAATACATATTGTGAATAACATTCAGAAAGCAAAAGTATCCAAATAACATGTTAAAATACAAAATGATCAAATGGGTACAAAACAAAAAAGACATAATGTAATAATTGCATAACTGAAACTTTTTTACATACTCCTTTTAGGAACTGTGGGTTAAACTTCAAATATAGTTTGTTTTGTTGATATATTATATGTCTTTTATTTCCTTTAGTTTTCTTGGTTTGTAGAAGTGGTAACTTGGATAATATACCAAGATCATCATCAGCACCTATAAAAAAAACATATAAACACGCATATTCAATTATTGTGGATAAAACATATAACTTATGATAAATAATTACAATGCGAAATGGTTAAGCACAAAGAAACAGATTATTACTTCAAACATGACAATAACATAACAAAACATTCTTAGAATCACATGTGATTAAATACAAACAAAATGGAGGATTTATAACTAAATAGACATGCAGTCACATATGATTAACTATTAACAAACATCTGATCTAAAACTAAATAGATATTCAATCACATATGATTAACTATAACATATATGTGGTTTAAACTAAACGGATACATAGTCACATGTGATTAACTAAAAAACATATGATTTAAAGCTAAACAAATGTACAATCACATGAAAATTTAAAACTAAAAAGATACCAAATCGCATGTGATTAAATGAACAATCACATGCGGTTTTTTCTTTTTTTAATAAACAGAGGTTTTAAAAAAAACAGGGGGACTTATCTACATAACAATCACATGTGATTGTACTAAAATCATAATACTACAGATACACAGTCACATGTGATTAACTAGAAACATATGATTTAAAACTAAACAAATGTACAATCACATGTGATTTAAAACAAAAAAGATAGCAAATCACATGTGATTTGATGAACAATCACATGCGTTTTTTTGACAAAAAACAGAGGTTTTCAAAAAACAGAGGGACCTATCTACATAACAATCACATGTGATTGTATTAAAATCACAATACTAAAAACATAAGAACTGAGAATAACTAAAATAACATTACGAATCACATGTGATTCACTATTAAAAATAATAAATCATGTGAACATAGTAAAATCACATGTGATTTACAACTAAAAAACACTAGAAAGCTGAAAATCTATAATAAAATCCGTAAAATGACATGTGATTTAAAAACAGAGTAAACAAAAAAATAATAAACGGCAAATAACATGTGAATACAATAAAATCACATGTGATATATAACTAAAAAACACTAGAAAGCTGAAATTTATAATAAAAACAGTAAAATCACATGTGATTTACAACTAAAAAACACTAGAAATCTAAAATCTATAATAAAAACAGTAAAATCACATGTGATTTACAACTAAAAAATAAATAATAACTTCAAAATCACATGTGATTTAAAACAAAATTACAAGCACATATGTTTAAACACAAAAAAAAAGATGATTTAAAACGAAATAGACTTAGAATCACATGTGATTAACTAAAAACATTTGTTTTAAAATGAAACAGATCTAAATCACATGTGATTAACTAATAAGAAACATCTGATATAAAATTAAACAAATATAAAATCACAGATGATTAACTAAAACAAATACGTGGTTTAAAATTAAATAGATGGACAATCATATGTGATTCTACACAAATCGCATAACTACAAACGACTTAAAATAAATAACAATAACATGTGATTTGAAAAACAACGAAACATATTTACTACGAATCACATGTGAACATACAACGAATCACATATGTTTTACTAAAACAGTGGTTTTCATAATACAGAGAAGCATATTTACTTCGAATCACATGTGAACACGGTATGAAACACATGTGATTTACTAATAAAAAACACTATAAAGCTGAAAGCACTTAAAAATTACTTGTAAACTATGAATCACATGTGATTTACTAAAAAAAATACAGAGCAGCAAATCAAAAGGCAACAAATCAAAAAACAACATATGAAATCGACCAATTATCAAATACAAACCCTAGAAAAATTCGAAATATAAAAAGTAAGTAAATGAACAACTATTTTTGCATAAACAATAAAAAAGCTAATATTAACAACAAATACATTATCAAACTTACAGAGATTTTCATGAATTGAGTTATTCGAAAAAAAAGATGTAGATTCCGCCATTGAAAGTAGATACAGAGAAATATAGAAGAAATACGATGTTGAACGAGTGAAGAACACACGATTTTAGCGAAAATCCTGTAGAAATCACCGAAATCTAGAGAAAATTTTGAGGGTTTTTGATTGTGTAAGGTGTGAGAGAGAAAGAGTGTGGAGGAAGGAACAAGAGAGAGAGAGAGAGTGGGAACAATGATGGATAATTGGGAAGGTCGTTTCAAGGTTACAAGCCATCTGACGAAAATACCCCTACCTGCATAAAGCCATTCAAAATAGGATACAATCTGGACCATTGATTAAGCTTGATCTAAGGGCCTAAAAGTGTTCCTTGAGACTTTAAAAAATATGTGGACCTCCTTGAACAATTCACTTAATAATAAAGCAAAATAATATTTGAAGTTCTTTCTTTAACGTTAACCTACAGTTTTTTGATCATAAATGCAAATAAAAAAACTAAACCTAATATAAACAGATTTTAATTTTGCTTAAGAAAAAATAAACGCTTTAAATTCCCGTAGGGGTTAAATATCGCTTGTTAGTAAAATAAATCTGATTCAAAACAGGCCAACAAGAACCGGTTGCTACTACAATTTTTTTGTCTAGAATTAGAACTGAGTATATACCAGTTTGAGTTTGGTTTCAATTTAAGCCTACTGATTTAGGGTTTCATGCCAAGTTTTGCACAAAGCTTTGATACTATTAACACCAAACCGTTTTTCAGTTTTAAAAAGAATGAACAAATGACCATATCATATGCATGTAGAAACCAAACAATGAGTATCATGTAGATGAATGCAATACAACAATGAGTATCTTTAGGCATGTGAGCCTTTTTTGACTCCATTTAGTTGGAGCCTTTTGGACATGGTTCGCAATTGGTTTGCAATTTCAGTAAACGATGGTCGAATAGCGGGTTCCACTGACCAACATTGCTCCATCAGTTTCTTCCATTCGGGGTCACACTTTTCTGGTATAATAGGCCGAAGAGTATCTTTCACAATCCCTCCTGTTGTAAAATATAAAAATTAAAAATAATAAAAATTAAAACAAATATATAGCTTAAGAGGAAGATAGTTTAGTTTAGTTTACCTATGATTGCTCCACAATGCATATTTGCATACGGTTCTTCACCCGTAAGGATCTCCCACATGGTAATGCCAAAAGAGAAAACATCAACCTGTTCAAAATCAATATTAAATTATAATTAGTTGGAACAATTACACGATTGCATGATATAATAAGATGAAAATGACTATTTTAACCTTTTCTGAAACTCGAGTGGTGCTACCGTTTAATAATTCTGGTGCCATCCATGGTAAAGTCCCTCTTACTCCACCTGAAACTAGAGTGTTTCTTTTGATTCTTGACAATCCAAAGTCACCAACCTGCAACCAAATATAATACGGGCGGGTCGATTTGTATAATTTCCAAACGCGTCAAAACTCGCCCAAATTGTATTCATAATAAAAAATGACTGACTAGATTTAGAACTTTTAATTACCTTGCAAACAGGGCGTTGTGGATCACGCATATTAACCAGCAAATTGTCACATTTTAAATCAAAATGAACAATATTTTTGGAATGCAAATATTCCATTCCAAAAGCTGCATCCATGACAAGTATGAGCTTTTTACGTCTATCAAGTGACCTACACATGGCATTAAAATTAACTCACAGAAGCCAAATATTTCATGAGTAAAATTAAAATTAAAATCAAAATCCACCTGTCCTTTTTTATTAACACGTTTCTAAGTGACCCATTTGCCATAAACTCAGTAACAGTAGCTAAAGTTCCTCCAGCTCCATCTGGTACAACTCCATAAAGTGCAACCACGTTTGGATGATGAAGATTAGAAAGAATTCGTGCTTCTCTCCAGAAATCATTTGTCTGGAAATTATGTAAATAACTACAGTTAACCTGAGGGCAAAATAGTCATTAAAGAAAAATATGGGATGACAAACCAGTCGTTCTTCCTCAGAAGATCTTCCAGCAAAGCAGCTTTTTTTAATCCTTTTAATAGCAACATCAGATCCACGCCATCTGCCATGATAAACGGTTCCATATGTACCAGATCCCAATTCTTTTAGTTCTTCAAGTTCAACATTTTTTATTATCTGCATATTCACTTCATCTCATAAAGTAATGAAAAAATGTAGTTTTAAATTAGGATTAGTTGTTAATTATGCAATGATTAAGGTATTCATAAATTACCTGGAGGCCATACATATCAGCTTCCATTTCAGCAATTAATGCATTACTAAACGGGCCATCTTTACTACCATTATCTGTTGCAGCTTCCTGCGCAGTATATGAACGGTTTATTGTTTTTCATTAAACTTTGGAATTTAGGTAAGTAATTAAAAAATGCATATGCATACCTCATCAACTGAATCTGAGAAATTGCTCTTTATTTCAGTTGCATTTGACGGTTGAGCTTCAGTGCTGACTGGATCTAAGACATGTGAACAACTTGCAGTGTTAGTCACATCTACCAAAAGGTCGGTCAACTCCAGTGGAGTTGACTTTTCTTCCTTGTTATTGATAGATGGAATTTCTTTCTGTATCTCAGTGTAACTGAAGAAATCATCATCCATCAGTGAAAATTCTCTCTTAAAACAAGTACCGGTTGTTGGATTCTGCATTGAAGGATCAAAACAAAGTAGTGAATCCACCCCTGAATAATTAGGGCTCTGATCATTCGTTCCCTTTTTGTGCAAATTTGGCAGTTGAACAGCAGATTCATAAGATGTGTTATCAGATAATCCAGAAAATAGATCATTAAAAGTTTTTTCAGGATTGGCCCATGGGATATTGCTTCCTGGTTCACCATTTTCAGGATTAGTTGCATCTGATGCAGAGTTATTGTTAAAAAAGTTTTCAGCTTGATAAAAAGTCGGTATGTTTTCCTTAAAACTGTTTTGTCCTCCAACATTTTTCCTTAAATCTTCCTGTTCTACTTTGGGATTCTCATCTACACAATTTTCTTTAGCATTTTCTCGCTTTAAAGAATCTGTTTGACTGTAAGAAACGGGCTGTTTCACACTCGGTATCTCAATTACAACTTGTGGACGCAAATTCTCATGTTTTTTAACAGATTTTTCTTGCAAGACAACAGATTCCACCTGTTCTTGAGAACCAAAACAAGAGCTTTTTCCACGTGAGTGAATTTGTGGATCAGAAATTGCATGTGTCATCCCGAGATGGGACCCGTTAGCATCAGATCCCAAAAATGGATCCATTTGATCAGCAGATTGTAAAATAGGATTATCAGAATGAAACGGTTGGCCATTGAGAGGAAAACTGTCAGGAGACTTAGTCAAACTTAGGGTTTCAAAAAGTTGTGGAGTGACATTTGAGTTATTGAGACCAATGTTTTCTTGCAAAGAATCAAAAGAAGTAGGTTGCTTCTGTTGAAAGCTAGGGTTTTGGTCTATATTAGATTTCAACTGGCTCGTTTCATTTGTCAAACATCGAGACTCATTATTTCTTGTTAGACTGTGGTCAATTATTCCATTGACCGCTACTACATATTGGTAATCTGGATTCTGCTGCTGATTACCATCATTGTCTTCAGATTCACTTAAGGGAATCAGAAATATTCTGAGTCGTTGTGAATTATCAAGATTTGCAAGCCCGTTATACTCTTCTATCATATTCTGAAGATCTTCATTAGAAGAAACTGATATAAGAGCATCTAAATCCTCTCCTGGAAGCTGGTACTTAATTGTGTGAGGCTGATTGCAATATTCACTAGTTCTTTTAACAAGTTCTTCAAATTTAATATTCTTCTGTATTGAAACAATTCGTGTTTCACCTCCCACATATCTGAGTTTTCCATCACTAGGTCTAGGCAAGATTTTACCACCAGAACTGCAGATAAACTTAATCTTACCTTTTTGAGAATCTTCTGTAACTAATGATCCTGAAGCACGAACACTAAGTTCCTCATAACCAATATTATGATTGCCGTTAGTTCTTAGTATTGTCCCATTGCTCAGGACTTTACCATGTCCATTATAAACTTGCTTTACTACACTTCGATCCTGAAGAAATTCCATGGAGAATTCTTCACCTGTTCCTATAGATATGTTATTGTTTGAATTCTTCCCAGCCAATGATCCATCTTTTAAAACCGAATGTGATTCTTGCTTTAGCCATTGACCAGAAGAGCATGGAACCTCAGTGGTCATGGCAGTAGCTATATTCTAAAATCACTCTCAATTTCAACAGAACCACACATTTACAGCTTCATCAGATTAGGTATATATTGATCAAACTACACTGTCTACAAAACTGCACTCTAACCACACAGACACAATGATCCAAGTATACAACCACTGCTTCCACAGTCTACTAACTGTTCACAGGATTTGTTGATTAGTGATTACACAAACCTTATTTTTTCCGCCAAATTAATAACGATAATATACTTTAAACAGCTAAAACGAGTTGACAATCGCAAAATCCGAGATGCTGCATTGAAAAAAAAAAAAAACCTAAGCAATTGAAGTAAGTCCTCGAATTTAGAGGAAAACAAATTCATATCTAACATACAGTACCGATCAACAAATCACTTAAACTGATAGAACCAAAACGATCAAACTGAAACACATGCATTTACTAATCATCGATTAGACTACTATTCAATAACTTACGATCAAATCAAAGCATGAAAACGAGCAGAACAGTGATCGGTACATAATTGAGCTAACGAATTGTTAAAAATTAGAAGATAACCTGCTCTGTTTTAGGTTTGATTCCTTTTAGTTCTACTTGAGAAATTGACGGAAAAAGGTGGAATTGAGATACGTGATTTGGTGAGTGGAATATTGTGTAGGGTTTGTGATTCAATAAAGGGAGAGAATTTGAATTGCAAATTGAAGGGAAAATTGGGAATGACGGAGACAAGTGGACGCCACCACCACAACGCGCTAAGCTGGATCTAATAAATCTCTTTTTTGTCGACAGATAGGGGCAATGTACCTCAAAGTTCAAATTATTCACTCCTTTTGAATTCCAAAACTCAAATTTATTTGTTTTAATTTCATAATCATAATCAAAATTTTCATACGTTTTTTTAAGATAAATAATAATAATAGTAGTAATAATAAGAGTAAATTATAAAAATTGTTCATATGATCTTTTAAATTCTACAATTTTGTCCATCATACTCTTTTAAAATATAATAAGATAATCGATTCATTTAATTCAAGTTAATACAGATTATATGATTCAAAATTCATAAATGAATTGACAAGATTTAGCAGTTAATCAAATCCGCCTTACACCAATCACAAGGTTTTACAGCTTGTTTGATAAAGTAAAACATACGCATCTTTACAATAAAAATACAAAAATGACATTTAATAAATCTAAAGAAGGTGAATTCACTAAACAAAAGTGTGGTGTGTCTTCTAAGTTAGAAAATCACCTACAAGAATAAAAACAATTTAGTGGTCATGCCAACTTCCTTGTTTGCATGTTACTAAGAACACGACATTACCAAATGAGTTGACTCATTGAATTTTGTTAATTTCACCGGGGGTTGGCGGCTGCTGGGGCCTGCTGGCCCTGTTCCGACAGTTTTCTGATGATGTTCATGATTGTTGGAAGAAATTTGGTGGATATCGAGAGAAGCCCATGTAACTGGAGACACAACATAAAAAAAGAACACGAGTCATCATACCATTTAATTCATTTGTGTTTACAAATGATCGGGCCCACAAAATGAAAATAACGTAAAAGATGGGTTTAAACACGCACCATGCCATGTTGGAATTCAGAACCTATGTCTAGCTGAACCCATAAGGCTTTCATAAGCAGAAAACTAACAAAGATAACGAGTATGTACAATGGATTCCTGAACAAGAAACGGGTAAACAACTAGAATTGGTAACAAATAAATTGAGAATACGAAAATGGATAAACGATGTGAAAAGAACCTCAAAAGAGTCATGAATTCATCGAATCCAAGCACAAATAAGGCAACAATAGCCCATGGAGGTGGTAGCCAGTTGTTATTTTGCTTGTTAGCTTTCTGAAAATCATTATAATACGAAGAAAAACAAACACATAAGTTGAAATAAACTAATGTATCAACTCTACACGTATTAGTATTGTACGTATTGAACGTAAAAACTTACCTAATGCGCCGATTTACCTGAAACCGGTATTTTGCTTAGGTGGCATTGGTTTTTGCCACACGGATTTAATTTATTTTATTTTTATATCTTTTGGGTTTTGATATATTAAACTTCCCAAAATTCAGGTAAATTAATACATAAAATAGTAGGTTCTAGAATTTAGTATATCAAAAGGCAAGTTTTTGGAGTAAGTTGGATGTAATTTTGATTTGATAAATGAAATCATACCTGAGCAGCAACGGCTTGACTAACGGCATACTCGGTTTCTTTTTGAAACTGGCCCCACAAAGATTTACATTGAACAGGAGTTATCAATGTCTTTGGTGCAGGAATCTGAGCGTAAGTAAATTAACCACACATATATTGAATAAATAATAAAAGAAAAATTACATTCACATTTTAATATTTTACACATATATTTACGTAAGTTTTATGATATACCTTTTCCCATTTGCTTGTGGCCAACGGGTCTTGTAAATTAGAGCCCTGATCGGCGGCTTTGACGGGGTCAGCTAAAGCTTGTACTAATATATTGTCGATTTTATCATAATATTCCTCCAAACGAATTGCAACCGATACAGCAAGTAACTTCAAGGCCTGAAATATTTGTATGCATAATATAATAAGAACAAATTCCACAAAGTTCAAATTTTAAGATTCATTTCAATTTTTAAAGGTATAGGCTTCCCCCGGGATTCATTTCACTTAACTGTTGTTGTGGCTACTTCCGAACCTTCCTTTAGCCATCTAGTAATGTTTACCTAGAGAAGTGACCGTGATCTATAGAAGATCATTTCAGGCGTCCTTACTGTTAGGCAATCACTAGATGGTTTTTAAATTTAAAGATCATGTGGCTAATTAGTAGAGGTGGCATTTTTTACCCGTTTACCTATAAATGATTCACTTTGTTTTTTATTTAATAATTATTTTCTCAAATGAGTCAAGCAGGTTGAAAGTCGTCCAAAGTCTATTTTAATGCATGCAAAAGATTTACTTCCTCTGATTCAAAATAAGTGACATTGTTGCTTTCACGGTTTTTTATGCAAAAGATTATAATGATGGTTAAATTAGATTAATTGGGTGGTTAGTGGAGAATGGGTCCCACTCATTTTGAGTAAAGTGGTGTTAATGATGTTTAAAAGTAAAAAATAAGGGTAAGAGAGTCATTTCACTATATTTAAGTAGATAGTTAGTGGGTGTGAGCCCCACTATTTTTTCCCAAATAAAGTAATTTTTGAAAATGTATCACTTATTTTGAATCAACCAAAAAAGGAAAGTGTATAATTTATTTTGAATTGAAGGTAGTATATTATTATTGTAATAATATTGTTTGTGTGATCATATTTAAATCATTCTTATTTACAACAAATATGCATATAAGAAAAATGGGGTCAACCCAAGACAACTCAATCCCGCCGCCCATTTCATCCCATACTAAGAATGGCCCGTTTCAACCCGAACCCATTTTGTCTATTTAGAGAACTTGCCCGACCCACCAATTTTGCCACATTTGTTAAAAAGGAAAACATTATAAAATCCAATCATTCTTACAGAAGCGCGAGCGTTTTTATTAATTGCACGAATGTCTTCTTTCCCAGTCCAGGTTCGTGGCATTAGATCATTATCATGGTTAAAGATGGTTGTAAACCTGCGTGCAGATTATTAGATTATCAATTTATTATTCCATATTATAATTACAAAATAATTTATATAACGCAATGAGCCTAATTAATACCTCTCTTTCATTTTATGTAGAACTTTAGCGGCTTCCTCTTTAGCCTTCCCTTCAACAACATCAATTGCATAATACTCCAATCTTAAAAGAAGATTTTTTTTTGCATCAGGATCCATTTCAAAACCAGAAAGTGCACCAGAAAACTCGGTGACAGAAGTTTTGGTCTCGTTTTGAAGAAGTTTCCTAATTGCGGGCCAAGTATCGTCTGCAGCACTTTCTAGAAGAGCTTCCACAGGCCCGTATAATGCTGCCTTTAGTTTTGACTGCAAAAGAATTCATTTGGTTGATTAGAGGTGGTGATATGGTGGGTGGGGCAGTTTGGGTAACGGGTCATTTTTAGTACAGGTCAAAATGGTTTGGCTTGGGTTGGATTGGCTTGACCGGGATTTTTTTTTTGTCAATTTTATAAATAATAAATGTGTTAATTTTGATTGAAAAACGATATTTATTAGAACTTTTAGTATGGGTCAAAACGTTCAATTCAGGTCTGGTTGACCCAAAACACGTTTTTGTCCATTTATAGAAAGAATTAACGTGTTAACTATAATTACAAAAATAATATTAATTACAATTTTTAGTAAGGGTCAAAATGGCTCAGGCCCGAAACACATATTTGTCCATTTTCAGAAATACATAATGAGTTAATTATGACTACAAAACAATATTGTTACATTTTTCCTTACAGTTCAAAACGGTTCTTGTCGGTGGGTTGACCCTGAAATAAGTTTTTGTCCATTTTTAGAATTAAATAATGCGTCAAATATGATTAGAAAAAAATAATATTATCAAATTTATATAGTATGGGCCAAAACGGTTAGGGTCAGGTTTCCTAGATCACGTTTTTGTCTATTTTGTGAAATAAATAGCTCGTTAAAGATTATTATAAAAAACAATGATATTACAATTGTAGTTTGGATCTTTATATAAAATAATTTTGGAGGTTTATAACTTTATATGAGTTAAAATAGACTTTGGGTCAACTTTCCCTCCATGTGACCCGTTTGAGATAAAACATTAAAACACAACCCAAATCAACTCATTCAGTAAACAATTTCGAATTTTTAAGCTACTATTACCTCATATTGTGAAGTAATTTCAGCTATCTTGGCAGAGCGAACTTCATTAATATGTAACTCGATATCTTGAGAAACTTTAGTCCTTACTTTTGATGAGTCCGATTTAGCTTGCTTGATGATCGCACCTTTATATACAGATGCATTAAACCCACAATTTAGTAACAATAATTAACAATTCTGCTAACGACTGTTTAGAAAATTAATTATTCCCATTAAAACAACTTCCAAAAATGGACCTTTGCATTGTTCATCAAAATATTTCATTGATGATGTTGTGCAATCACGTGCAGCCAGTTGAAACCCTTGTCCCTTTTTCAAAGCCTCTTCAAACGCTTTTGTGAATTTCTCGAGTGTCTCTGATCGTATGTGGTGCAATGTAAATTGGTAGGCTGGTTCAACAAGCTAAATAAAAAATAAAAAACAAGAAATGAGAGAAATTGATGAAGAAACAACAAACTAAAAGAATAAAGGTTCGATAAATAAATTATGTTCATAGAGACATTACTTGCATCAATTTTTCTTCCAACTGTTTCCGTTTACAGTTCCTAACTCCTTCCTCAAAAAATGCAGTCTCGTCGTCATAACTAAACAAATTCAAGATTAATTTCTTTTTTTAAAAATCATATATTTAATGCATCAAGAAAGTATGTAAATATATTTATATTATATATTTACATACCCTGCAAAGCAAGTGTCGAGCAGTGAACTAATCTTCTTTCCCAAGTCAGGCACGAGTTGAGACTCTGCAACCTCCTCCAGTGCACACCATTCCTATAATAAACAGATAAATTATTAAATTTAATTAAATTTATATATCTGAAATGGAAATATTTAAATATGAAAAAACAAAAAAATGAACCTTATTTTTAGAAAAGGAAGAGTACTTCTCATTAGCAATTTCTTCACATCGCACTGTGGCCACCATCACCTACAGACATATTTCAAATAAAAATGTTAAGAAAAATTCAACAATATTGATTTTAAAGTATATTATTATATATTATACCTTGTGAGCTGGCAAATCAAGATCCCTATTTTCCTTAATAACTTTCCAAATTTGTTCAGCACTGAAAGAAAAACCCGAAGCGGGAACGACTCCTTGTCTATCACCTGCAAGTCCTCCCGGTGCAATAGAATGATGGAAACGTTTCCTCAGGTTGGCCACCTTTTGTAATTCAAATAAATAATAAATAATAAATAATTAAAATAATGTGCACCACAAATATTGTAAATATAAGAAGCAAGATTTGAGAACTATATACTACCTCCTCTTTGAATTTATCTTCTTTCTCTTCAAAACTAGGAAGAGCAACAACTTCAATCTGGTCATTTGATCGGTAAGGTGAATAATTAATATCAAAAAATTCGCATAATTATATGATCTCAAGAGACATTAACAGCAAAATGAGTGAAATTTTTTGGTGTCTTACATTGAAAAATGTACTTAGTGGTGTTTCCTTGTGGACTTCTGGCTTTGGAACAGAGTCCCATATCTACGGGCAAAAATCATATTTTTGAGTTGTATCGATAAATTAGATTATAAATATGTGTATCATTTAACAGAATATTAATATTACCTTCTTGATATCTTCCCTCAAAACAGGCTCTAAATTTTCCAAAGGTGTCTTTAAAGAACAAAGTGAAAACAGATAGAATTAATTTGAGCTTCTTCATCATAGGAGATGATGAAACTTTATTAGAGATGGAAAGATGAGCGGGTTAGGTTGAAACGGGTAATTTTTTGTAAATACGAGTTCGGTTTGGTTAACACACAAACTTTTTTCATCCATTTTATAGAAGTATAATGTGCTAAGTATGATTATCAAGATAATATTACTACAATAATAATCTACATCTTTGAATAGTATTAAACAATAATAGACTCTACCGGACTTTCAACCTGCTAGACCCGTTCGACCAATTTAACCCGTATGCTATCCATTTATCGACCCATTTTTAGATAAATGGGTTGAAATTTCCAACTCTAAACTTTATACAAAAAATACAAAAATCAATGGACCACACTTACTCTTGTTTGGTCACGTATGACAAAAATCAACGTTGTTTTGCGAGGAGTAAATAATCGTGTCATGACCTAAAATGGGGAAATCAACTTAAGCAATTTGCAATAAATATAATAACAGCTAAAGAAGGATATACACAAAAATATACCTGAAATACGGTTTTTAGTAGAGGTTTGTTTGCAGCATGTTCACGACCGATATCATGACACCACCTAATAATATAATAGTTCACAATGCAATACAATAAATTACACAGAACTTTCCAAAACATATATTAAAAAAAAAATAACTTAGTTATAACCACACTTACATGTTAATGAGCACTAAATCTGAAACTGCAAGCGCAAAAAGTGCACTTTGTTTTTCAAACGCAGTATCATCCTAAAACATAATACAAAAAATAATAATAAAAGTTAATAAATAACCGCGAAAAATAACAGAATCATTAGTGTACAACCTCTCCTCGTTCTCGTCCATCAGTTCCCTCAAGATCCATCACAACGGTACAAGGTTCAATGCCAGTGCATTTTGCCATCCAAATACCTTTGGTGGTTTGAGACCTGATATAATTACAGTGCAGTTAGATTTCTTAACCATGGTTAGGTTACAGTGAAAATTTATAAGTGAAACAAATGGATGCATACCTTCCTTTGAAAGCATCCATTTCTTGGAAATTGGTATAGAATAGATGATTTAGTAGTGTGCTCTTCCCTGTTAAAAAACAAAAAGTGTCACTAAATCATCACTGTACAGTATATCTTAAATTCTTAACCAACAAAAGAGTAGTTTCCAGTCCAATATTAGTTGTTGGGTCAAAGTGTTCGTAGCGTGCTTTTTGGTTGGAATAAAATATATAAATAGTGAAATACACCTTTTTTAAAACCTCTAAAAACGGAGGTACCTACCACTACTTTGCGGGCCCATTATGGAAACAACCGCATAAGAAAGGCCGCATTCAGCAAGTTTTACTTCCTTAATAAATTTCTCGAGTCCAATTGTGTTTAAAGTGCCATCCCCGTCTATGAGATGAGTAGAGCAACATTCTGCGTTCTTTTTGTCTACAAAATTATAACATATCTTATTAATTATAGTTCATTGCTTAGAAGTTAGAACAACATGATATTTATGTAAAATTGCAAAGGAATGAGCAACTTCAACAACAAGCATTTTATCCCTAACTATTGCGGTAATACTAAATTTAACAAATGCTCAAAAATGCGGTTCAATAATTACATAACAATAGAATTTGTGGAACAAAAGCAATTTGCAACAACAATTTGTAACAACATGATAGGACCTTAGAGGGTGAAATTCCCGGTCCCAAGTTCAACAAAAAATTAGTACGCTAACTCCGGGCTACCCGCAAAGCAGATAGGATTATTTGGCTCGCATAGCGGGAGCCGGATTGCCAAAAACTAAAACAATATTTTTAGAGGAACAAAAACATACGTGAATCATGATCGAACATTACATCACATTACATGCACATAATTTGCATCAATGAAAATGAAGGGAAATTGATGCGGATGTGAAGATTGAAACGCAATGTGCATTCAATTTCCGAAATTAATTTCGTTTTCTCATGAGATTTAAATAAAAGGGCAAAAGATCAAATGACATTACCCATTGTAAAGTCTCGTGGATTGAATCAAACGATGGTTGACCAATTTGTCATTGGTTTTGTTGAAATTTGACGATTTGTGATGAAGAAAATGGATCCTTGATAAGGAAATCGGAATATTGGTATTGTGCTGTGTTCGTGAGGAGGGGAAGGGGAGGGGGCATGGATGTCTTGATCATTGAGTAGAAGGTTCAGAAATTAAAGGGAAAATTAGAAATATTTGAAGGTTGGTAGAATTTGATTTTTCTTGTATATTAGCTTAAATTAAATATATTAATTACATAGGTAATTGTTCAAACTAATTATAGTAGTAAAGGTTAAATTTTAACGATAGATAATAATAAATAATAATTATCTACTCTACTATTATAATAAAATAAATTTTTTTAGATACATGACATCTTCTAAAGCTTTTAATGCCACATGACACACTAAGAAACCACCTTATTTTTTAAAATATTCAAAATTAAGATAAAGATAAATTTAAAATTAGCTTTTTAACTAATTAAATTAGTTTTGTAGAGAGTATATTTTTATTCAAAATATGTATACCTTTTATTAAAATTAATTTCCGATTAACTTTAAATATCAAGAAAATTGAAATCAAAATAATGTAGCAAACTAGCAATAAACCATACAAAGTCAAAAACCAAATCGTGTAAATATATTAATTTTGTTTATGCGATTTTTTTAACAATTATTATTACTTTAAAATATATTAACAAAAAACTATTATCATGATCTTAAAAAGATGTATTCAAAAATACTCCTTAATTTTTATGTAGTCCTAAATGATAAAGCTTAATTATTTATCAATAATTATTTAATAGTCAAGATTAAATCACATACTTGTATATTTTATATATGAAGAGAGTGTGTTGGTCATGTAACACTCGCATAATTATTTTTTATCTTTATATTTATATTTATTTTATTAAAAAAATATTTTTTTCGTTAAAAAAGAAAGCATTGTGTGATAATCACATGTGATTATATAATTGATCAATGTGATTGTACAAAAAAATCACATGTGATCAAGTACACAATCGCATGTGATTATACAAAAATATCACATGTAATTAACTATATAATCACATGTAGTTAGCACAAAATATTGTTTTTTAATTAAAATAATAATAATAATAAATAAATAAAAAATAAAATAAAATAAATTTGGATTAAAATTTATATGAGTGCCAAATGAGCAAATACACCTTGTATAAAATATATGATAAATCTTAACCATTAGTTATTATTAATCAATGGTTGAAATTAGTCCCTTAGAACTGCAAGAAAATTAAGGACTACCTTGAACAATTCATTTATCTTAAAAATACATAAAATATATATAATAGTAAAATCTCTTTAACATAATACTCGATAATTAATAAACTCTCTAAAATAATAAATTTGTCCAGTCTTGACTTGGATCAATGTAAAAAATTGAAAAACTCAATAAGATTATAAGATAAATTTTTTGGGAGATCCTTTTTTTTTATTTTCGGTCCCAAAAAAAACATAAATTAATAATTCATAGAAACTAAAAAAATATTACATTCTATTAAAATATTTTATTTATTTATTTATTTTTATTTTATTCAAAAAAATATTTTCTAGCTTAATTATTTTTATTTTTGTATTACCTTAAGTTCATGTACTTAATTATTTAAGATGTAATGCTTTTATGATTGTGTACATAGAATGCTTTTATATGTACAACAGAATAAATATGTAATTAAGAGAACCAAAATTTTCAAACAAACGGTTATATATAGTGTTGGCTTGAGTAAAGAGTATAAAATATTTGAAAATATTAATAGAAGATAATGATGATGATATAACACATTAAAACATCAAATGTTGTTTTTAAAGAAGTCTTTATAAATCTACCTTAATTTATCGTATTTGTTATTTACTAAATGTTTAAAAAATTTATATTTCGAGAAACGTTTAGGGAGGTCTATTATATTAATGTAGTCCCGAGGGACAAATCTCAATAATTGATCAATGAAATGGTCAAGATTAATCACATATTTTATACATGAATGAGTATTTTTGTCATTTGACACTTAAGAAAAATTCGGTTTTTTTTTTATTTTAATTTTTTCTTAATTTTTTATTATTATTTTCATTAAAAAACAATATTAATAATAACGTGTAGTACTTAATCACATGTGATTTTAATGTAAAATCACATGTGATTGAATATTTAATCACATTTGATGTTATAGTACATTCACATGTGATTCAATATGCAATCACATTATGTGTTATTAATAAAAAATAATAATTTAGAAACAAAAAGTAAAAAATTTAAAATTTAAAAATAACAAGTAAAAATTATAGAATATAAAAAAATAAAACAATTTTTTTAAATGACCAAAATACCCCTCCATGTATAAAATATGTGATTAATCTTAACTATTATTTATAATTAATCAATGGGTGAGATTTGCACATTGAGACTTCATAAAAATCAAAGACTTCCTTGAATACGACTCATTTCTTCTAATATGTTTATATATTATGATTCCGTAATTTAACATCATCATGTCTATAACATTATTAATAATCCAATAAAATAATTACTTTATAGAAATATTATATAATTTCTTATCCAATATTTTATATAATTACATATAACAAATCATTTTTTTTTTGGGAAACAGCTATCATTTAAAAAACTAGCGAGATCCTAGAAAAACAAAAAATTAAAAAAAGTTAATGTGGTTTTTCAATCAATCTAACCAACCGACTTTAAACTTGACAATACGATTACATACCCAATTAAAAGAAAACTCTTTAATGAGATCTACAATACAATCTTTGTGCATATCCTTGCCTCTAAGTAGAAGATCATTTCGAAATCTCCATATCAATAAACACCGCTTCCATAACCATCCTATTTTTATTAAATGATATTTTTATTATGTCAATGTTACCTTCAGTACAATTACGACAACCCGTGAATTTTCACGGGTTATAAACTAGTATATTTTATAAATGAAGGAGTGTTTTGCTCATTTGATACTCACATAATTCATTTACGCCATTTAATAAAAAATAAAACCCATTCACCACTAATTAATTATTTTAGTAAAATGATATTATATTTTACCATTATTTTTAATTTTAAACATTATTAATATTATTTTATTCAAAAAAAATTATATTAATTCTCTACTAACTATCTACTTAAATATATTTAACTCATATTTTAAATCGTTTGTCTCAAAAATGTAAAATTTTAAATTTATTTTGATAAGGAGATAGTAGTATTTGTAAAAGAAAACAAGTACTTCTTTTTTGAATTAGATAGACTAGTGGAGCTAAATCGGGGGCAAGGTTTTCTGCAAAACACACAAGAAGCTCGATCTAGCTTCCAAGCGATTCTGGTCACGAGAACCCATGGCGCACAATCCTTCACAGCTCCTTCCATCAGGTTCACATTCTTCCCCGTCTTCTTAAAACCCTAATTCATCTGCACCATTTAGTATGGTTGTAAACTTTAATTCAAATCTAAGTTGTGTTTTAATGGCGCAGAGCTAATAGATCGATGCATAGGTTCAAAAATCTGGGTGATAATGAAAGGAGACAAGGAACTCGTTGGAACTCTCAAGGGTTTCGACGTCTATGTCAACATGGTTCTCGAAGACGTCACAGAATAGTCAGTAAATCTCACTCTCACCTTTTTTATACTGCTACCATTTCATTTATTTTGGATCGTTTAGTGTAAATTTGTGTTTGTTTATTGCTAAAAACGCGACTACCTTGGTTAATAAAGAGTTGAATAATCAGAATTAGGGTTTCTGTTTCGAAGGGGATATTTGAGTTCCAGTAATTGGTATAATACACACGTTATAGGACTTTATGTTTATGATGGCTAATTCACATCTTTACTCCAGTTATGTTGCTTTGCAAAATTCCAAATTCGAGTATGGATATTTAAGAAAATATTACCTAAATGTTGGTAGGTACTGAATGGTTGTCTTACATTTTGGCTAAATTTAAGCAATGATCTTACAAAATTCTGTTCATGAACAACCTCTAGTTAGTAATTTATTGAGGGTTTGATTACCAAAAAAACGTATGTAGTTTTGCTCATTCTTGACTTAACAGAGTATATCTTTGTTTTCCAATTAGACAAAAAAATCTGCTTCAAGTATGACATGTCAGAAACTACACATACAAGCATTCTAGGATGAACACAAAACTTGAAAGCTTTTTTGGTCAATTTTGTTAAATTAGTTGAATATTTTGTTTTTGGTCGATTTTGACAATTTTCTCTGTTGCAGTGAAATCACACCGGAGGGACGTCGGATTACAAAGCTTGACCAAATTTTGCTCAATGGAAATAACATAGCAATTGTAAGTAGCATTTTCAATATAGTTGCACGCCTCTTGGGACCCATTTGCTTATGAATGAGTCAATTTTGGTTTTAAAATATACTAGCCCTAAAGGAAACAAGTCGAGATTAGCTCAACTATTGTGTAATTTTTTTAATTACACTACTACGTATACATCTTGAAGCTGTAAAATTTATATTTTACCCTGACCATTGTTTTGATGCAGCTGGTTCCTGGTGGTTCTCCAGATCCAGAATGAGGATGACACCGGGTGATTATATTGAATTGGTATGCGCTGAAGGATAGGGTGGTTTTTTTAACCCATCTTGGATTCGGGTGTAGCCTAAAACTCTCTTATCGTTTCTACGAATTTTAAAAACAATTGTAATTTCTTAATGTTGCTTTTGTTACTTTTCTTTATTAATTTGCTATTGGGTTTTAATCAGATGCTGAGTATCTTGGCTTTTATATCCAAAATTGTAACAAAAATATCTTGTCAAAAGTGGATCAGGCTAGGATGGAAATAGCATTTTTCTTACGGAAAATATCATATACATGTATAGGAAAGAAAGACAAAATCCCTTCTCTATGTAAACATTTATCAAATGACCAAGAAGGTTTAGAAACGGTTACGACAAGTTAAGTAGCATACATCATGAGCAAAACTCGGCCATCCAGATTGTGTTATAAATGGGAATATCTATTTTGAAAAGGGAATTAATTTGTATACCACGTCTTTTGATTTATATGAGACAGAATGGCCCGTGCGATGCATGGGCTTCGTTCACAATAATAAGTTATTTTAAGTGCATATCGTGTACACTTTACTGGTATTACCTGGAAAGTACGAAAAGCGTGATCAGTTACATGTTTAACTTTGATTGCGAGTACTCTACTAAATGAGCAAAGTTGTTCTTTATGTGTATTTATTTTTCAGGTTTTTTGTTCTATATTGAGTCATATGGATTGTGTATGTTAATTGCAATTGTTTCTTTAGTTTGAAACAGATTTCATATGCATAAGTAGGCCTGTGCAAATTGGACCGAGAACCAACCCGGACCGTAGAACCCGATCGGACCGAACCGAGCTCCATTTGTTCGGTTCTCGGTTCTAATCTTTATAAAAAATCAGTTCTCGGTTCCAACCTATTCGGTTCCGAGCGGTCTGGTTCGGTCCAAAACCAAGAAAAAATCGAAAAAGTTGAAGAAATTGCCTCGGTTCTCGGTTCGAATCTGAGCATCATCTGTTCGGTCCTCGGTACCTATAAAACCATTTTTTCGTTCGGTTCTGGTTTTTTTAATAAATACTTGTGATCATGCATTTTTTTATATTGATTGATTTTAATAAAACGATAAGGTTTGTTGCTATGTAATTAATATTTAACCATAATCTATATATTCAACTATTTTGGTGATTAAGAAATGCATGAACATTATTTTGTTGTGTTTATTAAATATTATTTATGGTTAAACTTTTTATCTTACAATTGATTAATTTATTATTGATTAAATATTTTTTATTGTTCATAAATGGATTTATATAATATTATTTAATATTATATGCATGGTATTAATTGCAACTTTAAAGTTGAAACTCAATTTTTGTACATGGATGTTCTGTTAGGGTAAAAGATAATATTATTTGAAAACTCAACATCATTTGCATCATGATAGTGTGCTATTTATAGTTTCTTTTTGCATCGCTAAGGGTCTTTCTTCTTTACTCCGCTTGTTAGATGTTTCTTTTGGATGCAACTTTTGAGTCTTAAGATTTTGCAACATGAAAATAAGTATTTATAGATCTTAATGTGTAAGATCACAAAACATGAAAAGTCTCTTATTTTATTGAATTTTTTATTATTATAATTATTTATATTTATTACAAAACTCTTGGTCTTACTTAATGAGTTTGCCAAATTATTATTAAAATAAATTCGTTACTATAATTTATGTTAAAACTCTTGATTTTATAAGTTTTGAGTTTCTCAATCTTTATTAACATGATTCATTTAATATTATGATAAATGCAACATCAAAATGACACTCAATTTTTATATTTTATACATATACAAAAGAAGTAAGCATAAATTTAACAACCATCAATAGATTTATTTAATATTTTCCTACTAATTACATAATCGCAAGTTTATGTTAAAACACTTGATTTTACAACTATTGCGCTTCTCAAGATTTATTAACATGATTTATTTAATATTATAATAAATGTAACATCAACATGAAACTCATTTTTTATATTTTATACATATACAAAAGAAATAAACATAAATTCAGCAACCATCAATATATTTAATTAATATTCTCCTACTAATTAGAGAATCGCAAGTTGTGAAAAACGGCGATCAAAACCTATTAATTGGATTCAAAGTTGAATAACAAATCAAATGAACAACAATTTGTGATCATTAACATGATAAGATATCCATCTTAAATATTTCTGATAATATCATACACAATCTCATATACTATAATAATAACTATCAGATCATAATATAATATAATTTTTATACAACATTTACGTAAACAACGAATAACAATTTTATACATATATACAAAACAAAAGAGGTTGTGTAATTTTAAACAAAAACAACTAACATAGTCTCTCCAAAACAAAATCATAAAGAGTTCATCTCCAAAACTAATTAGAGAAATGCAAGATGTGAAAAATGGAGATCAAAACCTATTAATTGGATTAAAAGTAAAATAACAAATCAAATGAACAACAATTTGTGACCATTAGAGTTCATCTCTATGGTTTTTTTTCTTAAAAAATACAAAAGCCCTGTAGAGTTCATCATAAAGATTATGTTGGATTACCAATTAATAGCGACGATAAATAACAATAGGCATATAGATCTTTGTTGCTGGCTCCACTTGTTAGGTATTTCTTTTGGATGCACCTTTAGAATGTTAAAGTTTTTATAATATGAGAATGAGTATTTATAGATGTTAATGTGTAAGATTCATAAAAACTGAAAAATCTCTTATTTATTGAACTTTTATTATTATAACTATTTATATTTATTTCAAAACTCTTGGTCTTACAATTTAATGAGTTTGTTTTTATAAATTGATTTATATCATATTATTATAAATATTAAATGCATGATATTAATTGCAACTTCAAAGTTGGGACTCAATTTTCATATATATAGATATTGATTATAAAATTATTATAATAAACATAATTATACAAAATATTATAAAACATTATTGAATTGATGCATGTTTTTATTTTTTATTTGTAGGGATTTTTATTTTTTATTAAATGCAAGGTTATTTAATATGTATTAAATGCAAGGTTATCAAATGCAACTTCAAATTGGAACTCATTTTTTTATTATTTATAGATTTATAGATGCTAATGTGTAAGATTCATAAAAATTGAAAAATCTCTTATTTATTGAACCTTTAATTATTATAACTATTTATATTTATTTCAAAACTCTTGGTCTTGCAATTAAATGCATGATATTAATTGCAACTTCAAAGTTGGGACTCAATTTTCATATATATAGATATTGATTATAAATCTCTACTACTTATAAAGCATTTATACCTTTCCATAAATACCATCCTAAAAATTCAGCCATTTTCTTTCTATTTTGGGATTTTAAGAAAATAGCATAAAAAAGGACGAGTCATGCCTCGAACCCATGACCTCTTGCTTAAGGGACATGCACCAAACCAACTGATCTAGCATTTACTTGTGTTGAAATTCACGAACACTTTTCCTATAAATCACGCACTTTCGCATTAGGTCTGCTAGAACAGAAATTAATCACGCCCTTTCAAATACCTCCTGCTACACGCTTCTTCCTCCATCGATTACCTCACGCAAGTCGCCTCGATTTCTCTACCCACCAAGATCTGCAATTAACCCCTCGATTATGCAAATACTCTTTTCAAATTCCCACCTCGATACAAGAAATAGGCTCTTCAACTTGGAGTTTCTAAACCCTATAAATACAATACGAATGTTGAGCAAAGCATACAGATTTCTACACCAAATACCCTGCAAAAACTCTGAACAGGTTTGTAATTGAAGTTTTCCTTTTAATTTCAGTTGTATTTTATATTTTTTTTTGTTGGAACGATCTCTCTGAACATTCTGTTTTGTGTTTACAGCCTAACGAAACTGAATGGAACCCAATAATCTGATGAATGGAACCAATGCTCCAACAAAGCCCGCTACCATCGGCCAACTCAAGGTATTAATACGTTGTTCATCGAAAACCTTGAGAAAAATGCGTTATGCAATGTTTTGTTTTTTGGCTGCAATTGTGTTAATTGAACTTATTAAACCAAATAGTTAAAAGTTATTGAAAAAGAGAATCCACAAAATTTACATATTATAAAGTTAGCTGGTGTGAACAAGAACAAAATACCCATGACAGTAAGTGCTATTTTGTATCATATTCTTTACTTTTATTCAAAGATTAGTTTACTTTAAATAGGTATTAATACGTTGTAATTTCTAGAACAGACCTTGAAAAGTAAGAAAATGGGCCTTGAAAAGTTATAACTCCAAAACGGGCCGCTACTTAAATTATATTGCTACATTATGACAAATGTTCATGAATAAATGTTTATATCCAACCAAGAAACTTACATATCCATCAAACATTTTTCTGTTCAGTTTGTCATATACAACCTGCAAAAATAATTTATTACATATTAAATTTCTGGCCCGTTTACTTATGAATGAGTCGATTTGGGTTGTTGTCTTTCTATCTCAAACGGGTCAAACCAAAACAGTTTGTTTGTGAGTCAGCAGACCAGTTACCGAACCCGCACAACCCACCCACCAATCTTGGCACCATTAACACCAGAAACTGAGAAAACGAACGAATATTAGGATGAGAACAGAAAATTACACCTCAATCATCACAATAATTGCAGCTTAAACATACACAAAAACTTATAAAATCCAAATTAACATGAACTGAATCAAGTCAAAAATTAAAATTTATATCAGGAAACACACAAAATCTGATTCAGAACTGTAAATTACACCTCAAAAACACAAAAAGATAAATAAAAATACAATCTTTACAGAGAAACAACCCGTCCCATTTCATCGTGCAATAAAAACAACTCGATTTGACCCAACCATTATGCCACTTTTAGTAGCATTAAATTTTTTTACCACTAATTTATTCACATGCTCTTCAGCAACCAGATTGATTCTAGAATTATGTTCATTTTTTTGAAACAAAAATAAAATTTTACAAAATTCTAAATATCTCTTGTAAAAGGTGAAAGATAAACAAAAAAGAACCAACAATCGTCTAATTAACAACATAATTTAAATAAAGTGCAACAAAATCTTGATAGTTGCAAAATTAAGTGGTTTCCTTCTTAAGCTTGAATAGCTCTTGCCTAATAACTCCACCTTTCTTAATCTTTGCCAACATAATCTTGAACCAATCAAAATCATTAAGAGATGCTCTTTTCTTCTGAACAATGAGTTTTCTTTCCCATGAGCTGCTTTCCCATTTGTTTTTAACATCAAGTCGCTTCCAAAGCAGCAATATGAGTTTTCTTGTTTAGAACCCTTTTAATGTCGATTTTGACGTCTGTTGAAGTTAGCTTCTGTAAGTTCATTTGTCCCCTCACCATATTAGGATTCAGGAGAATCAACAAGAGACCTGTTTGGGTCGATGACATCATATGAAGTAATTAATAAATCACCAAATTACTTAGGCAGAGGATTAGCAGTAACTTGGTATGTTCCACCTCTACCACATTTTCCATCAAATTAGGAATTACAAAAAAAATGAACCAAATAACACATTATTTAGCATCCAGTATATTAAATCCACAAAAACCATCTAATACCAAAATATGTACTTTACAACATGACAACATATAACATCTTGAAAGCAGTAGTATTAGAAAACTTATAGTTTCACATCGTGCTTACATTGCTTCAAATTCAACAAAATTTGATGCTAATTCGATCTGCATACTCTCTGCCTGCATCATCGACTCGAAAATCAAAAAAACTCCACCAACCTCAAATTAAAAACACCGAAAAGTTAATCATCACATAACCAATCACAATGTCAAAAGGGAAAAAAAAGATTTATGTTGACTAATCAAGAAAGCTATATTCATAGAAAACTCTGTCCAATATATCTAACAATAAGATAAACAAAAAATGAGGTAAACAAATAAACCTTTTTCGGTTCTTTAGATGCAGCAATTTCCTGTAGGTCTCATCATCTGTATCAACCGATGGTTAATCAATTTCAAATTAATGTTTACAACTACTGAAAACAAATAAAATGTAGCATATAAAACGAAGGATTAATATTAATTCAATCACGTATATAATGGCATGAATCATTAAAAAACAAAAAAGTATAACAACCATATGTACCAAGACAAATTAAACTTAGATTGCTTGATTTCAAATCTTGGTTATGAATCCAAAGTACTCGTTTCATTTCCCAATTTGGAAAACCGTTCATTGTCCAAGAAACTCAGCACCAGGGATACGATGTATTGGACCGTGAGGGCGGTGGCTTTTTGAAAAAGTTTTTATTGGCCCATGGAGCCGGGTGTTTATTAATAAGACTTGGAGTCTCAAACAATGTGTGTTTAGCTTGTTAGTTCAGTTGGTTGTGTTGTCTGCTTATAAGTAGGAGGACCAGGGTTCGAATCCGCCAGGTTTCAATTTTTTTATAAGCACGTGTATTTCCAAAAATAGCAAGAAATTGGCTGAATTTTTATGCTGCTATTTAGAGATAACTACTTGAAAATATGTAGCTACTTTAACTTACTAGCCGGGTATCCGCGCAATGCGGCGGCAGGTAGTCGGGTACCCTGTCGATATTTAGCTGGAAGCAATGTTATCGGTAGAAATACATCATCTTTGATACGTTACTTTGAAAGCCAACAAATCATCTTTGATAGCGATAATCATCTTCAACATTCAAAGCAGCTAAATATTTAAAGTGTTAAACAAATAATATGCAGCTTAAGTCAATAAAATAGCCAATAAAATAGCTGCTACACGCCCCACCCTGTTTGACCCATTAGAACTCCTAAAATTATTTAAAAACCTTTATAAGGCTTGTTATTACTCAAACGGTCAAACCCCACTGGTGCACTTTTCCAAACTGCACATTTTGACCCGAATCTGACTTTACCCGTTACATAAACCAAACCAACCAGACTCCAATCTATCGTTTGTTTTAAATCATAAAGTTGGCAAGTTGCATAAATGGATTCTAATGGTCGAAAATTAATCCTGAATAATCAGAAGCTGCTTTGTCGTAAAAAAGTATCAATTGAAGAACAATATGATCTATGGTCATCTCATGGAAGGCCCATTAGAGATGAAATTTCATAATGACCCATAATTGAAATGAAGATTAATAATTAACGAATAAACGAGTTAAAACTGCCACATAAAATATTAGAAACAATAGGGTAAGTGAAATAGAGTCAATGGAAGGAATTAATTCCTATTGAAGTGAGTTGACAAACAACTACATAAATAAGAAAATGAAATGGACTCAGGACCTACATAAATCACCAATTATATCCCATGCTTGCCAGATAAAGCAACTAGCCTAGCCAGAATGTCAATACGTAGTTTGTAGAAAAGATTAATTCAAAATGGATTTAAACTGCCATTTGGTTACCATCAACATCAAATTGGCTGCAACATTAAACGATAAAGAAAACCATATTAATCAATGACTTAACAGTGAAATAAAATGGAAATTAGCTTTCAAATATAATTCGCATTTACCTTGCAGAGTTGATGTATAGGTCCTTAAGGTCGACTCTTGAGCTCGTGGTGTGTGTTCTCCAAGCCAAATAATGCCTGCATTTAGAAATTAACATATCAATACCAAAATTTAAACAAAATCATAATTATACAAAAAAAACTAACATTGATATGGAAAATGATGAAATTAATGTAAACTAACATGAGCAAGACTCTGCTCAAACTCAGTGGGTTCACCAAACGTATCCTTAGAGATCTTCTTCGTTGAGGTTTACATATTGAAATATATGCTTCTAAAAGAACAAATACAAATTCACAAATATTCATTGACTATTGTAAAAAGTTCTCGGGGACATGCAAATTCAAGTCCCTGGATTTCCTTATTTCAAGAAATCTCTGATTCTCCCTGAATCCATCTCATATATGAAAAGTAAGAAATACATCGAACATAAAAAAAATAAGAAACCACATAAAATTGAAAGATTGCGGAGATGTTGGGGTGGTGAGTGACGAACCAGGGCTTAGAGAGACCGAGGGATTTACAAGAATGTTGTGGTTTTGGGCGATTCCGAGCGATGGTTGTATCTTCAATTAACCTTCAATTCACCAACAAAAAAACATATACCTTTTTGCAATGTACTGAAAAACAATTAACATAGTTAAAATA
Source organism: Calendula officinalis (assembly GCA_963853835.1). Lineage (NCBI taxonomy): Eukaryota > Viridiplantae > Streptophyta > Magnoliopsida > Asterales > Asteraceae > Calendula > Calendula officinalis. The sequence goes on along the minus strand of OY970820.1, from coordinate 81,052,093 downwards.
GTGAGTGTGATTTCTTAATCACCTGGAAATGCGATGAGATATAGGTTTTGTTGTTGTGAATCGAACGGAAAACGGAGAGGTTGACTCTCATGGCGGCGTTGCGGAAAGAGGTTGACTGTATAAACCCGATAATCTTTATTATTCAGTGAAGATTGGATCTGAGTAAACCGAAATTGAGTCGGGTACTCGGGAATCAAATCCCCTTCTGTGAATGTGGGTGAGATTTATGTCGGGAAAGACGAAAGAGAGGGTTAGAATTATTGATACCTTGAACGAAGGAGCTGGATAGAATCGAGGCATATGGTTGGGAGAATTGAATCGACGGGGAGAAAATCGAGGAGGCGGGATATACAGCAGGTAAGAATTGAATCGATGCAACGGGAATCGAGGAGGCATCAGCGTATTTTAAGCATATAAGGACACATAAGATTAGGTTATATTTTGTTATTAAGAAAACAAACATGTCCTGTCATCTTGTTCAGTTGGTTAGCTATCATGTATGGTAAGCTATACGTCCCGTGTTCGAAACCTGTTCAGTTCGTTAATTTTTAAAAGCATTTTTCAAGACAAAAAAGGAAAGAAAGTGGCTGAATTTTCAGCCGGCTATTTATGGGAAGGTCCTAAATGCTTTATAAGTAGTAGAGAAAAGATAAAATATAATATTTATACCTTTAACGAATTGGAATAAAAATTGATCTCATTTCTGCTTGTATCTATTGTTTAATAGCACTAATGCATTTGTTTTTTTTACTTTAAAAGAACTCTACAATCGTTACGAATGAAGGGGACGTTCCAATTTATTTAATGTTGTGTTGGTTTAATATATATTTGAAATTATATGTACTTACATGCCAATTTGTTAGCAATCAAATTACTTATATATTGTAATCAACTACTTTATTATATTTATATGTTATAGCAATCAATGATGATCGACGACAATGTGGTCTTTAATGATGTTGGTAACCAAAGAAACGTGCAAACTGGAAAGCGTAAAGATTACAATGCTAATTGTGGTGCACGACAAAACGGTAACAAAGTACTTAAGGGTCGCAATAGTGACGTCTCTCAATATCAGCTAAACAAACAGAAGGGTATGCTTATTATTACCCTATAAATAAAATACGATAACTTTATTAATGTTTACCGCATTTTGCTTTAAAAATTTTCTTTGTAGAGCGTCTATAAAAGAAAAGATAAAATAATAAGCGAAACTATGCGCGGCTAAAACCTAACAGACTTCTAGCTTCCGTTGAAGGTGAACAAATCGCAGTTGCTACAAATGTAACTCCATGCGGTTCTACTCAAATGGATATAGAAACACCGGAAAGGACACCTTTAGGAATATTAAGAGACACAAACTACAATTGTTCATCATCATCTATGAATAGAAATGAAGTCATTGATATGACGATAGGTTATAGTAACACACTAACCACACCATTTGATAGTGTACTATCAAACAAAGAAAACATACAACCAGGCCAAAATGCGTCTCCTCGCATTTTTAATTTTGTTGATGTTCCAGAGACTTCACAAAAAACAAGTCGAGATATAAGAAGTAAGAATAGACAATACTACAAAAGAAGTAATGAAAGATATCGGTTTCTTCTGGAAAATTTTCCTAGGACTCAAACATCAACAAATGTGAGAAATTCGGTCCTGCTATCCGATCATACAAATAGACCGAATGCTTCCCAAATGTCCTCGAGATTGCCATTCAATAGCAATAATGGTAACAATACACATGTCACTATTATTATTATTATTATTATTATTATTATTATTATTATTATTTTAATTATATCATAGTTTTCAACCTATTGTGTTTGATTTTTAAAACAGGCGTTCGTTCTGAGATTCGTAGACTACTGCCTTCGTTTGATGCTGTCGTGACTCAACCATCACCTTCAACAGGTTAGTATTGACACGTATCGATGAATACAGTTCTATTAAAACGTATTCTTACCTTTAAATGGGTTACCATTTCACTGTTGTTCAGATGCCAATATCAATCCATCGAACATAGGCAACAACCAAGACGTGGATCCATACGATTTCATTTATCATGGTATCCCTACACAACACCTTGTTTTAAAGGAACAACCACCCTGTGCAGAGTGTGGAGCAAAGAGGATTAAATTTGAATTCCCGACATTTTGTTGTATGATGGGAAAGACAAAATTGGCATCCTCAAACATTCCCGGAGAACTCTTAAATCTATTTACATCCCAATGTGAATTAGGTAAAGTGTTCAAGCACAACATTCGTGCATACAACACAAATTTCTCATTCACGTTGATGGGTGTAAATTTGGATACTTCCATGACCAATATGACATCTGGAGTGTATACTTTTCGTGCCTACGGAGGTATGTACCATAGGATCGATCAATTGGTTCCTAGGAATGGACAACCTAGGTACTTACAACTGTATTTCTATGATCCCGAAACTGAATTATCACATAGGCTTTTATGGACAAATCTTGATAGACAGATTGTTGAAATATTGACACGTATACTTGCAACAAACCCTTACGTGGCAACGTTTCGAAGACTTGCTGACCTAGGACCACTAGATGACTACAGGGTCACATTAAATGCATCTGTAGAACTCGATCAAAGGAATTACAACCTTCCAACCACATCAGATGTTTGAACAACCGTGATCACATATTAAAAGATAATTTGATGTAGTTTTACATATAACCTTTTTTGTTTTTTACCATTATGCAGGTTGCTGGCATTTGGGTTGAAGGTAACAACAACATTACTGTATATAAGAGAAGTATTGTTGTGTATGGGAGGTCTGATTATCCAACCCATATTGAACCTCACTTTGCTTCTTACGATCCGTTGTCCTATGTTTTGTTCTTTCCCAACGGTGAGCCTGTATGGCATCCAAAAATACCCAGAAATGGCACCCCCATCAACGTAATTATTGAGGATGAAGAATATTTCGAGGAAGATTATGAAGGTAAGAGTTATCGTGGCATAAATTTTATTACTTAAATTTATAATTGATATAGACTCATTTGAAATTACAAAGCACCTCATTGTTTTGTAGAGCCTAACGAAACTGGAAATAGGAAGACTGTAACCATGCGTGAGTACTACTGTTACAAGTTCCAGATCCGCTCTACACCAAACTTGCTTTTATTAGGGGGCGATTGTTCCAACAGTTTGTCGTAGACACCTACATAAAGATTGAGACTTCACGTTTGAAGTTCTGCGAGTTTAACCAAACCAAGATTAGATCAGATTTGTACCAAGGTATTGTAGATTGTGTCAATGCCGGTGAAGTTCAACCAAATAATGTCGGGCAAAGGGTTGTGTTGCCTGCTTCGTTCATTGGAGGACCACGTGACATGCGACGTCGATTTTTGGATGCAATGACCTTAGTTCAAGATGACGGTAAACCAGATATATTCCTTACCATGACATGCAATCCAAATTGGCCAGAAATCCAGACACAACTATTGCCCGGCTAAGTTGCGTCTGATCGACCAGACCTTGTTTCAAGAGTGTTTCGGGCCAAATTAGAAGATTTAAAGGAGCAACTCTTCAAAAAGCATGTACTTGGTGTTGTCGGTTCACATGTTTACGTCATTGAGTTTCAAAAGCGTGGCCTACCTCATGCTCATTTCCTCCTGATTATGAGAGGCGATCACAAAATAACAAATCCAGATCAATATGATACAATCGTATGTAGTGAAATTCCAAACCCGACAAGGCATCCGATAATGCATGAGCTGGTTAAAAAACACATGATGCACGGTCCATGCGGAAACATTCGATCCAACAGCTCTTGTATGCAGGGTGAGCCAAAACAATGCCGCTTCAAATACCCCAGGCAATTTAACGAGCAAACAACACAAGGAAATGACTCATATCCGTTATATCGAAGAAGAGACAATGGGATCAAAGTGGTTGTGCGTGGTAATACTCTTGACAATAGATGGGTGGTCCCTTACAACCCAAAATTGCTCATGATATTCAATTGTCACATAAACGTTGAGGTTTGTTCAAGTATTGTTTCTGTGAAATACATATTTAAGTATGTATACAAGGGTCACGACAAACAAGTTGTACATGTCGATCCAGATAGTGAAACTGTAGTTGTTAACGAGATAAAGAGATATCAAGATGCTCGTTATGTTTCTCCCCCTGAGGCAATTTGGAGGATATTTAGTTTTCCCTTATCACAAATCCACCCACATGTGATGGCATTGCAAATTCATCTTCCAAATAAACAATTGGTTACATTTAGACAAAATGATATAATGACCAACGTTGTTGATAGGGAGAGAGACAAGAGATCGATGTTGACAGCTTTTTTTTAGATGAATAGAAACAATACTGATGCGAACCAATACTTGTACAAGGACTTTCTCGCGAAATTCACATGGAATAAGTCCACACGACGTTGGAAACCTAGGAAAAAAGGAACAATGAGAGGAAGAATGGTTTCTGCTAATCCCGCTGAAGGAGAACGATTCTACCTACGAATACTATTGTCACATGTTCGTGGGCTTACAAGATGGGAATATCTATACACATATAACAACGTGGTGTACCAGACGTTTCGAAGAGCAGCTCTCGAGAGAGGATTAATTGAGAATGACGATAATTAATCAACATGTCTTAGGGAGGGTTCTAGTTTTCAATTTCCACCAGCTCTTCGGAGGTTATCCGCAACTATTTTGATCTTTTGTGAGCCGGGAGATGTTCGGAAGTTATGGGATGATCACTACGAATCACTCTCTGAGGATTATAGACGACTGTATGAAAATACGGAGGTAGCCAAAAATATGGTTCTAAAAGACATCAAAGTCTTTCTACAATCTATGGGTAAGGATCTTGATGATTTAGATCTTCCTAAACTAGATATCGATGTCAGTTTAGAATCCGGGGTTGTTCGAGAATTACAAGAGGAGTATTCCATAGTTGTGGAAGAAGAACACTTGCGTGCTTCTGACTCTCTTAATTCCGACCAGAGAGACGCGTATGATGAGATATTGAGACATGTGGATAATGATATTTCGGGCGTATTTTTTATAGATGGCCCTGGGGGAACAGGGAAAACGTTTTTGTATAAAGCTCTTCTTGCAAAGGTCCGGTCTCGTGGTCTAATTGCACTCGCGACCGCTTCATCGGGTGCGGCAGCGAATTATATGCCAGGTGGTAGAACAGCTCACTCTCGATTCAAGATTCCAATTAACCTTGATAACAACTCAATTTGTAACATTAAAAATCAAAGTGGGACTGCAAAACTGCTTAGAGCTGCAAAACTGATCATATGGGACGATGCTTCGATGGCTAAGAGGCAGGCGGTAGAGGCATTAGATCGATCAATGCAAGAGATAACAGGTATGAGACTCCCTTTCGGTGGAAAAATTATGGTTTTAGGAGGTGATTTTAGACAGGTTTTGCCTGTCGTCAGACGTGGAACTAGAGCACAAATTGTAGACTCCAGCTTACGAATGTCACCGCTATGGTCTACAATTAAAAAGATTAGCTGACTCTTAATATGAGAGTGCGAACTGATCCATGGTTTTCTGATTTTCTTTTACGAGTCGGCAATGGTGATGAAGAAGTGATTGACGAAAATTATATTCGCATCCCAGATGATATGAGCATTCCATACAATGATGTGTCACAGTCTCAAGAAGATTTAATCAATGCAATCTTTCCTTCTTTGCTTGTTAATGGAAATTCGTCAGATTATATCATTTCTAGGGCGATCTTATCAACCAAAAACGACCATGTGGATGAGCTTAATGAAAAGTTGATCGCTAGATTTTGTGGAGAAGAGAAAATATATTATAGTTTCGATGAGGCAGAAGACGACAAAAACAACTTCTATCCTATGGAATTCTTAAACTCCCTTAATGTTAGTGGTGTGCCCCCTCATGTTCTCCGGCTAAAAATTGGGTGCCCGATTATACTTTTACGGAACATCGATCCCTCGCATGGGTTATGTAATGGCACAAGACTTATATGTAGAAACTTTGAGCCAAACCTAATTGATGCAGAAATAGCTGTTGGAGAGCATGCTGGCAAAAGGGTATTCTTACCAAGAATTCCTCTATCTCCATCTGAATCTGACATGTTTCCTTTCAAATTGAAAAAGAAACAGTTTCCAGTTCGGCTGAGTTTCGCAATGACAATTAACAAGGCTCAAGGACAGACAATTCCTCATGTTGGCGTATATCTTCCGCAATCGGTTTTCTCACTTGGACAACTTTATGTTGCACTGTCAAGAGGAATTTCACGACACACGACGAAAGTATTAGTTAATCCAACGAAGAAGTTTAACCTCGAAGGAGTTTACACATCAAACGTGGTGTATCAGGAGGTTCTACATGATGACTAAGACATGTTAATAGTCATTATTTTTTTGTAATCTCGCTAATTTTATAAACTGTCTCTTTTTTTATACCAAATAACATTGAAAATTCATGGTTTGTTTTATTATCTATACAAAGCATTTGCTTAATCTAGAGATATGTTAACCACAAGGGTGGGCGCGGTTGGTAAGACTTGTGCCTCCTATGTGGGAGGTCCCGGGTTCAAACCCCGTGAAACCCCCCTTGTGGCCACCAGCCTCCGTTGAAACGTGGGTCCCCCTCTGTGCTGAAAATGCCGTGTCTCGTATATCGAGCCCAAGCAGAGGTGTGGATATCATTGTTAGGTGATTTGCCGGGGAATGCACCTGTTGCTGGGTCGGGTGTCCGGTCACAATATGTGGCCAGTGTCAGTGGTACACTCCTTTACCATTTTTTTTAATCTAGAGATATGTGTATTACACATGGTACTTGTCGTAAAGTATAGTTAAACATGGTACACAACCACATCTTTGTTATCAATATCTTGAGATAGTGTTGTTTAACCATCACCTTGGACATTTATACATGATAAAAGAAACTACCAAAAATTATTTATTGTTGTTGCTTTGAATGCCGAAGACAATTAATGCTATCAAAGGTGACATGTTATATGACAGTATTTGTCCACCGTAGAATATAATTACAGGGTACCCGCCGTCGCATTGCGCGGGTACCCGACTAGTTTATTATAATAAACATAATTATACAAAATATTATAAAACATTATTGAATTGATGCATGTTTTTATTTTTTATTTGTAGGGATTTTTATTTTTTATTAAATGCAAGGTTATTTAATATGTATTAAATGCAAGGTTATTAAATGCAACTTCAAATTGGAACTCATTTTTTTATTATATATAGATACCACAATGTATAAGTATTACTGCAAATTGTACAAACATATAATTATGGTGTATCAATTAAAAAACGTGGTTCATAAATCGCCCATATTTGAAAAGGAAAAGTTCAAGTACCAATAACCTAAACGTGCTTAATAATTTTAGGGATTTAGTTCATATGCATTTGGCTTTTAGCCTTTAAGTGATGGTAGTGCAGATAATAACACTATGAATGTGTTTGAGAACACAAAGAACATCATGAATGTGTTAGAAACGTACAGGTAACATAAATTTTAAAACCACATAGACTTGTAAAGTTGTAATAAACTTAAAACTTATCCGAATTGCTCCGCACGTGCAAAACATGTGCATCACTCATCAACCAGAGGAAACATACCTTTGGGACAAATTAATGTAACTTTAAATGTAACATTTTATAATTGTATTCACGTATTCCTTTTACATGTTGCAAAGTGTGGCTTTTTGGTACAATTTATACCATTACTAGATATCTGGTTTTGGTTCATAATCTATAATGATATGTTGTACTTTTATTCCCTCATATTGCAAAGTGTGGCTTTTTGGTACAATTTTCTTGTCCAGTAGACCGGTACCAAAAATAGAGCCGGTCCCACTAAACAACCATTAAAAATCATACGTGTCGTCCACTTCCCTACTCACGCGCGTGGGTTTTACCGTTTTACTAGTAAAGTAAAGATCGGGTCAGCCCCGTAAAACGGGGCATAAAAAACTGACCGACCCGGATATGGTTGTTAAGAAAATTCCTTCTTGCTGGGTTTTAGCCTCAGTCTTCTTCTTCTACACCTCTCTCTACTCTGAAAAAAGGGTTTTAGGGCTATTTTCTCTCTCTAAGGGTTCTGGACGCCATGGATAGGTACACGAAGGTCGAGCAGAAGAAACCAGACATACCTATCAACGAGAATGAGATCAGAATCACTTCGCAGGGTTTGGTTCGTAACTACATCAGCTACGCTTCTACTCTTCTTCAGGTATTGACATTTTCATCATCATTCGTCATTTCATTTGATAGAATGTGTATCATATTGCGATTCTCGTCACTCTTCTCTAGATTTTGTCTTTTGATCTGTGATTATGTGAAATCCGTAGCTGAACGTTTGGTAGGTGGCTGGTACTGACATTGTTTTCATGAATGCATTGTTTGTTTTTCTTGTGCATTTTGTTTGATTAGCTTCTGATGTAAGGAAAACAACACCGATTGTTATTTATTGTTTGTTTTTTTACTTTTTGTGTGCTATGAGTTAATTTCGTAATGTTATATACGATAAAAATTATTATACCTAGTATTTAAATTTAGCTGGCCTACGCTAAATTATTGAGACTCTGTATTTTCAGGTACGTGTTTGTTGTTAACAAACTTAACGCTGATTCACTGAGTTTTCTATGGATATCCATATCATTTTGTTTCTGACTGTATGTTATGCTTGGTTATAAGTTATAACGTAATGCTAGGAACACAAATTGTTTATTATATAGTTTTTATGTGTTTTTGTTTCATGTTCACTCAGTTAAGCATTTGTGGTCTTAATTTTGAGTTAGTATTCGTGAGCCTGCAAGATTATGACCACATCTGTTTTTTGTTTTACATACAAATGCTGTATTTATAAACAGATCCGTTATTATTACTACTATTTTTACTTTTCTTAACTGTGATTGTTTGTATAGGAGAGATGCGGGAAAGAGATTGTGTTGAAAGCAATGGGGCAGGCAATCAGCAAGACAGTAGCCATTGCAGAGATTATTAAGGTTTGCTACTGAAATAATGTGTCTGTATTTTTACTTTTTTTTATTTAATCTTCATATGCAGAATTGCAGAAGTAGTAAACTGTTTGTAATTTCAAACAGAGAAACATTCCTCGATTATATCAAGACACTCAAATCAGTTCAATCAGCATAACTGATGTATGGGAACCTATTGAAGAGGGTCTGCTACCGTAAGTTTCAAAGTTCTTAATTCCAAATTATGTCACATTTTTTCAAGTTTCATGGTATATTACAAGAAATTATTGAATAGTCTATATGTTAAATTACTTGTTAGATGATTCACATTTTTGTTAAATACAGCGTGGAGATGACTCGCCAGGTGTCAATGATATCAATTATCTTGTCATTTAAGGAGCTAAACAAGAATTCACCAGGGTGAGTTGTAGTTTATCTTGCAAATGGCTCCTTTTTAAGCAGTTAAACAAATATGGATTTAGTTATTTTTAAAATTAGTTAGTATGTGAAGTATGATTATTATATTGTTATATTTTTTTGAATAGAAAATAGTAGGTTTTAATAGAGCATTGTTGATGGGTCAGGTACCAAGCTCCAGTGTATGTGGAGCGACCAAGGCCACAATATAACAATTACCAGAGACAACAACCAAGGCAAGCATACAATGCAGTAAACGAAGGTGTGTAAACATGTGTACATATACTTATATATAAAAACAAAAATAATTTATAATTTATATTTTATTAAATGAAAAAGTATTAATTGCATTTGTAGAGCCATATGAGGGAAACTATAATGGAAACAGGGGTCGTGGTCAAGGTGGTGGGGTAAGAGGTGGAGGTAGAGGGCGTGGTTGGAACAGGGGCGGGTATGGGAATCAAAGGGGTAATGGGTATGGGAATCAAGGGGGTGGGGGTGGGTATGGAAACTATCAAGGTGGGGATGGGTACAAAAACTATGAAGGTGGTGGTGGATATGGTGGTAATTACCAAGGTGGTGGTGGTGGCGGCAGGGGTGGATATGGAAACTATCGTGGTGGTGGTGGTGGCGGTAGGGGGTATGGGAAGTATCATGGGGGTGGGGGTGATTATGGAAATTACCAAAGGGACGGTGGTGATTATGGAAATTACCAAAAGGACTGTGATTATGGGAACTATCAAGGTGATTTAGTTTTGTACATCAAATCAAATTAATTTGAAAGTGTGTTATTTTAATTTTCACTAAATTTTGGTTTTTAATAGATAACAATGGTTACACGAACCGTGGTCGAGGTGGTGGCCGTGGGGGGAACGCTGGATATCGTGGTTAGTTTTCTTAATATAATTGAATCCGTTTTCCATAATTCATCTGTATAGTTTGGGCATGATGTAAAATTGGTTTGGGTCAAAACATATAGCTTTCTAGTACATGTCACCATTTTAACCTTTTTTTGTATAAATAGCTCAATATTATTAGAAGTATAATATATGTACTTATTTAATCAAGTGAGTTAGGTAGTTTTATGCATTAGAGATAAAACATAACCGAAATCGACAGACTCATAATAATTTATGTTAATTATGAACAGGAGGTGGGTTCACGAGAGGCGGCAGGGGTGGTGGCAGATTCAATGGACGGATGGGCGGGCGGTCAAGGGATGATGGTGATCAGTAGTAGACTGGAAGTTGCTATATATAATCTTTCGCTTGCCTTATTAATATTGGGAGTCTGTTTAAGGGTCAACTTAATTAAAAAATGAGGTTGTTAAACTTCATTTTTTACAAGGGTTTGTTTATTAAGCAGTAAGTAGTGATTTCAATATCCTTGAACTCCAAATGTTTTTTTCTTCTTTTCTATTGTTGTTTTGGTTGGGCGAGCATTGTTATTATTGCTGGTATTATTGTTATATAGCAAAAGAAGCAAGTTTAGGCAGGATGGTATGGTGGTATATATTATGCCCTATCCGCCATAAATGTTGCTTTTAATTTCTTTTCTTTTTTCAGTTTTGTTTCTTATTTTTAAAATTGTTTTGGCACTTTTTGATAACCTTATCCCAAATGACTTCATAGAGGTCATGGGTTCGATCTCTTATTGGGTTACCATATGACAAGAGAAGGTCTAGACAGCAACGATTAGATTGTGTACACTATGAACAAAGCTCTTAGCAACTCTAAGAGATCCCATTTGGAATACCTTCAAAAAGAAAGATGATATAGAGATAAGAGAACTACATATTTGATGAAATGCTATTGATGAGACATAATTATTTTCAAGTTTAAAATCATATTTTCCAGAATTGTTGCACTTGTTGATAAAAATGTCTATGCTTTTAAATCTATGGTAAGGATTACTCATTCAAATAATTGTTTTTATTACAAAAGTTGGTGCTGTTGTAAAATGTCCATGAGCATATAATAACCTGTCAAAATAACTAAATATGATTCGTTCAACACAACACACATTTATTTTACTAGCTACTTTGAATGATTGACAATTCTATTTTATTCGTAGATTTAAGAGCTAAAGAATCGTTCAGATCAAAGATTTAAATAAGCAATTGATACTTGCTTCTTCACTAGAGCCAATAGGTACGGTGAAGCCACTAGGGCCACCAATAAGTACCATATGAGCGTGACATAAAATTAAGTATAACAAATACAACACACCAATATCTCAATTTTCACCATGATCCGCCAAGACCATGCCGGTATGTCGTGTGGGCATCGTGTTTGTCATCATAAGTGATAATTTTTACGCTACATGTTTTAACCTATATATATTATAATAATTACTTTATATATTGTATAGTCTAAAATAGAATATGGATCAAGAAAGAAGTTTCTTTATTTAGAGAACCTAAAGAAGCAATTTGAGCATTGATTTAATTAAAACATTGAAGGACACTTAAGGGCATGATTGTCACTTTCCCCTCATAGAACAATACTGCCATCCCTTTTATGTTTCCCTCATTCGTTGTGTGTTTCAGTATTCCATGACTCATCTTCACATCTCCTCCAGCTCTATCAATGGCTTTTCCTAATTAGAACCCTATAAGATTTCAACAAAAGTTCATATATCTAACCCGTACACATTAATTCTTAGTGTACAAATACCCAAATCATCATTGGCAGCTCCTAATTCAAATAATCATTCGCAGATCCAAAAACCGATCTCTTTGTGTCCAATTTCTTCACGCTTACCATCAATGGAGCAGCTACAAATAGCGATTTGAACCCTACATCAGTTGTTTCAATATCAAGTACATACCAATTTGAACCTTAAATCAGCTAAGAACCCAAAATCAGCTCTTATACGAACCCTAAATCAGCTACAAGCCCTAAATAAGCTCTTATATGAACCGTAAATCAGCTACAAATGAGGAAATCAGATTAAACTTCAAGTAGGTCGCAGATCTGAACCATTCAATTACTTCTGACTTCTACTCCTTTTGATTTCTTCATTCGATTCATGTATTAGTTAAATATCTCTAAATTATGCTCCAATGGCTACCGAATATGATTTCCAATTGGATCAGGAACTGCATAGTGATGGTAATTTGTTGATTCCAATACCTTTATAATGTTTAGTTGAATGTTTAAGCTGATGTGTTTACATATGATATGATGTTTTAGTCTAATTGAATAATGTTCGTGTATGATATAATAGTAACCAATATTCAGATCTGTCATTGCAGTTTTGTTGACATATTTGTTTAGTTTCATGAATGATTTTTGTAACTGGTCAATATGCTGAAATTAATGTTCGTTTTCTGATTATGCATTTTCATTCTCATAGTCGTCTTTGCATTTTCATTATAGTTAGTTATTCCTGAAATTTCAAACACTTGTTTCAAATACTAACATTTGCATTTTCTTACTTGCAGTTGCAGTTGCATTTGCATTTTCATGTTATGTAGTTATTTTCTTAACATTTAACCTGGTTTTTGCATTTTCATTTTCGAACTTTCATATGCACCTTCATTTTCATCTTCATTATACCTAGTTATTCCCTGAAATATTAAATAAGTGTTTGAAATACTAGCATTTGTATTTTCATAATTGCAGTTGCATTCTTATTTATGTAGTTATTTTATGAAGGTTCACCCCCTTTTTTTAATTTTTATTTATTTTGTTTCTTTATAGATTTTGATCATGTTCCAGCTTCTCTTCGAATTGGTTTTGAAAGTGTTTGCTACATAAGATGAATGAAGCTAGTGTTGGGTCAGTTACTGGTCATCGTATTTTATCAAAGGTTTGTGGAGCACAAGGATTTGGTTTTACAAAGCTTCATGCTAAAAACTATAATGGGGAGAGTGTGGTCATTGTGATAACTATGATCCGCTTAATATTCACACTTGTCCAGAAAGGAAAAAAGTAAAAGATGCACCGAAACACACGAGTAAATGATGATGTATGATTTTCTTGGATGGCACAATATTTTTTAATTAGTTTTGTTTTATATTCTTATCAAATGTAGTTAAACATACTTTTACATTTGTATTTTCATTAAATCTAGTTATTCCCTGAAATTTTAAATATTGTTTTTCCTCAAAAATTGTCAGGTACATTTGCATTTTCATACTTAAATTTCATTGTCATTTAATTTAGTTATTCCCTAGAATTTTACATTCTGGTTCTGTTTTAAATATTGTTAGTTGCATTTGCATTTTCATACTTGCAGTTGCATTTTTGCATTTGCATTTTCATTTATATAGTTATTTCCTGAATTTATAAATATTGGTTCTGTTTCAAATACTGAATTACCAATTTGCATTTTCATTTCTGCATCTAATTTTATATTTTCAACAAATCTTGTTATTCCCTGATTTTTTAACAAATTGTTTTGAAAATTGTCATTTGGATTGCATTTTGATTGCATTTTCATTTTTGTAGTTATTCTATGAACTTTTACATTTTGATTATGTTTTGAATACTGTTAGTTGCATTTGCATTTTCATATTGTCAGTTGCATTTTCATTTTCATACTTGCAGTTGCATTTGCATTTTCATACTTGCAATTGTATTTTGCATTTTCATTATATATAGTTGTTCCTAGTTTCTGTTTTCCTTTCTCTATCAGCAATTATAATCTATACAAAGACAAATCCAAATAACAACCATCAATAATTCATTTTCATGTATTATGAACACTTGTAATCTAGATTATAATTAATACAGAGAAAAGAAAACAACAACAATCTAGAATAATTCTACAAGTCCATAAACCCATATCAACAAAACAACATCCAACCACCTAAAAACAAGCAACAACCTAAATCCATCAATCGATATGAACAAAACCAACAAATGAATTAGTTTATAGTTATATGCATAAAATGTTTCGCCAACTCTGATCTTTTTTTGTCAATCCCTGTCTTCAATTGTCTTCCATTATGGTGAACGCTCGTTGTAGAATGTTTCTCTTAGTTTTTCTTCAACATTATCGTCAATCTTTTGACCAGCTTTTCAGATCCTGTAACATACATGTGCATATATAAACATATGCATGCAAATTGGAATATGCAAAGGATGTTATTGTTGGATTTTATTATTCTTTTGTGGCAAACACAATTGTTGATATATGTCAATGAACGTTTATTTATGGAAACCCCTAATACCAACAGAAAATAGGGTTTCAAATGATCTTGCACTACTAGCCAAAAGATCCTCATCTACTGCAATTGACTCCTAAGGGTGAGCATTTGGACCCAAAAAACCGAACCGAGCCGAAAACCAACCGAGCCGAAAACCAACCGAAAACATGTAATCAGTTCGGTTTTACTTTTGAAAATGCATAATTTTCGGTTTCGGTTTTATTAGTTTCGATTCGCTTCGGTTCGGTCCTCGTATAAGATGAGTTTTTAGGCTAATAAAACCAAACCGAATCAAAACCGATAATATGTAATTGGTTCGGTTTAGGTTTTGAAAATTCGTCATTTTCGGTCTCGGTTTGGTTTCCAGACCGCGCTCATCCCTACTCACCCACATCCTAAATATAAGAATCATATTATCTAAACCTCGACTAGCCAAAACCTGCAATAATGGAAAAAGGGGTATATATACCTGCAAATAGATATCGACGAGGTAAATTTGGTGTTAATCGAACTTATTGATCAACCTAAAACAGAAACCAGATTCCAAAAGTTTTACATTCTTGTCTGAATAAGCATCATCTTTAAGTATGTAGAGCCTGTTTGGTGCTACACTCAATCCGGGTTTCATATTTTAGAGAATCGAGCTTCTCGAATAAACCCACAAGCTCCTTTGCAACTGATTTTCTAACATCCCGTACAATTGGATGCAAACCCTGAAGACTAGTATTAGAATCCTCTCTTCTCGTGATATTTTCATTTTTTTTGACTAATTTGACCAACATTTATTATGCGAAAATGAAAAATATAGAAATCAAGGTGTTCATGGCATAGTATATGGATGGTGTCAAGATTTAGTAAAAGGCTCATAATAGTCACCCTAATAATCAATTTCTGTTTACTGGTGGTAGAAGATGATTCCAAATCGTGAATACAGTGCCTCAGCTCTACAGATTGTTTTCTAACTTGAGAGATTTGCCTCAATTTCATCTTGATGATTCGGTGTTAATCGATGTTGTTGAGCAACCTAATTGCCGAGGTGATATATACCTCTGCAATAATCATCGTCGTCGCCCAAGACCATTGAAACCTAATTTTTATGTGAGGAATGATAATTCTAGTAAATGTTGCTTAGGTGAGAGAATGAGCTTTTTACAATTCTACCCTTCTAGGCTATTATTTCATCTGGATCCCCTCCTAAATTTAAGATCCCTAACATCTGATCCCTTGAATATTTAATCTAAGGATTATAAATTATTCTCTATATTCTTTAATTAATCATGTTTTTCTATGCCGTCTAAAATAATACTTGTAATACTTAGCATCAAAATACCTTTGCCCTCCCATACCTCATGCGTCACCGAACAATCCAAATCCATCAATATCAAACCAGGATCACGCAGCCCGCCAATTTTAACTAACGCTACCCATTTTAACTTCATTTCCGGCCGCCACTTTCATCTACTCAATTTCCAGTAAATCCTAACCCTAATTTCCGATTCTCGCCCAGAAATGACAATCAAAGAACCAGAAATCATCAGAAACAAACAACAAATGAGAAACTGGTCAAGATCCATGAGAGCTCAAGGCAAAACAATCGGATTAATCCCAACAATGGGCTATCTTCATCAAGGTCATCTCTCATTAATCGCCGAAGCTCAAAAACACACACAACTTACAGTTGTTTCAATCTACGTAAATCCAGGTCAATTTGCCGCAAATGAAGATCTCTCCACTTACCCCTCCGATTTCCATGGTGATATTGAAAAACTTAAATCGATTCCTAATGGTGTTGATGTTGTTTTCAATCCGTACGATTTGTATGATTACGGTGTAAAGAGAGAAGAATCAGGTGTGAGAAAGGAGAGAGAGAAAGAGGAAGGAGTTGTGTCTTGTTTAGAAGATGGAGGAGGAAGGGGAATTGGGCATGAATCGTGGATTAGGGTTGAGAAATTGGAAAACGGAATGTGTGGGAAGAGTAGGCCTGTGTTCTTCAGAGGCGTGGCTACTGTTGTGGCTAAATTGTTTAATATAATTGAACCTGATGTTGCTGTTTTTGGGAAGAAGGATTACCAACAATTTCGAATCATTCAACGGATGGTTAGTTTATTTCTAAATTCTGATTCGAAAATTACTCATTTGTGTGTTAATTTGTGATGTCAAGCATGATATGAATCCTATTATTGAAGAATCAAAGCTCAATTTGATTACATGAATATGATACGTATGGATATATGATTAAAAATTTGATCTTTCTTATGAATAATGTACATCTAGGTTCGAGATCTTGATTTTGCTGTTGAGGTGATTGGTTCTGAGTTGATGCGAGATGAAGATGGTCTAGCAATGAGCTCTCGGAACGTGCATCTTTCACCGCAAGAAAGGGAACAGGTTGATTTTTATCATTTAATAGTTTAATTATGTCTACAATTAGTGTATTTGTGCACTTAATCATGATTGCAAAATCTGTTGAAACTGTTGTATGCTTTATGATAACCTAAACAAATTTGTTGCAGGCGTTGTCAATAAGCCGGTCTTTATTCGAAGCAAAGTCGGCTGCCAAAAAGGGTAAAAACAATTTCAGTGAATTGAGAAGATTAGTGATTGAAAGTATAGAAGCAGCAGGTGGAAAAGTCGATTATGTTGAGGTGAGATATTATATGTCTATATGTGTAAATTCATACCATAATGATATAGCTACCATGCATTTAAATATTATAGTGAACTTATGGATTAAGACTAAGTTTCATGAATTAATCATCGTTATTAAAATCAGTTGATTAGGTGTTAAGTGTTTAACCAACATATTACATGTACCTAATTATATATGATAATTTCTCTTTGATTCTTGCTTTTGGGAGTGCAGATTGTGGATGAAGAATGTCTAGAAGCAGTTGAAGAGATTAAAAGTGGAGTTGTGGTGTGTGTTGCAGCATGGTTTGGGAAGGTGAGGTTGATTGACAACATGGAAATTCATGTATCATACTTCTCGGGTTAAGGCACATCCCAATCGTTGGCTCTTCCTTCTTTCATCTGTTTTGCACTTGTGTCACATCTGCGTTACATCAGCACTTCTAAAATTAACATACATCTGCCAACAACACCTCTGCACTTCCTTTATTACTATCATAAATTACAAAGTACGTTGCAAAATGTACAAGTTTACAATACGTGCCAAACTGTCTCTCCTTGTCGCCTTCTTTGGTTAACCGGTGAATTTAAAGAAAAAGGCAAAATGACATGATGGTGCCAGTGGTCACTTTGTTACACCAAGTTATATTTAAGATTGCATGATTCCTGTAAGTTTGCTATTTTCAGCTCATGATCCAGCTTTTAATTATAAAATGTTAACTTTAATACACATAAGTTGAAGTTGCATTCTGAAACTTTGATACACATGTATTGTACTACCACGTATCAGAATAAGTGATACATTGTTGATTTTATAGTTTTTAAGGCAAAAATTGATTACGAATGTTATTGTAGATTAAAATGAATAGTTAGTGTCTGAGTCACACTACTTTATGTTAAAAGGTAAACGTACATAAAAGTCATCTCATCACTTTATCAAATGAGGTAAACTAATAAAATGTATCACTTGTTCTGAAAATGTGGTAATTTTTACACCAA
The DNA here is from genome assembly GCA_963853835.1 of Calendula officinalis. Lineage (NCBI taxonomy): Eukaryota > Viridiplantae > Streptophyta > Magnoliopsida > Asterales > Asteraceae > Calendula > Calendula officinalis. The sequence continues at coordinate 81,033,907 of OY970820.1, read as the reverse complement.
TTTTTAAAATGAAGTATATCATATGCCAAGGTGTCTTGCAAGTCGCCTCTTTTAACATCCTACAAAATAAGGTATAAGTGAAGTCACCAAGCATTAGTTAAATTAAGATTAGTAAATAAATGAAACTTCAACATCTATAATAGCAAGAATAAGACACAAACAAACAAATAAATAAATATATGAAACAAACAAGACAGCGATTAAAATGGGAGGTCCTACCAAAAAGTACATTAAGCTAAGCTATACAAACATCTTCTCTCACAATATAATAAGCTTTTATGAAGAAAAAAAAGAGCAAGAAAATATTAAAAATAAGAATACAAGCAATGAGATCACTTGCCACAGTTGAAACCGCCACAAACGGATAAAACAATGATTAGAATCAAGGCGATAATGATTCCCAGAACTATCAATTTTATCTTCATATTCTGCAACCACATTTTCCTTCTCATTTGAGTCCCCTGCGTCCTAAAATCTTGTGCCTGCACCAATTCACCATTCAAAACATATCAATTTCAAATTCTTTAATTATTTATGATGATTATGTTGAGAAAAATATATCATTTTCCTATTCAGAAACAAGACATCTTAATATTCATCACAATTAAAGACACTGACCTGAGAGCGAAGGTTCTCTGTTTTATCTACCAGAATCTCAATCTTCTCACCTCGATCAAGAACCTAAAATAAATAAAAAATAAAAAAAAAGTACACAATGGTAAAAAATGTGCATTTTACATCATTTAACTCAAATGTAACAACTACCTTCTCAATGTTTTCCATCATCACACCCTTGACTTCTGAAACCTGAGCTTTCACCTTTGAAAGCTTACTGATCTCTTCTGGATGGTCCACACAATACTGCATCTGTTCCTTCAACTTGGACCTGAAAATAAATAAATAAATAAATATATAAAAAAAAATGTGTGAGCGCAAGTCAATTAAAACTTGACAGATGTGAACAAATATGACAATTACCCAAATTCTTTGTTCAGACTGTTTGCAGCAGCTGTTGCAGCTTTCCCACCACCATACTTCTTGGTGAAGTCCTCTTTAATGCGCTCAAGAAAAGCAATTGGAACATGTCTTCCGATTGATTCAACCGCAACAACACAGTATGCTTCATAAATAGACAAGATAAAGTTAGTCAAAATGTGATAACTAAACCAAGTTATATGATATATGTCCACAACCCGAATGGGAAGAAGGGGGTCAGCCAAACAGCGGTCCACTTTGTCAATGTTGCAAGTACAAAAGGAAGCATACTGAATAACCTATCATTTCCATAAAGATGTCCAAGTTGCATAGCTTTAACACTGATTAACCAAAAACTGTAGCCAGCAAATTCCAAATACTTACTAGTGCAAATGAAGACAAATATTATAAAGGTTAGGCTGGTAAATTAAAGAAAACTAAATTCAGATATTATGATACACAATTACTTGCTGCAGGGAGCAAATATAATGAAACTATACATTTAAAGCAAGCTAATCAATTCTACATGCTAGATTCAGATCCTAAGTATAACAGAAGTAACTGCTACACATGCACCTCGGATTTCACATTGAACAGCAGCAATACAGCAAATACGCATGGTCATTAATTATATCAATAAGAAGCAAACTGAACTAGCAGGATCATCAAGGTAATCACGGAAAGCAACTTAAAAACGAGCATACATATATAAACAATCAAATATACTTACTAAACCTAGGAATCAGGTAAGGCAAGAGCAATATCTAAAATAGCATCGACAAAATATACTAACATTTATAAACATAAACTACTATTCCTTATTTAGCATAATCAGATCCAGAAAAACAAATGAACCAATAGACCAGATCGGACTCACTGAATCCATCTTCGACAAGGTAGTTAAAGGTGTGGCCGTCGCAGTTGTAGGTGAACTTGTTATTGGTGGCAGGAAGCTTCTGGAGACATTGAGCTGCGATGCTTGTGAAATTACCGGTGAATTCCGTGTATTCAGAGAGAATCACGGTTCCTCTAGCTACAAAACTGTAGATCAGCGACTGCTGTCCCATAGTAACCTGTTCCTATCGTTCTCCGGCGACTGTAACTTCGAGCACCGACGCGATAACTGATGAACCGAAATGGAGGAAGCGTGACGATGATAACGCCGATTAATCGTTGGAGATAGAAGGGGGATGTTAGAGAGAGAAAGTGGAAGGTGAAATGAATAAAAAGGAGAGATTATGGGTTTTCGTACATGGAAAGGGGGGTTTTGTTGACGGTTTGGTTTATGTAAATCCGTGTTTGAATTTTCAGATCCACACGCAGGATTCCTCCTAATTGAATATTGGGTTTTTGTTTTTGAAGAAAATACAAAATATGTGACAAAATTTACAAATGTACAATGCATGCTAATGTCTCTCTGTCACATCTTTTTCACTTTACTAATGAAAATCAAGAAAGAAAGAAACCGACGAAGCCAAGAAATAGACGTACCCATACTAATGTTTTCGGTAACTGACGGACGTCATTTACAAACTTATGAAAGAATCGTATCTTTTAAATCTTGATGGTTGAAAATAAGTAAAATCAAGAAAGAAATAAACCGACGAAGTGAGGAAATAGACGTACCCGTACCTATACCATCGGTAACCGACATACGTCATTTACAAACTTATGAAAGAATCATATATTTTAAATCTTGGTGGTTGAAAATTAATTATGTTTCACATGGTGTTTTATGACCATTAAATTTAATATTTTTCATAGAGAAATGATACTGATTTATACTAAAATAAATTGTTTCAATCTGTTTTTTGTTAGAAAGATGAAGTAAGAATTAATATAATTTTTCTTTTTCATACAAAATAAGATATTTTATAAAGGAAAATGATAATGACAGGGGCTGTCAATAAGATCTCATGACACAAGTAAAAAACGTGTACAATAATAAATAATCGCATCTGCATTTTTAAAATAAACCACCATCAATAAAAGTACAAACGTTTTATTAATGTAACTACCTCTAAATGACAACTTTAAGTGCTGTTATTAACAAAACTCTTTTATAAAAGATCTCATTTTTAAAACATGGTTTGTCATTTTGGAAAAAGCACTTAAACGGTAAACGTTTTGGTGAAACTAATATTATCTTTTACGATTATATTGTATATGTTGTAACTCATATGGTTGGTCACATTTACCACCTTCATAAGTAGGATTTATAGAATACTTATCACCTTCATAAGTACACTTTATGTACATAAAGTGTACACCATTATCATACCAAACTCTACCCTATAAATAGAGATCTTTTGTACTTGTCTTTGAGCATCCCTATCTATCTTATTTATCTCTAGTCTCTCTTGTATCATTTGTATCATAGTTCTATGTATAATGAGAATGTTGTCATGATCCTTTTGAGTTGAGCTAATTTACCTTACAACACGTTATCAGCACTTTGCTCCAAGTCGTTTCACGTTCGTCGCTCAAGAAGTAAGCAAACCGAGAAGTTCAATATCATTCTTCCCACACAATCTAAAGTAAGTTTTTCTTGAATCATTATACTTATCATTTGTTTATAAGATCATTAATAATGAATTGCAAATTCAAAAGAATTTTTTTCCAAACGTCATTACATAAATGGTTCGTATGAATGTATAATAATAAAAAAAGAGAAAAAATTGCAAGTCTTTCTGTTTGTAAAAATGAAACGGAGGAATGATTGTACACGAAATTATTAATGTGTCCACAAAAATTGTATGTCTAACATTTTCTATGTTTCAGTAAAAGCTAATTTATTTACATAAAGTTACTTTGTAATGGAAAGCCCACAAATTTATTTACTTAAGAAAATTACGTTCTTTATATTTGTTTGATTTTTAAAAAAAAAAAAAAAACAAAACAAACATCTTTTTTTAGCATAATATATTACATAAAGAAAAATTATTTACATTTGGTTTAAGAATGTAACTCCCATAATTTATTTGGGAATTTAAATGTGTCAATGCATTCATTTGGGCACATAAATGTCACCAATAATAGTTTATGTTATCATTAAACTATGAATTTCAATGCATTTTTCGTGAATTTTCATTTTGTTCAAGTTTACAAATATGAGATTGTATCTCATTTTCAAACCGTCAATTAATTACCATTGATTAAAAAAAATGTTTATGAACATTTATTACAAGAATTGAATATGTAAGTTATGGTGTTAACATTTATTGTTGAGACAAATTTTTTTTAAAACATAAACACCACCTAAATGAATTGTTAACCAAAATTCATATAAATGAGTATTAATCTCATTTAGCAAATTTGATTCAATTGAGTATTAAAACTTTAACCTAAAGTTTTTGTCAAGAAATAAATTTTATCGAATGTTTTTAAGAGAAAATTATAAAAAAGAAAAAAATCATTTCTTGAACTAATGTGCTCATGTTAAAAATACATCGTGATTATAGAAATTCAATTCATCAAATACTTGTGAAAATGATTTGATTAACAAGTTTAATGACATTTAAACCTATAATTTATAACTAAAATATAATGTAATGATTATTTTAAAAAGAATCATTTTGAAAGTTGTATTTTTGAAAAATCATGAACATAAAAATTGACAATTTCACTGTGAAATGATTATTCTTATCATTTACAAGTTGCATAGTTTGCAAGGTTAGATAAATCTTTTGATTTATTGTTAATAATTCACAATATGTGAATTACATCGTTAGTTCATGCGAAATCAAGATGAAAAATATGAATTATTGAGCATTGTATTAATCAAAATTACTTAAGTGAAAAATTTTGAATCATCCCCAAATAGGCTCACCTATTCTTATTACAATGTCTAGGAAAGATTGGCGGTTTTTCTGACTCCTAATGATGGGTGGTTCCGATACGCACAAGCGCTGTCTACCCTCACCGTCTTTCCTGATTGTATTCGAATAGAGCTACCGAAAAGGGTTGACTAAATAATCTTTTCCCTGAATGTGGTTATATACATATGATGAATCGGTATCTATCAATCGACCTGTCGTTCGATAAGTTGAGAACCATTCGCACTTGTGTTTTTCGAACCTGCTGATTCGACACACAATTTATGCTCATACAAACCATAAACATATAAACTATCACATTATATGATAATTAAATCTAATATTTCTCCTCCCGTTGTAGGAAAATATCGAAACAAACATGAATTCTTTGAGACCACCGATTTTGTGGTTCAAATGGAATAATAGAGCTATTGCTCAGCTCATGATTTATGTTTCATTTGGATTATACTTACCCAGTTGGATAATGTTTATCTTTTGGATTATGGTTTGATTAGATTGATTATGTTTCTTGAAATAATTTAAAGTTTCTTTTCCTTAAGAAATTAGTCTATAAGTGTGACCGACTTTAAATTATTATTACTTTGAGGCATGTATATTGGGTATGTTGATAGTCTGGTTGATTGTGGTACCCGGATACACTTTCATAAAACATAAGGATTATTTTATCAACATTACGCCTAAAAGTAACTTCATTGACAACCATTTCGGGCCTGTTGACCCTTGGTTTTGGTAAAAACCAATATAGGTTGTCAAATGGTAATGTTTTAACCATATATGAAGCCTTATATTGTCCAAGTTCCAGTCGCAACTTGTTGAGTTTCAAAGGATATTCGAGAAAACATGTTTTCATCTCGAAACTGATCGAGAAAATGGTATTGAATACCTTTACATTACCTCCGATCAATACGACCAAAAGCGTACATTGGAGAAGTTGAGATGTTTGTCAAATGGTTTGTGCCTCAGTATGATCTAAACCATTGAAAGCAATCTAATTATTCGTCAAGCCCCCGTTGATGAGGGAACTTATATGTTATGGCATGACCAGCTGGGACACCCGGGTCAAAATAAGATGCTTTGAACAATGAATGCATCCTATGTGCATCTGGATATAATTTCGTGATTAATCCTAAAAGCTAATGCCAAATAGCTCGATTATAAAGACACATCTCAAACCACTTTATGTATAATCTACAAAAGTGATATCCCGTTTTCTTGAGAGAATTCATGGGGAAATTTGTGGACTTATCCAACCAACATGCGGACCATTTAAAAATTTCAGGATATATTGGTTGATGAATCAACAATGATGGTCACACGTAGCTTTGTTGTCCACAAGGAATGAAACATTTCCTAAACTCCTAGCCCATATCATTAAGTTGATGGCTAATCATCCGAATTATCCAATAAAGTCAGTTAGACTTGATAATGTCAGTGAGTTTACATCGAAAATGTTTGATGATTATTGCATAACATTGGGCCTTGATATTGAACACCCTGTTGTGTACGTTCATTCTCAAATTAATCTTGTGGAATCGTTTATCAAACGAATACAAATAATTGCAAGAACTTTGGTTATGCGCACCAAAACGCCCTATTTTATATATGGTTATGCGATATTGCACACTGATGCATTGGTCCGTCTGAGGCCCATGGGCACCCAATAACTTCGTGCGTACCAGCTGGTAACTGTATATGAGCCCGACGTCTCATCTTTACGCATGTTTGGGTGCTTGGTCAATGTTCCAATTGAACTTCCAGAGCGTTCGAAATTTGGACCTCAGAAACGACGGATAATATATGTTGATTATTAATCTCCATCCATTATACTCTATTTAGAGCCCTTGACATGCAATCTCTTTAATGCTATACATGCGAATTGGGATATTGATGAGACGATCTTCCCGTCGTTAGGGGGAGATTTGCACGTTAACGTTGATAAGGAACGACGTGAAAGAACGTGGCATGTACCCAATTTGTCTCATATGGATCCCCCGTTTGCACATAGTGATAAGGATGTGCAAAAAGTTCTAAGTCTACAAAATGTTGCTAATCAGCTACCAGACACATTTAATGACTTAACAAATGTCACGAGATCAAATATACTCGTTGCATATGTGCCTGCAAGGATAGACATCCCTGTGAGACGCCATGTTCCGTTTGAACATGTTGTATCGGTCGAACCCACCGTGCAAAGGACGCTACCATTGGCTGTCCAGTCCGCCGCTCTTCCCAATAAAAGAGGAAGACCGGTTCAGTTCCAAGGATGTTCTGCCTCAAAGGAGGAGAAATTCTGTTGTATACGTTTTGCCACACCAAATCATTAAGGATCACGGGAGTGTATCGGAGAAGCGTGTTCCTGATGAAACACCAATTTCTCATCATCCGGTTAATCTCAAAATATCTTTCGAGTATGCTAGCTTAGATGATATTTTGAAGCAAAACGAGACTGTCATCGATGATTTGCTCATACATAGTGGCCACTAACATTATGATCAATGATGACATGGAACCATGGACTATTGTTGAGTACAATGGACTGGTCTATGGAAACACACAATCCAGGTAAAATTAGATTCCTTACTGAAATGATGAGTGTTTGGACCTGTTGCTCCAACACCACCTAATGTTAAACCAACTGATTATTAATCGGTATTCGTAAGGAAGCGTAATGAGAATAATGAGATTGTATGATACACAGCTCGCCTCGTGGCGCTAGGCTTCTCTCAAACGCCCTGGTATTGATTACGAGTAGATGTATTCTCCCGTAATGGGCGTTATAACGTTCCACTACTTAATCAATTTAGTAGTTTCCGGAAAACTGAATTTGCAGCTTATGGATGTGGTCACAACGTATCCCTGTTGGGATCTTGACAAAGAGATACATATGAAAGTCCCTGATGGACTCTAGTTGCCTGAATCAAGTAGTTCTAGACCACGGAACACGTTCTCGATATGACTGAGACGGTCACTTTATGGATTAAAACAATTCAGACGGATGTGGTATAACCGTCTAAGTGAGTACTTGATTAGAGTGGGATATTTGAATATTGAGATATGCCCATGTGTGTTTATAAAGATATCTATCCACTTCAGGATATGTTGTTATCGCAGTCTATGTAAATCATTTGAATCTCATATGATCCTCGAACGAGTTGTTTGAAACAGCTGAAATCCTGAAGAAGGAAGTCGAGATGAAAGTTCATGGGAAAATACGGCATTGCCTCGGCCAGTAGATCGAGGACCGTAAAGATGGGGTTTTCCTCCATCAAGAGAATTATGCCGTAAAGGTGTTAAGACGCTTTAGTTACCATGACCCAAAAACGTCCATCTACTCCCATGGTCATTCATTATCTAGACATTGAAAGGGACCAATTCCATCCAAATGAGGATGATGATGATGAGATATTGATCCATGTGTGTTCATCTTTGAGTGCAATAAGCGCAATATTGTACTTGGTCCAATGTACTAGACCGGACATTTTATTTATTGTGATATGCATGACTAGGCATAGCAATGCGCCAACACGCCACCATTGAAATGGTACTAAAGACATCTTCCATTACTTTAAAAGTAGTAAGGATATGGGCTTAATCTATCCCTAAGCATAATCGAGTGGATCAAGTGTGATTGATACTCAAGACAACGCGACCCTTATCGGCTATGCCGATGTAGTTTACTTATTAGACCTGCAAAAGGGACGTTCCCAATCTGGTTATGTCTTTACCATAGGGAATGCAGCGAGATCCTAGAGGTCTTGTTAATGGACTCTAGTTGGTACTTCGACAAATCACTCTGAACTACTCGCGCTCGTTGAGGCGACTAGAGATAGTGTATGTCTTTGAGTTGTAAGTGGCCATATTCGAAGTAAATGTGGTTTAGCTTATGATCCCAATTAACCAGTTGTCATATATGAAGATAACACCGTTGTTATCGATTGAGCGAAACATGGTTACATCAAAAGGGGATAACACTAAACACATATTGCTGAAATTGTTCTTTACACATGAACAACAAGCATTTCAAAAGATTGAAGTGCAACATATTGGATCAAATAAGAATCATGCATACTTGTTCACCAAGTCACTGTCGAAGTATTCTTTCCAAAACATGTCAAAACTATTTGACTTAGAAAGTGTCTGGGCTACATAAATGACATATATCATGCACCTAGTTGTGTACGAATAACAACTGCATCCTGATGTATGCCTTGCACTCTGTTGAGTGCAGATAATGATTGCATCTTGATGTATGCTTTGCATCATGTTGAGTGCGGATAATGATTGCATCATGACGTATGCTTTGCACCATATTGAGTGAGAATAATAATTGCATCCTGACGTATGCTTTGCACCCTGTTGAGTGCATGTAAGGGGGAGCATCCCGGAGAATGCTTATGTACTCTTTTTCCTTTAGTTCAAGGGTTTTGTCCCATTGGGTTTACCTTGATAAAGTTTTTAATGAGACACTAACAATACCTTATTCTCACTAAGAACTGTTGAAGTCAGGGGAGTATCCAGTTGTATACTTATTAACCATTGTGCACTCTTTTGTCCTTCGTTAGAGTTTTTGTCCCACTGGGTTTTCTCTAAACAAGGTTTTAATGAGGCACGCCATATATGGTTCCTTCTATGGCTCAAGACACTGATCGTACTCTTTTGTCCTTCAGTTGGAGTTTTTTTTGTCCCAAAGGGTTTTCTCCGACAAGGTTTTTTAACGAGGCGAATGCTTTATGGATTGTCTGAAGATACAATACTTATTAACCATGGTGCACTCTTTTGTCCTTCGTTAGAGTTTTTGTCCCACTGGGTTTTCTCTAAACAAGGTTTTAATGAGGCACACCGTATATGGTTACTTTCCACGCTCAAGACATCAAGATCGTACTCTTTTGTCGTTCGAATGGAGTTTTTTGTTCTAAAGGGTTTTCTCCAACAAGATTTTTAACGAGACGAAGTCTGGAGGTACAAGACGAAGAAGTACAACTATGATTCGGTGTAAATCTAAGCAACCAAGGGGGAGTGTTGTAACTCATATGGTTGGTCACATTTACCACCTTCATAAGTAGGATTTATGGAATACTTATCACCTTCATAAGTACACTTTATGTACATAAAGTGTACACCATTATCATACCAAACTCTACCCTATAAATAGAGATCTTTTGTACTTATCTTTGAGCATCCCTATCTATCTTATGTATCTCTAGTCTCTCTTGTATCATTTGTATCATAGTTCTATGTATAATGAGAATGTTGTCATGATCCTTTTGAGTTGAGCTAATTTATCTTACAACAGTATAGTTGTAGTGTATCTTATTATGTTATTTATATTTATACTTTTTGTTGATTTTGGTGACTTGGGTTTTTTATTCATTTTACGATTTGACTAATTTCACGGCACCATTCACTTTGAGGATATTTAGAATAGAATCAGGTGAACCTTGTAACCATGAATAAAGGATATTTCTTTTGTTCTTAAGGATCAAATCCAAATAGTAGCCATCAGCCCATCACCCTTTTGATTATGGTATTTATTGTTAAATTAAATATTATATTTTATAAAATGAAATTTAATTTAATTAATTATAGGAAACTGCTAAGATAGTGTTGACAATTTGGTCATTTGGTGGCTATAATTACCAACACAACGAAGAATAGGTCGAGCTGACCGTCCAATATTTTCCGAGTTTCTAGAATTCAAAAAAATATTCACATACATGGTCAAATCTGAATACCGAGTATGATACACACCCCCTTTACAACATACTTTATGGTTTTAATATGTTTATTATTCACACACCCTACGTATGGTTTCAAAAAGTAAAAAATCTTATTTATCAAATTTGATGGTTATAGAATAATATTATTATGAAGGATTCCACTACTAACTACTTCTATCTTTTTCTTTCTAAACTAATACTTTACTTCAATCCAAATTATTATCAATGACCTCACCAACAACTATTTCCTGAAAACATATACTAAACGAAATGATAATATTTTTTGGGAGACGGGAGAGTAACTGTAGAAGTCTGTATATATATTTTGATAAATAAAAATATATGTATTGTAGTGATATTTAGCTCTTTGTATTTGTTTTAGTTTTGATAATATATATCCTTCAAATTATATAGATTAAATATCATATTTATGTGTCCGCCATTAGTAGGGCTGAAAATCCAAGAAAAAGCCCCAACAACTTACATATTATTTAGTGAATTGTCTCTTTAATCATTCACTTTATTGTTACATATTTTTTTTAAATGGCTGCCAAATTTTAAATAAAAAACGAAACTAGCAAGGAGCTAGACAAAAACAAACAAAGGAAAAAAAAAAGAAACAGAGACAGACAACACCCGAACAACAAGCAACAAACAACACAATTACCTTAACAACCTAGGGTTAACACACCACAAACTCCAATCAATACTACTTCAACCCAAAGAAGATCTATTTTTATGCCAAAGAAACGATAATGTTTGAGCTTCAACACAAATCGAACTGGAATTACCTCCCGAATGTTTAAACACCACGTTATTTCTCGTCTTCCATAAACACCAAAGGAACGAAAACAAGGCCATAAACAATAAACCCTTCTCCAATATCGCTCAATTATATATGGTCATTAATAGCGTGCGTGTTTTGGTTATCTGGCGTTCACTCACCCTACCTCATTTTATTCATACCTTAGAAGTTGTACTTATCCACTTATTATTAGATTATTGATTTTCAAAACACATAATCTAATTTTAATAAGCAATTCCAAACACCCTGTAGTATATTGGTGTTAATTTTTTTTATATAATAAACACAATATTTATGCAGTATTAATTGGCGTTTAATTGTTTTATTAACGAAATAATACTTCCTCTTATTTAAATAAGTGATACACTCTTCTTTTTGGGGTTAATCAAAATAAGTGATACACTTTGAAAAATTATTTTATTTGACAAAAAATACTGAGGTCTACATCCTCAAACTATCCACTTTAATATAGTGAAATGATCCATTTATCCTTATTTTTACTTTTAAACATCAGTAACGTCATTTTATTCAAAAAGTGTGGTACTCATTCTCTACTAAGAATCTAATTAATCTAATTTAACCATTATTATAAGAGTTTTATTAATGACAGCCTTTAGGGCTGTCACTAAGAGCTAATTATATGTATAAAACGTTTGTAGTTTTATTAATGGTAGTTGATTCCTAAAATGCAGGGGCGGTTATTGACTATTGTATACGCCTTTTATTAGTGTCTTGATGTTTTAATGACATGCCTTAAGACTGTCATTATCATTTTACTCATTATAATTTTTTGTAAAAAAAATGTAAACTCAAAATGTATAGTACCTGATTTGATCAAAATCAAAAGCCACCAAATATGGCATGCTAATAAATCAGGATATACAGATAAAAGTTTGCTATTAATTAACAAACCATTCGTCTTTTCCGAAAGGGAAGTAGTCGAAAATCGAAATGCTCCAAATCCATAACCAAAAAATGATTTGGTCAAAATAAAAGGATATAAAGGTACCCATGCACCAAACACCACGTACATATATAGCTCTCTAGAGTCAAAATTAACTAACCTAATATGCATGGAGAACAATAATGGACCCCTTAGAGAAGAAGAAGAAGCAGCAGCAGCACCATTAGATCTCCAAGGAGAGTAAGTTCCGATTATGCACGCTTTCTTGGTTTTGATCCGTTAATATATATGTGTTGATCGATTGATAAAGCTATTTACATTTTTTGTTTCAGCAATTTTATTTTGACAGTTCTTTTAGGGTATGGCATCATTTTATATGGTATTTTCGTAATAAATCCAATAAGACACATTCTAATTACTTATTTCCCCAAAAAAAGGCTAACTCCTTTACAAGACAATGATTTTATTATATTCCAATCATTTTTTGGAGTGCTTCAATTTGGTATACTCCTTTATATCTATCTTATGCATGTGGATAAGAGCTTTGATTGGTGGCGAATAAGTAGTAGAATCATAATAAGTTTATTTTGCTTTTGGATGATTATTTCACCAGTCTCATATGTGGTGATATTTTTCGCCCACACACAACCTCACTTGGATTGGGTATGTATTCATGTGTGTAACCTTTAATTTGTTATCATAGTTGCATACAACTACATTACATTATTCAAAAACAAAGTACACAATGTGGAAGATCAGACAGAACCAAATATTAATCATCCGTGAGTAGCTATCTGCAGCAAGCTAATTAGATACTGATCAACGGTATATGCCAAACAATATTAGTTGGAATTAAGTTGTATGAACATATTAATAGAATTCTATTCGTGAGGTCTATATACTTCGATCTGATTTGTCATAGATAAAGTTTTTGAGAAAATGACAAAATTCATATGAATATGTTATTGTTCACATATGAATTTTTTATAAATCAAAACTTTATTAAAAACACTAGGTGTTGCTTCCTGAATTCGCACCCTCCGGATGGATGAGCGTCCTGCAACCAAAGAGCAGATCTACGTCAAGTGACCACCGGGATGGAATCCCGGGCGGACCCTCCGAAGATTAAGTCAGTATATATTTAGACGTGAGGTCGTAATCGTGAACGTAATAAATGCAGTATGTAGTAAATGCGGAGAAGACAGAATGAATGTTCTTACCAGAGTGAAGTCGTATTTATGGACAGACGGGAAAAAGGCGGGAAACACAGGTTTTCCCTTCGGTCCGGCGCACCACGTGGTCCACCGGATATTAGGCTCAGACGGATGCCTTTTACCCGTCGTGTCGAAGAATGCTCCTCTGCGGGAGCCGCCTTCGAGCTCCGTTCACATTTAATGCATTCCTTGAAATCCGATCGATGCAGTTTAACGTATGTGGAGGATCCTTCTTGTTTGGTCTCTTTGTTCGAATTGCTTCTGATCGCATCAGTTCGCCATGTTGGTCCTGTCGCAGGATGCCACTATGGCTCATTAAGTCCCCCAAGTTAGTGGCGAATCATAATGCGTATATTGATTCGTACTAACTTAACTTGCTTCGCTTTTAACGCCCCTTCATTTGATCCGTCCGCTTTTCTTCTTTTCCTTCAAAAAGTTACCGTTGGGCCACGTGTTGACATCTGACCGTTGGGCGTCGTTTCAATTTCACGCCCCTTAATCTCCTTTCGCTGCTTATATATTCTTTTTGAAAAACGTAACCTCTTTCTTTACTTCCTTTTTCTGCCATTGTTTCTTATTATCCTTTTTGCATACCCCCTGATATTCCCCCAATCTTTCTTCATGATATTTCTTCGGTCATCATGAGGAAAGATAAGTCTAAAACTGAAAAAACTACTCGTGAGAAGAGGACGGCGTTAAATACCTTCAGCACCCTTTCCCCTGCAGATATCCCCAAAATTATCAACGAATTCAACATTGACCCTCGCTATGTCATCCGTCTACCTGGTGAAACGGATACTGTTGTTTCTCCTCCTGAAGGATTCGAGCCGGTGTACTTGCACTATCTGCATGGCGGTCTGCGCTTCCCCATTGATGATTTTATTCTCTCCGTGCTTCAGGATCTTGGAATTCATGTTGTTCAACATGTTCCCAACTCTTTGCTTAAGATCCTTGGGTTCATTATGCTCTGTCGTGCACTCGGAATCCCCTTATCCACAAAATTATTCCGCTATTTCTATATTGTCACCGGTCGTGGTGACTGGGTTGTCTTCACCCTTCGCCCTGGGCAAAGTGAGCGTATTTCTGGCTTGAGGGATTCTATACACGATTGGAAATATAAGTTTTTCTATGTCAGCCGCTCTGCTTTTCGGGATGTTGATTTACCTCGAGGAAAGGTTACCGGAAGGCCCTCTGATCCTCTTCCGGACTTGTCTGCTGATGAGACCGAGTACGTTCGCCGACTGTCCCGGTATACCATGGAGTGGGAGGATCCGGATGAGGTGCTCCTTGGGATGGCCGACCTGAGTCCGTACTGTCTTTCCAAAGGGGTTCGTCCAGTATGGAAGATAGACGGGAAGGCTATACCGTTATTACATCGTTTGTTAAAGCCTTGGATACTACTACTTCTAGCGTTCTGATGTCAGCAACACTTGAATCTGCACCTTTAATCGTTCCTGCTATCACTACCACCCGTGCTCCTGTTGTCACAACTCTTGCGGTATCTACTACCACTGACCCTCCTGTTCCGGCTCCATCCGCTACCTCCAGAGCCTCCTGGAGGCTTCCCGTTATGTCTCTTGGTACTTCGGTTGTCGCAATGTTTAGTAGTCGTTTGTTTAGTGGAGGGAAGCAGACATCCTCACCCGTCCTGAGTTCACATTCTGCTCGTTCTGCAAAAAGCCAACCATCACCTCCTAAACCCACTGCTTCAGGTATGACTGGATCATGCGTGCATTATGTATGTTTTTTTTATTTTATATATACACATATATGTATGCATGAATGTTCAATCATTTATTCTTGTATTTGTCGTTCGCAGAAAGTATGGTTGTCTGTACTCAACCTATCGCAACAGTTGTTACGACGAAAGCACAGGTTCCGGACCCGGGGAACGTGATGATCCAGACCCAGACTATTGCTACCACTAGCATCATTGCAACCACCCGACCTGAATCCCCGCTTGTTGAAACAGCTGTCGCAGGTCCTGGTGATGAAGCCATTCTGAAAGCTAAAGCTGGTCTTCTGGGTACCATTGAGCTTTTAACCGAGTTACAGACACAAAGGGTCCGTCAAGAGCAGATTTCTCGCAAATAGCATGCAGAGTTTAACCAAATATCAAAGTTGATGGAAACTATGAAGAGCTTGCATGAAAAGGAGAAGTTGGAAAAGGCTATGTTGGTCGAGTCCATGAAAAGATTGTCGGATTCCCACGAGACTTTCCGCTATGCTGCTGAGACGAAAGATAATCAAATTGCAGACTTCCAAGACCAACTGAAGTCAACTGGTGCCCGTATTGCTGAACTTAAGGCCTCTTTGGTTGAAAAAGACCTGCAGGTGCAGGAGGTGGCCCGCCGTAATGCGGAAGTTGTGACGAGCAGCGATTTGTTGAAGAAAGAAGTGGAAGAGGGTCATGAGACCGTACGCTGGCTGATGCAGAATGGTATTCCTGGGATTGTGCAAATATTTCTTTCTTCTCCAGAGTTCGTCCACCGAAACTCTTCCTTACAGGAAGAGAGTTTGAAGTTGGGTCGATATTAGGGTTGCACCGATACCCGAGATGCATATCCCGACTTACTTGGTTCTCTCAAGCTAATATATGAATATCCGGAAGCCCAAGCTACCATGATGAGCCGCTTCAGTGAGTTGGTCACCCCTAGCTATGATCTTGTTCGCTCCTTCCGGAGCGGCGAGGTTAGTTTGAACGAATTGAAAGAACTTGTATCGCACCTGCCGACTGGTGCTGAGGGCACTGGGGAGAGTTCTAACCAAGGAGATAATCCATGATCTTAGCTTCTTTGTAGTCGTATTTGAATTTTCGTGTTGATTAGCCATTACCTGGCTTCTTTTGTGTAATCGTTCAATTTCCCTTCGTACTATTTAACCGTACCTCTTAACTATTTATCGAATGCTTTATGTTTTGGTTTTATATTTGCTAATTGTTATGATTTTTGTTATCAAGAAGGCGTCCCTTGTTGATTAAAAAATACTTTGTTATAATTCGTTCTTACGGATCCGGTTTGCCGTCCGGATTCGACCCTGTTCCCCCCTTCCGGCTAAGGAACAGACCGATTCATAGCTATGAATACTTCGTTATATTTGTTAACTTTCTGCAAGTTATTCGTTTAATTTCATTTTTCTTTGAAGAAAAAGCAAAAATATATTGATTATGCATTTAACAAAACATTCTGCCTCGGCGAATTTCATTAATCATTCGACTCGTCGATTACAAAATGACGCATTCGTAGCGAAAAGAAAATACATAAAGCAAAATACTAGAAATGAAATTTGCGCAGGTTCCGCATATTCCAGGTTCGTGGGATCAACGATCCGTCCATCGACTCCAGAACATAAGAGCCGTTTCGCCTAACTTCCTTTATCCGGTATGGTCCCTCCCAATTGGGGCATAGTTTCCCTGGCTTGTAATGAAGGCTCGCCTCATTCTTTCGCAGGACCAAGTCCCCAACTTTGCATGTCGTTCCTCTCACTTTCTTGTTGTAATATCTTTCTGTAAGCAACTTGTACGCTGCCTGTCGACAGGCTGCGACTTCGCGTCGCTCGTCCACAAGATCAAGATTATGTCTGAGGGCCTCCTCATTCTCTTTTAAGCAAAAACTTTTCACGCGAAAGGATGCCAGCATGACTTCTAATGGTATGACTGCTTCCGATCCGTATACCAAACTGAACGGGGTCTCATTAGTCGCACTCCAGGCCGTGGTTCGGTATGACCACATGACACTTTGCAACTCATCGACCCATCCTCCCTGCATTCTGCTTAGTCTGGCTTTGATTCCTTTGACGATCGTCCGATTTGTGACCTCCGTTTGTCCATTGGCTTGTGGGTGCGCGACAGAGGTGAAGTTTTGACGTATGCAAAGTTTCGTGCACCACGCTGTGAATGGGTTATGAGCAAATTGTTTCCCATTATCACTGACAATGGTGTGAGGCAAGCCGAAATGGCACACGATCTGTCTCCACACGAATTTCACTATATTTGCTCCTGAGATGTACGCCAAAGCCTCGGCTTCCACCCATTTGGTGAAGTAGTCCACCGCAACCACTAGGAACTGCACTCCTCCGGGGGCCTTTGGGAATGGACCCACAATGTCTATGCCCCATTGGCAGAATGGCCAAGGACTTGCAATGCTTGTAAGATTGACGGGCGCTATATTCGGCACATTTGAGTATGCTTGACATTTCTGGCATTTCTTTACATAACTTTGAACGTCAACAGACATACTTGGCCAAAATTATCCGGTTCTAAATATTTCTGGGTAAGCGCCCTAGAACCAGAATGTGCTCCACACAGCCCTTCATGCACCTCCTCCACCGCTCGCAAAGCGTCACTCTCATCAAGACACCTTAGCCAAGGTGTGGAAAATCCCTTCCTATATAAGATTTCGTCCTTCAACATATACTTGCCTGCACCCATTCTTATTTTCCTCCTTTCCGTTTGGTCATCTGGCAGACTTCCATCCTGTATGTACCGAAGGATGGGAAACATCCAAGTGTCCTGCCTTTGTACGACATCCATAGCTTCCTCTACGACTTCTTCGATACTTCTTTTTGGCAGTATCTCTACCAACACCTTCTTAGTTAAATGAGAAAACAACATCGAAGCTAACTTGCTGAGAGCGTCCGCTTCTTTGTTTTTTGTCCTCGGAACTGAGTTATTTCGAATTCGTCGAATCCTCCGATCGCTTCTTTGGTTTTTACTAGGTACTTTTTTATGTGAATCTCCCTAGCCTCATAAGTTCCTTTTACCTGATTCACCACTAACATAGAATCTGTAAACGCGTTGATCCTTTTGATCCCCAAGCTTTTTGCCAAGCTTAGACCGGCCAACAAAGCCTCGTATTCCGCCTCGTTGTTCAAGCACTTGAAGTCGAACCTTAAAGCATACGTCACCCTTTCCTCATTTGGTCCTGTTAGGACTATTCCTGCACCGCATCCTTCCACCCCGACAGCTCCGTCTGTAAACATTTGCCATTTGGTTCTGCAGACGGCGATTCCTTTGCCTTCTTCTACCGCACATACGCTATCCTTTTCAGGCATTTCCACCAGAAAATCTGCTAGTGCCTGAGCCTTGATGCTTTGTCTCGGTCGGAAAGATATATCATGCTCCCCGAGCTCTATTGCCCACTTGGCCATCCGTCCCGAACGTTCCGGTTGTAGGAGGATATTCTTGATAGGTTGATTGGTTAGATCGGTTATCTGATGGGCTTGAAAATACCTCTTTAACTTCCTTACAGAGTATACCAATGCCAATATAAGTTTTTCTACTTCAGAATAGTTCAACTCCGCACCTTGCAGTGTCCTGCTCACAAAGTAAACATGAACCTGCTTCTTCTCTCTTTCTGCTATTAGCACTGAGCTGATAGCTTCGGCATTGGTGGATAGGTACATGACCAATGATTCCCCTTTCATCGGGCTAGCCATCGTGGGGATGGTCCTTAAGTGTCGCTTAAGGGCGACGAAGGCCTTTTCGGCTTCGTCCGTCCATTCCACTACGCCTTTCTTCGTACACCCATGCAATGCTTTGTAGAAAGGAATAGATTTCTCTGCCGATTTGGCCAGATACCGACCTAACGCTGCTAATTTTCCATTGAGGCTCTGCACATCTTTCACCGTTCGAGGTGTTTCCATTTTGAGCAAGCTTTTGACTTTCTCCGTATTGGCTTGAATTCCGGAACGGGTCACTACATGCCCTAAGAATTTTCCCTGGGCTACCCCGAAGGAGCATTTTTTAGGGTTCAGCTTCATGTTGATCTTCTGCAATTGTAACAAGGTTTCCTCGATGTCGGCTATCAGATCTTCGTCCGTCTTGCTCTTAATAACCATGTCGTCTACATATACCTCCAAGTTTCGACCAATCTGCTTTCGGAAAGCCTTGTCTACGAGACGTTGATACGTGGCCCCCGCATTACGGAGTCCGAACGGCATTTTAACATAGCAGAAAGTTCCCCTTTCTGTATGAAATGAAGTTTTCTCTTCATCCTTCTTGGCCATCTGGACCTGATGGTACCCCATGTATGCGTCCAAAAATGACTTCCACCTGTATCCCCCCAACGCCTCAATTTTTTGTTCTATCTCCGGGAGGGGATAGCTATCCTTTGGGCATGCCTTATTCATATCCTTGAAATCGACGCACATATATATGGACCCGTCGCCCTTCTTTACCAACACCGGGTTAGCGATCCACTCGGGGTATTGTGCACTTCGTAACACCCCTGCAGATACTAGGTCGTTGACCTCTTTGTTTACCACTTCATTTCTTTCTTTTGCCATGACTCGTTTCGACTGCTTGACAGGACGGAAAGTCGGATTCTCATTTAACCGGTGTTCTGACACCTCCCTCGAGACACCCGTCATGTCACTGGGTTCCCAGGCAAATGCCTTTTTATGTTTTTTTAATAGGGCCTCCAACTTACCCTTTAACTCACTTGGCAAACTTCCCCTGATCCGAATTGTTATCTCCGGATGTTCTTGATTAACCACCACCTGTACTTCCTCTGCCTCCGTCCAACCATCTTGGTATACTGCACTACTACATTCAGACATAGGCATCATCATTCCTTGGACGGGAATGACCCCGTATTCAGAAGGGAACTTGTGGACCCCATTTATGGTTGACGGAATGGCTTGTAGTTGCCACAGTCCGGTTCTTCCTAATATTGCATTGTACCTTGATGGCGCGTCGACCACAATGAACTTTGTCACTATCGTTCTGCTATGATTCGTGCTCTCAACTGCTAGGATTAAGGGCAAGTGTATCTTCCCTTTGGGAAGCACATACTGTCCTGAGAACCCAATGACCGGAGCCTTGGACGGTTTTAAGAAAGCCTGCATTTCGCTAGGAAACTTTTCGAAGCAGTGACAATACATTATGTTCGCTGAGCTTCCGGTATCTACGTATATACGTCGGACCATGACTCTGGCTATTGTTCCGGATATGTCCAGGGGCTCTGTTCCTACATAACCTTCCGGAGAAGGTTCATTATCCCCGAATGTTATCACCGGATCCCTTTTTTTCTTTCGGGATGAACAGAATGCGAGATTTTCTCTCGGAGAGCTTTCTTCCAGCGCGAAAATCTCCTTATCATAGACCACGACTTTATTCTTTGCCGGTGGACCAGTCTGCGGGGTTTCCGGCGTCGCATTCCCCTGCGACTCCTTATCTCTCTTGTAGCTTTCGCATGCTGCCGTCGCATGGCCCATGATCTTATGGAATTCACAATAAGCATTTGGGTCTCGAGGATACCGCTTTCGGAGTGGTCTTCCTTCTCCCGAATCTCTTGCTTCGCTGGCAGAAAATACCTCCGGACGATAAGGCTCATATCTATTGTTCTGAAACCGGCCTCCGCTTCCCCTTCCCTTAAAAGAAGGTATGTGTGAGTAACTAGGACCGTTCATGGTCCTACCTCGCTCGTTCGTACACTGCGAGCCGCTTGCAGAACCTCCCTTCTTCTCCTGGGCCTCAAAACGTAACTTTTCTGCACTCTCTTCCTCTTGCTTCAATACTTTGTTAACCATGTGGATCATATCATCCGCTTTGCAAAAATCTCTCTTTGACAACTCTCTGAAGAGTTCCCCTTCTCTTAATCCGTACGTGAAGGCTGCGATTATGAGTGAATCCTCCCTGACCGGCATCTTACGACTCTGCTCATTGAAATGTTTGAAGTGTGACTTGTTTGATTCTCCTTCCCCCTGTCGGCACGCCATAATGGACTGCGACTTTTGCTAATACTTTTTCTGCTGTATGAAGCTATGACTGAATTGAGCCACCAGCTCCTCAAAACTGGATATGCTTTTCTGGGGAAGGCTAGACAACCAATAACGGGCGGATCCCTCCAACGTCCCAGCGAAGTACAAGCACCATAACCTGGGGTCCATCGGAATCATTTGGACAGCCCACCGAAAGCTAGCTACATGATCATCTGGATCACCCATACCGTCATACGCCTTGACGCGCGGTCCTTTTAGCCCGCCGGGATGAGCACCTCATTGATTTCGTCTGTGAACGGAGATCTAAAATTCTTTCCTCCGGACACCCTCCGGGCCCTAAGCGTCCTTATCTCCTCCACCTCAGGATGGACTTCTTCTTGGGCGACTTCACGACGAATCGGTCGAGGCTGGATTCGGGGTGGTTCCTCTACATATACGTCTTCTGCCGGCTCGCTTTCGTCGCTGGAATAAGTTAGGATCTTTTCTACTCCAGATCTCTCTTTCCTAACCTTTCGTGCTCCCTTTTCTATCTCCCTCATTTTCATGAACTTTCGGGATAACTCGAATTCTTTTAATTCTACTGATGTTGGGTCCTCTTTGCCCTCTCTTTCGGGAGGGGGGCATGTCATTACGCTCAACAGAGCAGACGATGAACCTGGGGTGACCGAACCCTCTGCCATAACTCTGGGTGGCATCGGCGTCGTTTGGGAGGAGGATTTTCCCTCCGTCGCAGATTCTTGGACCATTTTGTTCGAGGTCCCACGGATGGCGCCAAATGTTGCTTCATGAATTCGCACCCTCCGGATGGATGAGCGTCCTGCAACCAAAGAGCAGATCTACGTCAAGTGACCACCAGGATGGAATCCCGGGCGGACCCTCCGAAGATTAAGTCAGTATATATTTAGACGTGAGGTCGTAATCGTGAACGTAATAAATGCAATATGTAGTAAATGCGGAGAAGACAGAATGAATGTTCTTACCAGAGTGAATTCGTATTTATGGACAGACGGGAAAAAGGCGGGAAACACAGGTTTTCCCTTCGGTCCAGCGCACCTCGTGGTCCACCGGATATTAGGCTCAGACGGATGCCTTTTACCCGTCGTGTCGAAGAATGCTCCTCTGCGGGAGCCGCCTTCGAGCTTCGTTCGCATTTAATGCATTCCTTGAAATCCGATCGATGCAGTTTAACGTATGTGGAGGATCCTTCTTGTTTTATCTCTTTGTTCGAATTGCTTTTATACCTGGTAGATTAATTCAAGATAATCTGCTAGTTACTCAAGAGCCTTTAAAAGGTTATTACCGGAAAAATGGGCCTAGGAGGTGTGCATTTAAAGTTGATATTGCTAAGGCCTATGATACAGTTGACTGGGAATTTCTTAAAGTCATTCTAACTGGTTTTGGTTTTCATAGAAAGATGGTTGGTTGGATCATGGAGTGTGTAACCACTACCTCATTCACTATATGTGTCAATGGGGATAGAAAAGGTTTTTTTAAAAGTAGTAGCGGGCTCAGACAAGGAGACCCTATATCCCCTTACCTTTTCACCCTTGTTATGGAGGTGTTTACCTTAATGATGAGAAGGAAAACTAAAGGTAATCCAGAGTTTAAATTCCATAAAGGTTGTAAAGAAATGGAGCTTACACATCTTTACTTTGCGGATGATTTATTAATTTTGAGCAATGGGGATATTAACTCTGTTAGGGTTATTAAAGATGTCCTTTTGGAATTCAGCAAGAGTTCTGGATTGGTGCCTAACATTGGGAACAACACTATTTTCTGTAGCAATGTGGATGACAGAACCAAGAACAAAATTCTGGAAGAGTTACCTTTCTTAGAGGGTAAACTTCCGGTTAAATACCTTGGTGTTCCATTGATGGATAAAAAACTGGGTGTTAAAGACTGTAAACAATTAGTTGATAAAGTCAAACACAGAGTTAACAATTGGAAGAATAAATTGCTTTCTTTTGCTGGAAGATTGCAACTTATTGCTTCTGTTTTATCTGCTATTCATGTGTACTGGGCGTCAGTTTTCCTTATTCCCAAAGCTGTTGTAAACGATATAGAAAAGATTTTGAAAAGTTTTTTTGTGGAATCAAGGGGATAATAAGAAAGTAAATGCTAAAGTTGCTTGGAAGGTTGTTTGCACTCCGAAAGATAAAGGTGGGTTGGGTTTAAAACAAATGGGAGTTTGGAATATTGCTTTATTAAGTAAGCATGTGTGGAACATTGCAGCCATGAAAGGTACTCTTTGGGTTGACTGGGTCAACAGAGTAAAGCTGAAAGGAAGAAATATTTGGGAAATTTCAGCTAAACAGCAAGACAGTTGGATGTGGAAGACCATGTTGAGTATTAGAGATAAAATTTATGATTTTATTGTGCACCAGATTGGTAATGGGAATAATGTGAGTGTTTGGTATGATAATTGGAATGACAGATGCCCTCTTCACAAGATTATAACCAAAAGATACATTTATGAGGCTAGGTTGAATGAAAATGCTACAATTAATGATATGGTGGATAATGGTAGATGGAAATGGCCTCCAGAATGGTTACAGTGCATTTCTGAGTTGCAGAATATTAGTGTGCCTACCATTAATGATCAGCAACCTGATAAGATTAAGTGGAAGCTGAATGATGGCAGATTGGTGGATTTTTCAGTTAGGTATGCTTGGGAAAATATGAGTAGTAGTGGTAATACAGTAAATTGGCATAAGATTGTCTGGTTCCCCCATGGAAATGCCAGACATGCTTTTATAATGTGGTTGGCAATCAGAGAAAGACTACTTACTCAGGATAGAATGATGAAATGGTGCTCTAACACTGTCTTGTTGTGTCCTTATTGTAAACAGGTTAATGATTCGCACAATCACATTTTCTTTGAATGCAGCTACCCTAATTACATTTGGAAGGAATTAATGAAAATGTGTCAAGCAACACATCTGGCAAATGATTGGGTGAATATAGTGGATCAATTAGCTGGCCTTCCATGTAATAACAATATTAATAGTGTGGTTAGAAGGGTAACTGTAGCAGCTGCAGTATATTTTGTGTGGAAAGAAAGAAATGATAGACTGTTTAAGATGAATTGTAAGCCAGCTGATATTTTGCTAAATCAAATTAAGGACAACATCAGAATGCAGATCATGGGATTCAAAGTGAAGAGTTCAAGGCAAGTGAATAGAGTGGCTGCAATCTGGAATGTTAAATTTGCTAGTTATAATGGCATTGTGTAGGTCTGTGTTTGATGTTTGGCTGCTTGCTGGTGTAGTTGTTCCCATTTTGTTTTGTTTTCGGATGTATGACTGATCCCATTATTTGTTAATATATTTCTGGTAGGCTAGTTCTCGGGTGATGGCAATGCCGAAGCTCGAGGGCTAGTCTTTCCATTTTTTTCAAAAAAAAAAAAAAAAGAATTTCTTCTGATCGCGTCAGTTCGCCATGTTGGTCCTGTCGCAGGATGCCACTATGGCTCATTACTAGGAGATTAAGAATTGGAAAGAAACTCACCGTCGTCCACAATATATCTCAGTTTCCTCCATTGTTTTTTCAAGTACGAACCTACGACGCCACTTTAAACGATCACGTTAATGTATATATTTCAAATCCACTTTGAAAATAACTATGTATTAATTAAAATGTTATAGGGACGTACTACTTTATAAAGATAATCTAGTTTCGCTTTCTATTTTATAAATTATTTGAACTATAACTCCGTCATAGCTAGAGAGATAATACATAAATATGTACTATTTGCACGGTCCGATAATCGAATCGTTCGGAATTAAAAAGAAAATCGACAAATAATTTTGGTCAGACCGAAGACCAACCAATGTTTTCCAAGTTTCTAGAATTCAAAAAAATATTCACATACATGGTCAAATCTGAATACAGAGTATGATACACGCCCCTTTACAACATACTTTATGGTTTTAATATGTTTCCTAAATTTGATGAGTTTCATTTAGCATTATTTTAATCAAAATTATTCTCAACGATCCAACCACCAACTATCTCCTAAAAACTTGTGACATATCCACATAGAGAAATGAAATTTTTTTGTGAGACGGGAGAGTAACTGTGGAAGTGTGTATATAAGTTTATTGCATTACTCATTCACAGATATTTTATTGAAATCTGTCAGCAACTCGGTCATCTTTAGCCATGGGTAGTTTTGACTTATCTTATGCTCTGTTATAGAAATTTTATACCATTACTCTATGAAGCATATTTATTATGAATGTTATTAGTACGTCATAATCATATATTTTAGTGTTAACCATTTTATTTGGACATATAATGGATGTACTTCTACTATGGTGAAATAAACCTGTACGTATCCGAAATTACAAGAAATGTCATAAATTTACTTGAGGAAGTCAATATATGACTTTACTAGGCAACGGTTCTGCAAAATGAGAAAGTAAGACAATTGCTTGATGAATTTAAACTTTAAAGTTCAACCCACTGGGACCTGACGATGTATAAGTTGAGCACATTATTGACATAGGATTGGTGTTAACTTTTTTTTATAATGAACACAATATTTACGTATAGTAGCATCGGTGTTTAATTTTTTTTTTTTTTTTTAATAAAATCATACTAGACTTGGTCAACATCAAAAGCCACCAAATTGGCATGATATTAAATCGGGATATATAGATAACAATTTGCTATTAACTAACAAACCATGCATCTTTTCCGAAAGGGAAGTAATCGAAATGTTCCAAATCCATAACCAAAATATGATTTGGTCAAAATAAAAAGTTATAAAACCCACCAAACTCCACGTGCATATATAGCTCTCGATCTACAGTCAAAATTAACCTATAAGCATGGAGAATAACGGACCAGTTAGAGAAGAAGAAGCAGCAGCAGCACAAGCACCATTAGATCCACCACCACATGATGATAATGATCCCCATGCAGAGTAAGTTCCGATTATGCACGCACGCTTTCTTGGTTTTGATTCGTTAATATGTCATCTGGTAGGTCAGCCTTTTCCCTTTTACATTCGGCTACAAGGTCTTCAAGACAATTTAAGTGTTCTTCTTCTATCTTTCTATGTCTTTCAAATTCTGCTTTTTGACCTTCTACCAGGACACCTTCTATTTGTGGGATTTGTACTTCAGCTTCTTGACTTTCAGGATTTTTTAATCTTTCCTCTTCAGCCTTTCTCTTGTCTTCAAGAGCTTGAGTCTTAGCAACTTTTCTTGCATATCTGATCTTCTTCACTTTTAATTTGTCTAGCCTGTCTTTTCTTACAAGATTCATTTTGTTTACCATATAATGGCCTAGAGCTCTATTTGGATAGTCATCATTAAATATTTCTTTTCCTTTTCCAATACAGATTGAAAGTTTAGGTGGAATATATTTCATATCAGGGACTTCTGTTAAAATAAGTGATGGAGAGAATAGATGAATTTCATTTTGAGGAAATATCTTGGGGTGTGGAGGAAGCTCACACTCATCATCTTCATACCAATTAACATTGTCATCAATGTCAGGTATGACAAGTGGTTGTACTGGTGTTTTAGGTTTTGTAACAATAATGATCTGTTCTTTTTCAAGAAGCTCTAGAATTTCTTCATCTTCTTCTTCAGTAGTAACCAATGTGGTTGCTACTGGTGTGATTGCTGTGTTTCTACTGGTGGGATTTCTATTGTTTCTACTGATGTGATTTCAGGTTCATACACCACAACTTGTTGTTCTTCATTGACTACTGGTGAGGTTGCTATTGGAGTTACTACTGGTAGGCTATCAGTAGTATCTATAAACTCTTCTTCAGGTGTATTTACTACTGGAGTTTCTTTTTCTTCAATAGGGTCAGTAGTAACAACCTCTTGATCCTTGTTTTCTACAATTTCCATTGGATCAGTAGTCTCAATGACTTCAGTAGTAACTGGTGAGTTTATTTGTTTTGCAGTTTGTGATTGGTTTGCAGACACAAATACATCATCATCCACATTTTCCATTTCTTTATACAGGTTCTCACCAACACTTTGACCTGTTTCACCATGGACCTCTTTTAAGTTTAGAAGGGCTGCTGCTGCAATTGATTGATCAATCATCCCTTGAATTTGATCTTTCTCCCCCTTAGTGATCTCAACTTGTTGAGCCTCACTACTTGCAATCTTCCTTTGTAATTTCATGATCAAATTGGCTTGCCTTTGAAGCCTGTGCTCAAACCTCTTCTGCCTTTTGTTCAAAGTATTTATGTAATGCTTCATGTAGGTCATGGTTTTCCCTTGATTGTTCAATAGAGTCCGACAATGTTGTACAGTGGTTTTAAGGTTTTCCTTCCTATCCGTCAATTTTGTGGTTTTAATACTGCCCTCAGCCCCTTTGGGTGGATCATTGGGCTCATTAGGTACATTGGCTTTAAAGTTTTCCATCCTATCCGTTAATTCAGTTTGGTCAGTTCTACCCTTATCACTTCTTGGTGATAAATTGGGTTGTTTGGACACTCTCTTCTTCCTAGAAGAAGCAGTAGTGCCCCCTTGTGGTTTCTTGGCACCGGGGTCCTCTCAGTAACTCCTCAAATTCCGAGTCATCACTAAGAGTTGCCGAGGTCTGGGTCCTAATTATGTTCTCACTAGCATGTGCACCCACCTTTGGGGCATCAGTAGTGAGAGCCCTTTCCTCATGTCCTCTCTCCTCCTTGGAGGACAACTCTTGGAGCCTGGGGTGTGACTCAGTTGGTCCCCTGGTGTCCTTTAAGGAAGTTCTCTTCCTTTTATAAGTTTTAGAAATGTTTTGGCTATGGTCTGGTCTTCCTCAGAGTGAAGAGTAGCACTCTGGGGAGTAATCTCATGTACCTGGGACACTTGCAGGACATCTGTTGGTTCATTTAATTGAGTGGACTGAATGGGTTGTGTTTTGGCTGTATTTGGTGGTGGAGTTGGTTCGGGTTCAATGGGGTGACTTTAACCTTCTCCAGTGGGGGGTTGATCATAGTTCATGTTTGGGAACAATGGAGTATCTTTACCTAGAAATATTACCCCTTTTTCTCATATTTGCATAAACCTTTTTGTTTAATTCTGGTGTTACAAAAATGTATTTGTGAATTGAAAGATTTTGTAATTCACAGTTTATTATATGAGTTAGGAATCTTGGATACATTAAAAATTTTGAGGATGATAAGTTTCCAAGCATTCCTTCAAAAATCATATTAGAAAAATTGAAGACTTGTCTTGTGCTCAGACAAACAATAGCAGAAGCTATTGACTTGTTGAACTCATTCCAAGTGCTTCTTTTTGGAGAGATGCAGTGTTGAATAGTATGAACTAAAAACTTCCATTGGGGTGAAAGAAGACCCTTTTGAAAAGTTACAATATCTAATCTTCCTTCATACCCCATTTTTTGTAAAACTTCAACCAGATCCTCCTTTGGTAAAGAGAACATACCTGACTCATCATTGAGTTGAAGATGGTGTCTGATTGTTTGTTCAGTTAGAATGATAGACTTTCCATCTACTGTTGATTTGATCGTGGACATGGTTGAATCTTCAATTCTTTCAGCATTGGACCAGAAATCAACCAAGTGTTGTTGATATGCTCTTGGATTGATGGTGAGAGCAAACTTGATATATGAGTTCTTTAAGAACATTACAATGGGACAAAAATCCTTTGTGCCATCTAGATCTCTCAAGAAAGCACACATGTTGTGGAATTATGAAAATTTAAGATCAGTTTTGATTTCGAGTGATTTTAGGGTTGCCATTTTGCTTGATTTTGATCTGTTGTTATGAATCTTTCAGAGAGAGTGATCGTTTTGGCAAGAATTTCACTTTGGTGAGAGGAATTGAGTTGTTACTGATGCAGGGTTTTGATCGGATTTTGCAGAGATTAGGGTTTAGCGTAGGATTTATCGAATCAAGGAGAAGATAATGCTAAACTAATCTCAGTCTGCTATTTATATTTTTCGATTTAACCTGCAAAAAGACCAAAATATCCTTCGAATAATAACCCAACGGCTATTTTCATGAGGGTCAGTAATGTAATTTATGTATTTTCCAGATAACGGTCTACCAGTAGTAACGAAGTGTCAGTAGTAGAAACATCAGTAGTAACCATTGTTTTCATACTTGACCTAATTCTACTGAGAAACCCTATCAGTACTAAAATATAGTAGAAGCATACAATCAGTAGTAGTAAATAACTAGTAGTAAAATAAATAAAATTGTACAAAACACTTTACACATGATTTTCTTTTTAGACTTAACTTATTAAAATCATTCCAATACTGCTAACCAAAAAGCTGAATCTTCCTACATCAAATGCTTTTGTAAAAAGATCTGCCAATTGATTATCAGTATGAATTTTCTCTACTTTAATTAATTTCTTTTCATTACAATCCCTTATAAAGTGAAATCTAATTTCAATGTGTTTTGTTTTAGAGTGTTTTACTGGATTATTTACAATACTGATAGCACTTTGATTATCTATAAAAATTGGAGTTTTAAGGATAGAGATACCAAAGTCTAGTAGTTGATTTTGAATCCATAGTACTTGAGCACAGCAAGCAGATGCAGCTACATATTCTGCTTCAGCTGTTGATGTTGAAACATTGGTTTGTTTCTTGCATTGCCATGACACCAATCTCGATCCAAAGAACTGACATCCACTAGTAGTAGATTTCCTATCTTGACATTCACCACCATAGTCACTGTCAGTGTAGGCTACTAGTTCAAATGGTGATGCATGTGGATACCAAAGACCAAGAGAGGGTTTTCCCTTTAAGTATCTAAAGATTCTTTTGACAGCTTGCAGGTGTAATTCCTTAGGTCTTGCTTGATACCTGGCACATACACACACACTATACATAATGTCAGGTCTTGATGCAGTTAAGTACATTAGTGAACCTATCATAGATCTGTATAGGTGTTCATCTACATCCTCCCCCTCAACATCAGGATGTAGGTGTTTGTGAGTTTCCATTGGAGTGCTTGCACTTTTGCTGTCTTTCATTGCAAATTTCTCTAGAATGTCTCTAACATATTTAGATTGATTGATTAAGATACCATCTGATCTTTGACTGATTTGGAGTCCAAGAAAGAAGTTCATTGGACCCATTGAGCTCATCTTGAACTTGATCTGCATTAGTTCTTCAAATTCTTTGCATAGTTGATCATTTGTTGATCCAAAGATGATATCATCTACATATATTTAGACCAGTAGTATATCATCTTTGACCTTTCTTGTGAACAGAGTTTTGTCAATGGCACCTCTCTTAAAGTTGTTCTTCATTAAATATGAGGACAATGTGTCATACCAAGCTCTTGGTGCCTGATGGAGGCCATATAGAGCTTTGTCAAGCTTGTACACATAGTCGTCATGTTCTGGATCTTCAAAACCTGGGGGTTGGCATACATACACTTCTTCTTCAATTTTCCCATAAAGGAATGCACTTTTTACATCCATTTGGTATACCTTGAATTTCTTATACAAAGCATAGGCCAGAAATATTCTTATGGCTTCAATTCTGGCAACAGGAGCATATACTTCATCATAATCCATTCCTTCTTCTTGTGTGTATCCTTGGGCTACATGTCTTGCTTTGTTTTTTTTATCACTATACCCCTTTCATCTTTCTTATTTCTGAAGATCCATCTTGTGCCAATAGGTCTTTTTTCCCTTTGGTAGAGGAACAAGAGTCCATACAGCTTGCAGTTTGAACTGAAGAAGTTCTTCTTGCATTGCTATGATCCATGTAACGATCCGAAATTTGTAAATAAATAAATTGAATAAAAATATGATAAATAAGGATAAATCGTTTAATGAACGTAGGAATTGGTTTCGTGTCGTTTGGACACCGTATGAGAAAGTTATGGGCGAAACCGGGTCGAGACAAAGAACGAAAAATGCAGCCTTGCTGCATAGGCAAGTTCGCGACGCGAACTATGGTTCCCGATCGGGAACATCAAGCAGGGATTTTGGGCATTTTGGTTAATCGAGTTCGCGACTGGGTAGCGATCGGGAAAAGTTCGCGATGGGGAAAGTTAGCGACGCGAACTTAGTTCGCGCCGTGAACTCGAGACGACAGCAATAAATCGGGAAAAAGCTAGGGTTTTCTCATTTTCCACTTCTTCACTTGGTGCAGCCGAGATTGGAGAAGAAGGTGGCGATTTTGGTGTTCTTGAGCTTAAATCTACACCATCTTTGAGGATCTATGCATCTAAGCTAAGATCTAAGGTATATTTCATCTCCTAGCTAGTTTATGAACTTATGTGGGGAAAAATTGTGATTATGGAGTTGGTATGTGGAAGATCTTGTTAAGGGTGCTTATGGGGGATGTAAAACACCCAGAAGTAGGGTGTGGATCATGTGTTCAAGTTGGATCTATGATTTGTTGGTGAAATCATGAACTAGGGTTTATGGATTTTCACTAAGCTTATGAGCTTGGTGGTTGGGGTTGTTTATGATGATGTTAGATGATGTCTAGTTATGGTTGATAACTAGAAATGTGATGATTATGTTGATAGGTTGCAAGGACCTAAGAGTTGAAGTTATTCCATATGCGGGATGCAAGGAGTCGGGTTATCAACGCGATCTGGAAAGCATTGCTAAGGTGAGTACATGAGACTTTTAAACTGGGTACATAGCAAATAGTTTTGAAAGTACATATGATATTGTATCAGTCTTTATTAACAAATATTTTGATAAAGATAGTAATTGAAAATGTATGAAAGTATGTAGAATGTGATACTAGAATGTGTCTAGTATGATTGATGAATTTGAAGTAAATTATGATAGATTCAAGTAGTTATGGAATCTATGTTAAAGAACAATAATAATGAAGTAATTTATTAAAGGAATGTATACGGAGCCTTTATTAATAGATATGTATTAGTAAAGCAATTGGGAATGATTTTATAGTAATGAGTACCTATTGGTAAGATATACTAATAAAAGTACAGAACGAATATATATGAGAAAGAATATGATGAGACTAGTAATAATTGGCTATTATAGTCAAGGAAGAGATAAAAGTATTATGTTATCGATAAATAAGAAATGTATCTTATGTATAAAGTAAGTATGGACCTCATAGGGTTCATAGATGTAGAAGTAACTGTGGTTGCTTATGATCGGGTCCATGGGACCATACAGGTACGTTCACACTGTGATGAACTAATTATATGTCGTTAGTATTAGATGACTAACTTGTTTGATGTTGGATGTGATAGCCGAGGGCTTGACTGTCATAACTGTTAGGTTATGGTAAGAGATAGATGGTGGTGACGCGAGGGATCCCCGGTCACTGGACGGTGGTATATATGTTTTTACACCGAGTGTATATATGTTTATACACTAAGCACACGAGTTCTTCTAGTACGCATATGTTTGGTACTAGGTATGTTAGGTTCTAATGCATATATGTTTATGTATTAGACATGTTTGTGATTCTTGTACATATATGTTTATGTACTAGATGTGATTGCGCTTCTAGTACGCATATGTTTGGTACTAGGCGTGTTAGGTTCTAATACATATATGTTTATGTATTAGACAGGTTTGTGCTTTTAGTACATATATGTTTCTTGTACATATATGTTTATGTACTAGATATGATTGTGCCTCTGGTACCTATATGTTTAGGTACTAGATATGGTTGTTAGGGAAGCAAGATCGATAAGGTCGCAATAGGGCGACTAGACGGTACTGATGTAGTATATATATATGTATATATATTTATGGAATTGTTCTTATGATTATTGGGGTCTAAAACCCATGTATCTCACGAGACTATTTTGTCTCACGTACTACGTTTGTTTTGTGGCTATGTACTCAGGTACAGGTTTGAAGTGATAGAAGGTTGCACTAGAAGTGGCCTAGAGATGCTTAGCTCGGGAGCTATTAGGTAGATCCCGTTGCCTATGGTTTTGATATACTTGGTGACACCGTATTTTTGTAAACTCTGATATAAGTTTTAAAGTTTTTGTTAAACTGTATTTTGGACAATATGTCAGATATTGGGAAAATGTATTTTAAATGATTTAAATGATGTTTTAAAAAAAATACGGGTGTTACAACTTGGTATCAGAGCTAGAGTTTAAGTGAATTAGGTTGGATGTCCATCCTAGTCTTAGACTGTAGCAATAGGAATGTAAGATTCCTTGAGATCGATAGGTTGACCTTGAGACTTTATGTTAAGTTTAGGGTTGAACCTAGGGGACCTATAGAAGTTGTTATGAAATGTGCAATGTGAAGTCTTTTGAGACCGTAAGGCATTAGTATGATAGGGCCGACCCCTATGAGAAATGCCATGATTTGATCTAACTGTGTTGTTTTCAACTGTTGAGTTGACCGTTTGTATCTTGTTGGTTGGTTATGTTGGTATGACGAAAGAATGAATGTGAAAAGTGGACGAACTCCACTAAATTGGAAAGAGTTACGAATGAGGGTGAGTGGAATGATTCCAATACCCATATGAAGGAAGAATAATCGAATGGTGAGTCCCGTAGTGGGAAGTGTCTACATAAAAGGTAGCAAAACATAGTCGGAAGAAATGGAAGGAAGTTGTGTAAGACTTTCATAGTGTGCAAAATTGTTGTGTAATTCGGAAGTTTTGAACCGAAGGTCACGATGTGGTGGATTCGGTAGAGTTGGCAAGTGCTAGAGAGTAGCAAATGAAGGAAGAACAATATGGCGACTTTGACGTCAACATTATTGAAGGATGAGGTGTTGACACGGTGGAATGTGTGTATGAAACTTTGTGAAGGAGAGCACGATACAAGAGGTTGTGAAATGAACTCTCGAGGGAGTTGAAAAGGGGAGTTGACCCGGAAGGGCCACCTCGGAGATCTTGGGTAAAAAGAATGATTTGAGATTATGACGTAGTTGTTGTTGTTGTTGCACGAATTGGTGCCTATAGAAATTGTAGATGAGTTGTATGACGTGGGGGTTAAATTCGGGAATAGTCTTCCCGGTTAGTATGTGTATAGAAATCATACATTGGAAATGATTATGGGACGGTGTGTCGCATTTAGTAAAGATATATGGGTTGATGCTACTATGTAGTATCAAAAGGGGGAACCATGAGAATGGTAGATGTTGTCAACAAAAGAATGATAGTGTAATGAAGTACTAAGTCTTGGTAAGGATTGTTAGTTGGATGAGAATTATAGAAATAGAAGCTTTGGAAATGGGACTTTGATATTCGGCAGGAATCCGGATACGCAATGTAATGTTATTATACGTGAACGGTAAAGGAAAGAATGACTAAGGTATAGTGATACCTAGAATTTATAAATGGAAAATATGTGGAAAAGAATAAGTGTCGGGAATGACGAATTTTGACTGTTGAAAACGGTTAAGTAAAAGTTGGCGCATAGCCATAGCAAGTTTCGTGATAATACTGATAAATTCGATGTCAAGGGTGAAAAGACAATGTAGGTCATAGCGTAGTGTAAGACTACGATTTGAAAAGAATATTTCGGAGTCCCACGATGTGTAAAAGTAGAACACATAGTGTTGGGCTTTTGGTTGCGAGTGTGGACCGGAGTCGATTGTTTGACTCAAGGATGATTGGATTGGTCGTGATTTTTGGCTAATGGAATGTAGTAGTAGCTACTCCGGCGGTGACAAAAGTCTTGGAAGTTGTTAAGGAAATGAACCGGTTAAGGACGGTTAATGTGTAAGTGAAACAATAAATAGCAATTAGAGAATGTTATTAGTTACCCGTGGGGTACAATGCATGTGCATTATGTGATGGCCTTGGAAGGCATATGATAATGGAAATATAATATTATATGAAATGTGTTAAGTAGTATGTCCAATGGGAGACATGTTAGATATGAAAGAAAACGATAATGTGATATTATGTGAATGGTGCTAGAATGCATGATGAATAATTGGGCGATTGAATGAGCGAGAAAGTAGCAAAGCTACGTGTTGTAAAAAGATGGATACCAGATGGTATTGGTGTGACATATATATATGTTTGTATATGTGCACAATAGAGATGTATAGATGGTATTGGTGTGACATATACATATGTTTGTATATGTGCACAATAGAGATGTATAGATGGTATTGGTGACATATACATATGTTTATATATGTGCACAATAGAGGTGTTTATATTGAATTGGCGTGATATATATGTGTATATATATGTATATGTATGTGTGTATATGTTTATGCGTTTATATGATGAATGTAGAACCATGTGGTTAATGAGTATTGCTATTATGTTATGGTAAATGAGAATTGGGCTTGAAATGCGGGTTGCATTTAGGTCATGAAAATGTAGGGGATGCCTACGATTTATAGAATAGAAGGAAAGAGAAACTCCTAGTGAGCAAATTACCATGTGGTAACCAAGACATAGTACACCGTATAAGGGTGCGGGACGTATTTCGGTAGGGGGCCTACTACCGATGATGTAAGTTGATCAATGTGATACAAAGATGGTTGAAAGAATACTAAGTGATAGTATGAGTGACCAAGTGAAGGTCAAGAAACGGTAAATGTTATTGTGACCTTATGTTAAGGTGTGACCCTTGGATTAACGGGGACGATTGTTGAGAAAGTAGTAATGGGTAGAACTGAGAGTGATGGGTTGGTAATGATACGCCGTGTGTACGGAAATTGCTAGTTTGGAAAAGGTATGGTTGACTTTATGTAAAAGTCAACGTTAGTCAACCCGTGATTGGTTGAATTGGTCTAAGATGGACTTTGACTCTCGTTTTGATTTACTAATGAATATTAATAGCATAATGTGTCGATTATGTGTTTGTGAAAAAGTTGATGAGATGGTTGATTGAATCGTAGTCGGTTTATACGACTTGACCCGTTTGGGTGATTTCAATGTTGAAATTGGGAATCGAGTGTAAGACTGTAATTGAATCATAAATTAAAGGTAAATTGTAAAGGAAAGGAGGATTTATGAAACCCTTAACGAGAAGGGAAAATGTTAAGGTATAGTTGACTTTATGCTTAAGTCAAAGGGTAGACAATGTGGGGATATACCAATGTCGGGATATATCGGCTTGGTCAAGGCTAGAGTTTGACATTCGTTTTAATCAATTAGTTAATGGTATGATTGTGTCATACCATTGTTATGAGAATGAAAGGACTGGTCGAGAAAATGACGGTGTTATGGTCAAATTGTGAAATTTTGACCCGTTTGAGTATTATGAGTTTTTAAAGTTGGGTCTTGACCGTTCGGACTTAACGAAGTTAAGTGAATGTTTGAATATGTAATGTTGAAGGAATAGGAATGAGGAAAGTTTGGTGGTAATGACCACAAGGAAATGAGGGCGTAATGCTCGGGTGAATATAGGTTGGATATTTTAGTGATTCCGAGGACGGAATCCTTTTAAGGGGTGGATAGTTGTAACGACCCGAAATTTGTAAATAAATAAATTGAATAAAAATATGATAAATAAGGATAAATCGTTTAATGAACGTAGGAATTGGTTTCGTGTCGTTTGGACACCGTATGAGAAAGTTATGGGCGAAACCGGGTCGAGACAAAGAACGAAAAATGCAGCCTTGCTGCATAGGCAAGTTCGCGACGCGAACTATGGTTTCCGATCGGGAACATCAAGCAGGGATTTTGGGCATTTTAGTTAATCGAGTTCGCGACTGGGTAGCGATCGGGAAAAGTTCACGATGGGGAAAGTTAGCGACGCGAACTTAGTTCGCGCCGTGAACTCGAGACGACAGCAATAAATCGGGAAAAAGCTAGGGTTTTCTCATTTTCCACTTCTTCACTTGGTGCAGCCGAGATTGGAGAAGAAGGTGGCGATTTTGGTGTTCTTGAGCTTAAATCTACACCATCTTTGAGGATCTATGCATCTAAGCTAAGATCTAAGGTATATTTCATCTCCTAGCTAGTTTATGAACTTATGTGGGGAAAAATTGTGATTATGGAGTTGGTATGTGGAAGATCTTGTTAAGGGTGCTTATGGGGGATGTAAAACACCCAGAAGTAGGGTGTGGATCATGTGTTCAAGTTGGATCTATGATTTGTTGGTGAAATCATGAACTAGGGTTTATGGATTTTCACTAAGCTTATGAGCTTGGTGGTTGGGGTTGTTTATGATGATGTTAGATGATGTCTAGGTATGGTTGATAACTAGAAATGTGATGATTATGTTGATAGGTTGCAAGGACCTAAGAGTTGAAGTTATTCCATATGCGGGATGCAAGGAGTCGGGTTATCAACGCGATCTGGAAAGCATTGCTAAGGTGAGTACATGAGACTTTTAAACTGGG
Source organism: Calendula officinalis (assembly GCA_963853835.1). NCBI lineage: Eukaryota > Viridiplantae > Streptophyta > Magnoliopsida > Asterales > Asteraceae > Calendula > Calendula officinalis. Next base: position 80,996,511 of record OY970820.1, on the reverse strand, counting down.
TACATAGCAAATAGTTTTGAAAGTACATATGATATTGTATCAGTCTTTATTAACAAATATTTTGATAAAGATAGTAATTGAAAATGTATGAAAGTATGTAGAATGTGATACTAGAATGTGTCTAGTATGATTGATGAATTTGAAGTAAATTATGATAGATTCAAGTAGTTATGGAATCTATGTTAAAGAACAATAATAATGAAGTAATTGATTAAAGGAATGTATACGGAGCCTTTATTAATAGATATGTATTAGTAAAGCAATTGGGAATGATTTTATAGTAATGAGTACCTATTGGTAAGATATACTAATAAAAGTACAGAACGAATATATATGAGAAAGAATATGATGAGACTAGTAATAATTGGCTATTATAGTCAAGGAAGAGATAAAAGTATTATGTTATCGATAAATAAGAAATGTATCTTATGTATAAAGTAAGTATGGACCTCATAGGGTTCATAGATGTAGAAGTAACTGTGGTTGCTTATGATCGGGTCCATGGGACCATACAGGTACGTTCACACTGTGATGAACTAATTATATGTCGTTAGTATTAGATTACTAACTTGTTTGATGTTGGATGTGATAGCCGAGGGCTTGACTGTCATAACTGTTAGGTTATGGTAAGAGATAGATGGTGGTGACGCGGGGGATCCCCGGTCACTGTACGGTGGTATATATGTTTTTACACCGAGTGTATATATGTTTATACACTAAGCACACGAGTGCTTCTAGTACGCATATGTTTGGTACTAGGTATGTTAGGTTCTAATACATATATGTTTATGTATTAGACATGTTTGTGATTCTTGTACATATATGTTTATGTACTAGATGTGATTGCGCTTCTAGTACGCATATGTTTGGTACTAGGCGTGTTAGGTTCTAATACATATATGTTTATGTATTAGACAGGTTTGTGCTTTTAGTACATATATGTTTCTTGTACATATATGTTTATGTACTAGATATGATTGTGCCTCTGGTACCTATATGTTTAGGTACTAGATATGGTTGTTAGGGAAGCAAGATCGATAAGGTCGCAATAGGGCGACTAGACGGTACTGATGTAGTATATATATATGTATATATATTTATGGAATTGTTCTTATGATTATTGGGGTCTAAAACCCATGTATCTCACGAGACTATTTTGTCTCACGTACTACGTTTGTTTTGTGGCTATGTACTCAGGTACAGGTTTGAAGTGATAGAAGGTTGCACTAGAAGTGGCCTAGAGATGCTTAGCTCGGGAGCTATTAGGTAGATCCCGTTGCCTATGGTTTTGATATACTTGGTGACACCGTATTTTTGTAAACTCTGATATAAGTTTTAAAGTTTTTGTTAAACTGTATTTTGGACAATATGTCAGATATTGGGAAAATGTATTTTAAATGATTTAAATGATGTTTTAAAAAAAATACGGGTGTTACAATCCAATTTGAATCTTTCATAGCTTGTTGAATCTTCTTAGGTTATTCCTGTGACAGAAAACATTCATACATGCATTCATTAGATATTAAACTTATGTTACAAACATTTGAATTTAATGAAGAATTAAATTTGCTTCTTGTTTGCATGTTTGAATTTACATCACTTAGGACTAGGTCCAGAGGATGATTCTTTTCAGTTCTGGTTCCAGGGATTTTGTCAACAGAGATTTGAGAATCTAGATTTGACTCATTTGATTCAGGAATTTGTGCATCTGTCCATGTTTCTTCTTGATTGTTTGCATTTTGTGGAGTTTCATCATTACTACTGGTGTCAGTAGTAACGTTCTCTTCGTTGACTTCAGGAGGGTCATTGTTGTTACTGACATCAGTATTGAGTAGATCATCATTACAACTCTGAGGTTCGGAGTTACTACTGGGAGCAGTAGTATCTTCAGAGTTTGTGTTATTACTTGTATCAATGAGATTAGGGTTATCAGAGTTACTACTGTCCTCAGTATCAATTGTGGGATCAGTATCAACTAAGATATATTTCATGATTTCTTTCCTTTCACTTGATGACGGTCCTACTTGTTGGCTTTGATTGTTTGAATCTCCTGTATTAAGCTCATAATTGACATCAAAAGATTTGGTTAGATTATCAATGTTAAACAACCAATCTGGACCATTTCCTTGTTCATTCATCAGATTTTCATTAAAGGATACATTTACACTTTCTTCAATGATCCTTAGCCTTTTGTTGAACACTCTGTAAGATTTGCTTTGAGTTGAGCATCCTACAAATATTCCATCATCTGCTTTGCAGTCAAATTTACCAATTTGTTCTTTTGTAATTAAAATAGTACAAGGACAACCAAATGATTTTAAGAAACTTATTGATGGTTTTCTTTTATTGAAAAGTTCATATGGTGTTTTAAAGTGAGGCTTAACTATTAATACTCTGTTCTGAACATAACAAGCAGTATTAACAGCTTCAGCCCAAAAAGTTATTGGTAATTTGAATCTGCAAGCATAGATCTGGCTGCTTCAATGATAGTTCTATTTCTTCTTTCAGCTACACCATTTTGTTGTGGAGTTCTTGGTGAGCTGTACTGCCTGTCAATGCCCTTAAGATCACAAAAATCAATTAGGTTAGTATTTTTAAACTCAGTTCCATTATCACATCTAATTGCTTTCACTTTGAGATCTCTTATATTTTCCAGCTTTATAATCAGATTCTTGATCATTTCACTTGTTTCATCTTTGGTCCTAAGAAAGAAGACCCAAGTATATCTGGAAAAATCATCAGTAATAACAAGGCAGTATTGTTTCTTTCCAATACTCATTACATTTGTAGGTCCAAAAAGGTCCATATGTAAGAGCTGCAAAGGTTTAGAAATAGAGTTAATTGTTTTGGTCTTATGAGAAGTCTTGTGTTGTTTACCTTTTAGGCAGGCAACACAATGATGATAACACATAAATTCTTTTTGTGGTAGACCAACTACCAAATTCTTTTTAACTAAATTGTTCATATTTTTAAAATTTGTGTGACACATCCTTCTATGCCAAAGTTCTGATTCATTTGTGTTTGCCTTAGATATAAAACAGTAGATCTCATTTGATGAAATGAGTTCTCCCTCTATATCCAGGCAATACACATTGTTTCTCCTTGGTGTTCTTAAAACAACAAATTTTTCATCTAAAATAAAATCAGGAGAAAGAATGATGCACTCAACATCTGTAAAAAGAATTTTGTTCTTCTTATCACAGACTTGTGAGACACTAACCAGATTGTATTTAAGCTCAGCAACATAAAAGACATCATCAAAAGTGATCTTACCATTTGATACTGTACCTTTACCTGTAATCTTACCTCCTCTAGGATTTTCTCCAAAAGCAACATATCCTCCTTCAAAAGACTTGAAATCTCTAAGTATTTGAAGATTTCCAGTCATGTGTCTAGAGCATCCACTATCAATATGCCATGTTCTACCTTCTTCAGGGATCTGGATACTCTGCACATAAAGTAAAAGGATTAGTTAATTTTGGGAACCCAAGCTTGTTTTGTCTTGGGTTCATCCTTTGAAGAGTAAGTTTTTCTAACTGAATGAGCCTTGTATGCAGTTTTATATTTAGTACTGATGTTCTTAGTTACTACTGATCTAGGTTTATACCCGTAGTTTTCGGCTTTTGAAAATTTTACTACTGATGGACCAGTAGTGTTTGGGTAATATGTATTTTGAGCATAGTCAGTAGTGTTTTTGTAATTATACCAGACAGCATTGTAATTAGGGTTTTTACCAGTAGTAAACCTGGAATAGTTTCTACTGATGTTTGAAAACTTTGAATACTGAGGAAACTGATTTTGTTTTCCATTGTTTTTGAAATAATTACTTTTGTTTGGATTTTTATACCTGGTATTTTGCACAAATCGTGGTGCAGTTCTTCCAAATTTATGAGTGTCAGCACATGGTTTATTGGATTCTTTTTGTTTTGGTTTTATAAATTCATTTTCTTTTGTTTCTTCAATTTGTTTTAATTTTAAGGCTTTTTCTTTTTCTTTGTTGATTTTGAATTCTTTAAATTCTTGACTGTTAATAGGATTGAAGTGACAATTTTTTAGCTATGTGGTTAACCTTGTTACAAATTAAACATGATAATTTTGTTGTTTTAGCACATTCAGGTTTTCTTTGTTATTTTAACTGATTTAGGTTTCTTTGATTTCCCCTTCTTAGAATTGTAGGTATATTTTCTGAATTGTATTTTGGGGATTCAGTTTGACTTTGTGTTGTGTGAAAACTTGTATCATTTGATTCAGTTGTTTGATCATCATCAGAAGATTCATTTGATTCATTACTGGTTTCAGTTTCAGTTTGACTTTCAATTTTTAAATCATTTAAAACTCTTTCTGTACTTGATTTAAGTGGAGGAATAAAATTTGTTGGAGGTGGGACTGCATGATATCCCACTCCATGAACAACCTTTTCTGGTTTGATTATTAGTTAATTCATTAACACTTTTAGAACTTCTTTCAAATTTCTTAATAGTTAGTTTGTTTTGTTCTAATTCCATTTGACATTCTTCTAATTTGATCAAAGTTTCTTTTAGTTTTAATTCAATATGTTCTTTTTCATAAGTAGTTTGTAACAATTCATCTTTTATTTTTTGATCAGTTATTTTATAAATTTTAATTTGATTTTCTAAATCAGCTATACACCCATTATATTCAATTCGTCTATTTCTGTTTAGTATCATCTCTTCAAGTGTTTCTTTATTAAGTTTTTCTAATTCTTTATATGTTTTAATACATTCAGGAATACAAGATTTAGAATTTACCTCAGTAGTAGAAGGATCAGTAGTAAAGGCCATGAGAGCTTGGTTATGTGCATGTTCTTCTGCTTGAAAGCTCCAGTCATACCCTTGTCCTTCTTGAGATACTAAAGCGGTTGAATTTGAGGTACTGTTTTTGTTGTAGTTTGATCTTTGGTCTTTGTTTGGGCATTCTCTGGAAAAGTGACCCAGATTGCTACAGTTGTAGCATTTGACCTTGGTTTTGTCAAATCCAGCACGATCACTTTTGTTGTAAGACAAATTTTGTCTTCCAGTTCTTTTAAGAAACCTTTTGGTTCTTAAGCTCAACATAGCCATCTGCCACTTGATGTCCATCTCTTCCAGATCATCAGGATTGAGTTGTTCTAAATCCTCACTAATCAATGCAGTGTGCACATGACTAGTGAAGAAAGATTCTCTTGTTACATCTTCAATACCTGCATTCTTTGTATTGTCCTTCCCTGTTCCTGTACTTGACACAAAAGCAGCATTGTTTGAAGGTAAATTAGGAGATTTATTACTTACCTCTGATTCAAATACTCTTAACTCATTGTAGAGTTCATCAAGCTCCCTTTCTTCTAGTGCATCACCTTGTCTATATATCACAGTATACATAGAGCATTCTTCACCTAGAGATCTGAGGAACTTCCTGTTGACATCATCATTGTCTGGTTGATAACCAACTTGATTTAGTTCACCAATGAGTTTGTTGAACCTATCAAATACTTGAGACAATGATTCATTCTTCTGTCCTTTGAAGTTTTCAAAGTCTTGTTTCAGAACAGACTTCATGTTTCTCTTTGTGCTCATTGTACCAACAAACCTCTTTTCCAGAGCCTGCCATAACTTCTTTGCATCATCATATTCAACAAAGAGATGTTGATAATCATTGGGAATGGCAAGCAAAAGAGTGCTTAAGGCTTTGATCTCGATCCCTCTGTCCTTCTTCTCTTTCTCACACTTGAGTTTGTCTACTTCAGTTGAAGTGGTGGCTATTTGAGTTTGAATAGTCTTGTTGCCTTCAAGAACCACTTCCCACATGGAATAATCAGTAACCAGCATGTATTGCTTGATTTTGTTTTTCCACATCCCAAAGTTGTTGGGAGTGAGAATTGGAATCTTGTTTGCCTGAGTACTTTCATTGTTATCAGACATGATTAACAGTTTTGAGATTGTAAGTATGAAACTTTTTGCTGTTCTTAATTCGTAGATCTAGAATCGTAAGGCTCTGATACCACTTGTCAGGATCGATTAACCCAGAAGGATTAATTAATCACAGATCTACAAACTATTAGAAGTTGCAGCGGATCAACACTTATAGTTTAATTGATTAAGAACAATGAATACTGCTAATGAAAACTAATGTAAATAAGAACACAGTGATTCACAAAAAGCTTCAATGTATATTAATTTGATCGATCAATACACACGTATGTTTACAATTCATAAGGAACTATTTATAATAGTCCTTGAAGCCTAAATTAATAACCTGGTTATTCTAGGAATCGATTACAATTGAATTACATAAAGATATACATTCCGTAACTAACTATGCTAGAATCTCGTATGCAATCAGCACCAAAAATAGAACGTCAGTAGTATTTGCTGTCATCAGTAGTAACTTGAGATCAGTAGCATCAGTAGTAATTGCAGTTCTGCCCCATCAGTACTAATCTTCAGTAATCTTGAATCAGTACTAACTGCAGCGTCAGTAATAGAATGATATCTTTGTTTTATATCCCAACAATCTCCCCCTAAACTTATTAATTCTCTTTGAATTAATCAAGTTTCGTTTTGCTCTTCATTCTTCTTAGCTTGTTCTTCTAATAGTCTAGCTCTTCTTTGTCTGCCTTCAAGTGTTCTTTGATTTTGCAGCTTTCTCTGAGCAATGATATCATTGCTGTTTCTTTTGATAAAATAGTTAAGCTTGTTATGGAATATTACAGCATCATGGGGTTTCATCATGGGGTTTCATCATTGAGTTTGTGTATAGCTGATACATTGTTTCCTCAGAATGTGGATATTCCTTTTCATACAAATACAGTTCACAGTTTTTGCTTGATCTTTCAAAGAAATACATATTCACTGTGGGTAGCACATTCCAAGCATACACATTTTCTGTGTTTGAAAAGATTTCAGGATATTGATCTGGATAAAATGCAACATTTATCATTTTGGTTAAATATCCAGCTCCTGAATTCTTCCATGACTTCTTAGTCATCCTTGGTTTGCCTATAATCAGGACTTTAATGATATCAACTCTACTTCAAGACATAACTAATGGTTTCCAACCAGTAAATCTTTGAACTGATTTGTCTTGTCTAATAATCTCAATAGCATCACCAACCATCCTCCAATTAATGATTGGATTATCTTCAATAGGAGCAACAGGAGTGTCAAATACCTGTATTTCCTGTTTCTTTTTCTTCCTTTGTTCTGTTTCAACTTCCTCTCTTTTTCTTTTCTTAGGAGGTATTGAAGATTCTCCAGTTGTTGGAATTCTTGTGAGGATTGTCATGGGATCTATTTTAACTAACACTTTTTCCTTTTCAGCTTCAACTTCCAATTCTGCTAGTTCTTTCTTCTTGGTAGTACAATATTTGTCTACTATTGTAATCATCTTCATTCTACCAAAAGATTTTGCACTATGCCCCTTTGACTTCAAAAAGTCAATCATATTCTTTTTCTGTTCAAATATGTCATCTGGTAGGTCAGCCTTTTCCTTTTACATTAGGCTACAAGGTCTTCAAGACAATTTAAGTGTTCTTCTTCTATCTTTCTATGTCTTTCAAATTCTGCTTTTTGAACTTCTACCAGGACACCTTCTATTTGAGGGATTTGTACTTCAGCTTCTTGACTTTCAGGATTTTTTAATCTTTCCTCTTCAGCCTTTCTCTTGTCTTCAAGAGCTTGAGTCTTAGCAACTTTTCTTGCATATCTGATCTTCTTCACTTTTAATTTGTCTAGCATGTCTTTTCTTACAAGATTCATTTTGTTTACCATATAATGGCCTAGAGCTCTATTTGGATAGTCATCATTAAATATTTCTTTTCCTTTTCCAATACAGATTGAAAGTTTAGGTGGAATATATTTCATATCAGGGACTTCTGTTAAAATAAGTGATGGAGAGAATAGATGAATTTCATTTTGAGGAAATATCTTGGGGTGTGGAGGAAGCTCACACTCATCAACTTCATACCAATTAACATTGTCATCAATGGCAGGTATAACAAGTGGTTGTACTGGTGTTTTAGGTTTTGTAACAATAATGATCTGTTCTTTTTCAAGAAGCTCTGGAATTTCTTCATCTTCTTCTTCAGTAGTAACCAATGTGGTTGCTACTGGTGTGATTGCTGTTGTTTCTACTGGTGGGATTTCTACTGTTTCTACTGATGTGATTTCAGGTTCATACACCACAACTTGTTGTTCTTCATTGACTACTGGTGAGGTTGCTATTGGAGTTACTACTGCTAGGGCATCAGTAGTATCTAAAAACTCTTCTTCAGGTGTATTTACTACTGGAGTTTCTTTTTCTTCAATAGGGTCAGTAGTAACAACCTCTTGATCCTTGTTTTCTTCAATTTCCATTGGATCGGTAGTCTCAATGACTTCAGTAGTAACTGGTGAGTTTATTTGTTTTGCAGTTTGTGATTGGTTTGCAGACACAAATACATCATCATCCAGATTTTCCATTTCTTTATACAGGTTCTCACCAACACTTTGACCTATTTCACCATGGACCTCTTTTAAGTTTAGAAGGGCTGCTGCTGCAATTGATTGATCAATCATCCCTTGAATTTGATCTTTCTCCCCCTTAGTGATTTCAACTTGTTGAGCCTCACTACTTGCAATCTTCCTTTGTAATTTCCTGATCAAATTGGCTTGCCTTTGAAGCCTGTGCTCAAACCTCTTCTGCCTTTTGTTCAAAGTAATTATGTAATGCTTCATGTAGGTCATGGTTATCCCTTGATTGTTCAATAGAGTCAGACAATGTTGTACAGTGGTTTTAAGGTTTTCCTTCCTATCCGTCAATTTTGTGGTTTTAATACTGCCCTCAGCCCCTTTGGGTGGATCATTGGGCTCATTAGGTACATTGGCTTTAAGGTTTTCCATCCTATCCGTTAATTCAGTTTGGTTAGTTCTACCCTTATCACTTCTTGGTGATAAATTGGGTTGTTTGGACACTCTCTTCTTCCTAGAAGAAGCAGTAGTGCCCCCTTGTGGTTTCTTGGCACCGGGGTCCTCTCAGTAACTCCTCAAATTCTGAGTCATCACTAAGAGTTGCCGAGGTCTGGGTCCTAATTATGTTCTCACTAGCCTGTGCACCCACCTTTGGGGCATCAGTAGTGAGAGCCCTTTCCTCATGTCCTCTCTCCTCCTTGGAGGACAACTCTAAGAGCCTGAGGTGTGACTCAGTTGGTCCCCTGGTGTCCTTTAAGGAAGTTCTCTTCCTTTTACAAGTTTTAGAAATGTGTTTGGCTATGGTCTGGTCTTCCTCAGAGTGAAGAGTAGCACTCTGGGGAGTAATCTCATGTACCTGGGACACTTGCAGGACATCTGTTGGTTCATTTAATTGAGTAGACTGAATGGGTTCTGTTTGGGCTGTATTTGGTGGTGGAGTTGGTTGGGGTTCAATGGGGTGACTTGAACCTTCTCCAGTGGGGGGTTGATCATTGATCATGTTTGGGAACAATGGAGTATCTTTACCAGAAAAATTAAACCTTTTTCTCATATTTGCATAAACCTTTTTGTTTAATTCTGGTGTTACAAAAATGTTTTTGTGAATTGAAAGATTTTGTAATTCACAGTTTATTATATGAGTTAGGAATCTTGGATACATTAAAATTTTTGAGGATGATAAGTTTCCAAGCATTCCTTCAAAAATCATATTAGAAAAATTGAAGACTTGTCTTGTGCTCAGACAAACAATAGCAGAAGCTATTGACTTGTTGAACTCATTCCAAGTGCTTCTTTTTGGAGAGATGCAGTGTTGAATAGTATGAACTAAAAACTTCCATTGGGGTGAAAGAAGACCCTTTTGAAAAGTTACAATATCTAATCTTCCTTCGTACCCCATTTTTTGTAAAACTTCAACCAGACCCGCCTTTGGTAAAGAGAACATACCTGACTCATCATTGAGTTGAAGATGGTGTCTGATTGTTTGTTCAGTTAGAATGATAGACTTTCCATATACTGTTGATTTGATCGTGGACATGGTTGAATCTTCAATTCTTTCAGCATTGGACCAGAAATCAACCAAGTGTTGTTGATATGCTCTTGGATTGATGGTGAGAGCAAACTTGATATATGAGTTCTTTAAGAACATTACAATGGGACAAAAATCCTTTGTGCCATCTGGATTTCTTAAGAAAGCACACATGTTGTGGAATTCTGAAAATTTAAGATCAGTTTTGATTTCGAGTGATTTTAGGGTTGCCATTTTGCTTGATTTTGATCTGTTGTTATGAATCTTTCAGAGAGAGTGATCGTTTTGGCAAGAATTTCACTTTGGTGAGAGGAATTGAGTTGTTACTGATGCAGGGTTTTGATCGGATTTTTGCAGAGATTAGGGTTTAGCGTAGGATTTATCGAATCGAGGAGAAGATAATGCTAAACTAATCTCAGTCTGCTATTTATATTTTTCGATTTAACCTGCAAAAAGACCAAAATATCCTTCGAATAATAACCCAACGGCTATTTTCATGAGGGTCAGTAATGTAATTTATGTATTTTCCAGATAACGGTCTACCAGTAGTAACGAAGTGTCAGTAGTAGAAACATCAGTAGTAACCATTGTTTTCATACTTGACCTAATTCTACTGAGAAACCCTATCAGTACTAAAATATAGTAGAAGCATACAATCAGTAGTAGTAAATAACTAGTAGTAAAATAAATAAAATTGTACAAAACACTTTACACATGATTTTCTTTTTAGACTTAACTTATTAAAATCATTCCAATACTGCTAACCAAAAAGCTGAATCTTCCTACATCAAATGCTTTTGTAAAGAGATCTGCCAATTGATTATCAATATGAATTTTCTCTACTTTAATTAATTTCTTTTCATTGCAATCCCTTATAAAGTGAAATCTAATTTCAATGTGTTTTGTTTTAGAGTGTTTTACTGGATTATTTACAATACTGATAGCACTTTGATTATCTATAAAAATTGGAGTTTTAAGGATAGAGATACCAAAGTCTAGTAGTTGATTTTGAATCCATAGTACTTGAGCACAGCAAGCAGATGCAGCTACATATTCTGCTTCAGCTGTTGATGTTGAAACATTGGTTTGTTTCTTGCATTGCCATGACACCAATCTCGATCCAAAGAACTGACATCCACCAGTAGTAGATTTCCTATCTTGACATTCACCACCATAGTCACTGTCAGTGTAGGCTACTAGTTCAAATGGTGATGCATGTGGATACCAAAGACCAAGAGAGGGTTTTCCCTTTAAGTATCTAAAGATTCTTTTGACAGCTTGCAGGTGTAATTCCTTAGGTATTGCTTGATACCTGGCACATACACACACACTATACATAATGTCAGGTCTTGATGCAGTTAAGTACATTAGTGAACCTATCATAGATCTGTATAGGTGTTCATCTACATCCTCCCCCTCAACATCAGGATGTAGGTGTTTGTGAGTTTCCATTGGAGTGCTTGCACTTTTGCTGTCTTTCATTGCAAATTTCTCTAGAATGTCTCTAACATATTTAGATTGATTGATTAAGATACCATCTGATCTTTGACTGATTTGGAGTCCAAGAAAAAAGTTCATTGGACCCATTGAGCTCATCTTGAACTTGATCTGCATTTAGCATGCATTTAGTATTTATTGTTTCAGGACTAAATGTTTGGCAATTGTTTTAGGGTGTCTCACCCTTACAAGCGGTGCTCTCTTAATAAATCGAATAAGACACATTCGAATTACTTATTTCCCCAAACGTCCTTTAGAAGACGAGGGTTATTTTAGTACATACATACCACTTTTTGCAGGGGTTCTATTTAATATACTCATTTATATCTGTCTAATTAGGCGTGTGGATAAGAGCTTGGATTGGTGGCGAATAAATAATAGAAACTTAATAAGTTTATTTTGCTTTTTGATGCTTATTTCACCAGTCTCATATGCGGTGATATTATTCGCCCCACACAACCTCCGTTGGATTGGGCATGTATTCGTGTGTGTAATCTTTGTTATCGTAGTTGCATACAACTACGTTACATTATTTAAAAACAAAGTACACAATTTGGAAGATCAGACGGAACCAAAAATCAATCATCATATCCCTGACCCTGAGTAGCTATCTCTGCAGCAAGCTAATTATATACTCATGATCAACGGTGTTTTGACATTTGCCATACAATATTAGTTGGAATTAAGTTGTATGAACAAATTAATAGAATTCAATTCTTGAGATTTGTATACTCTGACTTCTTAATTTTGACTTTTAGTATATAGCAACGACATGTCGTCGCTATAGTTTATTTTTAAGACCTTATCTTTAGAGACTACTTGTCGTCGAGAGAGGTGTTACCGGAGAGATTTTCATGTGAATATTGTAGTAACCGGCACATATATATAATAAATCATTTTTTTAATTTGGAAAAACCGTAGTGACGGTTCTTTTTGGGACTAAATGCCGTCGCCCGTCGCGATTGGTCAAGTATGAACCTAGGACGCCACTTTAAACGATCACGTTAATGTATATATCTCAAATCCACTTTGAGTATAACGATGTATTAAATAAAATGTTAAGGGGGGCTACTTTGTATAGACAATATGTAGTTTTGCTTTCTATTTTATAATTTTTTTTAACTATAACTTCGTCATAACTATATGGATGATACGTAAATATGTAACTAGAGTCTTTTTTTTGTTACTTGTTTAGAACCAACATGTGCACAGTCCAATACTTGAAACTGAATAGAGAATCGAGAAAAAAAATTCGGCCAGAATGAGAACCAGACCAAGAACCGGGTTTTCCGACTTCTTCTACATTTTGTGGTTTTTTTCAGTTTTAAACTGTACCGGGAACCGATTTGACATGAAAATTAAAACCAAGAATTATACCAATATATTGCAGTTCAACTATTATAGCCGATTCTCAGTCTCATAAGGGTGGGTACCCATTGATTTTGTCAATCCGATTATCTTGTGTACAAAATAATTAAGTTTATCAATCTCTATCTTTAATAAAAGAAAGCATTTCATGTTACCTTTTCAACGTCATCTTTCCCATATCATAAATCATTTACCAATAAACGCATTCCACATCACCTTAAGTTGCCACGTACGATTTTAGTTAAATATTAAATAAATCTTTTGATAAATACGATTTTAGATATATCTTTTAACAAGAACTTAGTAATTCAAAATAATTCTGAATTTAACTAATAAATATATACTCTTTTGACAACAACTTAAAATTAAGATAGATACGATTTTAATTAAATACAATTATTTTTTAATAAATACGATTTGAAACATAACTTTTGACAACAATAAATATTATTGAAAAAACATAACCTAGTAAAACATCTCAAAATTGTCGACATAAACTATATGAAAATACTCATCATATGTTACCCTCATGATATTTTGCTCTGTATTTTGTTTTAGGTTTGATAATCCTTCAAATAGACTAAATATCATATTTATATGTCCAGCATTAGTAGGGCTGAAATTCCAAGGAAAAAGCCCAACAACTCACAAATTGTTTATTGAAATGTCTGTTATTGCATTACTCATTCACAGATTGTTCATTGAAATCTGTCAGCAACTCGGTCATCTTTAGCCATGGGTACTTTTGACTTATCTTATGCTCTGCTGTAGGAATTTTATACCACTACTTTATGAAGCATATTTATTATGAATGTACGTTATTAGTATGAATTGATTAACAAAAGGTTAATTATCATTGAACAACGAACGAGTACATATACATGAAGATTTCCTGACTTTGTGGTTCTGTTACAACAAAATAGAACTAATTTCTTCTAGTATTATCTACAAATTTGAAATAGATAAGATACAAATAAATAAATAAATAAATAAATATGAAATCTTATTATGTGTTGATATGCTCACGCAAGATGGACGGTCGAGAGATAAGTCCAATCTTGGACAGAAGAGTATGATAGCGATGTTTAAGGAGAGGTTTGGTTAAAGCATCGGCTAATTGATCATCGCCTTTAATGTGAGTGAAACGTATGGATCCTTCTTGTACCTTTTCACGAACAAAATGGAAGTCTAGCGCTAGATGTTTCATTCTCGAATGAAATACCGGATTTGCAGAATAATGGGTGGCACTAAGGTTATCACAAAAAATTGTTGGTGTGATATTAGATTTGTAGCCTAGTTCTGGTAATAAAGAAACAATCCATTGAACTTCAGTCGTTGTAGATGCGACGGCTCGGAACTCGGCTTCGGTGGCAGATCGTGCTAAGGTGGGTTGCCTTTTAGAGCTCCAAGCTATAGGGTTTGATCCAAGATAAACAATGTAGCATGTTGTACTTCGATATGTATGTTTGTCACCAGCCCAATCGGCATCGGTGAAGGCATGTAATTGTAACGGTGAACTACGCCGTATAAGTAAACCATGATGAATGGTGTCGTGGAGGTACCGTAACAGACGTTTTAGAGCAGCCCAATGAATATCAGTCGGTGAGTGCATGAATTGTGAGAGTTTCTTTACTGCAAAAGCTACATCAGGTCTCGTAAGTGATAAGTATTGCAAGCCTCCAACGAGGGATCGGTAGTCTTTCGGATTTGATAATGGAGTGCCTTCGGTGGTGGTAAGATGAACTGATGTAGTCGATGGAGTGGATGCCGGTTTACAATCACTCATGTTGGCTTTAGTAAGAATATCTAGAATATATTTTGCTTGGGATAAGAACAGACCATCGGAATGAGGTAAAACAACCTCAACACCAAGAAAATAAGACAAATTGCCAAGATCTTTGAGAGAGAACCGATTGGATAAGGAACTGATAAAGGAAGAAACTTTGGGAAAATTGGGTCTAGTGATGATAATATCATCTACATAGACAAGTAGATAAATGGTAGATGTGGTGGAGTGTTGAACAAATAGAGAGGGATCAGATATAGTCGGTTTGAAACCAGATGATAGGAGAAAGGATTTAAGTTCATTGTACCAAGCACGAGAAGCTTGGCGAAGGCCATAAATGGCTTTTTGTAATTTGCACACATGGTGAGGAAATGATGGATCAATGAATCCGGGTGGTTGTGACATGTACACGTTTTCGGTGAGAGTGCCTTGTAAGAATGCGTTGTTGATGTCGAGTTGTTGTAAACACCAATTTTGAGAGGAAGCGAGAGAGAGAATAAGACGGAGAGAAGCTGGTGTAACTACGGGACTAAAAGTCTCAACGTAATCGAGACCAGGTCTTTGATGAAACCCTTTGGCAACAAGGCGTGCCTTGAGACGATCAACGGTACCGTCGGGTTTGAATTTAGTTCGGAAAACCCATTTGCATCCAACAAGATTTGGAGCTGATTCAGGTGGAACAAGAGACCATGTGTTGTTACGAGTTAACGCATCATGTTCGTCTTGCATGGCTTTGCGCCATTGAGGTTGTTTAAGAGCTTGAGTAACGGTTTGGGGTTCGGGAAATGGTTGAGCAATAGAGTGAAAAAGAACAAAATCGTTATTGTGGTATCTCGAATTTGGTTTGCGATTTATTCTAGTGGGTCGAGATGATGAGGAAGGGTCATGATTAGTAGAGCTGGATGAAGCATGGGGAGTTGGTGTAGATGAATGATGTGTTTGTACAGGAGAGTCGTTTTGAGGCAAAGGAGTTTGTGTTTGAGTAGTTATGTGGGGAGATGGTGAAATTGGTAAGATGTTTACATGGAGCCATGTGTCTGGATCAGTAGGTGGGGAGGAATTGGATTGAGTTAAAGATTGGTAAGGGAATATGTGTTCAACAAAATGAACATGTCTAGATGTGTGTATTTTGTTGGTGAGAGGATCAAGTAGATGATAAGCACTCTGAGAAGAGGAGTAGCTTACAAAAATACAAGGTGTTGAGCGAGGTGCAAGTTTATGGTTCGAGTAAGGTCGTAGCCAAGGGTAAGCAAGACATCCAAAATTTCGCAATTTGTCATAATTTGGTGACTTCTGAAAAAGATGGCAAAATGGAGATTCATTTTGAAGGGTGGTAGTTGGTAATCGGTTTATGAGGTAAGTGGTGGTAGTAACGGCAAAGGGCCAGAATGTAAGTGGCATGTTGGCGTGAGAAAGAAGAGAAAGACCAAGAGAAAGACCAGTTTCTACGATATGACGATGACGTCATTCAACATATCCGTTGTGTTCTGGGGTGTGAGGAGGAGAAGTGAGATGAGAAATACCACAAGAGGCAAGATGGGAGGCGAGTTTAATGTATTCACCTCCGTTATCGGAGAAGAGTTGTTTTATTTTTGTTTGAAAATAGTTTTCTACAAGGCATTGAAAACGTGTAAAAGTTGAAAGAGAATCTGATTTGTGTTTAAGTGGATATAACCATGTGTATTTGGTGAAATGATCGACAAAAATGATGTAATATTTAAATCCGTCAAAAGAAGTAATCGGGGATGACCATACATCCGAAAAAATTAATTGTAAAGGAGCATTAGATTGAAGAGATGAACTATGAAAAGGAAGTTTATGACTTTTATTAATGCAACATGAGTTACAATTATTTTTTGTTGAAGTAATGCTAGGAACTTTTGAAGATAAAAACTGAAGAACTTGAAAATGTGGTAAGGGGGGTAAGACAATGTGTGGATATTTAATCTTAAAGGCATGACATGAGGTGAGGGAGTGGCCTCTAAAAAAACAGTATTGGCATTTGCCAAGGAATTGACGAGTATTACCATTAGGGGTGGGGGTGGGGAGTAAAGCAGAGGATGAGTTTGTGTTCCTATTATTGTAGGGTGGTCGTTTGTTAACTGCAAAGGCAGTCACAGGTTGGTGAAGAGTATTGGTGGTGGGGTTTTGCTGGATTAAGGAGAGTTCGTGGTTGATTAGTTTCTCGTGTAGTTCATGGAACGAGATAGGGTTATCCCGAGCATGAACAGCATCAATAATGGTTTTATAGGAACTGGAATCTAGACCATTTAGAACAGCATCAGTAATGTCTTCATCATCTATTTTCTTGCCCAAAATATTGAGTTCATCCACTATGGTTTTGACTGATTGCATATAATCAGTGATGGTTTGTTTGAGCCGGTGTTGAAGTTGTTTGATATGACCACGGGAGGGGTTCGCGTAAGTGTTGTCCAAGCCTCAAGAGAGGAGGAGGCGTTGGTGACCAAAGGTACGATCGATGAGGATAAAGTGCCAACAAGAGCACCAAACAGCAATCTGTCTTGACGAAACCATTGAGGGTAATCAGTGTGGGGGGTGGTGACGCCATTGACAACAGTGGGTGTAGGAGATGGAGTTGTGCCATCGATGTATTTGTAAAGATCGAGCCCATGAAGCATAGCCTCAATCTGAGTTTTCCAGCTCAAATAATTTGTGGATAAGAAGGAGGAAAATTAACAAGGGTTAAAGATGGGGGCGTTGAGTGGGAGAGTAGGGATGATTGTTGAAGAAGAAGATGAAATAGTCATGGTGATCGATATGTAGGAAAGGTTTCCTGGCTGATACCATATGAATTGATTAACAAAAGGTTAATTATCATTGAACAACGAACGAGTACATATACATGAAGATTTCCTGACTTTGTGGTTCTGTTACAACAAAATAGGAGAACTAGTTTCTTCTAGTATTATCTACAAATTTGAAATAGATAAGATACAAATAAATAAATAAATATGAAATCTTATTATGTGTTGATAATTAGTACGTCATAATCAGTGTTAACCATTTTATTTGGACATATAATGGATCTACTTCTTTTATGGTGAAATAAAGTTGTACATATCCGCAATTACAAGCTAGGAATATTATAAATTTACTTGAGGAAGTCAACATATGACCATTTTATTTGGACAATTGCTTGATGAGCTTAAACTTTGAAGTTCAGCCCACTGTAAGGGACCCGACGATGTATAAGTTGAGCACATTATCGACATAGTATTTATTGGTGCTAAGTTTTTTTTATAATGAACACAATATTTACATAGTATTGGTGTTTAATTTGTTTTTTAAAGAAATCATACTAGATTTGGTCAAAATCAAAAGCCACCAAATCTGGCATGCTAATAAATCGGGATATATAGATAAAAGTTTGCTATTAATTAACAAACCATGCATCTTTTCCAAAAAATGATTTGGTCAAAATAAAAAGCTATAAAACCAAGCAATCACCACGTCCATATACAGCTCTCTACAGTCAAAATTAATTAATTAACCTATAAGCATGGAGAATAATAATGCACCCGTTAGAGATGAAGAAGAAGCAGCAGCACCACCATAGTTCCGATTATGCACGCTTTCTTGGGTTTGATCCGTTGATATGTGTTGATCGATTGATAAAGCTGTTTACATTTTTTGTTTCAGCTATTTTGGTTTGGCAGTTTATTTAGGGTCTATCTTCATTATAGATGGTATTTTCGTAATAAATCGAATAAAACAAATTCGAATTTCTTATTTCCCCAAGAAGATGCTAACTCCTTTACAAGACATTGGTTTTATTATATTCTTTGGAGTACGTGCTTCAATTTGGCATACTCGTTTATATCAGGCTTATGCGTGTGGATAAGAGCTTGGATTGGTGGCGAATAACTAATAGAATGACAATAAGTTTATTTTGCTTTTGGATGATTATTTCACCAGTCTCAGCTGTGGTGATTTTTTTTGCCCCTCACAACCTGGGTTGGATTGGGTATGTATTCATGTGTGTAATCTTTGTTATCATAGTTGCATACAACTACATCACATCATTCAAGCAAAAAGTGTACAATGTGGAATATCAGACGGAAGAAACATGCATCCCTCGGACCCCAAGCTAGCTAATATATATACTGATCAACGGTATTTGACATATGCCATACAAGGAATTTAGTTGACTGGATATATCAATAGAATTCAATTCTTGATATCTATATATTTTCACTGCTTAATTTTTACTCATAGCGACGATATGAAAATGGTTCTTTTAGAGACTAATGTCGTCGCAATTGGTCAAGTACGAACCTACGACCCCACTTTAAACGATCACGTTAATGTATATTTCAAATCCACTTTGAATGTAACTATTTATTAAATAAAATGTTACAGGGACTACTTTATATAGATAATCTAGTTTCGCTTTCTATTTTATATATATTTTTTTAGTATTACTTCGTCATAACTAGAGGGATGATACATGAATACGAAACCGGAGTCGCTTCTTTTTTACCAAGGTTCTAAAAAGTGTAAGGCGTGACGTGGCGGCACCATCATTCCATCAAGCCTTAAACCATGACGAGCTATGGCGGGCCGTGACGTTTTTCAAGACGTAATTTAACGTGTCAAGTTTTTTATATAATTTACATGAGTTTTGATAATGATTAGGGTTGTCAATAGACATGCATCAAATACTTGTACATCAATCTATAACTACCCCTGAATCGTAGGAACTACCTCCCCCGTGGATTAATGTACAACTTTTATGCGTCTAATGACAGCCCTAAGATGTGTCAGTATCAAAACCCAATTTATATATATATATGCGTATATCAAATTAAAATTTTGTTATACATCTATTGAATAATATAACAACTCATATATAAAATTCATAAAAAGTGTTACATCCAAAATTATTATAATATGTCATCATTTT
Organism: Calendula officinalis; assembly: GCA_963853835.1. Taxonomy (NCBI): domain Eukaryota; kingdom Viridiplantae; phylum Streptophyta; class Magnoliopsida; order Asterales; family Asteraceae; genus Calendula; species Calendula officinalis. The sequence goes on along the minus strand of OY970820.1, from coordinate 80,976,967 downwards.
TTTAAGCCGTCTTACAAAAAAAACTCGTCATAAGGCACGCCTTATCTCACGCCTAGCCTGGCCGCCGTGGTCTGTTTCGTAACGTCGACGCCGCGCCTCACGCCTTGGCGCCGCCATGGCGTTTTTTAGAGCCTTGTTTTTTACTTGTTAAGAACTCAACATGTGCACGGTCAAATAACCGAATAGCTCGGAACTGAACAGAGAATCGAGAAAATAGTTTTGGTCAAACTGATGACCGAACCGTTGACGTCTTAGACCAGACCAAGAACCGGGTTTACCGATTTCTTTGACTTTTTGTGGGTTTTTTTTTCCGATTTTGGACTGGACCGAGAACCAATTTTACATAAACATTAAAACTAAAAACCATACCCATATATATCGGTTAAGCAGTAGCCCATTCTCAATCCACACGCCTAACCCAACCCGTTGGTTTTGTCAATCCAATTATCTTGTGTACAAAATAATTAACTTTATCAATATTGTCAAAAACATAAGTAAATCATCTCAAAATTGTTGACATAAACTATATCAAAATACTCATCGTATCACTCCACCCGTAAAACTCTACTCGGTCTCACTAATCAACGCAAATCTGTTATTCGCGACATCTTTAACCGCCACATCATCATTTCCCTCACCAACATCCAAGGCAGAATCGTTATCATCAACCTTGGAATCAAAATCACCTTCCATCGACTGAGCTTCTTCAATGGAAGCTAATTTACTCGCCTTTTTTCTTCTTTTTTTCTCTGCTTTCCTCAACTTTGTGTTCAAAACGCCTTCAGCAGCATATAATTTTTCATTTTGTCGAATACTTGAATTCTTGGCTGTTGTCAATCCTGTATCATTATCTTCCCCCATAGCTTCATCTTCATCCCTGTTGTTGTTACTTTTTACTGGATTCTCATGTTGCGGTTGTTTCTCATTCTGTAAAAATGAGAGTTTGAGTGGTTAAAAAGTGAAAAAAGCCACTAATAATTGCAATTTCCAGAAAGAAAAAAATAACAAACCTCGAGCTTTGTGTCATCAAAAACAAGAGAATTATTTTGCATAACCGTATCAGAATTAAAATCATCAACTGATTTTAAACTGCCAATTATGGAAGAATCAGTACCGTACACTTCATCCACATTAAACTCTTTTCGAAGTTCAGAAACTATATTTGCCTCCATAATCTCTCCATCGTTCCTAACTGGAGGCATTGTGTAATACGGTATTTTACCTGTGGTGCCAAATACCATTTTCTTTTTAATTTATTAAAAAAGAAATTAAAAAAATATATATATACCATACCTTCATTCCAATCATGTAACACGATTCTTGCAGCAGCATTAATGTCAACAATACCTCCTTTTTTAAGCTTACCTCTAAGTGTAGCTACTTTAAAAAGAAAATCATCAACAGAATCAAAGTTCGTGAGTTTGTACAGCTTTACCAACATTTCTGCAGGACATAATTTCAGGATCTCCTTCACTGCAATCCAACCAATAAACCACTCAGATACAAGTCATATATACATACAAATATATGTATATATATATATGTTACAGATAAAGTTGGTTACTTGGTCCAACAGGATCCTCTAATTTCTCAATTCTTTTACAATTTCTAAGTGCAACAGCAGCATCACTATCACCAGATTTAAGCATCACAACACCAGGGCAATCTAGTAATTTAACATTTTTATCCAACTGAACTTCTTGCATGGTTCTCGTCAGTCCAGGTGTCGCACCAACATTGGCTACATGAGATCTCTTCAAACTGTTTATAAGACTACTCTTACCTACATTGGGTAACCCCACTACACCCACAGTAATCGATTTCTTAAGCTCATGACTTCTTGAGTAATTTTTTAGCAGTTTTATTAGGGTTTCTGCTCCTAGACAATCACTCGTTTGCAAAAGATTACTCGTCTTTTTTGCAGATTTCGAGGATTTCCAACCGAGATTTGATCTCTGTTCTTGAGTACTGCATTTGAAAGCGACAGCTGGCAATTCTTCTCTTAGATATTTCAGCCATTTTTCAGCAGCTTCACGAGGAACAAGATCTGATATCCAACTTTCATTTAGCCTTTAAGTTTTAATTTCCAAAACCGTAAACTGAATTAATGAAAAATATTACCGATTTTATTCAAGAGCAAAACAAGATGCTTTTCGGGACCAGATTTCATAACCATCTTCTCCATATCATTAGAACGGGTCCCAATCGGGTCCCGTGCATCAAGTACTTCCAATATCACATCTGATGCTTCAATAACTTTTGCTAATTCCTTGTAGAAAGACCTCTCTGAATTCTCTGTGAAATATACGACACTTTTATAATCCAGGGGTAAAAAGGTAAATTCCAAGAGACGATATATGGATACTTACCACGTGTCTTACTCATAACTGTAAAATCATCATTGACTTTTTCCTCTCCAAACGCCTGTTTTCTAGCAAAAACCTGCTCAGATAGATTCGCGATATCATCATCATCATCATCATGATCATCCAATTGCACTAATTTCCTCTTTCTAACCTGGAGATAAATAAAGTTAAATTTATGCCCAAATATTTGTGGCAGTAGCAGTATCATTTCAATAAATATGAATCCCAGATATTAATAATTGGGATGTTTAAAGTAAATAAAATACCCTCTCTTCACTGGCAGTTTTTTTCTGCTCAATTTCTTCGTGAGCTTTAGCTCGACGAGCTTCAAGAGCTTTAAGGTCTTGTTCCTTCAAAGGCAAATCATTGGAGATATCTTCTTCTTTCTCAATTTTAGGTTTTTTGTTCATACCAAGCTTTTTCGCCTCTTTGCCCTTCTTTGTGTGGTGCAATTTAATCTTCTTTAGTACCTTGTTCTTCTTCTTCAGCGTTACTCTCTTGTTCTTGCTCTCTGTAAATTCAAATGTATAATCACACAAAACTTAAAATTTAGCCAAACAACAACGAGAACTCACAGACATAACATTCAGGTGATGTTTGGGTGTGCGTAATCAAAGATTTATTTAATTATTAGTGATTAAAGTCATTTTGACTCATTTGAGCAGGATTATATGTTAAACACGCAGATTAAGATTGAAGTATCGTCGAATAAAATATCTTATAAGAACATGAATATTCAATTGAGATTGAGCAGGATAAAGGCTAAAAACGCATACATAATTCAACCGAATTTGAGCACATGGAACGATAAACACATAATTTCCCAGACAACCAAGTGTAGTTGCTAGTAAAGATGCTTACGGTTCGCGGTGTCTGGTGCTTTGGAGGTTGCTTCGAGATTTAGGAGATTAGGGTTTTTGAATAAGTAAAAAATAAAATAAAAAGGCGATGAATAGAGGAGAAGTAGGGTTTATATATGATAGGATGAACACTGAAAAAAGATGGGGTGAGAGAGGCTGGAACTCTCGACCTCAGGATCACTCTTTAGCTATGAGACCTACGCGCTAGCCAACTGCGCCACAACCCCATGTGTTTAATCTTCAAACCTTCATTTATTAATTTGATCGTTAATTTCATGCCACCAAACACATGGAGCCCCGCCAATGGCCCCCCGAGTCCTGAGATAGTCGAAACCCGGAGAGAGAAAGCGAGTTCAACCCCAAAACACCCAGGTACGCACATATCCAATCCTTCGTTCCCTAAATTCTAGGGTTCCTGCACATCGCTAGTCCACCTGGTAACTACAGTACATTCTATATTCACCGTGCGACCTAACATTGGATCTCTATCTATGAATTATAATTATTTTCAATCGAATCCGCCAATCGATTTCACAGTTGACTGAAATTATAATAATGCAATTTGTTTATGTATTCTCTGTTTCGTTAAAGTGCATTGTGCAAGTGAATTTATACTAGTTTAAATCTCGATTCTGCACATTACATCTGACTATAACTTGCGCACTTAAAGTCAACCTTTTGAATTTTGCAAATTTGAAGTATAGGTTAACCATGAGTATTGAATTTAAGTGCATTATGCCGTTAAGTCACTATTTTATGATCCGAGTTATTCAAATACACAATTTATCTGCTTATTGATGGCAGTTGATCTTTATAGAGTGTTATGGAAATTGTCTGCTACTACATTCATTAATTTTTTTTTATTAATATTATCAGAATTTGTGTAATCGATATTTTAAGGAAGAGGCAGGAATATTGACGAATGACAGAATATGTTGCTGTTCGGCCATTTATTAAGTTCCCCCTACAAAGAAATTCTATCACCGAGCTAAGCTTAATGCCAAATGGATTATGTCCTCAAAATCGCAGGTACTACTTTTTACTTCATAACTTTTAATTTTCATGCTGTTCATTATATATCAACCATCTGATAGATATTTACATAAATTTAGAACCTACCATAGTTCAGAACATATTAATTATTATGTTCTTCACAACATTGTATGCTGACTTATTTCATTAAGGAAAAGGGCGCAGAAGAAAAAACGCCAATATCATAACAACAAAAGGAATACTAAACATAATAATTACTGAATTCTGATTACTGTTCATTAATAGGAAGTTTTATGCTGGATGGGGTAGACCTACCCAAAAAGACTACAAGGCAGGTGGCTTATGCTTCACAAACTTAAAATCAAACCATAATCAAAAGTCATATAGCATGAAATGTTATTGTTTGGGAAATTTAATAAGTACAGCTGGTGATTCTTCTGGTTGGATTCCCGTAACTGATCAAGTGCTCTTAATGGCAAGTATGATTCTTACACATATGGCTGGAGTTGCTCCTGCTGATGGACCCTTTTCAATTTATGGAAGGAACAAATTGAGTGAAAACATGGATCCTAATGGGACTTCTACTTCTGGTAGGTAAGCATGGTACTAGATTTTTTTTTTTAAATGTTATCGTGTGTATTAATTTGATATATTTGTTCAAATTGTGTTTCTCATATTCAAAAAGTACAGTGCCATGAAGAATGAAAAGGACAGTGAGGTTAAATTAGAGTTCTCGTGGGACACTGTTGAACGAAAACTAACTGATTCAATAACTGCTATTGAAATTGGGACTAAACTTGAAAACGAATTTATGGAATCGGGACAGAAAGGTAAACAGCCTTCAAGTTTATCTGCAATTGCAGTGGGCCCCAGGTTTCGGCTGATGTGGACTTCCTTTCAATGGCTTAAAAATGAGGTAGAAATGATAGTACCCTAAGAATCATTCTAATTATCAACCTAATTTTCTTGCAAAATCGGTTCTTGGTCCCCGTCCATAACCGAAAAAAACCTGAAAAAAGTTAAAAAAAATTTTGGGAAAAACACATGACACTAAGTTCAATAATTTGATTACAGGTGGATAATATCTCTAAAAACACTTCTACAGACTTGAAAAATCTACAAAAGGTTTTCTCTGAAATCCTACAGAGATCGTCATTGTCTATATGCACAGATTGGCTAAAAGAGGAGCTTTTATTGAGAAACAAGAAATCCATCAAGGTAAACTAGAAAACTAGAAAAAAACTTATATAAAAACTAGATATGAACTCTTACACTTTTTCCGGATTATGACTTTTATCTTTTATTTTATCAGGAATTTCCCACTCCTCTGTTTGAAAAGTTGAAAGGAGATGCCTCGGTTTTACAAAACGTTACAAACTCAGGCAAAGAAGATCTCTATACCGAGTTAGTTTATGTTCTTAGATTTGGTTCTCTCAGGTATGCCATTGCCAGCTATCAGATACTCAGATTGACACATTACGTCATTTCCATAAGAAAAATTATTTATTATGTTTATTCACCATAGAACTATGATTAAATAGCACATTTTCGTTGTTACCATCTTATATTTTATTAAATTGAATTTGGCAGCCAGGAATGTTGTTATGATAGTGACTTTTTTGCATCTCGGGGGGTTTCTGTGTTGGAAGATTTGATAATCACATTGGCTGATGGGATTGCAAGTATTTATTTGGAATTAATTTCTGTAGACAGTGAAATGTCAAATGATATGAATAATCTCGGTTTAAATTTGTGTGCTTTATCCACTCGAGCACTTCAGAGATTACGTAATGAGGTACAATTGCAAATTAAAAAAAAAATCAATTCACCACAAACCCTAAATCGTCCCAATTATTATGTACTTTTGTTACAGGTGTCACTGAGTCAGTGGTTTATTCAGAACATGGAGACAGTTGCATCTATGTATGAGGACCGGTTTGACCTTCGTATACTTAAAAGTCAACCCATTTCAGAACCTACCAACAGCAAAACTGAAAACTTTGGTTGGTTAAAGAAACTTAACCTAATTAAGTCTAAACCCTTGGAGTCAACTTTGTCTGCTGCTGTTATTAGCCATGTTTGTGTACCTGTCAAACGAACCAAAGAACTACGAGGCCTTGTTGGTTGGTATGCTCTAATCTATTATTATAAAAACTATTTTATTATTAATTTATTATGAGTTTTTAATAATTATATTTTTTTAATTTGCTGCAGGAGGTACTACTTCAGTCTATATCTTGAAATGGCTGACATCACAATGCCTATTGTAAGGACTGTTGTTGCAAAAGTAAGTGATGCTGTTTCTTTCTTTTTGGTTTGCTTGATTGGAAGATCATTAGGGCTCATTTACACAGGAATAAGGCAGTCATTAAAGTGGAAGTAAGATATTTTTTTGACAATTTTAATGATTTTAATACTTCATTTTTCCCCCAAATGATTCTTGAATATTCTAATGTTTTTCATGTTAAAGAAAAGTATCATTTCTTAATCATATATTAAATCATACATAAAGTAAGAAAAAAAAGTAACCGGCTTTTGACGAAATTGTCGTCTCCTTGATTTCAAAGGATAAGTATTATTCTATTAAGATACTAATATTTGGTTAGCATAATTCTCTGATGTAGGAATTTCAACGCAAAGGTTAGAATGAGTTATAACTACAACCTCCCTTATGAGTTATAGCTACAACCTCCCTTAGTGCATTATTATTTGATGAATTAGATTATTTGTGTACTACAATCAACACATTAGGTATTTATAAAAAAAATAAAAATTAGAAGTAAGTGTTTGTGGGTCAAACCAGACCGTATTTCACCAATTAACCGACCCGCCCATTTGCCACCTTTAGATACCAGTACCACATAATGGCATAATGCTTGCCTCATAAACCCTTTTTGAATTTTGAAAAAATTATAAAAGTAAAAGTGAATTTTGGAGATCCTCTTTTGCCCTACCATATTTCCAGAAGGAAAATCTGCTCACCAATATTTGGGTCAATTTGAGTGACTTTTCCCCTTTTTATAAAGAAAAGCTTCCCACTTAAACCATCAGTAAACAGTTATCTAATGCTTAATCAGATTTAGTGCAATATACAATTCATAATACATAAAGTTTGAAGCTACTAAAACACAGTTGCATAGGTTTTAGGACTTGCTTATGTTAGTATTATATAATCAGGGCCAAGTCGAGCAAAACAAACTATATTATTAATAATATACTTTGGGCGGATTTCACAACGGGTTGACCGAATTCCATTTAAGCTAGAAAGAATTATTTGGGACATTTGAGTCAGTACATATCCTAAATCGACCCATTTGCAAGTGAATGGGTCGAAAATGTCATGTATATTGAGTCTGGTTTATAAGCTTACTGACACATTTTTTATTAGATGGTGATGTTGAGACCTTGACAAATTGGTCATTTAGTTGGTGGTATTTGTCGTGCAGTAAAGTGAGGCTTTAGGATATATCGAGTGTGTGACTGCTGTTGAAAATGTTTTTATGTACACAAGTCTACTGTGTGTGTGTGTTTTGACTAACTTGACCCTGATAAAGCATTGCTGTTTCTGGCTCATCTGTCGATTTGAACAGAATAATACATGCCCTTATCAACAATGTTTCGGTTAGAAACCATGTTTTTTTTATTGTACACCACAAAACCTGATGTATACACCACATACGTACATGATACATATAAGCCGTTGTACCATATGCGTTAGTGAGGTGATTTGATGTACAAATTACTATTGAATCATATGCCTTTGGTACTAATTATTTTCATGCTAAAAGTAGGTTCCTTTTAAGACTTCCTGTCACACCTCAAAAATGGTAATTAAACTTGACAAGAGAGATGGACCAAGAGAAAAAAAAATTATTGATTTAAATGCAAATGAACTACTTTTTTGTTGGTTATTTGTTGCTATATATGTTTAGTCCTTGCTTGATATGTTGATTGTAGTCTTTATGTCACATCCATCTACAAAAGTTTGCCACCTCAATTAGGATTTTGATTTATAGGCAATTGTCTTTTTTTCCGTTTTAAAAGATATATTCGGTTTATAACGGGCTCCTTGGGTGACCGAGCTTATACTCGGGATATAGGCGATCTAATCCCTGCGGTGGTCGTTTCTAGACCTTCATTTGGCAAGCTAGTAAATATTGTTGTGGAGTCCTTACCACTAAACCATTGGCATGGTTGATTATAGGTGATTGTGAAAATGAAATATGAACAGCAATTTAAAGGTGTAATCATGAGGTTTGCTTTTATAGGATATCAACAGAAGGCCAATATTGATTAGTAAACCCTTTTTTCAAAGTTAGAAGATTTAATCAAGGTAATAATGTTACAATAATGTAGACCATGAAAATGTAAATAAGTCTGGGATTTCATCTACCTATAAAACAAGAAATAAAGAATGAAAATGGATAAATACAATCCCGTGTAAGTTATGAGATGCTTGACACATAAGTCCTCAATATGCGTGACTATATATATGGTAAGATGAACTCGATATAATTGAATATGTTGAAAGTATATGACATTCGTATCATTTTATTTCTTGAAACATATGGTATTATAGCTAGTATTATACATGTTGCTGCACCACATATTGGTTTGTTTTATGAATTAATACATGGGTATCCTCGTAAACCAGTGGTTAATTATTATTTATCATAGTGTTGTATAAGCGGCTTAAATTTAACTTGTACAGATTTAGCGGTTTAGGTAAACCGTCCAACTTACTTTACATTCATTTATAGCAAACGTAATATAATTTTTTCCATAATAAATAAATGTGTTGGCTGAATTTTTAAAGCTTAGATATTGAAACTAGATCTATCCCCGGAAGAACCAACAGTTAGATTTAGAAAAAGTTTAATATAATTAATATAGATAACAAATGGATGCCCGAATTATCGTTTTAAATGGAACACTTGCCTATTTTGATGCAGTAGCCGTGTTATTAAACTCTCTAGTCTCTTCCATTATAGGCAACTTGTTACTGCAAATTACAACCTAGTTCTGAATTTTGGTTTACTTTTACGGAAATTACGTCACACTTCTACTAAATTGCCTAAAATGAAGAAAATTACAGTTGCTATTTTGCTTAAAAACGTAAATTGCTTAACACATAAACTGAACGAAAATAAATCGTTATTTTATGCAATTTTTCATTATGAAAGTATAAGTTATGTTGCATATTTAAAATTAAACTTGAACTTATGATATTTATTTTTGTAACGAAATAGTCAAGACCACTCCCAACGGTTTGGCAAACTGATACCGTCAGTTGTTGCCAAATCAGCGACACGTCAGCTCACCCTCCAACCGATACTAAACTGACGTACTCATGCCAACAATACCACTTCCCTTTAATTTTTTGGGACCCACCATTACAAAACACACACACACACAAAATACCCCTTTGGGCCCACCCACCAAACCGGCGCACCCCTTCCCTCCCGTCTCCAAACTGGCGAGGTTGAAACCGGCGGACAAAGTGGCGGGGCGTGCCAACGGTGGCACAATCAACGGACAACTGATGGTGCCAACCGGCGGTACCGTTGACACCGTCTAACATGTGTTGGTATTTTTATGTCATCTCTTCCATTTTCAGTATAATGGATGGCCTCATGGTCATAAGTTACATACTTTGGTTACCCGTACAAATGTATATATGAATATGTATAAGTTTATGTACAATTGTTGTTTTGTGCCAAAAGGTCTACCTTATGTTGAGCAACATGTGTTTAACACATTGTCCTTTGTTGAATATTAAGGCTTCTTTATTATCAACTTCTTTTTAGAACCTTTCTCCTCCTAAGTTTGTTGAACATCAAAGCTTCTTTTTCTACCAACTACTTTTATGAACCTTTTCCCCTCCTTCTAGGGCCAATAATCTACCTCTTCTTACATTTTCTCATGCATGGCTAAACTCACCAAAACCTTTTCTTATTACTTTCTCTTTATTTCCCTTGTAATTTTCATCTTCTTGATCAATTATCCCATGGCCACTTCACTTCCCACCACCACAACCACCACCACGAGTTTTCATCGCAAAACGACCACAAACCATCATTCTGAATCAACTCGTAAGAAATCCACAAGAGAATTTGAAGTTGGTGATCACGAGGTACCGAGTGGAGCAAACCCTATTTCAAACTAGTAGCTTATTAATGAATGGTTGGTTGAGTTTACGCAAATGGTTAGTATCGTTGAAGAATATTGAAATGTTCTAAAGTGAAAAATCAAATATCTATAATATATTCAAACAAATTAACAGGAGTGCATTAATATAGATGGATATCATCAATGGGAAGTCTAGCTTTGTGTATGGTTTTGTGGTAATTTTGACCCAATAAAAGGATATTTCATTATAAAAAGTATAGTGGTGATCATAACAAAAGTTTAGCTTTTTTATACGGTTTTATTGTTATACGAGTGTTTGTTTTTGTAATATATTATTTTCTTCTTATGCTCATGTTAGTTGTTCATCTTCATTTCATTTAGGGTAGAAGTTATGTTAAGCTTGAGTATCTATTGGTTGTATCTTGACAAAAGTGTTATATTGACAAACCCTACTTCACGGCTAGAAAAACTGCCAATACCAACGAGCGAAATCCTTTGGTAACTTGGCTAAATCCGTTGGTAATCTGGTTTACCAACAGGATAACAACAGAAACTGTCTGTCAGTGAAAGGTCCGTGAGTAAATTTATTTACCAATGATGCCGTCTGTAAATACCAACGGACAAGCCGTTGGTGATGAAAAATTGCCTGTCGGTAATTTTGATAGCCAAAAATATTATAGCCCTTGATAATTTAGCTACCTGGTATCTATACCGGGTGTATATGGTATAGTTATCGGTACAACTTCTAGCAAAAACAGGGTATTAGAAGTTAGAACCAATACCATATCCAACTTATGAAATTTATTATCATCATAATTCATAAGATTCTTAATGCATGTTTAGCAGTTAGCACCCAACTTATGAAATTCTATGACATTGCAAACTTGTCAACTTAAGCCTAAGGGTTATTTAAGCTATTAAACTTTAGTGGATAAGCTAGCAATCTAGAAAAAAAAATAAGTTTTCAGCTCATTATTTTTCATTTAATATACACGCTAAATAAGCTAAACAAAATACAATTGAAAAAGACCATCATCCCACTTTTTGTGTAGATGGACTTCGGCCCAATTTTTTTGTTTTATTCATTAACATACTAGCCTATTAAGTATCTCTTATAGAATATTCATAATATTTTATTTCTTAAAAACAATTTATTCATTGAACATACTGTATATTTGAAATAATTTTGTAATTAAAATAAAGTTGAGCTAACTTGTTTTCTTTTACTATTTTGATTCGGCAATTTAACCATGCTCCAGACGTTTAAACAAATCAAACACACCCGCTTACATGTCTTCTTCTATGTTCATCCATCCATCCATACTTTGATCCTCAGTACTCTTTTTTTAGTTACGAATTCTAACGTTAATCGGTATGGGTATCACTGACACTAACAACATCAAAATTATTGTCACATCATATGTCATATAAGCAACCATACTACAAAAATGTGAAGGGAGCCCCACCAAATGTGGAGAAAATACCTATTCAGCGGTTAAAAACCTAACCACCCTCGTGCTTGCTCGTGGCCGAGGCCACTTCCAGCCCACGTAGTACAATGTTTTCTACAGAAGTTAAATATATGTTGAGGTGGGCGTCAATATCTAGCATAGCCGCATGCTGTTGGCCCTTGTAATGTTACCATCTATTTAAATGTTATTGTCAATTATTATAATATTTTTGTATGAAATAGTTCTAAAAAATATTAAGTTTTATAAGATGTCAAAAAAATCGTCAATTTATATATAGGGGGTATTTATAACACATTTAAGATAGATAAAAGTAAATTATAAATCTTATTAAAAAAAAGCTTTTGAAAAGGTTAATCATTGGAGATGATATTTAGTAATAGTTTTTTGGTTAGTGAAAGGTTGATGTAACAAAAATAATAAGCTTTTGTGAAGTTAACCATTGCGGATGTTATAAGAGGAGTTAAAAAAAATATTTAACGGGTAGTAGTGAAAAGGATTTTCATTGTATAATGTTTCAAAAAACAAGCATTCAATGTAATTTTCTGAAATAAGTAATATACTACCTTCCTCAGTAAATCTTACACTCTTCCTCAGTAAATCACAAGGACTAATCCGTGTAGTATTACTCTATGATTAAACTTTAGCATAAAAATATACAACTAAACTTTTTAGTCAGGTACAATAATCTAATTACAAACAAATATACATTTTTCAAGAATTACCTATACTGATAAATTAATGAATTTTGTTTGTATAGAGTGGATAATTGGTTGCAAACTTGTGAAAAGCGGGTAATTTTTACATAATAATTTTTTATTATATTCACTATAACTATTGTTTGGTATAATAGTATAGTCAACTATTTAAATTTTAAAACTTGCATTGTATAATATATAAAATAAATATTTTATAATCTTTATATATATTAAACAAAGGTTTGCCATGTCATGTTAGCCATGTCATAAACTCATAATAGCACATCAATATCATGCCACATCATCCGCCATGTAGGCTTCTTCATATCTAACACTAATTCTTTGGAAAATATATATTCATGTATTAAATATTGTTATTGATGCATTAAATATACGTTTGTACATGTAATTAAAGAACCGTTTTAGTCTTTTCATTCTAATTGTAAAATAGTTATTTTATCCCAATTCTTCATAAGATTGTTCCACAAAAATATATGTATATATCTATCTATATTCTATATCTAAATTAGATTTTTGCAATTCTGCTGAAACAACTAGATAAAAATTGAGCGGATCAAATGGCTTCATATTTATGTTCAAATGTTGTTTCTTTAGGGAAAAAAAATTAGAATATATAAATTTTAAACAAAATCATAGAGTAAATGTTGTTGATTTTATTAGATTTGGCAACTTTAAAAATATTTAATAAAGGGGTTGGTTTGGATTTGATTTTTTTTTTTTTTTTGAATTTTTTTTGAATTTTCATAGATATAAAAAAAATTGAATTTTTTTTCTTTTAATTTAATTAGATTTGGCAACTTTAATCTATTTAATAAAAACGGGTTGGTTTGGATTGTCTATTGTTGGTAATGGGTCAAACGGGTTAAAACTAAAAAAAGTAGGCATAAAAAATGGGTGAAATGAAATCTTAATTGAATTTGATTACAAACTTGAAGCTGATTTCGAGCTCAAAATGAAATCTAATAAATATATTGGGAAAGATCTGTAAATAACACCCGTTTGTATGAATGTGTCTCTCTAAAAATCAAATTAAAACCCCATTTCCCACAATAAACCCTAGAAATCAAGTTAAAACCCTCGAACCTCAAAATCTGTAAAAACAGAAACTACGAAGTTTCAAATTAACCCATTCAACATCTTATTATGACGTTTAAGTCCTTGTAATTGGTAATGCTAAACAATTTGGTTACGTGAAGTAGGACCAAATCGTGTGGTTCTTATAAGAAATTCACTCGCCTATAAGCTTTATCACGAGCGGCTTATAAAAATATTCATAATTTTAATAATATTCAATTCTTTGAGAATATGTTCATAATTTTCACATGTTCATTGAAAGTTTTGTACATTTAAAATAATTTTGTATTTAAACGTATTTTTATATATGTTTCAAAACATGCACTATAGAAATTATAAACGTAGTAATAGCCAAAAACCAAGCATAAGTGGCTATAAATGAGCATATTCTTTTCATTACAATTTTTATTGATGTATCATTTATATATGATAAAATGTTTATTCTTACTTGTATGGGTGTTATACAATCATTGTGTTTCTTCATTGTCATGTTTAATCTATGTAGCTACACCATTCTAGTCTTAGCCTGTTTTTGTTTATACATAAACATGATGGTACCTGAGAATTAAAAAAAAAACAACACATTGCACATGCAAATATATAGATTTCTTAACAATCCGATGTGTGTATATTTACAGAAGATGCAGTGACGATTTTGACCCGTTTACTAAAGAATGAGCTCATTCAAGTTAAGGGTTTGAACTTTAAACTTTAATGGGACAAATTGATAATAAAGTAAGTAAGAAAAATAGATGGGAAGTCGCTTATATTGTAATTAATTACTAACATCTAATACATCATTTTATCATAATTATACTTCAGTTTATCATGAAAAATAAATATCCAGGTCAAGATATTCAAAAGAATGTTTTATAATTATATTTATTATAAAAATAGTTTTAAAAATGTGAATTAGGTATTATATTACTAAAACATATATATAACGACATAAGTTTTTAACTTTTTTTTTTTGAAAAGAGCATCTTTCTAAGTTACCTTACTGTTCTTATGCCTCTGAATATTATTAGCTCAAAAATTAAAATGGTTAAATTACTAAATAACCATTTCACCCATTTTTCCAAATATATTTATTAGATTTCATTTTGAGCTCGAAATCAGGTTCAAGTTTGTAATCAAATTCAATTAAGGTTTTTAAATTCTAACGTTGCTTTTCATTTGGGAAATAAGAATTATAGAAACCAACGCGAGTAACGAGTTCGACTATGGTGATACGAGCAGCAGGTATTACTTCCGCATCTCAGTTTTGTTATGCACATTTAAGCTTCATATGTCCTATTAATCAAATTAAAAAATAAAGATTTATTGCGCCATTGATTTTGATGAAATCCTAAAAGTTATTGTTTATTAGTTAGATGTTATCAGATATCAAGGAATTATCAAACATCCAGATGGATCGTCAACTCAAATGCTATATATCCCTACCGAAAACTCAATCATGGGGTTTCAATATATGAACAACATAATCATAGGTAAATCTATCTTCTTCGCATGTGTATTAATATCTATTTATATGATTTATTTCACTAATATGAAATGACAGTTTCTTTCAGGCTTTCAACCTTACCAAAATCATGTAAACCGCCTCTTTCAGAGGCCAATTTGTTGTCAACTTTTATTAGATCCAGTCTTAATGAGCTTGAAGGTATACTGCATCATACATTTATCAGATTGATTGTAAACTTCAATTGTGAAAACACATACATTCTACCTTTAATTGCCAGCTGTTAAATAATTTGATTTAATATATAGGCCCCACACATTGGTGGTTAAATAGAAGTACTGTAACCAAAGATTTAACTGAGAAAGATGGAGTCTTCTTAGTTGTTTCTGGTGCATTTGTCGAGGACTCTACGTTTATGTTTGAAAAAGTAAAATCACTTCAAAAAAGGTAGGAATATTATTACTTAATATATGTAATTATCATTAATTTTTTATATTTAGTTACACCGAGTTTTAAATTAGTTATATTTATCTATATTTTTACTACTTCAGGTATCCTTCACTAAATGTTATGGGATTTCAGCTCAGCGGATCAGTTAGTAGTGATGATGTTAATTTTCATTTAGCGAATATAATCATGAGTGAATATATCACATTTCCTATTTTAGTGTCCAACAAGTCTCTCTCTGAGGTAATGTGTATAACATTAATAATGTTAGTGAATTTAGTAGTTTATTTTAGCATTATGTTTTAGTATGGGAAATATTGGAACTTAATGTCTACTTTATATGCCTATTATTTTATACTCTAGATGAAAACTCATAACTATAAGTTCCAATTTTTGTTTTTTTATAGATGTCAGATAAAGTGGGATATATCATATTTAAAGGCATGGATGGCCCGATACTCTTGCATGACAAAAATGTGGAATTTGAAATTCTTGAGACAAGTAAGCTTACTCCTTAACTACAGTTTGTAAAGACTGTTAATTTCAACAAAAAAATAATAATAATTAGATTTAGCTTCAATGCTTGACTTTTTGACCGATTTTGACCGCCTAACCCTGATTTTGACCGTGATGTGCAGCCATCAAGGATTTAATGATGCAAGGGGAAGAAAAAAGAGAATTGTTGCATAATCTAAGAGGAAATTGGGTAAAGCCACTTGATGCTTTTAAAGAGCCATATATTTGTTCTCCATTACAGAATTTACTTCTTTATTTCCCAGGTATAAATTAACTTTTTTTAATGATTTATGAAATTTATAATATCTAAATCCATATAAAATGAGTATAAACATAATTTTCAGGGTGCATTGAGGTTGATGAAGATAATGACCGCTTGTTCCTTTCTGACATAAATCACCATCGAATAATTGTGTTTGATGGCAATGGAAAGATCTTAGATTCTGTATGTAACAAATTCAGTGTGATTTTGGCTGCTAAAAGTAAAACATTTTGTAAATAATTTGTTCTTCAGATTGGATCATCTCCAGGATTTGAGGATGGAGAATTTGAATCTTGTAAAATAATGTGTCCTGCTGCTTTGCTTTATGATGATGCTCAAGATTGCCTCTATTTTGCTGACTCAGAGGTACGTTAAGGAGAAAAAACAGGCGGGTCAAAACGGGCCGGGTTGGGTTTGGTTGACCCACCAACATTTTTATTGTCCACGTTTTTGTTGAACTTACTAAAATTAATGTATAAATTATAGTTACATCTTTTTTTTATCATATAATAAAGAATCATGCTATAAGGAAAGCTGATATGGAGAACAGAACTGTAGAGACATTATATCCCAAACCCAATAATTATAACACAAAAAGTAGTCCGCTGAGCTGGATCCTCGATAAACTTTGGAATACGAGAGATAATGCTTCAAATTCTCAGGAAGATGATTCAAAATTACTTCTTTACCCCTGGCATCTGCTAAAATCATCAGAAAATTACCTCTTTATTCTCAACTGCAGGTAAAAAAACATGTTTCTCTCTGCAAATTTATCATCTGGCCATCGTTACCATTACAAGTTCCATACGTTAAAATGTATTTTTCCACTTAAACATGATTTAACTTTTATTATTTTATATTTTTGTTACGTTTTTGTGCAGTTTTGAAACTTTATGGATCATGGATCTGTCATCTGGTCTTATTAAAGAAGATATCAAAGGTTAACATTTCATTTTCTTGATGTTTTTTTATTTATATTTTTCATTTTTCTTGATTAATTATCATCTTTAATAACGATTAGTTGTTTGTACTGTGAAGATTCTGCAATGATTATGGAGATTTGTGGACCGTTGATCTTGGAGAAATCATCCCTTATAAAGCAGATACCTTCTAGTAGTCTGCCACATC
Organism: Calendula officinalis; assembly: GCA_963853835.1. Lineage (NCBI taxonomy): Eukaryota > Viridiplantae > Streptophyta > Magnoliopsida > Asterales > Asteraceae > Calendula > Calendula officinalis. The sequence continues at coordinate 80,959,542 of OY970820.1, read as the reverse complement.
ATATTTCCACTAATTTCTCAGTAGAAGGATATTCACAGGCTGATCTGGTTTCCTCAGTGGCAAAATTTAAGGACAATATAGTAACTTGTGACACAGGTAAAATAATTAGATTATACTTAAAAATATTATTTTTGCCTTACTAATTTCTTAACAAATGGGAATGCTTAGATGGTCAGGTGGTACTAAAATACAACAAAAAATCCCAGTCAATGAGTAACTTTGACTTTTCAAATTTTGGAATACTTGGGTTACCATACTGGTTGTTGTCCCCTATGGAATCAGCTTATGCTAAGTGAGTTGTTTTATATTTTCCACATTTTTCTTCCCATTTCTGTAAATATAATATTCTTATTTATGTATTCTTGTTGCTGACGTGGCAGTGCTTTTGGTGCCCCCCAAGTTCATGTTGATCATATTCAACATTTCAGCTTGTTACCAGGTAATTGTGATTATATGCTATATTATTATTATTATTATTTAAATTTAAATAAAAATATAACTGATTTTAAAATTACAAAACAGGTAGGATAGAGATAGAGATGAAAGTAGAAATCCCTGAAGATACTGAGCTTGTTGAACCATTAGATGAAGCTTGTGTTTGGAGGCAAACAAGAGGCACTGCTACTGAAATTTTAGTAACAGAAAACAAAGCTGAATCTACAGAAAAGGTTGAACTTTTAACGTCTTTTTAAGTTCACTGTTTTTTTTTGTTTTTTTTTTTCCATTTTATGTATGTATGTTTTTTAATTTTTATGCAGGTTGGTGTGGCCCAACAGTGGTATGATGAGTTGGATGAGCTGGCATCTTTAACACAACAACAACTTAATAATGCGGAAGAAGATGATAATAATAATAATCCAAAAATTAAAGATGGAAAAATATGTATTGATTGTGCTGTCAATACTAGCCCTGGAACAAGTGAGGTAAGTTTCCAACTGTCAAAACTGGTGAATTCCTATTTTTTTAATAAATAATTAGAGTGTCTAAAATGATTACAAAAATATTAGTAAGTTAATTTTCTCCCAGGTTATAATTAATGCTGCATTATACTTACGACTTAAAAAGCCTGAAAATCAAACTGATGATTCTAAGAAGCAACAGGCCGCTAAATTGGCAGACATTTTAAACCCAAATGCAAAAGATAAGTCCCAAAAAGATTTGTGTGCTGAAATCATATCAAAATCTGAGAAAACCCCTGAAGAATTCGTCTTTTTGAGGCCACTACATGTGCGATTAAAGATTAATTCACTCGACCACCCGAAAGCAGAGAACTCTAAAGATATTATTTTAACAGAATCTTTTGTGCAAGTTAATGTTTCTCTCAAGTAATTTATTCTTGATTGAGTTGTATAATTACTCTTTTGCCCACTCGATTTGGTACATTGGTATCGTTTTCGTAAGCTTTTAGTTATGATGCGGATGGATATATATTGCACGTTTTAGTGCAATGAGAAGTAGATTTTTTGTATTTGAAGTTAAGAACATATAAACATTGGATTTGAGAAATCACTTAAATAATAATTATATTCATGAAATATCCGTTACAAAAAAGATACAATTTTCATCTCTTGGACATTATTTCTCATTTTTATTTTTGGTAATCTGGATTTCCGGCCTGCTTTGCGAGCTGACTAGTCCTAGTGACAACTGTAGATTAACAATAAACCCACACCAAAAACATGGACAAACAAGCAACAAAAATAACCAAATTTCAGCTGCCATTTGTTAACCCATATTTTTGCATCACATTTCTTGTTGCAAGTGCTGCAGCTTTACTCGGGCCAATCATTCCCTTGGCCCGCTTGACATCAAACTCTTTGGCAATCTCGTCTTGTACGTGTTCCTAACGTTTCCAATCGGGTCAACCACTGTCTTTGACTCAGGGGTTGACTTTTGCTGCTTTTTGATGATTGGAAATTAAGAGCTTGTGGGACTTCACCTTCCCTTAATGTAGCCTCTAGATTATGTATCATTGGCACTGCAAAATAGCCATTTTGACTTTTTAAGTCAACCCTACCTTTTTGCTAATCCTGGTTTTAACTATGTTTTAGATCTTATGACAACAAAATCTAGAATTACATTTTAACTCATTTATCTTTATGAGGTAATCAGTTAAACTGTGGTCTGTAAACATAAAACATGGATAAAAAAAGTAATATTTCATTTTTGGTAAGTCGTTAATAATAATTTCCTTTTGTCCATTAGTAATCAGATAGGGTTGGACCCATCACCCACTCTGGAGACCGGTTTAGTGGCCCATGTTACTGTTAGTGGTCAAATCGGTCTATGAAGATATGATTGCGGATCAAACAGGTCACACGTGGCTGGAAGTGTGTGTTTTTTATGAATAAACCAACGGGTATGTAAATATAATGCTTAAAAGAAAACATGTAAGTTAAATGGGTTAAACATTGTATGTTTAATACATATATAGACGGGTTATGTAGATAAAATGCTTAAATGGAAACAAGTTAAAGAACTAAACATGCCAAATATAGTGAAAGTGATATTTTAATGCATAAAAACTCCTCAAATTTTTTTTTAGAAAGATTGTTAGACGAAATAAAATAGCTTTTGTAATCATATTTAACACGCAGAATACTTACAAAACTACTAGACTAATACCCAAACAAGAAATTGAAACATACCATACGCCTTCCCTAGAAATGAATTTGAGACTTATCATGCTAGCCCTTGGCTTAAGTCATATATATGCAAGCTCACCATCCTATAAATGAAATTCAAAAGTAGCTAGGTTATGTTTCACATCTAATAAAAAACAAGAACATTTTCACGAAAAAGATTTGAGCCACGAGCATTATTTTTGAAAATTTTCACATAAGTATATTTTTGCTAATAATGAATAATAGTTTTAAAATAAGTGTATGCGCTCCGCAGCGGAAAGATACACATTTACTAATATACAATAGCCATCGAACATGAACAGTACCAGACAGGACAATTTTTTGTTTCCTTTAAGATGCCGTAATTGTTGACCTAAATACGAGCCACTTCTATTTAATTCATAATAATAATAGGACGAGGATTTCAGGGCAAGTTTTATACAATTCATAGTTATATATTTATTATAATTTTTTTTTATAGGAATACTTTGACTAATCCCAGGGTAAATAATGGCTTTGTAAAAGAGGATGAACCTTCGTTGTAATGATTTTGTGAGAAGATGATGAACCTCCGTTAAATACTAGCTTTGAGAGAAGAGGGTGAACCTCCGTTGCCTTAAAGTTGCTTTTTTACTTCTAAGAAAATCTTGAAACATATGTTTTTTATTTGTGTAAAATAGTACTCCCTCCGTCCCACTATAATTGTCCACCACAAAAAAACACACAGTTTAAGAAAAGTGCATTAATTATATAATGTCACCAATCAAATTTTCTCTTTCCCACTTAAATGTTTTTTGATTGGTTGAAATTTAAGAAATGACACTCTTTATGAGACAAATTAAAATAGTATACTGGACATTTAAAATGGGACGGAGGGAGTATTAATATAGAATTATATATATTTGAGAGTTATGTCATCGGAAGTATTTTGGAAAATAAATATCTTGGTACCTATATTTTGCTTTTTAATATAATATAATATAATACTTTACGTTATACGAATATTAATAAACGGTATTTTTGGTATCATATGAAATTACCCCAGCGCGCGGGTTAGCACCTACTAGTTAATTATATATCTATACATTCATGAACAGTGCACTCCACCTCCTGCTTTGCCAACTCCCTAACGACGTCCACCTCCTGCTTCCGTGGATCACCCACTACTTGCCATCTGCCTCTACCTACGACGCGTATAATTTTCCTTGCGAAGCCAATTCCCCTGGGTTTCTTACTTTTCAATTAGGGTTTGCATTCCTCTGTACCTCTAGGTTTTTTTAAAGCTCCCTTTTAATTTTTGAGTGTTTCTTACTTTTGAATTAGGGTTTGTATATCACCTCCCTGCATCAACGATTTCAGCTCACCTTCTTCAGGTAACATTCATCGAGAATTTGGGAGTTGGGTTTTTGGATAACAGTTCCGATCGTCAACAACGAATTACAGGCACGTGTAAAGGTGAACTTCATCTGTCACCCTTTCGTGTAAAGTTTTTTTATTTTTTTCAATTTCGTGCTTCTACAATACACGAATCTCCATTTATTGCTATACTAATTACATAAATTGATGATACTCTTTAGTAACGGCAAAATACATAGCATGTAAATAATATTTCATAAAATTAACAGTCCTCTGTTTGATAATTTGGTGATTTCATTCTTGGATAAGGCAATTTTATTATTTAAGGTTGCCTTCTAATTTATTTATTTTAGATTGCTATCGTTTACATCATTTAAGGTTAATTAGGTTTCTAATTACAACGGTTTTAGATACTTATTCCAAATATTTTTCATTTAAATATTTATTTTAAATACTTATTACGTATATAAATTTTGATGGAGTAGTATTATTTTAGTTTAATGGAAATCTATTTAAAAATAATGGTGAAAACCGTGAATACCAATAACAGATGATATCAAATAGATTTCCAATTAAGTCATGAACATAATGATTGTAAGTTATGTTGAGGATTCTGATCATTATACACTTCATTTATGTTGTGTTGTAGATTTGATGGTCTAATGAGGAGATTTATTATATTTTTGAAAATTTGGGCGTTTGTTGTTTCTCTTGGAAGATTTTTGATTTATAGTTTTGAGGATCTGAAGTTCTTTGTTGGGTAACGTTTGCACAATGGTACGTTTTTGCTTCTGATATTTTTTAGCAACCAACTTTTAGAATCACAGTCCCAATCTCAATAACGAATATTATTTTCTTTACTTCCAGATTTGGGGATTCTTCATATTATTTTCGCTTCATCTACTAATTTTGGAATCACAGTCCCAATCTCAATAACGAATTACACGCAATCCCTCTAAAGGTAACCTTTATCCATCACTTCTTTCTTTTATATTTCAGTCTATGGCTTAAGAATGTGCAGATCGACTGAAAATTGATTTAATAATACAAGGCCCACGTGTATGAAGAAATTGAACTACTTGAGGTCAGTTTGGTCTTTTTATGCGTCATCTAAAACTTTGTATCCATCAAAATTATTGCATATATTTGTTTTGTTTTTAGAGTTGAGTAATTAGTCAAATAATTGGTTCTAATTGCAACTAACTTGGTCAACCCAAAATCCTATCAAAGTAAGCAATACAAACCCAATAGCCGACCCAATTTCAACATTTGGTTTCTCCTCTAATGCATACTATTGTATATACAAAGTACATGCATTAAAATATGGTTTTAACTTAAAATTGAACTGGCTTTACCCAATTCAATTTTGACTTTTGTTCAACACAATTAATCCATTAAACCAGGTTAAACCGAACCGTATTGGCTAATTATAAGAAATTAGAGATTCAAATTTTGTGATCCATATACTTATATTTGTTTGCAATTGGATTAGCGCCATAAAACACTTAACTATATAGCATACAACATTAACATGCTCTATAAATTTAAAGTCAATTTTTGATTTTAGGTTTTTGAAGGTGGTAACAAAGATTTGATTTTGTTTAATGGGAATTGGTTGTGCAGGGACATGAGAAGGTATTTTAAATAGATGGCAAAATAACAGTCAATCAATTGCTTACTTTGTGTAATGCGATAACTAGAGGCTAGAACATGATTTAGTGTATGCTGGAGCTTCATTTGAAGTGAATTAAACGTTGGTTCTTGAAGAAACAAAAGGTAAGTTTAGTTCGGTCCTTTGATTTAATCGATTACTATTTTACTCATTCAATCTATTACTACTTTACTTATGTGTTATAGTTTCTGAATTAAAAAGATTTCTTCAAAACAATCAAAAGTTGATGACAATTTTTTTTTCTTCATTTTTCCAGATTCTGAGGATGAATTGACCAGAAAAAAGAAAATCTCCTATACCATGGCACATTAGGTCGCACACCCGCACATATGCATTGTACAACTTAAACATCTACGCATGTAAATAATATTTTGGCTATTTTATGAACGTCCCCCGCGGCATCGCGCGGGGTAGTTTTTACTAGTTATTATACATTTTCCAAACCGATGAATAGTGGCAGGTGACTTTTGTTTTCTTTCTTTTTTTCTTTATTTTTTTTTCGCCTACTTTATTTGAAAGTCAACACATGCATATGTAATATTGATTTTTGGAAATTTTAATTTATTTTGGTTTCTGCAATCTTCTTTACGTGAATATATAAATGATCAAAAGCTTAGAATTTTAGTTTACCCATAATATATATAAATCATATATATTACATTTACAAACTTATTGTTAGGCCCATTTCATTTACTAGTTTTGACCTTTAACTTGTAATTATGATTAGTTACCTAGTAATCTTGTGTTTGGACATAGGAGGTATAAATACCCTTGTGATGACTTGTTTTGTAAGCTTTCCATCATTTTACTTGAAACATACTTTTGAAAGCTACATACTTCCCTCCATTCTCTCTCAAGAATACACACACTATACACACTTAATTCTTCAAAGTTCATCAAATCACCATAAATTAGCTTAATTTCGATCTCATTTGATCTCTCAATTGGTATCAGAGCGAAAACTCAAAAGACCCGACGTCGCAAAGCCTTGGGTAAAAATAGTACTTGAGGCAGTTATTGTGGTTAAATTTTTTTTTTTTTTGAAATAAGGCACTATATGAATAAGGGAGAAACTCCAAAGAGTAGATCCAATTTCGTGGTGAAATGAGCTAGATCTGAGATTTTTGAAGAAAACTTTCGTTCGTCCTCTGTGATTTTAATTTGCAAATTTTTCCGTTTGAATTGAAGATCTGATTGAAGATTAATGTTTCTCCATCGATTCTAATAGAAATAGAATCAAATTTCGATCAATTACATCAACAATTGATCATGATTCAGTGATTTTTGTGCAAAAGTTGAAAAACTCAAAGTATGTCTGAAAATCAAAGAATTTGAGATGTAGTGTTATGGATTGAAGAATATTATCGGATCAGATCGTGTGAAAATCAAATTCGAGCAGATAGGGATTGGAATCATTGATATTGGTCAAGAACTGAGCAAGATTGGATCAAAAGAGTGAAGTTTTGAACATAACTGTGTTCGTCCGTCGAAGTCTTCGACCTCAAGAACACAATCGAGCATCTTCTTCGGCCCGAGAATCTTCTTCGGCCCGAGCATCGTATTTGGCCCGAACTTCGAACAACACTCGGTCTTCGGCCCACTATCTTCGGCTCGAACATCAAGTGTTCGACTCTCACAATCTTCGACTCGGTGTTTGGCTCGACATTAGTCTTCAACTCGAGCTAGGTATTCGGCTCAACATTGTTCGGCCCGAACAACCATAGTCTTTGGCTAAATACAGTCCTCGGCTTCGGCTCAATACAGTCCTCGGCTTCGGCTCAATACAGTACTCGGCTTCGGCTCAATACGCTCCTCGGCTTCGGCTCCAATACAAAGTGTTCGGCTTCCAATCTTGACACAGTGTTCGGCTTCCAATCTTGACAAAGTGTTCGGCTTCTCTCGATCTGCAGTGTTCGACCTTAATCTGCTCGGCCCAAGTGTAAATCGTAAGCCCAATCACGTTTTAAGCCCAATATCAACCACAATACAGACAGCCCAACGAAACAATACATTTTAATACATTTTAATATCACTTATTAAACCCGAATTGTTTAATATCCAAAACCCGAGAATTTTAAATTTTTCTAAAACCTGAAAATTTTAAAATTCTATTAAACCTTAAACCGAAAAACGTGAACGATATTTGTACAAATTCAAATCGTTTCAAATTGACCTCAAAAGATGCACTTTCGATCGGATCTGATCTCAAACCTCCGATGTTATATCGAGGAGAATATCCTCAGTGGAAGAAACGAGTTCTCCACTTCATCAAGAATCAGGAGCTATCTATGGAAATTCTTGAATCTCTCGAGCACGGGATGTAGTATTTTATGAAGTTCTTGCTGAACCGGATGCTATTCCAGCAATTATCAGTGGTAAACGTAATCTTACTCGTGATAAATATTCAGCTCCACAAAAATGACGGGTTAAGGCTGATTTACAAGCATATTCATTTATGCTTCAAGGCTTACCAAACGATATCTATAACAGTTTGGATAGCCTTGAAACCGGTAAAGAGCTGTGGGATGAGATCAGAAAGCAAATGGAGGGTACAGTGTTAGGCAACAAAGCAAAAATGGTTACTACCCTAAACTCTTATCAATCATTTAAGGCCATAAATAGAGAAGATTTGGAAAGTACATATCATCGATATTGTACATTGATGAATGAACTTCGCAAAAACCACTTGCGAAAAGAAAATTTGGAGCTCAACATAAAATTCATCCATAGTCTTTTACCAGAGTGGGAAATGTTTGGGAATAGTGCCATGCAACACAAAGATCTCAGTCTAATCGATATTCATGAACTTTATGAATACTTGCACCAAAATGAACGTATGGTTAAAAACATAGTGAAAACTAAACAAGAGACTGATGATACTCTTGCACTACTCACAAAACAACATCGTCAGTATGCATCAGCGACTAAAAAGAAAGAAAGTGTTGAGGCACCTGTGAAATCTACAACTTATGATTTGCAAAAAGAACTCGAAGATGTACTTCAAGCTATGTGATTCATTTCAAATTATGAGAAGAAGTATTACACAAAACCAACAAACAACAACTTAAGATCGTCTTCAAACTTTAAATCTGCTCCATCTGCTTCAGCAACAAACAACACAACTGATAAGCCAACTCTTACACCATTGGATCCAACGAAAAAGTGTTACAATTGTGGTATTGATGGTCATTATTCACGTGATTGCACGAAACCCAAAGTCTGTGATTCTGATTATTTTAAACGAAAGATGCTCATGGCTAAGCAAATAGAGGCTGGAAAAGTGTTGTTAGCTAAAGATCTTAGTTGGATGGAAGATTCTGAACCCGAAGATGAAGAACATTCAGCCAACTTATGCTTTATGGCGAGAGAAAATGCTGAGGTTGCTGATCGTATTAATGAAGTCGACGAGGATGGCAAGGTACATATTTCTCTTCTCTCTAATGAAACTAATTCTAATACTTGTTTTATCCAAAATCAGATATCTCAAATAGAATTATTAACCCAACAACTTTTAGTAAAAAAAGATTTAAATGTTCAAATTAAAGATCGTTTAAATGATTTGGAAAAACAAAATGAACAAAATGCTCATCTAGGTGATCAACTTGTTCATCATATTCAACAAACTAAAATTGTTAAACAAGAGAATCTGGATTTAAAAACTTAAGTATCAGAATTGACGGCTAGGCATGATCACAATCACAAACAATACACTAAGACATGGTATGAATATCAAAGTACTAAAAAAGTGTTTGGAACGTAAACAACAAGAGTTTGACGACAATGAAAAACAGTTTAAATCTTTAAATTGACAAATCAAGGAATTAACTGAAAATCTTTATGAACAACACATCATTTCATCAAATGAAATGCTAAACAAACAAAATATCGTAAATAAGAATACCTTAAGACCGCGTGCAAAATGGTTCCTACATTATATGATTCAAGATACCTACACAATGAAATCTCATAACGTTTCATTAGGATGACTGATGATGAAGAAGAAATAGAGACCTTCAACAGAGCTAAAAAGGAGAATGCCCAAATTAGTTTCAATTACACTGCATTAAATAACACATATGAAACTAAAAAGGACAAATTTAAAAAAGATGATTATTTTTCAATTATTACACCTGAAGAATTTGAGATTAAGGGTAATGCTGTGCTTCAACAAAAAGTAACACCAAAGATTTATGTTCCCTCTCTAATTCTAGAAAAGAAAAATTTTCAATTGGAAAATGAAATCGATGAAATTCATAAGGCATTTGACAAAGAAAAATCTGATTTACAAACCAAAATTCATGAATTAGAAGATAAAATCGTTGCAATAAAATCTATTTCTAATCAACAGGTTTCTAATCAAAATGCTTCTTCAAAACCAACGTCTCAAAATGTTAATTCTTCTTCTCCTAGAACTCCAATTCTTTTAAGACGAGATTCTAATTCCCCTGTTTTAAATTTTTCAGCTCGAAATTTAAATTCCAAGCTTAAGAAGCCACTGCAAGGCGGAATGAAAGAAGTTGAGCAGTTTAAGAAGTCTAATTCGACTAAGTCTAGTATGCTTAAGTCCAAGGAGCTTAAGAAGTCTAGATCTCCTTCGTTTTTAGCTTCTTCTTTTTCTAATTCAAATAAATGTAATAACTCAACAAAGTTTATTTCTCCTGCTACACTTTATGGGATTGTATATGATTCTGCAATTTATCATCCTGTTAATTTCACTGTTAATGGTGTCAATTTGATTGTTAAAACACATAAAACTAGCAAAAAGGTTTATTTTGATAGAAAAACTAATAAACCAATTTCTCAATATGATACACGATATTTTGTTAGAAAATATGCTCCGTGTGGTCCTCGACATGATGTTCTTCATAAAAATGGTTCAATCATTCATTCATGTACTATTTGTTATCCAGAACCCTGCAAAACAATGCTCGCTCGATCTCAAACACCTCTAACTACACGTTCTTCTACTAAATCTCCAAAATCAGTTTATCGTGTAGTTTTTGCACTTAAATCGCCATATTCAGTTTATCGCGTAATGTCTGCACCTAGATCGCCAAATTCCGGTTCCTCAACTCAGTCTCCCAAACCAAATCGAAAACCATCCAAGTTTGTTAAATATAAATGGATTCAAAATGAACAATCAAACTGGATTTTACTTTCTCCTGAGAAATCCTTTAAATGGTCTATCAAACTAACAAAAACAGAACTGCCTCCTTGCAGTTCTCCAAAACTTTAAATTCATCCTTTCTTAAAATTCTTCATAAGACATCTATTACTAATCGTTAAGGACCCATAACTGATTGGGTACCAAATTTTTAATTGTTTTATGTAGAATGTTTGGTATCTTGATTCTGGTTGTTCAAGACACATGACCGGAAACAAGAAATTATTAACAAATTTTAGAGACAAATATTTGGGAACTGTTCGGCTTACGAATGACCATTTAGCTGCCATAATGGGTATTGGAGACATTATTCGTCACAATTTAATTATCCGAAATGTGACCTATGTTGAAGATCTTGCACACAATCTTTTTAGTATTGGTCAATTTTGTGATAAAACATTGGAAGTTAATTTTCGAACAAAGAAATGTGTTGTTTGCACCTATGATGGCGAAGAACTTCTTACCGGAACTCGTGAGACGAATCTTTTTACAATTAATTTGAATGACGTGGTCCCACTTGACGAAGTATGCTTAATGACAACGACATCGTCACATGAATCATGGTTATGGCACCGTCGTCTTTCTCATCTTAATTTCAAAACGATCAATAAATTGGTAAAAGGTGGTCATGTCTCTGGTATTCCAGATGTTAAATTTGATAAGGATCATCTTTGTTCGTCTTGCGAAATGGGCAAAATGACGAAAAAATCTCATAAGTACAAACCAGTTCCAAGTACTTCAAACCGCTTGAATTACTTCATATGGATTTATGTGGCCCAATGAGCGTTCAAACCATGGCTGGTAAACGATATATTTGTTGGTAATTGTTGATGAGTATTCACGTTAGACATGGGTTTATTTCTTACGAACAAAAGATGAAGCTGCTGAGATCATCATTGCCTTCATCAAGAAAACCCAGACGAATTTGGAATTAAAAGTTCATACCATTCGTACTGACAATGGGACTGAATTTAAAAATCAAATTTTAGATTCTTTCCTTGAATCAGTTGGTATATCTCATCAATTTTCCGTTGCCCGAACCCCTCAACAAAATGAGGTTGTTGAACGAAGAAATCGTACCTTAGTTGAAGCTGCTCGTACCATGCTTTCATTTTCAAAACTCCCATTATCTCTTTGGGTTGAAGCCATTAGTACGACATGTTTCACTCAAAATCGTTCAATCATCAACAAAACCTACAACAAAACTCCATATGAACTCATTAATAACCGAATTCCAAATATCAAATTTTTCCATATTTTTGGGAGTCGTTGCTTCATCCTAAATGACAAAGACAAATTAAATAAATTTGAAGCTAAAGCTGATGAAGGAGTTTTTGTCGGGTACTCACGTGAATCTGCATCGTTCAGAGTATATAATCGGTCAAAACGGAAGGTTAGAGAAAGTGTTAACGTTAATTTTGATGAGACTTTTCCAATAGATTCATTAACTACAACTGTTGAAATTTCTCTACCTTCGTCGTCGCCTTCCACATATCAAAATGATTTAGATGTCTTATTTGAAAAATTTTATGATGATTATCATAACATTCGACATACTTTACTTGAGGAGGCTGACGTTCCATTTCCATCAGTAGCCGATGTTCAAACCATTACTGTTCCTGAAATGACAAATTCAAGTTCTACTGATTCTCCATCTCATACTTCGGCTGCTCCAAATAACAACTTTTCTCCTTCAAATTATGTTTCTCTTTTGGAAACTCAATCATCTCCGGATACATCTTCACCTTTGCAAAATCAATCTTCTTCGGATAAGTCTCTACCTTTGCAAAATCAATCATCTCCGGATATTCCCCCACAAACTCCACCTTCTGGTCAAGCTGCTACTACTTTAGATTTATCTTTAGTTCCAGCACAACCTCCACCTTTGGTGATTGACTTCTCCAAATTCAAAGTTCAACGTGTAAATCCTCCACCATCTACATCAAATGCTCAAACTGCAATACTCCCTCATCATGTATTCACTGATACCTCAAATATAATTCCAGGACAACTTCCACTTCCTCATTCTCTAAAATGAACAAGTGAGCATCCTCTACATCAAATAATCGGTAATCTTGATTCTTCTATTCAAACTTGAAGAGCCACAGCTGACGAATGTCAATTTTCTTCTTTTCTAAGCTCTAATGAACCTAAGAAAGTCAGTGAAGCTCTCTCAGACCCAGACTGGATTCTTGCTATGAAAGAAGAAATCAATCAATTTGAACGCTTAAAAGTTTGGCGTCTGTTTCCAAAACCACCTGGGAAATCTGTTATTGGTACAAAGTGGATTTTCAAAAACAAAAAGGATGAGAATGGGATTGTAATTCGCAATAAAGTACGTCTAGTTGCGAAAGGATATGCTCAACAGGAGGGCATTGATTTTGAAGAAACGTTTGCTCCAGTTGCACGAATAGAAGCCATTCGAATATTTTTGGCATATGCAGCACATAAGAATTTTACAATATATCAAATGGATGTCAAAACTGCATTTTTAAATTGCATTCTACATGAAGAAGTTTTCATTCATCAACCCGAAGGTTTTGTAGATCCAAATTTTCCTAATCATGTTTATATTCTCGACAAAGCTTTATATGGTTTGAAACAAGCTCCTCGTGCGTGGTATGATGTGTTATCCAAATTCTTAGTTGATTCGAGTTTTTCAAAAGGAAAAATAGATATAACTCTTTTTATCAAACGACAAGGGGAAGATATTGTTCACATTCAAATTTATGTCGATGATATCATTTTTGGTTTTACAAATCCTAAATACTGCAAAAAGTTCTCTGATCTTATGGTTAAACGATTTGAGATGAGTATGATGGGTGAAATGAATTTCTTCCTTGGTCTTCAAGTTCGCCAATTACCTACCGGGATCTTCATCAATCAATCCAAGTATATCACTGATCTATTGAAGAAATATCTCATGGATGATTGTAAACCAATTCCGACGCCGATGTTACCTGGTTCTAAATTGCATGCTGATCCTTATGGTAAACTTGTTGATATTACAAATTATCGAGGGATGATAGGATCATTGTTATATCTAACTTCGAGTCGACCAGACATTATGTTTTCTACTTGCATATGTGCTCGGTATCAGGCTGCTCCTAAAGAATCACATCTTCAAGCACTCAAACGTATATTTCGTTATCTAAAGGGTACTCGGGATCTTGGTCTTTGGTATCCCAAAGAAACTTCTTTTGACTTGACTGCATTCTCTGATGCTGACCATGCTGGATGTATGCTGGATCGAAAGAGTACATCTGGAAGTGTCCGATTTCTGGGAGATAAATTGGTGAGCTGGTCGTCTCGGAAACAAAATTATGTATCTCTTTCAACTGCAGAAGCAGAGTATGTTGCTGCTGCAAGCTGCTTTTCCCAGGTAATTTGGATGCAATCACAATTAAAAGATTATGGTTTCTCATACAACCGTATTCCTTTATATTGTGATTCACGAAGTGCAATTGAATTTCATGCAATCCTGTTCAACATTTCAAAACTAAACATATTGATCTTCGATATAATTTTATCAAAGACCATGTTGAACAAGGTAATGTGGAATTGTACTTCGTGTCAACCGACTATCAATTAGCTGATTTGTTTACCAAGGCTTTATACGAAAAACGTTTTAACTTTCTTGTGTCTAAACTTGGTATGCTAAATCTCAAGGCTTAAACCGTTTTTTTAAAAATGGCTTTCAAGTACATCAGCTTGAAACCCGCTCATAACCAGACAATCACATAACTGTCATAACTCTTTCCCATCCCTCTATTGCGATAAATGCTTCATTTCAGATATATAATTTTTTTTACTATCTTTATTTTGTCGAAGGGGAGAAATAATAATTCTAGGGGGAGAATTAATATTTCAAGGGAGAGAAACTTTAAAATTCAAAACTTTTATACCCGTTTGAATGATTAATCGATAAAAAAATTTCAAAGACAATACCTTCCCATGGTTTGCCAGAACCGGCCATACCTTCCAAGGGAAATACTTTTTAGCCGATTAGTTAATGTGAGGGTATAAGTCTAGGGCATAGATTTAGGTGAGTGCAAGGTGATGTGAAAACATGATAATAACAAGAACACACACCTTTGAGTGCATCCAAACCATTAATAAACCGGGCAACCTCACAAAAATGTGATCATTCATGTCTTGAATGTTTCACCAGACTTCACTGGCCCAGTCAAGCATTTGCACTCCACCAACAACCACTCAGATTCCTCTCAAAAGGAATTTGTTTCAATTCAACAGGGGACGTAGCACATATTCTATCAACTACTCATTTGGAGTATGTTGGTATTGAAATTATTAACCTCCTGCCCCAGGTTACGTCTTCAATTGAATGCACAATGTGTCTAGATCTCACCGCCAAATATTTCCAATTTAGGACACATACACTATTGACAATGAATCTTCGTGAATTCATTGGAACACTCATAGTGGCATCACAATCTGGTGTTTCACGAGGATTGAGTGGAAATCCTGCTAGAGCTAAAATTGCGCCAACTCTACAAGCATGTCACACATTTGAATCATTGGTTGTGCAAACGACTACCAATTCATATGGGGTGTAAACGGATACTCTGTGTGAGTCCGGTATTACCTAAATTGTTCAAGTTGCTGTGCCTAAATTTTTAAATCTTAAAGGCAACAACTTATGCCGGAAACACATACATTTCCGATGAAAAATCCATGTGATTCATTCTTACAACGAAACATCATAAATGCTGATCAATTGCACATGAGCGTTATAGTTCACTCTCAAATAACTCCTATGATCTGCTATAACCGGCATGATCTTCCCCAGGAGCCACCTACAATATAGGACATACTGTGAGGGTCCATAGGTCTAGGTGAGCAGAATCAAGTATCACGGGATCTTAATTGGGGTGCGCTGAGATAAAATTTGAGAGGGGAAATGTAGTATGGGGTGCAATTCAACTCAACACATGTGTAACATCCCAAAAATCAGGAGAAATTTAAAATTTTTTTAAAACATTTAATTAATAAAATTTCCCCAAGTACAAGTAATGAAAAGGTCCCAACTCATTAATAAAATATAAAACCGTCTCATGTTCTTAAATGCGGAAATAAATAAAAAGGTTTAAAAATTATGTTTGACTCAAAACAAACATTTAAAAACTCCAAATCCAATAAATAAAATGCAGCCCATCAACCGTTGACCTTCTCTTTGCCCTTGCTAGTACCTGAAAAAAAAATGGGGGGGAGTGTTTGGGGTCAGCCACCGCTGAGTGAATAATATCAAAATAAACAACTAAATACAAACAACTCAAGTCACATAAGTGATCCCTAGAGACTCTACTCGATTCTCAATTACTCAAATTTATTTCTCAGATTTTAAATTTATATAGCGCGCTTGTATGACTTGGGACGAGAGATCAACCTCGACCCGCTTCATACTACTCAAGGCTCAACACCTGTACTCTTCGGTGTTGAGTCAAAACGTCTGGCACCAGTACTCTTCGGTGCCAAGACAAACATCTGACACCAGTGCTCTTCGGCGTCAAGTCAAGTATATTATGTTTAATGTTTTAACTCAAAAACTCAGAACTCAGATAACTCAGTCTCCAGATAACTTAGATCACAGATAACTCAAATAAATCACACAATCAATACTCAAGCTCAATCAACAAGATAATTCACAACACATATCACATAATCATGAATCGAAAGTAAGTACAAGTTTATAGTGCGATTACCCACCTCGAATAGACGTATGCTCCTAAATATCCTCGGTACAGTAGAGCGTCTCTAACAGGTTCTAGAAGGGCCTACAAAATACAAGGAAGCTCGGGTTAGGATTTGGCTCAAACGTTGTTTCAGCAGAAACTAAATAGCACTCAGCACTTTCGCGGGAACGGCTATAACTCTCAAACCGCTCACTAGATTTTATTCAAATTTTTATCGTAGCTAAATGACTCAGAGAACTATAATTTTACAGAAGGCGTCGGAAACTGAATCCAAACGGAAAAGGTTCAAATCAGGCTTACAAGACAGAATAGCTGAACCGAAAACTATTCTGCGATGGTTTACTAAAACGGCGATAACTTTTAAACCGTAAATCAGATTAACGACCGTCAGCGGCATTGGAAAGAGGACTCAGAAAACTAGTGACCATCACGGGCCAAAATTCCAGAAACGTATTTTAAGTGTGTTAAAAATGGACTTAAACATGGCGAACAGATTCTGCCACAATTTCAGTTTGATGTTTAAAAACCGAATTTGAATCCCGACAACAACCCTCTTATTTCCAAGACCCCCGACAGCCCCAAAAACCATTTTTAAAACGGAAACTTGTTTAAATATAATTTTAACTCCTTCTTTAAAATTTTCTGTTGGGTCACATTTTAATGTATTCAATAGTCTAGGGATGTAACGTGACATTTATTGTAACAAATAGTCTAGGGTAATTTTATGTAATTAGTCAATACTAGGCCTAGGCATAAATACCTAGTTGTAACCTAGTATTGACCAAGCTTGCCGACACAGTGAAATTGAACGTAACGTTTTGTGCAAAGCTTCATATTGTTCTTCCCATCTTGTTCTTCCAATTCATCATTGTTATTGCTTAATCTGTTACTTAATCGATACACACGGATTCACAATTGGTATCAGAGCATAAATCTGTTTTGATTCGATCCATTTCAGTGAAGATTAAGCAAAGTTTTGAAGTTTTTGGTGAAGAACTCAAGAATCAAAATCGGAATTTGAGGTATTAAATCATCTATATTCTTTGTTCATTACATTCATCTTGTAATTCTAGGCATTTTAGAATCAAGTTTCGATTAAATCCATCAAGAATTGATCCTAATTCGTTGATTTTAAAGAAAACCATTAAAACATGTTTTTTTCTCTGTTAAATTGAAATTCCCATCTGATTTGTTGTGTTTTAATCGATTTTATTATACCATTACGTGCGAAATCAATTTTCGAGCATTTTGGGATTTGAATCACTCGATTTGGTTAAGTATTGAGCATTCTAGGATCGATTTAGTGAAAAATATAGTTGTGTTCGTTCGTCACTGTCAAGAAAGTCTTTGGCCCGAGAACAGTGAACTGTTCGGCCCGAACTTCGACCCCGGCCCGAATTTCGACCTCGGCCCGAACTTCAACCTCGGCCCGAACTTAACCCGAACTTCGTCCTCGGCCCGAACTTCAACCTCGGCCCGAACTTCAACCGAACTTCGACCTCGGCCCGAACTTCGACCTCGGCCCGAACTTCAACCTCGGCCTGAACTTGAACCTCGGCCCGAACTTCGACCTCGGCCCGAACTTCTACCTCGGCCCGAACTCATGAAAATCTCAACCCTAGATCGTGTGACAAAATGTTCTATACTAAAACGATCATAACTTTCAGCTCGGGTGTCCGTTTCCAGCCCACGAGTAACCATATCGAAGCTAAAGACGAAGGCTACGCTGTGATAAACAGCCGTAGGCGGTTTACCCATCCTCCCGGCCCAAAAAGACATGTTTCAATCACTTTATTTGCGTTTTTGTGATTTTTCGGTAAATTTTCAAACTTTGCTTGGCTCCAGTTTCTAACCCGATCGTCATTTTTGATCAATTCAAAAATCTAGGACGTATTTAAAGTGACTTTTATTATATCTGGCCACTTTGAAAATTTTTCAAATTTAAATTTTTTTTCTCTCCCGGGAATAATTGAAGTTTTAACCATACAAACAAGTAATGACTTCAAGAGAAGCACTATCGATTGGGTCTGATCTAAAACCTCCAGTCTTATTCAGAGGAGAATATGCTCAGTGGAAGAATAGATTTCTCCACTTTATCAAAAATCAAGAGTTAGCTACTGAAATTCACGAGTCTCTTGAGAATGGAAATGCTAAATTTTACGAAGATGTTGTTGATGCTCCTGATGCAAATCCTCCAGTTGTTGGCGGTCGATTTCTCATTCCCCCTGCCAGATATAATGCTCAGCAAAGGAACCGTGCCAAAGCAGATCTACAGGCATATTCTTTCATGCTCCAAGGTTTACCGAATGACATCTACAACAACTTAGATAGTCTTGAAAGCGGTAAGGAACAATGGGATGAGATTAGAAAAAAAATGGAGGGAACGGTCCTTGGGAATAAGGCTAAAATGGTTACTACGTTAAACTCCTATCAAAACTTTAAAGCCACAGCAAGGGAAGATTTGCAAAGCACCTACCATCGATACTGTAATCTGCTGAATGATCTCCGTAAAAACAGTCTATCAAAGGGAAATCTAGAGATCAACATCAAATTCATCAACAGTCTCCTTCCCGAGTGGGAAATGTTTGGTAACTGTGCTATGCAGCACAAAGATCTAAGTCTGATAGATATTCATGAGCTGTATGAATATTTGTACCAAAATGCACCAATGGTGAGTAACATGGCAAAAACGAAACAAGAGACACAAGATACTCTTGCACTTCTTACCAAACAACATCATCAGTTTAATGAAAATGCTAAATCGAAAGAAAAAGCAGAAGAACCCACTCCTCAAAAAATTGATGATTTGGAGAAAGAACTTCAAGAAGTGCTGCAAGCCATGTCTCTCATCTCTAAATATGAGAAGAAATATTATTCAAAGCCCACAAACAACAATCAGCGATCTTCATCCAACTTTAAACAAGCTCAATCTGCTTCCGCTTCAACTGATAAGCCAACCATGACACCTTTGGATCCTACAAAGAAATGCTATAATTGTGGTGTTGCTGGTCACTTCTCCCGTGATTGCACGAAACCTAAAGTTCGTGACTCTGAATATTTCAAACGAAAGATGTTAATGGCAAAACAAACTGAGTATGGGAAAGTGCTGTTAGCAGAAGACCTTCAGTGGATGGAAGATTCAGATCAAGAAGATGAAGAACATTCTGCAAACTTGTGCTTCATGGCAAGAGAGAATGCTGAAATTTCAGACCGTTTCAATGAGGAAGCAAAGAAGGAAATTGAGGTAATCAGTTCTCTTTTATCTACTTCTGATTATTCCACTGATTCTGATACGTGTTTTGATAAAAATCTGAATTCTTAAATTGATTCTCTAAAACAAACGATTTTACTCGAAAAGGATATGAATACACAACTTTTGGAACGTTTAACCGATTTAGAAAATCAATGTAAACAAACTGCTCATCTCGGTGAGCAACTTGTTAATCACAATAAACAAAATAAATCTTTTACACTGGAAATTCAGGATTTACAAACACAGGCTTCAGAAATAAAGGTACAATATGAATCTGAAATTCAAAATTTGTCACATACGATCTCAGAAAAAGAAACTGAAATTCAGAATCTTAAAAATTCAACGGGTTCAATATCAAATGAACGTAATGATAAATATTACAAATTATATATTGAAACATTTCATGAATATCAACTTACAAAGAACTGGTTGGAACGTAAACAACAAGAATTTGAAGATAATGAAAATCAATTTAAATCTTTAAACAAACAAATCAAAGAATTAACAGACAAATTAAGCAATCAAACAAACCAATCATCACAAGAGATAAATAGTCAACAGTCGTTCATCAATCGTCTCACCTATGACAAAGATCAGTTAGTCGCTCACGTTAAACACCTTGAAGAATTAATTGCAAAACGAGGAAACACTGATCAAACAATTCATCTGAATAAACCAAAAGAGTTCAAATTCTTTAATTCAAAACAAGGTCTAGGTGCGGACAACCCAGGATATCTCAGCAAGGCGTGTAGGGTGCTTCCAACACTATATGACTATAGTTACATGCAAAGAGATATCTGGCAGAGCTTCATGAGAGTAACCGATGAAGAAAAAGAAATTGAGACATTTAATAGAGCAAAGAAGGAGAATGCACAAATCAGCCTCAACTATGCCGAATTGAACAAAACATATGAAACTAAAAAGGCTAAATTTGAAAATGATGAATATTTTCCAATAATAACTCCAGAAGAATTTGAGATTAAAAGGAATGCCATCGTTCAACAAAAAGTGACACGAAAACTCTATATTCCATCCTTAATTCTCGAAAAGAAAATTTGCCAATTGGAAACTGAAATTGATGAAACACATAAGGCATTTGATAAAGAAAAATTAGTTTTACAAACCAAAATTTATGACTTAGAAGATAAGCTTGTTAAAACCAATTCTTTTTGTGTTCAAAATGATTTGCAATCTGATTCTTCTGCTAAAGCTAAAACTCTTGAAAAGACTTCTACAATTAAAATCCCTGCTATTTTAAAAAGAAGCTCTGACTCAACTGTTTTAAATGTTTCAGATAAAACCTTAGACTCAAAGCTTGAGAAGCCCATGCCAATCGGAGACAGAGGAGCAGCTCAGATTAAGAAGTCTAAGTCGTCCAGCTCTAGTATGCTTAAGACAAAGGAACTTAAGAAGTCTAGTCCATCGTCGTTTTTAGTTTCTTCTTTTTCTGTTGATAATAAATGTATTAACTCCACGAATTTTATTTCTCCTAAATTGGCTTTTGGTACTATTTATGATTATGCTGTTTATCGTCCTGTGAATTATACTGTTAATGGTGATAATATGTTTGTTAAATATGATAAAACCGGTAAAAAGATATATTGTGATAAACAAACAAATAAACAAATTTCTCAGTATGATGAACGATATTTTGTTAGGCTGGATGCTCCATGTGGTCCTAGAAATGATGTTCTACATCGATCTGGTAAAATAATTAAGTCCTGCAAAACTTGTTTCCAGTACTCATGCAACACATCTGTCTCTCGTCCTCTGAACTATAAACGAAAATATCCATCTCCACAACCTTCCAAACCGACTCAAGTTCGTTCCGCTACCCCACCCATCTCTAATAAACTGTTGTCCTCTCCACGTCAAACACCTCGAGGAATCTCCACACCTAAATCGTCAAATTCAAGCACTTCTTCCAATTCACCGAAATCCAAAACACGAAGGAGTGACACAAAATCCATGTTTGTTCATTATAATTGGATCAAGAATGAACATTCAAACTGGATTTTACATTCCCCCGAGAAAAAGTTTAAATGGTCTGTCAAAACAACCTACACAGAACTGCCTCCTAGCAGTTCCCCAAAATCTCTAAATTAATTCCTCAAAAAAATATACATAAAACATCCATTACTAATCGTAGATGACCCATAATTGATTGGGTACCTAAATTATTTTAATTGTTTAATGTAGAATATATGGTATCTTGATTCTGGATGCTCAAGACATATGACTGGAAACAAGAACCTATTAACAAATTTTAGAGATAAATATTTGGGAACTGTTCGGTTTGGAAATGATCATTAGGCTGCTATAATGGGAATTGGAGATATTATTCATGAAAATTTAATCATTCGAAATGTTACTTATGTCGAAGATCTAGCTCATAACTTGTTTAGCATCGGTCAATTCTGTGATAAAGAGCTAGAAGTAAACTTTCGAACAAAGAAGTGTGTTGTTCGCACCTATAAGGGAAAAGAACTTCTTACCAGATCTCGTGACACAAATCTGTTTACCATCAATCTCAATGACGTGGTCCCAATTGAAGAAGTATGTTTAATGTCAACAGCGTCGTCAGATGAATCATGGCTATGGCACCGTCGCCTCTCTCACCTTAATTTCAAAACCATCAACAAATTGGTAAAAGGTGGCCATGTATCTGGTCTTCCAGATGTTAAATTTGAAAAAGATCATCTATGTTCGTCTTGTGAAATGGGAAAGATGAAGAAGACATCACCTAAGTCAAAACCAGTTCAAAGTACATCCAAACCACTTGAATTGCTTCACATGGATCTATGTGGACCAATGAGTGTACAATCAATTGCTGGTAAACGGTATGTGTTAGTAATTGTTGATGACTACTCACATTATACCTGGGTTCACTTCTTACGTACCAAGGATGAAGCTGCTAATACTATTATCGCCTTTATCAAGAAAACTCAGACAAATCTTGACTTGAAAGTCAATACCATTCGGACTGATAATGGAACTGAGTTTAAGAATCAAACCCTAGATTCTTATCTTGAATCTGTTGGTATAACCCATCAATTTTCCGCTGCTAGAACTCCACAACAGAATGGAGTAGTTGAACGAAGAAATCATACCTTAGTTGAATCAGCCAGCACAATGCTTTCATATTCCAAACTACCTCTATCTCTGTGGGCTGAAGCCATCAACACAGCATGTTTCACTCAAAATCGTTCTATCATCAACAAAACCTACAACAAGACACCGTATGAATTGATAAATAAAAGAATCCCAAATGTTAAATTTCTCCATGTTTTTGGGAGTCGTTGCTTCATCTTAAATGTCAAAGATAAATTGAATTAATTTGAAGCAAAAGCTGATGAAGGGGTCTTTGTTGGGTATTCACGTGAATCTGCATCGTTTAGAGTTTATAATCGATCAAATCGGACGATAAGAGAAAGTGTTAATGTTACTTTTGATGAGACATTTCCTCTTGATTCACTAACCTCAGATATCAAATCTCCTCCACCCTCTTCATCTCCTTCCACCTCTGAAAATGACTTCGATGTTTTGTTTGAACATTTTTATGATGAATATCATAACATCAGACATACATTACTTCAGGAGGCTGGCGTTCCATTCCCTTCAGATGCAGATGTTCAGTTTATCACTGTCCCTTAATGGTGATTTTCGGTTAAAACATTTAACAAACGCAGCGGAAAAGATTAAATCACCATGAACGGATCTTGATATCAATCATACAATTAAACTAAAAGAAAATCAAAGAGAATGGTATAAGAATTCATACCCTAGTTGCCTTTGATTATTATGAAATCGGATGGAGTTGGTGATGGATTGAAACCAAGTATTCAACAAGAATACCTCTAAAAGAAATCCACACAACACTTGCAAGAACACCAAATTATGGATGCTAGTCCTTGAGTCTTGAGAGCAAAGAAAGAAAACAAAACTCCTACAAGAGTGAGAGAGAGGGGACGGCCAAGGTGTGGTCAAAAAAGGAGTTTATGGACCATTATGTCTCTTAATGGTGCCATTACAATCCTTTAATGATTTCCATAAATCATTAGTCTTATTTGCCCACAAGTCCCTATCTTTTGTTTCTTCTAGTTTGCCCACAAGAAAGTTTCAATATTAACTTTTAATATTAAACTTATGATAGACAAGCTTATAGCTTATATATATTAATAATTAATGTAATTACACTAATTACACTAATTATATAATGGTGTTTAGTGTTTAAGTGTGTGACCCTTTAGGCTCACAAACAACTAGCCATATAACTATATGTTATACATGTGAAGCATATTCCAACAGCTCCCACTTGCGCACGTGATAACATCAAGTAGTTATACAAGCAAAGGTTAGAGTCTAGCAACCCGCCAATGCCCCTAGAAGTACATGAGGAGTTTCATAAAATCTTTGTTCAAAGTTTTTCGAGCAGTTATCCTTTTGTTACTGATACTATGTTGAATTTTGGACAAGGATAAATGTCAATCTAAAATTTCAACGATTCTGTTTCTCGATCTATATATTGAAGTAGATTACCAAAACCAATCAAGATTCATCTTGATTACCTTTTGGGTGTGGCCACACATACATCTATTCAAATCATCGAGGGGCCCAGTAGTATCTAATCCACATGTGTGGAGGAACAAATTCTTTATTGACTGCACGTGTCTGTCATATGCTTAATGACAAACCCGATAATGGTTGTTATAGCAGCCTTATTCAGGTCAACGTTTAACCATATCAAAGTTTGCCCCTCTACATACACAAACCAACTTGCATCTCAAGTCAGAGGATAAGTGACAAAGCCTTTGTGAGATTCACTTGTGACATAAATCCATGAAGTGATTTCTCATAGGTTGGGTCAGTCCAATTGTGCATCATTATGGACAACATGTGAGTTTGATTTCATCATCCTTAGTCATACTAATATAATGTCATCAATGCCCTCAGATTTGTCTTAATAATATTCCCATATTATTAATTATGACAATGGACAATTTAGAATATAAAACGCAGTAAATATTCATGGATATAAACATGCAAATATAGAACACAGTAGATATTCATATAAAAACGATCATATCAAATATATCAATTTATTCCAATAAAACTGCTCAATGTTCCATTATCCAAATACTAAAACAGATTACATGAAACTACTAGCTGGTCGAAGCCCAATGTTTCTAGCATGCTCAATATGTTTGGTACATGGCATTGGCTTCGTGAAGGGGTCAGCTAAGTTGTCATCTGTATGAACTTTGAGTAAGCGTACATCTCCCATTAGGATCGCATCTCTAATGTAGTGAAGCTTCCTCCTATAATGTCTGGCGCCTTTCTGAACACCAGGTTCGTTGGCAATGATGATAGCACCTGTGTTATCACAGTACATATCCATGGGTCTTTCATTACTGGGGACAACTCCAAGCCCAGAAATGAACTTCCTCATCCAAACAGCTTCCATTGCAGCTTCAGTAGTTGCAATGTATTCAGCTTCTGTAGAAGACATAGCGATAGTGCTCTGCTTCGCACTTTTCCAATCAACAGCGCCTCCGTTCAAAACGAAAACATACCCCGTTTGAGATTTGGAATCATCTCTATCAGTCTCAAAACTAGCGTCAGAATAACAAGTAACGCTTAGCTCATTTTGAGGCTCACCACCATAGACAAGAAACATATCTTTAGTATTCCTAAGATACTTCAGTATGTTCTTAACAGCAGTCCAGTGACTCTCACCTGGATTCTGTTGATATCGGCTAGTAAGGTTCTGTGAGAACGCTACATCAGGTCTTGTGCACCGCACAGCATACATGATAGATCCTACCGCCGAGGCATAGGGGACATCACGCATACGTTTCATCTCATCAGGTGAGGACGGTCCTTGAGTCTTACTCAAGTGTACATTGTGTTGCATAGGAAGACTTCCACGTTTGGAAGCATCCATTCTAAACCGTTTTAGAATTTTATCAATGTACGCACTTTGACTTAGTCCGATTAACCGCTTTGATCGATCTCGATAGATCTTTATACCAAGTATATATGCCGCTTCCCCGAGATCCTTCATAGCGAAGCACTTCCCAAGCCAGGATTTTACATCTTGTAGCATTGGAATGTTATTTCCTATGAGTAGTATGTCATCGACATATAGGATTAGAAAGACGACAATGCTCCCACTAGCTCTTATGTATACACATGGCTCGTCGGGATTCTGAGTAAAGCCAAACGTTTTGACTTCCTCATCGAATCTTTTATTCCAACTTCTGGATGCTTGCTTTAGTCCATAAATGGACCTTTGAAGCTTACATACTTTCTTTGGGTGTTTTGTATTAACAAAACCCTCAGGCTGAACCATATAGACATCTTCATCAAGGTGTCCATTTAAGAAAGCAGTTTTAACATCCATTTGCCAAATTTCATAGTCATAGTACGCTGCTATGGCTATGACAATCCTAATAGCTCTAACGTCGGCAACAGGCGAGAAGGTTTCATCATAGTCAATCCCGTAGGTTTGAGTATAACCTTTTGCTACCAATCGAGCTTTATAGGTGTGTACGTTGCCATCCATGTCGGTCTTCTTCTTGAAGAGCCACTTGCTACCAACAGTCTTACTGTTAGGAGGAAGATCAACCAAAGTCCATACTTGGTTATCTTTCATGGATTGCATTTCCGCGTTCATAGCTTCAAGCCATTTGTCAGATTCAGAATCTGATAATGCAGCTCGATAGTTAGGGGGTTCATTATGATCCCCTAAACTCAGCTCCTCAGCATCGACATGGAAACCATATCGTTCAGGTGCATGAGGTGTCCTTGCGGACCTTCGAACAGGAATTACATCATTTTGAGGTGCAACAGGAACAGTTTCGTGTTCAGCCTCATCTTGATGTTCGCTAGTCTCTACAATAGGTTGTGCATCTTCATCGCTTGGAATCTCGTCAAAGTCGATGGTACTCCCACTTGCTTCTTGTGAAATGAGATTGCTCTCAAGAAACTCAGCATAACGAGCAATAATTACTTTTTGCTCAGGTGGGTAGTAGAAATAGTAACCCATCGTTTCCTCAGGGTATCCTATAAAGATGCACTTGACAGCTCTGGGTTCAAGTTTGTTTGGCGTGTCTCGTTTCACGAGAGCCTCACAACCCCAGACCTTCAAGTAAGACAAGTTAGGGACTTTCCCATGCCATATCTCATATGGTGTCTTTTCAACCTTCTTGGTGGGAACCATATTCAGTATGCGAGCAGCCGATTTGAGTGCATAACCCCAAAAGGATAGAGGCAGAGTTGTAGGACTCATCATCGATCGAACCATGTCAAGCAAGGTGCGATTTCTCCTCTCTGATACACCATTATGCTGTGGTGTATAAGGGGGAGTGAATTGTGAGACAATCCCACAATTCTTAAGATGATCTTGAAACTCATGGCTCATGTACTCTCCTCCTCGATCAGAACGAAGAGCCTTTATCTTCTTGCCGAGTTGATTTTCTACTTCATTTTGGAAAGCTTTGAACGTTTCAAAGGTTTCATGTTTATGTTTAATCAAGTAAACATAACCATAACGACTAAAGTCGTCAGTGAAAGTAATGAAATAGGTAGCACCTTCCCTAGTTCGAGTTCTAAAAGGGCCACATACATCAGTATGTATGAGTCCAAGTAGATCATTGGCCCTTTCGCCTACATGGGAGAAAGGCTTGCGCGCCATTTTACCAGATATGCAAGAAACACATTTATCAAATGATTCAGAATCATCTGATTTTATAAGTCCATCCTTTTGTAATTTCAAAACGCGTTTCTTGTTAACATGGCAAAGGCGACAATGCCATAGGTAAGTAGAATCCAAATTCTTCTTGGATTTCTTATTGCTACATGTATAAATAGAACTACTGTTTGTGATACGATTATGCATGTCAATCTCAAAGATACCATCACGAGGAATAGCATTAAAGTAAAAAACATTATCCTTTGAAACTGAAATACCATAATCCGTAAACGTATGAATAAAACCATTATTCCATAAACAAGAAAGCGATACTATACCCCTAGTAATACTAGGCGCATAGTGACAATTGTCTAATACAATAATTAAACCACTAGGAAGGATTAAATCATAGCTTCCTATAGCTTCGACCGGTGCACGATTGCCATTGCCCACATACAAGTCCAAAGCTCCATGGTTTAGCTTTCTACTTCCCCTTAGACCCTGCATGGTATTACAAATGTGAGTTCCACAACCAGTGTCATATACCCATGATTTCTTAGGGAAAGCATATAGTTCTATTGTGAAGATACCTGATGTGCCAACCTTGTTGGCTTTGTTCTTCATCAACTCTGCCAGGTAGGCAGGACAATTCCTCCTCCAATGGCCTGGTTCACCGCAGTGATGGCAAGCAAGATCCTTAGCGGGATGCTCCTTACGAGTAGGTGGGGAAACCTTTGGCTTGGGCTTGTAAACTTGCTTTCCCTTGCCTTGGCCCTTTGCAACTACTTGCGGTTTTGGTTTTTGGATCTTTCCTTGCCTTATAGCAAGGACAGTAGGGGCCGGAGTTTTCTTGGGTAGGCTTGCTTCCGTTTGTTTCAGCATAGCATGTAATTCGGCGAATGTCTTCCCCATACTATGCATATGATAAGTCATGACAAACGGTGCAAAATCCTTGTTGAGGGACGTTAGAATCAAGCTAATCCCAAGGATGTGCGGCATAGCGTAACCAAGTCTCTCCATTTGGTCTAAGTAGCTCTTCATCTTCAAGAGATAAGAACTAACAGACTGTCCCTCCTCCTGCTTGCAAGCGTGGAAGGCTTTGACAGTGTCAAAGAGTTCCTGCTCGGCTTGCTTTTGATACATGGCCGTTAGTTCACGCATCATATCAAATGCAGTGAGGTCCTCGAGATTCTTTTGAATGTCGGGAATCATGCTCACTAGCATAAGCGCGGCGACTTCCTGTTGTTCGTTAAACCTTTTGGTATAGGCTGTACGAACAGCAGCAGTGGCGGTAGCAGCAGGGGAAGGGGGCAGCGCCTCCTCCAAATGGTGGTACTTATGCTCGGCCCTAAGGACAATCCTTAGGTTACGAGACCAGTCCACAAAGTTCGTTCCATCAAGTTTCTCTTTTTCGAGAACGGAACGAATGGTGGTATGTGTTAGGGTTTGATTGTTTGAAGTCATCTACAAAATTACAAAGTTCATTAATTAGTATTTTTAATAATAATTTCTTTTAATAAATTAACTACCCAATTAATTTTAATTAAAAGCTAAGATCCCATTGAGCTTCTATCATCGCATCAGTTGATCTGCTAGAGATGATAGATCCAATAGGTAGGTGACGTTCAACAATTGCATTACAAGTGCAACTCTTAGAGGTATGAGACTTCATGGCACCTAGTGAACAAGCATCTAGGGTCAAGTGGCATGTTTGTCGCATCTTCGCCTCGAGTCAAGGTCTCACCGTTAACTTGATTAAGTCATCCAATGTGAAATCATGTCAAAATAGATCTAGGTCTCACCGTAGAGAATAATGACCTCGGATCTAAATTCAAACCACGTCTCACGTGAATTCAAAAATAGAAGCAAGTGATTTACAACCGATTGGACGGCGTGACTTAAATTTTAGGTATTTTAAATTTTAATTTAATAAAATTTTATTTGAGATATGAATGAATCATGTACTTCATTCATACCACTTCATAAGTCTTGTAATAAACGGTAAAAAAACTTTTAGCGATTATTAAGTGAGAAGTTTCAAATCATATTTAAACTTAGTTTAATCTCAAAACGATTTTTAGATTAAAGGTTTAATGATCAATGATTAACTAGTAATCATCGATGATTAAGTGTTTGAATGTTTTAATGTTTGTGTCTAAAAACCATTTTTAATTTTGTTTTACTATTTGTATCTAATAGAAAAGAAAAACAACCACAAACAAAGAATAAAACATGCAACAAAATTTTGTGCAAACCTCGACCGATGAAATCCTAGGTTCGGTCACGTGAGTCATCACGACGGACCGAAGGGTCAAACTAGGGGACGGGCCAACATGAACCCAAACGGGCCTACATAAACCCAATGGGCTCCCACTTGCTCCAAGACATTCTTGAGCAAGTAGAACCCAAAATTGTGAAAAAGTGTAATCTGCCAGAAAATTCCAGCAGATTTTGAAGCCCGAAAAGTCACTGAAGGAGTCTTCGTTGGTCTTCCCGGCCTTCTGGAAAGTTGTAGCCCACGACTTTGCAAGCATTTTAGGCTTTTGAATCGCCCAAAAAGGAGTCCGTATGCCTCTGGAAAACCTGTTTTCGTACAGCCCTCGCTTTTGTGACGGAAATTTGTTGTTTTCTTCATTAGTCTTCAACATTTTTTGTCAACAATTTACAATAAAAAGATAAAATAAATACAATCTATTCTATTACTTTTACATTACAAATTGCCCCAAAAATGGCACCAAAAATAAAAGAAAATTAAATGAAACAAATTACAACAATTAAGCCAAAAAACAAGGCTTTTCCCAAACAACCAAACATCAAACACATTCATTCACAAATGGTCTAGGCTTTCATCGGTTTGCACAAACAAGCAACAATTGACAAGGCTTTGGCTTGGGATATGGCAAAAATACATGTTTTGCCATATCAACAAAATGGAATTAAAAATTAAATTCCAAGCCAAATAATCAAAAAATACAATAACAAGATTAATTTTTTGATATGATTTTGTAACAAGTGACAATGGGGTTCCAAAAATACCATATTTTAACCCACATTTTTATAAAAATCCGTAAATTAAAATAAAAACCCGTAGGGTTTTTGTTTTTGTCCGATCGGGATTTTAAAATCACAAAAACAATTGATTTTTGCCACTTTTCACAAAATCTAGCTAATTATATGATTAATATAATGACTCGTGATACCACTAATGGTGATTTTCGGTTAAAACATTTAACAAACGCAGCGGAAAAGATTAAATCACCATGAACGGATCTTGATATCAATCATACAATTAAACTAAAAGAAAATCAAAGAGAATGGTATAAGAATTCATACCCTAGTTGCCTTTGATTATTATGAAATCGGATGGAGTTGGTGATGGATTGAAACCAAGTATTCAACAAGAATACCTCTAAAAGAAATCCACACAACACTTGCAAGAACACCAAATTATGGATGCTAGTCCTTGAGTCTTGAGAGCAAAGAAAGAAAACAAAACTCCTACAAGAGTGAGAGAGAGGGGACGGCCAAGGTGTGGTCAAAAAAGGAGTTTATGGACCATTATGTCTCTTAATGGTGCCATTACAATCCTTTAATGATTTCCATAAATCATTAGTCTTATTTGCCCACAAGTCCCTATCTTTTGTTTCTTCTAGTT
This sequence comes from Calendula officinalis, assembly GCA_963853835.1. NCBI lineage: Eukaryota > Viridiplantae > Streptophyta > Magnoliopsida > Asterales > Asteraceae > Calendula > Calendula officinalis. The sequence goes on along the minus strand of OY970820.1, from coordinate 80,928,411 downwards.
TGCCCACAAGAAAGTTTCAATATTAACTTTTAATATTAAACTTATGATAGACAAGCTTATAGCTTATATATATTAATAATTAATGTAATTACACTAATTACACTAATTATATAATGGTGTTTAGTGTTTAAGTGTGTGACCCTTTAGGCTCACAAACAACTAGCCATATAACTATATGTTATACATGTGAAGCATATTCCAACATCCCTGAGATGCAAATTCCAAGTTCCCCTGATTCTTCATCTCCAACATCTGATGCTCCTGATAACACCGAGTCAATATCAAATTCAGACTCTTCTTCGTCATCCATGGGAACTCAATCATCACCGGATGTTCCTTCACCTCCTACTCAAGCTGCCGGTGCTTCTGTTTTAATCATTGCACCAGCTCAAGCTCCAAAGTTGGTGATTGATTTCTCAAAATTCAATGTTCAACAAGTTGATCCTCCACCTTCTACATCCAACACTCAAACTGCTATGATCCCGCATCCTGCATTCACTGATACCTCCAACATAATTCCAGGTCAACTTCCACTTCCTCATACTCTGAAATGGACCAAAGTGCATCCTTTACATCAAGTAATTGGAAATCCTGAATCTTCTGTTCAAACTCGTAGAGCCACTGCTGATGAATGTCAATACTCATCTTTCTTAAGCTATAATGAACCTAAGAAAGTCAGCGAAGCTCTCACAGACCCAGACTGGATTCTTGCAATGCAAGAGGAAATAAATCAATTTGAACGATTGAAAGTTTGGCGTCTAGTTCCAAAACCACCTGGGAAGTCTGTTGTTGGTACAAAATGGATCTTTAAGAACAAAAAGGATGAAAATGGGATTGGCATTCGAAATAAAGCACGCCTGGTTGCTAAAGGGTATTCTCAACAAGAGAGCGTCGATTATGAAGAAACTTTTGCCCCAGTTCCAAGAATAGAAGCCATCCGAATATTTCTGGCATATGCAGCTCACAAGAATTTTACAATCTATCAAATGGATGTCAAAACTGCATTTCTTAATGGCATTCTTAGTGAAGAAGTCTTCGTTCATCAACCTGAACGATTTGTCGATCCACACTTGCCTAACCATGTCTACATTCTTGATAAAGCTTTATATGGTCTGAAGCAAGCTCCTCGTGCGTGGTATGATGTTCTATCAAAATTTTTAGTCGACTCTGGTCTTTCAAAAGGCAAAGTGGACACAACTTTGTTCAACAAACGCCAAGGGGAGGATATTGTTCTCATTCAGATCTATGTAGATGATATTATTTTTGGTTCCACAAATCCTAAATATTGTAAACGATTTTCAGATCTTATGATCAAAAGATTTGAAATGAGTATGATGGGGGGGATGAATTTCTTTCTCGGTCTACAGGTTCGTCAGTTACCTACCGGGATCTTCATAAATCAATCAAAATATATCACTGACTTATTGAATAAGTATCTGATGGATGACTGTAAAACAATCACTACACCAATGTCACCTGGCTCAAAATTGAATGCTGATCCCGATGGTAAGCTGGTTGATGTAACCAACTACCGAGGCATGATAGGGTCATTACTATATCTAACTGCTAGTCGACCATATATTATGTTCTCGACTTGCGTGTGTGCTCGATATCAGGCTACTCCCAAAGAGTCTCATTTTCAAGCAGTCAAACGCATCTTTCGTTACTTAAAAGGTACTCGAGATCTTGGTCTTTGGTATCCCAAAGAAACTTCGTTTGACTTGTCTGCATTCTCTGATGCTGATCATGCTGGCTGTATGTTGGATCGTAAAAGCACTTCTGGAGGTGCTCAATTTCTTGGGGATAAATTGGTGAGCTGGTCATCAAGGAAACAAAATTGTGTATCTCTTTCAACTGCCGAAGCGGAGTATGTTGCTTCTGCAAGCTGCCTATCCCAGGTAATTTGGATGCAGTCCCAATTGAAAGACTACGGCTTTTCATACAGTTGTATTCCTTTATATTGTGACTCACGAAGTGCAATTGCAATTTCATGCAATCATGTTCAACATTCCAAAACTAAACATATTGATATTCGATATCATTTTATCAAAGATCACGTTGAAAAAGGAAATGTGGAATTGTACTTCGTATCCACCGACTTTCAGTTAGCTGATTTATTTACCAAGGATTTAGACGAAAAACGGTTTAACTTTCTTGTGTCTAAGCTTGGTATGTTAAATCTCAAAACATAAATCATTTTCTACGCTTTAAATTTCAATTTTGTTTCTGCAAAATGCTTGTCACTGCTTAAATCTTTCGAAGAAATGACTTATATACACTTCAGTATATGACTCGCACTTTAAATCGATGGCTTTCAAGTACATCAACTTGAAACCCGCTCTTAATCAGAAAACACAGAACTGTAAAAACTCTTCTTCACCCCTCTGTTGCTGTTACAAGGTACATTTCCGATCTACAAAATTTTATATATCTTTATTTTGTCGAGGGGGAGAAATAATAATTCTAGGGGGAGAATTAGCAGTTCAAGGGGGAGAAACTTTGAAAATTATAAATTTCATACCCGATTGCATAAATCAACGAATTTTCTTTCAAAAGACAATACCTTCCCATGGTTTGCCAGATTCGGTCTCACCTTCCAAGGGAAATACTTTTTAGCCGATTGGTAAATGTGAGGGTATAAGTCTAGGGTATAGCTGTAGGTGAATGTAAGGTGATGTGAAAACATGATAATAACAAGAACACACACCTTTGAGTGCATCCAAACTATCAATAAAACGGGCAACCATACAAATAGGTGATCATTCATATGTTGAATGTGTCAGTAGACTTTATTGGCCCAGTAAAGCAAATGCACGCCACCACCAACCTCTCAAATTCCTCCCAACAGGAATTTGTTTCAATTCGTTAGGGGACGTAGCACAACATCTACTGACTACTCATTCGGAGTTTGTCGGTATTGAAACATAATAACTTCTTGCCCCGGGTTAAGTCTCTTTGTATGCACAGTGTGTCTAGTTCTCACCCTCAAGAATCTTCCAATATAGGACACATGCACTACAAAAATGGATCTTCGTGAATCCATCGGAACACTCGTAGTGGCATTACAATCTGATGTTTCACGAGGATCGAGTGGAAATCCTGTTAGAGCTAAAATCACGCCAACTCTAAACGTAGGTCACACATTTGATTCAACGGTTGCGCAAACGACTACCGATTCATATTGTGTGCTAACGGATACTCTATGTGAGTCCGGTGTTACCGAAAAATCCATGTGAACCTCCTAACATGAAACATTCTTACAACGCTGATTAAAATGCACATGAGCGTAATAGTCCACTCTCAAATTACTCCTATGATCTGCTATAACCGGCATGATCTTCCCCAAGAGCCACCTACAATATAGGACATACTAGGTCTAGGTGAGCAGAATCAAGTATCGTGGGATATTGATTGGGGTGTGCTGAGGTAAAAACTGAGAGGGGGTATGAAGTATGGGGTGTAAATCAGCTTATTCCATGGTAAACAAAAACGAGGGTGTGGTTGAAAATGAAACAGTGAGCTGAGTGAGGAGCGTGTGTGAAAGGGTTAAAGAAAACGGAAAACCCTCCCTAAACCGAGCAACCAAACTGGGTCACCACGTCTATATCAGACTGCATAAGTTGCTTTCTGATTAAGTCATCATGGACCCAGTGATGCAATGCACAACCCCACTGACCACTCAAGTACAAAAAGTACTTGTTTCAAAGTCACGGAGATTACCATATCTACTATCGACATCTCATTTGGAGATTGTTGATATTGAAAATGAGGACCTACTTCCAGTCCTTGCCTTCGTTTGTCCACGTCCAGAGTCTAGAACCGAATTAAATTTCTCTAGGACACAGGCATTCCACCAAGCATATCCTACTGATACTGCCGGAACATTCATAGTGATACCACACTTATTGGTATTCCACGATGATTGAATGGAAATCCTACCAGTGCTAACTTCAAAGCCAACACTGAACGTAGGTCACACAGTTTTTCAACTGTCGTGTTAACGGGAAATCTTTGTGATCCCGGTTTACCCTATTTGACTATGCTTCAAACTGTGTTATATATTGATTCGTTCAAAAAATGAATGTATCATTATTCAACACATTTTCATCAACGAGCTTCGGAGATTCTTCCTGTTCCATGATGCTTCAGATAAATCTTGCTCATCATGAGGGGGAGAATATACTAGCCTAACTTACTCCACATCAAAAAGACATATATGCACCAGTGAAGGGGGAGTAAATAAGGAACCGAAGACTCCATGAAGAAATAATTGTCTGTTTGAGGGGGAGCATAAACCTTATCAACAAATTTCCCGAACAACAATTATCAAAAATCATTGATCGACATAAAGCCACAAACTTCAAGAAAAGACTTCCGCTGTTAATCTCTCTATCATTATGGGTCTCAGTTTTGGTCGATCAATATGTATCTTCAAAGTAAAGTCTTCAAAATACTTTTTGTGGTTGAAAAGCTACAAGAAGTATTCACTTTCACAGACAAACAAAGCTCAAGCCTGATCCTGATTATTATGCAACGAAATATCTACAAGACTAAGCTTTTGCTAAAGATGAAGACTTCGAAGATATGCTTTCCAGACTATTGTTACAAAGGGGGAGATTGTTGGGTCACATTTTAATGTATTCAATAGTCTAGGGGTGTAATGTGACATTTATTGTAACAAATAGTCTAGGGTGATTTTATGTAATTAGTCAATACTAGGCCTAGGCATAAATACCTAGTTGTAACCTAGTATTGACCAAGCTTGCCGACACAGTGAAATTGAACGTAAAGTTTTGTGCAAAGCTTCATATTGTTCTTCCCATCTTGTTCTTCCAATTCATCATTGTTATTGCTTAATCTGTTACTTAATCGATACATACGGATTCACATTTTCTTTCGGTTTAGGAAACGAAGAACCCTAAGGTTCGGTTTCCGGGTTTTTCGGAAAAATTTAGTCAATTCATCGAATGGTTCTACCCAATCCGACCCTGAATGAATGAGGCTTCCCTGTGCTGGAATTAGTACCGATGGACATCAATAATTCTCAAGAAAAAAAGAAAAAGGAAAAAGGGCTAGACAAGCACTTAATGATATGAGCGTCTTATTTAAACAAAACCGACCACTACCATTTAAATTAACTGAAACAAGCTGATGAAACCCGAACTCTTAATGTTCGGTCTTACTCCTACACCAAAACGGAATTAGTCTCATAATATTCTACAGGTTTCAAATTGAACAGGAACCCAACAAGGTCAGAATATTACCCAAAGAAAGTTGGAAAGAACTTGGCTTGGATGAACACAACTCGCACAGGTACACCGGGTGTCTTGCTGCTCCAGATTACCGGTACCACTGCTCGATTTCACCAACACCAATCCGGAACAAAGAGCAACATTAGACTTGATTCAATCGAAAGAAAAACTAGAAGATGGTAAGAACGCCAAAGAGGAAAGAACTTACCGAACCAAGAAACCACCGGAACAAAGAAACTCGAATACGATTATTCCCTATTCTGATGAGCACCGAGATCAGGGCTGCTAGTGTTCTTCTTGATTCAAACGCATAATTCCGTCCACATGCCTGCTTGCTTGGGCCGATGACATGCTTGTTAAAAAAAAAAAACGTTATGGAGAAGGCCTTGCCTAAGGGCCAGCCCTTTGTTGTTCATGCACACGTTTGCAAAGTAGGGGTGAGCATTTTGACCGAAAAAACCGAACCGAACCGATAACCGACCGAAACCGAACCGAACCAAAACCGATAACATGTTATCGGTTCGGTTTCGGTTTTGAAAATTCATCGTTATCGGTTATCGGTTCTATCGGTTCGGTTCGGTTCGGTTTTTGGAAAAGGATGAACATTTGGCCTAAAATAACCGAACCGAAACCGGACCGAACCGATACCGAACCGAACCGAAACCGATAACATGTTATCGGTTCGGTTTCGGTTTTGAAAATCCATCGTTATCGGTTATCGGTTCTATCGGTTCGGTTCGGTTCGGTTTTGGCCCGATAAGCACCCCTATTGCAAAGTGAGACTAGAATACTTCAGGCCTAATTGATTCAGTCTATAACCGAGCCTCACTTAAGTATATTGGTCACGAATAGTGGAAACACGCGAAGAGAACGGAACGAGGTGAAACGAGATCAAGGCCTTGGCCTATCGGGCGACCTCGAGAATCTTTAACGTCTACTTCTATTAACTCGGGATTAAATGTCACGACACATTTAACTAGCTTATCAATAATTTCTCAAGAATTTAATAACACCCTAGTTATTAAATAATTAACCCCCTTGATTAATTAATCACAAATAAATGACACTCTTGTCATTAAAAGAATAAGATATATTTATTTTCTCGAATTAAACATACTCATCAAAACTAACACATAAAAATCTCATATAAATAAAAGTCACATAATTTATTTGCATAAAAGTGAATAATTCGATTACGTAAATTTTTAGGGCGTTACAACATGGTATAAAATGAAATGAGGGAGTAGTTGAAAATTTTAAAAGCAAGCTTGAGTGAGGAGGGTGTGACAGGGTTAAAGAAAACGAAAAACCCTTACCAAACTGTTTAAAAGCTGGGTCGCCACGTCTCTATCAGATTGCATGTGTTGCTCTCTGATATTGAAATAGACATCATGGACCCAGTTGTAACACCTCAAATTTTATAACAAAACATTTGTCAAAATATATCATTTTCATAAATAGAAGAACGGTTCCAAAAATACGGATTTACAAAAACATTTGGTATGAAAATCAGAGTATAAAATTTGGTGTTACAAAATAGATCAAAACCAAAGCTAAGCATAAATCCGCTATAAAGCTCTTCTATTCTAGGCCAACACATCTCCATCCATGCGTACCTATACCTTCGATCCAGAACCTGAGTATATAGCAAAAACAACAAGTAGTACGTGAGGCACAAAAATGTCTCGTGAGCTACATGGGTTTAGACCCAGGTTTTCCAAACATTTCATAATATATAATCACGTATATATATATCACACCAATATAAGCTAGTCACCCTATTGTGACCCTATCAATCCAATGCTCTCTTAGCAATCATATCTAATTATCGGGTTGGCCCCGAACTAACTAGAAAATACTTAACATATCTAATTGTCGGGTCGTCCCCGCACTAGCTAGAGGCTCAAGATACCGGTAAGAGGGAATCACCCAATCTACCGATACCTGCCTTACTCGCCGGAATACGTCCGGTTAGCAAGACTACTAACGTGGATGAGTCAATGGGAATTCATCCCAACTGCCCCTCAATCCACACCTCATGATCGGGAGTCGCCCGTATCATCACATCATCTCAATCTCATCATAACTCAACAGCTATGCTAATCAAAGCCCATGGCTATCTCATCTATCACCAAACAAGTTAGTCAAATATTATCAATAATATATATAACTAACTTAGCACACTATAAGTCTACACAATTAAGCAAATAGACCGTAACACAAGTAAGAAAAATGTATTATAAAGGCTATGTACTCAGTAAATTCCACACGTACTCACCTTAGCAAATAATGCTCCAACCGTGCTTTTTACGCCAATTTCTTGCTCCAACAATCAATCGACTTTTCAAGATTTCACCAAAAGCCTAATACAACAATCACAAGTTGTTCAACAACAAATACTACTAGTAATACATCCTTTTATTATTAGAAATCCCTTTGATAACACTTTCCCCCAATTTTGATGATTTTCAAAACCCTAGGTTTAACCAATCTTAAGATTCTTACAAATCTTAACCATACACTTGTTTCCTTTGTTAAAATATCATCTATTAAGTGTATACAACCTTTATTTCACCATTTAAGAAAACCCCAAGAACTAGGGTTCGAGATCCAAGCTTTTACTTCCATGGATCTAAAGTAATAAACATCAAGGAGTGAAGATTTACCTTAATCTCAACAATAGAAGCAAAATCAGTTGATTCGGACACTAACGGGATCAGCACTAGCTGATCAGCACTAACGGGATCAACACTAGCTGATCAGCACTAACGGGATCAGCACTAATTGGGTCGTTACAACAGCCTTCTTGAATTTCTTTTCCTTCTCGTTTACTACCCGAGTTCGACCCGTTTCGTCCATAACTTTCTCATACGATGTCCAAATGACACGAAACCAATTCCTACGTTCTTTAAACGATTTATCCTTATTTATCATATTTTTTTCATAATTTATTTTTAACACAAAAATTCGGGTCGTTACACCAGTGATGCAATGCACAACCCCCCCCCCCCCCAGCTACTCAAGTATTTCTTAAAAAATACTTGTTTCATTTTCACAGAGACTAGCTCATATGCTATCGATATCTCACTTGGAGATTGTTGATATTGAACAAGAGGACAACTCTCTCCAGTCCTCGCCTTCGTTTGTCCACTAATTGAGTCTAGAATCGATATAAACACTTTTAGGACACAGGCAAAATACCAAGCTTATCTTTGTGATATAGCCGGAACATTCATAGTGATATCTCATATGTTGAAATTTCACAATGATTGAATGGAAATCCTACCAGTGCTAACATCAAAGCCAACACTGAACGTAGGTCACACAATTTGTGTAACTGTTGTGTTAACGGGTAATCTATGTGATCCCGGTTTACCCTGTTCGATTGACATGTACATTAATGATGACTGTACTCCAACGTATTCAACAACAGTCGGGATATCAGATGCTAAACACGAGACTATTCTTTTATGTCATCAACAACGGTCATTGAGATTAAACGATAAAAGATTTGATCGTATTTCGTCATAATCAACAACGATCTGGGTTTATCTGATAAAATGTGTTACATATTGTTTCACTCAAAATATGAATATATCATTATTCAACACATTTTTATCATTGAGCTTCGAAGATTCTTCCTAATTCTGCCTCGTAGAGCTTCATATTTTACATGATGATTCAGATAAATCTTGTTCATCATGAGGGGGAGAAAATATTACAGAAGTTCTTAGTATAAAGAAAAATGCTTATAACATTTAGGAGATAGAATATATATTAGCTCAGTTTACTCTGCATTAAAAAGATATATACATCGTTAAGGGGGAGTAAACAAGAAACCAAAGATCCGTTAAGAAAATAATTGTCTGTTTGAGGGGGAGCGTATACTTTATCAACATTTTACCCTAACAACAATTATCAAAGATCATAAATCGACAAAGCCACAACTTCAAGAAAAGACTTCCGCTACAAACAACTCTATCTATGGGTCTACATTACGTCGATTTACATTTTTGAAGAAAAAGAAACAGACACATTCATAGAAAATTCTTTCACAAATTTTCAAACCATTTTAACCTAAAACATTCATTTCAATCCGAAATCTTTATCGTATAAATCATTCTTTCCAAATTCCATAACAACCACATACATACGAAAGCTTAACTGTTCAAATCTTTTGTTCCATACAAAATACAAATTATCCACATTCATCCAAATCCTAAAGTGTACATATCATTTTTCCCTATATACAAACATCCACACACACACATCCAAAACTTACTTTAACTTTCAAATCATTCTTTTCAAAATCCAAAACATCATCATCCTATCCTCACTAAAATTCTCTACCACAAGATTCAAAAACAACCTCTCCATTATCTGAAATCCCAGCAGCCAAATCCTTACATAACTGATATTCCATTTCCAGAATTTTCAAAACTTTAGTATATCAGTTTTTAGGTCTTCCTTACTCAAACAGATTCAACGAAAAATATATTTTCTTTGAGTATCTGAAACTTCAAATTTTTGCTACGATACTCTCCAGAATCTCAGAAATCATTTACATATCAAAGGAATATTAAATGTTGAAGAAATATAATTAAACATATTGACACACATCTGAGAGTTACTGAGGTTCACAACAGGCTAATAAATGAAATTGAAGAAGGTAGACTGGGATAAGGCGTTAAAGATCAAAAAGGGGGAGATTGTTAGGACCATTTCATTTACTAGTTTTGACCTTTAACTTGTAATTATGATTAGTTAACTAGTAATCTTGTCTTTAGACATAGGAGGTATAAATACCCTAGTGATGACTTGGTTTGTAAGCTTTCCATCATTTTACTTGAAACATACTTTTGAAAGCTACATATTTCCCTCCATTCTCTCTCAAGAACACACACACTACACACACTTAATTCTTCAAAGTTCATCAAATCACCATGAATTAGCTTAATTTCGATCTCATTTGATCTCTCAATTGGTATCAGAGCGAAAACTCTCAAAGAGTAGATCCAATTTCGTGATGAAATGAGCTAGATCTGAGATTATTGAAGAAAACTTTCGTTCGTCCTCTGTGATTTTAATTTGCAAAATTTTCTGATTGAATTGAAGATCTGATTGAAGATTAATGTTTCTCCATCGACTCTAATAGAAATAGAATCAAATTTCGATCAATTCCATCAACAATTGATCATGATTCAGTGATTTTTGTGCAAAAGTTGAAAAACTCAAAAAGTGTCTGAAAATCAAAGAATTCGAGCTGTAGTGTTATGGATTGAAGAATATTATCGGATCAGATCGTGCGAAAATCAAATTCGAGCAGATAGGGATTGGAATCATTGAAATTGGTCAAGAACTGAGCAAGATTGGATCAAAAGAGTGAAGTTTTGAATACTGTCATGCTTAACTTTTATTTTTAAATTTAAATCATCATATTTGACTTATCCTTTTTTAAATCTCGGCCTTTAACATTTTTAACATCTAGGTTTTGAATACTTATATTTTAACCCCCTTTATTTTAACATGCTAGATTTTGGCCAAAAATTATAATGTGTACGAATATTAGTAATTTCAACTTATTTTAACACCTCAAATTATTTATTTTTTTGAACAACAAAAAAAGAAGCAACGTGTCGAGGTTCGGCATTGCCATCACCCGCCCGAGGATCACCAAATTAAAATAAAAACTTGAGTCTAGCAAAAAGCTAGACTAAAAAACAAACATTACACCTCAAATTATTTATAATATTCAAATTATTATGAATACAAATTTATGATTGTACGAATATCGACATTATTTTGAGTATCATACGAAAATCCCCCGCGGAAACACGCGGGTAAACACCTACTAGTTTACATAATACTTCAACTTGCAAGTCAAGTCAAACATCTTTACATGAAAGTAGTATTCACTGGTGATCTTGAAGCCCTTCTTCTCCCTTAAAAATCACCCGAAACATTATTGAATATCCATGATGCAATGTTTGCTGATTTATGTATTTTAAAAATGTAAATTGAAGCAATACAATTACTTGATTATAGAATGGCGAAGATAAGAATGAAAAATGAGGATGGCGTGAATAAAAGATCAAAACTCATATTTATACCAACTTGATAAGTGAAATAGTCAAAACTCAAATTTATAATAAAATTGTTCAATTGCATAATGTGTTAAGTGAAAAATAACAAACAAAGTTGACTAAAAAACATTACGTTAATAGAGTCTAATGGTGCTCCTACTACTTGATATATCGATTTGGTGACACCAAAGTCTCCATATATTTTCCATTTGTAGGGAAATACATGCGATTTGAGGCATACGAACTCACCTTAGTACAACCATGTTTATCTAATATGTGTAGCGTATCTCTAGACATATAACGCATGAACACGCTTCCATTTCTCATCAAATGCAGTGGCTGGAGAAAAACAGGTATTAGGTGTATTGCAGACGAATTTGATATCAAGTCTTCGATTTCCAAACATGGTATCCAGTAATAACTCGACACTTTCTTCCAATCTCCATTTTCGTTCATCCTCCATGACTCGATACTCCATTCTTTAGAATCGGTTTCCAAATCCCTAACCATCAAACATAAGTTAATGTAGCCTCTTTCACCTGTGAAGCTCAAACATTTTAACCACTTATTTTCAAAAGATGGAGTTGTTATGAAGGTGAATTTTCCCGTCTTTATGTCAAATCTTATAATTGGATATGAGAACTTTTTAAACCATTGTGTCATACGGTCTTGTAAGAAATAGAGATTTTCATTTGACCAAGAACTAATTGGCCTCCAAGAATAAAGTGACCCCCGACAACTTTCGTTTGACTTTGAATTGATTACTCTTCTCCATGAGTCGTTTTTCAACGAGTATATGTTATATTCATCATTGATTACATGAAGAAGGATGTAATCGTCATCAAAGGAGTTGTAATAAAACGCGAATGGATACCCGCGATTGAGGTAGCAATTTTTGTTGGAACTAGCTTTCGGCAAAATTTTATAGTCGCCCGTTAAAGGATTCCATAAAATTAAATCAGAGTATTCACCAGCATTACTGGTTGTGAGGATTCCTACACATACCAGTCCATTACAAGATGCTATAACTGAAAACCTGTTTTCAGGACTGATTTCGAATGGCAAAGGGCGGAATATGGCGGTTAAACCGTCATAGGGTGCTTCACAGTCAATGGTGCTGAAGGTGAATGGTTTTTCTCTTGATGTCACGAGATATTTAAGGTGGTTTTGATGGTGGTCGTTCCTCACATTGTGGAGATGAATGTTGGCAAACACCGTTGACTTTATCAATGAGTTCCATTGATTTGAAACCCTCGTAAAACGGACTAGATGTTTGGCCGGCAACTTTGATAATATCTGGAACATTAATACGTCTAATGGAAGCTCCACCGTCGTGGTTTTACGACGACGGTAGGTTTCCACCATGTTTTCTATATTCTTTCTCATCAAACCAACGTGGTATGGAATTTATTTATATGCTTATTTGATGATTATAATTTTGGAAGGAAAATATTAACTTTTCAATGAGTCTGACCGATCGAAAGAAAACCGAGATTTGGTTGCTATTAACAGAATCTTTAATATATTATTATTCTAATCTTAAGACTGCGAAGATAAACACAAAAAATATATATATCTTTAATATATGTAGTTACTAAGTTATGAGCCGTGAGAAAATACGGATTATGAATAATTTTACTGTACGTAATTTTCATAGAATATAAAAATTTATCATTAATTGCATGATTTTATATTAACGCACACATAATATCTATAAATTATATAAACATGAGAAAATTTAAGATTAATTACATAATAGTAAATAGATTAACATAGAATAAAAAATAAAAATTATATCATATAAAACAATATATTTTTTTTTTGAAACAACTTACATTAAAAAGAACTAGCTAAGAGCTAGAAAAAACAAAGTATCTAATATTTACATGGTAAAATAAGTCATTCGGCCAAACTAACTTTATACTTTACTCTACGATTACAAACCCAAAGATACGCGACTTCTTTTATGGCATCGACGAGCATGTTTCTTCTAGAGTCACCATTGTTGAACGTAATTGCATTTCTATGCCGCCACATAATCCAAATGACCGTAAACACCACCGCCTCAATAATCAACTTCCATCTAGTACTTATAGAACTAGATCCAAATTATTCAATAATTCATCCAAGTCTTCCACATTTGTGTCGACCACTTGTAACCAATTTCCAATTGCACACCATAGGGCTTTAGTGACATCACAACTCCAAAAAATGTGATTGGTATCTTCGACACCATCCCCACACATCACGCGTTTTAAATCATCAAACGTGATTCCTCTTAAGGACAAATTCACTTTACAAGGAACCTGATTTAAATTTATCTTCCAAAAGAGAATGTTTACTTTCCGAGGGACTAACGGGTTCCATCTTGTACACACTACGGAAGACGGCAATAAAAGATTATCAACCCATCTTCTAGTACTCTTCACTTCATAAACCCCATCATCTGCAACATCCCAAACCCAAACATCCGGTTCATTAGAGATTGTTACTTCATCTAATAAAATAGTTAGCTCCCCGATTTGAGCTTCTTCTCTTTCACCCCTTATTTCTCTACGCCACTCCCACCGAACCGACCCATCCATAAGCCTATCCGCCACCGTGCAATCCTTGTTATATTTATAAACTAACATATTAATAACACTACATAAATCATTTATTTATTTATTTTCTATAAACACAATTTTATAAAATAAAAAACAATTCATTTACTATATAAATAAAAAAAAGACTCATATAATAATACAAAACAAAAAATGAACCATACAAAATAACTATTGATCATCTGTACGTGTATGAAATAGTACATTTCCCTATAGAAAATGTTATTGAGTATTTTATTTTTTGTACGGCACCTAATTTACTTTTTTGTCTACAATGGGATTTGAACCCATAACCAATAGGTAATGGGTAATATCTTACATCAATCTTCAATACCACTGAGTACAAGGACTTGGGGTATGTTGTAACATTACCATAGTTCTAAAAAGCTCGTCTTAGCTTCGCCATGTCTCGCAACGGCTTAAGGCTTGACCATGCCGCCACGCTCAAAGGCTTGGACGTAAGGCTTGGCGTATGTTTAAGGTCCACTTTAGTTCGCTTTTACCCGTAATTAGATGTGTTTTTAAGCGTATTAAAGGTATTGAGTCATATAAGCTAAATATGTACAGGTACTTAGTTACAAGAATAGTTGAATATGTCGAAAATGAAAGAAAAAAATTGATTAATTATATTATAAATATAAAGTTATGTGTATAAAATATTAAATTATATACAAAAATTGCCGCCTTAAGACACGCCTTGAAAACGTCATGTCTCGCTATGTCTCGAGGCTTGACAGCGCCGCCACGCCACGCCCTACGTCTTTTAGAACCTTGATTACATTACCAACACATTTGGGCGCCTTTTAATGTAATCTAACGATATAATTTTTACCTTAGTTTTTTTATCTCATTTAACTTGTTAAAAGTAATAATATACGGAGTATTATCTATATCAGAGGTGAGTTCATGCGAGAATACCTCTTTTTGTTAGAAAGTTTACTGATTTCGAGTTACTTGGATCACTATAAAGTCGTGTTTTCACTATCAGATCAAAATATTTCGAGGGTACTCTCGAAACCTCTAATCGGATGAAATCACATTGTGATCAAGACCAGAGAATATTTGTTTGATTCGAAAAACGTACGAGGAATATGACCAAAATTAAGGTTAAGTTTATCATGCATAAACCTCCCAAAACTGCTAAAATGCAGTTTTGAAACTGCTCAACTATTCAAACCGCCTAAAAGCGGGCAGGATTCGGGTCAAAAATATATGATTACGAGTAAGTCGAAACTTTAATGTTTAGTTTTGACATGTATGTTATAATTTGTTTCAATGAAATTAGCTTTGTATTTGCCCCCTTTTTTATCATGTTTATTTATTGGATTTTTATTTTTTATTTTGCTCTCTTTGGTTGGGGTTGGGGTGATCAGTGATGGTCATGCGGTAGCTTCCTTATCCCCTTCCTTTTACCGTTAAAAAAAATTATTAGAAATTTTGTTATAATATACTAGATGCACGTTAAATACAAGACGTCACGTTTTTGTTACCTTTTTGAAAAAGTTTTTGCAAAATTAGCAACCATTTTACTAAGATAATTAATTTTTGCACCACAGTTTTTAATGTCTACACCACAGGATACAAGTTTTACGGTTAACTGTACAATCACCTAAAACAATAATTGTAGCGTATCTATTAAAAATTGTAGTGCATTTATCTCCACTTTTTACTAATGGCGTTGCGAAATCCATATAAACGGGTATTTCGGTAATACTAATGGCCATTTCACAAAGATTTAGAAGATACTAAAAATTCGATAAGAGTTAAAACATTTAACAATGTTCTTCCACGTACGAATTTTATATTTACATGGTTTTTACCATTATTGTGACATTTTAGGTTTTTGTTTTGCTCGTTATATCACCGACAATGCCATTGAAGACGATGGAAGGAGATTAGCGTATCCTCGAATAATATATATACGTGAGTGTGAACAATATTCCTTGCACATAAATTAAAGTAGAGAATTCGATATAGATATTTGCAGCCAGACAATAATAGAAAATATTTTTTTTTTTGGAAACGACTTTTGAATTAAACTTAAAAAACTAGCAAGAAGCTAGAAAAAAAAAACAATTCAATCAATAATTACATGGTAAAATAAGCCACTCCGACCAAGAAACTCTAAACTTGCTATTTCTATTACAAACCCAATTAAAAGAGACTTCCTTTATCGCATCGATCAACATGCATTTCCGCTGATCCCCATTGTTGAATGTGACCGCATTTCTGAACCGCCAAAGAATCCATATCACCGTAAAACACACCGCTTCTACAATATTCTTAGAATGATTGCTTAAATTGCTCGAATACACCGATTCCATTAAAGAATCCAAATCTTCCATGTCAACGTGTATCACTTGTAAGTTGTAACCAATTGCCAATAGCCCGCCACACACTTTTTTGCGACATGGCAACTCCAAAAAATGTGATCCACATCCTCCATCTCAAAATCACACGAATTGCAACTCGTATTATCAATATTAATTCCTCTCAAAGCAAGATTATACTTTGAAGGAATTCGATTAAGCATAACTTTCCAAACCAAGATATTCACCTTTCTAGGTACAAGAGAGTTCCACCGCGTCTTAACCAACAAAGATGGAAACAACCTATCATCAAGCCATCTTCTTGTGGACTTAACTTCATACTCACCACTATTTCCAATATCCCACCACCACTTGTTCGAACCGGCCGTAAGATTAACACCTTGAACTAGGTGTCTTATCTCTTCTACTTGTGCGACTTCCATTCCACCTCGTATGGGCCGACACCAATTCCAAACCATCGCACCACCCTGAATTCTATCTGCCACCGAACAAAATTCATTACATTCCAACCTAAACAATCTAGGGTATTTAGAACACAAACCCACCGAGTCTACCCATGGTTCCTTCCAAAAGTTTGTATTTTCCCCATTCCCCACCGATTTTTTCAAATGTGAATACAAATCTATCCCACACCCATTAAGTTTATGAATCATAGTTAAAATACCCGCCCATGGGCCGGTCCCTACAACCCGACGATTACCGCCACCCAAGCTACCGTCCCCACCATAGATCTTTGATATCACTTATGCCCATAACATATCTTTTTTCAACACAAACCTCCAAACCCATTTCAACACTAGGACGATATTAAATGCATTCAAACTTCCAATATTGAGACCTCCATTTTCATGAGGACAAAACCGAAACCCAATTTACCCAATGAATCTTCCGTTGAGATTCGGTCCCGCCCCAAAAAAGAGAGGCTCTCAATTTCTCCAAACTATTTCCCACACACTTTGGCATTACAAACATTGACAAATAATAAATACCCAATCCACCCAACACCGATTTTAATAACATAGATCTTCCACCTACCGATAAGGTCTTCACTTTCCAACCCGACAACTTACTTTTGAACCGGTCAATTAATATGTCCCAATTCTTCTTTCTAGACATAAGTGCACCCATCGGAAGACCTAAATAAACAAACGGGATATTACCTTTGCACACACCAAGTCTCTCTGCCATATTATTAATATCAACATCCGCGACACCAATACCATACAAGTTCGACTTATGCAAATTAATCTTTAGACCCGAAGCCATATGAAAATAGTGGAGAATAATAAGAAGATTATGCATATTATTACCCGACCATTCCCCCAAAAATATAGCATATTATTACCCGACCATTCCCCCAAAAATATAGCATCATCAGCATATAGCAAATGAGATATCTCCACCGAGTCTTCTTTAACCTTCAACCCCTTAAAAATCTGAAGCTCGGATGCTTCTTCCATGGCAACATGTAGACCCTCCATAACAATAATAAATAAAAAGGGCTATAGCGGGTCTCCTTGTCTAAGACCTCTTTCTAAGTTGAATTCTTTCGATGCATTTCCATTCAAAAGAACCGATGCTTTAGAAGACTTTAAAGTCGCCATAATCCATCTACACCACACCTCCGGGAATTTCATAAATTCCATCATTCGATCAAGAAACTCTCAACTAATCGAATCATATGCTTTCTCAAAATCAATTTTTAAAAGCATAGCACGTTTTTTCCTCTTTTTATACCATGCTAGAATCTCATTTATAATCATCGGCCCATCCAAAATTTGGCGCCCTTTAATGAACGCAGACTGCTCCATACTAACAATCGTATCCGCCACCGACGCTAGCCTCAGAGCTAACACTTTAGCAATAATTTTATATTGCACTCCTATCAGAGTAATAGGCCGAATGTCAGTAACAGATAACGGGTTTATCACCTTCAGAATCAACGTAATAAAAGACGAGTTGCACCCTGGCGGAATCACTGCAGTCTCGAAAAACTCATGAACAAACGATAAAACATCTTCTTTAATAATATCCCAATACTTTTTCACAAAAGAGAACGTAAAACCGTTAGGCCCGGGAGCTTTATCATTTCCACAGCTCCAAACCGCTATCTTTAGCTCATCCATAGTAATCGGTCTAGACAGCATCGCAGCGTTACCATCTGAGAGACATTCAAACTTGTCACTACTCTCACAATCTTAATGACCTGCACCTTTTTAAACTTATTAGAATAATAATTAAAAAAATTCTTTTACCGCCACCGCCGAAGTGATCGAGCTGCATTCATGTTTAACGCCTCTAAGAACCGAATGTCTCCTTTTGCTATTAATAATACCATGAAAATATTTAGAGTTTTCATCGCCTTCAATGCACCATATAATTTTAGCTTGTTGTGCAAGGTCTCTCCACTCTTTAGCATCCAATTTATACAATTCTTGCTTCGCAATCTGCCTAGCAAGTAACTCTTCATCCGAAGCCGTATTGTCATCCACTTTGGCCTCCACCCGAGCAACCTGCCTAAGTAAAAGTTTCCGCTTCTCGACTTGATCAACTCTCTTTGCCTTCCACCAAGATTTGCAATTTTCTTTTAACATTTTCAACTTATCTTTGAACCAAACACAATGATTCATACTCACGTTATCAACCTGCGTACCCCACGATCGAACCACCAAATCATTAAACGTGTCTTCCTTCATCCAGGAATTAAAAAATCAAAACGCCTGCGGACCATAATCAATTGCTTCCTGCGTTAATACAATCGGACAATGATCCGAAATGATATCAATCATGACATTAGCACTTAAATCTGAGCACACCTCATACACCCCTTCCGTAACAAAAAAAGGGTCCAATTTACTCATTTTTCTTCCATCCCTACTTAAACGAGTAAAAGCAGACCCTCCCATCGGCACCTCCTCCATACTCACCTCATCAATAAACCCATTAAAGTCTTCAATTTCCCTATCATTAATTACACAACCACACCTTTCCGCTTCATCACGGACCGCATTAAAGTCTCCAAACAAAATAAAATTGCCTTCATTTACTAGCATATACTCCGAAATAAGCTCCCATAACCTTCGTTTATCAACAATACTTTGGGGCGCGCGCATACACATTCCCCATGATACATTACATCTTACTCATCTTCCATTCCCCATGCACAAATAACACATTTTGAAAACTAACGACCCGAGAACTAACGAACATGGAGGGATACCAAAATGAAAGAATCCTCCCCCCCCCCCCCCCCCCCGACAACCCAACCGCGCTACTTAAAGCAAATTCAAAAGACAAATTACCCCAACACTGACGCAACATAAAAAGGTCAATCTTCGAAATTCCCGTCTCTTGAATCCCGATAAAAGACACCTTATACTTATTACAAATCACCACAATCCGTTTTCTTTTTACCACATCTCCAATTCCACAGGTATTTAATGACATAATATTCATTAAAAACATTTATCATCTCCCATTCTATTAATAATTCTTTCAAGAGACACTTTACACCCTTCCATATCTTGACCTAAAGCATGACCAATTTCAATATACTTATTCAAATCATCCACAAGAAACACCGACTGTGACCTTGCTTTTTCACCTTCATTACACACTGAATTTTGAGTATATGAGCACTTCTCTACACATACTCCGGGTTCCACATTTTTAATCACATGCTCAAACCCTGGTTGTTTAGACAACGAGTTCTCCCCAGTTGTATTATCAGCCACGTTATCCGAACATAAAGGCCCATTATCAACTGGTTTAGACCCGCCATGTTCCCCATTCACCGACCTATCCCCCTCCGGCATTGACGCATACTCCATCCATCCTTCCACGTGATTATCATCATTCTTTTCTATCACTTGATCATCAACAACCACATTATCTTCACTGGGAGACCCTAATGAGCCGTCATTAGATACGGACACATCCTCATCTGGTTTACTCGCTACATCGGGACACTTCATAATCGGGTTCCACAAAGCAATCTCATATATCCAAACCGGATAAATAACATTGTTTATCATGACATCACATTCTTCATTCACCTTACCTCTAATGGTTGTTTTAATACAGAACTTCCCCGTACCACCCTCCCCCTGATCATCATCAACAAACATTAATTCACCCCAACCTTGAATTAATTTTTTGATAGCATTAACCGTACCAGATACTGATCCAAGATTAGGTCTTTGCTATAGGTGTGGAAAGCCTGGACACATTGCTGCTAATTGCCATACTAATCAACTGAAACTGATCAGAATGACAAGATTGCATACCGAGCTAAAAGGTATAGAGACAAGTATGTCAAGCTAAAGAACTGGAGCAAGGGCAAGAATGCAGCAGGGAATGGAGCACCTCATCAAGCACTTTACTCTGAAGCTTGGATGGATGAGGATATTAGTGATGATGAAGAGGAAGTTGAGAACAAAGCCTTTATGGCTTTCACTGAAGAAGATTTGAAAAGCTCCTTTGAAAGGGACATCAAAGAAGCTGAGAGGATGAGTGTTCATACTGATTGGGATTCCACTCAGTTGTACAAGGTGAGTTCCTTTCAAACTTATTCAGTGAATGAAAAAGAAAAGATTTTTGAGTATATGATTGTTGATCTTAAAACTTTAGTACAGAAAGAAAAAGCTTTAAAATTAACAATTCTTGAACTTGAAAGGGTAAATAATGAACACTTAGATAAATTAGCAAAATTTAAAGATTTAGAACTAGATTTTTTTAACATACAAGACATTAACCAAAGATTAGCTGATAAAGCTCATTTACACAAACTAGAAAAAGGAAAATTTGAAAAACAGTGTAAATCTTGGGTAAATGCATCTATTAAATTAAACAAATGTCTAAATCAACAATTTCCAGAAAATGTGAGGGCTGCACTTGGTGTTGATCCTCAGTTAAAAAATAGAAATAATTTTGCTGATTTATTTGAAGAATTTTCTGATATGAACCCTATTCAGTTTGTAAAAGCAAAAATTTATAGTGAAATTGGATGTCAAACTGAGTCAGATGATGAGGATAAAATCATTTTTGAAAAACCAATGGGTCCTTCCATATGTTCTAAGTGCTATACTGAACTACAAGAGATCAGTATTAAATCTTCTGAAAAAGAAATTTCTGATACTGACCTCCAAATTGTACAGTATGATACTTCTGCTGTTCCTCCATTTGAAGTTTTATTTAACACAACCACTTTTGAGATATATAATGAACATAAAACTACTTCTACTCAAAATGTTTGATCTAATACTGAGTTTGGAGGAACAGAAAAGTTAAATACTCCAGAATCCAAAGAACCTATTCAAGTTGTCATTCTAAAACATGATAACAAGAAAACAACTTCAACAGGATCTTCAAGTGGCAAACATAAGAAATCTAATGTTAAAAAGACTTCTTTGCCAAATAAAAATAAGACTCCAGAACCATCTCCGTCTAAACTAGTCAAACATAACATTAAATCTACATTAAAAAATGACAAAAATAACATTTTAAAATCTATTGGTGATCAGATCAAAATTTTAAGTCAAAAGTTTGCAAAACTCACTCATACTGATCAACCAAAAGTCAAACAATTTTCTAAAATTCCTTATGAAAATATGTTTAGAAACAGACCTAGAAAATGTTATAGATGTCATCATACTGGACATAAAGGAGATGAATGCTGGACTGATCTCTCAAGTCCTAGGTACTCAGTACCAAAGAAAAGGAGAGAAACCAAGTCAGTATCACCAAAGAAAACCTCAAAGGTTTCTCCGAAAGTGATACTGACCTCTCCAACAAAAGAGATCAAGTCAACCCCCGTTTCTCCTACCAAAGATCCCATTCAAAAATGGGTTCCTAAAAGGAACTAACTCTTATTTTGTGTCTTGTGTAGGGTGACAGAAAATGGTACTTAGATAGTGGCTGCTCAAGACACATGACTGGCAGTATGGAAAATCTTCTCAACTATACTCCAGAGAAGGGTCCTTCTGTCAAGTTTGGAGATGATTCCATAGGAAAAACAAGAGGGTATGGAGTAATCGAGGCAGGCAACATAACTTTTAAAAGAGTTGCCTATGTAGAGGGTCTAAAACACAATCTACTCAGTATCAGTCAGATGTGTGATGATGACAATGAAGCTCGATTCAGAAAGGTTGCAGGAATCATCTACAATGATAAAGGGCAACCTGTACTCATTGCTAGAAGAGAAAAAAGGATGTATATGTGGTCAACCTATCTGAAATAGACCCTACTATTCGAGTTTGCCTGCTTTCTAAAGTCAAGCCAGAATTGCACTGGTTATGGCACAAGAAGCTCTCTCACATAAATTTCAGAAATATAAATGAGCTCAGTATGAAGAAACTGGTGAGAGGGCTGCCCACTATTACTTATTCAAAAGATAAGTTATGCTCAGTGTGTGAAATGGGCAAGCAGAAGAAGAGTTCATTCAAGTCAAAAGTTAATCATTCCATTAATGAACCTCTTACAATGATACATATGGATCTTTTTGGCCCCATCAACACACCATCGTTGGCCAAAAAGATCTATACCTTAGTATTGGTTTATGAATACTCAAGGTATACTTGGGTCATCTTCCTCAAGACTAAATCAGATGCCACATCAGAAATCATTGCCTTTATAAAAAGAGAAGAACTTCAAAAAGGCCACAAGGTCAAACAACTTAGAAGTGACCATGGTACTGAGTTTAAGAACTCAGTATTAGCTGATTTCTGTGAAGAAAAAGGAATCGTTCAAAACTTCTCTGTAGCCTACACACCACAACAAAATGGTGTTGTAGAAAGAAAGAATAGAACCTTAACTGAAGCTGCAAGAACTTTGTTATGCCATGCTGGACTGGCACTGAGCTTCTGGGTGGAAGCAGTCAATTCTGCAAATTTTACTCAGAACAGAGCTACAATAGTCCAGAGACATCTAAAGACTCCCTATGAGTTATACAATGGCAAGATTCCTAATGTGGAATACTTCCACATCTTTGGGAGTAAATGTTTTGTACTCAGTACTAAACAAAATCTCAACAAATTTGCTCCCAAAGCAAATGAAGGTGTGTTCATGGGCTACTCTCCACACTCTAAAGCGTTCAGAGTGTATGTCATCTCAACCAAGGTGATTGTAGAATTCATTCATGTTACATTTAATGAAGATCATAATGAGCATTCTACCTCAGCAAATGAAGATTTAGTGGCATAGACATCCTATGCAACCCAGAGAACTCAACTGCTGAACAGCCCAAGCATCATCCATACTATTCTGCTCCTAGTATGAATGATACTGATCAAGAAAGAACTCAGTCTCACTCAAATGCAGCAAATACTGAGGTTCCCATCAATGAGAACCATAATACTGAGTTCCCAATTATTGATCTGAACAACTCCACCTATGAAGAAGGTGAATCTTCCAGTACTGCTCAAGAATCCACTTCAAATCTGCAAAATCAAGATGAACAGCAACCTGAACTGTCTAATACTGACCAAAATTCAGATCA
This sequence comes from Calendula officinalis, assembly GCA_963853835.1. Classification (NCBI taxonomy): domain Eukaryota; kingdom Viridiplantae; phylum Streptophyta; class Magnoliopsida; order Asterales; family Asteraceae; genus Calendula; species Calendula officinalis. The sequence goes on along the minus strand of OY970820.1, from coordinate 80,904,648 downwards.
GTATCAGACCGACAACTCATCAGTACAACTAGATAATGTTGACCTTGTTTCAAATGCTCCCTTGGGAAACAATTTAAGGGAACATAGAGATCATCCACATTCTAACATTATTGGTCCTATTGAACAAGGTGTCCAAACAAGAAGAAAATTAGAGTTTCAACCCCAAGCAACTGCAAACTTTTGTTTCTTTTCAAGATTCTTATCTACCATGGAACCAAAGAAAGCTGATGAAGCTTTATTAGACGAAGACTGGGTAGAAGCTATGCAAGAAGAGCTTACAGAGTTTGAAAGAAACAAAGTATGGAACTTAGTACCACCTCCTGCTGGAAAAACTATTATTGGTACTAAGTGGGTGTTCAGAAACAAGATGGACAAGGATGGTGTTGTCATAAGAAACAAAGCTAGACTGGTTGCTCAGGGTTACAGGCAAGAAGAAGGCATTGACTATGATGAAAATTTTGCACCAGTGGCAAGAATTGAAGCTATTAGGCTGTATCTTACATATGCAGCTTTCAAGAACTTCAAAGTTTATCAGATGGATGTCAAGAGTGCCTTTCTTAATGGAAAACTACAAGAGGAATTTTATGTTAAACAACCACCAGGTTTTGTTCATCCTAAATTTCCTAATTATGTTTTCAAGCTTGATAAAGCTTTATATGGGCTCAAACAAGCTCCAAGAGCCTGGTATGATACCCTGTCTAAGTACTTAATTGAAAATAAATTTATAAGAGGTAAAATTGATAAAACATTATTTTCAAAAAGGAAAGGTTATGACATCTTACTTATTCAAATATATGTAGATGACATTATTTTTGGCTCCACTGACAAGTCCATGTGTGACTGGTTTGCTAAGATAATGTCATCTCAGTATCAGATGAGTATGATGGGAGAACTGACTTACTTTCTTGGTTTACAAGTTGAACAAAAGTCTGATGGCACTTTTATAAATCAAAGTAAGTATGTGCATGACATGCTAAAGAAATATAAATTTGAAAATTTATCTTCCATGCACACTCCTATGGGTACTCAGGATAAAATAAGTAAATAAGAATCTGGTAAATCAGTTTGTCAATCCACATACCGAGGTATGATTGGTTCTTTACTTTACTTAACAGCTAGCAGGCCTGATATCATGTTTGCAACATGTTTGTGTGCTCGGTATCATGCTAATCCTAAAGAATCACATATCAAAGCTGTTAAGCGTATCTTCAGATATCTTTCAGGTACTCCTAACATGGGTCTTTGGTATCCCAAAGACTCAAACTTTGACCTTGAAGGGTATACAGATGCAGATTTTGCAGGTTGTAGATTGGACAGGAAAAGTACAAGTGGAGGATGTCAATTCCTTGGTGGTAGATTAGTTGGTTGGTCATCCAAGAAACAAAACTCAGTAGCAACTTCCACTGCAGAAGCCGAATATGTTGCTGCAGGAAGTTGTTGTGCTCAACTCTTATGGATGCAGTATCAACTTATGGATTATTGGTTCAACTTTCAGAAGACACCCATTCATTGTGATAACAAGAGTGCTATTGCTATCACTGAGAACCCAGTCCATCATTCTAGAACAAAGCACATTGATATCAGACACCACTTTATTCGAGATAATGTGGAAAGGGTAAGGTTGAGGTAGATTTCGTTCCTATAGATGACCAATTGGCCGATGTGTTTACTAAACTTCTCTCTGAGGAAAGGTGTATGTACCTACTAGGACAATTGGGTATGCTGAATCCTTAAATTTCCCTCAAATTTTCTGATACTGACTTCCCAGTATTGCTTTCAATACTGACCTACTCAGTATAACTTTTGCACCAGTTGCAAGAATTGAAGCTATTAGGCTGTATCTTACATATGCAGCTTTCAAGAACTTCAAAGTTTATCAGATGGATGTCAAGAGTGCCTTTCTTAATGGAAAACTACAAGAGAAATTTTATGTTAAACAACCACCAGGTTTTGTTCATCCTAAATTTCCTAATTATGTTTTCAAGCTTGATAAAGCTTTATATGGGCTCAAACAAGCTCCAAGAGCCTGGTATGATACCCTGTCTGAGTACTTAATTGAAAATAAATTTATAAGAGGTAAAATTGATAAAACATTATTTTCAGAAAGGAAAGGTTCTGACATCTTACTTATTCAAATATATGTAGATGACATTATTTTTGGCTCCACTGACAAGTCCATGTGTGACTGGTTTGCTAAGATAATGTCATCTCAGTATCAGATGAGTATGATGGGAGAACTGACTTACTTTCTTGGTTTACAAGTTGAACAAAAGTCTGATGGCACTTTTATAAATCAAAGTAAGTATGTGCATGACATGCTAAAGAAATATAAATTTGAAAATTTATCTTCCATGCACACTCCTATGGGTACTCAGGATAAAATAAGTAAATATGAATCTGGTAAATCAGTTTGTCAATCCACATACCGAGGTATGATTGGTTCTTTACTTTACTTAACAGCTAGCAGGCCTGATATCATGTTTGCAACATGTTTGTGTGCTCGGTATCATGCTGATCCTAAAGAATCACATATCAAAGCTGTTAAGCGTATCTTCAGATATCTTTCAGGTACTCCTAACATGGGTCTTTGGTATCCCAAAGACTCAAACTTTGACCTTGAAGGGTATACAGATGCAGATTTTGCAGGTTGTAGATTGGACAGGAAAAGTACAAGTGGAGGATGTCAATTCCTTGGTGGTAGATTAGTTGGTTGGTCATCCAAGAAGCAAAACTCAGTAGCAACTTCCACTGCAGAAGCCGAATATGTTGCTGCAGGAAGTTGTTGTGCTCAACTCTTATGGATGCAGTATCAACTTATGGATTATTGGTTCAACTTTCAGAAGACACCCATTCATTGTGATAACAAGAGTGCTATTGCTATCACTGAGAACCCAGTCCATCATTCTAGAACAAAGCACATTGATATCAGACACCACTTTATTCGAGATAATGTGGAAAGGGTAAGGTTGAGGTAGATTTCGTTCCTATAGATGACCAATTGGCCGATGTGTTTACTAAACCTCTCTCTGAGGAAAGGTGTATGTACCTACTAGGACAATTGGGTATGCTGAATCCTTAAATTTCCCTCAAATTTTCTGATACTGACTTCTCAGTATTGCTTTCAATACTGACCTACTCAGTATAACTTTTGCACCAGTTGCAAGAATTGAAGCTATTAGGCTGTATCTTACATATGCAGCTTTCAAGAACTTCAAAGTTTATCAGATGGATGTCAAGAGTGCCTTTCTTAATGGAAAACTACAAGAGGAATTTTATGTTAAACAACCACCAGGTTTTGTTGATCCTAAATTTCCTAATTATGTTTTCAAGCTTGATAAAGCTTTATATGGGCTCAAACAAGCTCCAAGAGCCTGGTATGATACCCTGTCTGAGTACTTAATTGAAAATAAATTTATAAGAGGTAAAATTGATAAAACATTATTTTCAAAAAGGAAAGGTTCTGGCATCTTACTTATTCAAATATATGTAGATGACATTATTTTTGGCTCCACTGACAAGTCCATGTGTGACTGGTTTGCTAAGATAATGTCATCTCAGTATCAGATGAGTATGATGGGAGAACTGACTTACTTTCTTGGTTTACAAGTTGAACAAAAGTCTGATGGCACTTTTATAAATCAAAGTAAGTATGTGCATGACATGCTAAAGAAATATAAATTTGAAAATTTAACTTCCATGCACACTCCTATGGGTACTCAGGATAAAATAAGTAAATATGAATCTGGTAAATCAGTTTGTCAATCCACATACCGAGGTATGATTGGTTCTTTACTTTACTTAACAACTAGCAGGCCTGATATCATGTTTGCAACATGTTTGTGTGCTCGGTATCAGGCTGATCCTAAAGAATCACATATCAAAGCTGTTAAGCGTATCTTCAGATATCTTTCAGGTACTCCTAACATGGGTCTTTGGTATCCCAAAGACTCAAAGTTTTGACCTTGAAGGGTATACAGATGCAGATTTTGCAGGTTGTAGATTGGACAGGAAAAGTACAAGTGGAGGATGTCAATTCCTTGGTGGTAGATTAGTTGGTTGGTCATCCAAGAAGCAAAACTCAGTAGCAACTTCCACTGCAGAAGCCGAATATGTTGCTGCAGGAAGTTGTTGTGCTCAACTCTTATGGATGCAGTATCAACTTATGGATTATTGGTTCAACTTTCAGAAGACACCCATTCATTGTGATAACAAGAGTGCTATTGCTATCACTGAGAACCCAGTCCATCATTCTAGAACAAAGCACATTGATATCAGACACCACTTTATTCGAGATAATGTGGAAAGGGTAAGGTTGAGGTAGATTTCGTTCCTACAGATGACCAATTGGCCGATGTGTTTACTAAACCTCTCTCTGAGGAAAGGTGTATGTACCTACTAGGACAATTGGGTATGCTGAATCCTTAAATTTCCCTCAAATTTTCTGATACTGACTTCTCAGTATTGCTTTCAATACTGACCTACTCAGTATAACTCGTCTGATTTATCAAATGTTAATAATTTTTATTTTTTATTAATTTAGGGATTAAATTAAATGTTTTTATAATTTTTTAATTTTTTTTTAATTTAATTTTTTTTACTCGGTATTGGAGTCCTGGAGTGATAAAACTGACTTTTAATCTTCATACTCCCCAACGGTAACCTTTCTTAATAGGAAAGTTACCGTTGGAACAGGATAAGGCTGTCATTTCAGCCGTTTTTACTTCCCAATACCTTATTTATCTCTAATTAAGTATAAATAACCGTTTCTTCTTTATTTAAATTTTCTAACAGTTATTTCTTACTTTCTCTCTCAATTCTCTCTGCGATGAACAATTTTACTCTCTCTTTGCAAGCAAATTTCGTAAATCAAAATCGCAGATGGCCAATTACAGATTCTTTGCACCGGAGGCTGCACCGGAAACACAATTCCGAAATGATGAACTACCTAGGTTTGCGAGTTACAACATAACTGCCAATTTCAATATTCCTCAAGCGTGGGCATGTGCTGAATTCACTCATATTGTTACCTACTTGAAGCACTATCCACTTACTCAAGCATTGATTCGATCCCCTCAGAGCTATTTATCCAGAAATGCTTTGTGAATTTTGGTACTCTGCAAAGCTTGACTCTCCAGACATGATTGCTGGTTGGGTTATTCGAGACCAAAGAAGAGTTTTTGTGTCTACAGCTATAATTAGGGAAACACTGAGGCTTCCTGCTCATGCTCAGTATGAGCCCTTTGTTGATCGAACAGAGTCTCGCTCAGTATTACCATCTATTGGTCGAACAGGCACAACAGGTATTATCAAGAGGAACGAATTCGGTCCAATGTGGGGAGTATTAATTTCTACAATCATTCGGTGTATGACTCACAAGACTGGAGCTTTCGACCAAATCAATGATTTTGGTATGCAGATTGTCCATGCCATGTACCTTGGTCGGGACATTGATTATGCTAGGCTGATCTTCGAAGAACTAGCCTCTCTGGTTAGGGCTAAAACCAGAGAATTGAATGTTCCTTTCTGCAGATTCCTTTCTCTCATCTTTCAAGATGGCATGCCTACTCACATATATGATGAAAATTTATTTTTACAGACCAAGGGAAGGAGAGCCTGTACTGAGTCACTCTATGTGGGCTATTGTACAGGCACATATCAATGATGAAGCCAATTCTGATACTGAATCAGAAAATGAAGATGATGATGATGATAATGATGATGATAGTGGCAATGGAGGCAATACTGACCAAGATGTTGAAATGCTTGATGTTGAACCTGTCCAAGAACAAGCACTTTCTCCCATTCCTCAACCTGATCAGGATCCTGATGCTCCTCATACTGCATCAGATCCTGATACTGAGTCCACTGAAGTGCAACCTCTTATCATTAGAAGAAGGAGAAGACGAAGCCTCACTCCAGTGATAATGGGTGCATTATCATCAGAGGAGATGCAGCCTACTCATGCTCCATCACTAACTGCATCTCTTCAAGCACAAAGTCTAGTTGCAGCCACCGCTGACCTTCCAGGTACTGCACCAGAACCAACTGCTCAACATATTGAGGAACCTCATGTTCCTCTTGATGTCGAAATTCAGTATGAGCAGCATACACTGGAAGGTGCAGATGATAGAAGAGGAGAGGTTCCTGAAGGTGCTGGTGCCTCAAATCAACATACAGATGATCCAACACCGACCTCTCATGATGCAAGAAGAGAATCTGACAAAGTCTCAGGTATGAATTTCTAAAAAGCTCTAAAACTTTTATATATATATATATATATCTTTCCCAAATAGAGACTATGTATTGGCCAGTACCAACGCAATACTGACCAAAGTCTAAAATGAACTTTCAAATATATCCAATTATGGCCAACATAGTTAGAAGACCAAGAAGACCTGTCCATATTGTGGATAGTGACACTGAACAGATTCCAAAACCGACTCGCCAACAACTTTGTGAAGAACAAGAAAAATTCTTATATGAACAAGAGTTGGGAGTCAAAGAAGAACCAGATACTGACCCAGACACTGATACTCCTGGTCCATCTCATAGAGTTACAAGAAAGGGTCCAGATCATATTCAACATTATTGGAATATGGTTGCTGCTCAAACTCGGTATAAGGAGACAAGGAAGGAGTTCTTGAAGACCAAGGCATTCCCAAATGTAAGGGGGATACACTGGTTAAACCTTGATGTTAATAAGGTGAAAGTGCAGTCCAAAGAAGGAAGAATTGTCATCACCTGCACTGGTTTAATCAGTCCTCCCATGAAGATTTTTCTTCATGATATTCAAACATTCGGTCTTCAAGACTGGGTGAAAATTACAAGACTTATCAAAGAGCTTCCAACAAGATCATCATCTGCTCAGATAGTCTTAGATGAAATCTGTGCAGTATCTGGAGTATGTTATGAGAAGGGCCTACTCCATGAGGTTGAATATAGGGCACTCAGTGTGATGACTGAAGCATACTCAAACAACAGACCTGAGTGCCTCCATACATACAAATTTCTTCAGAAGTATCCTCTACCTCCTAACCTTGTTTTTCAGGATCAAAAGAGTGTCATATATCCAACTTCTGGATATATGTATACTGACTCAGAGGATAGGGAGTGCTTCATCTCTGAAGCAGATCTGCCAAGAGCCCACATCAGTCATCTTGTTGGACTGAAGTGGATGATAACCAAGAAGGAGGATTCTTGGTTCAGAAAGAAGATTGTTGTTGTGCTAAACAACAGGCAAGATGAACTGAAGAAAAGAGAAGAAGAGTTCATCCATGTGAAGAAAGAAGTCTTCTAATGAGTCTGAATCAATCAACAGAAGATGAAGAAGAAAACTTTGCAGCCTGTACTTGTTTAATTTTTGAACTCTCTTTGTAATTTTTTTGTTATCATTAGATAGGGGGAGATTGTTAAGGCAAAAAGCCTTACCTTTTGTGAATCTTAGGATAACAAAACAACCTAGACTAGCTTAGAATAAATAGTAGAATAATTAAGCTAAGTTTAGGAGTGATACTGAGTTTGGCTAGTATTGGCCACTCAGTATCAGAACTCAGTATTGGAAATCCAATACTGAGTAGAAGGACTGAGTTACAGTCAGTCTTGTAACGGACTAAGATCAAATCCCTTGATCTTAGCCATCTTCCTAGTTTAGTCCTTCGGTTACTCCTTTGCCCACAATGTAAGATCTCTATATCATTATTAATAGAGATCATCTTGCAAAGGAGAACTCACCAATTCACGTACTTACTTTCATATCATTGTAATTGATCAGTGGTCTTGTTATTCCGCAACAAGCCACACTTAGTGGAATTACACATTTGACTCTAATATTGTGTTTATCACTTTAATTGTCTTAAGTATAATTATAACATCAATTATCTAAGTAATCCAGGGTTGTTGTGACCTAACAATAACGGCAGTCCATCCATTCGAACCCAAACTACCTTGTCATCTACTACAAATTTTTCATCCAAACTTCAGAGTTGTGTAAAAAAGACTTACATGTCATCATGCAACCTAAATTTCTCACATGCCTCCTTAGTTTCTCAACACTAACTGATCAGCACTAACGGGATCAGCACTAATTGGGTCGTTACAACAGCCTTCTTGAATTTCTTTTCCTTCTCGTTTACTACCCGAGTTCGACCCGTTTCGTCCATAACTTTCTCATACGATGTCCAAATGACACGAAACCAATTCCTACGTTCTTTAAACGATTTATCCTTATTTATCATATTTTTTCCATAATTTATTTTTAACACAAAAATTCGGGTCGTTACACCAGTGATGCAATGCACAACCCCCCCCCCCCCAGCTACTCAAGTATTTCTTAAAAAATACTTGTTTCATTTTCACGGAGACTAGCTCATATGCTATCGACATCTCACTTGGAGATTGTTGATATTGAACAAGAGGACAAGTCTCTCCAGTCCTCGCCTTCGTTTGTCCACTAATTGAGTCTAGAATCGATATAAACACTTTTAGGACACAGGCAAAATACCAAGCTTATCTTTGTGATATAGCCGGAACATTCATAGTGATATCTCATATGTTGAAATTTCACAATGATTGAATGGAAATCCTACCAGTGCTAACATCAAAGCCAACACTGAACGTAGGTCACACAATTTGTGTAACTGTTGTGTTAACGGGTAATCTATGTGATCCCGGTTTACCCTGTTCGATTGACATGTACATTAATGATGACTGTACTCCAACATATTCAACAACAGTCGGGATATCAGATGCTAAACACGAGACTATTCTTTTATGTCATCAACAACGGTCATTGAGATTAAACGATAAAAGATTTGATCGTATTTCGTCATAATCAACAACGATCTGGGTTTATCTGATAAAATGTGTTACATATTGTTTCACTCAAAATATGAATATATCATTATTCAACACATTTTTATCATTGAGCTTCGAAGATTCTTCCTAATTCTGCCTCGTAGAGCTTCATATTTTACATGATGATTCAGATAGATCTTGTTCATCATGAGGGGGAGAAAATATTACAGAAGTTCTTAGTATAAAGAAAAATGCTTATAACATTTAGGAGATAGAATATATTAGCTCAGTTTACTCTGCATTAAAAAGATATATACATCGTTAAGGGGGAGTAAACAAGAAACCAAAGATCCGTTAAGAAAATAATTGTCTGTTTGAGGGGGAGCGTATACTTTATCAACATTTTACCCTAACAACAATTATCAAAGATCATAAATCGACAAAGCCACAACTTCAAGAAAAGACTTCCGCTACAAACAACTCTATCTATGGGTCTACATTACGTCGATTTACATTTTTGAAGAAAAAGAAATAGACACATTCATAGAAAATTCTTTCACAAATTTTCAAACCATTTTAACCTAAAACATTCATTTCAATCCGAAATCTTTATCGTATAAATCATTCTTTCCAAATTCCATAACAACCACATACATACGAAAGCTTAACTATTCAAATCTTTTGTTCCATACAAAATACAAATTATCCACATTCATCCAAATCCTAAAGTGTACATATCATTTTTTCCTATATACAAACATCCACACACACACATCCAAAACTTACTTTAACTTTCAAATCATTCTTTTCAAAATCCAAAACATCATCATCCTATCCTCACTAAAATTCTCTACCACAAGATTCAAAAACAACCTCTCCGTTATCTGAAATCCCAGCAGCCAAATCCTTACATAACTGATATTCCATTTCCAGAATTTTCAAAACTTTAGTATATCAGTTTTTAGGTCTTCCTTACTCAAACAGATTCAACGAAAAATATATTTTCTTTGAGTATCTGAAACTTCAAATTTCTGCTACGATACTCTCCAGAATCTCAGAAATCATTTACATATCAAAGGAATATTCAAAGTTGAAGAAATATAATTAAACATATTGACACACATCTGAGAGTTACTGAGGTTCACAACAGGCTAATAAATGAAATTGAAGAAGGTAGACTGGGATAAGGCGTTAAAGATCAAAAAAGGGGAGATTGTTAGGACCATTTCATTTACTAGTTTTGACCTTTAACTTGTAATTATGATTAGTTAACTAGTAATCTTGTCTTTAGACATAGGAGGTATAAATACCCTTGTGATGACTTGGTTTGTAAGCTTTCCATCATTTTACTTGAAACATACTTTTGAAAGCTACATATTTCCCTCCATTCTCTCTCAAGAACACACACACACTACACACACTTAATTCTTCAAAGTTCATCAAATCACCATGAATTAGCTTAATTTCGATCTCATTTGATCTCTCAATTGGTATCAGAGCGAAAACTCTCAAAGAGTAGATCCAATTTCGTGATGAAATGAGCTAGATCTGAGATTTTTGAAGAAAACTTTCGTTCGTCCTCTGTGATTTTAATTTGCAAAATTTTCTGTTTGAATTGAAGATCTGATTGAAGATTAATGTTTCTCCATCGACTCTAATAGAAATAGAATCAAATTTCGATCAATTCCATCAACAATTGATCATGATTCAGTGATTTTTGTGCAAAAGTTGAAAAACTCAAAAAGTGTCTGAAAATCAAAGAATTCGAGCTGTAGTGTTATGGATTGAAGAATATTATCGGATCAGATCGTGCGAAAATCAAATTCGAGCAGATAGGGATTGGAATCATTGAAATTGTTCAAGAACTGAGCAAGATTGGATCAAAAGAGTGAAGTTTTGAATACTGTCATGCTTAACTTTTATTTTTAAATTTAAATCATCATATTTGACTTATCCTTTTTTAAATCTCGGCCTTTAACATTTTTAACATCTAGGTTTTGAATACTTATATTTTAACCCCCTTTATTTTAACATGCTAGATTTTGGCCAAAAATTATAATGTGTACGAATATTAGTAATTTCAACTTATTTTAACACCTCAAGTTATTTATTTTTTTGAACAACAAAAAAAAGAAGCAACGTGTCGAGGTTCGGCATTGTCATCACCCGCCCGAGGATCACCAAATTAAAATAAAAACTTGAGTCTAGCAAAAAGCTAGACTAAAAAACAAACATTACACCTCAAATTATTTATAATATTCAAATTATTATGAATACAAATTTATGATTGTACGAATATCGACATTATTTTGAGTATCATACGAAAATCCCCCGCGGCAACACGCGGGTAAACACCTACTAGTTTACATAATACTTCAACTTGCAAGTCAAGTCAAACATCTTTACATGAAAGTAGTATTCACTGGTGATCTTGAAGCCCTTCTTCTCCCTTAAAAATCACCCGAAACATTATTGAATATCCATGATGCAATGTTTGCTGATTTATGTATTTTAAAAATGTAAATTGAAGCAATACAATTACTTGATTATAGAATGGCGAAGATAAGAATGAAAAATGAGGATGGCGTGAATAAAAGATCAAAACTCATATTTATACCAACTTGATAAGTGAAATAGTCAAAACTCAAATTTATAATAAAATTGTTCAATTGCATAATGTGTTAAGTGAAAAATAACAAACAAAGTTGACTAAAAAACATTACGTTAATAGAGTCTAATGGTGCTCCTACTACTTGATATATCGATTTGGTGACACCAAAGTCTCCATATATTTTCCATTTGTAGGGAAATACATGCGATTTGAGGCATACGAACTCACCTTAGTACAACCATGTTTATCTAATATGTGTAGCGTATCTCTAGACATATAACGCATGAACACGCTTCCATTTCTCATCAAATGCAGTGGCTGGAGAAAAACAGGTATTAGGTGTATTGCAGACGAATTTGATATCAAGTCTTCGATTTCCAAACATGGTATCCAGTAATAACTCGACACTTTCTTCCAATCTCCATTTTCGTTCATCCTCCATGACTCGATACTCCATTCTTTAGAATCGGTTTCCGAATCCCTAACCATCAAACATAAGTTAATGTAGCCTCTTTCACCTGTGAAGCTCAAACATTTTAACCACTTATTTTCAAAAGATGGAGTTGTTATGAAGGTGAATTTTCCCGTCTTTATGTCAAATCTTATAATTGGATATGAGAACTTTTTAAACCATTGTGTCATACGGTCTTGTAAGAAATAGAGATTTTCATTTGACCAAGAACTAATTGGCCTCCAAGAATAAAGTGACCCCCGACAACTTTCGTTTGACTTTGAATTGATTACTCTTCTCCATGAGTCGTTTTTCAACGAGTATATGTTATATTCATCATTGATTACATGAAGAAGGATGTAATCGTCATCAAAGGAGTTGTAATAAAACGCGAATGGATACCCGCGATTGAGGTAGCAATTTTTGTTGGAACTAGCTTTCGGCAAAATTTTATAGTCGCCCGTTAAAGGATTCCATAAAATTAAATCAGAGTATTCACCAGCATTACTGGTTGTGAGGATTCCTACACATACCAGTCCATTACAAGATGCTATAACTGAAAACCTGTTTTCAGGACTGATTTCGAATGGCAAAGGGCGGAATATGGCGGTTAAACCGTCATAGGGTGCTTCACAGTCAATGGTGCTGAAGGTGAATGGTTTTTCTCTTGATGTCACGAGATATTTAAGGTGGTTTTGATGGTGGTCGTTCCTCACATTGTGGAGATGAATGTTGGCAAACACCGTTGACTTTATCAATGAGTTCCATTGATTTGAAACCCTCGTAAAACGGACTAGATGTTTGGCCGGCAACTTTGATAATATCTGGAACATTAATACGTCTAATGGAAGCTCCACCGTCGTGGTTTTACGACGACGGTAGGTTTCCACCATGTTTTCTATATTCTTTCTCATCAAACCAACTTGGTATGGAATTTATTTATATGCTTATTTGATGATTATAATTTTGGAAGGAAAATATTAACTTTTCAATGAGTCTGACCGATCGAAAGAAAACCGAGATTTGGTTGCTATTAACAGAATCTTTAATATATTATTATTCTAATCTTAAGACTGCGAAGATAAACACAAAATATATATATATCTTTAATATATGTAGTTACTAAGTTATGAGCCGTGAGAAAATACGGATTATGAATAATTTTACTGTACGTAATTTTCATAAAATATAAAAATTTATCATTAATTGCATGATTATATATTAACGCACACATAATATCTATAAATTATATAAACATGAGAAAATTTAAGATTAATTACATAATAGTAAATAGATTAACATAGAATAAAAAATACTCCCTCCGTCCCACAAAAAAGTACTCATTTCTCCTTAAACTTTTGTCCCACAAAAAAGTTCTCATTTCTCAAATTGATGGGGGTCCACTCAATAAAATAATATAATTTTCAAAGACCCCACCACTAACTATCCAATAATTATCTTTCTCTCTCCAATCAAACCTTATATTTTAATCAAAAGTAATATCAATTACCCCACCACTAACTATTTTCTTAAGACTTGTGCCCATGAGAAATGGGTACTTTTTTGTGGGACGGAGGGAGTAAAAATTATATCATATAAAACAATATATATTTTTTTTAAACAACTTACATTAAAAAGAACTAGCTAAGAGCTAGAAAAAACAAAGTATCTAATATTTACATGGTAAAATAAGTCATTCGGCCAAACTAACTTTATACTTTACTCTACGATTACAAACCCAAAGATACGCGACTTCTTTTATGGCATCGACGAGCATGTTTCTTCTAGAGTCACCATTGTTGAACGTAATTGCATTTCTATGCCGCCACATAATCCAAATGACCGTAAACACCACCGCCTCAATAATCAACTTCCATCTAGTACTTATAGAACTAGATCCAAATTATTCAATAATTCATCCAAGTCTTCCACATTTGTGTCGACCACTTGTAACCAATTTCCAATTGCACACCATAGGGCTTTAGTGACATCACAACTCCAAAAAATGTGATTGGTATCTTCGACACCATCCCCACACATCACGCGTTTTAAATCATCAAACGTGATTCCTCTTAAGGACAAATTCACTTTACAAGGAACCTGATTTAAATTTATCTTCCAAAAGAGAATGTTTACTTTCCGAGGGACTAACGGGTTCCATCTTGTACACACTACGGAAGACGGCAATAAAAGATTATCAACCCATCTTCTAGTACTCTTCACTTCATAAACCCCATCATCTGCAACATCCCAAACCCAAACATCCGGTTCATTAGAGATTGTTACTTCATCTAATAAAATAGTTAGCTCCCCGATTTGAGCTTCTTCTCTTTCACCCCTTATTTCTCTACGCCACTCCCACCGAACCGACCCATCCATAAGCCTATCCGCCACCGTGCAATCCTTGTTATATTTATAAACTAACATATTAATAACACTACATAAATCATTTATTTATTTATTTTCTATAAACACAATTTTATAAAATAAAAAACAATTCATTTACTATATAAATAAAAAAAGACTCATATAATAATACAAAACAAAAAATGAACCATACAAAATAACTATTGATCATCTGTACGTGTATGAAATAGTACATTTCCCTATAGAAAATGTTATTGAGTATTTTATTTTTTGTACGGCACCTAATTTACTTTTTTGTCTACAATGGGATTTGAACCCATAACCAATAGGTAATGGGTAATATCTTACATCAATCTTCAATACCACTGAGTACAAGGACTTGGGGTATGTTGTAACATTACCATAGTTCTAAAAAGCTCGTCTTAGCTTCGCCATGTCTCGCAACGGCTTAAGGCTTGACCATGCCGCCACGCTCAAAGGCTTGGACGTAAGGCTTGGCGTATGTTTAAGGTCCACTTTAGTTCACTTTTACCCGTAATTAGCTGTGTTTTTAAGCGTATTAAAGGTATTGAGTCATATAAGCTAAATATGTACAGGTACTTAGTTACAAGAATAGTTGAATATGTCGAAAATGAAAGAAAAAAATTGATTAATTATATTATAAATATAAAGTTATGTGTATAAAATATTAAATTATATACAAAAATTGCCGCCTTAAGACACGCCTTGAAAACGTCATGTCTCGCTATGTCTCGAGGCTTGACAGCGCCACGCCCTACGTCTTTTAGAACCTTGATTACATTACCAACACATTTCGGCGCCTTTTAATGTAATCTAACGATATAATTTTTACCTTAGTTTTTTTATCTCATTTAACTTGTTAAAAGTAATAATATACGGAGTATTATCTATATCAGAGGTGAGTTCATGCGAGAATACCTCTTTTTGTTAGAAAGTTTACTGATTTCGAGTTACTTGGATCACTATAAAGTCGTGTTTTCACTATCAGATCAAAATATTTCGAGGGTACTCTCGAAACCTCTAATCGGATGAAATCACAGTGTGATCAAGACCAGAGAATATTTGTTTGATTCGAAAAACGTACGAGGAATATGACCAAAATTAAGGTTAAGTTTATCATGCATAAACCTCCCAAAACTGCTAAAATGCAGTTTTGAAACTGCTCAACTATTCAAGCCGCCTAAAAGCGGGCAGGATTCGGGTCAAAAATATATGATTACGAGTAAGTCGAAACTTTAATGTTTAGTTTTGACATGTATGTTATAATTTGTTTCAATGAAATTAGCTTTGTATTTGCCCCCTTTTTTATCATGTTTATTTATTGGATTTTTATTTTTTATTTTGCTCTCTTTGGTTGGGGTTGGGGTGATCACTGATGGTCATGCGGTAGCTTCCTTATCCCCTTCCTTTTACCGTTAAAAAAAATTATTAGAAATTTTGTTATAATATACTAGATGCACGTTAAATACAAGACGTCACGTTTTTGTTACCTTTTTGAAAAAGTTTTTGCAAAATTAGCAACCATTTTACTAAGATAATTAATTTTTGCACCACAGTTTTTAATGTATACACCACAGGATACAAGTTTTACGGTTAACTGTACAATCACCTAAAACAATAATTGTAGCGTATCTATTAAAAATTGTAGTGCATTTATCTCCACTTTTTACTAATGGCGTTGCGAAATCCATATAAACGGGTATTTCGGTAATACTAATGGCCATTTCACAAAGATTTAGAAGATACTAAAAATTCGATAAGAGTTAAAACATTTAACAATGTTCTTCCACGTACGAATTTTATATATACATGGTTTTTACCATTATTGTGACATTTTAGGTTTTTGTTTTGCTCGTTATATCACCGACAATGCCATTGAAGACGATGGAAGGAGATTAGCGTATCCTCGAATAATATATATACGTGAGTGTGAACAATATTCCTTGCACATAAATTAAAGTAGAGAATTCGATATAGATATTTACAGCCAGACAATAATAGAAATTTTTTTTTTTTTGAAACGGCTTTTGAATTAAACTTAAAAAACTAGCAAGAAGCTAGAAAAAAAAAACAATTCAATCAATAATTACATGGTAAAATAAGCCACTCCGACCAAGAAACTCTAAACTTGCTATTTCTATTACAAACCCAATTAAAAGAGACTTCCTTTATCGCATCGATCAACATGCATTTCCGCTGATCCCCATTGTTGAATGTGACCGCATTTCTGAACCGCCAAAGAATCCATATCACCGTAAAACACACCGCTTCTACAATATTCTTAGAATGATTGCTTAAATTGCTCGAATACACCGATTCCATTAAAGAATCCAAATCTTCCATCTCAACGTGTATCACTTGTAAGTTGTAACCAATTGCCAATAGCCCGCCACACACTTTTTTGCGACATGGCAACTCCAAAAAATGTGATCCACATCCTCCATCTCAAAATCACACGAATTGCAACTCGTATTATCAATATTAATTCCTCTCAAAGCAAGATTATACTTTGAAGGAATTCGATTAAGCATAACTTTCCAAACCAAGATATTCACCTTTCTAGGTACAAGAGAGTTCCACCGCGTCTCAACCAACAAAGATGGAAACAACCTATCATCAAGCCATCTTCTTGTGGACTTAACTTCATACTCACCACTATTTCCAATATCCCACCACCACTTGTTCGAACCGGCCGTAAGATTAACACCTTGAACTAGGTGTCTTATCTCTTCTACTTGTGCGACTTCCATTCCACCTCGTATGGGCCGACACCAATTCCAAACCATCGCACCACCCTGAATTCTATCTGCCACCGAACAAAATTCATTACATTCCAACCTAAACAATCTAGGGTATTTAGAACACAAACCCACCGAGTCTACCCATGGTTCCTTCCAAAAGTTTGTATTTTCCCCATTCCCCACCGATTTTTTCAAATGTGAATACAAATCTATCCCACACCCATTAAGTTTATGAATCATAGTTAAAATACCCGCCCATGGGCCGGTCCCTACAACCCGACGATTACCGCCACCCAAGCTACCGTCCCCACCATAGATCTTTGATATCACTTATGCCCATAACATATCTTTTTTCAACACAAACCTCCAAACCCATTTCAACACTAGGACGATATTAAATGCATTCAAAGTTCCAATATTGAGACCTCCATTTTCATGAGGACAAAACCGAAACCCAATTTACCCAATGAATCTTCCGTTGAGATTCGGTCCCGCCCCAAAAAAGAGAGGCTCTCAATTTCTCCAAACTATTTCCCACACACTTTGGCATTACAAACATTGACAAATAATAAATACCCAATCCACCCAACACCGATTTTAATAACATAGATCTTCCACCTACCGATAAGGTCTTCACTTTCCAACCCGACAACTTACTTTTGAACCGGTCAATTAATATGTCCCAATTCTTCTTTCTAGACATAAGTGCACCCATCGGAAGACCTAAATAAACAAACGGGATATTACCTTTGCACACACCAAGTCTCTCTGCCATATTATTAATATCAACATCCGCGACACCAATACCATACAAGTTCGACTTATGCAAATTAATCTTTAGACCCAAAGCCATATGAAAATAGTGGAGAATAATAAGAAGATTATGCATATTATTACCCGACCATTCCCCCAAAAATATAGCATATTATTACCCGACCATTCCCCCAAAAATATAGAATCATCAGCATATAGCAAATGAGATATCTCCACCGAGTCTTCTTTAACCTTCAACCCCTTAAAAATCTGATGCTCGGATGCTTCTTCCATGGCAACATGTAGACCCTCCATAACAATAATAAATAAAAAGGGCTATAGTGGGTCTCCTTGTCTAAGACCTCTTTCTAAGTTGAATTCTTTCGATGCATTTCCATTCAAAAGAACCGATGCTTTAGAAGACTTTAAAGTCGCCATAATCCATCTACACCACACCTCCGGGAATTTCATAAATTCCATCATTCGATCAAGAAACTCTCAACTAATCGAATCATATGCTTTCTCAAAATCAATTTTTAAAAGCATAGCACGTTTTTTCCTCTTTTTATACCATGCTAGAATCTCATTTATAATCATCGGCCCATCCAAAATTTGGCGACCTTTAATGAACGCAGACTGCTCCATACTAACAATCGTATCCGCCACCGACGCTAGCCTCAGACCTAACACTTTAGCAATAATTTTATATTGCACTCCTATCAGAGTAATAGGCCGAATGTCAGTAACAGATAACGGGTTTATCACCTTCAGAATCAACGTAATAAAAGACGAGTTGCACCCTGGCGGAATCACTGCAGTCTCGAAAAACTCATGAACAAACGATAAAACAACTTCTTTAATAATATCCCAATACTTTTTCACAAAAGAGAACGTAAAACCGTTAGGCCCGGGAGCTTTATCATTTCCACAGCTCCAAACCGCTATCTTTAGCTCATCCATAGTAATCGGTCTAGACAGCATCGCAGCGTTACCATCCGAGAGACATTCAAACTTGTCACTACTCTCACAATCTTAATGACCTGCACCTTTTTAAACTTATTAGAATAATAATTAAAAAAATTCTTTTACCGCCACCGCCGAAGTGATCGAGCTGCATTCATGTTTAACGCCTCTAAGAACCGAATGTCTCCTTTTGCTATTAATAATACCATGAAAATATTTAGAGTTTTCATCGCCTTCAATGCACCATATAATTTTAGCTTTTTGTGCAAGGTCTCTCCACTCGTTAGCATTCAATTTATACAATTCTTGCTTCGTAATCTGCCTAGCAAGTAACTCTTCATCCGAAGCCGTATTGTCATCCACTTTGGCCTCCACCCGAGCAACCTGCCTAAGTAAAAGTTTCTGCTTCTCGACTTGATCAACTTTCTTTGCCTTCCACCAAGATTTGCAATTTTCTTTTAACATTTTCAACTTATCTTTGAACCAAACACAATGATTCATACTCACGTTATCAACCTGCGTACCCCACGATCGAACCACCAAATCATTAAACGTGTCTTCCTTCATCCAGGAATTAAAAAATCAAAACGCCTGCGGACCATAATCAATTGCTTCCTGCGTTAATACAATCGGACAATGATCCGAAATGATATCAATCATGACATTAGCACTTAAATCTGAGCACACCTCATACACCCCTTCCGTAACAAAAAAAAAAAGGGTCCAATTTACTCATTTTTCTTCCATCCCTACTTAAACGAGTAAAAGCAGACCCTCCCATCGGCACCTCCTCCATACTCACCTCATCAATAAACCCATTAAAGTCTTCAATTTCCCTATCATTAATTACACAACCACACCTTTCCGCTTCATCACGGACCGCATTAAAGTCTCCAAACAAAATAAAATTGCCTTCATTTACTTGCATATACTCCGAAATAAGCTCCCACAACCTTCGTTTATCAACAATACTTTGGGGCGCGCGCATACACATTCCCCATGATACATTACATCTTACTCATCTTCCATTCACCATGCACAAATAACACATTTTGAAAACTAACGACCCGAGAACTAACGAACATGGAGGGATACCAAATTGAAAGAATCCTCCCCCCCCCCCCCCCCCCCGACAACCCAACCGCGCTACTTAAAGCAAATTCAAAAGACAAATTACCCCAACACTGACGCAACATAAAAAGGTCAATCTTCGAAATTCCCGTCTCTTGAATCCCGATAAAAGACACCTTATACTTATTACAAATCACCCCAATCCGTTTTCTTTTTACCACATCTCCAATTCCACAGGTATTTAATGACATAATATTCATTAAAAACATTTATCATCTCCCATTCTATTAATAATTCTTTCAAGAGACACTTTACACCCTTCCATATCTTGACCTAAAGCATGACCAATTTCAATATACTTATTCAAATCATCCACAAGAAACACCGACTGTGACCTTGCTTTTTCACCTTCATTACACACTGAATTTTGAGTATATGAGCACTTCTCTACACATACTCCGGGTTCCACATTTTTAATCACATGCTCAAACCCCGGTTGTTTAGACAACGAGTTCTCCCCAGTTGTATTATCAGCCACTTTATCCGAACATAAAGGCCCATTATCAACTGGTTTAGACCCGCCATGTTCCCCATTCACCGACCTATCCCCCTCCGGCATAGACGCATACTCCATCCATCCTTCCACGTGATTATCATCATTCTTTTCTATCACTTGATCATCAACAACCACATTATCTTCACTGGGAGACCCTAATGAGCCGTCATTAGATACGGGCACATCCTCATCTGGTTTACTCGCTACATCGGGACACTTCATAATCGGGTTCCACAAAGCAATCTCATATATCCAAACCGGATAAATAAGATTGTTTATCATGACATCACATTCTTCATTCACCTTACCTCTAATGGTTGTTTTAATACAGAACTTCCCCGTACCACCCTCCACCTGATCATCATCAACAAACATTAATTCACCCCAACCTTGAATTAATTTTTTGATAGCATTAACCGTACCAGATACTGATCCAAGATCAGGTCTTTGCTATAGGTGTGGAAAGCCTGGACACATTGCTGCTAATTGCCATACTAAGTCAACTGAAACTGATCAGAATGACAAGATTGCATACCGAGCTAAAAGGTATAGAGACAAGTATGTCAAGCTAAAGAACTGGAGCAAGGGCAAGAATGCAGCAGGGAATGGAGCACCTCATCAAGCACTTTACTCTGAAGCTTGGATGGATGAGGATATTAGTGATGATGAAGAGGAAGTTGAGAACAAAGCCTTTATGGCTTTCACTGAAGAAGATTTGAAAAGCTCCTTTGAAAGGGACATCAAAGAAGCTGAGAGGATGAGTGTTCATACTGATTGGGATTCCACTCAGTTGTACAAGGTGAGTTCCTTTCAAACTTATTCAGTGAATGAAAAAGAAAAGATTTTTGAGTATATGATTGTTGATCTTAAAACTTTAGTACAGAAAGAAAAAGCTTTAAAATTAACAATTCTTGAACTTGAAAGGGTAAATAATGAACACTTAGATAAATTAGCAAAATTTAAAGATTTAGAACTAGATTTTTTTAACTTACAAGACATTAACCAAAGATTAGCTGATAAAGCTCATTTACACAAACTAGAAAAAGGAAAATTTGAAAAACAGTGTAAATCTTGGGTAAATGCATCTATTAAATTAAACAAATGTCTAACTCAACAATTTCCAGAAAATGTGAGGGCTGCACTTGGTGTTGATCCTCAGTTAAAAAATAGAAATAATTTTGCTGATTTATTTGAAGAATTTTCTGATATGAACCCTATTCAGTTTGTAAAAGCAAAAATTTATAGTGAAATTGGATGTCAAACTGAGTCAGATGATGAGGATAAAATCATTTTTGAAAAACCAATGGATCCTTCCATCTGTTCTAAGTGCTATACTGAACTACAAGAGATCAGTATTAAATCTTCTGAAAAAGAAATTTCTGATACTGACCTCCAAATTGTACAGTATGATACTTCTGCTGTTCCTCCATTTGAAGTTTTATTTAACACAACCACTTTTGAGATATATAATGAACATAAAACTACTTCTACTCAAAATGTTTGATCTAATACTGAGTTTGGAGGAACAGAAAAGTCAAATACTCCAGAATCCAAAGAACCTATTCAAGTTGTCATTCTAAAACATGATAACAAGAAAACAACTTCAACAGGATCTTCAAGTGGCAAACATAAGAAATCTAATGTTAAAAAGACTTCTTTGCCAAATAAAAATAAGACTCCAGAACCATCTCCGTCTAAACCAGTCAAACATAACATTAAATCTCCATTAAAAAATGACAAAAATAACATTTTAAAATCTATTGGTGATCAGATCAAAATTTTAAGTCAAAAGTTTGCAAAACTCACTCATACTGATCAACCAAAAGTCAAACAATTTTCTAAAATTCCTTATGAAAATATGTTTAGAAACAGACCTAGAAAATGTTATAGATGTCATCATGCTGGACATAAAGGAGATGAATGCTGGACTGATCTCTCAAGTCCTAGGTACTCAGTACCAAAGAAAAGGAGAGAAACCAAGTCAGTATCACCAAAGAAAACCTCAAAGGTTTCTCCGAAAGTGATACTGACCTCTCCAACAAAAGAGATCAAGTCAACCCCCGTTTCTCCTACCAAAGATCCCATTCAAAAATGGGTTCCTAAAAGGAACTAACTCTTATTTTGTGTCTTGTGTAGGGTGACAGAAAATGGTACTTAGATAGTGGCTGCTCAAGACACATGACTGGCAGTATGGAATATCTTCTCAACTATACTCCAGAGAAGGGTCCTTCTGTCAAGTTTGGAGATGATTCCATAGGAAAAACAAGAGGGTATTGAGTAATCAAGGCAGGCAACATAACTTTTAAAAGAGTTGCCTATGTAGAGGGTCTAAAACACAATCTGCTCAGTATCAGTCAGATGTGTGATGATGACAATGAAGCTCGATTCAGAAAGGTTGCAGGAATCATCTACAATGATAAAGGGCAACCTGTACTCATTGCTAGAAGAGAAAAAAGGATGTATATGTGGTCAACCTATCTGAAATAGACCCTACTATTCGAGTTTGCCTGCTTTCTAAAGTCAAGCCAGAATTGCACTGGTTATGGCACAAGAAGCTCTCTCACATAAATTTCAGAAATATAAATGAGCTCAGTATGAAGAAACTGGTGAGAGGGCTGCCCACTATTACTTATTCAAAAGATAAGTTATGCTCAGTGTGTGAAATGGGCAAGCAGAAGAAGAGTTCATTCAAGTCAAAAGTTAATCATTCCATTAATGAACCTCTTACAATGATACATATGGATCTTTTTGGCCCCATCAACATACCATCGTTGGCCAAAAAGATCTATACCTTAGTCTTGGTTGATGAAGACTCAAGGTATACTTGGGTCATCTTCCTCAAGACTAAATCAGATGCCACATCAGAAATCATTGCCTTTATAAAAAGAGAAGAACTTCAAAAAGGCCACAAGGTCAAACAACTTAGAAGTGACCATGGTACTGAGTTTAAGAACTCAGTATTAGCTGATTTCTGTGAAGAAAAAGGAATCGTTCAAAACTTCTCTGCAGCCTACACACCACAACAAAATGGTGTTGTAGAAAGAAAGAATAGAACCTTAACTGAAGCTGCAAGAACTTTGTTATGCCATGCTGGACTGGCACTGAGCTTCTGGGTGGAAGCAGTCAATTGTGCAAATTTTACTCAGAACAGAGCTATAA
Source organism: Calendula officinalis (assembly GCA_963853835.1). Taxonomy (NCBI): domain Eukaryota; kingdom Viridiplantae; phylum Streptophyta; class Magnoliopsida; order Asterales; family Asteraceae; genus Calendula; species Calendula officinalis. The sequence goes on along the minus strand of OY970820.1, from coordinate 80,881,162 downwards.
TAGTCCAGAGACATCTAAAGACTCCCTATGAGTTATACAATGGCAAGATTCCTAACGTGGAATACTTCCACATCTTTGGGAGTAAATGTTTTGTACTCAGTACTAAACAAAATCTCAACAAATTTGCTCCCAAAGCAAATGAAGGTGTGTTCATGGGCTACTCTCCACACTCTAAAGCCTTCAGAGTGTATGTCATCTCAACCAAGGTGATTGTAGAATTCATTCATGTTACATTTAATGAAGATCATAATGAGCATTCTACCTCAGCAAATGAAGATTTAGTGGCATAGACATCCTATGCAACCCAGAGAACTCAACTGCTGAACAGCCCAAGCATCATCCATACTATTCTGCTCCTAGTATGAATGATACTGATCAAGAAAGAACTTAGTCTCACTCAAATGCAGCAAATACTGAGGTTCCCATCAATGAGAACCATAATACTGAGTTCCCAATTATTGATCTGAACAACTCCACCTATGAAGAAGGTGAATCTTCCAGTACTGCTCAAGAATCCACTTCAAATCTGCAAAATCAAGATGAACAGCAACCTGAACTGTCTAATACTGACCAAAATTCAGATCAGTATCAGACCGACAACTCATCAGTACAACTAGATAATGTTGACCTTGTTTCAAATGCTCCCTTGGGAAACAATTTAAGGGAACATAGAGATCATCCACATTCTAACATTATTGGTCCTATTGAACAAGGTGTCCAAACAAGAAGAAAATTAGAGTTTCAACCCCAAGCAACTGCAAACTTTTGTTTCTTTTCAAGCTTCTTATCTACCATGGAACCAAAGAAAGCTGATGAAGCTTTATTAGACGAAGACTGGGTAGAAGCTATGCAAGAAGAGCTTACAGAGTTTGAAAGAAACAAAGTATGGAACTTAGTACCACCTCCTGCTGGAAAAACTATTATTGGTACTAAGTGGGTGTTCAGAAACAAGATGGACAAGGATGGTGTTGTCATAAGAAACAAAGCTAGACTGGTTGCTCAGGGTTACAGGCAAGAAGAAGGCATTGACTATGATGAAACTTTTGCACCAGTTGCAAGAATTGAAGCTATTAGGCTGTATCTTACATATGCAGCTTTCAAGAACTTCAAAGCTTATCAGATGGATGTCAAGAGTGCCTTTCTTAATGGAAAACTACAAGAGGAATTTTATGTTAAACAACCACCAGGTTTTGTTGATCCTAAATTTCCTAATTATGTTTTCAAGCTTGATAAAGCTTTATATGGGCTCAAACAAGCTCCAAGAGCCTGGTATGATACCCTGTCTAAGTACTTAATTGAAAATAAATTTATAAGAGGTAAAATTGATAAAACATTATTTTCAAAAAGGAAAGGTTCTGACATCTTACTTATTCAAATATATGTAGATGACATTATTTTTGGCTCCACTGACAAGTCCATGTGTGACTGGTTTGCTAAGATAATGTCATCTCAGTATCAGATGAGTATGATGGGAGAACTGACTTACTTTCTTGGTTTACAAGTTGAACAAAAGTCTGATGGCACTTTTATAAATCAAAGTAAGTATGTGCATGACATGCTAAAGAAATATAAATTTGAAAATTTATCTTCCATGCACACTCCTATGGGTACTCAGGATAAAATAAGTAAATATGAATCTGGTAAATCAGTTTGTCAATCCACATACCGAGGTATGATTGGTTCTTTACTTTACTTAACAGCTAGCAGGCCTGATATCATGTTTGCAACATGTTTGTGTGCTCGGTATCAGGCTGATCCTAAAGAATCACATATCAATGCTGTTAAGCGTATCTTCAGATATCTTTCAGGTACTCCTAACATGGGTCTTTGGTATCCCAAAGACTCAAACTTTGACCTTGATGGGTATACAGATGCAGATTTTGCAGGTTGTAGATTGGACAGGAAAAGTACAGGTGGAGGATGTCAATTCCTTGGTGGTAGATTAGTTGGTTGGTCATCCAAGAAGCAAAACTCAGTAGCAACTTCCACTGCAGAAGCCGAATATGTTGCTGCAGGAAGTTGTTGTGCTCAACTCTTATGGATGCAGTATCAACTTATGGATTATTGGTTCAACTTTCAGAAGACACCCATTCATTGTGATAACAAGAGTGCTATTGCTATCACTGAGAACCCAGTCCATCATTCTAGAACAAAGCACATTGATATCAGACACCACTTTATTCGCGATAATGTGGAAAGGGTAAGGTTGAGGTAGATTTCGTTCCTACAGATGACCAATTGGCCGATGTGTTTACTAAACCTCTCTCTGAGGAAAGGTGTATGTACCTACTAGGACAATTGGGTATGCTGAATCCTTAAATTTCCCTCAAATGTTCTGATACTGACTTCTCAGTATTGCTTTCAATACTGACCTACTCAGTATAACTTTTGCACCAGTTGCAAGAATTGAAGCTATTAGGCTGTATCTTACATATGCAGCTTTCAAGAACTTCAAAGTTTATCAGATGGATGTCAAGAGTGTCTTTCTCAATGGAAAACTACATGAGGAATTTTATGTTAAACAACCACCAGGTTTTGTTGATCCTAAATTTCCTAATTATGTTTTCAAGCTTGATAAAGCTTTATATGGGCTCAAACAAGCTCCAAGAGCCTGGTATGATACCCTGTCTGAGTACTTAATTGAAAATAAATTTATAAGAGGTAAAATTGATAAAACATTATTTTCAAAAAGGAAAGGTTCTGACATCTTACTTATTCAAATATATGTAGATGACATTATTTTTGGCTCCACTGACAAGTCCATGTGTGACTGGTTTGCTAAGATAATGTCATCTCAGTATCAGATGAGTATGATGGGAGAACTGACTTACTTTCTTGGTTTACAAGTTGAACAAAAGTCTGATGGCACTTTTATAAATCAAAGTAAGTATGTGCATGACATGCTAAAGAAATATAAATTTGAAAATTTATCTTCCATGCACACTCCTATGGGTACTCAGGATAAAATAAGTAAATATGAATCTGGTAAATCAGTTTGTCAATCCACATACCGAGGTATGATTGGTTCTTTACTTTACTTAACAGCTAGCAGGCCTGATATCATGTTTGCAACATGTTTGTGTGCTCGGTATCAGGCTGATCCTAAAGAATCACATATCAAAGCTGTTAAGCGTATCTTCAGATATCTTTCAGGTACTCCTAACATGGGTCTTTGGTATCCCGAAGACTCAAACTTTGACCTTGAAGGGTATACAGATGCAGATTTTGCAGGTTGTAGATTGGACAGGAAAAGTACAAGTGGAGGATGTCAATTCCTTGGTGGTAGATTAGTTGGTTGGTCATCCAAGAAGCAAAACTCAGTAGCAACTTCCACTGCAGAAGCCGAATATGTTGCTGCAGGAAGTTGTTGTGCTCAACTCTTATGGATGCAGTATCAACTTATGGATTATTGGTTCAACTTTCAGAAGACACCCATTTATTGTGATAACAAGAGTGCTATTGCTATCACTGAGAACCCAGTCCATCATTCTAGAACAAAGCACATTGATATCAGACACCACTTTATTCGAGATAATGTGGAAAGGGTAAGGTTGAGGTAGATTTCGTTCCTACAGATGACCAATTGGCCGATGTGTTTACTAAACCTCTCTCTGAGGAAAGCTGTATGTACCTACTAGGACAATTGGGTATGCTGAATCCTTAAATTTCCCTCAAATTTTCTGATACTGACTTCTCAGTATTGCTTTCAATACTGACCTACTCAGTATAACTCGTCTGATTTATCAAATGTTAATAATTTTTATTTTTTATTAATTTAGGGATTAAATTAAATGTTTTTATAATTTTTTAATTTTTTTTAATTTAATTTTTTTTACTCGGTATTGGAGTCCTGGAGTGATAAAACTGACTTTTAATCTTCATACTCCCCAACGGTAACCTTTCTTAATAGGAAAGTTACCGTTGGAACAGGATAAGGCTGTCATTTCAGGCGTTTTTACTTCCCAATACCTTATTTATCTCTAATTAAGTATAAATAACCGTTTCTTCTTTATTTAAATTTTCTAACAGTTATTTCTTACTTTCTCTCTCAATTCTCTCTGCGATGAACACTTTTACTCTCTCTTTGCAAGCAAATTTCGTAAATCAAAATCGCAGATGGCCAATTACAGATTCTTTGCACCGGAGGCTGCACCGGAAACACAATTCCGAAATGATGAACTACCTAGGTTTGCGAGGAACAACATAACTGCCAATTTCAATATTCCTCAAGCGTGGGCATGTGCTGAATTCACTCATATTGTTACCTACTTGAAGCACTATCCACTTACTCAAGCATTGATTCGACCCCCCCAGAGCTATTTATCCAGAAATGCTTTGTGAATTTTGGTACTCTGCAAAGCTTGACTCTCCAGACATGATTACTGGTTGGGTTATTCGAGACCAAAGAAGAGTTTTTGTGTCTACAGCTATAATTAGGGAAACACTGAGGCTTCCTGCTCATGCTCAGTATGAGCCCTTTGTTGATCGAACAGAGGCTCCCTCAGTAGTACCATCTATTGGTCGAAGAGGCACAACAGGTATTATCAAGAGGAACGAATTCGGTCCAATGTGGGGAGTATTAATTTCTACAATCATTCGGTGTATGACTCACAAGACTGGAGCTTTCGACCAAATCAATGAATTTGGTATGCAGATTGTCCATGCCATGTACCTTGGTCGGGACATTGATTATGCTAGGCTGATCTTCGAAGAACTAGCCTCTCTGGTTAGGGCTAAAACCAGAGAATTGAATGTTCCTTTCTGCAGATTCCTTTCTCTCATCTTTCAAGATTGCATGCCTACTCACATATATGATGAAAATTTATTTTTACAGACCAAGGGAAGGAGAGCCTGTACTGAGTCACTCTATGTGGGCTATTGTACAGGCACATATCAATGATGAAGCCAATTCTGATACTGAATTAGAAAATGAAGATGATGATGATGATAATGATGATGATAGTGGCAATGGAGGCAATACTGACCAAGATGTTGAAATGCTTGATGTTGAACCTGTCCAAGAACAAGCACTTTCTCTCATTCCTCAACCTGATCAGGATCCTGATGCTCCTCATACTGCATCAGATCCTGATACTGAGTCCACTGAAGTGCAACCTCTTATCATTAGAAGAAGGAGACGACGAAGCCTCACTCCAGTGATAATGGGTGCATTATCATCAGAGGAGATGAAGCCTACTCATGCCATCACTAACTGCATCTCTTCAAGCACAAAGTCTAGTTGCAGCCACCGCTGACCTTCCAGGTACTGAACCAGAACCAACTACTCAACATATTGCGGAACCTCATGTTCCTCTTGATGTCGAAATTCAGTATGAGCAGCATACACTGGAAGGTGCAGATGATAGAAGAGGAGAGGTTCCTGAAGGTGCTGGTGCCTCAAATCAACATACAGATGATCCAGCACCGACCTCTCATGATGCAAGAAGAGAATCTGACAAAGTCTCAGGTATGAATTTCTAAAAAGCTCTAAAACTTATATATATATATATATATATATATATATATATATATATATATATATATATATATATATATATATATATATATATATATATATATATATATATATATATCTTTCCCAAATAGAGACTATGTATTGGCCAGTACCAACGCAATACTGACCAAAGTCTCAAACGAACTTTCAAATATATCCAATTATGGCCAACATAGTTAGAAGACCAAGAAGACCTGTCCATATTGTGGATAGTGACACTGAACAGATTCCAAAACCGACTCGCCAACAACTTTGTGAAGAACAAGAAAAATTCTTATATGAACAAGAGTTGGGAGTCAAAGAAGAACCATATACTGACCCAGACACTGATACTCCTGGTCCATCTCATAGAGTTACAAGAAAGGGTCCAGATCATATTCAACATTATTGGAATATGGTTGCTGCTCAAACTCAGTATAAGGAGACAAGGAAGGAGTTCTTGAAGACCAAGGCATTCCCAAATGTAAGGGGGATACACTGGTTAAACCTTGATGTTAATAAGGTGAAAGTGCAGTCCAAAGAAGGAAGAATTGTCATCACCTGCACTGGTTTAATCAGTCCTCCCATGAAGATTTTTCTTCATGATATTCAAACATTCGGTCTTCAAGACTGGGTGAAAATTACAAGACTTATCAAAGAGCTTCCAACAAGATCATCATCTGCTCAGATAGTCTTAGATGAAATCTGTGCAGTATCTGGAGTATGTTATGAGAAGGGCCTACTCCATGAGGTTGAATATAGGGCACTCAGTGTGATGACTGAAGCATACTCAAACAACAGACCTGAGTGCCTCCATACATACAAATTTCTTCAGAAGTATCCTCTACCTCCTAACCTTGTTTTTCAGGATCAAAAGAGTGTCATATATCCAACTTCTGGATATATGTATACTGACTCAGAGGATAGGGAGTGCTTCATCTCTGAAGCAGATCTGCCAAGAGCCCACATCAGTCATCTTGTTGGACTGAAGTGGATGATAACCAAGAAGGAGGATTCTTGGTTCAGAAAGAAGATTGTTGTTGTGCTAAACAACAGGCAAGATGAACTGAAGAAAAGAGAAGAAGAGTTCATCCATGTGAAGAAAGAAGTCTTCTAATGAGTCTGAATCAATCAACAGAAGATGAAGAAGAAAACTTTGCAGCCTGTACTTGTTTAATTTTTGAACTCTCTTTGTAATTGTTTTGTTATCATTAGATAGGGGGAGATTGTTAAGGCAAAAAGCCTTACCTTTTGTGAATCTTAGGATAACAAAACAACCTAGACTAGCTTAGAATAAATAGTAGAATAATTAAGCTAAGTTTAGGAGTGATACTGAGTTTGGCTAGTATTGGCCACTCAGTATCAGAACTCAGTATTGGAAATCCAATACTGAGTAGAAGGACTGAGTTACAGTCAGTCTTGTAACGGACTAAGATCAAATCCCTTGATCTTAGCCATCTTCCTAGTTTAGTCCTTCGGTTACTCCTTTGCCCACAATGTAAGATCTCTATATCATTATAAATAGAGATCATCTTGCAAAGGAGAACTCACCAATTCACGTACTTACTTGCATATCATTGTAATTGATCAGTGGTCTTGTTATTCCGCAACAAGCCACACTTAGTGGAATTACACATTTGACTCTAATATTGTGTTTATCACTTTAATTGTCTTAAGTATAATTATAACATCAATTATCTAAGTAATCCAGGGTTGTTGTGACCTAACAATAACGGCAGTCCATCCATTCGAACCCAAACTACCTTGTCATCTACTACAAATTTTTCATCCAAACTTCAGAGTTGTGTAAAAAAGAATTACATGTCATCATGCAACCTAAATTTCTCACATGCCTCCTTAGTTTCTCAACACTAACTGATCAGCACTAACGGGATCAGCACTAATTGGGTCGTTACAACAGCCTTCTTGAATTTCTTTTCCTTCTCGTTTACTACCCGAGTTCGACCCGTTTCGTCCATAACTTTCTCATACGATGTCCAAATGACACGAAACCAATTCCTACGTTCTTTAAACGATTTATCCTTATTTATCATATTTTTTCCATAATTTATTTTTAACACAAAAATTCGGGTCGTTACACCAGTGATGCATTGCACAACCCCCCCCCCCCAGTTACTCAAGTATTTCTTAAAAAATACTTGTTTCATTTTCACAGAGACTAGTTCATATGCTATCGACATCTCACTTGGAGATTGTTGATATTGAACAAGAGGACAAGTCTCTCCAGTCCTCGCCTTCGTTTGTCCACTAATTGAGTCTAGAATCGATATAAACACTTTTAGGACACAGGCAAAATACCAAGCTTATCTTTGTGATATAGCCGGAACATTCATAGTGATATCTCATATGTTGAAATTTCACAATGATTGAATGGAAATCCTACCAGTGCTAACATCAAAGCCAACACTGAACGTAGGTCACACAATTTGTGTAACTGTTGTGTTAACGGGTAATCTATGTGATCCCGGTTTACCCTGTTCGATTGACATGTACATTAATGATGACTGTACTCCAACGTATTCAACAACAGTCGGGATATCAGATGCTAAACACGAGACTATTCTTTTATGTCATCAACAACGGTCATTGAGATTAAACGATAAAAGATTTGATCGTATTTCGTCATAATCAACAACGATCTGGGTTTATCTGATAAAATGTGTTACATATTGTTTCACTCAAAATATGAATATATCATTATTCAACACATTTTTATCATTGAGCTTCGAAGATTCTTCCTAATTCTGCCTCGTAGAGCTTCATATTTTACATGATGATTCAGATAAATCTTGTTCATCATGAGGGGGAGAAAATATTACAGAAGTTCTTAGTATAAAGAAAAATGCTTATAACATTTAGGAGATAGAATATATTAGCTCAGTTTACTCTGCATTAAAAAGATATATACATCGTTAAGGGGGAGTAAACAAGAAACCAAAGATCCGTTAAGAAAATAATTGTCTGTTTGAGGGGGAGCGTATACTTTATCAACATTTTACCCTAACAACAATTATCAAAGAAAAGACTACCGCTACAAACAACTCTATCTATGGGTCTACATTACGTCGATTTACATTTTTGAAGAAAAAGAAACAGACACATTCATAGAAAATTCTTTCACAAATTTTCAAACCATTTTAACCTAAAACATTCATTTCAATCCGAAATCTTTATCGTATAAATCATTCTTTCCAAATTCCATAACAACCACATACATACGAAAGCTTAACTGTTCAAATCTTTTGTTCCATACAAAATACAAATTATCCACATTCATCCAAATCCTAAAGTGTACATATCATTTTTTCCTATATACAAACATCCACACACACACATCCAAAACTTACTTTAACTTTCAAATCATTCTTTTCAAAATCCAAAACATCATCATCCTATCCTCACTAAAATTCTCTACCACAAGATTCAAAAACAACCTCTCCGTTATCTGAAATCCCAGCAGCCAAATCCTTACATAACTGATATTCCATTTCCAGAATTTTCAAAACTTTAGTATATCAGTTTTTAGGTCTTCCTTACTCAAACAGATTCAACGAAAATATATTTTCTTTAAGTATCTGAAACTTCAAATTTCTGCTACGATACTCTCCAGAATCTCAGAAATCATTTACATATCAAAGGAATATTAAATGTTGAAGAAATATAATTAAACATACTGACACACATCTGAGAGTTACTGAGGTTCACAACAGGCTAATAAATGAAATTGAAGAAGGTAGACTGGGATAAGGCGTTAAAGATCAAAAAGGGGGAGATTGTTAGGACCATTTCATTTACTAGTTTTGACCTTTAACTTGTAATTATGATTAGTTAACTAGTAATCTTGTCTTTAGACATAGGAGGTATAAATACCATTGTGATGACTTGGTTTGTAAGCTTTCCATCATTTTACTTAAAACATACTTTTGAAAGCTACATATTTCCCTCCATTCTCTCTCAAGAACACACACACACTACACACACTTAATTCTTCAAAGTTCATCAAATCACCATGAATTAGCTTAATTTCGATCTCATTTGATCTCTCAATTGGTATCAGAGCGAAAACTCTCAAAGAGTAGATCCAATTTCGTGATGAAATGAGCTAGATCTGAGATTATTGAAGAAAACTTTCGTTCGTCCTCTGTGATTTTAATTTGCAAAATTTTCTGTTTGAATTGAAGATCTGATTGAAGATTAATGTTTCTCCATCGACTCTAATAGAAATAGAATCAAATTTCGATCAATTCCATCAACAATTGATCATGATTCAGTGATTTTTGTGCAAAAGTTGAAAAACTCAAAAAGTGTCTGAAAATCAAAGAATTCGAGCTGTAGTGTTATGGATTGAAGAATATTATCGGATCAGATCGTGCGAAAATCAAATTCGAGCAGATAGGGATTGGAATCATTGAAATTGGTCAAGAACTGAGCAAGATTGGATCAAAAGAGTGAAGTTTTGAATACTGTCATGCTTAACTTTTATTTTTAAATTTAAATCATCATATTTGACTTATCCTTTTTTAAATCTCGGCCTTTAACATTTTTAACATCTAGGTTTTGAATACTTATATTTTAACCCCCTTTATTTTAACATGCTAGATTTTGGCCAAAAATTATAATGTGTACGAATATTAGTAATTTCAACTTATTTTAACACCTCAAATTATTTATTTTTTTGAACAACAAAAAAAAGAAGCAACGTGTCGAGGTTCGGCATTGCCATCACCCGCCCGAGGATCACCAAATTAAAATAAAAACTTGAGTCTAGCAAAAAGCTAGACTAAAAAACAAACATTACACCTCAAATTATTTATAATATTCAAATTATTATGAATACAAATTTATGATTGTACGAATATCGACATTATTTTGAGTATCATACGAAAATCCCCCGCGGAAACACGCGGGTAAACACCTACTAGTTTACATAATACTTCAACTTGCAAGTCAAGTCAAACATCTTTACATGAAAGTAGTATTCACTGGTGATCTTGAAGCCCTTCTTCTCCCTTAAAAATCACCCGAAACATTATTGAATATCCATGATGCAATGTTTGCTGATTTATGTATTTTAAAAATGTAAATTGAAGCAATACAATTACTTGATTATAGAATGGCGAAGATAAGAATGAAAAATGAGGATGGCGTGAATAAAAGATCAAAACTCATATTTATACCAACTTGATAAGTGAAATAGTCAAAACTCAAATTTATAATAAAATTGTTCAATTGCATAATGTGTTAAGTGAAAAATAACAAACAAAGTTGACTAAAAAACATTACGTTAATAGAGTCTAATGGTGCTCCTACTACTTGATATATCGATTTGGTGACACCAAAGTCTCCATATATTTTCCATTTGTAGGGAAATACATGCGATTTGAGGCATACGAACTCACCTTAGTACAACCATGTTTATCTAATATGTGTAGCGTATCTCTAGACATATAACGCATGAACACGCTTCCATTTCTCATCAAATGCAGTGGCTGGAGAAAAACAGGTATTAGGTGTATTGCAGACGAATTTGATATCAAGTCTTCGATTTCCAAACATGGTATCCAGTAATAACTCGACACTTTCTTCCAATCTCCATTTTCGTTCATCCTCCATGACTCGATACTCCATTCTTTAGAATCGGTTTCCAAATCCCTAACCATCAAACATAAGTTAATGTAGCCTCTTTCACCTGTGAAGCTCAAACATTTTAACCACTTATTTTCAAAAGATGGAGTTGTTATGAAGGTGAATTTTCCCGTCTTTATGTCAAATCTTATAATTGGATATGAGAACTTTTTAAACCATTGTGTCATACGGTCTTGTAAGAAATAGAGATTTTCATTTGACCAAGAACTAATTGGCCTCCAAGAATAAAGTGACCCCCGACAACTTTCGTTTGACTTTGAATTGATTACTCTTCTCCATGAGTCGTTTTTCAACGAGTATATGTTATATTCATCATTGATTACATGAAGAAGGATGTAATCGTCATCGAAGGAGTTGTAATAAAACGCGAATGGATACCCGCGATTGAGGTAGCAATTTTTGTTGGAACTAGCTTTCGGCAAAATTTTATAGTCGCCCGTTAAAGGATTCCATAAAATTAAATCAGAGTATTCACCAGCATTACTGGTTGTGAGGATTCCTACACATACCAGTCCATTACAAGATGCTATAACTGAAAACCTGTTTTCAGGACTGATTTCGAATGGCAAAGGGCGGAATATGGCGGTTAAACCGTCATAGGGTGCTTCACAGTCAATGGTGCTGAAGGTGAATGGTTTTTCTCTTGATGTCACGAGATATTTAAGGTGGTTTTGATGGTGGTCGTTCCTCACATTGTGGAGATGAATGTTGGCAAACACCGTTGACTTTATCAATGAGTTCCATTGATTTGAAACCCTCGTAAAACGGACTAGATGTTTGGCCGGCAACTTTGATAATATCTGGAACATTAATACGTCTAATGGAAGCTCCACCGTCGTGGTTTTACGACGACGGTAGGTTTCCACCATGTTTTCTATATTCTTTCTCATCAAACCAACTTGGTATGGAATTTATTTATATGCTTATTTGATGATTATAATTTTGGAAGGAAAATATTAACTTTTCAATGAGTCTGACCGATCGAAAGAAAACCGAGATTTGGTTGCTATTAACAGAATCTTTAATATATTATTATTCTAATCTTAAGACTGCGAAGATAAACACAAAATATATATATATCTTTAATATATGTAGTTACTAAGTTATGTGCCGTGAGAAAATACGGATTATGAATAATTTTACTGTACGTAATTTTCATAGAATACAAAAATTTATCATTAATTGCATGATTTTATATTAACGCACACATAATATCTATAAATTATATAAAGATGAGAAAATTTAAGATTAATTACATAATAGTAAATAGATTAACATAGAATAAAAAATAAAAATTATATCATATAAAATAATATATTTTTTTTTGAAACAACTTACATTAAAAAGAACTAGCTAAGAGCTAGAAAAAACAAAGTATCTAATATTTACATGGTAAAATAAGTCATTCGGCCAAACTAACTTTATACTTTACTCTACGATTACAAACCCAAAGATACGCGACTTCTTTTATGGCATCGACGAGCATGTTTCTTCTAGAGTCACCATTGTTGAACGTAATTGCATTTCTATGCCGCCACATAATCCAAATGACCGTAAACACCACCGCCTCAATAATCAACTTCCATCTAGTACTTATAGAACTAGATCCAAATTATTCAATAATTCATCCAAGTCTTCCACATTTGTGTCGACCACTTGTAACCAATTTCCAATTGCACACCATAGGGCTTTAGTGACATCACAACTCCAAAAATGTGATTGGTATCTTCGACACCATCCCCACACATCACGCGTTTTAAATCATCAAACGGGATTCCTCTTAAGGACAAATTCACTTTACAAGGAACCTGATTTAAATTTATCTTCCAAAAGAGAATGTTTACTTTCCGAGGGACTAACGGGTTCCATCTTGTACACACTACGGAAGACGGCAATAAAAGATTATCAACCCATCTTCTAGTACTCTTCACTTCATAAACCCCATCATCTGCAACATCCCAAACCCAAACATCCGGTTCATTAGAGATTGTTACTTCATCCAATAAGATAGTTAGCTCCCCGATTTGAGCTTCTTCTCTTTCACCCCTTATTTCTCTACGCCACTCCCACCGAACCGACCCATCCATAAGCCTATCCGCCACCGTGCAATCCTTGTTATATTTATAAACTAACATATTAATAACACTACATAAATCATTTATTTATTTATTTTCTATAAACACAATTTTATAAAATAAAAAATAATTCATTTACTATATAAATAAAAAAAGACTCATATAATAAAACAAAACAAAAAATGAACCATACAAAATAACTATTGATCATCTGTACGTGTATGAAATAGTACATTTCCCTATAGAAAATGTTATTGAGTATTTTATTTTTTGTACGGCACCTAATTTACTTTTTTGTCTACAATGGGATTTGAACCCATAACCAATAGGTAATGGGTAATATCTTACATCAATCTTCAATACCACTGAGTACAAGGACTTGGGGTATGTTGTAACATTACCATAGTTCTAAAAAGCTCGTCTTAGCTTCGCCATGTCTCGCAACGGCTTAAGGCTTGACCATGCCGCCACGCTCAAAGGCTTGGACGTAAGGCTTGGTGTATGTTTAAGGTCCACTTTAGTTCACTTTTACCCGTAATTAGCTGTGTTTTTAAGCGTATTAAAGGTATTGAGTCATATAAGCTAAATATGTACAGGTACTTAGTTACAAGAGTAGTTGAATATGTCGAAAATGAAAGAAAAAAATTGATTAATTATATTATAAATATAAAGTTATGTGTATAAAATATTAAATTATATACAAAAATTGCCGCCTTAAGACACGCCTTGAAAACGTCATGTCTCGCTATGTCTCGAGGCTTAACAGCGCCGCCACGCCACGCCCTACGTCTTTTAGAACCTTGATTACATTACCAACACATTTGGGCGCCTTTTAATGTAATCTAACGATATAATTTTTACCTTAGTTTTTTTATCTCATTTAACTTGTTAAAAGTAATAATATACGGAGTATTATCTATATCAGAGGTGAGTTCATGCGAGAATACCTCTTTTTGTTAGAAAGTTTACTGATTTCGAGTTACTTGGATCACTATAAAGTCGTGTTTTCACTATCAGATCAAAATATTTCGAGGGTACTCTCGAAACCTCTAATCGGATGAAATCACAGTGTGATCAAGACAAGAGAATATTTGTTTGATTCGAAAAACGTACGAGGAATATGACCAAAATTAAGGTTAAGTTTATCATGCATAAACCTCCCAAAACTGCTAAAATACAGTTTTGAAACTGCTCAACTATTCAAACAGCCTAAAAGCGGGCAGGATTCGGGTCAAAAATATATGATTACGAGTAAGTCGAAACTTTAATGTTTAGTTTTGACATGTATGTTATAATTTGTTTCAATGAAATTAGCTTTGTATTTGCCCCCTTTTTTATCATGTTTATTTATTGGATTATTATTTTTTATTTTGCTCTCTTTGGTTGGGGTTGGGGTGATCAGTGATGGTCATGCGGTAGCTTCCTTATCCCCTTCCTTTTACCGTTAAAAAAAATTATTAGAAATTTTGTTATAATATACTAGATGCACGTTAAATACAAGACGTCACGTTTTTGTTACCTTTTTGAAAAAGTTTTTGCAAAATTAGCAACCATTTTACTAAGATAATTAATTTTTGCACCACAGTTTTTAATGTCTACACCACAGGATACAAGTTTTACGGTTAACTGTACAATCACCTAAAACAATAATTGTAGCGTATTTATTAAAAATTGTAGTGCATTTATCTCCACTTTTTACTAATGGCGTTGCGAAATCCATATAAACGGGTATTTCGGTAATACTAATGGCCATTTCACAAAGATTTAGAAGATACTAAAAATTCGACAAGAGTTAAAACATTTAACAATGTTCTTCCACGTACGAATTTTATATTTACATGGTTTTTACCATTTTTGTGACATTTTAGGTTTTTGTTTTGCTCGTTATATCACCGACAATGCCATTGAAGACGATGGAAGGAGATTAGCGTATCCTCGAATAATATATATACGTGAGTGTGAACAATATTCCTTGCACATAAATTAAAGTAGAGAATTCGATATAGATATTTACAGCCAGACAATAATAGAAAATATTTTTTTTTTGCAAACTGCTTTTGAATTAAACTTAAAAAACTAGCAAGAAGCTAGAAAAAAAAACAATTCAGTCAATAATTACATGGTAAAATAAGCCACTCCGACCAAGAAACTCTAAACTTGCTATTTCTATTACAAACCCAATTAAAAGAGACTTCCTTTATCGCATCGATCAACATGCATTTCCGCTGATCCCCATTGTTGAATGTGACCGCATTTCTGAACCGCCAAAGAATCCATATCACGGTAAAACACACCGCTTCTACAATATTCTTAGAATGATTGCTTAAATTGCTCGAATACACCGATTCCATTAAAGAATCCAAATCTTCCATGTCAACGTGTATCACTTGTAAGTTGTAACCAATTGCCAATAGCCCGCCACACACTTTTTTGCGACATGGCAACTCCAAAAAATGTGATCCACATCCTCCATCTCAAAATCACACGAATTGCAACTCATATTATCAATATTAATTCCTCTCAAAGCAAGATTATACTTTGAAGGAATTCGATTAAGCATAACTTTCCAAACCAAGATATTCACCTTTCTAGGTACAAGAGAGTTCCACCGCGTCTCAACCAACAAAGATGGAAACAACCTATCATCAAGCCATCTTCTTGTGGACATAACTTCATACTCACCACTATTTCCAATATCCCACCACCACTTGATCGAACCGGCCATAAGATTAAAACCTTGAACTAGGTGTCTTATCTCTTCTACTTGTGCGACTTCCATTCCACCTCGTATGGGCCGACACCAATTCCAAACCATCGCACCACCCTGAATTCTATCTGCCACCGAACAAAATTCATTACATTCCAACCTAAACAATCTAGGGTATTTATAACACAAACCCACCGAGTCTACCCATGGTTCCTTCCAAAAGTTTGTATTTTCCCCATTCCCCACCGATTTTTTCAAATGTGAATACAAATCTATCCCACACCCATTAAGTTTATGAATCATAGTTAAAATACCCGCCCATGGGCCGGTCCCTACAACCCGACGATTACCGCCACCCAAGCTACCGTCCCCACCATAGATCTTTGATATCACTTATGCCCATAACATATCTTTTTCCAACACAAACCTCCAAACCCATTTCAACACTAGGACGATATTAAATGCATTCAAACTTCCAATATTGAGACCTCCATTTTCATGAGGACAAAACCGAAACCCAATTTACCCAATGAATCTTCCGTTGAGATTCGGTCCCGCCCCAAAAAAGAGAGGCTCTCAATTTCTCCAAACTATTTCCCACACACTTTGGCATTACAAACATTGACAAATAATAAATACCCAATCCACCCAACACCGATTTTAATAACATAGATCTTCCACCTACCGATAAGGTCTTCACTTTCCAACCCGACAACTTACTTTTGAACCGGTCAATTAATATGTCCCAATTCTTCTTTCTAGACATAAGTGCACCCATCGGAAGACCTAAATAAACAAACGGGATATTACCTTTGCACACACCAAGTCTCTCTGCCGTATTATTAATATCAACATCCGCGACACCAATACCATACAAGTTTGACTTATGCAAATTAATCTTTAGACCCGAAGCCATATGAAAATAGTGGAGAATAATAAGAAGATTATGCATATTATTACCCGACCATTCCCCCAAAAATATAACATATTATTACCCGACCATTCCCCCAAAAATATAGCATCATCAGCATATAGCAAATGAGATATCTCCACCGAGTCTTCTTTAACCTTCAACCCCTTAAAAATCTGATGCTCGGATGCTTCTTCCATGGCAACATGTAGACCCTCCATAACAATAATAAATAAAAAGGGCTATAGCGGGTCTCCTTGTCTAAGACCTCTTTCTAAGTTGAATTCTTTCGATGCATTTCCATTCAAAAGAACCGATGCTTTAGAAGACTTTAAAGTCGCCATAATCCATCTACACCACACCTCCGGGAATTTAATAAATTCCATCATTCGATCAAGAAACTCTCAACTAATCGAATCATATGCTTTCTCAAAATCAATTTTTAAAAGCATAGCACGTTTTTTCCTCTTTTTATACCATGCTAGAATCTCATTTATAATCATCGGCCCATCCAAAATTTGGCGCCCTTTAATGAACGCAGACTGCTCCATACTAACAATCGTATCCGCCACCGACGCTAGCCTCAGAGCTAACACTTTAGCAATAATTTTATATTGCACTCCTATCAGACTAATAGGCCGAATGTCAGTAACAGATAACGGGTTTATCACCTTCAGAATCAACATAATAAAAGACGAGTTGCACCCTGGCGGAATCACTGCAGTCTCGAAAAACTCATGAACAAACGATAAAACATCTTCTTTAATAATATCCCAATACTTTTTCACAAAAGAGAACGTAAAACCGTCAGGCCCGGGAGCTTTATCATTTCCACAGCTCCAAACCGCTATCTTTAGCTCATCCATAGTAATCGATCTAGACAGCATCGCAGCGTTACCATCCGAGAGACATTCAAACTTGTCACTACTCTCACAATCTTAATGACCTGCACCTTTTTAAACTTATTAGAATAATAATTAAAAAAAATTCTTTTACCGCCACCGCCGAAGTGATCGAGCTGCATTCATGTTTAACGCCTCTAAGAACCGAATGTCTCCTTTTGCTATTAATAATACCATGAAAATATTTAGAGTTTTCATCGCCTTCAATGCACCATATAATTTTAGCTTTTTGTGCAAGGTCTCTCCACTCTTTAGCATCCAATTTATACAATTCTTGCTTCGCAATCTGCCTAGCAAGTAACTCTTCATCCGAAGCCGTATTGTCTTCCACTTTGGCCTCCACCCGAGCAACCTGCCTAAGTAAAAGTTTCCGCTTCTCGACTTGATCAACTTTCTTTGCCTTCCACCAAGATTTGCAATTTTCTTTTAACAATTTCAACTTATCTTTGAACCAAACACAATGGTTCATACTCACGTTATCAACCTGCGTACCCCACGATCGAACCACCAAATCATTAAACGTGTCTTCCTTCATCCAGGAATTAAAAAATCAAAACGCCTGCGGACCATAATCAATTGCTTCCTGCGTTAATACAATCGGACAATGATCCGAAATGATATCAATCATGACATTAGCACTTAAATCTGAGCACACCTCATACACCCCTTCCGTAACAAAAAAACGGTCCAATTTACTCATTTTTCTTCCATCCCTACTTAAACGAGTAAAAGCAGACCCTCCCATCGGCACCTCCTCCATACTCACCTCATCAATAAACCCATTAAAGTCTTCAATTTCCCTATCATTAATTACACAACCACACCTTTCCGCTTCATCACGGACCGCATTAAAGTCTCCAAACAAAATAAAATTGCCTTCATTTACTTGCATATACTCCGAAATAAGCTCCCACAACCTTCGTTTATCAACAATACTTTGGGGCGCACGCATACACATTCCCCATGATACATTACATCTTACTCATCTTCCATTCCCCATGCACAAATAACACATTTTGAAAACTAACGACCCGAGAACTAACGAACATGGAGGGATCCCAAATTGAAAGAATCCTCCCCCCCCCCCCCCCCCCGACAACCCAACCGCGTTACTTAAAGCAAATTCAAAAGACAAATCACCCCAACACTGACGCAACATAAAAAGGTCAATCTTCGAAATTCCCGTCTCTTGAATCCCGATAAAAGACACCTTATACTTATTACAAATCACCCCAATCCGTTTTCTTTTTACCACATCTCCAATTCCACAGGTATTTAATGACATAATATTCATTAAAAACATTTATCATCTCCCATTCTATTAATAATTCTTTCAAGAGACACTTTACACCCTTCCATATCTTGACCTAAAGCATGACCAATTTCAATATACTTATTCAAATCATCCACAAGAAACACCGACTGTGACCTTGCTTTTTCAGCTTCATTACACACTGAATTTTGAGTATATGAGCACTTCTCTACACATACTTCGGGTTCCACATTTTTAATCACATGCTCAAACCCCGGTTGTTTAGACAACGAGTTCTCCCCAGTTGTATTATCAGCCACGTTATCCGAACATAAAGGCCCATTATCAACTGGTTTAGACCCGCCATGTTCCCCATTCACCGACCTATCCCCCTCCGGCATAGACGCATACTCCATCCATCCTTCCACGTGATTATCATCATTCTTTTCTATCACTTGATCATCAACAACCACATTATCTTCGCTGGGAGACCCTAATGAGCCGTCATTAGATACAGACACATCCTCATCTGGTTTACTCGCTACATCGGGACACTTCATAATCGGGTTCCACAAAGCAATCTCATATATCCAAACCGGATAAATAACATTGTTTATCATGACATCACATTCTTCATTCACCTTACCTCTAATGGTTGTTTTAATACAGAACTTCCCCGTACCACCCTCCCCCTGATCATCATCAATAAACATTAATTCACCCCAACCTTGAATTAATTTTTTGATAGCATTAACCGTACCAGATACTGATCCAAGATCAGATCTTTGCTATAGGTGTAGAAAGCCTGGACACATTGTTGCTAATTGCCATACTAAGTCAACTGAAACTGATCAGAATGACAAGATTGCATACCGAGCTAAAAGGTATAGAGACAAGTATGTCAAGCTAAAGAACTGGAGCAAGGGCAAGAATGCAGCAGGGAATGGAGCACCTCATCAAGCACTTTACTCTGAAGCTTGGATGGATGAGGATATTAGTGACGATGAGGAGGAATTTGAGAACAAAGCCTTTATGGCTTTCACTGAAGAAGATTTGAAAAGCTCCTTTGAAAGGGACATCAAAGAAGCTGAGAGGATGAGTGTTCATACTGATTGGGATTCCACTCAGTTGTACAAGGTGAGTTCCTTTCAAACTTATTCAGTGAATGAAAAAGAAAAGATTTTTGAGTATATGATTGTTGATCTTAAAACTTTAGTACAGAAAGAAAAAGCTTTAAAATTAACAATTCTTGAACTTGAAAGGGTAAATAATGAACACTTAGATAAATTAGCAAAATTTAAAGATTTAGAACTAGATTTTTTTAACTTACAAGACATTAACCAAAGATTAGCTGATAAAGCTCATTTACACAAACTAGAAAAAGAAAAATTTGAAAAACAGTGTAAATCTTGGGTAAATGCATCTATTAAATTAAACAAATGTCTAAATCAACAATTTCCAGAAAATGTGAGGGCTGCACTTGGTGTTGATCCTCAGTTAAAAAATAGAAATAATTTTGCTGATTTATTTGAAGAATTTTCTGATATGAACCCTATTCAGTTTGTAAAAGCAAAAATTTATAGTGAAATTGGATGCCAAACTGAGTCAGATGATGAGGATAAAATCATTTTTGAAAAACCAATGGGTCCTTCCATCTGTTCTAAGTGCTATACTGAACTACAAGAGATCAGTATTAAATCTTCTGATAAAGAAATTTCTGATACTGACCTCCAAATTGTACAGTATGATACTTCTGCTGTTCCTCCATTTGAAGTTTTATTTAACACAACCACTTTTGAGATATATAATGAACATAAAACTACTTCTACTCAAAATGTTTGATCTAATACTGAGTCTGGAGGAACAGAAAAGTCAAATACTCCATAATCCAAAGAACCTATTCAAGTTGTCATTCTAAAACATGATAACAAGAAAACAACTTCAGCAGGATCTTCAAGTGGCAAACATAAGAAATCTAATGTTAAAAAGACTTCTTTGCCAAATAAAAATAAGACTCCAGAACCATCTCCGTCTAAACCAGTCAAACATAACATTAAATCTCCATTAAAAAATGACAAAAATAACATTTTAAAATCTATTGGTGATCAGATCATAATTTTAAGTCAAAAGTTTGCAAAACTCACTCATACTGATCAACCAAAAGTCAAACAATTTTCTAAAGTTCCTTATGAAAATATGTTTAGAAACAGACCTAGAAAATGTTATAGATGTCATCATACTGGACATAAAGGAGATGAATGCTGGACTGATCTCTCAAGTCCTAGGTACTCAGTACCAAAGAAAAGGAGAGAAACCAAGTCAGTATCACCAAAGAAAACCTCAAAGGTTTCTCCGAAAGTGATACTGACCTCTCCAACAAAAGAGATCAAGTCAACCCCCGTTTCTCCTACCAAAGGTCCCATTCAAAAATGGGTTCCTAAAAGGAACTAACTCTTATTTTGTGTCTTGTGCAGGGTGACAGAAAATGGTACTTAGATAGTGGCTGCTCAAGACACATGACTGGCAGTATGGAATATATTCTCAACTATACTCCAGAGAAGGGTCCTTCTGTCAAGTTTGGAGATGATTCCATAGGAAAAACAAGAGGGTATGGAGTAATCAAGGCAGGCAACATAACTTTTAAAAGAGTTGCCTATGTAGAGGGTCTAAAACACAATCTGCTCAGTATCAGTCAGATGTGTGATGATGACAATGAAGCTCGATTCAGAAAGGTTGCAGGAATCATCTACAATGATAAAGGGCAACCTGTACTCATTGCTAGAAGAGAAAAAAGGATGTATATGTGGTCAACCTATCTGAAATAGACCCTACTATTCGAGTTTGCCTGCTTTCTAAAGTCAAGCCAGAATTGCACTGGTTATGGCACAAGAAGCTCTCTCACATAAATTTCAGAAATATAAATGAGCTCAGTATGAAGAAACTGGTGAGAGAGCTGCCCACTATTACTTATTCAAAAGATAAGTTATGCTCAGCGTGTGAAATGGGCAAGCAGAAGAAGAGTTCATTCAAGTCAAAAGTTAATCATTCCATTAATGAACCTCTTACAATGATACATATGGATCTTTTTGGCCCCATCAACACACCATCGTTGGCCAAAAAGATCTATACCTTAGTCTTGGTTGATGAATACTCAAGGTATACTTGGGTCATCTTCCTCAAGACTAAATCAGATGCCTCATCAGAAATCATTGCCTTTATAAAAAGAGAAGAACTTCAAAAAGGCCACAAGGTCAAACAACTTAGAAGTGACCATGGTACTGAGTTTAAGAACTCAGTATTAGCTGATTTATGTGAAGAAAAAGGAATCGTTCAAAACTTCTCTGCAGCCTACACACCACAACAAAATGGTGTTGTAGAAAGAAAGAATAGAACCTTAACTGAAGCTGCAAGAACTTTGTTATGCCATGCTGGACTGGCACTGAGCTTCTGGGTGGAAGCAGTCAATTGTGCAAATTTTACTCAGAACAGAGCTACAATAGTCCAGAGACATCTAAAGACTCCCTATGAGTTATACAATGGCAAGATTCCTAATGTGGAATACTTCCACATCTTTGGGAGTAAATGTTTTGTACTCAATACTAAACAAAATCTCAACAAATTTGCTCCCAAAGCAAATGAAGGTGTGTTCATGGGCTACTCTCCACACTCTAAAGCCTTCAGAGTGTATGTCATCTCAACCAAGGTGATTGTAGAATTCATTCATGTTACATTTAATGAAGATCATAATGAGCATTCTACCTCAGCAAATGAAGACATTAGTGGCATAGACATCCTATGCAACCCAGAGAACTCAACTGCTAAACAGCCCAAGCATCATCCATACTATTCTGCTCCTAGTATGAATGATACTGATTAAGAAAGAACTCAGTCTCACTCAAATGCAGCAAATACTGAGGTTCCCATCAATGAGAACCATAATACTGAGTTCCCAATTATTGATCTGAACAACTCCACCTATGAAGAAGGTGAATCTTCCAGTACTGCTCAAGAATCCACTTCAAATCTGCAAAATCAAGATGAACAGCAGCCTGAACTGTCTAATACTGACCAAAATTCAGATCAGTATCAGACCGACAACTCATCAGTACAACTAGATAATGTTGACCTTGTTTCAGATGCTACCTTGGGAAACAATTTAAGGGAACATAGAGATCATCCACATTCTAACATTATTGGTCCTATTGAACAAGGTGTCCAAACAAGAAGAAAATTAGAGTTTCAACCCCAAGCAACTGCAAACTTTTGTTTCTTTTCAAGCTTCTTATCTACCATGGAACCAAAGAAAGCTGATGAATCTTTATTAGACAAAGACTGGGTAGAAGCTATGCAAGAAGAGCTTACAGAGTTTGAAAGAAACAAAGTATGGAACTTAGTACCACCTCCTGCTGGAAAAACTATTATTGGTACTAAGTGGGTGTTCAGAAACAAGATGGACAAGGATGGTGTTGTCATAAGAAACAAAGCTAGACTGGTTGCTCAGGGTTACAGGCAAGAAGAAGGCATTGACTATGATGAAACTTTTGCACCAGTTGCAAGAATTGAAGCTATTAGGCTGTATCTTACATATGCAGCTTTCAAGAACTTCAAAGTTTATCAGATGGATGTCAAGAGTGCCTTTCTTAATGGAAAACTACAAGAGGAATTTTATGTTAAACAACCACCAGGTTTTGTTGATCCTAAATTTCCTAATTATGTTTTCAAGCTTGATAAAGCTTTATATGGGCTCAAACAAGCTCCAAGAGCCTGGTATGATACCCTGTCTAAGTACTTAATTGAAAATAAATTTATAAGAGGTAAAATTGATAAAACATTATTTTCAAAAAGGAAAGGTTTTGACATCTTACTTATTCAAATATATGTAGATGACATTATTTTTTGCTCCACTGACAAGTCCATGTGTGACTGGTTTGCTAACAGGCCTGATATCATGTTTGCAACATACCGAGGTATGATTGGTTCTTTACTTTACTTAACAGCTAGCAGGCCTGATATCATGTTTGCAATATGTTTGTGTGCTCGGTATCAGGCTGATCCTAAAGAATCACATATCAAAGCTGTTAAGCGTATCTTCAGATATCTTTCAGGTACTCCTAACATGGGTCTTTGGTATCCCAAAGACTCAAACTTTGACCTTGAAGGGTATACAGATGCAGATTTTGCAGGTTGTAGATTGGACAGGAAAAGTACAAGTGGAGGATGTCAATTCCTTGGTGGTAGATTAGTTGGTTGGTCATCCAAGAAGCAAAACTCAGTAGCAACTTCCACTGCAGAATCCGAATATGTTGCTGCAGGAAGTTGTTGTGCTCAACTCTTATGGATGTAGTATCAACTTATGGATTATTGGTTCAACTTTCAGAAGACACCCATTCATTGTGATAACAAGAGTGCTATTGCTATCACTGAGAACCCAGTCCATCATTCTAGAACAAAGCACATTGATATCAGACACCACTTTATTCGAGATAATGTGGAAAGGGTAAGGTTGAGGTAGATTTCGTTCCTATAGATGACCAATTGGCGGATGTGTTTACTAAACCTCTCTCTGAGGAAAGGTGTATGTACCTACTAGGACAATTGGGTATGCTGAATCCTTAAATTTCCCTCAAATTTTCTGATACTGACTTCTCAGTATTGCTTTCAATACTGACCTACTCAGTATAACTTTTGCACCAGTTGCAAGAATTGAAGCTATTAGGCTGTATCTTACATATGCAGCTTTCAAGAACTTCAAAGTTTATCAGATGGATGTCAAGAGTGCCTTTCTTAATGGAAAACTACAAGAGGAATTTTATGTTAAACAACCACCAGGTTTTGTTGATCCTAAATTTCCTAATTATGTTTTCAAGCTTGATAAAGCTTTATATGGGCTCAAACAAGCTCCAAGAGCCTGGTATGATACCCTGTCTGAGTACTTAATTGAAAATAAATTTATAAGAGGTAATATTGATAAAACATTATTTTCAAAAAGGAAAGGTTCTGACATCTTACTTATTCAAATATATGTAGATGACATTATTTTTGGCTCCACTGACAAGTCCATGTGTGACTGGTTTGCTAAGATAATGTCATCTCAGTATCAGATGAGTATGATGGGAGAACTGACTTACTTTCTTGGTTTACAAGTTGAACAAAAGTCTGATGGCACTTTTATAAATCAAAGTAAGTATGTGCATGACATGCTAAAGAAATATAAATTTGAAAATTTATCTTCCATGCACACTCCTATGGGTACTCAGGATAAAATAAGTAAAGATGAATCTGGTAAATCAGTTTGTCAATCCACATACCGAGGTATGATTGGTTCTTTACTTTACTTAACAGCTAGCAGGCCTGATATCATGTTTGCAACATGTTTGTGTGCTCGGTATCAGGCTGATCCTAAAGAATCACATATCAAAGCTGTTAAGCGTATCTTCAGATATCTTTCAGGTACTCCTAACATGGGTCTTTGGTATCCCAAAGACTCAAACTTTGACCTTGAAGGGTATACAGATGCAGATTTTGCAGGTTGTAGATTGGACAGGAAAAGTACAAGTGGAGGATGTCAATTCCTTGGTGGTAGATTAGTTGATTGGTCATCCAAGAAGCAAAACTCAGTAGCAACTTCCACTGCAGAAGCCGAATATGTTGCTGCAGGAAGTTGTTGTGCTCAACTCTTATGGATGCAGTATCAACTTATGGATTATGGGTTCAACTTTCAGAAGACACCCATTCATTGTGATAACAAGAGTGCTATTGCTATCACTGAGAACCCAGTCCATCATTCTAGAACAAAGCACATTGATATCAGACACCACTTTATTCGAGATAATGTGGAAAGGGTAAGGTTGAGGTAGATTCCGTTCCTACAGATGACCAATTGGCCGATGTGTTTACTAAACCTCTCTCAGAGGAAAGGTGTATGTACCTACTAGGACAATTGGGTATGCTGAATCCTTAAATTTCCCTCAAATTTTCTGATACTGACTTCTCAGTATTGCTTTCAATACTGACCTACTCAGTATAACTCGTCTGATTTATCAAATGTTAATACTTTTTATTTTTTATTAATTTAGGGATTAAATTAAATGTTTTTATAATTTTTAATTTTTTTTTAATTTAATTTTTTTTACTCGGTATTGGAGTCCTGGAGTGATAAAACTGACTTTTAATCTTCATACTCCCCAACGGTAACCTTTCTTAATAGGAAAGTTACCGTTGGAACAGGATAAGGTTGTCATTTCAGCCGTTTTTACTTCCCATTACCTTATTTATCTCTAATTAAGTATAAATAACCGTTTCTTCTTTATTTAAATTTTCTAACAGTTATTTCGTACTTTCTCTCTCAATTCTCTCTGCGATTAACAATTTTACTCTCTCTTTGCAAGCAAATTTCGTAAATCATAATCGCAGATGGCCAATTACAGATTCTTTGCACCGGAGGCTGCACCGGAAACACAATTCCGAAATGATGAACTACCTAGGTTTGCGAGGAACAACATAACTGCCAATTTCAATATTCCTCAAGCGTGGGCATGTGCTGAATTCACTCATATTGTTACCTATTTGAAGCACTATCCACTTACTCAAGCATTGATTCGATCCCCCCAGAGCTATTTATCCAGAAATGCTTTGTGAATTTTGGTACTCTGCAAAGCTTGACTCTCCAGACATGATTACTGGTTGGGTTATTCGAGACCAAAGAAGAGTTTTTGTGTCTACAGCTATAATTAGGGAAACACTGAGGCTTCCTGCTCATGCTCAGTATGAGCCCTTTGTTGATCGAACAGAGGCTCGCTCAGTATTACCATTTATTGGTCGAAGAGGCACAACAGGTATTATCAAGAGGAACGAATTCGGTCCAATGTGGGGAGTATTAATTTCTACAATCATTCGGTGTATGACTCACAAGACTGGAGCTTTCGACCAAATCAATGATTTTGGTATGCAGATTGTCCATGCCATGTACCTTGGTCGGGACATTGATTATGCTAGGCTGATCTTCGAAGAACTAGCCTCTCTGGTTAGGGCTAAAACCTGAGAATTGAATGTTCCTTTCTGCAGATTCCTTTCTCTCATCTTTCAAGATGGCATGCCTACTCACATATATGATGAATTCAACAGTCCAAGAGCAGATCTTCCTCCCCTACATGAGAAAATTTATTTTTACAGACCAAGGGAAGGAGAGCCTGTACTGAGTCACTCTATGTGGGCTATTGTACAGGCACATATCAATGATGAAGCCAATTCTGATACTGAATCAGAAAATGAATATGATGATGATGATAATGATGATGATAGTGGCAATGGAGGCAATGCTGACCAAGATGTTGAAATGCTTGATGTTGAACCTGTCCAAGAACAAGCACTTTCTCCCATTCCTCAACCTGATCAGGATCCTGATGCTCCTCATACTGCATCAGATCCTGATACTGAGTCCACTGAAGTGCAACCTCTTATCATTAGAAGAAGGAGAAGACGAAGCCTCACTCCAGTGATAATGGGTGCATTATCATCAGAGGAGATGCAGCCTACTCATGCTCCATCACTAACTGCATCTCTTCAAGCACAAAGTCTAGTTGCAGCCACCGCTGACCTTCCAGGTACTGAACCAGAACCAACTGCTCAACATATTGAGGAACCTCATGTTCCTCTTGATGTCGAAATTCAGTATGAGCAGCATACACTGGAAGGTGTAGATGATAGAAGAGGAGAGGTTCCTGAAGGTGCTGGTGCCTCAAATCAACATACAGATGATCCAGCACCGACCTCTCATGATGCAAGAAGAGAATCTGACAAAGTCTCAGGTATGAATTTCTAAAAAGCTCTAAAACTTTTATATATATATATATATATATATCTTTCCCAAATAGAGACTATGTATTGGCCAGTACCAACTCAATACTGACCAAAGTCTCAAACGAACTTTCAAATATATCCAATTATGGCCAACATAGTTAGAAGACCAAGAAGACCTGTCCATATTGTGGATAGTGACACTGAACAGATTCCAAAACCGACTCGCCAACAACTTTGTGAAGAACAAGAAAAATTCTTATATGAACAAGAGTTGGGAGTCAAAGAAGAACCAGATACTAACCCAGACACTGATACTCCTGGTCCATCTCATAGAGTTACAAGAAAGGGTCCAGACCATATTCAACATTATTGGAATATGGTTGCTGCTCGAACTCAGTATAAGGAGACAAGGAAGGAGTTCTTGAAGACCAAGGCATTCCCAAATGTAAGGGGGATACACTGGTTAAACCTTGATGTTAATAAGGTGAAAGTGCAGTCCAAAGAAGGAAGAATTGTCATCACCTGCACTGGTTTAATCAGTCCTCCCATGAAGATTTTTCTTCATGATATTCAAACATTCGGTCTTCAAGACTGGGTGAAAATTACAAGACTTATCAAAGAGCTTCCAACAAGATCATCAGCTGCTCAGATAGTCTTAGATGAAATCTGTGCAGTATCTGGAGTATGTTATGAGAAGGGCCTACTCCATGAGGTTGAATATAGGGCACTCAGTGTGATGACTGAAGCATACTCAAACAACAGACCTGAGTGCCTCCATACATACAAATTTCTTCAGAAGTATCCTCTACCTCCTAACCTTGTTTTTCAGGATCAAAAGAGTGTCATATATCCAACTTCTGGATATATGTATACTGACTCAGAGGATAGGGAGTGCTTCATCTCTGAAGCATATCTGCCAAGAGCCCACATCAGTCATCTTGTTGGACTGAAGTGGATGATAACCAAGATGGAGGATTCTTGGTTCAGAAAGAAGATTGTTGTTGTGCTAAACAACAGGCAAGATGAACTGAAGAAAAGAGAAGAAGAGTTCATCCATGTGAAGAAAGAAGTCTTTTAATGAGTCTGAATCAATCAACAGAAGATGAAGAAGAAGACTTTGCAGCCTGTACTTGTTTAATTTTTGAACTCTCTTTGTAATTGTTTTGTTATCATTAGATAGGGGGAGATTGTTAAGGCAAAAAGCCTTACCTTTTGTGAATCTTAGGATAACAAAACAACCTAGACTAGCTTAGAATAAATAGTAGAATAATTAAGCTAAGTTTAGGAGTGATACTGAGTTTGGCTAGTATTGGCCACTCAGTATCAGAACTCAGTATTGGAAATCCAATATTGAGTAGAAGGACTGAGTTACAGTCAGTCTTGTAACGGACTAAGATCAAATCCCTTGATCTTAGCCATCTTCCTAGTTTAGTCCTTCGGTTACTCCTTTGCCCACAATGTAAGATCTCTATATCATTATAAATAGAGATCATCTTGCAAAGGAGAACTCACCAATTCACGTACTTACTTTCATATCATTGTAATTGATCAGTGGTCTTGTTATTCCGCAACAAGCCACACTTAGTGGAATTACACATTTGACTCTAATATTGTGTTTATCACTTTAATTGTCTTAAGTATAATTATAACATCAATTATCTAAGTAATCCAGGGTTGTTGTGACCTAACAATAACGGCAGTCCATCCATTCGAACCCAAACTACCTTGTCATCTACTACAAATTTTTCATCCAAACTTCTGAGTTGTGTAAAAAAGAATTACATGTCATCATGCAACCTAAATTTCTCACATGCCTCCTTAGTTTCAAACTCCATCCAAATCCACGACCCCCCAATATACTCAATACCACATCAAAAAACCCTTCTTTAACACAAACAACCTTGATATTTTCAATCAAACTTAGCTCACGCACCTTGCCAATCAGAATCAGACCTTTATCGTTCACCGGCATAGAATCCTCCATGGCTAGTTTAATAACCTTCCTGCTTTGAACAAATCAGAGAATTTGATACGAGAACTTACATCTCTAGACTGATTCAGATGATCAACAGGACGACCTGCATCAACCCTATTGTTACGATCGCCATTCCCATCCCTTCTATCCGTAGATCGAACCGGTTGTTGCCTTGTTTTACGATCAAATCTAGTTAATGACGCAAACATATGGTAAGAGCCATACCATGCATCATTCAACCTTCCGATTAGGGTTTTCTATGTCCTTCACCCTAATAAACCTCACAAAAGCAAACCTACGTCCGATCTTAGAAAGCTTACGTGGGATAAACACATCAACAACTGTACCATAAATCTGCATCGCCTTCCACATGTCAGGAATGTCCCAATGTTTTGGGAAATTAGTGACGTAGATTGACTGCAATCCCCTTTAAATCTATCTCCTGACTCCGATAAAACGAGTTCTGCGCACCATTATTGAAAGCCCGTCGCCTTTTGATCTCCTCTGTTATCATCTTGAACCAAACCTGCCCTCCCTCCCCGGCAGCGAGCCGGAATTCCGGTCAAAAAAACCCTACGTTCGATCGAACCCTAGAGCGCCGCCGCAGAAATATATTATTATAATATAAAATATTATAGTTTTTTTTTAACTTATGCACTGAAATACAAAATATCAATTATCAATTGAAGTTATAATTACAATTTATATTGAAAATCGTATTTAATATAGTAGTTGTTAAATTTCAACTTCATTTAATGCATTTTTCAGTATGTTATGAAACATTTTATTCAATTAATGTTTCTTATCTCATATTCTTTTGTTAGCAATGAATTAAACACACCTAATATAATACTCCGTATATGTCATCTTTTATTTAACTGAAAGAAATTTGATGGTTTTGTCACTATCATTAAGTGAACCATGATACATAAAAAGAAAACCTATGAGCTGTGATTTACGCATCAAAGGTTGAATAGTGTGTTAAGAAACCTCTAATCCCTAAATGATAAGTTGGGAAATTCAATTCATAAATTCTTGTAAACAACATTTAGGAACTGAATTTTAGATTAATGTAAGTATTTATTGAAGCATTTAAACATTTACAATTTCTATGTGCAAATGCATCAACTTCTATTTGATTTTATAATCCGTTGTGTGATTAAAAAATTGACTTATAATTTTCGTTGTCCAGTGGATTTATTTTTGTATGAAAGGGTATTCAAGTCATAATAGACTTCTTCGTATTGTTAAACCACCTAATCATTATCGTGATTTATTTTAAAATTTCTTTTGAACATATGATAAATGTTTACTCAATGGGCGATCAAACTCTTTGACATTTATAACGTTATTCGTGGCCGTTACTACTCTATTATTAGCACATGATTTCAGTTGTCCAGAGTATGTATTTATATAATATTTATTGAAACTTATAATTTTTTATGTTTGCATGTATTGACATTTGAAAACCTTTTGTTTTGCATGTAGATAACTAAAAATCATCAATGGCTTTTACATTAAATGCTTTTAAAAATCAGAGAATCAAAACTGGCCACTAAAAGTTTCCGTGTAAAGAATTTTCAAATATTTACATAATTGTTAAGAAAGTTGAAACTTATAATATCGCTCACAACCGTGACTATAGTTAAAACTTCAGTTTTTATCACAAAAGCATCATGTCAATTGATACCTTAACTACCACTAAATTAATGCATCTAGATCTGCTAACAATACAAAATTCACTAAATATTTTTAGGTCCTACACGTTATAAAATACACACAAAATACTCATTTTTATTCGAATGACTCCACATTTGCATATCATCTTCCTTCAGTAAACTGAAACATTGGCACTTATGGTGCCATTGGTTTCTCTAAATCGATTTGAAGAGAAGCCAACCCTAAGTTACCGTTGACACCCTCTTAGAATGGCTAGATAATTATTAATATCATTGCACATTTCCGGTAAGGTTAACAATATATTTTTTAGAGTTTATTAAACATTTAAATCAAAAAAACATTTAAATTAACTCAACCATTAATAATGGCCGACTCAAACCAAAAAGAATACAATTACTAAATTAAACGGGCCGAGCTATCATGCATGAATTTTAATTCCCGCATCTTATTAAACAGGAACCTTAATATTTTTTTTAACGGCAAATCCTAATCTACATCTAATTTTTAAATATGTTCACGAGACTTGAACTCTCAACCTCAAGGTTCTGAGGCAAACACCATACCGCTAAACCAAAGACCCAGTGGAAACCTTAATCTAATTTACTGTTTTTCATAGCCTCCGTTAACATATTATTTGCATGCAAAACTTTATGATTAATATTAAAACCTGGTTTTTATTGCATTACTAGACATATCTCTAACTTTTGTAACAGTTATACATATGTGGGGAAATACGCTGATTAAATCAATAAACCCGTGAATTTTTCTCACATACAAGAGCAATTAGCAAAAACCTTACCAATAAATTGTACATAATTATTTTTTAACTAGGGTTCAGTATATCTCTCTTATGATTGAAACATTTTTTCAAAGCCGAAATGTAGTGAGTTCCAACTTAAATCTCGTCACGATTTCTCTTCCGCTAGCTCTTCGATCTAGTTGTTGACATCTCACATTAAATTTAATTTTTTTGGAACAACAATCCATTAGAAAGTAATATGCTAGGAACAGAGATAAAAAAACAACTAAAACGAGAAACATGAGATAAACACCATTCAGAACATCTGTTGGGTCGCTGAAAAGCATCCCCCACTGAAGAGATTTAACGGAGACAAAAAGGCCAATAGTTAGAAGACAATCTGAGGATTAGTTCCTCAGATTGTGGGTAATTGAATCTGATCAGTTCGGATTTCAGTTACCCAGTTACACTATCTGATCACTATCTGAAACAACGATCAGTTCCCCGTGCGGAATCAGATACTGGTTAACAGATCAGATAGTGTAACAGGTTCAGCGCATTGGACAAAACACTGAACCATTGAACAAATACTTCTCTAAGCAAAACTCTTAAGCTGAAGATCATCTGAAGCATGAGTATCCGAAGACTCATGGCCACCAGAAGTATACATAGGCTGGAAGTTTCAGTGTCATAGAAAGACACAAGTAAAGCACAAGTTTGTGCATCGCTGATTATGGGAATATCTTGCAAATCTTCTAGAAGATATCAGCAATCACAAGACGACAGAAAGTACTGTCAGAATTCCGTTAGTTGTGCGCGTCCCATGATATATCCTCTGCACCAACGGAATTCTCACACGTGGAATCGATCGATCATTCCTTTGGCTCTACGTTTCCCAATGATATAAATTGAGGACTTAGACGATCGATTTTTGTGTGCACCCAACAAGGTTACACGCTGCTGAATTTACTCCAGAACTTTATTCCCTCGAGCAGAGTGTAAACCACGAGTTAACTTTAGTTATTTGATTCGAGAATTGAATATGTATAAGGAAAGTGTCTGGTCTTGTGATTGATCATTTGTTGATCATAAACTTGTCTTAGATAATATCTGGTGTTGTCTATCACATGCAAGCAGTTTAGTTAGGATTTGTTTTTTAGCTATTCCGCAAACTGCTTGCATCTTTATTTTATCATTATTGATTAATAAAGAAAAGTTTAAAAAGAGTTGAGTGTCTCCATAAAATTTAAATTGGTCAGTGAAAGCGTATAGGTGTAGAAATTCACCTGTCCGGGACTTATAATTGGTATCAGAGAGGGACAATTAATTCATAATTGTTGATCTGCTCACTTACTGATCAAAATGAGCGATGCGGTCTCCAAACTGAACCTCGGTTCAAAATCAAATGCTCCAGTCTTCACAGATGACGATTTTGGAATGTGGAAAGTGCGAATTCTGCTATTTTCCAGACACCAGCACGAACTCGCTCCTAGTATTCTCGAAGCTGGTCCTTATGTTCCACACTTCCTCAGTCATAAACAAGTCATTTTTAAAACAGAAGAAAGTTCCTCTGAAGATAGAAAAGAAGAAAGTTCCCACTCAACACAAGAAGAAGATTTTCTTTCTCAAGATGAATAAAATTTTATATATGAATCTAAGGAGGCAAAACCCAAAGAATTATGGACTAAAGATGAAAAGGAAAAGGCGGGATTAGACGCAAAATTGAAATTTCTTCTTCAAACCTCTCTACCGAATCACATTCTTATTACAGTAAAAGAATGTAAAACTGCTAAAGAAATTTGGGATATACTGGTGACGTCATATGAAGGAATTGACGCTGTTAAAACAAGTAGAAAATCTATGTTAAATCGAAAGTATGAGGCATTTAAGGTCATTCAGGGTGAATCTCTTAAGCTATCATACACAAGATTTGTGATTCTAACAAATGAGCTTAAAGAAGCTGGTATTAAGAAAGATACACAAAAGCTGATGCACAAATTCCTGGAAATTCTTCCAAAGGAATGGAGCATCATCTCTACGGTTTTAAGAACAACAAGAAAGTTAAAAGATATGAATCTGAGCAGTCTCTACAACACTTTAATGAACTTTGAGAATGAGAATACTATGCATTCTGAACTAAATGGTGAACACTCTATTTCTCTTATTGCTATTGCATCCTTAAAATCTTTGATCTCTAAAGATGTAAGAGATGGGTATCCCAAAAATGCGGAAGAAAATACTTTATTTGATGTCGATGACAGCGATCTGGAAGAGACTTTATCAGTGACTATTCCAGCGATAATGCACTCGACCTGGTAGAACATATGGCTGCTCTCGTAACAAGATTCAACAAAGTCATGAAAAGAAACAACTCTGAAGCATCTGATCCTCAGATTCACAAAAAGTCAAATGAATGTTTTCGGTGTGGTCAAATTGGTCATTATAAATCAAATTGCAGAGTTAAGCTGGAGAACAATCAGCAAAGGTCAAATATTTCTACATCTGATTCTGATTCATATGTCGAATATAAAAGAAAGTATGAAGAAACTGAACGAGAATTTCAGTTTCTAAAGGCCAAACTCGCAGTAGCACAAGAAGAAGTGAAAGTCTTAGCCCTTAGAGCTACTTGTCAGTCAAAAACGCATAATACAGAATCAGATAATGATGAACCATATCAGAAAGAATCTGAAAATTCCACAGACAGCAACAACTGCAAGTGTCTGATAGCAAGATCATCTGATTCATTAGACAAAAACAATGACATCTGGTATATGGACAGTGGATGCTCAAGACACATGACGGGCTACAAATCACTTCTCAAAAATTTCACACACGAAGCCGGTCCTAAAGTTGTCTTCGGCGATAATTCATCCGGAAAGGGAGTATGCCAAGGAGAAATCTCTAACGGATACAAAAGGCTACATCATTAATCAAGAAAGAACAGTGGTAATGGATAAACCAAGAAAAGATGACATGTACATTCTCGACATGACCTCTACTTCTCCTGAAAAGGTACTATGTTTCTTTGCTGCCGCTCCAACTGATGTTAACTGGCTTTGGCACAAAAGACTCTCCCATTTAAATTTCAAAAATATAAACAACATCAGCAAATGGTGCTTAGTCGAAGGACTCCCAAAACTTACGTTCACCAAAGACAAAATGTGTTCTGCTTGTGAGAAAGGAAAGCAACATCGAGCATCTTTCAGATCCAAAGTGGTCTCCGCCTCTACGGCTTGCTTAAACTTAATCCATATGGATCTATTTGGTCCTGTAAATGTAGAAAGTTTAGGGGGAAGAAAAAGATATACTCTGGTAATCGTTGATGACTTCTCCAGATTCTGTTGGGTCTTCTTTTTAAGAGCAAAAAGTGATGCTGCTGAAGAAATCATAAACTTCGTCAAGAAAACTGAAGTAAGTCTTGGAGTGAAACTTAAAAGTATCCGAAGTGATCGAGGAACAGAGTTCAAAACGCCACATTAGAAGATTTCTGCAACGAGAAAGGCATTTCTCAAAACTTCTCAGCTCCAAGAACCCCGAACAAAATGGGGTTGCTGAAAGAAAAAAATAGAACCCTAATTGAGGCAGCCAGAACCATGCTGAACGAAGCCAATCTTCCAAGTCAATTCTGGACGTAGGCAGTTCACACAGCATGTCACACACAAAATCGCGCAGTAATTGTCAAGAGACACAACAAAATTACCTATGAAGTCGTCAGGGGAAGAAAACCAAACATCGAATATTTCAGAGTCTTTGGTTGTCCATGTTTCATTCTAAACAACAAAGAGCATATTGGAAAGTTTGATCCAAAAGCTGAAGATGTAATCTTTGTCGGATACGCTGAACAGTCCAAAGCATACAGAGTCTACAATTTAAAAAGATCTACATTTGAATAAATTGTTCATGTCACTTTTGACGAAAAACAGGTTTCTGATCTTTCCCCTCCCTCTGAAAATGCTGAAGAACTAGACTTCAACGAACCAATCTCAACTTATCAAGCTGAAGATACAGAACAATTTTCAAAAAGATCTGATATCCCTTCGGTCAATAACCCTTCAGAAAGTCAAAACGATACTCCAAGTAATATTCCAACATCTGATAATACCCAATCTGAAAATTTTATACCATCAGAAATAGAGCCTATTACACCTATCAGAAATACAGTGTCTGATCAGTTACCCCCTGTGCAAATTGCTTCTGAATCTCAAGAAAACGAAACCACATCTTCTCCAGACACCATACCCCTCTACATCCAACTTCCCCCACTCTCTCCAACACAACCTCTTCTTATCACAAATGATGAACCTGGACCATTAAATCAAGTATCAACTCTATGGAATAAGAAACATCCAATAAACCAAATCATTGGGGATCTTCAACAGGGTGTTCGCACTCGGAGCCAACAAGTCAGCGCCAACATATGCTTATCTGCTGGATTTGTCTCGATGATTGAACCTAATAATGTCAAAACTGCACTTGAAGATCCTCACTGGGTATCCTCAATGCAAGAAGAACTACAACAATTCGAGAAAAACAAAGTGTGGACACTTGTTCCTCCACCGCCTAACACCAATGTCATTGGAACAAAATGGGTGTTCAGAAACAAACTCGATCAAGATGGAACCGTGATTAGAAACAAATCAAGATTAGTGGCCCAAGGATATCGACAGGAGGAAGGCATCGATTTCGATGAATCCTTTGCCCTAGTTGCAAGACTAGAAGCTATTCGAATGTTTCTCGCATATGCTGCTTACAAAAACTTTAAAGTGTATCAGATGGATGTCAAGAGTGGTTTTCTCAACGGCAAGCTTCAAGAATTAGTCTTTGTAAAACAACCTCCAGGGTTCGAAGATCACAGACATCCAGAATACGTCTACCAACTTGATAAGGCTCTATACGAGTTAAAACAAGCCCCAAGAGCATGGTATGATACTTTATCTCAATTTCTACTCAAAAGTGGGTTTACTAGGGTAACAATTGATAACACTCTGTTCATTTGCAAACACAAGTCAGATGTCTTGCTAGTTCAAATATACGTTGATGACATCATATTCGGGTCAACAAATGAGAACATGTGTCAAAAGTTCTCCAAACTCATGACAGACAATTATGAGATGAGCATGATGGGTGAATTAACATACTTTTTAGGTCTACAAATCAAACAGTCTGAAGATGGAATCTTCATAAATCAAGAAAAATATGTCTATGAACTTCTGAAGAAATTTGATCTCGAAAAATGTTCCTCTATGAAAACCCCAATGGCAACTAATCTAAAATTAACAGAAGATCTCTCAGGAAAAGCTAAAAATCCAAAAATTTACAGAGGAATGATAGGCTCACTACTCCATCTGACGGCAAGCAGACCTGATATCATGTTCTCCACATGTTTATGTGCAAGATATCAGGCAAATCCGAAAGAATCTCACATGCATGCCGTGAATCGAATTGTAAAATATCTGAAAGGCACAACTAACCTGGGTCTCTGGTATCCAAAAGACAATCGATTTGATCTTGTCGGATACTCTGAGGCAGACTATGCTGGTTGTAATCTGGATAGGAAAAGCACAAGCGGTGGGTGTCAATTTTTAGGAGGAAAATTGATAAGCTGGTCAAGCAAGAAACTATCTTCTGTTTCCACCTCCACTTGTGAAGTTTAATACATTGCTGCTGCAGCATATTCGAATGTCATTGGTCATCATATATGGTACCTAATTAATGGTGACCCTTAGATGTCTTTTCCCGCCAGTTTGTCTCTGACCTATTGATTGACCTCTATCATCACGCCTACTCTACACTCATCCCAACCGTCCGATCTTTCACCGCTTCACATTCAACCTTTCATCGCAAAATTTCTCCATTCTGATACACACTCCGCTCACTTTTCATCTCCTTTCCCCAAATTACCTCCACACACTCATCTCCATACTTTCTCTGCGAATCAATTTCTTCATGGCTTCATCATCTAGAATCCCATTCAATACATCTTTACCTGCAACAATCAAACCTACTCCTGCAGTACGATGCCATTACACATATCTATACTACACCAAAAGTAACTCACGCTGCAACTTATATCCCAAAGGTCAATTAAAATCAGAGTTTCAAGCGCTGGTCAGCTTCTTCCGCAACCATCCTCT
Source organism: Calendula officinalis (assembly GCA_963853835.1). Lineage (NCBI taxonomy): Eukaryota > Viridiplantae > Streptophyta > Magnoliopsida > Asterales > Asteraceae > Calendula > Calendula officinalis. The sequence continues at coordinate 80,842,828 of OY970820.1, read as the reverse complement.
CAAGAGGCTCTTCACTATGACGTTCCATTGTCCAAAAGCATGCTCCTTGAGTTCTGGTATACGTGCACGGCTTCATATGCAAATGGAAAACCCTCCATCTCAGGAACAATTATGCAAGGACGTCATTAAGTAACCTTCGATCTTGGATTTTTTTTTGAACGGCCACAAAAATGGATTATCTTGAGCCGAATCAAGACTTCGATGATCTTCCTGAAATTGATGAAGCCAGGGCCCTTGTTCTTTCATATATCAAATACCGGGGGTCGTTCTCAGCAGGCGTATCGAGAACTAAAATGGGTCCCCTATGGTCTGCATTTTTCATGACGGTCTCACAATGCCTAACCAGCAAAACAAGGGGATTTGATGTTGTCTCCGAACATGCTTTAATCTTAGGATCTGCCCTATTTTCAGATACACGGATCGACTATGCATCTCGTGTCTTTTTGCAGCTGTATCAAAAAGTTAGTGCTCCAAAAAGGGAAAGTCTGGTACCTTTCCCTCGCTTTCTCTGTATGGTGTTCTTACAACCTCTAGGGGAAGAGGCTTTCTATGCAAACGTTGGGCCTCATTTCACAACAGGTGTCGTAGGTGACTCAAACTTCACAAGTCAAGGAAGAGAGGACGCTCCCAATCTTCCTCCAAGTATGTTAATGTTTATCAGCTCTCCTCCAGCCAGTCCTCACAGAGAAAAGGCACCGGGTTCAGTAAACAGTGCCTCACACACACACCCTTCCGATTCTAAACAACATCACTCCGAACACTCTCCACCACATAAGAAACCCTCCGCTCAATCCCTACTTCAAACTCCACAAACACAACGCTACTCGTTCAGAAACTGAACAACCAGGAATCGTCAACCTATGACCGGGTCCGGCAAAGGTTGGTCAATCGCTGATCCCCTGGATTTGGAAGAAAGTGTTGACCACATGGATGAAACCCCACAAAACGATGAAGCTTCTAAATCACCTCAACCTACATTTGAAAAATATCCAACTGATGCAACAAACTCTCCTGAACGATCTTTTGAATCACCCGCCGCAAATTCTCCAAAAGCTCCAAGCTCAGCTCCCACTGACATTCCTGAAAGCTCCCGGATACGTAAAAAGACCACAGTTCTCAAAACTTTCAAACGTTGTGGTACTCTCATGAACTATTGCGGAACGATCAATGCTAACATCCGGTTTCTCAACAAAACTCAAAGAGCTCTGAACAAATATCAGGCTATTTTAATAAAAAAATCTGCAGACTACCTACGATGCCGTCTTGGGCCACTCTGATAAGATCGAGGCACTTGAGTCTGCTGTCAAAAACATCAGTGAAAATCAGACATCCTTACTTGAATCAGTAACTTCACTTCATTACAGGTTTGATATCCTTACCCAGTTGGTTAAAAATCGTTCTGCTGAGTCCCCTGCTGTGCATGAAAATGTCTCTGTCAACACCCGCTCTCCTCCATATTTTCAGGGGGAGAACACAGAGCCTCAGCAAGGAGCTCCGGAGAAGGTTGTTTGTAAACCGGCCGGAGCTTCTCATCAAAAGGAATGAAAAGGAAAGAGCGGAAGAATCAGTGTCTAAGAAGCTTGTCTCCTATTCATATAGTGAGGATGAGAGCATTCACTTAAATCCTCTCATTGACAACTTTGTGAAAGGTTTCTCCAAAACTCCAACCGTTCAATCTGGCATCTCTATCATTCCAAAGAAAATTGCCCGTATGTCTATCTCCCTTGGAGAAAATGTTCATCTTGCTCCCAAATCAGATGCCCACCCATCCTCTCATGATAAAGGAAAGGGTCATGCTGCTCCTCCTAAACCTAAAATGAAGAAAAGAAATGGACCAGGTGTCCCGATCCAGGAAAAAGCAAGGATGATAGCAAGAGCACTGAAAGCGTCTGAAGCAGAGCTTCAGAAAGCCAAGGAGAAAGAAGAACATGTGTCTGAGCTAGGGAGTTGGAGATAGGAGAAAGGAATGATGGTGATCCTTAGATGATTTTGGTTGATGTTTTCTATTTCAAAAACAATTGTATGTACTTTAAAACAATTTCATTTCATGTTGCATGCTACAAAACAGTTAACTCTTTTATTATTGATTGACCGGTATGCATGAATATCATCAGTAAATGATGATGATTGTGACATACCTGAGTTTACTTGCTTGCTAGATACTTAGAAAAACTCAAAAAGAAAATATGAGTTATGAACCGTAGTGTGATCAGATTCTATCAAATCACCATATATTGTAATGTTTTCTAGGTACGTCGAAGACCCTCTGAATTGTGAAAAATACTCAAGGTTAAATATAAAACCTTCACATATTCAGGGGGAGTCGCCTAACGTTTTGTCTACATCAAATAGGGGAGATTGTTGGGTCGCTGAAAAGCATCCCCCACTGAAGAGATTTACTGAAGACAAAAAGGCAAATAGTTAGAAGACAATCTGAGGATTAGTTCCTTAGATTGTGGGTAATTGAATCTGATCAGTTCGGAGTTAAGTTACCCAGTTACATTATCTGATCACTATCTGAAACAACGATCAGTTTCCCGTGCGGAATCAGATATTGGTTAACAGATCAGATAGTGTAACAGGTTCAGCTCATTGGACAAAACGCTGAACCATTGAACAGATACTTCTCTAAGCAAAACTATTAGTGAAGGTCATTGAAGCTGAAGGCCATCTGAAGAAGCATGGGTATCCGAAGACTCATGGCCACCAGAAGTGTACATAGGCTGGAAGTTTCAGTGTCACAGAAAGACACAAGTAAAGCACAAGTTTGTGCATCGCTAATTATGGGAATATCTTGCAAATCTTCTAGAAGATATTAGCGATCACAAGACGACAGAAAGTACTGTCAGAATTCCGTTAGTTGTGCGCGTCCCATGATATATCCTCTGCACCAACGGAATTCTCACATGTGGAATCGATCGATCATTCCTTTGCTCTACGTTTCCCAATGATATAAATTGAGGACTTAGACGATCGATTTCCGTGTGCACCCAACAAGGTTACACGTTGCTGAATTTACTCCAGAACTTTATTCCCTCGAGCAGAGTGTAAACCACGAGTTAACTTTAGTTATCTGATTCGAGAATTGAATTTGTAGAACGAAAGTGTCTGGTCTTGTGCTTGATCATTTGTTGATCATAAATTTGTCTTAGATAATATTTGTTATTATCTATCACATGCAAGCAGTTTAATTAGGATTTGTTCTTAGCTATTCCGCAAACTGTTTGCATCTTTATTGTATCATTATTGATTAATAAAGAAAAGTTTAAAAAGTTTTGAGTGTCTCCATAAAATTTAAATTGGTCAGTGAAAGCGTATAGGTGTAGAAATTCACCTGTCCGGGACTAACACCATCTATTAGCTAACAGGTTGTGCAACATCTCACTTTCATGTAGTTTTTTGTGCTGATAACGTGTTGTAAAACAACAACATGTTATTTAGACACAATATAAGATAGAATATAGAAAGTATAAACATTATGATAAAATAAAGTAAAGATTTTTTTGAATGGCAAAGCAAATTAAATTAGAGAAAACTGACTTAAGAATACAAGAGATTGGACAGAAACAATTACATAATAGGATTACGTAATGAAATGAAAATAAGAAGTCCGACATGGGCAAAAAGAGCAGATTATAACTAGGGGTGTGTATGTGGCGGTTTAGGGCAATGCTAGGCTGAAATCAAACCTAATCTACTAATTTCAGTTGTAAGATTTTCAAATCCAATAGTTTCGCTTTCTATCGGTTTTGATTTTAGCGGTTTCTGGCCTATAACAGCTCGATTTCGGTTTTAAAATCGACAACACCAAGTTTTAAACAATTATATATAATTTTCTACACTAATATGTATTTTTTTTCAACATTACACACAAATTTCATATACAATATCTAATTTCTAGCATAAAATTCAATGTTTAATAACACATTGCAACACTTAATGCCACTTCCGGTCCAAAAATTAAAATAAAATGTATTATGTATCATATAATCATAATACTTCGTATAAACTATAATTAGTGGGATGGATTCTTTACGGAGCGTGTTCTGGTTAAAACCGAACTGAACTCTTCGGCTTTTTCAAAACTTAAAATCGAACCGTCGGTGTTGAACTGGTTTCGATTTTATGGGTTCGGTTATGTCGCTTTTAACGGATTGATTTCAGTTTTTTGGTTTTTATGCTAAAGATTACAACACCGGAAGAAAGAATCACATTATTTATTCATAACAAATGCAATATTTAAAGATTTTTATAGTGTAACGAGTAGATTTATTCATTTTTTAAGAAATTATAATTAAATTAAAAATCTAAAAAAGGTGGACCAATAATATGAGTGAGGGTTTTAGTGGGAAGGAGTTGTAAAAGATTCTCTCTGAGTTTTGCATCGATTTTAAGGAGATGCTACTACTAACGAAACCTTGGCGGCAACCACGAGTTATGCCTTTTACGTTGCACTCTCAAACTTTTTATGTTACGGAAAAAGAAAAAGAATGAAATGATATTCAATAAAATACGGTGTTCTTGGTAAGGTGTACATGGAGTGATTTGAGCTGTTTTAGGCTCAAATCATATTCAATCTTTTAGTATTAGGATTATTAAAACCAATAATTTCGGTATCTATAGTTTTACAGGGTTCTAACTATTTACAGTTCGGTTTCGGTTTTAAAACGAAGTCACGTGCTTTTAACATTAATACGTAGTATATAATTTTCTACACTAAACTTTCATTTGTCCAACATTACTAACAAATTCAACAACAATATCTAGTTTTCAGCGTTATTCAGTATTCTGATAATATATTTCAACACTAAATCATTTTCAGTCCAAAAACTCTATTAAACGTATTTTGTATCATATAATTATAATATATAAACCATAATTAGTGGGGCGGTTTCTTAATTGGGTGGTTTCTTAATGAGACGATTTATGGTTAAAACTGAAACTGAAACCGAACCGAACAGAACCGAACCCATTGGTTTTTTAAATAATTTAAAACTGAACGGCCAGTTTTGAAATGATTTTGATTTTATGAGTTCAATTTTACGGATTGATTTCAATTTTAACAATAAAACTTTTTTGTTGGTGCACGTAAAGCCAAGTGGAATAATCAAGTACGGAAAAAGCCGGAAATTAGGGAACAAAAAGAATGAATTAGAGACAATAATCTATGACTTATCCTACAGCATAGTCTTTAACTCTCTATAATGACAGAATTCACCACTATTTACACTTTTATAACCGTAATATTTGACAATCTCTAATTCTCTATAGCATATGGGATAACGAGGTCCATTTAAATTATATTTGTATGTTTAATCATATTTTAGGTTTTTGAATGCAGTTTGATGTTTCGCGAGTTGTAGGGTTCAAATAATTTACGACTACTATATTTTTAAGAGAAAAAAGAATTTAAATATCTTATCGTTCTTTGTGTGAGTATTATACGAAAAAGAATACTGTTATAATGATTTTAAAGCTACGAAAATTGCCTTTAAAATTATGTCATCATCTTTTAAGAAAGGAAAATATGAAGTTACAAAAAGTTTAGGCCCACGAGTAGGGATCCAAAGAGTCAACCGACCCTACTTGAACCTGAACCTATAAACTCAAGTATTCAGCCATTCAAAGTATTTAAATGTTAGACTTTGAAATTATAACTATTTTTTTACGAACTTACGTTGCATAGTTTTCTCATTCAATATAAACTACCTAGAAGTTTCATAAATGTACCAATATATACCAACTGAGCTTAAGAGTGTTGACCAGGTATATTTTTGAATTTTGGCACGTAGTTTCGGTCGGATAGTTCGGGTTTTCTTCAAATATAAAAAAATACTCATGTCCAAACTAAATTAAATTCAAGTATTCAAGTATGGGTAGTTCGGGTACGTGTAGTAGATTTGGATACATAAACCAAATTAAATTCAATGTTTGAGTATCCAAGTCAACTACCTTCAAGTAAATTGCAATGTAGTAAGATAAGGTATATAAAATGTATACAAGTCTCCTTATCATACATTTCTTAATTTTAAATATAGACAAGTAGTAAATGTAGTGTATTTTCAATAAAACCACATGTATTGGTTTGGTTACTACTTTTTATTAGACATGTACCTTTTAAAAATATTCCAGTTATAAGTGTTATTTTTATGGGTGGTTGAATTTATACTTGTGATATACGCAAATAAACTGTTGTCATGATCGTTTTCAAAACTTTCTCTGACCATATGATAATGTTTACCCAATGGGGATCAAACATGTGACCTCTACGAAGTTATTCAGGAATCTTTACCATTAGGTTAATATATCACCATAGTTATGTGGTTCTAATTTACGATTTCATCAAATATCCAAGACATAACTATAGTACAATTAACTTTTAACTAAAAGGATTTTCCAGTTATAAGCGCTTCCTTGAAATGGCCGAACTTTGCTCGTGACACACGAGATCTAAACGTTGCCGTGACCGTTTTCGAATTCCATGACAGTCAAATAAATATTTACTCAGAGAAAGTTCAAACTCGTAACTCATAGAAAATAATTCAAGAATGCTTATCATTATGCTATCACTAGATTGTTCGTTAAAATACAATCAGTTGACATATTAAAAAACGGCAACTTCTTAATATAATCTTTTTTTTTTTTTGAAACGACAAAAAAGGGAAATCCCGCCCGGAGCTTCGGCTACGCCATCACCCCGAAACGAGAGACCCAAACTAACATAAAACTAGCAAGATGCTAGAAGAGTACATCAAACACAACATAAAGCAGGATTACAAAGCCAATTGGCCCAAGAAAAATTAGCTAACCCCTTTGCGGGACCTATTCTTACACCATAAAAAGGAAAAATGTTGAATCCTAAACATGATCAACGAGTGGCTTGGAACGTCAACACCTCTAAACACCTTGTTGTTACGAGTGGACCATATGCACCAAAACAAGGAAAACAAGACCGCCGAAAAGAGTTTGAACAAAACCCCTTTAAAACCGCACAAAACAGGCCACCGAAAGATGTCATCAAAACCCGGAATTGACCGATAATCCAGGCCCCACCAGCTGCACATCTCATGCAGAATACGATCCGTGAACAAACATGACCGGAAGAGATGGTCTTAATATAATCAATTTACACTATTCAAAACACGATTTTGTTATGAAATTTGTCACACTAAATACTTTCATTAAAATACATTTTAAATTAAATTTCATAAGACATATTAAAAAGGGATTCGGTTGCGGCATCTTAACTCGGTTATCGAGCTTCTTGACTTTGGTACAAATTGGGCTAATTGCCCTAAGAAAGGGAAGGTCTTAATGATTACTCCCTCCGTCCCACAAAAAAGTTCCCATTTGTGTGTGGCATAAGTTTTTAGGTGATAGTTAGTGGTGGGGTAATTGCTAATCAATTTGATTATAATATAAGGTTGGTTTTAAAAGAGAAAGATAATTAGTGGATATAAATGGTTGGGCACTTAGTAATAATAATATTTTATGTGGGACCTATTAAATATGAGAAATGAGAACTTTTTTGTGGGACAAAAGTTTTGGGAGATATATGAACTTTTTTGTGGGACAGAGGGAGTATTATTTATGGTATGTTGTGGTGCTCTTAGAAGGCGAGAAACGATCTAATTTTCAATAACATGTTCAAATCATTTGATGTAATTGTGGGTGAAATCATTTCTACATCTTTTTATGTGGACTGTAGGTGTAATTTGTTTTATTTATTTATTTATTTTTTGTAAATCAGTCGATTGGGATTGTTGCCTTTTTTTCTTTCTTATTGTAATCTGTACTTTTCTTTTGCCTCCTCTTAACTACTTGCTAAGTTTAGGATGCCTTTATAATTTCATTTGTTGTTTATTAAAAATACGGAGTAATAAAATTTCATAAAGCTCGTTCCACGTGTTTTTTGGCAGGACACCCAGTACTTGAACCGGTAATAACTCCCTAATTAATAATCCACTACTTGGAAATATTATGAGGTGTGAGAGAGAGAGAGAAAGAGAGAGAGTCACATGGCAGAGCCGGTAAATGGGAGACGGTCCATAGGAGAAGAGGAAAGCAGAACATAGATAACAACATAATTCGAAACACAAAGATCGGTTTACAAGAAATCCATATCCTACTTCATTACAAACTTCGCGGAGGATGATACTGAGGCGATCCTTTAGAGGGAGTTCAAAAAGCATGGAAATATGGTGGATGTGTATATCGTGAAAAAGAGGAACAAAGCCGGAAACAAGTCTGGTTTCATTAGATTCACGGGTGTTTCAGACCCCCTGTCCTTCGAAAGGAAAATCCAAAACATTAGGATTGGATATAACGTAATCACTGTCAATATCGCGAGGTTCGACAGGACTCACAAACCGGTGATTAGTGGGATGTAGTGTTGGTTCATCCCCATTCAAATACCTTGGGTTGGCAATTGGGGCCCAAATGCATAGAGTTGATCAGTGGGATGTAATCATAAATAGATTTCACAAAAAACTTTCCTTGTGGAAAGCGTTTACATTGTTGTATGGAGGAAGGTTGACACTCCTAAAATCTGTCCCTGGAGCTCTCTGGTTCGTATTATTTGTCTAATTTTAAAGCACTGGAAAATATTATTAAAAAGTTGGAATCAATCCGTGCAAAGTTCTTTTGAGGGTCCAAAAATGGAGAAAGGAAAATCAATTGGGTAGGATGCAATAATATTTTAAGCCTTTTAATTTGGGTGGGTTGAATGTTCCGAGCATTAAAGCCCAAAATTTCGCGTTACTACTTAAGTGGTGGTGGAGATTAAAAAGAGAAGATGATTCTTTCTGGAAACAAGTCATCGTGTCCCTTCACAAAATATCGAGCAACGGTATCCCATTTAGTAAATTTCCAGGGGTTTAGAATAATATCGTCAAGGTACGTAAACATCTTTGCAAATTTAACATCCCGATAGATGCGTGGTTTCAGGCGGTGGTAGATCCTGATTCACAGTCAATTCGGTAGTCGTGGGTTTTAGAGCAAGACGGGTATTTCTCTGTTGCTTCATCAAGGTATGCGATCCAAGATATAATATCGGGGCCCAGTTTGGATGTGAAAATCATATGGCTCAAAACTGTCCCGATTAGAATTAATATTTTCTATTGGTGGTTGTATCTTAAACGGTTACCTACATGTGTTAATTTATAAAAACGAGGTGTTATCTTGCAAATGGTTGTTTGTTGCTTTTGTGAGAGAGATGTCGAAGTTGAAACCCATCTTTTTTGGTCCTGTAATAAAACTAGAGAGACTTGGCTCGAGTTTTGTAGTTGGTGGTGTCAGGATCGATTAACTATAGAGAAGTTAATAAATACCTTTAGATCTAATTGAATATAGAAGTTGCAGCGGATCAACACTATATCAATGTAATTAAGAACAATGAACTGTAAACAATATGCGAAAGTATTAAGAACAAGTTTCACAAAAAGCTTCAATGTATATTATCGAGTTAACAATACACACGTACGTTTACAATTCGTAAGGAACTATTTATAATAGTCCTTGAAGCTAAACTATTTACTCTAGTTATTCTAGGACTTGATTTACATCGAATAATAAAAATATACATTGATTTACATTCTATAACTATCTCTACGAAGATCTCGGACTTGATATTCTTCAAAAACGCGTATCAGTAGTAAAACTCATCACCAGTAGTAAATATGTAACATCAGTAGTAAACTTGGTGATCAGTAGTAAGTCCAGAAACCATCGTCAGTAGTAACTACTAAGATCAGTAGTATCTTCAATCTTTTCATGATCAGTAGTAACTAAGTTATAGTATACACCAGCATCAACTTCATCAGTAGTAACATGTTCTGCCCCATCAGTACTAAGTATGTCAGTACTAACTGCAGCATCAGTAATAAGTTGATCTGTGTTTTACTCCAACAATCTCCCCCTAAACTTATTGATTACCTTTTAATCAATCAAGTTTCTTTTGTTCCTCTTGTTCTCTTCTTCTTTTCTCAAGAGTTCTTTGATTCTGTTGAAGCCTTTGTTCAATAATATATCTGCTGTTCCTCTTTGTAAAATAATTCAGTTTGTTTTGGAACATAACAGCATCATAGGGTTTCATCAAAGTGTTTATGAATATCTGATACATAGTCTTCTCAGAATGTGGATATTCTTTTTCATATAAATATAATTCACATACTTTGCCTGATTTCTCAAAGAAGTACATATTGGCAGTAGGAATGACATTCCAAGCATACACATTACCTGGATCTGTAAATTGTTCTGGATAATTATCTGGATAAAATGCAGCATCTATCATTCTAGTTAGGTATCCAGCTCCAGATTCTTTCCATGATTTCTTTGTCATTCTAGGTTTTCCAATAATCAGAAGCTTGATTACATCACTTCTAGAACATGATCTGATTAAAGGTAACCATCCAGTGAATCTCTGTACAACTTTATCTTCCCTTATGACTTTTATAATATTATTTTGTATCACTCTCCAGTTAATAATTGGATTGTTTTGTAATGGAGCAACTGGCATTTCAAGAACAGGTATAGTTTGTTTTGACTTCTTCTTAGAGCTTTGTTCTTGATCAACAGATTTTCTTTTCTTTGATTGGGGAGTTGAAGTATCACCAATAGTTGAAACACTACCGGCTTTGAGCAAATTTGGACTGATTGGGATTAAAGTTTTGGCTTTCTTTGTTTCTTCAGCTTCTTGTTCAGCCAAGTCTTTCTTCTTTGCATTGCAGTATTTTTCAATGATAGTCATCATTTTCATTCTTCCTAATGACTTTGCACTATGCCCTTTTGTTTTTAAATACTCAATCATGTTGGCCTTCTGTTCAAACACATCATCAGTTAATGCACTTTTAGTCTTTTTGCATTCAGATACCAAGTATTCAAGGCATTGAATATGTTCTTCTTCAATCTTTCTGAGCCTTTTGAATTCTTCCTTTTGAGCTTTTATCTGAATGTCATCTGTTTGAACAGGTATTTGTGCAGGAATTTTACTTTGTACTTTCCCTTTCTTTTCCTCTATTGCCTGATACATTTCCACTTTCTCCAAAAATTTTCTGTGTTTTATTCTCCATCTGGACTGCTTTTCTGCTCTGACATGATTTATCTTGTTTACCATGTGATGTCCTAAAGCTCTGTTTGGATAATCATCATCATATATTTCTTTTCCTTTTCCAATATGAGCAGATGGTGGAGGTGGAATGTATTTCATATCTGGTATACCCATCATCAGAAGTTTTGGATAGAATAGATGTAATTGACCTTCTGGTAAGATTTTAGGGTGTGGAGGAAGTGTACATTCATCTACCTCAAACCAATTCACATTATCATCAATGTCAGGTATGATAAGTGGTTGATCAGGTGTTGGTGGTTTGGAGATGATGACATGTCTTTCTCTTTCAATCAGCTCTGGAAATTGTAATTCTTCCTCTTCAGTAGTAACCAGAGTAGTTACTACTGGTGTGACTTCAGGAGTTACTACTGATAGGGCATCAGTAGTATTTGCTGCTTTCAATTCCTCTTCTTCATTTACTACTGCTATAATGTCAGTAGTAGGAGTTACTACTGGTGTTTCTTTTTCAGCTTGTTCTTTAGTAGGAGCAGTAGTAATTGGCTCTTCTTCTGTAACCATCATCTCTGGGCCTTCATCAACATTTGATTCCTTTAAGTTTAGGAGAGAAGATGCTGCTGCTGCAATTGATTCATCAATCATTGATTGGATATTATCCTTCTCCCCCTTAGTGAGCTCAACTTGGGGAGCCTCACTATCATCAACTTTCTTCTTCAATTTTCTGATGATTTTGGTTTGTTGATGAAGCCTTTGCTCATAGAACCTCATTCTCTTGTTGATGGTATTGACATGCCTCTTCATGGCAGCCATTGTTTTCCCTTGGTTTGTTAAATATGTAAGGCAATTTTGTACAGTGGATTCAAGAGAATCCACTTTTTCCGTCAATTGTTGGATTTTAATACTGCCCTCACTCCATCTAGCAAGATCATCGGGCTTACTAACAGGTACATTGGTTTTAAGGTTTTCCTTCCTTTCCATCAATTCCACAGATCTGCCCTCATCACTGCTTGGTGATTCATTGGGTCTTTTAGACATTCTCTTCTTCCTAGAAGAAGCAGAGATGTCCCCCCTTGTGGTTTCTTGGCACCGGGGTCCTTTAAGTAATTCCTCAAAAGAGTCATCACTTAAAGTTGCCGAGGTTTGGGTCTTAGTGATGTTTTCACTATCCTGTGCACCCACCTTTGGGGCATCAGTAGTGAAAGCCCTCTCCTCATGTCCTCTCTCCTCCTTGGAGGACAACTCTTTGAGCCTGGGGTGTGACTCGATTTGTCCCCTGGTGTCCTTTAAAGATACTTTCTTTCTTTTATAAATTGTGGAGATGTTTTGGGTTTTGTCTGGTAGGTCTTCCACAGAGTGAAGAGTAGCACTCTGCAGATTTAATTCAAGTTCCTGGGACACATTCAGGACTTCTAAGTTAGTGGGTGATTGAGTGGCTATATGGGGTGGTGTTTGGGCTGTATTTGGGGGTGATGGAGTGGGTTGAGGTTCAATTTGGGTTATATCTTTGATTGAACCCTCTCCAAGTGATGTGTGATCTTTGATCATATTAGGAAACAGAGAGGTTTCCTTGCCCGAAAATTTAAATTGTTTTCTCATATTTGAGAAAACTTTCTTGTTCAACTCTGGAATTATAAAAATATTTTTGGGAGTTGACAAGTTTTGTAATTCAATGTGTATGATATGTTGGAGAAATCTGGGATACATTAAAAATTTTGAAGAGTTAAGATTTCCCAACATACCTTCAAAAATCATGTTAGAAAAATTGAATACTTGGTCTGTGCATAGACAGACAACAGCAGATGCTATTGCCTTGTTAAACTCATTCCAAGTACTTCTTTTCGGAGAAATACAATGCTGAATAGTATGGACAAGAAATTTCCATTGAGGGGAGAGAAGACCTTTTTGAAAAGTTACTATGTTTAGTCTTCCCTCATATCCCATTTTGTTTAAAATTTCAGCAATGAATTCCTTAGGAAGAGTAGTCATACCTGAATCATCGTGTAGTTGTAGATGTTGTCGAATAGATTGTTCTGTGATGGTTATCGTTTTTCCATCCACAGTTGATATTATCATTGGTACAGTTGCACCCTCCGTTCTTTCAGCATTGGTCCAGAAATCCACCAAGTGCTGTTGGTATGCCTTCGGTTTCACCGTTAATGCGAATCGTATGTAAGAATGTTTTAAAAAGTTTACGATTGGTCGGAAATCCTTTGTCCCGTCTGGATTGCGTAGAAAGGCACACATGTTGTGGAACTCTGAGTATTTGAGATCGGTTTGAACATTGAGAGATTGTAGAGTTGCCATTTTGCAGTGATTTGAGAGAAAAATTTTTAAGAATTTTAAGACTGAAGATGAGTTTTTGATCGAAAGCTAGGGTTTATCGAGAGGTTTTAGCAAATCGAAGTGAAGATAATGCTAAACTAATCGTCTACCGCCTTTTATATCTTTTGATTTAACCTGCAAAACTACTAAAATGTCCTTCGAATCATAACATAACGGTTATTTTCATGGGGGTTAGTTTGGTAATTGTGTTTCTGAAAGACCAGTAGTAAATAAGATATCAGTAGTAAAACGTCAGTAGTATTTACTAACATCAGTAGTGACTAAGGATTTTGACATCAGTAGTAACTATAGACATCAGTAGTAACCATTAACACATAAGACCAGTAGTATATGTGAATACCAGTAGTACTGACTTACCAGTAGTATTTGTGTAAACCTAATACACACCAGTAGTAATGAACTACCAGTAGTATTTTGTGCATACACCTTCATACCAGTAATGCAGTTCTACCAGTAGTAAAAACTTTAAAAAAAAACTTTTTACAACAAAACTTTACACATGATTTTAAGAGATTTAATTTATTAAAATCATTCCAATGCTGCTGACCAAGAAGTTGAATCTTCCTACATCAAATGCTTTTGTAAAAAGATCTGCTAATTGATCATCAGTATGAATTTTAACAACTTTGATTAATTTCTTTTCATTGCAATCTCTTATAAAATGAAATCTTATTTCAATGTGTTTAGTTTTTGAGTGTTTTACTGGATTGTTCACAATACTAATAGCACTTTGATTATCAATAAAAATAGGAGTTTTAAGGATAGAGATACCAAAGTCTAGAAGCTGGTTTTGAATCCAGAGTACTTGAGCACAACAAGCAGATGCAACTACATATTCTGCTTCAGCAGTTGATGTTGATACATTTGTCTGCTTCTTACATTGCCATGACACCAGTCTTGATCCAAAAAATTGACATCCACCAGTAGTGGACTTTCTATCTTGACATTCACCTCCATAGTCACTATCTGTATAGGCTATTAGTTCAAAGGGTGAGTCATGTGGATACCATAGACCTAGTGATGGTTTGCCTTTCAAGTATCTGAATATTCTTTTGACAGCTTGTAAGTGTAGTTCTTTAGGTCTTGCTTGATATCTTGCACACACACAAACACTATACATGATATCAGGTCTTGAGGCAGTTAAGTACATCAAGGAACCTATCATTGATCTATATAAGTGTTCATCTACATCCTCCCCCTCAACATCTGGATGTAGGTGTTTGTGTGTTTCCATTGGTGTACTAGCACTTTTACTGTCTTTCAAATCAAACTTTTCCAAGATGTCTTTGACATATTTTGATTGATTTATCAAGATGCCATCTGTTCTTTGATTGACTTGGAGTCCAAGGAAGAAGTTCATTGGACCCATAGAGCTCATCTTGAATTTAATTTGCATTAGTTCTTCAAATTCTTTACATAATAAGTCATTGGTTGAGCCAAAGATGATATCATCTACATAAATTTGTACCAGTAGAATATCATTTTTGACTTTCTTTGTAAACAAAGTTTTATCAATGGCTCCTCTTTTAAAGTTGTTCTTCAATAGGTATGATGATAATGTGTCATACCATGCTCTTGGTGCCTGATGAAGGCCATATAGAGCTTTATCCAATTTGAACACATAATCACCATGTTTTGGATCTTCAAAACCTGGAGGTTGGAAAACATAGACCTCTTCTTCACTTTTCCCATATAGGAATGCACTCTTCACATCCATTTGATAGACTTTGAACTTTTTGAATGAGGCATATGCTAGAAATATTCTTATAGCTTCAATTCTAGCAACAGGAGCATATACTTCATCATAGTCTATTCCTTCTTCTTGAGTGTATCCTTGGGCTACAAGTCTGGCTTTATTCTTGATCACTATACCTCTTTGGGGATTCTCACCAAATGCCACATATCCTCCATCAAATGACTTGAAATCTTTAAGAATTTGCAGATTTCCAGTCATGTGCCTTGAGCATCCACTATCAATATGCCATGTTCTTCCTTCTTCTGGGATCTGAATGCTCTGCACAAGAGAGTAAAGGATTAGTTAAGTTTGGGAACCCAAGCTTTATATGTCTTGGGTTCATCCTTTGAGAAATGAGCTTTTGGGGATTTAACTTTAAAGACTTTTGGTACCCATACTTGTTTAGTACTGGTGTGTTGTTTTACTACTGCCCTTTTGGAGTTATTACTGGTGTGAGAATTTCCTACTGATCTTGGTTTATACCCATGATTTTTAGCTTTTGAATACTTTACTACTGATGGACCAGTAGTATTTGGGTACTTACCATGTTTAGAATGACCAGTAGTGTTTTTAGAGTTAACACCAGTAGTATTTTTGAAAGTTGTTTTGGGAGCAGTAGTATTTTTAAAATTAGGGTTTTTACCAGTAGTATTTTTGTACTGATACCATACAGCATTATAAATAGGGTTAACGCCAGTAGTAAAGTTGTTAAAGTTTCTACTGGTGTTGGAAAATTTAAAATATTGTTTATTTTGGGTGGATTTTCCATTGTTTTTGAAGTAATTGCTGTTCTTTGGACTTCCAACTCTTCTGTTTTGCACAAATCTTGGTGCACTTCTTCCAAATCTTGGAGTTTCAGCAATTGGATTTTTAATTTTATTTACTACTGAAGAACCAGTAGTATCTTTTAACTTCAGAGTTTTTGCATTTTCTTTAAAAATTTTAAATTCTTTTAACTCTTTGCAGTTTATTGGATTGAAGTGACAATCCTTTGCTAAGTGGTTTACTTTGTTGCAAATAACACATTTTAATTTTTTATCTTGAGCCTTTATAGTTTTTCTTTGTTCTAAAAGCTGATTTCTGTTTCTTTGATTTCCCCTTTTTAGAATTTTAGGTATATTTTCTGCATCATATTTTGGAGATTCATTTGGACTTTGAGCTGTGTGAAAACTTGTATCAATTGATTTTGGTGAGTCAGTTTGAGAGATTGTAAATTGAATTGATTGATCATCATCAGAAGAATCATTTGTTTCATTATGTAGTTCAGTTTGGTTTTCAGTTTTTAATTCATTAATAATTCTTTCTGAGCTGTTTTTAAGTGGTGGAATGATTTTATATGGAGGTGGTACAGCATGATATCCCACCCCATGAATAACTTTTTCTGTAGTTTGAGTATTAGTTAATTCATCAAGAATTTTAGTGCTTCTTTCAAACTTTTTAATTGTTAATTTATTTTGTTCAATTTCAAGCTGACATTCTTCTATTTTACTTGTTAGTTCTTTATTTTTTGTTT
Source organism: Calendula officinalis (assembly GCA_963853835.1). Lineage (NCBI taxonomy): Eukaryota > Viridiplantae > Streptophyta > Magnoliopsida > Asterales > Asteraceae > Calendula > Calendula officinalis. The sequence continues at coordinate 80,826,172 of OY970820.1, read as the reverse complement.
CATAGAACTCTTTCTCATCCACAGCCTGAAGCAATTCTTCCTTTATTCTTTGATCAATCATCTTGTAGACCTTTATTTGATGTTCTTGATCAGCAATCACACTATCAAACTCATGATTTCTTCTGACTGCTTTTGCTAAATCTTCATTTAATTTAGTGTTTTCTTTTTCTAAGGTTTTAATAATTTTAGCACATTCAGAAGTACAAGGTTTAGATTTTACCTCAGTTTTGATGTCAGTAAAGGCCATGAGAGCTTGATTTTGAGCATGCTCTTCTGCTTGGAAGCTCCAGTCATAACCTTGTCCTTGTTGTGAAACAAGAGCAGTTGATTTTGATCTTTTGTCTGGCTGAGGACATTCTTTTGCAAAGTGACCAAGGTTGTTACAGTTGTAACATTTGACTTTAGCTTTGTCAAATCCTGCTTTGTCACCTTTGTTGAAGTTGAGGCTTGTCCTACCTGTCCTCTTTAAGAATCTTTTGGTCCTTAGGCTCAGCATAGCCATCTGCCATTTAAGATCCATCTCCTCAAGATCATCTGGATTCAATTGTTCCAGGTCATCACTAATCAATGCAGTATGCACATGACTAGTGAAGAAGGATTCTCTTGCAGCATCTTCAGAATCTGCAGCCTTTCCTATAGAGGTTTCCTGAACTTGACCTGTACTAGAGACAAATGCAGCATTATTAGAAGAAATAGAAGGGTTCTTTTGGTTTACCTTAGTTTCAAATACTCTGAGATCATTGTATAGTTCATCCAACTCTTTTTCTTCTAAAGCATCTCTTTGTCTATATACCACAGTATACATGGCCCATTCTTCACTAAGAGATCTTAGGAACTTCATGTTGACATCTTCTTGATCCATCTTAACCCCAACCTGGTTAAGTTCACCAATTAGCTTGTTGAATCTGTCAAACACTTGAGTGAGTGTTTCATTGGGTTTTCCTTTGAAATTTTCAAAGTCTTGTTTAAGAACAGACTTCATGTTCCTCTTAGTGCTCTTGGTCCCAACAAATCTCTTCTCCAGTGCTTCCCATAGTATCTTTGCATCATCATACTCAACAAAGAGATGTTGATAATCGTTAGGAATGGCCAGTAGTAGAGTGCTTAGAGTTTTGAGTTCGATGCCCTTGTCCTTCTTTTCCTTCTCACACTTAAGTTTGTCTGCCTCAGTTGCAGAGCTGCTTGCTTGACCAGGACCAGTTTTGTTTCCTTCAAGGACAACTTCCCACATAGAATAATCTGTAATAAGCATGTATTGCTTAATACGATTCTTCCATATCCCAAAGTTATTGGGAGTGAGAATGGGGATTTTGTTGGCCTGAGTGCTTTCATTGTTATCCGACATGATTAACAATGTTGTGTGTTTTAAAGATTAAAACTTTTTGTTGTTCTTAACAAATAGTAGATCTAGAACCAATAAGCTCTGATACCACTTGTCAGGATCGATTAACTATAGAGAAGTTAATAAATACCTTTAGATCTAATTGAATATAGAAGTTGCAGCGGATCAACACTATATCAATGTAATTAAGAACAATGAACTGTAAACAATATGCGAAAGTATTAAGAACACAGTTTCACAAAAAGCTTCAATGTATATTATCGAGTTAACAATACACACGTACGTTTACAATTCGTAAGGAACTATTTATAATAGTCCTTGAAGCTAAACTATTTACTCTAGTTATTCTAGGACTTGATTTACATCGAATAATAAAAATATACATTGATTTACATTCTATAACTATCTCTACGAAGATCTCGGACTTGATATTCTTCAAAAACGCGTATCAGTAGTAAAACTCATCACCAGTAGTAAATATGTAACATCAGTAGTAAACTTGGTGATCAGTAGTAAGTCCAGAAACCATCGTCAGTAGTAACTACTAAGATCAGTAGTATCTTCAATCTTTTCATGATCAGTAGTAACTAAGTTATAGTATACACCAGCATCAACTTCATCAGTAGTAACATGTTCTGCCCCATCAGTACTAAGTATGTCAGTACTAACTGCAGCATCAGTAATAAGTTGATCTGTGTTTTACTCCAACAGGTGGTCTATTGATATTGGATTAATTCGAGGGGCGGAGGATCTGATGGATTGGAAGGACCGGGCTAATATGTCAAGAATTAAGGCAAGTCATTTCATTACGGCGGTACTTACGTTGTTGTGGCTTATTTGGAAAAACATGAATGAGTGTGTTTTCAACAAGACTCAAGGTGGTCATAGTTCCATAGTTGGGGAAGCTCATGCCCAAGCATTTTTTTGGATCAAATACAGATCGCAAGTTAAGTGGGGCAGTTCCGATTGGCCCATGTGGTGTGTTGACCCAATGGCGTGTTAAGTATTGGTTTTGTTATTGTCGAGTTTGGGTTTTATTTTTGTGTAAGTTTTTAGGCTTGGTGTTGGTGTTTGTTTTTGTATTTCAAACTATTTGTATCTTAGCTTATCACTAGCCTTTTTTTTATTTATATAAGTTTCTTGGGGTTTTAAAGCGGGTGATGGCATTGCCGAAACTCATTTTTGTTGTCGTTTTTGCCGTTCAAAATTTTTTTTCATAAACCCCGTGCAATAATACGTCAAGAGTAAATGAGCGTTTGACTTTTGTCATTTTTCCACTAACAACGGCTACCTAATTATGTAATACATGTTTTAATGCTGTCATAATATATACAGTATTTGTTCTTATTTTCTGTACGTATATGTTACACGGGCAGATGTGAAAGAAGGAAATTTTTATGGGGCGGTAGTGCAGATGTGAAAAAAATTCATTGGGTTGCATGGTCCACGGTTATTGCCTCAAAACAAAAGGGTGGTCTTGGAGTAGGCTCATTGAAGGCCCAAAATATCGCTCTACTTCTAAAATGGTGGTGGAAACTAAGGGACGGGTCACATAGTATTTGGAAGAGTATTATTATGGCAATTCACAAATTAAGTAAGAAACCAATACATCGCATGGTGAAAAGTAATCCGGTTGGGGTCTGGAATAATATTGCAAGAATTGAAGGTGATCTAAAAAACTTGGGTCACGACTTCTTCACTGTTTTCACTCTAAAAATTGGTGGCGGGAACAATTTTTTATTTTGGAAAGATGTTTGGATTGTATCTACTCCATTGCAGCATAAGTTCCCTACTTTATATGCTAACGAAAAGAGTAAATCGTGTCTCATTAGTAACCACTGTGGGTTTCTCATGGAATTGGATTAACGGGGTGGGGAATAATTCCACTGAAATTCGTGACCTTTTGCTTCTGCTAAGTACTGTCCGTCTGAACAATGACATCGACAAACTTTCTTGCAAAATATGGGTCATTCGCAGTCCGCAACATTAGGGGCTGGGTGGACGAGCAATTGTCATCTACTCAACATGCCCTGGTCTAGTGCTACCCCGTTGAAAGTAAAATGCCTGGTGTGGAGAATTGGCCTTGGTCGCGTGCCGCTAGCAAAAATAGAGGTGTCGACGTGGGTTCGATCATTTGTTCAGTGTGTAATGCAGAGGAGGAAAATGTGGTTCATGCTTTTATACGATGCCCGCGCATGGTAAACGTCATCTCTTGGATATTTAATTCGTGCAACATTTCATTACCGTCATTTGGTTCCGTAAACGACCTTATTGAATTCGGTTCGAGTTGGGGGGATTGCCACAAAAAACAGATGGTGCTGAACACAATAATCCAATGCATTATTTGGTGTGGATGGAAGGCGCGGAATGAGGTTATCTTCAACAAATTTCAAGTCACACACGGACATCGCGGGAGACATAATATCTACTTCTTTTTTGTGGGTAAAACATAGGAGTAAAATTGGTGTTAATTGGGTGGATTGGAATATTTCTCCTTTTTAGTTATTTGTTTCTTTGTTCTTGTCTTGTACTTTCCCTTAGCTTCTTGCTAAGTTGATTCTATTCTTTTGCCGTTTCCAAAAAAAAAATGTTACACGACAGTACTAAAAAATGCAAATACATTATAATATTCGCTACATTTCATATGCCATTGTTTACCCCGTAAAAAATGCAATAAAATAATAATAATAATAATAATAATAATAATAATAATAATAATAATAATAATAATAATAATAATAATAATAATAATAATAATAATAATAATAATAACAATAATAATAATAATAATAATAATACTTTAAAACATATCTGACATCTATGTGAATTACCATGGATTTAACAATCACTAAAAAAGATAGTTAGCAAGCTGAAATTGGAATTTAGATGTTTGTTAGTAAATAAAAAAGATAAATAATTTTAAATACTAGATTCTGATTCATCTATACTTGCTATAAGAAAAAGTTATACTATAACATGATAGTTTCCATAAGACCCAAATTTAGAAAAACTACATGTTCAATCTAATATCAAGTAACATTAACGATAACCATGAATTAATAATCTAGTAAGTTACACACGATCTATATAAGGATAACAATTAAAAATGTACTCGATTTTTGTGACTCCGAAATTGATTTTACAGTCAACATTATGCCCTTTTGTGACTCTCGAATTGAATGTGTGGATCATGTGTATAGGATAAAGTTTGGGATGCTAGAATTTGGGTAGATGCAGATAACTTCAATTAACGATTTGGTACACCACTCTGGAAATAATTGGAAAACATGGCAAATGTAAATCTGGACTACAATATACTGTATTACATTTGTAAAAGAAGGAACCTTACGGTGTTTAAATCAAGTGGGCCATAGATTTCAAATTTGATTTTTGATATTCAACTAAGGTTATGGGGTATGGGTACCACATGTGGTACCCATTTTTTCTGCCACATCATCTCCACCTAAGCAACAACACCACCACCACACCACTTCATTTGGTGGAAATACCCACCACACCACACCATTTTATTTTCCATCTCATCGTTTCATTTCCATTTATTTTTTAAACATAATATTAAACTTCCGTTAAAATTAAAATAACAATACATTAAATTAAAAATACAAATACTTAAAATTAAAAATAACAATACTTAAAATTTTAAAAACTAAAAATTTAAAAACTACAATCCTAACTCGCTCATGGCTTTTCGGGCCCTTTCCTTCGCGGCAAGTAGATGTTCAAGATCTTCTTGCATCATGTCTGGCGTCGGTTGCATATTCAAAATATTCAAATTATTGATCATTCTTTGTTCGGTTGCGTCAACGTGGTCGCTTAATTATTTTTGAATTTCTTCCCTATGCTTGCTCTTCGCTTCCTTTTCCGCCGCATGCCTACCCGCTCGTTTAGCCTTGTCTCTTCCAATTGGTCGTTGAGGAGTTGGGGTTTCATCAATGTCGTCGAATAGGTCATATGGAAGGTCATCATCCCCTGCATTAAGGTCGACACGAGAACGACCATCAAAAACATCAACCGATTGTGAACTTCTTGAGCGCTTCGATTGTTGTTGATCTTTAGTAATTGTGCCGGTCCATTTTGGATCCTCTTTTAAAATCAACCAATGTCGATCTAGCTCAAAATTATAGCCCTTTTTTTCAACTTTGTATTGTTTCTTGGCGGCCTCCAAAACATCAAACTCGGCCATTCCGCTACTTCTTTCAGACGAAAGTTTGTTGTATATACCATTAAATTTTGTAACCTTGTTGTTTATGTCACGCCATTTGCTACTAAGACTATTGTCTTTTCGGTATGGCGGGACTCCCATGAAGCTATGAAATTTAGAAAGAATGGCTTCCCAATACTTTTTAATTCTTATGTCATTCCCGTCTTTCTCGTTTTTAGAAGTGCCACAACAAGCTCGGCACAACGCAATTTCCTCATTTTCCGTCCATGAAAGTTGTGTGTCTTCTTCCACATCTTCTTCCACAACTTCTTCAACAACTTCTTTTTCTTTCCTTTTCCCTTTCCCCTTTCACTTGCTCCCCCTCACTTGTGGTTCTTGTGTTTGGGTTTGTTGAGCAATTGCTTGTTGTTGAAAATATTGGCATATGGGTGCAAATTGAGATACATTTTGTGAATATTGGGGTTGTTGAAATTGAGCTTGATGAAATTGAGGTGCGGTTTGTGGATAAAATTGTGGAGGTGGGGCAACACCGGAATTTAGGATGTTGATATATTGCTCGTAGCCACCAAATCCAAGGTTCGGTGGTGTATTTTGTTGTGAAGGTTGGTTAGGTGTTTGTAGAGAGTTGTTGTATGGATCCATTGTAAGTAGAGATGTATGAAGATAGGAGTTTGTAGAGAGTAAAATGGATTAATTTTGTGTGTAAAATGAGTGAAAGTATGTAAACATATATAGGGGAATAATTAAAAAAAAAAGTTTTTTTTTTCAATTCCAACAGCTATATAGCTGTTGCCAACGGCTATATTCGGCCCAAAACGCTCCCCTCCACACCATTGTACGCTGTGCCTCCTCCCACCTTTCCACCACGCCAACCCCCCACGCCGTTGGGGGGGGGGGGGGGGGGCGGTGTTCGCTCGTCGTCACGCCGTGGCTGTGCCATATCACACCCCACGCCGGTGGGCGTGGACCCGTACCGGATAGCCTAAGACGTTCAGATGAATTTCTACATGGATTTATGGTCGAAAAGTTTCTATTGGTCGATATATTGAGCATGAAAGGGGTTCTGATCGTCAAATTTTTGCTGCCCGTGTTCATTTTTTGTTTAGTCTTTTACTAAAAAATTGTATAACTAACTATGTATTGTTTTAGGGATAATTTTATACACGTCTTTGCAAACTTCTAATCCTACCCTATATATGATGCCTAAATTTGAAGAGGGTTTGACACCATTGGAATTCCAAGCATTCCTATTCGTCCATAATGCCACTTGGAATTCCCTGATTGGTCCACGTCATTTGCACTAATACAAACGAATCTGGTACAGCTTACGGTCTACATTCATACGCTCCATATACGGCAAATGAATCTGGTACGGCTTACGGTCTACATTCATATGCTCCATATACGGCTTCCTACATACAAGGAAACAAATAAATAACTATTTAAAAGATCCTACATACAAGGAAACAAATAAATATTTAAATACGGCTTCCTACATACAAGGAAACAAATAAATAACTATTCAGAAGTGATACACGACTCAATATAATTTCCATAAAACCGGCATTCTATGATTACGGCATAAAAAGCTGGATTGTGCAACGGAACCAGACTTCAGATATTACGGATTATGGCATAAAAAGCTGGATTCTTCATTTAATAAAATGCCCGTGTAACATTTCTTCATTTACCGTTTTTTTGTACAAAATCATCATCACATCTATCGATTATTATGTCATTTAGAAATATATAAAGTTTTTGGACATTTTTCTACATACTAAAATTTACAGCATACCCGCCCATCGGACGGGTTTTGTAGCTAGTATTACGTATATATCCTTTCAAACTTAATTATTACGTATATATCCTTTCAAAACTTCAAAATTATCATATATATCATTTTACCTAATTTAATAATATTTAAAACTTTTAAAATTAAAAAAAGACATAAATCCTAATCTAAATTAATGGTAAAACACCTTAAATATCCTTGACGATAGAAAATGCAGTTGTTAAGTTTGACAAAAAATACTATTGATGAAAGAAAAAACCCTTGACCTTTGAGGGTAATTTAGCGTTAAATTAAATTAAAATTTGTGTTTTATAAATTTTAAAAAATTTAAATATTATTAAATTAGGTAAAAGATATACTTCCTCCATTTCGAAATAAGTGATACACTTTCTATTTTTGGGTGTTTCAAAATAAGTGATACACTTTAGAAAAATTCTTTATTTGGCAAAAGGTAGTAGGGCTCACATCCACTAATTATCTCATTTAATAAAGTGAAATGACACATTTACCCTTATTTTTACTTTTAAACATCATTAAACTCACTTTAATCTATGTTTGTGGGACCCAACCTCCACTAACTATCTTATTTAATATAATTTAACATTCATTATCATATTTTGTCTCAAAAAACGTGAAATTTAAAATGTATCACTTTTTTTAAATCAGATGAAGTATATAATAATTTAAAAGTTTTTGAAAGATATATACGTAAAAATAATCACCATCCAATTTTAGGCATATAAATATACAAGACAACAACAATACAAATACAACCAAAAACTGCCGTTCTTTATTTACACCAACCCTAATTTTCATACTAACAAAACAAATATTTTCTCCCTCATTTCCCTTCTCTCTTTCTCTCTCTAAAACCACCGTCTTCGTTTTCACCTCCCTCTAAAATTCTTCAAGAGTTTATGAAACCTAATTTTCTGTAATACCATCATCAAATTACGGATATGGGGAAGTACATGAGGAAAGAAAAATTAACCGGAGATGTTGTGGCAGTTATGGACGTCTCACAGTCGTCTCTCGGCGTTCGAACGCGAGCCAAAACCCTAGCTTTACAGAAACTTCAAGCTTCGAAAGCTACCACCGTCGAACCATCTCCGGATCAAAATTCTGAGTTGTCGTATCTTCAGCTTCGAAGCCGTAAGCTGGAAAAGTCACCGCTGCAACAATCAACATGTTGCCGGCAACAAAACCCTAACCCTAGTATGGAGACTTCGAGGTTGGTAACTCGTTCAGGTGGTTCGGTTTCTGTTGGGTCGGGTTCGGGAAATGGACATGTTAAGGTTTTGGGCGAGTCCCAATTTAAAGCAGAGGAAGAAACAGAGGCCTATTGTGATTTTGGCACTGAAGAACCTTCTTTTGGAGAAAATAATATCGATTTTGATGGCAGAGATAGGTATAATTTTGTTTTTTCCTGTTATTTATGATTTGTTTAACGTGTTTTACATACAAATGCTCTGTTTCTTGCTTCTATTTTTTTTTTCTTTCTATTATTTGTTGGATTATACGTGGAAAAAAGGGGTAAACTTTACACATATTTTATGTAGCTTTAGGATTCTTTATTGATAAATCTTAACCAAATTTCTCATAAAAAAGTTATTCTTTTAATCAGATTGTTACAATATAAAAAAAAAGGAAAAAATCTGGATATTTTGATTTTATATTCTTTTGATTTGTTTTGTAATTCTTTAAGTGCTCTTTAATGTGCTTTTTGTGTATCTATTCTTTCAAGTATTGGTTGATAATGCTCCATGGATGGAGACTTTCTTGTTCTCATATGCAAAAGTGTTTTCATTTCATTTCATTTCATTTTCATTGCATCATCATGTGGGGTACAGTCTTAAATGGTGTTGTTTACTTTTGAAATTATCGATTTTTTTGTTGGAATTGACTATCAAAATGCAAAAAAATAATGTCTTAGTAAGAGATTGAACAAATTTGGGGCTTTGTTATTTTTCATAACAATTGATTCTTGTTTTTACTTTGTACAACTTAATCATAAGTGGTAGGCCACTTGTACAATTGTTGGCAAAAGATTAATTAGTAATCACACCATTCAAGATAAAAACACAGTAACTTGATCTTTAAGAATCAAAAAACGACATTGACCAAAACATGGGCTTATTTATTATCAAATTGGCATCTTTTCCATATCAAGAAAACAACTTTAAATAGTTGTATTTTAAAAAAGTTTTATGAATTTGATAGTGAAATTTGTTACACCAAAAAATCCAAAAGCAAATCTGTTCCCATCACAATTTGACCATTGCCATTTCCTAGTTTTGATTATAAATCAACAGTTTAATAATAGCATGCATGTAAGAAAATAGGGCCCATATAATTTGTTTTTCTCACCATATGTCAGTGAACAGTACACAGACAATTTAGCAGGAAAAAGTTTCACTTTCACTATCATTATTTTATAAAAGTAAATCTTTTTTCGGGTGTGATATTGTTTGTTTTTATCTTGCTAACTTTATATATACCCATTCATGAATCTTTTCAGTGGGTCCTTGCCTCCTTGTTTTTGATGAATCGTGTTTTTTTAACTATAGTAAAAAAAAAGTACCAAAATGAAGAATCTTATTTCAAATATGAAGTAAAAAGATCCATTTTGTAAATTGTATCTAATCATGTGTAAGATGTTTTTTTTTCATTTTCTTTTGTTAATAACGTTTATTATATATAGGAGTACGAGGGAAGGCACACCTTGTAGCTTTATAAGGGACTCAAATACCCATAATACCCCTGGTTCTGGTACAAGGCGTACAAACAGGCATAATTCTGATTTAAATTTACAGAATTCCATTAAGAGGATTATGCCTTCAGCACAGGAGATTGAAGAGTTTTTTGCTCGTCATGCATTGGAGCAACAAAGACGTTTTTCTGACAAGTATGTTGACCTTAACCTTTGACTCTGTTGACTTAGTTGCAAACGGGCCATATTTTAGTACACACTGACCCCAAAAAACTTTATTATCCATTTTCCAAAAACTTTTAATGATAATCAATGTGTAAGATTGTTTGACCCATTTGAGGTCAAACACAACACAAGTTGGCCCATTCATCATATTTTATAATTTTGTGGAAAATGATTTATGCAGGTATAACTTTGATATCGTGGATGAAAAGCCACTTGGAGGGCGTTATGAATGGGTGAAAGTGCAACCCTAGATTGCATCGACATCATAACTTGAAGATAAGAAGAAACTAGAATTAGTGAGATCTTTAGTGTAATGTAAAGAGGCAAAAAAAAAAAGTTGTGTAATCTTGATGATAAAAGAGATGATGAATTACACACTAACATAATTAGGGTAGAATGGGAAAGGAAAAATGTTTTTTCCGTTTCTTTAGATTTGCAAGTCATAAATAATTGCTAGGGTTTTATGTTCATTTAGGTTTAAAAGTAGCTTTGTTTGATGCTTTAATTGATCTTTTCCGAAAGTTGATATCGAGGTTAAGCTCAAATTGATTGCTTAATTGTCCTTACATTTCTTAATGATTTAATTGATATAGTGGCTTAGTTCGGCAATGTGTCATGGCCATCTATAATTTGGTCATGGGTCCAATTCTCTTCATAATTATGAGGAGCTTCTTTTGAGATTGCTTGAATCGAAATGCTCTTAGTGAATTTTTAATCTTTTGCTGTCTATAAATCAATTTTACCTAGAATTTATTTTAGACGGATTCTTTTTGCTCCTAGAAATTCAACTTTGAAATTTCATCGATCAAATCCAACTATTGGATTACCAGCTTTATGGTTAACCAAGTCTTTATATTGCATAATCAATTTGGTATTAAAGTATATAAAACCTTTTTTACAATAATGTGTGCGTTAAAGTTTTGATTTGATTTCACGTTGAACACTAAGAGTGCTTAACGTGATTGTATCATATGCATTATAGGTTATTATGCTACTTCATTTTTAAGCAAATAGTCTAAATGTTATTGAAAAATGATGACTTGTACAAACTTCTGTTCAATTGGGTCTTAGAAAAATATGGTGTGTAGTTTGGTATATTCAACAATTTATAAGCAAATGATGTCTTGGTAAACAATTGATCAAAACACGATACAAAACCAACTTGTAAATGACTTAAATGGAACCAAAACAATACATGTCAATTGCCAGTCTAGCAGATTATTGTCGTGTTGCTGAATGACTCAAATAAGACTAGTAACCATCTTTTATGATCAATGAGACAAATAGTTGTATGAATCAACAATAATAAATGTAGAAGTAATTTCATATTTTAAAAGGGGGAAAATTACACATTTTTATTTATTTATTTATGACTACAATCTATAAGTACTCATGTGGTATGGACGTCAATAAAATTATCATCTCCTTAATAAATACATAAAATAGATACAAAATAGAGATATAAATAACATTTCTCCTGAAAAAAATAGTAAGCTGAGTATGGTAGTTGTGTAATGAAATTGTAAACAGATTGGGGAAAATAATGCACATGTGACTTTAACAGTGGGTCAGGAGAGTTTGAAAGTTTTCACCAAGATTCTTTTTACCTTTATCAAGCATCTTCACCATTCATCATTCACTCATTCGTTCATATTCTGAGTCAGTACAGTAACCAATACACTCAACACCATCGTCAGATCACTAGATCAGGTAGCTAAAAGTATAGCTTACTACCATGCGCAATATTAAAAGTTATTTTTAAATATTCCCCTTTTATGGTCTCCTTTGATAATCTAGATTTACTCATGATATGCGTGACTTAACAATTGATGTGATCGTTTCCAAATTTTCCTCTGAAATCTGTTAAATGTTTATCAACAAATGAATCTGACATGTGACCGTAGCATATATGTATTTTGAAATAACTAAAATACACATGTAATGGTAAATTCTTTTTGAAATTTTGTTTAATTAATACATCATCTATAAAGGTGGTGATAAATACACCACACTTTTAATGGATATACCAAATACCATAGCTATTGCTTTATTTGGTTGTACTGTAGAACTTATCTTACTACTTTAAAAATCATGTTTGACATTTCTAAAATAGGAAGTCTGAATTTTCAACACTTCTATTTTTAGCAATGTTCAAACACACTTTAAATTCAAAATAAAAGTGTCTTACCCGAGATTCGAACCCAAGACCTTATGGAAAACAAGCAAGGTGATAACCACTAGGCCATGTGGTTTTTTGTTATCCTTTTGATAACCACAATTAATATACAATTAACTAACCTATTATACGTAACAATTAAGAGACAAATGCCTTAACAGCAATTTCGCATTTATTGTCCTTCCAAAATTATAAAACTGTTTACAAACTAAACACACATTAATTTACATGTTGACTTCTACGTTTTTTTGGATGTACGTTTTTTTAAATATTAAATACATATTGAATATTAAATAGACAGATACTAAATATTTTGATTTACGTTTTTTTAAATATTAAATACATATTGAATTCTACGTTTTTTTAACCTATATATATACTCCATCAACTATAGATGGAGTTGTTGTGCAGCATACAAACGAATATAACCCAAAAATGTCTTTAATCACCCAATATGGTACTTCAGTGCTTCAACCACTTCCACGACCTACACAAGAATTAGAGGTAACTCATCTATTTACCTAAATTCAGACTTACAACTACTTACTGTACAATCATCAATTCTGTGTTAACTAAAATTTTGTTTTTCCTCTTTCAAAGGATTTTGATGGATACGAACCTGTTGAAAACTTTGAAGACCTCTGGAATCCACATTTGTGGTACAAATGCAAATTTGTTCGCGTTGAATATGTTTGGCTTGACATCAAACATAACAAACTATATTTGTTCCTGCTTGACAGATTTGTAAGTTCCTATTAATTAAGATACTATTTTTTTCTTTTTGGCTTTAACTACTAATCATTTATTTTCAGAGACACAAATTCGCAGCCATTATCCCCCCCCCATCTTATTTTCTGCATACCAAAACCGAAAACTAGAAGGCGGTGTCTTCTCTTTAAAGTATTTCAAAATTGATTACACCGATGTCGAATCATTTCCTCGCTTCGACAACTATAGCTTTACTCGTAATGAATGTGCAATAGTATTTAACACTAAAATCGAGCTTGCCGAAACTACGAATGGAGAAGATGCCCGGTTCCCCAAGTACCCGTTGGTCAGATCTCCGACATGGCTATTGTAGGATCAAACAACTCGACAAATGTTGATTGGTACGTCTACGTTACATTTTTAGATGTTTTACTTTAAAGTAATAATATTTTACTATTTTTTGTAATTAATAAACATTTCACAGACGTTGCTGGAAACATGTCGAACGGTTACTTTTTTTACATCCGGTCGGATATCGTGTGCAATGATGCTGCATGACTGTCTGTAAGTGTTTATACCTGATTTACATGATCACCACACCTACGAAATAACCCATTTAAAATGTAATTTCCGACAGGGGCAACCGTATCAAGCTCATCTTGTATCATATACTGGCAGCCACGGCAACAATGATTGGGAGATGTGCTTCCGAAAACATAACTGTGTACGCATGTCGCGTTAAACTGATTATAAAACCAACAGGTTAATTCCAATTAAGTGCTTCATTTTACTTTTATTAAAAATATATTGATATCTCTTTTTTATTTGGTTAAATTTCAGTCAAATATCTTGTTTCTACTGACGTTACAAACATCGAGTTCAACCCGCCGATGCCAGAAACATATGCACTTCAACGCATCCATCCGATAGTGCAATATGATGATGCCATTGTTTTATGTGATGAAGAACCCGATGTCGCGTCCGACACGCAACCAAATAATAGTTTGAGACGCTTAAGAACTACCCTCTCTGGAAATAAGCGTCTATCGACTTACACACAAAAACAATAGAGCCCTGCGAATCAAACGACAATAATTAATTGTTAGGTTACTCTTAGTTTCTGTGACACAATTGGTGTTTTTTTTGTATTAATATGGTTTGCCTTAATAATATTAATTTTGTCCTGAACCAAATAATTGTTGTTGATGTACGCTTCAATTTTGTACACCTACTCGAATTATATATTTTGTGGTGTTAATGAAAATATTTCGTCAACACATAATCAAACTGTATATATTTTACGTTTTTAAATACCGACTAAAAAACTGAATTACCAATTTTATAAAAACGTTCAATGTTGGCTAATATAATTCGGTAATCAAAACGTAATTACCATATGTATTTTCCTTAATCAAAACGTAATTACCATATCTCAATTTAATGTATTAGAACCTTGAAACGTAATTACCATATAATTCGGTAATCTAAACGTAATTATCATATCTCAATTTAATGTATTTATAATTACCATATGTGAAACGGCTAAACATTGACTTTTACTAACGATTTTTTAATTTATCGAATAAGTATTTTCCTTAATCAAAACGTAATTACGATATGCCAATTTAATGTATTTATTGACCGAAACTAATATGGCTTGATGCATCACGAATACATAACATTAACAACAAATTGAATACGTAACCCAAAATAGAAAACCGCCTACATTTAAAACTCGGCTGTTACTGTTCTACATTTAAACGATTTACCATATTTATTGCTAGATTTGAAATGGCAATAATATATCTGGTTGACGAAAATTGAATTACTTATAGACGTTTTTATTGTCCAACTAAAACTGTCAATTACGTTTTTAATAAATACGTTTTAAGTTGTTTAATAAAATTCGGTATATATATAGTATTTTACCATATTTAAACGGCTAAAAATATGCATCTCATTTTAACTGTCAATTGATGTTGACCCCGCTAAAAATAAGCAACGTTATTTACCATGTTTAAAAATATGCAGAAGTATTTATTTTTAAACGTAGATGAAAAATATCGGTATATATAACGTATTTACCGACTTAAATACAAACGTTTAAGTTGACCATGCAATTTAATCTACGTTTTATTACATTTAAAAACGTTCATGCAATTTAATGACCATGATATTACATTTAATATCCATACTACTTATAAATGAGTGCTTGACATTTCTAAAACTGGATGTCTGAATTTTCAACACTTCCATTTTTAGCAATGTCCAAACACCCTTTAAAATCAAAATTTTAAAAGTGCTTCAGCCGAGTTTCGAACCTAAGACGTGATGGAGTTCAAGCAACGATCTAACCACTCGGCCATGTGGTTTTTTGTTATCCTTTTGATGCTCAAAATAATTATACCATTAACATTCGTTTTAATGTAGCCCAAAATAGACTATTCGCTGCATTTAAAAAACCCATTTAAAACCATTTAATGTAACCCAAAATAGAAAATTCGTTTTAATGTAACCCATTTAATATTCCCCCAAAAGCATTAAAAAAAGCGTTTAACTAAATTAATAAAAAAATAACGGAATTAATTGATTATCAGTATTCATTTTTAACATTCTTTCTCGAAAATCAAAATCATGCCAATTTTTTTATGTCTATTAATTTTGACTCAGAAAAGTCCATCAATTTTTGTTTATTATTTTTTTTAAAAAAAACATAACGGAATTAACCAATTTTGGCTAACTTTATATGGTCCTAATTAATCTATTCGCCGGTTATAAAAATTTATAGTCAATTAAAAAACTTAATGGAAGAAGTTACAATAAATTTAATAGTGCGGTAATTTTAAAACCGTTATTGTTCCCTTATAATTGACAATTTCGCCATAATAAATTGACAAATTAACACAACGACTGAAACAACCAAGTGGCCGGTTACTAAAATCTAAAGATATCGTGGAATGATGGCTCCACCATTGTATGCCAGTAACGGGTCAAATGGTTTTGTTCTTAATATGAGAGTAATTTATCAAGTGGCCGGTTACAAATATTTAAATATAGCATTGAAACATTTCAGTTACAATTCTGTTACAGATATTTAAAGATAGCATCACATCTACGATTACAATTTCAATTATTTGTGATGATACTCTATTACTCTCTTTCTACTTCATCTTTGAGGTACAATTTCTTATTTTCATCCTAAATTGTCGATTTATTCGCATGTTTACCTTTTTTGAATAATGATTTAAATTGGAGTCAGTTTATAATAAAAAGAACAATACTATGTTTGCTTTGTGAGTGAATTTTGACTGGGTACTTGTGATTTGATTAACTATAAATTGAAGATTGGAAAAAATCGAGAATTTTATCCTTTGTAATTTGATTCTTTGTGGAGTTGGTGTTTGTGTTAGTGCAGCTGGAAAATTCCTTTGGTAAAAACGGGCCAACGACCTGGTGATGCTGAGATCATATATGCAACAACACAAAAAGAAATATCGTGAATTAAGCTGGAAGTAAACTTAACTTGAATTCATAATAATGGTAGCTAAATGGGTGGGTCTGTAATGGGTGAAAAACTCACCACAAAGTTATCAAAAAACCCGTGATATATCATGGATGCTCATAAAAATTTTCAAATACATATTAATATATCAATCAAAGTAAAAAACTTGTGATAGTGATAATTTCAGGTCTTAAAATTTAGCTTCTTTTTTTTTTGGTTTGATTTAACAATCCCTTTATAAAATAAGACACAAACTCACGACCCCTTCATCACCATTGACTACATTGTATTCAGTTTGATTTTGTTTTTACGGGATTGTGTACTAATGTTGATTTAAGGGTTAGTTTTGAAATTTTCAGGTTCTGGAAAGAGCGTTATTGGGGACAACCAATTGCTGTTGAGAGATTGGATTTTGCTAGACATTTGTTTTATTTGGTTTAAATTATTTATTGTTGTTTAAAGTATATCTTTTTTGTTTATACAGGCGAAGGGTAATATCAAGGGTAAACCATTGAGTTCTACACTTGCAATATTAGATGAGGAATTTACGAAATTTAGAGCTATTAAGACTAATGACAGTTGACGAATCTGGGAATGTAAAAACTCATTTGTACTATTTTCTTTTATCTTTTATTGTATTTTTTTTAATGTTCAAAAATTAAAATAGCATCTACATATATTTTGTTTTTGTTTTTTGAATTTAAGAATTAAGACGCCATAAGTACTCCAAAAGGCAGTTAAAATACGATATTTACCCAGGAAGAAGTTGCAACTGTAGGAAAGAGTAATAAACTTCCCAATATTATATCTGCTACAGTGATACTAAAAATAGTGTAAATCATGAATTCTTACCATTTTGTTATTGTATATGGTGGAAGTTACACATTCATGCAATATTTGGATGTAGATAGTTGTATAGATTAATGAAAGATGCTTTTGTTTTGATGACCCGATTATTGTTTTGTTAGCCCGTTTGTCGTTGTGTTATTCAATGTACGTGAATTTGTATACTTAATAATAAAAAATAATAATAATTAAAATGTTTGGAAATTAATTAGCATCTATATAACGATTAAGGAGCAATTACCTGGAGTAACCTTGGTAAAATTGTTCCAATGGTGGAAGCATTTTCTGAGACTTGTAAAGCATAGTCGTCTTCAAAAGCTACATTTGGTACAGAGAAGCCTTTAAGATTGAAGTGCATTGTGTATTTGATTGTTTCTTTTCAACTTTTACTGTCTCAGAATTCTGTTCGACACAACTAAAGTGCATCAGAAACTTGGAAAAAATATAAAAGGATAAAACATGATGCAACTAATTTAGGATGCGGAACAACTCAATTTACCACATTGTAGCAAAATACGCATAGTTCATATGTATAAACCTTTAAAAATTTACTTTTGCCTTTTCAGAAAATGTGGATTTGTAGTCACAACTCACAAAAACCCATACATAGGACAAAATGAAACTAAAAAGACATCTAATTGTACCGACACACCCGATTAACCCGACCAGACCAGCTAAATTTTTTATTGGGTCGGGTTTCGAGTTAGGAGGATTTATTTACTTCAAATGGAAAAAATAGAGATCAAATTTGAAAAAAATTATAAAACATTATGATAAGAAATAGACAAGTGATATTGTAGAAGGGCTTAAAGAGTAAAATAGGAATAACAGTTAGAAAAGTAAAAGAAACAAATAGAGGAGAGGGAGTGTTAGGTAGACATCGAGATTGATAATTAAGGTTAGTATTAAGTCATGTCAATATTAAATTCAGACATGACTTAAAGACGTTGCCCTGTCAAGAGGAATTTCACGGCAGACGACAAAAGTATTGGTAACTCCAGCAAAACAATTTAATGTTGACGGCGTTTACACAGCAAATGTGGTGTATCGAGAGGTCTTACATGATGAATAATATACGTGTTAATTCTTCGCAATGTCTGAATTTTTTTTCAAAACATGTAATTTAACAAATTTTAAACGCCGATAAGTTTTCAATGTAGTCTTTATACATATTTCATTCCCAACTATCAGTCATTTGTATAATAATCGTTAAAAAAACATGTAAACGAACACTATCAACATCGTCGCGGAAAAGATGTATCAGTGTACCCGCCGTCTCATTGCGCGGGTACCCTACTATATATCAAAACATGTAATCTACAACATTTCAACGTCAATGCTAATTATTGACTATTTCCTCTATTTTAGACACAGTTTTCATGCTTATGTACTGTAATCGTTATAAAAATATGTAACCAATGGACTTTTAATCGTCAGAAATATGTAGTTGGCAGCCCGCCGCATCGCGTGGGTTTTAACCTAGTACATTATAGTATAAACATAAAAAATTGTGTTGCAAAAATCAATTCTATATCTATAAAATTCAACAAAAGGACGTTAAAATGCTGCAACCGTTTTAAACCGTATTAAAAATATTTGGTCTAACTCAAGCACATTTCTAACCTATAACCCAACCGACTAATTTTGCCACATGTGAACAAAGTTCTCATTCACAAAACATGCTTCATTTAAGAGCTCCAATAGCTCGACGAATTATCTACTAGAAGTATAAACAATATAAGCATCACAATCGATGAGATGAAGAGAAGAGATTGATCATATAATAAGTGGAAGAAAGTTATCAAAATTCAAGATCGATCCGAAGGATGTTGAACTTTATGAAGACATAATCTCATATAGAAGTTTGTTGGAGGACTAGTATAATCAGTGGTGAATATAGAACCAAAGTTAACCGAGTATTTCATACAAATTTAAGTAAATCATATAAAAATTTCTACTAAAAAAAATTACCAAACTTTTTTCCACATAGTGCCCCACCAAGAGGTGGCCATGCACCTCCCTCGGTGGCATTAGGACTTCTAAACCTATAAACTTGTGTGTCTCATATGTCATGTCATGTCTTGTATATTTTACATGATCTACATGTCATGTCTTATATATTTTACATGATCTACATGTTTTAAATGTCTTAATCATCTTTAATATATGTATTATAATGCTTCGCATTGTATTTCATGTTTATATTTTAGTTGCTACACATGCCTTATATGCATACATGCTCCACATGTCTATTTGTTTACTTAATCTTGTATAAGCTTTATGTGTTCCATATGTTTTTCATACTTTATATGCATCTACATACTCGATATCACTCATTCTTATTTTATTTTATTTAATTTTTCCCCCACTCACTTTTACAAAAAACTTTCGGGAAGTAATCTCTCTACCTCCGGGTAGAGATATAAGTGTATATTATCTACGTACGTCTCACCTCCTTCACACCTCGCCTTTGGCGGGATTGGATGTCGTGTTGTTGTAACTATAAACAGTAAAACATGCACACATATATCAATTTTAATCACAAAAAGAATATAAAGAAGCACTCGAATTCCATCTTAAAGTCATCATAACCAACCATCAATTCATCTCTTAGATCGAAGTATAATATAGTATCACAATTCAAGAAACAAGAACACGACTTCAACAACAGAATTTTCTGAAAACCTCAAATCACGATCTTACAATGATTTCGTGTAGAATCGGATACCAACTGCAACTCCCAAGATCACCAATGGAACCAAGAACTGGAGAATCTTGATGATGAACTCAGAAGTTTTGTCTTGGTTGTAATGAGCTTGTTTTGGAGGCTTGTACTCAACCTTTGAGGGAATTGTTGCTGCGTCTATATCACCAACATAAAATTCATCCATCATTGATTTAGCAGTTGTACTGTGGCCCACATCTTCAAAATCATCTGTTGCATCTTTTCCTGCAAATAATCACATATTCTTTAAATTAATGAAATCCATCCAATACTAATAACTGCTTAATAGTTTTATATTCCTTATCGAATAAACTTGGAAATATGAACACATCAAAAGTGCTGTACCTGTAGCAGACAACAAAACGTCATCACCACCAGGATGATCCTCCAAAAACTTTGTCACATCAAACACCTGCCCCAACACATGACACCAAATTAAATCAAATAATGTAAAATATTACTTCAATTGTAAAATGATTATGATTATGATTGTAAAATGTTATAGCTAATACTATGATTTTATTGTAAAATGAACTTTATTACTTCAATTTTGCAAAGATAAAAAATTTCCCAAATTATTTGATGCAACAAGCCAACACCCGACCCTAAACCATAATCGCCATCAAATCCACATAAATTAATCATCAATAATGCGTTGATGCTTAACTCTTTAATAAATTTTATACATATCAGAATATATACTAAATCCACCTACCACGGAAAAATGTAATTCCATGATCCGATCGACGTCACTAGTCAAATTTTAAATCAAGTAAAAAATATCAACTATTCAAAGGAAATCCTAGTAATCACAAGCTACACATGAATCTGTGGTGAATCATGTTTGCGATTTTCAATAGAAAAACGTACCTTTCCATCGATTATGAGCCAGCAGTCCTTAGGATCGTTGTGCTCAGCAACCTCCTGCAAAGTGTATAATACTTTACCCATTAGAGATCGCACAAAAGTTGCAGGAATGTAGTAGATATGTGTAGTTTTTTTGGCCCTAAATCGCGATCTGTCAACAACTCTTTTAGGATTGCAAAAATGGTGGTTGGTTGTGAAAGATGTAATTGTAGGTGGGAGCTTGATGGAGTGGTTGGTGAGAGGGAAACGAGTGGACTTATGACTGTGTGTTGTGTAGGTGGGGGGTTAATTTGTAAAGTAAAAATACCAACATTGCAACTTAAGAAGTGGAGTTGAACGATTTTGATTTATTGACCATAGTCTAAACTTGTATTATGATAACTTTTAAATTCTAATAATCATGATTAGACAAATACTAGAAGATATAGGTCATGTTTTGCAAAAGTAGCTGGATCTTGTTTGTAAAAAATAGTTCTGGAGTTAGAAAAATATAATATGATATAAAATGGAACATAAAAAGACTTAATATGGTTAGAATGTAACTATTTAAAATTTTTCTAGTATCTTTTCCCAAAAACATTCCAGACTCTCTTTAAAATTTACTCCAAAATCTTCTTATTTTATATTTTTTAAATTTAATAATTACTTAATAACTTCATATAGATTACGTGTTCGATTCCTCAATCAATAAGAATTTATCAAATGACCAGAAGAATGTTCTAAAAAATATCCATGAAAATGGTTAAGTTAAATACATTACGAATATAAGTTTGGCCAGTTAAGGAGCACTGAAATACCTTTTAAAAATTAAAATAGAAAATAAATATTAAGTATAATGTTCTTATTTTTCGAATTTCAGATCAGGCCATGAAATTTCAATCTGGACCAAAAAGAGGCCCATTAGCCAACACAGCTTACTACTAAACCCTAAGGAACCCTAATTCTATAAACAAACAACCACTCCATTTTGCTGCGATTCCAGATAGGGAGGCGTAGGGAGCGAGAGAGAGCAAACGTGGTGAAAAAATGGTGTCAGGATCTGGAATTTGCGCCAAGGAGGTGGTGGTTGACGCTCGCCACCATATGCTCGGCCGATTATCGTCGATACTAGCCAAAGAACTACTCAATGGGCAGAGAGTTACCGTCGTCCGATGCGAAGAGATCTGTCTCTCCGGAGGTCTTGTTCGTCAGAAAATGAAGTACCTTCGTTTTCTTAGGAAGCGAATGAACACTAAGCCGTCTCACGGCCCTATCCATTTCCGTGCTCCTTCTAAGATCCTTTGGCGTACAATCCGAGGGTAACCTATTATAATCTTATAACTTCATGTATTTACTTAGTGTTTTGTTTGTAAATGTTATCTATGTGTATATATCACATTCAGTTTATGTGTATTGTTTGCAATCATTTCGAGGTACTTCAGTATTTTAATGGCAACTTGTTGGATACTATTGATTTTTAGAAATTTTAGCATTTCAAGGATTAGGAGTTTAATGGCAACGTATTGGATGCACGGTTGATTTATACATACGAAACATTCTGATGCTCAGTATTTTAATACTTGGCGTTGCATAAGAAGTTTTAGGTTATGGTGTTAAGTTAGTCATCAGAAGTTCAACTAGGCAGTCTTATATCTGCATTTGAATTGATTGTGCTATTTAATTTAATGAATTTAGTCTTGCCGGATATTGTTTGCGATTGGTTTTTTTAAATGCTTATTAGCTTATTGTGTTTGCATGGAAAAGCAGCAAGAGCTTATTTGATTATCCTGAGATAATAAAAATAAACATAGGATGCAAGTATTCTATCCCAATTCCCCTTTTCTAAGGCTAATGTTAAGTTTTCTGTTAGGAATTCGTTTGACTTGTTATGTCTTCAAGAAATGATCTTGTATCTACCTGTAAAGTTTTGTGACATTTTATTTGTTTGTATAGGATGATTCCACACAAGACTAAGCGTGGAGCTGCAGCACTTGCTAGGTTGAAGGTTTATGAAGGTGTCCCTACTCCTTACAACAGGAAGAAGAGGATGGTCATCCCTGATGCCCTCAAGTTAGTACATTTATTAAATCTCAATTGCTTTTTCTCTCTTATTAAATTAAAACATTGTGTTAAATTTCATTTGCATTTGTATGTAAAAATGCAGGGTATTGAGGCTTACAGCTGGGCACAAGTACTGTTTATTGGGTCGGTTATCATCTGAGGTTGGATGGAATCATTATGAGACCATCAAGGTAAACATGTGGCTGTTTTTATTGTTTCATTTAACATGAACTATAATGTCTCATACTAACGTTGAATTATACAAAAACAGGATCTTGAGAAGAAGAGAAAAGAGAAGGCCCAAGTTGTGTACGAGAGGAAGAAACAGCTCAACAAACTGCGAGTCAAGGCAGAGAAGGCAGCTGAAGAGAAACTTGGCTCACAACTTGAAATCCTTGCCCCTGTTACCTACTAAACATAGTTTCTTGGTAGGAATTTTGTGTTGGATGTTGATGACTCTTTATATTATTTTCATTGAGGATCCCTTGTTTTCAGTTATTTTTGTTGAATCAACTTTTTTGTTCAAATCTATGATAATTTATTGTTCAAATTATCTAGGATTTCTTCACATCATGTGGTATCGTTTTTTGGGCAAGTTTAAGTACTGTCGAAGTTAAACTGGATTGTTTATAAAAGCACCAAGAATTTCGACAAACGTTTTTTTTTTTTAATTTGCTCTTCCACTTACCTTCATCAATGGCAGAGACCCTCCACTTACAAATTCACAGAGTCAAAGACATTTTTTTTTGTTTGGTTTCTTTTTGTAGTACCATTTAGGGGTTTTTTAGAACCTTGAGTATGTACGACTCGATTCACTCTAAAATGACTTGTTTCTCGTTTTAAATCGGTGATCTAATCAATAAACCCAACTATGTGATCTTAAGATTTTCAAATTAAACAAACTACCTTCTTTTTGCGAGTTTAGGCTGACCCGTCAATGCGCCTAGTCATCATTGGACGAACCTAGTGTACCAAAATTTATGTTTATGTAGTATTTGTATTGTATTAAACTTTTTGTAATATATTTGTCCGCATGACCACACCAAAATTGTTGTTACACTAGTTCGTTTGTGGAATTATTCTGAGTATAATCTCTTTTTCATAAATTAGGATTAATAATTATATATACCGGTGCCAACAGTTGCTTCGGTTTGGACATAGAAGGCAAATATTAAGTGAATGATATTGTTGGTATGAATGTATCAGTTAGAGTGTCAGATAACGTGATATTTTTTAGATAAAATTTGAAATATCAGTTTTTTTTTTTTTGAACCAGCAAATATTACATATATTAGTGGTTAGAAATTAGTATCACCTAGTTAGAACACACCTTTTCAGGGTTTGAACCCATAATCACCTAGGAAAAATCCTCCCAAGACAAGCTTGGAGGCCAAGTGAACTAGCCCACTTGGTTGAAATATCAGTTAATGTCATGTTGAGAGTTGCTTAAAAAAAAAAACACCTAATTTAATAGGATCAATAGTATGATAATGTTAGTACTCATTACGAAAGCTTCACAATTTCATGTTGTTTCTTACATGTTTTGATGAATTAACCTAGAAATTTCCTAACAACGTTTTTTTTAAAGGTTTTGGATATATTTGATAGGTAATTTTATATTAAAAAGTTTTACAAATAGCACGCCCTTCGACTAAAATGGGGAGGAATGCATGTATGCCTAATCTATGCAGAGTAGGCGCTCTATTCAGCAATACCGGATGGTCAGCCATAATTTCTTGAAGGATTTCCCATACAATCGGTTTATTTTTCTTCGAATATGACTCTTAGCAACTCCGATATTCGAAGCAAGCCGTAACGCTGAAACTATGGCGAATGCATCTATCGTCATTGATGCATAAATAAAGATACCAATTAGTAGTGATTGAATTCCTTCTATGGTTCCACATGAGAAACCAGTATCGTTAGCTAGGCTTCAATAAGGACATTTAGGCTTTACTAATAAGATAGAAAAGAAAAGGCTTTTTCATCAGGGTGCGAAGGTTTGGAACCTTATACAAACAAAGAGCGTTTTCTTTCAAATGACAACTGCCGCTTCCTGCTGCGAGGGTAGGTTAGAGGGGCTTGTCATCATCATTATTGAAAAAAACGAGTATTGTTGGACCCATACGTTGTTGCGGGGATATGAATCTAATATTATTTACTATTCTAGTTTTAAAAGTTTTAGAAGAGTCAGAGATTTGAGAATATTAATTTACTTCTTTATTAATCATGTATGATTAATTCAATTTAGTTTACAAAATCTTTAATTTTGTTATTTCAGTTGTAATTTTTGTAAATTAACATGATATTAGAAGCAATTTGGTATACAAACTCTGCAAGTTGCTTTTTCGGACCAAATATACATCAAGCAAGTAAAATGCATCGAATAGTAAATAAGAAAAATATAAATTAGCTTTTTAAAATAATGTAGGGCGAGTTATAAATGGATCACACCAATATTAATCAATATTCAGCTCTTTTAATAAAAGGATTAACAGGTACAGATCGTTAACGGGTAAACGAATCAAAAACTTTTATCCAAACCTATATAATTCTTGCGGGTTCGGATCGAATCAGAGTTAAAACCCGCTTCATTGTGAGGTCTAATTATAATATTTAAGTCATTATTAAAAAGTTAAAGTGCAAAAACTAAAATCTTACAAATATTAACAAAACCTTTAAGGGCATATTAAGAATATTTGGCTATTATTTTTTTTATAATATTTTGAGCTCTGTAACTCCGTTTCTTACTAAACACCGTTATTTTGATTTTTAATGAACAGTGAAATATATTTCTTTATTCTATAATCAAAAACTTTTATCCAAACCTATATAATTCTTGCGGGTTCGGATCGAATCAGAGTTAAAACCCGATTCATTGTGAGGTCTAATTATAATATTTAAGTCATTATTAAATAGTTAAAGTGCAAAAACTAAATATTACAAATATTAACAAAACCTTTAAGGGCATATTAAGAATATTTGGCTATTTTTTTTTTATAATATTTTGAGCTCTGTAATTCCGTTTCTTACTAAACACCGTTATTTTGATTTTTAATGAACAGTGAAATATATTTCTTTATTCTATCGTAAATGTATTAATAGAGGAATTAAGTGTCACTCAAAGAACTATTTCATAATACTTAGAGGAAACACATACTTCCTCCGTATCACAATAAGTGATACACTTTTCATTTATGGGTGTTTGACAATAAGTGATATACTTTCAAAGTTACTTTATTTGGCAAAAATGTGGGACCCAACCTTCACTAACTATCCACTTTAATAAAGTAAAATTACCCTTATACCCTCACTATTACTTTTAAAACTAATTAATATCACTTTATTCAAGAAAAGTGGGATCTATCATCCACTAATTATCTACTTTAATATATTTTAACCATACTTTAGTATATTTTAACCTTACTTTAATCTTTTGCCTCAAACTCCGTGATCTTTCAAATGTATCACTTATTGTGATACGAAGGAAGTATTACAAACCATCACCTTACTAATAAGAATTAATTACCAAAATATACCAATTTAAGTCTATTCTTGGGGAACTATCTCATAATACTTAGAGGAAACACATATTACAAACCATCACCTTACTAGCAGTACTAACAAGGTTGAACAGCACTAACTCGGACACGTGGCGGCGTTCTACTGGAGTTGCACGATCGCACGGTTTTGTAGAGAATTGAAACTTAAATCTATTTTGGGGAACTTTGATTTTATTTGACCTATATTTGAAAATCACCATGCTAATAATACTGTTCAACAACCATTCTAAGCAAACCATATCGTGATTGTTCGTAGTCATTATCTCACGGCGTAGGTACCAACGGCCCTCGATTTATCTACCATGGATGTCACTTGTCAAAACACACACACTGATACACTCAAATGAAAAGAAAACTATTGTATAAATGCGGGTAGGATCAATTGACTTGAAGAAATGGAGGATTTGGGAGTAGTACGTAATAGGGGTGGCAATTCAGGCCGGGTTCAGGTTTACAGGTTCGGGTTCGCGAGTTAGCGGGTCAGAAAGGTTCAACCCGAAACCGACATGTTTATATAAACGGGTCAAATATCTCAACTCTAACCTGTTTAACTTCAACCCAAACCTAACCCATATAACCCATTTAATAAACTGGGTTAAAGAGGTTATCATGTCAAACAAGTTAAACGGTCAAACATGTCAAAATGTTGTTATTATTACACAAATTCATAACAAAATACTAAACATCATATTACTA
Organism: Calendula officinalis; assembly: GCA_963853835.1. Lineage (NCBI taxonomy): Eukaryota > Viridiplantae > Streptophyta > Magnoliopsida > Asterales > Asteraceae > Calendula > Calendula officinalis. Next base: position 80,798,797 of record OY970820.1, on the reverse strand, counting down.
AGTAACATTTTTTTAATTTTTATCAAACTATTAATTACGTTTTAACTAGTAAACTATAAATTAAGTATAAATATATATTTTTTAAAATATATTTTTAATAATTAAACGGGTTGGTGGGTCGACCTATTTAAATTATCATTGACCCGAACCTAATCTGTTTAATAAACGCGTCAGCTGATTCAACCCGAGACTGACCCAATTATTTTTTACCCCAACCCCAATTTGTTTATTTTCGTGTCGCTTTCAGGTCGGGTTTCGTGTCGGGTCAGAAATTGTCATCCCTAGTACATACTACTACCATGCGCACTTTAGAACTACCCACTCACCGGTCACCAATAACTTTATTATCTCGTTTCTTATTAGCGGTCACTACCAACCACAACCTACTGCCATCTCCTACCACTAGGGATGGCAACTCTCATCCGCCCCAATGATCATCCATCCGATCCGCTCCACCGATGATGGATATGGATGAAGTTAAATGGGTGAATATCGGATGTGGAGCGTGTAACATCTCAATTTTTAAAACACTTTTTAAATCATATTTTTTTAAATAAAAATATTACAAGTTCAATATTCCCAAAATACGGTTTAACAAAAAAAAAACTTAAAACATTTATCAGAGTATTAAAACCGGTGTTACATTATAATATCATAACCATAGGATAAACGGGATCTACCTACGAGCTCCCGAGCTAAACAACACTAGGCCACTTCTATCGCGACCCTCTAATCCATCGATCTCGAACCTGAGTACATAGCCAAAAATAAAGTAGTACGTGAGACAAAAATAGTCTCGTGAGATACATGGGTTTTCGACCCATTCTCAAAAATAATAAAAAATCCTTACTATTCAATTCTTTTCTTTATTCACTTATTAATTATCAACTTATTTTCTTATCGCTTATTCATACTTACTAGTAAGCTAACCGTAAGCTTACCCATCACATAATCACATACACGTAAGCTATCCTTAAGCTTACCCATTTTTATCACATACGCCCCGAATCATTCCGAAGCAAACTCCCCCGATGTGGGTTATCATTAAGATCACATGGTAATTGGGGTTCTTTCAAACTTACCAAGATCAACAAATCCCCCGTCTCGCGGGTTATCGTAATCCCCCTTTTTATCGGGTTATCATAATCCCCCTATTGTCGGGTTATCGTTCACATAGATATACTACCCTTGCGCAGGGAGGTACCGCCCCAAGTAGTAATCTCACTCCCCCATAAATGGGTTATCGTTATCCGGATACTTTTGTTACACACATTGAACATAAAATACGGGCCTATACCCCACCAATTAATAATCAAACACAAATTAGACTACATCTATTCTAATTATCATATGATTCTCTTTTAGCATAATCATATTTCATTTATCTTTCCTCAACATTATCATCATATACTTTATCCTTAAATCTGCTAATAAGATTCATTTCTTATTATTCATATTCATAAATAGATTACCTTTACATTGACTAAGGCGCATACATAATGCTAGTCAAATTATACTTGTTCTCTTAACGTGATAACACTACTTTTATTAGTATATTTTACTAATAAACGTTATTACTTTAAAATCTTTGTCATTTGCTTAATTATCAATTCTTACTAACAAAAGCCAATTTCATACTCTTTTAGCCATTATCATTATTAATACTTTTTATCAATAACCTCATTAATCATTTAATCTAATCACACTTACTTGCAAAATCATCAATTTCAATAACTATGTTCTATTAGCAATTCAATCAAATTTCATTATCTTTCTAATCACTTTCTTTATTAAAAATATGTATTAATAAAGACTCGATAGATATTATCCATTTTCAAAACTCTTTTACTATGTACTCAGCTTAAAAGTTCACATGTACTCACATTAGCCAAGCTAACTCCAATTCGTGTCCATTAACACGAATCCTTTCTTTCCAACTTGTGCAAAGTCACCAAATCTTTAGGTCTTCTTGACCTACCATCAATATCATCACAATAACTAGTTATTATCCATAACTAATCACCAAACAATCCATATCTACATTCCTAACCACCAAGTTCATCCAACTTGGTGGGATCTCAAACCCTAGTTCAAGATTTCCATCAATAAACTCAAATCCAACTTGTACACATCGATTACAAGCTTACAATAAGTGTTCTACACCCATGTTTAGTCATCTTCCCCAAAGATGACATGGTTGGTTCCCCAAACCACCATTTTTACCCATACAAACCTCACAATCAAGGTAGATAAGCAAGACAATCAAGAATACTTACCCTTGATGTTTCAATCCTTCAAGATGGTGAAGATCTGAGCTCTTGAGCTCCAAAAATGACCAAGAACACTCCCAAATCGGCTGCACTATGTGTAGGGTTGAAGGTGAAATGAAACCATAGCTTACACACAATTTTATGTATTCCTGACGATCCTCGCGCCCCGCTCGCGTCCACCTCGCGCCGCGAGGTGACGCGGCTTTGCCTGCTGGTTGCCGCTGAAAAACAGATCTCGCGTTTTGCTCGCGACTGGCTCGCGTCTGACTCGCGGCTCTTGTCTCAACTCGAGCCTCAACTCGAGCTTCTCGCGTCTGAGCTCTGAACCCACTGTTCAATCTCGCGTCTAGCTCGCGCCTGCCTCGCGCCGCGAGGGCTGTCTGGGTCAGTTTCTTGCCTTTTAAACTTGTTTCCATCCAAGTCTTGACCCATACTTGGTTACACCAAGTCCCAAACATCCAAACACTCGATAAAACACAACGGAGGCTCGATTAAATATTTTACCTCCTTTATTCCTCAATATTTCCATTTAATTCATTAAACGAAAATTCCGGTCGTTACAACTATCCACCCCTTAATAGGATTCCGTCCTCGGAATCAACTCAAGGATTAACAATCCTCATTACACTTCCAAATCATGATCCAACGATACTTATGCATTTAAATGCCCACTTGACTCCGTTATACCCAAACGGGTCAAAAACCCAAACTTGAGTTCTTAATACCCGAACGGGTCAAAAATTTACAATTTGACCTTAACATTCCCAATCATTTAACAAATCCCTTTATCCACATTGGGATGGCATGACCCAATCATCACTAATAGCCAATTGACCAAAACGATAGTCAATGCCTAGCTTTGACCAAATTGTCAACATTGTCAAATCTTTGACTTAAGCACAAAGTCAACCATATCTTGATAATTTCTTTATCCACTAGTGGTTCCATTAACCATCAACTCCTTAACAATCGACCTTACATTCATGGTCCAACAACAATCATACTCGATCCCTAAATTCAATCCGAATTACTCAACGGCCAAAGTCGTACCCCTTTGACTACCATTATTTCCATCAATCCATTAACCACTATCATACACATGTAGATGATATATTATGCCCTTATCCTTGACTAACCATTTTAAACGAAAGTCAAAACCCAATTTTGACTAAAGTAAACAACCCACTAGTTGACCAACCTTGACTTATGAATAAAGTCAAACTTACTTTGCAAATTTCACATATTCTTTATTACCGAGGCATCTTTCCCAAGCTTTTCATTCCCGATTTCCATATTTAAATTTCTTTTCTCAATTGTTCCCTTTTTCATCGATTTCGATTTCCACACTCGATTACAATTTTCATTTAAATCGATATCAAATCTCTATTACTTTTTAACTTTCATCCAATTACCTATACCATTTATAATTTCCTTCAAATATCCTTATACCATACTTGAAATTCCCGATTACCGGCTCTAGAGCCTCAATCATATCCAATTGTGGCCAAACCACCCATTATACCTCTTTCACCACTCATTGGTTACTAATAAACTTTGCTTCCTAAAAGCATTCTTTTTTCATAAACCATGAACTTGTAGGCATCTCCTACACCTACTTATACTTAAACACTACTCGTGTTTTCAACCCAAGTTCTCACTTGCCATAAAAATCATAACAACAACTAACCATACGGTTCTACATACGTCAGATACAAACATCATATCCCTTAACTATCTTATCGAGATGATCGGAAGGCCTCCAATCCATCACGATTCCAACTGTCACAATGATCGGAAGCCTCCAATCCATAGTGACGCATCAAATCTCGTTAACCGGAAAGCCTCCGATCTAACAAGATCCATGCAATACCATTCTATCTTGCATACAATTCATGTATGCATCATTCACTTAGCATCATGCTAACATTCTCTTTCATAACTAATCACATTCTCTATTCAATTTACATTTCCCCACACTTCACATAACATTAGTTTCTAAAGTCATATTCTTTTCATAGATAATTACTCCCACTTATACCTTTATACCACACGGTATACACATAATTATTTCTAGTGCTTTCCACCAATCTACTCACTTATCAATCGTCTTTAGTCGATTCATTTTCTCATTATTAAAATTCCAAATCTTTCTTTCACCACCTAGGTAACCACCATTTCATTCCATTATCCATATTTTACCGAATCACCCGGTCAACTCGAGTCAACTAATTGACTCCAATCCATAATCCAAACACAACCTATTACCTTGTTTCCATGTCATTTTTCCAATAATTAATTGTTACCCTTGACTTAGCATACTATTTCTAGGACATTTTACCATTAATTAACCTTTTACCATTAGCATCGAATCTATCATCCATGATACAAACTTTTGTCATGACTAATTGTCAGTTTTTACTCAACCATTTTCGAATACTAAATTCTATCATCCCCGATGCTTATCCCTTCCAACATATTCTCTATTCACGAGTTTGACACTTCACTATATTTTTCATCATTCCCTTCTTTACCGTTATCATATGGTAATACCACATCACTTATCCTTATTCCCGCCAAGTGCTTACAATTTTACTTTTGAGCTTTTTCCTTACATGGTTTCCCATCCATATATATCATTCTCACCGAGTCTTAGTACTTTCGCGTACTACCATCATTTCATTGAAATCATTTACTATTCCCGTGATAATATATCTTTTAATATCCCAATTATCCGTGACATACCAATCGCCAACTCACCTATACTTATACATGCCATTTCGCCTTAGCACTAAATCGTGCGACAATTCACAAATAAAACACGAACCTCATACCATAAATTTTTATATTTGAAGAAGACTTACCACACTTTTGCATCTTTCACATCAACATGTTTTGACGAATTTTGAACGCGTTTTTTTTTTCTTCCTTTGTTGACTCCAAGCTACCATCGAACTTCCTCTTTTCTCCACTTGATGACGATTTGTTGATCCTTCGTTGAACTTCCTTCTCCACATCTCTAGCGATAACTCCTCTTAGAAATCATTCTAGTACACTCTCGGGACAAAACTTCCCCAACCATCTACCCGCGAACTCCTTCCACGATATCTTGTACCATACTCTCTTTTCCAATGCCTTGAACATCGCATCCCACCGTGACCACGTGTCACTCTCCTAGTAGACGAGCTGTAGAAGTTACCACATTTCCTTCTAACACTTGCTACTCTTTAGCACTTGCTCAGTTTCACGAATCCACCGAATCACAACCTCCGGTTCGGTGCTTCCCAATTATACGTCTAGTTTGCACGCCATAAACGTCTTGAACGAACATCATTCTCTTTCTTCCAATTCGGTATCATAGACGACCCTATCATCACCGCGACATGACGAAACTCAATTATAATTTCTCTTCTTAATCCAGTGGAGCTTGTCCACTTTTCGCGTTCGTCCCTTTTTTTTTTCCTTTCTTATATCATTATTTCCACAATTCCAATTTCAAACGATCGACTCCACGGTCGAATAGAATACATGAAAATCAAACATGGCCTATCTCTTAGGGATCGACCCTATCATACTCGCACTTTACGGTGTCAATAGACTAATCATGGACATCCTATGGAAACATATGGTCCTACTTAGCATAGCTTAAGACTAGGGAGGTCAAACCTACCTAATTCACTTAAACTATAGCTCTGATACCAAGTTGTAACACCTCAATTTTTAAAACACTTTTTAAATCATATTTTTAAATAAAAATATCACAAGTTCAATATTCCCAAAATACGGTTTAACAAAAAAAACTTAAAACATTTATCAGAGTATTAAAACCGGTATTACATTATAATATCATAACCATAGGATAAACGGGATCTACCTACGAGCTCCCGAGCTAAACATCACTAGACCACTTATATCGCGACCCTCTAATCCATCGATCTCGAACCTGAGTACATAGCCAAAAACAAAGTAGTACGTGAGACAAAAATAGTCTCGTGAGATACATGGGTTTTCGACCCATTCTCAAAAATAATAAAAAATCTTACTATTCAATTCTTTTCTTTATTCACTTATTAATTATCAACTTATTTTCTTATCGCTTATTCATACTTACTAGTAAGCTAACCGTAAGCTTACCCATCACATAATCACATACACGTAAGCTATCCTTAAGCTTACCCCTTTTTATCACATACGCCCCGGATCATTCCGAAACAAACTCCCCCGATGTGGGTTATCATTAAGATCACATGGTAATTGGGGTTCTTTCAAACTTACCAAGATCAACAAATCCCCCGTCTCGCGGGTTATCGTAATCCCCCTTTTTATCGGGATATCATAATCCCCCTATTGTCGGGTTATCGTTCACATAGATATACTACCCTTGCTCAGGGAGGTACCGCCCCAAGTAGTAATCTCACTCCCCCATAAATGGGTTATCGTTATCCGGATACTTTTGTTACACACATTGAACATCAAATACGGGCCTATGCCCCACCAATTCATAATCAAACACAAATTAGACTACATCTATTATAATTATCATATGATTCTCTTTTAGCATAATCATATTTCATTTATCTTTCCTCAACATTATCATCATATACTTTATCCTTAAATCTACTAATAAGATTCATTTCTTATTATTCATATTCATAAATAGATTACCTTTACATTTACTAGGGCGCATACATAATGCTAGTCAAATTATACTTGTTCTCTTAACGTGATAACACTACTTTTATTAGTATAGTTTACTAATAAACGTTATTACTTTGAAATCTTTGTCATTTGCTTAATTATCAACTCTTACTAACAAAAGCCAATTTCATACTCTTTTAGCCATTATCATTATTAATACTTTTTATCAATAACCTCATTAATCATTTAATCTAATCACACTTACTTGCAAAATCATCAATTTCAATAACTATGTTCTATTAGCAATTCAATCAAATTTCATTATCTTTCTAATCACTTTCTTTATTAAAAATATGTATTAATAAAGACTCGATAGATATTATCCATTTTCAAAACTCTTTTACTATGTACTCAGCTTAAAAGTTCACATGTACTCACCTTAGCCAAGCTAACTCCAATTCGTGTCCATTGACACGAATCCTTGCTTTCCAACTTGTGCAAAGTCACCAAATCTTTAGGTCTTCTTGACCTACCATCAATATCATCACAATAACTAGTTATTATCCATAACTAATCACCAAACAATCCATATCTACATTCCTAACCACCAAGTTCATCCAACTTGGTGGGATCTCAAACCCTAGTTCAAGATTTCCATCAATAAACTCAAATCCAACTTGTACACATCGATTACAAGCTTACAATAAGTGTTCTACACCCATGTTTAGTCATCTTCCCCAAAGATGACATGGTTGGTTCCCCAAACCACCATTTTTACCCATACAAACCTCACAATCAAGGTAGATAAGCAAGACAATCAAGAATACTTACCCTTGATGTTTCAATCCTTCAAGATGGTGAAGATCTGAGCTCTTGAGCTCCAAAAATGACCAAGAACACTCCCAAATCGGCTGCATTATGTGTAGGGTTGAAGGTGAAATGAAACCCTAGCTTACACACAAGTTTATGTATTCCTGACGATCCTCGCGCCCCGCTCGCGTCCACATCGCGCCGCGAGGTGACGCGGCTTTGCCTGCTGGTTGCAGCTAAAAAACAGATCTCGCGTTTCGCTCGTGACTGGCTCGCGTCTGGCTCGCGGCTCTTGTCTCAACTCGAGCCGCAACTCGAGCTTCTCGCGTCTGAGCTCTGAACCCACTGTTCAATCCCGCGTCTGGCTCGCGCCTACCTCGCGCCGCGAGGGCTGTCTGGGCCAGTTTCTTGCCTTTTAAACTTGTTTCCATCCAAGTCTTGACCCATACTTGGTTACACCAAGTCCAAAACATCCAAACACTCGATAAAACACAATGGAGGCTCGATTAAATATTTTACCTCCTTTATTGCTCAATATTTCCATTTAATTCATTAACCGAAAATTCCGGTCGTTACAGAGCGGATATGGAAGTTTATTGGAGCGGATATGGATGATGATTTTCAATCCATGGATGAATCCATTTAACCCGAAATTAATCTTTTTTACTTCGTATTTCAATTTTACATGATTAATAATATATGTCTACATATTTTTTATTCAATCAAATTTATACATAACATAACATTGAATATAACTAAATTTGTAAACATTACAAACCGTACTCTATGCTTCTATATATATTAAGTTATGTTTTCGTTTGTATCTATTAATAATTGGGTATTAGTTACAAACTATGTTCTATGCGTCGATGCGTCGAATGTAGGTTCGTAATTATGTTTTCGTTTGTATATTCTTTTGAAAGCTATATACATTAATACATATTCAACAAAAATTGCAAATTTATTATGAAACTATCAAACTTTCTTTAGAAAACAAATTTTTTCGATATTCAACGGATGCCATTTACCCACTATAATTCGATGGATATGGATATTAATGGATGAAATGATTTTAAATGAATATGAACATGGATATGAACGATGTATATCTAAATAGATATGGATGTGGATATCACATCACCCGATCCACATCCACTCCATTACCATCCCTACCCACCACCACACCATAGCCGGTCCACCGTACCACACCACAATTTGCATTAATGTTGCCTTCGGAAAACGCAGTTTATGGCGGCCAACACTCGCTCTCCACCGTATGAAGAAGTTCAGGTCGACATCCAGCAACCGCCGATCGTCTGTTCACCGGCTCAGGCGTCCGTTCCGTCATCGGTGCTAGCAGTTGAAGACGTAGACAACCAGCAGCAATTTACAAACTCATATTCACCTTCTTTTCCGCCACGAACCTCCCTTCCACAACAATGGGAAAACTTTGACGATTGTCAACATCCACCACCGGAAGACGTCGATGACCAACAGCAACATCCGGTTCCGCCTTCAACTCCACCGGAAGAAAAAATTGTCGACCGTCAACAGACTTTCCCACCGACATCGCCTCCCTCCCATCTACCACCATCACCTCTACCGACAGGAGCCGAGCAACCACCGGAGGAGCTTACCCCTAACCATGAGCCTCCAATTTCAAAGCAAACGACATCACTGTCACCATCACCACCAATAGGAATCGAAGATCATGCAGGAAGCCCTAATTATCGTATACAACCTAGCCCTATCCATGAATCGCCACTTAAACCGCCATCACCAACACCATCAACGCTGCCGAAAGGAGCTGAACATCCATTGGAAAACCTTAGCGCTAACCATGAATCTGCAATTTCAAAGCTACCGTCAACGCCACCAATAGCAACCGAAGATCCTGTGGAAAGCGCTGATTGTCGTATGAACCCTAGTTGTAACCATGATTCCCGACTTACGACGCAACCACAATCACCGTCACCATCGCCGCCAACGCCACCAACTGGACCCGAAGATTATGTGGAAAGCCATAATAACCGTATAAACCCTAGTGCTAACCATGAATCTCCACATACAACGCAACCACCATCACCATCACCTCCACCAACAGGACCCGAATATCATTTGGAAGGGCAGGTAAGCCCTGATTATTGTATAAACCCTAACCCTAACTCTAACTCGGATCATGAATCTCCGACTCCATCCTCACCTACAAAACTCCAAGGAAACCCTATCCTTAGACCACATCAATCACCAAAAGACCCATCTTTATCGCCACCACTTACCGCCGGATCACCTTCATCACAGCCGGATCACCTAGAACCAAACTCCAACCTACCACCACCACCATCTTCACCTATCAAACCTCAAATCATCTCACCCTGGAACCACCAGGAAACTGCAAACCTCATTCAAGCTTACCAAGAAAAATGGTACTCGTTTAAAAAGGGACCCCTGAAGGCCGGCCAATGGGAAGAAATAGCAATCACAGTGGCGGCACGCTGCGGTTACAAAGAGCCAACCAAAACCGCCACAAGATCGAAAAACTGCGAAAACGTTACCGTTCAGAGCGAGGTAAACCTAGGTCAAAAGCTACTGCTTGGAATTTCTTCCAACTTATGGAAAATTTAGAAAAAGGTCCTTTATCATTATCATCACAACCAATGGCATTAGTTGAGTACCAGAAATCAACCAATTCAAATGTCAAAAAGAGAAAAAATCATGATCATGATGATGATGATGGTGATGATGATGAGTATCCTGTTAACAAAAGAAGCAGCATGTCTGTGAATTCTAATAATCATATTGCTAATAACGGTTTAACTAGAAATCTTTGGCTTTCAGATGGTGGAAATAGGGTTGTTAGGGGATTAAGAACTCCAGTTGTTCATAAACGAAAAGGGTTTTATCAGGAGGTTGTTGGTGGTGGTGAGGTGGAAGAAGAAGGGGTGGCGGTACAACTGGCGGCAGAAATAAAGGGTTTTGCTGAGAAATTTGTGAAAATGGAGAATAAGAAGATTGAGATGATAAGAGATGTAGAAAAATACAGGTTGGAAATGGAAAATAAGAGGATGGAAATGATACTTGAATCACAACAAATGATTGTGGAGTCAGTAAACAAAGCTTTTAGTACATAAAACACACAAGCTTTCTGCAAATTGACAACAAATTTAAGAATTTAAGGTTTCTTACGTTGTGTAGACAGACAATAAACTTATGTTTAGTGTTTTTTAAGAACTAGATTAGATTATTGCAAATTTATAGGTTTTAACTTTTATGTCTTATTTAACATATGAAACAATGGAAGATGTGATATTGTGGCAGGGGGAAATCGGTGTAAAAGCATATAGTCATGAATTGGAACTTCGATCTTGCTAATTCAAATATGTCTATTGTTACTTTGATGAAGCCATAAAATGGTAGATATATAAAAAATAATTTTGATTAGAGTGTACATTTAGTGATCTTTTTAAAATAAAAAAAAAATATTTTAGAAACCCTGTTGAACTAGCTGTCTGGACTGGTCAAACCAGGAAATGAGATTAGATCGGTGGTTATAATTTGGCCAGTATTGGCTGGTTGGACGTAAAAACCTAGTTGAACTGGGGATATGTTTTTTTTTTTTTTAATTTTTAGCTAAATATAATTGACATGGAATTTTATATAGGTTTTGGAACTTAAAGTATTAAATTTAGTTGAAATATACGTTTCAAATGTTTTATGATATTTATTTTGCATTTTCTACTTTTTTTAGCATTCTACATTATTTACATAATTACCATATCATAATAATCAACCGTATTATCATTTGGTTCAACCAGTGGGCTTATCAGGTTCGATCAATTTAGGTCATTGGCTTGTTCTTTTCAAAAAAACAGGTGTTTAAGGGCATGTTTGGCTAAGTTTTTCAAAATAACTTAGTAGCTTATTGACTTTTTGAAAAGCTAAAATCAAGAAGTAATGGGCTCCTTACTTTTTGACTTTGGCTTCTCAAAAAGCCAATAAGTCATTTTGAAAAGCTTAGCCAAACATGCCCTAAAACATTGATTAATACGGGTATTAAAAAGATCCATGATCGATAATATAAACGTCAATAAAGACTCGTCTGAAATCTGAATCGTGATTTACGATGATTGTGACTGGAATTGTCAACTATAGAGTGCTTCAACACAAGGATGAGACCTATACCATGTATCTGAACCCGTACCAATATCAAACCGGAACCGGGTTATTAAAAATCGGTTCGGATATCTAGTTTAACTATTTCGTGAATCAGATATTAGGTCTTTTAGTTTCGGGCACATCAAATGTATAACAAATCAAGTCCAAAATCCGGAACCAAAACTAATTAACTATGTATTTGAAATTTGGGTTAGTATAATATTATTGGTTGTGTTTGGTTCATGTTCATTACATAATTACTATTTTTAAATCAATCTAATATTACATGTATAAACTAACAAATATGTTACAAACATCCAAAAGTGGCTCCGATCACTATTAATGTTTCAATAGGGTCTATACCCAATTTACCCGAATCATACGTGAAACCGAATCAAAACCATATTCTATAAAAATGATTCGGTTCTCGAGTTTACTAATATTTTGAAATCAGATCTCAGGTATTTAGAGTCATGGATCGGCTCTTAAATAGGTTATGATTATGTTATTTTCGTTATAATCCATTAAAAATAGAAAACCTAATTATTATCCATTAAAAGAGGACTCCTTTATTTATGTCTTTCGAATAATTCTATCTATCCTTTACTAACTTTATTAACATAAGATGGTTGCAGAAATTGTTAATATTGTTACATCGGAAATAACTAGACACTAGTGCAACTTTTTCTTAATAGAAAACGAATTATCAATATAAAGGAATAATTTGTAATGATTATTTTGTTAACTACTCCCTCCGTCCCTTAATAAAGTTCCCATTTGTGTTGGGCACAACATTTTAGGAGATAATTAGTGATGGGGTATTTGGTATTACTTTTGATTAAAATATAAGGTTTGATTGGAGAGAGAAAGTGTTTTAAGAGATAGTTAGTGGTGAAAGTATTGGTAATAATATTATTATATTAAGTGGGCCCCTTACGTTTGAGAAATGGGAACTTTATTTAGGGACAATATTTGAAGGCAAAATGGGAACTTTATTTAGGGACGGAGGGAGTACATCATATTGGTGTTATCTGAGCCCAATATCCCGATTTGAGAGCCTAAAATGCTTACAACAGTAAAACTTGTTCAAAATAGCTTGAAGATCTAAATACGGATATGGAAGATGATATTTACACGGGAAAAAGTGATTAGCATACATAACGTACAACCCACCTTGCAGAATGTACTCATTAAACTGATTGAGGTGATGCAACATTGATCTAAGTTAAGTAAGTATACACTAGTTGGTATTCACAAAATTTCCCCGCCCAATATAACAATAATAACTACCCCGCCTATTACAAAAAGGGTGTACTAATACACAGGGCTAATCTAAGGGCTCAAAAAAAGATAAATTAAAAAAAAAATGTTTAAAAGATGAGAGATTCAAGTCCTGTACACGTACCTCTTATCATCTCCTCATGATTTTATACAAAACAGTTACTTCATGGAATTGAACTTCAACTGCAGAATGATGTAAAAAACAGTCAGCTTAACCTCCCTAAATATATTATTAAAGGATTCAGGTTATTATCATAATATTGTTTATATGGGAAAATGGCAAAGAAAGGTAACATAATATACCACTTTTGAATTTAACAACACGGGGTATGTAACAGTAAAACAAACAATAATATAATCTATTTTCAAACATTTAGAGGAACATTAACCGGAAAAATTGCAATTTTACGTACCCCAATTGTCAAAATTGTTATATCATGTTAAAACCACTAAAAAAAGGAAATGCAAGAATAACATTAAATTAAAAGCAAAAAAAGAGAGTAAACTAACCTGCAGATTGGTGTTAAATAAGCATAACAGCCCAAAATGCTCTATTTGCATCTAAAATTAGCAGTTAATTGGTATGTAGTAGTTATGAAGGCGGCTGCCACTGTACACCTTCATCATTCCCAACCGAATTATCTAATGAAGATTGCCTATGAACCATTACTTGACTCATAACTGCTCCTGATTTTTCACCTTCAGTCCCCACACCACTTGCTTGTGGCGCACCCACCCGCACAGGATTCTTACCCGAAGAAACAACAGGTGTTTCAGTACTATTAGATGGTTCATTTGGCATTGTGACAGCTGTATTTGTCTTAGATGTTGACTGGTCAGAGGTGTTGACTTTCTGATTAAGCAACACTTTTTGAGGAGTTGTTACTGCTTGTCTTCTACTCACCAAGTTCTGATTTTTATTATTATTATCATCAGATGATTGAGTTGACTTGTGTGTTTGACCGGAAAAAGTCTTGTGCTGATGTGGTTGACTTAAACTAGATTGAGGTACAGCAGGATACATTTTAGTAGACTGACCTCCTGAAAAGCCATTCACAAGTGATGAATCAGAAGAAAGATTCTGATTTGTCATCATATTCCCCCTAACACCACCTTTCAAAAGCTGAGGTGGCGGCTGTTGTCGTTGCTGAGGTGGCAGCTGGTGAGGCATCCGTGGTCTTATTTGAGGGTTTCTGACAAGCCCATGAGGTGGCGGTGGTGGTCTGACAGGTGGAGAAGAAGACGGTTGTGGTGATGAAAGAGGAAGTTGAGAATCTTGTTGTACAGGTGGCATCATGGGATTGGATGTAGAGAATTGGTGTTGTTGTTGTAAGAGTAGGCGTTGTTGAAGTTGTCTTTCTTTTGCAAATCTCATTGCTAAAGCTGGATTTTGTGTGTTATTTGGGGGTCCTTGAAAATGGGGAGAGATTGGACCACGCGGGTATGGTTGTTGGGGAATTTGATTAGGGAATGACTGAGTCGACCCACTTTGTTGGTCTGCCGCCTGCAGAAATAAATATTTATATTTACTGAAAAAAGAAAAAAATATATATAATGACTGACCCGAATGATATGCATAGGATCACGAGGTCTTAACATTTGAGCAGAATTCAACATAGATGTTGATGGAAAACCTGGTCTAGTCATCTTCATGTTTCTATTGACCCCACCCGTACCTGTACCATTGCCAGCTGGCAACATCTTTGAGTTCCTTGCAGATAACATTTGATTGTATTGTTGTATTCTTTGTTGGTCTTCTACTGATAATGAACCTGTTCTTGGAATCCCATATCTTCCCTCCCTTTACACATATACAAAATCAACCATAGAAGAGAAACTAAGGCTTCCTTTAGTTGCAGAAAAATTACCTAACAGAAGGATTAAGTGGAGCAGATGCAGAAGGAAGGTTAGAACCAGGTGCTGACGTGGCAGGAACCGAAGCCGACCCAGAACCGGGAACCGCGGGTGGTACTGAGCCATGGTTCAGACCTGGTAACCCACCACTATGAGGACCTTGATAGCCAGCTGGAACAACATCTGGGCTAGACGAGATTGCTTCGCATAGTTCAAGGGGTCTAAATGAAAAATTAGGTATTAGGGTTTCACGAACAAAATATAATATAGGTAGGTTGAGAAATAAAGCTCACGTAAGGACGGGTCCGCCAATTTTGTTATTTGGGTATACTTGAGAAAGAGCATTTGCATGAGATTTATGAGGCTGTTGCAACTGCTTTGGATCCTGATTATCATTCTTTGCAGAAAAATAAAAAATAAAATAAAAACGAGAGTATAACGTTTGAACACAGGAAATTATCAAAAACAAAAGGGAGAAATAGTCACATGTGTCCTTCTGTAATGTTGTTTTTGTCCGATCATAATAATTTTCTCAAAATGAGATTTAAGTGTATCTTCTTCCATTGGTCCTTGCAACCGTTGAAATAACTGTCTTGCACTACCCTGCATCATACGCAATGATTTATCTTAATTATGGAATTTAATACGCTAATTAATTAGCATATAATAAAATATATCAAATTAAAAATGAAAATTGCCTCTGGAATTCCAGGTAAAGTAGATGGATAAGGTTGAGATGATCCTGAATCTTCAGCACTATCAACTCCATCACCAGTATTTCTATCCATCAAAATGCTGTGTCGTTCTTTGCATTCTTTTGATTTGCGAAAAATGCACTGCACATGTGCCAAACATTTGCATCATTTTAAACCTAAAAAATGGAAAATATATTATACCAAAACTTACTTTGAATTGCAAAGTGCTGTTAATGGCATCACTGATAAGCTCCCAGTTTGGACCCATATCATGTACCAGTACAACAAGGGCCTGAAAAAACAAAGCAGTATGTATACATCACATGTTACAATGTTACATACGCCACTCGTAATCTAAATCTAAATATAATATATATTAAATTTTAGTGAAAAATAGAAAAAAGAAAGCAAAAAGTGTAACCTGATCTTCAAATAATGACCATGGGCTTCCTGAATCTGGCTGCCCAACAGGGTTCTGCATAAACGTTATATGATTAATTATATATATACAGGAATTTAAAAGGTTGACTTAATACCTTAAGTGGTTTGACTTTCCTACCACGATCGCGCACAAGTAATTTCATGAACTTATTAGGGTTGGACATATTACTCATTTGAGAAGCCACTGAAACAAGCAAAAAAGAGTATGATTGTAAAAAAGTAACTGAAAAAACTACCACTGATAAGAGAAAGACACGAACCACTGCTTCCATTTGAGTCAAACTGATGTGTATCCAGTCTCCTTCCTGCATGATCCTTCTGCATTTGCAATATAATTAAAATTTTATTTATTTCATTATTATATGCAAATCAGTTCAATTTATCAAGATAATTAACAAAAATTTCACCTGGTCATTCTGAAAATTAGAATCAAGTTGCCATCGATTCTCAAACATGGACCCCTGCAACATAATAAGACAAAATTCAGCCACAACAAGTCAGCAACTAAAATCTCAAAATAAATAAAATAAAATAAACTCGAGTAAATATTCAGAAACGGGATGTTTTGCCTTCTTTTTCCTTTTAGGTCTATTTGAAACTTCCATGGAGTCAAAGTGCAACTGTTTTTCATAATCTCCAACTGATTCAGCTTCCATATTATTCTGTAAAATACTTTGTTCATCTTGAAAAGAATTATTATCACCACTTGAAGCATCTGTCCTATTCAGTGGTCCAGAAGTCCCTGCACTGAATGGAGTCATAATCCTCTGTCTAGATGCAGTTCTAACACGTTTTGTTGGAATTCCAACATTTCCAGATCGTTTTCCACTTAATACAGATAACTGATTTCCAACTGTTTTTTCAGCTGATTGCATGAATCCCATTTCGTATGATTTTGGACCATAAAATTTGAAGTTTTTTCTTCTTTTCTGAGCTGTGTTTGTGGATTTGGGACCTGGTAGATAATATGTGCTTGTTTCCCCTTCGTCTTCTTCAAATGCATTATCTTGAGATTTTGAAGGTTATATGAAGTTAGGGTTTCAAACTTTCAATTAGTGAATTTACTAAATTAGGATATTTTTTTAATATTTATTACCTGCAACTGCATCATAACCAGATGTATCAACTTCCTCTTGCATGCTACTGCCAGTTCTCTAAAGAGAGTAAAAAAAATTATTAGTCAACCTAAGTCAAAGGACTTGTAATGAAAGAGAATGCAACCATGATCATCAAATTTATTTCCCTACATTTTTATAACATTTAAAATTACATTTTTATACCTCAAACTGTAGCAAATGAGAATCAATAGCTTTTCTGTAGGCCTCAATTGCACCAGGTGGTACTGTATAAAATAAGTTCTCCTGTATTACACAAAACCAGTTAAATTAGATAGAGAACCATGTGTCAGGTCAAACGGTCAACCGAAAACATACAAAATAACGGATACAAACTCGAGAGTTTTATAATTTGAAAAAATTAATAAAGTTATTTCAAATATGAAAATAATTAATTTTCAAAAAATATTTAGCTGGTTTAATTTGAACTTAATATGTGAAGATATCCAAGTGTTAGTCCATACTTCTGTTAAATTATGTTCCCATGAAAGGTCCATGCTGACTAGATCAGAATCAGATACATGTGGTTGAGTCGGGTCCCACTGAACTTGACAGCTGTCATTATAATCCAAAAACCTCATTGCATACCCCTCAACCCCAATCATATCATCTTTTTTAATGCACTCTGACTCTGGTTCCTTGCATTTCACCTGTAGCATATTTTTTTATTTATTGTCAATTTTATATTTCTTAAATTCAAATATGTAGTATTTATTGTGAGATTTAAATTATTTATCAAATAATTATGCAGTTTAAAAAACCTGTATCATGTGCCAGAATTGCATGACAGCTTCTGCTAAGGTATGAGAAACTTCTTTATGTTTCTGCAGTGAAATTTGCTGTTGTAATCTTACACGTGAAGCAAAAGCAACTTTTTGAGAAATTTGAGCAGCTGCAGTAACCTTCCAAAGGCGCTCCTGTTTATAAAGTAAAAATATATAATTATTTTTGTTATAATCAAATAATATATATTTTAAAAAGTGAAAACAAACCTGTGCAAAATCATTAGCCAACCATTGCATTTCCTCAAGGACAAAATCCCATTGTGATTTTAATCGTTTCTCTGGTGGTAACGTTCTAACACATAATTCATCAATCCGTTTACGTTTTGCCTGTTTATAATACAATATTAAATCAGAGCTATTTATGACACTTTTATTCCAATTACATAAGTTCAAACATACATGAAAATTAATTAAATACATAATAATAATTAAAACCTCTATAATTCGAGCCTCTTCTAAAATCGAGTCTTCATGCTCTTTAACTGCCAATTTCAAGTTTTCCTGAGAGCATGCATTTTGCTCTGCGTGGGTCCCACTTGAACCCTGAGGTCTGTTATTTTCTGTTATTAAATCAGGTCCTTTTATATCTTCCTTTTTAAAAGCAGCACAATCCTCATTGCAAGTTGAATGAATATTTAATATTTTATCATTCTTTTCTGCAACTATATTACCACCTTCCAAACTTCGCTCAGTTTGACCATTCACATTATAGTCATCAAAACGTTGACTATTTTGTGTGCATGATGACTCAGCATCCAAGATCTTTGTGGGGTCCGGTATGTCTTTTGTCTCTTCTGTATTTCCAAAACCATTAATTGGAGTTGGACATTTAGAATCTGATAAATTTACCTGGTTTATATTCCCCACAAATTCAGGTTCAACCAAAGCTTTTGTTTCTGGTACAAGGGTTGATTGTACAGCTGGCACCCCATCTAATTCATTAGGGCTTTTAGTGTTAGAATTGGAATTTAACAAACAGTTTTTTCTCTCCTGAGAATCATTCGTTAATCCCTTAAAATCTCTTGAAATGTGTCGCAAAGGATCGCGATTTGGGCGAGATCTAACCCTACGTTTATATGCTTTTTTGGGTATTTCTAAAACAGTTGAGTCCCCTGATTCTTTCAATAACATGAGATTATCAGCACTGTTTGGTTCACAGGATAAAGGAGCACCTAATCTACCACTACTTTCAACAGAATCTCCATGAGGTGAAGCGGTTATTGCAAAACTACCTTTTGCTTCACTACAGCTACAGCAACAGAAAAAATTAATAAAAAAAAAATATAATAATAACAAAAGTATTGTCAATAATGATGACATTAAAGCTAGAAAGATTAATCAATGAATTCGACCTTGTTACAAACTGCTGAGGATGTCGATCTGTTAGTGATGTGGACTGGAAGCTAATTGATGCTGCATTACCAGGTTTTAAGTCTAATGGATCTCCACCCTGAAAATAATAAACAATTAATTAATTATATATGATGTAAGAAATTATAACATAAAGATAAAAATAATAATCACATCGGCGTACTTTCTGTAGAAATTCTAATTCTCTTCTAAACGTCTCAGCAGTGGTGAATGTTTGTCTGTAATATAAAATGTTCCGCTATCATATTCGGCTGGATTTGACAAAAAAATAGAAAAAATCAAAAATAAATAAACAACTGTTAGTTACCGAAGTTCTGCTTGAGTTTTCTCAAGATCAGATGACTGCTGCAGAGATGGTATTGAATTAATTCCAACTCCTCCCATGGAATCCAGCTCAGCATTGACTAAAAGCATAGATCCTGAAGTACATCCATGCATATCACCTACAGTTGTATTGATTTAGGGTTTTTTTATTGATTTAGGTAACTATGGTTTCAACCAACAAGTGTCGTATGCATGAGGAAGAGGGATAAAACAAAATATTTATATTCCTAACGAGAAAAATAGGATATACGTTATTTATGGTAATTTAAAGAATCTTGATTATTAAAGTAATGAATATGTTGTATGGAAAAACAATGATTTACAAAAATGAACCAACTTGGAAATAATCTATATCCAGATATTCATCATTTGCCATAACTGTAGCAACACTAAATGTGGATCATTATATCCAGATAATCTAAGAGTTCAAATTTAGTTAGCCATTCACAGTGCACGAAAGAGCAAACCAGAATAATTCACATCATAAACTTTTGAAAATTGAACTGCGTGTTCCACCCCATTGCATAGTGATAGTATAGTGCATGCCCACGTGCAACCACCATTGTAAACATTCGTAATCTCAAGAAAAATGCTCCATTAATATATAATAGAGTGAAAAACGAACTGTTTTGAGGAATTAAAAACGACCCTGGTTTCATTTAGTTGATACTTACTTAGTTTTCAGGCATGCATTCAATCAAAATGCACGATACAACACTGCTATCACATGATTACACACTCATTGGCAAATGATCAACTCTAGTAGAAGAAATTTCAATAGCTCCATTTCTAGGGTTTACACAGCATATGGCATTTCGTCGAATTCTAAGGTTTCTGCGATGATTACCTGAATTGCGAAGAGCAGTGCAACAATCTCCAGCTGAGAGACCTTTCCCCTCACCCTTTAAGCTATTATTTGATGTAAAATGGATCAAATTCCCTAATCAAAAATGAATTTTGCCCTAGAAAAAGCAGGACATGAAAAGAATCGACTGAGTGCCCTCCTTTAAAATTAATAACCTGATCACTCAGAAATTATACAGAGACGTGATATATATGAATGTTCTAGGTATGAAGATTTGTGTGCATATAATGTTGTTCGTTCTGGTTCGTCTTCAAGCTCGTATTTCTCTCTCTCAAAGCTTTCTCTCTCTAAGATTTGTAAAAACTATTTCGTCGTCTCTGTGAGTAGTGGGCTGGACATGCAGACGTCGACGGAGAGGGCTTTTTGGACGAATTTTGGGCTTTTTTGTTTGCCTTTTGCTCTCGAAAAGTAGCTTCAAACTTAAAATAATACGGATTATTTTTTTGCACATATATCGTTTTTTAACTGTAGCCGGTAAGAGCTTTTAAATAATTTTATAAAGATCTCAGGTTTGATTTTCTCCGGATAAATATTACCTTATGGCAAGATGTTTGAAAACAGTCATGACAACGTTAGATCGCATCAGTACAATTTCGAAGAAGCTCATTAGACCACTATCAATTGTGAGACAACTAACACTATCAATTTTAGCAAATCAGTATCAGATCAGCGGACTCTACAATTATCACTTAACTCACATACTCATGTCAACAATACCTCATTCTCTCCAATTTTTTGAGATCCACTATTATAAAATATATGCACACATTACCCTATTAAAATGCCCCACTGGGCCCACCTTAACTCTTCTCTACTCATCGGTTTGGAGACATAAAAAACCAACGGCAAGCAACATACCAATGATGTAAAAACCATCGGTTGGAGAAGAACCGACACCGACGGTTGCCCAACCGACATACCGATGGCATTGGTTGGCATTGGTTTATAACGGGAATACCCTTTTATCATGTAATGTAGAAATTTTACTTTTCTTATGTACTTGTTAATTATATCTTTAATTTCTTCTCTTAATAGTTGTGTTTAAAACTTAAACGTACTAAATATTTGTTCTCTTTATGTTATTTGATAAAATTGTTACAACATCCACTGTCAATATGTGTCAAGTCTCGTTTCACACGCCCAAAGTCAGGCCCAAATAAAAAAACGGGTTCCCCGAACCAGTCTTCACGCATTCCAAGTTACGCGTCATCAACAATGGTACAACTACAAATACTCAGCTGAGTAGGGGTGGCAATTGGGTTAGGTTTGGGTTAGTGGGTTCGGGTTGGCGGGTTGGTGGGTTGAAATCACTAAACCCAAACCCGACCTGTTAGAATTTTGGGTCAGAAAAAGCAACTCTAACCCGGACTCATTTAAATCAAGGTAACCCATACCCAACCTGTGTAATCCATAAGCTTAAGAGGTTGGAGGGTCAAGTGGGTTAGCGGGTCAGAACCAGGTTGGGTTAGAAACAAAAAAATAAACTCAAATACAAGGCTAATCTTAATCCAATTAATAGAAAAATAACAAAGTTCAACTTCAAATACATAATATTATTAATTGTATTATTTATGGTAATGGTATTCAATATTTTATATATTTTTTAAAAAACCTTTACAGATTAAATGGGTTGGTGGGTCGACCCGGTTTTACATAAGACAACCCGAACCCGACCTGATTTATAAACAGGTTGGATGGGTCGACCTTTTTTTTTTACCCGAACCCATTTATGGTCATCCCAAACCCGACCTTTTCCGTGTTGGGTTCGTGTCGGGTTGTGGGTCGTGTCAGGAATTGCCACCCCTACAGCTGAGTGCATGGAAAGCGTCACACCTTCTCTCACCTATAAATACATGTCTTAGTCGCACTAGGGAAGCAATAAGTTGAAGATTATAGAGATATCCATTCAGATTATACGTTATATTGATACGAATTATATGGAGTTACAGACCCTCTGTTATACTCAAGCTTATTTAAATTTATTAAGCTAATAAGCTAAAAAGCCTATTTAATAAGCTTTTGTAACGACCCGAATTTTTGTGAATAACTAAATTTTATAAAAATATGATAAATAAGGATAAATCATTTAAAGAACTTAGGAATTGGTTTCGTGTCATTTGGACATCGTATGAGAAAGTTATGGTCGAAACCGTGTCGAAAAGGGCAACAAAAACTGCAGCCCAAGAGTTCACGGCACGAACTCTAAAAGTTCACGGAGCGAACTTGGACCCGAGACTTTGGGTTCTGATTCTAAGATTTCACGACAGAGTTCACGACGGGTTCACGGCACGAACTTCGCGCGTACCAAGAGTTCACGACGCGAACTCTAAAAGTTCACGGAGCGAACTTCGTCAGACAACAATAAAGACGGGTTTTGGCTGATTTAATGCCATTGTTAACCCTAGTTTCTCTCCCAACAAGTGAGTATACGTTTTTTAGTGTATACCATCATTTGGAGCCGATTTCTTCATCAAATCTCGTGATTCTTCACTCCTAGTTGAAGATTTAAGGTATATCTTCAATCCTTTGTAGTTGTAGCTTTAGATCTATGGATTTAGAAGCTTGTGTTTGAAACCCTAGTTCTTGGGTTGGTGATTAATGGTTAAATAAAGGTTGTATACACTTAATAGATGATATTTTAACAAAGAAAACAAGTGTATGATTAAGATTTGTAAGAATCTTAAGATTGGTTCTAGGGTTTTGGAAATCATCAAAATTGGGGGAAAGTATTATCAAATGGTTTTTAATAAGGGTGTATTATTAGTGGTAATTGTTGTTGAGCAAGTTGTGATTTTCATATTAGGGATTTCGGTGGATTCTCAAAAGTGTACAATCTTGGGGGAAAGGAAGTATTGTGTTTGAAGAACGCATTCGGAGCATTGCTTGCTAAGGTGAGTACGTGTGGAATTTACTGAGTACATAGCCTATGAAATACATTTTCTTACTTGTGTTACGGTCTATTTGCTTAATTGTGTAGACTAGTAGTCGATAGTTAGTTATATTAATGATAGTATTGAACTAACTTGTTTGATGATTGACGTGATAGCCGAGAGCTAGATTGACATAACCGTTGAGTTATGGTACGATTGAGATGATGTGATGATGCGGGGGACCCCCGGTCATGAGGTGTGGTTCGAGGGGCAGTTGGGTGGATTCCCATCGACTCAACCACGGTAGTAGCCTTTCTAACTGGAGGTAGTCCGGCGAGTAAGACAGGTATCGGTAGATTGGGTGAATCCCTCTTGCCGGTATCTTGAAGCTTATTAATGGCGATGGATTTCGGTTAATAAGTTAAGGTGGTTCTAGTTAGTTCGGGGGCAACCCGATAACTAGATATGATTGTTAGGAAAGCAAGGAATTAGAGTCACAATAGGGTGACTAGATAGATGGACGAAATACTTGTATATTTGCTTATATGTCATATGATCTTTATTATCATCGGGGTCTAAACCCATGCAGCTCACGAGACTTTTTGTCTCACGTACTCCTTGTTGTTTTTGCTATGTACTCAGGTTCGGGATCGAAGGTATATGTGCGCATGGATAGAGATGCGGGGCCTAGAGTAGAAGAACACTAGAACGGATTTAGTCTTAGCTTTGGTTTTGATCTATTTTGTAACACCAACTTTTATCTTCTGATTTTCATACCAAAGGTTTTTGTAAATCCGTATTTTGGGATAGTTTTCCTCTTTATTAAATGATATATTTTGGCCAAATGTTTTGTATTAAAAACTAAGGTGTTACAACTTTCTCAAACATGCCTTAATGTTAAGTAGATAATTGAAAAGGAAATCGCCTAAACATTTCGCTTCACGTCGTCTCCTCTAATAATTTGAATATGCCTTTGAACAAAAAAGATGGTAGTAAATCTTCCAACAACCTTGTCTGTCTAAACCCCATGTGATCACAACCGAGAGTAGGGTCTGATTTTTATGCTATATTGCAACTGCTACTGTTGAAAGCTTTTATAGTTGGACATATTAATTAACTGCTTCTTATGTGCTTTCTATTATTATGTGATTAAAATGTCTTCAATATTTGTGCTTATAGTGGTTCTTTAGGTCGTAGGTCGTGCTGGAACAGTCTTAGGTGTTGTTTGGTAGCATATGAATGACTAAAATCCGAATGATTCAGGCTTCCCCTTAAAATTATCCGATTAACAAAACATGTTCAATTTTTTATTCAGAGGCTAATTAACGCCCAGAATCTGTCGGATTAAGAGGTTGTCATCTTAACTGAATCATTAAGAGGGTTGAGTTTGTAACTATAACTTTAGTAGAGAGTGAATATATAACAGATCATATACATAAAGTCCTGACTGGAGTACATAACTTTGCACAACAAAAAGATAACAGCATCATTGATTCACTAAAGCTAAGCCTGTAAATATCGGTACATGGTTGAACTCAAATGTGAGCTTCAAGTTTCTCCTTCATCTACAAAGAATTTAAGGGGAGAAATCAAAACAATTCTCCACAAGACGTTTCCTATAAAAGTAAAACAAAACATCAATAACATATAAAAAAGGGAACTTTTAAGTATGAGCCATATTAGCTTTTGTTGATCCGATACACTTTTTGTCCAAAATTATAATTTTTTTAAAAACATTTAGTGTATAAAGTATGATTAAATATATATTTCAATACACTTGGGACAGATTAAAACTTGCTTCATTTTAAGGTAATATTTTATTTTTTAAATCTTTTTAGCCGATTGACCCATTATTGAGAAAACTTAAGACCCAATTGAAAGTAAATGGGTCGAAATTAAAACTTTTCTAGAAAAAAGAATTCAATGACAAATCGAAAACCAGAAAACTTGCTCAACTTAGACTTTTAAGGGGAAAAACTTAAAAAAAAAAAAAAGAGAGAAAACTGACTTTTTTTTTCAGTTATTCCTTGACAGAAATAGAAAAAACCGATAATTTTCCAATCTGGAAAATAAACCCGTTTCCGATTATAAATAATTTTCTAGAAAAACAGAGATGGAATTTTTTTTAAAATGTAATTAAGCGCACCGTTATCGTCTGGATTTTGGTTTTCCAACAGAAGAAAGTGCATTTCTGAGCTCCTTCACATGATTACTCATTCCATTCATATTATAAGCTTTAATCATAGTTCTATAAGTAATCTTATCCGGTTCACACCCTTTACTTTCCATAATTCCCAAAACACCCTTCATTTCAGCTAAACACCCCATCATACCATAAGCATCCACCAAACAGTTAAAAAAAATTGTATCAACTGCCACATCAGAACTCTCAATATACCGCAAAAGCCCCCCAATTTTCTCAACTTTTCCAGCTTGTGCATAACCTCTAACAAGTGAACAAAGTGTCACACAATTTGGTTTTATGCTCTCGGATTGCATTAATCTGAATAAAAATTCCATTTGGGCCAAATCTCCAGCCCGCCCGAATGCATCGATGATGATATTGTAAGTTATTAGAGTCCATGAAAAATGGTATTTTTGCATGTATTCCATTACGGCACTCATTTTTTTGTAATTTCCGGTTTTTCCATACGAATCTAGCAGGATATTGAAGGTTTTTATATTTGGTTGAATTCCTGCACTTAGAAATTTTTCATAGCATTTTTCCATTGTTTCTATTTGACCACTGCCACCAAATGCTCTTAGGGTTGAATTCATGGTCCAAACATCGGGCTTGCATTCTCTTTGGCGAAGCATTTCCACAAGTGTTGATTCCATTTCTACAAATCTTTTTTTTAAATAAAAAAAGAAAAGAAAAGATGAATATGTTAGTTTAATCCACCCACAATACCAATTTGTTAAAAAGTTTACCTTTTTGCTTTCCCGTACGCATCAATAAGCGTATTATAAGTAACCGTATTAGGCTTGACTCCTTGTAACACCATGTCACTCAACAAAGATTGCACTTTATCAGATTCATGAAAATGTAGACACGATTTTATGAGAATCGAATACGTGTATACATCGGGATGACAGTTAGGAGTGTTCTTCATTTCTTCTAAAATTGAGAATGCTTTTCTAAATAAACCACTTCGGCTATATGCAGATAAAAGAGCAGTGTATGATTCTTGATTCACAATACAACCTTCATCAATCATGTCTTGAAATAATGAATGTGCTTTTTCAGGTTGTTTGCATTTCCCAAGCATTACAATTAGCTTCACGTATATAGCAGGATTAGGTCTGTACCAAAGCTGCTCTCGAAGTAGTTCAAAAACCTGAACAATAATTATCCATTCAGCATCTGAAACACAAAATTAGAAACCAATACTCATTCTTCCAAAAATCAGATGAGCTTTCTGACTTCTAATTTTATCAATTTATTCAAATTTCATAAATAATAGAATTCTAAACATATATAAATAATCAGTAGAATACCCGTGCCCTCTCATCAATTTTCAATTATCGGAATTGTAATTTGACCTAAACACAAAAATACTGCAAATTTGTATTGTAAACGAATTAAACTTCACGAATTCGATGAAATAGTAACTGTGAAACACTAAAACCATATCAAAATCTAAACGGAATTAAAAATCTAATGAAGAATTACCTTCAGAGCAGATTCCCAACGCAAAGCAGTGACTCGTTCGTGAAGTGCTTCGAGTACGGTTCCCGGAAACAGCCTCGTGGATCCTTTTTTCTTCTCAATCACAGCTTTTGTTGCTTCTCGTCTTAATATTACCGATATTGCTTTTTGTGACGCAATTTTTTTATTCACTTGTTCTTTCCTTCCTCTCCTAACTGTTTCATCGTCAATTGGCAATGATTCGTGATTGACATTGGTGGCACCAGTGAGTTTTTTATCCTCCGGTAACCGATTAAACTCCGGCGGGTATGGGTTCACCGCCGGCCCAGGGAGGGAGGCCATGGGGATGAGGTTAGTTTGTCAATTCAGTGTGTGAGATATTTGGTTTGTACAATGGTGACCAAACCCATTTTGGGTTTAAGGAGGGTCCTGCTATTCACGGCGTAAAATGTAAATAGCAAAGTTGTAAACAGCCCTTCGACTTTAGTAATACTCCATTTTAACCCCAGTACACTTATTTTAACTCATTATATAGAAGGAGAAGATTGCGACGGTTGTAAGGCGGTTTATGGATTCTGAGAGTGTTTTGAGGGAACTTTTTATAGAAAATGTGGGATTTATCATAAAATATTGTAGATAGTTGATAAAGAGATTAATTGTTTCGTTTAAGATCTTGATACAAATTGGGATTTAGGTAACTTTTAAGTTCTAACCCAAACAACATGCGAGGGTTTTGTATCATTCTACAAAGATTCATATTTGCACTATCTTAAAAAGGTACATACATAACTAAGAGTAGATGTAATAAACATCATTTTGTGAGAAACATCAAACATGCAGTCTAAGATGTAATATCTCAACCAAATAGACAATTGTTTGACCTTTTTACAAGCATATATTCATAACAGCCGAATATATGGATCTTGGTAATCAAAACTGGTTTCAGAGCGGTTGTATTTTTCATTAGTTGCACAAAAATAATAGGTAGTTTACGCTTTTTCATTTATCTATGCTTCTTAATTTTATTTCGATACCAATATCTTACTACTTACTAATGCATTTAGGCCTACCTCTTTTAGTAAGTTTAAGGAGCTCCTTAATTTTAAGTTCTTTAACTAAAAAAATAAAGTATTGCTTACATGATTCGAACACAAGACCTCTCCTAAGTAGTCACTATGTGTTAACCACTTCAACTACTTGATTATTTTGATTTATTCCAGATGCTAATATATATAAGCTTTAACGTCACCGGAACTCAACCATCATTTCTCTATTTAAAAGGCCCATATTTACTTTCACAAAAAAACCAATTTCGGATCTGATCCTACCATCACTAATGTCAGCATCTACCATCACTGCGCACCACTACTCATCACCATCGCTATTGTCACCACCACCGGTACTATCGTCACTTCGAAATATAGTTACGGGTACCCGCCACCCCATTGCGCGGGTACCCTGCTATTAGTCTAATTTTAACGGCATAGACATGTAACCCACGTTTTGTTGCATGTGTCCAGTTTTGATTTTTTTTAATGGAATATGGATATGAGTTGTAACGCAAAACAGGTTAATAAATAAGATGACACAAATGACAAATGTATATACTACAAAAGGTTATCTAAACACTAAAGAGTGATTTTTGTACGAAAAAACATAAAAATAAAAAGGAATGTCAGAAGTGGGATTTGAACCCACGCCCTCTCTCGAAGACCAGAACTTGAGTCTGGCGCCTTAGACCACTCGGCCATCCTGACTTTTGTGTCACTTTTGCTGCATGTAGTTATTTATCATAAAAGTGTGGTTTTTACATAAGTTATAGTTTTTGTTTTTTTTAACGGCATATAAGTTATAGTTTTACATCTATCTATCTTTTTGGAAACGGCAAATGAAATAACGGAAGCCTACCCGCAATTTTTCAGCGAGCACCCCGAGTTCGAGCTCCGCATAAGCGGGCAAACCCAGCCCCCAAAGGGATTTCCAAGGAAAATTCCTCATATGTGCTCATGTGAGGTATGAGTTAAATTACGCAAATGCAACGCTCCCAAAGGGATTCGAACTCACAACCTGCAGCTCACATGAGTATAAACCCAGTGCCTCAGACCAGCTAGGCTGGCCATCATTGGCACATCTATCTATCTATCTATCTATATATATAAACAAAGGTTTTATGTGCCACATGTCCCCTTCTTAACCCTCACATTTGCCACCTGGCGACTTTTTAGTGGCCTTCTGTAATATTTTCCCGCCCAGCTTCATGAGCCTATGTAACCGAATTTTTTCTGCAGGTACTTACGGTTCCGTATTAATGATGAATTCAAAATTATAAACCAACTTCATAATTTAGGAAACCGTTTTAGGGAACAGCTTAAGAAACCTCCTCCACCATGATTTACACCGTGCTCAATTTATAAACCCTTCCATATCTAACAAACCAATCGACCTCCATCTTACCTCAACCGCCACCGCCATCTCACTGGTATTTCATTTTAATGATTGTCTTTTGTTTCTTGATTAACTACGACGAACATGATCCACAATCAAAATGATGAACTTCTGATTCATCATGATCATCATGTAGATTCGAAATGCGATGGAGAACAAGAAGAAGTAGTTTTAGGTTTAGGTTTAGACGGTGGTACGACATCATCTATATGTATTTGTATGTATCTTCTTTCAATTTCGCAGCACAATTTCAATTTACCCGACCCCTTTTCGGTTTTTGGTCGCGCCATTGCCGGTTGCTCTAACCATAACAGTTTTTGGTCGCAGCACAATTTCAATGACTCATTCTTTTCGAAATTTTTTTACTGATATTATCGGTGATAATCTGAATAAAGCCATTATCAGTGATAATGTTCTTTTTATTAATACATTTCATTATATGCTAAATTTTGTATTTTGTTAGTACATTGTTCATTTTGCTGAAAGCAGCTCAATTCGTTGTTCACGTTGCAAAGGACATACTAATCCATTCATGAAGTTTGTTGATCAGGGAAAATGGTTTATTTGTAACTTATATGGTTATTTTTTTTTTTCTTTCTAAACAATAAAAATTGTTAAATTATATTGGTTTATAGTAATTCATTTTTGCAGGTTTTACAAATGCTGATGAAAGACCTGAACTTTGTACATGAACAATTGAATTTGTTGCTACAAGAAAATTTCTGGTTAGACTTATTTCTAATTCCATATTCTTTCAAAAATAATAAAATAAAATAATATTCCTGCTATTTTTATGTGCAATTTGTAATTGTAACTTCCATGTTTGTTCAAGAGTTCTTTAAGTCTTTATTTTTAATTCAAAAAGTAGATGCTTTTCAGTAGACCTCCAAAATGTGTTGAGTTTACACAAAAATATATTATGTTACTTATTTTAAATGAGTCACAATAATAAGTATGTAATGCACTAATTATGATCTTATCTATATCTATATATCACATGCCTGAAACACGAGGACTTTACCTTTTTGATGAGCAAATGTTCTGAGCTCAACAGGGAGGTTGTATGCAAACTTCCAAGTGAAGTTTCTATAAAAGATTTATTTCCATTAATTTATCTTTACGAGATCAACAACTTGCTGCTCAATTTCAAGAAGTACGGTTGGATTTACGTACGTGTTGGATGTATGTGTTTATAATTAATCGATTTTAATGTACTGAATTAAAATAAAACAGGAATTTGTTATTGATTCGATGAAATCTTGAACTTGAATGATTACTAAATGGAGTTTTTGTGCCTGTAGTTGATATTCTTAAGAGCATAGCAGTAGACAAACTTCCAAGTGATTTAAAAGGAATGGAAACTACAATGGACCGTTTGCTGTCATGATGTGTGCAAATATGTTGATGATGTTGAGGTAAGATCAATTTTGTTTTTATAGGTTGCAAAATGGTGAGTCGGGCACTCAGGCCCTATAAGTAATTGGTCAAAACGGGTAAGGTCAAAGTGTGTGATTTCTAATGTGGTTCAAACTGGGTACTCTAATGTTGGTCGACCTGGGGAAATTTTAGTAGGGTTTAAATGGGTACTTATATAATGTCCACCTTTGGGTCAAAATGTTTACATTTTAATATGGGTCAAAATGGGTCCTGTTATGTAGGTGAGTGTGTCTAAACAGTTATTAAGAATTTATCGTTTTAATTAAACTTTGGGTGAGTTTCAGCTGCTTACTTTTACTCATTTGACCCATTTTTATTTAATCTATTTTTTAAAATTTTAACCCATTTAATCCAACTCAGATAATTTTTAACGCTAATCAACTTATTTACATGGCTCAAATTATTTTAAAACCTATTCTGTTTACGGCTGTCTTTTGTTATGCAGAGATGATAAGGGTAATAAGTCTACTTTTTAAGACTTGTGTTTGAGCAGGGTGAAGTTTATATTCGACTTATATAAAGACATGAATTAATAATTGAGTATTAAGACCTAATACAGTTTGGTGCCTTCCAATGGTGATGCCTCGAGTTATTCTTTATTCAAAGGCTCACCTATAAAGGGTATTTAAAAAACATGATTCTTCTACTCATAATTTCAAGGAGATGTTTAGAAAATTTATCTTAAATATATTTATTTTTTTGGTCTTTAAATACATTTTTGTATTTTGCTACGCCGTTGAAATCATCAAGAATCTAACAAAAATATTTTTTAACCCTCCACTTTAACACGTGGCGATATATTAGTGGTTTTTTTCCCGCCCAGCAATCATCCACAACACTTCCATACTTTTCTGCAGGATTTACATACAGTTGAGTTTTCCATTTCCCCACCCACCCCCCCTCAATCTCTAATTAGGTTTTTTTTTTTCCATCACCGCAATCCTCATGAGATCCTTTTGCTTCTCAGAATATCTCTTCATCCCCAACCTTCTCTTCGTCCCCAATCCGCTTCCGATCATCCCACCACGACCTGTATCTTCCACTTAAGCCTACTCTGGGTTCTCTTCACCCAATCATTACGTAAGGTTCAATATCACAGGTAAATTATTATTTTGATTAAGGTTTTCGAATCTTCTATGTTCTAATTTTCAGTTTAGAATTTGAGTTATTACGCTTCAATTATTAATTTCTAGGTTTTAATTTTCGTATTAACTCTCACTATTTCATGATTTAAATAGCTGTTTTTCAGATTCAAAGGGTGAGAATATATTCCTGATTTTATTTAAGATATCATCACATCATTATATTATTGATAATACGCTTCTATATTGTTGGAACAAAACACAGATCAACTTATTACTGATGCTGCAGTTAGTACTGATCTTATTTAGTACTGATGGGGCAGAAACATTTACTACTGATGAAGTTGATGCTGGTGTTCTCTATAACTTAGTTACTACTGATCATACAAAGATTGAAGATACTACTGATCATTGTAGTTACTACTGACGATGTATCTGGACTTACTACTGATCACCAAGTTTACTACTGATCTTCATATTTACTACTGGTGATTAGTTTTACTACTGACAACGCATATTTGGAACAAATCAAGTCCGAGATCTTCGCAGAGATAGTTATAGAATGTAAATCAATGTATATCGTTTATAATTAGATGTAAATCGTATCCTAGAATAACTAGGGTAAATAGTTTAGCTTCAAGGACTATTATATATAGTTCCTTACGAATTGTAAACGTACGTGTGTATTGTTAACTTGATAATATACATTGAAGCTTTTTGTGAAACTGTGTTCTTAATATTTCTCATATTGTTCATACAGTTCATTGTTCTTAATTATTGATATAGTGTTGATCCGCTGCAACTTCTATCATCAATTAGATCTAAGGTGTTTATTAACTTGTCTATAGTTAATCGATCCTGACAAGTGGTATCAGAGCATATTGGTTCTAGATCTACTATTTGTTAAGAACAACAAAAAGTTTTAATCTTTAAAACACACACATTATTAATCATGACTGATAATAATGAAAGCACTCAGGCCAACAAAATTCCTATACTCACACCCAATAACTTTGGGATGTGGAAGAATCGTATTAAGCAATACATGCTTATTACAGATTATTCCATGTGGGAAGTCGTTTGTGAAGGAAACAAAACTGGTCAACTTCAAGCAAGCAGCTCTGCAACTGAGGCAGAAAAACTTAAATGTGAGAAGGAAAAGAAAGATAAAGGCATCGAACTCAAAACTCTAAGCACTCTCTTACTGGCCATTCCTAATGATTATCAACATCTCTTTGTTGAATATGATGATGCAAAAATACTATGGGAAGCACTGGAGAAGAGATTCGTTGGGACAAAGAGCACCAAGAGGAATATGAAGTCTGTTCTCAAACAAGACTTTGAAAATTTCAAAGGAAAGCCCAATGAAACACTCACTCAAGTGTTTGACAGATTCAACAAACTAATTGGTGAACTCAACCAAGTTGGTGTAAAGATGGATCAAGAGGATGTCAACATGAAGTTTCTAAGGTCTCTTAGTGAAGAATGGGCCATGTACACAGTGGTGTACAGACAAAGAGATGCTTTAGAAGAAAAGGAGTTAGATGAACTCTATAATGATCTCAGAGTGTTTGAAACTGAGGTAAATCACAAAAACCCTTCTATTTCCTCTAACAATGCTGCTTTTGTGTCTAGTACAGGTCAAGGACAAGAAACCTCCGCAGGAAAGGCTGCAGATTCTGAGGATACTGCAAGAGAATCCTTCTTCACTAGTCATGTGCATACTGCATTGATTAGTGATGACTTGGAACAACTGAATCCAGATGATCTTGAGGAGATGGATCTTAAATGGCAGATGGCTATGCTGAGCCTAAGGACCAAAAGATTCCTAAAAAGAACTGGAAGGACAAGCCTCAATTTCAACAAAGGTGACAAAGCAGGATTTGACAAAACTAAAGTCAAGTGTTACAACTGTAACAACCTTGGTCACTTTGCAAAAGAATGTCCTCAACCAGACAAAAGATCAAAATCAACTGCTCTTGTGTCACAACAAGGACAAGGATATGACTGGAGCTTCCAAGCAGAAGAGCATGCTCAAAATCAAGCTCTCATGGCCTTTACTGACAACAAAACTGAGGTAAAATCTAAACCTTGTACTCCTGAATGTGCTAAAATTATTAAAAATCTAGAAAAAGAAAACAATAAATTAAATGAAGATTTAGCAAAAGCAATCAGAAGAAATCATGAGTTTGATGGGGTGATTGCTGATCAAGAACATCAAATAAAGGTGTACAAGATGATTGATCAACGGATCAAGGAAGAATTGCTTCAAGCTGTGGATGAGAAAGAGTTTTATGAAACAAAAAATAAAGAACTAACAAGTAAAATAGAAGAATGTCAGCTTGAAATTGAACAAAATAAATTAACAATTAAAAAGTTTGAAAGAAGCACTAAAATTCTTGATGAATTAACTAATAATCAAACTACAGAAAAGGTTGTTCATGGGGTGGGATATCATGCTGTACCACCTCCATATAAAATCATTCCACCTCTTAAAAACAGTTCAGAAAGAATCATTAATGAATTAAAAACTGAAAATCAAACTGAATCATCTAATGAAACATCTGAATCAAATAATTCTTCTGATGATGAACAATCAATTGAATTTACTATATCTCAAAGTGAATCACCAAAATCAATTGATACAAGTTTTCACACAGCTCAAAGTCCAAATGAATCTCCCAAATATAATGCAGATAATGTACCAAAAATTTTAACAAGGGGGAATGAAAGAAATAAAACACAACTCTTAGACCAAAGAATACCTGAAGGTGCTAAAAATAAGAAACTAAGATGTGTTATATGCAATAAAATGAACCATTTAGCAAAGGATTGTCACTTCAATACAATAAACTGCAAAGAGTTAAAAGAATTTAAAGTTCTTAAAGAAAATGCTAAAACTCAAAAGTTAAAAGTTACTACTGGTCTTTCAGTAGTAAATAAAATTAAAAATCCAATTGTTGAAGATCCAAGATTTGGAAGAAGTAAACCAAGGTTTGTTCAAAACAGAAGAGCTGGAAGCCCAAAGAACAGCAATTACTTCAAGAATAATGGAAAATCCAATCAAAATAAACAATATTTTAAATTTTCCAACACCAGTAGAAACTCTAACAAATTTACTACTGGTGTTAACCCTAATTATAATGCTGTGTGGTACCAGTACAAGAATACTACTGGTAAAAACCCTAATTTCAAAAATACTACTGCTCCCAACACAACTTTCAAAAATACTACTGGTGTCAACCCTAAAAACACTACTGATCATTCTAAACATGGTAAGTACCCAAATACTACTGATCCATCAGTAGTAAAGTATTCTAAAGCTAAAAATCATGGGTACAAACCAAGATCAGTAGGAAATTCTCACACCAGTACTACTTTCAAAAGGGCAGTAGTAAAACAAAACACCAGTACTAAACAAGTATGGATACCAAAAGTGTTTAAAGTTAAATCTCCCAAAGCTTATCTCTCAAAGGATGAACCCAAGACATATAAAGCTTGGGTTCCCAAACTTAACTGATCATTTACTTACTTGTGCAGAGCATTCAGATCCCTGAAGAAGGTAGAACATGGCATATTGATAGTGGATGCTCAAGGCACATGACTGGAAATCTGCAAATTCTTAAAGATTTCAAGTCCTTTGATGGTGGATATGTGGCTTTTGGTGAGAACCCAAAAGGAGGTAAGATCACAGGTAAAGGTACTGTTACAAATGGAAAGATTACCTTTGATGATGTATTTTATGTAGCTGAGCTAAAATACAATCTTGTCAGTGTGTCTCAAGTATGTGATAAGAAGAATAAAATTCTTTTCACAGACATTGAGTGCATCATTCTTTCTCCTGATTTTATATTAGATGAAAAATATGTTGTTTTAAGAACCCCAAGGAGAAACAATGTGTATTGCCTGGATATAGGGGGAGAACTCATTTCTTCAAATGAGGTCAACTGCTTTATATCCAAGGCAAACACCACTGAATCAGAACTTTGGCATAGAAGGATGTGTCACACAAATTTTAAAAACATGAATAACTTAGTAAAAAGAAATCTGGTCTTTGGACTACCTCAAAAACAATTCATGTGTGATCATCACTGTGTTGCATGCCTAAAAGGTAAACAACACAAGACTTCTCATAAGTCCAAAATTGTTAACTCTATTTCTGTTCATTTACAGCTCTTACATATGGACCTTTTTGGACCAACAAATGTAATGAGTATTGGAAAGAAACAATATTGTCTTGTTATTACTGATGACTTTTCCAGATATACATGGGTTTTCTTTCTCAGGACAAAGGATGAAACAAGTGAACTCATAAAGAACTTAATTGTCAAACTGGAAAACACATCTGATCAAAAAGTGAAAGCCATAAGATGTGATAATGGCACAGAATTTAAAAATACTAACTTAATTAACTTTTGTGATCTTAAAGGTATTGACAGGCAATACAGCTCACCTAGAACTCCACAACAAAATGGTGTAGCTGAAAGAAGAAATAGAACCATCATTGAAGCAGCAAGATCAATGCTTGCAGACTCAAAATTACCAATCACTTTTTGGGCTGAAGCCGTTAATACTGCCTGTTATGTTCAAAACAGAGTATTAATAGTTAAGCCACACTTTAAAACACCATATGAACTTTTTAATAAAAGAAAACCTTCTATAAGTTTCTTAAAATCATTTGGTTGTCCTTGTACTATTCTGATTACAAGAGAACAAATTGGCAAGTTTGACTGCAAAGCTGATGATGGAATCTTTGTGGGATACTCTACTCAAAGCAAATCATACAGAGTATTCAACAAAAGACTAAGGATAATTGAAGAAAGCATCAATGTATCCTTTAATGAAAATGTACCTAATGAACAAGGAAATGGTCCAGATTGGCTATTTGACATAGACAATCTAACCAAATCATTTAATACTAATATGAATTTCAATGCAGGTAACTCAAATTGTCTTAATCAAAAAGAAGGAACATCATCTGTTAATACTGGTCAAGAAAAGATGAGA
Source organism: Calendula officinalis (assembly GCA_963853835.1). Taxonomy (NCBI): domain Eukaryota; kingdom Viridiplantae; phylum Streptophyta; class Magnoliopsida; order Asterales; family Asteraceae; genus Calendula; species Calendula officinalis. Next base: position 80,761,706 of record OY970820.1, on the reverse strand, counting down.
TACATAATTGTTGATATTGCTCCCATAGTTAATACTGATAGCAGTAATAACTCTGAGAATGAGGTCAGTAGTAATTCCAATACTACTGGTACCAGTAATAGTACTGAAAACACTACTGGTCCCAACAATAACCTAGATTCTCATGATACTACTGACACCAGTAACAACAACAATACTACTGATCCTAATGAAGATAATTCCAGTAGTAACTCTGACCAAAATGATGATGAACCAAACATCCATGACAATGAAGAATCACAAGATGAACAACTGCCTGAGACAAATGAGTCCAATCTTGAAAATCAACTAGTAGTTGATAAAACTACAACTACAAGGACTCAGAAGAATCATCCTTTAGACCTTGTTCTAAGTGATGTTAATTCACCACTACAAACAAGAAGCAAATTAAACAAAAGCTTAACTGCAAATATGTGTAATATAAGTTTAATTGCTAATGAATGTATGTATGAATGCTTTCTGTCTCAGGATGAACCAAAGAAGATTCAACAAGCAATGAAGGACTCAAACTGGATTGAGGCAATGCAAGAAGAACTCCTTCAATTCAAGTTACAAGCTGTTTGGACACTTGTACCTCTACCCAAAGGAAAAAGAGCCATTGGAACAAGATGGATCTTTAGAAACAAGAAAGATGAAAGAGGGATAGTGATCAAGAATAAAGCCAGACTTGTAGCCCAAGGATACACTCAAGAAGAAGGTATAGACTATGATGAAGTATATGCTCCTGTTGCCAGAATTGAAGCAATAAGAATATTCCTAGCATATGCTTCATTCAAAAGGTTTAAAGTCTATCAAATGGATGTGAAGAGTGCTTTCCTGTATGGGAAGATTGAAGAAGAAGTTTATGTTTGCCAACCTCCAGGATTTGAAGATCCAAAACATGGTGATTATGTGTTTAAATTGGATAAAGCTCTATATGGCCTACATCAGGCACCAAGAGCATGGTATGACACACTATCATCATACTTATTAAAGAACAATTTCAAAAGAGGAGCCATTGATAAAACTCTATTCACAAAGAAAGTTAAAGATGATATCCTACTAGTACAAATCTATGTAGATGATATCATCTTTGGCTCAACCAATGATTTACTATGCAAAGAATTTGAAGAACTGATGCAGATTAAATTCAAGATGAGCTCTATGGGTCCAATGAATTTCTTCCTTGGACTCCAGGTTAGTCAAAGAACAGATGGTATTTTGATTAATCAATCAAAATATGTGAAAGACATCTTGGAAAGGTTTGATATGAAAGACTGTAAGAGTGCAAGTACTCCAATGGAAACACACAAACACCTACATCCTGATATTGAGGGGGAGGATGTAGATGAACACTTATATAGATCAATGATAGGCTCTTTGATGTACTTAACTGCATCAAGACCTGACATTATGTACAGTGCTTGTGTGTGTGCAAGATATCAAGCAAGACCCAAAGAACTACACTTGCAGGCTGTTAAAAGAATATTCAGATACTTGAAAGGCAAACCATCACTAGGTCTATGGTATCCTCATGACTCACCCTTTGAACTAATAGCCTATACAGATAGTGACTATGGAGGTGAATGTCAAGACAGAAAATCCACTACTGGTGGATGTCAATTCTTTGGATCAAGACTGGTGTCATGGCAATGTAAGAAACAAACAAATGTATCAACATCAACTGCTGAAGCAGAATATGTAGCTGCATCTGCTTGTTGTGCTCAAGTACTATGGATTCAAAATCAACTTCTAGACTTTGGTATCTCTATCCTTAAAACTCCTATTTTTATTGATAATCAAAGTGCTATTAGTATTGTGAATAATCCAGTAAAACATTCAAAAACTAAACACATTGAAATAAGATTTCACTTTATAAGAGATTGTAATGAAAAGAAATTAATCAAAGTAGTTAAAATCCATACTGATGATCAATTAGCTGATCTTTTTACAAAAGCATTTGATGTAGGAAGATTCAACTTCTTGGTTAGCAGTATTGGAATGATTTTAATAACTTAAAATCTCACTTAAAATCATGTGTAAAGTTAGTGTTGTAAAATATTATTTTCTTAAGTGTTTTACTACTGGTATTGCTGTACTACTGGTGTGAAAGTGTATGCACAAAATACTACTGGTAGTTCATTACTACTGGTGTATTTTAGGTCTATATATACTACTGGTAAGTCAGTACTACTGATATTCTCATATACTACTGGTCTTGTGTGTTAATGGTTACTACTGATGTCTATAGTTACTACTGATGTTAAAATCCTTAGTCACTACTGAGATTAGTAGATACTACTGATGTTTTACTACTGATATCTTATTTACTACTGGTCTTTCAGAATCACAATTACCAAACTAACCCCCATGAACATAACCGTTATGTTATGATTCGAAGGCTATTTTCGTAGTTTTACAGGTTAAATCGAAAGATATAAAAGGCGGCATACGATTAAATTAGCATTATCTTCACTTCGATCTGCTAAAACCTCTCGATAAACCCTAGTTTACGAGCAAAAACCCTTCATCTGTAACAAAATTCTTGCAAAATCTCAACAACAAAATTCATCTGTGATCAACAACAATGGCAACTTTACAAACTCTCGATGTGCAAACCGATCTTAAATACTCAGAATTTCACAACATGGTTGCATTTTTAAAAAATCCCGACGGAACAAAAGATTTCCGTCCAATCGTAAAATTCTTGAGAAATTCGTATATACAGTTTGCCTTAACTGTAAAGCCGAAGGCATATCAACAGCACTTGGTGGATTTCTGGACCAATGCTGAGCGAACAGAAGGAACAACATCATCAATGATAAAATCGAAAGTAGATGGAAAGTACATCACTGTAACTGAACAATCAATCAGACATCATCTACAACTTCATGATGATTCAGGTATGTATACCCTTCCTAAGGAATACATTGCTGATACTTTAAATAAAATGGGGTATGAAGGCAGACCTAATATTGTAACTTTTCAAAAAGGCCTTCTATCCCCACAATGGAAATTTCTGGTTCATACCATTCAGCATTGTATTTCTCCTAAAAGAAGTACTTGGAATGAGTTTAACAAGGCAATAGCATCTGCTGTTGTATGTTTATGCACAGACCAAGTATTCAATTTTTCTAATATGATTTTTGATGGTATGTTGGGAAATCTTAGTTCTTCTAAATTTTTAATGTATCCCAGATTTCTACAACATATCATAAACTGTGAATTACAAAACTTGTCAACTCCTAAAAACATTTTTGTATTTCCTGAGTTGAACAAGAAAGTTTTCTCAAATATGAGAAAACAATTTAAATTTTCAGGGAAGGAAACCCCTTTGTTTCCAAACATGATCAAAGATCAACCCAATATTGGAGAAGGTTCAACCATTGCTACAACCCAAGTTGAACCTCAACCCACTCCATCACCCCCAAATACAGCCCAAACACCACCCCATATAGCCACTCAATCACCAACTCAAACAGAAGTCCTGAATGTGTCCCAGGAACTTGATATAAATCTGCAGAGTGCTACTCTTCACTCTGTGGAAGACCTACCAGACAAAACCAAAAATATATCCACAATTTATCATAGAAAGAAAATTTCTTCAAAGGACACCAGGGGACAAATCGAGTCACACCCCAGGCTCAAAGAGTTGTCCTCCAAGGAGGAGAGAGGACATGAGGGGAGGGCTTTCACTACTGATGCCCCAAAGGTGGGTGCACAGGACAGTGAAAACATCATTAGGACCCAAACCTCGGCAACTTTGAGTGATGACTCATTTGAGGAGTTACTCAAAGGACCCCGGTGCCAAGAAACCAAAAGGGGGGACATCTCTGCTTCTTCTAGGAAGAAGAGAATGTCTAAAAGACCCAATGAATCACCAAGCAGTGATGAGGGCAGATCTGTGGAATTGATGGAAAGGAAGGAAAACCTTAAAACCAATGTACCTGTTAGTAAGCCCGATGATCTTGCTAGATGGAGTGAGGGCAGTATTAAAATCACTCAATTGACGGATAAAGTGGATTCTCTTGAATCCACTGTACAAAATTGCCATATATATTTAACTAACCAAGGGAAAACCATGGCTGCAATGAAAAGACATGTCAACACCATCAACAGAAGAATGAGATTATATGAGCACAGGCTTTATCAACAAGCCAAAATCATCAGAAAATTGAAGAAAAAGATTGATGATAGTGAGGCTCCACCAGTTGAGCTCACTAAGGGGGAGAAGGATAATATACAGACAATGATTGATGAATCTATTGCAGCAGCAGCATCCTCCCTCTTAAATTTAAAAGAAACAAATGTTGATGAAGGCCCAGAGATGATGGTTACAGAAGAAGAGCCAATTACTACTGCTCCTACTAAAGAACAAGCTGAAAAAGACATACCAGTAGTAACTCCTACTATAACAGCAGTAGTAAATGAAGAAAAGACAGCAAACACTACTGATGACCTATCAGTAGTAATCTCTGAAGACATACCAGTAGTAACTACCTTAGTTACTACTGATGACATTATTAAGCTGCCACCACTACTAGAGCCTACAGTGATACTTCCACCATCTCCAAAAAGAACAACAACAACAACACAAATGGTGGTAAAAGATATTGATGATGATATCAACTGGATAGAAGTTGATGAATGCTCCCTGCCTCCACATCCTAAAATACTTCCCATATCTCAGATACACTACTATGGTCCCAAATTTGTTATTGAATCTGAACCAAATAGGAAGAAAGACAATTACATAGGAAAGGGAAAAGAAGTTGCTGATGAAGACCAACCCAACAGAGCACAAGGTCATGAAATAGTCAACAAAATCAATTATGCCAAATCAGCCAAACAGGATAGGTGGAAGGTAAAGAGAGCAAAATATTTAAAGAAGGTTGAAGTCTCTCTAGCAAATGAAAACAAAAGATTAGCAGAAAGGGCTAGAATATTGAGACAACCTTTCACAGAAATCAAATTGGCAGATATAGCAGATATATCAAAACTGCCACAATTTCAACAGAAGGTCAAAACCAAACAAGTTGCTGAAACAAGAAAAGAACTACAAAGAAGAGAATTAGAAAAAATAAGGCAACTTGAACTTGAAACACTAGAACTTCTTGAAGCACAAGTACAGGAATGCAAAGAGCAGAAGGCTGATATGCCAGAACAGTTTGCAGAGAAAAAGAAAGAAATGATCACATTCTTAAAATCAAAAGGGTATAACACAAAGGCATTTGGAAGAATGAAGCTGATCAAGTTAATTGAAAAGTACTGTGTGGAGAAGAAGAAGGACCTTACTGAACAAGAGAGTATTGAGAAATACACCACTAAACTGGAACAGATAGACTCCAAAGAAATGAAAGAAAGAAAAACAATATCTGGAGAATCATCTGGTGTATCCTCTCAAATATCAAAGAAAAGAAAGACAATTGCTTCAGAACTTGATCAACCAAATAAAAAATTACAAATGGTTCAAGTTCATGATCTCCCCATTGCTATCTTACAAAATAATCCAATCATCAACTGGAGATATATAGATGATATGATTGAGATTGTCAGAGAAGATAAAGTCACTCAAAGATTCAGAGCTTGGAAACCTTTGGTCATGTCCCTAACCAGAAGTGACATTATTAAGATGTTGATCATTGGTAAACCAAGAATGACTAAAAAGTTCTGGAAGAATTCAGCTGCAGGTTATCTTACTGAAATGATTGATGCTGCTTTCTATCCAGAAAATTATCCAGAGAAGTATGCAGATTCAGAAAATGTTCAAGCTTGGAATGTGCTACCAACTGTCAACATGTACTTCTTTGAATATACAAGTAAGAAATGTGACTTATTCCTTTATGAGAAAGAGTATCCTCATTCTGAGAAGACTCTCTATCAACTATGGTGCATGAACTTCATTAAACCTCATGATGCTATGCTATTTCAAAATAAAATGAATGAATTTGTAAAGAAGATTAGCAAATATATTATTGCACAAAGGAATAAACAAAACCAACAGACATTAGAAGGTGATAAAAGAAGAGCAAAACTGTTGGAAGAAAAGGAAAAAGAAAAGAAGAAATAAATGAAAACTTGATTGATTAAATCATAATCAATAAGTTTAGGGGGAGATTGTTGGAACAAAACACAGATCAACTTATTACTGATGCTGCAGTTAGTACTGATCTTATTTAGTACTGATGGGGCAGAAACATTTACTACTGATGAAGTTGATGCTGGTGTTCTCTATAACTTAGTTACTACTGATCATACAAAGATTGAAGATACTACTGATCATTGTAGTTACTACTGACGATGTATCTGGACTTACTACTGATCACCAAGTTTACTACTGATCTTCATATTTACTACTGGTGATTAGTTTTACTACTGACAACGCATATTTGGAACAAATCAAGTCCGAGATCTTCGCAGAGATAGTTATAGAATGTAAATCAATGTATATCGTTTATAATTAGATGTAAATCGTATCCTAGAATAACTAGGGTAAATAGTTTAGCTTCAAGGACTATTATATATAGTTCCTTACGAATTGTAAACGTACGTGTGTATTGTTAACTTGATAATATACATTGAAACTTTTTGTGAAACTGTGTTCTTAATATTTCTCATATTGTTCATACAGTTCATTGTTCTTAATTATTGATATAGTGTTGATCCGCTGCAACTTCTATCATCAATTAGATCTAAGGTGTTTATTAACTTGTCTATAGTTAATCGATCCTGACATATATATCATCATTGTTCACTAATTAGAGACTTTAATTATGCTGACCTTAATACACAGATTAGTTGTGGCTGAAAATGATGTATGGTTAAGAACCAAGCGAGGCAATCAAATTGATTGTAGAATCACCCACTAAGCATGCAAAGAACCTTCGATAAAAATAAGGGGCGTAATATGTATGCATAGACAAGATCTCAAATCCAATAAATGGCCACATTGTCGATTCATGGTATATATTGCTTCTTTTAGAGTTTCCAGTTTTTTTATATTCCAAATTTTGCAAAATTGTTTACTTTTGAGATTTATCTTTGATTATTTCAAATTTGATGATGGCCCGGGATGGATCCAGAAGCAATGCAGATAAAATAAAATATGCAATTGGAAAATGTATGAAAATTGTCTTCTTATTGTGCTAATGTTATCATTTTCTTAACTATTAACTTATATGGTAATGGATCTAAAACCAGTTCAATTAGACAATCATGAAATTAATTTGGGAAATTAATATTTGGGACTTACAGTTCTACCATCAATGACATGTTATCTTTGTCAACTCTTTCAGCAACTACAGGGTCAGAGAAAACGACAAAACCTAACCCACGGGCTCGACCTGTTGTTCGATCTTTCATTACAACTGACAAAGAGGAATGAGGTTGCAATAAGACAAGAAATGCACAAAAATTAGGGTTTCTTATTCTATTAAATCGACTCTGCAAACTTTAGCATGTGGAAATGTAGTTGCTGCAACTGCTCGTGATTATCAGAAGGTATTTTTGATAATCTTAATTGTGTACGCAATGAACGTGACTTATGAAGATCTAATTCTCTTAAGTTGTTGATTGCTGCCTTTTCTTTTACAGTAGATTCCATTGGTTACGGTTTGTAAAATGATGTTGAGATATTCATCTTAAATTTGCAAGCAGCATTTAGAACTGTTTAACTCAAAATTATATTTGAATATACAAATTTTGTATATCTCATTTCTCTATTTAATCGATATAGGAATTGTTAGCTCAAAAAAAGACAAAATCATCATCCTCTGCTAATGAGGAAGTTGATCTCGATGGCTTGATGAATGTAAGATGAAAACACATTTTTCATTATAGAAATTTACAATTATAAATGCAAAGTTCTATTTTAATTGACTCACATCAAACTATATTTGTTTATAAAATAATAGAATGTTCATGTATTTTGTAGGATAATGGACAAACATTTGAAATCTCTTCCAACAAGTTGTCTGGATGCCAAATTTATTTAGGTAGATGCAGAGGTATGTATATATACAAGTTTGATTTCTATGTTGTTATCTTCGAAGTTAAAAGTTTTATAATTTTTTTATAAATGTCATGCAGATTCACCGTTCTTCCTGACCAAATTAGGAATCAAGGCAATGCCATGTGTTATATTGTTCATGTCAGATTAATCATTCATCTCGGCGTGCTAATGCTACTGCTATTAGTTAAGTTTCGTTTTTTCATCATATAGTTTTGTGGCTAATTTTTATAAAAAATAAATCTTCATAAAAGGAATTATTAGAAATGGTATTTGGTGCCTAATATATATGTCTACTTATGTGTATACTCACTAAATCAAGACAATTGTCAAATTTAATGCAATTAGGTTTTAAATTTAAATTTAGAAAAAAGCAAATATCTTCATAAATTGGGTGTTGTAAATGGGCTTCTAATAAAACGCCATGTGGTAGGAGCTAATACGTTCAACAATATTATCGATCGCCCGTGATTTTTCACGGGTTATAACCTAGTTCTCTTTTATATACATTAGGCATTCCGTTATGCACAGTAAACATAGTTTTTGCTAATTGTATATAGTATATAGTATATAATCTTTACTATATATAAAGAGTTTACCCCTTCCATAATTAGCAAGGCTGAAAATTCAGCCAACACACTTGCTAATTATGAAAACTATCTTTTTTACTAAAAAAATCGACTTCCAAGGCTCGAACTTGGGACGTCCACCATAACAACTAACGCTATAACCAACTGGGATAATCACGTGGACGTTTTATTTTTGAGATTTTAGAACCTTATCTACGAAAACCCAGCTCCATGGGCCAATGATTAATACTTTTCATACAATCCACCGCCCATAAACCAATAGATGTGTATTCATACCTGGTGCAACCCTCGAGATTTTTCTTGGGCACGTAAACGTCATTTGTAAATTGGGAAGTGGAACAACCACTTTGGAAATCACAACAATGATTTGAAATGAGGCAATGAAGCTTCAGCTTCATAAACATTGCTCCCTCTTAGTCTGTCACGTTGCCGATTGTAAAGAAGAACGCCAGTAGATTCAACAATGGAAATTAATGAAAATTTGAGTTATGAAGGTATCAACTTCTTCTTCCATCAAACCCTAATTTCTGTGATTCGTTTTAACTGCAATATGAATTCCTCTTAGAGGTTTCTATTTATCTGATGGTTGAATTTATCTAAAGTTCTGACGACGTTGTGGGATTAAGAAAGTCGGTGGATAATTGTTTGATGGTTTCAATTGCACACTATGCGTGTTCGTTCTATTATCATCGTTTCAGTTCTGGTTGGTAAACCCTTTCTCCATTGTTTATTCGCACTATCAATCATGTAATTTTTTCTTTTGCATTTCTTAAAAATTCAACAATGAAAACGATTTCTAACCCTAGAAATCTATTAAATGGGGTGCGGAGTTGTGTTTCATCGATGATGATAATGTTTTAAATTTGATTGTGTTTCATCAGTATAAAGTTGTAAACTTGAATCCACCCACGCTTCTGAATTCCCTCGGTTCCTTCAACCATGCGTCTTTGGTTCCTTCAACCATCATTATTTAACTTTAATAATTAGGACTTACTTGTTTTTTTTCTTTTTTCTGTAACAGCAAATTAGGCCTTATTGCTTGCTTGCAGTAATTCCATTGGATATCTCTACTAGAGATCGATGAAGTTCTTTAATAGGTCGTTTTAATTACTTATCTTCACTTGTTAATGGTAAAAATTATGGCTTATTGCTTGCTTGCAGATGCTATATGCGATGATGTTGCTGAGAAGCTTGAATTTGAGAATGCTTATGAGCAGTTTATTGAGGAGTGCAAGGCTACTGCTATTTTGTATAAACATAAGAAGACTGCTTTTGAAGCAATATCTGTGTTGAATGAAGATGAGAACAAGGGTTTTGGTTTATTATTCCGAACTTGGTATAATTCTTATTCAAACTTTTGTATATGACTTTATGCATATTATATGTATGCATAGTTATTGAAGTAACTGAATAGTTCTCAGTCTTTGATTTTCAGGTTACTCCATAAACCTCCTAAATCATTTTGCACTTCATTCTACTATTAATGCAGGAAAGCGTCAACCGGATATGTTGATGTTTAGTAAGTTCTTACTCTGATTTTCACTTCATTCTACTATTAATGCAGGAAAGCGTCAACCGGAATTCCTCATATATTGGAACACAATCTACTATGTGGTCTACCCAAGGCTTGTAGCCTAGCGGTATTGGTGAAAAGCCATGTTTACAAAAGCATTAGACTTGCAAGTTCGTTATGCTTCTATATGTTGCTATAAGAAGCAAAATTATGTTGACCCCTCTTTTGGATGCTGCTAAATTGAATATGATTAGAGTTGCATCTATGTGTAAAGTATGTGCACCATTTCTTAATTAGGGTTTATAATGTGGTGTTAATGTTAATGTTAGTCTTTTGTCATGGTAGTTTTATAATGTGTACATAATACATATATTTAGTTGTTCTTTTTTTAATTGATTGTTAACTTCTAACCATTAAAATGTAAATACGTTTATTGCAACTATCCAAAAAAAATCATACTAAAATACTTTTATTGCTTTTTTTCGTATGTTAATTGAGTCTGACACATTATAGCCGAAATCTGTCGTTTCTTTGATGATTGTATCCTTGCAAAATGGGTGAGTTTTTGTAACGGAGTAATTGGGGCTGGTTGGATTGACCCTTAACACATTTTGTCTAAATTTTTAGAGATATAGTCGGTGCAAACTGCCATGTATGATTACAAAAGTTATGTCATTTCTATAGTATATTAATTTTTTGAATTACATGATTTAGGAGGTTTTTGGAGTAACCTCAATTGCCCCGTGGGAAACTAAATGAGTCGAAATTACTCCATTATGTTCTTAGACCTTATATTTTATATTCACTTATATTTATGAAGTGATCAACGTGAATTACATTGTGGAGGGATTGAGGTGATAGATTCGCAACAAAATAGATTTGATTTTTACTATGTATTTACATACCAAAATCAAATTACAGTACATTCTATTGAAAACAACAAATGAGTAACTAGACAAGCAAAATAGTAAGGTTTGGTTTAATAACATTTTCAAAATTTAACATAGATTTTAAACAAAATTCAGGATTTGAGATATGTCCATCAAAAACATTGATGTCGAACAAAGTATTTATCAATCTTTTAAACCTTACAAAATTAAAATTACTACCACCACTATCCGCAACCACTACCACCACCATCCGCAACCACTACCACCACCAATCATCATCACTACCATCGTCAATACCCACCAATTGGTCACTGCAAAATATAGTCACATGGTACCCGCCGCCGCATTGCGCGGGTACCAGCTAGTATAATATAATATATAATAAGGTTTAAAATAAGCAAATGCAAGAGTTGCCTGAATGGTAAGAGGCTTGACTTCAAACTTTTGAAACCCGTGTTCAAATCCAACCATCACTTTATATGTCTCTTTTTTTTCATTTTTTTTCTTTTTTACCTGTGACTAACTAAATTATATTTATATTAACAATTTTCTTGATGAAATTTTTGGTAAATTGGTAAAGCATATGCCTTCTTTCTAGCCAGTTCCATGTTCGAGCCCTATAATGGGCGCTTTTTTTTTTTTTTTTTTACATTTCACATTAATTATATTGTAGCAAATAGACTATAGTACTATAATTTTAAATTGCTTCAATCAAAGTTAATTAATCATTGATATAAATAAAACAAATGAGGTTATCAATATGTATATATTTGATACGTACTAAATATATTTATACATATTAATAACAACAAAATTAATAACAAAACTAATATATATTCAGCATGTATAATTGATAATATATACACACGACATTTTTAGATTTGTAAACTTATTTGTAATATTTTTTTCATCTTTGGTTATTAAAGAGCATTTAAATTATTATTTTAACACAAAGTTACATATTTATTAATTTATTCAAATGTTTTCAAAATAATACTTCCTTCGTATCAAAATAAGTGAATCACTTTTTTTTTGGTGTATCAAAATAATTGAATCACTTTAATAATTTACCTTATTTAGTAAGTTTTTATATTTAAAATTACCATTTTACCCTTACTTTATACCTTTTTAAACATCATTAAATGTGTGAGACCCATTTATTTTTGTCATCTTCCTATAAAAGCAACAAAATAGTAAAATATGTGGGTCCTCATCCATTCTAAGAGCATCCCCAATGGTTAACCTTGCAATAGCTTTTTACTTTTGCCACATCAACAATTTACTAACCAAAAACCTCTACATAAATAGCATCTCCAATGGTTAACCTTTTCAAAAGTTTTTTCTTTAACAATATTTCCAATTTACCTTTATCTATCTTAAATGTTTTATATATACCCCTTATATATTTTGACAATTTTTATAACATCTTACTACATATAATATTTTTTAAAATATATCATACAAAATATTATAATAATTGACATTAAATATTATATAATTTATTTATTAACTAATAAAAATATAATAAAGAATTTATGTATACTATATCTAAAGTTTAAAATGAAAAACTATTAAACGTAGAGGATTAAAAAAGACAAGTTTTGAAAGTCCATTAAAAGGTTAGTAGAAAAAAAGTCTTTGAATAAGCTTTTGAAAAAGCTAGTTATTCCAATGGGTAAAAAGTCATCCAAAGACTTATTCAAATAGTAATAAGCTTTTAAAAAAGTTACTATTGGAGATGCTCTAACTACCCAATTTAATTTTACTAATCTCTTATTACCTTATTTTGCCTCAAAAACTGTGAACTTTAAATTGATTCACTTATTTTGATACGGAGGAAGTATGTATAATTGATTGATTCACTTATTTTGATAAGGAGGAAGTGTGTGTATAATTGACTTATACATTTGTTTTGGGTAATTCTAAATAAAATTTTTAATAAAAATTTCAAAAAAATCCCTCATAATGTTGTAACTACAATTAATATGAACGGACATTGTTTTTTCATTAATACTAAATAATAAATCATATTAATTGAATCCAAATCTTAACGAAACAAATATGTATGTTTAAATGCCCGCAGCAGCCAATGATGGCCAGCCTAGTTGGTCTGAGGCACTGGGTTTATACCCATGTGGGCTGCAGGTCGTGAGTTCGAATCCCTTTGGGAGCGTTGCATTTGCGTAATTTAACTCATACCTCACACGGGTACATATGGGGAATTTTCCTTGGAAATCCCTTTGGGGGCTGGGTTTGCCCGCTTATGCGGAGCTCGAACTCGGGGTGCTCGCTGAAAAATTGCGAGTAGACTTCCGTTATTTCATTTGCCGTTTCCAAAAAAATGCCCGCAGCAACGTGCGGGTCACATAATCATTGTTCGAAACATTTAGGCTAAATACTTATATGCCCAAGTGTATATATAGTATAACTTATAACTTCATATCATATATTTTGTACTCCAAAGGCTAGTGGCGGAATTAGAAACTTCCACCAGTGGTAGCACTTTTATGGTGATAATAAAAAAGCGGGGTTAAACCGATTCGGGCTAAAGAAAAATGATTTAAAATGTTTGGACTAAACCATTTTTATTGAAAAATGAAAATAAAGGAAAATGATTTGGAATGTTTGGACTAAAGAATTTTTGTTGTTGAAATATATAAGGATAAAAAGGAAAATGTTAAAATATATGAGCTAAAAAAAGAGAACTTTGTAATATAGATGCTTATAAAGGAAAAAAAGTTAACTTAAAAAAATAGGATCAACAAGAATCAAACTCCTAACCTCTTATATACATACAAGGAGTGTTAGCCAGCTGCGCTAGTAGGTAGATGTGTCTTATTTCGCCTTTTCGGATATATATTAATCTATTTAAAATACTATAACAATAAAAAAGTTCCGAAAATTTACCGTAACGAAATTTTTTCGAGTAGTAGTACGTGCCACCGTGTGCCTATAGTAAATCCGCCCATGGGCAAAGGCATTAATTCCATTAAACACAGATTCTGAATACATGTTTACACACTTGGCCCAAACATACCAAATTTTCGACCCGAATCCACTTTTCCATTAAATGAACACAATTAGTTCAAATGGCTAGCTATACTCCAAGCCTCTGAAATCGGTACTCTAAGTTTCATTAGGAAGTTATCTTCTGGTTTCAAGTCCTCGGATGGATGAAATGTCTTCCGATTTGAAACAAAGTGGGGTGATTTTTTGTGGATCACAACAGGAGAAATATCAGATACAAATTATAGGACTAATAATAATAATGGTATGGTGGTGAATATGCGTGACCAATTAAGGGTAGTGGTGTATTGCTACATTCTCCAATTGGAGGGTTATTTACTCATTGTGGTGGGTGGAATTCGCGTTAGAGGGTGTGTCTTTTCAAGTGTGCCAATGTTGATTTTTTTTATATAACGGGTGAGCAAGTTATTAATAGTAAAGTGATTGTTGATGATTGGAAGTGAAGGGCGGCAGTATGGTGGATAGGGTGAAGATTGTGGCGGTTGTATGGTGGTTTATCGATTTGGAGAGTGTTGAAAAAAAGGAAACGGATCGGGTGAAAAAACTTAGGGGTAATTTTGTAGAAAGTGTTGTTGATGTAGGATTGGCTTCTACAGATATTGATTATTGCATTAGTAACAATTTTGCTTCCTAATAAGTAAAAAATATCCAAAACATACTCAAAATTACCAAAATTCATATTTTTTGTTTGCAAATAAGCCTTTAACTATGTTTACGTATAAACATTGGGGTAAAATTGTGTATTCAATTATTTGTTAACTAATATTGTTAAAACTAAGATGTTACTGTAAATTGTTTTTATCTTACACGGTCGGGTTTGTAAGATGAGATTGGGATCGTAAGATCCTGCTTAGACTGCTCGGTACGGGATGACGGGAGGAAGGGCGTGGGGGGTGAGGTGGATGGCGACGGCGTGGTGTGGCTAGGGAGAACCCCCCCCCCCCCCCCCCCTAAACGGCGGAGAACGGGCGTGGGAAGGAAAAAGTAGCCGTTGAACGGCTATTTTTTGAGCCGTTGGGATTTTTTTTTTAAATAATTAATTAATTTAATTTATTTATTTCCTATATAAACGCACTCAAAACACTACCAAAACACACCACAACTCTACCAAAATACCCCAACTCACAAATAATGAATTATCTTGGTTCATCATCTGACGACGATGACGCGTTTATACTAACAATATACTCAGAACTCCTCGATGATATATATCCTCCGATGAAAGTGAAGAAGTCTTTGACACTAGAACCGCGAAGCTAAATAGAAATCGAGAAGCTGGACATGACATGCTATACCGAGATTATTTTGCGGATGATCCTGTTTATGACGAAAACAATTTCCAACGAAGGTTTCGTCTGTCCAGAAATTTATTTATGCGCATATGCACCGCATTAGAAAACAGGTATCCTTTTTTTCTGTAACAACCCTCAAAATCGGTTATTTGACCCGTCAATTATTGTAACTCACTTTGTCTTCATACAATCATCTCAATAATAAAAGCATTTATTTTTGCATATAAATCTAGCAGAAACCATACATTTGTGTTACACATCTTAATTAAGCACGCATCAGTTGTCGGTCCTTAAAACCGTAATTTAGCGAGTTGGTGACTCAAGGTAAACGCGAACCAAACCTAAAATTATAAAATCTTATAATGATATCTCGGTTCAACTGAATAAACCGGTACGAAAAATAGTACACCAAATACCATACGTGATTTAATAAACATATAAACAAATTAAATAATAAAAAAAGGTTCATCTTATCTCCTCTTTATCTCACAGGTACATCTATAGTCCCTCACAACTAACCATCCGATATGCTCTGAATATTCTCAAATTTCCGTTACTTTATAAACAATAAGATACTCATACATCATTAACATCATCTTTTTAAACCCACATTAACTGCCCACTCTTCACCATTTTCTCCGCTTGAAATCTCTTCATCTCTCTCGTTTTCTATCTTACGCGAAGCAAGCGAACAAGCAAGAAAACTCAGCAAGTTTCGGGCGATAAGGCAACGTGCTCCGGCGATATCCTTCAAGGATCTTTCTCTCTCGTTTTGCACCTGCACTCTCCGGCGACCAAATTTATTTCTGGTGAAGGTATATAACTTTCTCTTTCGGTCATTCACGTATGTGTATTGTCATCTCATTTTCTCATCCGATGTTGTTTTCTGCTCAGTTCTATCTCGTATCTCCGGTAACACAAGAAACATATTCGGCCATCTCAACAGTTTTCCGGCGATCAGAAACGTTTTTCTTTGGCGAAGCTCATTCTCTCCGGCACTCGGTCTCTTTTGGTATAATCTCTTGACTGTTTTATTTTCTGTTAATCATTAATTTCCGTATTCTATGATTGCTCGAACCCGACGGAATACACACACTTGTGTGGGTGTTCGTGCAGGTGTGGTATGTTGAGAACCCATGTGGTTTTCTCACCTCGATCTCGAAACAGTAACTCGAAGTCTTACAACCTTGCGTACGTTGGTGTGTGTGTCAAAAATTTTGATTGTGAAAACTTTTTTTTTACCGGAAAATATCGCAGCCTGAGCTCTCGGTGTTTTCTTCCTGGCCGATACAAAAGAAAACCCAGTTGAGTCAGTAGGTTCAAACCACTAGTCCATTAATAAATTGTTAACCCTTAATTTAACCCAATAATATTTTGTTTTTAATGCAACTCAATTCGAACTTTCAGCCCACCCGTAAATTTTTAGACCAATGTTTTAGAATCTGACTTTTATAGAAATCCTTTTTAAATTGACAAATCTGAATTATTTTACATATCACATTTAATAGGAGTTCAATTCATATTTATTTGATATATATATATATATTTAAACATTTTCTAAAATTCCTTATATTTAACATTTATTTATTTAACTAATAATCAAACGGGTTAACTAATTTTTTATTTTTAGTTGTGTCAAAATCGTTTACTTACTATCGAAGTACAACTTATTAATCAAAACTCGCACACTTGAATAAAACATATAATAATATGCAACCATGGTACAAGGTCACCAACGTATCGCTCGAGTTTAATTTCCTCATAAAGAATCATTTTGCATCATTTAGCATAGTCGAACCATTTAGACCGTCACTCATACATGTATTCTTATGCGTTTAGGACGCTAGGGCCATTTGGTTAGAATCCACATTATTATATTGCATTTTGGAAGCATCGCATCAGGTGAGTTCACAGCCCCACTTTTTATCGCATTTTATTTACTGTTTTACAAATTTTGGGGTGAAAAACATAACAAATACTTTTACAAATGTTCGCATTATTTATCACAGCGTATTTTATAAATCTTATTGTGATTGTGATTTAACAACCTATCTTTTACTACGTTTTAACTATTTCACTTTTGAGTGAAAAACATATCAACTATTTTATAAATAATTTCTATTATTTATAATCAATTATTTATTTGTGATGAAACTATTTTTTGAAACTTGACAACGAATCCTTATCTCGGACTAGGTTTAGATGTAGTGCATGGAAGTGCGTATATGCTTACATACATAATCATTAGCTAGTTGCGACTAGGCCATGGATATGCAGATAGTACTATTGGTTGAGACTCACCCTCCCACACGTTATTGATCAGTTATTATCGATGTTTATCGAACCACGAGGAGTGTATATCCATATTGGAAATGCGTTTTAGAGTTGTGTTTTGGTTA
This sequence comes from Calendula officinalis, assembly GCA_963853835.1. Taxonomy (NCBI): domain Eukaryota; kingdom Viridiplantae; phylum Streptophyta; class Magnoliopsida; order Asterales; family Asteraceae; genus Calendula; species Calendula officinalis. Next base: position 80,743,990 of record OY970820.1, on the reverse strand, counting down.
TGGACTTAGGGTCGAGATTTTAACTTAAAAGGGTATAGCTAACCTTTTAGGGGATCACCGTCACATGTTTCTTCTTGCGATTTATCGTGCCCCTGTTCTCGGAGCAGGTCATATTTTAACGTTTATACCATCACACTATTTTTGCCAACGATGGCATACGGAAATGATTATTTCAACTACTGCTTTTGAGCAGACTAATTTTAACATTTCATACCATTACACTATTTTTGCCAGCGATGGCATATGAAAACTATTATTTCTACTACTGCTTTTGAGCAGACTATTTTTAAACGTTTTATACCATCAAACTATTTTTGCGATGAATGGCATACAAAAACTATGGACCTAATTTGAACTCATTAAAACCTGTGAATTCACTCAACAATTTTGTTGATACTTTTACTTATGTTTTTCAGGTATCTAAGCTAAGCATTGAGTCGCATGCATCGGAGTCAAGCTTTCATTTTGTAAAGATGTCACCACCAAATTTGAGTTAAAAACTATGTTTTGGTTCAACTACTTTGTTACATTAAATTTGGTGACATTACTTTTTATCAAACATTTTTATTTACGATAATCATATGCTATGTTTACTCATGAAGTCGCACGCCCGTTCTTCCGCAAACCACTTTTGGCGGGGTGTGACATTTTCAATTGAGATATGATGCTAGAGATAGGCGGGGATTCACTGCTTTGCAAAAATGTACTGCAGCAATTCGATCTATGGCTTACAGGTCATCCCCTGATTCTCTTGACGAGTACCTACGCATGTCTGAAAGAACTGCTAGGGAAAGTATGTATAGATTTTCACAAGGGGTTTTGGAAATATTCGGACCTATTTATTTGCGAAAATCAACAGTAACCGATGTTCAAAAATTATATGAGGCACACGAAGAGAGTCATGGTTTTCCTGGAATGCTTGGTAGCATTGATTGTATGCACTGGGATTGGAGGAACTGTCCACAATCGTGGAGAGGTGAGTACACCGGTGGACATCATGGAGTATCGTCGTTGATATTAGAAGCTGTTGGATTTATGGTTTTGGCATGCTTACTTTGGGGTTGCGGGTTCTAATAATGATATTAACGTGCTTGATTAGTCACCAATATTCAACGACTTGTTATCAGGAAAGGCACCCGATGCTCCTTTTACCGTGAATGGCAATCCATATAGATTCGGTTATTTCCTTACCGATGGTATATATCCTCGTCATGCGACGTTTGTCAAAGCCTACCGACATCCAGTTGATCCAAAAGAGGTCTTGTTTACCAAAAAACAAGAATCCGCACGTAAGGATGTGGAACGAGCTTTTGGAGTTTTAAAGGCGAAGTGGCATATTGTCAAAAACGCGGCCCGTTCATATGACCTTGAAAGATTAAGATATATTTTGGATGCATGTGTTGTAATGCATAATATGGTTGTCGAAGATAATGGTCGGATGATTTCTCCATATGTGTTCGACGGTCCCTGACATGCTTTGTATGTACCGGGAAGTGCAGAGTATTTGCACAGGGTTGTCGACATTCGAGACGAAACAACACACGAACGACTTTGACGGGACTTGGCGGACCATCTCTACAACAACGCACATGCCGACGATGAAGACGATGAAGAGTAATAATTTATTTTAATTATTGTAATTTTTAATTTCTAGTATTTTAATGTTTAATTTCTAGTATTTTCATTTTAATTTAAAGTATTGTCATTTTAATTTTATTTAATGTAATGTAATTTTAAATTATATAAAATATTATTTGTGTGAAAAATAAATGGAAATGAAATGATGAGATGGAAAATAAAATGGTGTGGTGTGGTGTGGTGGGTATTTCCACCAAATGATGTGGTGTGGTGGTGGTGTGGTTGCTGAGGTGGCGATGATGTGGCAGAAAAAGCACCACCACATGTGGTGCCCATACCCAGCAGCCTTAAAGACTTTAATCCATATTATATGTGTCAGATACTTCATATAAATAACTTGTTATACTTCCTCCGATTCAAAATAAGTGATACACTTTACATTTTACGGATTTTGAGGCAAAAGTTTATAATAATGATTAAATTAGATTAATTGAATGTTTAGTGGGGAATGAGTCCCACGCTTTTTGAATAAAGTGGAGTTAATGATGTTTAAAAATAAAAGTAAGGGTAAAGATGTCTTTTCACCTTTTTAAAGTAGATAGTTAGTGGGTGGGTCTCACTATTTCTTGCCAAATAAGGTAATTTTTCAAAGTGTATCACTTATTTTGATACACCCAAAAAAGGAAAGTGTATCACTTATTTTGAATCGGAGGAAGTGTGACAATTTATAAAAACATAACAGTTCGATTACAATGTTTATATTGCAATAAAACTAATAGGATTTAGAATACCAAATGTTTTATTAAAAATGGATAAAAAACAATTAGCCATCAAAATTGGTCTCAAATTAAAAACTATTAATTTATTTAAGGACATTTGGGTTGTCCCAGTTTTGTTTTCATATCTCTATAACAAGGACACTCATCTTTGTTTCCAATAGTGCCTGAAGGAACACATAAACATTTCCCGCAACAGTCTTCACATACATCCATGCATTGGCCAACGTGGCTTGTTGCAGAACAACGAACCGCACATGCAGATGGGCATTCTACACAACAACAAAAATAATATAATGCAAATTGTTTAAAATAAAACATTTCTTACTAAAAATAATTAAGTTCCAAAAAAAAAAAAGACGGGCCATGACGGCTAGTCAAGCCTCAAGTAATGGAGAATTATATCATTTTTCAAGGTGTAGATTAAAAAAACAATTACATATATTAATTTCAGAAAAAATATAGATCTATTGATTTATATAATAATTCATATATAAGTTTTAAAAAATGTTATATTTAAGTTTATAATTCTTACATAAGTTTTAAAAAATGTTATATTTAAGTTTATAATTATATGTCTCATAATTTAAAAAATACTCAAATTTCATAAACGCTCCATTGAAAAACTAGTGATAAGGTGTATTATCGTGCCTTTGACTGTTTCGTAACGTCGGGGACATGTCCCGTGAGTCGTGTCTTAGCACCGCCATGATACGCCTTTTAGAACCATATATACAATTAGATTATAGAATAATAAAAATTATTTTCAAAGATGAGAAGGTTAAAAATATTTACGTGCAACTGGACAAGAACCTTCGCCTCCGGCCTGAAAAACATACATCATAATATAAGTTAAGCTACTATGCAAATTAAAATCTATACAATATGAGATTAATGTATTAAGCATAGATATAATAGGTGTGTGTGTGTGTTTTCTAGTGTGTATGCTTACGATCGAGAGTTCTATTATTGCCATCGATGCAATAAAGAAGGCGATAAACCAAACTTGAGATGTTCTCATTTTGTAGCAACACAACTCACAAAAATTAATGTTAAATTCTTTTAAGGATTTGAGTGTGTATTGAACCCAATCAGAAGAATGCACATATTTATACAAAAAGTTTTACAAATGACCATCTAAAAGCAATATCTTGTGGATTTGGTATATCTTGTGGATATAGTATCGTCGCTAAAATTGGTAAATTAATAAGAGGTTAGAAGTTCAATCCTACAGAATAAAAACAAATATACCCCGTGTAGTCATGAAAGTTCACATGTAACGACTCCAGACTACCCGCAAAATGGGTAATCGCACTAGAACTAGTCGGCTCGCAAAGTGCGTCGAAAACTTTGTTTATAAACAAAATTCTCACAAAAGTTTAAGTGTTCTAAAATTTAAATGGATGGTAACATTAGCATATTACATGTGGATTTTCTTGTCGAGTAAGTTGTAACAGTCTAACAGATAAATATTAATCCAGTACATTAAATCATCATATAATGCATATATTTTTTTTTGAACGGCAAGTTAGTAAGTTAGTGGTTCGAGCATAGACAGTGACATCCACAAGGGGCAGTATGCCTTCCCTCAAACCTTCCACCTATGAGGAATAAATCCCACCACCAAAGTCCACGACGGGAATAAATCATATAATGCATATATATAAAGGGTTATTTTAATATATGCCCTATAGAAGCACATGATAACAATTATTAATAGTCTTTTATGTCATTGCACTTAATTAATCAAATCACTTCAAATTTATTTATGGTAAGAGTAAAATTTGTTTAGCATAAAAATATTAATGACTCATAATATCATTTTACACTTAAATTTTTGTTTTTATATGTCCGTGAGACACATATTAGCAAACTCAAATATAAATTGTTTTCCTTTTAAAACTTTCTATTTTGGAAGAAATATTAAAGGAAGGAAGAAATTAACATATATTTAAAAAGCAAACTTAAATGATAAAATATCTCTTTTTTAAGCTACTAATTTATACAGTATTATATAATTACATTATACGTAAAGTTTGTAGCCTAGTGATATTGATGTAAAGTATAAAGTGTTGTTTATAATTTATAGGTCATGACAAGTCCTGTTGTGGAAAAATAGAAGTAAGTTTTATGTCGTTCAACAAAAAAAATGTGTATTACATTATAACATATAGTATTTTTCCTAACTGATAAAGATTTAGGTGCTGTTTGTTTTTTGACAGAAGGTCTTCCTGAGGTCTTTTGTCTTCGCGGCGCAGACCACACGCAGAAAAAGGCTTGCGCAGATGTTTGTTTTTCGGAAGCCCGCAGACCTTATATTATCTGCCTAAGGTCTTCCCCGGGAAGACTTGGGCATTAGCTTCTTGGGTCTTCCAAACTTAAAAAAAATCTTCAAACTTAATTACTATTATTATATTAATATATATTATTATTCTGTTAATATATAATATTATTATATTAATTATTATTATTATTATTATATTAATTAATATTATTATTATATATTAATTAATATTACTGTTATATTAATATATTTTATTATTATGTTAATAAATAGTATTATTATATTAATTATTATTACTATTTTATTAATTATATATCAATTAATATTATTATTATATTAATATATAATATTATTATATTATTAGATAATAATATATATTATTAAATTTAAATTATATATGTTACTATTATATATAAATATAATATAATACTAATATATTAACTAATATTATTAATATATTAATTAATACAATTATTATTATATTAATATATAGTATTATTATATTAATGTATAATATTATTATCTTAATTAATATTTCAGTTTATTTAAGTAGTCTACAGATGTTAAAAAACAAACAACAGTTTTCTTGCATACTGCAGACCTTTGGTCCATCTCAGAAGCTGCAACAGCTGGCAGATGTGGTCCGCAGACAGCAGATTTTTTTGCTCTAAAAAAACAAACAGCACCTTAGACAAAACACTTGCTTAATATAAAAATATTTGTATCACTTTTGCTATATAATCAATAAAGTACATAAATATCAAGTAAGTTAATTTAACCATTTATACATTTAACATCACAATTTAATCTAACTATGCTGTTTATTTTAGTATAGTTTATAATCAAGCTATAATTTTTTTGGAAACAACAAATGATATCAACGAAACTTACTCGCAAGTTTTTAGCGAGCACCCCGGGTTTGAGCTCCTTTACAGGGCAAACTCAGCCCCTATAGGATTTCTAGGGGAAAATCTCCCATATTTGGTACCACAAAAAGGTGTTTACAGAGTTCGAACTCCAGACCTCACGCCTCATATGGGTGATAAAACTCATGCATAATCCAGCTATAACTATTTTAAATAGGGAGTGATTTTTACACCACAACTTTTAATGCAAGTACCACAGTTATTGCTAAACACAGTTATTGCTAAACACAGTTGTACAGTAAGTTATAAAACTTATACTTTGTGGTGTATGCATTAAAACTTGTGATGCAGAAATGAATTCTCATTTTAAATATTCCCACCTTTGGTTGAATATATTACAAGCTTTTAAGTTCAAATATTATGGAAATACGTATACAATGATTTGATAAACCTGAAAGAGATTTATTCATAACGGTAGCACCATTTGTATAATAAACTGAAAATTAATAATTATCCATTGTGTTGCACAAGTACTTATCTAGTTATTACAGTACATAATAAGGAAACAACTATAGAAATAGAGATTTATATATTTTTCTTACTACTCATTACATAAATTCATTACATTTCCTTTTTTTTCTCTTTTTCTTTTTTAAACTCAGAAGATATAAATGCATTAATTTCCTTTCCATTTCATTCTTTTTTCCCTTTTAAGTTTTAACTATTCTTATTCTATATTAACCTTGAGAATGCAATGTAAGAGTCTGTTTAGTTAGCCATAATAGATTGTAGATGGAATGAAATTGATACGGTAATAGAATGAGCAAATATTTAGTTGGAGCTTAAAATTGAATGAGTTCTAAGATTAATGTTCTGTATCTACTTTATATATTATTAACTAAATTTTTTAATACTTTTAATACATACAACACAAATCAATATAATAAAAACTTGTTAAATTTAAATATATATAAATATATATATATATATATATATATATATATATATATATATATATATAATTGGTAGTTGTTGTTCTAAAATAACTAATTTAATTACATTATTTATTTTATAAATTAGTTTATATGTAAATAGATTTTAATTGTAGTTTTTTATTCAATTTTTAACTCACACCCCTCCTGTTGAAATGAAAATTAACAAAAGAAAATTACATTCTTTTTCTAACTTATCATAATAAAAGAAAATTATAAAAATTATAGAGTTGTGCTCTAATAATTCTATCTCTAAAATAAAATTTTGAAGGATAAATTTTACATTTGAGATAAAAAAAAAAGTCAAACAGTCAACATCAATCTCTTAACCACCAACATCATCAAATCACATGTGATTGAATACACAATCACCACAGCCCGGCACCACCACCATCATCGACCACTGGCGATGCGCTGCCAACCACCGCCGGATGCTACCGACTGCGGCCGGAATCACGTGTGATTGGATACACAATAACATGTGATTGAAAGCGGCCGACGGTGGCGGGAGTTGCCGCTGGTGGAGATGGTGGCCGACAGAGGTTGGCGGCCGGCGGTGTGCAATCACATGTGATTTAATACATAATCACATGTGATTAAAAGCGGCCCGTGGTAGAGGGAGGTTGATGGTGGTGGTGGTGGTGGCCGGCGGCGGTGGTGGCCGATAGTGGCAGTGTACGATGGGCAGCGGTAGTGGGGGTGGTGGTAGTGTTGATGTATTCACGGGCGGAATTAGAAACTTAATTTCATCAGCAGTCTTGTGGTGATAAAAAAAAGCGGGGTTAAGGGGACTGCGACCTCTAATGGGATCCCAGTGGCAACGTCCCGAAACAAAAATAAATTTTAACACAAAAAAAGTTATATTACATATCACCCTTTTTAGTTACATACACCAACAAATCTTCACTTTATGTTTTTTTATTTGGTTCAAATATTAGAGTTGTCTTTGGGTGTGAACTATTAACTAATAGTTAAAGGGTTTTTTAAGATTGATTTGAGATATTGAATATGTTTTTAATCTATAAAAATTTTAGTTTATAAAATTATATTATTTTTTATAATTAAAGTATTGAATAAGGAAAATAAAGGAAAATGATTTGAAATGTTTAGACTAAATAATTTTTTTTTTGAAATATATAAGGTAAAAAAAAGAAAAACATTGAAATATATGGGCTGAGAAAGAAAAACCCTTATAATATAGAGCTTAAAAGGAAAAAAAATTGATTTAAAAAAATAGCAACAACAAGATTTGAACTCGTGACCTCCTTATATAGATGCAAGAAGTGCTAGCCAGCTACGCTAGTAGATGGATGTGTCTTATTTTGCCTTTTCGGATATATATTAATGTATTTAAAATACTATAACAATAAAAAAGTTCCGAAATTTAACGTACCGAATTTTTTTCGAGTAGTATCACGTGCCACCGTGTGCTATATACCAATTCCGCCCCTGGATGTATTTAATCACATATGATGGTGGTGGTGATAGTTTGAGAGTTTTTTTTAATGGCAAAAATGGTAGTTTGAGAGTTATCTTAAGCATTCGATTTTTTTTGATGCAATAATTATGAGTTGTATCTCAATACTTAAAAAAATAAACTACCTTATATATTTAAAAAAAAGTATACATTTCCATGTAATTGTGATGTTTCACATTCTTTTTGTTGTCTCATAATCACAATGAAATCGGTTCCCTAAATAGCAGGCTCCATATTACTCACTCCGCACCACAAAAAACTTCTCATTTATCTCTAAATTTTTGTCCCACAAAAAACTTCCCATTTCTCATATTTGATGGAACCCACACAATAAAAAACTATTATTACTAAAACCTCACCACTAATATCCACTAACTATCTTTATCTCTCCAACTCAACCTTATATTTTAATCAAAAGTAATATCAATGACCTCATCACTAACTATCACTTAAAAACTTGTACAAAAGGTCAATAGGAAGTTTTTTGTGGGACAGATGGAGTATTTATTTTTATAACTTTGAAAACACATTTTTTTTCTAGCAAAAGAACTAATGGTTCCCATTTCAGAAATTTTAGCGATATTATGTTACTCTTTTTTGCAATTTGTATTTTTATAAATGTACTTTTATTATTTATTATTACAGAAAACTTTACTATATATAATGTATTTAGAACTTTTTAAATTACAAGACTTAATTTTCAGCCAACATACTTAGTATACAAATTTGTGTTTATAAAATATATGCACCATGTGAGACTTGAACTTACGACATCTACGTTATTAACACAATGCTCTAACCAACTGGTCTGCTAGAGGATATCTTCATTAATTGATCATAGTTACTTTTATTAACCATTTGAACTTTTATAAGTTGAAATTATTACCCATCTTCCGCGACCACCACCACTGTCCATTACCATACATCATCACTAAGGTGCTGTTTGGTTCGCTGGAATTCAACTGATGGAATTGGAATTTAGAAATGAATTGGAATATGTTAGGAATTGGATTCCAAATCCACCATGTAACACCTTAAATTTTAATACAAAACATTTGGCCAAAATAATCATTTAATAAAGAGGAGAACTATCCCAAAATACGGATTTACAAAAACATTTGGTATGAAAATCAGAGTATAAATTCGGTGTTACAAAATATATCAAAACCAAAGCTAAGTTTAAATCCGTTCTAGTGTTCTTCTACTCTAGGCCCCGCATCTCTATCCATGCGTACCTAAACCTTCGATCCCGAACCTGAGTACATAACAAAACAAACAAGGAGTACGTGAGACAAAAACGTCTCGTGAGCTACATGGGTTTAGACCCGACAATAATAATCATAAGGCATATAAATACATATACAAGTAGTTCATCCACCTATCTAGTCACCCTATTGTGACTCTATGATCCTTGCTTCCCTAGCAATCATATCTAGTTATCGGGACATCCCCAACTAACTAGAACCACATTAACTCATTAACCGGGGATCCCCCGCATTAACAAGCTTCAAGGTAAAGGCAAGAGGGAATCGCCCAATCTACCTATACCTGCCTTACTCGCCGGACTACTTCCAGTTAGCAAGACTACTATCATGGAATGGGCCGATGGGGATCCGCCCAAATGCTCCCCATTCCATACCTCATGACCGGGGATCCCCCGCATCATCACATCGTCTCAACCTTACTATAACTCGACGGTTATATCAATCAAAGCCTTTGGCTATCACGTCAATCATCAACAAGTTAGTTAACTATATTTAACAATATACACTAACTTTATTTACTAAATTCTACACAAACATCAAATAGACTCGACATATATAATAACAAGTATTTTCATGGCTATGTACTCAATAAAGTCCACACGTACTCACCTTAGCAATTAGTGCTCCAACCGTGTTCTTGACACCAAAACTCTTGCTTCCACAATTCGGTCAAACTTCCAAGACTTCACCAAAAGCCTAATTCAACAATCATACAATGTTCAACATCTCATACTATCAATAATGTGTCCATTGACCACTAATTACCATTAACTAACATTTCCCCCAATTATGGTGATTTACCAAATCCTAGGTTTAACCAACCTTTAAGATTCTTACCAATCGAAATCATACACTTGTTTCCTTTGTTAATATACCATCTATTAAGTGTATACATCATTTATTCACCATAAACCATAACCCCCAATAACTAGGGTTTCAAACCCAACCATCAACATACATAGATTTAAAGCTACAAAGATCAAGGAGTGAAGATATACCTTTAATCTTCACCTAGGAGTGAAATCTACCAAAGATTTGTGAAGAGATCAACCAAAATCTGCACTTGAGCTCCAAAATCGCCAAAGATGAAAACTAGGGTTTACTATTGCATTAAATGAGCTAAAACCCGACTTTAATGCTGTCGACCAGAGTTCACGACGCGAACTAAGTTCGCGTCGCTAACTTCCCCTTGCACGCGAACTTCGCGATCGGTAACCAGTCGTGATCTCCAATCGCCAGATACAACAATCCCTGGAGGGAGTTCACGATCGTGAACTAAAGTTCACACCGTGAACTTCCCTCGTACAGCAGGGCTGCACTTTTCGGTCTAGGTCTCGACCCGGTTTCGCCCATAACTTTCTCATACGGTCTCCAAACGACACGAAACCAAATCCTACGTTCTTTAAACGATTTATCCATATTTATCATATTTTTGTACAATTTATTTATTTACAAATTTCGGGTCGTTACACACCATCTGTTTGGTTGGCAGGAAATGTAATTGAAATTTAATTTAATATTTTGTTTGGTTGGTAGGAAATGGAATTAGAAATATATAAAATGACGAATTTGCCCTTCTTCATTTAATGATGGTGGTGGCATGTGGTAGTGGCGGTGGGCGATGGCGGTGGGGGGTGGTGGCGGTGGCGGGTGGTGATGGAGGCGCGTGGTGGTGGTGGTGGAGGTGGTGGTGGTGACCGGTGACGGCGATGGAGGCGGCGATGGTGGTGGTGGTGGACGGGTGGTGGTGGAGGTGGTGGTGACCGGCGACAGAGGCGGGTGGCGACGATGGTGGTGGTGGTGGAGGTGGTGGTGGTGACCGGTGACGGAGGCGGAGACGGGTGCCGACGACGTTTGTGGTGGTGGTGGTGGCGGGCGGGTGGTGGTGGTGGGTGGTGGCGGCGGGTGGTGGTGGTGGACGGGCGGTGGTGGTGGACGGGCGGTGGTGGTGGTGGCGGTGGGTTTAGGTTGAATGTATGTTTGAGGGTAGTAAAGTAATTTTCCACATTCCCTCTACATAGGATTTTAAAATCCCTCCATGAATGGATGGAATCTAAATTCTATTGTTTGATGAAATTGATTCCCAAAGTAAATTCTAATTCCTCCCAACCAAACACATGAATCTTTAGGAATTGAATTCTAATTTCCTCAAATTCCTAATCCTGCGAACCAAACTGACCCTAACTATTCCTGCAAAATATAGTTAAGTTCCCAACCCACCCTTCTAGTAAAATAAAATGGACAGACTATTGTTATCATTTTTCAACCACCAAACGAACCAACCCGCAAAACATGTTAACCGATCCTGATCCTGGTCCAAGTTAATAACTGGCCCATAACCCGACTTGCACTAGTTGGCTGCGATCGGGTCTGAACTATGACCCGGTGAAAATCAAGTCATCTCCGATTTGGATCGTCACTGAAAACACATTTTGAAGTTCCTGCAATGGCCGACTTTTCTTCGCGATTGACTCCATTACCATAGTGCACATTCGCCAAAGCTCAAATTATCATGACTCGTTTACTATTTATCTTCATTTTGTTGATCTTCGCACTCCACGTTTCCTGTGAATCCACCGGAGAAGTAGCAGAACAACTTGAAGGAGAAGAATTCACGGAGGAGTTGCTGTTCAGGCCACTTCCTGATCGGAAAGTTCTTTCTCATTTTCACTTCGAGAGTAAAGTTCCGCCTACCGAATCTTATGGACATCACCATAGGCTTTTTCCGAAAGCCATCTATCAGCTGGTATGATTACAGTAGCACGATATATACTTTATTCGATCAGATTCGTGTTTATTTATAGCCGGTTTATTAAATCCTTAGGTAAACAAGCACCTATGACTGTTTTTAATTGATGTGTTGCTCGATACTAATTGAGCTTAGGGTTTAATCATCTATAGATTAAAATGGTAAGTGAAATTACTGCGTATTGTTGACTGTTTTATTGATTGTAGTGGATCATATGTCTGGGGCCTCTGGGCTAATTTAGGGTTTGGAAACCACCAGAAGTCATTTAGTTCCAATATTTTAACTGAATTTGTTTCAATTCCTAACCCATTTCAAGCGATGAAATTTGAGAACTAACATAATGACTAATGTGAGCATCCATGGTTGGCAAGATTGTTGATGTATACTATTGCCTGGTATGCTGATTTGAACAGCTTAACATTGCTATATTTTAGGGATTGTTAACTCTGGTTACTGATGCATTGCTGCTTTGAAAGAATTTACTGTGTGGTCAGTTTACTTTGTCAATTAGTGTTGAGGTAACTGTTTTATTGATTGTTGATGTAGTGAATGTTTGAGACATAGTTGTGTTTATGTACTTAGAAATGAAGTATCAGCTCAGATGTTGATGTAACTTATATCAGATGGATTGATCTGTAATGTTGAAAGTGATTGTGATCATTTCATATATCCAATTGATTCTGTCTTAATGTTTATTGATCAAGATATAACCCTATTTTATCCTGCTTACCTAGGTTCACAAATACCGAATTAAAGAAATGGAACTATCTTTCACTCAAGGCCGTTGGAACTATGAAACCTGGGGTGGTTTTGACCCTGTTTCAAGCAGTAATGCAAAACCACCCGGAGTTGAATTATGGGCGGTATTTGATGTTCCCAAAAACCAGGTTGATGCTTCATGGAAAAACCTAACACACACACTTTCAGGCCTCTTTTGTGCTTCAATAAACTTTCTAGAATCTTCTACAACTTATTCCGCTCCCAATTGGAGCTTTAGGTCAATTTCAGGCAATTTAAGATACGGTTCATTACCTCGAGAAGCTGTTTGTACCGAGAATTTAACTCCTTGGTTAAAATTACTCCCATGTAGAGATAAATCTGGGATTTCTTCATTAATGAACAGACCATCAATTTACAGAGGTTTCTATCATTCTCAAAGATTACATTTAACTTCAGGTGAATTCGATCCAGTGAATTTAGGTCAAAATCATGGAATTGTGCTTGAACAAACCCTAACAATCGTTCTTCAACCCGATTATTTGGAAACACATGCTGCATTTTCAAGAAAATTGCAACCGAGTTGGTCAATGAGCTCGTTATTTGGAAAAACAATTGATGGAAAATGTGCACTTGCTAAATCTAGCAATGTTTATGTTCAACTTGAGGAAAGTTTAGTTTCTAACAGTATTGATGGGAGTAATCCTAATTTTAGGTTTTCAGTTACTCCCGACAGAATAATGAAAGAAATAAACAATTTCCATAAAGAAAAATCTTCGTCTATTTTATACGGTTTTTCAATCGACAATTATCATAATTCTAAACCGTTTGATTTGGGATTCATCTGGAAGCTTCCGGTAACTTGGTCATGTTTAAAGGCTCCATTACGTGCTAGCCGGTTTTTAATGGGAAGTGGGAATGAAAAAGGTGCAATTGCTCTTACTTTACAGTCAACCGAATGGAGTCAAAGTCTTGTGAAAAATGAAGAAAAGTGTAGGTTACGAGTCGATGTTTTTCAAGTTGTACCTTGGTATATTAAAGTATATTACCACACTGCAAAAATATATGTGGATGGAATATCCCAATCTGTTGGAGATATTATTGAAAAGACGGCTGTTTCACCTTCTGAAGATAAAGTGTCTCCTGGAGTTATGGAAATGGTTTTGAGATTACCTTGTGACATGAAATCGGCTTCACTAAGTTTGGAATTTGATAAGGTACACATTTTATATAATTTCTCACTTTAATTTGTATTATATACAACACGGGCCCGTTTTGACCCGTTTCCACTGCAGGGTTTCTTACACATAGATGAATATCCACCAGATGCTAACCAAGGGTTTGACATTCCATCTGCCATAATCAGCTACCCAGACATCCAAACACAATTAGAATACAATCAAGAAAACATTTCAGTCAAATCACCAATGGTGTCTAAAATGCAGGTATTTGATACTTATAATTAATTACTTATGAAAAATTCGTTATTTTGGTCCGTTTTGTTTTCATATATGGTCTGATTTTTTATTGCAGGAAAAAAGAACAATATTGTCTTACACTGAAGTGCTTTTAGTCCCATTAACAACTCCTGATTTTAGCATGCCTTATAATGTAATCACGATTACGTGCACGGTTTTTGCGTTATATTTTGGGTCGTTGTTGAATGCGTTGAGAAGGCGAGCTGGCGAGGAAGAAAGAATTCTGAAAAACAAAGGTAATGTGTACTTTTGCCTAATTTCATATTTTTTTATATATTAATAATTAAATTGTCTATATCATTCAATAATGATTTATTTTTTGAATAAAATGATTTATGTCAATCTGGCAGATAAGAGGACTGGAAAGCTCCAATTGCTGTTATCCAGATTATCAGCTAAATTGAGAGGAAAAGCATGGGACCCACCTGCATCATCACCACCATCTTCATCATCAAAATTCATCAGCTCAAAATTAATTCTTAAAGTGGTATTAATAGCTGCAATTGCGTTCGGGTGGCAGTATTATTCCGAATGACCACCAGAAGAATACGTCTTGTAAACTATTGTGTTTTCATTTATGTCTTTATAGGAATTAGGAACATTAGAATTACGTTTTGTTTTGTTTTCGTGTCCTGATTTTGTATGATTATTTTACTTCACTTTCATCCAATTTATCATCTCTTAGAAGACGGTTAGGTTAGGTTAGTTCAGTCCTTTAACCCAACTTGATTTAACCGTAATGATCACTATTTGTTATTGAAATTGATGCGATGAATATATTATGAAGTCAAAAGTGACTTTTATTACATGAAAACACAATAATAACACACAAAGCCTATAGACAAAAAAAGAAGCAATACAAAAGTTACTAAATTCCAACCAAACTCATCTATGGACTCTTGAGTGAATTGGCAACATCAATAACAAACCGATATCTAACATCGGACTTCACGAGACGATCTATGGCCGTGTTGACATAATCTATCGGGATGAGCTCTATGTTATTCCATGTGTTGCACAGAAATCTAGCATCTCTTGTGTCTCTTTTAGTCCTCCCATACTAGTACCAACAACCATTTTTCTCCCTGGAAAAATTAAATGTTTTAGTCCGTTTTGTTACATAAAAAATTAAGTAATAAATCCACGGAATCATAACATCGAACTGAAGTTTACCTGTAATCAATGGGAATGAAGGCACCTCGAAGGGCTTCTCGGGTACAC
The DNA here is from genome assembly GCA_963853835.1 of Calendula officinalis. Taxonomy (NCBI): domain Eukaryota; kingdom Viridiplantae; phylum Streptophyta; class Magnoliopsida; order Asterales; family Asteraceae; genus Calendula; species Calendula officinalis. The sequence goes on along the minus strand of OY970820.1, from coordinate 80,728,587 downwards.
CAACAATAATGAGCTTTCCATCGGTTTTAAGAAGATTAAGATACGGCACTATTGGATGATTTGCAGACGTCAAATGTGCCTATTGTTGCCTGTTTTCGTATCAACAAACAAATGGTCCTTGTGCTTTTAGTTAGATTAATAATTAAGAAAAATATCCAATGATGATTAGTAATTAATTACCTGCAAAATCTTTGCTAACTACGAAATGATCAGCTTTTTCAAGTGCTTCCTCTCTCTTAGCCTCGGTGGTACTAAAAACCGTAACTTGTGCACCAAACGCCTTAGCCATCTTCACAGCAATATGACCGAGCCCAACAACACCCAACTTGGTTCCTCGAGCCCAAAGTGTTTGAGTGGGCTGTAAGTAGTGATTCGAACAATAATTTTCAAGATCGTTAGAACAATTTTGACATGATCCCACCATGCATCCAACACCCACGGTTTCTCCAACTTTGAAATTCGTAACTTTGCTCCCTACTTCCGTCACTACTCCCACAACTTCATGCCTTCATTTGTATTTTATCATAAAGTTAATAAATATATACAATGTATAACTTGTAATTAGTTACTTTAAATAAAATTAATTAATTCGTACCCTGGGGGTATGCCCCAATCATTCCTAGCGAAATGAAGATCCGTGTGACAGATTCCACAATACAAAACTTCGAATCTCACATCCAGTAGCCCTGTTAATTGCAAATCATCAATTAATTCACCATTGACATAATATATAATTAATAACTTAGAAAGAATATTAATGACATGATTAATCAAAAATTTGTGGCATGCGTACCTTCTGGAGAAGGTGAGGGTATCGCTAGCACCATAACCATAAGACTTGATGGGATGTTGTGTTTCTATTGATTTCGACATTGTTTAAGATTGGAAAAAGATTTAATGGAATTTCTGAATCGATTTAATTATATATGAATACGAGTGTGTATTTTGCATTTTGAAGAATGGGGGAATTTATAGATGTTGTTAACAATACTGACGTGGGTGATGACATCATAATTCAATTAATTTAAAAATTAGGCACGACTTCCAAATTGGCGGCTGTCTATGTTACAAGAATCTAGACGCGGAGACGCCTTGTGAGAATGGCGTGTGAATCATAGGCCTGGGTTTCTTATGACAAATTCCCATATCACGAATACTTCAAACCAAACGGCTTCCTTTTAGATTAATGTGAACCGGAAGGTGATAATAAGAATCTAATATTAATTTTGATCGTTCAAAGCGGTTTATAAATAACCTTTTAAACCTGGTTGATTCAGTCCGACATACTTTCCATTTTCTAATCCGACCGACCCCGTGTGTTACAACATTGATCCTTAGTTTAATTTTGCATGGATTCACAATAGTTTTAATTGCAAGTAGCTTACCTAAAACATTAGTTTTTTATAAATCGTTTTATTAATCATTGTTAATCCTTATTAAACTTATATATACCGTTTTAAAGGTCTCATGTAATAGAATACAAACCCATACAATTTTGTTACTCGTAACTCAAGTATTCCTTCTATATATATGGATTTGAAAAAGAGCACAAGACTAACATTACAAAGCAGTATAAATAGACGTTAACAAAAAATGGGTTTTTTATCCGGTTCGGTTCTAAAACCAGTTTAACGAGTGCCGGATCGGTTCAATTTAATAACCGACGGTAAGGGATTGGTTTCGTGTTTCAGCGAAGAATCAATTATGAAACCGGATTAGACAAAACTCGTTTATAGCCGTTGGATGGAAAACCAGATTATTAACGCGATTATAGTTGTTGGAAGTTTAAACAGGTTTTTCAAGTTGTGCGATTTATAGCCATTTTATACACATAAACTAGTTAGTTATTAGGTACTAGGAATCAATCACAACTCAAAACACTTTCATCTAAAAGTTACAAAATGCAAAACCATTCACAAAAATGGCTTCCGACTCTCAAGTTTCGGTTGTGTTGGCAAATCTTTAGGCCCCAAACAGGTTCAAACCGATGGCCAACCCGGTTACATCCGATTACTGGTTTTGACCAACGACTTGGTAAACTGAACTAGTTTTACTAAAAAAACCAGTTCTTTCACCTCTGAGTATTATATTTTTACTATATATAATGCATTTACATTCATGTTATTAGCATCCAACTGAGATACTATGACAGACTAGTTGACTACAATTACATATATTCTCTAAACCTATGTTATTCTATTGATATCCACTCACCACCACAAATTACTACCCTCGCACTACCACCATCACTATCGCCACATAAAAATATATCTTCCGGGTACATTTAAAAGGAATAACACAACAATTGCGAATTTGAGGTTAACCATCACCAGAGAAACCAAAACTCAAAATCTGTAACAATTGCAAAATGATTCAAGATCAATACTTCGATACCATTTTTCGTATACAACAGGACCATAGTTACCAAAAGCTACACAGAAATTTGGAACCTGAAAACGGAGTAAGATAGATACACGAGAACATATCTAAACTCAAAGTCAAACATAAAAAAGTCGACACCAATAGTTAAAGACACCCGCTCATTTCACCAACCCACAACCTACCATAAATAAAACAAGATTATAACATTTTAACCTCAAAAATGTCGATTTTTTGTTTGCAATTGAAGGGTTTGGTTGTCTTCAAGAAGACGATCATATTCAAGAAGCAAATCTGCAGATTGTTTTTGAAGGGAGGCAACATGAGCTTCTGCAATTTCAACCTTTTTATCTTTTTCTTTCGACTCCAACTTGATTTTCTTTAAGTTTTCTGATAAATCGGATATCTGTTTCTGTAAACGTTTGATTTCTTCATTTGCTTTATCTTCAGTTTCTTTTAGCTGCAATTTCTCTGCTTCAAGTTTTTCGACTTCTTTTTTTGATGAACCGTTTTTTCTTAAATTAATTAGCTTTTGAAGATGATAGTGCATACGTTCAATTAAGAAGCCAAGATATAGTGAGAATCCTGCATGGTCAAAGTATACGACTTTGATTATGGCAATCTATCACATATAAACATATAACTTATAGTTACTTATGCATATCTATTTATTTATGGTCGTAATTGTTCTTGGTTTATTTATTTTTTTGGCTAGAACATATGAAGAATTTGAGTTGATTTTCAAGCTAAAATAATTAAGGCCAAAATGCATTTTAGTACCCTGAATTTGGCTAACTAGGTCCTCTACTACCCTGAACTATTAAAGGTGCAACATGGTACCCTGAACTTGACAAAATGGTTGATTTAGTACCCTAACTCACTAATTTTGTCTTGTTTTGCTTCTAATATCAATATATTGAGATGAATGTATATTTTTTAGCCCGTCAAAAGCCCCAACGAAATTAAGTCAAGCAAGAAAATATGATCAAATTAATGATCAAATTAATGAATCAGGGTACTAAATCGACCATTTTGTCAGTTCATGGTACCAAGCTGCACATTTAATAGTTCAGGGTAGTAGAGGACCTAGTTAGCCAAGTTCAGGGTACTATAATGTGTTTTGGCCATTAATACTTCTTACAAGTAGCTTCTAATAAGGTGACAGCTACAACTAATAAGCAAGCATTTGATACAAATGTCCTAATAAACACAATAATCTACTACAGGGGTGTTTAAATGTACGTTTTCAAACTGATTATTATAACTTCAAAACTCATAATCAAGTAAAAATAAACACAATCAATCCATTAAGGGGCTAATTGGCAGCTTCTAAATAAATAATATATGGATGATGCAGACACTTAGTATGAATATGTAGCTGAATCATAAATTGTTGTTTGGTCTGAATGATGAAAATGACCATTTATAAATTTTTAGCTATTTTTGGTTGTTTGGTTAGACATCTGGATGACAGTGCTAAATGCTAATGATGACCGAACTTATAAATAATCATAACAAAATACGTAGCATACATCTTACAGATTCAGACCCATATTAGCTACATGTTACTGATTCAAATACAACCACTTAATATTCCATTAATTATGTATAACAATCAAAAGACGTACAAATTCCACTTCAATAATCATTATTTTACCACTAATTATGTATAACAATTAAAAAAACATACAAATCCCACTTCAATAATCATTATTTTACCACATCCAAACACCCTTAATTATGTATAACAATTAAACATATACACATAAATGAAAAAGAATAAAACAAATCCAAATAGTGGTCGCAGTAATGTTTACCCATGAGTGAAGCCTCGAGCAAATGAGTCCTCCAAAGAACTTGATCCATTGGTGTCATTGTTCCAATTTTAGCCCCTTTATTTTGAATTTTAACAATACTAACCCAATTTGAAAACAAGATCACAGACATTGTTCCGGCAATTGTCAAAACAGTACCTTTTCTCATTTTCACTTGATCTATACCGTTCATCACTAACTCTCTAAGTGGCCCAATTTTCACCATCAGAAGAAACGCCACAAATGCCTCAACAAACACAAGAAAAAACAATAATTGTATCATCTTTTCAATAAATTTTCAAACTTTATATATCGTCCAAGGAAAAACCCAATATATTATTGAAAACCCACTTCAGACGTGAGGTGAGTGAACTAGGGTTTTAGCTTGATATGAAGAATAACATAAAACCCACATGGAATCATGCGAGGAAAACCATAAATTTTGGATTTTTTGAACTGGGTTTTGATTAAATCCACAGATCTGGAGGAAGTGGAATCTGAGTGGTGTTTGGAAGATGATTTGGAGATTTGATTTGGGGGTTTTTGCAGAGCGAAAGAAAAGGGGTTGAAAAGCGATTAAAACGAAGGTGTGGGTGTTGTACGAAATTGAAGCGTGAATAAAGGGGAGGGCATTGAAAATGGTAAGGAAAGATGACGATGATTAGGGAAGTATCAGATGTGGGGTTGAAAGTTTTGGTTTTTGGACTTTCAAGTCTTAAACTTGTGATGATTTTCTTTTTTCACGAATGTTGTTTCTTCTACTTTCTTCACATAAAATACTAATCTAACATCAGTATTGCACTATTGCTTAGTTTAACATGACTTAAACTTTTAACCACAAGAATAGAAGGTTAAATTGCTAGACCAAAGATATTTTGGTTTGTTTCTTGTACTTGTTAACTTAACCTAAATCTTGATTCTGTTCAACTAATCGGTGCTTGTTTACATTTTAACTAGTTCAATTATAAAATTGTTATGAGTTATGTGAAGTTATAGGGACACGAATTTCTAATAGGATATGAAGATGATACGAAATAAACGTTTGTTTAAACAGGTAATAGTCACAAATATGTTGATAAGACTAACCTTTTTAAAATATAAACCGGATTTAGGTTAAATCATATGTAATCCAATTTAGTTTATTTATGCTGGTGTGTTGGTGTTGTTTCTTTATTATCCGTTTTCATAATGATCAATTTGAATTATGAAATGGTTCATTTTGGTTACAAAATGAAAGAACGGATTGTAAAAGTGATTGGGACTACAAACGAAAATGTGATTCGTACTTGACAGAAAATAGCATTTTAATGGGTATACATGTACAAGAATCAGCTTTTGCAATTTGATTTTGATTTTCTTCGAAAATCTACGTTTACATATATAGAGGAAAAAGTTTGATTTTGGTTTTCTTTGAAAAAACTACGTTTGCATGTATAAAGAAAAAAATATATTTGAATATCTTGAATTTGACTGACTATGTGTTTTACTACCTTAAATTATTAAATGTGCAGCATGGTATCATGTAATTGACAAAATTATCGATTTAATATCACGACTCTTTAATTTGAACGTTGTTAGTCCCCAGACTAAGTATATAAGATTTGATGATCAATAGCTAAAGAAGAATAAATCAGCTGAAGCACAAGTATATGCAAAAAACCTTCAGTTGAGTACGTACTTAGCTCAAGGAATCAAGTCAGATCAGCAGCTACATATAGTGTGAACATTTGAGGTTTATGGCCGAAGGACAGAAACTCGAAGAAGACCATCCAGCTGAAAGTGGAATCAGCTGATGGTATCTGCTGCAGATAAAGACTTGGTGAAAAATGTTCTTGACACTTTGAACATTTTCCTTTCTCGCTCAAAGAAGATGAAAACGATGAAGATCTTCTATTTTGGAATAGAAGATAACTTGTCAGTACTTCATCGTTTGTCCCTCCAAACACAAAATGGAAAGTCAACTTCTTTTATACTTTCATAGTACACATTTTCACTGTGCGTCAGAAAAGGCGATAAAAGAAGTTTACACAAAGTACAATTGGGACTATAACCTATGCAAATGCATTAAATGTTTCCGTAGATAAGTCTCCATCATCGGATAATAAAGTTTCACATGGATTATCTAATGGACAAAGAAACAGATGTTGGGATATATATAGAGACGTAAATGCTTGCATTTACAACACACACCTTTTAGCATTCATAGCACAAGAACATTCTCTGAGAGTTAGTTAGTGTCTGATATTAACTCTTTCATAGTTAATATTCAGACATTAAATATCAGCTGTTAGTTTCAGCTGATATAACTCTCCTTGCATAGGATCTTAGTTGAGCGAGCAAAAGTGTCAATTCAAGTATAAAGTTTTAGTTAGTGTGTACTATCTATTTCCGCAAACTTTGTACCGCATTAAGTTGTTTTAATAAACTCTTAATCATTGAAAACATTGTGTGTTCTTCCCTTTCCTTGTCTTTACTTAGCTGTAACGCAACACGTTAGTGTTGTTGGGATCCAACAACTGGTATCAGAGCAAGTGTCAAAGTTGTTTTCCATCAACTTTGAGCATCTGTTATGGCTGAACCTACAACATCTGATCTTCCATCTTCTGGAGAACCTCCCAAACTCACTCAAACCAACTACCCCATGTGGAAGACTCGTATGATATCTCACATGGTTACCTATCATCCAAGACTTAAAGATAATATAACGATAGGAAAATATATCCCTAAAACCCTTAAACCTGGTACTCCTGACGTAGCAGAACACTATGTTGTGAAATCAGAAGCACAATGGTCAGACGCCGAAAAACGTCTTGTCCATCTTGAAAATAAAGGAAGAGATATGCTTTTTCAAGCAATTGGTGATGAACAGTATCACAACATTCAATTTTGTGACTCGGTCAAAGAAATGTGGGAGAGGCTGGCTGAAGTGTATGAAGGCACATCTGTTGTGCGTGAACACAACAAAGACATGCTCATTCATGACTACGAGGCTACGGGCTGTTTAAAGCCAAGCCTAGTGAGACTATAGCTCAAACATTCAATCATTATAACATTATGTTAAACGAGCTAAAGTCTCATGGGGTTGAAAAGGACGATATGTCCAAAATGTGTAAGTTCATAGTTGCTCTTCCTTCTAAATGGGCTACCATTATAACTTGCATGAGTACATCAGCTACTCTAAAAGATTATACTCTTTCTTCTCTCTATGGTATGTTTCTAAGCCATGAGAGAACCGTACTCAACAAATTTCCACCTCCAAAGGACTCAAAAGTGAGTTCCTCAGGATCTTCAGCTGCTCTTGTTTCTTTAAACAAACCAAGCAAGATTGAATATACTCCCTCAGATGATGAAGCTGACACAACTTCAACTGTTGATTTGTTCAATATGCCTGAGGTCAGCATCGAAGAGATCGATGAAGATGAAGACAATGAAGCTCTTATAACTGAGCTTGCCTTACTTGATAAAAATCGAAAATTCTTCAAAGGCAAATCTGTAGGGTTTCACATGACACTGATCGACCACTTGGGTCAACCTCCTAGTAAGCTTGGTTCGACCATGCTGACCAAGAACATGAACTTGTTCTTGACCGGTTAAAACCAACTAGCTGATTTAATCCCTAAATGCGGAACTGGGATTAAACCTAATCCTTAAACCCTAAAGGATTGGGATGTTGGAGAACTAGATTAGGTTAACAAGAAAGAAATCTTGTACGAAGAACTCGAACACACACATGCTTGTGTGTTCGTCGACCATCAACCAAAGAACCCTAGGGTTCTTTGGCCGAAATTCGTCCAAGAGGGAGAAGGGAGAAAAGGGTTTCCCAAAACATACCTTGTTGATTGCTTAAGATAGATCCACTGATGATGAACAAGTCGAGCGATCTTCTAGTTGATCTAAGCAATGAACTTGGATCTTCAAGACTTAAAGAACACGAAGAACGAAGAACACGAAGAACACAAACTTGTGTTCTTCCCTTGTTGCTTGTTCTCGGCCGAAATAAGGAGGAGAGGAGGAAGTATTTTCGTGAGGGTGTAAGAGTGTGTAAAGTGTTTTAGGGTTACCTAAGCCTCTTATTTATATACAAATAAGTTACGCTTAGAACCCTTCTAGTTTAATTAATATTAGAACTTTAATTAAACTTCCTTTTAACACTTCCATCCCTTATAGTTTAACTAGTTTATTATTGTTGCACTTAACTACTAAATGTCTAGTATTAATACACTAATAATTCGGTACCCATATACACGAATTATATACTTGTATTTATACTTTCAATAATTAATTATATAATAACCTTTATATAATTTATACAACAATATTATCCAATTACTATATGATTTAATAGCTTTAAATCATATCATGGATAATCTATAATTAACACATTGTATATTTACTCAACTAGTAAATGTACAACTACTTGTATTAATTAGTTAGTTAAACTAATCTAGTAATAAGTTAAACTTAACTTAATACTTAACTGATTCATAATGACTATTATGAATCATTCCTCTTCGTAGTACCATTACTTATCTTGCTCGTATTACATGTACTCACCGGTGTGACCCTTAAGTGTTTCGTAGGCATGGATGTATCATCATAGGTTGACTGACTGTGCACATAATTCCTTCAGACTCCCAGTTGTGCAAGTCTGTAACCTTTGTCTTAATGATACGAGCTACAGTGGCCTTCTAGATGGGCATGTAGGTAACCAACCCCACAAAAATAGCTTACGTAACCCAGGTATAGTTTATGAAAAAACTCTTTAATAGCATCTCCTAGTAAAGAACACCATGTCTTTACTTCTTGGGCAAACTATGTTAGGCTTATCCCTTGCAGCACGATATTTGTGATAACGAATACGAGCATGGTAGAAATTATCAACTCCTGTATTCGAAATCATTTTATGACTTCTTGATTCAAACGGCTGTGATAAACGACAAAGAACAGATCAGTTCATTTGGGCACGGCCGTGCACTTGCCAGTTTCTTATCAAGTCAAAGGACCTATAAATATCTCTCCTAAAGAGGAGGTGCAATTACCATCTTGTATATTTCGATTTAAAATACAACTTCCTTTGTACCCAGTATCGCCTCGTATGACAAACGTATTTCAGAATTGTCTGAGTTGAACCAAAGCACATTAGTCATTGTATCCTAAATCAAATACCTCAGGCTTAAGGACAATCCTAGTGAACAATACTTTTGAACTTTTCAACCACGAAGTATTGTCACGGTGGTCAATCCAATATTCGTTGAGCCTCCAACAGAATATCACCGATATTTGGTTTACACAAAACTTGTGTAGCTATCTTCGAAGAACTTCGAATCTACCACCAAATACCGCGATGAGGTTAACGTCCCATCAAGGTTCCCACCAAGACGAGTAGTCACGGATTTTGTGTCTTCTTGAATAAATAGACTTTTATTCATGGATCTTGTAAAACATACAAAGTCTGAATAAAAATGATACTAACTCATGTACTATTCCTCACTGGACATAGATACTGAATTATTACTGGATCATTACTTATTCCTTTCGTTCGTGTTGATTACTTAATGATTCTTACAAACTTAATTGTAACTTTATCACTAAACTAATCATTTCTATTAAACTAAAGACATAAGACGAGTATTTAGGAATACTATTACTTTTGCCTTTGGTAGATATTGTTCTTGCAACAATCTAGAACATATTCTAGTCTTGCCTTTTATGTAATTCGGTAAACATAGGAGGATTGGAAATTAACTCCTTAGTTTCTTGAATTCATAAAATTCATCCTTGCAACTAAAGCTACTTTTAGTTACTTGATTTGTAGATATTCTTACTAGTTAAAGAAATTTCCTTAAATGATTATGGTATCCACTGAAGGGTTAACAACCTATTAGACATGCAATAATTAATCACAAGACTTGTGATCACGCTATTAGGTTTGCAATAATCTAATTAACGATCATTTATTATTTCTCTTAACTCTTTGGCTAACGACTTGGTAAAATCTTGTTGTTAATGTCTTACTAACTTACTGAATTCATCAACATCTTTAATGAATTACATTAGTCTTAGCTCCCACTTACTTTTATGGAACTTAAGCATCTCTTAAACTAATACTTTGACCTAGTCAATAACTTGTAGTTCAATCTTTTAAGAATTCTATCAATAATTAAGATTATCCTTTGGATTTGTGAATATCCAACATTCCTGTTTAGGGAATTATGATCTTTATTGATTACTGTATCTAACAAGTGTAAAACACTTGAAATGATACTATCAATTCTTAAACACATTAGTATTCTTTTAAGAATCTTATTTAATGCCAAATTCACTACTTGGATTTGTTAAATTTCCATTTATTCCTATAAGGGAATTATGACTTGATTAAATATTGTAGTTATTACAAGTATAAGATACTTGGAATAATCCCCTTTAATTCTTAAATGCTTCAATATAGTTTATCCCTTTTAAGAGTCATTTAACGTCTAAGTCATTTTACTTGGATTATATGAATATCCAATCATTCCTATTAGGGAATTATGACTTCATTAAATCCTTTACTACAAGTATAAAAGACTTGTAATAATACTCTTAAAGTCTATCTTGATTATATCCAATATAATCATACTATATTAATACTAATACTTTAAAACTTTCTATCATAAGTAATGACTATTACTTAAGATGTTTTAACTAAGTTCAATAACTCTTGAACCTTATGCTTCCATAAAAATCTTAAATACTTTCATTAGAAAAACTTTCTAATTACTAGCATCTAAATACCTTGAGCTATCAAGACATTATTTATACAACAATCAAACAAATATATAAAACATGAAATCTAAGTAAATCAAAACTTGACTTACAATCTAGTCATAAACCTTGACTAGTGTAATTATCACACATGCACACAATATAATTCAACCATGGATTCGAGATTAACTAAAACCAAAATAAAACTTGTTTTAACGAAATAAAATTATCCAAACAATAAAGTAAAATTGTTTAAAAACGAATCCACAAAAAAAAAATACTGAATTATAAAAACTTGGTGCTCGTGGGATCATCACCATCTCATGCCGGTCACTATCATTTTCCATCTCCTCCTGCAATAAACGATTGCAAAAGTTAGATTACTCGTAACGTACTTTACAAGTATCTTAAAGTGATTAAGAAGTGTGGTTGTGTTACCTGAGGAACTTGCGTTTCCTGCACTACCACTTGCACCCTTTGGACAATTCCTTTTCCAATGCCCAGCCTCACCACACTTGAAGTACCGGTTCTCGGTCCTCGCAGTGTTAGGCTTAACCTTCTTGACCTTTTGTTTGACACCTTTACCATTTGGCACTCCTTGGTTAGGATAGGTTTCACCCTTTCCTTTACCACCATGCCCATTCTCATCGCTGCCATCAGTTATGCGACCCCTTTTTGAATTGGTCTCAATATTCAACTCAATAGCCTCGAGCATAGATTGTAGCTCGGGAATGGAATTATCCATATTACGTTTGCTGTAGTTGGCTACAAAAGACTTGTAGCCATTAGACAATGAGTTGAGTATCATGTCAATTGCGAACTGCAATGGCATGTGGTGACCAAGTCAAGTAAGGTGATCAACGTGCACTTTCATTCTCATGACGTGTGCACCCACTGATGCTCCCTCAGCCATTTTGCAAGAAGCGAATGCCTTACAAGCATAAAACGCTTGTCCTGGTTCGTTTTCTTCATCATTGGCAGGGGTTTTCAACACGTTTCTTTCTCGGTCAATCCTATCCCTCTCTTGTCTGAGCATGATCTTAAAATCACGCTTCCAATTGAGGAAATTTGACCCAGTCTTTTCTTTCTTTCCTAGAAAGAAACGTCGCGAGAGTTTGTTGTAGGTTATCGTTGTGTTTGTTGCTGCCATCTACAAATCAAACCCAGTTTAATTAGTAATCATCAATAAACATTCTCTAAAATATATTATAAACCCATAATTAATATTTTAGGCCTAGGATCCATATATCACATTCTCACCGCAAGGTTTGCGCACTTCCCGACGAGACATGCTATTTCTGGTAGATAACTTCCTTACCGATCGTATCAAGACTTGACACGATTCTTAGGGGTCGTAGAATCTTTAGACTTATAACTTATTACAACCTTGTACATTCTAATTGTACATTTCTAAGTTAGTAATAAAGTCTAGTATGTTTATTCTACTCAAGTACTTTTTGGGCCGGGACTCCCGATTATCACCAAAGTAGATCAGACCATCTAAGACAGTGCGATGTTCTGCGCCGGGACTCCCGATTATCACAGAACCTTACGCACCCTAACACTCGCAATGATTTGAATCCATATCTAAGGTTCTTTATCCTTACTATATGAATATCGTTTAACAAGTGAGGTGTTCCATTAGGTGGATAGTACTTAGATCTAAGATTTTCTTGGGTTTGTTTAAGTCTTAAACTAAACTTAAACTTTTATTCCAATCTTAATCCTTGTTTAAAATGTGTGACTTGTGAATTGAAGAGTTCTTCAAGACACCTTTTTTAAAACTTAAGAACTATTCTTTAAAACTTGTAGTTTCAAGAATTTGCACGATTTTACATGTATACCTAAAACGAGGTGTACAAAACGTTTTACTAGGTTTTGTGAGAAACCTTATTTCTAATAAAACTTACTTGTTTTATATTACTTGGAAAACTTATAAACTTATGTTAAACTTTTAAAACTTTTATGATTCATGAACTTGAAACATAAACCTAGTTTAACACATCTAGTTTTCCATATGTCTAATAATGAAATTAAACATTTCTTATGACTTATTAGATTCGATCAAGACTTATGTCTTAACGACACACTTACAAACTTTGTGATTTTCTTGTGTAGCTCCCACTAACTTCAACAACCATGATGAAACTTAAGCTAACACAATCACCGGTTTATACTTGGTGAAAACTAATAAACTTATTATATAAAGACTATATAATAACTCTTAGTTTGTTTAAACCTTTCTTATATTTAACTTGAACTAGTTAAATATAGGTCCTTGTTATTTATACTTGATCATTAATCTAGTATATTACATGACTTGTAAAATACTTATACTATACTAGTATAATTAACTAGTTATAACAACTTATAACTTTATACATCTTAATATATATAACTTTGTATATTTCTAGTTAATCATATAATTTCAACTTGTACAATTTCTAGTTATAATGAAATCATAACTTTGTACTTTCTAGTTTTAATTATATTATAACTTATACAATAACTAATTATAATATTATCTTTAAAGATCAAAATAACATTACCCTTTTTAATTGTTCCATTTTATCTTGTATTTTAATGTATTCGTATATATGTATATTTTATAATAAACTTGTAACATTCTAATAAGAATATTACATCTAGTTTATACATGTGTATTTTAACTTAATCTAATTAAAATACGTGTAAACTTATTATATCTTTTAAAATTCAATTTTACATAATTATTAAAATTCTGAAAAATTAAATACATATATATATATAAATACATAAATACATCTTGTTAATTTTAGAACTAAAAACTAACATCCTCTTTATCAATTTCCTAAATTAATTAGATGAACCCTAATCTTGTTTTTGACCAATCAAAACTAGGGTTTTGACTTTCTTGATCAAAGACATTATTTTTAATTAAAAGACTAATTTTAATCAATCCTATTAAGCAATAAGCTTTGTTTAAATTCTAAGATAGATTATAACTTTTAATAAATTTATTTAAACTCTTTAAATTAAACCTTATAGACAATAAAACTTTGTCTAAATTACTAGGTTTAAAGAACTAGCTTTAATAAATCTATCAAAATAATAATTAAACCTTTTAGACATAAACTTGTCTAATTAACTAGGTTTTAGGTTATTATCCTAATTAATACTTTTAAACTATTAAACTTAAACTAGTTTAATGTTCTAGGGTTCTTTAGGGTTTTCGAAAACTTAAGCCTAGGAAACTTTTCCACCAATTAAACTAGGCTAGTTTAATAAACTTGGTGTCCAAGTAACCTCCAGATTTTCGAAAAAACCTAAGGGTTTAGGGAAAATTCCTTTTGATCAATTAAACAAATCTTGTTTAATATACTTGATCCTAGGGTTTTCCTTGGTCACGAAAATTTAAGGGATTATGGAAAGAATCCTTTTGATCAATTTGTAGGGATTTACTACGCAACATGCGACTGATCAACCACTTAGGTCGACCACCTAGTACACGAGTTCGAACCTTGCTGACCAAGAACATGAACTTGTTCTTGACCGGTTAAAACTAACTAGCTGATTTAATCCCTAAATGCGGAACTGGGATTAAACCTAATCCTTAAATCCTAAAGGATTGGGATGTTGGAAAACTAGATTAGGTTAACAAGAAAGAAACCTTGTACGAAGAACTCGAACACACACACATACTTGTGTGTGTTCGTCGACCATCAACCAAAGAACCCTAGGGTTCTTTGGCCGAAATTCGTCCAAGAGGAAGAAGGGAGTAAAGGGTTTTCCCAAAACATACCTTGTTGTTTGCTTAAGATTGATCCACTGATGATGAACAAATCGAGCGATCTTCTAGTTGATCTAAGCAATGAACTTGTTCTTCAAAACTTGAAGAACACGAAGAACACGAAGAACGAAGAACACAACACCAAACTTGGTGTTCTTGGGAGTGTTCGGCCGAAACCAAAGGGAGGAGGGGCTAGGGTTTCGATTTAGGTGTAAAGGGAATTATTGATTAGGTTTAAATGAAACCTTAAGCCTTATATTTATAATAGAATAAGTTTCATTTAAGTCCTTCTAGTTTAATTAAGATTAATCTCTTAATTAAAATTATCTCTTACACTTTAAACCCTTATAGTTTAACTAGTTTATTATTGTTGCACTTAACTACTAAATGTCTAGTATTAACACACTGATAATTCGGTACCCATATACACGAATTATATACTTGTATTTATACTTCTAATAGTTAATTATATAATAACCTTTATATAATTTATACAACAATATTATCCAATAACTATATGATTTAATAGCTTTAAATCATATCATGGATAATCTATGATTAACACATTGTATATTTATACTTCTAATAGTTAATTATATAATAACCTTTATATAATTTATACAATAATATTATCCAATAACTATATGATTTAATAGCTTTAAATCATATCATGGATAATCTATGATTAACACATTGTATATTTACTCAACTAATAAACGTACAACTACTTGTATTAATTAGTTAGTTAAACTAATCTAGTAATAAGTTAAACTTAACTTAATACTTAACTGATTCATAATGACTATTATGAATCATTCCTCTTCGTAGTATCATTGCTTATCTTGCTCGTATTACATGCACTCACCGGTGTGACCCTTAAGTGTTTCGTAGGCATGGATGTATCATCATAGGTTGACTGACTGTGCACATAATTCCTTCACAATTAAACATATCTTGTTTAATATACTTGATCCTAGGGTTCTTTCTAGGGTTTTCGAAAATTGCTAGGGTTTTCTAGAAACCTTCTTGACCAATTAAACTTAGAGTAGTTTAATATTCTTGGTCCTAAGGTTCTTCCCTCTTTTTCGAAAAACATGAAGAAGAAAAAGAAAACTTGAAACAAAAAAACTTAAATTAAAGTAAACAAACAATCTTTGTTAATCTAGTCTAGATCTCTAAACCAACGCTCTGATACCACTGTAGGGTTTCACATGACACTGATCGACCACTTGGGTCAACCTCCTAGTACGCTTGGTTCGACCATGCTGACCAAGAACATGAACTTGTTCTTGACCGGTTAAAACCAACTAGCTGATTTAATCCCTAAATGCGGAACTGGGATTAAACCTAATCCTTAAACCCTAAAGGATTGGGATGTTAGAGAACTAGATTAGGTTAACAAGAAAGAAACCTTGTACGAAGAACTCGAACACACACATGCTTGTGTGTTCGTCGACCATCAACCAAATAACCCTAGGGTTCTTTGGCCGAAATTCGTCCAAGAGGGAGAAGGGAGAAAAGGGTTTCCCAAAACATACCTTGTTGATTGCTTAAGATAGATCCACTGATGATGAACAAGTCGAGCGATCTTCTAGTTGATCTAAGCAATGAACTTGGATCTTCAAGACTAAAAGAACACGAAGAACGAAGAACACGAAGAACACAAACTTGTGTTCTTCCCTTGTTGCTTGTTCTCGGCCGAAATAAGGAGGAGAGGAGGAAGTATTTCCGTGAGGGTGTAAGAGTGTGTAAAGTGTTTTAGGGTTACCTAAGCCTCTTATTTATATACAAATAAGTTACGCTTAGAACCCTTCTAGTTTAATTAATATTAGAACTTTAATTAAACTTCCTTTTAACACTTCCATCCCTTATAGTTTAACTAGTTTATTATTGTTGCACTTAACTACTAAATGTCTAGTATTAATACACTAATAATTCGGTACCCATATACACGAATTATATACTTGTATTTATACTTTCAATAATTAATTATATAATAACCTTTATATAATTTATACAACAATATTATCCAATTACTATATGATTTAATAGCTTTAAATCATATCATGGATAATCTATAATTAACACATTGTATATTTACTCAACTAGTAAATGTACAACTACGTGTATTAATTAGTTAGTTAAACTAATCTAGTAATAAGTTAAACTTAACTTAATACTTAACTGATTCATAATGACTATTATGAATCATTCCTCTTCGTAGTACCATTGCTTATCTTGCTCGTATTACATGTACTCACCGGTGTGACCCTTAAGTGTTTCGTAGGCATGGATGTATCATCATAGGTTGACTGACTGTGCACATAATTCCTTCAAATTCTGGCTCTTCAGCTAGAAGCTCAGGTAGCAGACTTATCTCATCAGCTGCACCTTCCAAACCCTCTGGAAGTGCACCTGATATTTCAGAGATAACTTGCTACAACTGCAACAAAAAGGGACATTATGCTAACGACTGTAAGCAAAAGAAAGTAAGTTCATCATCTTCAGCTGGTGAGTCCATTGAAGAAAAATACAAAAAGCTACAAGCCTTCACCAAGAAAATCACTGAAGAAAAGAAGGCACTTGAAGGCGAAGTTGCTGACAAGGGTCTAGTAGCTGAAACTCACGATTGGGCTGACTCTGGTGACAGCTCATTTGATGATGATGAACCAATGGCCACCATGTGTTTGATGGCTCGTGCTGATGAAAGTATTTTACAGCTGATAATGCTAGTTCATATCAATGGGTCAATATAGTTCACAAAAAGGTAACTTCTCTAACCTCTGCTGAGGCTTCTGAAGCCAAAGAAATTGTTGATTCTATTGTCTGTGACTTGCACTTCATTGATCAGCTGAAAGGTGAATGTTTGGATAAACATAATGCTATTTTACGAGAAAATGCTTTTTTAAAAGAAAGACTTACGAATCACAAAACTTTAAAAGAAGAACTTTCTGAAACGAAATTTATAAATTCAGTTCTTCAACATGATCTTAATGAAAAAGTTAAAGAACTTGAAGCCATTAAAAATATTTGTGAATCACGGTCTCGTTCATCCAAACGCGTGAGTGAATGTGTTAACTCACAAATTCCTAGTCAACTACAAGTTGTATTAGGAGGAGATTTTCTTGCTGCAGCCGTACCGGACAGCAGTACGGATGATCCGTACTACTCGTCAGCTGATGCTTCTGTGCCAGCTGAAGAGTTGGTGTTTGGTTGCTTTGTTAAGTCTACCAAAACCTATGCTACTTAGATGTCCTCAGAAGAACCTTCTGAAACTACTGGTGAAGAATCATTAGCTGATTCTTCAGCCATGGTTGTTAGGACACCCACTGTAGTAATTGATGAACCAAGTAAGTCTATCTTGGGTTCAACACATGTGTCTCTTATGCTAGACCTCAAAGGAAGACTAGCAAGATGACTACTAAAGAAACTGTTCTTACACCCTTAAAGGGTTAGTCAGCTGGAGTTCGTACTCGAACTGCAAAGAACAAAGGTAAGAGTGGTTCTAAAATCACTCAAAGTCCTTCTTCAACTGGTTCTGTCAAACAGTTGAAAGGAAAGGTCAGTAAGCTGACATCACTCGTTCAAATTCTGACTATCTCTGATAATCAGAAACTGAAAGGGATTTTGGGTCCAATACCCAACCCTGCTGCTTTGCCTTCCACTCCACAACAAAAGAATAGAAAATGTTATAAGTGTGGAGACCGTGGGCACTTAGCAAGTGAGTGTGACATCCCAAGCTTAAGACCTTCTCCAACTTCAGCTTGTGAGCCCATTGAAAATCCAACACCTGTGAGTTCCAGCAGGAAATCAAAAGGACCCACCGAAGTGTGGGTTCCCAAAAAGAACTAACTCTTTTAATTCTTGTGCAGGGCGATCAAAGCAAATATGTCTGGTATCTAGACAGTGGTTGCTCAAGACATATGACTGGATACAAATCCCTACTTGAAGAGTTCGTAGTTAGCACTGGTCCTCCAGTGATTTTTGGTGATAATGGAAGAGGCTCTACTGAAGGATATGGATCCATATCTAATGGATCTATAAAAAATCACAAGAGTTGGTTATGTGAATGGGCTGAAACATAAATTTAATCAGCATTAGCCAACTATGTGATGCAGAGTTCTCAGTGAACTTTAATAAGTACAGAGGAACGGTGACGGATAAAAGTAGAAAAGTTGTATTAATTGCACCAAGAAATAATAACGTTTATACACTTGACATGAATCCTTATAATCAAGAAGTTTGTCTATTTTCTCATTCCACTGAAGAGCTAAACTGGTTGTGGCACAAAAGGCTATCTCACTTGAACTTCAAAAACATATCGAAGTTGGCTCGAGGTCAGCTAGTGAATGGCTTACCACAAATCAAGTATGAAAAGGATAATCTTTGTTCAGCTTGTGAACAAGGTAAACAACACAAAAGCTCCTTCAATTCAAAGCAATGCTTCTCCGTCGAAAGCTGCCTGCAGATGCTCCATATGGATCTTTTTGGTCCTATGAGTACTGAAAGTCTAGGTGGAAAGAAGTATACACTTGTTATCGTTGACGAATACTCACGATACACTTGAGTTATATTTCTTCGTCATAAAAGTGATGCAGCTGATGATATTATAAAGTTCATAAAAAAGATGGAACTTCTAAATGGGTCTAGAGTCAAGATGCTGAGATCAGACAATGGTACTGAATTCAGAAACAGTACACTGGAAGACTTCTGTTCAGAAGTTGGGATCTCACAAAATATATAAGCTGCTAGAACACTTCAACAGAATGGTGTTGCTGAAAGAAGAACCAGAACCCTGATAGAAGCTGCAAGAACAATGCTTGCTGAGTCAAACATGCCAAAACAATTCTGGGCAGAAGCTGTCAATACAACTTGTTTTACTCAAAACATGTCTCCCTATGTGAAGAGACACAAGAAAACTTCTTATGAGATTCTTCGTCAAAGGAAACCATACATTGGCTTCTTTCATGTATTTGGTTGTGTGTGTTTTGTGTTAAACACACGAGATCAGCTAAGCAAGTTCGATTCTAAAGCTGATGAGGCCATTTTCTTGGGATATTCCACTGTGTCTAAGGCATACAAAGTTTTCAACAAAAGAAGACAAACATTAAAGAATCTATCAATGTTACTTTTGAAGAACATTCGAAGGCCTTAAATCCCATCTCTACTGATGCATCTGACTCATTTCAGAGATCTGCTGAACCATCATCTGATGATGCAGCTGAAGCATTTTCTGATGCTTTGAATCTCTTTGATGTTCCAATAAATGATTCAGATGACACATTTCATGATGCTCCTACATATCTTGTAGATATTGCCGCCGTTCAACAAGAAATACAAATAGCAAGAGCATCATCTAGAGCTAGATCCAACTCTAGGCCACCTCTTCATACTTCAAGAAGATTAGTTCAAAATGAAGTACTGAATCCTGGTGAGCTTTCAGCCGCTCAACAAGGATCAAATTATGTTGAATCTTCCTCTTCTACGGCGGATCCTCAATCTAAGTGGACCTCTGAACATCCAATTGAGTTAATCATTGGAGATCCACAATAAGGAGTGGTCACGAGAATTAAGGCATCATGCAATCTATGCTTATGGTCGTGTTTCTTGGCTGCTGAATAACTGAAAAATATTAAAGCTTCCTTAGAAAGCTCCAGCTGGATTCAAGAAATGCAGGAAGAACTTAACCAATTTGAGGTCAACAAAGTATGGCAGCTGGTGCCCCCTCCAGCTGGTAAGACAATAATTGGTATTAAGTGAGTGTTTAGGAACAAAATGGATGAAGACGGTGTGGTTATCCGCAATAAGGGTAGACTTGTTGCACAAGGATATAGACAAGAGGAAGGAATCGATTTCGATGAAACATTTGCCCCTGTAGCAAGGCTTGAGGCTATAAGAATATTTCTAGCCTACGCTGCATATAAAAACTTCACAGTTTTTCAGATGGATGTGAAAAGTGCGTTCTTAAACAGAATTTTTGTGGTAATAAATTATGAAAAAATATGATAAATAAGGATAAATCATTTAAAGAACATAGAAATTGGTTTCGTGTCATTTGGACATCGTATGAGAAAGTTATGGACGAAACCGTGTCGAAAAGGGCAACAAAAACTGTAGGCAAAAGTTCACACCTCGAACTAAAGTTCACGAACTTGAAATTTGACCAGATATGTCGGGTTTTTGATTCTAGGAAGTTCACGACGAGTTCACGGCGCGAACTTTGCTGAAACTGAATAAAATCGGGATTTCAGCCATTTATGCTCATTCTTCATCACAACTCTCTCTCTCTCTCGAACCTTATACATATTTTGAGTGGAAAAGGTCGTTTGGAGCTGATTTTGGGGTCCAAATCAAGTGATTTTGCTTCCATTGTTGAAGATCAAGGTAAATCTTCACTCATTTGTAGTTGTAGCTTCAGATATATGGATCTTGAGGCTTGGATTTGAAACCCTAGTTCTTGGGGTTATGGGTTATGGTGAAATAAATGATGTATACACTTAATAGATGGTGTTTTAACAAAGGAGTCAAGTGTATGGTTAAGATCTGTAAGAATATTAAGGGTTGGTTAAACCTAGGGTTTGGTAAATCACCAAAATTGGGGGAATGTGTTAGTAAGTGGTATCTAGAGATAAATGGATACATTATTGGTAGTATGTGATGTTGAACATCTTGTGATTGTTTTATTAGGATTTTGGTGAAGTCTTGGAAAGTTAACCGAATTGTGAAGCAAGGAAATCGGCGTAAAGATTACGGTTGGAGCATTTTATTGCTAAGGTGAGTACATGTGGACTTTACTGAGTACATAGCCTTTGAAATATGTTTTCTTTACATGTGTTCGGTCTATTTGCTTAATTGTGTAGACTATTAGTATGTAGAGTTAGTTATATATTAGTATGAATATTAAAACTAACTTGTTTGATGATTGACGAGATAGCCAAGGGCTTAGATGGAATAAATCGAGATGTTACGATGAGTGATAGATTGGAGGTGATTCGGGGGATCCCCGGTCACTTTGGATGGGGCGGATTGGGAGTCATCCCATGGACCATCATGTGATAGGAGGCTTGCTAACCGGACGTGATACAGATATATATATATATGTGTGTGTGTGTGTGTGTGTGTGTGTGTGTGTGTGTGTGTGTGTGTTTATATATATAATGTGAAATTGTTTGTTTTATCGGGGTCTAAACCCATGTAACTCACGAGACATTTTTGTGTCTCACGTACTACTTGTTGTTTTGCTATGTATTCAGGTTCTGGATCGAAGATATAGGTACGCATGGATAGAGATATGCGGGGCCTAGAATAGAAGAACATTAGAGCGGATTTGTGCTTAGCTTTGTTTTCGATATATTTTGTAATACCAAAACTTTATACTCTGATTTCATACGAAAGGTTTTTGTAAATCCGTATTTTTGGAACGGTTCTTCTATTTATAAAATGATATGTTTTGGCAAATGTTTTGTTTTTAAAAATTGAGGTGTTACAACTTGGTATCAGAGCTACTGTTTAAGTGAATTAGGTTGGATGACCATCCTAGTCTTAGACTGAAGCTATAGGAATGTAAGATTCCTTGAGATCATAGGTTAACCTTGAGACTTTATGTTAAGTTTAGGGTTGAACCTAAGGGACCTATAAAAGATGTTATAACTACGGAAGTTATTATGGTTAAGAAATGTGAGTCTTATGTGACTAATGGATCGTACAAAGAGTACTAAATTGTTTGATGTCTTTCATATAGACTTGAACGAAAGAAAATGGTAAATACTCGTAGAAGTGGAAAGGGTCCACAAGATCAAGGGGATGAATTACCATGTGTTGAGGTGGTGGTTGAACAAGGAAGTCAACCGTCAATGCATGATGAGTCGGGGGTCGGAGCTAACAAGACCCCGGTGACCATGGCGGACCTTCAAATTGTCATTGATCAAATCAAAGTGATGGTGGCCGAAGAAGTGCACCGTATTATGGGAGACCGTGAAAATTCGGGAAGTGATACCCGAGAGGATAAGTCCTCAACCGGTGGTGGTGGTGATGCTAGGGCAAGGCCCGATGAAAAAGATGGTTGTACTTTTAAGTCTTTTATGGCTTGTAACCCAAGCGTGTACACGGGTAGTTCGGACCCGAAGGTGACTATGAGGTGGATCCGAGAGTCCGAACGGGTCATCGGAAGTAGCAAATGTAAGAAAGCCGATGTGGTGACGTATGCGTCACAATTGTTGAAAGAAGATGCGATGGTATGGTGGGATATTGTCTATGAAACCCTCGGAAGGGAGGTGGTGAAGAAGATGTCATGGGACGACTTTACCACGAGGTTGAAGAGAAAGTTTTGCCCCGAAAGAGATTTGGAAAAGATGCATGAGAGGTTTGTGACCCTAAAGAAGGGTGATAGGTCGGTTGAGGAGTACTCGGGGGAGTTCACGGGATTGCTCCCATTTGTTGCAAAAACTTATTTTGAGGAAAGATCGAGGGTAGTCCGGTATGCTTGTGGGCTACCTTGGGATTACCAATTGGAGGTAAAGAGAGTGGTCACACTCGATGAGGCCATTGGTGCCGCCCGGGGTGTGGAAGAGGTAAATGCGACGAGGAATGCCGACAGGGCCCATGCGGGCCAGAAAAGGAAAGCCGAGAGTGGCTCGGGAACTAAAAAAGGGAAGTTCACATCGAATTTCTCCAAGCAAAGAAGTGTTGCCCCGTGCAAGAGATGCGTGAATAACCATGCCAGCGAATGCCGAGGAGATTCGAAGGCGTGTTACAATTGTGGCAAGAAGGGGCATATGGCCCGAGATTGTAGAACCAAGGCGTTTTCTGAGGTGGAGTGTTACTCGTGTCACGAGATGGGTCACTATAGCAATATGTGCCCGAAAAAGGGAACCGAGCCAATGGTGTCCACGGCCCAAAAGAAGGTGGAACCGGCTAAAGTGAAGGGGCGTTCCTTCCAACTCACTCGAGAGGAGGCAAAAGAGGTGCACGATGTGGTATCAGATACTTTACTCATTTACCCCATGCCAACTCATATATTATTTGATTCAGGTTCTACTTATTCATTTGTGTCTCATGAGTTTGGTATAAAGTTAAATTGTGCCGACCGAGTTGTTAGATAAAAAAAAATGTTAAATATAAGTAGCCAATGGGAAAACCTCAAAGGTCGAATGCGTTTATAGAAATTTTGAGATAGAAATAGATGGGGAAAAGTTTAAAGTCGATTTATTGCCCATGGGAATAAAGGATTCTGATATGGTTATCTGTATGGATTGATTGGGTATGCACCAAGTCAAGATATTATGTGATTATAGCTTAATTGTTGGGTTGTCGCACGAATTGGTGCTTGTAGAAATCGAAGATAAGTTGTATGACGTGGATAGTTATTCTGGGAATGGTCTTCCCGATTAGTTATGTGTATGGAAATTATATTTTTGGAAGGGATTATGGACCGGTGTGTCGCAAGTAGTAAGGATATAAGGGTTGATGCTATTATGTAGTATCAAAAGATGAACCGCAAGGACGGTAAAGGTTTCAAAAAAAAAAAAAACGGGATAGAAGTACAATGAAGTACTAAGTTTTGGTAAGAATTGTAGTAAGGATGGAAATTTTGGAAATAAAAACCTTGGAAATGAAACTTGAGTATTTGGCGTGAACCCGGATAAGTAATGTAATGTTAATATACGTAAATGGTAAAGAAAAGAATGATTAAAGGTATAGTGATGCCTTAGAACTAATAAATGGAACATAGGTGGAAAAGAGTAAGTGCCGGGAATGACATATTTTAATCGTCAGAAATGGTTGAGTAAAAGTTGGCATGTAGCCATAACAAAGTTTTGTGACATAGATGATTGATTCGATATTAAGGTGTCATAATAATGGTGCGATAGAATATGACATAGTGTGCGTAAGACTATGATTGGGAAATAAATATTTCAAAGTATCGCGATGTACAAAGACGAGAACATGGAATGGTGGGCTAATGGGTGCCAAGTCATGGGTTACAAATGTAGACCGGAGTCGATTGGTTGACTCAAAGATGACCGGGTTGGCCGGTGAACTATGGTTAAAGGAATAGATTGGTGGTTACCTCGGTGGTGACAAGCGGTTTGGAAATCGGTAATAAGGAAATGGACCAGTTAAGAGTGATTAATGTGTGAGTGAAACGGTAAATGGTAATCGGAGATTTTATTGGTATACCCGCGGGGTACAATGCGTGTGCGTTATGTGATGGCCTTGAAGGCGTATGATAATGGAAAACTAATGCTATAGGAAACGTGTTAAGTAGTGACCAATGAGAAATGTGTGGAATATGAAAGATAATTATAACGTGAAATTATGGGAAATATGCTAAATTGCATGGTGAATAAATAGACGATTAATCGGGTAAAATGGTGGTAGAGTATGTGATGTGAAAATGTGTATACGAGTGTAGTATGCGGGATAAGATAAGAAAGAAAGGATGTGATTAGTTCTGGGGATCCCCGACTACTATGATATTTGGGGGCGAATCCCAATGGTTCCATTCCGTGATTGGAGATGTTCCAATCACTGTGACAGTTTGGATCTTGATGGATTGGAGGTTTTCCGATCATCTTCCGATCATCTCGATAAAATAGTTAATGTATGAATTGTTATGTCAGTATAATAATGTTATATATATATATATATATATATATATATATATATATATATATATATATATATATATATATATATGATGAATGTAGAATCATGTGGTTAATTAGTATTGTTATTAATTTATAACAAGTGAGAATTTGGTTTAAAATGCGGATTGCATTTAGGTTGTGTATGTGTAGGAGATGCCTACGATTTATAGAATAAGAGGAAAGAGAAACTCCTAGTGAGCAAATTACTATTGGTGGCTAAGATATGGGAACTTGTGTGAAATTATGGAATGTGATGCGGTAGAGGATCTAATACCGGTAGTTGAGAATAAAAGTTATGAAATTGATCGATGTGATTCAAAGATGGTTGAAAAAATACTAAGTGATAGTATGAGTGACCATATGAAGGTCAAGAAATGGTAAATGTTGGTGTGACCTCAAGTAAAGGTGCGACTCTCGAATTATTCATGGAGAAATTGAAAGTTTGGAAAAACGGGAACGATTGTTAAGGAAACAATAATGAGTAGAACCGGTAGTGATAAGTTGAGGATGGTATCCCGTGAGTAGGGAACGTGTTAGTTGGAAAAGTATGGTTGACTTTATTCAAAAGTCAAGGTTAGTTAACTTGTGATTGGTTGACTTGGTCGAAGATGGGCTTTGACTCTCGTTTTGAATGGCTAGTGAATGATGAGGGCGTAATGTATCGATTGTGTATATGTGAAAAGGTTAATGGAACAATTAAAAGAATTATAGTCAGATTATGCGACTTTGACGCGTTGGGCGTTTTCGAGTTGAATTTGGGGAATCGGGTATATGATGGTTTGACGAATCGAAATTAAAGGTCGATTGTAATGGAAATGATGATTAATGGAATCTTTAGTGAATAAAGAAATTGTTAAAGAATAGTTGACTTTGTGCTTAAGTCAAAGATTTGACAATGTTGGATTATATCGACTTGGTCGAAGCTAGATTTTGATATCTGTGTGAATCACTTAGATGATTCTAATGATTGGGTCATATAGTTTCTATGGGTATAGCGGGTTAGATTAAAGGATTTAATGTTTTATGATCAAATTGTGCAATTTTGACCCGTTTAGGTATTAAAGGCTTAAGATTGATTTTTGACCCGTTCGGGCCTAACGGGGTTAAGTGAATGTTTAAATACATATTTTTGACTAAATTGGAATGGGAAAAGTTTGATAGTAATAACCACAAGGGAATGAGAATGGAATTCTCAGTCGAATATGGATTGAAAATTTCTAGTGATTCCGAGGACGGAATCCTTTTAAGGGGTGGATAGTTGTAACGACCGGAATTTTTGTGGTACTAAATTATGAAAAAAAAATATGACAAATAAGGATAAATCATTTAAAGAATGTATGAATTGGTTTCGTGTCATTTGGACATTGTATGAGAAAGTTATGGACGAAACCATGTCGAAAAGGGCAACAAAAACTGTAAGCCAAAGTTCACGCCTCGAACTAAAGTTCACGAACGTGAACTTTGACCAGATATGTCGGGTTTTTGATTCTAGGAAGTTCACGACGAGTTCACGACGAGTTCATGGCGCGAACTTTGCTGAAACTGAATAAAATCGGGATTTCAGCCATTTATGCTCATTCTTCATCACAACTCTCTCTCTCGAACCTTATACATATTTTGAGTGGAAAAGGTCGTTTGGAGCTGATTTTGGGGTCCAAATCAAGTGATTTTGCTTCCATTGTTGAAGATCAAGGTAAATCTTCACTCTTTTGTAGTTGTAGCTTTAGATCTATGGATCTTGAGGCTTGGGTTTGAAACCCTAGTTATTGGGGTTATGGGTTATGGTGAAATAAATGATGTATACACTTAATAGATGGTGTTTTAACAAAGGAATCAAGCGTATGGTTAAGATCTGTAAGAATCTTAAGGGTTGGTTAAACCTAGGGTTTGGTAAATCACCAAAATTGGGGGAATGTGTTAGTAAGTGGTATCTAGAGATAAATGGATACATTATTGGTAGTATGTGATGTTGAACATCTTGTGATTGTTGTATTAGGCTTTTGGTGAAGTCTTGGAAAGTTGACCGAATTGTGAAGCAAGGAAATTGGCGTAAAGATTACGGTTGGAGCATTTTATTGCTAAGGAGAGTACATGTGGAGTTTACTGAGTACATAGCCTTTGAAATATGTTTTCTTTACATGTGTTCGGTCTATTTGCTTAATTGTGTAGACTATTAGTATGTAGAGTTAGTTATATATTAGTATGAATATTAAAACTAACTTGTTTGATGATTGACGAGATAGCCAAGGGCTTAGATGGAATAAATCGAGAAGTTACGATGAGTGATAGATTGGCGGTGATTCGGGGGATCCCCGGTCACTTTGGATGGGGCGGATTGGGCGTCGTCCCATGGACCATCATGTGATAGGAGGCTTGCTAACCGGACGTGATACGGATAGAAGTCGGGTAACGGTAGATTGGGTGATTCCCTCTTGCCGTTATCATGAGGCTTATTAAGGCGGGGGATCCCCGATTAATAAGTATGTGAGATTAGGGGTGAGCATAGCAGGGTACCCGCCGGTTCCGACTGGAACCGGAACCGGAACCTCTTGTACCGGTTCCTCAATTTTCGGAACCGGAACCGGAATCTCCGGTTCCGGTGCCGGTTCCGGTTACCCTGTCTCTAAAATCGTAAAGTTAAAATAAGATGCAAAGCTTAAATATTAATCATTGTTTTATCACTTTATCTACTAATCTTTGAATAATCATAAATTCCAAACACTTAGACATATGATTTTCTAAATATTATATAGTTAAAACGTTATATTCAGACTAATTAATTACTAAACTCATTCAAAATGACATAAAATATATCATATTGTTATATGTGGACATTAAATTTCTCAAATATATAAAATTTTAACAAAAATAGACCGAATAAACGCCGGTTCCGGTTATCCACCGGTTACCGGTTCCTAAATTTTGAGAACCGGAACCTCTTAGGGCGGTTCCATAATTTTAGGAACCGGAATCGGCGGTTCCAAAGCGGTTCCGGTTCCAATTCCGGTTACCCGCTTTTTCTGCTCACCCCTATGTGAGATGACGAGTTATTTGGAGATGTTCCGGATAACTAGATAGACTTGCTAGGGAAGCAAGAATGATAGAGTCACAATAGTGAAGGGTTTCATTGGTAACACTAATCGACCACTTGGGTCAACCTCCTAGTATGCTTGGTTCGAGCATACTGACCAAGAACATGAACTTGTTCTTGACCGGTTAAAACCAACTAGCTGATTTAATCCCTAAATGCGGAACTGGGATTAAACCTAATTCTTAAACCCTAAAGGATTGGGATGTTGGAGAACTAGATTAGGTTAACAAGAAAGAAACCTTGTTCGAAGAACTCGAACACACACATACTTGTGTGTTCGTCGATTACTACCAAGAACCCTAGGGTTCTTGGTTCGACTTCGAACAAGAGGAGAGGATGAGAGAGTGTTCCATGAATCATACCTTAGGTTAATGCTTAAGATAAATCCACTGATGATGAACACGACGAACGATCCTCTAGATGATCACTTGCAACGATCCTTGATCTACGAAACTCGAAGAACACAAAGCACGAATGAAGAACACGAAGAACACAAGACTTGTGTTCTTGTGTTGGGGTTCGGCCGATCGAAGGGAACAAGGGGAAAACGGATTTCGTGTAAAGAGGCTCAAAATCAACATCTAGGGTTCAGTAATAAGCCTTCTATTTATAATAGAATATCTTACACTTAAAACCCTTCTAGTTTAATTAAGATTAACTTCTTAATTAAACTTCCTTTTTACACTTCCATCCCTTATAGTTTAAACTACTTTATTATTGTTGCGCTTAACTATTAAATGTCTAGTATTAACACACTATAATTTCGGTACCCATATACACGAAATATATAGACTTGTATTTATACTTTTCATAGTTAATTATATAATAACCTTTATATAATTTACACAATAATATTATCCAACTACTATATGATTTAATAGCTTTAAATCATATAATGGATAACCTTTAATTAACACATTGTATATTTACTCAACTAGTAAATGTACAACTACTTGTATTAATTAGTTAGTTAAACTAATCTAGTAATAAGTTAAACTTAACTTAATACTTAACTGATTCATAATGACTATTATGAATCATTCTTCTTCTAGTATCGTTGCATAACTTGTTCGTATTACATGTACTCACCGGTGTGACCCTTAAGTGTTTCGTAGGCATGGATGTATCATCATAGGTTGACTGACTGTGCACATAATTCCTTCAAATAGGGTGACTAAACCTATGATGATGAGATATATATATATATATATATATATATATATATATATATATATATATATATATATATATATATATATATATATAATGTGAACTTGTTTGTTTTATCGGGGTCTAAACCCATGTAACTCACGAGACATTTTTGTGTCTCACGTACTACTTGTTGTTTTGCTATGTACTCAGATTCTGGATCGAAGATATATGTACGCATGGATAGAGATATGCGGGGCCTAGAATAGAAGAACATTAGAGCGGATTTGTGCTTAGCTTTGGTTTTGATATATTTTGTAACACCAAAACTTTATACTCTGATTTCATACCAAAGGTTTTTGTATATCCGTATTTTTGGAACGGTTCTTCTATTTATAAAATGATATGTTTGGGCAAATGTTTTGTTTTTAAAAATTGAGGTGTTACATTTGGTATGCCAAAGACTCTGGGTTTGATCTAATCGGCTATTCAGATTCTGACTATGCAGGTTGCAAGATGGATAGAAAGAGCACTACTGGAGGTTGTCAACTGCTAGGTGGCAAGTTAGTCTGCTGGACAAGAAAGAAACAAAATACTGTTTCTACCTCCACAGCTGAAGCAGAATGCGTTGTTGCTGGAAGCTGTTGTGCTCAAGTCCTTTGGATGAAAAATCAGTTGATTGACTTTGATATAAACTTCTGCAAAGTGCCTATCTACTGTGATAACACAAGTGCTATCGCAATCAGCAACAATCCAGTTCTTCATTCTAGAACCAGACATATTGACATCAGGTATCATTTTATTAGAG
Source organism: Calendula officinalis (assembly GCA_963853835.1). Taxonomy (NCBI): domain Eukaryota; kingdom Viridiplantae; phylum Streptophyta; class Magnoliopsida; order Asterales; family Asteraceae; genus Calendula; species Calendula officinalis. The sequence continues at coordinate 80,698,184 of OY970820.1, read as the reverse complement.
ATCACAATGAACAAGGTGACGTGGAACTTCACTTCATTTCAACAGACCTTCAGCTGGCTGATTTGTTTACCAAACCTTTAGATGAAAAACGTTTCAATTTTCTAATCAGCGAGCTGGGTATGTTAAATGCTTAAATCACCTGCGGAAGTACTATCAGCAGCTGATAAGTTCACCTTGTCACTTAGTACATTCAGCTGGCTAAAACCGTTTGAATTTATCAATCAGCTGAATAATACATCTCAAAATAATACTTGTCAAGTTTTATAAGTTAAAACGATTGGTTTTCCAGAAAAAAGGAATCTTTTATCCCTATCCACACGTTTCATAAAGTAAAGTTTTTCACTCGAGTGGAAAGATTTGGCATTTATGAGGGACAAGATATCCATGACACCGAAACGGCTCCTCTATCTTTCCCTGTCACATCATACCGATTTTCTCCACAATCTCCAACAAATCCGCAGTTGGATTCCAACTATCCATTTTTTGAAAACCGGTTGGAATTCAAATCTTTACCCTAAATGCTCTCTCATTTCCTATAAATACCCCACAACCTCTCATCTTCTTCCTCACCACCTTCAAACCTTTGTCTCTCTCTCACTACTCCCAAATGTCTAATGAAACCCCAAAAGTCTCTCTCACCAAAGCAAACATTGAGTTCTCTCAAAACTCGAACTTGATTGCTAACACCTCTCCACCGGAAAACCTCAAACAAATTTACCGTCCGGTCGGAAAATTTCTACGTCACTGTCTTCTCAGTGGTGCATTCCCTCATTTCACCAAGAGTTTTTACGAACTCTTAAGTGATTTCTGGTTCTCCGCTTCTATCTCTGGAGACAACATTGTTGCGCAAGTTGGAGATCATCAAATCTCTATTTCTGTTGATGTTTTCCGAATAACTTGCGGGTTCGTCTATCTGCTCCCTGGTGAACTCCCTCAGAAGATGAAGTCTTCTAAGGAGGCAAAGGCAAATCTGATCAATATCACTGGATATCTATTAGAAAAAGAAGATGACAGGGTTCCGATATTTAAGAAGTCTCAGCTATCGAGACCATGGGCTCACTTCTTCACGCACATCATTAAGTGCATCGGAGGTAACAATGTGTCTCAAAAACAATGCAACTCAAAGCTTCAGATCTTCGTTGAAGCCCTAATCACCGGTCAGCGGATTGATTATGGAAAACTGGTTTTCGAGGAGGTCAAAACGAAGCTCAAAGCGAAGGGAACTCACATTCCCTATATAAGATTCTTCACTTGTAACACCCTGAAATCCGGTGGTAAATAATTATTTATTATTTTATATGACTTTAGTTTATTGATTTGAATTAAATGGTATTGTAAGCCAAGGGATTGAAATAAGTAGAAATTAAAACATTTAAATATATTAGTGATTTATATTCTAATAGATAGATTTTAGACCAGAGTTCCAAATATATCCCCGTTGCATGAAACTGAGTTAGTTAGCTATTTTAAATCGATTATGAATCAGATAACAAATATTTATAGTGTGTTTAAATGAAAGAAGCATAATTTGTTTCCCTTGTGCCACGTTATCTAAGATGTGTCAATACATCTTTCTTTGTTGCCTGAACCTTACGACACACACACACTTGTATTATTATTTTGGTTTTGGTAAAAGATAAAGAAAAGAAGCTTGAATCTTCATCCCTTTCTCTGTGATTTCGAAATTAAAGCAAGCTAAAGGTAAGGAAATCTCCAACTAATCTAGGGTTCTTGATTCTTGGTGAAAAAGATGAACTAGGGTTCTTAAATTGCTTATGCTTCTTGTATATTGTAAAATTGTTAAATTCTTATACTTTCTTAAGATGTTATAGGTCAAATGCATGCTTGATTCATAGATAGAAACTTGAATTGATAGTGATTGTAAGAAATTACCATTGTTGGTGACCTTGAAGAAGATGAGTTTTAATCTAGTTCTTGAATTTATGGAATTTTGATGTTTTATATGTTTATTTGGGTTAAATATCATATTAGAATTGATATTAGTTGTTTACATCTAATTATGGGTTAAATTGGTGAAATTGAGAAGATGATAATAGTGTTTGGATGAATTTTGGTGAAAAAGTCCGTAACTAATTTTCTAACAGCTTTTTATCAGAATTTTGATGGTTTTGCAAAAATCATATAAAATCAACCAAAACTCCGTTTTGGGCGTGCAACCAGTAGTTTCGAAGGTCTAAGAGTCTACTTTATTTATATCATATTTTCACGAACTGATATGGTCAGAAAAGTATTCAGATTTCTGGATTATTACAGGAGGTCGGAGGTGTCTTTTTCAGGTCAAACATTTATTGAAAAAGTTTGGGTGTTTTGAAGTATTACATGTTAAACATGAGGTTTGTCATAAGATGGTAATTATATGTTTATGAAATGATTAAAATTATGTTTTTGAAGTATTAGAACCTTGCTCTCGGTTTTGACCCGTTTGGGCCTATATGCTAAAATTGGATTAAAAATGCATTATTTGGTATACACTTGACCTTAGAAGTTTATTTGTGATAAGTTGGGAATTGTAGGTTTTACAAGACATGAATTGTAAAGTGTTAAAGTTAGTTTGCTTGGTTTTGACCCATTTGGTCACAATATGTCAAAATGAGATTATTTGCTAATATGTTGGTTGACTTTGACTTGTAAAAGTCATAATAGAATGGTAATTATGCAATTGGTATAATTCAACTAGTTGGAAGTATTGTTTATGAGAAATACTAGTTTTGAACTTATATTGACGATTGTTATTATTTGGCGAATTCGAGTTACTAATTCGGTATTCATTATTGATTTCAGGAAAAGGAGAAGACTCAGTAATATTAGACCACTGAGTGGAGCTTAGTGAGCTCAGGTGAGTGGATTTATAACCTTTGTATTGTTTAAATTGCAATGGTTTTGGTTGCAATTGAAAGTGGTTAGTGCTGACTCCGTTAGTGCTGATCAATTAGTGTTGATCCCGTTAGTGCTGATCAGTTAGTGCTGATTAGTTAGTTCTGACCCCGTTTGTGCTGATCAGTTAGTGTTGATCAGTTAGTGCTGATCAGCTAGTGCTGATTTAGTTGGTGCTGATTTAGTTAGTGCTGATCCGTTCGTACTGCTCCCTTATTTCTAGACCAGTATTAATAGTATAATGATAATTAACTGGCTATGTGTTAATTGAATGATATGTGCACATGGAAAATGATATGTGCACATGGAAATGTATAGAGGCAGCCTGGCTGTAGGGGGCTGGGCTTTCGTTTACTGTTAGATAACGGTAATTGTACCTTGGCATATGCGTTGTGTTTGAAGGAAGCTTTACCGTTGCTAATGAGTAAAGGGCTATCGGTAAGATGTTGTTAGGCCCACAACAGTTGTAAGGTTCTGCAGAACCACCGGTCCTCTCGTAATTTGTGAATCTGTAAAGATTGTGAATATGTGAAGGTTATGAAACAAGATTGTTGTACTTAGACAATATAAAATGTTATATTTTCATTCACTTAGCTTTGTGCTAATCCCCCACTATGTTGAATCTTTTACAGGTTGTAGATGGATGAGTCTTTTGGAGATTAAGATTAGGAATGATTGACCAAGACTTAAAGAAATGATTTTGATGTCGAGCCGTAGTGTTAAGTAACACTATTTTGGAAAGTTAACTTTTGTAAAATTATATATGTAATTTTGAAACGCTTCCGCAATTGTTGTAAAAAAAATGGATTAGATTTTGCGGTGTTACATCACTCTTTGCATCGCTCATGTGATGTATCATGATCTGAAGATTGATTACGATGACCTCGAGGGGGACTGGTTTCATGTTCATCCTCTATCTGATAACATCTTCTCCTCTAAAAAGGAAGATGTAAAAGATATTCCCCTTTCCTCATACATGCTGAAGATCATTAAAGATCATATTAGATCCAGAAGGGATCACTCTCAGGGCACCACAACGGAGAAATCTGCCCTACAGGAGGGTCTTTCAGCAGCTAGTCGTCAGATAGCTGCTGATGAAAAAGAACCCTCTTCAACAGGGACCTCTCTCCCTAATGAGGTGGAAGAGGAGGTTGATGATGTTGCTCCTCTTGTAGGGAAGAAACGAGTGAAAACATCAGCTCGTCGTCCTTCCATGCCCTCTCCCTCCTCTCTGCCCCCATCACCCGGTCTTTAGGTTCTTTCTTCATCTCTTCACTCTGGAGAAGAAGAGGCCATGACTGGTAGTGATGTGGCACTTGACGATGCTGATCTGGCGACAGTAGCATCATCACCGTTTAGCCAGGATCCTCTAGGTACTCTCTTGAGTCCTAGAACGAGAGGATTACCATCAGAAGCATTGCCAGCATCTCAGGTTGATCCTTCTCATTTTTAGTTTTGCAATGTTTTTCTAGGAATTCCACCAACAATCGGAGTTTCTAGTCAACCTTCCCTGGCTGATCCCTTTTCTCCTTCTCTTTCTCTTCCACCTGTTGATTTCTCAACAAGTCAGCAGCCTTCAAAATGGCAATTTCGTTCTTCAGGAGTTAGTGTCGACTCCACCTTTCTGTGTAGCTCCTCGACTGATTCATTATCAGTCATTGTAACAAGGGACAAACTCCACAAGCAACCTCGGTCTCTCAACGGACTGCTGGTGAAGTTTTTGGCTCATCCCAAGCCACCCGTGAGTTAGCTGCACACACACCACCACCAACCTCTACATCACTTCCTGAGTCATCAGTTGACGATAGATTGACTGGAAACCAAGTCATTCTTGAAACTGTTCTTTCTGTTTCCCACAACGTCACCAGCTTACACCCGCTGGAGATCGAGGAAACCACCACCGCCAATGATGAGACAACTGTAGACCCAGTTGTTATTGAGGCAACCACCCAAGCTGCCAATGATCTCGAAAGTATCCGCCAACGGAGCTGTGAGGCAGCTGATACACTACCCAGAGGAACTCTTCCTCTAGTCTCTATACCAGATCTGCCGACTGGTGAGACTAAAGTACAAGGTAATCAAACAGCATTTGCCATGATGTTTGATTCTGCTGATGAGCTCATCATGCCCTATTACTCGTCTTCTGACGAGACAGTAGATGAACCTTGGCTTCAATTTTATTTGACAACTGATGTCGGCCCTTCTGACAGAAACCCAGAAGTTTCAGCTGGACCCAACTCACCCCCAAAGTTTCTGAGCATCTCATATGAGCCCTTCCTCCTAACTCAGGAACGCCCACTCCCACAGCTGAGGTCACCCCTTCAGCTGGAGACATACCGGACCTCTCTCCCCAAATAGTCCATATGTCTCGTGCTGTATCCAGCAAAGCTGGAGAAAGCATTCCTATCAGAGCCACTGTTGCTCTGATGTCTAGAGTCGTCTCATCCCAGATTCGACCTGGTTAGGCCATGCTGAGTAAGCAGATGAACACCCTTCGCAGGGATGTTCCAAGGAAGTTTGCTGATACTGATGAGAATCTCTCTTCCAGCATTACTTCTCTGCACATTGAGGTTCACACTCAGACTCCTCAGTTGGTTCTTCTTGCTGATCAGATTCGATGCAACACAAGTGAGTTCAACATCCTCAAAGAATATATTCATAGAGAGCTGAACTCCATTCGAGAATCTGACAGAGTCGAAAAAGATAAACTTCTCTCCGAAGTTCGGGAAACTGAACCAGAAGTCGAACAACAGCCGAATACCTTTCATTCCAAGGTCTCTCCTCTTGTTTCAGCTGTTGATCGTATTGGTCTTGCACAATCAAGGCAAGAGTCTCTGCTGACCAATACTCATAACCATCTCTCTAAGGCTATTGAATATTCCGCCTCTACGGTGTCCACAAGGATGGACAAATTGGAGACTGAGGTTAGTTCGTTGACCCCTCAAGTTACTAGTCTCCAAGGCACCCTTAACCTCATTCTTCAGAAATTAAATGAGGGTGTCGCTGTTGTTCATCCTACTGCTGCACCAGAGAGTTCCTTACTTCTTCAGGCACTCTCTGAGGAGGAGAAATAGCAAGCTACATCAGCAGGTGAACAACCAGTTGAACAACTTGTTTCACAACTTATAGTCACCTCTGCTGTTGGAGCCAATGTAGAAGATATTTCAGCAGGTGAGACCCCAAAATCTCCACCACTCACCTCTACCGGAATAGAAGAAGAAAAAGTTGAAGGATTTATGTGCACAGTAGTCAACCTATGATGATACATCCATGCCTACGAAACACTTAAGGACACACCGGTGAGTGCATGTAATACGAGCAAGTTATGCAACGATACTACGAAGAGGAATGATTCATAATAGTCATTATGAATCAGTTAAGTATTAAATTAAGTTTAACTTATTACTAGATTAGTTTAACTAACTAATTAATACAAGTAGTTGTACATTTACTAGTTAAGTAAATATACAATGTGTTAGCTATAGATTATCCATGATATGATTTAAGGCTATTAAATCATATAGTAATTGGATAATATTATTGTGTAAATTATATAAAGGTTATTTTATAATTAACTATTAAAAGTATAAATACAAGTGTAAATAATTCGTGTATATGGGTACCGAATTATTAGTGTGTTAATACTAGACATTTGAGAGTTAAGTGCAACAATAATAAACTAGTTAAACTATAAGGGATGGAAGTTTAAAAGGATAAGTTTAATTAAGAGATTAATCTTAATTAAACTAGAAGGGCCCTAAGTGAAAGTCCTTCTATTATAAATAGAAGGCTTAGGGATCACTTATGGGGTTACACCACAAAAGCCGAAACTCTAGCCTCCTTTCATCCATTCGGCCGAACCAAGAACACCATCACTTGGTGTTCTTCGTTCTTCGTGTTCTTCATTCGTTCTTCGTGTTCTTCAAGTCTTGAAGATCCAAGTTCGTTGCAAGTGATCATCTAGAGGATCGTTCGTCATGTTCATCATCAATGGACTTATCTTAAGCATTAACCTAAGGTATGGTTCATGGAACACTTTTTCCTCCTTCTCCTCTTGTTCGAAGTCGAACCAAGAACCCTAGGGTTCTTGGTAGTAGTCGACGAACACACACAAGTATGTGTGTGTGTGTTCGAGTTCTTCGTACAAGGTTTCTTTCTTGTTAACCTAATCTAGATTTCCAACATCCCAATCCTTTAGGAATTAAGGATTAGGTTTAATCCCAGTTCCACATTTAGGGATTAAATCAGCTAGTTGGTTTTAACCGGTCAAGAACAAGTTCATGTTCTTGGTCAGTCATGGTTCGAACCAAGTACACTAGGAGGTCGATCCTATGGGTCGATCAGTCGCATGGTGCGTAGCTAAATCCCTACAGTGGTATCAGAGCGTTGGTTTAGAGATCTAGACTAGATTAACAAAGATTGTTCGTTTACTTTAATTACAAGTTTTTTTTTTGTTTCAAGTTTTTTTCTTCTTCTTCTTCATAATTTTCGAAAAAGGGAAGAACCCTAGGACCAAGAATATTAAACTAGTCTAGTTTAATTGGTCAAGAAGGTTTCTAGGAACCCTAGAAATTTTCGAAATACAAGGAAGAACCTTAGGATCAAGGATGTTAAACAAGATATGTTTAATTGATCAAAAGGATTATTTCCTTTTCTCCTTGAATTTTCGTGACCTAGGAAGAACCCTAGGATCAAGTATGTTAAACAAGATTTGTTTAATTGATCATAAGGATTCTTTCCTAATCCCTTAGGATTTTCGAAATCTAGAGGATACTTGGACACCAAGTTTATTAAACTAGCATAAGTTTAATTGGTGAAAAAGTTTCCTAGTCATGAGATTTTCGAAACCCTATGAAAGAACCCTAGAAGTTTAAACTAGCTTAAGTTTAATAGTTTAAAAGTATTAATTAGGATGATAATCTAAAACCTAGTTAATTAAACAAGTTTATGTTTAATAGGTTTAATTATTATTTTGATAGATTTATTTAACTAGTTCTTTAAACCTAGAAATTTAGACAAAGTTTTATTGTCTATAAGGATTAAATTAAAAAGTTTAAATAAATTTATTAAAGGTTATAATCTATCTTAGAATTTAAACAAAGTTTATTGTTTAAATAGGATTGATTAAAATTAATCTTTTAATTAAAATAATGTCTTTGATCAAGAAAGTCAAAACCCTAATTTTGATTGGTCAAAAAGAAGATTAGGGTTCATCTAATTAATTTAGGGAATTGATAAAGAGGATGTTACTTTTTAAGTTTTAAAATTAACAAGGTGTATTTAATTATATATATATATATATATGTGTATTAAAATTTTCGGAAATTTTAAATTATTAAGTAAAATTGAATTTTAAAAGATATAATAAGTTTATACGTATTTTAATTAGATTAAGCTAAAATACATATGTATAAATTAGATATAATATTCTTATTAGAATGTTACAAGTTTATTATAAAATATACATATATACGAATACATTAAAATACAAGATAAAATGGAACAATTAAAAAGGGGTAATGTTATTTTGATCTTAAAAAGATAATATTATAACTAGTTATTGTATAAGTTACTATATAATTGAAACTAGAAAGTACAAAGTTATGATTTCATTATAACTAGAAATTGTATAAGTTGAAATTATATGATAAACTAGAAATATACAAAGTTATATATTAAAGTGTATAAAGTTATAAGTTATTATAACTACATAATTATACAAGTATAATATAAGTATTTTACAAATTATGTAATATACTAGATTAATGATCAAGTAATAAATAACAAGAAAACTTTATAACCTATATTTAACTAGTTCAAGTTAAATATAAGAAAGGTTTAAACAAACTAATAATTATTATATATAGTCTTTATATAATAAGTTTATTAGTTTCACCGAGTATAAACCGGTGATTGTGTTAACTTAAGTTTCATCATGGTTGTTGAAGCTAGTGGGAGCTACACAAGAAAATCACAAAGTTTATAAGTGTGCCGTTAAGACATAAGTCTTGGTCGAATCTAATAAGTCAAAACAAATGTTTAATTTCATTATTAGACATATGAAAAACTAGATGTGTTAAACTAGATTATGATTCAAGTTTATGAATAATAATAGAATTAAAAGTTTAACATAAGTTTTAAGTTTTTCAAGTAAGATAAAACAAGTAAGTTTTATTCTAGATAAGGTTTTTCACAAAACCTAGTAAAACGTTTTGTACACCTCGTTTTAGGTATACATATAAAATCGTGCAATTTCTTGAAACTATAAGTTTTAAAGAATAGTTCTTAAGTTTTAAAAAGGTATCTTGTAGAATTCCTCAATTCACAAGTTACACATTTTAAACAAGAATTAAGATTGGAATAAAGGTTTAAGTTTAGTTTAAGACTTAAACAAACCCAAGAAAATCTTAGATCTAAGTACTATCCACCTAATGGAACACCTCACTTGTTAAACGATATTCATATTGTAAGGATAAAGAACCTTAGATATGGATTCAAATAATTGCGAGTGTTTGGGTGCATAAGGTTCTGTGATAATCGGGAGTCCCGGCGCAGAGCATCGCACTGTCTTAGATGGTCTGATCTACTTTGGTGATAATCGGGAGTCCCGGCCTAAAAAGTACTTGAGTAGAATAAACATACTAGACTTTATTACTAACTTAGAAATGTACAAATTGTACAAAGTTATAATAAGTTATAAGTCTAAAGATTCTACGACCCCTAGGAATCGTGTCAAGTCTTGATTCGATCGGTAAGGATGTTACCTACCAGAAATAGCATGTCTCGTTGGGAAGTGCCCAAACCTAGTGGCGAGAATGTGATATATGGATCCTAGGCCTAAAATATTAATTATGGGTTTATAATATATTTTAGAGAATGTTTATTGATGATATATAATTAAACTGGGTTTGATTTGTAGATGGCAACAACAAACACAACGATAACCTACAACAAACTCTCGCAACGTTTCTTCCTAGGAAAGAAAGAAAAGACTGGGTCAAATTTCCTCAATTGGAAGCGTGATTTTAAGATCATGCTCAGACAAGAGAGGGATAGGATTGACCAAGAAAGAAACATATTGAAAACCCCTGCCAAGGATGAAGAAAACGAACCAGGACAAGCGTTTTACGCTTGTAAGGCGTTCGCTTCTTGCAAGATGGCTAAAGGGGCATCAGTAGGTGCACACGTCATGAGAATGAAAGTGCACGTTGATCACCTTACTAGACTTGGTCACCACATGCCATTGCAGTTAGCAATTGACGTGATACTCAACTCATTGTCCGATGACTACAAGTTCTTTGTAGCCAACTACAGCAAACGTGATATGGATAATTCCATTCCCGAGCTACAATCTATGCTCGAGGCTGTTGAGTTGAATATTGAGACCAATTCTAAAAGGGGTCGCACAACTGATGACAGCGATGAGGATGGTCATGGTGGTAAAGGAAAGGGTAAAACCTATCCTAACCAAGGAGTGCCAAATGGTAAAGGTGTCAAACAAAAGGTCAAGAAGGTTAAGCCTAACACTGCGAGGACCGAGAACCGGTGCTTCAAGTGTGGTGAGGCTGGGCATTGGAAAAGGAATTGTCCAAAGGGTGCAAGTGGTAGTGGAGGAAACGCTAGTTCCTCAGGTAACACAACCACACTTCTTAATCACTTTAAGATACATGTAAAGTACATTACGAGTAATCTAACTTTTGCAATCGTTTATTGCAGGAGGAGATGAAAAGTGATGACTGCCAGCATGAGATGGTGATGATCCCACGAGCACCAAGTTTTATAATTCAGTATTTTGTGGATTCTTTTTAAAAATTTTACTTGATAGTTTGGATAATTTTATTTTTGTTAAAACAAGTTTTATTTTGGTTTTAATTAATTACGAATCCATAGTTGAATTATATTGTGTGCATGTGTGATAATTACACTAGTCAAGGTTTATGACTAGATTGTAAGTCAAGTTTTGATTTACTTATATTTCATGTTTATATATATTTTTGTTTGATTGTTGTATAAAATAATGTCTTGATAGCTCAAGGTATTTAGATGCTAGTAATTAGAAAGTTTTTCTAATGAAAGTATTTAAGAGTTTTATGGAAGCATAAGGTTCAAGAGTTATTGAACTTAGTTAAAACATCTTAAGTAATAGTCATTACTTATGATAGTAAGTTTTAAAGTATTAGTATTAATATAGTATGATTGTATTGGATATAATCAAGATAGACTTTAAGAGTATTATAACAAGTCTTTTATACTTGTAGTAATGGATTTAATGAAGTCATAATTCCCTAATAGGAATAATTGGATACTCGTATAATCCAAGTAAAATGACTTAGACATTAAATGACTCTTAAAAGGGACAAACTATATTATAAGTATTTAAGAATTAAAAGGTATTATTGCAAGTCTTTTATACTTGTAATAAATACAATATTTAATCAAGTCATAATTCCCTAATAGGAATAATGGATATTTGAGAAATCCAAGTGATGACTTTGGCATTAAATAAAGTTCTTAAAGAATACTAATGTATTTAAGAATTGGAAGTATCGTCCCAAGTGTCTTATACTTGTTGGATACACTAATCAATAAAGGTCATAATTCCCTAAACAGGAATAGTGGATATTCGCAAATCCAAAGGATGATCTTAATTATTGATAGAATTCTTAAAAGATTAAACTACAAGTTATTGACTAGGTCAAAGTAGTTTAAGAGATGCTTAAATTCCATAAAAGTAAGTGGGAGCTAAGACTAACGTAATTCATTAAAGATGTTGATGAATTCAGTAAGTTAGTAAAGACATTATCAACAAGGTTTTACCAAGTCGTTAGCCAAAGAGTTAAGAGAAATAATAAATGATCGTTAATTAGATTATTGCAAACCTAATAGCGTGAACACAAGTCTTGTTATTAATTATTTCATATCTAATAGATTGTTAACCCTTCAGTGGATAACATAATCATTTAAGGAAATTTCTTTAACTAGTAAGAATATCTACAAATCAAGTAACTAAAAGAAACTTTAGTTATAAGGATAATTTTATGAATTCAAGAAACTAAGGAGTTAATCTCCAGTCCTCCTATGTTTACCGAATTGCATAAAAGGCAAGACTAGAATATGTTCTAGATTGTTGCAAGAACAATATCTAGCAAAGACAAAAGTAATAGTATTCCTTAATACTCATCTTGTGTCTTTAGTTTAATAGAAATGATTAGTTTAGTGATAAAGTTACAATTAAAATTGTAAGAATCATTAAGTAATCAACACGAACAAAATGAATAAGTAATGATCCAGTAATAATTCAGTATCTATGTCCAGTGAGGAATAATACATGAGTTAGTATCATTTTTATTCAGACTTTGTATGTTTTACATCATCCATGAATAAAAGTCTATTTATTCAAAAAGATATAAATCCGTGACTACTCGTCTTGGTGGGAACCTTGATGGGACGTTAACGTCATCGCGATATTTGGTGGTAGATTCGAATTTCTTTGAAGATAGCTACACAAGTTTTGTGTAAACCAAATATCGGTGATATTCTGTTGGAGGCTCAACGAATATTGGATTGACCACCGTGACAATACTTCGTGGTTGAAAAGTTCAAAAGTATTGTTCACTAGGATTGTCCTTAAGCCTGAGGTATATGGTTTAGGATACAATGACTAATGTGCTTTGGTTCGTCTTAGACAATTCTGAAATATGTTTGTCATACGAGGCGATACTGGGTACAAAGGAAGTTGTATTTTAAATTGAAATATAAAAAAATGGTAATTGCACCTCCTCTTTAGGAGAGATATTTATAGGTCCTTTGACATGATGAGAAACTGACAAGTGCACGACCGTGCCCAAACGAACTGATCTGTTCTTTGTCGTTTATCATAGCAGTTTGAATCAAGAAGTCATAAAATGATTTCGAATACATGAGTTGATAATTTCTACCATGCTCGTATTCGTTATCACAAATATCGTGCTGCAAGGGATAAGCCTAACAACGTTACCCAATAAGTAAAGACAGAGTGTTCTTTACTAGGAGACGCTATTAAGAGTTTTTCATAAAACTATACCATGGTTACATAAGCTGTTTTATGGGGTTGGTTACCTACATGCCCATCTAGAAGGCCACTGTAGCTCGTATCATTAAGACAAAGGTTACAAACTTGCACAAGTGGGAGTCTGAAGGATTTATGTGCACAGTTAGTCAACCTATGATGATACGTCCATGCCTACGAAACACTTAAGGGTCACACCGGTGAGTGCATGTAATACGAGCAAGTTATGCAACGATACTACGAAGAGGAATGATTCATAATAGTCATTATGAATCAGTTAAGTATTAAGTTAAGTTTAACTTATTACTTGATTAGTTTAACTAACTAATTAATACAAGTAGTTGTACATTTACTAGTTAAGTAAATATACAATGTGTTAGTTGTAGATTATCCATGATATGATTTAAGGCTATTAAATCATATAGTAATTGGATAATATTATTGTGTAAATTATATAAAGGTTATTATATAATTAACTATTAAAAGTATAAATACAAGTGTAAATAATTCGTGTATATGAGTACCGAATTATTAGTGTGTTAATACTAGACATTTGATAGTTAAGTGCAACAATAATAAACTAGTTAAACTATAAGGGATGGAAGTGTAAAAAGATAAGTTTAATTAAGAGATTAATCTTAATTAAACTAGAAGGGCCATAAGTGAAAGTCCTTCTATTATAAATAGAAGGCTTAGGGATCACTTATGGGGTTACACCACAAAAGCCGAAACCCTAGCCTCCTTTCATTCATTCGGCCGAACCAAGAACACCATCACTTGGTGTTCTTCGTTCTTCGTGTTCTTCATTCGTTCTTCGTGTTCTTCAAGTCTTGAAGATCCAAATTCGTTGCAAGTGATCATCTAGAGGATCGTTCGTCGTGTTCATCATCAGTGGACTTATCTTAAGCATTAACCTAAGGTATGATTCATGGAACACTCTTTCCTCCTTCTCCTCTTGTTCGAAGTCGAACCAAGAACCCTAGGGTTCTTGGTAGTAGTCGACGAACACACACAAGTATGTGTGTGTGTGTGTGTGTGTGTGTGTTCGAGTTCTTCGTACAAGGTTTCTTTCTTGTTAACCTAATCTAGATTTCCAACATCCAAATCCTTTAGGGTTTAAGGATTAGGTTTAATCCCAGTTCCGCATTTAGGGATTAAATCAACTAGTTGGTTTCAATCGGTCAAGAACAAGTTCATGTTCTTGGTCAGTCATGGTTCGAACCAAGTACACTAGGAGGTCGATCCTATGGGTCGATCAGTCGCATGGTGCGTAGCTAAATCCCTACAATAGTTTCAGTAGACGAGACTCCAATTCTAACAACACTCGTCCCTACTGAAACACCTGAGGAAATTGCTTCAGCATGTGAGAAAACAACGCAATCAACACTCACCCCTGCTGAAGGTCTCAGGACAGAAGACCCCTCAACTGATTATCTTAAAATCGTTGATTCCTTTAAATCAGTTGAGGTCCCACAAGTCCAAACCCCTCAGCCCAATATACAGGAGATTCCTCAACCTACTGAGGGGGAGTTAAATCTTGCCTCGGTTAAAGCTGTTCTCTTAGAAGAAGCTGGAACCGCTGCTGATCTCGAAACAACTCTTGCTATTCAAAGAAGAACTCAAGAAGAGCTGTTCCAAAGAGCTGAAGCAGAAAGAGCTGAGAACATTAGATTGTTCAATAAGGTTCTTTATAAACGAATGCAAGAAGCTAAAATCACCAGTGTGAGGAGTCCCAAATCCTCTTCCAGCTCTCCTCAGAAATTGTTATCAATAGAGCTGGAGGACTCTTCACTTCGGAAAAGGTGTCTCTGAACAAGATCAGCACTCAATTCAACTATGATGAATGGAGTGAGATGCTGAAAGCTGCCAGATCTGCAAACTCATCGTCTAACATAACAGATCTGGAAAGTGAGGTAAGAGTCGCAATCTACTCCTTCCAGTCTCTATGAAACAAAATCACGAGATACTCTCCTGATTTGGCAAATCGCATACCTGCTGAATTGCTTGAACCTCAAGCTGATACAATCAGAGAACCTACTAGTGAAAGCTCCACTGCGAGAAGGGAGAAACGTAAGTCCGTTCTTCCTAAACCCTTCGCAGAACCCAGGTTAGCTGAAGAAGAGTCTTCCATACTTAACGCAAAACGTCCAAGACTCAACTTCTCAATAACCATTCCCATAGGAGTTATCTTTGCTCCTGGGAAAATTGTCAAAGAACCAATATATGGTTTTTGCTATCTGGATGCCAAGAAGAGGCAATGTTTTCAAAGAGCTGATGAGTTGGATATGTGCGATCTTGAACATCTTATGATCTATCACAAGCAGCTGAGTCCTTCTACTGAAGAAGGGAAAGAAATGAAGAAACTAATCAACTCAGCCATCAACTCATTGTATCAAAGAGTCCTAAAAGAACAAATTAGGACTTAAATTTTTTTTTTGATTTTCTGTACATTAGTTTCACATCAATAGAAAATCATTATTTGTAATATACTTGTAAAAATACTATAAAAGATAAAAAGAACCCAAAGGGTCAAAACACATAAGCATTCAGCTGATTCAACAGTTGAATCATTACATGTTCATACTTATACAGCTATTGGATTGCATCAAATAGGGGGAGATTGTTAGTCCCCAGACTAAGTAAATAAGATTTGATGATCAATAGCTAAAGAAGAATAAATCAGCTGAAGTATGTATCTCAGCTGAAGCACAAGTATATGCAAAAAACCTTCAGCTGAGTACGTACTTAGCTCAAGGAATCAAGTCAGATCAACAGCTACATATAGTGTGAACATTCGAGGTTTATGGCCGAAGGACAGAAACTCGAAGAAGACCATCCAGCTGAATGTGGAATCAGTTGATGGTATCTGCTGTAGATAAAGACTTGGTGGAAAATGTTCTTGACACTTTGAACATTTTCCTTTCCCGCTCAAAGAAGATGAAAACAATGAAGATCTTCTATTTGGAATAGAAGATAACTTGTCAGTACTTCATCGTTTGTCCCTCCAAACACAAAATGGGAAGTCAACTTCTTTTATACTTTCATAGTACACCTTTTCACTGTGCGTCAGAAAAGGTGATAAAAGAAGTTTACACAAAGTACAATTGGGACTATAACCTATGTAAATGCATTAAATGTTTCTGTGGATAAGTCTCCATCATCGGATAATAAGGTTTCACATGGATTATCTGATCGACAAAGAAATAGATCTTGGGCTATATATAGAGACGTAAATGCTTGCATTTACAACACACCTTTTAGTATTTATAGCACAAGAACATTCTCTGAGAGTTAGTTAGTGCCTGATATTAACTCCTTCATAGTTAATATTCAGACATTATATATCAGTTGTTAGTTTCAGCTGATATAACTCTCCTTGCATAGGATCTTAGTTGAGCGAGCAAAAGTGTCAATTCAAGTATAAAGTTTTAGTTAGTGTGTACTATCTATTTCCGCAAACTTTGTACCGCATTAAGTTATTTTAATAAACTCTTAATCATTGAAAACATTGTGTGTTCTTCCCTTTCCTTGTCTTTATTTAGCCGTAACGCAACACGTTAGTGTTGTTGGGATCCAACAAACGTGTTTTCTTATTTTACTTAATTTCGTTGGAGTTTTTGACCGATTAAAAAATATATATTCATCTTAATATATTGATATTAAAAGAAAAAAATATGGGAAAGAAGTTTAATACTCCATCTACTACTCTCCATTTTCATTTTTAAGCAGTTTAGATTGAATCCATATTTTGTTTATATATCAATTAGGCTTTCACCTTGGAAAGTTTTTATATTGATTGTGTTTCAATCTAAGGCATTGTAAGAACATAAAACATAACCAAATTAGTAACCAATAATTTGATTTCTGGTTTTATATGTTTGGTTCCAAAACTAAATAATAATAAGAATATTAAAATCCTAAAAGGTTGTTTCAGTGTTTACATTAATTTGATCACCTAGCTAAATTATACAAATCACAAAAACTTTCAAACTAGTTTATGTTTAAAGTACTAAGAGCATCGCAAAAAAACAAAAGATAAACTATTTGCTAATTTCTCATATAGTTGGAAACTTAGGATTGAGATTTTTGTTGTAATCTCAAATTATTAAATCAAGTAAATTTTTTTAATAGGCCACTCATATCCTATTTTTAAATAAATAATTATGTTATAATTTATCATAGGAAAGAAAATAACTAAAGATAGAAAATTACGTTAACGTACGAAACTACGGATGAAATTACGTTAGTTTGAATATGAGACTCAGTCCAAATCATTTTTCTTATCCAGTCCAAATGAAAGAAAAAACAATTTTCCCAGTTAAAAATTATGACTAAGTAAGCAACTAATTCAATTAACAAGTTAGTCCAACTATTAAAATGGCCCGTAAGTCACAAAATTTTGTATCGTTTTAATTGGGCCCATTAATTAGGTTGGGTTTTTGTTGCTTGCTGGGCATAATAATTTACCTAATCGGATTAAATTTTCTTGCTGGTGTGAATTTACCATTGACTTCATATTACAATAAAATAGTGTAGTGTTTATGGTACATATTGGAAATAATTTTTGTACCTTTTGCACTAAATTTGTATCAAAATTACATTTAGTTTTATACATTTTAGTGCAGGCATTGGTGCTCTTAAGCCACCAACACTAAACTACTTTTGTGAGTGTAGTTGGTTGTCAAAAGACATAAAACATTTGAGTTGCATAAAAAAATATAGAGTTGTATAGTCGCACAAAAACATCAAGGAGTCTATTTTATGTAATCCGAGTCGCACAACTCTAATTTAGAAAGAAAAAAAAAAGACTTTTTTTTAATCTATTTTGATCATTATCTTTAAAAAAATAATTAAAAATTTGAAATTATTTTGTATTTTCACGAAGAGCTCCAGAAAAGACATGCCTCACGCCCTTTTCACTATTTAACCGCCAAATCTTAGCGCCCTTCTAAAATTTTCAAAATTTCGACAAAATCAATCAAATATTCATTTCAAAGCAAAACCACAATCTGAAATCGCACTTTTCCCTCATTCTACCTGACTCTCTCTCAATTCCCTGATTCCGAGCTGCAATTAGGTCAGCTCAAGGTTTTCTACATCTAATTTACGCATTGATTCATCTCAATTACAAACTCAGGTAATACATCGCACCCATGATTCACACTCCAATCGTCTATTAACTAATTCCGTCTTAAATTACTGAATCTGAATATTTCTAATCACTCAGATTTGAAAACCCCTGAATTTTACCTTTCATGCCCTGATCTACTAATTCTAGGGTTTTCATGAGCTATCCCATCTAAAGATCTCATCTTTGTTCTTCAAATTGTTAGTAATTATGGTTCGGGAACAAGACATTGAATCATTTTATAGCAAATTGCGTGCATCTGCTTTAGCTTCATCTTCTAATACACCTTTGCTCATATTTCCATCTACTTCAGATGTAGATTCACTCTGTGCATTGAAAATTATAGGCCATGTTTTAGAATCTGATTCTGTTCGGTACGCTTGTTATCCTGTTTCTAGTTTCAAAGAGATTCATAAATATGCTGGCCCTAGTTTGACCTCTTCAACCGATGAACCAGTTACTATACTTTTAATAAATTGGGGCTGTCATAGGGATCTTAGGAAGATTCTAGAAATAGGACCAGTTGCACGTGTTTTTGTTGTCGATAGTCATCGCCCGATTCATCTGCATAATTTAAGCAAACACAATGACAGAGTAGTTGTGTTATACACTGGTGATGATGAAAAATATGCTGATTTGTCTTACGATATCGACATTTCTGCATTGGCGGATGTTAGTGACTTAAACAGTGATGATGAGGTGGAACATGATGAGTCAGATGATGAAGATGACAATGAAAGTGATGATGATGATGGTGATAATGATGATGAAAATGGGAATAGGAAAAGAAAACGGGCCGAACCCGACCCGATAAAGCAATTTAGGAAGTATAAGAAAGATTATTATCACGTGGGTACTTTTCATGGGAAGCCATCGGGTTGTTTAATGTATGATTTATCTAATTTGTTAAGAAAAAGCACTAACGACTTGTTGTGGCTCGCTTGTGTGGCGTTAACCGACCAATTTGTTCACGAACGGTTAACTAACGAAAGGTATCAAGCTGCAGTAATGGAGCTTGAACAACACATAAACAGTTCAGTTAATTTAGGTGTAACCACTTCAGTAACTCTAAAAGATGGAACCAAAGTTTGTGCACCAGATGCTTCAAGAATCACATGTGAAGATGAACCAAGATTAATGTTATTACAAGTATGGAATCTTTTCGATTCCATGTTATGTTCGTCCTACATGGCAACAAAGCTAAAAACTTGGAGTGATAATGGTACAAAAAAGCTCATGTTACTTCTTGGTCATATGGGATTTGCACTCGAAGAAAGTAAGCAAAAATTCCGTTACATGAGTGTTGAAATTAAGAACAAAATGAAAGACGAATTCGAGCATATTCTACCGGATTATGGTCTAAACGACTTTTATTACCGAGGTTTTTTGTTATTACATGGTTATAGTTCACGTGTTTCAGCTGCAGATGTTGTTTATGGTGTAACTGCACTTCTAGAATCTTCTACCGATTCAAACAATTCATGTGCTTCACAACAATTTGGTGAAGCATACGATGCATTATCATTAACAAAAATTGAAAAACTAGAAACGGGCATGAGACACGCGATCAAGATCCAACGGGCCATTCTTAGGCAAGGCAGCACTGCAATAACCAAAAAGGGGTCAATAAGAAGCGGGAGGAAATTCAGATGGGTCAAACTTGAAGACTCAGCTGATGCAAAATTACTAGGATACCCTCAGGCATTGACGAAATTTGGGTATTTTTTGATGGATGCTTTGAAGGAAAAGAATGCGGTGATGAAACCGTTGGTTTGTGTTTGTTACACTGAAGAACGGGCCAAAGTTTTGATTGTGGCGGTTTGTGGTAAACCGAGGTTAGGTGTGGTTCAAGGGAATACGTTTGGGATTGCGTTTAGAAATGCTGCTGAAGAAATTGGGGCTGAGTTTTTTCATGAACTTTTTGAGTCATCTTGGATTGTTTTGGATGCTGCTGCTGTAAATTCGTTCATGATTAAGCTAACTGAGATGTTATATTCATGAATCGGTATAATTGGGCTTGTTTACTTGATAGTTGTTTCTTATAGTTTATATTGATGTTGTTTTAGAGTTTGCAACTTGCAAATCATTCGCAGATTTGTACTAATTTAGATTTCTTATAAAGAAGCCTTAATTGGGTTATTTGTATTGCTAATTAATTAATCATATTTGGTATGATTTGTACCAGGTTTCTGGTGTGGTATATCCATGTGACTCGATGTCGATTTGGCTTTTATGTCAGACTTTATTCATGAGCGATGCCATATATCTTGAAGTTCAATATATAATTTCCAAAGTTTACACCAAATGACACTTTTACCTAAAATTCGTATTCTATATCTCACTCTAATTCTACTTCATATACATCTATATTACATATCAGAAGTGATATATTACCATGTTTTACTAACCAATATTCTAATAAGAACATGCCTCTGACTACCTCAAGAAAGCACGAAAAAAGATTAAAGGTGTCAGAAATTATTTAGCATCACTGCTTTGCAAGAGTTCCATTCCTTGCTACTTTATACAAAGTTGATTATTACTTCTCTAAAAAGGTGAGGTTTTATCATCAAGTGGAGTCAACCTTTGATTTATGGCATTTAATCAACAATGATAAGAAATCCATATATCTAAGCTTTGTAATTATAATCCAATATGGTATATCATACATCAAAAGGGCGTTTGTAGTCCAGGATAATTGCCTTCCAAGCAATAGAGTCTCCCGGCAAACGCATTTTTCAAAAACCATTTTCAGACTTTTTTCAAAAAAAGAAAACAAATAGTATGTATGTCTTTCAAACATAACCGACCCAAATCGTTTATCAGTCAGCCGTCCCTACTTATATAACTTTCCCTCTTCTTATTTATGCATAAACGATAAAACCCTAAAAACTAAACAGTGCTAATAGAATTGAACTCTTTTATTCTGAAAAAATTATCTAGGCTAGTTAATCATAAACGAATATACATACCTCTTTTAAGATTGTAAAGAATCTTAAACCAACCAAATGAGAAAAGGGTTTTCGTGTCGTAAGGAATTAAAATCATGTATCCTTAAATAATTCCTAAATAGAAGCAATTCTCGTAATTATTTATCAGGCCAGGACTTGGTTCAGATATCGTAAGGAAAAAAATGAAAATTTTAGAAAGAAATTTCAATGGTTATGCAAATCCTCATTTGACGAGATGGACATCTGTTATCAACCGTGACACAACAAACAAATTTAGTTTTTGTCAAAACAGCAACACCCCGTCTGCTGGTATATACTTACACCAACAATATTCTCTTTGGACGGATATTGATGTTTAATGGATCAGAATCCATGGATTCATTCAATACAAACATGCTTTATAAGTTGTTTTTACATATACCCGACTCATCCAGAGATGAAAAAATTTACAATTAGATTAATATAACGTACAAGTACAACAACATATCCATCCCCCTTTAATCCCAGAAGAAAAGGAAATTATTTAATCTCTCAAGCTGCACATTTATTCCCAAAATAAAAACATATACAAGAATTTCATTACCTCATTAAAACGCCCATTTAGGCGAGGAATGAACCGCAGTTGGTCTACGAGCCCTATTCGGCCACTGTTCCAAATTATTCCGTTTTTTCATTATGGAAGAAACCGTAGGGCTACAATACTCATTATTACTCCTTTGAGAAGTTGCACCTTGCGAATACACCTTTCTACCCTGCATATAACTTCTCTGTTTTTCAAGTGACCGCCCACGGGCCACCGGGTTAGCCGGGACCGGGCCCCACCGGTTGTAGTTCACACAGCTCTGGCTCCTACCAACATGTTGCTGCCCGAACCGCCCGCCTTTAGGACTCGGGTAGTTACGGCTCTCGGCTGTTTCAGCTGAGTACATGGTGGTTTCTCCTTCACTGATATACCCATTTTGCCCCTGCGACACCTGGCTCGGGGATGAACATGACCGCACCTCACTCTGGGCCCCATTTACCGAACCCATTGAAACAATTTCATCTTCGATTACAGGGTTTGATTGCTTCCTCACGGGCTGGGTTGGCCCGATTGGTTTAAAATTACCAATCTTGGGAGGGAAATTGATGTCTAAAAGCTGAATTTGGCCCGTTTGGGTTTTCTTGAACGGGACAGATGTTAATTTCGGTGACTCGTATATCTCGGGTGTCGGGATTCCCTGTACATGAGCGGGTTGATCATGATCATGATCACGAGATGGTGTTTCATCTTGACAAGAATCGGGGCCCGTTTGTTCTTTAAATTTCGAGGTCACATTTTCCGATGAAGGAGTTATCGGGTCGTTTTCGGTTTCTGCATTCTTAAAAACTTGCCGCATAGTAAACGAAGTACACGACTGTTCACTTTTTTGGCCCGTTGACATTAGTCTAATAAGTGGTAGTTTCGGTTTATTAACCAAATCATCAAGACTCCCTTCCCAATGTTGGTTTAACCAATCACAAATCACGGGAATCGGAATACCAAATTGCATCGGGAAATCTTTCTTCCAAGAAGTTGAAGAGGATGATGAGGTTGTTGTGGATTTCGTGTTTGGTGATGTGGCATATTTCATTGGGTCACAAACCATGAACGAAAGGTTCCCGTGTGCATCGAACCCGGCTGAACCAGGGCTCCATGTTGCACCATCGGTGCACATTTTTATGAGGTTATCGGTGGCTATGACCACTTTTCCTTCACCAACGGTTAGCTCGCTTTTGTTGGTGTAACCTAATAGGTATACCATATTACCGAGATTTAGATTCGGTTTAGAAGATGTTTTTAAGTAGTGAGTTTGTTGAATCGGTGTGTTGGTGTCTAAATCCATGGAGTCGAGACCAACGATTGTTAGATCAAGAACCGAGCTAGTTATGAAAAACCTGTTATCCAAAATTAATTGTATCAATACCTGTATTTTTACATAATCTAACAGAAATTACTCAATTAGATTTCATATATTATGTGAATTCTAGCTTCAACACGAAAAATAATTATAGAGGCGTATAGCAAGTAAATTTACTAAACAAGTGAACATTAATCAATACTCAAGCTAGAAGTTTCCAGAAGGAGAGAAACAACAAATTTGAAAGGGAAATTGAATTAATCTAGCAATTCAATATCGAAATTGAGTTAATTAGGCTACTAACTTTAAATTCTGTTAGATCTACATCAACAATTTTATCAGATCAAATTGAAGCATTAGCTGCATTGATACCTGTGAGGAAATAGGGAAGCACCGACACCGCTTTGAAGCCGGATCTCGGCGGCCTCAGCAGATGCAACCGACGGAAGGATTGCGTGTGTTGTAAGGAGAAGGTTACGGTGGATAAGGAATCCAGTACCGGAAAGCAAACCGCCGGTAGAAATCCAGGCCATAGCGGAACCTTTGCCGGAAAAAATGGAGGCCTTGGTTCTCTCCGACTTAGCTCCGCCATTACAGAAACACCATGACTCCCCTAAAACCCCCATTGCTGCTTTCAATCGTTAACTGTCCAGCGTTGTAAGCTTCCAGATGCAGAAATGTAGGTCAAAATTATGTGTATATGTGTGTGTGTGTGTGTGGGAGAGAGACAGCTGATTATGGGGGTAGTTAACGGTGGCTATGGGGGAAGAAAGAAGGGACGAGAAGCTCATGAAATTCTTAGAAAGGGAATTGAATGCAGAACAGGGCTTCAACTTTCAACCTGCAAATTTAAGGATGAATTATTAATTTTAACGGTTTTCCTTATTATTATTTTTCTTTTTACACATATATACTATATTTTATTCCAATAATGAATGCCATGTGTTACAAAAGCTTACGTTAAAGTGTATACTTCCTCCGTTTTTAAAATGACTAATATAAATTAGTTTTCATGTTTTTTTTAAGATAAAAGATTATAATAAAGGTTAAATTAGATTAAGTTGAATAATTAGTGAGTAATATGTCTCATATATTATGATAAAGTAAATTTAATGATGTTTAAAAGTAAAAGTAAGAGTATATGAATCATTTCGTTTTATTACAGGAAATAGTTAGTAGGTATAGGTCCTCTTAGATATATATTAGAAAATATCATTTTTTAAATATATATTGAATAAATTACTTAACTTTAATTTATATCATTTAAAAGATACATCAAATATAAATTTTTTTAGATTTTATTTTTGTAACTGCAAACTAATACCTACTAAATCTTAAGCATTTGTTATGAGTGGATGTGAGTAACACTTTTGATTTTTGTATTCCTTAGAGATATATGATAATTATATTATTAGAAATATTTAATTAATTGTTGAGATGGAATTATTTTAGGATAAATACGGTTTTGTAATCGTAGTTCATTCAAATCATTCTTATAAGCTAATATTTTACGGTTTTGTCATAAGATATGTTTATATACTTGTATATTAATCTATAATAAACTCCTACATTTTAAGAACTACTTTATTGTACAACTTTTAATGCACTTAATGACAGCCCTTAGGACTGTCATTATCAAAACTCAATTTTAATAACAAAACCTGTAAAAGTTGTTTTACAAAAAATTTCATGTTTAAAATAATAATAATGTAAAAAATACACTAAGAGTTTATATCAAACTTCAATCTGAAATTGCAAAAACCGATAGCAAACCTTGTCTTAAAAACATCACATAAGTAACATCGAAGGTATAATGAAGTCAACCCGTTGAAACCAACTAAAGACAACTGGGTACACATCCCTGAGCAAATTGCATACCAGAAAGGGGTTATAAGATT
Source organism: Calendula officinalis (assembly GCA_963853835.1). NCBI lineage: Eukaryota > Viridiplantae > Streptophyta > Magnoliopsida > Asterales > Asteraceae > Calendula > Calendula officinalis. The sequence goes on along the minus strand of OY970820.1, from coordinate 80,673,384 downwards.
TAGGGTTTTGTTAATGATATTCCTTAGGGCTGTTATTAACATGCATAAAAAGCTTGTACATTGATTAAAAAAATAATATTCCTAAAATTCAAGGGGTTGTCTTTTGTTATTTTGTCTTCTTAATGACAGCCCTAAGGACCGTCATTATCACTTTCCTAAGATTTAACTATTGTTTGTAAAATATTGTAAGCTATATATGGCTTATGAAAATGTAGAAGTTAATTTTTTTATAAATTTTAAAATGAGAACTTGTGTTTTAATGGTCAAGTTTTGTATGTAATGTACGTAATTTAACCATTGTCGTGACCATTTCTAAACATTCTGTCAATTTGATAAATCACTAATTACCTATGGATGGATCGAATCCGTAATTTTTAAAAAAATTTATGAAAACACTTACTACTTGATTATCACCCTATTGTTATGAAAATGCGGAAGTTATTAAATACTAATCCAATTTGATTTTCACCTTTATCTCTCCCACTGACGAACTTTCTATTTGTTGATTTGTTAAAACTTTTTATCTGGAATTCGATTTAGTTACCTTGATGGCATTTGGATAAAATTCTTGTGAACAAATGTTAAATAAATATATACAATAAAAAACAGTTAAATACTACTGATTTTAGTCGGTCAAACCCTGCAAGGATGAAAAATATACATAGCATATGCGTTCTAGATGTGATCAAATTTTTATTAAATTGCTATAATATAACTAATAAACAAATTTTATTAAATAAATATTTTTCATAGCATATGCGTTCTAGATGTGATCAAATTTTTGTTCCTAATATACATAAACCTAATCATTATCGTGGTAGTTTACAAACACGAACCATTTCGTAAATGGTTAACTAAATAAGAAATCACGTGAAATTGATTCTTAAATAAATATACAACTCATTTTTAGGAAGGAAAAATTACAACTCACTAGACAGTGCAATATTAAACACTAAAAAGCAACCCACCCATGTTACCTTCCATTTTGTGATCATTTCTAATAATTGCGATACTGTAACAAACATTTGTATATCTCGAACAAATTCTTCTACATCATATTATTTGTTATTTCTTTAAAGTAAAAAACTTAAACCCAGAAACAGAAAACGTTATTTATCAAGGCCTTAGGAAAAATAAAATAGAAACAAAAACAAAACCAACTGAGAAGGGCCAAACCTGATTTGATGCTCATTGAGATGGTTAATTACAAAGATCGGTTACAATACTCAAATTAAGCATAATTTGAGCTCAAAAAGGTGTTGAAAGTATACCATACTTGTGAAGAAAAGAATAATTGGGCATTACAACACAAACAAACATGTCACATGACTAAGGGACCCTCGTAAGCCTATGCCAATAATTGGTAAAACAACCACTATAACTAAAGTAATTAAAGTCTAACCACATAACAGCTTCTGAAATCACCCACAAATCATACCATTAAAAAGCATATATTTAGATTGCTAATGCATTGACACAAAGACAAGTGTTCATACTACTGACATTTTCATTGCACTAGATACCACATAAATCTTTAAACTACAGTAATTCTAAAAAATTACACAAAGTTTACCATCAGGTACACACTTGTTCAAACTAATGTCTCTCCATCAACTGGTATCAGATTTCTCCAATGCTGCAACAGAGCGCCGTTTTGGTTGTTAAGAAAAGATGATGAAGATAGTAAGACATTAAACTAAGAAGTGTGATCAACAGAAATAAACAGTTATATATATTAGACAGAGAGAGAGAGATTACTATTGTAGTTAAGAAGCTTCTCAATGAGATCAACATGAGTCATCAGCATTCTTCTGCAACAATAACGTACAAGCCCCAAAGCATCAAGAGCATCTCTGCACAAGTCAGGTAACAAATATTAAAATTGTATAATGAAGATGAATCAAAATTCACATAAAACAGAACACCATGTGAGAATTATGCATACATTATACTTATCTGTATCTTTATGTTAATGTTCAATAGCATATTTAACCATTGACTTAACAAGAAGATAAAGTGATTAAGGGAAATTTGTATAACAAAACATTGATAAATATTTGCAAATATGTAATGAGAACTCAATATGTGTTAAAAGATTTTGTTTTAAGCACTTTTGAGTGCTTAGATGAAGAAAGGTGTATATGTTTATCTGCTTACATTAGAGAGAATTAAGCCGTTAACAATAAGCAGTTTGAGGGAGTGTTTAGGTAAGCTTGTTGCATTATCAAAACCCCCCGAATTTGGTGCTTAAGCTTATTAGCTTATTTAAGAGGAGAAAATAATTAAACTTCTTATAAAGCCTCATCCACACACTTATAAAGAGCTTAATAGCCTTTTCATAACGCGATAAATTACCTATTAAGCTTCTTAACAAGTTAATTTATCTTTTGGAGAACAAAAGAGAACTCATAACAATGGTACAACATTTACAGCAATCTCCAGTGGTCAATACTCTGGAAACCCTAAAATTTTCAACGATTGTTTCATGAAAAAGAAGAAGCAATGAACTGAACTACATAATATAACTCACCCTTCTGTGTAATCAGATTGCAGAAGATCAAGATACGTGTCCCATTTGTTTCCAATAACCTGATACCGAGAATTATTGAACAAATTAAGGCGATCAGAAGAAACCCTAGATATGTAAATAAGGTGATGTAATATTAGAGTTTTACCTTGCCGCAGGTGAAGCAACGGACAGGAATGATCATCTTTGCCCTAGTTTCGCCTTCAGAAATCAAGCTGCAATTTTAGACGATGAATGTGGAGCGCGTCTGCCTTTTTGTGTGAGTGGCTTATATATATACCCGGGTTTTAGGTAAAGCCCTAAATCGGATAAATTATTACAAAAATGAAAAACCTCTTCAACAAAAATCTTACGAGCTACACAAAAGTTTATTAATAAGTTGTGATAATAGTTAGGTTATTTATCATTTTTTAATTAGGTTATTCAACCATTGAATTAACTTTGTAGGCTATCTAAATGTATCAAGTTCAATATTTGGATGGACATGATTGTTATTCTTCATAAGTGTGAATGAGTTGAATACAATTATGCAATATCAATGATCCATCACAAACCACTATGCCCTCATAGCTACCACCGCACCACCACAACTATTATGTTTCGGATCAAATGATGATTTGATCCAATTTCAAGAACGATTCAATCCAAATCCAACCACATGACAAGCTTGCTGATATCAATTCAATTTTAAATCGTCGTGACCATTTGATTTCCGCCAATGTTTTAAAAATCTGTTTGAACCGAAAAACTGAAAGATAACCGTTCAGATCAGTAGTTATAGCTTAATTATATATAAAGCTAGTTGTACCGGTAACCTGAAACCAGGAAAAAAACCATTTTTTCTTACAAAAATTAGATATGAGATTGTTTTATAGGTTTAGGAACATGATAAATTTTAGTTGGAAAAACAAGATTTTGGTTATATAATTATTGTCTTAATTACTCAATAATATTGTCTTCTAATTCAACAGACATATTCATTCGGTCGAACTATCTTTAAGGTATTGGACGGTTTGATAAAAACCGAATTTTAAAATAGTATTTAGAAAAAAGTTACTTCCTTCGATTCAAAATAAGTTAAACACTTTGAGTTTTACGATTTTCGAGACAAATGATTATAATGATAGTTAAATTAGATTAATTAGATAGTTAGATGGAAAATGAGTCCCACACCTTTTGAATAAAGTGAGGTTAATGATGTTTAAAAGTAAAAGTATAGATAAATGAGTCATTTCACTTTGTTAAGTAGATAGTTAGTGGGTGTGGATCCCACTATTATTTTTTGAGTTTTGATAACGAAAGCTCTAAGGGATGTCAATAACAATGAATAATATATATGATTTACCCCTTTTTAAACTGAATTAGTCAAATAGTGTTGGACCCAACAACACTAACGTGTTGCGTTAAGACTGATTTACGAAGATAAGATAATGAACAACAAGATTTCAATGATTAAGAGTTTATTAAAACAACTTAATACGGTACAAAGTTTGCGGAAATAGATAGTACACACTAACGAAAACTCTATACTTGAAATGACACTTTAAATCGCTCAAAACTAGCAGACTATGCAAGGAGAGTTATATCAGCTGATACTAACAGCTGATATTAATGTCCTAGTAATAACTATGGAGGAGTTAATACTTAGACAAATAACTAACTCTCAGAGAATGTTCTTGTGCTATGAATGCTCAAAAGGTGTGTGTAAATGCAAGCATTTACGTCTCTATATATAACCCAAGATCCATGTTCCTTTGCCCACAAGTTTAGACGACGTGTAAACATATTATTCGTTGATGTGGACTTGTCCATGGAACATTAAATGCTCTTGCATAAGTTATTGTCCCAAGTGTACTTTGTGTCAACTGCTTCCGGTACCCTTTCTGATGCACAGTGAAAGGTGTACTACATAAGTACAAAAATAGTTGACTTTTCCTTTACATGTTTGGAGGGACAAACGATGATGATGTACTGACATTATCTTCTATTCCAAAATAGAAGATCCTCATCGTTTTCTTCTTCTTTGAGCGGGAAAGGGAAATGTTCAAAGTGTCAAGAACATTTCCTTTAAGTCTTCATCTGCAGCAGGTACTATCAGCTGATTCCACAATCAGTTGAATAGTCTTCTTCTTGTCTTTGTCCTTTGGTCATAAACTTCGAATGAAACTCTCGTGAATAGATGTTGATTTGACTTGATTTCCTAAAGCTAAGTACGTACTCAGCTGAAGGTTTATTGCTTATACTTGCTTCAGCTGAGATAGTTACTTCAGCTGATATTTATTCTTCTTAGCTATCGATCATCAAATCTTATTTACTTAGTCTTGGGACTAACAATCTCCCCCTATTTGATGCAATCGAATAGCTGTATAAGTGTAACCCTGTAATGATTCAACTGATGTGGTCAACTAAATACTTATGTGCTTTGACCCTTAGGGTTCTTTTGTACATGTTTATCTTTTTACAATTTTTACAAGTATATTACAAAAATTTAATTTTCTATTGATATGAAGCTGATGAGTACAAGGAAAATCAAAACAAAAAAAGTACAATGTCTTGGACATAGCTTCTCCAGTGACATTGCGATATAGTGAGCTGATTGCTGAGTCGATTAATTTCCTCATTTGTCTTCCCTCCTCAGTGGAGGAACTCAGCGACTTGTGATATAGCAGGAGTTGATCAATATCACACATGTGCAGCTCATCAGCCCATTGAAGCAAGGGGTCTTCTTCTCCAGATAACAAAAGCCATAGATAGGTTCTTTTACGATTAGCCCAGGGACAAATTTTACTCCCGTGGGGACATCTTTTGCGATGTTGAGTTTTGGTCGTTTGGCAAATATGATTGAAGACCCAACATCAAGTGTTCTGGAGTCAACAAAAGGGTCGGGAAGAATGGACTAACATTTTTCCGTTCTTGCTGAGGAGCCTTCACCAGCAGGTTCTCTGACAGCAACTTCCTGTGAGTCAAGCAATTCAGCTGGTATGCGATTTGCCAGCTCAGGAGAGGTTCTCCTGATATTGTCACATAAACCCTTGAAGATACAAATTGCGACTTTGATCTCACTTTGCAGATCTGTTATAATGTTAGACGGTAGTGCAGATCTGGAAGCTATCAGTAACTCATTCCACTCAGCATAGCTGAGGTGAGTACTGATTTTGTTCAGAGTCATCCTTTCAGCAGCCATGTATCCTCCAGCTCTAGTTATTTTTACTTCTGGTGGAGAGCTGGAAGAGGACTTGGGTGCCCTTACGCTGGTGATTTTTGCTTCGAGCCTACACTGGGAAAGAACTTTGTTGAGCAACCTAATGTTCTCAGCTCTTTGGGCCTCAGCTTTTTGATACAGCTCTTCTTGAGTTTTTCTTTGAAGGGCAACAGCTGCAGCAAGATCTGCTGCGGTTCCAGCTTCCTTTAACAGGAGAGCTTTAATCGCGGCAGAGGTAAGCTCCCCCTCAGAAGGTTGAGGAATCTCATGTATGATAGGCTAAGGGTTTTGGATTGGCGGGACTTGGACTTGTGGGCCCTCAACTGGTCCAAAAGAGTCAACGATTTTAACTCCAGTTGAGGCTTCTCCTGTACCGAGGCCTTCAGCAGCGGTGAGTGTTGGTTGAATGATAATCTCACGTGCTGAAGTAGTTACCTCAGGTGTTTCAGTAGTGACGAGTGTTGTTTCAATTGGGATCTCGTCTACTGAAAACGTCTTCTTCTTCTGCCATTCCAGCAGAGGTGAAAGGTGGAGAACTTGGGTTTTCACCTGCTGGAATGTCTTCAGTGTTGGCTCCAACAGCAAAGGTGATTATAGGTTGTGAAGCATTTTGTTCACCTTGTTTTTCACCTGCTAAAGTGGCCTCTTTCTCCCCCTCAGAGAGTGCCCGAAGAAGAGGGGTACTCTCTGGTGCTAAAGCAGGATGGAAAACAGCGGCACCCTCATCTAGCTTTGCAAGAATGAGGTTAAGGGTGCCTTGGAGACCAGCGAGCTGACTTCAGTCTCCAATTTTTCCAATCTTGTGGACACAGCAGAAGCAGATCCCTCAATAGCCTTAGAAAGGTGGCTATGCGTGTGGGTAAGCAGAGAATCTTGCTTTGACTGTGCAAGAGCCAGTCGATCGACAGCTGGTTGGAGAGGAGACACTTTGGAGGTCAAGGTGTCTAGCTGTCGTGCAACTTCGGCTTCTATGGCCCGAGCTTCGGAGAGAAGCTTGTCTTTTTCGACTCTGTCAGATTCACGAAGGGAGTTCAACTCTCTATGAATATAATTTTTGAGAGTGATGAACTCGCTTGTGTTGCAGCGAATCTGATCAGCAAGAAGAACCAGCCGAGGAGTCTGAGTATGAACCTCAGCGCGCAGAGAAGTTATGCTGGAAGTGAGGTTCTCAGCAGTTGTGGCAAACTTCTTTGGAACATCCTTGCGATGGGTGTCCATCTGCTGACTCAGCCTGGCCATCCCAGGTCGAATCTGGGATGATACAACTCTAGACATCAGAGCATCAACGGCTCTGATGGGAATGCTTCCTCCAGCTTTGCTGGATTCAGCATGGGACACTTGGACGCTTTGGGAGAGGGGGTCCGACATGTCTCCAGCTGGAGGGGTAACCTCAGCTGTGTGAGTTGGTGTTCCTGAGTTAGGAGGAATCGGTCTTATGGGATGCTCAGAAACTATGGGGGGTGGGTTGGGTCCTGCTGAAACTTCTGGGGTTAAAACAGAAGTGCCCTCATCAACTGTCAAAACAGGTTGAAGCTCAGGATTTACTTCTTCGTCAGATGACGAATAGTAAGACTGAATAAGATCATCAGTCGACTCAAACATCAGGTGAAATGCTGTTTGGTCCTCTGGAGCTTCGGTCTCACCAGCCGGTGATATAGAGACTCGAGGAAGAGTTCCTCGGGTTGGTGTGTTAGCTGCCTCACAGCTCTGTTGGCGACTACGTTCGCGATCATTGGCAGCTTGGGTAGGTGCCTCAGTAACAACTTGGTCTAAAGTTGTCTCTTTATTGGCGGTGGTGGTTTCCTCGATCACATGCTGGTTTAAGCTGGTGACGTTGTGGGAAACAGAAGAATCAACTTCAAGATTGACTTGGTTTCCAGTCAATCTATCATCAGCTGGTGACTCAGAAAGTGATGAAGAAGTTGGGGGTGGTGTGTGTGCAGCTGACTCACGGGTGGCTTGGGTTGAGCCGAAAACTTCACCAGCAGTCTATCGAGAGACTGAGGTTGCTTGTGGAGTTTGTCCACTTGTTACAACGACTGATAATGAATCAGTCGAGGAGCTACACAGAGGGTTGGAGCCGGCACTAACTCCTAAAGAACGAAATTGCCGTTTTGAAGTCTGCTGACTTGTTGAGAAATCAGCAGAGGAGAGTGGATGAAAGGAAAGGAGGGGGTGACCAGCCAAGAGTGTTCGAATAGGAACTCCGATTGTTGGTGGAGTTCCTTGAGAAACACCGTAAAAGTGAAAATAAGAAGGATTGCTCTCAGCAGCTGTCATAGCTTCTGATCGTAATCCCTCCAATCTGGGACTCGAGTGAGTACCCATAGGATCCCGGCTGAATCCTGATGATGATGTTGTCGCCAGCTCAACATCATCAATTATCATCCCTTCTCCACGGGTAGCAGACCTCCTTACCTCCAGCAGAGGAGAAAAAGGAGGTAGAGACGTGGGAGAAGATGATAAAAAGAATGAAGAAGAAGGAGAGCGATGAGCGGCTCGCTTAAGTCGCTTCTTCACCACTAGAGGAAGATCATCTGCATTAGCAGAATCCTCATTCTCAGGGATTGAGATCCCTGTTGAGGTGGTGGTTTTCCCATCAACAGCTGGGGATGGTCGCCCAGTTGAGGGAAAACTCTTCATATGAGAAGAGGACATACCTTCTCATAGGGCCGATTCCTTCGATGTTGCGCCCTTCTTTCGATCCTTTCTGGATCTGGTTCAATCATCAATGACCTTCAGCATGTACGAGGTGAGAGGAAAAGCTTTTTCATCATCCTTCTTCTGGAAGATGATGTTAGAGATGGCACGGACCATCACTTATTCCCCTGGAAGGTCTTCATAATCGATGTTCAGCTTTTCAAGCATCACATGTGCGATGCACAGTGTGAAAAAGCGAAGGTAGGGAATATGATTTCCCTTGCTTTTCAGCTTGGCCTTGACCTTCTCGTACACCAGTTTCCTATAGTCAATCCGCTGACCGGTGACTAGGACTTCAGCAAAGACTTGCATGCTGGAGTTGCACTGGTTGTGAGACCCGGTGTTGCCGCCTATACCCTGAATGATGTGGGTAAAGAAATAGGCCCAGGGTCTCGTCAGCTGAGGCTTCTTGAAGATCTGCACCTTGTCTTATTCGTGTTCTAATCTGTATCCAGTGATATGGATTAGATTCTCTTTAGCTTCATCAGCGGATTTCGTCTGCTGATATTCTTCTCCAGGTTGTAGATACACGAACCCGCAAGCAGTTCGGAAATCATCAATAGTAATAGTGATTTGATGATTCCCAACTTGCGCAACAATGTCATCTCCAGAAACGGAGGCAGACATCCAGAAATCACGCAAGAGTTCGATGATACTCTTGGTGAATCTGATAAAAGCACCACCGATAGGGCAGTGACGCAAAAACTTCCCAACCGGTCGATAAATATGGACAAGATCCTTCGGTGGAGAAGTGTTTGCTACTAGGTAAGAGTTAGAGTTCTGGGTGAACTCAATGGCAGCCCTAGTAAGACGAGATTTGGGAGCTTTCTTCGACATTTAGGAAGAGGGAAGAAAGATAAAAGCTTGAAAGAGAGGGTTTTTGAGAGAGAATTTTGTGAGTGATGAGGGTGAAATGAGGGAAAATGGATGGGTATTTATAGGGGTTTATGGGACGGTTTGGGTATATATTTGAATTTAAACCGGGTCATTAATGGATAGTTGCGAACCAACTATAAACATGTTGGTTATCGTGCAAAAGTGGTGGTTGGATGTGACAGAGAGGGGTAGTGGAGCCGTTTCTTGTGTCAGGGTGTCTTGTCCCACATAAATGCCAAATATTTTCACTCGAGTGGAAATATTCGACACGGAAAACGTATGGATAGGGATAAAAGATGCCTTTTTATGGAGAACCAAATGTTTTAACTTATAAAACACGATAAGTTATCATTTAAGAGATTTTATTTCGCTAACTGATGAATTTAAAACAATTTTAGTCAGCTGAATGTACTAAGTGACAAGGTGAACTTATCAGCTGCTGATAGTACTTCAGCAGTTGATTCAAGCATTCAACATACCCAGCTCGCTGATCAAAAAATTGAATCGTTTTTCATCTAAAGGCTTAGTGAATAAATCAGCTAGCTGAAGGTCTGTTGAAATGAAATGAAGTTCCATGTCACCTTGTTCAATGTGATCTCTAATAAAATTATACCTTATGTCGATTTGTTTGGTTCTTGAGTGAAGAACTGGATTGTTGCTGATTGCAATAGCACTTGTGTTATCACAGTAGATAGGAACTTTGCAGAAGTTCATATCGAAATCAACAAGTTGATTCTTCATCCAAAGGACTTGAGCACAGCAGCTTCCAGCAGCAACATATTCTGCTTCAGCTGTAGAGGTAGAAACAGTACCTTGTTTCTTGCTTGTCCAGCTGACTAGCTTTCCTCCAAGCAGCTGACATCCTCCAGTGGTGCTCTTTCTATTAGGGGTGTTCAAAAATATCCGAAAAACCGGGTATCCGAAAAATTACTCGATATCCGAAATCCGGGTATCCGAAAATCCGGGTATCCGAAATCCGGGTATCCGAATTCCGGGTACCAAATACGGGTAGTGTTTTCAAGATTTTCGGATACCCGATACCCGAAAAATTACCCGAAAATAAAAAATATACGAAAAATATTCAAAAAATATTCAAAAAATATTCAAAAAATATACAAAAAATACACAAAATATTTGAGAAAATACCCAAAAATACCCAAAATATTAAAAAAGTACCCGAAATATCTGAAAAATACCCGAATTATCCGAAAAAAACTCGAAATATTCGAAAAATATTTTAATATTTTGTTTTTTCCGGATACCGGATACCCGGATTTCGGATACCCGAAATTCCGGGTACCCGAAATCCGGGTATCCGAAATCCGGGTACCAAATGCGGGTAGTAAAATTCACTATCTGAAAATTCGGGTACCCGAATTTCGGGTATCTGAAAATCCGGGTACCCGGTTTTGAACACCCCTACTTTCTATCCATTTTGCAACCTGCAAAGTCTGAATCTGAATAGCCAATTAGATCAAACCCGGAGTCTTTGGCATACCAAAGACCTAGGCTTGGAGTACCCTTAAGGTACCTCAAAATTCTCTTAGCAGCTATTAAGTGAGATTCTCTAGGATCATCTTGATACCTAGCACGCATGCAAGTAGCAAACATAATATCCGGTCTGCTGGCGGTGAGATAGAGTAACGATCCAATGATTCCTCTATAGAATGTGACATCAACTGATTTACCAGTTATGTCAGCATCTATGTTGTTTGGAGGAGCCATTGGAGTTTTCATGGATGATGATGAATTCATATCAAATATCTTTAAAAGATCTTTGATATATTTTTCTTGATTTATAAAAATTTCATTTTTAGATTGCTTAACTTGTAAGCCAAGAAAATAAGTTAATTCACCCATCATACTCATCTCATATTTTGTAGACATAACTTTTGAAAAACGTCTACAAAGTTTTTCATCAGTAGCACCAAAAATTATGTTATCCACATAAATTTGAACAAGAATGATATCACCTTTGATTTTGCGAATGAATAAGGTTTTATCAATCTTTCCCCTGGTGAAATCATTTGCTATGAGGAACGTGGAGAGTGTATCATACCATGCACGAGGAGCTTGTTTCAACCCATACAGCGCCTTATCCAGTTTAAACACGTAGTCTAAATACTTAGGATTTTCAAACCCTGGTGGTTGCTTAACATATACTTCCTCTTGCAGCTTCCCGTTCAAGAACGCACTCTTTACATCCATCTGAAAAACTGTGAAGTTTTTGTACGCAGCGTAGGCTAGAAATATTCTAATAGCCTCAAGCCTAGCCACTGGAGCGAATGTTTCATCGAAGTCGATTCCTTCCTCTTGTCTGTATCCTTGTGCATCAAGTCTAGCCTTGTTGCAAATAACCACACCTTCTTCATCCATTTTATTTCTAAATACCCATTTTGTACCAATTATAGTCTTTCCAGCTGGTGGGGGCACCAGCTGCCATACCTTGTTGACCTCAAATTGGTTAAGTTCTTCCTGCATCGCTTGAATCCAGCTTGAATCTTCTAAAGCAGCTTTAATATTTTTCGGTTCTTCAGTTGCTAAGAAACAAGACCATAAGCAGAGATTGCATGATGCTTTACATCTCGTGACAACTCCTTGCTGTGGATCTCCAATGATTAGATCAATTAGATGTTCTGAGGTCCACTTTGATTGAGGAGCAGCTGTAGAAGAGGAAGATTCCGCAGAATTAGATCCTTGTTGAGCGGCTGAGATAGCCTTTGATGATGCTCTAGCTGTTGGAATTTCTTGTTGAACTGCTGCAATATCTACAAGATATGTAGGAGCATCATGGAACGTCTCATCTAATTCATTTATGGGAACATCAAAGAGGTTTAAAGCATCGGAGAATGCTTCAGCTGTATCATCAGGAGATGGTTCAGCCGATCTCTGAAATGCATCAGACGAGTCAGCAGAGGTGGGGTTCAAGGCCTTTGAGTGTTCTTCAAAAGTAACATTTATGGACTCTTCCAACGTTTGTCTTCTTTTGTTGAAAACTCTATATGCCTTGGATGAAGTGGAATATCCCAAGAAAATGGCTTCATCAGCTTTAGGGTCAAATTTACTTAGTTGATCTCGTGTGTTTAACACAAAACACACACAGCCAAACACATAAAAGAAACCGATGAAGGGTTTCCTTTGAAGAAAAATATCATAAGAAGTTTTCTTGTGTCTCTTCACGTAGAGAGACCTATTTTGAGTAAAACAAGTTGTGTTAACAGCTTCTGCCCAAAATTGCTTAGGCATGTTTGACTCAGCAAGCATTGTTCTTGCAGCTTCGATTAGGGTTCTGTTTCTTCTTTCAGCAACACCATTTTGTTGAGGTGTTCTAGCCAGTGAGAAGGTTTGGGAGATCCCAACATCTAAACAGAAGTCTTCTAAAGTCTTGTTCCTGAATTCAGTACCATTGTCTGATCTCAGCATCTTGACTCTAGACCCATTTAGAAGTTCCATCCTTTTGATGAACTTGATAATCTCTTCAGCTGCATCACTTTTGTGACGAAGAAATATTACCCAAGTATATCGTGAATATTCATCAACGATAACAAGTGTATACTTCTTTCCACCTAGACTTTCAGTATTCATAGGGCCAAAAAGGTCCATATGGAGCATGTGAAGGCAGCTGTCGATGGAAAAACATTGTTTCGTTTTGAAGGAGCTTTTATGTTGTTTACCTTGCTCACAAGCTGAGTAAAGCTTATCCTTTTCATACTTGATTTGTGGTAGACCATTTACCAGCTGACCTCGAGCCAGCTTCAAAATATTTTTGAAGTTTAGGTGAGATAACCTTTTATGCCACAACCAGTTCAGCTCTTCAGTAGAATGAGAGAATAGACAAACTTCTTGATTTTGAGGATTCATGTCAAGTGTATAAACATTCTTGGTTCTTGGAGCAACCAATACTACCTTTCCACTTTTATCCGTCACCGTTCCTCTGTATTCATTAAAGTTCACTGAGAACTTTGCATCACAAAGTTGGCTAATGCTGATTAGATTATGTTTCAGCCCATTCACATAACCAACTCTTGTGATTTTTACGGATCCATTGGAAATGGTTCCATAACCTTCAGTTGAGCCTCTACCATTATCACCAAAAACTACTGAGGGACCAGCACAAACTTCAAACTCTTCCAGCAGAGATTTGTATCCAGTCATGTGTCTCGAGCAACCACTGTCTAAGTACCAGACATGTTTGCTTTCATCACCCTACACATAAATTAAAAGAGTTAGTTCTTTTTGGGAACCCACACTTCGGTGGGTCCTTCTGACTTTCCGCTGGAACTCACAGGGGTTGATTTTTTAGTAGGCTCACATGTTGAAGTTGGGGAAGGTATCAAGCATGTGCTGTCACACTCACTTGCCATATGCCCACGATCTCCACACTTATAGCATTTTCTGTTTCTTTGCAGCGGAGTGGAAGGCGAGGCAATAGGTTTGGGAACTGGACCCAAAATCCCTTTCATTTTCTGATTATCAGAGATAGCCAGATTTTGAACGAGTGATGTCAGCTTGCTGACCTTTCCTTTCAGCCGTCTGACAGACACAACTGAAGAAGGACTTGGAGTGTTTCTAGGAACACTCTTACCTTTGTTCTTTGGAGCTCGAGTACGAACTCCAACTGGCTCACCATTGGAGGGTGTAAGAACAGTTTTCTTTCTTGCTGTTCTGCTAGTCTTCTGCTGAGGTCTAACAGAAGATGCAGCAGGTGCTGAACCCAAGATAGATTTTCTTGGTTCAACGATTACTACAGTAGGTGTCCTAACAACCATGGCAGAGGAGTCAGCTGATGACTCTTCACCAGTAGTTACAGAAGGATCTTCTGAGGACATCTCAGTAGCAAAGGTTTTGGTAGACCTAACAAAGGAACCAAAAACCAACTCTTCAGTTGGCACAGAAGCATCAGCTGACGAGTAGTACAGATCGTCTGTACTGCTGTCAGGTACAGCGGCTGCAGCAAGGAAGTCTCCTCCTAGTACAACTTGTACTTGACTAGGGATTTGTGAGTTAACACATTCACTCACACGTTTGGATGAACGAGACCATGATTCACAAATCTTTTTAATTGCTTCAAGTTCTTTAAGTTTTTCACTTAGATCATGTTGAAGAAATGAGTTTATAAATTTTGTTTCAGAAAGATCTTCTTTTAAAGTTTTGTGGTCAATTAAACGTTATTTTAAAAATGCATTTTCGCGTAGAATAACACTATGTTTATCCAAACATTCACCTTTCAGCTGATCGATGAAGTGCAAGTCACAAATAATAGAATCAACAATGTCTTTGGATTTAGTAGCCTCAACAGAGATTAGAGAGGTTACCTTTTTATGAACAATGTTGACCCATTTATAAGAACTAGCATCATCAGCTGTAATACTTTCATCATCATCAGCACGAGGCATCAAACACATTGTGGCCATTTGTTCATCATCATCTGATGAGCTGTCACCTGAGTCAGCCCAGTCATGAGTTTCAGCTACGAGACCCTTGTCAGCAGATTTGCCTTCAAGTGCCTTCTTTTCTTCTAAAATCTTTTTGGTGAAGGCTTGTAGCTTTTTGTATTTCTCTTCAATGGACTCACCAGTTGAAGATGATGAACTTGTTTTCTTCTGTTTAAAGTCGTTAGCATAGTGTCCCTTCTTGTTACAGTTGTAGCAAGTTATCTCAGATATGCCAGGTGTACTCCCAGAGGGTCTGGAAGGTACAGCTGATGAGATAGATCTGCTACTTGATCCTCTAGCTGAGGAGCCAGACTTGTTTTTAAAGAATTTTCTATTTTTAACAAGTAAGGCAAGCTCAGATATAAGGGCATCGTTGTCTTCATCTTCATCGACTTCTTCGATGCTGACTTCAGGCATGTTGAACAAACCAACAGCTGAAGTGTTGTCAGCTTCATCATCTGATGGAGGATATTCGATTCTGCTGGGCTTGTTTAGAGAAACAAGAGCAGTCGAAGATCCAGAGGGACTCACTTTAGAGTCCTTTGGAGGTTGAAATTTGTTAAGTACGGTTCTCTCATGGCTTAGAAACATACCATAGAGAAGAAAGAGTATAGTCTTTCAAAGTAGGGGATGTACTCATGCAAGTTATGATGGTAGCCCATTTAGAAGGTAAGGCTGCCATAAACTTACACATTTTGGACATATCGTCCTTTTCAACCCCATGAGACTTCAGCTCGTTTAACAGAATGTTATAACGATTGAAAGTTTGAGCTATAGTCTCACTTGGCTTGGCTTTAAACAGTTCATAATCATGTATGAGCATGTTTTTGTTGTGTTCTCGCACAACTGATGTGCCTTCATAAACTTCAGCCAGCCTCTCCCACATTTCTTTAACTGAGTCATAAAATTGGATATTGTGATACAGTTCATCACCAACTGCTTGAAAAAGCATATCCCTACCCTTGTTCTCAAGATGAGCAAGACGTTTTTCAGCGTCTGTCCATTAGGCCTCAGACTTCACCACATAGTGTTCTGGTATTTCAGGATTACCAGGGATGAGGGTTTTGGGAACATATTTTCCTATCGTGATGTTATCTTGAAGTTTTGGGTGACAGGTAACCATGTGGGACAACATATGGGTTTTCCACATAGGATAGTTGGTTTGAGTGAGTTTAGGAGGGTTTCCAGATGATGGAAGATCTGATGATGTAGGTTCAGCCATAACAGATGCTCAAAATTGATAGAAAACAATTTTGACACTTGCTCTGATACCAGTTGTTGGATCCCAACAACACTAACGTGTTGCGTTAAGACTGATTTACGAAGATAAGATAATGAACAACAAGATTTCAATGATTAAGAGTTTATTAAAACAACTTAATACAGTACAAAGTTTGCGGAAATAGATAGTACACACTAACTAAAACTCTATACTTGAAATGACATTTTAAATCACTCAAAACTAGAAGACTATGCAAGAAGAGTTATATCAGCTGATACTAACAGCTGATATTAATGTCCTAGTAATAACTATGGAGGAGTTAATACTTAGACAAATAACTAACTCTCAGAGAATGTTCTTGTGCTATGAATGCTCAAAAGGTGTGTGTAAATGCAAGCATTTACGTCTCTATATATAGCCCAAGATCGATGTTCCTTTGCCCACAAGTTTAGACGACGTGTAAACATATTATTCGTCGATGTGTACTTGTCCATGGAACATTAAATGCTCTTGCATAAGTTATTGTCCCAAGTGTACTTTGTGTCAATTGCTTCCGGTACCCTTTCTGACGCACAGTGAAAGGTGTACTACATAAGTACATATATAGTTGACTTTCCCTTTACATGCTTGGAGGGACAAACGATGATGATGTACTGACATTATCTTCTATTCCAAAAAAGAAGATCCTCATCGTTTTCTTCTTCTTTGAGCGGGAAAAGGAAATGTTCAAAGTGTCAAGAACATTTCCTTTAAGTCTTCATCTGCAACAGGTACTATCAGCTGATTCCACAATCAGCTGAATAGTCTTCTTCTTGTCTTTGTCCTTTGGTCATAGACTTCGAATGAAACTCTCGTGAATAGCTGCTGATTTGACTTGATTTCCTAAAGCTAAGTACGTACTCAGCTGAAGGTTTATTGCTTATACTTGCTTCAGCTGAGATACTTACTTCAGCTGATATTTATTCTTCTTAGCTATCGATCATCAAATCCTATTTACTTAATCTTGGGACTAACAAATAGTCTCCCTTCTTTCTAGCAATATTCAAACTCATGCACCATCAAAATTAAAAGTGCTCATTTTTATCCATTGTTATTAACAGCCCTTAGAGCTGTTATTATCAAAATCCTTATTTTTTGCTAAATAATGTAATTTTTCAAAGTACATCACTTAATTTGAATCACTCAAAAAATGAAAGTATGTAACTTATTTTGAATCAGAGGAAGTATATGTTTCTAAAATATGAATGTCCTAGTAAATTGCATCCCCGTTCCTTGAGTTTATAAAACTTATGTATGTCTAATTGTTGGTATAATTTTAGAAAAAAAAATCTCATGCAAAAATCATAATGAAACAATGAAAGCTAGAACGTGCACTATAAATAATTTCATCAAAAATGATTTTCGTAACTTTATGCAAAGTAAAGGGACTAAACATGTAGTTTACTAGTACGCAGCTTGTAAACAAAACATAAATAGAGCACGATAGCGTTTGGTCACTCTGCCTCCATTGTTTTCCTCGTTTTCATTCTTCAACAATGGCGAAGTAGTAGATTCCTTTCCAAATCACATATCTGAACCCTTGAATTCACTTCTTAAACACAGTAGAACAACATGGCCAGCGGCAGCAGTGATGTAGAAGCAGGATTCGCGAAGCTTCAAGGCGAAGATTTCGAGTATTACATGCAAACATACTCCATAATCCTCGGTCGTACCTCCAAAAAATCAACCGTCGACGTCGACCTCTCATCCCTCGGCGGCGGCATGAACATCTCCCGTCACCACGCCCGAATTTTCTACGATTTCCAACGCCGTCGTTTCGCCCTAGAAGTCCTCGGCAAAAATGGCTGTTCCGTTGAAGGCGTTCTTCATCTTCCCGGCACTCCTCCCGTCAAACTCGACTCTCAGGATCTCCTTCAAATCGGCGACAAGGAATTTTACTTTCTGTTGCCTGTTAGGAGCATTCTATCTGGTCCAATTGGGCCGCCACGTCACCACATTCCAAACCCTAACCCTATGAGTAGTTACCAGGCTCCTGTCGGTAGGGTATCATTAGCGAATAGGAGTGGTAGAGGCAGGGTTAATGCTGATTTTGAAGATGCATATGAAGATGATGATATGGCCGATAACAGCCATGGTGGTGGTAAGAAGATAAGAATAGGCGGTGGAGATGGACATGATGCTTATGCATATGCTGCTGCTTCTGGTTCGGGTGGTGGGAATTCACTTTCTGGTTAGTGATCATATGTTTTTAGATGCATACAATTTGAAAATACTTGATACTGAAAGTGTTCCTTTGGGCTTCCATGTTTTGGTTGGTTTGTATGTGAATTTTGTATAGTGACAATGCCATAATGCTGATAAGAAATAAACTTCATTATAGTCTTTGTCTTGATAGTTGTGAATTTGTTTATATCATATCAAAGCAAAGAAATTTGAGCTTGATTTTATCATCATATTAATGGGTATTGATCAATAGAAAAAGTGTCCTTATTTGAAGAAGTTGAAGAAGCAATGCATTTTCGTAAAATATACATATATGTATATATACATATATATTCATACCATAGATATATATATGTGCATATTAATGCCCGATATATATGTATATATACACATATATATACACATGCATTTTACATAACTTGCATTTCCAGTCGTAACTTGCATTTTCAATCAGAACTTACATTTTCATTTACGAAAATGTATATGCATACCGAATATATATGTGTATATATATACATATATACGGTATAATTATGAACATATGTATATCTATGGTATGAATATATATGTATATATACATATATGTATGTATATGTATACATATATGTATATTTTACGAAAATGCATTGCTTCTTCAACTTCTTCAAATAAGGATGCTTCTTTCTTGATCCTTATTCCATATTAATATGGTTATTATTATTATTATAACAATTTATAAGCTACATTTTAGAATTTAGAAACAGTACTCAATGGACTTACAAACTGTTCAAATATTGTCATGCATATTATCACAGTAATTTGATTAAATTATGCATTGTAGGTAGGGGTGTTAACGAGTCGAGCTTTTAACGAGTTACTCGAGTTCGAGCTCGTTTATATCGAGTTCGAGCCTATACAAATTCGATCTCGAGTCGAGCTCGAACATAAAACAAGACTCGATTAATCTCACGAGCCGAGCCTAATAATTTAATACTCGACTCGGCTCGTTCGATAGCTCGTTTAATCTCGAGCCGAACGAGCTAGAACGATCTTAACGAGTCGATCCTAACGAGCCGAACAAGTGTTTTATACAATAAGTACAAGTGTTGATACATTAAGTACAAGAATATACATATATTATTAGGAGTTTTAACGAGTCGAGTAATTAACGAGCTTTTCAAGTATGTAAATTAGCTATTTTCAAAAAACATAGAATTATAAACGAGTATCGAGCTCGAGCTCGAATACTATATAAATATTCGAGCTTGAACTCGAGCTCAATTTTAAAAGCTTATTCGAGCTCGAGTCGAGCTCGAGCCGAGTAATTACTAAACGAGCCGAGCCCAAATTTCCTGATATTCGACTCGACTCGAATCGTTAACACCCCTAATTGTAGGGATATCGTGTATGTCTTTAACATTGATAACTGCTGCTTAACATATGTAAATTGCAAATTTGCAACAACAGATTAAAAAAGGGACCTTAAAAATTACAGCATTGAACAGTTGATCACCAAGAAAGTCTGGTTCTTTGGCAACTAACTTTTGGTTTAACATAACTGATTAACCATGCTTTGAATGAAAAAAAAAAAAAGATACTTTCTTCTGTTTAACGCCTAATTTTCTTTGCTCAAGAAAAATGTCTGCTTTGTGTACGCGTTTATGAATGGCGTTTTTGTAAATGCTAACGAGATGATACCCATGGACTCCAGTTTGGTGATGGATGAATGCAGATCATAAACTAACACAGAGCGTGTGAGAGATTTAAAGGATAATATGTATTAGCGATTCTTAAGTGTGTATTTCAGTTTTACGGCTGAGATGGTGTTTTTGTTGATAGGAAATCAGAGGGAAGAATAAGAGTTGGTGTTGCAGTTAGAGGTGAAAGATGTAATTTCATTTCATGTGAATGGAGAAACTTCATGCCTCTAAAATCAAGAATATATCATAATAATTCGGGCCTAATGACAAAGTTATTAAATGCAGTTGGTGGAAGAATATGGCGCCATGTGGCATCACAGTCGTGTTACAAGATATCTGAGGATTACCCCAAGGGCAAACCATGGTTCGGGCTGCTTATGTTGTTGAGGAAACACCCCCAACATTTTGTCATAAATATCCGATCTAAAGCTCTTGAGTTTGTCTCTCTTATTTCATCACATTTTCAACATGTTGTAGGAAATAATCAAAGTTTTGAGTCTAATCGATATTACCACTTTTTCATTGCATGTATATATTGTCTTACTTTTTTGGGCTTTTGCTCCTTGAACTATTAATTCCTCTAAATATATGACATCTGAAGTAAATCTAAGTGTGTCCAAACCTAAGGTTATTTAACGTCTACTTATAATAATTTATTAAAAATCGACAAATCAGAAGTGATTCTGTAAGCAAAAAGAAAATCAAAAAATTATGGAGTCTACAACTTCTTGGCAGATTAGTTATATAGTATATTATAATTTATTAAAACTCAACAAATCGAAAGTGATTTTGTATGTAAAATGAAAATAAAAAATATGGAACTAGAATCGGGACCGTAACCAACCAGAATAGAAACCAAAACCAAGAAATCTAGTTTGGTTCTCAGTTTGGTTCAATTTGAGTTGATTCGGTCCGGTTTTGGAACGATGGACACTGCTAAAATATAGCCACTCATGTGTTAAAAAAGATGAATCACAATAATCAAATAATAAGTTCCAAAAAAACATATCTAAAGACCCCATATATCCCCAATTCAAAATTGGTTCAAGGAAGTCTCATATCTACCTCACATATATGTGTGTTTGGGAAATTATTCTTACCTAAAAATACAGTAATAACTGCCAAAAGCTTTTTGCTTTCTACTAAAACATGCAAGTATGACAACAAATGCAAGACCAATTATGACTCTTCTTTTGTGAGATCACGGATCCGAGCCCGCAAATTTTCCTCTCGTGCACGTTTTGCAGCAAGGGCTTCCTCATCAAGAACTTGAATGGGTAACCATTCGGGCCATTTCAACCAACTGTTTTTCTTCTCCTCACCAGCAGCTACAGATTCATACATGTCCTTGAAAATGGGCCTAAGTTTTATAGCAGCAAAATCAAACCCCGTTCCCACAATTGCAATCCCGATGGAGTAACGTATTGCACCAGCACGACCACCTGCAGTCAACATTTGACCAGAACTTCTGTTATTTAACTTACATATGTTGACAAATAAACTATATTTGCTTGTTAGATGGTTGATTTTGATTAGTGACTAACCTTGCAATCTGCCTAAAACAGCACCAGTACCAAATCCAGCAATTGCTGAGTCAAGGAGATCATCGGGCCCAGAATGTCTGCTAGCTCTTACAATCTCACGTGCACCTGTTATAAAATGAAACACAATTTTTTTTATTTTTTTTTCAAAATTCCATTAATACAACAAAAGGAGGCAATGATAATTTACCACAATAGCAACCAGTGACGATGGCAAGATTAGTGGCATAAGTTGCTGCCATGTTTGCAGCTCCGTGAATTTTTCGATGCTTCGATACTAATCCAATTCCTCCTCCCACAATTCCTAATTAAAAATATCAAATATCAAAACACAGAATCCAATATTCTTCATCCCAAGCATTATCGGAAGAAATGCAGTAGACACATACAACATAAGCAGTAGTACAGCAAAAATCACATGATTTTGGTCAATATCCTACCAAAAAGCTAGGCAAAAACTAGAAACGCAAAATCAAATTCACGATGATCTATTACCAAGTTACCGCATATAAAAATACACTAAATTGAAGTACTTAATCACATAAAAAGTATAGAAACAAATGGATCAAATACATATAAATCCTAAATGTTTAATGCGGTTCCTATTCTACAAACTTATTGCAAAAACAAAATTAAATCAAATAAACTTGGGGGGAAACCTCCGAGGAGAGTTGGGTAGACAACACGAGTTCTCCAACTGATTCCGTCGTCTTCTAGGGTTTTAATTTCATCGGCCGATGTCATTTCCGAGCATACTCTCAAATTCCGCGTTTGGTTGAGATGCTTCTTTTTTTTTTTCTTTCAATTTCATACTCGAATCGGCCGGTTTAATATTCATAATGTAAAATGTGCCGGTTCGGATGTTTACAAATGGGCCAAAGCCCAGTGGTTATGGGATCTTATAGGCTCAAAAGCTCTCACTTGTAAATATTTTAGTTCAAAGATTCAAATTTCGATTCTTTGCGTAAAAGTGGAAATCAACAATAACTATGCCGAATCACTTCAAAAGATATGTATGTAGAGGTAGATTAACAATTTTCAGATAAACCTCTGACAAAAGTGCGAGTGAGAGCATATGTGAGTATATAAGATGTGTATGCATATCTATAAATACATACACATTTGAGTCTGAACATGTGTACGAAATATACATCAACAAAAACGATACCCCATTACTTCATAAGAGAGATACGGAAGGTATAATAGTCATACCTCTAACCGGAGATAGAGAGAGAATTTTTCCGGATAGACCTCTGACAAAAATACGAGTGAAAGTATATACGCATGTATATGAAATATGTGTGCATGTTTATAAATATATAATCAAGTAAATACATGTGAGTGTGAACTTATGAAAATGTGCACTTGTGGTGTGATAGTGTGAACATTCAAAACCCAATGTGTAGCAAAACTGGACATGTTATAAATAATACTAGCAATAATGTAATATACTCAGACTATACAGCAGCATATACAAAACTTTAACTTTGGTGTTGATTTACGATGTTTAGCAACAAAAGTTTTTAACAGTTAATGTATACTTTAAATAGTTCAAAACTGAACTTACTTTGTTACAGGGCCATGTATAACTTAATTTTAATTTACATGTCAGAAATTAATGAAATTTCAATGTTTTAAATTTACATTCCAACATCGTTAATACAAAATAACAAAAAACAAATGTATCACAGTGTAAATCATAAATAGAATATATAAATTTAAGGATAAATAAAAATCATGCAGCTACTGATGTATCTGCATCATCAGAACCTGAGAAGCCATTTCTCCCTTGATCTGCTTCTGAGTCACTGTTGTTGCTCTGTTGGTAATTTTCAAAATTCATCCTAGAACTCACCCGTCTCTGGTTTTCTGAGAAAAAATATTCATTTTCAATATAAATAATTGAAAGGCTTAAAAAAATTTGAAATTAATATAGCATACTACGAATAAGTTTAGTTTATTTAGCAAATAAACTCAGTCATCATTCTCCAATGGACAAACTAATAGGAGTGTATTTAACTATACACTTTTACAATATTGCACATATCTACTTCAGAATTACACTTTGATGTACAAATTTCCATAACCAACTATTGTATGTATCATTTATCTAAATTCCTGTTAGCCGGAAAACCATTCAAACTGACACATACAATAGAAGGTTTTTTTTGGAAAGTTTAGTACATCAAAAGGTAAATAACATATTTTCGTTTTTGGTATTTAACTCTAAAAATTATGAAGCGAATATGATTAATTACTCTTGTTGTTGATTGCAGATCGAGTCATGGTTAAGAAATCGTCCCAACTCAGTTTACTCAATTCCTCCTTTTCTTTGACAGTCAGCTCAAAATTTGGTTCCCTTCCACACATGAAAGCAGCCCTAAATTTAACCCCAAAAGTTTAAATGACAAAATAGTCCTTCATATGAGCCAAAATGCGTCTTCTTGACAATTAAGTAAATAAAAGGAGTGTTTTATTTAATAAAATGGTTTAGGAGGTTTTATGCACTTTACATACACCTTTGGCGTGTTCGAAATTGACATATAATATTACCCGAATTGGCATGTTCAAACACTTCCTTATAATCTTTATTTTACCCATTTGAGCTGTTAGAGATAAAAAAATAAAATAACCCAATTGACGCATTGATAAGTAAATGGGCAGGTTTAATTACCTGTCATACAAGCGGGCAGCTTCTTCTTGAGAACTGACGGTGCCCAAATGGATCTGTTTCTTGTCAACTTTGATAGCAGCTTGCCACTTCATATTTTTAAAATACACCCCTCTCATTACACACACTTCTTGGTTCTCAATAGTCTTTCTTCTGTGTCTTTTTCGTCTCTTGAACGCTGTTAATAAATTATAAAATAAATTTAAAACAGAAAAGTAAAAGGAAAGCCTTCAATAATATGCAATGAGTCGTAAAGAAGACAATGGGACCCGCAAAATGAATATTATGCTTAATGACTTAAGCTGCTATAATTACTGAGGTAATATTTAGGGGGTGTTTGGGAGGGCTTATTTAAGGGGCTTATTAGCTTATTTAAGCTTAATAAGCCCATATTAAGTGTTTGGATAGGCTTATAAGCTTGTGCTTATTTAAGCCCCCTTAGATGAGTCATTTTGGTAGGGCTTTTTTAGGTTTATCTAAGAATACCAAAGGCTTTACATTTTTAACCTCCACATCATTTTCCTTTTATTCACAACCTCTTTACTCATTAAACCCTTTTCGGTAATTTTACAATATCCTTATACCAAGTATAAGCTAAAACAAACACTTTATTTAATAAAAGCTTATTAATTTAAATAAGCTTATAAGCTAATAAGCATAAGCTATTTTAAATTAGCTTTCCCAAACAACCCCTTAATTTCAATCCATGGATAATGCATTAAGATTAAAATATTAACAGGATCCTCCTTCTTCAATTTCTTTTTCAAACAATTAGAAATTTCAATAAGATGTTTATTTAACTGTTACTCCCCTTACACTGTTTCTGTTTTTTTTTTTTGGTTGACATATAACCATAAAAAGTGGGTAAATGCAGCATTTGGATTCGATTATTTTTTGTGAAAGTAGAAAAAAATGGCATGAATATTGAATAATTAAAAGTAAGAAGAGACAGACCTGGTGGATGAAGAACAGGTTGTTTGCTAGATGAGCTAGACTCATTGACAAATGAAGGTTCAGGTTCTTCTGATTTTGTATTTTCCTGCTAAACGGGTATTTTTAGTAGGTTGGGTTTGACCAGAAACACTTTTTGTTTAAAAATTTTGAAATTATTTTATGAGTAATTAGTGTCATATACTCTTATTATACGACAAAAACAAAAATAAAATCAAAATTATCAAAATAAAACTAAAGTACTAAACAATGTTTCCCATGCTTACCTCATCAGGCTGGTCAACCAAGAACAAAGGCTGCATGCCAACTGATTTTGTGGTTCTAACCCAACTTCCAGAATATCGTCCGTTTTCATATGATGAAAGAAAATCATTACAAGGGCTTCTCCCTAAATAAAACATTAAATATCATCAAGAAAGAAATAAGAAAACTATGAACAAAATAAAGTTTAACATGGCCAAATAAAAAACATATTATCTAAAATAAACTTACCATAAAGTTTAATGAGTCTTCGTCTACGGATGCTCACCATAGTGTCCTGAAAAAAATCCTAGAATCATCCAAAAACACTATATATGTTGGTTATAATTTGGTTATCAATGTAAAATGTCATGGAAAATATCAAGTCTGAGAAAAAAATGATACTTACAAGTTACACCGGAAAATATCAAACAATATATACGGAAAAACAATTATGTATTAAAATGTAGAAGTATATTATAAATATGAAAACGATGAAGTTGAAATTAATATTGGAACCAAAACACTCATAGGAAATTAGTCTACTAAAGTACTAAATATCCAACATGCTTATAGCATTGTATTTGGTGCATGAAACATTGTACTCACTGAACTGGGCTTACAACAGGATCAAAGGGGGTAAACTCAGCCAGAGTCTAATAATGGTAGCTAGTTCAAAGATAAGGTGGCATTTCATTGAGCACTCATGGCTCAGATTCAATACACACAAAAGTTAATGATTGTTGCAGAATAAAGAAAGACCCACAACGAGAAAATTCAAAGTCAACTCAGTAATCATCTCACATTTAATAACTGACACACAGGATTAAAGAGAAACAAATCCCCCAAAAAGAAAACCTAAATTGTGTTCTAAACAGCAAGTCAACTCGCCAACCTACCACCTTTCATGGATAAAAAAAAAAAAAAGACACCGGAAACACAACAAACCAACAATTTTCGCCGCTTGCTACCCAATCGATCAAGTAAATCGCACAAAACAGCACAGATTAATATATAAAATTTCAAATTACATCATCGACAAACGAATGCATTTAAAATACATAAACAATTACAAAAAAAAGAAAGAAAAAGAAACCCTTGTGTAGGATTAGGTACAGCAGAGTAGTTGGTGAACAACAAAAGAAGCCATTGCAGACTTAAGATCAAAAGCTTTAAAGGGGGTGTTTGGTTACCTGTGAAGGTGGCGGAAGAAGCGAAAAAACCAAGAGGGGGCACAATATCAAAACTGGATTTTAAGTTTAATTGGTGGTTTTTATTTTAGTGATTTGGATTACAAAAGGAAGGTGGTGAGGATGGTTGGAGAGAGAAAGTTAAGTTGAGATATTGGTTTATTATTTATATAAATACTTATATTTTTTATATTAACCCCAAGTGCACAAGTTGACAGGGTATTTTTTCCAATTCGTTACAAACTTTTTGGTTTCATTATCATCAATAAATGGATCATGTGATTTCTTTTATAAGGTACAAACTTTGTCATCTCTTTTATATTTACATAATATTTCTTATTTTAGGATATTTGTTAATTTTTTTTGATATAGCACTGTAGTTTTGAGAACAAGGTACTTGGATTTTATTAAAGTCAAAATAGCTCTATAACATTGTTTTAATAACTACCTTGAAGTTACTCTTCCTTTTAATATTTTTATAACTCAAGACCTACAAAAAAAAACATCACAAACTAATAACAATATAAGGGGAAAGTCCATTTAACACAACATAGTTTAGGAACAATCGATGACCCGGTGTTGTTTGGCGGACTTTTGTGCTGCCAAAGCTACTTCGACGGTGCTTTCATAGATCTACACCAAATGCTTCTTTGGCGAGGCTTGGGGGAAATTCTATTGTATCGATATTTTTCTCCAGGTGTCGTTCAAGAAAATTACTCCCTCCGTCCCACAAAAAAGTTCTCATTTCCCCTCTAAATTTTGTCCCACAAAAAAGTTCACATTTCTCAAATGGTGAGGGACCACTTAATAAAATAATATTAAAACTATGGACCCCACCACTAATTATCTTCTAAAAGCACTTTCTCTCTCCAGAAAACCTTATATTTTAATCAAAATATAACCATGGACCCCACCACTAACTCTCTCCTAAATACTTGTGCCCATTAGAAATGGGAACTTTTTTGTGGGACGGAGGGAGTATTATTTTTTAAATATAATTCTTTTTTTTAATATTGATAAACAATATTAATTTTTTTTAAACGGAAAAAAAACCATAAGGTGTTGGGCCCCACACCGTCGCATATCACTTTCCCAATCACCTACGCTCGGTCACCCCCAATTTTCCACTCATATTTCAGTGTGTTAAATACCAACACGCTTTCGCCGGATATTTTGTCGGTTATTTCATCTCGGGAAAATATGGCCATCTCCGGGAGCTTTCGGAGCTCTCGAACTTCAATATCCGAACGGAAAAATGGCTTTTACACTCCGTCGACACTACCACCGGTTGCAATTCCCGGTGTTACATTCAAGCAACTTGCGTATGCTCTCTCCGTCGCCGTCTTCCTCTTCTTCACAGTAACTTTCATGTTTACCGCATCCGATACCGATATCGTTTCATCCGATTCGAACATTGTTAGTAACTTTTTTCCGTATACTTAAATGTTAACTTGTTGATGATTTATGATTGCGTATTTAATGATGTATTAATCGATTTTGTTAATTGTAGAATCAAGGTTTTTCCTTCAATTCAAATGTAGCTGGATCATTTCGTAGGTCTGCACTTGCTTTGAAATCAGATCCATTAAAACCTAGATTTGATCAGATCCGGAAGCAAGCAGATGATCACAGATCGCTTGCTCTGGCTTACGCTGCGTACGCTCGTAAATTGAAGCTTGAGAACTCGAAGCTCGTTAGAATTTTCGCTGATCTATCACGTAATTACACAGATCTGTTGTCGAAACCTGCTTACAGAGCATTATCTGAATCTGATGCAAACTCAATCGATGAACCGACACTGCGGCTGTTTGAGAAGGAGGTGAAGGAGCGGATTAAGGTAACTAGACAGGTAATTGCTGAGGCGAAAGAGTCATTTGATAATCAGCTTAAGATTCAGAAGCTGAAAGATTCAATTTTCTCTGTTAATGAGCAATTAACAAAGGCGAAGAAACAAGGTGCTTTCTCAAGTTTAATTGCTGCAAAATCAATACCTAAAAGCTTACATTGCCTCACAATGAGGTTGATGGAAGAGAGAATTGCACATCCAGATAAATATTCAGACGAAGGGAAGGCACGACCGGTTGAATTTGATGATCCGAAACTTTATCATTATGCTATCTTTTCTGATAATGTGATAGCTGCTTCAGTTGTGGTTAATTCAGCTGTTAAGAACACAAAAGAGCCATGGAAGCATGTTTTCCATGTTGTGACTGATAAAATGAATCTAGGAGCAATGCAAGTTATGTTCAAGATGAAAGAATATAACGGTGCTCATATTGAAATCAAGGCAGTGGAGGATTACAAGTTTTTAAACTCTTCATATGTTCCAGTGCTGAAACAGCTGGAATCAGCAAATTTGCAAAGGTTTTACTTTGAAAACAAGCTTGAGAATGCAACAAAAGATACAACCAATATGAAGTTCAGGAACCCTAAGTATCTATCCATATTGAATCATTTGAGATTCTACTTGCCAGAGATGTACCCAACACTCCACAGGGTTCTGTTCTTGGATGATGATATTATTGTTCAGAAGGATCTGACTGGCCTTTGGAAGATAGACATGGATGGGAAGGTGAATGGAGCTGTTGAAACTTGTTTTGGATCGTTTCATCGTTATTCACAATACATGAATTTTTCTCACCCTTTAATCAAGGAAAAATTTAATCCCAAAGCTTGTGCTTGGGCTTATGGGATGAACTTCTTTGATTTGGATGCTTGGAGGAGAGAAAAGTGCACTGAGGAATATCATTACTGGCAAAATCTGGTAAGATAAATATATAATATATATACTAAATATTGTGTATACTGTCAATATTTTGAATTGAGAATGATTGTTTTTGTTTTTGCAGAATGAAAACCGTACTTTATGGAAATTGGGAACACTGCCACCTGGCCTAATCACATTTTATTCGACGACTAAACCATTGGAGAAATCATGGCATGTTCTAGGGCTTGGTTATAATCCAAGCATAAGTATGGAAGAAATTAATAATGCTGCAGTTGTTCATTTTAATGGGAATATGAAACCATGGCTCGATATTGCCATGAACCAATTTCGCCCACTTTGGACCAAATATGTCGATTATGATATGGAGTTCGTTCAAGCTTGCAATTTTGGTCATTAAAGTGGTGATGTGACGGTTTTAGTCCTTGCGAAATAGCACTTGGCAATACTAGTCCTGGTGTGTTTACACGTAAACTGAAGGCTTTATCAGATGCTGTGGAGTTCATATGTTTACATATCAAGTATGACATCATCTTTTGCTATATTAGTTTTGAAATGTGTTCTGAAGTGTTTATAGTTTCAGTCTTTGAGAGTTAATTTATCTTGTTATTTTTTAATTAATTATATCAGAACAACATATACGCTGGATAATGTTTTTAATTCAATACCCTTTTAGCATTCGCGCAGAGGATAAACTACCAACAGTTTGCTTAGAATTTTGAACATATACTTTGCCTTTAATTCGTCGTTAAGAAGATCTTGCTGACATTGTCATTTGTAAAACGTGTACAAATAGAAGTCCCAATAATCTGAGTTACTTTTTTGCATAGAAGAGTCGGGAAAGCTCACTTTCGAGTGAAAGTTTCGCAGAATATTACTACACATACAACCATGCATGAAGGTAATTTGTGCTATGTACAATTCACATCCCCTATAAAAATTTTGTAAAACCCTGTGCAATGTATAGTATTTTACACTATTATTACTGTGTAATAAAAGGAAAATGCTAACCATTAAGGCAATGACTATGCTTAAGAAAAAATTATATGTTTAAAGTTAGTCTACTTTAACCATTTAAAAACCACCTCCTATGAAAATCACTTAGACCTCTGCTAACGGGGTGAACTGGCCCCGCCAGTTTCACTCACCGTTGGCACCACCCTTTCAGTGATATCGCTGGTTGGCAATACGTCGGTTTGGAGACGGGGTTTGGGGGTGGCGTGAGTTGGGTGGTGGGGCTAAAGGGGTATTTGTGTGTGTGTTTTTTGTAATAGTGGGTCCCAAAAAATTGAAGGGAAGAGGTATTGTTGGCATGAGTACGTTAGTTTAGTGTCAGTTGGAGGGTGAGCTGACGTGACGTTGATTTGGCAACAAGTGACGACGCCAGTTCCCACCATTGTTGGGAGCAGCCTAACCACTCATTGATGGTTTACCATTATCCATGGTCCTTAGGACAATGGTTAGCAACTTAGCAAATCCCATAATAAAATAGTAGATTAAACAATTTTACAAGTGTTTTAATTAATTGCATTATTCACGTCATCACTTCCTCTGCTTGTTCTTTTTTTTTGTATAAAACAGTAACACAATATTCTTTTTATATGAAAGTACATGAAAAAAAGATCTTTAGTATCTTACTCAATTTCAGTAACTATTCCTTGGTACATATGATTTGTTTCATGATAGTATTTATTGTTTTTGTTCCATTAATAGAAACTACATACTCAGCGTGACACGCAAATTTCGTTATCCGCAACAAATTTATTTGCTACAACAAATTTATGCCTTGATTGAGTTGAGTTTTTTCTCCCTCTTAATTAAACCACCAAATTTCGTTATTCAATGCATTCGAAACACCCCAACAGAACCGAATTGGTTTTGGATCTATGCCATCAATTATGACACGTAAACACAGATTTATACGCCAAGTGAATTTTGCAAAAAAAGAAGATAAAAATAAACGTTCTTACTACAAGGAAAGAATATCAAACTATAGTTATACCGCTTTTTCTACGAAACATCCGAACTTTTAACAGCTACAGTATAAAATAGACTAACCCCCACTTTTACCTTTAAATATACGGCACTCTTTCTTACACGAAGGAGCATGACCTTTAACATTGGGTTGAACATGAAAAAGTTAAATTATCTTTACCCAATTGGCAAATATGGATAAATAATCAAATTCTCCCGACACAAAACCAATGATAAATAATGTTGATAAATATTACTCGACCAAAATACCAATCTCCAAAACAAGAAAATAATGTTATCCGCAACTACAATTACACACTAGGACAAAAATAACCCATAAAAGTAAAATTAATTAAAAAAAAAACTCTACCCAAATCTATTATCCCCACCCACCCAAGTAAACCAATAACCAGCCGCTAATATTATGCCACTCGCCCACCACAAATCCAAAATACAAACCCAAAAACCTCGGAACTCACTCTTGTGTATTTCTAGCAGTTCCATTAACATCACCACCACGATTCACACGGCCACCACCATTATTGTCTCTTTGATACCCATCACCACCACCACCACCACGGTTTGAAGCTCCACCACGGCTGTTGTTACCACCTCTGTAACCATAATCATTCCTAATGCCGCCATAATCACCACCACGGTTGTAACCCCTGCCGCCACCAAAGTTTCCCCGCCCACCTCTCATACCATCATTCCTCACGAATCCTGGTCCTCCCCTTCCACCCACAAATCTTCCCCGACTTCCTCCTATAAAAATAAAAATAAGTTCAAATATTACATAAATTGTCGAGGTGTAACTTTTTGTGAACTTTAATGTTTGCACTTATATGACAATTTAACCCCCAAACCTTCTTCTCAACTTTTCACTAATCTTTAAGTTTATAACACAATATTATTATTACTTAAAATTGGTATAAATTTTTGTATAGAAGAAACCATTGCAAAAAGAAGAAGAAAAAAGTTTAGGGGTTAAAATGGTTATTGTAAATAATAAGTTGTGATTAACCTGTTCAACTGTATTTGTTTAAAATTGTATGAAGCAATAATATAAAAAACATACCTCTGGAGTTTGTAGATCGTTTCTCTTCAACAACAACATTGCGTCCACTCATTATGATTGGTGAAGCCTGAACATCATAACCATACATGTCACATTCCACTAAATAAATCATTAAAAACAAATAAAACATAAACAAGATGGAATTTGTTTTTAGTAAAATACATCTTGAAACAGTTGTTGACATAAATAAATAAATAATAACCAGGTCACATACATCGATAGCCTTTTGGACTGCTTCTGCCGTCTCAAATTCAACAAAACCAAAACAAAATCCCTGTAGCTGCTATATTAGTTTTTGTACAGTAATAAAAAAAATAATAAATTAAATACAACTGAAAATGAGTTTTTATATTTACATACCCTGTTGCTTCGAACTTGAATACCATTAGGTTTAATAGTTCCAAACTTCTTAAATTCCTCATCCAATACCACAGGTGTAGCACTCATTGGTAGACCCTTGATATACACGGAGTACCCTTCAACTGTACAAACAAAAATAAACTATACTTTAAACAAAAATAAAAACAATTTATACAAAAGAAATAAAAACAAGTGTGTAAACATACCTTCTTCCTCATGATTACCATTTTCAACAGCATCAACATTAGCAACAATTGGTTCAGTAGTCACAGTAGTTACTGGAACATTATTCACATGTTGTTCTTGTTTCTTTGGTTGAGGTTTCCTCAGTGCTGGAGATGAAAAGGGCGACCCGTTCTGCTTCAAATCCATTACCTTCACCAACAAGAAACATATCATCAAAATGTCACTAATAATAAATAAATATATCAATCAGTAAAACAAACTTGGCACGCAAGCAACTTACAATAGATGCATATGACTTTTTTGGCAGATCCTCAACTTTAGTGTTGGATTCAACAATTAGTTGTACTGGTTCAGGGACTTCATTAATAACCTCAGGAACAGGTTCTTCTTCCTCTACAGTGGGTCCCACTCCATTCTCAACAGAAACAGTTATTTCTGCTTCAGTTTCCTCTTTCAATACAACAGCTTCCTCAACAACACTTTTTTCCACAACTTCGAGTGCAACTGATAATAAAAAGATTTCAGAATTCATTCAAGATTTCAATGAGAAAATAGCTAAATGCCTAAATGTGTCTGTTTTATATTAACCTTGCTCAGGAGTTGCAGGAGCTACTGCTTCCACAGTGGGAGGAGTGTTGTTTTCCTCATGATGATTTGCATTTTCCATGTAACGAAATATGTCGTTTAACACAAAGTAGCCTTTGTCTTGAGGTGCAAGAAAGAAAGACTGTGTGAAATTCTGCAGAACGTTATCTTTTCCAGTCAAATATCCAGTGACTAGAACATTGACTCCACCATTCAATGACTCTTGAGAATCAACAGATTTGATCTCAGCCTTGAAGTCTTCATAGTTAAGTGATAGTATCTTAGCATTAATTTCCTGCATATAAGTAATTAGACATTAAATTTAACTAACTTAAAAAGATACTGCTCAAAGAGAAAAAAGGCCTCTCACATAATTCATAACTTAAAAAATAGAAAAAAGAACATACATCCATGGTAGTGGTTGTGCTCATGGTACCATCTTCCTCAGGGCGACCAAGTTTACTGATATCCTGATAGAATCGATGAACTAGCCCAGGTGACTGGTGCAGTATATGATAATACTGCTGAACAAAAGCATTCCCAACCTGTTGATTCATAGAACATTTTGAAAAACATCAATCAAATATCATTTAACTACATATGATTGTTTTATTTGTAGTTAATGCACATCGGAATAGCAAAACAACATGTTTTTTTTATACAATATCAGGTCTATTATTCCTCCTGGGAGGCTAGTAACCTATAAATTCCAACAAAAACACTGAAACAGAACTTTCCAAAGCACGAGAGCAGGAGGAGTGTTAAACATAATGATGATTCTATAATCATAATTACAGTAAATGTCTACAAAGCATTAAAATATTATGCTTCGGCACCACCGAAATTCAAACAGATGGGACGGAGAGAGTGAAAATAGCGAAATCCCTGATTTAATCCTTTTCAAAATTAGTACAGCTAAAAATTAATTGGAAAGCTTGATATCAAGCACAGCGATTAACAAAAATCCACACAAGCATTTATTAAGCTACAGAAGTCAGTGAATTGATACATACAAGTTGAGCAGATACAGGTGCCGCTGGTTCTGCCGGAGCCGCCATTGTAGATCGCCGCAAAAACCCTAACCAAACGACGCAAAAACACTAATGATCATGATAACATCCAAAAAACAACGACATAAAACAAAAAATCTAACAAAAGATGCATAGAAAATAAATGCTCAGATATGAAAACGAATCCGTACCAGAATCAAGGATCAAGATGTATGTGGAGATCGAGGTTGAAGTGAGAGAGAAAGAGAGAATCTGTAAACCTGTTCTTCCTTTCTCTCTCTACTTCTTAGTTTGAATTAGGGTTTGTAGTTGCGTTTGCCGGATCTCACTGGGGCGCGAACAGGGAAATGAAACGAGTATTTTGTGTCAAAAGGGTTTCGAGGGCTTATATAGCCTCTCCCAACCCTACACATCACTAACCCATCACTAAACCCATCACTAGCGACACGTCATCGCATCCTTACTGACACGCTACTGACACCGCCGTGCCAATCCTACACATCACTAACCCATCACTAAACTCATCCTTTCCACATCATCATTTTAATTAATAAAAAAACACATTACATTAAATAAAAACCATTACATTAATAATAAAAATAAAAATAAAAACATTACGATTAAAAAAAACACGATTACGGAAAAAAAAAACAATACGGAAAAATAAAGCATTACGGAAAAAAAAAATTAACGTTGACGGAAGTTTGGCGGGAGGGTCCAAATGTGTTCGATTAAGGCATTGCGAAGTTTATGATGCACAATTCGATCACGTATCTCCTTCTCAATATGCAATTGGGCTGCAACCCGTTCATGCCATGTACGTTGTGGGTGATTTTCCGGGTTAGCGGTATAGTCTTCTTCGATTGGACAAATTGCGCGGCCGTTATCTTCCGTAATCATGTTGTGTAATATCACACAAGTGTACATGATCCGTCGTATTTTGTTCACACTGTATGGTCGTGCCGGGTTTTTAGTGATTGCCCACCGTCCTTGAAGCACTCCGAAAGCTCGTTCGACATCCTTCCTAGCGGATTCTTGGAACCGCTTGAACTTCATGTTCTTTTCTTCAATTGGGCAGTTAAATGACTTGACAAGCGTTGCCCATTCCGGATAAATCCCATCAGCTAGATAATAACCCTTCGTAAATTGCTCACCCGAAATAGTAAACGGAACTACGGGAGACCTGTCTTGCCTTATTTCATCAAACAAATCGATTCGTTAAGGACGTTTATGTCGTTATTCGAACCCGCCGGGCCAAAGTACGCATGCCATATCCACAAATCGTATGACGCAACAGTTTCAAGCATTATTGTGGGACATCCTTGATCACCATGTGTGTATTGGCCTTGCCATGCTGTTGGACAATTTTTCCAAGGCCAATGCATTCAATCAATGCTACCAAGCATCCCAGGAAAACCATGTATCTCTTGATGTTTGGCATGTAAACGTTGGACATCATGAGTTGTTGGTTTTCGCAAAAACTCAGTCGAGTATAGATGGAATATACATTTACAAAAGTTGTCCAAACAATCGTACGTTGTTTGTTGACCCATGTGTAGGTACTCATCAAACAAATCAGCGGCACAACCGTACGCCAATTGACGTATGGCAGAGGTACACTTTTGAAATACATTAAAACTGGGGTAACCCGTAGCATCTCTCTTTTGACGGAAATAATCAAAATACGACGGTAGTTGACCCGGTGGATTATAAAAATGTATAGCCTGGCATATACGGATGAACAAAGGTTTCGACATGCGAAACCGTCTTCGGAAGTAATCCAGCGGGAAAACGGAATTGTCGGCAAAGTAATCATTCCATAAACGTTCAGCAGCCGCAACGCGATCTCTTGGTATATATCTTCGTGGTGCTCTTGGCACGGTGGAATTTTCAGCTTCTTCTTGATCCAGATAATCAAGCCTTTCAATAGTTTGGTTCAAATCGAAGACGGCTGTTACATTAACATAATCTTGTCAGTAATCATCGGCGTCATCGTTTGGATCCATTGAGTGAGAGAAAAAATATGGAAATTGGGAAGAGAGGAAGTATGTGATTGTGAGAAAATATAATGTGATTGTGTGTTTAAAATGGTAGAGTGTAGTGGATTTTATAGAGGTTGTGTGTAATATTAATTATTTGTATTAAAAAAAAATAATAATTTGAATTCAAAACGGACGCGCCACCTGGACCCACCTCCCTCGACGCCTTCATCACGTCCGTCCTCACCACGACGAAGTATGCACGACGCCGGCCACGACGGCTCGGTGCCAACGCCGTCGTGGCTCGACGCAGCTCGACGCGTCCCCCCGACGTGCCGTTGGCACGGGTCTAATGAGGAAACACTTAAGTTCAAAACAGATTGTGAATACAAGAAAATACTCCCTCCACCCCATTTTAAATGTCCAGTATACTATTTTAGTTTGTCCCACAAAGAGTGTCATTTCCTAAATTTCAACCAATCAAAAAACATTTAAGTGGGAAGGAGAAAATTTGATTGGTGACATTATATAATTAATGCACTTTTCTTAAACTGTGTGTTTTTTTGTAGTGGACAATTAAAGTGGGACGGATGGAGTAATCAAATGAAAAATACTTCCTCCATCCCACAAAAAAGTTCTCATTTCCACCTTAAATTTTGTCCAAAAAAAAATTCTTATTTCTATAAAATAATATTATTATTATGGACCCCACCACTAACTATCTTTTAAAAACACTTTTGCTCCAAATAACTTTATATTTTAATAAAAAATAATACCAAAAACTCCACTACTAACTATTGCCTAAATACTTGTGCTCATATGAAATGAGAACTTTTTTGTGAGACGGAGGGAGTAGTTGATAATTACATTTGAAGACACGAATCACATGTAAAACATGCTTGTGAATTGAAAAATGGAGTATAAGACTATAAGCTTGATAATATGCAATTAACTTGCTTGCTAATCAATATTAGGAGTGATAATTTAGGTGGGGTTCGGATTAATAGGTTAAGGCACAAACAATCTATTTGAATCCACATTTTTATATAAACGGGTTAGATTTTCATTCATAACATATTTACTTTCACCCTGAACACGATCCATATAATCCATTTAATTAAACGAGTTAAACATGTTATTCCTAATTTACAAATTCATACCAAAATAATAAAACACAAAGATTACTAAACAACATTAATCTCCAAGTATTATTTCCAAGTTTTGCCTCCAACAAGTCTTGAACCTAAAACGGTAAAACCTCTTGAAGGAAACCCCAAGTCAATCCTTGGTGACCAATTAATCTAAACCAATTGGTTAGCTGGCACCCAATATATCTATAACAAGATACATAATGTACTTTTTAGTCATCTTAAGGAGTTTTGTAGGGTTTTATATATTCTGATTCGAGTTTTTTGTGCATATAAAAGTGGCTTTTTGCCATTTTGATAAGACGCTAATGTTTATAACAGTTTCAGTCTAAATATATTTCTTTAATGACAACTTTTATTAAATAGAAAGGTAACCGCGCAATGTGACGACATGTACCATGAAACAATATTTTGTAGCGAGAAAACGTTGTCAGCGTAGTGGCGGCGTTAGTGATGGTGATGGCAGTGGTGGTGTTCAACTTTTTAAAGCTTAGGAAATTAATACAAAAAATTATCTTTACTATATATAATGCATTTAAGACTTTCTCAAATAAGCTGCCGGAATTTCCTGTACACCAACTTATGAATTTTCAGTACACCAACTTACTATTTGTCTTGTCAAAAATCTTAAAGGCATGTGGGATAAGTGAGAATTAAACACTAGACCTTTTTGAAGAGAGGCAAGAGCAATAACCAATTGATCTAAGTGGTTTGATGACTTTCAATATGCTATTACACTTACTATACACAACTCATTCACATTAATCTTTTCACATTAATTAATATTCTAACAACATACTATTCGAAGCCGATTTCAAGTGATCATTTGAAAATATTTGCTTGTATATAATTTAAATTATCATTCATTTGTATAGTAGTCGTTAAAAAATAAACATGTAACCAATCAACATTTTTCTCGCCGCAAAATATAGTTACGTAGGATATCCGTTTTCGCATTAAACGGGTACGCTACTAATAGTTAAATAATGAACATATAACATACTAAATCGGTTGATTTGAGAATTGTGTTCATAAAGAAGATGTCACATGTATTGGTTGATTTAAAGCATCAATAGACTAAATAATTCGGAAAAAGCATAAATGTTATATACATATATAGTATAGATATAGATACTTCAAATTTGATTAGTTAAAATATAGTAGCGATCTTAATTTACAAGAAATGATAGTTAAGTTTTTTAAACATTAGAACATGTTGAAATTGATATATCCGACCAACATACAGATATTAAACTACTTCATGATGGTTTTGGGTCATGTATTGTTCATAAATTGAGCCCCTTTAATTCGTGTTTGGACTTCGGACCTTTAGACCCTTCTATAATTTATCAAGATTTTGTAGGAGAACCCACTGGACCGTTCTCTAGTTTAATGATGGCCCAAATGAACCCAAACACTTAAAACAGTGTTCAATAGGAGTTTCTTCTCTCTTTATGAGTAAACTGCAATAACCATCCCGGTGGTTTGGCTGAATTATATGTTTGGTCCATATGGTATTGAAAGTCTGAAACATATGGTTTATTTTGATCATTCTCATCTAACAGTGTTAACTGAAATCCGTTAGTTGGAAGAAACAAAATAGGAAGTATGTTCAGCTCGTTTTACTACTTTCAACCTGTTTGATGCACTGAACTTTCTTTTTTGAAGTTAGACCTACGAAGTATTTGTTTTTACCCATCTAACTTAATAAAACATAAATTAGATCAAGCATATAATCCAAAAACGGTTATGATATCATTAAATTATTAATAGCATTTAAAATACAAAACATTTATAATATAACTAGTTTCATAACCCGTCCATGCTAGCTGTAAGAAATTTAATATATAATGATGAAAAAAACGTAAGAAATTATATGATCAACTATTATTAAAATGATGATTAAAGGTTTTGTTGTACATGAATAATCGGTCTAAATAAATCAAAAAAGAAAACGAAATTTTATTGTATAAGACGTTTGTTGTTGAGTTTGTATAGTTACCATCTTGGTCGCAACAAATAATTTTCAAGCATTTGTTTTTCTTTACTCTTGATAAATCAACATATAGCTGGTCATGTGAGAATACTGATATTTGAACAAACAAATCAACCCGTGACAATGTCCGCCCATGGTTTTTTAATAGTCATTGAAAAACGTACTTAAATAGGAAATTGTTTTCGGCTCA
The DNA here is from genome assembly GCA_963853835.1 of Calendula officinalis. Classification (NCBI taxonomy): domain Eukaryota; kingdom Viridiplantae; phylum Streptophyta; class Magnoliopsida; order Asterales; family Asteraceae; genus Calendula; species Calendula officinalis. The sequence continues at coordinate 80,633,696 of OY970820.1, read as the reverse complement.
ATTTGAAAGGCATAGTTTTGTCGTAAGGACTAATAATCATACGTGGGATAACACAAATTGTACAAACTTTGTCACGATCTTACCTTCAATTATATTAGCCTAGTTCTATTGCATAAATCTACTTTCTGATCAATGTTTTGCATACACATTACAGGAGCATCTATCTTTAACTTCAATATATGATGCGTGACACCTGACATTTTTATAGTATACAAGAATTATGTGGTGTAAAGATCGAGGCTAAACATAGTATCATCAACAATTTCATGTGTGAGTGTTGATAATAATATGTTTAGACTATAATATTTTTGGATCATAATATTTTAAAATATTGATTATTATAACATTCGACCATAATAAAATTGGATTATAATAAATTTGGATCGTAACATTTTGTGATCATAACATTTTGTGACCATAATAAATTTAAATTACATTTTTAGATCATAAGATTTTTTTCGTAAAATGTTTGAACCATGGCATTTTTTTGTTTAAATTTTTATGTCTATACTCATTTCGTAAAGAATTTAATTTTAAAAACTTTTATTTTCTTAAATTTTTTGTGATTATAACATTTTGTGATCATAATAAATTTAAACTACACTTTTAGATCATAAGATTTTTTTTCCGTAAAATGTTTGAACCATGACATTTTTTTTTTCAAATTTTGATGACTATACTCATTTCGTAAATAATTTAATTTTAAGAACTTTGATTTTCTTAAAATTTTTGAGATTATAACATTTTGTGATCATAATAAATTTAAATTACATTTTTAGATCATAAGATTTTTTTCGTAAAATGTTTGAACCATTGTTGGGTCACATTTATTGTAACCAATAGTCTAGGGACCATTTTGTATTTAGTCAAAACTTTGGCTAGGTATATATAGTAAGTAGTAACCTAATTTGCATAACCTTTGCCCAAATTGTAGCAGCCCCCATCAATAGCAAAGTGTTCAAATATTCCATCCATCTTAATCTTCCTATATTATCACTTGTTTATGATTAATCTATGAATTAATAATTGAATTCACAATCTACAACCATGACATTTTTTCAAATTTTTTATGACTATACTCATTTCGTAAAGAATTTAATTTTAAGAACTTTGATTTTCTTAAAATTTTTTGTTTACAAATAAAAAACAAAGCTATGGGCGAAAAACGAAGCGAGGGAAGACATGAATATGTTTCCATATAAAGAAGAAGTTAATTGCCTATTATGCCCTTTGAGTCAGCGTCCATGTCATCATTAAGAAACAATGTTATTGGTATATGTCATCAAATTAAAATTATGTCCTTACTCCATATATAAGTGGGAGATTTCACAAGATAAGGATAAAGATGAAACTTTGAGTTATTAAAACTTCCAAAAAGTTATTAAGCAATAACAAAACTTGATAAATATTAAGTGTATTTGTGTCCGTTGTCCGCATAAGAGATTACTGTTCTATTTAGATTAAAGGAACCATCATCTCTCAAATAGTCACAAAAATCCAACTGGGTTTTAAATATACCATCCAAACTTTCATCTTAAAAGCATTAATTCTTAAAAGTTATAACCTATGAACTGTAAAAGTCGGCTACACATACAATTAAAACTGGAGACAAATTGACTACATTTTCATACTAAAAGCCTTTTAAACAAATCTTTTTCATTTTATAAACAACCATTTGATAATTGCAAATAACATAAATTTTTCAAGCACGACTTACATCTATACACATATTATATCCTACTTTTTCCATACCCAATATTTTCTATTATATATTACTCCGTATATAACTAAAAGAAGTATGTTTTATTATGTCCATCAATAAAACAAAGTCTCAAGTGACAAATCCTAGTCTTTAGATAAAATAAAATCAAACGCTCAAAATCAATCACTTAACCACCACCGTCATCAAATCGCATGTGATTGAATACAAAATCATCACGGCCGGCCACCACCACCATCGTCGGCCATTGCTGCTGCCGGCGCCGCCGCTCGCCACCGCCGTAATCACATGTGACTGGATACACAATTATATGTGATTGAAAATAGCCGGCGGTGGAGGTGGGTTGCGGTGGTGGAGACGGTGACCTACAGAGTTTGGTGGTGGTAGTGGTGGTTGACAGTGTGCAATCATATGTGATTTAATACACAATCATATGTGAATGAAAGCTGTCGAGTCATTCTGTCGAGGTGGCAGGATGTTGCCCGTGGTGGTGACGGTGGCTGGTGAAAGTGGTGGCCGACAGTGGCAGTGGGCAGTGGTAGTGGGGGTGGGGTTGGTGGTGGCAGTGGGCGGTGGGCAACGGTAGTGGAGGTGGGGGTGGGGGTGGTGGTGTTGATGTATTAAATCACATGTGATGGTGGTGGTGGTGGCGCTTTAGAGGTTAACCTTACCTTTTAATCTAATGAAACATTTGTTTCTCAGAATTAAAAAAAAAATGGATTTCTCGTAACAAAAAAATATGAAGTTTTAAAATTTATTTTTAAATATTTCCATTTATGCAAAAATCTTTCCAACAATAAAAAAAATAGCATAAATTTGAAAGTATTTTGAATTTTAATACCACATCGGCACGTACAAACCATCTATCTATATTTTATATATATATAAAAATTGAGTTCCAATTTTTAAATTGCAATTAATACCATGCAATTAATATTAATAATATTATAATAATAAAAATAAACTTATTAAATTCTAAGCCCAAGAGTTTTGAAATAAATATAAATAATAATTATAATAATAAAATGTTCAATAAATAAGAGATTTTTCAAGTTTCATGAATCTTACACATTAGCATCTATAAATACCCATTCTCACATTGCAAAAATTTTAACTCTCCAAAGGTGCATAAAAAAAACACTTAAACAAATGGAGTCAACAACAAAGATCTATAAGGTTTTTATTATTTATCGTCGCTATTGATTGGTGATCCAACATAATCTTTATGATTTTGTTTTAGAGAGGGTATGTTAGTTGTTTTTGTTTAAAACTACACAACCTCTTATATATATATATATATATATATATATATATATATATATATATATATATATATATATATATATATATATATATATATATATATATATATATATATATATATATATATATATATATATATAGGGGTGAGTTATATAGAGAACCCATTTACCTTATTAGCCAATCAGAAATTAGATATATATTTTTCATTTATTTAAATGTAAAGGGCAATTCCGGTATTTAATATATTTCGGTTTTTTTGGAAACAATTAATTTAATTCCTATAATCATGGAAAGTGAAGATTTCATGTATCTATATTCCTTTTGAAAACTGAATACCCAATATCTTCCAGATCTGTAGCATGTTAACCGAAAATCTTTAAACCATTCGTAATTCGTAAATTTATAATCTTTACTGCTGATTGAATTCACAATTCAGATAAATCGTAAAATTCTTAAATCAATACATCAATGTATACTATCAGTAAAAATCTTAAATCAATACATCAATGTATACTATCAATTTGTACATTTATGTTTTACCAAATAATTTTATTTAGTGTATTGAACCAACGATTTGTTCGAAATTATGGTCGTGATACATATGATTTTTGGTTCAGTTTATAGCTCTTTATAAATAATGGTCGTAGAATGCCTATTTCATGATATTGTAGTAGTGTAATCAAAACATATCTATCATTCATGTAATCAAAACATTGATGTCTTCACAAAATCATAGGTAAAAATAGATAAAACATTGATGTCTTCACAAAATCAAAACATTGATGTCTTCACAAAATCAAAACATTAATGTCTTCACAAAATCAAAACATTCATGTAATCAAAACATTGATGTATTCACAAAATCAAAACATTGATGTCTTTCTCTCTTTCGTCCACTACGTGTTGTGCCTGTCATGATAAAACACCAATGTTTTGCATAAACAACCACAATTTTGCTCTTAATAAAAAACCTAGTCATCGTGGCCTGATTCAAAAAAACCTTACATTGTAGTTATTGTGAAATCGCCTTGTTTCCCTGGAGTATGTGAAATCGCCCCTCGTTTACCTGGAATATAAGAAATCACCGCTCGTTTCTTAACCTGGCCAGAAATCGCATACCTGGCGGGGAGGTTGATACCGATGTGGTCGGAAAATGAGGTTGTTTTAGTGGTGGTGGTGGTGTGCCTCCGTACACTTTCGGATCTGAGGAAAAAAAGGAGGAAGTGAACTGTTAGAGAGGAAAAATAGAAGGTTTCATGGAGGTTCTTGGGTTTGTTCTGCAGTCGTACAAAGAGAGAGAGAGAGAGAGATAGGGTTTAACAAATAGAGAGAAAGGGGTGGGGTTAAAGAGAGAGATAGAGATCCGATTTTTTAGGAAGGGATGGCAGTTATTGTGAATACAATTTCCTTTTTTAAATGTTTTATATTTAAAAAATAGAAACGTAAATAAAAATAGCAGATTACGAATCTACCCTTTTTACTTAATTAAAGAGTTCTCTATATAACTCTCCACTATATATATATATATATATGTATAAAATTGTTATACGTTGTTTATTTACATTTTGTATAAAAATTATATTATATGATGATCTGATAGTTATTATTATAATATATGCGATTGTGTATGATATTATCACAATTATTTAAGATGGATATCTTATCATGTTAATGGTCTCAAATTATTGTTCATTTGATTTGTTATTTTACTTTTAATCCAATTAATAGGTTTTGATCGCCATTTTTCACATCTTGCGATTCTCTAATTAGTATGAAAATATTAATTAAATATATTGGTGGTTGTAGAATTTATGCTTATTTTCGTTTGTATATGTATAATAAAATATAAAAAATGAGTTTCATGTTGATGTTGCATTTATTATAATATTAAATAAATCACGTTAATAAAAATTGAGAAGTTCAATAGTTGTAAAATCAAGAGTTTTAGCATAACCTTGAGATTATCTAATTAATAGGAAAATATTAATTAAATATATTGATGATTGTTAAATTTATGTTTACTTCTTTTATATATGTAAAAAATATAAAAATTAATTTCTATTTTATGTTGTATTTATTATAATTGAGTTCTATTGAGTTCTATAGTATTGAATTCATTTTAATAACAATTTGACAAACTCATTAAATTGTAAGACGAAGAGTTTTGGAATAAATATAAGTAATTATAATAATAAAAAGCTATAAAATAAGAGACTTTTCAAGATTTATAAATCTCACATATTAGGATCTATAAATACTTATTTTCATGTTGCAAAATTTTAACACTCTAAAGGTGCATCCAAAAGAAACATTTAATAAATGAGGTACACAACAAAGACCATTAGAGATTCTGTTCTTTTCCTTGCTATTAATTTCTTTCATTGATTTGTATCAAGTATATAACTTACGAATATCTTAACATCTATATCTATATATATATCTATAAATCAATAAAAATTGAGTTTTATGGTTTATGTTGTATTGAATTTTATGTTAAAAAATATGTTTTTGTTATAAATTATGCTCGTGAGTAATTGATTATACAAAGAATTTAACATAAATAATAATAGTAAATTCAATTAAATAATAGTCTTTTCATTTAACTAGAAGTTACATATTAATTAAATAAGACAAAGAATTTAATAGAAAAATAATTGTAGTAAATTAAATTAAATAATAGTCTTTTCATATAACTAGAAGTTACATATTATAAACTATGAGTTGCGTTCAAGGAGGTCCATTATTTTTAAGAAGTCCCGAGGAACAAATTTCAACCATTGATCAATAAGATCTAATGGTCAAGATTAATCACACATTTTATATATTGAGGGGTATTTTGGTGATTTTTTAAAAAATAAAAATATTTTTTTATTATTTTATTATTTTTTATTTTAGAATTTTTATTATTTTTTTATTATTTTTATTATAAAGGTGTATTTTGGTCATTCGACACTTAAAAAAATTTCCATTTTTTTTATTATTTATTTTTTTATTATTTTTCTCATTAAAAATTAATATTTATTTGATAATTACGTGTATGACTTAATCACATGTGATTTTAGTGTAAAATCACATGTGATTTTAGTGTACCATTTGATGTTTTAGTTAAATCACATGTGATTCAGTATGCAATCACATGTGATTCAGTATGCAATCACATGTGATTCAATATGCGATCACATGTGATTCACTATGCAATCACATTATGTGTTATTAATGAAAATATAATAATTTATTTAAAAATTATAATAATAAAAATAAAAAAAATAATTTTTTTTAAAAACATAAAATTTTTAAAATATAAAATATAATTTTTTTTTTAAAATGACCAAAATACCCCTCTATTAAAAATTAAAAATATAAAAAATAAAAAAATTTAAAATAAAAAATAAAAAAAAATCAATTTTTTTGAAGTGCCAAATGACCAAAATCATCTTTATGTATTAAAATATGTGAGTAGTCTTGACCATTAGATTATATTAATCAATAGTTGAGATTTGTTCTCGAGACTTGATAAAAATCATGGACCTCTTTGAACGTTTCTCTATAAACTATAAATATCACAATATCATGATGCAAATGATGTTGAGTTTTCAAATGATATTATCGTTTACCCTAATAGAACATCCATTTATAAAAATTGAATATTAATACTAATACTAATACTAATAATAATATATAAATTTGTTTATAAAATATAATATATTAATCAATTGTAAGATCAAAAGTTTTATCATAAATAATATTTAATAAACACAACAAAATAATGTCAATGCATTTATGAATCACAAAAAATTAGTTGAATATCTAGATTATGGTTAAATATTAATTATATAGCACCAAACTTTATATGTTTATTAAAATCAATCAATATAAACAAAATGCACGATGACAAATATTTATTTAAAAAACCATAACTGAATGAAAAAATAGTTTTGGACGGACCGAGGACCGAACAGATGATGCTCAGAACCGAACCGAAACGATAACCGAGGCAATTCCTTTGGCTTTTTTCGGTTTCTTCTCGGTTTGGACCGAATCGGACCGCTCGGAACTGAACCGGTTGGAACCGAGTACTGATTTTTCATAAAAATTGGAACCGAGAACCGAACCAATGGAGCTCGGTTTGTCCGGTCTGATTCTGCGATCTCGGTCGGTTCTCGGTCCAATTTTGTGACAACTCGATATTTCTGGTATGTAAATTCATTTCATTTCTAGAATTTCCTTATTTAGAAAGTTTCTATTTTTAGACATTTCTATTTCTGGCATCCTAATACACAACAAACTTATACATTTTTACATCATACATTAGAGTTTGACTATTTTAGTCAACACAACATTGTTATTTACTTATGGTGACACTCTTGAGCTTAAAACATTTCTAAAACAATAACTTACTCGGTTAAGCAATAAACGTAACAAATTAAATCAAACGTGACTCGATTGGAACTAGCTTCTGAAACCAACATCGAACCATGACCGACCACCTAAGTGGCCGACCATGTACTTGCTCGTGACCATCTCCACACGGCCGAACACCCTTAAGGGGGTGGTTTATTTTGTTGATCTTATCCTTCTAAGCAATCTTATCCCCATCTCTTTTGAAGGAGTCTTAGTTAGACTCAAACACTAGCTTCTAACCATCATATAAATACCCCTCCAATACCGAAACCCTAACCTTTTTGTTCCTTCCATTCGGCCGATCATCCCAAGCACACCATCATCATCTTGTTCGTTCGATCCCCAAGCAATCCCGATGCCCCTTTGTTCGTTTTCTCCCAATTCCGATCAAGGTATGATGCTCAAACCATTGTTTTACCATGTTTTCTCACTTGCATGAACCTTGACTCGAACCCGAGACCATGGCCCTAGGCCATATGGTCTCGGTTAGCTATTGAAAACCGAGTATATGTGCTTGTATGCATCCGATCGTGTCCATGTACGTATGAATGTGTTTAAATCTTGCTTAATCAAGTACTCGAACCCTAGATCTCCATTAGATGTGACCGGATTCATTAGATCTAGAAACCTAGACTTGTTAAACCCTAGATCTAGTCCCTAGATTCACCTATGACCAATCTAGACTCGACCTAGAACTCGAACGCGATGGGTTTCGGCCTAGCCGGCCAACCTAGTATAACCGAACCCTAGTTGACCTTAGGTTGACTAGAGTTGACTTTTGTTGACTGAATTCCATGCTAGACTAAACCCTAGAACCGAATACCTAAACCTAACCAAAATCTAGAGATTTTAAGTTGACTTTGTTGACTAATTTTAACCAATATTGACCAATAAGTCAAACTGGGTCAAGGCCGGATCTTGACCCAAACCGTGGACCCAAACCCGAATACCCAATCGGGCCAAGGCCCGTACTTGGCCCATATCGATCCATCTTAGTCCCTCGGGCCCAAACCTTAGTTGGCCCATTTGTATTCAAGCCCATGTGGACCAAAGCCCAAACCTTTGGCCCACTTATACCCAAACCAAACCCAATTGGGCCAAGCCCAATGCATGGCCCAATCTAATTGGACCTAAGTCCAATAAGAGGCCCAAGTGGCCCAACCTAGTGGCCATTAAGCCCATTTTGGCCCATTAAGCCGATTAGGCCCAATAGGCCCAATCTAGGCCCAATAAGCCTATACCAAGCCCATTTCATTTCATTTCGAAGCCCATTTCATTTCATTTCATTTCGGCCCATTAAGGCCCAACGATCCAAGTTCATACGATGTCACAAAACGTAAAACATAACATTAATTTCATATCAATTAACTTATATCGTATATAAAATCGCCTGTGTTAGCTTAGTCTAATCATTAGTTAAATCATTTTGGAAGCTAGGAGTCTCTGAAGGATTCCTCTGTCCTAAGTTCTGTGTCGCTAAGCTTTGCCAGGTGAGTCCACAAACCCCTTTTTTTTTTTACTCTTTTACTGTTTTATAAACTTTGGGGTGGAAAACATAAACACAACTGCTACTATTTTACTATGACTGTACAACATCTATACTTTTTCATTATCGCGTTGGCATGACAAACAATTATTATACCCGACTAAGGTTTGCCACCAATTATTAGCTAGTGGATCTAGACCATGGATATGCAGATAGTACTATTGGCTGACACTCATCCTCCCAACAAACGTTAGATCATTACTTGGTATATCCAAGACATCTCCGGGAGTGTATATCCATAAAATAACGATAACATAATGGAGTTGAAGTGTTGATTGTGGACTTAGGGGTTGGTATATTAACTCAATAGACTAGCTACCTGTTGGGGATAACAGTTCATGCGATGTCAAACATAACATTTGGTTTAACACTTTTTCATAAACATAACTAGCAGTTGTAGATATTCTACAACTACACTAAATATTTCATACTTACTACTCATATCACGTGAGTGTTAAACTTTATACTTTTCATTCATAATACGTTCTCTTTACAAACATTTTTGGGTAGCAAAACACTTTACTTTATTTTACTTTAACCCTGTGGATTCACTTAACATTATTGTTGACCCTTTTATTATTTATGTTTTTCCAGGTAATTAGGCGCAGTGGAACTGGAGGATATGAGCAGTGGGATTGTCGTGAGCCATGATTAAAACCTTAAGTTTACGAACAATCATTTCATTTCAAAACAATTTCTATTTTAGGAAACATACTACTTTAGGAAACTTTCTACTTTTGGAAAGTGAAACAATCTTTTATTTTTCATTATTGTGTGGTTGTTTATTTACTTAATTTTTGCTATGTTGTCATGAACGTTACACCCTCGTTCTTCCGCAAAACATTTTAAATGATGTAAACCTCATTTTTGGCGGGGTGTGACAGAGTGGTATCAGAGCTTAAGTTATAGTGAATTAGCAAGCCTAGTCTATAACTATAAAAGATTTTTGGGAAAAATTAAAACTTTTACAAAACAAAAATAATCATGGCATGCTCAGTCTCATATCCTGAAGTTTCATTGTTCTTAGCTTAGAACATTTGCCCTAGTTAGTATTTGCCTTAGTGCTATAGTTAGCATTCGTCAGAGAGCCCAAAATTTTCACAATCTAATAATTTTTATTCGTCGTGGTTAGTAGAATGTCGCTTGCTAGTGTCCTCGATATTTCGTATGATTCCGATAATGATCGTGGTGCTGTTGTCCCAGTAGTCCCAGTGCCTGTTGCTCCAGTGCCAGCAGTGGTACAACCTCCTGTTGTCCCATGGCATCGTCGCCCAAGAAGACGTCCTATTCCCATTATTCCTAATGGTCCTCCTACTCCAGCTCGTGGTCAGCGTCCTATCCTTTATCGTATTCATGAAGGAGGTATGATCTTTCTATGTTCGCCTGCCAAACCAAAGCGTGATGTTGCTCCAAGAACTCCACGACGTCGAGAACCAGAGCCAGAAGTGATATCAGAATCAGAGCCTGAAGAAGACTTTGAGCCTGAAGAAGAATCGGAACCAGAGGAAGAACCAGAAGAAGAGTCAGAGCCTATGGAAGACTCTGAGCCAGAGGAAGATGATTAGTCGTCTACATTTCGTCTATCTTGTTTTCTATTACTATTATTAGGTTTTATGTTTAGCTATTTTAGTATTTTCTTTTATTTAGTATTGGCGTACGTGCCCTATTTAAAAAAAAAACTATTATGTATTAGGAATGTGTTTAATAAAAGTGATATATTAGTAAATTCTCTTGTTTTCTTATAAATTGTATTTTCTATACGTCTCTACTACTACTACTACTATACCTACGTCTATTTATATCTACGTCTACTACTACTATTACGTCTATTGTATAGCTATTCTTCGATTCTTATAATAAGTATATAATTCCTTTTATAATCCTTCTACATTATTCTTTTCTAAATTCTTTGTTTAAATCGTATTATTTGTATCTGAAATTCATCAATGGCTCGAGGAGGAAACACTGAGACTGTTGAACAAATGGTGGAACGCCGAATCGCTGAAGCGATGGCTCAAATGAACGCTGCAAGAGGAAATGCCGCTGGTGCATCTAATGTGGGAAACAACGGTACATCATTCGACTCCACAACGAAGATTTATCATTTTCATTTTACTTTAATCTAATGTTCTTTTTCTTTCCTTATTTGTTTAAACTTCAGACCCCAATGCTAATCGTCAAGGTCAGTCATTTAAGACCTTTACGTCCTGTCATCCTCCGACATACTCTGGATCTGAAGGTGCTATTGCTATCATCCACTGGATTGAGAAGGTGGAATCCATTTTCAGTGTCATCCAATGTGCCCCTGAGAATATGGCGAAGTTTGCTGCTAGTACCTTGTCCAAGGAAGCGTTGTCCTGGTGGAATTTTCAAGTGCAAGTCTTAGGTCATGCAAATGCTGATGCTATGACTTGGGATACGTTCAAGAATCAGTTAACTCAAAAGTTTTGTCCAAGGAGAGTGTTGCAAAAAGTTGAAGTTGAACTATGGAATCTGTCCATGGTTGGATCTGATATTGTTACCTACACGACTAAGTTCCAAGAACTTGCTCGTCTCGTTCCTCATATGGTTTCCCCTGAATTAAAGCGTATTGAAAGGTATCTTCAAGGTCTTCATGATCTTATTCGTACTCATGTTATTGCTTCTGAACCGACAACATTCGAAGATGCTGTGAATCGTGCAACAAGGTTGACTGATGATGCTATGAGAAGTGGATCGTTCAAAGACAGGCTAGTTGTGTCTAGCAAGTCCTCTGAAAATGTGAGCAATGAAAATGGAAAGCGTTCCTACGACAACAAGCGTGATCACAAAGGGAACAAGTATCAGAAGACTAAGAATTATGCTGCGTCTAGTCAGAACAACAATCAGTCTAATTCGGATTCTAAGTCTTATGCTGGAAGCAAGACCATGTGTCACAGGTGTAACTGGCATCATGATGGTCAGTGTGAGAAGTGCTTCAAGTGTGACCGCTGGGGTCATAATTTCAAAAAGTGTTCGTCCAACAATGCTCCTAAGAATCCTGTTTGCTACGAGTGTGGTGATCCTAACCACTATCGTAATCGTTGCCCTAAGCTTCAGAACAACAACAACAATCAGAACAACAACAACAACCAGAATGGCAACAACAACCACAATGGCAATCGTAACAACAATCGCAACAACAATCGCAAAGCAAACAACAACAATGATCGTCAGAATGGTCGTGGTCGTGCATTTGTTATGAATGCTCAGGAAGCTCGTGAAAATCCTGATACCGTCACTGGTACGTTTATCGTCAACAATCATTTTGCTTCTATTTTATTTGACTCGGGAGCCGACTTGAGTTTCGTATCGACCGACTTTAAAAGTTTCTTGAATTTGAATCCTGATCGTTTGAAAGTTAATTATGAAATCGAGTTAGCGAATGGCAAAGTTGTTAGGTCTAGTGAAGTTTTTAAAGGTTGTAAGCTTGACCTAGATGATCACATTTTCGATATAGACCTTGTGCCTGTAGAACTAGGTAGTTTTGATATCGTCATAGGGATATATTGGTTATCTAAAAACCGTGCTGAAATAATATGCTACACTAAACAAATCCGAATTCCCTTATCCAAAACAGAAACCTTAATAATTCAAGGTGAACAAAGAAACAAAAACATAAAAATCATAACTTCTATGAAAGCTCAAAAACATCTTCGTAAAGGATGCCAAGCCTTTCTTGCTCATGTCGTTGACACAAAGTCCAAAGATCGTAAGATTGAGGACATTCCTATTGTTTGTGAATTTCCTGGTGTATTTCCTAGTGAATTGCCTGGATTGCCGCCTCAGAGACAAGTCGAATTTCGTATTGATCTGATCCCAGGAGCCGCACCTATTGCGCGTTCTCCTTATCGTCTTGCACCGTCTGAAATGCAAGAACTTTCATCGCAATTGCAAGAACTTCTTGATCTTGGTTTCATTCGACCGAGTTTCTCGCCCTGGGAGCTCCGGTCCTCTTCGTTAAAAAGAAAGATGGTTCAATGAGAATGTGCATTGACTATCGTGAATTGAATAAAGTAACAATTAAGAATCGATATCCTCTTTCCCGTATTGATGATCTATTCGATCAACTCCAAGGATTGAGTTTCTATTCCAAAATCGATCTTCGTTCAGGCTACCATCAGTTAAAAGTTCGTGATGAAGATGTGTCTAAAACTGCTTTTAGAACTCGCTATGGTCATTACGAATTTTTGGTAATGACATTTGGTTGGCCAATGCACCTGCTGTGTTTATGGATCTCATGAACAGAGTGTGCAAGCAATATCTCGACAAATTCGTTATCGTATTCATAGATGATATTCTTATCTATTCGCATTCGAGAGAAGAGCACGAAGAGCACTTAAGAATCATTCTTGAGTTGTTGGAAAAGGAGAAGTTGTACGCCAAGTTGTCCAAGTGTGAATTTTGGTTGCGTGAGGTCCAATTTTTGGGTCATATTATCAACGAAGAAGGTATTCACGTTGATCCTGCCAAGATAGAAGCTATAAAGAATTGGGAAGCTCCAAAGACCCCAACTGAAGTAAGACAATTCCTTGGTCTTGCTGGTTATTATAGAAGATTCATAGAAAATTTCTCGAAGATTGCAAAGGATTTAACGGTGTTAACACATAAGGATGAGAAATTTGTCTAGGGTGAAAAGCAAGATTCAGCCTTCCAATCTCTAAAATCCAAATTATGTTCTGCTCCTATTCTATCTCTTCCTTAAGGAACCGATAATTTCGTGGTGTACTGTGATGCTTCACACCAAGGGCTAGGTTGTGTATTGATGCAACATGACAAAGTGATCGCCTATGCCTCTCGGCAACTGAAGAACCACGAGAAGAATTATACAACTCATGATCTTGAGTTGGGTGCTGTTATATTCGCGTTGAAGATTTGGAGACATTACCTCTACGGTACCAAGTGCACAATATTCACCGATCACAAGAGTTTGCAACATATCTTCAATCAGAAAGATCTCAACATGAGACAGCGTAGGTGGATAGAGTTGATGAATGACTATGAATGTGAGATTAAGTATCATCTTGGTAAGGCTAATGTTGTAGCTGATGCCTTAAGTCGAAAAGAGCAACCTAAACCTCGTCGTGTTCGAGCCCTTCCAATCTCTGTTCGTTCTAATCTATCTTCCCAAGTTCATGAATTCCAAACTGAAGCCTTGAAGGTAGAGAACATCAAAAGTGAAGCTTTGCGTGGTATGGAAAAGCAGTTAGAAGCAAAGGAAGATGGGACCATTTACTTCATGGACCGTTTATGGGTTCCTAGTCATGGAAGTGTTCGCAACGTCATCTTAAATGAAGCTCATCGATCCAAATATTCTATTCATCCTGGTGCTGACAAGATGTATAAAGATGTCAAAGAGTTATATTGGTGGCCAAATATGAAGAAAGAGATCGCGATTTATGTCAGCAAATGTTTAACTTGTGCCAGAGTGAAAGCAGAGAATCAGAAGCCTTCCGGTCTTCTACAACAGCCAGAGATCCCTGAATGGAAATGGGAAGAAATCTCTATGGATTTCATAACCAAGTTGCCTTGAACGTCTAGTGGTCATGACACAATTTGGGTAATTGTTGATCGATTGACCAAATCAGCTCATTTCATTCCTATTAAAGAAACTAATCAAATGGAGAAGTTGACAAGAATCTATTTGAAAGAAGTCGTATCTCGGCATGGTGTGCCAGTCGCGATCATTTCTGATCGTGATAGTCGCTTTACATCTCGTTTTTGGCAATCATTGCAAAAATCTCTCGGTACTCGCCTCGATATGAGTACTGCCTATCATCCTCAGACCGATGGTCAGACTGAAAGAACAATTCAAACTTTGGAAGACATGCTGAGAGCATGTGTTATTGATTTTGGTGGAAGTTGGGATTCTCATCTCCCTTTAGCTGAGTTCTCGTATAATAATAGTTATCATACAACTATTAAGGCCGCACCGTTTGAAGCCCTTTATGGAAGAAAGTGTCGTTCGCCACTTTGTTGGATTGAAATTGGTGATCGTCAGATTACTGGTCCTGAGATTCTACAAGAAACGACTGACAAGATTTTTAAGATCAAAGATCGTATCAAGGCTGCTAGAGATCGACAAAAGAGTTATGCTAACAATCGTCGAAAGCCTTTAGAGTTCGCTGTTGGCGACCACGTGTTGCTAAAAGTAGCACCTTGGAAAGGTGTTGTACGTTTTGGCAAGAAAGGAAAGCTCAGTCCTCGTTATGTTGGACCGTTCGAGATTCTTGAAAGAATCGGTGCTGTTGCTTATCGCCTTCGTCTTCCTAATGAGCTCAGCAATGTTCATAACACTTTTCATGTTTCTAACTTGGAGAAGTTTATTCATGACCCTTCGCTCATCGTTCCTGCTGAGGAAATTATCATCGACGACAAACTCCATTTCACTGAGGAACCAATCGAGATATCTGACTGGAAAGAGCAAAAGTTGCGAAGAAGCAAGATCAAAATCGTCAAGGTCAGATGGAACTCCAAAAGAGGTCCTGAATTCACGTGGGAACATGAGGACCAGGTGCGAAAGAAATATCCTCATCCTTTTCTCGTTGTCTCTCCTGTTCGTTCTTCGTCTTAAATTTCGGGACGAAATTTCTTCAACCAGGGGAGAATGTGACAACTCGATATTTTTGGTATGTAACTTCATTTCATTTCTAGAACTTTCCTTATTTAGAAAGTTTCTATTTTTAGACATTTCTATTTCTGGCATCCTAACACACAACAAACTTATACATTTTTACACCATACATTAGTGTTTGACTATTTTAGTCAACACAACATTGTTATTTACTTATGGTGACACTCTTGAGCTTAAAACATTTCTAAAACAATAACTTATTCGGTTAAGCAATAAACGTAACAAATTAAATCAAACGTGACTCGATTGGAACTAGCTTCTAAAACCAACATCGAACCATGACCGACCACCTAAGTGGCCGGCCATGTACTTGCTCGTGACCATCTCCACACGGCCGAACACCCTTAAGGGGGTGGTTTATTTTGTTGATCTTATCCTTCTAAGCAATCTTATCGCCATCTCTTTTGAAGGAGTCTTAGTTAGACTCAAACACTAGCTTCTAAACCTCATATAAATACCCCTCCAATACTGAAACACTAACCTTTTTGTTCCTTCCATTCGGCCGATCTTCCCAAGCACACCATCATCATCTTGTTCGTTCGATCCCTAAGCAATCCCGAAGCCCCTTTGTTCATTTTCTCCCAATTCCGATCAAGGTATGATGCTCAAACCATTGTTTTACCATGTTTTCTCACTTGCATGAACCTTGACTCAAACCCGAGACCATGGCCCTAGGCCATATGGTCTCAGTTAGCTATTGAAAACCGAGTATATGTGCTTGTATGCATCCGATCGTGTACATGTACGTATGAATGTGTTTAAATCTTGCTTAATCAAGTACTCGAACCCTAGATCTCCATTAGATGTGACCGGATTCATTAGATCTAGAAACCTAGACTTGTTAAACCCTAGATCTAGTCCCTAGATTCGACCTATGACCAATCTAGACTCGACCTAGAACTCGAACCCGAAGGGTTTCGGCCTAGCCGGCCAACCCTAGAATAACCGAACCCTAGTTGACCTTAGGTTGACTAGAGTTGACTTTTGTTGACCGAATTCCATGCTAGACTAAACCCTAGAACCGAATACCTAAACCTAACCAAAATCTAGAGATTTTAAGTTGACTTTGTTGACTAATTTTGACAAATATTGACCAATAAGTCAAACCGGGTCAAGGCCGGATCTTGACCCAAACCGTGGACCCAAACCCGAATACCCAATCGGGCCAAGGCCCTTGGCCCATATCGATCCATCTTAGTCCATCGGGCCCAAACCTTAGTTGGCCCATTTGTATTCAAGCCCATTTGGACCAAAGCCCAAACCTTTGGCCCACTTATACCCAAACCAAACCCAATTGGGCCAAGCCCAATGCATGGCCCAATCTAATTGGACCTAAGCCCAATAAGAGACCCAAGTGGCCCAACCTAGTGGCCCATTAAGCCCATTTTGGCCCATTAAGCCCATTTGGCCCAATAGGCC
Organism: Calendula officinalis; assembly: GCA_963853835.1. NCBI lineage: Eukaryota > Viridiplantae > Streptophyta > Magnoliopsida > Asterales > Asteraceae > Calendula > Calendula officinalis. The sequence continues at coordinate 80,616,695 of OY970820.1, read as the reverse complement.
CAATCTAGGCCCAATAAGCCAATACCAAGCCCATTTCATTTCATTTCGAAGCGCATTTCATTTCATTTCATTTCATTTTATTTCGGCCCATTAAGGCCCAACGATCCAAGTTCATTCGATGTCACAAAACGTAAAACATAACATTAATTTCATATCAATTAACTTATATCGTATATAGAATCGCCTGTGTTAGCTTAGTCTAATCATTAGTTAAATCATTTAGGAAGCTAGGAGTCTCTGAAGGATTCCTCTGTCCTAAGTTCTGTGTCGCTGAGCTTTGCCAGGTGAGTCCACCGACCCTTTTTTTTTTTTTTTTTACTTTTTTACTGTATTATAAACTTTGGGGTGGAAAACATAAACACAACTGCTACTATTTTACTATGACTGTACAACATCTATACTTTTTCATTATCGCGTTGGCATGACAAACAATTATTATACCGCACTAAGGTTTGCCAGCAATCATTAGCTAGTGGATCTAGACCATATGGATATGCAGATAGTACTATTGGCTGACACTCATCCTCCCAACAAACGTTAGATCATTACTTGGTATATCCAAGACATCTCCGGGAGTGTATATCCATAAAATAACGATAACATAATGAAGTTGAAGTGTTGATTGTGGACTTAGGGGTTGGTATATTAACTCAATAGACTAGCTACCTGTTGGGAATAACAGTTCATGCGATGTCAAACATAACATTTGGTTTAACACTTTTTCATAAACATAACTAGTAGTTGTAGATATTTTACAACTACACTAAATATTTCATACTTACTACTCATATCACGTGAGTGTTAAACTTTATACTTTTCAGTCATAAAACGTTCTCTTTACAAACATTTTTGGGTAGCAAAACACTTTACTTTATTTTACTTTAATCCTGTGGATTCACTCAACATTATTGTTGACCCTTTTATTATTTATGTTTTTCCAGGTAATTAGGCGCAGTGGAACTGGAGGATATGAGGAGTGAGATTGTCGTGAGCCATGATTAAAACATTAAGTTTACGAACAATCATTTCATTTCAAAACAAATTCTATTTTAGGAAACATACTATTTCTTGGAAACTTTCTACTTTTGGAAAGTGAAACAATCTTTTATTTTTCGTTATTGTGTGGTTGTTTGTTTACTTAATTTTTGCTATGTTGTCATGAACGTTACACCCTCGTTCTTCCGCAAAACATTTTAAATGAAGTAAAACTCATTTTTGGCGGTGTGTGACAAATTTGCACAAGCCTACTTACGCATACGAAATCTATTTCAAGCTAAAGAAATAATTGCAATTAACATACACAATCCACATGACTCAATAAACAACAACAAACCCTAAACATCAATACACATATAGAACAACTTTGCTCATTTAGTAGGATACCCGCAATCGAAGTTAAACACGTAACAGATCACATTTTTCGTACTTTCCAGGTGATACCAGTAAATAGTACATGATATGCATTCAAAATAACTCATTGTTGTGAACGAAGCCCCCGCGCATCGCACGGGCCATGCTGCCTCGTATATGAAAGAAGTTTGGTTTGTTTCTGTTTCTTTTTGGGTCTTTAATGACTGTGTTTTGTTTGTACATTTTGGGTCTCATCTTGGATATATTAATAAAAGTTGTCGTTAAAAAATGGTTTTGTAGGAGAAAGACTATCAAATTGTTGGTAAGAAAAAGTGCAACCAAATGTAAAACAACTATAATTTGAAGGAACTTTACAAATAACTTTTGACAAGGTGAATAGTTATGAAAAGGAACAATCATAAATGCGTATCAAAGAATTCCGTACGTGAGTGCTCTGCAAAACGTAGAAAGTGCAAGCTTGAAGCACAAGGAGAAAATGTGACTTAAGTTCTTTCCCCTTTTTGTTTTAGGGAGTAATATTCACATCACAACTTTTAGTTATCTATCACAATTAATGTTTGATATACTTGTACAGTTTGCTGTAAAACTTGTAACAGTGTGGTATAGAAAGTAAAAACTGTGGTACAAAAATGAATTCCCTTTTATTTTAGAATTAATTACTTCAATCTTCCTAAAATACCCCGTGCGACTGAGACTTGAGCAGCACTAACTGAGAGCAGCACTAACGGAGCAGTAGTAAGTGGTGAGCAGTACTAACGGAACAGCACTAAGTGGTTGAGCAGTATTAACGAGCAGTAGTAACAATGTATAGAGCAATAGTAACAATGTTGAGCAGTACTAACGGACAGTAGTAACAAGGTTGAAAAACACTAACTCGGACACGTGGGGGCGTTCTAGTGGAGTTGCACGGTTGCACGCTCGCGGGGGTAATTGCATGGTCTATTTTGAGAAGAATTGAAACTCAAATATATTTCTAGAGATTTTATTTTTCATTTGGTCCAAATTAAGAAATCCCTCTTTTGTTTTATTGATATTAAAGATTAAAGACATTTGGTCTTCTAATACTGTCAACTAAACAAATTTTTTCTTCTTCTAGAAGCTATAAATTACCCAACACAGAAAAACCACAATGGATAGGTAAATCATCCGTATTAAAGACAATCAAACACAAAAAGAACTAATATATCCTATTTAATTACCGTATTTTTGAAAAAAAGTTCATTTTAGTTATTTTACTTTTTTTTATTCAAGTTATTATACTTATAGAAGATAGTTATTAAAGTTATTAACAGCCAAATATATATGTTTACCGGTAATAAAATGGTGATGTAACCATTATTAGTATGGTTAATGAAGCATTATGTCACCGTGTTTTATGAAAAAAATTTAGTTTGATCATTGTCTTTTGTGAAATAATTATAAAATAATTGTGGTAGATTACTATTAACAGATTATAGGTCTACGTATATGTCTTAGAAAAATGGACCCGGTAATTAGAATTCATGTGGTACAATAACCTAAATAAAATAAAAAAGAGTAAAATATAAAAAGTAAACTGTTTTGAAAAATACGACAAACATTTGGTTTATTAACCCTTCTTTTACATGCTAGCTATATACCAGCCTAAAAAACAATAGAGAAAAGAAGATTCCGATTGTTACAATCTCATTATGCTATTCCTGTTTTGTGAATGCTTAGTAATATATCCTTTTTTTGGGATAACAATCCTGTTTTAATATTAATTTTGATATCAATTCAATATTCTATAAATATAAGTGAAGATGATAAAACTTAATTGGAAGGTTTACACTGCTCCAATTAATATTTGGATAAGGAAGGATGGAAGAAGGGGAGTCAAGGGACCGCACAAAAGAGGAAGAAGAAAACCCATTCTTTATTGAATGAAAAGTAGGTGTTATACACCCACACCTACACTTACGTGCGAATTCTTCATTTATCTATTTTATTTAAGGGTTTTGCTAGACTGTCACTAACACGCATAAAAAGCTTGTACATTGATTAAATCTATATATATGTTACTTGAACATCAACCTCAAGGTTGTAAATTTATATAATTATATAAATCTTTTAAATAGAAGTATAAATCTTAGAGAAATAATATTAACGTTTACAATTTGTGTTTATTTCATGTTAATATCATCACATAATGACATATTAATCAACTAATTTTCATTTAACCTATAGTTCATTGATTTTGTCATTTGTCTTGATCAATGATTTAACACTTAAGTTTTCACAAATAATACTAAATTTTAATATGAAAATAATTACTCAAATTAGGTTATGCTGTAATATCTTAAAAACCGGCCTAGTAGTTTTAATAATAATTGGTAAGAGATAAATATTTAATTGAATAAATGTGAAATTATTTGCTTAATTAATTACCTTAATGCGATATTTTAACCATGGGGTTAAAATATGAAATGACTGAAATGTTTAAATTATTTATGTGACTTTATGTTGACGCGGCCTCGTGAGTTTTCCTCGTGCCCGCGTGAATGAATCTGCCATAATCCACAAAGTGTTACAGTCAAGTTTGCGCGCCCGTGTTAAAAGTTGACGCGCCCGCGTGAAAGGAGTTGGAGAAGAATGTCGTCAGGTATGCGCGCAAGCGTGAGTTTTTGGCGCCCCCGCGTGAGATGCATTAGTAAGTTAGCCCAAATCCCAGAACGTTTGGCGCGGCCGCGCGACCCCCCAACGCGCCCGCACGAGTCTGCCAGATTTTAAATGAAATAAGCTTTCCCTTTTTGTAAACCATATAAGTGAGAGATGAGGGGATAACGTTTTCCATTTTCTCTCCTCCCTCTCCCTCTAGCTCGTCCCAAACCCCTCCCTTGAACCCCATCTTGTTCTTGGTGATTCCTTGAAGATTCTAGCTCAAATCTCTTCCTTGGTAGCTTAGATCTCGTTTTTGTGCAAGCTTTTGGGTAAGCTTTAGTCCCTCCTTGTTTGTTCTTGGAGTTTCTTGAGTTTTGATGAACTAGGGTTTTGTGTAACACCGCAAAATTTAGAAAGCGTTTTTTAAAGGGTGTGCGGAAGCATAAAGATAATAAATAGTTTAGGTTTAGGTTTACAAACCAAACGTCCCAAAATAAACTCCAAAACAACAATATTTAAACGGTGTCACTTAACGACATGGCTCATTTTACAAAACATATCCATTTGAGCTTGGTCACCCATTCCGTCCAAAGCACCGATCAACCTGAAAAGAGTCAACGAAGGAGGGATTAGCACAAAGCTAAGTGAATGAACATAATCTACAAATTATGTAAAGCTCAACAAGCAAGCACCAACATCTCCACGATCGTTACTCCTCGTAACCACTTAACCACTGTTCCTCTTAACCAATGTTCCACTGAACCACTAACCACTAACTGTCTAATCACTAAGCACATAAGTAATTTACATCTCCGACTACTAAGCACAGAAGTAATTCTACATCTCCGATTTGGGTAACCACTATTTGAGAGGATCGGTGGCTTTGCGGGCCTTAAACCATGGTCGGCCAAAACCATGGTAACCAATAGTGTTGTATCCAACACCCCGGGTAAACCCCCTTAACCGTGCAACGTATACAGGTAAGGTTGAATACCCTATTAGTCGATACACTATGCTCAGCCGATATCCTTCCGACACTGACCTCGTCCATATCCTCGACTGCCACTAACCGAGTTGTTGCTACCATTCAAGTAGAAACCCTTCATCTATGCACACATATCCTATTTCGCTTAACCCGATCAAACAGGTACCAAACAAGCAAACTGTCAAAGATTCGCGCCCGGAAATGACCCGAAAAACCCGCAGATTGAAGTTCACGATCGTGAACAATAGTTCAGAACGTGAACTATAGTTCACGACGTGAACTAGAGTTCACGATCGTGAACTCACGACAGCGAACATTTACTGCATTCTTCATGTATTTTCCTGCATCTTTCCTGCCAAACATGCAATACCGAACCGGTTGTAACCAAACACAAGTTGGAAGTTAAATCCACTCACCGTAACCTTCAATTCCCGTAACTCAGTGAGCTAATATCACTGAGTTTCCTCCTCGGATCCTGTACACCAAAGAACACCGAGTTAATAACCGGTACTTATCAATAATCACCAATATTAACAATAATAACCACTAACTTTCCACCAAGTGTTATAAGTACTAATTCTAACACATAAGTATATTAAACCCACTTATACATACACAATTCAACAATTGGGTCGTTCCAGCATTTAATCACCCGAACGGGTCAAAACCGGATTATTAAACAATAATACCTTCTATAACTACAATCATATCATCAACTTACAATTGTTATCAATAACATTTCTAACACATAACCTAACAAAACACTTATACTTGCACAATCCAAGTTTCTTAAGTCACTTTACTACCAAATGGCCCAATCGGGTCAAAAACCCGAACATGACTATAACACTTCCACATTTCCATCAACTATCACATAAGCTCCACACTAGCAATTCACAATCATTTAGCAATTCATCAAGTTCATAACTAGCCATTCCAAGTATTTTACTTACACAATCACTAGTTCACCCATTTGACCCAAACACTAACTAGTTAATCCATCAAAACATACAATACTTGATTTCTCAACATCCATAACTTACTAAACATGTTTTCTCAACCTAATGAACAATTCCAAGCATTTAAACAATAAGAAATCCAAGGTTTTTCAAAACTCACCTTCAACATCCACCATTAATGGAGGTTGAAGGTAATTTTCACCAAACATTGTCTTCCATCTACAATCACCCATATATTTCATGTAAAAGCTTGTAATAACACATACTACAACATCCATAACAAGATTTAACCACAAAACACTAGCAATCTCAAACCCTAGTTCATAACCAAGCTCAAGAACGTCATAAACAAGTAAATGAGAAGATGTAACTTACTTCAAAGCTTCTTTTACACAAACTCTAGTGATGATTTTTGGGTCTAGCACAAGGAATCACCAAGGATTACTCAAGAACAAGTAGAAGATAAACTAGAGAGAGTTGGAGAGGAAGAAGATTGATGGAATATGGATAATGTTTAAAAATGAAAAGTAAAAGAAAAGAGAGAGTGTGCTCTCTCTCCCTCTCACACCGGCCAAGCAAGGGAATGGGCCCCTTTGTTGGCTATTTTTCCTCTTTATCAGTATACGTCTGAAAAGTTCCTTTCGTAGTTAATTTATTTAAAATAGCAAACAGACCCCAGTTTTAAAAACGAATACATTTTCGGAAACAAAATTCGACAAGGAATCTAAAGATATAAAAATCACAAGATCATTTAAACGTTTCAGAAACCGGATATTTTAATCCCTTGATTAAAATATCATAAAAGGACAAAAAGGTCACACAATTCATTTAACATTTAATCAATTTATTCTATATATGGTTAAATAGATATTTGTCAAATATCAATATATACCTAAAACTACTAGGCCGGTTTTAGGATGTTACATTTTGATTTCTTGGATGATTCTTGTTGAATGTTGTTATATATGTTATATTAAGTGTTTATGTAAGCTTTTACATATATTGTGTGCTTAATTGGTGGAAGAAACTAAGTTTTGGTGAAACTCACCTTCAAGCTCCATTAATGGAGGTTTGGAGAAGATGAGTTTTACCAAACCTTAGATTTCTTGGGGTTTTGATGTTTGATGTTGTTTGATATGTTAAGAAAACATGTTTGATAAGTTATGTATGTTTAAAACCAAGTATTGGTGGATTTTGAGAAGTAAACTAACTAGTGTTTGGCTATTTGGGTCAAAAGATGAACTATGAATTTTGGAAGTAAAATACTTGGATTTTCGGAAGTTATGATCTTATTGGAATGGTTAAATAGTTATAACTTGCTAGATGTGGTGATTATGTGGAAGTTGGTTGAGTTTTGGTAATGTATAGTTAAGATATGAACTAGTAAGTTGGAAGTTGGTAAACTTGTGTTAAAATGGAGTTTAATCTTTATGAAAATGATTAATTAGTTATGAATTGCTAAATAGTATAAGTATAGCAGTTATAGTTTTGTTTGGAAGTGTCAAAGTTAAAAATGTGAATTTTGACCCGTTCGGGTAATTTGTGCTAAAATGGCTAAATGGGTCTTAGTGACCATTAGACTTAAATTGTTAGAGTTTTAACATGATATGTTGTTTAATGTCATGTAGAAGTTCATTGTAAGATTAAAGAAGTAATAAATGGTCATGTTGACACTTGACAATTACGTGGTTTGGACCCGTTTGGATGTAAAAGATGTATGTTGTTAGTTGACTTATGATGTATGTATAATATGGTCATGACATGTAAGTGCTTGGCTTTTATTTGGGTCAAGAGTTAGTTGTGAACTTACTTGACAATTGTTTATGGTTTTGGCGGAATTATGTACTAATTCGGTATTCCTTTGGATTCACAGGAAACGGGAGGACAACTCAGTGACATTAGATTACTGGGTTGGTGACAAGGAGAAGGTTACGGTGAGTGGATTTAACCTCCAACTTGTGTTTGTTTGCAATCGGTTAGGTATTGCATACTTGTAGTGAAAATGCAGGATTTCAGCATTCGTGGCACGAACCGGAAGGTTCGTGGCACGAAGTCGGACAGAAACTCGTTTTCGTGCCGCAGAAGTTTTTCGTGCAGCGCAAAGAGGGTTCGTGTCACGAAACAGAAATTTCGTGTCACGAACTTCTTCGTGCAGCACGAACTTTCTTCGTGCAGTACGAACATTAGGGATCGCGGTGGAAGTTTCTTCGTGCGATGTTTTTCGACACGATTTTAGTATCTAACTTGCTTGTTTGGAACCTATTTGATTGTGTTAAGTTAAATAGGTTATGTGCACTTATGTGAAGAGGCTTGGCTTGATTGGTAGCAACAACTCGGTTAATGGGAAACCGAGGTTTGATAAGTCAGTGTCTGGGCATAGTGTATCGACTCATATGGTATTCGGACCTTACCTGTATACGTTATACGTAAGGGGGTTTACCGGGGAGTTGGGTATAGGCTTTCGGGTACCGTCGTTGGGCTGACGATGGTTTTAGGCTCCTGCAGGACCACCGAGCTTCTTGAACAAATAGTGATTATGTGGTTATGTGGCTTGTCGATCGTGGAGATGTTTATGCTTGCTTGTTGTGGTTTACAGAATTTGTAGATTATATTCATTCACTTAGCTTTGTGCTAATCTCTCCCTCGTTGAATCTTTTCAGGTTGATCGGTGCTTTGGATGGGATGATTGACCAAGCTCAGTTTGATATGTTTTGTAAAATGAGTCATTTCGTTAAGTAACACCGTTTAAACAATTATGTTTGTTTTGAGACTAATACCGGACTTAAACTCGTAGCTTAAACTTAACTACTTTTGGAATCACTTCCATACTGGCTTTATAAAAAAACGCTTTTAAATTTTGCAGTATTACATATGTCACGTAGCACAATTCTAGAATCTACAAAATATGAAGTTCCACTTTAAAAAATGGATGCTATTATTAAAACATCTCTATATATACCAAATAAACACCAAAGTTGAAATCAATTATTTTTTACCTTGAAAATTTTGATCAGAAACAATTAATTAACATGGTTATCCACCATCCACCAGAAACAACCAGCAACCACCCCTACATCTGGCGGATCGAGTGAGTTGGTGCTAGTGATGGTGGTGGTTAACTCCAGAGTATGGTGGGTGCTGTGAGAAAATTCAAAGAGAGATATGAAAGTTTTGGTTGTGAACAAGATGACATAAAAGTGACTTGCGAGATTTTTAGGTTTAGATAAATGCGTTCGGGTTTTAATTCCGGACATGGATTTGATAAATTTTTAATTATTAGATAATTATAAGGTGTCCGAATAATATTTTGAGGTGTTCAAATAATCAACCCCTTAAAAATAAAATGCCAACACATTCATGAATTTCCTAAACCAACAATTATCACCTGCCAGTCTATTATAAAATACTAAAAATATTCTTTTATGTATAAAATATGTTATTAATCTGGATAATTATTTATAACTAATCAATGATTGAGATTTTTCTTTTGAAAATACATAAAAATTAAGAATTATCTTGAATAAACTCATATTAAATAAATTATATATTCTTTTACTAATGTGAGTCGCATTAATGACTTGTTCATTACCCTTAATATACATTTAGCATTCAAAAGAGTACTGTTCATTAGCAATATAACGGAACGTCTAGATGGTCTTTATAACATAACGGAGAATTCAATAATTTTTCCGGAAGGTCTTTGTAATATTACGGAGTTTTTAAGAAATTTTCATTAATATCCCTATAATAGGGGTGAATTTGTAAGTGTGTCTCACAATTTTAAATTTTCACCCCTATAACTTTTATTAATTACAAAACAATTATGCCTAATAAGATTATTTAACCTTTAATTATACGAAACGAGATATTTGTTTTTTAAAAATTTTACCATTAAAAAGGTTATTGAAATACGGTCGCAAGGAGTCTATATCACAATACTTCTGATTTTTAAAAATATCAACATTATAAAATATGTATTTTTAAGTTAGTGTTGATTGGGTCGGTTTAAATCCGGTTCGGTTTTGGTTCTGTTTTATGCCAAATGCTTATCCCTTATTTGAATACCAAATCTAAGCGAACCAAAACCGATAGAACCGAAACCGAAAACGTTGAATTTTAAAACCGAAACCGAACCGATAACATATTATCGATTTTGCTTTGTTTCTATTTCGGTTCGCTTCGGTTTTTTGGGCCCAAATTCTCACCCCTATGACATAGTTTTAAAGAAAAAACTAAATGTTTTATAATAAGGTAGAGATAATATACTAAAGAAGATAAATCCATCATAATATATTTATTAATGTAAGTTACACAAAATGTAAACAAAAAATCCGCAGCAACGCGCGGGTAGTTATTATACTTGTTGTTTCTATTACACAAAGTTTACCTTTGCCATGACTAATAAAGGTTATGAAAAATTGATTCAAGGACAAAACAATAATTCTATAATTATTATCATATATTAATAGAGCACAATCGCACATATTAACAAAACCATAATGATAATAATAGTGCACATTTCATATATCAAATTTTTTGTGGTAACTTTAAAATAAATGCAAATTTGAAAGTACTTGGTTTGCAAAAGTCTAGTAATGAATCGTATCAAATGGGTATATTTTGTTTTTTGCTAAAATTTAACTTGGCCCTGATGTAAATTTTCAATTGACAAAGTCTTATCTACTAGAATATTATCCTTGTGGTTTAACAAACTTTTGTCTCTTATACTTATCTTTTAACAAACTTTTTTCCATCTAAAAACTAGATGCTATCGAATGCGTAGAAAACGCACCACTGCTAGCTAGTAGACCGTCTATGCATTAAACACGAAATTGATATAGCTTTGACATGTTTTCGCGTTATTATAAAATGGGTAGCTAGCTAGGAAAACCGACTTTCAAGTGCCATAAATCTAAAAAGGTGTTTAAACACATTATTTATGATTATTATGACTTTTTACCACTATAATTAATTTATTAATGTTCATAAATCCTAATTCTAATACTTTTATGTTTTTCTAGAGTTGTATTCTAGGAAGTTCAAAAGATTTGTCTAGTCTTAATGGACAAATCCTAGCCATTGGATCAAGATGGTCAAGATCAAATCCTCCACCTACAGCCACCTACAGCCACCGCCGGCCTCCTCCGGCCACGGTCCGCCGTCGTCGCCCGCCGCCGATCGCCGCCGTCCGCCGCCGGTGGCCGGCGATGGACACATGCTTCACTAAAAACACAACATATTACTTCGAAGCACATGTGCTTCAGGTCATGAAACACATATGTTTCAAGTCACTAAAAACATGAGTTTCTAAACAAACAAGAGAGCATACGAAGCACATGTGATTGACGTTATAAAACACATGTGCTTCACTACACAAGAAAAAAAATCAAAACAAGTGACGAACATATCATTATGAAGCACATGTGCTTCATAAAGCCAAACACATGTGTTTTTGTTCCTGAACACATGTACCTTACAAGCAAGTCATTTGTGTTTGAATCATGAAGCACATGTGCTTAACGTTATGAAACACATGTGCTTCACTACACAAGAAAAAAAATCAAAACAAGTGACGAAATAACATTATGAAGCACATGTGCTTCATAAAGCCAAGCACATTTATTTTTGTTCCTGAACACATGTAACTTACAAGCAAGTCATTTGTGTTTGAATCACGAACACATGTGCTTGACGTTATGAAACACATGTGCTTCAGTATACAAGAAAAAAAATCAGAACAAGTGACGAACATATCATTATGAAGCACATGTGCTTCATAAAGCCAAACACATGTGTTTTTGTTCCTGAACACACGTAACTTACAAGCAATTCATTTGTCTTTAAATCACGAAGCACATGTGCTTAACGTTATGAAACACATGTGCTTCATTACTTGAAACACATGTGCTTGGTTGTACGTATACACTCCTTTATTTTCAAAACACATGTGTTTCAAACATATGTGCTTCCAGTCACGACCACCACCACCGGTCACCACAGCCGGCGGCCACCTCCCGCCGCCGGCCGCCGCCGCCGGCCGCCGACCACCGCCCATCGCCGCCGGCCTCCGTCTCCGGCCGCCGGAGAAGCACATGTGTTTGTAGTGGTGGTGGTGGTTTGAATTTTGATCTTGACCATTGATTTTTCTTAATCTAATGGCTAATAATTTCCCTTGAGACTAGATAAAATTAATGAACTACCTTGAACATTTACCTATTTTTCTATAAATAATCGCTCTACCTATAAATAAAAATATGATTATTTACATTTAATCCTCAAACTCTAACAAAATTAGATATCGCTTCTGTAGCTTTTACATTGCACCCGTGAATATATGGATAAGGCAGGACCCAACCAAGGAAAAGCCCCTTCAAAAAGCTCAAAATTATTAGGAGAAATTTAAATAATATACTACCTCCGTATCAAAATAAGTAATACACTTTTTATTTATGAGTGAATTAAAATAAGTGATACACTTATAAAAGTTTTCTTATTCGGTAAAAAAGTGGAACCCAATCTCCACAATCTATATATTTTAATAAAGTAAAATTACTTTTATATCCTTACCTTTACTTTTAAAATCATTAATATCACCCCTTTCAAAAGAAATGGGACTCATTCTTCACTAAGTATATACTATAATTTATAATAACTCACAATTAAATCTTTTGTCTCAAAAACCGTGAAATCTCAAACGTATCACTTATTTTGATACGGAGGTAAATGAAATGTTAACAAATGCCTTTAGCATTGTTTAAGAAAAAAAAAATAAGCTTCAATTTAAAAAAATTGCCCCATTGTTTAATACCCATTGTTAAATAGTCTTGTACATTAGTATTCTTAACAATGGTCTTAAAGGTAATGGTTAGCAAAACCAATTATTTAATAATCTTAAGTTGTATAGCTATTAAGTGATTATACTTGAAGCAGTTTGTTGTTTTACGCTTGGGATTATATGAAATTCGTGAGATTTTTGTTGTTTTCGTTTGTTGGCTTTTATGGGAAGGTCTGACGATAAAAACCAGACAACTTCAAATTTTAGTTTTTTTCAACTCAGCGTCACGTTAGCTTAAGCATCAACTGACATTCAACAGACATATTCATGTCAACACTACATGTTCTCTTCAGTTTTTTAGGACACACAATTACAAAATAAATACACACAAGATATTAAATACCTTCTTAAAAACCCCACCCCAACTCGCTGCCTAGCCGAATTCATCAACCGACAAGCATCAACTGAAGACCCGTACCAATGGGGAACTCTTCGATTGGGAACTGATGCTTAGCGTTGGCAGACGTTTAAATGGAAAATAGTGATTTCTTTAGTTTTTGTCAAATCAATGCTACATTATATAACAACTGAATTTTCCAAAAAGGTCATTGTTTTCTGTCATCCAATGTTATATAACAACTGAGTTTTTTTTATAAATTTAGTGATTGATAATCTCAATTTTTTGTTAATAAATAATACAATTATTGAAAATTTTAGGGATTGCATAAGTGCCAAAAAGACAAAAGAGAGATGAAGGGTGGCTGGGTAGTGGGTGGGGGAATGAGGATTAGCTAGGTTAACATAATGTAGAATTGTAGTTACACCTCTTGTAAGAATATTCAAATAACTTTTAGAAAATCTCAAATTCATTATAATACAATATAAATAATCTGTTATATGCGTTAACCTTTTTTTTATCAAACTTAATTCGTCTTTAGCGTTTAAGTCACTTATCAGTAATCGGATAGCAACCCGGTTGCACCTTTGAACACGACAAAATTATTACTCCGACGACACAAAACAAGTAGAAGTATGAGATATTTTTGTCTCTTTAATATGTTTTTAATATCCACTTTAAAATTAGAGTAATAGTATTTAGGCCTATCATTTAGACTTAATCATAGGCCTACTTATTAGATGAAGACACGTGTCAAAATCAAGAAATAATATTAGGAGAGAGAATTAGTGGAATACACATATCATCCTATCAAGTGAGTAGGTGTTGGGATATAAAGATATACACATTCTATTACTGATGCTGCAGTTGGTACTGATCAATGAATATTGAAGTTAATACTAATGGGGCAGAAATGCTATATACTACTGATGCTAATCTTGGAAGTTACTACTGATGATGAATACTACTGACGATCAACGATTACTACTGATTCTATTTATGGTGCTGATCGAGTCCGAGATTCTAGCTTAGTTTGTTATAGAATGTATATCTTGATGTATATTGATTGTAATCGATTCCTAAAATAACTAGGTTAATGTTTCAGAAATCAGTGGATTCATGATAAGTTCCTCGTACCAAAAAAAAAAGGGTTAAACCATATCCAAAGGCATGTCTGCAATGCGTTCGGCATTCCTCCAATCCCAAGTAGCTCCTTTGTCACTCTACAATCCTCCTAACTTATTGATCGATCAAATTAATATACATTGAAGCTTTTTGTGATTACTGTGTTCTTATTCGCATTCGCATTCATTAACAGTGTTCATTGTTCTTAATCAATTAACATAAATGTTGACTCGCTGCAACTTCTTATTGTTAGTAGATCTTAGATTAATTAATCTGTCTGGGTTAATCGATCCTGACAAGTGGTATCAGAGCTTTACGGTTCTAGATCTACGAATTAAGAACAACAAAAAGTTTCATACTTTCAAACTCAAAATTGTTAATCATGTCTGATAATAATGAAAGCACTCAATCTAACAAAATTCCCATTCTTACTCCCAACAACTTTGGGATGTGGAAGAATAGAATCAAGCAATATATGCTTATTACTGATTACTCCATGTGGGAAGTTGCTGTTGAAGGCAACAAAACCATCCAGACTCAAGCAGCAAGTTCCTCAACTGAAGTCGACAAACTCAAGTGTGAAAAAGCGAAGAAAGACAGAGGAATTGAACTCAAAGCCTTAAGCACTCTTTTGCTTGCTATTCCTAGTGATTATCAACATCTCTTTGTTGAATATGATGATGCAAAGAAGCTATGGCAGGCACTGGAAAAGAGGTTTGTTGGCACAAAGAGCACCAAAAGAAACATGAAGTCTGTTCTGAAACAGGACTTTGAAAACTTCAAAGGCCAAAAGAATGAATCATTATCACAAGTCTTTGATAGGTTCAATAAACTTATTGGTGAACTGAATCAAGTTGGTTACAAACCAGACAATGATGATGTAAACAGAAAGTTTCTCAGATCTCTTGGTGAGGAATGGTCTATGTATACAGTTATATATAGACAAGGTGATGCTTTGGAAGAAAAAGAGCTGGATGAGTTGTACAATGAGCTAAGAGTGTTTGAATCTGAGGTAAATACTAAAACTCCAAATTTACCTTCAAACAATGCTGCTTTTGTGTCTAGTACATGAATAGGTCAGGAAGCTATAAAGAATGCAGGCATTGAAGATGTTGCAAGAGAATCCTTCTTCACTAGTCATGTGCATACTGCATTGATTAGTGAGGATTTAGAACAACTCAATCCAGATGATTTGGAAGAGATGGACATCAAGTGGCAGATGGCAATGCTGAACTTAAGAACAAAAAGGTTTCTTAAAAGAACTGGAAGGCAAAATCTGTCTTACAACAAAGGTGACCGTGCTGGATTTGACAAGACCAAGGTCAAATGCTACAACTGTAGCAATCTAGGTCACTTTGCCAGAGAATGTCCAAACAAAGATCAAAGGTCAAACTACAACAAAAACAGCACTTCAAATTCAACTGCACTAGTATCTCAAGAAGGACAATGATATGACTGGAGCTTTCAAGCAGAAGAACATGCTCAGAACCAAGCTCTCATAGCCTTCACTACTGACTCTACTAATGAGGTACATTCTAAATCTTGCACTCCTGAATGCATTAAGGCATATAAAGAATTAGAAAAGCTTAATAAAGAAACACTTGAAGAGATGATATTAAACAGAAATAGAAGAATTGAATATAATGGCTGTATAGCTGATCTAGAAAATCAAATTAAAATCTATAAAATAACTGATCAAAAGATAAAAGATGAATTGCTACAAACTACTTATGAAAAAGAACATATTGTATTAAAATTAAAAGAAACTTTGATCAAATTAGAAGAATGTCAAATGGAACTAGAACAGAATAAATTAACCATTAAAAAATTTGAAAGAAGTTCTAAAATTGTTAATGAATTAACAAGTAATCAAACCACTGAAAAAGTTGTGCATGGAGTGGGATATCATGCAGTTCCACCTCCAACTAATTTTATCCCTCCTCTTAAATAAGCACATAAAGAACTTTAAATGATTTTAAAATAGAAAATCAAACTGAAACTGAAACCAGTAATGAATCAAATGAATCTTCTGATGATGATCAAACAACTGAGTCAACTGACACAAGTTTTCACACAACACAAAGTCAAACTGAATCCCCAAAATACAACTCAGAAAATATATCTACAATTTTAAGAAGGGGAAATCAAAGAAACTTGAACCAGTTAAAAGAACAAAGAAAACCTGAAAGTTCTAAATCAACAAAATTAACATGTTTAATTTGCAACAAGGTTAACCACATAGCTAAAAATTATCACTTCAATCCTATAAACAGTCAAGAATTTAAAGAATTTAAAATCAACAAAGAAAAGGAGAGAGCTTTAAAATTAAAACAAACTGCAGAAACAAAAGCAAAAGAACTTAAAAAACCATGTGTTGAAACTCCCAAATTTGGAAGAACTGCACAAAGATTTGTGCAAAATATCAGGTATAAAAGTCCAAACAGAAGTAATTATTTCAAAAACAATGGAAAACAAAATCACTTTCCTCAATATTCAAAGTTTTCAAACATCAGTAGGAACTATTCCAGGTTTACTACTGGTAAAAACCCTAACTACAATGCTGTCTGGTATAATTACAGAAACACTACTGACCATGCTCAAAACTCATATTACCCAAACACTACTGATCCATCAGTAGTAAAATATTCAAAAGCTAAACACTACGGGTATAAACCTAGATCAGTAGCAAACAAGAACACCAGTACTAACCAAACCACTAAGAACATAACTGCATAGAAAAGCTCATTCAGTTAGAAAAACTTACTCTTCAAAGGATGAACCCAAGACAAAACATGCTTGGGTTCCCAAAATTAACTAATCCTTTTACTTTATGTGCAGAGTATCCAGATCCCTGAAGAAGGCAGAACATGGCATATTGATAGTGGATGCTCTAGACACATGACTGGAAATCTTCAAATACTTAGAGATTTCAAGTCTTTTGAAGGAGGATATGTTGCATTTGGAGAAAATCGAAGAGGGGGTAAGATCACAGGTAAAGGTACAGTATCAAATGGTAAGATCACTTTTGATGATGTATTTTATGTTGCTGAGCTTAAATATAATCTGGTTAGTGTCTCACAAGTCTGTGATAAGAAGAATAAAATTCTTTTTACAGATGTAGAGTACATCATTCTTTCTCCTGATTTTATTTTAGATGAAAAAATTTGTTGTTTTAAGAACACCAAGGAGAAACAATGTGTATTGCCTGGATATAGGGGGAGAACTCATTTCTTCAAATGAGATCAACTGTTTTATATCTAAGGCAAACACAAATGAATCAGAACTCTGGCATAGAAGGATGTGTCACACAAATTTAAAAAATATGAACAATTTAGTCAAAAAGAATCTGGTAGTTGGTTTACCTCAAAAAGAATTTATGTGTGATCATCACTGTGTTGCCTGCCTAAAAGGTAAACAACACAAGACTTCTCATAAGACCAAAACAATCAATTCTATTTCTAATCCTTTGCAGCTCTTACATATGGACCTTTTTGGACCTACAAATGTAATGAGTATTGGAAAGAAACAATACTGCCTTGTTATTACTGATGATTTTTCCAGATATACTTGGGTCTTCTTTATTAGGACCAAAGATGAAACAAGTGAAATTATCAAGAATCTGATTGTAAAGCTGGAAAATACAAGAGATCTCAAAGTGAAAGCAATTAGATGTGACAATGGAACAAAATTTAAAAATACTAACCTAATTGATTTTTGTGATCTTAAGGGCATTGACAGGCAGTACATCTCACCAAGAACTCCACAACAAAATGGTGTAGCTGAAAGGAGAAATAGAACCATCATTGAAGCAGCCAGATCTATGCTTGCAGATTCAAAATTACCAATAACTTTTTGGGCTGAAACTGTTAATACTGCCTGTTATGTCCAGAACAGAGTATTAATAGTTAAGCCTCACTTTAAAACACCTTATGAACTTTTCAATAAAAGAAAACCTTCAATAAGTTTCTTAAAATCATTTGGTTGTCCTTGTACTATTTTAATTACAAGAGAACAAATTGGTAAGTTTGACTGCAAAGAAGATGATGGAATATTTGTAGGATACTCAACTCAAAGCAAATCTTACAGAGTATTCAACAAAAGGCTAAGGATCATTGAAGAAAGTGTAAATGTATCCTTTAATGAAAATCTGATGAATGAACAAGGAAATGGTCCAGATTGGTTGTTTAACATTGATAAGCTAACCAAATCTTTTGATGTTAATTATGTGTATAATACAGGAGATTCAAACAATCAAATTAAAAAAGGAGGATCATCATCAAGTGGCAGGCAAGAAATAATGAAATATATCTTAGTTAATACTGATCCCACAGTTGATACTGAGGACAGTAGTAACTCTGATAACCCTAATTTCATTAATACCAGTAACAACACCAACTCTGAAGATACTACTGATCCCAGTAGTAACTCTGAACCTCAGAGTTTTGATGATGATCTACACAACAATGATGTCAATAACAACAATGACCCACCCGAGGTCAATGCAGAAAGTGTTACTACTAACACTAGTAGCAATGAAGAAACTCCACAAAATGCAAACAATCAAGAAGAAACAGAGACAGATGCACAATTTCCTGAAACCAATGAGTCAAATGTAGATACTCAAATCACTGTTGACAAAGTTCCAGGAACCAGAACTGAAAAGAATCATCCTTTGGACTTAGTCCTAAGTGATGTCAATTCAAACATGCAGACACGAAGCAAATTTAATTCTTCATTAAATTCAAATGTTTGTAACATAAGTCTTATATCTAATGAATGCATGTATGAATGTTTTCTGGCACAGGAGGAACCTAAGAAGATTCAACAAGCTATGAAAGACTCAAACTGGATCATAGCAATGCAAGAAGAACTTCTTCAATTCAAACTACAAGCTGTATGGACTCTTGTACCTCTTCCAAAAGGAAAAAGACCCATTGGAAGAAGATGGATCTTTAGCAACAAAAAGGATGAAAGGGGTATAGTAATAAAAAACAAAGCAAGACTTGTAGCCCAAGGATACACACAAGAAGAAGGTATTGATTATGATGAAGTATATGCACCTGTTGTCAGAATTGAAGCAATAAGAATATTTCTGGCATATGCTTCATACAAGAAATTCAAAGTCTACCAAATGGATGTGAAAAGTGCCTTCCTTTATGGGAAAATTGAAGAAGAAGTTTATGTATGTCAACCTCCAGGATTTGAAGATCCAGAACATGATGACTATGTGTACAAGCTAGATAAAGCTCTATATGGCCTTCATCAGGCACAAAGAGCTTGGTATGACACATTGTCTTCATACTTACTTAAGAACAATTTCAAGAGAGGTGCCATTGACAAAACATTGTTCACAAGAAAGGTCAAAGGTGATATACTACTGGTACAAATATATGTAGATAATATCATCTTTGGATCAACAAATGACCAACTGTGCAAAGAAGTTGAAGAATTGATGCATATCAAGTTCAAGATGAGCTCAATAGGTCCAATGAACTTCTTCCTTGGACTTCAAATCAATCAAAGATCAGATGGTATTTTGATAAATCAATCAAAGTATGTCAGAGACATTTTGAAGAAATTTTCAATGAAAGACTGCAAAAGTGCAAGCACACCAATGGAAACTCACAAACATCTCCATCCTGATGTTGAGGGAGAGGATGTAGATGAACACCTATACAGATCTATGATAGGTTCTTTAATGTATCTAACTGCATCAAGACCTGACATTATGTATAGTGTTTGTGTATGTGCCAGGTATCAAGCAAGACCTAAGGAACTACATCTGCAAGCTGTCAAAAGAATCTTTAGATACTTGAAGGGAAAACCTTCTCTTGGTCTCTGGTATCCACATGCATCACCATTTGAACTCATAGCCTACACAGATAGTGACTATGGTGGTGAATGTCAAGATAGGAAATCTACTACTGGTGGATGTCAGTTCTTTGGATCAAGATTTGTGTCATGGCAATGCAAGAAACAAACCAATGTTTCAACATCAACTGCTGAAGCAGAGTATGTAGCTGCATCTGCTTGTTGTGCTCAAGTTCTATGGATTCAAAATCAACTCCTAGACTTTGGTATATCTATTCTCAAAACTCCTATTTTTATTGATAATCAAAGTGCTATCAGTATTGTGAATAATCCAGTAAAACATTCAAAAACAAAACACATTGAAATAAGATTTCACTTTATAAGAGATTGTAATGAAAAGAAATTAATCATGGTAGAGAAAATTCATACTGATAATCAATTAGCAGATCTTTTTACAAAAGCATTTGATATAGGAAGATTCAACTTCTTGATTAGCAGTATTGGAATGATTTTAACAAATTAATTCTCAAAAGAAAATCAAATGTAAAGTTTTGTAAAATTTTTATAGTTATAAGTATGTTTTACCACTAGTTATTTATTACTACTGATTGTATGTTGTTACTACAATTTAGTACTGATAAGGCTTTTCAGTAGAATTAGGTTAAGTATAAAAACAATGGTTACTACGGATGTTTCTACTACTGACACTTAGTTTCTACTGATCAACCGTTATCTGTAAAATACATAAATTACCATACTGACCCTCATGAAAATATAAATAGCAGATTGTGATTAGTTTAGCATTATCTTCTCCTCGATTCGATAAACCCTACACTAAACCCTAATCTCTGCAAATTCCGATCAAAACCCTGCATCAGTAACAACTCAATTCCTTCCACAAATCTGAAATTCTTGCAAGAACGACTGACCTTTCTGTAAAATTTTCATCTTCAAAGATCAAAATCACTCAAATGGCAACCCTAAAATCTCTTACAGTCAAAACCGATCTCAAATATTCTGAATTCCACAACATGTGTGCCTTCTTAAGGAATCCTGATGGCACAAAGGACTTTCGTCCTATAGTCATGTTTCTGAAAAACTCTCATATCAAGTTTGCTCTAACAATCAATCCCAGGGCATATGAACAACATCTGATTGATTTCTGGACAAATGCTGAACGAATTGAAGATTCCAATATGTCCAAGATCAAATATGTTGTAGATGGAAAGTGTATCATTATCACTGAACAATCAATCAGACATCATCTGCAACTCAATGATGAGTCAGGTATGTTCTCTTTACCTAAGGAAGATCTTGTTGATGTTTTACAAAAATGGGGTATGAAGGAAGACTAGACATAATTACTTTTCAAAAAGGTCTTCTTTCACCTTAATGGAAATTTCTAGTACATACCATTCAACATTGTATCTCTCCTAAAAGGAGTACTTGGAATGAGTTCAACAAGTCAATAGCTTCTGCTATTGTTTGTTTGAGCACAGGACAAGTATTCGATTTTTTTAAACATGATCTTTGAAGGAATGCTTGGAAATCTATCATCTTCTAAATTTTTAATGTATCCAAGATTCCTAACTCATATTATTAACTGTAAACTTCAAAGTCTTTCAACACCTAAAATCATTTTTATTACACCAGAATTAAATAAAAAGGTGTATTCTAATATGAGAAAACAGTTTAAATTTTCTGGATAGATTACTCCACTATTCCATAACATGATCTATGATCAACCCCTACAGGAGAAGGTTCAAGTCAACCCATTGAACCCCAACCAACTCCATCACTAAATATAGCCCAAACAGAACCCATTCAATCCACTCAAATAAATGAACCCACAGATGTCCTGAATGTGTCCCAGGTACATGACATTAATCCCCAGAGTGCTACTCTTCACTCTGAGGAAGACCAGATCATTTCCAAACAAATTTCCAAAACTTACAAAAGGAATAAATCTTCCTTAAAGGACACCAGGGGACAAATTGAGTCAAACCCCAGACTCCAAGAGTTGTCCTCCAAGGAGGAGAGAGGGCATGAGGAAAGGGCTCTCACTACTAGTGCCCCAAAGGTGGGTGCATAGGCTAGTGAGAACATAAATAGGACCCATACCACGGCAACTCTAAGTGATGACTCAGAATTTGAGGAATTACTAAGAGGACCCCGGTGCCAAGAAACCACAAGGGGGGGGGGGGGCACTACTGCTTCTTCTAGGAAGAAGAGTGTGTCCAAACAACCCAATTTATCACCAAGAAGTGATAAGGGTAGAACTGAACAAACTGAATTGACGGATAAGATGGAAAACCTTCAAACCAATGTACCAAATGAGCCCAATGATCCACCCAAATGGGTTGAGGGCAGTATTAAATAAACTCAATTGACGGATAGGAAGGAAAACCTTAAAACCACTGTAAAAAATTGTCTGACTTTACTAAACAACCAAGGGAAAACCATGACCTACATGAAGCACTACATCAATACTCTGAACAGAAGACAGAAGAGGTTCGAGTATAGGCTTCAAAAGCAATCTAATTTGATCAGAATATTACAAAGGAAGATTGCAGATAGTGAGGCTCAACAGGTTGAGATCACTAAGGGGGAGACAATTCAAATTCAAGGGATGATTGATCAATCCATAGCAGCAGCAGCTCTCCTAAATATGAAAGAGGTCCATGGTGAAACATGTCAAAGCTTTGATGAAGACCTAAATAAAGTAATGAAAAGTATGGATGAGGATGTGTTTGTGTCTGCAAATCAATCTCAAACAACAGAACAAATAAACTCTCCAGTTACTACTGAAGTCATAGAAACTACTGATCCAATGGATATTACTGAGGCAAATGATCAAGAGGTTGTTACTACTGATCGTATTGAAGAAGTAGATACACCAGTAAATACACCAGTAGTAAATGCACCAGAAGAAGAAATCATGGATACTACTGATGCCCTAGCAGTAGTAACTCCAATAGCAACCTCACCAGTAGTAAATGAAAATCAATAGATTGTGGTATTTAAACAAGAAATTATACCAGTAGCAACCACCTTGGTTAATACTGAAGAAGAAGATGAAGAAATACCAGAAGTAATTGAACGAGAAAAGGTTATAATAGTAACAAAACCTAAAGCACCAGAACAACCACTTGTCATACCTGACATTGATGACAATGTAAATTGGTATGAAGTTGATGAGTGTGAACTTCCTCAACACCCCAAGATATTACCACAAAATGAAATTCATTTATTCTCTCCATCAATTATTCTACCAGAAGTTCCTGATATGAAATACACTCCACCTCAACTTTCAGTCTGTATTGGAAAAGGAAAAGAAATATTTAATGATGACTATCCAAACAGAGCTCTAGGCCATTACATGGTGAATAAAATGAATCTTGTAAGAAAAGAAAGGCTAGACAAATTAAAGGTGAAAAAGATCAGATATGCAAGAAAAGTTGCAAAGACTCAAGCTCTTGAAGACAAGAAAAAGGCTGAAGAAGAAAGATTGAAAAATTCAGAAAATCAAGAAGCTGAGGTACAAATTCCACAGATAGAAGGAGTCCTGGTAGATGATCAAAAGGCAGAGTTTGAAAGACAAAGAAAAATAGAAGAAGAACATCTCAACTGCCTTGAAGATCTTGTAGCAGAATGCAAAAGGGAAAAGGCTGATCTACCAGATGATGTCTTTGAACAAAAGAAGAAGATGATTGACCTCTTAAAGTCAAAAGGGCATAATGCTAAATCCTTTGGCAGGATGAAAATGATAACAATAGTAGACAAATATTGTACTGCCAAAAAGAAAGAACTAGCAGAAATGGAAGTAGAAGCAGAAAAAGAAAAGGTTTTGATTGAAATAGATCCCACAATAATTCTCTCTAGAACACCAACACCTGGTGAATCTTCAATAATCAAAAAGAGGAAAGAAAGTGAGCCTGAAACAAAATCAAGGAAGAAAAGAAAGCAAGAAATACAAGTACTTGATTTTCCTGTTGCTCCAATTGAAGATAATCCAATTATAAATTGGAGGCTTGTTGATAATACCATTGAAGTCATAAGACAAGATAAATCAACCCAGAGATTCACTGGATGGAAACCAATGGTTATGTCTTGTAGTAGAGCTGATATTATTAAAGTCCTGATCATAGGCAAACCAAGAATGACCAAGAAGTCATGGAAAAATTCAGGAGCTGGATAGTTAACCAAGATGATTGATGCTGCATTTTATCCAGATAAATATCCTGAAATATTCACAAATAAAGAAAATGTGTATGCTTGGAATGTGCTCCCCACAGTAAACATGTACTTTTTTGAAAGATCAAGCAAAAACTGTGAATTGTACTTATATGAAAAAGAATATCCACATTCAGAAGAAACAATGTATCAGATATACACCAACACATTCATGAAGCCCTATGATGCGGTTATGTTTCAAGAAAAGCTTAATTATTTCACAAAAAGGAACAGCAAATACATTATAGCTCAAAGAAAATTGCAAAATCAGAGAACAATTGAAGGAAGACAGAGAAGAGCTAAATTGCTAGAAGAACAAACTGAGAAGAATGAAGAACAGAAGAAACTTGATTAATTCAAAGAGAATTAATAAGTTTAGGGGGAGATTGTTGGGATATAAAGATATACACATTCTATTACTGATGCTGCAGTTGGTACTGATCAATGAATATTGAAGTTAGTACTGATGGGGCAGAAATGCTATATACTACTGATGCTAATCTTGGAAGTTACTACTGATGATGAATACTACTGACGATCAACAATTACTACTGATTCTATTTATGGTGCTGATCGAGTCCGAGATTCTACCTTAGTTTGTTATAGAATGTATATCTTGATGTATATTGATTGTAATCGATTCCTAGAATAACTAGGTTAATGTTTTAGGCTTCAAGGACTATTATATATAGTTCCTTATGAATTGTAAACGTACGTGTGTATTGATCGATCAGATTAATATACATTGAAGCTTTTTGTGATTACTGTGTTCTTATTCGCATTCGCATTCATTAACAGTATTGATCGTTCTTAATCAATTAACATACGTGTTGATCCGCTGCAACTTCTTATTGTTAGTAGATCTTAGATTAATTAATCTGTCTGGGTTAATCGATCCTGACAGTAGGCTTATGAGTAGGTCTAAATGGTAGGACTAAATATCAATTCTCGCGTATAATATTCACTTAAACCCGTCGTGGAAAAATTGTGGGGTTTATTCTCCATAGGTGGAGGGTTCGAGGGAAGGCATACTGCCCTTTGTGGATGTAACTGTTTATGCTCGAATCACTAACTTACTAACTGATCGTTAAAAAAAAAATTCTTTAGGACCCATAAAAATACCTTATTAAACCAATTACAATTTAAAATATAATGGTTTGTTCAAGTTAATCCAAAGATATTATCAAGTCCAAAGAGATAATTATTAGCCCTTAGATCAAGAAAAACTCAAAGGTCAAGATCAAGATTTAAATCACCACCACAACTACCAACACATGTGTTTCAATACATCAATATCCCACCACCACTCCCGGCGGCCGGCGGCGATCGGCGGTGGTCAGCGGCGGCCCGTGGCGGCCAGAGGTGGTGGCCAGCGGTGGTCGGTGGTGTGTCTGGCGGTGGTGGTTGTGACTTGAAACACATGTGTTTGAAACACATGTGATTCCTAGTTCGTATGCTCCCCTGTTATTAGAAACTCATGTTTTTAGTGAATCACATGTGTTTCGTGACTTGAAACACATGTGATTCGAAGTAATATGCTCGTGTATATTTTTGGAACCCCTGTTGTTTAGTGAATCACATGTGTTTCGCCTTTTGAAACACATGTGATTTGTAGTTCGTATGCTCTCTAGCTTTTAGAACTCCTTTTTTTAGTGAATCAAATGTGTTTCGCGACTTGAAACACATGTACTTCGAAGTAATATGTACGTCTGTATTTTTGGAACCCCTGTGTTTTAGTGTGTTTTGCCTTTTGAAACACATGTGATTCGTAGTTCGTATGCTCCCTTGCTTTTAGAAACTAGCTTCTGGGTTTAGTGAGTCAAATGTGTTTCGTAATTTGAAACACATGTGATTCGCAGTAATATGCTCGTTTGTATTTTGGAACACCTGTGTTTTAGTGAATCACATGTGTTTCAATACATTAATACCACCCCCACCCCCATTACCACCAGCACCTTAAATGTCAGCCATCACGGTGTTTGAAACACATGTGATTTTATCTTGATCATTTTAATCCAATGACTAGGATTTGTTAATTGGAACTTTTCAGTTTTCGTGGACCTCCGTCGGATAACTCTTAAAATATAATATACTTGACACTAGGTTATTTGGCGCCACTATCGGTGTGTTCTGGCGAACTTGGGCGCAGCAACATAAGCACACCATGTGCCCTAAAGAAAAACAAAATAATTTTTCAAACATAAAAATGTAAAGAACCATATAGCTTCCTTTCAACTAATTAATGGGAGTAAATAGACATAAATGTGGACACCACAAGTTTTAAACTTTTCCCTTGCTGATGTTGCATTCTTTAGGAATTCTTATCCATTTTCACTTGCGTGAAAAAACCAATTAACCAACTTGCCATGTCGCAACTTTATTAAGTTAATTTAATTAAAGTAGTTAATTACTTATCTATCAAGTATTTTAAGGGTGTGATTTGTTTGAGAGTTTAGGTTTAAGTTTATCGTTTTGGAAGTGTTAAATTATGTTTGGTATATGGTTATGGGTTAAAAAAATCCTTGTTTTGTGGGTGTGTGTTTTCACAAACTCAGTTGTATTTCTTTGGTTCAAGCTCCTTATTAGTTCTACTTTTATATTTTTTCTTGAGTGCTTTTGGAGGGGTGATGATTTTATTGAAACACTCACACAGATTCCCTCTTCCGCCGTTAGAAAAATTAAATTAAAAATTTATATAAATATACAACTATTATAAAAATTGCATCAGAATAAGTATATTTTTTATTATATTAGATTTATCCATAAAAAGTTATGGAACTCTAGCTTTAGTGAACAAAAAAGTCTACGTCTTGTAGCCAGAAGTTTCTTAACACAAGTTGTAAACTAGCAGAACAACCAGACGTCTAGATGTTGGATTTAAGATATTGATGACACCTAGACAAATTTAACTTCATTAATGAAAAACTACCCATTTACAAGAAAAGACAAAACATAAAACATATAAATATCAAAGATACTGATAATTTATAAAATTATAGCATGTGCCCTCCATGCAGAGACAAGTACATTTTAACTATATTTTGATGTGATGATAGTAAATGTGATAGGTGTCAATGGTGAGTAATGATGTGGGCGGTGGGTGACAATGATAAGTAGTTATAGTGAGAAAAAATCAATATGAGAATATGAGTTTAGAGATTAATAAACATAATATAGTATATAGGTAATTGCATTTAGGCAATCAACATATATGATAGTAGCTCAGTTAGGTAGAGCCTTGTTAATAACATGAAAGTTTAAAGGTTTGAATTATGAGACCGATTTTACTTATTTATATGCATCGACCAATATAATATACGGACACAAATTTGATGAAGACATTTTACTTTAACCTCTTTCATATTTTTACATCTTAAAACTAACTTTTTCTTTTTCTATTATACGAGCAAAATTATGTGTAATGGCGGGTGTAATGAAAAACCCCCCTCTCGGCTAAAGCTGAAAAATCCTATGTGGCCCTGTTTTAGCCAATGTTTTAAAACCCGGGTTATTGCTCGGCCCGGTGTGATGACCGGGTCACGGTTCAACCGGTTCAACCGGTGGTTCAACCGTTTTACCGAAAAACATAGGAAAAAATATTACATAAAATTACGTCATACATAATACATCCTTAAAAGTTTAAACCAACATTTAATCCAAAAAAAGCCCATTGTTAAACATCAAATTACATTCTTAAAACGTTCATTAAAGCATAAACTTAGGATTACTAAGACATTGGAGTGTTGTACGCGTCTAATTCACCGTCGGTTAGTAAACGAAATTCATCATCTCCAACTTCATCAACAAGAACATAGCCACTTTCATTTCCTACAATATCAAATAAGAAAGTTACTAACCTAAAATTTCAATGCTAATAATACTAAGTTACTAACCTTGCGTTTCATTAACCGGTTCTTCCTCTTCAAGCATATTTTCTATATCATCGTAATTAAGTTCTCCTTCCGGCTCTTCTTCAACCACCCAAGATTCGATACATTCATCAATACATTCATAATCAATTGGATCATAAATACTCTTATCAACCATGGACCTACAAAAACATTTACCAAAAAGTATAAACATCTAATATTAATACGACGCTATTAAAAAGTGACTATATTATTAAAATATATCATACCTATTTTGTAAGCGCAAGTTGTAGTGAACAAATACAAGATCATTTAACCTTTGATGTTCCAACCTATTCCTCTTTTTAGTGTGGATCCTTTCAAAGACACTCCAATTTCTTTCACAACCGGAAGAAGAAGCGGTTTGACTTAATATTCTAATAGCAAATTTTTGTAATTTCGGACAATCCCCGCCAAATAACTTCCACCACTCATCTAAAAAATAAATGGTTACAATAAAACGATACTAATAAGGAACATATTTAATAATAATGTATAGGTTATAAACATTACCTGGACGAATACTATTGCGAGTAGTAACAGCACTAGACCTCCCAAAAGTACCAACACCGTCACGAAACTTGCCAAAATTCAAGGTAAGATCTAACATTTCAATACCGGAGTAGTACTTCTCAACCATCTCAAGAACACCATTAAACACCTCACCCTTTTCACACAAATTTTCACGATCATATTGAATAGCCGGATTTAACCAATAGGCAGCGCAATGAATACTTTTTCGCAACATCTTATCCCAATGACTGTCAATTATTTTAGTGTAAACCTCGTATAAAGGTTTCTTTTTCTTAAACAACTCTTTAATCGCTTTCCTTGCCCGATTTATTCCCTCATAAACATACCCGATTGCAGGCTTCTCATCCGAATCACACAAACGCAAAAGCTTCAATAAAGGTGTCATAACTTTCACTGTAATCAAACAATTCTTCCAAAAAGCTTCATTTAATACTATTTGTCTAACATCACTCGCATTTTTCACTTTCAACATCTTTTTGAAATCGTTACAAATGACCATAGCTTGCAAATCACTTTTATGATCATACAAACTTTTCAATGCTATGAATGTGGTACCAAAACGAGTAGCACCTGGGCGGATGATTTCTGTCCAACCTTCTCTTTTTCTTAACCAATTCAAAGGCCATTTATGATTATAAATAAAAACTGTAACCCTCGATGACAGAGTGACCAAACTTTTCACATTTCCCAATTCTGAAACATCCTTTAACACAAGATTAAGACAATGTGCTGCACATGGAGACCAAGTAACAGTTTTATATCTCTCACTTAACAAAGTACCAGCAAGTTTATAATTAGCAGCATTATCTGTAACAATTTGAACCACATTCTTCACGCCTACCATTTCAACTATCTCGGCAAACAAATTACACAAATTTTCTGCATTGTTCTCAATAGAAGATGCATCAACAGATTTAAGAAAAGATATACCCTTCGGACAATAAACTAAGAAGTTTATCAAATGTCGATGACTAGTATCCCTCCACCCATCACTCATAATTGTGCAACCAGTTTCAATCCATTTACTTCTATATGAATCAATTAAAAGGGACACTGATTTCTTTGCATCTTTCAACACTGTAACCCTCAAAGCATGATAATTAGGTGCTTTATAGCCATGACCAATACCTGCTATTTTATCTACCATGATTTGGAAAAAGGGAGAGTTGCAAGCATTCATAGGTATGCATGCATCATAAAACCACATAGCGATAGATAAATCGACATCATGCAATTTTGCCTTACTTTGCATAGCAGATTTAATAGATGGTTGGGAAGGATCATTTTTTGTAAAAAAAGGATGCACATCTGTTGTAGCTTTCCTTTTTCCCTTCACATTTAGTGTTTGTAATTCATCTTCATCATCATCCAATATATTAACACTAGGTGAACTACCGGAAGATTTGGTATTTGCTCTTTGGGCCATTTCATGCAAGATACCTTGCATTGTAAAGCGAACTTCGGGAGTAACCTTTTTACATGATGCTACCTCACCGGGTATACCAGCTAGATGTTTCTTCACTCGGTTTATGCCACCACCACTTATTACTTTTTGACAAAAGTTGCATATGCATGTTTTTTTGCCGTTTTCATTAACACCTACAGTTGCATAGTCCCATGCTTTATCCGTCTTTCCTCTTACATTTGATTGAACTGATGGAGCAGAAGATTGAGTTTGTGACGATGGTTGCTGACTATCATTTTGTTCCATCTACATAAATCCATAAACAACAATAAATTTATAGAAACAAAACCAGAAATTAATTAATCTCAGCTAAGCAATCCAACCGAACAGCAAACAAAACTCATTTAATTAATCTGAACAAATAAATTTATAGAAACAAAACCAGAAATTAATTAATGGCAGCTAAGATTAATTGCTGATTTCAGTACGCACGGTTAATTGCTGATTTCAGAACGAACGAAGGAAATAAATCGATGGTTAATCGATGGTTAATCGATGGTTAATTGCTGATTTCAGAACGAACGAAGGAAATTACCTTGTGACAGTGGTGGCAGTTTGATCGTTGATGTCGAGCAGAAAGAAACGTGAGAGTGAGATCGAGCAGAAAGCGAGTGAGATCGAGCGGAAGAGAGTGAGAGTGAGATCGAGCGGAACAGAGCCAAACAAAAACGTGAAGGACTGCCGATTGAGAGATTAGGGTTTTTAAGAAAACTCTGTTTTTTTAACATTTTTTTAAAATTACCGGGTTTCAGCGGGTTAAAGCGGGTAACGGGTCGACGGGTCTCCGGTTGAACCGGTTACCCGGCCGAGTCTCACCGGGCTAAAAATCAGCAATTAACCGGACCGAGTTGACCCGCCCCAACCACCGGGTCCCGGTTGAACCGGTTGAACCGGCCGGGTCAACCCGGGTTTTAAAACATTAGTTTTAGCACGCAAACATCTCCACCACCACTCCTTTCGTTAAGTGAACAAGGGGTTTTGCCAGTGTGTGTGAGAGAGATAATTGTTTTTTAAAGGATATTTTGTGAGTGAGAGTATTTTGGCGGGTCATAATTAGATGAGTATTATTAGTTAGTTTTGGTATATAGTGTATTTTGAGTTTCAAATTTTAAAAGTGAAATAGTGATGTGGCGCAGAGGTGACGGTTTGTCTTAAGCCACCACATCTGACCCTCTAAATTTCATACAATTATACTTTATTGACCAAAACTATATACCTTAAACCAGAGTCATTTTTTAGTGTGATAACAGATTAAATATTTTAAAACCGCACAAAAGAGGTTCCATTACCTTTACAAATATTTATTAGACCACTTCCAATGGTCTCGTGAGTTAGAATGTCAGTTCAACTGGCGGAACCAAACCATTGGCACGGGTAGATCAGTTGGTTCCGCCAGTTTTCATCCGCTACTTTAAAGACGAGCGTGAGTTGTGTTTGTGAGTTGGCGGGTGGGCCCAAAGGGGTATTTTGTATGTTTGTTTTTTGTAATGGTGAGTCCCAAAAATATTAAAGGGAAGAGGTATTGTTGGCGTGACGCTGACGTGACGCTGATTTGGCAACAACTGATGTAACGACCCGAATTTTGTAAATAAATAAATTTTATAAAAATATAATAAATAAGGATAAATCGTTTAAAGAACATATGAATTAGTTTCGTGTCATTTGGACATTGTATGAGAAAGTTATGGACGAAACCGGGTCGAGACAAGGACCGAAAAATACAGCCCTGCTGCATAGGAGAGTTCGCGAGGCGAACTATTCCTCACGTTCGTGAGGATCGGGCATAGAGTTGGAGTTTTCAGAGATCGGGGTTCACAACTGGATCACAAACGTGAACTGTTCACGACGCGCATAGTTCACGGCGCGAACTATGGGTTCGCGAGGCGAACTCTTTCCTACTGCATTAAATACGGGATTTTGCTCATTTATTGCATATTCAAACCCTAGTTTTCTCTCTTGGTGATTTTCGAGTTAAAGGGCTGTTCTTGGACGATTTTTTCACTAAAGCTTGGTAGATTTCACTCCTAGTTGAAGATTAAAGGTAAATATTCACTCTTTAATCTTTGTAGCTCTAGATCCATGGAAGTAAAAACTTGGATTTCAAACCCTAGTTCTTGGGGTTTTCTTAAATGGTGAAATAAATGTGGTATACACTTAATAGATGATATTTTAACAAAGTAAATAAGTGTATGGTTAAGATTGGTAAGAATCTTAAGGGTTGGTTAAACCTAGGGTTTTGTAAATCACCAAAATTGGGGGAAAGTGTTATTAAAGGTTATCTAGAGATAAATGGACTTAATATTAGTAGTATGTGATGTTGAACAACTTATGATTATTATATTAGGCTTTTGGTGAAGTCTTGGAAAGTTGATCGATTGTTGAAGCAAAGGGATTGTGTGTGAATAACACGCTTGGAGCAATATTTGCTAAGGTGAGTACGTGCGGACTTTACTGAGTACATAGCCTTTGCAATACGTTTTCTTACTTGTTATACGGTCTATTTGATTAATTGTGTAAATTCCTAGTAGATTAGTTTAGTTATATATTATTGTTAATAATTAACTAACTTGTTTGGTGAAAGATGAGATAGCCAAGGGGATCGGTAGATTGGGCGATTCCCTCTTAACGGTATCTTGTTCTAGTTAGTTCGGGGGCAACCCGATTACTAGATATGTACGTGTTTCTAACTAGTTCGGGGGCAACCCGATGGGTAGATATGATTGCTAGGAGAGCAAGATCGATAGGGTTACAATAGGGTGACTAGATTGAATAGACAGATTATATATATATATATATATATATATATATATATATATATATATATATATATATATATATATATGTTTATATGTAATGTGTTATTTGTTATTTATTGTTGGGTCTAAACCCATGTAGCTCACGAGACTTTTTGTCTCACGTACTCTTTGTTGTTTTTGCTATGTACTCAGGTTCGGGATCGAAGATTTAGGTACACGTGGATAGAGATGCGGGGCCTAGAGTAGAAGAACACTAGAACGAATTTAGACTTAGCTTTGGTTTTGATATGTTTTGTAACACCTAAAGTTACACTCTGATTTCATACCAAAGGTTTTTGTAAATCCGTATTTTGGGATAGTTCTCCTCTTCATTAAATGATATATTTTGGCCAAATATTTTGTTTTAAAAATTGAGGTATTACAACTGACGGTATGAGTTTGTATAATTGTTGGGAGTGGTCTTAGGCTAATGGGTGTGGGTCAATATCTCACATTAAAATTATTGTCATATCAGATGTTATTTAAGAAACATCACCACACCATTTTGCAGTAAATACTCACTATATCATATCACACTCATGAGGGTTTCATAACTCTGATCAACCCATTGGGTCAACCACCTAGTGACTAGGTTCAAACCATACTGGTAAGAACATGATGGTGTTCTTGACCAGTTAAACCAACTAGTTAGTTCAATCCCTAAAAGCGGAACTGAGATTGAACTTAATCCTTAAACCCTAAAGGATTATAGGAACTTGGAAATCAAACTTGATTAACAAGAAAGAAACCTTATTCGAAGAACTCGAACACACACATTGCTTGTGTGTGTTCGTCGACTACTACCAAGAACCCTAGGGTTCTTGGTGCCGAATTCGAACAAGAGGAGAAGAGGGGAAAATGGTTTCCCAAAACATACCTTATTGCTTGCTTAAGAAAGTCCACTGATGATGAACACAACGAGCGACCTTCTAGTTGATCCTAGCAATGAACTTGTTCTTCAAAACTTGAAGAACACGAAGAACACGAAGAACACGAAGAACACGAAGAACGAAAAACACCAAGTGATGGTGTTGCTTGCTCTCGGCCGAAACAAGGAGGAGGGAGGCTAGGGTTTTTCGTGTGATGGAGTGTAACACAATAAGGGAACCTTAAGCCTTCTATTTATAATAGAAGGACTTTCACTTAGGGCCCTTCTAGTTTAATTAAGATCAATCTCTTAATTAAACTTATCTCTTACACATTAAACCCTTATAGTTTTACTAGTTATTATTGTCACACTTAATTATCAAATGCCTTAGTATTATACACTTATATATTTCGGTATACATATACATGAAATATATATACTTGTGTTTTATACCTTTAACAATTAATTAGACAATAATATTATCCAATTATTATATGACTTAATAGCTTTTAATCATATCATGGATAATCTATAATTAACACATTGTATATTTACTCAACTAGTAAATGCACAAATACTTGTATTAATTAGTTAGTTAAACTAATCCAGTAATAAGTTAAACTTAACTTAATACTTAACTGATTCATAATGACTATTATGAATCATTCCTTTTCCAAGTGTCATTGCATATCTTGCTCGTATTACATGCACTCACCGGTGTGACCCTTAAGTGTTTCGTAAGGTTTGGATGTACCATTATAGGTTGACTAATTGTGCACATAATTCCAATAGACTCCCACTTGTGCAAGTTTGTAACCTTTATATTAATGAGACGAGCTACAGTGGCCTTCTAGATGGGCATGTAGGTAACCAACCCCATAAAACAGCTTATGTAACCCAGGTATAGTTTCGAAAAACTCTTTAATAGCGTCTCCTAGTAAAGAACACCATGTCTCTACTTCTTGGGCAACGTTGTTAGGTTCATCCCTTGCATCACGATATTCGTGATAACGAATACGAGCATGGTAGAAAATATCAACTCCTGTATTCGAAGTCATTTCATGACTTCTTGATTCAAACTGTTGTGATAAACGACAAAGAACAAATCAGTTCATTTGGGCATGGCCATGCACTTACCAGTTTTCTTATCATGTCAAAGGACCCATAAATATCTCTCCTAAAAAGGAGGTGCAATTACCATCTTGTTATATTTCGATTCAAAATACAACTTCCTCTATACCCAGTAAGGCCTCGTATGACAACCATATTTCAGGCTTGTCTAAGACGAACCAAAGTACATTAGTCATTGTATCCCAAACCAAATACCCCAGGCTTAAGGACAATCCTAGTGAACAATACTTTTTGAAATTTTCAACCACGAAGTATTGTCACGGTGGTCAATCCAATATTCGTCGGACTCCAACAGAATATCACCGATATTTGGTCCACAACAAACTTGTTATAGCTATCTTCGAGAAAACTCGAATCTCCCCCAAATACCGCGATGACGTTAACGTCCCATCAAGGTTCCCACCAAGACGAGTAGTCACGGATTATATCTTTTGAATAAAGAGACTTTTATTAATGGATATTATAAAACATACAAAGTCTTGAATAACAATGATACTTAGTCATGTACTATTCCTCAGTGGACATAGATACAGAATTATTACTGCATCATTACTTATTACTTTCGTTCGTGTTGAGTACTTAATGACTTCTACAATTTTACTTGTAATTTTATCACTGATCTAGTCATTCCCATTAAACTAAAGATATAAGACAAGTGTTGGAAAAACACTATTACTTTTGTCTTTGCTAGATTTTGTTCTTGCAACATTCTAGAACATATTCTAGTCTTTCCTTTTATGCAATTCCGTAAACATAGAAGTATTAGAAATAACTCCTTAGTTTCTTGAATTCATAAAATTCACCTTGTAACTAAAGCCTCTTTTAGTTACTTGATTTGTAGATATCTTGTTACTAGTTAAAGAAATTTCCTTTGAATGATTATGTTATCCACTGGAGTGTGAATAACCTATTAGATATGCAATAATTAATCACAAGACTTGTGATCACGCTATTAGGTTTGCAATAATCTAATTAATGATCATTTATTATTTCTCTTAACTCTTTTGACAAACGACTTGGTAAAACCTTGTTGTTAATATCCTACTAACTTACTATATTCATTAATACCTCTAATGAATATGTTAGTCATAGCTCTCACTAAATTTTATGGAAATAAGCATCGCTTAAACTACTATATTGACCTAGTCAAAAACTTATAGTTTAACCTTTTAAGAATTAATCAATTATTAAAGTCATCCTTTGGATTTGCG
Source organism: Calendula officinalis (assembly GCA_963853835.1). NCBI lineage: Eukaryota > Viridiplantae > Streptophyta > Magnoliopsida > Asterales > Asteraceae > Calendula > Calendula officinalis. The sequence continues at coordinate 80,580,508 of OY970820.1, read as the reverse complement.
AATATCCAACATTCCTGTTTAGGGAATCATGACTTTCATTGATAAACGTATCTAACAAGTATAAGACACTTGAAAAATACTTCCAATTCTTAAATGCATTATGTAACGACCCGAAATTTGTAAATAAATAAATTGTATAAAAATATGATGAATAAGGATAAATCGTTTAAAGAACGTGGGAATTGGTTTCGTGTCATTTGGACACCGTACGAGAAAGTTATGGGCGAAACCGGGTCGAGACAACAACCGTAAAATGCAGCCCTGCTGCACAAGAGAAGTTCACGCCGTGAACTTGGGTTCACGATCGTGAACTCCATACAGGGATTGGTGTTTTCTGGCGATCGAAGTTCACGTTCAGGTAGCGATCGGGAATTGTTCACGAAGCGCAAAGTTCACGACCGTGAACTAGTTCACGGCGTGAACATGGGTCGACTGCAATAAATTCGGGATTTAGCTCATTAAATGCCATATCAAAACCCTAGTTTTCTCCTTGGCGATTTTCGAGCTTAAGGGCTGGTTTGTGGTGATTTCTTCTCAAAAGCTTGGTAGATTTCACACCTAGTTGAAGATTAAAGGTATATCTTCACTCCTTGATCTTTGTAGCTTAAGATCTATGTATTTTGATGCTTGGGTTTGAAACCCTAGTTCTTGGGGTTGTGGGTTATGGTGATAAAAGTGATTTATACACTTAATAGATGGTATATTAACAAAGGAAACAAGTGTATGATGATGATTTGTAAAAATCTTAAGGGTTGGTTAAACCTAGGGTTTGGTAAATCACCATAATTAGGGGAAAGTGTTAGTTGATGGTATCTAGTGATAAATGGATACATTATTGGTAGTATGTGATGTTGAACATCTTATGATTGTGTAATTAGGCTTTTGGTGAAGTCTTGGAGGTTGACCGAATTGTTGGAACAAGGGAACCGGCGGAAAGAATACGGTTGGAGCATTTTATTGCTAAGGTGAGTACATGTGGAATGTTATTGAGTACATAGCCCTTAATATACATTTCCTTAATTGAGAATCGGTCTATTTGATTAATACTTAGACTTATTATGTGTTGAGTTGGTTATATATAAATGTTGATAATTAACTAACTTGTTTGATGATTGATGTGATAGCCGATGGCTTGCTAGGCATAACTGTTAGGTTATGATAAGAGGTAGATGGTGGTGACGCGGGGGATTCCCGGTCACTGAGACGAGTGTATATATGTTTATACACTAGGCACGTGGGTGCTCCTAGTACGCATATGTTTGGTACTAGACATGCTAGGATTCTAATACATATATGTTTATGTATTAGATATGTTTGTGGACTAGTGCATATATATTTATGTACTAGGCATGGATGTTAGAGACCGTTGGAGTCACGATAGAGTGGCTAGATCATGTTGATGGAAAAATAAAAATATGATTATACCTTTAATGTGATATTTGATACTATCGGGTCTAAACCCATGTAGCTCACGAGACGTTTTGTCTCACGTACTCTTTGTTTGTTTTGCTATGTACTCAGGTTCGTGATCGAAGGTTTAGGTACGCATGGATAGAGATGCGGGGCCTAGAGTAGAAGAACATTAGAGTGGATTTATGCTTAGCTTTGGTTTTGATATATTTTGTAACACCGAAACTTTATACTCTGATTTTCATACCAAAGGTTTTTGTAAATCCATATTTTGGAACGGTTCTTCTATTTATGAAAAATGATATATATTTTGGGCAAATGTTTCGTATTAAAATTTAAGGTGTTACAACTTGGTATCAGAGCTACTGTTTAAGTGAATTAGGTTGGATGACCATCCTAGTCTTAGACTGTAGCATTAGGAATATAAGATTCCTTAAGATCATAGGTTGACCTTGAGACTTTATGTTAAGTTTAGGGTTGAACCTAGGGGACCGATGAAAAAATTGATATGATTATGGGTATTGAGTCTTTTGCGACTAATGGTTTGTGCATAAGATACTAAATGTTTAATGTCTTTCGTATAGTCTTGATTGAAAGAAATGGTGACCACGCGTAGAAGTGGTAAAGCCCCGGAGGGCCGGGAGGAAGAGGTACCTCATGTTGAGGTGGTGGTTGAAGAAGGAAGTCAACCGTCGATGCATCGGGATGATGAATCGGAAGTCGGAGCTAATAGAACTCCGGTAACATGGAGGATCTCCAAACTTTTCTTGATCAAATCAAGGGAACGGTGGCTGATGAAGTGCACCGTATTATTGGGGACCGACAGAGGTCGGGTGGAGACCGTGAATCCGAGGCTAAATCGGATGAGAGAACCGGGGATAGTGGTACCGGTGAAGGGATATCCTCCACGGGTGGCCAAAGTGATGCTAGGGCTAGGCCCGATGAGAAAGAAGGTTGCTCGTTTAAATCCTTCATGGCTTGTAAGCCGAATGTGTACATGGGTAGTTCGGACCCGAAAGTGACTATGAGGTGGATCCGAGAGACCGAGCGGGTCATCGGAAGTAGCAAGTGTAAGAAAGCCGATATGGTGACCTATGCGTCACAACTTTTGAAAGAAGATGCTATGATTTGGTGGGATATTGTGTATGAGACCCTGGGAAGGGAGGTGGTGGAGAAAATGTCGTGGGATGAGTTTACCGCGAGGTTGAGAAAGAAGTTTTGTCCCGAGAAGGATTTGGAAAAGATGCACGAAAAATTTGTGACCCTTAAGAAGGGTGATATGTCGGTCGAGGAATACTCGAGGGAGTTCACGGGATTACTCCCGTTTGTTTCTAAGACCTACTCCGAGGAGAGGTTGAGGGTAGTCCGGTATGCTTGTGGGCTACCTTGAGATTATCAATTGGAAGTCAAGAGGGCGGTCACACTTGACGAGGCCATTAGTGCCGCCCGGGGTGTGGAGGAGGTTAATGAGGCAAGAGTTGCCGAGAGGGCCCATGGGGGCGAGAAGAGGAAAGCCGAGAGCGGCTCTAGTTCGTTCAAGAAAGGGAAGTTCACTCCGAACTTCTCTAGGCAAGGAAGTGTGGCCTCATGCAAGAGGTGTGGGAGAAATCATACCGGCGAATGCCGAGGAGATTTGAAGACTTGCCATAATTGTGGCAAGACGGGGCATTTAGCCCGGGATTGTAGGTCCAAGTCGGTGGCCGAGGTTGAGTGCTACTCGTGCCATGAAAAGGGGCATTATAGCAATGTGTGCCCAAAAAAGAAAACTGAATCAATGGTGTCCACGGCTCAAAAGAAAGTGGAGCCGGCCAAGGTGAAGGGGCGATCCTTCCAACTCACTCGGGAGGAGGCGAAGGAGGCACACGATGTGGTGTCAGGTACTCTATTCATTAACTCCTTGCCAACTCATATTTTGTTTGATTCAGGTTCCAATTATTCGTTTGTGTCTTATGAGTTCGATTGTAAGTTGAATGTGCTGTCCGAGATGTTAGATGAAATTTATGAAATAGAAGTAGTCGGCGGGAAAACATCAATGGTTGAAAGTGTTTATAGGAATTGTGAAATAGAAATAGACGGTAGAAAGTTTAAGGTAGATTTGTTGCCCATGGGAATAAAAGCGTTCGATGTAGTTATCGGTATGGATTGGTTGGGTATGCACCAAGCCAAGATATTATGTGGTAAGAAAATCGTGTCGATCAAGACACCCGAGAACGAGAAAGTGTATGTGTATGGGGAAAAACGACATCACATGCCTAATGTGATTACGCCATTAAGGCGAGGAAAAGTATAACGAAAGGTTGTGCATCGTTTATTGCATATGTATTAGATGGCCGAAAAGAAAAGAAGTCGATGGATAACGTCAAGATTATTCGGGATTTTCCCGAAGTATTTCCCGATGACTTGTCCGGTTTACCACCGGAGAGACAAGTCGAGTTTAAGATTGATTTAGTTCCGGGTGCGACGCCGATTGCTCGTGCTCCGTATCGTTTAGCTCCCACTGAGATGCGGGAATTGATGACTCAGTTGCAAGATTTGTTAGATAAGGGTTTTATTCGTCCGAGTTCGTCACCATGGGGTGCACCGGTATTGTTTGTCAAGAAGAAAGACGGTTCGATGAGAATGTGTATCGACTACCGAGAGTTGAACAAGGTAACTATTAAGAACCGATAGACGTTGCCGAGAATTGATGACTTATTTGATCAACTACAAGGTGCTAGTTATTTCTCGAAGATTGATTTGAGGTCGGGTTATCACCAAGTTCGGGTGAAAGAAAGCGACACCGAGAAGACGGCGTTTCGTATGCGATATGGTCATTATGAGTTTCTAGTGATGCCGTTTGGTCTTACAAACGCGCCGACTATTTTTATGGATTTGATGAATCGGGTTTCTAAACCGTTCCTTGATAAGTTCTTGATAGTGTTCATTGATGATATTTTGATTTATTCGAAAACTGAGGAAGAACACGGAAGTCATTTGAGGCTTGTTTTAGATGTGTTGAAACGGGAGAAGTTGTATGCTAAATTCTCAAAATGTGAATTTTGGTTGTGGGAAGTGCAATTCTTAGGTCACGTGGTGACGTGTGATGGTATTAAGGTTGACCCGTCCAAGATTGAAGCGGTGTCAAATTGGGAGCCTCCGAGGACTCCTACCGAGGTTAGAAGTTTCCTTGGATTAGCCGGTTATTACCAAAGATTTATACAAGATTTCTCGAGAATCGCGATTCCACTAACAAAGTTAACGAGAAAAAGTGAGAAGTTTGTGTGGGAGAAGAAGCAAGAAGAGGCGTTTAAATTGTTGAAGGAAAAGTTATGTAACGCGCCGATTCTTACGTTAGCGGATGGTATGGAAGATTTTGTGGTTTATAGTGATGCTTCGAATCAAGGGCTCGGTTGTGTGTTGATGCAAATAGGTAAGGTAATCGCGTATGCCTTGCGACAATTGAAAAATGTGGAATTGAGGTACACAACACACGACTTGGAGTTGGCGGCGATTATATTTTCCTTGAAGTTGTGGAGGCATTATTTGTATGGTACTCGGTGTACATTGTACACGGATCATAAAAGTTTACAATACGTGTTTATTCAAAAGGATCTTAATATGCGACAAAGGAGATGGATCGAGTTGATTGCCGATTATGATTGTGAGATTGTGTATCATGCGGGGAAGGCGAATGTGGTGGCCGATGCTTTGAGCCGAAAAGTTTATGAGAACCCGAACCGAGGAATATTAACACGTATAGAAGTCGTCTCGAGTATTATCGAAAGAATAAAGAATGCCCAACAAGAGGTTATGGGAAAAGACGAGTTAAGACAAGAACGTTTAGGTATGAACCAACATTTTCTCGAAAATGCTCAAGGGTTGAAGACCGTAGGCGGTCGTATTTGGGTTCCTAAGTTCGGTGGTATCCGAAAAGAATTGTTGAATGAGTTGCACAAATCAAAGTATTCGATTCACCCGGGAAGTACAAAGACGTACCAAGATATGAAACGGGTTTATTGGTGGCCCGGAATGAAGGCGAGAGTGGCCAAGTACATCTCGAAGTGTGCCACGTGTGCACAAGTAAAAGCCGAGCATCAAGTACCGTATGGGGTAGCTCAATCATTGTTAGTACCGGCCGGGAAGTGGGAAGACATAACTATGGATTTCAAGTAGGCTTGCCAAAGATGAGTAAGGGTCATGACGCCGTTTGGGTCATAGTTGACCGGTTGACCAAGAGTGCGTTATTTTTAGCCATTCGGGAAACGTTGCCACTTGAGAAGTTGGCTAAGTTTTATGTTGATGAAGTGGTCCGACTCCACGGGGTTCCGTTATCGATTGTGTCCGATAGGGATGCGAGGTTTACTTCGAGATTTTGGCGGTCCTTACAAGAAGAGTTGGGTACGAAGTTGCGGTTGAGCACGGCTTATCATCCGCAAACCGACGATCAAAGTGAAAGAACAATTCAAACGATTGAAGATATGTTGAGATCGTGTGTGTTGGATTTCGGGGGGTAAATGGGATCAACATTTACCGTTAGTCGAGTTTTCGTATAATAATAGTTATCACTAGACTATTAAGATGCCGCTTTATGAGGCGTTGTATGGGAGAAAGTGTAGAACTCCATCGTGTTGGCTAGAGGCGGGAGAGACAAAGCTCACGAGTCCCGAGATTGTGAAAGTGACAAATGAAAAGATCGGTATAATATAGGCCCACATGAAGGTCGCCCAAGATAGACAACAAAGTTATTCGGGTTTGAAGAAAAGGCCATATGACTTGGATGTCGGTGATATGGTCATGTTGAAAGTATCACCTTGGAAAGGTGTAATGCGGTTTGGTAAGAAAGGAAAGTTAAGTCCAAGATATGTTGGGCCGTTTAAGATATTGAAACGGGTCGGGCTTCAAGCGTTTAAGGTGGAACTTCCACCCGAGCCTCAAGGTGTGCATGACACCTTTCACGCAAGTTATTTGAAAAAGTTTATCGGGGAAGTTGAAAATATTATCCCATTGCAAGAGTTGCGAGTTGATGCCCCGAACCGGTTGATTGAGGAGCCCGAGGCTATATTAGAAACGATAATGAAGAAGCTTCGAAATAAAGAGATCGAGTTGGTGTTGGTCAAGTGGAAGCATTCACTTGGGCCAAATTTGACTTGGGAAGTCGAAGACGAGATTCGGAAGAGGTACCCGGATTTCATGAACTATGATGAGAATCCGAGGACAAAATCTTCTTAAGGGGTAGATAGTTGTAACGACCCGAAATTTGTAAATAAATAAATTGTATAAAAATATGATAAATAAGGATAAATCGTTTAAAAAACGCAGGAATTGGTTTTGTGTCATTTGGACACCGTACGAGAAAGTTATGGGCGAAACTGGGTCGAGACAACAACCGAAAAATGCAGCCCTGCTGCACAAAGGAAGTTCACGCCGTGAACTTGGGTTCACGATCGTGAACTCCATACAGGGATTGGTGTTTTCTGGCGATCGAAGTTCACGTTCAGGTAGCGATCGGGAATTGTCCACGGAGCGCAAAGTTCACGAACGTGAACTAGTTCACGGCGTGAACTTGGGTCGACGGCAATAAATTCGGGATTTAGCTCATTAAATGCCATATCAAAACCTTAGTTTTCTCCTTGGCGATTTTCAAGCTTAAGGGCTGGTTTGTGGTGATTTCTTCTCAAAAGCTTGGTAGATTTCACACCTAGTTGAAGATTAAAGGTATATCTTCACTCCTTGATCTTTGTAGCTTAAGATCTATGTATTTTGATGCTTGGGTTTGAAACCCTAGTTCTTGGGGTTGTGGGTTATTGTGATAAAAGTGATTTATACACTTAATAGATGGTATATTAACAAAGGAAACAAGTGTATGATGATGATTTGTAAGAATCTTAAGGGTTGGTTAAACCTAGGGTTTGGTAAATCACCATAATTGGGGGAAAATGTTAGTTGATGGTATCTAGTGATAAATGGATACATTATTGGTAGTATGTGATGTTGAACATCTTATGATTGTGTAATTAGGCTTTTGGTGAAGTCTTGGAGGTTGACCGAATTGTTGGAACAAGGGAACCGGCGGAAAGAATACGGTTGGAGCATTTTATTGCTAAGGTGAGTACGTGTGGAATTTTATTGAGTACATAGCCCTTAATATACATTTCCTTAATTGAGAATCGGTCTATTTGATTAATACTTAGAGTTATTATGTGTTGAGTTGGTTATATATAAATGTTGATAATTAACTAACTTTTTTGATGATTGATGTGATAGCCGATGGCTTGCTAGGCATAACTGTTAGGTTATGATAAGAGGTAGATGGTGGTGACGCGGGGGATTCCCGGTCACTGAGACGAGTGTATATATGTTTATACAGTAGGCACGTGGGTGCTCCTAGTACGCATATGTTTGGTACTAGACATGCTAGGATTCTAATACATATATGTTTATGTATTAGATATGTTTGTGGACTAGTGCATATATATTTATGTACTAGGCATGGATGTTAGAGACCGTTGGAGTCACAATAGAGTGGCTAGATCATGTTGATGGAAAAATAAAAATATGATTATACCTTTAATGTGATATTTGATACTATCGGGTCTAAACCCATGTAGCTCACGAGACGTTTTGTCTCACGTACTCTTTGTTTGTTTTGCTATGTACTCAGGTTCGGGATCGAAGGTTTAGGTACGCATGGATAGAGATGCGTGGCCTAGAGTAGAAGAACATTAGAGTGGATTTATGCTTAGCTTTGGTTTTGATATATTTTGTAACACCGAAACTTTATACTCTGATTTTCATACCAAAGGTTTTTGTATTTTGAAACGGTTCTTCTATTTATGAAAAATGATATATATTTTGGGCAAATGTTTCGTATTAAAATTCAAGGTGTTACACATTAGTATCCTTCTAAGAACTTTATGTAATGCCAAAGTCACTTCTTGGATTTCTCAAATATCCATCAATCCTATTAGGGAATTATGACTTGATTAAATATTGTATTTACTACAAGTATAAAAGACTTGCAATAATACCTTTTTAATTCTTAAATACTTTAATATAGTTTGACCTTTTAAGAGTTCATCTAATGTCTAAGTCATTCTCCTTGGATTATACGAATATCCAATTATTACTATTAGGGAATTATGAGCTCATTAAATTCCTTTATCAGAAGTATGAAAGACTTGTAATAATACTCTTTAAAGTCTATCTTGATTATATCCAATATAATCATACTATATTAATACTAATACTTTAAAACTTACTATCCTAAGTAACCATTACTTAAGATGTTTTAAATAAGTTCAATGTACCTTGAACTTCATGCTTTCCATAAAAACTCTTAAATACTTTCATTAGAAAAACTTTCTAATTACTTGTATCCAAGTAATTTGTGCTTCTAAGATATTATTCAACAATCAAACAAATATAAACAATGAGATCATTATTAAGTCAACACTTGACTTTATAATCTAGTCATAAAACTTGACTAGTATAATCAACACACATGCACACACAATATAATTCAACCATGGATTCAATGATGATAAACTCAAAAACCAAAATTTCTCATAAAATAGAAAAATGTAATATGTTCAAAACAACTAAAAACCGAAAATTGTTTTACTGAATCCATACGAAAAATACTGAATCAAAAATGGTGCTCATGGGATCTTCATCTCTTGTCGGTCATCATCACTTTCAATTCCCTCCTGCAATAAACGATCGCAAAAGTTAGATTACTCATAATGTACTTTACAAGTATCTTAATGTGATTTAGAAGTTCAGTGGTGTTACTTGAAGAACTAACAAGTCCTCCACCACCGGCAATCTTTGGACAATCTCTTTTCCAATGCCCAGCCTCGCCACATTTGAAGCACCGATTCTCAGTCCTCGCTGTGTTAGGCTTCGATTTCTTGACCTTTTGTTTGACACTCTTACCATTCGGCATTGCTTGGTTGGGATTGGTTTTACCCTTCCCACCATGCATGTTTCTCTTCTTCTTTCCATTGCCATTGACATTACCGATGATCAGAACATATTTAGACTTTGATCCCAAACTCAAATCAGCTTTCTTGAGCATAGAATGTAGCTCAGCAATGGATTTCTCCATATTATGCATGTTGTAGTTGACCACAAAAGGCTTGTAGTCATCACACAACGAATTGAGTATAGTATCCGCTGCCAAATGCAACGGAATGGGGTGACCAAGTCTAGCGAGGTGATCCATGTGCCCTTTCGTTTTCATGACGTGGGCACTCACCGGTGTTCCTTTGACCATGTTGCACGAGTTGAAGGCTCGATTGATGTCAAACCTCTCAGTGCGAGCTTGCTCTTGAAATGAATCCATTAGTTGCTGGATCATCTCAAACGCAGGCACATCTATAAGTCCCGCTTGTAGCTCGGGACTCATAGTGGCGAGCATTAGACAACTCACATCGAGTGCATCTCTGATATGCTTATCATAAGCTTTCCTCGTTTCAGCTCTAGCATTCACGGCAGGGACATTTGGTACTACTCTCTCCAAGACATACCACTTTCTCTCATGCCTGAGCACAATACGAAGATTGCGCTCCCAATTGAGTAAGTTTGACCCAGTCAACTTGTCCTTTGCGAGGACTGAGCGAAGTGAGAGATTGTTGGTACTTGTCGTTGTGGTTGTTGCTGCCATCTACAAATGTAACCCAGTTTAATTAGTAATCATCAACAAACATTCTCTAAAATATATTATAAACCCATAATTAATATTTTAGGCCTGGGATCCATATATCACATTCTCGACGCAAGGTTTGGGCACTTCCCGACAAGACATGCTGTTTCTGGTAGGTAACATCCTTATCGATCGTATCAAGACTTGACACGATTCCTAGGGGGCGTAGAATCTTTAGACTTATAACTTATTACAACCTTGTACAATTTTAATCGTACATTTCTAAGTTGCAATAAAGTCTGGTATGTTTATTCTACTTAAGTACTTTTTGGGTTGGGACTCCCGATTATCACCAAAGTAGATCAGATCATCTAAGACAATGCGATGCTCTGCGTCGGGACTCCCGATTATCACAAAACCTTACGCACCCTAACACTCGCAATGATTTGAATCCATATCTAAGGTTCTTTCTCCTTACAATATGAATATCGTTGAACAAGTGAGGTGTTCCATTAGGTGGATAGTACTTCGATCTAAGATTTTCTTAGGTTTGTTTAAGTCTAAACTAAACTTAAACATTATTCCAATTTTAATCCTTAATTTTTAAAAACTTGCGATTCGTGTACTTAATTCCACAAGACGCCTTTCTAAAATTACCTTTAAAACTCTAAGTTTTAAATTTGTTCGATTTTACTCGTGTACCTTAAAACGAGGCATACAAAAGGTATTACTAAGTTTTGTGAAAAACCTTATCTTAATAAAACGTACTTGTTTTATTTACTTGAAAATATTTTAAACCTTATGTTAAACTTTAAAATAGAGATTTTAATTCTTTATGACTTACGAACACAAGTCATAACTCTAATTTAACATATCTAGTTTTTCTATGTCTAATAATAAAATCAAACATTTACTTATTAGATTCTCCAAAATATGTCCTCGGGACACATTTATAAACTTTGTGACTTTCTTGTGTAGCTCCCACTAATTCCAACAACCATGATAGAATTTGAGCATGAACACAATCATTAGTTTGAACTTGGTGAATAATAATAAACTTATTATATAAAAACTATATATAATAATCTTAGTTTGTTTGAACCATTCTTATATTCAACTTAGACTTAATTAAATATAGGTTCTTAAATTTCCTATGTTATTTAACCCTTGATCATCAATCTAGTATTTTACGTAACTCGTAATATACTTGTATAAATAACTAGTTATAATTACTTATAACTTTATACAATCTAATATTTATAACTTTCGTATTATTATCTAATGATAATAAAACCTTACTTTGTACAATTTCTAGTTGTTTACAACTTTGTACATTTCTAGTTTAATTATAACTTAATACAACTTTCTAGTTATTTAATATTACAACTGTCAGGATCGAATAACTCAAACAAGTTATTGAATCACAGATCTACTAACAAAGAGAAGTTACGGCGGATTAACACTCTTGTGATTTGATTAAGAACAATGTAAACTGTAATCGAATGAGAAATATTAAGAACACAGTTTATCACAAAAAGCTTCAATGTATTAATGTTCGATCAATACACACGTATGTTTACAATTCATAAGGAACAATATATATATATATATATATATATATATATATATATATATATATATATATAATAGTCCTTGAAGCCTAAATATTTAACCTAGTTATTCTAGGATACAGTTACAATTGAATAACAATAAGATATGCATTCTAAACTAACTTTAACTAAAATCTCGAACACGATCTGCACCAAATATAGACATCAGTAGTATATGAGATCGTCACTAGTATTTCCATCATCAGTAGTATATTTGCTTTTCTGCCCCATCAGTACTAACTTCAATCAGTCTTCATCAGTACTAACTGCATCATCAGTATTAGAATGCTTATATCTCAACAATCTCCCCCTAAACTTATTAATTCACTTTGAATTAATCAAGTTTCTTTTCTTCTTCTTCTTTCTTTCTTTTCTCTTCTAATAATTTGGCTCTTCTTTGATCACCTTCTAATGTCTGCTTGTTTTGTTGTTTTCTTTGTGCAATAATATATTTACTGTTTCTCTTCACAAAGTAATTGTACTTTTCTTGAAACATACCAAGATCATGAGGTTTCATGAATGAACAAGTTGTGATTTGGGACATAGTTTCTTCTGAGTGGGGATATTCTATTTCATACATATATAATTCACACTTTTTACTTGTTCTCTCAAAGAAGTACATGTTCACAGTAGGAAGTACATTCCAATCATAAACATTTTCTGTACTTGTGAACCTCTCAGGATAGTTGTCTGGATAGAATGCAACATCTACCATTTCTCTTAAGTATCCAGCACCTGAGTTTCTCCATGACTTCTTTGTCATTGTTGGTTTACCAATAATTATAACTTTAATTATGTCACTTCTGGTACAGGACATAACCATTGGTTTCCAAGCACTAAATTTCTGAGTTGTTTTGTCTTCTCTTATTACTTCTATTATATCGTTAACAACTCTCCAATTGATAATTAGATTATCTTGTAGAGGAGCTATTGGAAGATCAAATATTTGTATGTCTTGTTTGATTTTCTTCCTTGATTCTTGTTCTGCTTCTATTGCTTTCCTCTTTTTGTTGACAGAAGGTTTTGATGATTCACCAGACATTGAGGATCAATGTCAACTAACACTTTGTCTTTTACTTCTTCAACCTGTTTATCCTCTGGATCTGCAAGTTCTTTCTTTTTCTTAATGCAATATCTTTAAATTATGGTGATCAACTTCATTCTTCCAAAGGACTTTGCATTGTGACCTCTTGATTTTAAGTAAGAGATCATGTCTTCTTTCTTCTCTGCAAACTATTCAGGCATGTCTTCTTTCATGCGTTTGCATTCTTTCACTTGTGCTTCAAGGAGATCAATACTTTCTTGTTCAATTTGTTTTATTTTATTTAGTTCCTCCTGTTGATCTCCTTCTAAGAACTCTTCAATCTCTTGAATTGCTGCATTTTTCAATTTTTCTTCTTCAGCTATTCTTTTGTCTTCAAGAGCTTGAGTCTTTGCAACTTTTCTCAGATACCTCATCATCTTTATCTTCCACTTATCTTGCTTTGCAGGTCTAACACAATTTATTTTGTTCACCATAAAGTGACCTAAAGCTCTGTGTGGGTAGTCATCATCAAACTTTTCTTTTCCTACATTCACACACTTTGACAGTGGGGTATATTTCATATCTATAACTGGGGTTTTCATGATTGTTGGAGAAAATGCTTGAATTTTGTCCTCAGTTAATATTTTGGGGTGAGGATGTAGTGCACATTCGTCTACATCATCCGAATTCAAATTATCATCAATGTCAGGTATGATAAGTGGCTTTAATTCTGGAGTTGGAGGCCTTGGGATGATCACAGCTGGTTCAAGTACATCTGGTATTTCTTCTTCATCTTCAGTAGTAACCAAGGTAGTTACTATTGGTGTTTCTATTGTATATACCACCAACTGTTGTGAGGAGTCTACTACTGGTGAGGTTGCTGTTGTAGTTACTTCTGCTAGGGCATCAGTAGTAGTAATGATAGTTTCTGTTATGGGAACATTTACTACTGGTGTTGTGTCTTCTTCAATGGGATCAGTAGTAACAACCTCTGGTTCTTTAGCATCCACAATATCCATAGGATCAGTAGTTTCTAAGACCTCAGTAGTAACTGGAGAATGTATTTGTTCTGCTGTTGGAGATTGATTTGCAGACACAAACACATCTTCATCCATACTCCTTACTCCTCTGTACATGTCTTCACCTCAACTTTGACCCGTTTCACCATGAGCTTCTTTCAGATTTACGAGGGAGGCTGCTGCTGCAATTGAGTGATCAATCATTCCTTGTATTTGATCCTTCTCCCTTTAGTGATCTCAACCTGTTGAGCCTCACTATCTGCAATCTTCCTTTGTGATTTTCTGATGAGATTAGATTGCCTTTGAAGCCTATAATCGAACCTCTTCTGTCTTATGTTCAATGTATTGATATAATGCTTGATGTAGCTCATGGTCTTTCCTTGAGAGTTTAGTAGTTCCTGGTAATGTTGTACAGTGGTTTTACAGTTTTCCTTCTTATCCGTCAATTTAGTTGATTTAATACTACCCTCACTCCTTCTAGGTGGATCATTGGGCTTGTTTGGTACATTGGCTTTAAGGTTTTCCATCCTATCCGTCAATTCAGTTGTGTTCAATCTACCCTCATCACTGCTTGGTGATGAAATGGGTTGTTTAGATACTCTCTTCTTCCTAGAAGAAGCAGAAGTATCTCCCCTTGTGGTTTCTTGGCACCGGGGGCCTTTAAGTGTTGCCTCAAATAATGAGTCATCACTTAAACTTGCCGAGGTCTGGGTCCTAATGATGTTCTCACTAGCCTGTGCACCCACCTTTGGGGCATCAGTAGTGAGAGCCCTTTCCTCATGCCCTCTCTCCTCCTTGGAGGACAACTCTTTGAGTCTGGGTGTGACTCAGTGGGTCCCCTGGTGTCCTTTAAGGAAGTTTTCTTCCTTTTATAGATTTTGGAAATTTTTTTGGCTATAGGTTGGTCTTCCTCAGAGTGAAGAGTAGCACTATGTGGATTATCTGCATGTACCTGGGACACATTCAAGACATTTGTTTGTGTGAGTGATTGAGTGGACTTTTGGGATTGTGTTTGGGCTGTTTTTGGTGATGGAGTGGGTTGGGGTTCAATTGGGTTAGTTGAACCTTCTCCAGTTGGAGGATGATCATAGATCATGTTTGCAAAAACTGGAGTTTCTTTACCAGAAAAATTGAACTTTTTGTTCATGTTTGAGAAAACCTTTTTATTAAGTTCTGGTATGGGAAAAATGTTTGTAGTGTTAATGAGATCAGGAATCTCACAAAAAAAAATATGAGTAAGGAATCTTGGATACATTAAAATTTTTGAGACTGATAGGTTTCCAAGCATCCCTTCAAAAATCATTTTAGAAAAGTTGAACACTTGATCTGTGCTCAAACATACAACAGCAGATGCTATTGATTTGTTGAACTCATTCCAAGTGCTCTTTTTAGGTGACATACAGTGTTGAATTGTATGAACTAAAAACTTCCATTGGGAGAAAGAAGACCTTTTTGAAAGGTTTGTATGTCGGTTCTTCCTTCATATCCCATTTTTAAAACATTTTCAATCAAACCAGATTTAGAAAGTAGAGATATACCTGACTCATCATTTAGTCTGAGATGGTGTCTAATAGATTGTTCTGTGATAGTAATGGTCTTTCCATCAATGTCAGACTTGATTTTGATCATGCCATGTTCTTCTATTCTTTCTGCCTTCTCCCAAAATTGAACAATGTGTTGAACACAAAGTTTAGGTTGTACAGTCAATGCAAAGCGTATGGGAGAGTTTTTCAAGAACATGACTATTGGTCTGAAACTCCTTGTTCCATCTGGATTTGTTAGAAATGCCAGCATATTGTGAAATTCTGAGTACATTAGATCGGTTTCAACAACCAAAGGTTTCTTCATTGCCATTGTTAGGATTTTGAGTTTGAAGTTTCATAGAAAATGGTTAATTTTGGAAGTGGAATGATTTATTACTGGTTCAAGATTTGATCGTATTTGAAGAGATTAGGGTTTATCGTAGGGTTTATCGGATCGAGAATTGGATAATGCTAAACTAATCTCATTCAGCTATTTATATTTTTCGAATTAACCTGCAAAAGGACCGAAATACCCTTCGAATCATAACCCAACGACTATTTTCATGGGGGTTAGTATGGTAAAATGTCGTATTTTACAGATAACGGTCGATCAGTAGTAACTAAGTATTAGTAATAAAAGCATCAGTAGTAACTGTTGTTTTATACTTAACCTAATTCTAAGGAAGACCCTATCAGTACTAAATTTTAAGAGCAACTCATAGTCAGTAATAATGAATAACCAGTACTAAAACATGCTTTTAAATATAAATATTGTACAAAAACTTTACATATAATTTTAATAGTGAAATTAGTTTTTTAAAATCATTCCAATACTGCTAACCAAAAAACTGAATCTTCCTATATCAAATGCTTTTGTAAAAAGATCGGCTAATTGATTGTCAGTATGAATTTTCAATACTTTGATTAATTTCTTTTCATTACAATCCCTTATAAAATGAAATCTTATTTCAATATTTTTGGTTTTTGAATGTTTTACTGGATTATTCATAATACTAATAGCACTTTGATTATCAATAAAAATAGGAGTTTTGAGAATAGATATACCAAAGTCTAGGAGTTGATTCTGAATCCATAGAACTTGAGCACAGCAAGAAGATGCAGCTACATACTTTGCTTCAGCAGTTGATGTTGACATATTTGTTTGTTTCTTGCATTGCCATGACACCAATCTTGATCCAAAGAATTGACATCCACCAGTAGTAGATTTTCTATCTTGACATTCACCTCCATAATCACTATCTGTGTAAGCTATGAGTTCAAATGGTGAGTCATGTGGATACCAAAGACCAAGAGAAGGTTTTCCCTTCAAGTATCTGAAGATTCTTTTGTCAGCCTGCAAGTGTAGCTCCTTGGGTCTTGCTTGAGACCTGGCACATACACAAACACTATACATAATGTCAGGTCTTGATGCAGTTAAATACATTAAAGAACCTATCATTGATCTATATAGATGTTCATCTACATCCTCCCCCTTAACATCAGGATGTAGGTGTTTGTGTGTTTCCATTGGTGTGCTTGCACTTTTGCAGTCTTTCATTGCAAACTTTTCTAAGATATCTCTGACATATTTTGATTGATTAATCAAAATACCATCTGATCTTTGATTGATTTGGAGTCCAAGAAAGAAGTTCATTGGACCCATTGAGCTCATCTTGAATTTGATCTGCATTAATTCTTCAAACTCTTTGCACAGTTGATCATTTGTTGAACCAAAAATGATATCATCTACATATATCTGGAGCAGTAGTATATCATTTTTTACTTTTCTTGTGAATAGAGTTTTATCAATTGCACCTCTTTTGAAGATGTTCTTCAATAAATATGATGATAATGTGTCATACCAAGCTCTTGGTGCCTGATGAAGACCATATAGAGCTTTGTCTAGTTTGTACACATAGTCATCATGTTCAGGATCTTCAAATCCTGGAGGTTGACATACATAGATTTCTTCTTCAATTTCCCATAAAGGAATGCACTTTTAACATCCATTTGATAGACTTTGATTTTCTTGAATGAAGCATATGCCAGAAATATTCTTATTGCTTCAATTCTAGCAACAGGTGCATATACTTCATCATAGTCTATTCCTTCTTCTTGAGTGTATCATTGGGCTACAAGTCTGGATTTGTTTTTGATCACTATACCTCTTTCATCTTTCTTGTTTCTGAATATGCATCTTGTTCCAATGGGTCTTTTTCCTTTTGGTAGAGGTACAAGTGTCCATACAGCTTGTAATTTGAATTGGAGAAGTTCTTCTTGCATTGCTATAATCCAATTTGAGTCTTTCATTGCTTGTTGAATCTTCTTAGGTTCCTCCTGTGACAGAAAACATTCATACATACATTCATTAGAGATTAGACTTATATTACACATGTTTGTCATTAATGATGAATTGAATTTGCTTCTTGTCTGCATATTTGAGTTGACATCACTTAGGACTAGGTCCAAAGTATGGTTCTTTTCAGTTCTAGTGCTGGGAACTTTGTCAACAAGTAATTGACTATCAAGGTTTGACTCATTGGATTCAGGAATTTGAGCATCTGTCCATGTTTCTTCTTGATTTTCTGTATTTTGTTGAGATTCTTCATTGCTGTTGGTATCAGTAGTAACATGATCTTCGTGTAGTTCAAGTGGTTCATTGTTAGTACTGTCATCATTATTGTTTGATTCATCATCATTAGTTTGAGTTTCTGAGTTACTACTGGGATCAGTAGTGTCGTGAGAATTTGAGTTGTTACTGGTACCAAGATTGCTAGGGTTGTCTGAGTCACTACTGTCCTCAGTATTAACTGTGGGATCAGTATCAAATAGGATATATTTCATTATGTCTTGACTACCATTGAGTGATGATGATCCTCCTTGTTGGCTTTGATTGTTTAAATCTCCTGCATTACAATCATAATTAACATCAAAAGATTTGGTTAGATTATCAATGTTAAATAACCAATCTGGACCATTTCGCTGTTCATTCATTAGATTTTTATTAAAGGATACATTTACACTTTCTTCAATGATTCTTAGCCTTTTGTTGAACACTCTGTATGATTTGCTTTGGGTTGAGTATCCTACAAAGATTCCACCATCTGATTTGTAGTCAAACTTACCAATTTGTTCTCTTGTAATTAAAATTGTACAAGGACAACCAAATAATTTTAAGAAACTTATTGATGGTTTTCTTTTATTAAAAATTTCATAAGGTGTTTTAAAATGAGGCTTGACTATTAATACTCTGTTTTGAACATAACACACAGTATTAACAGCTTCAGCCCAAAAAGTTATTGGTAATTTTGAATCTGCAAGCATGGATCTGGCTGCTTCAATGATTGTTCTATTTCTTCTTTCAGCTACACCATTTTGTCGTGGAGTTCTTGGTGAGGTGTACTTCCTGTCAATGCCCTTAAGATCACAAAAAGTAATTAGATTAGCATTTTTAAATTCTGTGCCATTATCACATCTAATGGCTTTCACTTTGAGATCTCTTGTATTTTCCAGTTTGACTATCAGATTATTTATGATCTCACTTGTTTCATATTTGGTCCTAAGAAAAAAAACCCAAGTATATCTGGAAATATCATCAGTAATAACAAGACAGTATTGTTTCTTTCCAATACTCATAACATTTGTAGGTCCAAATAGGTCCATATGTAAGAGCTGCAAAGGGTTAGAAATAGAGTTAATAGCTTTGGACTTGTGAGAAATCTTGTGTTGCTTACCTTTCAGGCATGCAACACAGTGATGATCACACATAAATTCTTTTTGAGGTAATCCAACTACCAAATTCTTTTTGACTAAATTATTCATATTTTTAAAATTTGTGTGACACATCCTTCTATGCCAGAGTTCTGATTCACTTGTGTTTGCCTTAGATATAAACCAGTTGATCTCATTTGAAGAAATGAGTTCTCTCCTTATATCCAGGCAATACACATTGTTTCTCCTTGGTGTTCTTAAAACAACAAATTTTTCATTTAAAATAAAATCAGGAGAAAGTATGATGCACTCAGTATTTGTAAAAAGAGTTTTGTTTTTCTTATAACATACTTGTGAGACACTAACCAGATTATACTTAAGCTCAGCAACATAAAATACATCATCAAAAGTAATCATACCATTTGATACTGTACCTTTACCTGTAATCCTACCACCTCTTGGATTTTTACCAAAAGCAACATATCCTCCTTCAAAAGACTTGAAATCTCTAAGAATTGGAAGATTTCCAGTCATGTGCCTAGAGCATCCACTATCAATGTGCCATGTTCTTCCGTCTTCAGGGATCTGAATGCTCTGCACATAAAATAAATGGATTAGTTAAGTTTGGGAACCCAAGCTTGTTTTGTCTTGGGTTCATCCTTTGAAGAGTAAGATTTTCGAAATGTATGAGCTTTGTATGCAGTTTTAGTCTTCATTTGTTGTTTATTACTGCTGTTTTGTTTTACTACTGACCTAGGTTTATACCCGTAGTTTTTGGCTTTTGAGTATTTTACTACTGATGGACCAGTAGTATTTGGGTAATATGAGTTTTTAGCATAGTCAGTAGTATTATGGTAATTGTATCCGACAACATTGTAATTAGGGTTTTTACCAGTAGTAAACCTTGAATAGTTCCTACTGATGTTTGAAAATTTGGAGTAACTTGGAAATTGATTTTGTTTTCCATTATTTTTGAAATAATTGCTTCTGTTTGGACTCCCATACCTGATATTTTGCACAAATCTTTGTGCAGTTCTTCCAAATTTAGGTACTTCAACATGTGGATTTTTAATCTCGTTAGCTTCTGCAGTTTGTTTTAATTTAAATTCTTTTAATTTTTCTTTGTTTTCTTTGAATTCTTTAAATTCTTTGCAGTTTATTGGATTGAAGTGACAATCCTTTGCTAAGTGATTAACTTTGTTGCAAATTAAGCATGTTAATTTTTTTGTTTTAGCACTTTCAGGCTTTCTTTGTTCTTTTAATTGGTTAAAATTTCTTTGATTTCCCCTTTTTAAAATAGTTGGTATATTTTCTAAGTTATATTTAGGGATTCAGTTTGACTTTGTGTGGTATGAAAACTTGTATTAATTGAATTAGTTGTTTGATCATCATCAGATGAATCATTACTGGTTTCAGTTTCTAATTTTAAATCATTTAAAATTCTTTCTGAGCTTGACTTAAGAGGAGGAATAAAATTAGTTGGAGGTGGAATTGCATGATATCCAACCCCATGAACAACTTTCTCAGTGGTTTGATTACTGGTTAATTCATCAATTATTTTAGAACTTCTTTCAAACTTTTTAATACTTAATTTATTTTGTTCTAATTCAAATTGACATTGTTCTAATTTAATTAGAGTTTCTTTTAATTTTAACTCAACATATTCTTTATCATAAGTTGTTTGTAATAATTCGTCTTTTATCTTTTGATCTGTTATTTTGTAGATTTTGATTTGATTTTTAAGATCAGCTATACAACCATTATATTCAATCCTTCTATTTCTATTTAAAATCATCTCATCAAGAGTTTCTTTCTTAAGCTTTTCTAATTCTTTATATGCTTTAATGCATTCAGGAGTGCAGGATTTAGAATGTACCTCATTTGTAGAATCAGTGAAGGCCATAAGAGCTTGGTTTTGAGCATGTTCCTCTGCTTGAAAGCTCCAGTCATAACCTTGACCCTCTTGAGACACTAATGCAGTTGAGTTTTAAGTGTTGTTTTTGTTGTAATTTGATCTTTGATCTTTGCTAGGACATTCTCTAGCAAAGTGACCAAGATTATTGCAGTTGTAGCATTTGACTTTGGTTTTGTCAAATCCAGCATGATCACCTTTGTTGTAGGTCAGATTTTGTTTTCCAGTTCTTTTGAGAAATCTTTTAGTTCTTAAACTTAGCATTGCCATCTGCCATTTGATGTCCATCTCTTCCAGATCATCAGGATTGAGTTGTTCCAAATCTTCACTAATCAATGCAGTGTGTACATGACTAGTAAAGAAGGACTCTCTTGCTACATCTTCAATATCTACATTCTTTCCAGTTGCAGCATCCTGACCTGTTCCTGTACTAGACACAAAAGCAACATTGTTTGAAGATAAAGTAGGATTTTTATGACTTACCTCAGATTCAAACACTCTTAGTTCATTGTACAGTTCATCTAGCTCTTTCTCTTCCAATGCATCTCCTTGTCTATATATAACAGTATACATAGACCATTCTTCACCAAGAGATCTAAGGAACTTTCTGTTGACATCATCATTGTCTGGTATAACACCAACTTGATTGAGTTCACCAATAAGTTTATTGAATCGATCAAAAACTTGTGACAATGACTCATTCTTCTGTCCTTTGAAGTTTTCAAAGTCTTGCTTCAAAACAGACTTCATGTTCCTTTTAGTACTTTTGGTGCCAACAAACCTCTTCTCCAATGCCTGCCACAGCTTCTTAGCATTATCAAATTCAACAAATAAATGTTGATAGTCATTGGGAATAGCAAGCAAAAGAGTGCTTAAGGCTTTTAGTTCGATTCCTCTGTCCTTCTTTTCTTTTTCACTCTTGAGTTTGTCAAATTCGGTTGATGAGCTTGTGATTAGAGTCTGAATGGTTTTGTTGCCATCAAGAACAACTTCCCACATGGAATAATCTGTAATAAGCATGTACTGCTTGATTCTGTTTTTCCACATCCCAAAATTGTTGGGAGTGAGAATTGGAATTTTGTTTGCCTATGTGCTTTCATTGTTATCAGACATGATTGAAAATTTTTGTTTTGAAAGTATGAAACTTTTTAATGTTCTTAAATCGTAAATCTAGAACCTTAATGCTCTGATACCACTTGTCAGGATCGAATAACTCAAACAAGTTATTGAATCACAAATCTACTAACAAAGAGAAGTTACAGCGGATTAACACTCTTGTTATTTGATTAAGAACAATGTAAACTGTAATCGAATGAGAAATATTAAGAACACAGTTTATCACAAAAAGCTTCAATGTATATTAATGTTCGATCAATACACACGTATGTTTATAATTCATAAGGAACTATATATAATAGTCCTTGAAGCCTAAATATTTAACCTAGTTATTCTAGGATACGATTACAATTGAATTACAATAAGATATGCATTCTAAACTAACTTTAACTAAAATCTCGAACACGATCTGCACCAAATATAGACATCAGTAGTATATGAGATCGTCACTAGTATTTCCATCATCAGTAGTATATTTGCTTTTCTGCCCCATCAGTACTAACTTCAATCAGTCTTCATCAGTACTAACTGCAACATAAGTATTAGAATGCTTATATCTCAACAACAACTATGATTAAAATTATATATATATATATATATATATATATATATATATATATATATATATATATATATATATTTAATGTTCCATTTTAATTTTGTATTTAATAATATATATATATAATTATATCTTTAAAACCTTATAACATTCTTAATAAGAATATTATATCTAATTTGTACATGTGTATTTTAACTTAGACTAATTAAAATACGTACAAACTATTTTATCTTTTAAAATCTCTTTTAAATAATTTGAAAAACCCGAATATTATATATATATATATATATATATATATATATATATATATATATATACATATATATATATATATATATATATATATATATATATATATATATATATATATATATATATATATATATATATATATATATATATATATATATATATATATATATATATATATAGATATATATTAATATAAATACATCTTTTTAATTTTAAGACTTTAAAATTAACACTTCTCTTTTATCCTTAATTAAATTTAATTAATTAAACCCTTATCTCGTTCTTGATCAATTAAAACTAGGTTTCATTATTCTTGATCAATAACATATCTTAGTTAAAGATTAATCCTAATCCATCTTATTCAAACAATTATAAACTTTATTTAAATTCTAGAATAGATTATAACTTTAATAAATTTATTTAAACTTATTCATTTAAATCTATTAAACAAAACTTTGTCTAGTTTTCTAGATATAAAGAACTAGCTTTAATAAACTCATTAAAAAAATAGTCAAACATCATTAAACATAAACTTGTTTAATTTTCTAGGTTCTATATTATGTTCTTGATTAATCCTATTAACCAATTAAACTAAACTAGTTTAATGTTCTTGGTCCTAGGTTACTTCTAGGGTTCGAAATTCCTTAAGCCTAAGAAACCTTTCCACCAATTAAACTAAACTAGTTTAACAAACTTGGTATCCAAGTTTCCTCTATGATTTTCGAAAATCTTGGGTTTAAAGGAAAGGATTATTTTGACCAATTAAACTAGGCTAGTTTAACATACTTGGTCCTAGATTCTTGAAGATCAAAGGAACAAGGAAAGAATCCTTTTGACCAAAAAATTTGACATTCTTGATCCTAGGGTTCTTCCTAATTTCAAAATTTCTAGGGTTAGGGAAAAAATCATTTTGACCAATTAAACTAAACTAGTTTAATGTTCTTGGTCCTAGGGTTCTTTCTAGATCTCGAAAATTCTACGGTTAGAATCCTTATGACCAATTAAACTAAACTGTTTAACATTCTTGGTCTAGGGTTCTTTAACCTTATTCGAAATCTTCAAGGAAGAAAAAGAATAAGGAACAAAAAATAAAAAAAACTTGGAAATTAAACAAACAATAACTTTGTTAAATTATGTTTAGATTTCTAAACCATCGCTCTGATACCACTGCAGAGTTTCATAACTCTGATCAACCCATTGGGTTAACCACCTAGTGACTAGGTTCGAACCATACTGGTAAGAACATGATGATGTTCTTGACCGGTTAAACCAACTAGCTAGTTCAATCCCTAAAAGCGGAACTGAGATTGAACTTAATCCTTAAACCCTAAAGGATTATAGGAACTTGGAAGTCAAACTTGATTAACAAAAAAGAAACCTTATTCGAAGACCTCGAACACACATGAGTAGAAGAGGGGAAAAGTGAAGGGTTTCATAACACTGATCAACCACTTGGGTCAACCTCCTAGTATGCTTGGTTCGACCATACTGGTAAGAACATGAAGGTGTCCTTGACCGGTTAAAACTAACTAGCTGATTTAATCCCTAAAAGCGGAACTGGGATTAAACCTAATCCTTAAACCCTAAAGGATTGGGATGTGGGAAATCAAGCTTGATTAACAAGAAAGAAACCTTGTACGAAAAACTCGAACACACACATTGTTTGTGTGTGTTCGTCGAACACTCACCAAGAACCCTAGGGTTCTTGGTGTTCTCGTACGATCGAACAAGAGGGAAGAGGAGAAAGAGTGTTCCATAAATCATACCTTAGTTGAGCTTAAGATAGTCCACTGATGATGAACACGACGAGCGATCCTCTACATGATCATTTGCAACGATCTTGTTCTTCGAAACTCGGAGAACACGAAGAACGAACGAAGAACACGAAGAACACAAGCTTGTGTTCTTCCCTTGTTACTCAGCCGAAATTCTCCAAGTGAGGAGGAGGGATTTCGTGATTAGTGATTAAGGAATAAGGGAACCCCAAGCCTTCTATTTATAATACAAGGACTTTCACTTAGGGCCCTTCTAGTTTAATTAAGATCAATCTCTTAATTAAACTTATCTCTTACACATTAAACCCTTATAGTTTTAGTAGTTAATTATTGTCACTATATGATTTAATAACTTTTAAATCATATCATGGATAATATTTAATTAACACATTGTATATTTACTTAACCAGTAAAGGTACAAATACTTGTATTAATTAGTTAGTTAAACTGATCCAGTAATAAGTTAAACTTAACTTAATACTTAATTGATTCATAATGACTATTATGAATCATTCCTCTTCGTAGTATCATTGCATATCTTGCTCGTATTACATGCACTCACCGGTGTGACCCTTAAGTGTTTCGTAGGCATGGATGTATCATCATAGGTTGACTAACTGTGCACATAATTCCAACAGACTCCCACTTGTGCAAGTTCGTAACTTTTATCTTAATGAAACGAGCTACAGTGGCCTTATAGATGGGGATGTAGGTAACCAACCCCATAAAAACAGCTTATGTAACCCAAGTATAGTTTTTGAAAAACTCTTTAATAGTGTCTCCTAGTAAAGAACACCCTGTCTCTACTTCTTGGGCAACGTTGTTAGGTTCATCCCTTGCAGCACGATATTTGCGATAACGAATACGAGCATGGTAGAAAATATCAACTCCTGTATTCGAAATCATTTCATGACTTCTTGATTCAAACGGTTGTGATAAACGACAAAGAACAAATCCGTTCGTTTGGGCATGGCCATGCACTTACCAGTTTTCTTATCATGTCAAAGGACCCATAAATATCTCTCTTAAAAAGGAGGTGCAATTACCATCTTGTTATATTTCGATTCGAAATACAAATTCCTCTGTACCCAGTAAGACATCGTATGACAACCATATTTCAGGCTTGTCTAACACGAACCAAAGTACATTAGTCATTGTATCCCAAACCAAATACCTCAGGCTTAAGGACAATCCTAATGAATAATACTTTTGAACTTTTCAACCACGAAGTATTGTCACGGTGGTCAATCCAATACTCTTCGGGCCTCCAACAGAATATCACCGATATTTGGTCCACAACAACACTTGTTGTAGCTATCTTCGAGAAAACTCGAATCTCCACCAAATATCGCGATGACGTGAACGTCCCATCAAGGTTCCCACCAAAAACAATAGTCACGGATTATATGTTTTGAATAAATAGACTTTTATTCATGGATATTGTAAAACATACAAAGTCTTGAATAACAATGATATTAACTTATGTATTATTCCTCACTGGACATTCATACATAATTATTACAGCATCATTACTTATTCCTTTCGTTCATGTTGATTACTTAATGACTTTTACAATTTTACTTGTAACCTTTTATCACTAAACAAGTCATTTCTATTAAACTAAAGACATAAGACAAGTGCTTGGAAAAACACTACTACTTTTGTCTTTGCTAGATTTTGTTCTTGCAACATTCTAGAACATATTCTAGTCTTTCCTTTTATGCAATTCGATAAACATAGAAGTATTGGAAATAACTCCTTAGTTTCTTGAATTCATAAAATTCATCTTGTAACTAAAGCCTCTTTTAGTTACTTGATTTGTAGATATCTTGTTACTAGTTAAAGAATTTTCCTTAAATGATTATGTTATCCACTGGAGTGTGAACAACCTATTAGATATGCAATAATTAATCACAAGACTTTGTGTTCATGCTATTAGGTTTGCAATAGTCTAATTAACGATCATTTATTATTTCTCTTAACTCTTTGGCTAACGACTTGGTAAAAACTTGTTGTTAATGTCTTACTAACTTACTAAATCCATTAATGTCTTTAATGAATTATGTTAGTCATAGCTCCCACTACCTTTTATGGAATTCAAGCATCAATTAAACTATTACTTTGACCTAGTCAAAACCTTATAGTTTAATCTTTTAAGAATTAATCAATTATTAAAGTTATTCTTTGGATTTGCGAATATCCAATATTCCTGTTGTGGGAATCATGACTTTAATTGATCAACGTATCTAACAAGTATAAGACACTTGAAACGATACTTCCAATTCTTAAATATATTAGTATCTTTTAATAACCTCATTTAATGCCAAAGTCATTTCTTGGATTTCTCAAAAATCCATCATTCCTATTAGGGAATTATGACTTGATTAAATATCGTATTTATTACAAGTATAAAAGACTTGCAATAATACCTTTGATTCTTAAAAATTTAATATAGTTCTACCTTTAAGAGTTCTTTTAATGTCTAAGTCATTCCACTTGGATTATACGAATATCCAATTATTCCTATTAGGGAATTATGACTTCATTAAATTCCTTTATCACATTTATGAAAAACTTGTAATAATACTTTTTAAAGTCTATCTTGATTATATCCAACATAATCATACTATATTAATACTAATACTTTAAAACTTACTATCATAAGTAACCATTACTTAAGATGTTTTAAATAAGTTCAATGTACCTTGAACTTTATGCTTTCCATAAAAACTCTTCAACACTTTAATTAGAAAGGGTTTCTAATTACTAGTATCTAAGTAGTTTAAGCTTCTAAGATATTACACAACAATCAAACAAATGTAAACAATGAGATTATTATTAAGTCAACACTTGACTTTTTAATCTAGCCATAAAACTTGACTAGTTTAATTAACACACATACACACACAATATAATTCAACCATGGATTTAACGATGATAAACTTAAAAACCAAAAATTTATCATAAAATAGAAAAAAAAAATTGTTCAAAAACAACTAAAACCGAAAATTTGTTTTACAGAATCCATATGAAAAATACTGAATCATAAAGTGGTGCTCGTGGGATCATTATCTCATGTTAGTCCATCTCACTTATCATCTTACGCAATAAACGATTGCTAAAGTTGAGTTAGTCGTAATAACTTTTACAAGTAGGAAAGTGTTAAGGCAAAAAGCCTTGCCCCTTTAGATATTAAGATAACAAAACAACCTAGACTAGCTTTGATTTATATGTAGAATAATATAGCTAAGTTTAGGTCTGATACTGAGTGATCAGTATTGGAACTCAGTATCAGTACTCAGTATCAGATAGTGATACTGAGTACAAGGACTGAGTAGAAGGACTGAGTGATACTCAGTATAGTAACGGACTAAGATCAAATCCCTTGATCTTAGTCATTTTCCTTACTTAGTCCTTCGGTTACTCCTTTGCTCATTATGTAAGATCTCTATAACATTATAAATAGAGATCATCTTGCAAAGGAGTACTCACCAATTTACTTTACACTTTCACATACTTGTAATTGATAAGTGGTATTGCTTTTCCGCAGCATACCACACTTAGTGGATTTGTACACCGACTCTAATACTGTGTTTTACACTTTAATTGTCTTTTGTATAAATCAACCTACTCATTAACTAACAAACCAGGGGTGTTGTGACCTATCAACTGGTATCAGAGCAGGCTAAATAATCTCTTATTTAGTCGATCTATAACCCTGGCAGCCATTTCCTACATCTATCCCTCCAACACTCAAAAATCCAAAATGTCTACAATTGTTGCACCAATTATGTCTGGAAAGGGAGTACCCATCTTTGATGGAAAAGACTTCCATCAATGGAAGCTCAAAGCTCAGTGGTATCTTGAATCTATTCACCATGAGATGCTCACTGTGCTAAATGATGGTCCCATCATTCCACAAACTGTGGAAACTGTTGCTGCTACTGATGATGCTCCTGAGGGCATAAGATATGTACCTAAACTAAAGCACAACTGGACTGATACTGACCGTCAGTTGTATGCTTTAGACTCCAGAGCTAAAGGGGTGATTGGTAATGCTGTTACCAAAGAGATACTTAATGCAATTATGAAATTGCCAACAGCAAAGGCTATGTGGGATAGCCTATCAGTCACCTATGAAGGTACAGCAAAGGTGAAGTTGCAAAGAAAAAGCAACATGAGAAGGAAATATGAAAATTTCTTTTCAACTCCAAATGAAGACATCACCACTCTCTATAACAGGTTCAATACTGTTATCCATGATTTAATCAGTGTAGGCATTGTGAAAGAGGAAGGAGAGCTTGTTCAAAAGTTCCTGGATAGTCTTCCTCAACAATTTCTTGACATGACAAACTCTGTCAATGCTGCTAACAACATTGAGTCATACACTCTTCAAACCTTGTATGGTCTAATGCTGAATCATGAGGAGAATAATGCTGCAAGACTGATCAACTGGAAGAAAACTGACAAGTCTTCCACTGGCATGGCTCTAGTTGTGCAACAGGCTTATACTGTGACTGAGCCAGATGAACCAGAAGTTGATCTTGCTGATGCTGAGGCAGAAGAGCTTGAAACTCAAATGGCTCTCATGTCTATGAAGCTGGATCAGTTGAAGAAGAAGAGGCTTGGTGTTAGCTCTTCTAATACTGACCCAAGATCAGGTCTGTGCTATAGGTGTGGAAAGCTTGGACATATTGCTGCAAATTGTCATACCAAGTCTTCTGAGACTGACCAAAATGACAAGATTGCATACCGAGCAAAAAGATATAGAGACAAATATGTCAAGCTGAAGAATTGGAGCAAGGGAAAGAGGGCAGAAGGAAATGGAGCACCTCATCAAGCACTTTACTCAGAAGCCTGGATGGATGAAGAGTTAAGTGATGATGAAGAAGAGATTGAGAATAAAGCCTTTATGGCTTTCACTGAAGATGATTTGAAGAGTTCCTTTGAAAAGGACATCAAAGAGGCTGAGAGGATGAGTGTTCATACTGATTGGGATTCCACTCAGTTGTACAAGGTAAGTTCCTTTCAAACTTATTCAGTGAATGAAAAAACCAAGATTTTTGAGTATATGCTTGTTGATCTTAAAACTTCTGTACAAAAAGAAAAAGCTTTAAAATTAACAATTAAAGAACTTGAAAGAGCAAATAATGAAAACTTGGATAAATTAGCAAAATATAAAGATTTAGAACTAAATTTTTCAGATTTAAAAGACATTAATCAAAGATTAGCTGATAAAGCTCATTTACACAAACTTGAAAAAGAGAAATTTGAAAAACAGTGTAAATCTTGGGGAAATGCTTCAATAAAATTAAATAAATGTTTAAATGAACAATTTCCAGAAAATGTGAGGGCTGCACTTGGTGTTGATCCTCAATTTAAAAACAGGAACAATTTTGCTGATTTATTTGAAGAATTTTCTACTATGAATCCTATTAATTTTGTAAAAGCTAAAACTTTATGTGAAGTTGGATGTCAAACTGAGTCAGATGATGAGGAAAATCAAATTTTAGAAAAACCTATTGGTCCTTCCATCTGTTCAAAGTGCTATACTGACCTACAAGAACTCAGTATTGAATTTCAAATAACAGAAATTTCTGATACCGAGCTACCAATAGTTCAGTATGACACTTCTGCTGTTCCACCTTTTGAATTATTATTTAATACAACAACTTTTGAATTATATAATGATAATAAGACAACTTCTATCTCACATGTTTCATCAAATACAGAAGTTGCAGGAACAGAAACATCATATACTGAGAAATCTAAAGAACCTGTTAAAGTTGTTTCTACAAAACATGATAAACAAAAAACCAACTTTAACTAGATCCTTAGCTGGCAGAGACAAGAAGTCTACCACAAATAATATTAGAAAGACTTCTCTGCCAAATAAAAAGAAGCAACCAGATCCTCCATCTCCTAAACCAGTTAAAAACAATGTTAAGATACCTATCAAAAATGACAAAATTAACATTTTAAAAACACTTGGTGATCAGGTCAAATCTTTAAGTAAACAATTTGCAAAACTTGTTCATACTGACTTACCAAAAGTGCAACATTTTTCTAAAATACCTTATGAAAATATGTTTAGAAATAGACCTAGAAAATGTTATAGGTGTCATCATACTGGTCACAAGGGAGATGAATGCTGGACTGATCTCTCAAGTCCTAGGTACTCAGTACCAAAGAAAAGGAGAGAAACTAAGTCAGTATCACCAAAGAAAACTTCTAAAGTTACCCCAAAAGTGATACTGACCTCTCCACATAAAGAGATCAAGTCAAATTGTGTTTATCCCACCAAAGGTCCCATTCAAAAATGGGTTCCTAAAAAGAACTAACTCTTATTTTGTGTCTTGTGCAGGGTGACAGAAAGTGGTATTTAGATAGTGGCTGCTCAAGACACATGACAGGCAGTATGGAGTACCTTCTCAATTATACTCCAGAGAAGGGTCCTTCTGTTAAGTTTGGAGATGACTCGGTGGGAAAGACAAGAGGTTATGGTATGATCAAGGCAGGCAACATAACTTTTAAAAGAGTTGCCTATGTAGAGGGTCTTAAACACAATCTGCTCAGTATCAGTCAGATGTGTGATGATGACAATGAAGCTCGATTCAGGAAGGTTGCAGGCATCATCTACAATGATAAAGGGCAGCCTGTACTCATTGCTAGAAGAGAAAAGGATGTATATGTGGTCAACCTATCTGAAATAGACCCAACTATTCGAGTATGCCTGCTTTCTAAAGTCAAGCCAGAATTGCATTGGCTATGGCACAAGAAACTCTCTCACATCAACTTTAGAAATATCAACGAGCTCAGTATGAAGAAACTGGTGAGAGGGCTGCCCACAATTACTTATTCAAAAGATAAGTTATGCTCAGCATGTGAAATGGGCAAGCAGAAGAAGAGTTCATTCAAATCTAAAGTCAATCATTCCATCAATGAACCTCTTACTATGATACATATGGATCTTTTTGGCCCCATCAGCACACCATCTTTGGCCAAAAAGATCTATACTCTAGTCTTAGTTGATGAATTCTCAAGATACACTTGGGTCATCTTCCTCAAGACTAAGTCAGATGCAACAACAGAAATCATTGCCTTTATAAAAAGAGAGGAACTTCAAAAAGGCAACAAGGTCAAGCAACTTAGAAGTGACCATGGTACTGAGTTTAAGAACTCAGTATTAGCAGATTTCTGTGAAGAAAAAGGAATCATTCAAAACTTCTCTGCAGCCTACACACCACAACAAAATGGTGTTGTAGAAAGAAAGAACAGAACCCTGATTGAAGCTGCAAGAACTTTATTATGCCATGCTGGACTGGCACTGAGTTTCTGGGCTGAAGCTGTAAAATGTGCAAACTTCACTCAGAATAGAGCCACTATAGTCCAAAGACATCTGAATACTCCATATGAGTTATACAATGGCAAGATTCCTAATGTGGAATATTTCCACATCTTTGGGAGTAAATGCTTTGTACTCAGTACAAAACAAAATCTCAATAAATTTGCTCCCAAAGCAAATGAAGGTGTGTTCATGGGCTACTCTCCACACTCTAAAGCTTTCAGAGTGTATATCATCTCAACCAAGATGATTGTAGAATCCATTCATGTCACATTCGATGAAGATCAGAATGAGCATTCTACCTCAGCAAGTGAAGACATAAGTGGCATAGATATTCTATGCAATCCAGAACACTCCATTGCTGAACAGCCTAAGTTTCATCCACACTTTATTCCTAATAAGTTTAATGAAACTGATCAAGTTCAAACTCAGTATCACTCAAATGAGACTAATACCGAGGTTCCCATAACAGAGGACCTCCATACTGAGTTTCCAACTAATGATCTGAACCACTCTATTTATGAAGAAGGTGAAACATCCAACACTTCACAAGAATCCATATCAACTCTGCAAAATGAAGATGAACAGCAACCTGCACTGTCTAATACTGATCAGAATTCCACTCAGTATCAGACAGACAACACACCAAATCAACAAGATATTGTTGATCCTATTTCAAATGCTCCCATAGGAAACAATTTAAGGGAACACAGAGACCATCCACACTCAAACATTATTGGTCCTATTGAAGAAGGTGTCCAAACAAGAAGAAAATTAGAATTTCCAACCCAAGCAACTGCAAACTTTTGTTTCTTCTCAAGTTTTCTATCTACCATTGAACCAAAGAAAGCTGATGAAGCTTTATTAGATGAAGATTGGGTAGAGGCTATGCAAGAAGAGCTCACAGAGTTTGAAAGAAACAAAGTTTGGAACTTAGTACCACCTCCTTCTGGCAAAACTATTATTGGTACTAAGTGGGTGTTCAGAAACAAGATGGACAAGGATGGTGTTGTCATCAGAAACAAAGCAAGGTTAGTTGCTCAAGGTTACAGGCAAGAAGAAGGCATTGACTATGATGAAACTTTTGCACCAGTTGCAAGAATTGAAGCTATTAGGTTGTATCTTGCATATGCAGCCTTTAAGAATTTCAAAGTTTATCAGATGGATGTCAAAAGTGCTTTTCTAAATGGAAAACT
Source organism: Calendula officinalis (assembly GCA_963853835.1). Taxonomy (NCBI): domain Eukaryota; kingdom Viridiplantae; phylum Streptophyta; class Magnoliopsida; order Asterales; family Asteraceae; genus Calendula; species Calendula officinalis. The sequence goes on along the minus strand of OY970820.1, from coordinate 80,547,433 downwards.
ACAAGAAGAAGTTTATGTTAAACAACCTCCAGGTTTTGTTGATCCCAAATTTCCTAATTATGTTTTCAAGCTTGATAAAGCTCTATATGGGCTCAAACAAGCTCCAAGAGCCTCGTATGACACCCTTTCTGAGTATCTTATTGAAAATAAATTTACAAGAGGTAAAATTGATAAAACATTATTTTCAAAAAGGAAAGGTTCTGACATCTTACTCATTCAGATATATGTAGATGATATTATCTTTGGTTCCACTGACAAGTCAATGTGTGACTGGTTTGCTAAGATAATGTCAACTCAGTATCAGATGAGTATGATGGGAGAACTTACTTACTTTCTTGGTTTACAAGTTGAACAAAAGCCTGATGGCACTTTTATAAATCAAAGTAAGTATGTGCATGACATGTTAAAGAAATACAAATTTGAAAATTTATCTTCCATGCACACTCCTATGGGTACTCAGGATAAGATAAGTAAGGATGAAACTGGTAAACCAGTATGTCAATCCACATACCGAGGTATGATTGGTTCCTTACTTTACTTAACTGCTAGTAGGCCTGATATCATGTTTGCCACATGTTTGTGTGCTCGGTATCAGGCTGATCCTAAAGAATCACACATGAAAGCAGTTAAGCGCATCTTTAGATATCTTACAGGTACTCCTAACCTGGGTCTTTGGTATCCCAAAGACTCAAACTTTGACCTTGAAGGGTACACAGATGCAGATTTTGCAGGTTGTAGATTGGACAGAAAGAGCACAAGTGGAGGATGTCAATTCCTAGGTGGAAGCCTAGTTGGCTGGTCATCCAAGAAACAAAATTCGGTAGCAACTTCCACAGCAGAAGCAGAATATGTTGCTGCAGGAAGTTGTTGTGCTCAATTATTATGGATGCAGTATCAACTCTTAGACTATGGGTTCAACTTTCATAAGACTCCTATTCATTGTGATAACAAGAGTGCTATTGCTATCACAGAGAACCCAGTCTATCACTCCAAAACCAAGCACATTGATATTAGACACCACTTTATTCGAGATAATGTGGAAAAAGGTAAGGTTGAAGTAGATTATGTACCAACAAATGAACAATTGGCCGATGTGTTTACTAAACCTCTTCCTGAGGAAAGGTTTATGTATTTACTAGGGAAATTAGGTATGTTGAATCCTTAATCTTTCTTAAATTTCTTTAAAACTGAGCACTCAGTATCACTCCTGTTGATACTGACCACTCAGTATCACTAGTCTGTTATCATCAAAATTTAAAATTTTTATTTTTTTATTACATTCAAGAGTAAATTAATTGTTTTTATATTTTTTAAAATTTTTAAAAATTAATTTTTTTTAACTCGGTATTGGGGTATGACGGCTCTTATACCGAGCTTAATCCTCATACTGCTCAAACGGTAACCTTTCTTAATAAGAAAGTTACCGTTGGCAGAGGATAAGGCAGTCAAATCAGCCGTTTTTACTTCCCAATACCTTAATTATCTTTCAAATCTCCTATAAATAACCGTTTATTTTTACTTCAAATTTTTAACTGTTATTTCTTTCTTTCATTTTCAATTCTCTCTGCGATTAACGATTTCACTTTCTCTTAGCAAGCAAATTCTTTTTCAAATCACAATCACAGATGGCGAATTACACTTTTGTTGCTCCAAACGTTGAATCGGAAATCCAATTCCGAAATAATGAAGTACCCAGGTTTGCGAGGAACAACATCACAGCAAATTTCAATATTCCTCAAGCCTGGGTATGCCAAGAATTCACGAACATCGTGACTTTTATGAAGCATTGCCCAATTGCTCGTGCACTGACATTATCTCCTCGAGCAATTTACCCAGAAATGTTATGCGAGTTTTGGTACTCTGCCACACTCGATTCTCCAGATATGATTGCTGGATGGGTAATTAGGGATCAAAGAGGAGCTTTTGTTTCTACTGCAATCATTCGTGAAGCACTGAGACTTCCCGCCCAAGCTCAGTATGACCCATTTGTTGATAGATCAGAGGCACGCTCTGTACTGCCATTTTTGGGTCGAAGAGGAACAACGGGCACAATCAAAAGAAATGAATTTGGTCCTATGTGGGGTATTCTCATCACAACAATAATTCGATGTATGACCCACAAGACGGGAGCTTTGGACCAAATAAACGAATTTGGGATGCAAATAGTACATGCTCTGTACTATGGAAGAAATATTGATTTTGCTCACCTAATTTTTAATGAATTAGCTACTCTGGTCCGAGCAAACACAAGGGAATGCAATGTCCCTTTCTGCAGATTTCTATCACTCATCTTTCAACACTCAATGCCCACACACATTTATGATGATTTTCATAGTCCAAGAGTTGATCTTCCTCCGCTTAGTGAGAAGATTTTCTTTTATAGGCCAGGAGAAGGAGAGCCTCTTCTAAGTCCTCCTATGTGGGCCATTGTTCAAGAACATATAAATGATGAAGAAGATACGTCTGATACTGAGTCAGACAATGATGGTGATGATGATAATGATGATAATAGTGGCAATGGAGCCCAGGCTGGTCAAGATATTGAGATGCAGGATGTTCCACAAGTTCAAGAACCAACTATCTCTCCACCTGCACAAGATCCTGCTGCTCCTCATATTGAAACCGTTTTTGAAACTGAGTCCTCAGAAGACACACCATTGGTTCTTCATAGACGAAGAAGGAATCTCTCTCCTATCATTATGGGAAACTTATCATCTGAGGAGGTGCAGCCTGCAAATGTTCCATCATTAACTGCCTCTCTTCAAGCCCAAAGCCTAGTTGCAGCCACCGCTGACCTTCCAAGTCTAGAACTACCTCCATCTGCTCAACCATTTGAGGAACCTCATGTTCCTCTTGATGTGGAGATTCAGTATGCACAAACTACAATGGAAGGTGCTCAGCATGACATAGAGGTCGGTATTGAAGATGTTGGTGCTGCACATCAACAAACACATGATCCTGCACCGACCTCTGCAGATGCTAGAAGGGAATCTGACAGAGTCTCAGGTATGAATTTCTAAAAAGCCCTTAAACTTATATATATATATATATATATATATTTCATTCCCAAATAAAGACTAAGTATTGGCCAGTACCAACTCAATACTGACCAAAGTCTCAAACGATCTTTCAAATATATATCCTTTTATGGCCAACATAGCTAGCCCACTGCTGCTATGCAAAATTCATATACTGAGCACACTAAATTGATCATTGTCAGTCTACAGTTGTCTCAACATTTAAAGAGACAATGGTGGTTGATGTCATACTGACACCCACTGGTGCTGCTTGAATAATGTCCAACTTATTTTTGAGTTGGGTAGCATCATTCAAGAAATGATCCCAAACCCTTAAGCCACAAAATCCAAAAATTTCCCATGGGGTTTAGCCACATTTCTGTTATCACTCTCATACCGAGTGATAAACATTGAAAATAACAAGAAGCACATCCCAGGCTTCGACTTCCCACACCCAAACCTTTTAGTAAATGTGACTTATCCTATACTGAGCTACTTAAATTTTCACACTCACCTTTACTAAAATCTTCTTACACATGCTATGCACAAGTCCACAATATTTCATCCTATACCAGATGAAATACAGACTTCACAAACTCTGTTTATATGATTGTAGAATTAAACAACACCAAAATTCTATTCGATAAACCATTCTCTCTAACCAGTTTTATATTTTTGTTTCTTTAGCACCATCTGTGCAGGGCATTCAGGCATCTCAGGCTGCATCAGACCAAGTAACTCTGCAAGCAATCATGCAGCACATTCTGGCCATCCAACAAACTCAAAATGTAATACTAGCCAGAATGGACAAGATGAGTGGTGATATTGACTTAATAAAACAGTCAGTATCACTCCTTCAACAACCACAGCAGCCTCCACAAACTCCACCAGGTTCACATGGTGACCACAATGAAGAAGGAGAAGGAGAAGGAGGTGCTGGTGATACTGATGCTGCAACTGAGCCCATGCCCTCCCCTACTCTAGAACAACGTGAGGGGGACATGGGTGGTGATACTGATCCTCTTCCCTCCTCATCAAATGATAACAAAAAGGGGGAGAAGAGACAAAGAGATACTGAGGTTGATCAAACTGAGCCATCTGCTCAGGGGGAGAAAAGAAGAAGATTGAATGAAGATCAACCTCCACAACAAGAACAACAACATCAGCAAAGCCCTCATACTGAGCCAATTCGGATTCAGTATGAGAGAAGAAGACAAAGAACTAGGTCAGCATTACAAGTTCAAGACCCACTTGAGCCATCTGCTCAGGGGGAGACTCATACTGACCAACCACAGCAAACTTATTCTGAGCCACCTGTTCTTGAAGAGAATAATTTACAAATTGTGGTCTATAGGCCTTTCATCTGGCCTATTGCTGATGATGAAGATGAAGAACCAGATTTAGTAAACTATGCACTAAATCTGGTAGAACAAGAAAGTTCTTCATCATCATCCTCGGATGATGAAGAACCAGAAAATCTGGTAATTAGAAGAAGGAGTTCCTTATCAAGAAGACCTATCAATGCTGTTCTCACTTCTTCTGAATCAAGTGAGGAATCTGCTCCTCTGGTAACAAGACAAAGAAGACATGTTCTTACAAGGGACAGTGATACCGAGCAGGCTCCAAGACTGACTCCTCAACAACTCTGGGCAGAACAAGAAAGATTTTTATATGAGCAAGAGTTGGGAGTCAAAACTGAACCAGAATCTGACCCAGATACTGATACTCCTGGTCCTTCACATAGAATCTCAAGAAAGGGTCCAGACCATATTCAACATTATTGGAATATGGTTGCTGCTAGGACTCAGTATAAGGAACAAAGAAAGGAGTTCTTGAGGACCAAAACATTTCAAAATGTAAGGGGGATACATTGGTTAAATCTGGATGTCAATAAAGTAAAAGTGAAGCTCAAAGAAGGAAGAATCACTATCACTTGTACTGGCTTAACCAGTCCCCCCATGAAGATATTTATTCATGATATTCAAAAAATTGGTCTTCAAGACTGGGTGAAGATCACAAGACTGATCAAAGAGCTTCCAAAGAAATCAACTTATGATCAAATAGTCTTGGATGAGATCTGTGCAGTAGCTGCAGTATGTTATGCGAAGGATTTACTTCATGAAATAGAGTACAGAACCCTCAGTGTTATGACTGAGGCTTACTCAAACAACAGACCAGAATGCCTTCATACATACAAGTATCTTAGAAAGTATCCTCTTCCTCCTAACCTTGTCTTTCAGGATCAAAAGAGTGTCATATATCCAACTTCTGGATATATGTATACTGACTCAGAGGATAGAGAATGCTTCATTTCTGAAGAAGATCTTCCAAGAGCTCAAATCAGTCACCTTGTTGGACTGAAATGGATGATCACCAAGAAAGAAGACTCTTGGTTCAGAAAGAAGATTGTTGCAGTACTGAATAGCAGAAGGGATGAACTCAAAAGCAGAGAAGAGTTTGTCCACATCAAACAAGAAGTCTTCTATGAGAATGAAGCCATCAACAGCAAATGAAGAAGAAGATATTGTTACCTATGCTGTTGTAATTTTTGTTTATCTCTTTGTAATTGTTTTGTTATCATTAGATAGGGGGAGATTGTTAAGGCAAAAAGCCTTGCCCCTTTAGATCTTAAGATAACAAAACAACCTAGACTAGCTTTGATTTATATGTAGAATAATATAGCTAAGTTTAGGTCTGATACTGAGTGATCAGTATTGGAACTCAGTATCAGTACTCAGTATCAGATAGTGATACTGAGTACAAGGACTGAGTAGAAGGACTGAGTGATACTCAGTATAGTAACGGACTAAGATCAAATCCCTTGATCTTAGTCATTTTCCTTACTTAGTCCTTCGGTTACTCCTTTGCTCATTATGTAAGATCTCTATAACATTATAAATAGAGATCATCTTGCAAAGGAGTACTCACCAATTTACTTTACACTTTCACATACTTGTAATTGATAAGTGGTATTGCTTTTCCGCAGCATACCACACTTAGTGGATTTGTACACCGACTCTAATACTGTGTTTTACACTTTAATTGTCTTTTGTATAAATCAACCTACTCATTAGCTAACAAACCAGGGGTGTTGTGATCTAACAGAAAGGAGTATCTAGAAGTTGGTCAAGTCAACTGAGTAGCAAGCATGACTTCCTACCCTTTGACCCTTGCCACAACCAAGACACCGTTTTTCGGTCCTTGTGTTGTATGGCTTTACCTTCTTGACCTTTTGTTTGACTCTATGGCCCTTTTAGGCACGTCGTGGCTGAGATTGGTTTTATCCTTTCCCTTTCCACTGCGCCTCTTTCTCTAATCACTACCATCATCGGTTACTACGAGATCATTCTTAAACTTGGTCCCCAAATCAACTCAGTAGTCTTGAGCACGGAATGTAGCTCAACAATGGATTGCTCCATGTTATGCATGTTGTAGTTGACTACATAAGAATTATAGTCATCTGACAACAAGTTGAGTATCATTATTGTTGCTAACTGCAACGGTATTGGGTGTCCTAGTCATTTAAGATGATCAATGTGCTCTTTCATTTTCATGACGTGAGCACTCACCGATGATCCCTTAACCACCTTGCAAGATTTGAACACTCTACAAGCGTAATATGCTTGTCCTGGTTCATTTCTAGCATTCGCGGCATGAGCATTTAGTATTGCTCTTTCTAGGACATTTCCTTTTCTCTCATGCCGAAGCATAATCCGAAGATCACGCTTCCAATTGAGAAACATTGACCCAGTCAATTCGTCCTTTTCAAGAAATAAGCGTAGTGAGAGATTGTTGGTACGTGTCGTTATGGTTGTTGCTGCCATCTACAAATCAAACCCAGTTTAATTAGTAATCATTAATAAACATTCTCTATTATAAACTCATAATTAATATTTAAGGCCTATGATCCATATATCACATTCTCACCGCAAGGTTTGGGCACTTCCCGACGAGACATGTTGTTTCTGGTAGGTAACATCCTTACCGATCGTATCAAGACTTGACAAGATTCCTAGGGGTCGTAGAATCTTTAGACTTATAACTTATTACAACCTTGTACGAATTTAATCATACACTTCTAAGTTGCAATAAAGTGTAGTATGTTTATTCTACTCAAGTACTTTTTGGGCCGGGACTCCCGATTATCACCAAAGTAGATCAGACCATCTAAGACAATGCGATGTTCTGCGCCGGGACTCCCGATTATCACAGAACCTTACGCACCCTAACACTCGCAATGATTTGAATCCATATCTAAGGTTCTTTATCCTTACAATATGAATATCGTTGAACAAGTGAGGTGTTCCATTAGGTGGATAGTACTTCGATCTAAGATTTTCTTGGGTTTTTTTAAGTCTAAACTAAACTTAACCTCATTCCAATTTTAATCCTTAATTTTAAAACTTGTGATCCGTGTACTTAATTCCACAAGACGCCTTTCTAAAATTACCTCTAAAACTCTAAGTTTTAAATTTGTTCGATTTTACTTGTATACCTTAACACGAGGTGTACAAAAGATATTACTAGGTTTTGTGAAAAACCTTATCTTGATAAAACGTACTTGTTTTATTTACCTTGAAAAACTTCAAACCCTATGTTAAACTTTAAAATAGAGATTTTAATTCTTTATGACTTACGAACACAAGTCATAACTCTAATTTAACATAACTAGTTTTTCTATGTTTAATAATAAAATTAAGCATCTATTTATTAGATTCTCCAAAATATGTCCTAGGGACACATTCATAAACTATGCAATTTTCTTGTGTAGCTCCCACTAATTCTAACAACCATGATGGAACTTAAGCATGAACACAATAACTAGTCTAAACTTGGTGAATACTAATAATCTTATTATATAAAAACTATATATAATAATTTTAGTTTGCTTGAACCATTCTTATATTCAACTTAGACTTAGTTAAATATAGGTTCTTAAATTTCCTATGTTAGTTTAACCCTTGATCATTAATCTAGTACTTTACGTAACTCGTAATATACTTTGTGTAATTAACTAGATATAATCACTTATAACTTTATACAATCTAATATTTATAACTTTCGTATTATTATCTAATTATAATGAAACCTTACTTTGTACAACTTCTAGTTGTTTATAACTTTGTACATTTCTAGTTTAATTATAACTTAATACAAATTTCTAGTTATTTAGTATTACACCTTAAATGATCGAAATAACATATATATTTATTGTTCCATTTAATCTCGTATTTAATATATACATATATAATTTATAACTTTAAAACCTTATAAAATTCTTAAAAAAATATTACATCTAATTTGTACATGTGTATTTTAACTTAGACTAATTAAAATACGTACAAACTATTTTATCTTTTAAAAAATCACTTTTAAATAATTTGAAAAATTCCAAAAATTATACATAATATAAATACATCTTGTTAATTTTAAGACTTTAAAATTAACACTTCTCTTTTATCCTTAATTAAATTTAATTAATTAAACCCTTATCTCGTTCTTGATCAATTAAAACTAGGTTTCAATAATCTTGATCAATAACATCTCTTAGTTAAAGATTAATCCTAATCAATCTTATTCAAACAATTGTTTAAATTCTAGGATAGATTATAACTTTAATAATTTTATTTAAACTTATTCATTTAAATCTTCTAAACAAAATCTTTGTCTAGATTTCTAGATTTAAAGAACTAGCTTCAATAAATTCATTAAAACAATAATCAAACCTCATTAAACATAAACTTGTTTAATTTTCTAGGTTTTAGATTATGTTCTTGATTAATCCTATTAACCAATTAAACTAAACTAGTTTAATGTTCTTGGTCCCAGGTTACCTCTAGGGTTTCGAAAATTTCCTTAAGCCTAAGAAACTTTTTCACCAATTAAACTAAACTAGTTTAATCAAACTTGGTGTCCAAGCATCCTCATGATTTTCGAAATCTAGGGAGAAAAGGAAAGAATCATTTTTGACCAAAAATTTTGACATTCTTGATCCTAGGGTTCTTGGTAATTTCGAAATTACTAGGGTTAAGGAAAGAAGCATTCTGACCAATTAAACTAAACTAAACTAGCTTAATGTTCTTGTACCTAGGGTTCTTTCATGGTTTTCGAAAATTACTATGGTTGAATCCTTATCACCAATGATACTAAACTAGTTTAATATTCTTGGTCTAGGGTTCTTTACCTTTTTTTGAAATCCATAGGGAAGAAAACTTTGTTAATCATGTTTAGATTTCTAAACCTCTGCTCTGATACCACTGAAGGGTTTCATAACACTAACCGACCACTTGGGTCAACCTCCTAGTATGCTTGGTTCGACCATACTGGTATGAACATGAAGGAGTTCTTGACCGATTAAAACCAACTAGCTGATTTAATCCTTAAAAGTGGAACTGGGATTAAACCTAATCCTTAAACCCTAAAGGATTGGGATGTTGGAAATCAAATTTGATTAACAAGAAAGAAACATTGTACGAAAAACTCGAACACACACATTGCTTGTGTGTGTTCGTCGAACACTCACCAAGAACCCTAGGGTTCTTGGTGTTCTCGTCCTATCAAACAAGAGGGAAGAGGAGAAAGAGTGTTCCATAAATCATACCTTATTTTAGCTTAAGATAGTCCACTGATGACGAACACGACGAGCGATCCTCTAGATGATTACTTGCAACGATCTTGTTCTTCGAAACTCGAAGAACACGAAGAACGAACGAAGAACACGAAGAACACAAGGTTGTGTTCTTCCCTTGTTGCTAGGCCGAAATTCTCCAAGAGAGGAGGAGGGATTTCGTGATTAGTGATCAAGGAATAAGAGAACCTCAAGCCTTCTATTTATAATACAAGGACTTTCACTTAGGGCCCTTCTAGTTTAATTAAGATCAATCTCTTAATTAAACTTATCTTTTACACATTAAACCCTTATAGTTTTACTAGTTTATTATTGTCACACTTAATTATCAAATGCCTTAGTATTATACACTTATATATTTCGGTATAGATATACACGAAATATATACTTGTGTTATATACTTTTTTAATAATTAATTAGACAATAATATTATTGTAACATCCCAAAAATCAGTGGAAATTTAAAACTTTTTAATCAATAAAATATTATATTTTCCCTCAAAAGTACAAGTAACTCAAATGTCCCAACTCATAAGAAAAAATATAAAACCGTCTCGTGGTTTAAATGCGGAATAATTGAAGGTTTTAAAAACAAAACATGTTTGGCTCGAAATAAATGTTTTAATCCAAATCCATAAATATAAAAATAGAAACGCAGCTCATCAACCATTGACCTTCTCTTTGCTCTTGCTAGTACCTGCAAAATAGGAGGGAGTGTTTGGGGTCAGCCACCGCTGAGTGAATAATATCAAAATAAACAAATAGATACAAACAAGTCAAGTCACATAAGTGATCCCTAGAGACTCTACTCAATTTTCAATTACTCAAATTTATTTCTCAGATTTTATTTCTCGGATTTTAATTTATATAGCGCGCTAGTGTGACTTGGGCCGAGAGATCAACCTTGACCCACCTCACACCACCTCAAGGCTCAACACCTGTACTCTTCGGTGTTGAGTCAAAAGGTCTGGCACCAGTACTCTTTGGTGCCAAGACAAACATCTGACACCAGTGCTCTTCGGTGTGAAGTCAAGTATATTATGTTTAATGTTTTAACTCAAGAACTCAGAACTCAGATAACTCGGTCTCCAGATAACTCAGATCACAGATAACTCAGATAAATCACACAATCAATACTCAAGCTCAATCAACAAGACAATTCACAACACATAGCACATAATCATGAATCGAAAGTAAGTACAAGTTTATAGTGAGATTACCCACCTCGAATAGACGTATTCTCCTAAATATCCACGTTACAGAAGAGCGTCTCTAACAGGTCCTAGAAGGTCCAACAAGGTACAAAGAAGCTCGAGTTAGGATTAGACTCAAAGGTTGTTTGAGCAGAAACTAAACAGCACACAGCACTTTCGCGGGAACGGCTATAACTCTAAAACCGCACACTAGTTTTTATTCGAATTTTCACAGTAGCTAAAAGACTCAGATGACTAAAATTTTACAGAAGACCTCAGAAGCTAAATCCAAACAGAAAGGGCTCGAAACATGCTCACAAGACAGAATAGCTGAACAGCGAAATCTCTTGCGACAATTTACGAAAACCGGGATATCTTTTAAACTGTAAATCAAACTAACGAGCCGTCAGCGGCAAAGGAAAGAGGACTCAGAAAACTAGGCACCATCTTTGGCCAAAAATCCAGAAACATATTTTAAGTATGTTAAAAACAGCCCTGAACTCAGAAGGCAGATTCTGATAAAATTCAGCATGATAAATAAAAACCCGTTTTGAATCCCGACGTCAACCCGTATATTCCCGAGGCACCCGACAGCCCCGGAATCCATCTTTAAACTCAGAAACTTGATTAAAATAAATTAATTCTTTTCTTTTCATAAACTCTTTCGGTTTAGGAAACCAAGAACCTAAGGGTTCGGTTTCCTATTTTTATGGCTCGATTAGATAAAACGATTAAGTTATTTTGACCAATGGTTTTACCCAAACCCTTAACCCGAAAATATACAAAACAGCGGTCAACAACAGCAGTTCCAAAACGAGATGATTAATAGTGAAACGAAACAGTTGAAACAAGACTCGTTTATTAGTTTGGAAACGAAGACATTGACTATTACTACAGCCGGAACGAAGCCAACAATACAACACCCAACGAGCACAAGCCCGAGTCCTAACATGGCTCAACTCAGCCCCGACATCACCATTAATCTACAACAAACGGGGTTAGTTATCACGAATCAGGGATTAAACGAAAAGAGCAACAAAAAGAGATAAGAGCTCTACCAAAAAGAAGCGAGAAACCACCAATCGATCACAACTCAAGCTCGGGAAGATTACTACCGAAACAAGCAACACAGCCCAAGAATTCTTCACTCGATTACCGACAACCTGGACCTCACAAACTCTCCTGCTCAGTCGGTATTATACGATCAACCTCCTGCTCGATTAGTCCCGCAATTATACCACCATTCGAGCTCTCTTGACTGCTGTTCGATGCCCGCCGCATGAACTAGAAAAGAATGAGGACACAAGGTTCGGTTAGGGAGGAAATATGATTGACGAATTAAGATAACAAGGAGAATGATTACCGATGGTTTTTTCCCAAAAGCTTGAACACGATCACACCTTCTGTTTCTTGATTGCTCGATGGAAGTTATGGAGAGTGGGGAGATGGCGGCCAAATGGAAATGAGTAGGGGAGGAGATAGCGGCAGAATTAGGGTACCAGAGAAGGGAATAATTCGGTATAAGGAAGGAAGTAATGAGGGAGAATTTAGTCTAAAAATAGAGGAAACTTAATCCCTACGGTTAACTAATCAAGGGGCCTCAAACTCCCTTGTTGGGTCCCTAGAACCTGCGACCAAAAGGAATCACGACCAAAGAATGTGTATTGGATCAGGCAAAGGCATGCAAGACTTTAGACTTCAATTATTCATGGCCAGCTCACCACCATACATGTGGGCTCGGTTCCACTCCTTGCCGAGACCAAATTTGCAACTGGGCTTACATGGACACGCACATACAAGAACAAATAAGGATTGGTCTTTTCTCTTAACCAGACTCGGGTTAAAAAAAACGAACCACCGAAGGAAAGGCCTTGGGCTAAACCACCGGCCTCGATAATTGACGATGTCTAAATTATCTAATTGATTAGCCACATAATTATTTACGCACCACTTAAATAACATTCTCGTTATTTACTTAAACGTCACATATGTATATTAATTAACTAATAATTAATTAAACGTAATTTAATAACATTCTTGTTATTATTAATTAATTCTCACGATTAATTAATCGCAAAATAAATGACACTCTTGTCATTAACTGCATCTCTACGTATTTAAAATGCTCATATTACGTACACACTAAAGCACATAACACATATAAATCTCAAACAAATAAATACACATAATTTATTTAATAAAAGGTGAATAATTTAATTACAATAATTTTTAGGGCGTTACAACTCAACTCCACTTAAAATAGACTTCGTCCTCGAAGTCATGGCTCGGAAGAAACTCAGGTTGGCAATCTTGCATCTCAGACTGAGGCTCATCAATGACACACACCCGCAATAGAAGAAAGCGATAAGGTTGCGGAATAATTAAACTCGTCAGGGCGATCCGCTCGATCGGAATAAACTCCAGCTCTCGCAGTTGCTCATATAAACCTTCAATCTTTAGCGGCGCAAAAGGATAAAGCGAAAAGAATAGAAAATCAAAGTGCTCTCTAAGGATCTCGATTTATCTCAAAAAGAAAAAAAAATAGCGATAGAAATACAAATGATCTACGATACTCTGTTAAAGACGTCTTCTTGCTCTCGTAGTCAGACACAGTTGCTACACTTAACGATTAACGTTGCATTGAATCTCCGATTCAAATCCACTTGGAGATTTGTTACGGTTTGGTTTGTGGTGACAAATGATCTCGTCGTGGTACTCGGTCATCCAATCCGTGCTCGCAATCATGCTCGGTCCTCTAATGGCGATAACAATAAATTTGGTGGGGGAAATTTCTTCCCGCACAACTATATCAACTAATCGTTTACACAATTATCAACAAACAGAATCTCATTATTGGCAATCTCCACCAATAAATGACATTTCAAAGTCCTCTACCCTATGGGACATTAGTTTGTTTAAGATATAAGCAAGAATTTAGTGGTTCACACCACTATCAAGCAATACACAAAAAGCACAATATTCTCAAGAAAATATTTTTTATCACACAGAAATCTCATATAGTAAGCAACTCATGCCTCTTACTCAATTTGCATATACTCAAAATGCACTCATCTCAAATTTCTATAACTTGCTTTTAACTCAACGCAAGCTATATGATCATTTTAACTCAAATCTTTTTTAATGACTTCTCATAAATCGCACAATATGCCCATTTTCTCACTCTTTGTGATCCCTCGCTTGATCAAATTTAATTATCATACTACTCGAACAGATAATTTCTCTTTTAAACCGCGTTATTAGTTCTCTTGTTAACTCGTATTTAATAATTATTCGATGTCTCTTTTTAATATTGCTCGTACAACTCATTTTAATGATACTCATCAACTCGTTTAACGATTTAATCATTTAGCTCATTAATTAACTCCTCATTTTGTTCTCTTTTAATTTATCTCTTGATTAATTTGACCAACTGTCCACTTATAAATCTCCTTTTATTTTTAAGTTTCAAACATCTCAACTTAATGTTTTTCTCTTTACTCGATTAACTAATTCGTCAATTACTTACCTCATTAATCCTTGTGTATTTAATTACTCGGTTAATTCTCATTCTCAACTAAAAGTTTCCCATTACTTTGTATGTTTAAAACTTTCTCGATTTAAGAACTCATAGCATTATATTTCTTAATTCACTTAATACTTTTATCATTTGCTCATCTCAATAACTATTCTTGATTTTATACTTGCTCAACAAAGGGTAATATTTGATGACATTTAATTTAATAATTTAACTTGACGTTCCCCTTAGTTTCAACTTAGTATTTGTTCATAAATAAAATTTTATTATTTGGTTCATTTAATCATTTATTCGTTTGACTTGATTTATTAGTTTCTTATAGTTCGATAGTTTCTCAATAATAATAAATTTTCTTCATAATTTATTATGGCGATCTTCTCATTTGCACCATTACCCTCGATAAGTAATTATTACTTAGTAACGTGTAATACTCAGCACAATAATTTGGTTCAATAACTTTTTCGACTGAATTTGATAACTTTTCATAATCATGTTTTTCTCGTTTAACTTGACATGAATAAATTCTCATGTTTTATTAATCTCATTATATTCCCACAGGAATAATTTCTCGATCAATTAGCCACTCTTATAACACTCTAGCCAATTATATGCTCATAACAATCATAAATAATACATAACAAAATTTTCTCTTAATTTACTCTTTACAAACTTTATTTTTCACCTTTAGCTTGATTTATTAATCCCCATTAGCTCAATAATACGAATTTAAGATTTCACATCTTTACTATTTTCACACTTAATCATCAAATGTCTTAGTATTATACACTTATATATTTCGGTATACATATACACGAAATATATATACTTGTGTTTTATACCTTTAACAATTAATTAGACAATAATGTTATCCAATTATTATATGATTTAATAGTTTTAAATCATATCATGGATAATCTATAATTAACACATTGTATATTTACTCAACTAGTAAATGCACAAATACTTGTATTAATTAGTTAGTTAAACTAATCTAGTAATAAGTTAAACTTAATTTAATACTTAACTGATTCATAATGAATATTATGAATTATTCTTCTTCAAGTGTCATTGCATATCTTGCTCGTATTACATGCACTCACCGGTGTGACTCTTACGTGTTTCGTAGTTTTGGATGTATCATCATAGGTTGACTAACTGCACATAATTCCAACAACTCACTCACACACCACACAGTTTGAAGGATGGCCCACTAAATACCCTTCTCCTCTCACACGTTAATGCCATATCAATCTGTGGTCGTTGCCACGGCGGACCCAAGGGGTGGGGGTGGGGGGTGTGTTCTCCTCTTCACCACACCGTGACACCGTGGTGGTTTACCATGTCATCACCACACCACTTGGACCCATTCCGAGTGGTCTTATAAAACCATGTTTTAACTATAATACAAATCAATGATGCATACAATTTATACATAAATGTCATGTCAGATAAATTAGTGTTATAACTTTAAAAAGTTATTACTAAGAGCATCCCAATGGTTAACCTCTCAAAGACTTGTTACTTTTACCACATCAATATTTGACTAACCAAAAATCTTTTCATAAATATCATCTCCAATGGCTAACCTTTACAAAAGTTTTTTTCTTTTATAATATTTTTAATTTACCTTTATTAATCTCAAATGTTTTATAAATACCCCTATATATAATTTGACAACTTTTTGGACATCTTACTAAATATGATATTTTTTAAAATGTCTTATACAAAAATATTATAATAATTGGCATTAAATATTATATAATTTATTTATTAACTAATAAAAATATAATAAAGAATTTATATATAACATATCTAAGGTTTAAAATGAAATGTTATTATACATAGGGGACTAAAAAGGATAAATATTGAAAAACGGTTAAAAGGTTAGTAGATAATAAGTCTTTGCAATAAATTTTTCGAAAAGTTAGGTATTTCAATGATAAAAAGTCTTTCAAAGACTTATTGTAATAGCAATAAGCTTTAGAAAAAGTTATTATTGGAGATGCTCTAATAGTAATAGTGATCAAACTTCGCATAAGTAACATATTTCTAGACAAAACACATGACAATTTGGTCACGTAATATGAGGTTGCGGTCTACGGTTGTCCCATTACAATCGACCTTAGCATATAAAAAAAATCTATTTATGAAGAAGCTTCTAAACACACGACGACTAAGGAAGTTTATCATAACGCGTCAAAGGTAAGCCAAAAAGTACTTAAATTATACGTTTACACCTCTCAAAATTAATATCTGAGTCAGCTGTCCCCCATTTTATCCTCCATTATAAATTCACACCAATTTCAGAAATCACAATAAAACACAACACACCACTTTCAGAAATCACTAAAGCGATGAACTCTATATCCTTTCCTTCCGCAACTCAATCCCTCTTAAACTCATCCAATAAACCACTGATTTCATCTCTAACACCTCACCGTTCAATCAATTTCAAGAATAATCATGTTAAAATGTCTCCGATTTCGACCCGAAGACCCAATATAGCCACTAAAGCCACTGCCACCGCCGCCAACGACGTTCGCATACCGGTGCCGGAGAAGGAGTCATTGTATGACCTACTTGGCATACCGGAGGACGGAACACTCTCGGATATTAAGCAAGCGTACAAAAAAATGGCGTTAAAGTATCATCCCGACGTGTCGCCGCCGGACAGGGTGGAGGAGTATACCATGAGGTTTATTCGGGTACAGGAAGCGTACGAAACTTTATCCGACCCGGAAGCTAGATTCGTATACGATAGTGGTATGGCGAAGGGATTGCACATGGCATTTTCGGGTAAGAGAGAAACCCGGTTTGACAAGAGATCCGATGATAAAAACCGGTGGAAGCAGACGTGGATGGGGCAAATATCCGAGTTGATGCGACGGAACAAGGTGTATCCAAATAGAGTGGATCCGGCACAGGGGATGTCGTGGGCGGCAAGGGTCCGAAAGCAACGGAGCGAATCGTGTGTTTATGGATCGGGTTAAGATTAATAATGCAATAAGACCTGCTTTAGCTAACCTTTGTATAAATTTTTCTTTAAATGTGGTTGTGTGAATAGATGCAAGTGTTTAACGAATCAAAGCTGAAAAGTGTAGGGAAAATGATGTCGAATATATGAGTTTTCCCGGTTCATATTTGTTTGGCGTTACAAACAAATCACTATATTTGTTAATTATATTAAAATAGTCAATTTTAGAAAAAGACCTGCATGATTTTGACAACCTTTATTTATAGAAATTTATTATTCCTTCTGTCCAAATTTATTGTCTACATTTCTTTTTTAATTTATCCCAAAATTATTATCAAACCGAAAGTTTCACAAATAAAAAAATAGTCAAGTGGTAAAGATGAAATTTGGTTAATTAAACATGTATTAAATGTATTTTTCTTAAACTGTGTGATTTTTTTATCAGTATATAATAATTTCGGGATATAGGAAGTATTAAGGATTAATTTCGGGAAGCATTCTACGAAATTCACGTTATCCGGGAAATCATTATTGATGGTTGTTTCAGAAACGTCAAGGAGTTTTGTGGGGTAAAAGTAGAAAATAGAAAATTATACTACTATATTTCATAAGTTTCTATTTTTTCATCAGACAACTCGTAGTACTACATGAAGCCTGAAGGACCACTCGTAGCAAAACAACTTTCACAGTTGAGTGGTTAATTTGTAACCAATTTTGAAAGAAATCAAGGTAAAATAAAATACTTAATTGTATATTTGTATATGTATCACATACTTTTATTTTATCCTTTTAACTCATGTTAAGAAATATATTAATAAAGTATTTGTAAGATATTTTTAATTGGTTTATGGTCATGAGTTTGCAGTGATATTTGTACCCTGTGGTATACACATCAAAAATTATGGTGTAGAAATTAACTCCCATAAATTATAGATGTATACATCGTATGATGATTGATATTGCTTGAAAGCTATTTAATAAATATGTATGATTGATATAAAATGGATTTTTTAAGTATATACAATGATTATTTTAAAATATATATTTAGATCTAGAGTAAATTACACGAATAGTCCCTGTGGTTTGGTAAGAGTTTTGGATTTGGTCCCTAAGTTTCAAAAATTACATGATTGATCACTAACTTCAAGACTTTGTATTGGTTTTGGTCCCTAAACGTAACTGACGTTAAAATATTCCGTTAAATCTAATTATGTGCCATATACATGAGGGTAATTTAATCATTTACATACAAACCCATCTTTCTCTTCCCTCTTTTGCATCTCATCCCTTCACCTGACAGATAGAGGAAAAGGATGGCATATTACATGCCTAAGATGACAGACGAAATCAGTAATCAAAATAAAAATGTTTTTCCAATCTTCTTTCATAATATAAAAGCAATCTTTTAAATGGTAGATATCTCAAAAAAACTAGTGTTGGTGAAGATGACGGGCTGGCTGTGAAGATGATGCAGCAAATAGTTGTTAACAAGCCTTCCACTTGTCTTATTGTTGCCGGTGGCCGGAGAAGCGTTGCGGCGTATGACTCCTATCCGAGTCGATTGAAATGAGTCTCGAGCCTCAAGTCCGGTGACCAAATTCAGCCGGTAAGATGGTCCGGTAACTGTGGAGGTAAGACGAACCGTGGCGAAACTAGAAGCCAGAGGATGTAACAAGCCATTGATGGAATGATAGAACTCGCTTTTTGTAGCATCAAATTTTGATGATGTAACACAATACTTTGTAAATTGCTAGCTAATTCAACTTCTTTCATTCATTCATTTTGCAGCAGAAAAATAACCATTAAATCCAACACCAAAAATTTCGTTCAAAACCAAGAATAGCAGTTCGTGAAGCTTAAAGATTCAAAGCCATTAATTGGGGTTTTTTTTTTTTTTTTTTTTTTTTTTTTTTTTTTTCTTCTTCCATCCAATGGTATCTTTTGTTCCAAGTCAACAAAGAAATAGGGTAACTGCTAATTGAGGCAAGTGTTACGCAGAAAGCGGAGAAGACGGTGGGATGTAATAGAAGATAGATAGAGGGTTTGTGTGTAAATGACTAAATTATCCTCATGTGCAAGGCACATGATTAGATTTAATGGAATATTTTAACGCCAGTTACGCTTAAGGACCAAAAGCAATACGAAATCCTGAAGTTAGTGACTATCTATGTAATTTCTGAAACTTAGAGACCAAATCTAAAACTCTTGTTAAACCACAGGGAATATCCGTGTAATTTACTCTTAGATATAAGTTGTAAATGAAGGACATGTTGAATATGACACCTATATCTTAATTATTATTATTATTATTATAATAATAATTAATATTATTATTATATTTTAAAATTAAATTTAGTAGTATACTTTAATATTTAAGCAGAGATGCGTAATTAAATATTGAATTTCAGTCGAGATAATTTGAAAAGAATGGACCGGCCAAGTCAATAGCGGTTATTTGCAAGGATGTAAGTCGGGTTTGTTTTAATTTGAGTTTTATCTACGAGGTTGTTAAAAATTAGTAAAATGATAATAACAGTTATAAGGGCTGTCAATAAGAGGCTAAAACATGCATCAAAATTTGTACAATAATTAATAACCGCCCTTGCATTTTAGGAATCATCTCCCACTAACAAAAGTACAAACACTTTATGCATCTAACTACCCCTTAATGACAACCCTAAAAATTATTATATTCATAAATATTTATATTTTTATTGATAGAGGGGGTAAATGTAAGAGTTAGTTACCGATTGATCTAAGTCTAGATAGTAATATTCAAAAATCTGTTGAACTAGTGGGACTGAAAATTGTAAGAATAGATGACCTGGATAAGCTAGTTATATCATTGGTTATAATATATAATTCGGTCGGAACTAGCCGATTAGATATAAAAACAAAGTTAAACCGCCCTGTTGAATCGTAAAAACATGTTTTTCTTAAAAAATAGTTATATAGAATTAGATGTATATGAATTTTTTAATATATATTTTGGAACTAAAAAAACAATAAAACTTATTTGAAAAGTATAATTTGAGAAATATTTATTTTTTTGTGTTATATATTATTCATTCTTCTAGATTTTTGCTAAGCATTTTTATACTATTTAGATAATTACTGTATCATAATTAAAAAATAGTTATATAGAATTAGATGTACTTCATCCGATTCAAAATAAGTGATACACTTTCCTTTTTTGGGTGATACAAAATAAGTGATACACTTTGAAAAGTTTCCTTATTTGGCAAAAAAAAATGGGACCCACATCCACTAACTATCTACTTTAACAAAGTGAAATGATCCATTTACCCTTACTTTTTACTTTTAAACATCATTAACTTTACTTTATTCAAAAGGTGTGGGACCCATTCCCCACTAACCATCCAATTAATCTAATTTAACCATTATTATAATCTTTTGCCTTAAAAATCTTGAAACCCCAAGTGTATCACTTATTTTGAATCGGAGGAAGTATATGAATTTTTTAATATATATTTTGGAACTAAAAAAACAATAAAACTTAGTTGAAAAGTATAATTTGAGAAATATTTATTTTTTTGTGTTATATATTATTCATTCTTCTAGATTTTTGCTAAGCATTTTTATACTATTTAGATAATTACCGTATCATAAATATACTCAACGATAATGACCAGCTATTTCAACTGTATTTAACATATAAACTTGTTAACTATACAAATGTTTCCGTACTAGAGATTTGTTAAAGATGCTCCTTAATTTTTTTTGGAAAATGATAATGGCAGTCTTTAGGACTGTCATTAAGAAGACAAAATAACAAAAGACAACCCCATAATATTATTTTTTTAATCAATGTACAAGTTTTTTATGTATATTAATCACAACCCTATGGGCTGCCATTAACACAACCCATTTTTTTTACTTTTAAAGTACACATCTCAAATTCTCAACTATGAATTAATAATGATAATTGATAAATAGTCAAGATTAATAATATATTAAAATTAAAAAAAAATTAAACATTACCTTTAATTATTTAACTTCCGTACTATCTATATTGCTATTGGAGCAATTTAAAAATGACGTGGCATAAAAGATTTATGTATGTAGATCCATTTATATTCTATAAAAACTGACAACTCATTTTTTATCTTATTTTTCGAATTATATTGCTTAAAGTAATATAAATAACTACTTATTTTGAATGACACTTATTTATCTATTATGAATGATACAAAACATATTGAGTGGCTACGATTGTAAATCTCTTGCAACTTTTTGAAAAGTTAGATGAGTTATAATTTGGGCAGTAATGGGGATTGAGAGTGAGGTGACCACTCAATGTGGATAAACGATTAACGTTGCAACTGTCTTTATGGATTATTATTTTTTATTATGGTTTGTTAAAGTTTAATAAGTGGGTGGTTCAATTTTGATTATTATGAATTGTAAATTTGGATGATTTTGTACCTTCTCCTTAGTAGCCTTTTCACTATTTTCTTCTTGAATCCTAAACATGCCACGGAGAAAAGAACAAACCATAATAAGTAATACCATCCATAGAGAAAATAATTCAACGAGGTCATTAGTTTACGAAGTCCCAAGTAATAAATTTCAATTATTGATCAATAAGGTATAATGGGCAACATTAATCACATATTTTATAATAAAGAGATATTATTGTCATTTGGCACTTAAAAAAAATTCGATTTTTTTTAATTATTTTTTCATTAAAAACTAATATTTATTTAATAATTACGTGTATTACTTAATCACATGTGATTGTATATTTAATTATATTTGATATTTTAGTTCAATCACATGTGATTTAGTACGCAATCACGTGTGATTCAGTATGTAATCACATAATGTGTTATTAATGAAAAAATAATATTTTTTTATAAAACAATTATAAAAATAATTAAAATATAATAATAATTCTAAAATAAAAAATAAAAAAATATTATATTTTTTTAAATTGACTAAAATACCCCTCAATGTATAAAATATGTGATTAATCTTGACCATTTGATATAATTATTTAATGGTTGAGATTTATTCTTTAGAACTTTATAAAAATAATATATCTTCTTGAACGCAACTCATCATCCGTGTCATGTTTATATTAGTTAAAGGAACTATGTAGGGGGACTGTGAAATTGGGTCCAAATATGAGTAGCCTCTTTATTTATAAGCAAAAGCTAATATAAATAACTTTTAGAAAAGCTTAAAAAAATGAAGAAGATTTAGGGCATGTTTGGATATACTTTTAGAATTGACATTCCAAAAAAAAAAAAAAAAGACTTTGCCGTTCAAAAAAAAGGGAGTGATTTACTTTTCAAAACTCCTTTGTAAAAAGTAGGATGATCCAATAATTGAGATTTAAACATATCCAAACATGGCAACATAGGTAACACACCATACCATTTTTTTTCTTTCACATCATCTGTCACCTCACAACCATACCACACCATACCATTTATATCCAGGAAATACCCATCATACCACACCACACCATTTCCATTCCATTTAATTTTAATTATAAAAAAAAAAACTCTTTCAACCAATCAAACCCAAGCATTCCACCCCCACACCTCGTTGCAAGTCGTGAGTCTGGCCACGCCAAACAATTTTTTCACCACCACATATGGGAGGGGGTGATGTTCCCCTCTCCACCTCCCCGTTAAAACAACCACATCATTGTTGGAATATGCTTCACGCGTATAACATATAGTTATATGGCTAGTTGTTTGTGAGCCTAAAGGGTCACACACTTAAACACTTAACACCATAAGATATATAGTGTAATTAGGGTAATTACATTATATATTAATATAAGCCACATGCTTGTATATATTAAAGTTTAATATTAATTGTTAATATTAAAACTTTATTGTGAGCAAACTAGAAGGAACAAAAGATAGGGACTAGAGTGTAAATAATCATTTATGATTATGGGAAGTCATTAAAAGGGAATCAAGGCAAGACAATTCTTACCCCTTGGAACCCTATTCGGCCGTCACCCCCATAACACATTCTCTAGACTTTTGTTCTCTTTGCTTGAAGATTGGACTAGCATCCCTTGGTGTTCTTGCACAAGTGTTGTGTGGACTAACTTTGGAGGAACTCCCCATTGGTGTTCTTGGTTTCCGTCGTACCACATCTCCGTCCGATTCGTATTATACAAAGGCTTCAAGGGTATGATTTATTCATCTTAACTCTTTGTATTTATTAGTTTAATTGTATGATTGATATCAAGATCCGTTCATTGGTGATTAAACTATTTTCCGCTGCGTTTATGTTACTTGTTTAACCGAAAATCTACATTAGTGGTATCACGAGTCATTATATTAATCATATAATTAGCTACTTTTTTGTGAAAAGTGGCGAAAATCCTAACGGCAAAATATAAGAACCCTAGGGTTCTTTATTTTTTCGAAATTTTTAAATAATATTGGGTTAAAAATACGATTTTTTGGAACCCTTATCGCCACTTATTACAAAAACACATCAAAAAATTAATCTAGTTTATTGATTTTTTTGATTATTTGGCTTGGAATTACTTGTTTAATTTTGTTTTTGATATGGCAAAACATGTATTTTTGCCATATCCCAAGCCAAAGCCTTGTCAATTGTTGATTGTTTGTGCAAACCGATGAAAGCCTAGACCTTGTGATTGATTGTGGTTGAATGTTTGGTTGTTTTGGGAAAGCCGTGTTTTTGGCTAAATTTGGTTGTAATCTTTTAATTCTTTCTTTTATTTTGGTGCCATTTTTTGGGGCAATTTGTAATGTAAAAGTAATAGAATAGATTGTCTTTCTATATTTTCTTTTTATTGTAAATTGTTGACCAAAATTGAAGACAAATGAAGAAAACAACAAATTTCCGTCACCAACGCGAGGGCTGCACGAAAACAGGTTTTCCAGAGGCATACGGACTCCGTTTTGGGCGATTCAAAAGCCTAAAATGCTTGCAAAGTCGTGAGCTACAACTTTCCAGAAGGCCGGGAAGACTATCGAAGACTCATTCAGTGACTTTTTGAGCTTCAAAGTCTGCTGGAATTTTCTGGCAGATTGCAATTTTTCACAAGTATTGGTTTCTACTTGCTCAAGAATGTCTTGGAGCAAGTGGGAGCTCATTGGGTTCATGTTGGCCCGTCCCCTAGTTTGACCCTTTCGGTCCGTCGTGATGACTCACGTGACCGAACCTAGGATTTCATCGGTCGAGGTTTGCACAAAATGTGTTGCATGTTTTATTATATGTTTGTGGTTGTGAAATAATTTCTATATGATACAAATAATAAACAACTAAAAATATGATTTTTGAAACACAAACATTAAAACATCCAAAATTTTAATCATCAATGATTACTAGTTAATCATCGATGATTATTGATTAATCACTTATGACACTGTTTAATCATCAATGATTACTAGTTAATCATCGATGATTACAGTTCAATCATCTATGATTACGAAATTAATCTAAACTTGTTTTTGAGATTAAGACAAAAGTTTAAATATGATTTGAAACTTATGATTTAATAATCGCTAAACGTTTTTACCGCTTATTAAACCGACTTATGAAGTGGTATGAATGAAGTACATGATTCATTCATATCTTAATAAAATTTTATCAATTAAAATTTAAACATACCTAAAATTTAAGTCACGCCGTCCAATCGGTTGATAATCACTTGCTTCTATTTTTGAATTCACGTGAGACGTGGTTTGAATTTAGATCCGAGGTCATTATTCTCTACGGTGAGACCTAGATCTATTTTGACATGATTTCACATTGGATGACTTGATCAAGTTAACGGTGAGACCTTGACTTGAGGCGAAGATGCGACAAACATGCCACTTGACCCTAGATGCTTGTTCACTAGGTGCCATGAAGTCCCATACCTCTAAGAGTTGCACTTGTAATGCAGTTGTTGAACGTCACCTACCTATTGGATCTATCATCTCTAGCAGATCAACTGATGCGATGATAGAAGCTCAATGGGATCTTAGCTTTTAATTAAAATTAATTGGGTAGTTAATTGATTAAAAGATATTATTATTGAAAATACTAATTAATGAACTTTGTATTTTTGTAGATGACTTCTACTAATCAAACCCTAACACACACCACCATTCGTTCCGTTCTCGAAAAAGAGAAACTTGATGGAACGAACTTTGTGGACTGGTCTCGTAACCTAAGGATTGTCCTTAGGGCCGAGCACAAGTACCACCATTTGGAGGAGGCGCTGCCCCCTGCCCCTGCTGCTACCGCCACCGCTGTTGTTCGTACGGCCTATACCAAGAGGTTTAACGAACAACAAGAGGTCGCCGCGCTTATGCTAGTGAGCATGATTCCCGAGATTCAAAAGAATCTCGAGGACCTCACTGCATTTGATATGATGCGTGAACTACAAGCCATGTATCAAAAGCAAGCCGAGCAGGAACTCTTTGACACTGTCAAAGCCTTCCACGCTTGTAAGCAGGAGGAGGGACAGTCTGTTAGCTCTTATCTCTTGAAGATGAAGAGCTACTTAGACCAAATGGAGAAGCTTGGTTACGCTATGCCGCACATCCTTGGGATTAGCCTGATTCTAACGTCCCTCAATAAGGATTTTGCACCGTTTGTCATGACTTATCATATGCATAGTATGGGGAAGACATTCGCCGAATTACATGCTATGCTGAAACAAACGGAAGCAAGCCTACCCAAGAAAACTCCGGCCCCTACTGTCCTTGCTATAAGGAAAGGGAAGATCCAAAAACCGAAACCGCAAGTAGTTGCTAAGGGCCATGGCAAGGGAAAGCAAGTTTATAAGCCCAAGCCAAAGGTTCCCCCACCTACTCATAAGGAGCACCCTGCTAAGGAGCTTGCTTGCCATCACTGCGGTGAAACAGGCCATTGGAGGAGGAATTGTCCTGCCTACCTGGCGGAGTTGATGAAGAACAAAGCCAACAAGGTTGGCACATCAGGTATCTTCACAATAGAACTATATGCTTTCCCTAAGAAATCATGGGTATATGACACTGGTTGTGGAACTCACATTTGTAATACCATGCAGGGTCTAAGGGGAAGTAGAAAGCTAAACCATGGAGCTTTGGATTTGTACGTAGGCAATGGGATGCGTGCACCGGTCGAAGCTATAGGAAGCTATGATTTAATCCTTCCTAGTGGTTTAATTATTGTATTAGACAATTGTCACTATGCGCCTAGTATTACTAGGGGTATAGTATCGCTTTCTTGTTTGTGGAATAATGGTTTTATTCATACTTTTACGGATTTTGGTATTTCAGTTTCAAAGGATAATGTTTTTTACTTTAATGCTATTCCTCGTGATGGTATCTTTGAGATTGACATGCATAATCGTATCACAAACAGTAGTTCTATTTATACATGTAGCAACAAGAAATCCAAGAAGAACTTGGATTCTACTTTCCTATGGCATTGTCGCCTTTGCCATGTTAACAAGAAACGCGTGTTGAAATTACAAAAGGATGGACTTATTAAATCAGATGATTCTGAATCATTTGATAAATGTGTTTCTTGTATATCTGGTAAAATGGCGCGCAAGCCTTTCTCCCATGTAGGCGAAAGGGCCAATGATCTACTTGGACTCATACATACTGATGTATGTGGCCCTTTTAGAACTCGAACTAGGGAAGGTGCTACCTACTTCATTACTTTCACTGACGACTTTAGTTGTTATGGTTATGTTTACTTGATTAAACATAAACATGAAACCTTTGAAACGTTCAAAGCTTTCCAAAATGAAGTAGAAAATCAACTCGGCAAGAAGATAAAGGCTCTTCGTTCTGATCGAGGAGGAGAGTACATGAGCCATGAGTTTCAAGACCATCTTAAGAATTGTGGGATTGTCTCACAATTCACTCCCCCTTATACACCACAACATAATGGTGTATCAGAAAGGAGAAATCGCACCTTGCTTGACATGGTCCGATCGATGATGAGTCCTACAACTCTGCCTCTATCCTTTTGGGGTTATGCACTTAAATCGGCTGCTCGCATACTGAATATGGTTCCCACCAAAAAGGTTGAAAAGACTCCATATGAGATATGGCATGGGAAAGTCCCTAACTTGTCTTACTTGAAGGTCTGGGGTTGTGAGGCTCTCGTAAAACGAGACACACCGAACAAACTTGAACCCAGAGCTGTCAAGTGCATCTTTGTAAGATACCCTGAGGAAACGATGGGTTACTATTTCTACTACCCACCTGAGCAAAAAGTAATTATTGCTCGTTATGCTGAGTTTCTTGAGAGCAATCTCATTTCACAAGAAGCAAGTGGGAGTACCATCGACTTTGACGAGATTCCAAGCGATGAAGATGCACAACCTATCGTAGAGACTAGCGAACATCAAGATGAGGCTGAACATGAAACTGTTCCTGTTGCACCTCAAAATGATGGAGTCCCCGTTCGAAGGTCCGCAAGGACACCTCATGCACCTGAACGATATGGTTTCCATGTCGATGCTGAGGAGCTAAGTTTAGGGGATCATAATGAACCCCCTAACTATCGAGCTGCATTATCAGATTCTGAATCTGACAAATGGCTTGATGCTATGAACGCGGAAATGCAATCCATGAAAGATAACCAAGTATGGACTTTGGTTGATCTTCCTCCTAACAGTAAGACTGTTGGTAGCAAGTGGCTCTTCAAGAAGAAGACCGACATGGATGGCAACGTACACACCTATAAAGCTCGATTGGTAGCAAAAGGTTACACTCAAACCTACGGGATTGACTATGATGAAACCTTCTCGCCTGTTGCCGACGTTAGAGCTATTAGGATTGTCATAGCCATAGCAGCGTACTATGACTATGAGATTTGGCAAATGGATGTTAAAACTGCTTTCTTAAATGGACATCTTGATGAAGATGTTTATATGGTTCAACCTGAGGGTTTTGTTAATCCAAAACACCCAAAGAAAGTATGTAAG
Source organism: Calendula officinalis (assembly GCA_963853835.1). Classification (NCBI taxonomy): domain Eukaryota; kingdom Viridiplantae; phylum Streptophyta; class Magnoliopsida; order Asterales; family Asteraceae; genus Calendula; species Calendula officinalis. The sequence continues at coordinate 80,519,151 of OY970820.1, read as the reverse complement.
CTTCAAAGGTCCATTTATGGACTAAAGCAAGCATCCAGAAGTTGGAACAAAAGATTCGACGAGGAAGTCAAAACGTTTGGCTTTATTCAGAATCCCGACGAGCCATGTGTATATGTAAGAGCTAGTGGGAGCATTGTTGTCTTTCTAATCCTATATGTCGATGACATATTACTCATAGGAAATAACATTCCAATGCTACAAGATGTAAAATCCTGGCTTGGGAAGTGCTTCGCTATGAAGGATCTTGGGGAAGCGGCATATATACTTGGTATAAAGATCTATCGAGATCGAACAAAGCGGTTAATCGGACTAAGTCAAAGTGCATACATTGATAAGATTCTAAAACGGTTTAGAATGGATGCTTCCAAACGTGGAAATCTCTCTATGCAACACAATGTACACTTGAGTAGGACTCAAGGACCGTCCTCACCTGATGAGATGAAACGTATGCGTGATGTCCCCTATGCCTCGACAGTAGGGTCAATCATGTATGCTGTACGGTGCACAAGACCTGATGTAGCGTTCTCTCAGAACCTTACAAGTCGATACCAACAGAATCCAGGTGAGAGTCACTGGACTGCTGTTAAGAACATACTAAAGTATCTTAGGAATACTAAAGATATGTTTCTTGTTTATGGTGGTGAAAGTCAAGATGAACTAAGCGTCACTTGTTATTCTGATGCTAGTTTTGAGACTGACAGAGATGATTCCAAATCTCAAACGGGGTATGTTTTCGTTTTGAACGGAGGCGCTGTTGATTGGAAAAGTGCGAAGCAGAGCACTATCGCCATGTCTTCTACAGAAGCTGAATACATTGCAACTACTGAAGCTGCAATGGAAGCTGTTTGGATGAGGAAATTCATTTCTGGGCTTGGAGTTGTCCCCAGTAATGAAAAACCTATGGATATGTACTGTGATAACACAGGTGCTATCATCATTGCCAACGAACCCGGTGTTCAGAAAGGCGCCAGACATTATCGGAGGAAGCTTCACTACATTAGAGATGCGATCCTAATGGGAGATGTACGCTTACTCAAAGTTCATACAGATGACAACTTAGCTGACCCCTTCACGAAGCCAATGCCATGTACCAAACATATTGAGCATGCTAGAAACATTGGGCTTCGACCAGCTAGTAGTTTCATGTAATCTGTTTTAGTATTTGGATAATGGAACATTGAGCAGTTTTTATTGGAATAAATTGATATATTTGATATGATCATTTTTATATGAATATCTACTGTGTTCTATATTTGCATGTTTATATCCATGAATATTTACTGCGTTTTATATTCTAAACTGTCCATTGTCATATTAATAATATGGGAATATTATTAAGACAAATATGAGGGCATTGATGACATTATCTTAGTATGACTAAGGATGATGGAATCAAACTCACATGTTGTTCATATTGATGCACAATTGGACTGACCCAACCTATGAGAAATCACTTCTTGGATTTATGTCACAAGTGAATCTCACAAAGGCTTTGTCGCTTATCCTCTGACTTGAGATGCAAGTTGGTTTGTGTATGTAGAGGGGCAAGCTTTGATATGGTTAAACGCTAACCTGAATAAGGCTTCTATAACAACCATTATCGGGTTTGTCATTAAGCATATGACAGACACGTGCAGTCAATAAAGAATTTGTTCCTCCACGAAAGTGGATTAGATACTACTGGGCCCCTCGATGATTTGAATAGATGTATGTGTGGCCACACCCAAAAGGTAATCACGATGAATCCTGATTGGTTTTGGTAATCTACTTCAATGTATAGATCGAGAAACAGAATCGTTGAAATTGTAGATTGACATTAATCCTTGTCTAAATTTCAACATAGTATCAGCAACAAAAGGATAACTGATTGAAAAACTTTGAACAAAGATTTTATGAAACTCCTCATGTACTTCTAGGGGCATTGGCGGGTTGCTAGACTCTAACCTTTGCTTGTATAACTACTTGATGTTATCACGTGCGCAAGTGGGAGCTGTTGGAATATGCTTCACGCGTATAACATATAGTTATATGGCTAGTTGTTTGTGAGCCTAAAGGGTCACACACTTAAACACTTAACACCATAAGATATATAGTGTAATTAGGGTAATTACATTATATATTAATATAAGCCACATGCTTGTATATATTAAAGTTTAATATTAATTGTTAATATTAAAACTTTATTGTGAGCAAACTAGAAGGAACAAAAGATAGGGACTAGAGTGTAAATAATCATTTATGATTATGGGAAGTCATTAAAAGGGAATCAAGGCAAGACAATTCTTACCCCTTGGAACCCTATTCGGCCGTCACCCCCATAACACATTCTCTAGACTTTTGTTCTCTTTGCTTGAAGATTGGACTAGCATCCCTTGGTGTTCTTGCACAAGTGTTGTGTGGACTAACTTTGGAGGAACTCCCCATTGGTGTTCTTGGTTTCCGTCGTACCACATCTCCGTCCGATTCGTATTATACAAAGGCTTCAAGGGTATGATTTATTCATCTTAACTCTTTGTATTTATTAGTTTAATTGTATGATTGATATCAAGATCCGTTCATTGGTGATTAAACTATTTTCCGCTGCGTTTATGTTACTTGTTTAACCGAAAATCTCCATTAATCATCACCACACCACGACAAATTATGCCACTCCGTCCAGCCTTGAAGCATCTGCAATGAGAGCTTTTTTAAAAGCTTTTTAGTATTCCAATAAGTACTTAAAATACTTTTTACCATTGTTGTAATTAGCTTTTTCAAAAGATTATTTCAATGATTTTTTTTTTCTATAACCTTTTAACTAAGTTTTAATCTTTGTCATTTTTAATCTCATATGTTTAATAACTTTTTATTTTAAACTTTAGATATATTAAATATAGATTGTTTATTATATTTCTGTTAGTTAATAAATAAATTATGTAATATTTAATGTCAATTATTATAATATTTTTGTATGAGACATTTAAAAAAATATTATATTTCGTAAGATGTCAAAAAAGTGTCAAATTATATATAAGGGTATAAACATTTGAGATAGATAAATGTATATTATAAATAATGTAAATAAAAAGCTTTTGAAAATGTTAACCATTGAAGATGTAATTTATGAAAAGTTTTTGGTCAGTGTAATGTTGATGTGACAAAACTAATAAGTTTTTGCAAGGTTAACAATTAGGGATGTCTTAGTGGAACACATTTAGCACTGAACTAATAACCACTAATTTTTGTTAGAGCGAATTACATCTAATGTCCCTGTGGTTTATGTTAGTCCCCAGACTAAGTTATAAGATTTGATGATCAATAGCTAAGAAGAATAAATCAGCTGAAGTATGTATCTCAGCTGAAGTACAAGTATATGCATAAACCTTCAGCTGAGTACGTACTTAGCTCAAGAAATCAAGTCAAATCAACAGCTACATACAGTGTGATCATTCGAGGTTTATGTCCGAAGGACAGAGACTCGAAGAAGACCATTCAGCTGATAGTGGAATCAGCTGATGGTACCTGCTGCAGAAAAAGACTTGGTGGAAAATGTTCTTGACACTTTGAACATTTTCCTTTCCCGCTCAAAGAAGAAGAAAACGATGAAGATCTTCTATTTTGGAATAGAAGATAACTTGTCAGTATTTCATCATTTGTCCCTCCAAACATAAAAAGGAAAAGTCGACTTCTTTTATACTATCATAGTACACCTTTTCACTGTGCATCAGAAAAGGTGGAAAAAGAAGTTGACACAAAGTACAATTGGGACTATAACCTATGCAAGTGCATTAAATGTTTCCGTGGACAAGTCTATATCAACGGATAATAAGCTTTCACGTGGATTATCCGATGGACAAGGAAACAGATCTTGAGCTATATATAGAGACGTAAATGCTTGCATTTACACAAACCTTTTAGCATTCATAGCACAAGAACATTCTCTGAGAGTTTGTTATTGTCTGGTATTAACTCCTTCATAGTTAATACTCAGACATTAAATATCAGCTGTTAGTATCAGCTGATAAACTCTCCTTGCATAGGATCTTAGTTGAGCGATCAAAAGTGTCACTTCAAGTATAAAGTTTTAGTTAGTGTGTACTATCTATTTCCGCAAACTTTGTACCGCATTAAGTTGTTTTAATAAACTCTTAATCATTGAAAATATTGTGTGTTCTTTACTTACCCTGTCTTTACTTAGCCATAACGCAACACGTTAGTGTTGTTGGGATCCAACAACTGGTATCAGAGCGAGTGTCAAAGTTGTTTTCCGTCATCTGGAAAAAACCTCCCAAAGTCACTCAAACCAACTACCCTATGTGGAAGACACGCATGTTGTCTCACATGGTTACCTATCACCCAAGACTTCAAGATAATATAACGATAGAAAGATATATCCCTCAAACCTTTATTCCCGGTACCGCTGATGTAGCAGAACACTATGTGGTGAAACCAGAAGCACAATGGTTATATGCAAATAGACGTCTTGTCCATCTTGAAAATAAAGGAAGAGATATGCTTTTTCAAGCAGTTGGTGATGAACTGTATCACAATATTCAATTTTGTGACTCAGTTAAAGGAATGTGGGAGAGGCTGGCTGAAGTTTATGAAGGCACATCTGTTGTGCGTGAACATAACAAAAACATGCTCATCCATGACTACGAGCTTTTTAAAGCTAAGCCTACTGAGACTATAGCTAAAACGTTCAATCGCTATAACATTTTGTTAAACGAGCTGAAGTCTCATGGGGTTGAAAAGGATGATATGTCCAAAATGTGTAAGTTCATGGAAGCTCTTCCTTCTAAATGGGCTACCATTATAACTTGCATGTGTACATCAGCTACTTTAAAATATTATACTCTTTCTTCTCTCTATGGTATGTTTCTCAGCCATGAGAGAACTGAACTCAATAAATTTCAACCTCCAAAGGACTCAAAGGAGAGTTGTTCAGGATCTTCAGCTGCTCTTGTTTCTATAAACAAACCAAGCAAGATTGAATATCCTCCCTCAGATGATGAAGTCGATGCAACTTCAGCTGTTGATCTGTTCAACATGCCTGGAGTCAGTATCGAAGAGATTGATGAAGATGAAGACAATGAAGCACTTATAACTGAGCTTGCTCTACTCGTTAAAAATCGAAAATTCTTCAAAGGCAAATCTGTCTCTTCAGCTAGAGGCTCAGGTAGCAGACCTATCTCATCAGCTACACCTTCCAAACCCTCTGGAAGTACACCTGATATCTCTGAGATAACTTGCTACAAATGCAACAAAAAGGGACACTATGCTAACGACTGCAAGCAAAAGAAAGCGAGTTCATCATCTTCAGCAGGTGAGTCCATTGAAGAAAAATAAATAAAGCTACAAGCCTTCACCAAAAATATTCTTGAAGAGAAGAAGGCACTTGAAGGAAAAGTTGCTGACAAGGGCCAAGTAGCTGAAACTCACGATTGGGCTGACACTAACGACAGCTCCACTGATGATGATGAACCAATGGCCACTATGTGTTTGATAGCTCGTGCTGATGAAAGCATTACCGCTGATGATGCTAGTTCATATCAATGGTCAACATAGTTTACAAAAAGGTAACATCTCTAATCTGTGCCGAGGCTACAGAAGCCAAAGAAATTGTTGATTCCATTAACTCTGACTTGCATTTCATTGATCAGCTGAAAGGTGAATGTTTGGATAAACATAATGCTATTTTATGATAAAATGCTTTCTTAAAAGAAAGATTAATCAATCACAAAACTTTAAAAGAACTTTCTAAAACAAAATTTATAAATCCAGTTCTTCAACATGATCTTAATGAAAAGGTTAAAGAACTTGAAGCCATTAAAAAGATTTTTGAATCATGGTCTCGTTCATCCAAACGTGTGAGTGAATGTGTTAACTCACAGATCTCTAGTCAAGTAAAAGCTGTATTAGTAGGAGATTTCCTTGTTGCAGCTGTTGTACCTGATAGCAGTATGGATGATCCGTACTACGCATCAGCTGATGCATCTGTGCCAGTTAAAGAGTTGGTGTTTGGTTGCTTTGTTAAGTCTACCAAAACCTATGCTACTGAGATGTCCACAGAAGAACCTTCTGAAACTACTGGTGAAGAATCACCTACTGATTCTTCTGCCATAGTTGTTAGGACACCAACTGTAGTAATTGTTGAACCTAGTAAGTCTGTCTTGGGTTCACCACCTGTTATCTCTTCTGCCAGACCTCTAAAGAAGACTAGCAAGACAACAACAAAGAAAACTGTTCTTACACCCTTCAAGGGTGAGCCAGTTGGAGTTCATACTCGAGCTGCAAAGAACAAAGGTAAGAGTGTTTCAAAAAACACTCAAAGTCCTTCTTCAGTTGTTTCTGTCAAACAACTGAAAGGAAAGGTCAGTAAGCTGACTTCACTCGTTCAAACTCTGACTATCTCTGATAATCGGAAAATGAAAGGGATTTTGGGCCCCGTTCCAAATCTCTCTGTCTTGCCCACAACTCCACAACCAAAGAATAGAAAATGTTATAAGTATGGAGGACGTAGGCATATGGCAAGTGAGTGTGACAGCACAAGCTTAAGATCTTCTCCAACTTCAGCTTGTGAGTCTATTAAAAAACCAGCCCCTGTGAGTTCCAGCAGGAAATCACAAGGACCCACAGAAATATGGGTTCCCAAAAAGAACTAACTTTTTTATTTTTGTGCGAGGTGATCAAAGAAAACATATCTGGTACCTAGATAGTGGTTTCTCAAGGCATATGACTGTAAACAAATCCCTGCTAGAAGAATTCGTAGTTAGTACTAATCCTCCAGTATTTTTTGGTGATAATGATAGAGGCTCAACTGAAGGTTATGGATACATCTCAAATGGACCTATAAAATTCACAAGAGTTGGTTATGTGAATGGACTGAAACATAATTTAATTAGCATTAGCCAACTATGTGATGCAAAGTTCTCAGTGAACTTTAATGAATACAGAGGAACGGTGACCGATAAAACTGGAAAAGTTGTATTAATTGCACCAAGAAATAACAACGTTTATACACTTGACATGAATCCCTATAATCAAGAAGTTTGTCCCCTTTCTCATTCCACTGAAGATCTCAATTGGTTGTGGCACAAAAGTTTGTCTCACTTAAATTTCAAAAACATATTGAAGCTGGCTCGAGGTCAGCTGGTGAGTGGCCTACCACAAATCAAGTATGAAAAGGATAAGCTTTGTTCATCTTGTGAACAAGGTAAACAACATAAAAGCTCTTTCAAATCAAATCAATGTTTCTCCATCGACAGTTGTCTGCATTTGCTCCATATGGATCTCTTGGTCCTATGAGTACTGAAAGTCTAGGTGGAAAGAAGTATACACTTGTTATCGTTGATGAATACTCACAGTACACTTAGGTTATATTTCTTCGCCACAAAAGTGAGGCAGCTGATGAAATTGTCAAGTTCATCAAAAAGATGGAACTTCTAAATGGGTCAAGAGTTAAGATGCTGAGATCAGAAAATGGTACTGAATTCAAAAATAGTACATTGGAAGACTTCTGTTCAGAAGTTGGGATCTCACAAAACTTTTCAGCTGCTAGAACACCTCAACAGAATGGTGTTGCTGAAAGAAGAAATAGAACCCTTATAGAAGCTGCAAGAACAATGCTTGCTGAGTCAAACATGCCAAAACAATTCTGGGCAGAAGCTGTCAATACAACTTGTTTTACTCAAAACAGATCTCTCTATGTGAAGAGACACAAGAAAACTTCTTATGAGATTCTCCGTCAACGGAAACCTTACATTGGTTTCTTTCATGTGTTTGGATGTGTGTGTTTTGTATTAAACACACGTGATCAGCTGAGTGAATTTGATTCTAAAGCCGATGAAGCTATTTTCTTGGGATATTCCACTGTGTCTAAGGCATACAGAGTTTTCAACAAAAGAAGACAAACACTAGAAGAATCTATACATGTTCCTTTTGAAGAACACTCGAAGGCCTTAAATCCTACCTCTGCGGAAACGCCTGAATCATCTCAGAGAACAACTATACCACCAACTCATGATACAGCTGAAGCATTCTCTGATGCCTTGAATCTATTTGATGTTCCAATTAATGATTCAGATGATACATTTCATGATGCTCCTACATATCTTGTAGATATTGCAGCTGTCTAACAAGAAATTCCTACAGCTAGAGCATCATCAAAGGCTAGAACCAACTCTAGGCCACCTCTTCATACTTCAAGAATATTAGTTTAGAATGAAGTACATAATCCTGCTGAGCATTCAGTCGCTCAACAAGGATCAAACTCTGCCGAATCTTCCTCTTCTACAGCTGCTCCTCAGTCTAAGTGGACCTCCGAACATCCAATTCAATTAGTCATTGGAGATCCACAACAAGGGGTGGTCACTAGGAGTAAGGCATCATGCAATCTATGCTTATGGTCATGTTTCTTAGCAGCTGAAGAACCGAAAAATATTAAAACTGCTTTGGAAAGCTCCAGCTGGATTCAAGCGATGCAGGAAGAACTCAACCAATTTGAGGTCAACAAAGTATGGCAGTTGGTGCCCCCACCAGCTGGAAAGACTATAATTGGTACTAAGTGGGTTTTTAGGAATATAATGGACGAAGATGGTGTAGTTTTCCGCAATAAGGCTAGACTTGTTGCACAAGGATATAGACAGGAGGAAGGAATCGATTACGATGAAACATTTGCTCCAGTAGCAAGGCTTGAGGCTATAAGAATATTTCTAGCCTATGCTGCGTACAAAAACTTCATAAATTTTCAGATGGATGTGAAAAGTGCGTTCTTAAACGGAAAGCTGCAAGAGGAAGTATATGTTAAGCAACCACCCGGTTTCGAAAATCCTAAATATTTAGACTATGTGTTTAAATTGGATAAGGCGCTGTATGGGTTGAAACAAGCTCCTCGTGCATGGTATGACACACTTTCCTTCTAGCAAATGATTTCACCAGGGGAAAGATTGATAAAACCTTATTCGTTCGCAAAATCAAAGGTGATATCATTCTTGGTCAAATTTATGTGGATGCATAATTTTTGGTGCTACTGATTAAAAACTTTGTAGAAGATTTTCAAAACGTATGTCTAGAAAGTATGAGATGAGTATGATGGGAGAACTGACATATTTTCTTGGCTTACAAGTTAAGCAATCTAAAAATGGAATTTTTATAAACCAAGAAAAATATATCAAAGATCTTTTAAAGAAATTAGATATGAATTCATCATCATCTATGAAGACTCCAATGGCTCCTCCGAATAACCTAGATGCTGATACAACTGGGAAATCAGTTGATGTCACGTTCTACAGAGGAATCATTGGGTCTTTGCTCTATCTTACTGCCAGCAGACAAGACATTATGTTTGCTACTTGCATGTGTGCTAGGTATCAAGCAGATCCTAGAGAATCCCATCTAATAGCTGCTAAGAGAATTTTGAGGTACCTTAAGGGTACTCCAAGCCTAGGTCTTTGGTATGCCAAAGACTCAGGGTTTGATCTAATTGGCTATTCAGATTCAGACTTTGCAGGGTGCAAGGTGGATAGAAAGAGCACTATTGGAGGTTGTCAGTTGCTAGGTGGGAAGTTTGTCAGCTGGACAAACAAGAAACAAAATATTGTTTCTACATCTACAGCTGAAGCAGAATACGATGCTGCTGGAAGCTGTTGTGCTCAAGTTCTTTTGATGAAGAATCAGCTGATTGACTTTGATATGAACTTCTGCAAAGTGCCTATCTAATGTGATAACACAAGTGCTATCACAATCAGCAACAATCCAGTTCTTCATTATAGAACCAAACACATTGATATAAGGTACCATTTCATTAGAGATCACATTGAACAAGGTGACGTTGAACTATATTATATTTCAACAGACCTTCAGCTGGCTGATTTATTTACTAAGTCTTTAGATGAAAAACGCTTCAATTTTCTTATCACTGAGCTGGGAATGTTGAATGCTTGAATCATCTGCTGAAGAACTATCAGCAGCTGATAAGTTCACCTTGTCATTTAGTACATTCAGCTGACTAAAAACCTTTCAAATTATCAATCAGCTGAATAATACATCTCAAAATGATACTTGTCAAGTTTTATAAGTTAAAACGTTTGGTTTTCAAGAAATAGGAATCTTTTATCCCTATCCACATGTTTCGTAAAGTAAATATTTACACTCGAGTGGAAATATTTGGCATTTATGAGGGACAAGACATCTTTGACACCGAAACGACTCCACTATCCCTCCCAGTCACATCATACCGATTTTTTCACAATAACCAACATTTCTATAGTTTGATTTTAATTATCCATTTTTCAAAAACCGGTCGGGATTCAAAGTTTTTTACCCAAAATGTCCTCTCCATCCCTATAAATACCCCACAACTCCTCACCTTCTTCCTCACCACCTTCAAACTTCCTCTTACTTTCTCTCTACTCCCAACAATGTCAACCTCCAAGAAATCCTAAAAAACTCCTCTCACCAAAGCCGCAATCGAGTTCTCTTAAAACTCGAACTTAGTTGCTAACACCTCTCCACCGGAAAACCTCAGACAAACTTACCGTCCGGTCGGAAAATTTCTGCATCACTGTCTTGTCAGTGGTGCATTCACTCATTTCACCAAGAGTTTTTACGAACTATTACGTGATTTCCGGTTCTCCGCCTCTATCTCCGGAGACAACATTGTTGCAAAAGTCGGAGATCATCAAATCACTATATCGGTTGATGATTTCCGTACGGCTTGCGGGTTTGATTATCTGCTCCCTGATGAACTCCCTCAGGAGATGAAATCTTCTGATGAGGCAAAGGCAAGTCTGATCAATATTACCGGATATCGATTAGAAAAGGAAGATGACAGGGTTCCCATCTTTAAGAAGTCTCAGCTGTCGAGACCATGAGCTTACTTCTTCACGCACATCATTTAGTGCATCGGGGGTAACAATGGGTCTCAAAACCAGTGCAACTCCAAGCTTCAGATCTTCGCTGAAGCCCTAATCACCGGTTAGCGGATTGATTATGGAAAATTGGTTTTCGAGGAGGTCAAAATGAAGCTCAAAGCAAAGGGAACGCACATTCCCTATATAAGATTCTTCACTCTTTGCATCGCTCATGTGATGTATCATGAATTGGAGATTGATTACGATGACCTCGAGGGAGGATTGGTTTCATGTTCGTCCTCTATCTGATATCATCTTCTCCTCTAAGAAGGAAGATGTAAAAGGTAATCCCCTCGCCTCATACATGCTGAAGATCATTAAAGATCATATTAGATCCATAAGGGATCAGCAGAAGGGCACCACAACAGAGGAATCTGCCTTACAAGAAGGTATGTCCTTTTCTCATATGGAGGATTCTTCAGCAGCTATACGCCCGATAGCTGCTAATGAAAAAGAAGAGGCTGAGGATATTGTTCCTCTAGTAGGGAAGAAACGAGTTAAGAGAACAACTCGTCTCTCTTCCACGCCCTCTACCTCCTCTCTGCCCCCATCACCCGGTCTTCATGTCCATTCTTCTTCTCCACCCACTGGAGAAGGAGAGACCACGACTGTTAGTGATGTGGCACTTGATGATGCTGATCTAGAGACAGCATCATCATCACGATTCAGCCAGGATCCTCTAAGTACTCACTCGAGTCCTAAATTGGGAGGATTACGATCAGAAGTTGTGCTAGCATCTGAGGTTAATCCTTCTCATTTTCAATTTGGCAGTGTTTTTCCAGAAACTCCATTTATCATCAGAGTTTCTACTCAAACACTCCCAGCTGATCACTTTTCTCTTTCTCATCCTTCTTCTCCTCTACCTGTTGATTTCTCAACAAGTCAGTAGCCTTCAAAACGGCAATTTCGTTCTTCAGGAGTTAGTGTCGGCTCCACCTTTCTGCGTAGCTCCTCGACCGATTCATTGTCAGTTGTTGTAACAAGGGAACAAACTCCACAAGCAACCTCAGTTTATCGACAGACTGCTGGTGAAGTTTTTGGCTCATCCCAAGCCACTCGTGAGTCAGCTGCACATACACCACCACCAACTTCTTCATCACTACCCGAGTCATCAGTTGACGATAGATTGACCAGAAACCAAGTCATTCTTGAAACGGTTCTTTCTGTTTCCCACAACGGCACCAGCTCACACCAGCTGGAGATCGAGATCAGATCAGCCGCATGTCTCTATACCAGATCAGTCGACTGGTGAGACTGAAGCCCAAGGTACTCAAACACTACTTGCCATGATGTTTGATTCTACAGATGAACCCATATTGCCCTATTATTCGTCTCCAGACGAAGAGGCAGATGAATCTTGGCTTCAAATTGATTTGACAGCTGATGTCGTCACTTCTGACAGAAACCCAGAAGTTTCAGCTGGACCCATCTCACCCCCACAGTTTCTGAGCATCCCATAGGAGCTTTTCCTCCTAACTCAGAAACACCTTCTTCCACAGTTGAGATCACCCTCTCAGCTGGAGACATACCGGACCCCTCTCCCCGAATAGTCCATGTGTCCCATGCTGAATCCAGCAAAACTGGATAAAGCATTCCCATAGGATCCGCTGTTGCTCTGAGGTCTAGAGTTGTTAAATCCCAGATTCGACCTGGGATGGCAATACTGAGGCAGCAGATGAACACCCTTCGCAGGGTTTTTCCAAAGAAGTTTGATGATACTGCTGAGAATCTCTCTTCCAGCATTGCTTCTCTGCACACTGAGGTTCACACTCAGACTCCTCAGCTGGTTCTTCTTGCTGATCAGATTGGATGCAATAAAAGTGAGTTCAACACCCTCAAATAATACATTCATAGAGATCTGAACTCCATTCGAGAATATGACAGAGTCGAAAAAGATAAGCTTCTCTCCGAAGCTCGGGCAACTGAAGCAGAAGTGGAACGACAGCTGAACACCTTGCACTCTGAGGACTCTCCTCGTGTCTCAGCTATTGATTGTATTGGTCTTGCACAATCAAGGCAAGAGTCTCTGTTGACCAATAGTCATAGACATCTCTCTAAGGCTATTGACGATTCTGCTTCTGCTGTGTCCACAAGGATGGAAAAATTAGAGACTGAGGTTAGTTCGTTGACGTCTCAAGTCACTGGTCTCCAAGGCACACTTGACCTCATTCTTCAGAAATTAAATGAGGGTGCTGCCGCTGTTCATCCTATTGTTGCACCAGAGAGTTCCTTAATTCTTCAGGCACTCTCTAAGGGGGAGAAAGAGCAAGCTACATCAGCAGGTGAACAACCAGGTGAACATCTTGATTTTACAACTTATAGTCACCTCTACTTTTGGAGCCAATGTTCAAGAAGATATTCCAGCAGGTGAGACTCCCATTTCTCCACCACTCACCTCTGCTAGAGTACAAGTAGAAGAAGAAGATGTTTCAGTAGACGAGACTCCAATTTCATCAACACTCGTCCCTACTGAAACACCCGAGGTAATTGCTTCAGCATGTGAGACAACAACGCAATCAACACTCACCCCTGCTGAAGGTCTCAGGGTAGCACAAACCTCAACTGATTTTGTTAAAATCGTTGATTCCTTTGAATCAGTTGAGGTCTCACAAGTCCAAATTGTGACAACTCGACATTTTGGGTATGTCAAATCATTTAATTTCATTTCATACTTTCTATATTTAGAAAGTTTCTATTTTTAGAAAAACTTTCTCATTTCGTATTATTTCTAATTTTAGAAAGTTTATATTTTTAGAAACTTTCCTCATTTCATTTCATTTCTATATTTTTGGCACATAAATACATTAACATTCTCACCATACATTAGTGTTTGACTATTTTGGTCAACACAACATTTTATTTTACTTCATGGTGACATTGCACAAATTCATTTCTAAAAACAATTACTTATACAATAAAACACTAAATATTTAATAAAACGCGACGCGTAAAAATTTAAATCCAAAACCAACACATGAGATGTTGTCCCGACCACCTAAGTGGCTGAAACCCACTTCCTCCTCCCTTTTAATTTCGGCCAAGCTCACCCAAGGTCATCATGATCTTCTTTTGAACCATTAGTTGTTATCCTTATCTCTTTATCTATAATCAAACCAATCCTAGTTCTACTCAAACACCTCTAGCATGCCTATAAATACTACCACTAATCCCACAACCCTAATTTTTCCTCCCTACCGTCGGCCAAGCATCCCAAACTGAGCCTCATTGTGTTTGGATCCCAAGCAACCCCAAATCCCTTGCTCGTTTCGTTTGTATCTCGAAGGTATACCGAAAATCCCTACTTGTTACTCTTAATTTCGGTTTTATGCTTACAAAACCGAGACCATGGCCGAAGGCCAAGTGGTCTCGGTATCACCGAACCATGGGTGCATGGGTCACCATGCATGCATTCATGTGTTTAATCGTTTTTGTTTTCGGTATTGTTCGTATTGATTTATTACTTGTTTTGATAGTAAACGAAACCCTTTTTATCCGAATTTTTGATATGTTAATCACAATGAAAAACCACACAAAACCCTAAAATTTCATAATTTTTGGAATTCGTTTTCCTCGTTTTTGACCTAAAAACCGGTCAAAACCCTAAACCGAAAACCCTAGCCGAAACCCTAACCTACGAAACACTTAAGGGTCACACTGGTGAGTGCATGTAATACGAGCAAGATATGCAATGATACTACGAAGATGGATGATTTATAATAGTCATTATGAATCAGTTGAGTATTAAGTTAAGTTTAACTTATTACTAGAATAGTTTAACTAACTAATTAATACAAGTATTTGTAGATTTATTAGTTGAGTAAATATACAACGTGTTAATTAAAGATTATCCATGATATGATTTCAAGCTATTAAATCATATAGTGATTGGATAATATTATTGTCTAATTAATTGTTAAAGGTATAAAACACAAGTATATATATATTTCGTGTACAAGGTTGTACGTAAGTTATAAGTCTAAAGATTCTACGCCCCCTAGGAATCGTGTCAAGTCTTGATACGATGGTAAGGATGTTACCTACCAGAAACAACATGTCTCGTCGGGAAGTGCCCAAACCTTGCGTCGAAAATGTGATATATGGATCCCAGGCCTAAAATATTAATTATGGGTTTATAATATATTTTAGAGAATGTTTATTGATGATTACTAATTAAACTGGGTTTGATTTGTAGATGACAGCAACAACCACAATGACAAGTACCAACAATCTCTCACTTCGCTCGATCCTCGAAAAAGACAAGTTGTCTGGGTCAAACTTTATCAATTGGGAGCGCAATCTTCATATTGTGCTCAGGAATGAGAGAAAGTGGTATGTCGGAGAGAGCAGTACCAAATGTCCCTGCCGCAAATGCCCGAGCTGAAACGAGGCAAGCTTATGATAAGCATGTCAGTGATGCACTCGATTTGAGCTACCTGATGCTCGCCACTATGAGTCCCGAGCTACAAGAAGGACTTATGGATGTTCCTGCATTTGAGATGATCTAGCAACTAAGGGATTCATTTCAAGATCAAGCTCGCACTGAGAGGTTTGACATCAATCGAGCCTTCAACTCATGCAAGATGATCAAAGGAACACTGGTGAGTGCCCATGTCATGAAAATGAAAGGGCACATGGATCACCTTGCTAGACTTGGTCACCCCATTCAGTTGCAGATGGCAACGCACACTATACTCAATTCGTTGTAAAATGACTACAAGCGTTTTGTGGTCAACCACAACATGAATAATATGGAGAAATACATTGTTGAGCTACATTCTATGCTCAAGACAGCTGAGTTGAGTTTGGGATCAAAGTCTAAAGATGTTCTGATCATCGGTAATGGCATTGGCAATGGGAAGAAGAAGAGAAATAAGCATGGTGGGAAGGGTAAGACCAATCCCAACCAAGCAATGCCAAATGGTAAAAGTGTCAAACAAAAGGTCAAGAAGTCGAAGCCTAACGCTGCGAGGACCGAGAATCAGTGTTTCAAATGTAGTGAAGCTGGGCATTGGAAAAGAGATTGTCCAAAGGTTGCCGGTGGTGGAGGACTTGCTAGTTCTTCAGGTAACACCACTGAACTTCTAAATTACTTTAAGTTACTTGTAAAGTGCATTACAAGTAATCTAACTTTTGCAATCGTTTATTGCAGGAGGGAATGGAAAGTGATGATGACCGGCATGAGATGGATCCCACGAGCACCATTTTTTTATTCAGTATTTTTCGTATGGATTCAGTAAAACAATTTTCGGTTTTTAGTTGTTTTGAACAAAATTACAATTTTTATTTTATGATAAATTTCGGTTTTTGAGCTTATCATCATTGAATCCATGGTTGAATTATATTGTGTGTGCATGTGTGTTGATTATACTAGTCAAGTTTTGTGACTAGATTATAAAGTCAAGTATTGACTTAATAATAATCTCATTGTTTATATTTGTTTGATTGTTGTAATATCTTAGAAGCTCAAATTACTTAGACACTAGTAATTAGAAAGTTTTTCTAATGAAAGTATTTAAGAGTTTTATGGAAAGCATAAAGTTCAAGGTACATTGAACTTATTTAAAACATCTTAAGTAATGGTTACTTATGATAGTAAGTTTTAAAGTATTAGTATTAATATAGTATGATTATATTGGATATAATCAAGATAGACTTTTAAAGAGTTTTATTACAAGTCTTTAATACTTGTGATAAAAGAATTTAATGAAGTCATAATTCCCTAATAGGAATGATTGGATATTCGTATAATCCAAGAAATGACTTAGACATTAAATGAACTCTTAAGAGATAGATCTATATTAAAGTATTTAAGAATTAAAAGGTATTGTTGCAAGTCTTTTATGTAACGACCGGAATATTGGTTAATGAATAAAATGGAGATATTGAGGAATAAAGGTGGTAAAATATTTAATCGAGTCTCCATTGTGTATTATCGAGTGTTTGGATGTTTGGGACTTGGTATAACCAAGTATGGGTCGAGACTTGGATGGAAACAAGTTTAAAAGGCAAGAAACTGACCCAGACAGCCCTCGCGGCGCGAGGAAGGCGCGAGGCAGGCGCGAGTCCAAACAGCAACTTCAGAGATCAGACGCGAAGGGTTCGCGCCGCTGCGCGAGCGGGGCGCGAGAACTTGAAAAGATCGGCTTTAAGCAGGCAGACCCACGTCTCTTCGCGGCGCGAGGTGGGCGTGAGCGGGGCGCGAGGAGCGTCTGGAGTATATAAACTTGTGTGTAGGCTAGGGTTTCATTTCACCTTCAACCCCACACATAGTGCAGCCGATTTGAGAGCAATCTTGGGCGATTTTGGAGCTCAAGAGCTCAGATCCTCACCATCTTGAAAGATTGAATCATCAAGGGTAAGGATTCTTGTCTATTTTGCTCATCTACCTTGATTGTAAGCTTGATCTGGGTGAAAATGGTGGTTGGGGAACCAACCATGATATCTTTGGGGAAGATGACTAATCATGGGTGTAGAACACTCATTGTGAGTTTGTAATCGATGTGTACAAGTTGGATTTGGGTTTGTTGATGGAAATCTTGAACTAGGGTTTAAGATTCCACCAAGTTGGGTGAACTTGGTGGTTGGGAATGTTAATATGGGTTGATTAGTGATTAGTTATGGATAATAACTAGTTATTGTAGTAATATTGATGGTAGGTCAAGAAGACCTAAAGATTGGTGACATTTCACAAGTTGGAAATCAAGGATTCGTGTTATTAGACACGATTTGGAGTTAGCTTGGCTAAGGTGAGTACATGATACTTTTACTGAGTACATAGCAAATGATTTTGAAAACTATGATGTTTTATGAGTCTTTATTAACAAATGTTTTTAATAAAGATATGATTAAAAAAGTAAGAGCATGCAAGTAATAGACTATTTAAGTATGTCTAAATGACTAATGATTTTTGAAAGAGATTTTGATAATGAAAAGTAATTAATAATTCTTTACTAATATGATTTTTTACTAAGAGTAATGATTGAGAAAGTATGATATTTGGCTTATTAATAATATGTATTAGTTAAGCTAACAACAATGTTTTTCAAGTATCAAGTACTGATAAAAGTAGTGATTGAACTGCTAAGAGAATAAATATAAAGTGACTAGAATTAGATTTGTATTCTAGTCAAAGAGTAGTTAAAGTAATATGATATTGATAAATGATGAATATGTCTTACATAATAAAGGACTTGGTAAAGTCAATATTGAAATTTAATAAGGAATGAGAATAATATGATATTTAGAATAGATGTATTCTAATTTATGTTTGAGCATGTATTTTTGGGGCATAGACCCGTATTTGATGATTTCAATATGTGTTGAGAAAAGGATCCGGATCATAGTTAACCCACGCAAGTTGGGGGAGTTAGTGACACCTACTTGGGGAGGTACCACCCTGCGCAAGAGTAGACTGTCGAGAAATAGCCAACCCAGAAATCGGGGGAGTTTTAGTTAACCCGGAAATCGGGGGAGTTTCAGTTAACCCGGAAATGGGGGAGTTTACCTAGTTAACCCACATCAGGGGAGTTTGCTTCGGAGTGGTCCGTAGCGTATGTGTTAAAGATTTAGTAAGCTGTGAATAGCTTACAAGTATGTGACTACGTGATGGGTAAGCTTACGGTTAGCTTACTAGTAAATACAAATAAGCGGTAAGAATATAAGATAATAATTAATAAGTGAATAAAGAAAAGAAATGAATAGTAATGCCTTTTATTATATTTGAGAATGGGTCGAAAACCCATGTATCTCATGAGACTATTTTGTCTCACGTACTACTTTGTTTTTGGCTATGTACTAAGGTTCGAGATCGATGGATTAGAAGGTCGCGATAGAAGTGTCCTAGTGTTGTTTAGCTCGGGAGCTCGTAGGTAGATCCCGTTTATCCTATGGTTATGATATTGTAATGTAACACCGGTTTTAATACTCTGATAAACTTTTGATGGTTTTTGTTAAATCGTATTATGGGAGTATTGGATTTGTATAATTTTTATTTAAAAATATGTTTTAAAAAGTGTTTCGAAAATTGAGGTGTTACATTTTGTACTTGTATTAAATACAATATTTGATCAAGTCATAATTCCCTAATAGGAATAATGGATATTTGAGAAATCCAAGAAATGACTTTGGCATCAAATGAAGTTATTAAAAGAAACTAATATATTTAAGAATTGGAAGTATCGTTTCAAGTTTCTTATACTTGTTAGATACGTTGATCAATGAAAGTCATGATTCCCTTAAAAGGAATGTTGGATATTCGCAAATCCAATGAATGATTTTAATTGATGAATTCTTAAAAGATTAAACTATAAGGTTTTGACTAGGTCAAAGTAATAGTTTAAGTGATGCTTAAATTCCATAAATTTATTGGATCTATGACTAATGTATTCATTAGAGGTATTAATGAATATAGTAAGTTAGTAGGATACTAACAACAAGGTTTTACCAAGTCGTTAGCCAAAGAGTTAAGACAAATAATAAATGGTCGTTAATTAGACTATTGCAAACCTAATAGCGTGATCACAAGTCTTGTGATTAATTATTGCATTACTAATAGGTTATTCACACTCCAGTGGATAACATAATCATTTAAGGAAATTTCTTTAACTAGCAACAAGATATCTACAAATCAAGTAACTAAAAGAGGCTTTAGTTACCAGGTGAATTTTATGAATTCAAGAAACTAAGGAGTTATTTCCAATACTTCTACGTTTACGGAATTGCATAAAAGGAAAGACTAGAATATGTTCTAGAATGTTGCAAGAACAAAATCTAGCAAAGACAAAAGTAATAGTGTTTATCTAACACTTGTCTCATGTCTTTAGTTTAATAGAAATGACTAGTTTAGTGATAAACTTACAAGTAAAATTGTAAAAGTCATTAAGTAATCAACATGAACGAAAGGAATAAGTAATGATGCAGTAATAATTCTATATGTATGTCCAGTGAGGAATAATACATGAGTTATTATCATTGTTATTCAACACTTTGTATGTTTTACAATATCCATGAATAAAAGTTTATTTATTCAAAAGATATAATCTGTGACTACTCGTCTTGGTGGGGACCTTGATGGCACTTTAACGTCATCGCGGTGTTTGGTGGAGATTCGAGTTTACTCGAAGATAGCTGCAACAAGTTTGTTGTGGACCAAATATCGGTGATATTCTGTTGGAGCTCAAAGAATATTGGATTGACCACCGTGACAATACTTCGTGGTTGAAACATTCAAAAGTATTGTTCACGAGGATTGTCCTTAAGCCTGAGGTATTTGGTTTGGAATACATTGACTAATGTACTTTGGTTCGTCTTAGACAAGCCTGAAATATGGTTGTCATACGAGGCCTTACTGGGTACAGAGGAATTTGTATTTTTGAATCGAAACATACAAGATGGTAATTGCACCTCCTTTTTAGGAGAGATATTTATGGGTCCTTTGACATGATAGGAAAACCGGTAAGTGCATGGCCATGCCCAAACGAACTGATTTGTTCTTTGTCGTTTATCACAACAGTTTGAATCAAGAAGTCATGAAATGATTTCGAATACAGGAGTTGATATTTTTTACCATGCTCGTATTCGTTATCACAAATATCGTGCTGCAAGGAAAGAACCTACAACGTTGCCCAAGAAGTAGAGAAAGGGTGTTCTTTACTAAGAGACACTATTAAAGAGTTTTTTCAAAAACTATACATGGGTTACATAAGCTGTTTTTATGGGGTTGGTTACCTACATGCCCATTTAGAAGGCCACTGTAGCTCGTGTCATTAAGATAAAGGTTACGAACTTGCACAAGTGGGAGTTTGTTGGAATTATTGTGCACAGTTAGTCAACCTATGATGATACATCCAAACCTACGAAACACTTAAGGGTCACACCGGTGAGTGCATGTAATACGAGCAAGATATGCAATGATACTACGAAGAGTAATGATTCATAATAGTCATTATGAATCAGTTAAGTATTAAGTTAAGTTTAACTTAGTACTGGAATAGTTTGACTAACTAATTAATACAAGTATTTGTACATTTATCAGTTGAGTAAATTTACAATGTGTTAATTAAAGATTATCTATGATATGATTTAAAGCTATTAAATCATATAGTGATTGGATAATATTATTGTCTAATTAATTGTTAAAGGGATAAAACACAAGTATATATATATTTCGTGTATATGGGTACCAAAATATATAAGTGTATAATACTAAGGCATTTGATAATTAAGTGTGACAATAATAACTAGTAAAACTATAAGGGATGGAAGTGTAAAAGGAAAGTTTAATTAAAGATCTAATCTTAATTAAACTAGAGGGTTCTAAGCGCAACTTATTTAACTATAAATAAGAGACATAGGGTAACCCTAAAAACCCCTTGTAGCACCTCACGAATTCCCTTCCCCCTTTGTTCCCTTCGATCGGCTGAACCCCACAAGAACACAAGCTTGTGTTCTTCGTGTTCTTCGTTCGTTTTTCGTGTTCTTCGAGTTTCGAAGAACAAGTTCATTTCTTAGATCAACTAGAAGGTCGCTCGACTTGTTCATCATTAGTGGACTTATTTAAGCAAGACTAAGGTATGTTTTGGGAAACCCTTTTCCCCTCTTCCCTCTTGTTCGATCGGACGAAAACACCAAGAACCATAGGGTTCTTGGTGAGTGTTCGACAAACACACTCACGCATTGTGTGTGTTCGAGTTTTTCGTACAAGGTTTCTTTCTTGTTAATCTAGTTTGATTTCGAAGTTCCTATAATCCTTTAGGGTTTAAGGATTAGGTTTAATCTCAGTTCCGCTATTAGGGATTGAACTAGCTATTTGGTTTAACCGGTCAAGAACACCATCATGTTCTTACCAGTATGGTCGAACCAAGTGTACTAGGTGGTTGACCCAATGGGTTGATCAGTGTTATGAAACCCTTCAGGATCTTGAACCCTAACTAACTGAGTTGACTCAGTAACCCACAGAGTTGACTCAGACCTCATCATTTGACAAAAGTTGACCCGTAAATGAATCGGGCCAAGGCCCGAACTTGGCCCAAATCGATTTAACCCAATCCGGCCCATTTTATTCTTAAACCCTAATTGGGCCAAGCCCATTTACTTGAGCCCAATCCGACCCAAAAGCCCTTTGGGCCGAGCCCATATTCGGTCCAAATCAGGCCCAAACCCATGGCCCATTATCCATTGGGCCATAGCCCATTAAGAAGCCTAATTGGCCCATACCGTGGCCCATTAGCCCATTTCATTTCATTTCGGCCCATTTGATCCAACCAAGCCCAATAAGCCCAATAAGGTGGGCCTTGGCCCAAGTGCCGGCCCGTTAGCCCAAATCTAGGCCCAATACGCCCATAACCCAACATCGTTACAAAGTTGCGTAAACATAAAATGTTTTCGGTAAACCAAAGCTCTTTTCACAATCAAACAATCAATACAAACAATATCATTACTCAAACAATACCATTATAGATCGCCTATGCGTGATAGCTTAGACTAATTAGGAACCTTGTGCTTTAGGCGCTAGGAATCTCTAAGGATCCATCAGTGAAGTTTTGTGTTCTAAGCTAAGCATCAAGTGAGTCCACATCCCCTTTTACTCTTTTAGTGTTTTGTAACTTATGGGTGAAAAACATAACATGCTACATTTACTGTTTTATACTTTGACTGTATTACATTTCATTTTCATTATGGCATTACAAACAATTCATTATACCGTACTAAGTTCAGCCTTCATAAAGTAGAATAACTACACCCTGGATATACGTATAGTACTATCGGCCAATACTCAGCCTCCCACATTCATTAATCACTACTTGGTTTATCCAAGACACTTCGGGAACGTTTATATCCATGACCTTATAACACACACATGGGAGTTGCAGTTTTGATTGTGAACTTAGGGGGATGGGTATAATACCTCAAAGGGAGTAGCTACCTATTTGGATTAACAGTCTTATATGCCAAAACTCGTGATAAACTGTTTACAAATAAACATTTTCTTATCAAACATTGAGTTGTAGTTCATCTACAATTCCTTTACATTTCACTTTGGTTTATCAACTTTTTATACAATTACATTACTTTTCTACAGTTGTAAATCATTTTTATATTACTCATTGGTAGCAAACAAAACCATTTTTCATACATTTTATCTTAACCCTGTGGGTTCACTCAACAATTTAGTTGACCTTTTAAGTTATGTTTTTCAGGTAATCTAGAGACCTAGTGAGCAATGGGGATGTGAGCAGCGATTGTCTTCTGGCCATGAACTATCTTTGCATTTTAGTTTTCAAACAATCTTTTCATTTCAAAACTTACTATTTTAGGAAACTTTCTATTTTTAGAAATTTCTATTTTTAGCAATGAAACTTATTTTAGACTTTATTGCGTGGTTGTTTGATTACTATTCCACTTGCTTTAATAACATGAACGTTACACCTCCATTCTTCCGCAAAACATTTAGTGAGGTAAAACTCACTTTTGGCAGAGTGTGACTGATTGGTATCAGAGCAATGGTTATAGTGAACTAGAAAGTCTAGTCTATAACTTCTAAAAGATTTTTGGACAAAAACAAAACTTTTAAAAACCAAAACTTATTTCAAAACAAAAGTTCATGGCACGCTGATTCTCACATTCTTTGCGCTTTTAGTATTGCCTTAGGTGTATTAGCAAGCCCTTAGTTGATTTCTATTAGTAGAAATTAGTTAGTTTGATCTAGTATGATTTGCCTAATAACACCTTCATCTTGTGTGCAAATTATATTAGACGTCGTCCCATATGTTGCCTCCTAGTGTTATCGATGTTTCGTCTGACTCAGAGTATGACAGTGATCAGAGTATCGCTACGTCTAGAAGACGTGCTACGCCTCCTTCATCGCCAAGACCTTGGCGAAAGTTCGTTCCTATACCCTCGTCAGATTGGATTCATCCCAATCAACCTCATGTCCCAGTGTATCTCGATGGACCTCCTGATCTTAAACCAGGAGAGCGCCCTTATTTGTATCGTCGAGAGCAAGATGGCGAATTCTTTGTTGCATTGAGACGTCGACGAAAACCAGCGCCAGAACCAGAATCAGACTCAGAACCAGAAGAAGAATTAGAACCGGAAGAAGATGATCCATCGTCTGATTAGATTATCGTCAACACTATGTTTTCTTATATTTTTCAAAACTTAGCTTTTATATTATTAGGTTTTTATTTTACCTAGTATGGCGGGATGTGTCATATATGTCAAAACTTATTAGGAAACTATTAATAAAAGTCTTATTTTAGTATTATAAAAGTTTTCTTTTCTTTCTATATATAGTAACTTTTTATTTAAACTATTATTTCTTCTACGTCTACTACTACGTCTATTATTATGCCTACTTCTACGTCTACTACTACGTCTATTATTACGCCTACTTCTATGTCTACTACTACGACTACTATTTATTATAATAATACCACTACTTCATGATTTCATTATGTATATGTACTGATTGAATATTTTCCTTTGCTTAACATAAACTCATTTGCCAAATTATCAGTAATTCGTTATGGCTCGAGGAAGTGGTGAAACTGTGGAACAAATGGTGGAACGTCGCATCGCTGAAGCTCTTGCACAAGCTCGTGGAGTGAGCAACAACAACAATCGTATTAACAAGTCTCCATATGAAGATTTCTCGCGATTGCGAATTTTTATTTCTTAATCTATTTCATCTTATTTCTTTTCTTTCTAATTTTAGATCCCAATGCTAATCATCAAGGTTGTTCGTTTAAGACCTTCACTACTTGTCATCCTCCGACGTATTCTGGAACTGAAGGAGCTATTGCTATCATCCACTGGACTGAGAAGGTGGAATCGATCTTCAGTATCATCAATTGTGCTCCTGATAACATGGTGAAATTTGCTGCAAGTACCCTATCCAAGAAAGCTTTATCGTGGTGGAATTCGCAAGTGCAACTCTTAGGTCGTGCTGCTGCTGATGCTATGACCTGGGATACGTTCAAAACCTAGCTGACTAACAAATTTTTTCCAAGAAGGGAGCTAGAAAAAGTGGAAATTGATCTATGGAATCTATCCATGGAAGGATCTGATATTACGACATACACCACTAAGTTCCAAGAACTAACTCGTCTTGTCCCTCATATGGTTTCCCCTGAATTTAAGCGAATTGAGAGATATCTCCAAGGTCTTCATAATCTCATTCGTACTCATGCCATTGCTTCTGAACCTTCGACATTCGAAGATGCTGTCAACCGAGATACGCGGCTAACTTATGATGCTCTAAGGAGTGGTTCGTTCAAAGAGAAAGTTGTGGTGGCTAGCAACTCTAAAGCTTCTGAATCGTCAAGAAACGACAATGGTAAGCGTTCCTACAACAATCAGCAAGATCATCAGGGAAACAAGTATCGAAAGACAAAGAATTATGCTGCAACAAATCAGAATAATCGTGACAACCAGAACAACCAGTCGAACCAGCAGTACAAGCAGTATGGTGGCAACAAACCCAAGTGTAGCATATGCAATTGGCATCATGATGGTAATTGTGCGAAGTGTTTCAAGTGTGATCGTTTTGGTCATACTTATCGCGACTGCAAGTCTAACGTCCTCCCAAAGAGTCCTCTGTGTTTCGAGTGTGGTGATCCTAGCCACTATCGTAATCGTTGTCCTAAGCTCGACCGTAACCGTGATGATAATCGCAACAACAAAAACAACAACAACAACTGCAACAACAATCGTAATGGCAACAATAAAAACGATCGTCAAGCTGCACGTGGCAGAGCTTTTGTCATTGGTGCCCAAGAAGCTGTTGATAATCCTAATACCTGAAGGAATTATGTGCACAGTTAGTCAACCTATGATGATACATCCATGCCTACGAAACACCTAAGGGTCACACCGGTGAGTGCATGTAATACGAGCAAGTTATGCAATGATACTGCGAAGAGGAATGGTTCATAATAGTCATTATGAATCAGTTAAGTATTAAGTTAAGTTTAACTTATTGCTAGATTAGTTTAACTAACTAATTAATACAAGTAGTTGTACATTTACTAGTTGGGTAAATATACAATGTGTTAATTAAAGGTTATCCATGATATGATTTAAAGCTATTAAATCATATAGTAACTGGATAATATTATTGTGTAAATTATATAAAGGTTATTATATAATTAACAGTTAAAAGTATAAATACAAGTGTAAATAATTCGTGTATATGGGTACCGAATTATTAGTGTGTTAATACTAGACATTTAATAGTTAAGTGCAACAATAATAAACTAGTTAAATTATAAGGGATGAAAGTGTAAAAGGATAAGTTTAATTAAGATATTAATCTTAATTAAACTAGAAGGGCCCTAAGTGAAAGTCCATCTATTATAAATAGAGGGCTTAGGCATCACTTATTAGGTTACACCTTAGAAGTTGAATCCCTTGGCCCCTTTCCTCCTATTCGGCCGAACACCCCAAGAACACCAAGTTTGGTGTTCTTCGTTCTTCGTGTTCTTCATTCGTTCTTCGTGTTCTTCAAGTCTTGAAGATCCAAGTTCGTTGCAAGTGATCGCCTAGAGGATCGTTCGTCGTGTTCATCATCAGTGGACTTATCTTAAGCATTAACCTAAGGTATGATTCATGGAACACTCTTCCTCCTTCTCCTCTTGTTCGAAGTTTAACCAAGAACCCTAGGGTTCTTGGTAGTAGTCGACGAACACACACAAGTATGTGTGTGTGTTCGAGTTCTTCGTACAAGGTTCCTTTCTTGGTAACCTAATCTAGATTTCCAACATCCCAATCCTTTAGGGTTTAAGGATTAGGTTTAATGCCAGTTCCACATTTAGGGATTAAATAAGCTAGTTGGTTTTAACCGATCAAGAACAAGCTCATGTTCTTGGTCAGTCATGGTTCGAATCAAGTATACTAGGAGGTCGATCCCATGGTTCGATCAGTCGCATGGTGCGTAGGGAAGTGCCCAAACCTTGCGGCGAGAATGTGATATATGGATCCTAGGCCTAAAATATTAATTATGGGTTTATAATATATTTTATAGAATGTTTATTGATGATTACTAATTAAACTGGGTTTGATTTGTAGATGGCAGCAACAAATGCAATCGCAACGACAAGTACCAACAATCTCTCACTTCGCTCAATCCTTGAAAAGGACAAGTTGACTGGGTCAAACTTTCTCAACTGGGAGCGCAATCTTCGTATTGTGCTCAGGCATGAGAGAAAGTGGTACGTCTTGGAAAGAGCAGTACCAAACACCCCTGTTGTTAATGCCAGAGCTGAAACGAGGCAAGCTTATGATAAGCATGTCCGTGATGCACTCGATGTGAGCTGTCTGATGCTCGCCACTATGAGTCCTGAGTTACAAGCAGGACTTATTGATGTGCCTGCATTTGAGATGATCCAGCAACTTAGGGATTCATTTCAAGAACAAGCTCTCACTAAGAGGTTTGACATCAATCGAGCCTTCAACTCTTGCAAGATGGTCAAAGGAACGCCGGTGAGTGTCCACGTCATGAAAATGAAGGGACACATGGATCACCTCGTTAGACTTGGTCACCCCATACCGTTGCAAATGGCAACAGATACTATACTCAACTCGTTGTCTGATGATTACAAGTCTTTTGTGGTCAACTACAACATGCATAATATGGAAAAATCCATTGCTGAGCTACATTCCATGCTCAAGACAGCTGAGTTGAGTTTGGGGACCAAATGTAAGGACGTTCTCATGATCGGTAATGGCGGTGGCGGTGGGAAGAAGATAAAAGGGCATGGTGGTAAAGCAGAGGGTAAAACATATCCTAACCAAGGAGTGCCAAATGGTAAAGGTGTCAAACAAAAGGTCAAGAAGGTTAAGCCTAACACTGCGAGGACCGAGAACCGGTGCTTCAAGTGTGGTGAGGCTGGGCATTGGAAAAGGAATTGTCCAAAGGGTGCAAGTGGTAGTGGAGGAAACACAAGTTCCTCAGGTAACACAACCACACTTCTTAATCACTTTAAGATACTTATAAAGTACGTTACGAGTAATCTAACTTTTGCAATCGTTTATTGCAGGAGGAGATGGAAAGTGATGACGAACAGCATGAGATGTTGATGATCCCACGAGCACCAAGTTTTATAATTTAGTATTTTGTGGATTCGTTTTAAACAATTTTACTTTATTGTTTGGATAATTTTAATTTTTGTTAAAAAAAGTTTTATTTTGGTTTTAATTAATCTCGAATCCATGGTTGAATTATATTGTGTGCACGTGTGATAATTACACTAGTCAAGGATTATGACTAGATTGTAAGTCAAGTTTTGATTTACTTATATTTCATGTTTATATATATTTGTTTGATTGTTGTATAAATAATGTCTTGATAGCTCAAGGTATTTAGATGCTAGTAATTAGAAAGTTTTTCTAATGAAAGTATTTAAGAGTTTTATGGAAGCATAAGGTTCAAGAGTTATTGAATTTAGTGAAAACATTTTAAGCAATAGTCATTACTTATGATAGAAAGTTTTAAAGTATTAGTATTAATATAGTATGATTATATTGGATACAATCAAGATAGACTTTAAGAGTATTATTACAAGTCGTTTATACTTGTAGTAAAGGATTTAATGAAGTCATAATTCTCTAATAGGAATAATTGGATATTCGTATAATCCAAGTAAAATGACTTAGACATTAAATGACTCTTAAAAGGGACAAACTATATTAAAAGAATTTAGGAATTAAAAGATATTATTGTAAGTCTTTTATACTTGTAATAAATACAATATTTAATCAAGTCATAATTCCCTAATAGGAATAATGGATATTTGACAAATCCAAGTGATGACTTTGGCATTAAATAAAGTTCTTAAAGAATAATAATGTATTTAAGAATTGGAAGCATCGTTTCAAGTGTTTTATACTTGTTAGATACAGTAATCAATAAAAATCATAATTCCCTAAACATGAATGTTGGATATTCACAAATGCAAAGGATGATCTTAATTATTGATAGAATTCTTAAAAAGATTAAACTACAAGTTATTGACTAGGTCAAAGTAGTTTAAGAGATGCTTAAATTTCATTAAAGTAAGTGGGAGCTAAGACTAACGTAATTCATTAAAGATGTTGATGAATTCAGTAAGTTAGTAAGACATTAACAACAAGGTTTTACCAAGTCGTTAGCCAAAGAGTTAAGAGAAATAATAAATGATCGTTAATATTAGATTACTGCAAACCTAATAGTGTGATCACAAGTCTTGTGATTAATTACTGTATATCTAATAGGTTGTTAACCCTTCAGTGGATAACATAGTCATTTAAGGAAATTTCTTTAACTGGTAAGAATATCTACAAATCAAGTAACTAAAATAGGCTTTAGTTACAAGTGTAAATAATTCGTGTATATGGGTACCGAATTATTAGTGTGTTAATACTAGACATTTAATAGTTAAGTGCAACAATAATAAACTAGTTAAACTAAAAGGGATAGAAGTGTAAAAGGATAAGTTTAATTAAGAGATTAATCTTAATTAAACTAGAAGGGCCCTAAGTGAAAGTCCATCTATTATAAATAGAGGGCTTAGGCATCACTTATTAGGTTACACCTTAGAAGCCGAATCCCTTGCCCCCTTTACTCCTATTCGGCCGAACACCCCAAGAACACCAAGTTTGGTGTTCTTCGTTCTTCGTGTTCTTCATTCGTTCTTCGTGTTCTTCAAGTCTTGAAGATCCAAGTTCGTTGCAAGTGATCATCTAGAGGATCGTTCGTCGTGTTCATCATCAGTGGACTTATCTTAAGTATTAACCTAAGGTATGATTCATGGAACACTCTTCCTCCTTCTCCTCTTGTTCGAAGTTGAACCAAGAACCCTAGGGTTCTTGGTAGTAGTGGACGAACACACACAAGTATGTGTGTGTGTTCAAGTTCTTCGTACAAGGTTCCTTTCTTGGTAACCTAATCTAGATTTCCAACATCCCAATCCTTTAGGGTTTAAGGATTAGGTTTAATCCCAGTTCCGCATTTAGGGATTAAATCAGCTAGTTGGTTTTAACCGATCAAGAACAAGTTCATGTTCTTGGTCAGTCATGGTCCGAATCAAGTATACTAGGAGGTCGATCCCATGGGTCGATCAGTCGCATGGTGCATAGTGAAACCCTTCAATACCGTTAGCGGTACGTTCATCATAAACAATCATTTCGCTTCTATTTTATTCGACTCGGGCGCTGATTTGAGTTTTGTGTCTATTGACTTTAGCAAGTGTCTAGATTGTGACCCAGAGAATTTAGATATAGACTATGAGATTGAGTTAGCTAATGGCAAGTTGATTAGATCTAGTGAAGTCTACAAGAATTGTGTGTTAGACCTAGACAACCATTTGTTTGATATTGACCTAGTGCCAGTAGAATTAGGTAGCTTTGATATAGTCGTTGGTATGGACTGGCTATCTAAAAATCATGCAGAAATTATATGCTATTCTAAACAAATTCAAATTCCTTTGCCAAACAAACAAACATTAGTAATTTCTGGTGAACAAAGAAATAACAATATTAAAATCATAAGTTCTTTGAAAACCCAAAAATATCTTCGTAAGGGATATCAATCATTCTTTGCTCATATCATTGATAAATTGTGACAACTCTCAGATTGGGTACGTGACCCGACATGTGATGTGACCAAATTTTTATTGCAGATCATTCATCGTATTTATTTTAGAAATTAAGGCTAGCAGTAACCCTCATATCGTGTGTAGGTAGTACACATCATTCATCGTGCACAAGGTAGTTAGTTTGTGTCTCATATAGTTAAAACTATATATTTAGCGAGTTTGTGACGTATCAATTAAACTATATTGAACCAAAATATAATCTTATATTTCATAACGAAACATTTGCTCAACCAAATCAGCCGGTACGAAAAATAATGTACACAACATCATACTCGAACAAATATACAAGTAACAACATTTATCACTTGCTATAATTTGAAATTACTGAAAATCATCAAAAATGTATCTGAACTCATAAATTTCAGTCAGAAATTAACTACCGTTAGAAACCAATTAAAACCACAGTTAAAATATTTTACCAGACAATTATACCGATGCTCACACATGCACGGTACGAATAAATTAGACCAAATAATTTTAATAGAAATTAAAACCCCACACCCTCCTGGCCGTGCCCCCCCCCCCCCTCCCGTATCTCTACTTCTCCCCCAAGAAAACCCAACTAACTCCCCACATTTTTGTGATAAATATCTATAATTTAATTTCTAATAGATAAGCTCTAAACTACCAAGTTGATTAAGCCATCCCTCATTTATCCGAAAATCATTCACTCCGTCTCATTCATCCCAAAAATTCTGTGCAAAACAATACCCAAGAACTCTCTCAAGAACACCCACCAAAAAGCTTGGTAAGTTTCTTCATTCTCAAATATTTTTCTTTGATTTTTAGCTTTAAATATTGTGTTTATGTTGGATGTAATCACTCCCTATGATTTGGTAATTAAAATATGGTTATGTACAATTTTTATGCTCAAAGTAATCCCTTGAAACCAAATAAATTTCGGTCATTACAGACCTCGTCACACCACTTATTTTCTATTTGAACAAAACTGTGGAACTGGTACTTTATATACATATTACATGTCTTAAAACCAAAGTTCTAGCGTAGCTCAGTTGGTTAACATCTTCAGCTTTGAACCAGAAGTCTGCGCTACGTTTCCATTCGCTGTGTGCGGCCCAGTACACGAACCCTACGGCCCAACAGGTGTGAGCCCACTACCTACAGCAGTCCATCTCTGTTTCTTTTCGGCCCAGTCTATCATTAACCTAACATATAAATTTAAATAATCTAACATAGTAAGCCCAACAAAATTCAGATTTAAGCTCACACTTTAAAATCTACTATTATATATATATATATATATATATATATATATATATATATATATATATATATATATATATAGTTAATAACATATTTTTATCTATTTATTTTATTATCATTAATTAATTATTTATTCAACCATTTATTTATATACTATTATTAAACAATTAAATAATTATTTAAATATTTATGTATTTATTACTTATCCATTTATCAAACGCGTAATTCACCAACACTATAATAAATACGTAAAACAAACGCTAAATATTGGCAAGACTTATAGAACAATATAAGTAAACATATTTAAAATACGAGATTATCAAATCAATATTTTTATAAATCACTAACAAGTCTCTCATACCTATCCATATTTTAAAAATCAATCATTGGAGTGAAACATCTAGCATAGACGTGCCGATAGAGCCGTCTCTTATTATTGTTATTCTTGCGTTTAGGGCGCTAAGAAGTCATTGTCAGATTTGCACATTATCATTTGCATTTTCCTAGCTTTGCATCAGGTGAGTCCACAACCCCTCTTTTTACTACGTATTTATATTGTTTTGGGGTGAAAAACATATCAACTTTTTTTATAAATGTTTATATTATATATCAATGGGTTACAGTAAAGCCTACTTTGACTATTTATTTTACTTGTGATTGTGATGAAACATAACTTAAACCATGACAATCAATCCTTATGCTCGGACTAAGTTTAGATGTAGCTTACATGTCATAATCATTAGCTAGTTGCGACTAGATCCTCGATATGCAGATGGTACCATTGGCTAAGACTCTTCCTCCCACAACTTCGAAAATCAGGGAGTGCATATCTTATATTCATTATCATTAGAGTTGGAGTTTGATTATGGGCTTAGGGTCAGCATTTTAACTCGAAGGCCATGCTTTTCAAAACACTTACATGTTTCAATATTTCAACAAATCAATTATTATCAGATTACAGCCTGTGGTGGGAAATCATTTTCAAACATTATTTCATCACACAATTTATGCCATGGTTGGCACATGAACATTTTAGACTTGAAATCATTTTCAGAGACTATATCATTATACAATTTATGTCAATATTGGCATACATAAAACTTTGGATTTCAAATCAAACTATAAACCTCTGGATTCACTCAACAATTTTTGTTGATCATTTTTTTCATATGTTTTTCAGGTAGCTAAGTTGAAGCATAAGTCTTAGTAGCATTGGATCACAAGCATGCATGTGTCAAGAAGCCACGATTTATTAAAAACATTTTCTTTATACGTTTCAAATACCTTTGTTAACATTAAATTTTGTGACCTACTTTATTTCAAATATTATTTAGATTTTGGGAACATCTATTGTTTACAATAATCATATGCTTGTGTTACTCATGATAGCCGCACACCCGTTCTTCCGCAAACCATTTTCTATACAAACCACTTTTGGCGGGGTGTGACATAAATCATCCAAAGATCGTAAGATCGAGGATATCCCAATCGTTCGTGATTTTCCTGGTGTGTTTCCTGATGAACTGCCTGGACTACCTCATCCTCGACAAGTCGAATTTCGTATTGATCTAATTCCCGGTGCTGCAACTATTGCTCGTGCACCTTATCGTCTTGCACCTTCTGAGATGCAAGAACTTTCTTCGCAACTCAAAGAGCTCATTAACCTTGGTTTAATTCGACCGAGTTTCTCGCCCTGGGAGCTCCGGTACTCTTCGTGAAGAAGAAGAAGAAGAAGAAGAAGAAGAAGGATGGTTCGATGAGAATGTGCATCGACTATCGTGAGCTAAACAAAGTGATCTTAAGCATCGTTATCCTCTTCCTAGAATCGATGATCTATTCGACCAGCTCCAAGGATCTAGTTTCTATTCCAAGATTGACCTTCGTTCAGGTTATCACCAATTGAAGGTACGTGATGAGTGAAGGAATTATGTGCACAGTTAGTCAACCTATGATGATACATCCATGCCTACGAAACACTTAAGGGTCACACCGGTGAGTGCATGAAATACGAGCAAGTTATGCAACGATACTACGAAGAGGAATGATTCATAATAGTCATTATGAATCAGTTAAGTATTAAGTTAAGTTTAACTTATTACTAGATTAGTTTAACTAACTAATTAATACAAGCAGTTGTACATTTACTAGTTGAGTAAATATACAATGTGTTAATTAAAGGTTATCCATGCTATGATTTAAAGCTATTAAATCATATAGTAATTGGATTATATTATTGTATAAATTATATAAAGGTTATTATATAATTAACTATTAAAAGTATAAATACAAGTATATATAATTCGTGTATATGGGTACCAAATTATTAGTGTGTTAATACTAGACATTTAATAGTTAAGTGCAACAATAATAAACTAGTTAAACTAAAAGGGATAGAAGTGTAAAAGGATAAGTTTAATCAAGAGATTAATCTTAATTAAACTAGAAGGGCCCTAAGTGAAAGTCCATCTATTATAAATAGAGGGCTTAGGCATCACTTATTAGGTTACACCTAAAAGAGCCAAAACGCTTGCCCCTTTACCCTATTCGGCCGAAACTAAGACACCATCATTTGGTGTTCTTCGTTCTTCGTGTTCTTCATTCATTCTTCGTGTTCTTCAAGTCTTGAATATCCAAGATCGTTGCAAGTGATCATCTAGAGGATCGTTCGTCGTGTTCATCATCAGTGGACTTATCTTAAGCATTAACCTAAGGTATGATTCATGGAACACTCCTTCTTCCTCTCCTCTTGTTCGAAGTCGAACCAAGAACCCTAGAGCTCTTGGTAGTAGTCGACGAACACACAAGTGTGTGTGTGTGTTCGAGTTCTTCGTACAAGGTTTCTTTCTTGTTAACCTAATCTAGATTTCCAACATCTCAATCCTTTAGGACTTAAGGATTAGGTTTAATCCCAGTTCCGTATTTAGGAATTAAATCAGCTAGTTGGTTTTAACCGGTCAAGAACAAGTTCATGTTCTTGGTTAGCAAGGTTCGAACCAAGTACACTAGGAGGTCGACCCAAGTGTTTGATCAGTCGCATGGTGCGTAGTAAATCCCTACAATGGTATCAGAGCGTTGGTTTAGAGATCTAGACTAGATTAACAAAGATTGTTTGTTTACTTTAATTTTAAGTTTTTTTTGTTTCAAGTATTTTTTTCTTCTTCTTCATAATTTTCGAAAAAGGGAAGAACCCTAGGACCAAGAATATTAAACTAGTCTAGTTTAATTGGTCAAGAAGGTTTCTAAGAACCCTGGCAATTTTCGAAATACTAGGAAGAACCCTAGGATCAAGTATTGTTCGGTCACAACACCCTGGTTTAGTTGATTAATTGATTGGTTAATTATAGCACTAAGACAAATATTGTATAAGAACAAGATATGAGTCAAATGTATAAATCCACTAAGTGTGGCTTGTTGCGGAATAACAAGACCACTAATCAATTACAAAGATATGAAAGTGTAAAGTAAATTGGTGAGTACTCCTTTGCAAGATGATCTCTATTTATAATGTTATAGAGATCTTACATGATGAGCAAAGGAGTAACCGAAGGACTAAGTAAGGAAAATGACTAAGATCAAGGGATTTGATCTTAGTCCGTTACTATACTGAGTATCACTCAGTCCTTCTACTCAGTCCTTGTACTCAGTATCACTATCTGATACTGAGTACTGATACTGAGTTCCAATACTGATCACTCAGTATCAGACCTAAACTTAGCTATATTATTCTACATATAAATCAAAGCTAGTCTAGGTTGTTTTGTTATCTTAAGATCCAAAGGGGCAAGGCTTTTTGCCTTAACAATCTCCCCATATCTAATGATAACAAAACAATTACAAAGAGATAAACAAAAAATACAACAGCATAGGTAGCAATATCTTCTTCTTCATTTGCTGTTAATGGCTTCATTCTCATAGAAGACTTCTTGTTTAATGTGGACAAACTCTTCTCTGCTTTTGAGTTCATCCCTTCTACTATTCAGAACTGCAACAATCTTCTTTCTGAACCAAGAGTCTTCTTTCTTGGTGATCATCCATTTCAGTCCAACAAGGTGACTGATTTGAGCTCTTGGTAGATCTTCTTCAGAAATGAAGCACTCTCTATCATCTGAGTCAGTATACATATATCCAGAAGTTGGATATATGACACTCTTTTGATCCTGAAAGACAAGGTTAGGAGGAAGAGGATACTTTCTAAGATACTTGTATGTATGAAGGCATTCTGGTCTGTTGTTTGAGTAAGCCTCAGTCATAACACTGAGGGTTCTGTACTCTATTTCATGAAGTAAATCCTTCTCATAACATACTGCAGCTACTGCACAGATCTCATCCAAGACTATTTGATCATAAGTTGATTTCTTTGGAAGCTCTTTGATCAGTCTTGTGATCTTCACCCAGTCTTGAAGACCAATTCTTTGAATATCATGAATAAATATCTTCATAGGGGGACTGGTTAAGCCAGTACAAGTGATAGTAATTCTTCCTTCTTTGAGCTTCACTCTTACTTTATTGACATCCAGATTTAACCAATGTATCCCCCTTACATTTTGAAATGTTTTGGTCCTCAAGAACTCCTTTCTTTGTTCCTTATACTGAGTCCTAGCAGCAACCATATTCCAATAATGTTGAATATGGTCTGGACCCTTTCTTGAGATTCTATGTGAAGGACCAGGAGTATCAGTATCTGGGTCAGATTCTGGTTCAGTTTTGACTCCCAACTCTTGCTCATATAAAAATCTTTCTTGTTCTGCCCAGAGTTGTTGAGGAGTCAGTCTTGGAGCCTGCTCGGTATCACTGTCCCTTGTAAGAACAGGTCTTCTTTGTCTTGTTACCAGAGGAGCAGATTCCTCACTTGATTCAGAAGAAGTGAGAACATCATCGATAGGTCTTCTTGATAATGAACTCCTTCTTCTAATTACCAGATTTTCTGGTTCTTCATCATCCGAGGATGATGATAAAGAACTTTCTTGTTCTACCAGATTTAGTGCATAGTTTACTAAATCTGGTTCTTCATCTTCATCATCAGCAATAGGCCAGATGAACGGCCTATAGACCACAATTTGCAAATTATTCTCTTCAAGAGCAGGTGGCTCAGAATAAGTTTGATGTGGTTGGTCAGTATGAGTCTCCCCCTGAGCAGATGGCTCAAGTGGGTCTTGAACTTGTAATGCTGACCTAGTTCTTTGTCTTCTTCTCTCATACTGAATCCGAATTGGCTCAGTATGAGGGCTTTGCTGATGTTGTTGTTGTGGAGGTTGATCTTCATTCAATCTTCTTCTTTTCTCCCCCTGAGCAGATGGCTCAGTTTGATCAACCTCAGTATCTCTTTGTCTCTTATCCCCCCCTTTTGTTATCATTTGATGAGGAGGGAAGAGGATCAGTATCACCACCCATGTCCCCCTCAGGTTGTTCAAGAGTAGGGGAGGGCATGGGCTCAGTTGCAGCATCAGTATCACCAGCACTTCCTTCTCCTTCTCCTTCTTCATTGTGATCACCATGTGAACATGGTGGAGTTTGTGGAGGCTGTTGTGGTTGTTGAAGTAGTGAAACTGACTGTTTTATTGAGTCAATATCACCACTCATCTTGTCCATTCTGGCTAGGATTATATTTTGAGTTTGTTGGATGGCCAGAATGTGCTGCATGATTGCTTGCAGAGTCACTCGGTCTGCTGCAGCCTGAGATGCCTGAATGCCCTGCACAGATGGTGCTAAAGAAACAAAAAAATATAAAACTGGTTAGAAAGAAAGGTTTATCAAATAGAATTGTGGTGTTGTTTAATTCTACAATCATATAAACAGAGTTTGTGAAGTCTGTATTTCATCTGGTTTATGATGAAATATTGTGGACTTGTGCATAGCATGTGTAAGAAGATTTTAGTAAAAGTGAGTGTGAAAATTTAAGTAGCTCAGTATAGGATAAGTCACATTTACTACAAGGTTTGGGTTTGGGAATTCGAAGCCTGGGATGTGCTTCTTGATATTTTCAATGTTTATCACTCGGTATGAGAGTGATAACAGAAATGTGGCTAAACCCCATGGGAAATATTTGGATTTTGTGGCTTAAGGGTTTGTGATCATTTCTTGAATAATGCTACCCAACTCAAAAATAAGTTGGACATTATTCAAGCAGCACCAGTGGGTGTCAGTATGACATCAACCACCATTGTCTCTTTAAATGTTGAGACAACTGTAGACTGACAATGATCAATTTTGTGTGCTCAGTATATGAATTTTGCATAGCAGCAGTGGGCTAGCTATGTTGGCCATAAAAGGATATATATTTGAAAGATCGTTTGAGACTTTGGTCAGTATTGAGTTGGTACCTGGCCAATACTTAGTCTCTATTTGGGAATGAAATATATATATATAAGTTTAAGGGCTTTTTAGAAATTCATACCTGAGACTCTGTCAGATTCCCTTCTAGCATCTGTAGAGGTCGGTGCAGGATCATGTGTTTGTTGATGTGCAGCACCAACATCTTCAATACCGACTTGCTGAGCACCTTCCAGTGTAGTTTGCTCATATTGAATCTCCACATCAAGAGGAACATGAGGTTCCTCAATTGGTTGAGCAGTTGGAGCTAGTTCTGGACCTGGAAGGTCAGCGGTGGCTGCAGCTAGGCTTTGGGCTTGAAGAGATGCAGTTAATGATGGAACATTTGCAGGCTGCACCTCCTCAGATGATAAGTTTCCCATAATAACAGGGGAGAGATGTCTTCTTCTTCTTTGGAGGACCAGTGGTGTGTCTTCTGAGGACTCAGTATCAAAAGTTGTTTCAATATGAGGAGCATCAGGATCTTGTGCAGGTGGAGAGATATGTTGTTGAGTTGGTTCTTGGACTTGTGGAACATCCTGCATCTCAATGTCTGGACCGGCCTGTGCTCCATTACCACTATTATCATTATTATCATCATCATCATCATCATTGTCTGACTCAGTATCAGACATGTCTTCTGCATCATCAATGTGTTCTTGAACAATGGCCCACATAGGAGGACTTAGAAGAGGCTCTCCTTCTCTTGGTCTGTAAAAGAAAATCTTCTCACTAAGAGGAGGAAGATCAACTCTTGGACTGTGAAATTCATCATAAATGTGTGTGGGCATTGAGTGTTGAAAGATGAGTGATAGAAATCTGCAGAAAGGGACATTGCATTCCCTTGTGTTTGCCCGAACCAGAGTAGCTAATTCATTGAAAATTAGCCGAGCATAATCAATATTTCTTCCATAGTACAGAGCATGTACTATTTGCATCCCGAATTCGTTTATTTGGTCCAAAGCTCCCGTCTTGTGGGTCATACACCGAATTATTGTTGTAATGAGAATACCCCACATAGGACCAAATTCGTTTCTTTTGATGATTCCTGTTGTTCCTCTTCGACCCAAAAATGGCAGTACTGAGCGTGCCTCTGATCGATCAACAAATGGGTCATACTGAGCTTGTGCTGGAAGCCTCAGTGTTTCACGAATAATTGCAGTAGAGACAAAAGCTCTTCTTTGATCCCTAATTACCCATCCAGCAATCATATCTGGAGAATCGAGTGTGGCAGAGTACCAAAACTCGCATAACATTTCTGGGTAAATTGCTCGAGGAGATAATGTCAGTGCACGAGCAATTGGGCAATGCTTCATAAAAGTCACGATGTTCGTGAATTCTTGGCATACCCAGGCTTGAGGAATAGTGAAATTTGCTGTGATGTTGTTCCTCGCAAACCTGGGTACTTCATTATTTCGGAATTGGATTTCCGATTCAACGTCTGGAGCAATAAAAGTGTAATTCGCCATCTGTAATTTTGATTTGAGAAAGTTTGCTTGCTAATAGAAAATGAAATCGTTAATCGCAGAGAGAATTGAAAAAGAAAGAAAGAAATAACAGTTAAAAAATTTGAAGTAAAAGTAAACGGTTATTTATAGGAGATTTGAAAGCTAAGTAAGGTATTGGGAAGTAAAAACGGCTGATTTGACTGCCTTATCCTCTGCCAACGGTAATTTTCTTATTAAGAAAGGTTACCGTTTGAGCAGTATAAGGATTAAGCTCGGTTTGAGCGCCGTAATACCCCAATACTGAGTAAAAAAAATTAATTTTAAAACAAATTTTAAAAATATAAAAACAATTAATTTACTCTTGAAATTAATAAAAAAAATAAAAAATTTAAATTTTGATGATAACAGACTAGTGATACTGAGTGGTCAGTATCAACAGGAGTGATACTGAGCGCTCAGTTATAAAGAAAATTTAAGAGAGATTAAGGATTCAACATACCTAATTGCCCTAGTAAATACATAAACCTTTCCTCAGGAAGAGGTTTAGTAAATACATCGGCCAATTGTTCATCTGTTGGTACATAATCTACTTCAACCTTACCTTTTTCCACATTATCTCGAATAAAGTGGTGTCTGATATCAATGTGCTTGGTTTTGGAGTGATAGACTGGGTTCTCTGTGATAGCAATAGCACTCTTGTTATCACAATGAATGGGAGTCTTATGAAAGTTGAACCCATAGTCTAAGAGTTGGTACTGCATCCATAATAATTGAGCACACCAACTTCCTGCAGCAACATATTCTGCTTCTGCTGTGGAAGTTGCTACCGAATTTTGTTTCTTGGATGACCAGCCAACTAGTCTTCACCTAGGAATTGACATCCTCCACTTGTGCTCTTTCTGTCCAATCCACAACCTGCAAAATCTGCATCTGTGTACCCTTCAAGGTCAAAGTTTGAGTCTTTGGGATACCAAAGACCCAGGTTAGGAGTACCTGTAAGATATCTAAAGATACGCTTAACTGCTTTCATGTGTGATTCTTTAGGATCAGCCTGATATCGAGCACACAAACATGTGGCAAACATGATATCAGGCCTACTAGCAGTTAAGTAAAGTATGGAACCAATCATACCTCGGTATGTGGATTGACATACTGGTTTACCAGTTTCATCCTTACTTATCTTATCCTGAGTACCCATAGGAGTGTGCATGGAAGATAAATTTTCAAATTTGTATTTCTTTAACATGTCATGCACATACTTACTTTGATTTATAAAAGTGCCATCAGGCTTTTGTTCAACTTGTAAACCAAGAAAGTAAGTAAGTTCTCCCATCATACTCATCTGATACTGAGTTGACATTATCTTAGCAAACCAGTCACACATTGACTTGTCAGTGGAACCAAAGATAATATCATCTACATATATCTGAATGAGTAAGATGTCAGAACCTTTCCTTTTTGAAAATAATGTTTTATCAATTTTACCTCTTGTAAATTTATTTTCAATAAGGTACTCAGACAGTGTGTCATACCAGGCTCTTGGAGCTTGTTTGAGCCCATATAGAGCTTTATCAAGCTTGAAAACATAATTAGGAAATTTGGGATCAACAAAACCTGGAGGTTGTTTAACATAAACTTCTTCTTGTAGTTTTCCATTTAGAAAAGCACTTTTGACATCCATCTGATAAACTTTGAAATTCTTAAAAGCTGCATATGCAAGATACAACCTAATAGCTTCAATTCTTGCAACTGGTGCAAAAGTTTCATCATAGTCAATGCCTTCTTCTTGCCTGTAACCTTGAGCAACTAACCTTGCTTTGTTTCTGATGACAACACCATCCTTGTCCATCTTGTTTCTGAACACCCACTTAGTACCAATAATAGTTTTTCCAGAAGGAGGTGGCACTAAGTTCCATACTTTGTTTCTCTCAAACTCTGTGAGCTCTTCTTGCA
Organism: Calendula officinalis; assembly: GCA_963853835.1. Lineage (NCBI taxonomy): Eukaryota > Viridiplantae > Streptophyta > Magnoliopsida > Asterales > Asteraceae > Calendula > Calendula officinalis. Next base: position 80,477,694 of record OY970820.1, on the reverse strand, counting down.
TAGCCTCTACCCAATCTTCATCTAATAAAGCTTCATCAGCTTTCTTTGGTTCAATGGTAGATAAGAAACTTGAGAAGAAACAAAAATTTGCAGTTGCTTGGGTTGGAAATTCTAATTTTCTTCTTGTTTGGACACCTTCTTCAATAGGACCAATAATGTTTGAGTGTGGATGGTCTCTGTGTTCCCTAAAATTATTTCCTAAGGGAGCATTTGAAATAGGATCAACAATATCTTGTTGATTTGGTGTGTTGTCTGCCTGATACTGAGTGGAATTCTGATCAGTATTAGACAGTGCAGGTTGCTGTTCATCTTCATTTTGCAGAGTTGATGTGGATTCTTGTGAAGTGTTGGATGTTTCACCTTCTTAATAGATAGAATGGTTCAAATCATTAGTTGGAAACTCAGTATGGAGGTCCTCTGTAATGGGAACCTCATTATTAGTCGCATTTGAGTGATACTGAGTTTGAACTTGATCAGTTTCATTAAATTTATTAGGAATAAAGTGTGGATGAAACTTAGGCTGTTCAGCAATGGAGTGCTCTGGATTGCATAGAATATCTATGCCACTTATGTCTTCACTTGCTGAGGTAGAATGCTCATTCTGATCTTCATCGAATGTGACATGAATGGATTCTACAATCATCTTGGTTGAGATGATATAAACTCTGAAAGCTTTAGAGTGTGGAGAGTAGCCCATGAACACACCTTCATTTGCTTTAGGAGCAAATTTACTGAGATTTTGTTTTGTACTAAGTACAAAGCATTTACTCCCAAAGATGTGGAAATATTCCACATTAGGAATCTTGCCATTGTATAACTCATATGGAGTCTTCAGATGTCTTTGGACTATAGTTGCTCTATTCTGAGTGAAGTTTGCACAGTTTACAGCTTCAGCCCAGAAACTCAGTGCCAGTCCAGCATGGCATAATAAAGTTCTTGCAGCTTCAATTAGTGTTCTGTTCTTTCTTTCTACAACACCATTTTGTTGTGGTGTATAGGCTGCAGAGAAGTTTTGAATGATTCCTTTTTCTTCACAGAAATCAGCTAATACTGAGTTCTTAAACTCAGTACCATGGTCACTTCTAAGTTGCTTGACCTTGTTGCCTTTTTGAAGTTCCTCTCTTTCTATAAAGGCAATGATTTCTGTTGTTGCATCTGATTAAGTCTTTAGGAAGATGACCCAAGTGTATCTTGAGAATTCATCAACTAAGACTAGATTATAAATCTTTTTGGCCAAAGATGGTGTGCTAATGGGGCCAAAAAGATCCATATGTATCATAGTAAGAGGTTCATTGATGGAATGATTGACTTTGGACTTGAATGAACTCTTCTTCTGCTTGCCCATTTCACATGCGGAGCATAACTTATCTTTTGAATAAGTAATAGTGGGCAGCCCTCTCACCAGTTTCTTCATACTGAGCTCGTTGATATTTCTAAAGTTGATGTGAGAGAGTTTCTTGTGCCATAGCCAATGCAATTCTGGCTTGACTTTAGAAAGCAGGCATACTCGAATAGTTGGGTCTATTTCAGATAGGTTGACCACATATACATCCTTTTCTCTTCTAGCAATGAGTACAGGCTGCCCTTTATCATTGTAGATGATGCCTGCAACCTTCCTGAATCGAGCTTCATTGTCATCATCACACATCTGACTGATACTGAGCAGATTGTGTTTAAGACCCTCTACATAGGCAACTCTTTTAAAAGTTATGTTGCCTGCCTTGATCACACCATAACCTCTTGTTTTTCCCACCGAGTCATCTCCAAACTTAACAGAAGGACCCTTCTCTGGAGTATAATTGAGAAGGTACTCCATACTGCCTGTCATGTGTCTTGAGCAGCCACTATCTAAATACCATTTTCTGTCACCCTGCACAAGACACAAAATAAGAGTTAGTTCTTTTTAGGAACCCATTTTTGAATGGGACCTTTGGTGGGATAAACATAATTTGACTTGATCTCTTTAGGTGGAGAGGTCAGTATCACTTCGGGGGTAACTTTAGAAGTTTTCTTTAGTGATACTGACTTAGTTTCTCTCCTTTTCTTTGGTACTGAGTACCTAGGACTTGAGAGATCAGTCCAGCATTCATCTCCCTTATGACCAGTATGATGACATCTATAACATTTTCTAGGTCTATTTCGAAACATATTTTCATAAGGTATTTTAGAAAAATGTTGCACTTTTGGTAGATCAGTATGAACAAGTTTTGCAAATTGTTTACTTAAAGATTTGACCTGATCACCAAGTGTTTTTAAAATGTTAATTTTGTCATTTTTGAAAGGTATATTAACATTGTTTTTAACTGGTTTAGGAGATGGAGGATCTGGTTGCTTCTTTTTATTTGGCAGAGAAGTCTTTCTAATATTATTTGTGGTAGACTTCTTGTCTCTGCCAGCTAAGGATCTAGTTAAAGTTGGTTTTTGTTTATCATGTTTTGTAGAAACAACTTTAACAGGTTCTTTAGATTTCTCAGTATATGATGTTTCTGTTCCTGCAACTTCTGTATTTGATGAAACATGTGAGATAGAAGTTGTCTTATTATCATTATATAATTCAAAAGTTGTTGTATTAAATAATAATTCAAAATGTGGAACAGCAGAAGTGTCATACTGAACTATTGGTAGCTCAGTATCAGAAATTTCTGTTATTTGAAATTCAATACTGAGTTCTTGTAGCTCAGTATAGCACTTTGAGCAGATGGAAGGACCAATAGGTTTTTCTAAAATTTCATTTTCCTCATCATCTGACTCAGTTTGACATCCAACTTCACATAAAGTTTTAGCTTTTACAAAATTAATAGGGTTCATAGTAGAAAACTCTTCAAATAAATCAGCAAAATTGTTCCTGTTTTTAAATTTAGGATCAACACCAAGCGCAGCCCTCACATTTTCTGGAAATTGTTCATTTAAACATTTATTTAATTTTATTGAAGCATTTCCCCAAGATTTACACTGTTTTTCAAATTTCTCTTTTTCAAGTTTGTGTAAATGAGCTTTATCAGCTGATCTTTGGTTAATGTCTTTTAAATCTGAAAAGTTTAGTTCTAAATCTTTATATTTTGCTAATTTATCCAAGTTTTCATTATTTACCCTTTCAAGTTCCTTAATTGTTAATTTTAAAGCTTTTTCTTTTTGTATAGAAGTTTTAAGATCAACAAGCATATACTCAAAAATCTTGGTTTTTTCATTCACTGAATAAGTTTGAAAGGAACTTACCTTGTACAACTGAGTGGAATCCCAATCAGTATGAACACTCATCCTCTCAGCCTCTTTGATGTCCTTTTCAAAGGAGCTCTTCAAATCATCTTCAGTGAAAGCCATAAATGCTTTATTCTCAATCTCTTCTTCATCATCACTTAACTCTTCATCCATCCAGGCTTCTGAGTAAAGTGCTTGATGAGGTGCTCCATTCCCTTCTGCCCTCTTTCCCTTGCTCCAATTCTTCAGCTTGACATATTTGTCTCTATACCTTTTTGCTCGGTATGCAATCTTATCATTTTGGTCAGTCTCAGAAGACTTGGTATGACAATTTGCAGCAATATGTCCAGGCTTTCCACACCTATAGCACAGACCGGATCTTGGGTCAGTATTAGAAGAGCTAACACCAAGCCTGATACGGATCTAATCCTACTTGAAGACCTGACCCATGTTACAACATCTCGACCCGGATCACCAAAAAGTGGCTAAATGGGTCTACCGAACTCTCAAAAGCATCCAACCAATTTTCATGTTTATCTATTAGTTTTAGTTATTATTATTATTATTATTAGGACTTATCTTACTTGTTTCCTTATCATAGTTAGTTTAGGATTTATCTTTTTTCAAGCTATTATTTATATTGGTGTAATCGATTGGTTGGAGCAAAAAAGTATTATTGAATAAGAAGTTTGTTCTTCTTGAACGTAATTGTTCTTGTTTTGTGATTTCGGTTGGCCGAACACACCCTCAAGCTAGGGTTTAGCTTCCACTAATACGAATCCGTATCAAGTGGTATCAGAGCACGGTTTTTTTTTCTCAAGCATGTCGGGACGTGAGGAAGATCGTCGTCACCACCGTAGATTCGCCGCCGGAGGCAACGGTTTTGAACAGCGTGACCCACTAGATGTTGCTGAGATCGAACGCCTGCAACAACGGATTCGTGAGCTTGAACTCAACCAGTTTGACCACGACGATTCCGCCACCGAGTCTGTCGCCGATTACAACGGTGATGGCCACAACGTTTTTGGACGGCAATACCGTCGCCGTCCATCACCGCCACCCCCTGATCCGCTACGAGCCCTTGGAATTCGACCACAAATTCCGGAGTTCGAAGGAAGAATGCAACCCGACGATTTTATTGATTGGCTTCAAACCGTCGAGCGCATATTCGACCTACAACGCATACCCGAAGACCTAAAGGTAAAAATTGTTGCCATACGTTTACGTAAATATGCTTCTTTGTGGTGGGAACACGTGCAGAATCAACGTTATCGACAAGGGAAACGTAAGGTCGAAACGTGGGACAAGATGAAAAGGCTAATGCAATCCAAATTTCTTCCGGTAAACCACAAACAAGACTCGTTTTTAGATTACCACAATCTAAAACAAAATCAACTATCAGTTGAAGATTTCATCGTAGAATTTGAACGTTTACGTATGCGATGTGGCATCGAAGAAGATGATGAACAGGTTATAGCACGATTTTTGGGGGCAATCCGATCCGAAATATCAGACATAGTAATGTTACAACAATATTGGTCGTTTTCTGATGTGTGCAGATTAGCTCAACGAGTTGAAAAACAACTGTCAAACAAGCAAAATCCTACACCTCCACATTTTGCAAATCGGCCAACGGCAGTCACCAATAATCCCGTCCAGAACGAGCCAAACAAAACCGATCCAACAACCCCAATTGTTCCCGCAGGACCCCGTCAAAACACGCTTCGTTGTTATAAGTGCCAAGGCCTCGGGCATTTAAAACGTGACTGCCCGAATACACAAGTTGTAGCTTTTGTAGACGAACCGGTACCAACCTATGACACCGAAGACGAAGACGAAACTGACACCACGGAAATTATTTACCCCGACCGCGGTGAAGCATTGGTAGTACAACGAGTTCTAAACACCACCGTTCATAACCCCACCGATGACACACAATGGCTTCGTAATAGCATTTCGTACCAAGTGCACTTCAAAAGGTAAAATTTGTAATGTCGTTATTGACGGAGGCAGTTGTGAAAACATTGTTGCAACATCCATGGTAGAAAAACTCAACTTACCGCTAAAACCTCATCCCGAACCCTACCAACTTACGTGGCTTAAAAAGGGCAACCTCATCAAAGTGACACATCAATGCTTAGTTGAATTTTCTATCGATAATAAGTACGCGGATGAATTATGGTGTGAAGTACTTCCCATGGATGCCTGTCATCTTTTATTAGGGCGTCCATGGCAATATGACCGGCATACCAAACACGATGGTTTCCGGAACACGTACTCGTTTAAAAAGGATGGCGTTAACATCACCCTCGCCCCACTCAACCCTCGGGACACGAGAGCCGAATCTATGTTGGTCGTCAGACCTGTTTTTGCCAACCTTACCAAAACCACCTTTAACGTCGCTGATTTAGCCCCGTATGAACCCGGTGGAGATGCTGACTCGAGGACGAGTCCATTTTTAGAGGGGGAGGATGATACGGATCTAATCCTACTTGAAGACCCGACCCATGTTACAACATCTCGACCCGGATCACCAAAAAGTGGCTAAATGGGTCTACCGAACTCTCAAAAGCATCCAACCAATTTTCATGTTTATCTATTAGTTTTAGTTATTATTATTATTATTATTAGGACTTATCTTACTTGTTTCCTTATCATAGTTAGTTTAGGATTTATCTTTTTTCAAGCTATTATTTATATTGGTGTAATCGATTGGTTGGAGCAAAAAAGTATTATTGAATAAGAAGTTTGTTCTTCTTGAACGTAATTGTTCTTGTTTTGTGATTTCGGTTGGCCGAACACACCCTCAAGCTAGGGTTTAGCTTCCACTAATACGAATTCGTATCAAGCACTTGTAGACATAATTGGTGCAAAAAGCCTTGCCCCTTTGGATCTTAAGATAACAAAACAACCTAGACTAGCTTTGATTTATATGTAGAATAATATAGCTAAGTTTAGGTCTGATACTGAGTGATCAGTATTGGAACTCAGTATCAGTACTCAGTATCAGATAGTGATACTGAGTACAAGGACTGAGTAGAAGGACTGAGTGATACTCAGTATAGTAACGGACTAAGATCAAATCCCTTGATCTTAGTCATTTTCCTTACTTAGTCCTTCGGTTACTCCTTTGCTCATCATGTAAGATCTCTATAACATTATAAATAGAGATCATCTTGCAAAGGAGTACTCACCAATTTACTTTACACTTTCATATCTTTGTAATTGATTAGTGGTCTTGTTATTCCGCAACAAGCCACACTTAGTGGATTTATACATTTGACTCATATCTTGTTCTTATACAATATTTGTCTTAGTGCTATAATTAACCAATCAATTAATCAACTAAACCAGGGTGTTGTGACCTAACAACTGGTATCAGAGCCAGGCTAAATAAACTCTTATTTAGTCGATCTATAACCCTGGCAGCCATTTCCTACATTTATCCCTCCAACACTCAAAAATCCAAAATGTCTACAATTGTTGCACCAATTATGTCTGGAAAGGGAGTACCCATCTTTGATGGAAAAGACTCCCATCAATGGAAGCTTAAAGCTCAGTGGTATCTTGAATCTATTCACCATGAGATGCTCACTGTGCTAAATGATGGTCCCATCATTCCACAAACTGTGGAACCTGTTGCTGCTACTGATGATGCTCCTGAGGGCATAAGAACTGTACCTAAACTAAAGCACAACTGGACTGATACTGACCGTCAGTTGTATGCTTTAGACTCTAGAGCTAAAGGGGTGATTGGTAATGCTGTTACCAAAGAGATACTTAATGCAATTATGAAATTGCCAACAGCAAAGGCTATGTGGGATAGTCTATCAGTCACCTATGAAGGCACAGCAAAGGTGAAGCTGCAAAGAAAAAGCAACATGAGAAGGAAATATGAAAATTTCTTCTCAACTCCTAATGAAGACATCACCACTCTCTATAACAGGTTCAATACTGTTATCCATGATTTAATCAGTGTAGGCATTGTGAAAGAAGAAGGAGAGCTTGTTCAAAAGTTCCTGGATAGTCTTCCTCAACAATTTCTTGACATGACAAACTCTGTCAATGCTGCTAACAACATTGAGTCATACACCCTTCAAACTTTGTATGGTCTAATGTTGAATCATGAGGAGAATAATGCTGCAAGACTGATCAACTGGAAGAAGACTGACAAGTCTTCCACTGGCATGGCTCTAGTTGTGCAACAGGCCTATACTGTGACTGAGCCAGATGAACCAGAAGTTGATCTTGCTGATGCTGAGGCAGAAGAGCTTGAAACTCAAATGGCTCTTATGTCTATGAAGCTGGATCAGTTGAAGAAGAAGAGGCTTGGTGTTAGCTCTTCTAATACTGACCCAAGATCCGGTCTGTGCTATAGGTGTGGAAAGCCTGGACATATTGCTGCAAATTGTCATACCAAGTCTTCTGAGACTGACCAAAATGATAAGATTGCATACCGAGCAAAAAGGTATAGAGACAAATATGTCAAGCTGAAGAATTGGAGCAAGGGAAAGAGGGCAGAAGGGAATGGAGCACCTCATCAAGCACTTTACTCAGAAGCCTGGATGGATGAAGAGTTAAGTGATGATGAAGAAGAGATTGAGAATAAAGCATTTATGGCTTTCACTGAAGATGATTTGAAGAGCTCCTTTGAAAAGGACATCAAAGAGGCTGAGAGGATGAGTGTTCATACTGATTGGCATTCCACTCAGTTGTACAAGGTAAGTTCCTTTCAAACTTATTCAGTGAATGAAAAAAAACCAAGATTTTTGAGTATATGCTTGTTGATCTTAAAACTTCTATACAAAAAGAAAAAGCTTTAAAATTAACAATTAAGGTACTTGAAAGGGTAAATAATGAAAACTTGGATAAATTAGCAAAATATAAAGATTTAGAACTAAACTTTTCAGATTTAAAAGACATTAACCAAAGATTAGCTGATAAAGCTCATTTACACAAACTTGAAAAAGAGAAATTAGAAATACAGTGTAAATCTTGGGGAAATGCTTCAATAAAATTAAATAAATGTTTAAATGAACAATTTCCAGAAAATGTGAGGGCTGCGCTTGGTGTTGATCCTCAATTTAAAAACAGGAACAATTTTGCTGATTTATTTGAAGAGTTTTCTACTATGAACCCTATTAATTTTGTAAAAGCTAAAACTTTATGTGAAGTTGGATGTCAAACTGAGTCAGATGATGAGGAAAATGAAATTTTAGAAAAACCTATTGGTCCTTCCATCTGCTGAAAGTGCTATACTGAGCTACAAGAACTCAGTATTGAATTTCAAATAACAGAAATTTCTGATACTGAGCTACCAATAGTTCAGTATGACACTTCTGCTGTTCCACCTTTTGAATTATAATTTAATACAACAACTTTTGAATTATATAATGATAATAAGACAACTTCTATCTCACATGTTTCATCAAATACAGAAGTTGCAGGAACAGAAACATCATATACTGAGAAATCTAAAGAACCTGTTAAAGTTGTTTCTACAAAACATGATAAACAAAAACCAACTTTAACTAGATCCTTAGCTGGCAGAGACAAGAAGTCTACCATAAATAATATTAGAAAGACTTCTCTGCCAAATAAAAAGAAGCAACCAGATCCTCCATCTCCTAAACCAGTTAAAAACAATGTTAATATACCTATCAAAAATGACAAAATTAACATTTTAAAAACACTTGGTGATCAGGTCAAATCTTTAAGTAAACAATTTGCAAAACTTGTTCATACTGATCTACCAAAAGTGCAACATTTTTCTAAAATACCTTATGAAAATATGTTTCGAAATAGACCTAGAAAATGTTATAGATGTCATCATACTGGTCATAAGGGAGATGAATGCTGGACTGATCTCTCAAGTCCTAGGTACTCAGTACCAAAGAAAAGGAGAGAAACTAAGTCAGTATCACTAAAGAAAACTTCTAAAGTTACCCCCGAAGTGATACTGACCTCTCCACCTAAAGAGATCAAGTCAAATTATGTTTATCCCACCAAAGGTCCCATTCAAAAATGGGTTCCTAAAAAGAACTAACTCTTATTTTGTGTCTTGTGCAGGGTGACAGAAAATGGTATTTAGATAGTGGCTGCTCAAGACACATGACAGGCAGTATGGAGTACCTTCTCAATTATACTCCAGAGAAGGGTCCTTCTGTTAAGTTTGGAGATGACTCGGTGGGAAAAACAAGAGGTTATGGTGTGATCAAGGCAGGAAACATAACTTTTAAAAGAGTTGCCTATGTAGAGGGTCTTAAACACAATCTGCTCAGTATCAGTCAGATGTGTGATGATGACAATGAAGCTCGATTCAGGAAGGTTGCAGGCATCATCTACAATGATAAAGGGCAGCCTGTACTCATTGCTAGAAGAGAAAAGGATGTATATGTGGTCAACCTATCTGAAATAGACCCAACTATTCGAGTATGCCTGCTTTCTAAAGTCAAGCCAGAATTGCATTGGCTATGGCACAAGAAAATCTCTCACATCAACTTTAGAAATATCAACGAGCTCAGTATGAATAAACTGGTGAGAGGACTGCCCACTATTACTTATTCAAAAGATAAGTTATGCTCCGCATGTGAAATGGGCAAGCAAAAGAAGAGTTCATTCAAGTCGAAAGTCAATCATTCCATCAATGAACCTCTTACTATGATACATATGGATCTTTTTGGCCCCATTAGCACACCATCTTTGGCCAAAAAGATTTATACTCTAGTCTTAGTTGATGAATTCTCAAGATACACTTGGGTCATCTTCCTAAAGACTAAATCAGATGCAACAACAGAAATCATTGCCTTTATAAAAAGAGAGGAACTTCAAAAAGGCAACAAGGTCAAGCAACTTAGAAGTGACCATGGTACTGAGTTTAAGAACTCAGTATTAGCTGATTTCTGTGAAGAAAAAGGAATCATTCAAAACTTCTCTGCAGCCTATACACCACAACAAAATGGTGTTGTAGAAAGAAAGAACAGAACACTAATTGAAGCTGCAAGAACTTTATTATGCCATGATGGACTGGCACTGAGTTTCTGGGCTGAAGCTGTAAACTGTGCAAACTTCACTCAGAATAGAGCAACTATAGTCCAAAGACATCTGAAGACTCCATATGAGTTATACAATGGCAAGATTCCTAATGTGGAATATTTCCACATCTTTGGGAGTAAATGCTTTGTACTTAGTACAAAACAAAATCTCAATAAATTTGCTCCTAAAGCAAATGAAGGTGTGTTCATGGGCTACTCTCCACACTCTAAAGCTTTCAGAGTGTATATCATCTCAACCAAGATGATTGTAGAATCCATTCATGTCACATTCGATGAAGATCATAATGAGCATTCTACCTCAGCAAGTGAAGACATAAGTGGCATAGATATTCTATGCAATCCAGAACACTCCATTGCTGAACAGCCTAAGTTTCATCCACACTTTATTCCTAATAAATTTAATGAAACTGATCAAGTTCAAACTCAGTATCACTCAAATGAGACTAATACTGAGGTTCCCATTACAGAGGACCTCCATACTGAGTTTCCAACTAATGATCTGAACCATTCTATCTATGAAGAAGGTGAAACATCCAACACTTCACAAGAATCCACATCAACTCTGCAAAATGAAGATGAACAGCAACCTGCACTGTCTAATACTGATCAGAATTCCACTCAGTATCAGACAGACAACACACCAAATCAACAAGATATTGTTGATCCTATTTCAAATGCTCCCTTAGGAAATAATTTTAGGGAACACAGAGACCATCCACACTCAAACATTATTGGTCCTATTGAAGAAGGTGTCCAAACAAGAAGAAAATTAGAATTTCCAACCCAAGCAACTGCAAATTTTTGTTTATTCTCAAGCTTCTTATCTACCATTGAACCAAAGAAAGCTGATGAAGCTTTATTAGATGAAGATTGGGTAGAGGCTATGCAAGAAGAGCTCACAGAGTTTGAGAGAAACAAAGTATGGAACTTAGTGCCACCTCCTTCTGGCAAAACTATTATTGGTACTAAGTGGGTGTTCAGAAACAAGATGGACAAGGATGGTGTTGTCATCAGAAACAAAGCAAGGTTAGTTGCTCAAGGTTACAGGCAAGAAGAAGGCATTGACTATGATGAAACTTTTGCACCAGTTGCAAGAATTGAAGCTATTAGGTTGTATCTTGCATATGCAGCTTTTAAGAATTTCAAAGTTTATCAGATGGATGTCAAAAGTGCTTTTCTAAATGGAAAACTACAAGAAGAAGTTTATGTTAAACAACCTCCAGGTATTGTTGATCCCAAATTTCCTAATTATGTTTTCAAGCTTGATAAAGCTCTATATGGGCTCAAACAAGCTCCAAGAGCCTGGTATGACACACTGTCTGAGTACCTTATTGAAAATAAATTTACAAGAGGTAAAATTGATAAACATTATTTTCAAAAAGGAAAGGTTCTGACATCTTACTCATTCAGATATATGTAGATGATATTATCTTTGGTTCCACTGACAAGTCAATGTGTGACTGGTTTGCTAAGATAATGTCAACTCAGTATCAGATGATTATGATGGGAGAACTTACTTACTTTCTTGGATTACAAGTTGAACAAAAGCCTGATGGCACTTTTATAAATCAAAGTAAGTATGTGCATGACATGTTAAAGAAATACAAATTTGAAAATTTATCTTCCATGCACACTCCTATGGGTACTCAGGATAAGATCAGTAAGGATGAAAATGGTAAACCAGTATGTCAATCCACATACCGAGGTATGATTGTTAGGGTAGAAAACCCGGTCAAACCTATTACTTTGTGAATCTGATGAACAAAGGAATATATAAGTTTAACTTATATAAATAATCTTAGTGAAACTCGTCTCATACCGAGTTGGTCGGTATCTGGTCATACTGAGTTGGTCAGTATGAGGTGATACCGAGTTCACGGACCGAGCTCCACATAGCGAGTTGGTCGGTATAGTTCAGTCTCATACCGAGTTGGTCGGTATAGCTCAGTCTCATACTGAGTACACGGACCGACCAGTCCGTGAATGGTGCATTCCTTATTTGAGTAATGAATCAAATCCCTTTAATCAAGGGATGCACTTATTAGAATTGGGAGTTACATATAGAATAAGGTTAATTGTAAAACCTCTATACATTATAAATAGAGGTTTAGTCTTTAGTTGTTAAGCATCCTTTTGGATCCCGGTTGATCATTTGTGTGGATCACCGGTAACCCAATTCTAAATGTAACACTTTGTGGAGTGCTCTTGGTTATTCCGCAACCAAGAACACATGTTATTACGTTTGTGCTTAATAAGATTAATCGTATGACGTATATGATCTTGTCTTTTCCGATGTTATTAACAATATTGGGGTTCGTGGGTCCTAACAATTGGTATCAGAGCGGTTCAAAGTTATCTACAACTTTGATGATCATATAACCCTATATATTGTTGAAGATCAAGTCTTTTCATAAAGAAGAACAATGCAGAATTTTCGTCATATTCTGTGCACGGGTAGAAGAAATGCCGGATCTCCTTCGTTAATGGTCGAATCTGTGTGAAATTTGAACAGGAGGTTCTCAACACACAGAAACACAGTCTGACCGTTCAGAATTGCAATTCGAGTTTCTGGTAGAGAGATATGTATGGCGCAAAAAGTCAGATTCTATGCTTTTTATTCCTTACTTTTTGGGCAGCCATGGTAGAAAAATCAAATCTCCTTCTTCAAACATCGAATGAGCGTGAAATTGTAACTGAAGGTTCACCATAATGTGTTTAATGTTTTCACCGTTCAGATCTTCAAAAGGAATCGTTAATTAAGATATATATATTTTTGAAGATTATTGACGAATATTTATGGTATGTTTTTAATTCTGCGCAACTGTGATAAAACGGCTGTTATATCTTTTGTAACCGTTGAATCTTCATGAATTTTGGATATGATATCCATAACACATACATTTACTCGGTATCAAAATTTCAGACTGATCAGGAACATATATTGAGAGATACATATTTTCAAAGTTGCTGGTTTTCTGATACTGAGTGTCTCATACTGAGTGGTCAGTATGAGACTGCTGTGATCGTTTCAACCGTTGGATCCTTATGATTATTGGATATGATGTTGAAGACAGGTATAGGTATGTTGTGTAAAAAATTTATAATGATCAGAAGATTCTACATGGAGATATGATTTTTTGAAGTTGCTGCAAAATTAGAGAAACGAAATTCTGAAAGCTGAATTTTACAAGTGAGTATGTTTCACATGTTTTTCTCTTTATAATCATATAAAATCATCTTAAACTGAGGAAATCCATAAGTTGATTGATTCTTTGGTGGGGTTTCAAGTCAAAGATAAAATATACCGAACGGTTTAATGTGAAAGTATATGATTCAGGGGGAGAAAAACTCAATGCGATATATATTTTCTCTTAATATGAAGCTAAAGTTCTTGAAGCTAAAGTGTTCATACTAAGTTATTCAAGGGGGTACATGTCACATATTATTTTACAATCATTTGAATCGTTTCAAACTGAGGAAATCTACTAGTTGAATTATTCTTGGGATATGTTTCATTTCAACTCAAATATACCGGACAGTTTAAGGAGGAGTCAATGATTGTGGGGGGGAAAAGTTAATGTGACATATATTTTCTTGAAGTACTTAGTGAATAAAGAATATGAAAAGATCTCAAAAAGAAGACCATACAAGACAAGATCGTTATTATTTATTAGGTTAAACATATTCATTTGTTATCATCAGATAGGGGGAGATTGTTAGGGTAGAAAACCCGGTCAAACCTATTACTTTGTGAATCTGATGAACAAAGGAATATATAAGTTTAACTTATATAAATAATCTTAGTGAAACTCGTCTCATACCGAGTTGGTCGGTATCTGGTCATACTGAGTTGGTCAGTATGAGGTGATACCGAGTTCACGGACCGAGCTCCACATAGTGAGTTGGTCGGTATAGTTCAGTCTCATACCGAGTTGGTCGGTATAGCTCAGTCTCATACTGAGTACACGGACCGACCAGTCCGTGAATGGTGCATTCCTTATTTGAGTAATGAATCAAATCCCTTTAATCAAGGGATGCACTTATTAGAATTGGGAGTTACATATAGAATAAGGTTAATTGTAAAACCTCTATACATTATAAATAGAGGTTTAGTCTTTAGTTGTTAAGCATCCTTTTGGATCCCAGTTGATCATTTGTGTGGATCACCGGTAACCCAATTCTAAATGTAACACTTTGTGGAGTGCTCTTGGTTATTCCGCAACCAAGAACACATGTTATTACGTTTGTGCTTAATAAGATTAATCGTATGACGTATATGATCTTGTCTTTTCCGATGTTATTAACAATATTGGGGTTCGTGGGTCCTAACAATGATTAGTTCCTTACTTTACTTAACTGCTAGTAGGCCTGATATCATGTTTGCCACATGTTTGTGTGCTCGATATCAGGCTGATCCTAAAGAATCACACATGAAAGCAGTTAAGCGTATCTTTAGATATCTTACAGGTACTCCTAACCTGGGTCTTTGGTATCCCAAAGACTCAAACTTTGACCTTGAAGGGTACACAGATGCAGATTTTGCAGGTTGTAGATTGGACAGAAAGAGCACAAGTGGAGGATGTCAATTCCTAGGTGGAAGACTAGTTGGCTGGTCATCCAAGAAACAAAATTCGGTAGCAACTTCCACAGCAGAAGCAGAATATGTTGCTGCAGGAAGTTGTTGTGCTCAATTATTATGGATGCAGTACCAACTCTTAGACTATGGGTTCAACTTTCATAAGACTCCCATTCATTGTGATAACAAGAGTGCTATTGCTATCACAGAGAACCCAGTCTATCACTCCAAAACCAAGCACATTAATATCAGACACCACTTTATTCGAGATAATGTGGAAAAAGGTAAGGTTGAAGTAGATTATGTACCAACAGATGAACAATTGGTCGATGTGTTTACTAAACCTTTTCCTGAGGAAAGGTTTATGTATTTACTAGGGCAATTAGGTATGTTGAATCCTTAATCTTTCTTAAATTTTCTTTAAAACTGAGCGCTCAGTATCACTCCTGTTGATACTGACCACTCAGTATCACTAGTCTGTTATCATCAAAATTTAAATTTTTTATTTTTTTTATTAATTTCAAGAGTAAATTAATTGTTTTTATATTTTTAAAAATTTTTTTAAAATTAATTTTTTTTACTCAGTATTGGGGTATTACGGCGCTCAAACCGAGCTTAATCCTTATACTGCTCAAACGGTAACCTTTCTTAATAAGAAAGTTACCGTTGGCAGAGGATAAGGCAGTCAAATCAGCCGTTTTTACTTCCCAATACCTTACTTAGCTTTCAAATCTCCTATAAATAACCGTTTACTTTTACTTCAAATTTTTTAACTGTTATTTCTTTCTTTCTTTTTCAATTCTCTCTGCGATTAACGATTTCATTTTCTATTAGCAAGCAAACTTTCTCAAATCAAAATTACAGATGGCGAATTACACTTTTATTGCTCCAGACGTTGAATCGGAAATCCAATTCCGAAATAATGAAGTACCCAGGTTTGCGAGGAACAACATCACAGCAAATTTCACTATTCCTCAAGCATGGGTATGCCAAGAATTCACGAACATCGTGACTTTTATGAAGCATTGCCCAATTGCTCGTGCACTGACATTATCTCCTCGAGCAATTTACCCATAAATGTTATGCGAGTTTTGGTACTCTGCCACACTCGATTCTCCAGATATGATTGCTGGATGGGTAATTAGGGATCAAAGAAGAGCTTTTGTCTCTACTGCAATTATTCGTGAAACACTGAGGCTTCCAGCACAAGCTCAGTATGACCCATTTGTTGATCGATCAGAGGCACGCTCAGTACTGCCATTTTTTGGTCGAAGAGGAACAACAGGAATCATCGAAAGAAACGAATTTGGTCCTATGTGGGGTATTCTCATTACAACAATAATTCGGTGTATGACCCACAAGACGGGAGCTTTGGACCAAATAAACGAATTCGGGATGCAAATAGTACATGCTCTGTACTATGGAAGAAATATTGATTATGCTCGGCTAATTTTCAATGAATTAGCTACTCTGGTTCGGGCAAACACAAGGGAATGCAATGTCCCTTTCTGCAGATTTCTATCACTCATCTTTCAACACTCAATGCCCACACACATTTATGATGAATTTCACAGTCCAAGAGTTGATCTTCCTCCTCTTAGTGAGAAGATTTTCTTTTACAGACCAAGAGAAGGAGAGCCTCTTCTAAGTCCTCCTATGTGGGCCATTGTTCAAGAACACATTGATGATGCAGAAGACATGTCTGATACTGAGTCAGACAATGATGATGATGATGATGATAATAATGATAATAGTGGTAATGGAGCACAGGCCGGTCCAGACATTGAGATGCAGGATGTTCCACAAGTCCAAGAACCAACTCAACAACATATCTCTCCACCTGCACAAGATCCTGATGCTCCTCATATTGAAACAACTTTTGATACTGAGTCCTCAGAAGACACACCACTGGTCCTCCAAAGAAGAAGAAGACATCTCTCCCCTGTTATTATGGGAAACTTATCATCTGAGGAGGTGCAGCCTGCAAATGTTCCATCATTAACTGCATCTCTTCAAGCCCAAAGCCTAGCTGCAGCCACCGCTGACCTTCCAGGTCCAGAACTAGCTCCAACTGCTCAACCAATTGAGGAACCTCATGTTCCTCTTGATGTGGAGATTCAATATGAGCAAACTACACTGGAAGGTGCTCAGCAAGTCGGTATTGAAGATGTTGGTGCTGCACATCAACAAACACATGATCCTGCACCGACCTCTACAGATGCTAGAAGGGAATCTGACAGAGTCTCAGGTATGAATTTCTAAAAAGTCCTTAAACTTATATATATATATTTCATTCCCAAATAGAGACTATGTATTGGCCAGTACCAACTCAATACTGACCAAAGTCTCAAACGATCTTTCAAATATATATCCTTTTATGGCCAACATAGCTAGCCCACTGCTGCTATGCAAAATTCATATACTGAGCACACAAAATTGATCATTGTCAGTCTACAGTTGTCTCAACATTTAAAGAGACAATGGTGGTTGATGTCATACTGACACCCACTGGTGCTGCTTGAATAATGTCCAACTTATTTTTGAGTTGGGTAGCATTATTCAAGAAATGATCACAAACCCTTAAGCCACAAAATCCAAATATTTCCCATGGGGTTTAGCCACATTTCTGTTATCACTCTCATACCGAGTGATAAACATTGAAAATATCAAGAAGCACATCCCAGGCTTCGAATTCCCAAACCCAAACCTTGTAGTAAATGTGACTTATCCTATACTGAGCTACTTAAATTTTCACACTCACTTTTACTAAAATCTTCTTACACATGCTATGCACAAGTCCACAATATTTCATCATAAACCAGATGAAATACAGACTTCACAAACTCTGTTTATATGATTGTAGAATTAAACAACACCACAATTCTATTTGATAAACCTTTCTTTCTAACCAGTTTTATATTTTTTTTGTTTCTTTAGCACCATCTGTGCAGGGCATTCAGGCATCTCAGGCTGCAGCAGACCGAGTGACTCTGCAAGCAATCATGCAGCACATTCTGGCCATCCAACAAACTCAAAATATAATCCTATCCAGAATGGACAAGATGAGTGGTGATATTGACTCAATAAAACAGTCAGTTTCACTACTTCAACAACCACAGCAGCCTCCACAAACTCCACCATGTTCACATGGTGATCACAATGAAGAAGGAGAAGGAAGTGCTGGTGATACTGATGCTGCAACTGAGCCCATGCCCTCCCCTACTCTTGAACAACCTGAGGGGGACATGGGTGGTGATACTGATCCTCTTCCCTCCTCATCAAATGATAACAAAAGGGGGGAGAAGAGACAAAGAGATACTGAGGTTGATCAAACTGAGCCATCTGCTCAGGGGGAGAAAAGAAGAAGATTGAATGAAGATCAACCTCCACAACAACAACATCAGCAAAGCCCTCATACTGAGCCAATTCGGATTCAGTATGAGAGAAGAAGACAAAGAACTAGGTCAGCATTACAAGTTCAAGACCCACTTGAGCCATCTACTCAGGGGGAGACTCATACTGACCAACCACAGAAAACTTATTCTGAGCCACCTGCTCTTGAAGAGAATAATTTACAAATTGTGGTCTATAGGCCGTTCATCTGGCCTATTGCTGATGATGAAGATGAAGAACCAGATTTAGTAAACTATGCACTAAATCTGGTAGAACAAGAAAGTTCTTCATCATCATCCTCGGATGATGAAGAACCAGAAAATCTGGTAATTAGAAGAAGGAGTTCCTTATCAAGAAGACCTATCAATGCTGTTCTCACTTCTTCTGAATCAAGTGAGGAATCTGCTCCTCTGGTAACAAGACAAAGAAGACCTGTTCTTACAAGGGACAGTGATACCGAGCAGGCTCCAAGACTGACACCTCAACAACTTTGGGCAGAACAAGAAAGATTTTTATATGAGCAAGAGTTGGGAGTCAAAACTGAACCAGAATCTGACCCAGATACTGATACTCCTGGTCCTTCACATAGAATCTCAAGAAAGGGTCCAGACCATATTCAACATTATTGGAATATGGTTGCTGCTAGGACTCAGTATAAGGAACAAAGAAAGGAGTTCTTGAGGACCAAAACATTTCAAAATGTAAGGGTGATACATTGGTTAAATCTAGATGTCAATAAAGTAAAAGTGAAGCTCAAAGAAGGAAGAATTACTATCACTTGTACTGGCTTAACCAGTCCCCCCATGAAGATATTTATTCATGATATTCAAAGAATTGGTCTTCAAGACTGGGTGAAGATCACAAGACTGATCAAAGAGCTTCCAAAGAAATCAACTTATGATCAAATAGTCTTGGATGAGGTCTGTGCAGTAGCTGCAGTATGTTATGAGAAGGATTTACTTCATGAAATAGAGTACAGAACCCTCAGTGTTATGACTGAGGCTTACTCAAACAACAGACCAGAATGCCTTCATACATACAAGTATCTTAGAAAGTATCCTCTTCCTCCTAACCTTGTCTTTCAGGATCAAAAGAGTGTCATATATCCAACTTCTGGATATATGTATACTGACTCAGAGGATAGATAGTGCTTCATTTCTGAAGAAGATCTACCAAGAGCTCAAATCAGTCACCTTGTTGGACTGAAATGGATGATCACCAAGAAAGAAGACTCTTGGTTCAGAAAGAAGATTGTTGCAGTTCTGAATAGTAGAAGGGATGAACTCAAAAGCAGAGAAGAGTTTGTCCACATTAAACAAGAAGTCTTCTATGAGAATGAAGCCATCAACAGCAAATGAAGAAGAAGATATTGCTACCTATGCTGTTGTATTTTTTGTTTATCTCTTTGTAATTGTTTTGTTATCATTAGATAGGGGGAGATTGTTAAGGCAAAAAGCCTTGCCCCTTTGGATCTTAAGATAACAAAACAACCTAGACTAGCTTTGATTTATATGTAGAATAATATAGCTAAGTTTAGGTCTGATACTGAGTGATCAGTATTGGAACTCAGTATCAGTACTCAGTATCAGATAGTGATACTGAGTACAAGGACTGAGTAGAAGGACTGAGCGATACTCAGTATAGTAACGGACTAAGATCAAATCCCTTGATCTTAGTCATTTTCCTTACTTAGTCCTTCGGTTACTCCTTTGCTCATCATATAAGATCTCTATAACATTATAAATAGAGATCATCTTGCAAAGGAGTACTCACCAATTTACTTTACACTTTCATATCTTTGTAATTGATTAGTGGTCTTGTTATTCCGCAACAAGCCACACTTAGTGGATTTATACATTTGACTCATATCTTGTTCTTATACAATATTTGTCTTAGTGCTATAATTAACCAATCAATTAATCAACTAAACCAGGGTGTTGTGACCTAACAAAACAAGTTTATGTTTAATAGGTTTAATTATTATTTTGATAAATTTATTTAACTAGTTCTTTAAACCTAGTAATTTAGACAAAGTTTTATTGTCTATAAGGTTTAAATTAAAAAAGTTTAAATAAATTTATTAAAAGTTATAATCTATCTTAGAATATAAACAAAGTTTATTGTTTATAGGATTGATTAAAAATTAATCTTTTAACTAAAATAATGTCTTTAATCAAGAAAGTCAAAACCCTAGTTTTAATTGATCGAAAAAACAAGATTAGGGTTCATCTAATTAATTTAGAGAATTAAGGAGGATTAAAAGAAAAGGGGTGTTAATTTTTAAGTTCTAAAATTAACAAGGTGTATTTAATTATTTATATATATGTATTAAAATTTTTGGAATTTGTTTTTAATTATTAAGTAAAATTGAATTTTAAAAGATAAAATAAGTTTATACGTATGTTAATTAGATTAAGTTAAAATACATACGTATAAATTAGATGTAATATTCTTATTAGAATATTACAAGTTTATTATTATAAATATACATATATACGAATATATATATATTAAATACAAGATAAAATAGAACAATTAAAAGGATAATGTTATTTTGATCTTGAATAAGATAATAATATAACTAGTTATTGTATAAAGTTATAATATAATTAAAACTAGAAAGTACAAAGTTATAATTTCATTATAACTAGAAATTGTACAAGTTGAAATTATATGATTAACTAGAAATATACAAAGTTATATATATTATCATATATTAAGATGTATAAAGTTATAAGTTATTATAACTAGATAATTATACAAGTATAATATAAGTATTTTACAAGTCATGTAATATACTAGATTAATGATCAAGTAAAAATAACAAGAACCTATATTTAACTAGTTCAAGTTAAATTAAGAAAGGTTTAAACAAACTAAAGAATTATTATATATAGTCTTTATATAATAGGTTTATTAGTTTCACCAAGTATAAACCGGTGATTGTGTTAGCTTAAGTTCCATCATGGTTGTTGGAGCTAGTGGGAGCTACGCAAGAAAATCACAAAGTTTATAAGTGTGTCTTTAAGACATAAGTCTTGGTCGAATCTAGTAGCTCAAAACAAATGTTTAATTTCATTATTAGACATATGAAGAACTAGGTATGTTAAACTAGGTTTATGTTTCAAGTTCATGGATCATAAAAGAATTCAAAAGTTTAACATAAGTTTATAAGTTTTTCAAGTAAGATAAAACAAGTAAGTTTTATTCTAGATAAGGTTTTTCAGAAAATCTAGTAAAACGTTTGTACACCTCGTTTTAGGTATACATATAAATCGTGCAAATTCTTGAAACTATAAGTTTTAAAGAATAGTTCTTAAGTTTTGAAAAGGTGTCTTGTAGAATTCTTAAATTCACAAGTCACGCATTTTAAACAAGGATTAAGATTGGAATAAAGGTTTAAGTTTAGTTTAAGACTTAAACAAACCCAAGAAAATCTTAGATCTAAGTACTATCCACCTAATGGAACACCTCACTTGTTAAACGATATTCATATTGTAAGGATAAAGAACCTTAGATATGGATTCAAATCATTGCGAGTGTCAGGGTGCGTAAGGTTCTGTGATAATCGGGAGTCCCGGCGCAGAACATCGCACTGTCTTAGATGGTCTGATCTACTTTTGTGATAATCGGGAGTCCCGGCCCAAAAAGTACTTGAGTAGAATAAACATACTAGACTTTATTACTAACTTAGAAATGTACAACTAGATTGTACAAAGTTGTAATAAGTTATAAGTCTAAAGATTCTACGACCCCTAGGAATCATGTCAAGTCTTGATACGATCGGTAAGGATGTTACCTACCAGAAATAGCATGTCTCGTCGGGAAGTGCCCAAACCTTGCGGCGAGAATGTGATATATGGATCCTAGGCCTAAAATATTAATTATGGGTTTATAATATATTTTAGAGAATATTTATTGATGATTACTAATTAAACTGGGTTTGATTTGTAGATGGCAGCAACAAACGCAATCACGACAACAAGTACCAACAATCTCTCACTTCGCTCAATCCTCGAAAAGGACAAGTTGACTGGGTCAAACTTTCTCAACTGGGAGCGCAATCTTCGTATTGTGCTCAGGCATGAGAGAAAGTGGTATGTCTTGGAGAGAGCAGTACCAAACACCCCTGCTGTTAATGCCAGAGCTGAAACGAGGCAAGCTTATGATAAGCATGTTAGTGATGCACTCGATGTGAGCTGTCTGATGCTCGCCACTATGAGTCCTGAGTTACAAGCGGGACTTATGGATGTGCCTGCATTTGAGATGATCCAGCAACTTAGGGATTCATTTCAAGAGCAAGCTCACACTGAGATGTTTGACATCAATCGAGCCTTCAACTCTTGCAAGATGGTCAAAGGAACGCCGGTGAGTGCCCACGTCATGATAATGAAGGGACACATGGATCACCTCGCCAGACTTGGTCACCCCATACCGTAGCAAATGGCAACAGATACTATACTCAACTCGTTGTCTGATGACTACAAGTCTTTTGTGGTCAACCACAACATGCATAATACGGAGAAATCCATTGCTGAGCTACATTCCATGCTCAAGACAGCTGAGTTGAGTTTGGGGACCAAATCTAAGGACGTTTCTTGATTGGTTATCGCGGTGGCGGAGGGAAGAAGAAAAAAGGGCATGGTGGTAAAGGAAAGGGTAAAACCTATCCTAACCAAGGAGCGCCAAATGGTAAAGGTGTCAAACAAAAGGTCAAGAAGGTTAAGCCTAACACTGTGAGGACCGAGAACCGGTGCTTCAAGTGTGGTGAGGCTGGGCATTGAAAAAGGAATTGTCCAAAGGGTGCAAGTGGTAGTAGAGGAAACGCAAGTTCCTCATGTAACGCAACCACACTTCTTAATCACTTTAAGATACTTGTAAAGTACATTACGAGTAATCTAACTTTTGCAATCGTTTATTGCAAGAGGAGATGGAAAGTGATGACGACCAGCATGAGATGGTGATAATCCCACGAGCACCAAGTTATATAATTCAGTATTTTGTGGATTCATTTTAAACAATTTTACTTTATTGTTTTGGATAATTTTATTTTTGTTAAAACAAGTTTTATTTTAGTTTTAAATAAATTTTGAATCCATGGTTGAATTATATTGTGTGCATGTGTGATAATTACACTAGTCAAGGTTTATGACTAGATTGTAAGTCAAGTTTTGATTTACTTATATTTCATGTTGATATATCTTTGTTTGATTGTTGTATAAATAATGTTTTAATAGCTCAAGGTATTTAGATGCTAGTAATTAGAAAGTTTTTCTAATGAAAGTATTTAAGAGTTTATGGAAGCATAAGGTTCAAAGGTTGTTGAACTTAATTAAAACATCTTAAGTAATACTCATTACTTATGATAGTACGTTTTAAAATATTAGTATTAATATAGTATGATTGTATTGGATATAATCAAGATAGACTTTAAGAGTGTTATTACAAATCTTTTATACTTGTAGTAAAGGATTTAATGAAGTCATAATTCCCTAATAGGAATAATTGGATATTCGTATAATCCAAGTAAAGTGACTTACACATTAAATGACTCTTAAAAGGGACAAACTATATTAAAAGTATTTAAGAATTAAAAGGTATTATTACAAGTCTTTTATACTTGTAATAAATACAATATTTAATCAAGTCATATTCCCTAATAGGAATAATGGATATTTGACAAATCCAAGTAATGACTTTGGGATTAAGTAAAGTTCTTAATGAATACTAATACGTTTAAGAATTGAAAGTATCGTTTCAAGTGTTTCATACTTGTTAGATACAGTAATCAATAAAGATCATAATTCCCTAAACAGGAATGTTGGATATTCACAAATCCAAAGGATGATCTTAATTATTGATGGAATGCTTAAAAGGATTAAAACTACAAGTTATTGACTAGGTCAAAGTAGTTTAAGAGATGCTTAACTTCCATAAAAGTAAGTGGGAGCTAAGAGTAACATAATTCATTAAAGATGTTAATGAATTTAGTGAGTTAGTAAGACATTAACAACAAGGTTTTACCAAGTCATTAGCCAAAGAGTTAAGAGAAATAATAAATGATCGTTAATTAGAATATTGCAAACCTAATAGCGTGATCACAAGTCTTGTGATTAATTACTGCATATCTAATAGGTTGTTAACACTTCAGTGGATAACACAATCATTTAAGGAAATTTCTTTAACTAGTAAGAATATCTACAAATCAAGTAACTAAAAGAGGCTTAGTTGCAAGGATAATTTTATGAATTCAAGAAACTAAGGAGTTAATTTCCAATCCTCCTATGTTTACCGAATTGCATAAAAGGAAAGACTAGAATATGTTCTAGGTTGTTGCAAGAACAATATCTAGCAAAGGCAAAAGTAATAGTATTCCTAAATACTCGTCTTATGTCTTTAGTTTAATAGAAATGATTGGTTTAGTGATAAAGTTACAATTAAGTTTGTAAGAATCATGAAGTAATCAACACGAACAAAAGGAATAAGTAATGATCCGGTAATAATTCAGTATCTATGTGCAGTGAGGAATAGCACATGAGTTAGTATCATTTTTATTCAGACTTTGTATGCTTTACATCATCCATGAATAAAAGTCTATTCATTCAAAAAGATACAAAAATCCGTGACTACTCGTCTTGGTGGGAACCTCGATGGGACGTTAACGTCGTCGCGGTATTTGGGGGTAGATTCGAAAGTTCTTCGAAGATAGCTACACAAGTTTTGTGTAAACCAAATATCGGTGATATTCTGTTGGAGGCTCAACGAATATTGGATTGACCACCGTGACAATACTTCGTGGTAGAAAAGTTCAAAAGTATTGTTCACTAGGATTGTCCTTAAGCCTGATGTATTTGGTTTAGGATACAATGACTAATGTGCTTTGGTTCAACTTAGACAATTCTGAAATACGTTCGTCATACGAGGCGATACTGGGTACAAAGGAAGTTGTATTTTAAATCGAAATATAACAATATGGTAATTGCACCTCCTCTTTAGGAGAGATATTTATAGGTCCTTTGACATGATGAGAAACTGACAAGTGCACGGCCGTGCCCAAACGAACTAATCTGTTCTTTGTCGTTTATCACAGCAGTTTGAATCAAGAAGTCATAAAATGATTTCGAATATACGAGTTGATAATATCTACCATGCTCGTATTCGTTATCACAAATATCGTGCTGCAAGGGATAAGCCTAACAACATTACTCAAGAAGTAAAGACAGAGTGTTCTTTACTGGGAGACGCTATTAAGAGTTTTTCATAAAACTATACCAGGGTTACATAAGTTGTTTTTATGGGGTTGGTTACCTACATGCCCATCTAGAAGGCCACTGTAGCTCGTATCATTAAGACAAAGGTTACAAACTTGCACAAGTGGGAGTCTTAAGGAATTATGTGCACAGTTAGTCAACCTATGATGATACATCCATGCCTATGAAACACTTAAGGGTCACACCGGTGAGTGCATGTAATACGAGCAAGTTATGCAACGATACTACGAAGAGGAATGATTCATAATAGTCATTACGAATCAGTTAAGTATTAAGTTAAGTTTAACTTATTATTAGTTTAGTTTAACTAACTAATTAATACAAGTAGTTGTACATTTACTAGTTGAGTAAATATACAATGTGTTAATTAAAGGTTATCCATGATATGATTTAAAACTATTAAATCATATAGTATTTGGATAATATTATTGTATAAATTCTATAAAGGTTATTATATAATTAACTATTAAAAGTATAAATACAAGTATATATAATTCGTGTATGTGGGTACCGAATTATTAGTGTGTTAATACTAGACATTTAATTGTTAAGTGCAACAATAATTAACTAGTTAAACTATAAGGGATAAAAGTGTAAAAGGATAAGTTTAATTAAGAGATTAATCTTAATTAAACTAGAAGGGCCCTAAGTGAAAGTCCATCTATTATAAATAGAGGGCTTAGGCATCACTTATTAGGTTACACCTAAAACAGCCGAAACCCTTGCCCCTTTACCCTATTCGGCCGAAACTAAGACACCATCATTTGGTGTTCTTCGTTCTTCGTGTTCTTCATTCATTCTTTGTGTTCTTCAAGTCTTGAAGATCCAAGATCGTTGCAAGTGATCATCTAGAGGATCGTTCGTCGTGTTCATCATCAGTGGACTTATCTTAAGCATTAACCTAAGGTATGTTTCATGGAACACTCCTTCTTCCTCTCCTCTTGTTCGAAGTCGAACCAAGAACCCTAGGGTTCTTGGAAGTAGTCGACGAACACACACAAGTGTGTGTGTGTGTGTGTGTGTGTGTGTGTGTGTTCGAGTTCTTCGTACAAGGTTTCTTTCTTGTTAACCTAATCTATATTTCCAACATCCCAATCCTTTAGGATTTAAGGATTAGGTTTAATCCCAATTCCGTATTTAGGGATTAAATCAGCTAGTTGGTTTTAACCGGTCAAGAACAAGTTCATGTTCTTGGTCAGCAAGGTTCGAACCAAGTACACTAGGAGGTCGACCCAAGTGGTTGATCAGTCGCATGGTGCGTAGTAAATCCCTACAATGAGGATGTACCTAAAACCGCTTTTAGAACTCGCTATGGTCATTATGAATTCCTCGTAATGCCATTTGGTTTAACCAATGCACCAGCAGTGTTCATGGATCTCATGAATAGAGTGTGCAAGCAATATCTCGATAAATTTCTCATTGTCTTCATAGATGATATTCTCATCTATTCTCGAACAAAATCTGATTATGAAGAACATTTGAGGATCATACTCGAGCTGCTGGAGAAGGAGAAGTTGTATGCTAAGTTGTTCAAGTGCGAGTTTTGGCTTCGTGAAGTCCAATTTTTGGGCCATGTCATAAATGAAGATGGTATTCATGTTGATCCTGCCAAGATTGAAGCAATAAAGAATTGGGAAGCTCCAAAGACCCCAACCGAGATTAGACAATTTCTTGGTCTAGCCGGTTACTACAGAAGATTCATAGAGAATTTCTCCAAGATAGCTAAAGATTTGACATTGTTGACACAAAAGGATGAGAAATTCGTCTGGGTGAAAAGCAAGAAATTGCTTCCAAACCTTGAAAACCAAATTGTGTTCCGCGCCAATCATCTCTCTCGCTGAAGGAACCGAAAACTTCGTAGTCTACTGTGATGCTTCGCATCAAGGTTTAGGATGTGTGCTGATGCAGAACAACAAAGTGATTGCCTATGCCTCTCGTCAGCTGCAGAATCACGAGAAGAACTACACCACTCATGATCTTGAGCTTGGTGTTGTGGTGTTTGCGTTAAATATTTGAAGACACTACCTCTATGGTACCAAGTGTACGATATTTACCGACCACAAAAGTTTGCAAAACATATTCGACCAGAAGGAACTCAACATGAGACAAAGAAGGTGGGTAGAGTTGATGAACGCCTATGATTGTGAAATCAAGTATCATCCTGGCAAAGTCAATGTTGTGGCTGATGCCTTGAGTCGTACAGAGCAACCAAAACCTCGTCGTGTTCGCGCCTTGCCTATCTCGATCCAAGCAAATCTTTCCTCCCAAATTTATCCTTTCCAAGTTGAAGCGTTGAAGATCGAGAATATGAAGGATGCATCTCTTCGTGGTATGGAGAAACAATTGGAAGCCAAATCAGATGGAACTCTTTACTTCATGAATCGTCTATGGGTTCCAAATCAGGGTAATTTTCGTATGAAGATTCTTGATGAAGCTCATAAATCTAATTATTCCATTCATCCCGGTACTGAAAAGAGGTGCAAAGATATCAAGGAATTATATTGGTGGCCAAACATGAAGAAGGAAATTGTTGTGTATGTTAGCAAGTGTTTGACTTGTTCAAAAGTGAAAGCAGAAAACCAGAAACCGTCCGGTCTACTTCAGCAACCAGAAATCCCTGAATGGAAATGGGATAAAATAACTATGGATTTTATAACCAAGTTGCCTCGTACTTCCAGTGGTCATGACATAATTTGGGTAATTGTTGATCGATTGACCAAATCTGCTCATTTTATTCCAATCAAAGAGACCGCCAAGATGGAAAAGCTTACAAGAATTTATTTGAAAGAAGTCGTATCTCGTCATGGTGTGCCGATCTCTATTATATCTGATCGTGACAGTCGTTTTACATCTTGATTTTGGCAATCATTGCAAAAATCTCTCGGTACTCGCCTCGATATGAGTACTGCTTATCATCCACAAACTGACGGTCAAAGTGAAAGGACTATCCAAACTCTTGAAGACATGTTGAGAGCCCGCGTCATAGACTTCGGTGGAAGTTGGGATTCTCATCTTCCCTTAGCTGAATTTTCATACAACAACAGCTACCACACCACTATTGAAGCAGCGCCATTCGAAGCTCTTTATGGAAGAAAGTGTCGCTCTCCACTTTGTTGGTTCGAAGTGGGAGATAGACAAATTACTGGTCCTGAGATACTACAAGAAACAACAGACAAAATCTTTCGTATCATAGATCGCATCAAAGCTGCCAGAGATCGTCAAAAGAATTATGTTGATAATCGTCGCAAGCCTCTAGAATTCGCAGTGGGCGATTTTGTTTTGCTTAAGGTCGCACCTTGGAAAGGTGTTATTCATTTTGGAAAGAGAGGAAAATTGAATCCTCGATATGTTGGACCTTTTGAAGTTATTGAAAGAATCGGTGAAGTTGCATATCTTCTTCGTTTGCCCAGTGAACTCAGCAACATCCATAACACATTTCACGTTTCTAATCTTAAGAAATGTGTGCATGATACATCTCTTATCATTCCTGCTGAGGAGATTTCTATTGATGAGCGTCTACACTTCACTGAAGAACCTATTGAGATATCAGACTGGAAAGAGCAAAAGTTGAGAAGAAGCAAAATCAGAATCGTCAAAGTCAGATGGAACTCCAAAAGAGGTCCTGAATTCACGTGGGAGCGTGAAGACCAAATGAAGAAGAAGTATCCTCATCTCTTTCTCGTAGTCTCTCCTGTCCATGCTTCGTCTTAAATTTCGGGACGAAATTTCTTCAACCGGGGGAGAATGTGACAACTCGACATTTTGGGTATGTCAAATCATTTCATTTCATACTTTCTATATTTAGAACGTTTCTATTTTTAGAAACTTTCTCATTTCGTATTATTTATAATTTTAGAAAGTTTCTATTTTTAGAAACTTTCCTCATTTCATTTCATTTCGATATTTTTTGCACGTAAATACATCATCATTCTCACCATACATTAGTGTTTGACTATTATGGTCAACACAACATTTTATTTTACTTCATGGTGATATTACACAAAATCATTTCTAAAAACAATTACTTATACAATAAAACACTAAATATTTTAATAAAACGCGACGCGGAACGATTTAAATCCAAAACCGACACATGAGATGTTGTCCCGACCACCTAAGTGGCCGAAACCCACTTCCTCCTCCCTTTTAATTTCGGCCAAGCTCACCCAAGTTCATCATTATCTACATTTGAACCATTAGTTGTTATCCTTATCTCTTCATCTAGAATCAAACCAATCCTAGTTCTACTCAAACACCTCTAGCATGCCTATAAATATTACCACTAATCCCACAACCCTAATTTTTCCTCCCTACCGTCGGCCAAGCATCCTAAACCTAGCCTCATTGTGTTCGGATCCCAAGCAACCCCAAATCCCTTGCTCGTTTCGTTCGTATCTCGAAGGTATACCGAAAATCCCTACTTGTTACTCTTAATTTCGGTTTTAAGCTTACAAAACCAAGACCATGGACGAAGGCCAAATGGTCTCGGTATCACCACTGGTTTCGAACCATGGGTGCATGGTTCACCATGCATGCATTCGTGTGTTTGATCGGTTTTGTTTTCGGTATTGTTCGTATTGATTTATTACTTGTTTTGATAGTAAACGAAACCCTTTTTATCCGAATTTTTGATATGTTAATCGCAATGAAAAACCACACAAAACCCTAAAATTTCATAATTTTTGGAATTCGTTTGCCTCGTTTTTTACCTAAAAACCGGTCAAAACCCTAAACCGAAAACCCTAGCTGAAACGCTAACCTAGAAACCGGATCTTGAACCCTAACTCACTGAGTTGACTCAGACCTCATCATTTGACCAAAGTTGACCCGTAAATGAATCGGGCAAAGGCCCGAACTTGGCCAAAACCGATTTAACCCAATCCGGCCCATTTGATTCTTAAACCCTAATTGGGCCAAGCCCGTTTACTTGAGCCCAATCCGACCCAAAAGCCCTTTAGGCGGAGCCCATATTAGGTCCAAATCAGGCCCAAACCTAAGGCCCATTATCCATTGGTCCATAGCCCATTAAGAAGCCCAATTGGCCCATAATGTGGCCGATTAGCCCATTTCATTTCGGCCCATTTTATCCAATCAAGGACAATAAGGCGGCCCGTTAGCCCAAATCTAGGCCCAATAGAAAAGGATTTATGTGCACAGTTAGTCAACCTATGATGATACATCCATGCCTACGAAACACTTAAGGGTCACACCGGTGAGTGCATGTAATACGAGCAAGTTATGCAATGATATTACGAAGAGGGATGATTCATAATAGTCATTATGAATCAGTTAAGTATTAAGTTAAGTTTAACTTATTACTAGATTAGTTTAACTATCTAATTAATACAAGTAGTTGTACATTTACTAGTTGAGTAAATATACAATGTGTTAATTATAGATTATCCATAATATGATTTAAAGCTATTAAATCATATAAGTGATTGGATAATATTGTTGTGTAAATTATATAAAGGTTATTATATAATTAACTATTAAAAGTATAAATACAAGTATATATAATTCGTGTATTAATACTAGACATTTGATAGTTAAGTGCAACAATAATAAGCTAGTTAAAACTATAAGGGATGGAAGTGTAAAAAGGAAGCTTAATTAAGAAGTTAATCTTAATTAAACTAGAAGGGTTTTCAGTGTAAGATCTTCTATTATAAATAGGAGGCTTATAACTAAACCCTATATGTTGATCCTTGCCTCCTTAATCACGAAATCCTTGCCCCTCCTCTCTCTATTTCGGCCGAAGCCACAAACACAAGAAAACAAGCTTGTGTTCTTCGTGTTCTTCGTTCGTTCTTCGTGTTCTTCAAGTCTTGAAGATCAAGGATCGTTGCAAGTGATCATCTAGAGGATCGTTCGTCGTGTTCATCATCAGTGGATCTATTTTAAGCACTAACTAAGGTATGCTTCATGGAACACTCTTCCTCCTCTCCCTCTTGTTCGAAGTCAAACCAAGAACCCTAGGGTTCTTGGTAGTAGTCGACGAACACACACAAGTATGTGTGTGTGTTCGAGTTTTCGTACAAGGTTTCTTTTCTTGTTAATCAAGTTAGATTTCCAACATCCCAATCCTTTAGGGTTTAAGGATTAGGTTTAATCCCACTTCCGCTTTAGGGATTAAATCAGCTAGTTGGTTTAACCGGTCAAGAACAAGTTCATGTTCTTGGTCAGCAAGGTTCGAACCAAGTATGCTAGGCGGTCGGTCCTATGGGTCGATCGAGTACAAACAAACCCTTCAGTGGTATCAGAGCATTGGTTTAGAGATCTAAACTAGATTAACAGTTTCTTTTGTTTGTTTATTTTAATTACAAGTTTTTTTTTTTGTTCCATGTTTTTCCTTCTTCTTCTTAAATTTCGAAAAGGGTAAGAACCCTATGACCGAGAATATTAAACTAGCCTAGTTTAATTGGTCAAAAGGTTTCTAAGAACCCTAGAATTTTCGAAAATTCTAAAGAACCCTAGGATCAAGTATGTTAAACAAGATTTGTTTAATTGATCAAAAAAGCTTCTTTTCCTAACCCTAGTATTTCGAAAATTAGGAAGAACCCTAGGATCAAGAATATCAAAGTTCTTGATCAAGAGGATTCTTTCCTTATTAGTTGATCTTCCAAATCTAAGATAAAGTATGTTAAACCAAGTTTTGGTTTAATTGATCAAAAAGGATCCCTTCCTTTTTCCCTCAAAGATTTCGAAATCAAAGAGGTTACTTGGACACCAAGTTTGTTAAACTAGCTTAGTTTAATTGGTAGAAAAGTTTCCTAGGCTTTAAGCAAATTTTCGAAACCCTAGATGTAATCTAGGATTACACTAGTTTAGTTTAATTAAAAGAATTTATTAGAATAATAATAATCTAAAACCTAGATAATTAAACAAGTTTATGTTTAATAGGTTTAATTATTATTTTGATGGATTTATTAAAACTAGTTCTTTAAACCTAGTAACTTAGACAAAGTTTTATTGTCTATAAGATTTAACTTAAAAAGTTTAAATAAATTTAGTAAAGGTTATAATCTATCTTAGAATTTAAACAAAGTTTATTGTTTAGATAGGATTGATTAAAAGGAATTAATCTTTTAATAAATAATATTTTTAATCAAGAAAGTCAAAACCCTAGTTTTGATTGAACAAGAACAAGATTAGGGTTTATCTAATTCATTTAAGGAATTAATAAGATTAAAGAAAGTGTTGATTTTAAGTTCTAAAATTAACAAGATGTATTTATTTATATATATATATATATATATATATATATATATATATATATATATATATATATATATATATATATATCGGAATTTTTAAATACTTAAAAGAAAAATGAATTTTAATAGATATGATAAGTTTATACGTATTTTAATTAGATTAAGTTAAAATACATACGTATAAATTAGATGTAATATTCTTATTAGAATGTTACAAGTTTATTATAAAGTAATGAAATATATATATATGTATATATTACGTACAAGATAAAATGGAACAATTAAAAGGATAATATTATTTTGATCTTAAAGGATTATAGTATAACTAGTTGTTGTATAAAGTTGTTATATAATTAAAACTAGAAAGTACAAAGTTATAATTTCATTATAACTAGAAATTGTACAAGTTGAAATTATATGTTAAACTAGAAATATACAAAATTATATATTATTATTATTATAAGGAGTATAAAGTTATAAGTTATTATAGCTAGATAATTATACAAGTATAATATAAGTATTTTACAAGTCATATAATATACTAGATTAATGATCAAGAATAAATAACAAGAACCTATATTTAACTAGTTCAAGTTAAATGTAAGAAAAATTTAAACAAAACTAAGAATTATTATATATAGTCTTTATATAATAAGTTTATTAGTTTCACCAAGTATAAATCACTGATTGTGTTAGCTTAAGTTCCATCATGATTGTTGGAGCTAGTGGGAGTTACACAAGAAAATCACAAAGTTTATAAGCGTGTCGATAAGACATAAGTTTTGGTCGAATCTAATAAGTCAAAACAAATGTTTAATTTCATTGTAAACCATATGAAAAACTAGGTGTGTTTAACTAGATTTATGTTTCAAGTTTATGAATCATAAAAGAATTAAAAGTTTAACATAAGTTTTAAAAGTTTTTCAAGTAAAGATAAAACAAGTAAGTTTTATAATAAGATAAGGTTTTTCACAAATCCTAGTAAAACGTTTTATACACCTCGTTTTTGGTATACATGTAAAATCGCACAATTCTTGAAACTATAAGTTTTAAAGAATAGTTCTTAAGTTTTAAAAAGGTGTCTTGTAGAATTCTTAAATTCACAAGTCACACATTTTAAACAAGGATTAAGATTGGAATAAAGGTTTAAGTTTAGTTTAAGACTTAAACAAACCTAAGAAAATCTTAGATCTAAGTACTATCCACCTAATGGAACACCTCACTTGTTCAACGATATTCATATTTTAAGGATAAAGAACCTTAGATATGGACTCAAATCATTGCGAGTGTCAGGGTGCGTAAGGTTCTGTGATAATCGGGAGTCCCGGCGCAGAGCATCGCACTGTCTTAGATGGTCTGATCTATTTTGGTGATAATCGGGAGTCCCGGCCTAAAAAGTACTTGAGTAGAATAATCATACTAGACTTTATTACTAACCTAGAAATGTACAATTAGATTGTACAAAGTTGTAATAAGTTATAAGTCTAAAGATTCTACGAGCCCTAGGAATCGTGTCAAGTCTTGATACGATCGGTAAGGATGTTACCTACCAGAAACAGCATGTCTCGTCCGGAAGTGCCCAAACCTTGCGGCGAGAATGTGATATATGGATCCTAGGCCTAAAATATTAAGTATGGGTTTATAATATATTTTAGAGAATGTTTATTGATGATTACTAATTAAACTGGGTTTGATTTGTAGATGGCAGCAACAACCATAACGACACGTACCAACAATCTCTCACTACGCTTGTTTATAGAAAAGGATGAATTGGTTGGGTCAATGTTTCTCAATTGGAAGTGTGATCTTCGGATTATGCTTTGGCATGAGAGAAAAGGAAATGTCCTAGAAAAAGCAATACTAAATGCACCTATCGTGGATGCTAGAAATGAACCAGGACAAGCATATTACGCTTGTAGGGTGTTCAAATCTCGCAAGGTGGTTAAAGAATCATCGGTGAGTGCTCACGTCATGGAAATGAAAAAGCACATGGATCATCTTAAATGAATAGGATACCCAGTACCGTTGCAGTTAGCAACAGTAATGATATTAAACTCGTTGTCAGATGACTATAAGCATTATATAGTCAACATGGAGCAATCCATTGATGAGCTACATTCCATGCTCATGACTACTGAGTTGATTTGGGGAACAAGTTTAAGAATGATCTCGTAGTAACCGATGATGGTAGTGATCAGAGAAAGAGGCGCAGTGGAAAGGGAAGGGATAAAACCGATCCCAGCCACGGCGTGCCTAAAGAGTAATGGAGTCAAACAAAAAGGTCAAGAAGGTAAAGCCAAACAAGGACCGAGAAACGGTGTCTTGGTTGTGTCAAGGGTCAAAGGGTAGGAGGCAATGCTTGCTCCTTAGTTGACTTGACTAACTTCTAGATACTCGCTTCCAGTAAGTCAACTTTAGCAATCGTTTATTGCATAAGATGATAAGTGAGATGACCGGCATGATATGGTGATGATCCCACGAGCACCAAGATTTTATAATTCAGTATTTTTATGGATTCAGTAAAACAATCTTATTTTTATTGTTTTGGATAATTTTTAATTTATGTTAAAACAAGTTTTTCTTTGGTTTTAATTAATTTTGGATCCATGGTTGAATTATATTGTGTGCATGTGTGATAACTACACTAGTCAAGGTTTATGACTAGATTGTAAGTCAAGTTTTTGATTTACTTATATTTCATGTTTTATACTTGTTTGATTGTTGTATGAATGAATAATGTCTTGATTGCTCAAGGTACTTAGATACTAGTAATTAGAATGTTTTTCTAAAAAAAGTATTTAAGAGTTTTATGGAAGCATAAGGTTCAAAGGTTATTGAACTTAGTTAAAACATCTTAAGTAATAGTCATTACTTATGATAGTACGTTTTAAAGTATTAGTATTAATATAGTATGATTATATTGGATATAATCAAGATAGACTTTAAGAGTATTATTACAAGTCTTTTATACTTGTAGTAAAGGGTTTGATGAAGTCATAATTCCCTAATAGGAATAATTGGATATTCGTATAATCCAAGCAAAATGACTTAGACATTAAATGAACTCTTAAAAGAGACAAACTATATTAAAGTATTTAAGAATTAAGAGGTATTATTGCAAGTCTTTTATACTTGTAATAAATACAATATTTAATCAAGTCATAATTCCCTTATAGGAATAATGGATATTTGAGAAATCCAAGTAATAACTTTGGCATTAAATAAAATTCTTAAAAGAATACTAATGTATTTAAGAATTGGAAGTATTGTTTTAAGTGTCTTATACTTGTTAGATACAGTAATCAATAAAGGTCATAATTCCCTTAACAGGAATGTTGGATATTCGCAAATCCAAAGGATGATCTTAGCTATTGATAGAATTTTTAAAAGATTAAACTACAAGTTATTGGCTAGGTCAAAGTAGTAGTTTAAGAGATGCTTAAATTCCATAAAAGATAGTGGGAGCTATAACTAACATAATTCATTAAAGATATTAATGAATTTAGTGAGTTAGTAAGACATTAACAACAAAGTTTTACCAAGTCGTTAGCCAAAGAGTTAAGAGAAATAAATGATTATTAATTAGACTATTGCAAACCTAATAGCGTGATCACAAGTCTTCTGATTAATTATTGCATATCTAATAGGTTGTTCACACTCCAGTGGATAACATAATCATTTAAGGAGATTTCTTTAACTAGTAAAGAGATATCTACAAATCAAGTAACTAAAAGAGGCTTTAGTTACAAGGAGAATTTTATGAATTCAAGAAACTAAGGAGTTAATTTCCAATCCTCCTATGTTTACCGAATTGCATAAAAGGCAAAGACTAGAATATGTTCTAAAAGTTGCATGAACAATATCTAGCAAAGACAAAAGTAATAGTATTCTTAAAAAACTCGTCTTATGTCTTTAGTTTAATAAAAATGATTGGTTTAGTGATAAAGTTACAATTAAGGTTGTAAAGATCATTAAGTAATCAACACGAACAAAAGGGAATAAGTAATGATCCAGTAATAATTCAGTATCTATGTCTAGTAAGGAATAATACATGAGTTAGTATCATTTCTATTCAGACTTTGTATGTTTTACAATATCCATGAATAAAAGTTTCTTTATTCAAAAAGATACAAAATCCGTGACTACTCATCTTGGTGGGAACCTCGATGGGACGTTAACGTCGTCGCGATATTTGGCGGTAGATTCGAAGTTCTTCGAAGATAGCTACACAAGCTTTGTGTAAACCAAGTATCGGTGATATTCTGTTGGAGGCTCAACGAATATTGGATTGACCACCGTGACAATACTTCGTGGTTAAAAATTTCAAAAGTATTGTTCACTAGGATTGTCCTTAAGCCTGAGGTATTTGGTTTAAGATACAATGACTAATGTGCTTTGGTTCGTCTTAGACAATTCTGAAATATGTTTGTCATACGAGGCGATACTGGCTACAAAGGAAGTTGTATTTTAAATCGAAATATAACAAGATGGTAATTGTACCTCCTTTTTAGGAGAGATATTTATGGGTCCTTTGACATGATGAGATAACTGGAAAGTGCATGGCCATGCCCAAACGAACCGATATGTTCTTTGTCGTTTATCACAACAGTTTGAATCAAGAAGTCATGAAATGATTTCGAGTACAGGAGTTGATAATTTCTACCATGCTCGTATTCCTTATCACAAATATCGTGCTGCAAGGGATGAACCTAACAACGTTACCCAAGAAGTAAAGACAGAGTGTTCTTTACTAGGAGACGTTATTAAGAGTTTTTCACAAAACAATACCAGGGTTAAATAAGCTGTTTTTATGGGGTTGGTTACCTACATGCCCATCTAGAAGGCCATTGTAGCTCGTATCATTAAGACAAAGGTTACGAACTTGCACAAGTGGGAGTCTGAAGGATTTATGTGCACAGTTAGTCAACCTATGATGACACATCCATGCCTACGAAACACTTAAGGGTCACACCGGTTAGTGCATGTAATACGAGCAAGTTATGCAATGATACTACGAAGAGGGATGATTCATAATAGTCCTTATGAATCAGTTAAGTATTAAGCTAAGTTTAACTTATTACTAGATTAGTTTAACTAACTAATTAATACAAGTAGTTGTACATTTACTAGTTGAGTAAATATACAATGTGTTAATTATAGATTATCCATAATATGATTTAAAGCTATTAAATCATATAAGTGATTGGATAATATTGTTGTGTAAATTATATAAAGGTTATTATATAATTAACTATTAAAAGTATAAATACAAGTATATATAATTCGTGTATATGGGTACCGAATTATTAGTGTATTAATACTAGACATTTGATAGTTAAGTGCAACAATAATAAACTAGTTAAAACTATAAGGGATGGAAGTGTAAAAAAGGAAGTTTAATTAAGAAGTTAATCTTAATTAAACTAGAAGGGTTTTAAGTGTAAGATCTTCTATTATAAATAGGAGGCTTATGACTAAACCCTAGATGTTGATCATTGCCTCCTTAATCACGAAATCCTTGCCCCTCCTCTGTCTATTTCGGCTGAAGCCACAAACACAAGAACACAAGCTTGTGTTCTTCGTGTTCTTCGTTCGTTCTTCGTGTTCTTCAAGTCTTGAAGATCAAGGATCGTTGCAAGTGATCATCTAGAGGATCGTTCGTCGTGTTCATCATCAGTGGATCTATCTTAAGCACTAACTAACGTATGCTTCATGGAACATTCTTCCTCCTCTCCCTCTTGTTCGAAGTCGAGCCAAGAACCCTAGGGTTCTTGGTAGTAGTCCACGAACACACACAGGTATGTGTGTGTGTTCGAGTTTTCGTACAAGGTTTCTTTTCTTGTTAATCAAGTTAGATTTCCAACATCCCAATCCTTTAGGGTTTAAGGATTAGGTTTAATCCCACTTCCGCTTTAGGGATTAAATCAGCTAGTTGCTTTAACCGGTCAAGAACAAGTTCATGTTCTTGGTCAGCAAGGTTCGAACCAAGTATGCTAGGCGGTCGGTCCTATGGGTCGATCAAGTACAAACAAACCCTTCAGTGGTATCAGAGCATTGGTTTAGAGATCTAAACTAGATTAACAGTTTCTTTTGTTTGTTTATTTTAATTACAAGTTTTTTTTTTGTTCCATGTTTTTCCTTCTTCTTCTTAAATTTCGAAAAGGGTAAGAACCCTATGACCAAGAATATTAAACTAGCCTAGTTTAATTGGTCAAAAGGTTTCTAAGAACCCTAGAATTTTCGAAAATTCTAAAGAACCCTAGGATCAAGTATGTTAAACAAGATTTGTTTAATTGATCAAAAAGGCTTCTTTTCCTAACCCTAGTATTTCGAAAATTAGGAAGAACCCTAGGATCAAGAATACCAAAGTTCTTGATCAAGAGGATTCTTTCCTTATTAATTGATCTTCCAAATCTAAGATCAAGTATGTTAAACCAAGTTTTGGTTTAATTGATCAAAAAGGATCCCTTCCTTTTTCCCTCAAAGATTTCGAAATCAAGGAGGTTACTTGGACACCAAGTTTGTTAAACTAGCTTAGTTTAATTGGTAGAAAAGTTTCCTAGGCTTTAAAAAATTTTCGAAACCCTAGATGTAATCTAGGATTACACTAGTTTAGTTTAATTAAAAGAATTTATTAGAATAATAATCTAAAACCTATATAATTAAACAAGTTTATGTTTAATAGGTTTAATTATTATTTTGATGGATTTATTAAAACTAGTTCTTTAAACCTAGTAACTTAGACAAAGTTTTATTGTCTATAAGATTTAAATTAAAAAGTTTAAATAAATTTATTAAAGGTTATAATCTATCTTAGAATTCAAACAAAGTTTATTGTTTAGATAGGATTGATTAAAAGGAATTAATCTTTTAATAAATAATGTTTTTAATCAAGAAAGTCAAAACCCTAGTTTTGATTGAACAAGAACAAGATTAGGGCTTATCTAATTCATTTAAGGAATTAATAAGATTAAAGGAAGTGTTGATTTTAAGTTCTAAAATTAACAAGATGTATTTATTTATATATATATATATATATATATATATATATATATATATATATATATATATATATATATATATATATATATATATATATATTTCGGAATTTTTAAATACTTTAAAGAAAAATGAATTTTAATAGATATGATAAGTTTATACGTATTTTAATTAGATTAAGTTAAAATACATACGTATAAATTAGATGTAATATTCTTATTAGAATGTAACAAGTTTATTATAAAGTAATGAAATATATATATATATATATATATATATATATATATATATATATATATATATATATATATATATATATATATGTATATATATATATGTATATGTATATGTATATGTATATATTACGTACAAGATAAAATGAAACAATTAAAAGGATAATGTTATTTTGATCTTAAAGGATTATAGTATAACTATTTGTTGTATAAAGTTGTTATATAATTAAAACTAGAAAGTACAAAGTTATAATTTCATTATAACTAGAAATTGTACAAGTTGAAATTATATGATAAACTAGAAATATACAAAGTTATATATTATATATTATTATTATAAGGAGTATAAAGTTATAAGTTATTATAGCTAGATAATTATACAAGTATAATATAAGTATTTTACAAGTCATGTAATATACTAGATTAATGATCAAGAATAAATAACAAGAACCTATATTTAACTAGTTCAAGTTAAATGTAAGAAAAATTTAAACAAAACTAAGAATTATTATATATAGTCTTTATATAATAAGTTTATTAGTTTCACCAAGTATAAAACTGATTGTGTTAGCTTAAGTTCCATCATGATTGTTGGAGCTAGTGGGAGCTACACAAGAAAATCACAAAGTTTATAAGTGTGTCGATAAGACATAAGTTTTGGTCGAATCTAATAAGTCAAAATAAATGTTTAATTTCATTGTTAAACATATGAAAAACTAGGTGTGTTAAACTAGATTTATGTCTCAAGTTTATGAATCATAAAAGAATTAAAAGTTTAACATAAGTTTTAAAAGTTTTTCAAGTAAAGATAAAACAAGTAAGTTTTATAATAAGATAAGGTTTTTCACAAATCCTAGTAAAACGTTTTATACACCTCGTTTTTGGTATACATGTAAAATCGCACAATTCTTGAAACTATAAGTTTTAAAGAATAGTTCTTAAGTTTTAAAAAGGTGTCTTGTAGAATTCTTAAATTCACAAGTCACACATTTTAAACAAGGATTAAGATTGGAATAAAGGTTTAAGTTTAGTTTAAGACTTAAACAAACCTAAGAAAATCTTAGATCTAAGTACTATCCACCTAATGGAACACCTCACTTGTTCAACGATATTCATATTGTAAGGATAAAGAACCTTAGATATGGACTCAAATCATTGCGAGTGTCAGGGTGCGTAAGGTTCTGTGATAATCGGGAGTCCCGGCGCAGAGCATCGCATTGTCTTAGATGGTCTGATCTATTTTGGTGATAATCGGGAGTCCCGGCCCAAAAAGTACTTGAGTAGAATAAACATACTAGACTTTATTACTAACTTAGAAATGTACAATTAGATTGTACAAAGTTGTAATAAGTTATAAGTCTAAAGATTCTACGACCCCTAGGAATCGTGTCAAGTCTTGATACGATCGGTAAGGATGTTACCTACCAGAAACAGCGTGTCTCGTCCGGAAGTGCCCAAACCTTGCGGCGAGAATGTGATATATGGATCCTAGGCCTAAAATATTAAGTATGGGTTTATAATATATTTTAGAGAATGTTTATTGATGATTACTAATTAAACTGGGTTTGATTTGTAGATGGCAGCAACAACTATAACGACACGTACCAACAATCTCTCACTACGCTTGTTTATAGAAAAGGACGAATTGGCTGGGTCAATGTTTCTCAATTGGAAGTGTGATCTTCGGATTATGCTTTGGCATGAGAGAAAAGGAAATGTCCTAGAAAAAGCAATACTAAATGCACCTACCGTGGATGCTAGAAATGAACCAGGACAAGCATATTACGATTGTAGGGTGTTCAAATCTCGCAAGGTGGTTAAAGAATCATCGGTGAGTGCTCACGTCATGGAAATGAAAAAGCACATGGATCATCTTAAATGAATAGGATACCCAGTACCGTTGCAGTTAGCAACAGTAATGATATTAAACTCGTTGTCAGATGACTATAAGCATTATATAGTCAACATGGAGCAATCCATTGATGAGCTACATTCCATGCTCATGACTACTGAGTTGATTTGGGGAACAAGTTTAAGAATGATCTCGTAGTAACCGATGATGGTAGTGATCAGAGAAAGAGGCGCAGTGGAAAGGGAAGGGATAAAACCGATCCCAGCCACGGCGTGCCTAAAGAGTAATGGAGTCAAACAAAAAGGTCAAGAAGGTAAAGCCAAACAAGGACCGAGAAACGGTGTCTTGGTTGTGTCAAGGGTCAAAGGGTAGGAGGCAATGCTTGCTCCTTAGTTGACTTGACTAACTTCTAGATACTCGCTTCCAGTAAGTCAACTTTAGCAATCGTTTATTGCATAAGATGATAAGTGAGATGACCGGCATGAGATGGTGATGATCCCACGAGCACCAAGATTTTATAATTCAGTATTTTTATGGATTCAGTAAAACAATCTTATTTTTATTGTTTTGGATAATTTTTAATTTATGTTAAAACAAGTTTTTCTTTGGTTTTAATTAATTTCGGATCCATGGTTGAATTATATTGTGTGCATGTGTGATAACTACACTAGTCAAGGTTTATGACTAGATTGTAAGTCAAGTTTTTGATTTACTTATATTTCATGTTTTATACTTGTTTGATTGTTGTATGAATGAATAATGTCTTGATTGCTCAAGGTACTTAGATACTAGTAATTAGAATGTTTTTCTAATAAAAGTATTTAAGAGTTTTATGGAAGCATAAGGTTCAAAGGTTATTGAACTTAGTTAAAACATCTTAAGTAATAGTCATTACTTATGATAGTACGTTTTAAAGTATTAGTATTAATATAGTATGATTATATTGGATATAATCAAGATAGACTTTAAGAGTATTATTACAAGTCTTTTATACTTGTAGTAAAGGGTTTGATGAAGTCATAATTCCCTAATAGGAATAATTGGATATTCGTATAATCCAAGCAAAATGACTTAGACATTAAATGAACTCTTAAAATAGACAAACTATATTAAAGTATTTAAGAATTAAGAGGTATTAGCGCAAGTCTTTTACACTTGTAATAAATACAATATTTAATCAAGTCATAATTCCCTTATAGGAATAATGGATATTTGAGAAATCCAAGTAATAACTTTGGCATTAAATAAAATTCTTAAAGGAATACTAATGTATTTAAGAATTGGAAGTATTGTTTTAAGTGTCTTATACTTGTTAGATACAGTAATCAATAAAGGTCATAATTCCCTTAACAGGAATGTTGGATATTCGCAAATCCAAAGGATGATCTTAGCTATTGATAGAATTTTTAAAAGATTAAACTACAAGTTATTGAATAGGTCAAAGTAGTAGTTTAAGAGATGCTTAAATTCCATAAAAGATAGTGGGAGCTATGACTAACATAATTCATTAAAGATATTAATGAATTTAGTGAGTTAGTAAGACATTAACAACAAAGTTTTACCAAGTCGTTAGCCAAAGAGTTAAGAGAAATAAATGATCATTAATTAGACTATTGCAAACCTAATAACGTGATCACAAGTCTTGTGATTAATTATTGCATATCTAATAGGTTGTTCACACTCCAGTGGATAACATAATCATTTAAGGAGATTTCTTTAACTAGTAAAGAGATATCTACAAATCAAGTAACTAAAAGAGGCTTTAGTTACAAGGAGAATTTTATGAATTCAAGAAACTAAGGAGTTAATTTTCAATCCTCCTATGTTTACCGAATTGCATAAAAGGCAAAGACTAGAATATGTTCTAAAAGTTGCATGAACAATATCTAGCAAAGACAAAAGTAATAGTATTCTTAAAATACTCGTCTTATGTCTTTAGTTTAATAAAAATGATTGGTTTAGTGATAAAGTTACAATTAAGGTTGTAAAGATCATTAAGTAATCAACACGAACAAAAGGGAATAAGTAATGATCCAGTAATAATTCAGTATCTATGTCCAGTAAGGAATAATGCATGAGTTAGTATCATTTCTATTCAGACTTTGTATGTTTTACAATATCCATGAATAAAATTTTCTTTATTCAAAAAGATACAAAATCCGTGACTACTCATCTTGGTGGGAACCTCGATGGGACGTTAACGTCGTCGCGATATTTGGCGGTAGATTCGAAGTTCTTCGAAGATAGCTACACAAGCTTTGTGTAAACCAAGTATCGGTGATATTCTGTTGGAGGCTCAACGAATATTGGATTGACCACCGTGACAATACTTCGTGGTTGAAAATTTCAAAAGTATTGTTCACTAGGATTGTCCTTAAGCCTGAGGTATTTGGTTTAAGCTACAATGACTAATGTGCTTTGGTTCGTCTTAGACAATTCTGAAATATGTTTGTCATACGAGGCGATACTGGGTACAAAGGAAGTTGTATTTTGAATCGAAATATAACAAGATGGTAATTGCACCTCCTTTTTAGGAGAGATATTTATGGGTCCTTTGACATGATGAGATAACTGGAAAGTGCATGGCCATGCCCAAACGAACTGATATGTTCTTTGTCGTTTATCACAACAGTTTGAATCAAGAAGTCATGAAATGATTTCGAGTACAGGAGTTGATAATTTCTACCATGCTCGTATTCGTTATCACAAATATCGTGCTGCAAGGGATGAACCTAACAATGTTACCCAAGAAGTA
This sequence comes from Calendula officinalis, assembly GCA_963853835.1. NCBI lineage: Eukaryota > Viridiplantae > Streptophyta > Magnoliopsida > Asterales > Asteraceae > Calendula > Calendula officinalis. The sequence continues at coordinate 80,433,145 of OY970820.1, read as the reverse complement.
AAGACATAGTGTTCTTTACTAGGAGAAGCTATTAAGAGTTTTTCACAAAACTATACCAGGGTTAAATAAGCTGTTTTTATGGGGTTGGTTACCTACATGCCCATCTAGAAGGAAATTGTAGCTCGTATCATTAAGACAAAGGTTACGAACTTGCACAAGTGGGAGTCTGAAGGATTTATGTGCACAGTTAGTCAACCTATGATGACACATCCATGCCTACGAAACACTTAAGGGTCACACCGGTGAGTGCATGTAATACGAGCAAGTTATGCAATGATACTACGAAGAGGGATGATTCATAATAGTCCTTATGAATCAGTTAAGTATTAAGCTAAGTTTAACTTATTACTAGATTAGTTTAACTAACTAATTAATACAAGTAGTTGTACATTTACTAGTTGAGTAAATATACAATGTGTTAATTATAGATTATCCATAATATGATTTAAAGCTATTAAATCATATAAGTGATTGGATAATATTGTTGTGTAAATTATATAAAGGTTATTATATAATTAACTATTAAAAGTATAAATACAAGAATATATAATTCGTGTATATGGGTACCGAATTATTAGTGTATTAATACTAGACATTTGATAGTTAAGTGCAACAATAATAAACTAGTTAAAACTATAAGGGATGGAAGTGTAAAAATGAAGTTTAATTAAGAAGTTAATCTTAATTAAACTAGAAGGGTTTTAAGTGTAAGATCTTCTATTATAAATAGGAGGCTTATGACTAAACCCTAGATGTTGATCATTGCCTCCTTAATCACGAAATCCTTGCCCCTCCTCTGTCTATTTCGGCCGAAGCCACAAACACAAGAACACAAGCTTGTGTTCTTCGTGTTCTTCGTTCGTTCTTCGTGTTCTTCAAGTCTTGAAGATCAAGGATCGTTGCAAGTGATCATCTAGAGGATCGTTCGCCGTGTTCATCATCAGTGGATCTATCTTAAGCACTAACTAAGGTATGCTTCATGGAACACTCTTCCTCATCTCCCTCTTGTTCGAAGTCGAACCAAGAACCTTAGGGTTCTTGGTAGTAGTCTACGAACACACACAAGTATGTGTGTGTGTTCGAGTTTTCGTACAAGGTTTCTTTTCTTGTTAATCAAGTTAGATTTCCAACATCCCAATCCTTTAGGGTTTAAGGATTAGGTTTAATCCCACTTCCGCTTTAGGGATTAAATCAGCTAGTTGCTTTAACTGGTCAAGAACAAGTTCATGTTCTTGGTCAGCAAGGTTCGAACCAAGTATGCTAGGCGGTCGGTCCTATGGGTCGATCAAGTACAAACAAACCCTTCAAATAGGCCCATAACCAAACATCGTTACAAAGTTGCGTAAACATAAAATGTTTTCAATAAACCAAAACTCTTTTTACAATCAAACAATCATTACAAAGAATATCATTACTCAAACAATACCATTATAGATCGCCTGTGCGTGATAGCTTAGACTAATTAGGAACCTTGTGCTTTAGGCGCTAGGAATCTCTAAGTATCCATCAGTGAAGTTTTGTGTTCTAAGCTAAGCATCAGGTGAGTCCACATCCCTTTTTACTCTTTTACTATTTATTACTTATGGGGTGAAAAACATAACATGCTACATTCACTGTTTTATACTTTGACTGTATTACATTTCATTTTCATTATGGCATGACAAACAATTCATTATATCGTACTAAGTTCAGCCTTCATTAAGTAGAATAACTACACCCTGGATATACGTATAGTACTATCGGCCAATACTCAGCCTCCTACATTCATTGATCACTACTTGGTTTATCCAAGACACTTCAGGAACGTTTATATCCATGACCTTATAACACACACATGGGAGTTGCAGTTTTGATTGTGAACTTAGGGGGATGGGTATAATACCTCAACGGGAGTAGCTACCTGTTGGGAATAACAGTCTTATATGCCAAAACTCATGATAAAATAAACATTTTCATATCAAACATTGAGTTGTAGTTCATCTACAATTCCTTTACATTTCACTTTGGTTTATCAACTTTTTATACAATTACATTACTTTTCTACAGTCATAAATCATTTTCATATTACTCATTGGTAGCAAACAAAACCATTTTTCATAAATTTTATCTTAACCCTGGGGATTCACTCAACAATTTAGTTGACCTTTTAAGTTATGTTTTTCAGGTAATCTAGAGTCCCAATAAGCAATGGGGATGTGAGCAATGATTGTCTTCTGGCCATGAACTATCTTTTCATTTTAGTTTTCAAACAATCTTTTCATTTCAAAACTTACTATTTTAGGAAACTTTCTATTTTTAGAAATTTCTATTTTTAGCAATGAAACTTATTTTAGATTTTATTGCGTGGTTGTTTGATTACTATTTCAGTTGCTTTAATAACATGAACGTTACACCTCCGTTCTTCCGCAAAACATTTAGTGAGGTAAAACTCATTTTTGGCGGGGTGTGACACAAACCCCGCAAATCCAAATCCCTCAGCCCATTGTGCAGGTGAATCCTCAACCTGATGAGGGGGAGTCAACTTCTGCCATGGTTAAAGCTCTTCTTATAAAAGATGCTGGAACCTCTGCTGATCTTGAAGTAGCTCTTGCTCTTCACAGAAAAATTCAAGAAGAGCTGTTTCAAAGAGCTGAAGCAGAAAGAACTGAGAACATCATATTGTTCAACAAGGTTCTAAATAAACGTAGGCAAGAAGCAAAAGTCACCAGCGTAAGGTGCCCTAAATCCTCTTCCAGCTCCCCTCAAGAAATTGTTATTAATAGAGCTGGAGGGCCCTTCATTGCTGAAAAGGTGTCTCTGGACAGGGTCAGCACTCATTTCAACTACGGTGAATGGAATGAGCTGTTAAAAGCTGCCAGATCTGCAAAACCATCTCCAAACATAGCAGATCTGGAAAATGAGGTAAATATCGCAATCTACTCCTTCAAGACTCTAAGCGATAAGATCAAGAGATACTCTCCTGATTTGGCAAATCGCATACCAGCCGAACTGCGTGAACCTCAAGCTGACACAATCAGAGAACCTGCTGCTGAAAGCTCCTCAACAAGAGGGGAGAAACGTAAGTCTGTTCTCCCTGAGCCCTTTGCAGAACCCGGATCAGCTGAAGTTGGTTCTTCGATACTAAACGCTAAACGACCAAGAATCAGCTTCACAAGAGCCGTTCCCATGGGAGTTGCTTTTCTTCCTAGGAAAATTGTCAAAGAACCTATTCACGGCTTTGCTATCTGGATGACAAGAAGAGGCCATGCTTTCAACAAGCTGATGAATTAGACCTATGCGACATTGAACATCTTATGGTCTATCACGAACTGTTGGATCCTTTCTAAGTATAAAGGAAAAGAAATGAAGACAAGAATCGATTCAACCATCAGCTTGTTACTCCACAAAGTCCTAAACGAATAAATAGTAGGACTCGTAATTTTTATGATTTTTCTATGTACTTCATCAGCTTCATTTCAATAGAAAATCATTGTTTTTGTAATATGCTTGTAAAAATATTGTATAAAGATAAAAATTGTCAAAAGGAAGCACATAAGCATTCAGCTGATTCAGCAGCTGAATCATTACAGGTTCATACTTAAACAGCTATTGGATTGCATCAAATAAGGGGAGATTGTTAGTCCCCAGACTAAGTAAATAAGATTTGATGATCAATAACTAAGAAGAATAAATCAGCTGCAGTATATATCTCAGTTGAAGTACAAGTATATGCATAAACCTTCAGCTGAGTACATACTTAGCTCAAGTAATCAAGTCAAATCAGCAGCTACATACAGTGTGATTATTCGAGGTTTATGGCCGAAGGACAGAAACTCGAAGAAGACCATTCAGCTGATAGTGGAATCAGTTGATGGTACCTGCTGCAGAAAAAGACTTGGTGGAAAATGTTCTTGACACTTTGAACATTTTCCTTTCCCGCTCAAAGAAGAAGAAAACGATGAAGATCTTCTATTTTGGAATAGAAGATAACTTGTCAGTACTTCATCGTTTGTCCCTCCAAACATAAAAAGGAAAAGTCAACTTCTTTTATATTATCATAGTACACCTTTTCACTGTGCGTCAGAAAAGGTGGAAAAAGAAGTTGACACAAAGTACAATTGGGACTATAACCTATGCAAGTGCATTAAATGTTTCCGTGGACAAGTCTATATCAACGGATAATAAGCTTTCACATGGATTATCCGATGGACAAGGAAACAGATCTTGAGCTATATATAGAGACGTAAGTGCTTGCATTTACACACCTTTTAGCATTCATAGCACAAGAACATTTTCTGAGAGTGTGTTATTGTCTGGTATTAACTCCTTCATAGTTAATACTCGGACATTAAATATCAGCTGTTAGTATCAGCTGATAAACTCTCCTTGCATAGGATCTTAGTTGAGCGATCAAAAGTGTCACTTCAAGTATAAAGTTTTAGTTAGTGTGTACTATCTATTTCCGCAAACTTTGAACTGCATTAAGTTGTTTTAATAAACTCTTAATCATTGAAAATATTGTGTGTTCTTTACTTTCCTTGTCTTTACTTAGCCATAATGCAACACGTTAGTGTTGTTGGGATCCAACAGTTTACCACTTATCGTAGCCACAGTCCCTAAACTTCATTAAGTACACTGGGAGTCCCTGGTGTTGCCATTTTGTTGCACCCGTAGTCCCTGAAGCAGACGACCGTTTATTAGGGCTGTTAAATCCCACATGTGCACAGCACATGATGGGTAGTATGGTAATTGTCCACCACTTCCTCATATTTAAATCCGAGTGAATTAGATGGAAAGTCCCTGTGGTATACTACTTATTACAGCCTTAGTCCCTGAACTTCATTTATAACACCGGAAGTCCCTGGTTTATACACTTCAACCTTTATTGTCGCGCCACCAACCGCCTGAAAAGTCAATCCGAACGAACACGAATGGGGCCTTGTTCGTGTTCGTTTGTTAAGGAAAAATGTGCTCGTGAACGCTTCACCAACACTAATCGACTAGAATTTTGTGTTCGTGTTCGTTTGTTAAGAAAATTTAGTGTTCACGAACGGTTCGTGAACGAGGGTAACAAACATAAACGAACACAAACGAACACAAAGGAACACAAACGTACACGAAACGAAACGAGCACAAATGAACATAAACAAACACAAACGAACACGAAACAAACACAAACGAACACAAACAAACACAAACGAACATTAACAAACTCAAACGAACACTAACAAACGAACGTAAACAAACAAACACGAACGGATGTTCACGAACATAAACGAACGAACGGGCCTTTATTCGTGTTCGTTTTCGTTTGTTTAACTAAACGAACACAAAATCTAGTTTCTGTTCGTTTGTAAGCCTGTAAACGAATCGAACGAGCACAAACGGGGTCTTGTTCATGTTCGTTTGTTAAGGAAAAAATGTGCTCACGAACGGTTCGTGCACACTTATCGAACGGAATTTTGTGTTCGTGTTCGTTTGTTGAGAAAATTTAGTGTTCATGAACGAGGGTAACAAACATAAAGAAACACAAACGTACACGAAACAAATACAAACGAACACAAACATGTACACCAGGGACTTCTGGTGTAATAAATGAAGTTCATGGACTAAGGTTGTAATAAGTAGTATACCACAGGGACCTTCCATATAATTTACTCGGGTTTAAATATGAGGAAGGGGTGGAGAATTACCATACTACCCATCATGTGATGTGCACATGGGTGATTTAACAGGGTTTTTAAAAGGATGTTTGCTTCAGGGACTACGGTGCAACAAAATGGCAACACAAGGGACTCCCATTGTACTTAATGAAGTTTAGGGACTGTGGCTGCAATAAGTGGTAAACCAAATGGACCTTAGATGTAATTCGTTCTTTTTATTAATGTAATGTTTTCTTAATTACTAATGAAAATGAAAAAAAAAAGGTTCGGTCACCACTACATGGTTTGGTTGTCATTTGTCATGTGTTTAACCTAGAGAAAGAATAATGTGCCACTAAGATGACGCATTTAATACGCATTGTAAATAAGAGTTTCAAATCTCAATGGCAATTTAATTTTTTACATATTTTTGGGCGATATGTAAGAAACATTAAATTCGTTACATAAAAAAAGAAATTTTAATATTTTTTACTATCTCAATATCATAATAAATAAATAAGTGATATATTTTTATTTGTATACATTTTTGAATAAAATTATCCTCCTCATCTACTAATTATCCATTATAATATAGTGAAATTATTTTTTTTACATTTATTTTCACTTTTAAACGTCCAAAATACCACTTAATTAAAAATGAGTGGAACACATTCTCTACTTTAATCTATATTAACCTACAATTATAATATATTGCCTTAAAAATTATAAAAACTTAAATATATCACTTATATTGCAATTTAAAGATAGCAATAATGCATTTTAAAAGTTTTAAAGCACATATTGGAAAAACTTATTGCAATATAAAGATAGAAATTCATTTTAAAAGTTTTAAAGTATATATTGGAAAAACTTATTGCAATATAAAGATAGAAATTCATTTTAAAAGTTTTAAAGTACATATTAGAAAAACTATGTTCCATTGAACAGAATTAAAATTCGAAAATTAAAATCTGGTCATACCCGATATCCATATAGCAAAAAGATATTTTGTAACGATCGAGTCAGATCCCACTTAATTGATTATATTCCTTTTTTCTTCTGTACACAAAATTCTGCCCGCAGCAATGGCGACTGATTTCTGGACATCCACGCACTAGTAAGATTCACTAACCTCACTATAATCTCTTCAAATTAGGGTTCTAAAAGCTGAATATTGTGTTTGCTCGTACCGAAATGCTTGATTTGTTACTTACTACTTCAAATTTTGATTCAATATGTATCGTTTGTGCCTGTGTAGCAAACAATTACTGGACCAAGAAGAAGTAGATGTGGTGCACAACCTTGATAAAGAGAGGGGAATCACGCTTGAAGATTTCAAGCTCATCAAGTTGCATATGACCAATTGTACATCTCTCTGTATCTCTAAAGTGTGTGTCTGTGTGTGTTTTCTATGTGGTGCACGTCTGTGATTTCTGAAATTTATGTTCTGGTTGCATGAAATGTTTTGATAGTGAGTGTATATGTAATATGTGCATCATCTGTTTAATTCACTCTGAACTCATAGCTGGATCATCATCAATTTGCATTGTATTGATGTGATTAAGATGTACAAAATTGCATTTTAGGAAGGGATTTCAGCCAGGTTTGTGTAGTTAGGGTCTTGACAAAAGTTGCAGATGTTGCAAAGGGCAAATGTTACAGAATATCAATATACTTTTCAGTTTTGCTTTAGTAATTATAAGTCTTGGAATGAGTTAACTCTAGTTATTGTAGCCTAAAAATTTTAACTACCAAAATGGACCGTACTAAACTTTTAATCACCAAAAAAATCCAGAAAAATGTAATTGCCAAAACAACATAACCAAATCGCCGCCTGTGTAGCGATTTTGGTTATGATTATAATTATTAACAGCATCTTCTAGTTCTAGAAAAAGCGCGTTAGAAATACTGGGAGTGATCTCATCTATGTTGATTTCAAAATTTTATTATTTTTCAGATTCATACTTTGACTTAAAGGTCAAATCTGGTAGTTATGAAATGCATAATCAGTATAAATCTTCTAACAAATCAACCCCAATAGTTTCTGTAGTACTTGTTACAGAATCTAACTTTTGACCTCATATTCTTTTGTTTTTCTTACAGATATTGCGCAATTGGCTCAAAATGTGAAAGTGAGGCAAAGGTTACCTTTTTTGTTATATATAGCTGTAGAAATATGTTCATTTTTATCAGGTTCTGATTGCATTGGTTACTATTTCAGGGTTGTAGCAACTGCTGTAACATACATGAGACGTACTTACACAAGGTTATATATATCTACATACTAATCTGATATATACACATAGCCAAATAATTCAATTATAATACTTATTTATTACAGTATTATATATTTTTATTTAAATGCAGGAGAAGTATGACTGAATACGATCCACGTTTGGTGGCACCAACATGTTTATACTTAGCATCAAAAGCAGAAGAAAGCACCGTGCAAGCAAGACTTCTTGTATTTTACATTAAAAAACTATGTAAAACTCTTTATTCTTTTTAATTAAACTTAAATATAGTCTATTTCTGTTTTAAAATATAATGTTTGTGTTTGCAGATTCAGATGAAAAGTACCGATTTGAAATCAAAGAGATCCTTGAAATGGAAATGAAAATTTTGGAAGCACTAAACTACTATCTAGTTGTGTTCCATCCTTATCGTGCATTGTCTCAGTAAGTCTCTTTTCCACAACTAGGTCCAGATTTGGATTATGTTGACAAATTTGTTTGTTTTTAACAGGCTACTTCAAGATGCTGGTATGAGTGATGCAACCCAAATGACCTGGTAAGATCTCAACTATAATTTTTTATTAATGGACCCCACCCACTAACTTTGGTTCCTTATTTTGTTTTGATTTGTTGGATTAGGGGGCTTATTAATGACAGTTATAAGATGGATTTAATTCTGATATATCCACCTCATTCGATTGCATTAGCCTGCATATATGTTGCAAGTATGCTCAAGGATAAAGATAACACAGCCTGGTTTGAACAACTACGGGTTGACATGAATTTGGTATGTAATCAAACCCCATTCTTGTTAGCCTTAACAATTGCTGACACTCGCAAACACAATAATTTGTGATTTAACATTTTGTTTAGGGTATTTTAGGGATATCTTCTATATGTTGTGAATTTTAGTGTAGCTGTTCATTGTTTGTGGCAGGTGGAGAAAATAGCGACTGAAATACTGGATTTCTATGACAACCACAAAACACTGACGGATGAGAAAGTAAATGCTGCAATGCAAAAACTAAGTATGCGAACATAGAATAGACCTCTCTCTAATTACATATTTATATGACATAATTATGTCATAATTGTAGGAATGTGAACAGATTGTAGGCAGATAGGAAATGATCGTGTTCACATTTGCATATATCCGGCGCACATGTGGATGTTATCGTTTCTGATCTTATTAGATTCTAATATAATCTAATCTGTGTTTGTATGTAATATGTTGCTTGAATTTAGTGAGAAGAATTAGATGCACAGTGTTAGTGTACCAATATAATGTAACGTATATTGTAACAGTATAGTAAGTTCGTTTTAACTATGAAATGTGTTTATTTGATGGTTTGAATTGTTGTATTATTGATTTGATCGTCGTTTCAGAAATCGGCATAGGCTGCCAACGCCACATTTTAGGTATAATCAGCCACATTAGGCGGATATTTATGAACATTTTATGAAGTTTAAATGCTGTAAACATAAAATTACAGTTGTTTTTAGTGTTCATTAAAAAATTGTAACCAAAACAGACGCCATTAATTGCATATATAATTCTTTTATAAATATATCAACAATCAGATAAAAATGATGCATAATCTAGATAAAGTTGAGATATGAAGCATGTATATACCTATGGATCCTTTATAGAAAAGGCTAAGCTTCTCATTGAAATGAAGGAAATTTTATACATACAATGTGACAAGAAAATGCAATTCCTTAAAAAATAAAAGTGGTTACAGAAAGTTTGTATGGATTTTGGTTGAAAGTCAACGACAGTGACCCTGTTGCTGGTGGAAGTGAGATGACATGGTCAAGAAATTAGGCTGCAGAGATTGAGCAACTCCTATTGTTGAATGAGAAGGCATTGTACTGCTGTCAAAAAACAATCACAAATCATTAATAAGTCACCAGATGAATATTGCAATAACAATATCGGGAATCTTACTGATTTATAATTCAAATAAGAAAACCAGAAACTGATAAATATATATACGAAGAAGAGACAAAAGAAGTGAAAAACCAGAAACCTGAATGTTAATGACAAGGAAGACTCCACTGGTAGATCCTGCATGAAAAAGGTAGAATTTAGATCAAACCACTCATTTTATAAACCAATCTCTCCAAATAACTCACCTGTCTTCTGTTTACATTCTTACGCGCTCTTTCTGCATAAAAAAGAATATTATGAATTTTACTAGAACATGTTGTAATCGCATAGATGTACATATAAATTAACATGTAATGAGAAAAGGTACCGGGATTGGAAACACTAGGGTTCACTGCCAGTGTCAATCCCAAGAAACAATCATCTGTTTTCCGGCTGAAATCCCATAGATTTAACTCAAGATTCGGTTGTGATCCTGTAGTAAAAAATAAAATAAAATCATATAACTATCGTACAATAAAATTTGAAAACGTTTTATCAGACTGTTTTGAAATACAATACTCACCCATGTTGTCCATTTTCAGCTGAAGTGGATCTCCAAGTGGACGAGGAATCCACGTGTTTACCTATAAATTGCAACAATTGAGATATTTTAACAAATTGGTGGTAATATGAGTGGGTAAACGGGTTCGGGTTGAAACAGGTCATTTCATAATATGGGTTGACCCACTTGAGATAAAATACAACCCAATGGGTTGGCTCTAGCTTAATTATAGAACATGCAAAAAGCATGAAGAAACGCATTACATAGAAAAATGGATGTTGTAAGCACTGCTCTGCTGTTGGCCTCCTTAATGGGTCCCACGAACATAATTGCTACATTACAAAGAAACAAACTCAGAAGATTGGAAAATAATGTAGCCAGATTGAACTAAAAGTGGGAAATGGTACTCACTTTGATCAAACTGACAGCTTCTGAGCTTGCATTTGGGATCAAGTCAGCAAGATTAGCAGGCATAATCTACACAAGCAATCATTGACCCATTAATAAGTCAACGGGCTGAAATTCCAATCTCATAAAATAATAAAACGGGACTCACATTAGAATTATGAATATCCATTGATCGAGCAACATTTCTTGCTTCGGGAAAGAGTGTCCAATCTGGTGTGCCAAGAACACTGCTTATCTTGTACAGCTGATCTATTTCACTGTCCAATTACATAAAACCAAAAATCTATAATCGTCTATACATATAAGAGACAGGTTCTTTAAAATGTCATATTTTCTGAGAAAAATGATAATAAAAAAAAGGAAAAAAGAAATTAAGAAAATCACCTTTCACCAGGAAACAAGGGGCATAAAGTGAAAAGTTCAGCAAGTACTGCACCAACTGCCCACATATCTATTGCAGGAGTATATGATGAAGATTGCAACAGGACTTCAGGAGCTCGATACCTTGCCAAAAAAAATAAAAATAAATAAATAAACAATGAATTATATTATTTTTTTAGACAAATACTCACCAGCGAGTGGAAACATAATCAGTATAAGGAGGTGCAGATGACACTTCTCTAGCCAGCCCAAAATCAGCAATTTTTATAGTACCATTTGTCACCAGCAAATTCTCTAAAAAAACATTATTATATTTTTGATAAACTATTCATTTCAAATATCTATAAATTTAACGATTTAAGAAAATATTCATACCAGGTTTCAGGTCGCGATGAAAATATTCATTTTTATGCATATGTACAAGTCCTTGCAGAAACTGAGTCATTAGACCCCTAATTTCTTCCTCTGTGAAAGGTCTTTGTCGTTCTCTCATTAAATCGTACAAATTACGTTCCTAAAAATAATAAAACTAAATAAATAAAATTATAAAGGTGATGATGAATATGGAATTTTGTTGAACAGTACCATGTATTCGAATATGAAGAATAGCTCGTTATTCTCTCTGACAATTTCTTTTAGCTTTATGATGTTAGGATGATTTAATTTCTGAAGGGACTGCATTACAATAAAAACTCGGGAATTTAGATTTTAAGTAACGGTATTTTGTATTTCATATAATATGAGAAGTAAAAATACCTTAACTTCCCGCAAATTCGTACACTCTTCCCAAATATAATACTTCCTCTTCATCTTCTTTACAGCAACCTGTGAAAAATATTATTATTTATTTATTTATGTTTGTTAACAAATAATAATTAATAAATTAGTTATTTTAACTAAACAAGAAAAAAGTCAAGTGATTTATGAAGCAGAAAGAACTAACAATTTCAGATGTCTCCAAGTTGATGGCTTTATATACAGTTCCACAAGTTCCATCTCCGATTTCTTCTATACTTATATATCTGAAATTAATTATTTATCAGAAAATAATAATATGTCAACAAATAAATGGAATATATTTAACATTTAACAATATCATGTAATTTACCTATCCATTATTGACACTAATGCAAGTAACTGATCAAATTGTCAGTGGACTACTAGGGTCCAAAAAGAGGCTTCTACACTGTTTAAACAGTGTTCTTTGCTTGCTTGTAAACTACCATTACTGATTATTTGCGACAGATTATGCAACGTGTCGTGAAAACCCCACTTTTCACTGTAAGGATGTTTAAGCATCAAATTGGAAGCAATCAACATGCTTAAATGCAGCCTCTACAAGCTGCAACCAACTGCTTTCATCTAAAAGCCGCTATTGTTATCTGCAATTTGCATAATTCTGCTCTAATTTCGGTACAGTAATTAGGTTAATTCATTTCACCGATTTGAGCTCCAATTCCTTCATACGCTTTTCACAATCTGTAAAATCAAAATTTCGATATATGTCAAACTGTAAGAATAGAAAAATTCAATTTAAGTAATTACTCTGTTGTGAAAGAACTTGATAATTTTTATCGGTAATAAGACTTATTAATAAACATTAAATAAAATAGCCTTATATAAATAATATATATGCAGATGTATCAAGAATCCTCAATTAAAAATAATAATTGAAAAATGAAAACTTGAATAATCTTCAACCAATTGCGAAGAAAACTCTAGAATAATATCTGATTAAAACTATTTCATACAATTATTTCACATGAATAAAATCTCTACAGCTAAAGACTAAAATATTAATACACAGTAATTTCACCAACAATCTTGGAAGGAAAAAAATAATCATTCACATAATTGAAAAGAAAAGGCACGCTTCAGAGACAAAAACCACAAGTAATCAACAGTTATTTTTTCATAAAATATAATGCAAATCGAAATTGAACTCTAATCACTTCTTAAACGAACTGGATCGGATATTTGGGGCAAAATGCGAATTGAATTAGAGAGCAGACTCACCATCAACAATACGGTAAGGATCTCAAAATTTTAAAATAGAAAATACTTCGGAATTCAGATCAGCAATGCAAGAACAAATTGTTTGAAATTAAAAGGAAAATTAAACTGATTAATGGTGTTGGTATATAAACAGCCAAATCCGCAGAAGAAGCGAAGGAGATGAACCCAAAGAAATAAAATAGTATAATTTGCAGAAAATGTTACATTTCGCCTACTCATTCTGTATGTGTATGGTCAAAATTATCCCTTCATTTATGTTGTTGTGTTAAGTTTGGCCCTAAGTTTATTAACTATGCGAATTATTGTTGGTTCTTTTTGGTTCTTATGTTGCTAAGCTTGCTAACTCGTCACGTGCAGAGCACATGAATGTTTTCTATAAAGGAAAATGTCATTGTAATATAAGCAAGTCTTACTTTTAAACAAGGTTTTAAAAAACTTATCTTGGCATTGTCATGGCTCAACCAATGCTCGAGGCTTGATCATGCCATCATGTAATAATTTAAAGTTTGGGCATAGAGTTTAATGTATGCTAAGTTCCATCTTCGCTCACTTTTATCCTCCAAATTTGTATTCTAGGCGTATTAAAAGTTTTGAGTCATATGGACCAAACATATATAGTTATTTATTTATAAAAATGAGTGACTGTGCTGAAAATGAAGAAAAAATTTGATGAACTAGTTATGAATTTATGATTATGTGTTTTTCTATCTTTGTTTATATAACTATATATATAATTATAATTTATATACAAAATTGTTGCATTAGATCACACATTAGGAAACGCTATGACCTTGTCATGACTTACAAAACTTGAAACTTTCTCATACTGGTACGTCACTCCCCACGTTATTAAGAACTTTTACTTTTAGATATAACTTGATAACATTCATAACTAAGTATGCACTATAGTTTTTGTATTGTTACAAATATTGATTGTCTTCGACAAAGATACTTTAATACTGTCATGAATAAGAGATAATGAGTTTTCGCTCCTATTAGTTGTATCTACATTGGTATCACAAATGAACAATTTTACATAAATGCAAAAATAAAATATATATAATTATACTTTTTAAGACATTATATTTTTAGTGAAACTTTTTGTAGTTTAACTGGTGTTGATTTGTAGTGAAGCTACAAAGACAAAAATAAAAAGGAAAAAAAATAATATCAACAATTCAACATGGTATTGCTTTAATTTACAAAAGGGTCAAAATGGATAAAGAATACTCAAATGATGGGTCTTGTGCTAGAATTGTGATAGTTAAAACATCAAGGACATATTCTACAATCTACCATAAGTTCAGGGTAATACATTAAATATAAAAAAAAGGATATACCAAAAATCATTAATTGTATTATTTAATGCGATATTAAAGTATCAAATTAAAAAAGTAGGAAACTATTTGATTGGTTGAGGGTAAAGTATGAAACACACTATGTAAAATTACCAGTTCACCCTTCAAATAATTGTATATTACGGTTAAAGGGATTCAGAAATAAAGCAAGCAAACGCGTTGGCCAAACTTCGACCAGAAGTTCCCGAAATAGAACACACAAAACTAAACATCTAATTCAAATACATGCATATACAGATTTTATGTATGTTTGGTTTTTTCTACAGTTTCTTTGGCCCCTTGGATGAAAAGTTTATATATTATTTGTTTTAAAAAATATAAAAAACATGACAGAATCGAGGAAATAAATTGTTGTATCATGTCATGTTGAACATTATAACATAGTCATTTGACATAAGTCATCAAATAATATGGTGCGACTTCTACTTTCCGAAAAGGAAAATTATGTAACCTTGTAATGTCACCTGTTAGTTGGATTTAATGTCCATAAAAGTAAAATTATTAGAAGGTTTTAGGCTCAATTTATAGGAGCAAAAAAACACCCTTATAGCTACTAAGGTTCACCCGTATTAACGTCAACTCCGGACTACCTGTAAAGCGAGTGTTTGTACAGAAAATTAGTCGGCTCGCAAAATAAGTCGGATCTAGATTACTAATAAAAAAAGTGTCTACACCACTTCCTTATGTCATGCACGGCAGTAAATTACACTTTTCTTTTATCGTTCCAAATAAAATGAAGAATAAAATAGTCAAACATAACGTTGACGATGTATGACAAAAAGAAGTTGTGTACAAAGTTTAATCTTTTGAGGAAATTGTATTAGAAAAGCATATTGTGATCCATATAATAATTACAAAATGATCAATATAATATTGAATGTGAAACATAAAAGAAAATTAGACCTGTATGAAAACAAACCTTTGACTATTGACCAATTCCGATTTTCGTTTTAATACCTTCTAAATCCATTTAAAACATCCTTCTATGACTATTTACCTTATTGTACTTATATTTGTAGTTGATATAAAAAAGTAAAACATATAAAAATGTTATTTTATAATTTCTCATCCTTGAACTTTCTGCACTCTGTTTGCTTATTGTAGAAGAGATGAGAACATATTTATAGCCTTGTAGCTAAATAAGTTGATTTGAGTTATTTTTATGTTAACATGTCAAAAGTTGCTCACATGGTACTTAAATACACGTTATTATGATAAGTCATGTATTTTAACACAGTATTATTGCACTTATATACACATCCACGATTTATAAAATTCAAAAAAAGCAAAAGGAAAAAAATGTGTGTTTGAAGAACGCCCTTGACTTTTTTTTGACTATGTAACCCCAATCCGTAGTAAAAAAAAAGTCATTTTTTTTCAAAAGAGTACTCTCATACATAATAATATGTTTTTAAGTGATTAAACTTTGCTTGTGATAAACATAATCTAATTGTTTCAATAGCCCTTTTTGAACCTTCCCTAACCCTATGATAAATGTTACCGAACATTTGACATTTAGTAAATAATTATGGTTGGCAATTTCGACCAAATTCAATGCAAGCCGATTTGAGTTGTATTCTTATCTCTCGGATGCAAATGGGTTAAGTAAATCTATTATCTATCTAACGGAAAGGAAACATATCAAAGTCATCGAAATTGCAACTCATATAAACAAAAAAAACTCTCCTAAATCGTTATATTTATAAAAAAAATGATTGTTTTTCTGATAATACCTATATCTATTGTAACACCTCAATTTTCAAAACAATATTTAAATATCATTTAATCCAAAAATACATAATATTGTATCATCATCAAATTCCGGTTTTACAAAAACGAAAAGGTTTCTTGTTCGAGATTATCAGAGTTTACAAAAAAACGGTGTTACAAATTATATCTTAACCATAGGATAAGGACTCTAATCATCAACACCGAGCTAATCTCAACAAAGCCTCTTCTAAACGGGCCTCCTAGATCTTCGATCCCGAACCTGAGTACATAGCAAAAACACAAACATAGTACGTGAGACAAAATTGCCTCGTGAGATACATGGGTTTTAGACCCGATAAACAAATAGTCAAACAATATCATTTAATCTTAAAATAATATTATTAAGTTTGTTTTGGGTCACTTTATCACTTTCATCATTGTCCAATGTCAAGATAATCGGAATGCCTCCAATCTATCAAGACCATCATTTCCACGGTAATCGGAATGCCTCCAATCTACCGGGACTCATAGGTATTGGGTAATCGGAATGCCTCCAATCTACCACTAACCTTAAGGTACCGTAATAACTGGAATGCCTCCAATCTACTACGGCCCTAGGGATATCATCATCATCATCATTTCTTATCTTTTATCGTTATGAGTTTATAACTCCATCTTTTCTTGTTCAATCAATCATGTAACCATCATACAAGCAATTCATCATATATCACATAAATGACTAAATTACTTAAAGACTTGATAAAAATCATTTAATCATAAAAACATTTACTAGCTATGTACCCAGTTTGAAAGTTCACATGTACCCACCTTAGTCAAGCTTAACCAGTTGTTGCGTTCTTAAATCACCAATATCACTTCTCGAGATTTGAATGCCTCAAATCTTCCAACCGACAATCTATTATCAAAACCAATACAGTGGTTGCATTAATCATCTATACTAACTACATAATCCATGGCTAGTTAACTACTAGCACCATTTTCCCCAAAATTACCAAACCCTAGGTTCATAAATCACCACATTCTCGTGTATCCATAACATGACCACGTTTTCCTTGTTAAAATATCATAGATCTAAGTTATCTCACTTCCATTTAACCATTCATGAACAAATCCATAACTAGGGTTTATGATTCAAGCTTCCCTACATGAATCTAAGACTTATAACACAAGAGATATGAAGATTTACCTTAGATCTTCAACTAGGAGCAAGAATCACCAAGATTTGATGAAGATTGAGCTCCAAACAACACCCTTCACTCAGAAATCGCACACACACAAGGAGAGGGAAAAACTAGGGTTTTTGTGTGTAATAAATGAGATAAACCCGACTTAAATGCTGGTGTCGGAATAGTTCACGAACGCGAACTGGAGTTCGCGTCGCGAACTCCTTCAGAGGTGCATAATTCGCGATCGGGAATGGGTCGGGAACTCTTCACGACTAGTTACCAATTTACCTGCCACGACTTCACGATCCGCGAACATATGTTCGCGTCGCGAACTTGCAACGCAGCCCAGGCTGCATTTTTTTGCTTCTTGCACGACTCGGTTTCGCCCATAACTTTCCCGTTCGGTGTCCAAATGACACGAAACCAATTCCTACGTTCTTTAAACGATTTATCCTTATTTATCATATTTTTGTACAATTTATTTATTTACAAATTTCGGGTCGTTACAACTATCTACCCCTTAAGGAGATTCCGTCCTCGGAATCTCATCATAGTTCACGAAGTTCGGGTATCTTTTCCGAATCTCATCCTTGACTTCCCAAGTCAAGTTTGGTCCAAGGGAATGCTTCCACTTGACCAACACCAACTCAATCTCTTTATTTCTAAGTTTCTTGGTCTTTGTCTCTAATATGGCTTCGGGTTCTTCTATCAACCGGTTCGGGGCATCAACCCGCAACTCTTGCAACGGAATTATATTTTCAACTTCACCCACGAACTTCTTCAAATAACTTACATGAAACGTATCGTGAACACCTTGAAGTTCAGGTGGAAGTTCTAACTTGAAAGCTTGCAAACCGACCCGTTTCAAAATCTTAAATGGGCCAACATACCTTGGGCTCAATTTGCCTTTCTTACCAAACCGCATTATGCCTTTCCAAGGCGATACTTTCAACATCACCATGTCTCCAACATCAGTTCGCGAAGTATGCGTGTTTTTCATAGTTCGCGGCGTGAACTCATGTTCACGATCGTGAACTTCTTCGACACCAGCATTAAAGTCGGGTTTATCTCATTTATTACATACATAAACCCTAGTTTTCTCCCCTCCGCTTGTGTGTGCGATTTTTTAGTGTAAAGTGGTGATTGGAGCTTAATCTTCACCGAATCTTGAGGATTCTTGCTCATAGTTGAAGATCAAATGTAAATCTTCATCTCTCTTGTGTTGTAAGTCTTAGATTCATGTAGGGAAAGCTTGAATCATAAACCCTAGTGTTGGGATTTGAACATAAATGGTTAAATGGAAGTGGTATAACTTAGATCTATGGTATTTTAACAAGGAAAATATATTCGTTTTATGAATCTATGAAAAGATGGTGATTTATGGAATTAGGGTTGGTAACTTGGGGGAAATGGTGCTAGTAGTTGACTAGCCATGGATTATGTAGTTAGTATTGATGATTGATGCAAACCATTGTATTGGTTTTGATAATATGTTATTGGTTGAAGGATTTGAGGCATTCAAATCCTGGGAAGTGATATTGGTGTTCAAGGAACACGTATTTGGATAAGCTTGGCTAAGGTGAGTACATGTGAACTTTAAAACTGGGTACATAGCGGTAAAGAAATATTTTTAATATGTGACTATTAATGATAAACTAGTTATTTAATTTCTTTATATTAACTAGTTGCTTGATTGTGTGAATACTAAGTGGGACTAGTATATGGATAGTTTGTATGATGGCCTTATGGCATTGATGATAGATGTGACATATAGTCACATGAAATAGTTATGACGGGTAGATTGAAATAGGACAGGTACGTGATAGATTCGGAGGCATTCTGGATTATCATGGTATCTTTAAACTGATGGATTGGAGGCATTCCGATCACCCAACACGATGTTGGATCTTACTGAATTGGAGGTATTCTGATTAGTAAGATAAGATGGGTCACCTTGCTTGGACAAGGTGACAAAGGGGGTTCTACTGAATCGGAGGCATTCTGGTTAGTAGGACAAAAATGGGGTCTCGTTGGATTGGAGGCATTCCGAACAACTTGACGGGTCGAATAGGCTATGAATGAATGTGATGAGATTACCGAGGAGGTGATCGATGTATATGAATGTGTTAGGGTTACCGCGGAGGTAACTATAGTATATAAATATATATATCTATATATATTTAGTATGTGTAATTATTCATATATTAATGTCGGGTCTAAAACCCATGTATCTCACGAGACAATTTTGTGTTACGTACTATGTTTGTTTGTGATGCTATGTACTCAGGTTCGGGAGCTAAGGATTAGGTGTGTTTCCTAGTGAAGGCGCACGGGTTAGAGATAGCAAGGTGGATTTACGTTTGGCTTTGGTTATGATATATTTTGTAACACCACTAGTGACTTTTATTATATACCAAAGGTTTTTGTAAATCCATATTTTGGGACAATACTTTAAATGTTTGGAAAACGAAAGGATTTTACGGAAATATTTTGTATT
This sequence comes from Calendula officinalis, assembly GCA_963853835.1. Taxonomy (NCBI): domain Eukaryota; kingdom Viridiplantae; phylum Streptophyta; class Magnoliopsida; order Asterales; family Asteraceae; genus Calendula; species Calendula officinalis. The sequence continues at coordinate 80,413,301 of OY970820.1, read as the reverse complement.
AAAAATTTGAGGTGTTACACTAGAGATGCACAGTAACCGGTTATGCCAAAAACCGGTTTCGGTTTTGACCATAACCGGTTTTGGTCAACGCTTCCAGTAACCGGTTTCTCCAATAACCGGTTTCGGTTAGTAACCGGTTTCGACCCTCGAAAACTATAACCGTGTAATGGGTATTGTAACCGGTTCGGTTCGGTTATAAACAGGTTAACCGGCCAAAACCGGTGTGTTGACCAAATTTGTGGTCGGTTATGGTCAAAACCGGTTTCGGGTAACCGGTTACTAACCGGTTCGAACCCTAAGAACCCAAACCGGTTCCTAACCGATCGGTTATTCAATAACCGAACCGGTTACGGTCAAAACCGGTTTTGACCGGTTTCGGTTTCGGGTATTTTGTGCACGACTATGTTACACATGGCATAGGAGCTGGTTTGCAACGATATGTTCAAATGTCTAATTGGAAGTAAGTTTAAATTACTAATTTGTAATTAAGATTATTATTAATTATTAAAATTGATATTATTTCTGTATGGATTATACAATTAATCACCTTTTTCAAAAAACTTAATATATTTTTTTAACTTGTTTGCAGGCTCAACTTTTTCTTCTTCCAAATTAATCACCTTTTTGAAAATAGACTTTGGATCCGTTTAAGATAAAAAAAAAAAGATCTGATCATTGACGGCGTTTACACAGCAAATGTGGTATAGCGAGAAGTCTTACATGATGAATAATATACGTTAATTCATCGCCATGTCTGAACTTTTTTTTTCAAAACATGTAATTTAACAAATTTTAAACGCCAATAAGTTTTCAATGTAGTCTTTATCCATATTTCATTCTCAACTATCAGTCATTTGTATAATAATCATTATAAAATAACATGTAAACGAACACCACCAACATCATCACGGAGAAGATGTATCAGTGTACCCGCCACCTCATTGCGCGGGTACCCTACTATGTATCAAAACATGTAATCGAACAACATTTCAACGCCAATGCTAATTATTGTCTTTTTCCTCTATTTTATACACAGTTTTTATGCTTATGTACTGTATTCGTTATAAAAATACGTAACCAATGGACTTTTAATCGCCAGAAATATGAAGTTCACAGCCCGCCGCATCGCGCGGGTTTTAACCTAGTTGTTCATATAATTATATTTAACATATCCATCTTCTATAAATTTCAAAATATGCACAAAACATGTCGTCCCAACCCCAATCCACCCACACTTAAAAATACCGGTTTAGACCAGGCCCATTTTGACCCGTGACTAAACCCGAGCCAACTACCCAATCCACCATTTTTCCTAATATATATTAACAAAACAAACATAAAAAATTGTCTGCATAAGATATCTTAGAACAACACAATCATTTCAAATGAATACAATTATAACTATGGCTCAACAATAATTTTACCAGTAGCATGTCCATCAATACTCTTGGCCCAAGCCTCTTCAGCCTTGTTTAAAGGATATTTCGAGTCAATGACCGTTTTAATTTTCCCTTCCTTAACCAACCCAACCAAATAATCCAAATTCTCAGCTTTCGGAAACAAAAGAATCGGGACCAATTTCTTCTTCGAACACGTAACTTTTTTCACGACAGCTGTCCAAAAGGCACTCATACCCGGAGTCACATCTATCACCTTTCCATTCGGGCCAAGATTCGGCTCAAAAGTAGACCAAGGAATAGGCGTTGCACAATGAACCACAAGATCGTATTTCTTACTCGAAGGGCTAGCGAGTGTTGCGCCTTCTGGGGTTTTGTAATCGAGGACCTCGTCAGCACCTAGGGCTTTGACGAGGTCCATGTTGCGGGCCCCACACGTGGCGGTTACATGGTTGTTACCTAACTTTGCCAGCTGGACGGCGTATTGACCTACGCCGCCTGAAGCGGCGGTTACGAGGATGTTGGCGGTGGGTCCGGTTTTGGTGAGGGTGAGACCACCGTGGTAGGTGAGGGCTTGGAGTGCTGTAAGGCCGGCTACTGGTAGTCCCGCACCTTCGGGTGGTGATACCTCTGGTGGTCTAGAAACGGTTAGTTTTTCACTACTTACGGCAAATTCGGATAGTCCACCAGCTTTCTGTTATTTTTCATTATCAATAAATATTAAACAAAATTGTAAATATTCAGAAGAAGAGGTGGCAAAATACACTTAGAAGTAACTTACAAATACGCTAAGCATGGACACCACTTTATCACCAACTTTGAAATTTTTAACTCCAGGTCCAACATCTAACACTTCTCCTGCTACATCAGTAGCTGTTTCAACAAACAAAAAAGGGTTTTTAGATTTCAGTAGCAAATTGTGCAGGGCATATACGATGTCTTATAACTACACAAAAAAATAAAATAAAATAAATTAACACACCTGGTATACAAGGAAATTTGAAGGGCAGAAAAGGGCGCAACATGCCTTTTTGTATCTTCCAATCAACCGGATTTATGCTAGTTGCCTCGAGTTTTAAAAGAAGTTCACCTTTACTTGGCTTAGGAATAGGTACCTCAACATGCTACAAAAGCAAAACGACTATGAATTTTACACTATATTTTAATACAATAAATTTTAACTAGTGTGCTAATACAACAACAACGATACCCAATCCCGCCAAAAGTGGGGTATGGGGAGGTGAGATGTAGACAGTTATACCTTTACTTGGATGTTGAGAGACTCCTTTCTCAAGTGAGAAATCTTAATGGAGCTAATTTTACCAATTCCCACGCTATTTTAGTTATGGTATTTACTATTTACTTTAGGGAACCGACTGACCTAACATACATACAGGGCTAGATAAGGTGATATTTGGTAAGCCTCTTAATGATTCAGTTTAGAGGACAGTCTCTTAATCGGACAAATTCAGAGCGTTTGGTAAGTCCTCTTAATCAGCCTCTGAAACAAATATTGAACATGTTTTGCCTCTTAATCGGACAGATGTAAGGGGAGTCTGAATCATTCAGACCCCAGCATCATTCAGATATTAATCATTCAGATATGCTACCAAACAGCACCTAATCTATAGAAAATGGATACAATTTCGAATTCAAGCCAAAAACTATGATTGATGGACAAAATTAAAACTGTAACAATAAACTAACTGTATAAGTTATTACAAACAGAAAAGATCAGTTATTCAGCTTGTAGTTATACAATGAAACACACGAATTACACACATAACAACGATTTATAAACTCATATCAGTTCAGTTTAATAAAGTATCTTCTACTTATTAATCTACATTTGAAGTATATTTATAAATTATAACCATCGGAGGCAAAATCTAACTTCCTCTCATGCTAATTAGGGTTTATAATCAATCAAAATTCGACAATTCAAACCTTTTACAACTGCGCAGACTCAGTTAGTTCGCAATAACCACAATCTACTAACAAAAGGTTAACACGAAGTATACAAGAATTAAACCTTAAGACCAGCAGCACCTCCTCCATAGGAATCATACTGAAGAGCGTGCATAAGCTTTTCCGCCATGACCGCAGGGAAAATAAGAAAAATTGAGATAAATGGCAATGGTGACAGACTGTAAAGGGAAAGCAGGCAAGAGGCGTTATCGTCGGTGTTACGATTGTGATATATACGGCATTGATGGTACCGTTAAGTGTTTAGCGTTTGTGGACGTCACGGATTCTCATCCACGAAATTGAATAATGCTTAAATATTTTAAATAGCCGTTAATAAATGCAAATTTTCAATTGCTATTTTTAAGGTTTGTAAATTTAGTCAAATTTTATTTACAGCGCATGAGGAAAATCAAATATCAATATCACTTGCCTAATAAGTTTTGAAAAAATATTTTATTGATTTTGTTAATCACAGTTTTTTTTAAAATATTGTATATTAATTAAGGGTTTCGCTAAATAATGCCCCTTATGGTAATGATTAAGAGTCATTAAAATAGTTAAAAGTACAATAATTTATGAACAACCATTCGCACAAGCAGAATTTTGGAGATGCCCCTGAGTGGATCAACGATGAACCAATGCGGAGGTGCTCTATGATCCCAAATCACTCGTCTTCGCTCGCTTGCCTGATTGAGATAGATTTATAATGGCATGGCTAAATAGCTGACCGCTCATCTCCATCGCTTTCCCTGCTTTGAGAAATGAAAAGGCTCTCTTCCTGTGTGAGGTCGTGTGTTTGGATTTGCTTCCCTAATGACCTAAACAGATACTTCATATAAACCATATTTTAATGACATATTTAAACAAGGATTTATATTAACGACTAAAGATTGACAAATGGTTAGTAGGTGATTATACATGAAACCAATTATAAAGCGCACTATATCTAATCATCTCATGGTCTAAAAGTTTAGTGTTTGCATTTCTAACGGTTGTCGTAACAGTTTCCGACTCTTACTCTAGTAATCTGATAAAAGTTTCCTAGGGAAAGATCGATAACCTGAAATTTAAGAAATTATTCGAAAGTCTTTATCACTAGGCTATCAATAGATGATTATGTTAAAAAGTTTATTATATTTACTTTTCTAAGATATATTGGAAATTTCCAAGTGTGCCTTTTGACGTAGTCTCACCAACATCCCCTGAAAATAGCCCCACGCGAGTGCGTGTTGGTGCGATGTTTCATGGCGATTAAGCTAAGGAAGCCATGGTGTAACTTCTCAAAGTGAATTTCATGAGAGTGGTGTATTTTCCAAACAAGAATAAGACAGCATAACTAATTTATAATACGTGAACTATTTTTCTATTTTGTGATATTTAAAGTAAGGGTTTTGATAATGACAGCCCTTATGGCAGTCTTGATTCTGATGAATGTTGCTAAAAAGAAAGAATATCAGTTGACTAAAGAAGTTAAAAGAGGGTAAATGTGAAAATATTCTTCCTATTATCCGTTATTATTGACAGCCCTAAGGGCTGTCATTATCAAAACCCTTAAAGTAAATATAATGTTATCTGTTTAATTATTTAAAGTTTGTTCATGTGTTTATGTTAAACGCTTCAGTTTAATCTTGTCAAGGCCATTTTTAGATTATTTTTTGTTTATAGTATCAAACTTCTATTTGAACTTATATCAAAACAACATATTATTTGTTCTTTTAGTCATTTTTAAACCCAGATCTTAAATTATTCAAAATAAGATTTACATAGAGTAGTAAAACTTGCACTCTGGTCTTTTCTAAATTGCAAAACTATTTTTTTTTTTCTAATTTACATGTTATAATACTAGCAGGGTACCCGCACAATGCGGTGACAGGTACCCTATAACTATATTTTGCAATAACGAAAGTGATCGTACGATGGTGGCAATAGTGATGGGTTTTTTTAGCAATCATGAAATTGGTGATTTTTTTTAGAAATACATTTGGGGTGGTAAAAAAAAAGTAAAAATAGTGGTGGATTGTAACAATCATAAAGGTTCTATGAATTATTTGCAATAAAGCAAATGCAGCAAGTAGCTGGAGTGGTTAACACACACGTATAACTTCCAAATGGCCACGGGTTCGATTCCCGTAAACTGCGTTTTAATATTTTGCGTGTCTTAAGTGTTTAAGACATTTCTCAAAGTAGAAAGGGGAAATTAAAAACCTTGTATTAATGATAGGTCTAAAGTAAAGATTATTGTATATAAATCGTTAGGTGATTAAAAAATAACATTTTTATAATCTTCATAACATTAACGGTATCCGAGAAACGTGGACCACACATACAACGATGTGAAAGGTAAATATTCTAAAATTCATTTTGGCTGTTCTTCATATGGTTTTAAACGATTAATTGGCTTTCTCATTTAATCATCTTACATAGATGAAATTCATTAGATTATTGGTAATTGTGTCTGAATCTGGGTTTGGTGTGGTGAACAAACGAATGACCAAACTTTAAAGTTGATATTTATTAACAAATATACCACTTATCATGCATAATTTACAAACGACTATTGCATACATACATACTTACGACACCACCAGTCACCTGCACGACCAAACCAAACTAAATTTGATTGGGACACATAATGACGAGACGCGGCCGCTGGGTTTGACCGTCGTCACCATAAACCACCCACTACGTACGTTCAGTCTTCACATTTAATTATCTAGTTATTAGGTATGTTTAGCGCATATTTGTCCCTAATCCGTCACTAAGCAACACAGCAAGTAATTTTAGCCTTTTTAGGGCACATATATACATAAACGATCATGCATTAGATATATTTTTTTCTTCATAATTTCGGTGAAGTATTGTAACAACACATAAAATGAAATCAAGAAATATGTAAAGACGTGATCTTATAGAAAACCGTACAAATTAGTAGTCAAAAGGGTGATCATAATTTCTAATCACGACGAGTGTTTGATTTTGTAAACTGGGATGACTTATATCTAAATTAATCATTAATTTGGTACAAAAAAAACTAAAACGCTACAATCCATAGCAAGAATACATAATCTTAATAGAAGGGTATGTGAAAGATAAAAATATACACAATTATACTCTGCTCGTAAGTAGAGAGTTTGATTTCAGAGATACATACGGCAAAATCACTAGTTCGATCAAAATCTATTGTCTGTTATAAAGAAACAAAAAACAAAGATGCAATCATGTACAACAAAAAAGCTAAAATACATTAGCATATAAAAATATTAATTCTTTGTTTTTTTTTCTTACTAATTAAACTCAAGCATTTTCTGTAACATAACTTTGAGCATCTATATAATTATTCCACAAATCCACCACCATTGTATTTACCATCTCCACCAGTCCCTCCACCACCGCCGGAATTTCTTCCATCAACCCTCCATAAGCCGACTTCATCTTCTCCAACAACCCTCCGATCGCAGCTCCGGTGGCCGCCACCGAGCCAAAAACACCCTCTTTCACAAGATCAAAAACTAAGCCAATAATCCCACTAATCACCTCAAAAACAATCTCCAAAAGGTACTCAACACCACTTTTTATCAGACCGCTTATTTGCTCCATTCCAGATTTAACAGCTTCTCCAGGGACTTTTAATCCATGGATCGCGATCACAAGGAGGCACGCGGTGGCATTGAATAGCAAACGAGAAACCAGATTTGATATTATGGTTATGGTGGAAAAAATGAGGATTAAGACCGCCATTGATGAAAGCTTGAAGAATTGAGAGAGAGTTGAAGAAGACTTTGGATTGAAGATATTTGGAAGTCTGGTTTTTAAAGAATATTGAAAGCATTGGTTGGGTTGAGATTTGACTTGAAGAGATTGTTTAATGCTATTTGAAAATTGAATATGTTGTTGATGATGTATTCATGAGGGATATTATAAAGGTTGAGGAAGACATTGCTTACACATATTATATATGCAGCACCTACAACCACCATATCATTAAAAAAAAGCTTTTCCGATAGCCTATCCAACCTCGCCAAAGGCAAGATATGAAGATGTAAACAATCATACCTCTACCCGAGGATAGAGAAACAAAAATTGTATAAAACCACTCGATATATCGCTAGAAGAGAAAGAAATAAAAAACAATTATATTTTATTTAATATAATAAAAAATGAACTCATTTTATAAAGTAAAACAATAGTTTCATACCACACGCTCAAGCCCAGCCCAATTGGAAAAGGATATCGGCCAATACCCCGAATACCCATTTAATTCTGGACATGTAAAAATTCACCAAAAAATCACTGTGCCAGACAAATGTTGCATCAACGATCTCTTACTCGCACTTTAACGGCTGTTCTCTATCGCCGGTCAATCTCAACTGCCGCCGCCGATACACTCCAAAACTTCACTACCATCGTACCACCTCCTTTAGATTCTCCATCGCCATCTCCATCGCATAGCTCCGACATCAGAACCAGAACTCCTCTTGTGAAGCAATTCGAAACATGGCTCGAAAACCTCAAACCCGGATTCACACCATACGACGTCGACGAAGCCTTACGTGCTCAATCGGACCCTGACCTAGCTTTCGACATCTTCCGTTGGACCGGCCAACAACGTGGCTACAAGCATAACAGCACCACCTACCTCACCATGATTCAAATCGCAGTCTCCGGTAAGCGTTACCATCACGCCGAAACCCTAGTTGAAGAAATAGTCGCCGGAGCGTGCTCCGGAAGCGTCCCTCTATATAACTCCGTTATCAAATTCTGTTGCGGTCGTAAGTTTCTATTTAATCGAGCATTCGATGTTTACAAAAAAATGTTGAATTGTGAAGACACCAAACCGAATATCGAAACGTATAAACTGTTATTAGATTCGCTTCTTAGAAGATTCAATAACGTGAATGTCTGTTTTGTGTATCTACGCGGTGTGAAATCGTTATCTAAGCAAATGAAAGCTGCAGGTGTGATTCCAGATACTTTTGCACAAAATATGATCATCAAAGCACACGCCAAATGTCATGAAATTGATAAAGCAATTAGTGTTTTCCGTGAGATGGCTTTGTATAAAAACGAACCTAATTTATACACCTATTGCTATTTAGTCCATGGATTATGTGAAAAGGGGAGAGTGGAAGAAGGTTTAGGGTTCTATAAAGAGATGAGAGAAAAGGGATTAGTACCAAAAGGGAGTACTTTTATGATTCTGATTTGTAGTCTTGCGATGGAACAGAGGTTTAATGATTCAATTAGTGTTGTGTTTGATATGCTGAATGATTCGATGTCGCCTGATTTGTTAACATATAAAACTCTCATTGAAGGGTTGTGTAGGGAAGGTAGGGTTGATGATGCTTTTGATATTCTTGAAGATTTCAGGAAGAAAGATAGTTTTATGAACGAGAAAACCTACAAGACTTTGCTCAACGGGTTGCACTATGTGAGCCGGTAGATTTGGTAAATTCTTCTTGGGAATGCTACCAATGTTCATTCAAGTGTTCCAGAGTTGAATCTGTGGAGCAAATGATAGTGGAAAATGTGGTAAAATGGCTGAAATCACTTAAACCAAAACGATAATTGATTAAATTGTCAAAGGGGAAAATCGGTTAATGCAGTAGCTTCAATCATAACTTAAGCATCTGTTGGCAAACTTTATTATTGTATCTGACTCTGCAGCTAGACATGAACTCTTGAACAGATGCTTGTAAGTTTCTTGTTTAATATGTCACAGAATAACTGTTGTCAAACAGTGGTTCTGTAATTCTGTATGCTTTCTTGGTTTCATAGGGCTATGTTATATGCTCCTCACTGGATAACAATGTGTAATCTGGGTTATATATTTGTTAGAACGGATTTTGTAATAAAAATGAGTAACAATAGTTTCTTTTTTCAATGTTCTAATCAATAATTAAGAAAGACAGTGTTCTACAAATTAGATAGAGTCTGAAATTAGTATGTACAGTGAAAACTAGCAACTCGGTGTGTACCAAAGATTTAGCCGCCTAAAAGCTAAAAAGACTATGCACATGTGTAGTCAAACATTTGATTTTTACTCATTCAACCGAGCTGGGTAATTGTTCCACAAAACTTGAAGTTGTGTGATATATCTTTCGTTGCACAAGTTTCCTGAGATAAAGTAAGAGGCAAGTACATATAATTTTGCATTTTTCATACCATTTTTTAAGAAAATTTAGCATTTATAGAAACATAAGATACAGAAGTAGTTACATAAAAAGAAGAACATACTTGGGAGGTTTAGCAATTTGTTGAACACCATTGAGGTTATTCCCAAGTTGAATGGAGATCAAACCACTTGATGGAGCTCCTGATGATTTTGGGGAACCATCAAAACTCAAATTTGAAGTTTGACTTTGACCTGAACCAAAACCTCCAAAACCTGCAACCAAACGGAAAATATTTTTTAATAAAAATGTCAACTTGTAATCATGTAACATATTTGTAAGTATTACCTTGAAAAATTATGACAATGAAAAACAGAACGGTAACAGCCATAGCAAAAAGACTAATATTTAATGAAGCTGGCGGTGGTGAAGATTTAACTGCTCGCCTTTTTTTCAAAGATTTCAATCTTTCAGCTCTCGCACGCCTTTTCATTGTTTGTTCAGCAATTTCCTTAACTAACTGCAAATCAGCTGTATCTAATGATGGACCCTTATGTGGTCTAGGTGGTTTTGGAGCTTTTTTGGAATTTAAAATCTTGCGTTTTTCTTTTAATTGTGGTTTTTCTAAAAGAGGTGTGTTGTGTGTTAATGATTCGATATCTTCATAATCATCATCACTTGATTTTACTGATGTAATACTGTCTTCTGATCCTTCATAACTGAAGATTTTACTTGATGATCGAACAATGGTTTTTGCTCGTTTGTTACCGGTTGCAGAATCAGTTATTTGGTCATCTTCATATTCACTTTCACTACTCAAAATGTCAACTATTGTGTCTCTGTCTTTTTGTGGCTTGTTATTGTCCATTTGATGTAATTAAAAAGGCTAATATTTGTAAGTATGATCAACACAAAACCTCATCTTTTTGCCAAGGGAATCCTGCATGTATAAATATAGTTCAGAATATAATATTAAGGTTATGTTGTCATATTTCGTTGCTATCATTTTCCTTTAATCTTCATTTCATAAATTTGGTGCATGAAATTAGTGATCTTTAAGAAACATAATGTTCATAAATTTGGCATTTTGCAAAAAATTCAAGCAATTTGGAAGCAACAAAAGAAAAATAAATATAAAACATTATTAGAAGATACAAAACCCTACACATCACAATTTCAATATGCTTATATCATGAGTTCATGACTATACCTTATAAATCATGTAGGGTTTCATTCTGGTATTTTCTGACAAATCATAGGAAAAATTTCTGATAAATAGACATTAAAAATCTGAAAAAATTCGCACGTATTACATTCGTTATCATTCGATTTATGATTGACGAAAGAATCAGGCCCATGGTTTTTACTCCCCCAAAATTAGGTTAAACTTACCCTACCTAGGTTTCAAACCACCAGCCACAAAATTAGATAAAAACACAAAATCACCGCTATCCGTTTAACCTAATTCGCAACACAACGTGTAGCAGACGGATTTAAACCCCACCGCCGACCACCGCCATACCATCATTGGCGGCGGCGTCCGTCAATCGTCAATAATTACGTAACAACACGAAGCATATAACGAGGAATTAATTGAGGAAATAGTGTATTACCTCCGCCGTAGCGCCTCCAACCACCACCGATCGTCACCAACAAAACACCTTCGAATGCCGCAGATATTTCACTCGTGTTATCAAATTAGCACTTTTATCAAAAAATGTAACAAGATTAGACAAAACTATTGTATTCAAATATTGAAGAACATTTTTAGAAATCTATGAACACAAGAGCAGAGGGATGTCTGTTCTTCCCATTCCCAATCTTTTTAGAGAGGGCGGTATGGTGGCGAGAAGGGGTGGGCGCCGGACGCCACATGGGCTCGCCGGACGCGCCACGACACCGGGCGCTACGCCAGCGAGGCGGTGCGCCGGCCCGTCGACGGATGCAGCGGACGAATGGTGGTGGGACACGTGGACTAGCCGTTGGCAACGGCTAGTTTCCAAATTTTTAATTTTATTTATTTATTTTTTTTTAAATAAACCATTAACCTTTATAAATACCAACCCTTTTATACAATATTTTCACACACCATTTCTCACCATTCCTCAAACTAAACTCTTTCACACGATATTTTCTACACAATCTTTTATCAAGATGCATCGAAATTTGATGGATCCCGGAAGTTATTCGTCCGATGTCGACGACGAGACGGATATTTTTTTTTATGACTCAAGCGCATCAATACATGCAACGCCAACAAGCTCAACCAACCCGGAGTCGCGTGCCAGTCTATCGAGATCGTGAAGCTGCCGAACAACGTTTATTGGACGACTACTTTGGTGATAATCCAAAGTACACTGAGACGGTTTTCCGGCGTCGATTTCGTGTGAGCAGACGATTATTCTTAGAAATAGTCGGAGGTATTTCTAACTATACTGCTGAACCTCTTCCTAACCATTTTGAATTTTTTAAAGTACGACCGGATGCCACCGGTCTAATGGGTTTTAGTGTTATAATGAAATGCACGTCTGCCATTCGCCAATTGGCGTATGGCATAACACCTGATTCACTTGATGAATATTTACAAATTGGTGAACATTGTGCACGTGATTGTCTAAATCATTTTACCAAGTGTATTATCGACTTATATACCGCTGAGTATTTAAGGAAACCCGACATCCATGACGTTCAAAACCTATATACAAAACACGAGAACGCTCATGGGTTTCCTGGAATGCTTGGTAGTATAGATTGTATGCATTGGGAGTGGACCAACTGTCCAAAAGCATGGCACGACCAATATGGTAGGGGTGATAAAAAATACCCAACTATAATACTAGAGGCTGTCGCCTCGCAAGATTTGTGGATTTGGCACGCATTTTTTGGGGTTGCGGGTGCCAATAACGACCTCACAGTGTTAAATAACTCACCCTTGTTTGATAACCTTCTTGACGATATTGCTCCTTCGGTCCCTTTTGTTGTAAACGGAGTGACTTATCAAAACGGGTATTACCTAACTGATGGTATTTACCCACAATGGGCAAGCTTTGTCAAATCATTTACTGTTGCACGAGACGAAAAACGTGCTTACTTCAAAAGAAGACAAGAAAGTGCAAGAAAAGACGTAGAACGTGCATTTGGTGTCTTACAGGGGCGTTGGGGGATTATTCGCCAACCGGCTCGTTCGTGGAGTGTCAACAAGCTACGTAGAACCATGTACGCATGCATCATATTGCATAACATGATTGTAAAAGATCAAAACTTTGCCATAAGCGATATGAACGAGTTGTATATGACTCCACAACTTAATTTAGAACGTACTTGGGTCGAGAGAGCCGAAATACAACGACTGAGATCACGGGAATTACGTGATAAACGTACACACGAATCGCTCCAACGAAATATTATGGACCATATTTGGCAACGATATCAAGAAAATCGTGTGTAATTTTTTTCCTAATTTTCGGTATTTTTTTTTATTTTCTCGGTAATTTTTTTTTATTTTCGGTAAATTTTTTTTATTTTTTAGGTATTTTTAATTTGTATTGTGTAATATTTATTTTAATGAAGTATTATGTTTTTAAAAAAAGAAAAAAGAAAAAAAGGGTGGTGGGGCCCAAATGGCTTAAGTGATGGTAGAGGGGGTATTTGGGGGTTTTGAATGTGAAATGTGAAATGGTGATGTGACGCATAGGTGACGCAGAGGTGGCGAAGTGGCTTAAGCCACCCCACCTAATGCTCTTAAATTTCTAATTTTTGCCCGTTGGTTATATATTTTACTCCAACAAAAATATATTATTTTTATTTTCTATTGTATCATGTTTATCTGCTTTCTATTTTTAGTTTATTTATTTACGAAGTACTCCATATGTAACTTTTGCGATAATGCTTTTAATTTTTTTAATTGTATATTTAAATCAAATTGTAGCGACAGGGATCTTAAAAAGGTAAATACTTCATCCTTTTCAAAATAAGTAATACACTTTCTATTTTAAGATGTTTCAAAATAAGTTATATACTTTGAAATTTTCTTTATTTGATAAAAAATGATAGGGCTCATACCCACCAACTATTTTCTTTAATAAAGTGAAATGACTCATTTACCTTTACTTTTACTTTTAAACATTATTAAACTCACTTTAATCATAATACGTGGGACTCATCACTAACTAACTATCCAATTTAATCTAATTTAACCTTTATTACAATCTTTTACCTCAAAAAACATGAAAGCTAATTTGTATCACTTATTTTCAAATGAAACCTTTATTCAATCTTTAACTAACTATCCAATTAGTTTATAGTAGGTTAGAGATATGAATAACCATTTACTATTTGAAAATCATTATATGATTTGTTAATTTTGTATCTCATTTTGTTCTTTTACGACAACAACGATATTCAATCTCTAAAAATAAATTACAAGAGTTGTAAAATACAGAAAATAATATTTCTACCCAGATGTAAATAGACCGTTTTCATTGATATCTCTGATAAAAGCTTTGTTAGGAAAGATTAGATGGAAATTTTGAATCAACTTAAAAAAACACAACTTTATTAGACTAGCTTAATTAACAACTCAAGTTAATATTTTCATTACAAAAATCATTTTTAACTTTCAAATATCATTCAAACCTATTTTTTCACATTCATTACTAACTGAACCCAAATTAGATTTGTATTGTTTAAAAAATATTTATGATTATTATTTATTCTTTTAAAATAATTATATTACTTCAAAATCAATAAATTTATTTATTTTAAATATAAAACTAAATAAAGTTGACAAAAAAATATTTCACATTTATGAATACAATAAAATACATAAATCAAGTTACAAAATTAACGTGAGATATAAATTATTTATCTAGTATACAAATTGAAAAAAAAAATGACATAAAAATATTATACAAATCAAAATTGATATAAAGTGTTAGTCCCAAGACTAAGTAAATAAGATTTGATGATCGATAGCCAAGAAAAATAAATAACAGCTGAAGTATGTATCTCAGCTGAAGCAAGTATATATAATAAACCTTCAGCTGAGTACGTACTTAGCTTTAGGATACAAGTCAAATCAGCAGCTATTAACGAGAGTTCATTCGAAGTCTATGACCAAAGGACAAAGACAAGAAGAAGACTATTCAGATGATTGTGGAATCAGCTGATAGTATCTGCTGCAGATAAAGACTTAAAGGAAATGTTCATTGACACCTTGAACATTTCCCTTTCCCGCTCAAAGAAGAAGAAAACGATGAAGATCTTCTATTTTGGAATAGAAGATAATGTTAGTACATTATCATCGTTTGTCCCTCAAGCATGTAAAGAGAAAGTCAACTATTTATGTACTTATGTAGTACACCTTTCACTGTGCGTCAGAAAGGGTACCGGAAGTAGTTGACACAAAGTACACTTGGGACAATAACTTGTGCAAGAGCATTTAATGATCCATAGACAAGTCCACATCGACGAATAATATGTTTACACGTCGTCAAACTTGTGGACTAAGGAACATGGATCTTGGGCTATAAATACAGACGTAAATGCTTGCATTTACACACACCTTTAGAAATCATAGCACAAGAACATTCTCTGAGAGTTAGTTATTTGTCTAAGTATTAACTCCTCCATAGTTATTACTAAGGCATTAATATCAGCTGTTAGTATCAGCTGATACAACTCTCAGTGCATACTCTTCTAGTTTTGAGCGGTCTAAAGTGTCATTTCAAGTATAGAGTTTTAGTTAGTTTTGTACTATCTATTTCCGCAAACTTTGTACTGTATTAAGTTGTTTTAATAAACTCTTAATCATTGAAATCTTGTTGTTCATTTATCTTATCTTCGTTACCATAACGCAACACGGTTGTGTTGTTGGGAACCAACAACTGGTATCAGAGCAAGTGTCAAAATTGTTTTCCATCAATTTTGAGCATCTGTTATGGCTGAACCTACATCATCAGATCTTCCATCATCTGGAAAACCTCCCAAACTCACTCAAACCAACTACCCCATGTGGAAAACCCGTATGTTGTCCCACATGGTTACCTATCACCCAAAACTCCAAGATAACATCACAATAGGAAAATATGTTCCCAAAACCCTCATTCCTGGTAATTCTAAAATACCAGAACACAATGTGGTGAAGTCTGAGGCTCAGTGGACAGACGCTGAAAAACGTCTTGTTCATCTTGAGAACAAGGGTCGAGATATGCTTTTTCAAGCAGTTGGTGATGAACTGTATCACAATATTCAGTTTTGTGACTCAGTTAAAGAGATGTGGGAATGGTTGGCTGAAGTTTATGAAGGCACATCTGTTGTGCGTGAACATAACAAAAACATGCTCATACATGATTATGAACTGTTTAAAGCCAAGCCAAGTGAGACTATAGCTCAAACTTTCAATCGTTATAACATTCTGTTAAACGAGCTGAAGTCTCATGGGGTTGATAAGGACGATATGTCCAAAATGTGTAATTTTATGGCAGCCTTACCTTCTAAATGGGCTACCATCATAACTTGCATGAGTACATCTCCTACTCTGAAAGATTATACTCTTTTGTCTCTCTATGGTATGTTTTTAAGCCATGAGAGAACTGTACTCAACAAATTTCAACCTCCAAAGGACTCTAAAGTGAGTTCCGTTGGACCTTCGACTGCTCTTGTCTCCTTAAACGAGCCTAGCAGAATCGAATATCCACCATCAGATGATGAGGCTGACAACACTTCGGCTGTTGGTTTGTTCAATATGCGGGAAGTCAGCATTGAAGAAGTCGATGAAGATGAAGACAATGATGCCCTTATATCTGAGGTGGCCTTACTTCTTAAAAATAGAAAATTCTTCAAAAACAAGTCTGGCTCCTCATCTAGAGGCTCGAGTAGCAGATCTATCTCATCAGCTGTTTCTTCTAGACCTTCTGGAAGTACATCTGACATCTCTGAGATAACTTGCTACAACTGCAACAAGAAGGGACACTATGCTAACGACTGCAAGCAGAAGAAAGCTAGTTCATCATCTTCAACTGGTGAGTCCATTGAAGATAAATACAAAAAGCTACAAGCCTTCACTAAAAAGATTCTAGAAGAAAAGAAGGCACTTGAAGGCAAAGCTGCTGACAAGGGTCTTGTAGCTGAAACTCATGATTGGGCTGACTCTGGTGACAGCTCATCTGATGACGATGAACAAATGGCCACAATGTGTTTGATGGCTCGTGCTGATGATGATGAAAGCATTACAGCTGATGATGCTAGCTCCTATAAATGGGTCAACATTGTTCATAAAAAGCATTACAGCTGATGATGCTGACAAGAGTTTGAAGTTTGTGATGGTCCCTCAGTAGTTTTTGGTGATAATGGTAGAGGCTCAACTGAGGGTTATGGAACCATTTCTAATGGATCCATAAAAATCACAAGAGTTGGTTATGTAAATGGGCTGAAACATAATCTAATCATCATTAGCCAACTTTGTGATGCAAAGTTCTCAGTGAACTTTAATGAACACAGAGGAACGGTGACGGATAAGAATGGAAAGGTAGTATTAGTTGCTCCAAGAACCAAGAATGTCTACACACTTGACATGAATCCTCAAAATCAAGAAGGTGTCTATTCTCTCATTCTACTGAAGAGCTGAATTGGTTGTGGCATAAGAGGCTATCTCACCTGAACTTCAAAAACATATCGAAGCTGGCTCGAGGTCAGCTGGTGAATGGTCTGCCACAAATCAAATATGAAAAGGGTAAGGTTTGTTCAGCCTGTGAACAAGGCAAGCAACATAAAAGCTCCTTCAAATCAAAGCAATGTTTCTCCATCAACAGCTGCCTTCACATGCTCCATATGGACCTTTTTGGCCCTATGAGTACTGAAAGTCTAAGTGGAAAGAAATATACACTTGTTATCGTTGATGAATACTCACGATATACCTGGGTAATATTTCTTCGTCACAAAAGTGATGCAGCTGAAGAGATTATCAAGTTCATCAAAAGGATGGAACTTCTAAATGAGTCTAGAGTCAAGATGCTAAGATCAGACAATGGTACTGAATTCAGGAACAAGACTTTAAAAGATTTCTGTTCAGATGTTGGGATCTCCCAAAACTTCTCAGCTGCACGAACAC
The DNA here is from genome assembly GCA_963853835.1 of Calendula officinalis. Taxonomy (NCBI): domain Eukaryota; kingdom Viridiplantae; phylum Streptophyta; class Magnoliopsida; order Asterales; family Asteraceae; genus Calendula; species Calendula officinalis. The sequence goes on along the minus strand of OY970820.1, from coordinate 80,395,716 downwards.
CTCAACAAAATGGTGTTGCTGAAAGAAGGAACAGAACCCTAATAGAAGCTGCAAGAACAATGCTTGTTGAGTCAAACATGCCTAAGCAATTTTGGGCAGAAGCTGTTAACACAGCGTGTTTTACTCAAAATAGGTCTCTCTATGTGAAGAGACACAAGAAGACTTCTTATGAGATTTTTCGTCAGAGGAAACCATTCATAGGTTTCTTTCATGTGTTTGGCTGTGTGTGTTTTGTGTTAAACACGCGAGATCAGCTGAGTAAATTTGACTCTAAAGCTGATGAAGCCATTTTCTTGGGATACTCCACTCTATCCAAAGCATATAGAGTTTTCAACAAAAGAAGACAAACATTGGAAGAGTCCATAAATGTTACTTTTGAAGAACACTCAAAGGCTATGAACCCCACCTCTGCAGACTCGTCTGATGCATTTCAGAGATCAACTGAACCATCTCCTGATGATACAGCTGAAGCATTTTCCGATGCTTTAAATCTCTTTGAGGTTCCCATAAATAAATCAGATGAGACGTTCCATGATGCTCCTACATATCTTGTAGATATCGCAGCTGTTCAACAAGAAATTCCAATAGCTAGAGCATCATCCAAGGCTACTTCTAAGCCACCTCTTCATACTTCAAGAAGATCTGTTCAAAATGAAGTAATTCATCCTGCTGAGCAGTCAGCCGCTCAACAAGGATCTAATTCTGCTGAATCTTCCTCTTCTACAGCAGCTCCTCAATCTAAGTGGACCTCAGAACATCCAATTGAGTTAATCATGATCCACAACAAGGGGTTGTTACAAGAAGTAAAGCATCATGTAATATTTGCTTATGGTCTTGTTTTCTAGCAACTGAAGAACCAAAGAATATTAAAGTTGCTTTAGAAGACTCTAGCTGGATTCAATCGATGCAGGAAGAACTTAACCAATTCGAGGTCAACAAAGTATGGCAGCTGGTGCCCCCACCAGCTGGAAAGACTATAATTGGTACTAAATGGGTATTTAGGAATAAAATGGATGAAGAAGGTGTGGTTATTCGCAACAAAGCTAGACTGGTTGCACAAGGATACAGACAGAAGGCAGGAATCGATTTTGATGAAACATTTGCTCCAGTGGCTAGGCTTGAGGCAATCAGAATATTTCTAGCCTACGCCGCTTACAAAAACTTCACAGTTTTTCAAATGGACGTGAAGAGTGCATTCCTGAACGGAAAGCTGCAAGAGGAGGTATACGTTAAGCAACCATCAGGGTTCGAGAATCCTAAATATTTAGACTATGTATTTAAATTGGATAAAGCGATGTATGGGTTAAAACAAGCTCCTCGTGCATGGTATGATACACTCTCCACGTTCCTCATAGCAAATGATTTCACCAGGGGAAAGATTGATAAAACCTTATTCATTCGCAAAATCAAAGGTGATATCATTCTTGTTCAAATTTATGTGGACGGCATAATTTTTGGTGCTACTGACGAAAAACTTTGTAGACGCTTTTCTAAACTTATGTCTACAAAGTATGAGATGAGTATGATGGGTGAATTAACTTATTTTCTTGGCTTACAAGTTAAGCAATCTAAAAATGGAATTTTTATAAATCAAGAAAAACATATCAAAGATCTTTTAACGAAATTTGATATGAATTCATCATCATCCATGAAAACACCAATGGCTCCTCCAAACAATCTAGATGCTGACATAACTGGTAAGTAAGTTGATGTCACATTCTATAGAGGAATCATTGTATCATTACTCTATCTCACTGCCAGCAGACCAGATATTATGTTTGCTACTTGCATGTGTGCTAGGTATCAAGCTGATCCTAGAGAATCTCACTTAATAGCTGCAAAAAGAATTTTGAGGTACCTTAAGGGTACTCCAAGCCTAGGTCTTTGGTATGCCAAAGACTCTGGGTTTGATCTAATTGGCTATTCAGATTCAGACTTTGCAGGTTGCAAGATGGATAGAAAGAGCACCACTGGAGGATGTCAGCTGCTTGGTGGAAAGCTAGTCAGCTGGACAAGCAAGAAACAAAGTACTGTCTCTACCTCCACAGCTGAAGCAGAATACGTTGCTGCTGGAAGCTGTTGTGCTCAAGTCCTTTGGATGAAGAATCAGCTGGTTGATTTCGATATGAACCTCTGCAAAGTTCCTATCTATTGTGATAACACGAGTGCTATTGCAATCAGCAACAACCCAGTTCTCCATTCTAGAACCAAACATATCGATATAAAGTATCATTTTATTAGAGATCACATTGAACAAGGTGACGTGGAACTCCACTTCATTTCAACAGACCTACAGCTGGCTGATCTATTCACTAAGCCTTTAGATGAAAAACGATTCAATTTTTTGATCAGCGAGCTAGGTATGTTGAATGCTTGAATCAACTGTTGAAGTACTATCAGCAGCGGATAAGATTCACCTTGTTACTTAGTACATACAGCTGACTCAAAAAGTTTGAATTTATCAGTCAGCCGAATAAAATCTCTTAAATGATAACTTATCATGTTTTATAAGTTAAAACGTTTGGTTCTCCTATAAAAGGGCATCTCCCAACCCTATCCACACGTTCTCTGTGGCAAATATTTCCACTCGAGTGGAAATATTTGGCATTTATGAGGGACAAGACACCCTGACACTGAAACGGCTCCACTACCATGACACAGAAACGGCTCCACTTTCTCACACTGTCACATCCAACCACCCTTGCACGATAACCAACGTGTCCATAGTTGGTTTTTAACTATCCAATTATGACCTGGTTTGAATTCAAAGCTTTACCCAAACCGACCCATAAATTCCCAATAAATAACCACCTCTCCTCTCTACTTTAATCCCATCTCTCCCACAATTCTCTCTCAAAAACCCTCTAACCTTTATCTTTCTTCCTCCTCTCTCCCAAATGACGAAGAAAGCTCAGAAGGTTACTCTTACTAGGGCTGCCATTGAGTTCTCTCAGAACTCAAATCTAGTAGCCAACACCTCCCCACTGGATGATCTTGTCGATATTTATCGACCGGTTGTGACGTTTGTGCGTCACTGCCCTATCCGTGGTGCTTTTACCAGATTCACCAAGAGTATCATAGAACTCTTGCGTGATTTCTGGATGTCCGCCTCCGACTCTAGAGACGACATTACTGCGCAAGTAGGGAATCATCAAATCACCATTTCTCTTGATGATTTCCGAGTTGCTTGCGGATTCGATTATCTGCAACCTGGAGAAGAATATCAGCAGACTAAATCTGCTGATGAAGCTAAAGCGAGTCTAATCCGTATCACTGGATACAGATTAGAAAATGAGGAAGACAAGGTGTCGATCTTCAAGAAGTCTCAGCTGACGAGACCCTGGGCCTATCTCTTTACCCACATCATTCAGGGTATAGGCGGCAATTCCGGGTCTCTCAACCAGTGCAACTCCAGCATGCAAGTCTTTGCTGAAGCCCTAGTCACCGGTCAGCGGATCGACTACGGGAGACTGGTGTACGAGGAGGTCAAGACCAAGATGAAAAGCAAGGGAAATCATATTCCCTATCTTCGCTTTTTCAAATTGTGCGTCGCACATGTGATGCTTGAAAAGCTGAAGATAGATTATGAGGACATCCCTGGGAAATCGGTGATGGTCCGTTCCATTTCCAGCATCATCTTCCAGAAGAAGGATGATGAGAAGGCATTTCCCCTCACCTCGTACATGCTGAAGATCATAGATGATCGAGTCAGATCCAAAAGGGGTCGAAAGAAGGGCGCAACATCGAAGAAATCTGCCCTACAAGAAGGTAAGTCCTTTCCTCACTTGAAGTGTTTTCCATCAACTGATTGTACACAAACTGTTGATGGAAATACCACCACTTCCACTGGGATCCCAATGCCCATTGACGTGGAAAATGTGGAAACGGGTGATATTCCACGTGGTGGGAAGAAGCGTGTGAAGCGATCTGCTCACCGCCCTCCTTCTTCCACTTCATTCTCTTTATCATCTTCTTCCACTACCAGCGCTCCTGTTTCTCCTCAGCTGAGGGAAGGAGGGTCTGCTACCTGTGGAGATGATGATGTTGTTGATGATGTTGAGCTGGCGATCGCAGCATCATCAGGATTCAGCCGGAATCCGTTGGGTTCTCACTCGAGATCCCAATTGGAAGGATTACAATCAGAAGCTGTATCAGCATCTGAGAGCAGTCCTTCTCATTTTCACTCTTACAGTGTTGTTCCAGGAACTCTACCAACAACTGGAGTTCCTGTCCAGACACTTCCGGCTGATTCTCTTTCTTCCTTTCCTTTCATCCACTCTCTCTCTGCTGATTTCTCAACAAGTCAGCAGACTTCAAAACGGCAATTTCGTTCTTCAGGAGTTAGTGTCGGCTCCACACCTCTGCGTAGCTCCTCGACCGATTCATTATCTGTCGTTGAAACACGGGAACAAACTCCACAAGCAACCTCAGTCTCTCAACAGACTGTTGGTGAAGTTTTCGGCTCAACCCAAGCCACCCGAGAGTCAGCTGCACACACACCACCCCCAACTTCTTCATCACTCCCTGAGTCTTCAGCTGATGATAGATTGACTGGAAACCAAGTCAATCTTGAAGCTGACCCTTCTGTTTCCCACGACGTCACCGGCTTAAACCAGCAGGTGATCAAGGAAACCACCACCGCCAATGAAGAGACAACTTTAAACCAAGTTGTTACTGAGGCACTAACCCCAGCTGCCAATGATCGCGAAAGTAATCGCCAACCAAGCTGTGAGGCAGCTAACTCACCACCCAGAGGAACTCTTCCTCTAGTCTCCATATCAGTATCGCCGGCTGATGAGACCGAAGCTCCAGAGATTCAAACAGCTTTTCATCTAATGTTTGAGTCGACTGATGATTTTATTCAGTCTTACTATTCGTCATCTGACGGAGAACATTCTGAGCTTCAAACTGTTTTAACAACTGATGTCGACACTTCTGTTATAACCCCAGAAGTTTCAGTTGGACCCAACTCACCCCCCAAAGTCCCTGAGCAACCCATAAGAGCCATTCCTCCTAACTCAGGAACACTCACTCCCACAGCTGAGGTTACCCCTCAAGCTGGAGACATGTCGGACCCCTACCTCCAATGCGTCCAAGTGTCCCATGCAGAACCAGCAAAGCTGGAGGACGCATTCCCATCAGAGCAGCTGCTGCTCTGATGTCTAGAGTTGTTACATCCCAGATTCGACCTGGGATAGCCACGCTGAGTAAGCAGATGGACTCCCTTCGCAAGGATGTTCCAAAGAAGTTTTCCCAAACTGCTAAGAATCTCTCTTCCAGCATAACTTCTCTGCACACTGAGGTTCATTCTCAGGCTCCTCAGCTGGCTCTTCTTTCTGATCAGATTCGCATCAACACCAATGGGTTCATCTCTCTTAACGACTACGTGCGTCAAGCGTTGAACTCTCTTCGCGATTCTGACAGAGTCGATCAAGACCAACTTCTCTCCGAAGTTCGGGACAGCTTGGCTCTTGCCCAATCAAAGCAAGAGTCTTTGCTGACACTTACTCATAGCCACCTTTCTCAGGCTATTGAGGAGTCAGCCTCTTCTGTGTCCACCAGGTTGGACAAAATGGAGACTGAAGTCAGCTCGCTGACTTCCCAAGTCGCTAGTCTCCAAGGCACCCTTGACCTCATTTTTGCTAAGCTCAATGAGGGTGTCGCTGTTGTCCGTCCTGCTTCAGCACCAGAGAGTACCCCTCTTCTTCGGGCACTCTCTGAGGGGGAGAAAGAGGCCACTTCAGCAGGTGAACAACAAGGTGAACAAAATAGTTCACAACCTATACTCACCTCTGCTGTTGGAGCCAATACTGAAGACGTTCCAGCAGGTGATAACTCAAGAATTCCACCTATCACCTCTGCTGGAACACAAGAAGAAGAAGTTGTACCCTCAACTGGTTTTGTTAAAATCGTTGATTCCTTTAAACCAGTTGAGGGCCCACAAGTCCAAGCCCCGCAAATCCAAAACCCTCAGCCTATTATACAGGAGATTCCTTATCCTGCTGAGGGGGAGCCTACATCTGTTGCGGTTAAAAACTTCATCCTAACTGAAGTGGGGACCGCCGCTGATCTTGGTACAGCCATTGCCCTTCAAAGGAAAACTCATGAAGAGCTGTATCAAAGAGCTGAAGCCCAAAGAGCTGAGAACATTAGGTTTTTCAACAAAGTTCTTTATCAGCGTAGGCAAGAGGCAAAGATCACCAGAGTAAGGGCCCCCAGATACGATCCCAGCTCTTCTGATGAAATTGTTATAACAAGAGCTGGAGGAAATGTGGTCAATGAAAAGTTTCCTCTGAACAAGATCAGCTTCGTTCTCAATTACGATGAATGGAAAGAAGCTGAAGTAGCTGCCAGATCTGCAAAACCATCGCGGATTATAACAGATCTGGAAAATGAAATAAAATTCGCAATCTACTCTTTTAAGATTCTATGCGAGGAAATCAGGAGACAAGCTCCTGAGTTAGTATATCGCATAGCTCCTGAATTGTGTGAATCTCAAACAGCTGCTGTCGGAGGATCTGCTGGTGAAAGCTCCTCAGCAAGAGGGGAGAAACGTAAGTCCGTTCTCCTTGAGCCCCTTGCTGACTCCAGACCACTGGATATTGGGTCATCGATCATATTTGCAAAACGACCAAGACCCAATATCACAAAAGCCATCCCCACGGGAGTTAACTTCGTCCCTGGGCTGATCGTAAAAGAACCAATTTATGGCTTTTGCTATCTGGAGAAGAAGAAGGAGCAGTGGTTTCAGCGAGCAGATGAGTTGGATCTATGTGATGTGGATCAACTTATGATTTATCACAAGCTGCTGAGTTCCTCCACTGAAGAGGGAAGAGAAATGAAGAAATTAATAACCTCAGCCTTCAACTCACTGTATCGCGATGTCGTTGGATCAGCTATATCCAAGGCATTATAGTTTTTTTTTTATTTTCCTTGTAATTTTAATTGTCTTATCAATAGAAAATCAAAAGTTGTGTAATATACTTGTAAACAAAATTGTAAAAAGATAAACATATACAAAAGAACCCTAAGGGTCAAAGCACATAAGTATTCAGCTGACTTCATCAGCTGAATCATTACAGGGTTACACTTATATGGCTATTTGATTGCATCAAATAGGGGGAGATTGTTAGTACCAAGACTAAATAAATAAGATTTGATGATCGATAGCCAAGAAGAATAAATAACAGCTGAAGTATGTATCTCAACTGAAGCAAGTATATACAATAAACCTTCAGCTGAGTACGTACTTAGCTTTAGGATACAAGTCAAATCAGCAGCTATTAACGAGAGTTCATTCGAAGTCTATGACCAAAGGACAAAGACAAGAAGAAGACTATTCAGATGATTGTGGAATCAGCTGATAGTATCTGCTGCAGATAAAGACTTAAAGGAAATGTTCATTGACACCTTGAACATTTCCCTTTCCCGCTCAAAGAAGAAGAAAACGATGAAGATATTCTATTTTCGAATAGAAGATAATGTTAGTACATTATCATCGTTTGTCCCTCAAGCATGTAAAGAGAAAGTCAACTATTTCTGTACTTATGTAGTACACCTTTCACTGTGCGTCAGAAAGGGTACCGGAAGTAGTTGACACAAAGTACACTTGGGACAATAACTTGTGCAAGAGCATTTAATGATCCATAGACAAGTCCACATCGACGAATAATATGTTTACACGTCGTCAAACTTGTGGACTAAGGAACATGGATCTTGGGCTATAAATACAGACGTAAATGCTTGCATTTACACACACCTTTAGAAATCATAGCACAAGAACATTTTCTGAAAGTTAGTTTTTGTCTAAGTATTAACTCCTCCATAGTTATTACTAAGGCATTAATATCAGCTGTTAGTATCAGCTGATACAACTCTCAGTGCATACTCTTCTAGTTTTGAGCGGTCTAAAGTGTCATTTCAAGTATAGAGTTTTAGTTAGTTTTGTACTATCTATTTCCGCAAACTTTGTACTGTATTAAGTTGTTTTAATAAACTCTTAATCATTGAAATCTTGTTGTTCATTTATCTTATCTTCGTTACTCGGTCATAACGCAACACGGTTGTGTTGTTGGGAACCAACATAAAGTAAGGGAACAATCTTGTAGTAAGGCTTATAGAAATGGGTACAACGCCGGATGGCGTGGTGGTGAGGTAGCAAGGGCGACGACGTGGGAACAATCTTAGCTAACGTTTTATATAGCTAAAGTTTCATCTCACAACTACAACTAAGAGTCTAAACATTCCCAAATTGATTAAAAAAAACAGAAGACATTATTAAGGTTTTTGTTTTTTACTTATTCATTTATTAATCATTTGGTGATAGCCTAGTTAGATGCAAAGACTCGTGAAATAATCTCTTATAAATTATGGTACTATAACTCCTTATTGATTATTGAATAGAATATGTGAATTTATTGGTTTTACATAAAAAAAAAACACACATTGACACATGCTTTATGGGTGGGTTAACTGGATCAAACGATCAACAAAAATATAAATATTACCACTTGAAACATATGCGCCAACTAGGTATCTTCATGATGGGTTAGGATCTGATGAGGATCAAAAAATTGGTGAGAACTGAGAGAATAATTCTCAACTAATCATTTTTTTTAAAATGGATCATTGTCATAATTTTAGGATTTTTATGAGGATGACAATGATCCAAAATTATGAAAATGATCCTAATTTTTAAAAATGATTGGTTGATAATTGTCCTTACAGTCCTCGCCAAAATTTAAATTCTCACCCAATCTCACTAAAGTTGACTGGATTTTGAAGCTTCACTAGGTTAGTTAATTAATTAGCAGTTTCTTTATTAGTTACCAACCGGTTAATAGATTAACCAGATAAGCAATTTTGTTGAATTATCGGTCCGGTTTTTCAATTAACGGACTACATATGTCCTAATTAATGACACTTTTTAATGGATTGTATCTATTAACTATATGCTTATAACATGTTGGTAAGTGTTCATGAATGACTTCATAGATATTACATGTTCGATCTTTTTCTGAGTAATCATTTACCAGATAGTTATAAAATGATTCAGAACCAGCTACAGAAATGAGTATGTAGTGTATATCATGAGCAAAATTCGACCGCCTCGAGTAGCATACTATAACAGAAATACCCTTAAAATAGAATAAGATTGTTTCTATTCAGTTGTATAAAAAGTAGGACATGATACACAAAGTAATTAATCGTAGCCTTGTACAGTTGCATCCAAACTTTTATTTTTATTTCTTAATAATTTTTGGGCGAAACCAATCAACCATGCCTCCTACATTCTTCACTTCTTGGCTTGCTCCAATAGCCATCAATGGGACCAAAACCCACTTCGCTACGTGCCCATTTCTTCAGGTCCCACGCCTTATAAATATCCACATCACCACCTTCTTATTAAATCCATACCACACCGGCAGACTCGAATAAACCCTCTCACGCCGTTGGATATGCCCCATGCTTCTCTAGCACCTCAAATGGTGAGATACACTTCCATTCAAATAATTCATATCCGAATTAAATAAATACAATAATTCTACCGAATTATTCAAGATAATATTGATTAGTTTTTTGAATTTCAGTAATCTTATGGAATATTCTCACCTAAATCCTTCACAATTTTCTTATTTAATACTTACAATAATTCTTAATTTCTTAACTTCTTTCATCGATTGTTAGGTATCTTCGTTTGACAAAATGGCTGTGAGATCAAAGCGTGTTACTGATCCTCTAGATGAACGAGCTAAGAATCGGATCGTCGGTCTTGATCGGCCGGAAATTATGTACGGTAGCAGCGGAAGCGAGCACAGCGGCACCGGCAGCCAAATCGGTGATGATTCATCATCATCGTCGCCATCTCAGTCTCTGTCGTATCTTCTTCATTGTTTTGATCAGGACTGTGAAGAAGACGAAAAGGAAGTTGCGATCAACGGTGATGAATTAGACGGAAGTCATAAGCAAGATAATGATTCCGATTCTGAGTCCGATCGTGTGGAAGCAAAAATCGAAGAGATGATATCGACATTGCGTAGTTTCAATGTTGATAGATTCAGAAATGTTCTTCACGCGAATATTGTAAAAGCTATGGAGGTTTTTCGATCTCTAAGACCTAATTCACAGATTCTCAACCGTAACGTGATGTTGTTTCTTCAAAAAATCGGCTACAACGCCGCGATATGCAAGACAAAATGGGAGACCTGCGGCGGACTCACCGCTGGTAACTACGAATTCATCGACGTCGTCCGATCCGATTGCGGTGTACGTTACTTCATCGACCTCAACTTCGCCGGAGAGTTCGAGATCGCCAGACAAACAAATCAGTTCCGATGCTTCTCACAAAAATTGCCGATTGTTTTCGTCGGAAAAAGCGCCGATCTGAAGATCATCGTGAAGTTGATGAGTGATGAAATAAGGCGGTCACTGAAGAGCAGAGGATTACTCCTTCCTCCATGGAGAAAAAACCGGTTCATGCAGAACAAGTGGTTCGGGCCGTATCGTCGTACGGTAAACTACACACCGTCTAACATCTCGTCGGTGTTCTCGGTTCCGGTGAACCAAACGGCATCGGCGGTTAAATGCAGTATGATCGGATTTAGCGTTGTTGACAATGCTCCGTTACTAAACGCGGCAACCCGTACAAGATAACTTAAAATATTTTTGTAATCTAGAATTGCTACAATTTGGCTTTTTAAATCGAGACAGCAAGAGTAAATATTGATTATTACTCCCTCCGTCCCACAAAAAACTTCCCATTTCATTTGGGCACAAGATTTAAGGTGATAGTTAGTGGTGGGGTCATTGGTAATAATTTTAATTAAAATATAAGATTTGTTTGGAGAGAGAATGATAGTTATTGGATAGTTAGTGGTGGGGTTATTAATAATAATAGTATTTTATTATGTGGAGCCCATTAAATGTGAAATGGGAAGTTTTTTGTGGGACAAAAATATGTGGTGAAATGGGAAGTTTTTTGTGGGACGGATGGAGTATAATACTACGATAAAATCAGGGGTTCGTTATATCGATGTTTTGCACTAAAAAGCTAACCATTTTTTGAAGGGTAAAGATTTTATTACTATTTTATTAGTTTACTTGGCATATTCTAATGATGTAATTTAAATTTACGTTAGAAAACTATTTTCTTGTAACAAGTTCTTATGACAAAATTCAATGTTGTATTTAAATCCTGAAACTCACTATATAACATCAGTTATTGTAATACATTCCCTACACGGGCCAGCCCTTAATTTTTAAATTTTGTCACCCGTTATCCTTTACACTAACTAACATTAACATTTTCTGTTAACTTACGTCATGTCTAATGGACATATAGGTAGGTGTGGTAATTCAGGTCGGATCCGGGTTGACGGGTTTGGGATCACAGGTTGGCGGGTCAGAAACGTTCAACCCGAAACCGACATGTTTACGTAAACGAGTCAGATATCTCAACCTTAATCTGTTTATCTTCAACCCGAACCTTACTCATATAATCTGTTTAACTAAACGTGTTAAATAAATTAGTAGGTTAACAGGTTAAACGAATCAAACATGTCAAAATGTTGGTATTATACACAAATTAATAATAAAATACTAGAACACCAAATTACTAAGTAACATTTTTAGTTTTATCTAACTATTAGTTATGTTTTAACAAGTAATATTTTTAGTTTTTATCTAACTGTTAGTTATGTTTTAACATTATTACATACATTCATAATGAAATACTAAAATACCAAAATATCATTTTCCTTTTATTTCCCATTATTTATCACAAAAACTTAACCTTTTTATTTCTCCTTTACTATTTTTTATCTTCCAAAAACAACATTGTAGACAATATACAACATTCTTGTGTCTCAACTAACCCTGACTCAACATATGAGAGAGAGGGGAGGGGGGGGGGGGCATGTAGTGGTGTAGAGTTGGCGACTCCTCTGTTTAATTGCTTCAACATCTTCTTCACTAGGGTTTATTTTTTAAAGTTTAAAGCCGACAATCTTAAAGCGTCGGTGGTGGTATACATGTATAAGTGGTACATTTGGAAATTAGGGCTCGCGGAAGTTTTCTCCTCTCCCGTCTGAGAGATGGAGGCGTTTATTTCTGGTCAAATTCAAAAAAATTCTTATTTTTTGATTAAAAATAGCTCAGGAATCATTGTTAATTGTTTGTGCTTAATTGTGTTTATCACAAAAACTTAACCTTTTTATTTCTCCTATACTATTTTTTTTATCTTCCAAAAACAACGTTGGAGACAATATACAACATTCTTGTGTCTCAACTAACCCTGGCTCAACATAGGAGATAGAGAGAGAGGGGACATGTAGTGGTGTAGAGTTGGCGACTCCTCTGTTTAGTTGCTTCAACATCTTCTTCACTAGGGTTTATTTTTTAAAGTTTAAAGCCGACAATCTTAAAGCGTCTGTGGTGGTATACATGTATAAGTGGTACATTTGGAAATTAGGGCTCGCGAAAGTTTTCTCCTCTCCCGTCTGAGAGATGGAGGCGTTTATTTCGGGTCAAATTCAAAAAAAATCTTATTTTTCGATTAAAAATAGCTCAGGAATCATTGTTAATTGTTTGTGCTTAATTGTGTTTATCACAAAAACTTAACCTTTTTATTTCTCCTTTACTATTTTTTATCTTCCAAAAACAACGTTGGAGACAATATACAACATTCTTGTGTCTCAACTAACCCTGACTCAACATAGGAGAGAGAGAGGACATGTAGTGGTGTGGAGTTGGCGACTCTTCTGTTTAGTTGCTTCAACATCTTCTTCACTAGGGTTTATTTTTAAAGTTTAAAGCCGAAAATCTTAAAGCGTCGGTGGTGGTATACATGTATAAGTGGTTCATTTGGAAATTAAGGAACGCGAAAGTTTTCTCCTCTCGCGTCTGAGAGCTGGAGGCGTTTATTACTGATCAAATTCAAAAAATTTCTTATTTGTTGATTAAAAATGGCTCAAGAATCATTGTTAATTGTTTGTGCTTAATTGTGTTTATCACAAAAAACTTAACCTTTTTATTTCTCTTTTACTATTTTTTATCTTCCAAAAACAACGTTGGAGACAATATACAATACTCTTGTGTCTCAACTAACCCTAACTCAACATAGGAGAGAGAGAGGGGACATGTAGTGGTGTGGAGTACGTTAGCGTCTCCTCTGTTTAGTTGCTTCAACGTCTTCTTCACTAGGGTTTATTTTTAAAGTTTAAAGCCGACAATCTTAAAGCGTCGGTGGTGGTATACATGTATAAGTGGTTCATTTGGATATTAAGGAACGCGAAAGTTTTCTCCACTCCCGTCAGAGAGAAGGAGGCGTTTATTAGTGGTCAAATTCAAAAAATTTCTTTTTTTTGATTAAAAATAGCTCAAGAATCATTGTTAATTGTTTGTGCTTAATTGTGTTTGATCCGAAGTGTTGTTTTTTGCTTTTGTTTGTTGTTCCTTCTAGCTTTGCTAATTTGATCTTAATTTATTAGCCACTAAAAAAATGTCAGTTAATAGTTTGAAAACGTGCACGGAAACCAAACGATTTCCAAAAGATCGTTTATGACCTTCTCCCGTTTTAATATATTATCTCGTATGGTTACTGAATAATTTAATTCAAAATCTTTTTAATAAAGTTATAATATAACACAATGGTAGCTTTTTTATATCCAATATTTTTAGAGTTTACAAAAAATGTTGGAACGGAAACATAACTATAATCATCACATATCACTAGTATTTGTGAATTTTTGTGTGATAAAATAAAATATTTAGTCCTATATAGGCTTGTGTGTTTGTATATCGAGCACAAATACTTGTATCAGCACTCAGAAAAAGATTACAATTCACACTTTTCATACTCATCTCAATACATTGTTGATTATAAAAGAAAACAAAACCACAAATAGTAACATTAGTCCACCTATTTATCTTTTATGTAACAGATAATGAATTATAACAAAAATCAAGTGCGCATAAGAGAGTTAAAAATATATCAAGGGCTTTATAACTTTTATTAAAAAGTTAAATATAAATTTATTGAGAAAACAAACATTGCTGACACTAAAAGTGGAACACAAGATTCATGCCAAATTGCCAATAGTTGGAATGGAAGCGGTTTCCCCGTTTTGGCCCTTGGAAGAAAGAGAGAGGTGAGTGGAACCCACAAAGACCATTGGCTTAGTTGGAGGGTCGCTATAGGCCTAATTGTCCTTTTCATCTTTAAAAAGGTTGGTATACCCCCTGCCCTCACTATCATATGATTCTGCTTCTTTTTTCATGAAAATTCCGTATCAAATTATTAATAATCTTATGAAATCACATATATAATTTGAATATTTAAGAAAAATATATATTGAACTTAAGAAGTTGAAAAACCCATAAGTAACTTAAACGATGACTATAGAGTAACAACATAATCCTATTGTTTAAGATTCTAGTATATACTTCCTGAGAAACTCAAAAAGAACAAAGGCGAGTGGGTTTCGATCGTAAGCAACTCTATTGTTTAAGGGGAATTTAGGTTCTTAGATTATGCGTAAAGGTGACCATTGTAACAGTGGTACCTCTGACATGTCAGTACCACGTTAATTTTTTCTTTTGCGACCAAACATATGAAAAAATCTCGACCAAGTCCACGTAACAGACGGTCAAACCTCTTTCCCTTTGAAATTAACCATTCCCTTTGAAATTTGGCAACCGTCAATGGTGCCTGGACGACCCTTAAGTGGTCTACAAAACGTCCAGAAAGAATTGCGTAAAGGGATGAATGCGTACAAGACATTGAGATGAAGGGGGGACGCACTATGCGACCTCACCCTTACATCCTCCATGAATCATGGAAAAAATGAATGTTTTGAACAAGTACGATGATACTAGTAGGATGTCACTTATAGCTAGCCTTATATATTTCAAATGAAAATTCATTTATATACCACAACTTTTACTTCTTATACCACACTGTATAATTTTTACAACTAACTGTACAAGCATGTAAAATAATAATTGTGGTAGATGAGTTAAAAGTTGTGGTATGAAAATCATTTCCTATTTCAAATACAATTGTTTTGTTGGATTATAATAAACCTTAATGTTATAAATCTTATACAGTATAAACTATTATTTTAATATCTTTTGTAGCATGAGAATGTGTTATTTATAATTTAAAAGTTATAGTTTCTATATAATAAAAAAATTATTGTTTTATTGAATTTGTTATTATTATTATTTGTGTTTAATCCTCGGTCTTATTTATTTAAACTTTTATAAATTTATTTTTGGTTTATTATTACTCTTTTTCCATCATACGTGCCCTTTAACGCCCTTAGAGCACTCGGGTCCCTATAACACCCAAGAAGATAATTTTAACTTTGGTGCTAAACTCATGCTAGAAGGATAAAAAAAATTTGGACATATCTTTAACATATCATACTTACCTTGTGAACTGGCCCATAAAATAAAGACTAAAAGAAGATTTATCATAAGTGGTCACAAAATGGGTATGCGCAAGGTGAATAAATACTGACGCAAGCTAATGAAGGGAGCGTTTACATAAAGTTATGTTTCAAATAAGAATTATGGTTGTTGAAACCCAAAATCTCCGTAGAACGAACCGTCCTTCGTTCCGTCTGAGAACCTGCGAATCAAACACGAAAGGAAACCTAAGTCAGAAGCCTCACGAGGGTCACCTCGTGAAGGCACTCCGAAGCTTAAGTCAGTACTTGTATTTATGAGATAGAGCGATGAAACGTATTGAATGCGAAAGGATTTAGTTAGTATGAACGGTTGGGAGAATAAATGCGAAAGGGATAGTAAAGTGATGGTTCGTATATCGTGTGTTGCTTACCGACCTGAAGATCTCCTATTTATGGACGGAGAGTTTTGGCGGGACACTTGAGGGTTCATCTTTCGGTCCGTGTATTGCTAATGTCTTCCGGAAAAACCGACCATCCGAACCCTTATTACCCGTTGGGTAAAAGCTCGTTACGCTCTTCTGCGCCGCTTTACATTTAATGCGCATGCGGACGACCCTGGAAACCCGCTTACGTTTCCCATGCCCTCGAGCTTTGCTTCCAACGTCGTCGTTTTGGTCGTCCTGAGTTTATCACCTTGCATGCCTTCGGGCATGCAACGTTGCGGAGAGGTGATACACTATTAAGTCCCTCTAGTTAAGACAAGACTTAACCGTAGTTACCTTGTTTTAACTAATCTCCTTAATCGTCGCTACGGACTGTTTTGTAAAAAGTTACCGTTAGAAAAAGGGGCTTTGAAAGAAATTACCGTTGTTGAGGTGACGTTACCGTTAGGTTTTTTAAGATATCCCACGCCCTTTGACATTCCGTCTTTATATATACTTCGCTTCCTGTCACCACCGTCTCTTCATTCCTTCTTACTTCACTCTACTTTCTTCCCCTTTTTTGCTTTTTATTTTATTGAGGTTATGAGGAAAGACAAACAAAAAGAAAAATCTGACAAATCTGCTCGATCTGTACGAACTGCGATGAATACTTCTTGTTCCCTAAAACCTTCTGACCTCCCTCAGATCATCTCGGAATTCCACATTGATCCTCGGTTCGATCTCCGCATTCCGGGCGAAGATGATACTATAAAGTCCGCTCCCGAAGGTTATGAACCCATATACCTTCAGATTCTGTACGGCGGTCTTCGGTTTCCTGTCGATAACTTCATTCTCACCGTTCTGCAAGATCTTGGTCTTCATATCGCACAGCTTGCACCCAACGCCCTCCGGAAGGTTATTGGTTTCATTATGTTGTGTCGTGCTCTAGGAATTCCTCTTTCTGTGAAACTATTTCGATACCTCTACACTGTGGCAGGCCGATCTGACTAGGCCACCTTTGCTCATCGCCAAGGGCAAGTGGAGTGTGTCTCGGGTTTGATAAAAATGATTCACGATTGGAAGTTCGAGTTTCTTTTCGTGAAAAGATCTGCCTTCAATGACATTGCTCTACCATGGGGGTAGTTACAAAAAGACCTTCCGATCCTCTCCCAGAACTCACACTCGAAGAAAAAAGTTACATTGGGGGTTTGTCTTCTGCGAGGCTTGTCTGGGAGGATCGGATGAAGTATTTTTGGGTATGGCTGACCTAAGTCCGTTTTACCTTAGCCAGAATGTTCGCCCCGTCTGGCAGATCAACGGTCACCCTGTATCTTTGTTAAAACGTCTGGAGATGGATAAAAGTAGACCCCCAAAGGGTACTATTTCTGTGCTTGATGGTCCGATAACCCCTTTCGTTCCTCATTCTACGGAGAGTGTTAGTTCTGAAGCTACTCACGAACCATCTGGGTCCTTTCAAGAATCTGAAGGGCATGTGGTTGTACAAGGAATTGATCCCCCCGCTGGTGACGAACTTGGGGTTGAAGATGTGGTTTCTCCGGAACCTCAGCCGAGCTTGCAAAGGCTCCGAAGGAAGCGGTCTGCGAACCCTTCCAGTTCCATGGAGAAAATGGTTCGATCGAAAAACGTTGCCGAAGATGTACAATCCTCCTCCCCGAAGCGTCGAAGGATGCTTATAGAAGGTAAAAAGTGTATATATTTTATTTTTTTAGAAAAAAAGGTTTATTGCTGAAGATGTTAACCCGTTATTACTTTGTTGCAGATTTACCGGATGATGTTATTGTTTCCGATGCTCCGACTTTAGTTTTAATCACAACGAAAAGCTCTACTACTGCCTCTGGTGAGGGACCTATATCGACTGTTTTCCCCCGGGATTGATGTGGATACCATGCAACCTATTTCCGTACCCATTTCAAGACTTCCCCCCGTATCGTTTGGGTGGTCTGCCTTAGCTCGATTTAGCAGCCGTTTACTTGGTGCTAGTGCCGGATCGTCATTATCTACCCGAAGCCTGTATGCTCCCCGTCCTACCAAAACTCAAGTTTCAATTCCGAATCCTCCGTTCACTGGTATGCGTGTGGCATAATTCGTCGTATATTCCTTTTAGTTTTTATGCTCATATGTTTTTTTATTTCTTGAAACAGGAATTGCCCTTCCTACCGGTTCCGATCCTTTGAGAAGTTCCTCAGCCGTTGAGACTCATCCTCCGGTTCTCCGAAGCGGTTCCTTCAATGTTCCCCCCAAATTTCACATTGTTGTCACTAAGTATCCGACTCCCGTTGTTCCTGTTACTGCCTCAACTCCTTCTCCAGTTATAATTCCGGAGGGAGTTTCTGAACCTGATGCTTTTGCAAAAATGAAAAGCAACCTATTAAGCACCGTTGAGATGCTATCCGTACTTCAAGAGAACCATGCTCGCCGTGAACAAGTGATTGCTGACCGGACTTCGGATTTGGACCGCTTAGAGCGCCTAATGACGGAATGCAAATCCCTTTATGCCAAGGAAGCCGAGAGTAAAAAACAACTATTGGAGTCGTTCGAGCGTGTTTCTACGGAGAACACTAGGTTGAAAGAGCGTGTTGAGGAGTTGGAGGGGCAACAGAATTCCTCTGGAGCTAGGATTGCTGAGCTTGAGAGTGCTGCGGTTGAGAAGGATTCGCAGTTTCGTGAGGCGGAACGTAACCTTGCTAAGGTGATGTCTGATTGTGAAGCGTTGAAGCGTGAAGTTGAAACTCAGAAAAGGTCTGCTGACGTGGATCGTGAGAATTTCTTATGGGTGATGCAGAAGGGGATTTCCGGAATGATTCAAGTGTTTTTGTCTTCCGATGATTTTGTTAACCAAAACGTGGCTCTGCAGGAGGAGAGCATGAATTTGGGTCGCTATTAGGGATTCAGGGTTGCCTGGATACTCATAAGGAGTACCAGGATTTGCTTGGTTCTCGCCTTTTGGTTCACAATCATCCTGATGCAGAAAACAACATTATGACTCTCTTCCATCAGTTGGTTGCCCCAGATTACGACTTGATGCGTTCTTTAGAGGAGGGCATTTTTAGTTTAGATGAGGTGAAAAGGTTGGTGAATGGTCTACCCTCCGGTCCGGAGGACGTCGGGGAGAGCTCCGGTCGTAATCTTAATCCCTAGATACTAGGTTTGTTTCGTTTGTTCCTTCTTGTAATGGGAGTGTGCTCCCTTATTTTGTAACAGAATGTTTAATTGGAATATGATGTTTTCTTTTGGCTTTTACATTCGTTTACATAAAATGTTGTTGCTTCGTATTTTCTTACTTAGTAGGGCGTCCCCCACATAGTTGAAAAGAAAAGTTTCGTTTAGTTTCGTTCGTTAATCCGGTTTTCGTCCGGTTGCAGGGTCGTGGCAACCTTTCGGTTCGCACAACCCTACCCATACCTATGAGCGTTTTCGTTTAGTCGCTGTTTAATTTCTATTCTTTCTTAGTCGTAAGATAAAAAATATGAAATAAAAAAAAATGCATCGTTCTTTTACGAAGCCTTTCTCGAAAGGTTAATATCATTACTTGAGTTGTCAAACATACGGTCTTTAGGGACGATTCCCAGATACAAACAAAATTCATAAGCTTACAACTCGATTACTGCGACGGAAATTAAAAGTGAAACTTACGCAAATTCCTCATATTCCATGTTCGTGGGATTTGCGATCCTGCAATGGTTTCTAGTACATACGAGCCATTTCGTCGGGCTTCTTTGACTCGATATGGGCCTTCCCAATTGGGAGCCAACTTACCCAAGGGGTGACGAAGACTAGCTTCGTTCTTCCGGAGCACCAAATCTCCGACTTTACAGTTGACGTGACGTACCTTTTTGTTGTAATATGACTCTGTTAGTGCCTTGTACATGGATTGTCGAGCTGCGGCTTCTTCCCTTCTTTCATCCACAATATCTAAATTGTGTCTTTATGCTTCTTCGTTACACTCCAGACGGAAGGTTTCCACTCGCGGAGAAGGTATGATCATCTCTATAGGTATGATTGCTTCAGATTCGTACGTTAGGTTGTATGGTGTTTCTTTCGTGGCAGTCCTTTATGTCATTCGGTATGACAATAACACGCTCTGTAACTCATCAACCCATCTCCCCTTTGTCTTATCCAGACGCTTCTTGATCCCCTTAACGATTGTTCTGTTCGTAACCTCCGTCTGACCATTCGCCTAAAGGTGAGCCACCGAAGTGAAATTTTGACGAATGCTCGACCTTTCGCACCAAGCTTTAAACGGATTACTGGCAAACTGTTTACCATTGTCATTAACGATCGTATGAGGAAGACCAAATCAGCATATGATCTGCTTCCAGACGAATTTTACTATGTTCGCTCCTGAGATACATACCATTGGCTCTGCTTCGACCCACTTTGTAAAGTAATCTACTGTGACGACTAGGAATTTTAAGCCTCCCGGAGCTTTTGGGAACGGGCCTACTATATCGATACCCCATTGGTAGAACGACCATGGGCTATGAATACTTGTAAGGTTAACGGGTGCTGCAATTGGTATATTGGAGTAGGCTTGACAGTTCGGACATTTCCTGACATACTCCTCCACATCCTTAGAAATTTTAGGCCATAAATATCCTAGACGGAGTAGTTTTTGGGTAAGAACCCTTGCTCCGGTGTGAGAACCGCATAAACCTTCATGCACCTCAATGATGGCTGCCTCTCCTTCCGTCTGGTTTAGACATTTCAACCAAGGAGTGGAGTACCCTTTTCGATACAGTCTTCCTTCTCTAACAGTGTACTTCCCTGCTTTAATCCTTACTTTCCTGGATTCTCGAGCATCGTCTGGGAGAACGCCACATTCAATATACCGCTGAATTGGCGTCATCCAACAATCATTTCCATAATCCATCTCGGCCAACTCTTCCTTCGCCTCTTCTATACTCCGTTTAGGGAGCACTTCTACGAGGACCTTTTTTGTGAGGTGGCAGTACAACATTGATGCCATTTTGCTCAGTGCATCGGCTTCCTTATTCCTCGTCCTTGGTACCTGAGTGACTTTGATCGCTTCAAACTTTCGTATCGTCTCCTTCACCTTTGCCAAGTACCTTTTCATGTGTTCTTCTTTTGCTTCGTAATCGCCATTCACCTGATTAACGACCAGCATCGAATCGGTGTACACTTCCAAAGTTCGTATTCCCAGACTATTTGCTAGATTTAGACCGGCTAGCAATGCTTCGTATTCCGATTCGTTGTTGGAGCATTTGAAGTCAAAACGAAGTGCGTATGTTATGCGCTATTCGTTTGGCCCAGAAATTACGATACCTGCTCCGCATCCATCTACTCCGACAGCTCCATCCGTATGCATCTTCCAAACGTTCCTGCTGCCTGACCGAAGCTCTTCTTCTATGCTCATCACTGCTTCTTCGTCAGGTATTTCCACCAAGAAATCTGCAAGGGCCTGCCCCTTAATACTCGCTTTGGGTTTGAAGGCTATGTCGTACTCGCCTAGCTCGATCTCCCATTTTGTCATTCGTCCAGATCGTTCCGGCTGGAGGAGAATACTCTTGACAGGTTGGTTCGTCAGTACGGTGACGGGGTGAGCTTGAAAATACCTTTTTAACCTCCGAACAGCGTATATTAATGCCAGAATGAGCTTCTCTACTGTTGAATAATTTAACTCTGCTCCTTGAAGTGCCCTACTAACGAAATATACCGGTACCTGAATCTTCTCCCTTTCGGCTATAAGTACCGCACTGATTGCTTCACGGTTAGTAGAGAGGTATACTACCAAAGGCTCTCCGTATACCGGACTTGCCATCGTAGGGAGGGTCCTTAAGTGTTGTTTCAAACTGATAAAAGCTTTGTTTGCTTCCTCACTCCACTCTACTTTTCCCCCCTTTGTGCACCCGTGCAGTGCCTTAAAGAAGGGGATAGATTTCTCTGCGCACTTGGCCAGAAAGCGTCCTAGGCTGGCTAGCTTTCCATTCAGGCTCTGAACATCCTTAACCGTCTTTGGAGTATTCATGCTCATCAGGCTTTCCACCTTCTCCGGATTAGCTTGAATTCCCTCGACCGTTACCACGTGGCCGAGAAACTTCCCTTCACTTACTCCAAACGAGCATTTTTTGGGGTTAAGTTTCATATTGATTTGTAATAACCTCTGGAGCGTCTCCTCTACGTCCTGTATTAAGTCTGCATCTTGTTTGCTTTTTATAACCATATCGTGGACATATACTTCCAGGTTCATCCCGATTTGTTTATCAAAAGCCTTGTCTACGAGGCGTTGGTATGTGGCTCCGGCGTTCCGTAGGCCGAAGGGCATTTTGATATAGCAGAATGTCCCCTTTGCCGTATGGAAGGCCGTCTTCTCTTCATCTTCTTTTGCCATTTGCACTTGGTGATATCCTTTGTATGCATCGAGAAGGGTTTCCACCTGTATCCTCCTAAGGACTCCACCTTTTGCTCGATTTCCGGAAGTGGGTAGCTGTCTTTCGGGCACGCTTTATTTAAATCTTTAAAATCAACACACATCTGCATGGTTCCGTCAGACTTTTTAACCAGAACAGGATTCGATATCCACTCGGGGTATTGCGCGCTTCGCAAAACTCCTGCAGATACCAGGTCCTCTACCTCCTTGTTAACCATTTCGTTTCGCTCCGTCGCCATTCCTCTTTTCGTCTGCTTGACCGGAGGAAAGGTTGGATTAACATTGAGCCGATGCTCGGTTACCTCCCTTGAAACCCCAATCATATCTTTTGGTTCCCTAGCGAAAACCTTTTGATACTTTCTTAGCAACAACTCCAAATTCTTTCGGAGGTTTGCTGGTAAATTTCTGCCAACTCGCACCGCTACCTGTGGGTAGTCGGGATTAATGATAACCTGGGCTTCCTCCTGCTCCGTCCAACTATTTTGGTGAGTTGCACTGCTGCACTCTAGTAGAGGCATGGTCATGTTCCTGACAGTTACCACTCCGTCTTCTGATGGGAATTTTAACAGACCATGTACTGTAGACGGAACAGCTTGCAATTGCCACATCCCTGTCCTTCCCAAGATGGCGTTGTACCTCGAAGGAGCCTTTATAACGATAAACTCTGCCAATATGGTTTTGCCATGTTGTTTCTCCCAATCTGTGAGCCTTAGGGGGAGGTGTATTTTCCCTTCCGGCCACACCCATTGACCGGAGAACCCGATGACAGGAGCACCTGCGGGCTTCATTAGGGCCTTAACATCTGAGGGTAGTTTGTCAAAACAATGATTGTACATGATGTTTAAAGAGCTCCCCGTATCGATGTATACTCGCCGGACCATGGTCTTCGCTATGATTCCGAATATAACCAAAGGCTATGTTCCAACATAACCCTCTGGAACTGGTTCTGACCTTCCAAACTCCACTGTACCCCCTTTCCTTTTTCCCCGGAAAGGTTGTGTCGCTCCTTCCTCTTCCAAAGCGAAAATCTCCGTATTATACGCTACACCCCTTACCTTAGGGACTTCTGCCACATGTAGGTCCGCCCTCTCTTTCCCATTCGCCTCCTTTTGTCTCTTGTAACTTTCACAAGTTGTCGTTGTGTGACCCATGATTTTATGGAATTCACAGTAGGCACTAGGGTCCCGAGGGTACTTTCTTCTTGTCGTCTTTCCGTCGTTAACCCGCCTATCCTCTCCTGCTATAAAGACCTCTTGCTTATGGGTGTTGTACCTATCTCCTCGGTACCTTCCTTCGCCTCCTTTTGGCCCGTACGTTCCTCTTCCAACTTGCTGAGGCTTTCCCGAGAGTCTTCCTCGGTCGTTGCCCCGATACAGGTTGGAACCCTGACCGCTTTTCTTCTCCTGAGCTTCAAATCGCAACTTTTCCGCACTCTCATCTTCTTGTTTTAACACTTTGTTCACAGCATTAATCATATCGTTCGCTTTAACGAAATCCCTCGTGGACAGTTCTCTAAACAATTCCCCCTCGCGAAGGCCGTATGTAAAAGCTGCTATTATGAGCGAGTCTTCACGGACGGGCATTTTTCTGCTCTGCTCATTGAATCTTTTGAAATAGGATTTGTTTGACTCCCCCTCTCGCTGCCTGCAGGCCATAATGGATTGAGATCGCTGTTGATATTTCTTCTGTTGTATAAAGCTATGGCTGAACTGAGCGACGAGTTCTTCGAAGCTAGCGATGTTTCTCTGGGGTAAGCTAGACAACCAATACCGAGCCGATCCTTCTAAGGTTCCTGCGAAGAACAAACACCATAGCTTCGGGTCCATGGGTATCATTCTGATGGCCCAACGAAAACTTGCTACATGATCGTCTGGATCTCCCGTTCCGTCATAGGACTTGACTCGAGGCCCTTTAAGGCCTACAGGGATTGGCATCTCGTTGATGTCGTCAGTGACCGGAGATCGGAAACTCCGGGAAAACGAGAAGTGTTGTGGGGGGGGGGGACCCCTCCTTTCCCTTGTCCGAGGTTCGCCTTCTGGGTTCCGGCGTTCGTTCTTCCCTTCCTTCTAAGGCTCGCTCTCTTCTTTCCTCCGGAGTTCGTTTCCTCCGCCTCTCCGGAGTTCGTTTTCTTCTCCGTTCTGGAGTTCGCTCCCTTCTCCGTTCTGGAGTTCGTTCTCTTGTTCGTTCTGGAGTTCGTTCTTCTCGTCTGCCTCTTCCTGACTCCTTACTATTGGCTTGTGCAGAAGGGGTTTTCTCCTTATAGATTTCTTCTGCGGACTCCCCGTGAGTAGATTCTTCACTGGAGTAAGTTAAGGTCCTCCTGGTTCCGCTCATGCCCTCCGCCGTCTTCTTCTTACTTTTCTCCAAGTTTCGTAGTTTTCGAAACTTGCAGAAAAGATTGAACTCCTCAATTTCCTCCCTTAAGGGATCGTCTTTTCCGGAACCTGAAGGAGGTGGGCATAACGTCGTGTTAACTACAGCTGATGCAGGAAGAGGGGGAGTGATTCCCTTCCTTCGGCGTCGACTCGAGGACCATTTCGTTCGGGGTCCCACGGATGGCGCCAAATGTTGAAACCCAAAATCTCCGTAGAACGAATCGTCCTTCGTTCTGTCTGAGAACCTGCGAATCAAACACGAAAGGAAACCTAAGTCAGAAGCCTCACGAGGGTCACCTCGTGAAGGCACTCCGAAGCTTAAGTCAGTACTTGTATTTATGAGATAGAGCGATGAAACGTATTGAATGCGAAAGGATTTAGTTAGTATGAACGCTTGGGAGAATAAATGCGAAAGGGATAGTAAAGTGACGGTTCGTATATCGTGTGTTGCTTACCGACCTGAAGATCTCCTATTTATGGACGGAGAGTTTTGGCGGGACACTTGAGGGTTCATCTTTCGGTCCGTGTATTGCTAATGTCTTCCGGACAAACCGACCATCCGAACCCTTATTACCCGTTGGGTAAAAGCTCGTTACGCTCTTCTGCGCCGCTTTACATTTAATGCGCATGCGGACGACCCTGGAAACCCGCTTACGTTTCCCATGCCCTCGAGCTTTGCTTCCAACATCGTCGTTTTGGTCGTCCTGAGTTTATCACCGAAGGCATGCAACGTTGCGGAGAGGTGATACACTATTAATGGTATATGAGATATTTTGTCTTTTCTCCTTCTTTGTTAAGTAGAATATTTGATTTCACTTAATTCGTGCTTAAATATTATAAGTTGAGATGCAAACGAGCTTAACTTATATAAAGTCATTCGCGTTGAGTCAAACTAATTCATCAATTTACCTCAATATCAAGATTTTTTTTAAATAAACGTTGCATTTAATGAATATTTTTGAGGTATTAGAACACTTGAATCTAGGCTATAAGCTACAACTTCCGCAATCTGGTGTTGGTCCTTCATCATGATTGTTTGTCGAGGTTGAAATCAAGTTTATATTCAACTAAATAGTCAAGCTATCGTTTCTATACTTTACATAGATGGTATTGGGCGTAGATTAGATCTAGCGTTTTAAAAAAAAGAAAAAAAAGTATCAAATAGCATATCCAGTCACGATTCGAATAAAGCATTAAAGTAAATTACATTATATTGGTCTACGTAAAACGAGTTAGTTTTTTTTTTCAAAGCCCTCAATTTGGAATACGTTCTAGAAGCACACCTCCCATTTTGACTCTCTTTTAAGCAAAGAAAAAGTAAAAACCCCTTCCCCACGAACATCGGCTTCGCCAACCCCGTATATAAATAAAATTCCAAATAAAATGGATCAAATTAAAGGATAAACACAACTAGAAACAGTGTTGGTAGGTGCGACCGCCATGAACGAAGATCAAATCCCGTCCTTAAATCTTGGGAAACTGAAGGTGATATCGCCGTTGGGAAGAGGTGCTAAAGGTGTGGTGTTTTTGGTGCAAAATGAAGCTTCCGACGGAGAATTGCTTGCTCTGAAGGCGATTTCTAGAGCTTCGGTAACGAAAAAGGTGAAGAACAAGGATGGTGATGGTAGTGAGTATAAGAGAATTTTCTTCGAGCAGGAGGTTTTACGACAATGTCAACATCCGTTGCTACCGAAACTCCGTGGCGTTTTATCGACTGATAATATCGTTGGATACGCCATTGATTACTGCCCAGGACGTGATCTCAATTATCTCCGGAAGAAACAGACGGAGAAAATGTTTTCCGATGATTCCATCAGGTAAAATTCAATTTTGAAATCATAATTACTGGAAATGTATAGCATTTTGTTATGGAAAATAAATATTCCATTTGCTCTGTTTACAAATTCGAGAAACTAACTGAAACAGTTTCATTTCATGATTTTAGGTTTTATGCGGCGGAATTGGTACTTGCATTGGAGTATCTTCACGGATTAGGAATTGTTTACAGAGATTTAAAGCCGGAAAATGTAATGATTCAGGAAAATGGACACCTAATGCTTGTTGATTTTGATCTCTCGACAAAACTTGCACCAAAATCTTCCACCGGATCACCGTCACCAAGAACACCGTCTCCGACATCCGATCCGATAACAACGAAGAAAAAGCGATTTTCGAAGTTGTACACGTGTTGCCACCCTGCTATCACGGCGGAAGAGTCGGTACATCCTGTTGAGTCAGTCAACTCAGAACCAAGTTGTGAGTCCGACTCACTTTCTAAATCACACTCCTTCGTCGGAACAGAAGAATACGTCTCACCGGAAATGATACAAGGCAACGGCCACGATTTCGCGGTGGACTGGTGGTGCTTAGGCGTGGTTTTGCATGAAATGCTGTACGGTACGACGCCGTTCCGTGGAATAAACAGGAAGGAAACGTTTTACCGGATTCTATCACAGACGCCGGAGCTCGTCGGAGAACCAACGGCGTTGAGAGATTTGATCCGTAAATTGCTGGAGAAGGATCCGAAACAGAGAATATCGGTGGCGGAAATCAAGGGTCACGATTTCTTCAAATGCGTTGACTGGGAAAAGGTCCCACAGATCTCCAGGCCACCGTTCATACCTGGACGGTTCGATGACGAGTATACAGATGATATTAAAAATATCGATATAGAAGATTTTGTCCAAGGAGTTTTTAATGTGGAACATGACGTAATTGGTGACGTTACAGAGAAGGTAAATGACCAAAATGCAGACCCGAATTTTCTGGTCTTTTGAATTTATTGTTTTATTACTTTATTTAATATTTTTGAGTTACGATAGTAAATGAGGGTACATATTGACAAAATGTGTGGTTTTGTTAAATATTGTCAGTGTATTTATGTACAAGTAATCAATACAGTAAATGATGCGGGTAGTTGTACAATTGGAGGTAGTAGGTATCTGCTTTTGTGGCCTTCTTCAAATGAGAAAACAGTTGTATGATAAATCTAAATCAGTATCAATATGTTATTTGTAATGAAGACGATAAATGGCAACTTTTCAACAAAAATAATGTAATTGATAACTTTTTTAACCAGAGATATATGTGCTAATGTGCATATTTGAATGTTGAAATATGTATAAAAGTTAAACTGCTAAAAGCCTAAAATGTTAAATGGTAGTTCGTTTTATTCGCCAGATTATAAATAAGAAAAATTAACTTCATTGATAAATCAGTCGGTCAAACTCGTTGTATGTCCAAAGCTACATATTTGAAACTTTGAACAATGCATAACCACAAAAAAGGGAAGCACGAAACTACTGCGAAAAAAGTTCAAAAGTTAAATAGCCAACGTATTGAAAGTTGGTTTGTTAATTAAGTCGTGAACCCTTACTTGAAAGAGGATTTTATATTACTGAGCAAAATAAAACTAATATTATTGGAGTATATATCGTAACTTTTCTGAAGTAGAAGGGCATAAATGATATGAGGTTTAGTAGGGTTATGTTGCCAAATTCAGTAAGACATTCTAACATGTAGCAATAAAGTTACGAAAAAACATTTAGCTTTTAACATAATAAATATTTTCATTAAAAATGCCCCCAGACAACCTTTTCAGCTTTCATGCAATTCTTTTTAGGGACCACCTCAATCTTTCATGCATTATTAAACTCGGTGTGCAAGTGACATTTATATAGGCTCATTAGAGAATATACGAATATTTAAAATCTAGACTTTCGCTAACCAAAGTCCGGAATAATTGCTTCGTTTGTGTATTTATGTTCCGACTCTACACACTAATATGATCAAAAACAAGTTACAAATGAATTAAGAAGATATGTAAAAGCTTAAGGACAATTTTGTCAATTTGATAATCTATTCAGTCACTTTATGAGTGAATGATAGACGACGGTTAGGACAAGACAAACGGCATTTAAAAAGGTTAATATCAAAGACAATCAAAATCCAACCAGAAACAAAATTCTTTAAATTCGTTGACGAAAGATTAATGGGCATCTTTCAATATTGTTGTCTATGAGAATTGACACGTTCTCTTTTGTTTTGTTTAAAAAATTGTTATATATTTGAAACATGGTATATTAAGCTTGTGCAGGCCGAATAGAAACCGAAAAAAGAGCTCCAGGAGGACCAATGACCGAACTGATGACGGGTTGGATCAGACTAACTGAGTTTTTATTTTTGTTTTCCTTCTTTGAATTTTACATTTTTGGACAGGACGAAACAAATAGAGAATCAATTTTGCATAAAAATCAAAAATGGAAATCAGACTATATTGCTCAATTCAGTGAAGTTCATTGATTTTTAGTCCAATTTGCACATACCAACGATGGAATCAACTAATCAAGTACCAAGCCCATACGGCCATACGTGGTTCAGCTTAACCTTTTCTTTGCAACTATTGAAGTGTCGATGCTACTTTAACCTGTTTTTTGCCATTTTAAAGCAAATTTAGGGTCAGATAATATTTACACCATATTTTTTTACTTTAGTAACATCTTACTTAATTTCAAATTTGAGTGATGCCTTGCTACATGCTATTGTCATATACATGGTATTTATCACAAGTGTTGCTTATAGTCATTTTTATGCAACCACCAATAAGTTAAAACACAGAAACCTGCCGACAAGTAGAACATAGCTATGTGCATGGTCTGAAAACCAAATCGAACCGCCCAAAACATAAGTTTGAACCAAGAAAATGGTTTTTATTGGACCAAGAACCCTAGTTTAACATACTTCTCACCTTTTTTTTTGCAGTAGACAATATCAAATTAGACCGAGAACCACGTGGATATAGCTCAATTCGGTTCCACCCGATTCACAGTCTAGTTTGCAGAGGACTAATTTAAGGTCTTCAACAATCTTTACGATTTAGATAGAAACGTCTTTCAAAAATCAAATTCAACAAATGGTAAACAGATGCATTATAAATTGACAAATAGACAAAAAAAAAAATCAAAAATAAAGTTAGAATTTGTGCAACCATCGCAACAATAATACGAAATGAACACAGAAAACAAGTATAACAACAAAATGAACCGAAAGCAGAGTCACAAAATTCATTTCATTGATACCAAAATCATAAAAGTCTGATAAGCAAAACTACAGCCATACATAACTAAAAATTTGAGGTAACAACCATATGAAAACTTCAACATGAAAACAAAGACAAAGTTACTCGTCTTCTTGGCTACGCAACCTGGCTAATTTGTTGGTAACAACAACATCCAATTGTGCTGCACGCTCAACAATCTCCTTCCTTTTGCGGGTAGATACATTGTGTGCTATCTCAGCACAGTAAGTCCTAAAAACAAATCATTATTTATTAATAAATATTTAGGATTAAATTAAATAAACTACAAGACCTGTTGTGCATCATGAGAACTTCCAACTCCTTGGCGTTGTGGACAACGAATTTCTTGAAACCATTTGGTAGAAAGTGGCGGGTTTTCTTGTCTGACCCGTACCCGATATTGGGCATAAGGGTCACACCCTTGAACTTTCTCCTCACACGAGAATCAATACCCTTGGGTCTTCTCCAGTTTTCCTGCAAATTATAAAATAATATTAATGTCTTAAACTGAAATATTCTCAATACGTTCCTACTTAAATTAAAATAAGTATATATATACCTTGACGCATATCTTCCAGTCACTGTGGGGCCTCTTGAACTTCTTGACACGCTTCTTGACGATCTTCTTATCAAGCTTAGGAACTGCCATTGCTTACCTGAACAAAAATAGATCTCAAATTATTATGCTCAAACAAGGCAAAACTAGTTCATTATGGTAGTACGGTTATCCGTGAAATCAAACATGTGCATTCAATTGAACAAATTTGTAAAAGAAACAAACGGATTCAGCTCGAAATTATACCGTACTTCAAAATACGCTGATCAAGATAGATCTGATAATAACAAAATAGATTGATATCGAGAAGAAAATTGGTAATTCGAACCTGCAAATTGAGGAGATATGAGGCGGCCTGAGAAATCTGGCTGCAGTGAATTGAGGAACTCTAGGGTTTAGATATATATGGGGTTTGTCGTCATGTGATGGGCCGAAATATCGTTAGGCTGACATCATAATTTAAGCCCATCTAATACACCAGCCTAACTGCCTAAAAAATATGCCAATGTTAACATGAAAATTGAGTATTTAATCTACAACCCAATCAGATTATTTTGCTTGACAAGACTAATGGGCTTTTTTTGCTAGCAACTTTATTGTTTAGAACCTTATGCAGTTTATCTTTAATCAATCTGAATCCCTTTTAACTTTATTTTGGTGCTCCAAATGATCTACTATTTTCCGCCAAAACCAAGTGACGCAATTGTTGACTTACAATTATGACTATTGGGATTTCGACCATTTCTTCAAAAATGTCATAACTACGATGTGTTTAAATACAAATGTTTTGTCTCATTGGAAACTAATGAAAAACGCAATGCTTTTTGTTTTGTTCTATCTTCTATGTCTAGAACATATTTCTTTGATACCTATAAACCAAAGGATAAGAATGATATATTTCTCCATTTGGGTTTTTATTTTAATATTGATTTATGTTATTAGGTAACTTTTTAATCTGATACTAAAAAAAAATTAAAAATTTTGTGTTATCCAAAAAAATTTGAGCAGTGGTCCATGCCACCATGTGAGTCCGCCCCTGCATGTAACCTTAGAAACAATGGCCTAAATTGCCCGAAATACTCTATTTGAAAAGTGGATTATAAATGATTCAGTCAAACATCTAAGATTCACACACTAACCCCGATTTTTAACTTAACAATAATATATGTTATGATATAAACTCTAAATACAAAATTGATGTGGTGGTTGAATTGTCGTTATCAAATGTTACTTTCTGGTCCGTTAAGTTTTGATATATCATTGACGCACATGCCATGTACGATGTCAAAGATTATCATATCATATAATTTGTTGGTTTCAAAGATATAAGTTCCCTTCCAACAGTGATATGTTTTCAAACTCGTCAGTAACGCTACATCACTCTATTCCCTACCTACTGACAAAGTCGTGCCAAAAGCAACTCATCACTAACTCGTCTCCCGCTTAAAAAATATTAAAAAAGTATTCCCCGTTTACAGAATTTTGGAGTGTTTGGTATGAGAGAAGTGTTTATAGTAATCTTATAAGCTTTTTTTTTGTTGTATGACATAAACCTCAAAAATAATATATCTACTAGTATAAGACAAATCTAAAAATATACTCTCAACCAATCACAATTTATAAAATATTTTTGGGTTTGGCTAACTCATGATAAGAGACATTAAATAATCTTGAATATTCCTAAAATTATATAAATAATTATTAACAAAGTTCATTCTTTTACTTATTTATAAGATTCATTAAACGCAATTTCAATTGTTTAAGGAAAATCTAGTTCATTAAATGCCTCTTATCTCATGCCCTAGAAAATCCCAACATTTTTTTATAACGTCTCGTTATTGTGATGGTGGCAGGTTATGACGAGGAGATTGCAGAGACTGTGGTATCTTATGGTGGCATCATAACTTTGTAACGAGACTATGACGAGCGTGTACCACGTCCTGTTAGTTTTATTTGTTAAAACTTAAAAGACATCTTAATTTTTAAATTATTAATATCTGATAGCGCTTTTAAATTAAAGGATTTCTTAATCATTACCTAAGGGCAATGAATAAGGGTTAGTTAATTAGTTAATGTACATGTATTAAAGCATAACCATTAATGGTTGGTTAATGATTTTCAGGGTGATTTTTTGTAGTTAAAGTACACTAAACTTAAACATATGATTTTCTTTTTAACTATAACCCTAAGGACAAGATAATAACTAGCATTTTACTTAAATTAATCATTATTCCTTGTTAGCCGTTATACTAGAAACTAAGTAATGGATTTATTAGAATGTCATAAACAATATGATATGCTATTAAGGTCAATTGGAATATCATAAATTCGTAACTGTAAACTGATATAGTTATAATTAATTTTTAAAATATATATTGCTCAATAGTTATCCGAATGTGTTTCTTAGTAGTCTAATTTATTTTTGGACGTTGTTAATTCTGTATAACTTTCAATTTCAGTGAAACTTACAAAGTTATATATTGTGACACATGGCTTAACAAAATCAACAATCAATAATTTTTGTATTTTTCTTTTCTTGTGTTAATGAGAATAAAAAAATATTTTAAATATTTACTGAAGTTTGAAAGTGGTGTGAGTGTGACTTCACGATTGCGGTAAAATATCGAATTTACGGACTCACAAGTCCCACAAACCTTGTGTAGGGAGTCATATCTTGTCTTGTGCACTAGCTAAAAAATATTATAAAATTTTACTGAATTTTGAAAGTGTTATAATTTAACAATACATGAAAAATATCAAAGTTAGATCCCCCGTAATAATGATCAATGATCAAATGAATGATCGCCGCTACATGATCCCCGACACACGCATCCCCCTCTTGTTTTTGGCTTGGTTTTATCGTTCTACCAAGTGATTGAGAAGTCCCGCCAACCTCGCGTAAGTCGTAACATGTCATGTGTTGTCTTGTGCATTAATAAAAAGTAGTATGAATCAAGAAATATTCTTATTTGGTTATTTCTTTTGAGGTCGTAAGCATCTTAGTTCAATTTCTTTTGTTTTTTGAATAAAAATAAGTATTTAAACTTTTACGCGTTGATCTTAATTTGGGGTCCATTTTGGTAGATTGAACATGCTATGCTTTTCATCTTAACGTTGTCTCCTACAAGACATGGCAACAAACTTGTGTTTGAAAGGGTTATCATTGCCTCCCAAGAAAAATAG
The DNA here is from genome assembly GCA_963853835.1 of Calendula officinalis. Classification (NCBI taxonomy): domain Eukaryota; kingdom Viridiplantae; phylum Streptophyta; class Magnoliopsida; order Asterales; family Asteraceae; genus Calendula; species Calendula officinalis. The sequence goes on along the minus strand of OY970820.1, from coordinate 80,362,284 downwards.
AAAAGATATTTAAAGAGATTATTGAGGTTGATTTTTGTGTTTACCAAACTGAATTCTCATCTCTCCTATTTGAAGAGGTAAGAGAAAGAAAAAGACCACGGAAGCTTGACGACGTACATGCTTGATCATGCGTGTGAAGCTGTTAATGCAAAATGTGTACTTAATCGGGCACATATGCCTTTATCTTTTGATTATATACCGTTTGTTTAGCATTGTATCCTAATACGAATCTCATTAACTAAAAGCTATTTGAACGAATTAAAGAACAAAAGCAAAAGGGAACGATAATGGTGGGACTAATATTGTGGGATGGCACTATGATATTGGATCTAATAAAGGCATATAAAGTGAAAGTCATTTTCATAATGTTTGCAATGATACCCTTAACAATAATTTGCCTAAGATTCCAAATCACAAAATTAAGCCTTTCAAATTTACCACTCATTAAAATACCCTACATCAATCAAAGTGTAATACCACATGTTTGATGGATGTTAATAACACTATAATGGAGAAGCTAATCAAAAGAGAGTTGGGACCAAGCATGGGCTTAATTCATTGTTTTTGTCTAGGTTAAACGTTGTGCGTTAGTATCATTCATGACAAGGTATGGGTTAAAGAATGGTGTGATGATGTAACTAGAAGGCGTGTACGTAATAAATAATGACAAATATAAGTTGAAGACTGTTTTCGTTTGGATAGTTGTATCTAACATGCACTAAAAGTTATTTCATAATGATGTATGTGCCAAGAAATTAACAATGTTTTAAAATTCGGGGTTTCAACTGAACCGTCCTAAAAACGGTTGACTCAGTCGAATTTGTTAAACAACTTAAAGTTCGAAATGCAAAAAATAAAAAATAAATAAATGCAAAAATAATCAATAGATACTTTATGATAAATTAATTATGGAAAACGTAAATAAATGCAAAAGAAGCCAAAAAAAAAAATGAAATAAAAAATAAAAACATTATTTTTCAACAAAATTCAACTAACTTTAAGTTCAGAATTTATAAAAAATATACTAAATATTCAATTTAATTAAAAAATGAAACTAAAAGAAAAATAAAATAAAATATGGGTTCACTAGTAACAATCCTAGTTTAGTTCACAATTACCTTGCTCAGTTTGAAGCAGTTCATAAACCATAATAACCCACTTAATTGATGTGCTTTTTGTTTCCTGAGCAGCCAGTCCAACAATTTTTTAAAACATTAGAAAATAGTGTGAATGATGTAAATGGAAGGTGTGTGCATCAAAAGTAGATGACACGATAGCAATCCTCAAATTCCGTTACGTATATTGCATAATACGATAATAAGAATACAACCGATTGTGAATTAGCTAAAATAATATATAATGCGGCCTATTGTACAAGATGATATATAAAGCCATTCAAAACATAGATTACAAGATGCTCAAATTATGGTGCCAACGGTTGCTGCTTGTTGTCATATGGTTTAGTTGAGTTACTAGATTTCCTCTTCAAGACAACAATCCATGTAATAACTTCCAACAACAAAGCAATTGCACCCAATGTTGATATCACAATTATATAGGCTGATTTCCATTTGTTTTCTGGTGATAATATATCAAGACCCTTGAACACATTCAGGATTCCAAGAGATAGGATGGCGTATCCAATTCCATGGTGGTAGATGTTCCAATAAAATCGTAATTTGTGGTCTTTGTTTGGTCTCAAGAACAATGCAAAAACCTAAAATAAAAGATTATACAATATTTATAATTAAAGTAGAAAAGAAGGTAACTATGTTGTATAACATACTTTACTATGAGTGTGACCATTGACTAGTTTGTTTTGGTCACAAATAAATGTAGAATAAACTTCACTAAAAGTAGAAGTAGCCCCCATGTGGCGTGTATCTAATTTGATGAACGTGTCTTTATAACAATTGACTACATGTTATTCCGAAATTCAAACTATGGGTATTACAGATTCAGTTTTCGATTTACGAATTGAAATCCTTCCATTTTCATGAATGACATTGTAGGTATCTTATTAGATATAACTACACGGTAATAAAATAATCTCTTAACATTTACCTGGAGTGTTGCAAGAGAAAAAAGAGCAATCCCGAGGTTGCGGTGAGTGGTGTATGTGACACCCTTTGACTCGCTTCCAAGTTTGAGTCCGGTACCCCAACCAGCAACCCCAATTGCATAACCCGAAACTTGACAAAAAGCGTGAAGGTAAAACCATGCCGGATCTGCGGATGGGAACGTTCTAAGGTATCTAGCGATTATTATTCCAACCGGAAACAGAATTCCCCAACTAACCGCATTTAGTATTCCGTGAATCTGAAAACACACAACGAAGAAATCTATTTGCTCAACATGCTACCAAACAACTGGTGCCGTTATACAAATATGAATCCACGTTAATCTAAAAACTAATAACTTTACCAAATAAATAAATGAATTTCAACTAACTAAAAAATATTTAAATTGAATCATAAATTGCAAATTTAATACTCACATTTCTTTTTTTCGTTCCGGAATCACCTCCATTTCCACCACCGCTAGTCTGTCCGCTTAACAAATCCAACCGCCCTTTCGCCGCCAAATTCGCCGGCTGAAAAGCATGTTTCGCCGGAATCCCATCCGCCGACACCGAGGGCCCTACCTGCCACACCTGATTCAAAACCGTCACCCCCTTTTCCGGCAACTCAACCGTCGCAAATATCTTCATGATTCCATCGGAATACTCACCTCTTTTGTCTTTCACATCAAACGCCAATTTCCCTTCCATAATCGAACTGTAGGAGCTGATATTATACGTCTTCACAACCATCGATCCATTTGATGCTTTAAAAGCGAGTAACGCCTGAGCTCCGGCCATGCCGTCTCCGGTGGGGTTTATGGCCCATGAGATCCATCCATCGGCGGTAGACGGCGGCGCGAAGAAGGCGATTGAGAGTGTGTGTTTTGAAGGGTTCAGGGACCAGTGGAGGTAGGAATTGAGGTGGGGTAGGTCGTTGCAGCGGTTGTATAGTTTGTTGTTGGTGAATTTTTGTGTGGTGCATGTGAGTTGCGCGTGAGATAAGTGTGTTGTTAAGAGTGTGAAGAAGGTGACGAAGAACAAGGACGCCATTGATGGGGATCGAGCTCTGGTTGTTTGGGGGGAGTTTGTTAAAGGAAGTAGGAATATTTATATTGTAACAGGCCGAGTAAAAAAAGTCGAAAACAATTCTCTTTATTTTCCTTTAACTTTTTCGCAAAGAGCATTCTAATTAAAGTAAACTTAATAAATGGTCCCTCTAGTTTCATGAATATTATGGATTTGTCATCAGGTCATTTATATTTTTAAAGTGGTAAGACTGCAAGGATTGAGACATGTTGCAACATATTTTGCTATAACACAGTATCCAAAAATCATACTCCTTAATATAACAATTAACATATTATAATCATGCATGTTATAGGTATTCTTAGTTCCACATATCATAATCATGGAGACCAAAGAACGAAGCTATTGAAAGCTACTAATGGCCGGTTACTATGAAATGGCCTTTGATCAAAGGGAGAGAACAGAGGAAGTGAATGGCCATGAAAGCTGATTCACTTTCTAATTTGCAGGATATCCTTTGCTGTATGGTGCTTTCTGAGTGTGTTTACAAGGTTTGTATGTTTATTTTGAAACTTATACTAATTATAATTGCTAGAATGTAGTGTTTTAGTTAGTTCCCTGTGATATATGTTACTTCAATTATATATAATCTTTGAATTGATGGATGGATTAAAATATAGCATATGAACTCTTCCATATTGTTGTTGTGATAGAGGCCTGATACTGAACTGGATCGTATTCTGCATCTTCAGATCATGTTCCTCAAACTAATGGACAAAAGAAAATTTCTGATGAAGACCCTTGGAGCAAAATTCAACTAAACCAGCTGCTCATCAGGTAAAATTGCTGCATTTTGACATAGTTACTGTTTATTAACCTAACATTTTAAATAATTAAACAGGGCTTCATGTCTCGTGCTAAAGGAATAACTGCTTTAGACCTATACAAGCTAGCTCAGAAGAAAAAACAAAAAACTTGTTCTTTGTGGACATTCACTTGGTGGAGCAGTAAGTTTGCATTAGGCTCCAATTTGTCTTTTTATATGTTCAAATATTAACATTATATTATTAATTAATTTTCAGGTTGCTGTATTATCTACTCTTGCAATCTTTAGAGTGATTGCAGTTGCTTCTTCATCAAAAGAACACGAGAGATTTTCTGTTAAATGTATCACATTTTCCCAACCTCGTGTAGGAAATGCTATGCTGCCTTAAGAGACTAAGTAATAATATATAATAGCATAATTCATAAATAATTTAACTATTGATATATAGACATATACTTTATTTCAGTTATGTTAATGAGAAAGGTTGGCAACAATACTTTAAAACTTACTGCATTCCTGAAGATGTTGTGCCCCGAAATATTTCAACCAATGTTGAGAATTTTCATATGGATATTGATATTAAAGAAGGCATTGCAGGCGGTTTATGCTTTACAGACTCTGCAGGCGTAAATTTGCAGGTTCTTATATTTTAATAAACTTCTCTTTAAGATTATGTAAACCAGTAATCTATGTTCATTATGTGAAAGTGCGCGAGAATTGCGGATTGAGTATCCGGTCAAAACTGGTTTAGGTCAATACGGGTCATTTTTAATACGGGTTGAAATGGGCCGGGTCAGGTTTGTCAGCATGCTAACACTTTTTATCTGATTGTGCATGTAATGCAGGATCTAAATAAGAAGCCACTCGTTCAAAAGAAGACTAATACCCTTCCTGTAGAGTGTGTGGGTTCCCTTTGTCAGCTTGTTCATCGGGTCATTTGTAACCATGAGGAAGCTGCTTTGCAGGTACAAACTTTCAAAAACTTATAAACAGTTCATAGAATCAGACATTTGGAGAAATTAAATCATTAACTATAAGCTTGGCTCAATGTTACAAAAACATGATTCATCTCATCTGGAACAACAAGAACTAGTGTTTTTGGAGCCATTGATGAGACTGACACGATTAGAAGACAATTCCGTCTTATAAGAATCATCAGAGTTTAGAAGCTTTCTTCTAAGATTGCTGTAAATTTCACGAATAACCATCTGAAAAGCTTCTTTGACATTTGTGGAATCAAGTGCAGATGTCTCGATGAAAAACATTCCTTCCTCTTCTGCAACTCTTTTACCTTCTTCAACACTCACATCCCTAATATTCTCCAAATCACTTTTGTTGCCTACCAGCATTCTTGCTGTTGTTGTATCACAGTGGCCTGCACGGATTTAATGAAATAAACAATTCTTATGTCAACTGCTTTACATAATAAAACCAAATATATGTAAATTGAAAAGCAAAAACAACTCAAAACAATATTCAAATATTGAAGACACGTACGTGTCCTTCAAAAAATTTGTAATCATCAAATAGTGAGGAATTCACCATTTTATGTAGGTTTTCTAAGCACAATGTATGATTTTGCACACAAATTATTTACATAACTAGAATTTGCACCTATACATCACTAGAATCTCTTAATTTTTGCAAATTATTGTCAAACTGTTAATAAAAAATCATAGCATGAAATCTTAAACAAAACCCTAACAATTAACCTGAAGCTCAATTCCACCTGAATCTAATAAAAACTTTTAAATTGACTAAAAAATAAAACAGAGAAATGAAGTAAAAACTTACTGTTGAGTTCATCAAGCCACCGTTTGATACTATCAAAAGTAGTCCGACGACTGATATCATAAACAATAAGTGCACCGAGGGCGCCGCGGTAGTAGGCGGAGGTGACGGCACGAAACCGCTCTTGACCGGCGGTGTCCCATACTTGTGCTTTGACTTCCTTGCCATCTATATTCATCACCTGCGTCTGAAATTCAACACCAATTGTTGCTTTTGAGTGCAGATCAAACTCGTCTCTGGCGAACCGAGATAACAAATTCGATTTACCGACGGCGGAATCTCCGATCACCACTATCTTGAAAAGGTACTCTTCTGCTCCTGCCGCTTCCTCCATATTTCTTGCCTGAGTTCGGGAGAGAGTGTGTGAAAAGTTATTACAATGGCGTTGACGATTGTGGAAGTTTATAGTCGGGGGAGTCAAGTTAACACAATACGTGATTTACGGAGGCTTTTTTCTAGAATTTTAAACTAAATTTTACAATAATTAAATTAACAGAAAACCGAGCCGTAATAAATATCAACCAAATACAGTAAAATCTTTATAAATTAATACTCGGTAAATTAATAATTATCTAAAATAATAAATTTGTCCGCTCCCGACTTGAGTCATTGTAAAAATTTGAAATAATCGATAAAATAATAAGATAATAATTTTTTGGTTTATAATTTTCGGTCCCAAGAAAAATAATAAATTAATAATTCACAGAAATTGAGAAAATTATATTACATTCTATTGAAATATAATTCAATAGTTGTCTGTTTTCTTTTAAAGTTTAATCTTCAATTTTTATTATTGCATATAATATGATTCAATAGTTATGTGTTTTCTTTTAAAGTTCAAATCTAGTTGGAGCTCATATGATATAGTTGATTTTGCAACACCTTTTAGATGAGAAGTCTCATCTTGCATGTGAGATATGATTTGAATACTCAAACACATTAATGTAATTTATATATGCCAAACTTGTTTAATAATACATCGAACACATTTGTTTGCATTTACTATTATACTTCAAAAGTCATTATTGATTTCCAATGCATTACTAATTTAAAGTCATTCAAAAGTCATATGTCAAACTTGCTCAAGAATACATTGAACACGTTTGACTCTTTAAACTAATAATTATTAATTTATCGATAAATTAATAACTTTCTAAATTAATAAATTTCTAAAGTCGCAAACTTATTAATTTAAAGAGATTTTACTGTAATTAAAAGGGGTTGATTTTATATTACAATAAGTATTTTACATATCATAGTTATTATTTTACTATGCTGCTTGTATGATTTATTTTAAATGGTATACAATGTTGTGTATAAATTAGTTTTTATAGTAAAAAAATTATCTCAAGTCAAAACCGCAGCTTGATGATATTTGGGTTTATTAGATCGCAAAATTGTGCATAAGATTTAAAAAATTATAACAAATGTGATTTCAAAATTTGAGTTTAATTGATTTATTATTTTAGTATGTTATTGTTGAACCACATAAGAAATTATTTAATGACTAATTTCATTATTATTAAGTGATATTTACAATGTTTATTGAAAGTGCTTATTACGTGGTTACGGTTTACGCAACAAGCTTGCAAAAGTTTGTCCCCGTTATAATGGCAAAACAGATGTTCAAAATACGTTTCCAGTGATTCATAATGGCAAAAATAGGTGAACATATTTATTTGATAGTGGTAAAATCCGTAAATCCGATTTAGTAGATAGTATTAAGTTGTTTTTATTCTTGGATCAATAATCGGAATCATAAAATTAAGATTACATGGTTGATTGGTTGTTAAACCCCTTGTAATTGTTTGTTTTAGTCTAACTTTTTGCTAGACTCAAGTTCTTTTATATAAGTTTTGGAGGTCTTCGGCGGGTGATGGCAAATTGGCAATGTCGAAGTTTGACCCGTTGCCTTCTTTTTTTAGTGTTCAAAAAAAAAAGGGTGAACATATGGAGGATAAAAAACCTATGATGGTTAAGTTTAGGGTAAATTACAGTTTTTGTCCTTGAGATTTTTTGGATTCGGGGTTTTTGTCCCTAAATTCTTTTTTTTGTCCTCGTGGTTTTAAAATTCTGCATTTTTGTCCTTCCATCCAAAATTTTCCGTTAACTGACGGAACTTTTATCAATTTCCCCAAATTACCACTATCATCATCATCAAAAAACCCTAAGGCCCCGTTTGTTTTGACGTAATCCACCGTAATCTTCCGTAATTGTAATTCAATTACATTACGGAGGACGTTTGGATGACCCATTTTTTTCGTAATTCAATTACGACGTAATTTCGAATTACGATATTCGTTGTAATTGAAATCCGTCCCAACACCCCACGAATTCAATTACGGTCCTTTAGTAAACTAACAAATCTGAAGCATATAAGATATTCAAATTTGTTAGTTTACTAAAGGATCGTAATTGAATTCGTAGGGTGTTGGGACGGATTTCAATTACAACGAATATCGTAATTCGGAATTACGTCTTAATTGAATTACGAAAAAAATGGGTCATCCAAACGTCCTCCGTAATGTAATTGAATTACAATTACGGAAGATTACGGAGGATTACGCCAAAACAAACAGGGCCTAATTTTCTTTATTCTTTACTCTTTCTTCTACCATTCATCATCTTTCTTCCTCATGCTCCTCCCTTCATCCACACACCATCATCAAACCCCAAAATTCAAAATCACAACCTGCAACTATCATCAGATCTGACAACAAATGTCGAACTCAGGTCTGATTTTCAGATTCGGCAACAATTTGGTCCGATTTTCAGGTGGTAGAAGTAGAGAGAAGAAATTTGGTCCAATTTTCAGATCCGACCATCACCAAGATCTAAAGCTAGCCCCTTCTCAATCCATTCGAACACAAATTCAAGATCTTCAAAATCTCTGACTTTATGGTCCGTCTGACCGGCGGAAAACCAATCGACTGGCGGTGTAACATACGTGTTCTAATTTTGAGTATTTTAATTGTTAAGTTAATTATAGGTGGTAAATGACGAGTTGTTAGGTTACGTTGGTTGAAAGTGTTGGTCAAAAATCTGTATTTTCGGTATTTGGATAAGTGGCATAGGTCAAAAAGGAAGAAAAATGTGAAATTGCAGTATTTTGGAAGATAGCGGCGCTATCTTAGAGATAGCGGCGCTATCTTGTGTAAAAGGGGACAGCAACTCGAAATAGCTAAGGGGAAACGCGAAAAATTTAGAGATAACGGCGCTATCCCTGGAAATAGCGGCGCTATTTAGCGCGGGGTCGAGATAGCGGCGCTATCTTGGGCAGATAGCGGCGCTATCTTGTGCAGATTAGGCATAAAATCGGGATTTTTCCCCATTTCAGCAAAAACTCTCTCCAGAACTTTCTCTAGTCGGGTGTGGGCGATTTTGAGCGAAAGATGGTGATCTTGGGCAGATTTTGGCTAGAAATCAAAGGATTTTCATCAATTGTGTTGATAACCAAGGTATTTCTTCATCCCTAACATCATGCAAGAGTAGAAATTGAGATATTTAGTTGTTAGGTCAAGAATCCTAGTTGAAAGTTGAGTTATAATCTGAAAATTTAGATGGTACTCTAGTGTAACTGAGTATTTAGCTATGAGGATTGTAGTTAGTATGTGATCATGTGCAAGTTTGAGTAATTGGTGATCTAGGGTTTTGGTTCATCACCAAATTAGGGAAATTGATGACTAAGGTTTATCCTAGATATGATTATGGTTTAGAATTGCTGTTGAGATGTGTATAATTGTGATAGGTAATCAATTGGGAGATTGTGGTGACTTCATTGACCGGTGACTTTGGGACTTTGATTAAAGAAGTTCTTAGCTTGTGTTGGCAATTGCTTAATCCCAGGTGAGTTCATCTATGTACAACTGTATACTAGTAGTTATATATTTAAATGCTACGTGTTTAATTGTTATTTGGTTTATTATTATCACATATGCGATGCCTAGAACATTGAATTGGTAATTCTAGTGACTTGACTGTAATATGATTAAATGAAGTTTGACTCATTAATAGACTTTTGCTATGTGTATTGACTTGTAAGAATATAGTGATTATTCGTAGTATGCCTTGTATATAATCTTTTGATAGATGTCTTGATTGATGGAATATCCTTGAAGTGTCTCACTTGATATCGATTCATGTCGTATAAATTCCTTGTGTTACGTCTCGGTTGGATTGCTCTAGTATGAGATGCATTTTTATTGATTCGGGTTGTGATAATCCTATTGTTCCGGTCTCGTGGAGTCATCGTTGTTATTGTTTCGTTTGATATCGAATATGAGTTACCCGTACGAATTCCTTGAGAGATAATTTCGTTTCGTGAGGACCCACGGCGGCTTGAGTATTACTTTGTGTAATATGTTGAGCGGTGGACGCGGGAGTACCTGGCGGAGGAGTGGTATGGACCGTGGTGGTGAAGCTGGATCATGGACTCGGTTAGGGGTGCCTTGACCACCTTCATCGGCCTCATTCCCTAATGGCCTAAGGGGGAATGACGCACTTTGATTCGTTTGGATGGTATTGAGATCTCATTGGTTCATGATGCGGTATTGTCTATCGGTTCCGGTGGTTAAGTGATGATTCTCGTGGAGTGTTGATTCGGTGATTGGTTCTCAATTGTGTTTATTATCTTGCAAACTCTTGTTGATTCTTGCGATATAGTTGTATTCTCAATGTCAGTCATTCAGTGATTCTTGTTGATCCCGGATAAGTGTTGATACTCGGCTATGACGGATTCTCGGTAAATCTCATGTTAAGTTGTAAAGCTTCTCGGTCAGTTATGCATTGATGTGTACTTGCTATAATATGAATTACTTAAATAGTTTTATACAATTTTATATGTTATTACTTCTTTGTTTTGTATATAATGCTAGTATTATTTTGTACTTTATGAACTCACTAAGCTCGTTGTAGCTTACCCGTTTAGTGGACTAACTTTTTACAGGAAAAGATAAGAGTAAGCATATAGGATCTTGAAGTTGATCGGAGGTTTAGAAGTTATACTCCGGGCGTATATTTAGGTATGTGGGAGTTGGGTAGTTTTGTATTGATAAATTTTTTGTAGTTAGCTGGTTTGTATCCATAGTCTTTGTTGGTAGTGAGATCTTGGCTCGTTTATTGTATTTTGTATAGTTGTTATCTGTTTAGAATGGTTAATTGTAATTAGATAGTTATTAGAAAGTTGTTCGTTTTGATTGGTGGGATTTCTTGGCCCGGTCGTTACAGGCGGAAAACCCAGTCGAAGAACCCTAAATAATTGGTGGGTCTGACTGGCGGAAAACCTAATCGACTTTGTCGTTGTTGCTGTCCAGATCTTTTGATTGTTGAACTCGGGCTAGAGATGAAGAAAATGTTGATTTTGGTCCGTATTTTATGGTTCGTATTTTGTTCAACTCGGTCCAGATCTTCTGATTGTTGATTGTTCAAAATCTCCGACTTGATGGTCCGTATTTTGTTGACATTTTTTGGTTTGATTTTGGGATGAAGAAAATATTGAGAGGAGGGAGAGGGATGGAGATTAGGGCTAGAGATGAAGAACACATAAAGGATGAAAGAGGTTTTTTTTGTTGATGATGATGATGATGATGCTGGGGAAGAAGATGAAAAAAGAAAAAATTAAAAAGAAAAAGAAAAAGAGAAAAAAAGACTAAAATGCCCTCATATTTTTTGCATTTGAGGTTACTTAACGGCCAAAATTAGACGGAGGGACAGGAAATGCGGAATTTTAAAAACGTCAAGGACAAAAAACGGAAAAAAAAAAGTTTAGGGATAAAAACCCCGAATCCAGAAAACCTCAGGGACAAAAACTGTAATTTATCCTTAAGTTTATGATCGAGATGTATGCGACCTAATTATTTTCATGGTTATTTCCCAACTTTTCTTTGACAATTTGGTAATACATGTTTAACCAAGAAGGGGTTGAACTTGTAATATGCCAAAAGTTATTCGGGGTCTTAACACAAATTTGCAACAAAGGCTAAAAAAAATTCAAACTAATTAGCCATTAAAATATTGCAATCCTCAAGTACAAAAAACTGAAGGAAAAAAACCATCAACGGGTAGCCACAAATTTGCAACAAAGGCTAAAAAAATTAGCCATTAAAGAACTCATTTTTCCTAGTGAAGAAAATATTGAACTAGTAGTAGTTGAAGAAGATAGACCCTAGCTTCTTGTTCTTGGCTATGTATGCTTTTGGACTTAATCTTTTCATTGACTTTCTTGATCTACAAGAATACTTCGCTTTCTTTGCAAGATCTTCAATGCTATTTACCCTTGTTAGTGATGCAAATGACTCAGATTTCCCTTGATAAAACTTTGATAAACCCCTGCATAAAACACAGATGACATAATTTTAGCATTGAATTTGACATATTCGATATTGTACCATGCGCATTGGAAGCTGTACAATCACTTTCAAACAACAAAGGTCGACTTTTTTCTATTGCCAAGTCATAAAATTCTATAAAGATTGTAATTATTACTTACTTGATAGGTAATTGTGCCATGAGCTCGGATAATTCGAACAAAGGACTGCATGATGATGAAGATGCATCTTCTATTTTTTCCGATGAAGAAGACGACTCTAAAGAATCATCTAAATCCGATTCAATAAATTCGTGCTCACAAATATCGTCTTTTGTTTCCATTAAAACATATTGAACTCGTTCCAGTTGGCTTTTATCATTCTCCTTGAATCCCATTTCTTGACATATTTGTCTTCTTTCAATCTCACCCATCTTGTGTTATGATCAAATACTGATATTAAAAAAAGAAGATAGATCTTTTTTGGAAACTAGTCTGAAAGAGTATGAAGCATAGGATTCTTGAAAATGGCAAGAGTTTGAGGGAAAATATATAGAGAAAATATATATATTTCGGGATAGACTTAAATATACATTGTCTTTGTTAGCTGTTCCAAGAAGAAAACTCGTTAGTATTTTTTAACATTTTTTATTAAACACGTCACTATATACAAAATAAAACTTGACATATAAAAAAAGAGGAAAAAGTGACATAAAATACAACGTTGAGTGGGTCCACTTTTTTTTAGTTTTATCTTTGACTTTGCCACCTATAACTCTTGTATGGTTCAAATTTTTTGGAAATGGTAATAGCCTAATAGGAAATAGGAACAGGATAAGAACTTAACACATCCATATCTTGTCATCAAACCTTCCACTTATGGCTACTTTTGCCCCTCTTCATATGCACTGTTGACCCCACCCAACATTGCCCTTTTTGCTCTTTTTATTTTTTCTATTTTCAATTTACAATTCACATCATTCAAGTAGCTAGATATGATCTAGGTTTTTCATTACAATGTGAATGTATACAAGCATATATCCTATGCCAACGAACATTACAATTTGGTAACTAAATCCTTTCTTTTTTCTATTAAAAGGAGTATCTATACAATAAAATAGTAAATAAATGATTGAGAAGAGAAGAAGTGTTCTTTGTGAGGTGTATTTTGTGAGTGAGGGTATTTAGTGGGTCCTAATTAAAGAGATATTTTGGAGTTAAATGCAAGAATAGTCCCTGTGGTTTGGTCAAATTGCACGTTTGGTCCCTATATTTCATTAAGTGCATGTGCGGTACTTATGGTATGCGTTTTGGGCACTCGTGGTCCCTCCGCCCTAACGCTGTTAGCATTCGTCCGTTAGTGAAGATATGTGCCCCTCACATGAGGGCAATATGGTCATTTAACATTTAATAATTACTTTATTCTCTTTTTTTTTATTCTTTTTTAAACTAATTTATTTCAACCATCACCACCCTCCCTCGACTCAGACGAATCTCCAGCCACCGGCCACCGTCACCGGCGAACACCTCTTTCCCAGTCACCATCTTCGTCGTTACCACTCCACCGTGATCGTTTCTCGCCGGATCTGTACATAGTCGACAACACCCGTTTACGGCGGATCTAGGGTTTTGAAGATCTGGGTTTTGAGGTGGGTTGAAGATTGGCGACAATTCACGGCGGAGCAGATTGAGGAAGAAGAAGAGAAGTGGGCTGAAGATCTGGGTTCCATGTTCGTTTTCTCTCTCTCGCCGGAGCAGCAGGTTCTCGCCTGAAGTGGGCTGAAGATCTGGGCTGAAATCTGGGATTTCATAGCAGCGCCAGCCCAACGTGTTCTCGCTCATGTTCTCTCTCTCCTCTTCCGGCGAGTGTTAGTGTGCTGAAGATCTGAGATTCAATTGCTTAATTGGGTGAAGTCAATTGTTGTGAAGAACCAACCAAACCCGAGAGAGAACTTAATCGGCGATGAATTTTATCCTTAAAGCATTAAAAAAATGAAAATTAAAAACCTGTTAAGTAATTAAACAAACAGTTGAATTTGAGTGTGAGCTGGAGAGAGACAGAACTTGATGAGTGAATTTTAAGCAGTTGAGCCGCCATTTTTGATCGGGGTGAGAGGGATTAGTTTTAGTTTGGGGGAGAAGAGTAGGGAGGAAGAAGAAGAGGTGAGATCACATGTTAAATGACCATATTGCCCTAATGTGGGGAGCACATGTCTTCACTAACGGACGAATGCTAACAGCGTTAGGGCGGAGGGACCACGAGTGCACCAAAACGCATACTATAGGTACCGCGCCTGCACTTAATGAAATATAAGGACCAAACGTGCAATTTGGCCAAACCACAGGGACCATTATTGCATTTAACTCGATATTTTGGGTTGAATTATGATGAAGGGAGTATTTGGAACTTTGAATGTGAAATGCTGATATGATGTTGAGGTTATACTTATATCGACATTTGGCTTGAGCCATGGTACCCAGCGAGGTCACTATCACAATTGTTATTGGCTTTCTAGAACAATATAACACGACGTTTAAATAAACATGTTCGTATAAAAAAATATGAGTAATTGTGGCTTACTAATATGTCTATCTATTTGATCATGACATGTGTCAAAATCAAGGTATGATATGAGGCTAGGGAATTAGTGAATTACGCATGTCAAGCTTATAAGTGGGTTGACACATGTGTAGGCACACATGGTAAGACTCAATATCATCTCTCCATTTCATATTAGTTGGGTTATCAGTTTTATTTTTGTTTTTTTATGTATCAAGCAAACTTGCCTCGCCGATATAAAGGTGTTCTTGTCAAGGATTCGAAAAACATAATAGGTTTTTTCTAACATGTGCCCCTTAGGCACATGTTTAGAGTCATTAATTACTATTAACTTTCCATTATAACTACAAAAAACATTTAATCACCTCTTTGAAAATGTAAAATTCACACTTCATTAATGTATAATATGATTTTATCAGGAAAGTTAATGATAATTAATGACTCTAAGCGTGTGCCTAGAGGGTACATGTTAGAAAAACCCAACATAATATTAAAGTGGCATTCGTTTGCGTGCCAAACTAATAATATGTATAGGTTTATAAAATGAGAAATGTAAAAATAGTAATTGTTTGTTTAGAAAATTGGAGTATGTTAGAATATTAAATGGAATCGTAGTTTATTTTTTTTCTTCATATTATAAGATAAATAAGTGAGAAATGAGAAGATGAACTAGCCTTAATTAAAGCTGAAAAACGATTACTTCAAATTTTTAATAAAACCTATAAATGGTAAAAGGAACGATATTCCTGTTATATATGTAGAGTTGTATTTTAAGAAGTTCAAAGGATTTGTCTAGTCCTAAGGGATAAATTCTAGCCATTGGATCAAGATGGACAAGATCAAATCCCCCACCTACATCCACCGCCGGCCGCACATGTAACTTACAAACAATTCATTTGTGTTTAAATCACGAAGCACATGTGCTTGACGTTATGAAGCACATGTGCTTCACTACACGGAAAAAAATCAAAACAAGTGACGAACACATCATTATGAAGCACATGTGCTTCATAAAGCCAAGCACATGTGCTTCATAAAGCCAATGCTTCATAAAGCCAAACACATGTGTTTTTGTTCATGAACACATGTAACTTACAAGCAAGTCATTTGTGTTTGAATCACGAAGCACATGTGCTTGACGTTATGAAGCACATGTGCTTCACTACACGGAAAAAAAATCAAAACAAGTCACGAAGCACATGTGCTTCCAGTCACGACTACCACCACCGGCGGCCACCGCCGGCGGCCACCTCCGGCCGCCGTCCGCCGCCGCCGGCCGCCGTCTCCGGCCGCCGGAGAAGCCACATGTGCTTGTAGTGGTGGTGGTGGTTTTGAATCTTGATCTTAATCATTAATTTTTCTTGATCCAATGGCTAATAAATGTCCCTTAAGACTAGATAAAATTAATGGACTACCTTGAACATTTCACTATATATGTAACTATCCTAAATATAACCATCAATCAAATTTTCAAATAAAACCTAGAAGCATATTACTTAGGCCCAATTTGTAAAGGGCCAAGTATGTTGACCCATTTATTGTGTAGATAAAACACAATCGAAGAGGCCCGAATGAACTGTCTACCCCCAATATATACGTCGCCGCCAGCCCTAACCCTAAAATCTTTCTCGCACCAGCTCCAGTCGAAACGAAGACCAGAGACAGCAGCAGCAGCTAAAGGAATCCGAATTCAACATGGGTAAGCTTAATGACATGCAATTTATGAATCTAGCTAATCGTTTTTCTGTTTCTCAAGTATTAATCGCTGCTGATTTCGCGTATGATCGATCATGGATTTTGTTACTGATTGGAATCTATGACCATTTACCAGATTACGGGTTTTCTATATTATGATGGTTAATTGTTCTCCATTCGACGTTTAGCCGCTCTATTTGTTTTAATTACCGATCGGAATGTATTTACAGGAAAGGTTCACGGATCATTGGCTCGTGCCGGTAAGGTCAGAGGCCAAACACCAAAGGTTGCGAAACAAGACAAGAAGAAGCAACCACGTGGACGTGCTCACAAGCGCATTCAATACAACCGCCGTTTCGTCACCGCCGGTAAGTTGTCGTTAATATCTTTTAGTTGCTTTATGTTTATATCCATTCATTTATAGAACCGATTAACACAAACATTGAGCTGCCCTGCAAAGTTGCTGGTTCAAACAAACTAGATTCTCTTTATTGCTTTGTCTTTTGTTTATTGATTGCTTCAATTCGGTACTCACATTAAGATTCGTAACAAATACTTGTATTTTCTGAAATAGAAAACTGCTTAGTATGTGGCATTATCTACAATATTTGGCTTGTAAGAGAGGCATAAATTTATAAGAAAACCAAAATAATGAACTAAAAGATTAGCTAAAAATAGTTGCCTATGATTAGCACATTTGTATTGTGCTAAAGTTTCTTAACTTTGGATTCTTAGGGAACTATTATTTAATTTTGGCAAATCGTTTTTGCCACTTGACCTTTATAGCTATATTCTTTAGTTTTTATTAGTTTTTTTTATTTATAAAGATTAGACATTTCTGATTTTATCTTGTTGATTTTGCAGTTGTTGGTTTTGGAAAGAAGAGGGGACCTAACTCATCAGAGAAATAAGCATGATCTGCTCTGTTTTAAGTTGAATTGTTTGATGTTTAGAGAACTTGTTTAGTTTTTGGTTCTACAAAATTTTGTTATGGCAACAGTACTTTATCTTGAGTATTCGATAATATAAATTGATGTTTGGTTATTGTGGTATTCAGATCTTATCATGCTTTTTTGTAACTGTGATTTCAGTTTACTAATTATAATGTGCTGGTGCTTGTTTTGGGATTGTTGGTTTTCTTTAGACGTAGTTTATACTGTTTCTGAAATTGACCTCGATGCATAATTAACCGGCGTCTAGGTGCTCAAATCGGTTCCATGCCATGGTGTTATAATTTTCTTATATTATTTGCTAGGTGGTCAAAGTGGCGTTATACGGTCACTAGGTGTCTAAATTGGGTTACAACAAATATATATACAATCTTATGAAATATGCGATTTGGGGAGGTGAGATGTTGACCGACACAAATGTCATGCGAATGAAAATATTGCTTTCTGAATGATCTGTGACAAAAATATGGTGGAAAATATGTATGACGTAATGAGTATTATGCAACGCGAATAACATATAGAATGTGAGAAACATATGTACCTATAGTTGTAAAACATCAAGTTACTATATAAATTGTAATGTATGTAAAACATGTGAAATCCGCTTAACCCCTAATTTCCATCTAGACCGATTAGTGACTCGGCGAGGGTCGGCATTAAACCCATGGTAGTTGTTTGCTTATACACTTCAGAATCTGACAGTTGATTGCTAACAACAAACAACCTACTCTTAAACTGTACAGAGTCAATTTTTAACACCTTCTGAACACTAATTTCAATTGCATAAAAGCTTGCTTTCAATTTCTGTGGTGAATGCTGTATAGAAAGAACAGAGAGACAGCAAGATTCAACTTATGTTGCTTAGGTGCCCCGCACAAAATATCAAAATTGCTTATTTGAATTTTCACAAATCGCAGCATATCGAGAGTATTGCATGAAATGTTATGCAATACACTGCAAGTAACGGTCATTTTAGTTAAGATTATGATATTAGAGTGCCATTGTAGGCTAACTGAAGCTTATTTCTTCCCAACAAACGGTGCTTATAATATTGAATGAAATCACAGAGATCTTAAAATTCATCGGAAACAGTTCGGAAGAAAAAAAAATTTGGACCATTTCTCGATTTGTGCGTGTCATCCTTGCGCAGGGGCCATGCTAATCTTCTCTGTATCGTTCCAATTTTATCGGATGTCCTCGAAGGGACAAATACGCATTCAACATCCTGCAATATAAAGGGTTTATGATATAACTCACACATCGATGTGGGACGCCACACAAGCTTTTGGGCTGAATACGTTAACAAATAAACTTATAAACGTGCATTTAGAAAAGTATGTTAGTATTATTTAAAATACATGACGTGATATGCCATGATTTTACGCCAACAAGATATGCAAAAGGATGGTAAATCTTGTTAATAATTTTACTTATTGATCGATTTAAATGTTCAAATCAAAATATGTAATATTGAAAGAAAATTAATAAATTTTAGATGTCAACTATTTTTATAAATAAGAGAATGAAATTATAATATTTAGCAGGAACACATACAATTTTCTAAATATGTATATATAATTGTCAAAACTATAGACACGTAGATAGAAGTTACTTTTAATGGATAGTGATACCAAATGTTAACTTGATACAGCTACGAATATTTATTGAAAGTCAAAATATGGTCGAGCGATGACTCAGCAACCCGTCGATTACATCTCATGATCTCATCTACACGTAGGAGTCGACTCATTATACCTCCACTTTTATCACTCTCTCTCCCTCGACCGTGTATATCACCTTCTATCATAACTTATCTTTCACTCTCTTCTCCAACGACTAATATACCTCGTATATGGTATAATAGAAGACACGCGCCGTAGGTGAGAGTGGTTAACGAAATCTATAACGTGTATGTGTATCTATCCGTTTATTGACAATTTGACTACTGGCGCGTTTCATTAGATGGAAACAGTTTGTATAACTGTTGAGGACTCTAATTTTTGCCTAATAGCAAAAAAGGACCTCTTTTTAAACACTATAAATAACTCTTTATTTTCCTTTGTTCATCATCAAGATCACGACGTTAACGCCATTTTCTGTGTAAAAATGACCGTATGCTTAGAGCAATCCCAACCCGGTAATTTTAATTATGTTATCCATTATCATATTAGTTTCGATGTATGCATGTTTTTATGTTAACTGATTTATTTATTTATTATTATTGTACATAGATTCCCAGGTGGTCGAAAACAAGAGCAATAGTAATGCTAATGAATTAGTATTAAATGGAGGATTTATAGAGCCTAATAATGTTGCTAATGGTGGTTTTGATGCCCCAGAAATCAATGCATTTGGTCACACTTTCAGGTTTGTTTTTTAATATTAAAAATGAGTTTATTTTTTATTTTATTTTTTTACAAGAATGAATATTGGAATTACTTGACAAGGGTATACACCATATTTCCTTTTCTAACAGAGATTATGATGTCGAGAGCGAACGACAGAAGCAAGTGGAGGAGTTTTATAAGATGAACCACATTAACCAAACATATGAATTCGTAAGTAACATGCATGTTTCTCTATCATATATATGTTGTAAAAGTTATGGAAAATAATATAAATTTGTATGGTAATAATGTAGGTGAAGAAAATGAGAGAAGAGTATAAGAAATTGGATAAGTTAGAGATGAGTATATGGGAATGTTGTGAATTATTAAACGAAGTCGTAGACGATAGTGATCCCGATTTAGATGAACCACAAATCGAGCATTTGTTGCAAACTGCAGAAGCCATCAGGAAAGACTATCCAGATGAAGATTGGTTGCATTTAACTGCCCTTATTCATGGTATATCTATATCTGTATCTATATCTATGTTTATATCTATATATATGCGGTGGATTAAGTTCTTATGATCGATTTTTTTAATGAATTGTAGACCTTGGGAAAGTACTGCTTCTTCCAAGATTTGGGGAGCTTCCACAATGGGCTGTTGTGGGTGACACACACCCTCTTGGTTGTGCTTTTGATGAATCAATTGTTCACCACAAGGTATACTTAACTTCTAATGAATCATAAAAAGGGATGGAAATCATGGAATCTAGAAGTATTTTCATACTAATAGAATCATGTGTTAATGTTGAATTGTCGTAGTATTTCAAGGAAAATCCGGATATTAACAATCCCGCTTATATAACTAAGAACGGGATCTATACCGAAGGATGTGGACTAGACAATGTGATGATTTCATGGGGTCATGATGACTACATGTACTTGGTATGTTATGTAAAACTTATTAATTATTAATATATAAAAACTAGGTTATAACTTGGGAAATAATTTTATTGAAGGTGTTATTTATATTAAAGTTTAGCTGATAATAAAACGAGTTGCATGAAATACATTGTGTAAAATATGCGGGCAGGGAAAGGGGTCAAAACGGGTTATAACCTAGTACCATTTTACCCGTTTCAGACTTTCAGTTTCTTTAATACGTGCTTGTTTAGTTTTAGCATTCAATTCGTTATAGGTATAATTTATAAGTTCGCTGAAAACTAAACGAGATTTATACAATTTTAATTTGCAGGTGGCTAAGGAAAATGGAACTACACTGCCCCAAGCGGGATTGTTTATTATTCGTTACCATTCTTTTTATCGTAAGCTCCTAAAATTTAAATTCGACTCTTCTTATACAAAACGAAACAATAATTTGACAGATTTGGATATTAGTTGTGTCAGCATTGCATCGGGCTGGAGCCTATAAGCATTTGATGAATGGTGAGGATGTTGAGAACTTGAAGTGGCTTCAAACTTTCAAGTAAGTTTGCTAATCTGCTTGTTATTTAACAAATCGTTTTTATAACATTTGATCTAATGGTTAACGTTTAGTTAATTATTTGCAGCAAGTATGATCTTTACAGTAAAAGCAAAGTCCGGGTTGATGTCGAAAAGGTCAAGCCATACTATCTATCACTCATTGAGAAGGTAATTAAGACACAATTTGATGTGAGAGGAATTTCGTAAATCTTAATTTTTATTTAAGGGTTTTGTTAATGACAGCCCTTAGCGCTGTCACTAACATGCATAAAAAACTTGTACATTGATTAAAAAAATAATATTCCTAAAATTCAGGGAGTCGTCTTTTGTTATTTTGCATTCTTAATGACAGCCCTAACGGCTGTCATTATCATTTTCTTTTATTTTATTATGTTATATTCTTTTTCAGTATTTCCCAACAAAGCTTAGGTGGTGAGAAGTAGAGGTGGTGTGTTACCAAAAATCTGGAAAGTTGAGAACTGGACCGAAAGATCATTTTGTTCATACTATTTGTTTTTTTTTTTTGTTCGGTATTATTGGGAAAATGTAAATGTTACATGTTTTTTTTATCATCACTATGTGTAATGGCTTAAGATTCATTGTTCGAATTCGATTATTACCATTGTATGCATCGGTTGTTAATGAATGAATAAAATGCATGATAAGCTATTGCAATGATTTCTAAACCGTTTGCCACAATTCGATAAACAAATGTAAAGCTTTTTCTTATGTATATATAGTTTGAACAAAACAAATTTCGTTAAAGATCATCTGCGATGTATACACTCAAATTTCATCGAACACTAATTTTTGTTTACTTTCGAGCTTCTGGGTTTATGGGCTGAATGGAATTTCAAGTCCCGTGCAAATTTTACTCCAGTTTCACTCCTCTGGTTCTGTCTTCGTTTTATGTATCCTAGGAACTTTTTTTTATAAATTTGCGTACTAAAAAGTCACCCTCTGTCGAAGCTTAGTAAAATCTCAACTGTACACTTCTCCGTGCGTTGCAGTGAGTTTCACTCCTCTGGTTCTGTCTTGCCTCGTTTTATGTATCCTAGGAACTTTTTTTTTTAAATTTGCGTACTAAAAGGTCACCCTCTGTCGAAGCTTAGTAAAATCTCAACTATACACTTCTCCGCGCGTTGCACTGAGTTTATTTTGGGAATTATTGTCATTTCAGAATTTATTAGTGTTGTTTCAAAACATGCAAGTGTATAAATTTTATTTTATAATTGATGACGTATTATAAAATTTTATTAATGGACTTTTTCGATTTACCCTCCTATTATTTATTAGCTGAATATACAAAAAAAATAAAAATAAAAAATAGAACTTGATAATTCTAGTAATTTGAGTCGATAACTTTTAGGTTTGGGTTGATATTATTTGTTTTGTTTAAATATTTGTAGATTTTAAAATTAATGAAGTATTTGAATAATTAATGAGTTTATATCATTAACAGTAAATGAAAGAATTGCTTTTAAAGAGGACCGAATCATAAAACTATGTGTTATAATTTTAGATGAACAAATATTTTATTAAAGAGGTTAGAATTTTAAATGTTTAGGGTGAATGTATTTTATATTAGAATATAAAAGATTATAGGTTAATAGTTGAGTATTAAAATTAAAAATTCTTCTATATATAAAATTGTGATAAAGTATCACTATTCATTAAAACATCAAATGGCATTCTAAATAACAGAGTTGTAATAACAGAGTTGTAAAAAAGAGTTGCAATAAATATTCCTAAAACAAGGTGATCCTCTGTTGTATGTATGCCCACATATATTGTTTAATATACACTCTACAGCAAAAAAAAAAAAAAAACATGACTTACAATTCACCTCGGTGGAAACATTCGCTACTTGCAACATGAGGTTGCTGGTTCAAAACTATGCATCAGTTTTTATACTATCTATTTTTTATAAATTATACTTAATCACTAAACTTTATAATTTACAGCTAATAATTAAGCAGAACAAAATCCACAACAACGTGTGCGGCCTTTATCACACTTGTTATTCAACATAATCAAAAAGGCGTTATGTGGGTTCAAAGTCAATTCAAAAGTCTATGAAAAGTAAAAATATTTACCAAGAAAACATAGAAATTGGAATGGGGAACATGTGGGATTTGAATAGACTTTTGGGCAAATTGGATCGAGAATTGACTAGAACCTAAAAACCGGACTAGACTGAGTTACATCGGTTCCGTTCTTTTTTTTTTATATGAAAAATCAGTTCTCGGTTCAATTGGTTCGGTTCTGAGCGGTTCGGTTCGGTCCAAAACCGAGAAAAACTGGGAAAACAATTCGAAGAATTAAGTCGGTTCTTGGTTCGGTTCGGGCCGGTTCTCGGTCGGCCGGTCTGGTACGGTTTCGAGCATCAATGGTTCGGTCCTCGGTCATGCGAAAATCATTTATTCGGTTCTCAGTTCTAGTCGATTCGAGTCGGTTCGGTCTGGTTCTTGAACCATGCACAAGCATAGATTTTAACATGGGGGATTTGAACTTTGGGAAGAGAATACCCTTGTTTGTAATGCACATAGCCTTATATATAGAGTATATTAACACTGTATACAATTCCCATTCACATTGTCACTGTTCATTACAGATGAAACGGAACGGAATGGATATTATGAGGAGTCACCGTTAAAAATTTAAAATAGGGTAAATCAACTTCACAAAATTAAATGAACGTGTACTTAAACCAGAATTTTTAAAATAGGGTAAATCAGAGTCACCGTTAAAATGTACGTTGATTCAGAATTTTTAAAATGTCCCCCTAGAATAGGGTTATATTTATAAATATTTATAGAATTTTAGTTTTTAACCCTTAAACTATTTACTAATGGCATAAATATTATAACTACTATTTTAATTTAGCATATACTAAAACCAGATAAAATATTTATTTATTAAAAAGTATATCAGTAAAAAGTTTACAGAATTACGATCAGAATGAGCTCAATATTACAATATTTCCTACAAATAGATTTATTTTAACATAACTTATAAGTTGAAATGCAATTAAGATTGATAGTATATATGTTTTTTGAACGGTCAGTTAGTAAGTTAGTAGTTCGAGCATTTTTCAGATGACTAAAGCTTATATTCATCCTTACTCTCAAGCATTTTTACGAGACTGAATATAGAATTAATTTTATATTTAAATTATAAAATTTTATTTTCTAATCGCTTAATATAACCATATTATATCTTTTATTGGTAAATTTTAAAACCTCACTCAAAATCTTTGAACTTATATAAAAACCTTACAAAATAATTCTTAAATTTATATGATATAACAACATAGTTCTAATTCGTGAATTTCTAATAATCGCCATGTTCCGAATGTTGAATCCTCTACAATTCTATGTTCTTTTATATTTTTTATTTTATTACACCAATCTAACTTTTATTTTAATTCAAATCACAATAAATTACATCTTAGCATATAAGTCAAAACCGATTGAAATAAGAATCAACTGTTTACATCAAAAAAATAGTTCAAAAGATAAATTTAAAATCCCGCTGCAATGCGCGGGGTGTACATTCCTTGTTAAATAAAAGTTTTATCCAATCAATATGTTAGATCCCAACAACACAAACGTGTTGCGTTATGACCGAGTAACGAAGATAAGATAAGTGAACAACAAGATTTCAATGATTAAGAGTTTATTAAAACAACTTAATACAGTACAAAGTTTGCGGAAATAGATAGTACAAAACTAACTAAAACTCTATACTTGAAATGACACTTTAGACCGCTCAAACTAGAAGAGTATACGCTGAGAGTTATAACAGCTGATATTAATGCCTTAGTAATAACTATGGAGGAGTTAATACTTAGACAAATAACTAACTCTCAGAGAATGTTCTTGTGCTATGATTTCTAAAGGTGTGTGTAAATGCAAGCATTTACGTCTGTATTTATAGCCCAAGATCCATGTTCCTTAGTCCACAAGTTTGACGACGTGTAAACATATTATTCGTCGATGTGGACTTGTCTACGGATCATTAAATGCTCTTGCACAAGTTATTGTCCCAAGTGTACTTTGTGTCAACTACTTCCTGTACCCTTTCTGACGCACAGTGAAAGGTGTACTACATAAGTACAGAAATAGTTGACTTTCTCTTTACATGCTTGAGGGACAAACGATGATAATGTGCTGACATTATCTTCTATTCCAAAATAGAAGATCTTCATCGTTTTCTTCTTCTTTGAGCGGGAAAGGGAAATATTCAAGGTGTCAATGAACATTTCCTTTAAGTCTTCATCTGCAGCAGATACTATCAGCTGATTCCACAATCAGCTGAATAGTCTTTTTCTTGTCTTTGTCCTTTGGTCATAGACTTCGAATGAACTCTCGTTAATAGCTGCTGATTTGACTTGTATCCTAAAGCTAAGTACGTACTCAGCTGAAGGTTTATTGTAAATACTTGCTTCAGCTGAGATACATACTTCAACTGTTATTTATTCTTCTTGGCTATCGATCATCAAATCTTATTTACTTAGTCTTGGGACTAACAATCTCCCACTATTTGATGCAATCGAATAGCCGTATAAGTGAAACCCTGTAATGATTCAGCTGATGAGATCAGCTGAATACTTATGTGCTTTGACCCTCAGGGTTCTTTTGTATATGTTTATCTTTTTACAATTTTTTACAAGTATATTACACAACTTTTGATTTTCTATTGATACGGCAATTAAAATTATAAGGAAAATAAAAAAAAACTATAATGCCTTGGATATAGCTGATCCAACGACACTGCGATACATTGAGTTGAAGGCTGAGGTTACTAATTTCTTCATTTCTCTTCCTTCTTCAGTAGAGGAACTCAGCAGCTTGTGATAGATCATAAGTTGATCCACATCACATAGATCCAACTCATCTGCTCGCTGAAAGCACTGCTCCTTCTTCTTCTCCAGATAGCAAAAACCATAAATTGGTTCTTTTACGATCAGCCCAGGGACGAAGTTAACTCCCGTGGGTATGGCTTTTGTGATATTGGGTCTTGGTCGTTTTGCAAATATGATTGATGACCCAATATCCAGTGGTCTGGAGTCAGCAAGAGGGTCGAGGAGAACGGACTTACGTTTCTCCCCTCTTGCTGAGGAGCTTTCACCAGCAGATCCTCTGACATCAGCTGTTTGAGATTCACACAATTCAGGAGGTATGTGATATACCAACTCAGGAGCTTGTCTCCTGATTGCATCGCATAGAGTCTTGAAAGAGTAGATTGCGAATTTTATCTCGTTTTCCAGATCTGTTATAATCTGCGATGGTTTTGCAGATCTGGCAGCTGCTTCAGCTTCTTTCCATTCATCGTAGTTGAGAACGAAGCTGATCTTGTTCAGAGGGAACTTTTCATTGACCACATTTCCTCCAGCTCTTGTTATTACAATTTCATCAGAAGAGCTGGGATCGAATCTGGGGGCCCTTACGCTGGTGATCTTTGCTTCTTGCCTACGCTGATAAAGAACTTTGTTGAACAACCTAATGTTCTCTGCTCTTTGGGCTTCAACTCTTTGATACAGCTCTTCATGAGTTTTTCTTTGAAGGGCAATGGTTGTATCAAGATCAGTAGCGGTTCCAACTTCATTTAGAATGAGGTTTTTAACCGCAACAGATGTAGGCTCCCCCTCAGCAGGATAAGGGATCTCCTGTATAATAGGCTGAGGGTTTTGGATTTGCGGGGTTTGGACTTGTGTGCCCTCAACTGATTTAAAGGAATCAACGATTTTAACAAAACCAGTTGAGGGTACAGCTTCTTCTTCTTGTATTCCAGCAGAGGTGATAGGTGGAATTCTTGAGTTATCACCTGCTGGAACATCTTCAGTATTGGATCCAACAGCAGAGGTGATTAAAGATTCGTGTTGTTCACCTGCTGAAGTGGCCTTTTTCTCCCCCTCAGAGAGTGCCCGAAGAAGAGGGGTACTCTCTGGTGCTGAAGCAGGACGGACAACAGCGGCACCCTCATTGAGCTTTACAAGAATGAGGTCAAGGGTGCCTTGGAGACCAGCGACTTTGGAAGTCAGCGAGCTGACTTCAGTCTCCATTTTGTCCAACCTGGTGGACACAGCAGAAGCTGATTCCTCAATAGCCTAAGAAAGGTGGCTATGAGTAAGTGTTAGCAGAGACTCCTGCTTTGATTGGGCAAGAGCCAGGCTGTCCCGAACTTCGGAGAGAAGTTGGTCTTGGTCGACTATGTCAGAATCGAGAATGGAGTTCAACGCTTGACGCACGTAGTCGTTAAGAGATATGAACCCGTTGGTGTTGATGCGAATCTGATCAGAAAGAAGAGCCAGCTGAGGAGCCTGAGAATGAACCTCAGTGTGCAGAGAAGTTATGCTGGAAGAGAGATTCTCAGCAGTTTGGGCAAACTTCTTTGGAACATCCTTGCGAAGGGAGTCCATCTGCTTACTCAGCGTGGCCATCCCAGGTCGAATCTGGGATGTAACAACTCTAGACATCAGAGCAGCTGCTGCTCTGATGGGAATGCGTCCTTTAGCTTTGCTGGATTCAGCATGGGACACTTGGACGCTTTGGGGGTAGGGGTCTGGCATGTCTCCAGCTTGAGGGGTAACCTCAGCTGTGGGAGTGAGTGTTCATGAGTTTAAGCCGGTGACGTCGTGGGAAACAGAAGGGTCAGCTACAAGATTGACTTGGTTTCCAGTCAATCTATCATCAGCTGAAGACTCAGGGAGTGATGAAGAATGTTCTCCGTCAGATGACGAATAGTAACACTGAATAAGATCATCAGTCGACTCAAACATTATATGAAAAGCTGTTTGAATCTCTGGAGCTTCGGTCTCACCAGCCGGCGATACTGGTATGGAGACTGGAGGAGGAGTTCCTCTGGGTGGTGTGTTAGCTGCCTCACAGCTCGGTTGGCGATTACTTTCGCGATCATTGGCAGCTGGGATTAGTGCCTCAGTAACAACTTGGTTTAAAGTTGTCTCTTCATTGGCGGTGGTGGTTTCCTTGATCACCTGCTGGTTTAAGCCGGTGACGTCGTGGGAAACAGAAGGGTCAGCTACTAGATTGACTTGGTTTCCAGTCAATCTATCATCAGCTGAAGACTCAGGGAGTGATGAAGAAGTTGGAGGTGGTGTGTGTGCATCTGACTCTCGGGTGGCTTGGGTTGAGCCGAAAACTTCACCAACAGTCTGTTGAGAGACTGAGGTTGCTTGTGGAGTTTGTTCCCGTGTTACAATGACAGATAATGAATCGGTCGAGGAGCTACGCAGAGGTGTGGAGTCGGCACTAACTCCTGAAGAACGAGATTGTCGTTTTGAAGTCTGCTGACTTGTTGAGAAATCAGCAGAGAGAGAGTGGATGAAAGGAAAGGGAAAAAGAGAGTCAGCCGGAAGTGTCTGGACAGGAACTCCAATTGTTGGTAGAGTTCCTGGAAAAACACTGCAAGAAAGAAAATGAGAAGGACTGCTCTCAGATGTTGGCACAGCTTCTGATTGTAATCCTTCCAATTGGGATCTCGAGTGAGAACCCAACGGATTCCGGCTGAATCCTGATGATGCCGCGATCTCCAGCTCAACATCATCAACAACATCATCATCTCCACAGGTAGCAGACCCTCTTTCCCTCAGCTGAGGAGAAACAGGGGCGCTGAAAGTGGAAGAAGATGACAAAAAGAATGAAGAGGAAGAAGGATGGCGGTGAGCAGATCGCTTCACACGCTTCTTCCCACCACGTGGAATATCACCCGTTTCCACATTTTCCACGTTAATGGGCATTGAGATCCCAGTGGAAGTGGTGGTATTTCCATCAACAGTTTGTGTGCGATCAGTTGATGGAAAACACTTCAGATGAGAAAAGGACTTACCTTCTTGTAGGGCAGATTTCTTCGACGTTTTGCCCTTCTTTCGATCCCTTTTGGATCTGACTCGATCATCTATGATCTTCAGCATGTACGAGGTGAGGGGAAATGCCTTCTCATCATCCTTCTTCTGGAAGATGAGGCTGGAAATGGAACGGGCCATCACCGATTCTCCAGGGATGTCTTCATGATCTATCTCCAGCTTTTCAAGCATCACATGTGCGACACACAATGTGAAAAAGCGAAGATAGGGAATATGATTTACCTTGCCTTTCAGCTTGGTCTTGACCTCCTCGTACACCAGTCTCCCGTAGTCGATCCGCTGACCGGTGACCAGGGCTTCAGCAAAGACTTGCATGCTGGAGTTGCACTGGTTGAGAGACCCGGAATTGCCGCCTATACCCTGAATGATGTGGGTAAAGAAATAGGCCCAGGGTCTCGTCAGCTGAGACTTCTTGAAGATCGGCACCTTGTCTTCTTCATTTTCTAATCTGTATCCAGTGATACGGATTAGACTCGCTTTAGCTTCCTCAGCAGATTTAGTCTGCTGATATTCTTCTCCAGGTTGCAGATAATCGAATCCGCAAGCAACTCGGAAATCATCAAGAGAAATGGTGATTTGATGATTCCCTACTTGCGCAGTGATGTCGTCTCCAGAGGCGGAGGCGGACATCTAGAAATCACGCAAGAGTTCAATGATACTCTTGGTGACTCTGGTAAAAGCACCACGGATAGGGCAGTGACGCACAAACGTCACAACCGGTCGATAAATATCGACAAGATCATCCGGTGGCGAAGTGTTGGCTTCTAGGTTTGAGTTCTGAGAGAACTCAATTGCAGCCTTAGTAAGAGAAACTTTCTGAGCTTTCTTCGTCATTTGGGAGAGAGAGGGAAGAAAGATAAAGGTTAGAAATAGAGGGTTTTTGAGAGAGAATTGTGGGAGAGATAGGGAAAAAGTGGAGAGGAGAGGTGGGTATTTATAGGGGATTTATGGGTCGGTTTGGGTAAAGTTTTGAATTCAAACCGGGTCATAATTGTATAGTTAGAAACCAACTATAGACACGTTGGTTATCATGCAAAGGTGGTTGGATGTGACAGTGTGAGAAAGTGGAGCCGTTTCTGTGTCAGGGTAGTGGAGCCGTTTTTGTGTCAGGGTATCTTGTCCCTCATAAATGCCAAATATTTCCACTCGAGTGGAAATATTTGCCACAGAGAACGTGTGGATAGGGTTGAAAGATGCCTTTTTATAGGAGAACCAAGCGTTTTAACTTATAAAACATGATAAGTTACCATTTAAGAGATTTTATTCGGCTGACTGATAAATTTAAACGGTTTTAGTCAGCTGAATGTACTAAGTAACAAGGTGAATCTTATCAGCTGCTGATAGTACTTCAGCAGTTGATTCAAGCATTCAACATACCTAGCTCGCTGATCAAAAAATTGAATCGTTTTTCATCTAAAGGCTTAGTGAATAGATCAGCCAGCTGAAGGTCTGTTGAAATGAAGTGGAGTTCCACGTCAACTTGTTCAATGTGATCTCTAATAAAATGATACCTTATATCGATATGTTTGGTTCTAGAATGGAGAACTGGGTTGTTGCTGATTGCAACAGCACTCGTGTTATCACAATAGATAGGAACTTTGTAGAAGTTCATATCGATATCAACAAGCTGATTCTTCATCCAAAGGACTTGAGCACAACAGCTTCCAGCAGCAACATATTCTGCTTCAGCTGTGGAGGTAGAGCAGTACTTTGTTTCTTGCTTGTCCAGCTGACTAGCTTTCCACCAAGCAGCTGACATCCTCCAGTGGTGCTCTTTCTATCCATTTTGCGACCTGCAAAGTCTGAATCTGAATAGCCAATTAGATCAAACCCGGAGTCTTTGGCATACCAAAGACCTAGGCTTGGAGTACTCTTAAGGTACCTCAAAATTCTTTTAGCAGCTATTAGGTGAGATTCTCTAGGATCAGCTTGATACCTAGCACACATGCAAGTAGCAAACATAATATCTGGTCTGCTGGCAGTGGGATAGAGTAATGAACCAATGATTCCTCTATAGAATGTGACATCAACTGACTTACCAGTTATGTCAGCATCTAGATTGTTTGGAGGAGCCATTGGTGTTTTCATGGATGATGATGAATTCATATCAAATTTCGTTAAAAGATCTTTGATATATTTTTCTTGATTTATAAAAATTCCATTTTTAGATTGCTTAACTTGTAAGCCAAGAAAACAAGTTAATTCACCCATCATACTCATCTCATACTTTGTAGACATAAGTTTAGAAAAGCGTCTACAAAGTTTTTCATCAGTAGCACCAAAAATTATGTCGTCCACATAAATTTGAAAAAGAATGATATCACCTTTGATTTTGCGAATGAATAAGGTTTTATCAATCTTTCCCCTGGTGAAATCATTTGCTATGAGGAATGTGGAGAGTGTATCATACCATGCACGAGGAGCTTGTTTCAACCCATACAGCGCTTTATCCAATTTAAACACATAGTCTAAATATTTAGGATTTCCAACCCTGGTGGTTGCCTAACGTATACCTCCTCTTGCAGCTTTCCGTTCAGGAATGTACTCTTCACGTCCATTTGAAAAACTGTGAATTTTGTAAGCAGCGTAGGCTAGAAATATTCTGATTGCCTCAAGCCTAGCCACTGGAGCAAATGGTTCATCAAAATCGATTTCTTCCTCCTGTCTGTATCCTTGTGCAACCAGTCTAGCTTTGTTGCGAATAACCACACCTTCTTCATCCATTTTATTCCTAAATACCCATTTAGTACCAATTATAGTCTTTCCAGCCGGTGGGGGCACCAACTGCCATACTTTGTTGACCTCGAATTGGTTAAGTTCTTCCTGCATCGCTTGAATCCAGCTAGAGTCTTCTAAAGCAGCTTTAATATTCTTCGGTTCTTCAGTTGCTAGAAAACAGGACCATAAGCAAAGATTGCATGATGCTTTACTTCTTGTAACAACTCCTTGTTGTGGATCTCCAATGATTAACTCAATTGGATGTTCTGACGTCCACTTAGATTGAGGAGCTGCTATAAAAGAGGAAGATTCAGCAGAATTAGATCCTTGTTGAGCGGCTGACTGCTCAGCAGGATGAATTACTTCATTTTGAACAGATCTTCTTGAAGTATGATGAGGTGGCTTAGAAATAGCCTTGGATGATGCTCTAGCTGTTGGAGTTTCTTGATGAACAGCTGCGATATCTACAAGATATGTAGGAGCATCATGAAACGTCTCATCTGATTCATTTATGGGAACCTCATAGAGATTTAAAGCATCGGAAAATGCTTCAGCTGTATCATCAGGAGATGGTTCGGCTGATCTCTGAAATGCATCAGACGAGTCTGCAGAGGTGGGGTTCATAGCTTTTGAGTGTTCTTCAAAAGTAACATTTATGGACTCTTCCAATGTTTGTCTTCTTTTATTGAAAACTCTATATGCTTTGGATAGAGTGGAGTATCCCAAGAAAATGGCTTCATCAGCTTTAGAGTCAAATTTACTCAGCTGATCTCGTGTGTTTAACACAAAACACACATAGCCAAACATATGAAAGAAACCTATGAATGGTTTCCTCTGACGAAAAATCTCATAAGAAGTCTTCATGTGTCTCTTCACATAGAGAGACCTATTTTGAGTAAAACACGCTGTGTTATCAGCTTCTGCCCAAAATTGCTTAGGCATGTTTGACTCAGCAAGCATTGTTCTTGCAGCTTCTATTAGGGTTATGTTCCTTCTTTCAGCAACACCATTTTGTTGAGGTGTTCTTGCAGGTGAGAAGTTTTGGGAAATCCCAACATCTGAACATAAATCTTCTAAAGTCTTGTTCCTAAATTCGGTACCATTGTCTGATCTCAACATCTTGACTCTAGACCCATTTAGAAGTTCCATCCTTTTGATGAACTTGATAATCTCTTCAGCTGCATCACTTTTGTGACGAAGAAATATTACCCAAGTATATCGTGAATATTCATCAACGATAACAAGTGTATATTTCTTTCCACCTAGACTTTCAGTACTCATAGGGCCAAAAAGGTCCATATGGAGCATGTGAAGGCAGCTGTCGATGGAGAAACATTGCTTTGATTTGAAGGAGCTTTTATGTTGCTTGCCTTGTTCACAGGCTGAACAAAGCTTATCCTTTTCATATTTGATTTGTGGCAGACCATTCACCAGCTGACCTCGAGCCAGCTTCGATATATTTTTGAAGTTCAGGTGAGATAGCCTCTTATGCCACAACCAATTCAACTCTTCAGTAGAATGAGAGAATAGACAGACTTCTTGATTTTGAGGATTCATGTCAAGTGTATAGACATTCTTGGTTCTTGGAGCAACTAATACTACCTTACCATTCTTATCCATCAGCGTTCCTCTATATTCATTAAAGTTCACTGAGAACTTTGCATCACAAAGTTGGCTAATGCTGATTAGATTATGTTTCAGCCCATTTACATAACCAACTCTTGTGATTTTTACGGATCCATTAGAAATGGTTCCATAACCTTTAGTTGAGCCTCTACCATTATCACCAAAAACTAATGAGGGACCATCACAAACTTCAAACTCTTCCAGCAGGGATTTGTAACCAGTCATGTGTCTCGAGAAACCACTGTCTAAGTACCAGACATGTTTGCTTTCATCACCCTGCACATAAAATAAAAGAGTTAGTTCTTTTTGGGAACCCACACTTCGGTGGGTCCTTGTGACTTCCCGCTGGGACTCACAGAAGTTGGCTTTTCAGTAGGCTCACATACTGAAGTCGGGGAAGTTCTCAGGCATGCGCTGTCAGACTCACTTGCCATGTGCCCACGATCTCCACACTTATAGCATTTTCTGTTTCTTTGCAGTGGAGTAGAGGGCGAAGCAATAAGATTGGGAACTGGACCCAAAATCCCTTTCATTTTCTGATTATCAGAGATAGTCAGAGTTTGAACGAGTGATGTCAGCTTGCTGACCTTTCCTTTCAGCCGTCTGACAGACATGGCTGAAGAAGGACTTGGAGTATTCTTAGGAATACTCTTACCTTTGTTCTTTGCAGCTCGAGTACGAACTCCAACTGGCTTACCCTTGGAGGGTGTAAGAACAGTTTTCTTTCCTGCTGTCCTTCTAGTCTTCTGCTGAGATTTAGCAGATGAGGCAGCAGGTGCTGAACCCAAGATAGATTTCCTTGGTTCAACAATTACTACAGTAGGTGTCCTGACTATCATGGAAGAGGAGTCAGTCGATGAATCTTCACCAGTAGCTTCAGAAGGATTTTCTGAGGACATCTCGGTAGCATAGGTTTTGGTAGACCTTACAAAAGAACCAAAAACCAACTCTTCAGTTGGCACAGAAGCATCAGCTGACGAGTAGTACAGATCATCTGTACTGCTGTCAGGTACA
This sequence comes from Calendula officinalis, assembly GCA_963853835.1. Lineage (NCBI taxonomy): Eukaryota > Viridiplantae > Streptophyta > Magnoliopsida > Asterales > Asteraceae > Calendula > Calendula officinalis. Next base: position 80,328,009 of record OY970820.1, on the reverse strand, counting down.
GCGGCTGCAGCAAGGAAATCTCCTCCTAGTACAGCTTGTACTTGACTAGGGATTTGTGAGTTAACACATTCACTCACATGTTTGGATGAACGAGACCATGATTCACAAATCTTTTTAATTGCTTCAAGTTCTTTAACTTTTTCACTTAGATCATGTTGAAGAACTGAGTTAATAAATTTTGTTTCAGAAAGTTCTTCTTTTAAAGTTTTGTGGTCAATTAAACGTTCTTTCAAAAATGAATTTTCACGTAGAATAGCACTATGTTTATCCAAACATTCACCTTTCAGCTGATCAATAAAGTGCAAGTCACAAATAATGGAATCAACAATATCTTTAGCTTTAGTAGCCTCAGCGGAGATTAGAGAGGTTACCTTTTTATGAACAATGTTGACCCATTTATAGGAACTAGCATCATCAGCTGTAATGCTTTCATCATCATCAGCACGAGCCATCAAACACATTGTGGCCATTTGTTCATCGTCATCAGATGAGCTGTCACCAGAGTCAGCCCAATCATGAGTTTCAGCTACAAGACCCTTGTCAGCAGCTTTGCCTTCAAGTGCTTTCTTTTCTTCTAGAATCTTTTTAGTGAAGGCTTGTAGCTTTTTGTATTTATCTTCAATGGACTCACCAGTTGAAGATGATGAACTAGCTTTCTTCTGCTTGCAGTCGTTAACATAGTGTCCCTTCTTGTTGCAGTTGTAGCAAGTTATCTCAGAGATGTCAGGTGTACTTCCAGAAGGTCTTGAAGGAACAGCTGATGAGATAGATCTGCTACTCGAGCCTCTAGCTGAGGAGCCAGACATGTTTTTGAAGAATCTTTGATTTTTAACAAGTAAGGCCAGCTCAGATATAAGGGCATCATTGTCTTCGTCTTCATCGACTTCTTCAATGCTGACTTCAGGCATGTTGAACAAACCAACAGCCGAAGTGTTGTCATCTTCATCATCTGAGGGTGGATATTCGATTTTGCTAGGCTTGTGTAAGGAGACAAGAGCAGTCGAAGATCCAGCGGAACTCACTTTAGAGTCCTTTGGAGGTTGAAATTTGTTGAGTACAGTTCTCTCATGGCTTAAAAACATACCATAGAGAGATGAAAGAGTATAATCTTTCAGAGTAGGAGATGTACTCATGCAAGTTATGATGGTAGCCCATTTAGAAGGTAAGGCTGCCATAAACTTACACATTTTGGACATATCGTCCTTATCAACCCCATGACACTTCAGCTCGTTTAACAGAATGTTATAACGATTGAAAGTTTGAGCTATAGTCTCACTTGGCTTGGCTTTAAACAGTTCATAATCATGTATGAGCATGTTTTTGTTATGTTCACGCACAACAGATGTGCCTTCATAAACTTCAGCTAACCGTTCCCACATCTCTTTAACTGAGTCACAAAACTGAATATTGTGATACCGTTCATCACCAACTGCTTGAAAAAGCATATCTCGACCCTTGTTCTCAAGATGAACAAGACATTTTTCAGCGTCTGTCCACTGAGCCTCAGACTTCACCACATAGTGTTCTGGTATTTCAGAAGTACCAGGAATGAGGGTTTTGGGAACATATTTTCCTATCGTGATGTTATCTTGGAGTTTTGGGTGATAAGTAACCATATGGGACAACATAAGTACAGAAATAGTTGACTTTCTCTTTACATGCTTGAGGGACAAACGATGATAATGTGCTGACATTATCTTCTATTCCAAAATAGAAGATCTTCATCGTTTTCTTCTTCTTTGAGCGGGAAAGGGAAATATTCAAGGTGTCAACGAACATTTCCTTTAAGTCTTCATCTGCAGCAGATACTATCAGCTGATTCCACAATCAGCTGAATAGTCTTTTTCTTGTCTTTGTCCTTTAGTCATAGACTTCGAATGAACTCTCGTTAATAGCTGCTGATTTGACTTGTATCCTAAAGCTAAGTACATACTCAGCTGATTCAATACATCAATAACTCACCACCACCGCCGGTGGCTGGTAGCGGCGGATGACGACCGGAGGTGGCGGCCAGAGGCGGCCGGCAATGATAGTGGTGGCTGTAACACCTCAATTTTTCAACCCAAATTAAAACTTTTTAATATTTAAAAATAAGTCTTACAAGACAAACATCCCAAAATATGAGGTAATAAAAAAAATTTGGAAAGTGTATCAGAGTATCAAAAAACCGGTGTTACAAATATATCAAAACTATAGTTTAGGGAATTAAATTAGTACACCGAGCTAATCACTGCAAATGCTATCTACGGGCCGCCTAATCCTTAGCTCCCGAACCTGAATACATAGCCAAAAAGAAACGTAGTACGTGAGACAAAATTGTCTTATGAGAAACATGAGTTTTAGATCTGGAAATAAATGCAATAAAATAACATTTAAATAAATATCACATTGCACATAGTCAAACATACTTTAAGGCTTGCCATAAGCCCACACATACGTAACGGGCCTCCCCGAAACAAACTCCCCCGATATGGGTTATCTAGGTGAACTCCCCCGTTTCTGGGTTATCTATTTCTCGACACACTACCCTTGAGCAGAGTGGTACCGCCCCATGTAGGTGTCATTGGCTCCCCTAACTTGTGTGGGTTATCTAGGATCCAATTGTTTAGCTACCACATAACAATTCAACAATTTGAGCCAATGCTCCAAATCATAAATCTAAACATACTATTAGTAACCAAAGCAAGTCAATAACAATTCAATTCATATACTAGCTATTCAATCTTTTTCTTTATTAAAATGTTTATCTAATAAAGACTACTTGAAACTTGTTTAATCATTTAAACAATAAAATCATTTTACTATGTACTCAGAAAATCTCATGTACTCACCTTAGCAAATGGTAAAATTGTGTTCAACAACACAAAGCTTACTCCCAAATCCAGGGAATACTTCAATTCTTTAGGTCTTCTTGACCTAACATCGAAACCATCACAATAACTAGTTATTATCTGTAACTAATCACTAATCTATCCATAACTACTTCCTTGACCACCAAGTTCATCCAACTTGGTGGAATCTCAAACCCTAGTCCAAGATTTCCATCAATAAAACCCAAATCCAACCTGTACACATTGATTACAAGTTTACAATGAGTGATTTACAATCATGTTTGGTCATCTTCCCCAAAGATGACATGGTAGGTTATCCAAACCACCATTGATAACCAAGTAAAGCTTGAAATTAAGGTAGAAGATGATAAGAATCAATAATCTTTACCTTTTGGTGTTTAAATCTTCAAAGATGGTGAAGATTTGAGCTCAAGATCAGCAAAATCGCCCCTCCTTCAAAATAAGGGCTGGATTAGTGCTAGGGGTGTAGGTGTCTAAACCCTAGGCCTGTAACAACCCAAAAATCAGGGGAAATTTAAAAATTTTTGATCAATAAAATATTACATTTTCCCCCAAAAGTACAAGTAACTCAAAGGTCGCAACTGATAAATAAAAATATAAAACCGTCTCGTGTTTTAAATGCGGAATAATTAAAGGTTATAAAACCAAACATGTTTGACTCAAAATAAACGTTTTAATCCAAATCGATAAATATAAAAAACAGAAATGCAGCTCATCAACCATTGACCTTCTCTTTGCCTTTGCTAGTACCTGCAAAATGGGAGGGAGTGTTTGGGGTCAGCCACCGCTGAGTGAATAATCAACACAATAAACATACACATACAAACAATCCACACCACATAAGTGATCCCTAGAGACTCTACTCAATTCTCGATTATTAGGCCTTTTATTAAATCTCATTAGGTTCGCCGTGGGTTGTGACGATGCTCAACGTACGCCCACCGCCATACGCTCGTCACAACACCCTCTTCCAACACCCGTCCTCTAGGTGCCCCGCAGTACCACCCTGACAGTCGTGTAGTGTACTTTGGCAACTCAGACGGGAAGAGTTGGCTCTCGCCGTCGCCTCTTGCGATCGGTAATTAAAATCTCATAGTTATTAGGTTAGTTTTATTAACGTGTTGACTCATACAACATGTACTCATATAAAATAAACCATCTCATACTCAACAGATATCATCTCAACAGATATGTAATCAACTAGCACATCTCACATGCATATAACTCATAAACATAACTCATGTAGGCAGATCAACACATAATGATATGGTACTTAGCTTGGTTACTCAACATCCATATCTCAGTTCAGGATGTATTTAAAATAAACAACACTTAGCACATCGTCAAATAAACAAGCTTATCTCAAAGCAATAACAATTCATGACATATAGCACATAATCATGAAATGAAAGTAAATGCAAGTTTATAGTGAGATCACCCACCTCGATAAACGTAAGCTCCTAAGTAATCCTCGGCATGCACAAGAGTCACAACTCAGCTCCTAAAGGATCCTACAATGCATCACAAGACTCGGATTAAAACTCGGCTCAAAATTATTTCCAACAGAATTTCACAGCACGCAACACTCTTACGGAAAACGTTCATAACTCTCAAACGGTTCACTAGATTTTATTCAAATTTTTATAGTAGCTAAAGAACTCAGAGGACAACAATTTGTCAGAAGACATCAAAACTTGAATCCAAACAGAAGGGGCTCAAAACAGACCCACAAGACAGAATAGTTGAACCGAAAATTAATCTCTGATGGTTTACAAAAATGGCAATAACTTTTAAAACGACAAATCAGATCGACGAGCCGTCAGCGACAACGGAAAGAGAACTCGGAAAAACTAAGGACCAGCGTGGGCCAAAAATCTAAAAATGTTTTTTAAGTGTGTTAAAAACAAGTTCCAACAGAGCTAACAGATTCTACCCAAAAATTCGGTTTGGTATTTCAAACCCGTTTTAAAACCCGACATCAACCAGCTCATTCCCGAGACATCCGGCAGTCCCGATACTCGTTTTTAACTCAGAAACATATTTGTAAGTAATTTATTTCCTTCTTTTAAAATCTTTCTCGGTTTAGGAAACCAAGAACCTTAAGGTTCGGTTTCCGGTTAAACCAACGTTTAGATCATAAACCCGTGATCTTTTACCCAACCCGACACTCATCAACATCAGTGATCAAACTACATCAGCCAATCCGAGACGATTAATAGAGCAACACAACAATTGAACTAGACTTGAGACTCCGAATGAAATGATTAAACAGTCAAAATAACAAAACCTCGACAACCCAAAACCCGACACCCTCAATAATCAATCAGAATTCAAAACAGAAACTAAACAAGGGTAGGGAACTACTAAATCAAATCTGCAGCTCGGAAATATTGTTGTTGCAGGTTGCGGGATTTCCTGCTTGGCAACTTCCCCACGTCCCCTGGTTCAATCAGCGCCACACCATCACAAAATAAATCGGAATTAAGAAAGGAAACAGAAAGAATATAACTAGGATAAAAGCCTGCACTCTCCGCAAAATCTTAGTTCGAATATATCACCACTCGATCGTTCTTCCCTTGGTGATTGACGATTAAGGAATGGCGGAGGAAGCTTGGCTGACGAAGAAAAGAAAGACAAAAATAAGTAGCAGCTGGGGTCTTGGCTGAGAAGCACCGAAAACAACCACCGTCCCATGTGGTCTGACACTTCATCAATAGAACAAAACAATTATATCTTTGCATATCACCGACAACAACAATCAATTAATTCTTTAACTTGGAACCACCGTCATCATTATCATTTGATTGGCTGAGCAAGAATTAAAGATCCAAGTGAGAAGAGAAATAGCGGTCGTATGTGGAAAATACGTGAGCACTGGGATTGGAGGAATGACTTGATACACAGCTTAATAATCGACAACAAAAGGATTCGGGCTTTTAGCCCGCCATTCCAAACACCTTGGGCCTGATAATTAAACAAAAAGGTCAGCCCGGGCCCTCCCTCACTTAGCCGAATTCAGAAAATAACAAAAAAAATATAATGCTCGGGAATTAACATCGCGTATATAATAGTAATAATTATTAATCATGAAAGATATTAACGCGTAAACAAAACGTCACACGTCATCACACAATTAATTAACCAACACATGTATGTGTAGTCGGAATATCACAAGATAAATCGAATACTCATGATCACGACCCGTTACCTTAAAATAAATAGTCCTCATAACTATTGATTCTCCAAACGTCACAAAATAATTATACGGTCAACTCATAGACCATTAAAACGTAATTTAATTTATTATTTAATCATTTAAAATTTCAGGGCGTTACAAGGCCCAAAACCCGTATATATACACTTGACACAGTTCGCGTTCGCGAACTGGACTTCGCGTCGCGAACTTCCTGCGTCGGGAACTGCACCTAACGATACTCTACTGAAGGCGTATTCTTGCTCTCGTAGTCGGATAGAGTTACTGCACCTAACGATTAACGTTGCGTTGAATCTCCGATTCAACTCCACTTGGAGATTTGTTACGGTTTGGTTTGTGGTGGCAGATGATCTCGTCGTGGTACTCGGTCATCCAATCCGTACTCGGAATCATACTCGGTCCTCTCATGGCGATAACAATAAATTTGGTGGGGGAAATTTCTTCCCGCACAACTATATCAACTAATCGTTTACACAATTATCAACAAATAGAATCTCATTATTGGCAATCTTCACCAATAAATGGCACTTCAAAGTCCTCTACCCTATGGGATATTAGTTTGTTTAAGATATAAGCAACAATTTAGTGGTTCACACCACTATCAAGCAATACACAACAAGCACAATATTCTCAAGAAATGTTTTTATCACACAGAAATCTCAAATAGTAAGCAACTCATGCCTCTTACTCGATTTGCATATACTCAAAATGCACTCATCTCAAATTTCTATAACTTGCTTTTAGCTCAACGCAAGCTATATGATCATTTTTAACTCAAATCTCGTTGAATGACTTCTCATAAATCGCACAATATGCTCATTTTCTCACTCTTTGCGATCCCTCGCGTGATCAATATAAAATTATCATACTACTCAAACAAATAATTTCTCTTTTAAACCGCGTTATTAGTTCTCTTGTTAACTCGTATTTAATAATTCTTCGATGGCTCTTTTTAATATTGTTCGTACAACTCATTTTACGATATTTATCAACGCGATTAATGATTTTATTATTTGGCTCGTTAATTATTTTCTCACTTTATTCTCATTTAAATGGTCTCTTGATCAATTTGTCCAAAATTCCACTCATTAATCTCATTTTTTAAGTCTCAAACGCTTCCATTTAATCTTTTCTCTTCACTTGGTTAATTAGTCAACTCGATAATTCTCGTGCACTTGATTACTCAGCTATTTTCTCGTTCTTAATATAAAGTTTCCTCATTGCTTTATATTTATATTGTTTTCTTGATTTAGAAACTCATACTATTTTAATAAAATTTATTATTTTATACGGTTATATTATTATTATTATTTTCTCGTTTGCTTATTTTAATAACTATTCTTGATTTAGTAATTACTCAAGAAGACACAATCTTTTATGGCATTCAGTTTAATAGTTTAACTTGACAATTTCCTTAGTTAAAATTTAATATTTGCTCATAATAAAATTTTCTCATTTGGTTTATTTTAGTAATTTATTCGTTTAACTCGATTTATTAGTTTCTTACAGTTCGGTAGTTTCTCAATGATAATAAATTTTCCTCATAATTTATCATGTCGATCGTCTCATGACCGATTCATTGATAACATTCTCATTACTCGAATTTCATGATTTCTCGTTATTTATATGATTATATACTTGTCACTTCTCATTTGCACCATTACTCTCGATTTATGAATTTCTTACCACTTGATAATTATACCATCACATGAAATTAATTATTCTCAATTATTCTTATAAATTCCCTAGTCACATGTATATATATTACTCAACACAATAATTTGGCTCAACAACTTCTCGACCGGATTTAGTAATTTCTCATAATAATGTTTTTCTCATTTAACTCGATTTGGAATACTTCATAATAAATTCTCATATTTTAATAATCTCTTATCTCATTATATTCCTACAAGAATAATTTCTCGATTAATCAATCACTCTTATAATTTTTTAGTCAGTTATGTGCACATATATGCTCATAATAACACTTAACAAAATTTTCTCTTGGTAATTCTCTTAATTTACTCCTTACAATCTTTATCTTTCACCTTTAGCGTGATTTATTATTCCCCATTAGCTCCATAATACGAATTTAAGAATTCACATCTTTATAATTATTCTCTATTCGAACTCTTAGTACTCGTAGTTTTCCCTTTTACCACCACTCAACTCCACTTGGAGAAAACTCGTCCCCGAGTTTGGAAGTGGCACTCAAAATCTCATAGAACTCGTTACGAACACTCGATAGTTCGGTTTGTTGATTCTCATTTTTAATTATATATTTTAAGGTTTCACTAAATTACTCGATAATCAAAATCTTATGCATAGGTGTGAGTTGATCCCAACGTATACTCTTTATGCCCATCTCACACCCCTACTCAATTTTATTTTTTTTACTTTATAAAAATTCATTGCTCATATTAGGTGTTAGTTTCTCATAAGCATTCTCATGAATTCTCATACTCTTATTAGATTTCCTCAATCATAACTCGTTATTCTGTAATAATTTCATAATTATTTCTCATTAATAATTTTTCATTTTATGACGCCTCATAAATCAATTTATTACACATATTAACACCACCATTTGTTATTTCGCGTTACACATTCACGATTATCACTCGATCAAATCTGAGTATAAATCCTCATTTTGGTTGCTTATAGTATATTTGGTAGTATCATTACCATATAACAGTTATATCGTTAAACGAAATTCTCATTAAATTTGTAGCGAATAAACCTCGTAAATTTTCTTTTGTCAATTAACTCATTAATTAAATCGTCTTGGTTTCCTCATCTCACTCAATTAGTGAAGTCTCACTATTTATAATTTTTATTGACTATATAAATTTCATCTCTTGTTCAATTAATAGTCCTCATTTATTTCATCCATCCGATGTTTTTCCCATCAATTACTTAAATGTAAAATTAACTCCATAAATCTTCACATAAAATTTCTCAATTCACAACTCTTTTACCTATTTTGCATTACCCCTCATGACTTCATTAATTCGTTTACTCATAGTTTCTCCTTTACTCAATTTAATGAGTATGCGTAATTAAAATCTCTCCATTTGATTCATTTTAGATAATTGTCCAATTGTTCTTGCTTTATAAATTTTAACGTAATTTCAATGACTTCTCAAGTATAAGAATTAAATTATTCTTAATCATTCTTACTTAATTATTATCTTAGATTTCTGACCAATTAATATTACTCAATTAATTAATTTATCATTAGTGATTCTCACTCAATTTGGTTTAATAACTTTCACTTGATTTGTTTGTATAACTCCTTATCAACTTAAATTAATGATCTCTTCTTTTTATCATTTAATAGTTTTCGTATAAATCTCGATTTAGTAATGTTTTCATCTCATTTACTCATATATTTGAACTTAATATTTTCCTTATTTTCTCGTTTATTTTGCTTTAACGATTACTCAATCGTCCTCGAGGTATTAATAACTCAATTAAATCATTTAATGAAGTCAACCCAATTTGATTTATTGACTCTCTCTTGACATGTTTTGATAACTCTTTATCAATTCGTGTTTGATGATTCTCTTATTCAATTAGTTGCACTGTTTTCCCGTGAATTTCTTTTAGTGATTTTATTATCGACTTATATCGACTTACATATAATAATTGAGGGTTTTTAATGATACTTAGATGCTTGACCATGGTCTCCTTGAATCATTTTCGAAACATAGGCATGAGTCATGTGCGTATAATAATAGGGGCCCTCTATTATTATCCACACCTACCCCTGTCATGGTTTCGAGCCAGTTTCAAAAATTCCACGATCTCCCATCCTCCTACCATCCACATAACAAGTAGTTCACAACAATAAGCGTGGTATATATATACATATATATAGTCGCACAATTCACGCTCATCTCGTGTTAATTCTCTTTTATTCTCTTAGAATTCAATGTCACTCGCGACGTTTTTAATACACTAAATATCTCATGAATAAAGTACTAGACGCATAAGGTCGTCGTGATGCGCTGCTTCTCAATTTAGATTTGATTCATATTCGAACATTTGAAAAACTCATTTTGAAAACTCATGCTTCGACTTGAGTTTGGAATTCACCCCTTGAGAACCCAATTCTCTCAAGCCAGAGCTCTGATACCAACTTGTAACAACCCAAAATCAGGGGAAATTTAAAAATTTTTGATCAATAAAATATTACATTTTCTCCCAAAAGTACAAGTAACTCAAAGGTCCCAACTCATAAATAAAAATATAAAACCGTCTCGTGTTTTAAATGCGGAATAATTAAAGGTTATAAAACCAAACATGTTTGACTCAAAATAAATGTTTTAATCCATAACGATAAATATAAAAAATAGAAATGCAGCTCATCAACCATTGACCTTCTTTTTGCCTTTGCTAGTACCTGCAAAATGGGAGGGAGTGTTTGGGGTCAGCCACCGCTGAGTGAATAATCAACACAATAAACATACACATACAAACAATCCACACCACATAAGTGATCCCTAGAGACTCTACTCAATTCTCGATTATTAGGCCTTTTATTAAATCTCATTAGGTTCGCCGTGGGTTGTGACGATGCTCAACGTACGCCCACCGCCATACGCTCGTCACAACACCCTCTTCCAACACCCATCCTCTAGGTGCCCCGCAGTACCACGCTGACAGTCGTGTAGTGTACTTTTGCAACTTAAACGGGAAGAGTTGGCTCTCGCCGTCGCCTCTTGCGATCGGTAATTAAAATCTCATAGTTATTAGGTTAGTTTTATTAACGTGTTGACTCATACAACATGTACTTATATAAAACAAACCATCTCAGACTCAACACATATCATCTCAACAGATATGTAATCAACTAGCACATCTCACATGCATATAACTCATAAACATAACTCATGTAGGCATATTAACATAATGATATGGTACTTAGCTCGGTTACTCAACATCCATGTCTCAGTTCAGGATGTATTTAAAATAAACAACACTTAGCACATCGTCAAATAAACAAGTTTATCTCAAAGCAATAGCAATTCATGACATATAGCACATAATCATGAAATGGAAGTAAATGCAAGTTTATAGTGAGATCACCCACCTCGATAAACGTAAGCTCCTAAGGAATCCTCGGCACGCACAAGAGTCACAACTCAGCTCCTAAAGGATCCTACAATGCATCACAAGACTCGGATTAAAACTCGGCTCAAAATTATTTCCAACAGAATTTCACAGCACACAACACTCTTACGGAAACGTTCATAACTCTCAAACGGTTCACTAGATTTTATTCAAATTTTTATAGTAGCTAAAGAACTCAGAGGACAAAAATTTGTCACTAGACATCGGAACTTGAATCCAAACAGAAGGGGATCAAAACAGACCCACAAGACAGATTAGTTGAACCGAAAATTAATCTCTGATGGTTTACAAAAATGGCAATAACTTTTAAAACGACAAATCAGATCGACGAGTCGTCAGCGGCAACGGAAAGAGGACTCGGAAAAACTAGGGATTAGCGCGTGCCAAAAATCTAAAAACGTATTTTAAGTGTGTTAAAAACAGGCTCAAACATAGCTAACAGATTCTATCCAAAAATTCGGTTTGGTATTTCAAACCCGTTTTAAAACCCGACATCAACCAGCTCATTCCCGAGACACCCGACAGTCCTGATACTCATTTTTAACTCAGAAACTGTTAGTCCCAAGACTAAGTAAATAAGATTTGATGCTCGATAGCCAAGAAGAATAAATAACAACTGAAGTATGTATCTCAGCTGAAACAAGTATATACAATAAACCTTCAGCTGAGTACGTACTTAAGCTTTAGGATACAAGTTAAATCAGCAGCTATTAACGAGAGTTCATTCGAAGTCTATGACCAAAGGACAAAGACAAGAAGAAGACTATTCAGCTGATTGTGGAATCAGCTGATAGTACCTGCAGCAGATAAAGACTTAAAGGAAATGTTCATTGACACCTTGAACATTTCCCTTTCCCGCTCAAAGAAGAAGAAAACGATGAATATCTTCTATTTTGGAATAGAAGATAATGTCAGTACAACTTCATCATTTGTCCCTCAAGCATGTAAAGAGAAAGTCAACAACTTCTGTACTTATGTAGTACACCTTTCACTGTGCGTCAGAAAAGGTACCGGAAGAAGTGGACACAAAGTACACTCGGGACAATAACTTGTGCAATCGCATTTAATGATCCATGGCAAGTCTACATCGATGAATTATATGTTTACACGTCGTCAAACTTGTGGACTAAGGAACATGGATCTTGGGCTACAAATGCAGACGTAAATGCTTGCATTTACAACACCTTTAGAGCACCCTTAGAAATTATAAGCACAAGAACATTCTCTGAGAGTTAGTTATTGTCTAAGTATTAACTCCTCCATAGTTATTACTAAGGCATTAATATCAGCTGTTAGTATCAGCTGATACAACTCTCAGTGTATATCTCTTCTAGTTTGAGCGGTCTAAAGTGTCAACTCAAGTATAGAGTTTTAGGTAGTGTGTACTATCTATTTCCACAAACTCTGTATTGTATTAAGCTGTTTTTAATAAAACTCTTAATCATTGAAATCTTGTTGTTATTTACTTATCGTATCTTTGTTACTCGGTCATAACGCAACACGGTTGTGTTGTTGGGATCCAACAACTGGTATCAGAGCGGGTGTCAAAATTGTTTTCCATCAATTTTGAGCATCTGTTATGGCTGAACCTACATCATCAGATCTTCCATCATCTGGAAAACCTCCCAAACTCACTCAAACCAACTACCCCATGTGGAAAACCCGTATGTTGTCCCACATGGTTACCTATCACCCAAAACTCCAAGATAATATCACGATAGGAAAATATGTTCCCAAAACCCTCATTCCTGGTTCTTCTGAAACACCAGAACACTATGTGTTGAAGTCTGAGGCTCAGTGGACAGACGCTGAAAAACGTCTTGTTCATCTTGAGAACAAGGGTAGAGATATGCTTTTTCAAGCAGTTGGTGATGAATTGTATCATAATATTCAGTTTTGTGACTCAGTTAAAGAGATGTGGGAATGGCTGGCTGAAGTTTATGAAGGCACATCTGTTGTGCGTGAACATAACAAAAACATGCTCATACATGATTATGAACTGTTTAAAGCCAAGCCAAGTGAGACTATACATCAAACTTTCAATCGTTATAACATTCTGTTAAACGAGCTGAAGTCTCATGGGGTTAATAAGGACGATATGTCCAAAATGTGTAAGTTTATGGCAGCTTTACCTTCTAAATGGGCTACCATCATAACTTGCATAAGTACATCTCCTACTCTGAAAGATTATACTCTTTCATCTCTCTATGGTATGTTCTTAAGCCATGAGAGAACTGTACTCAACAAATTTCAACCTCCAAAGGACTCTAAAGTGAGTTCCGCTGGATCTTCGACTGCTCTTGTCTCCTTAAACAAGCCTAGCAGAATCGAATATCCACCATCAGATGATGAGGCTGACAACACTTCAGCTGTTGGTTTATTCAACATGCCGGAAGTCAGCATTGAAGAAGTCGATGAAGATGAAGACAACGATGCCCTTATATCTGAGTTGGCCTTACTTGTTAAAAATAGAAAATTCTTGAAAAACAAGTCTGGCTCCTCAGCTAGAGGCTCGAGTAGAAGATCTATCTCATCAGCTGTATCTTCCATACCCTCTGGAAGTACACCTGACATCTCTGAGATAACTTGCTACAACTGCAACAAGAAGGGACACTATGCTAACGACTGCAAGCAGAAGAAAGCTAGTTCATCATCTTCAACTGGTGAGTCCATTGAAGAAAAATACAAAAAGCTACAAGCCTTCACCAAAAAGATTCTTGAAGAAAAGAAGGCACTTGAAAGCAAATCTGCTGACAAGGGTCTCGTAGCTGAAACTCATGATTGGGCTGACTCTAGTGACAGCTCATCTGATGACGATGAACAAATGGCCACAATGAGTTTGATGGCTCGTGCTGATGACGATGAATGCATTACAGCTGATGATGCTAGTTCCTATAAATGGGTCAACATTGTTCACAAAAAGGGTGATGAAAGCAAACATGTCTGGTACCTAGACATTGGTTGCTCAAGACACATGACTGGTTACAAATCCCTGCCGGAAGAGTTTGAAGTTTGTGATGGCCCTTCAGTAGTTTTTGGTGATAATGGTAGAGGCTCAACTGAAGGTTATGGAACCATCTCTAATGGATCCATAAAAATCACAAGAGTTGGTTATGTAAATGGGCTGAAACATAATCTTATCAGCATTAGCCAACTTTGTGATGCAAAGTTCTCAGTGAACTTTAACGAATACAGAGGAACGGTGACAGATAAGAACGGAAAGGTAGTATTAGTTGCTCCCAGAACCAAGAATGTCTATACACTTGACATGAATCCTCAAAATCAAGAAGTCTGTCTATTCTCTCACTCTACTGAAGAGCTGAATTGGTTGTGGCACAAAAGGCTATCTCACTTGAACTTCAAAAATATATCGAAGCTGGCGCGAGGTCAGCTGGTGAACGGTCTGCCACAAATCAAATATGAAAAGGATAAGCTTTGTTCTGCATGTGAACAAGGTAAACAACATAAAAGCTCCTTCAAATCAAAGCAATGTTTTTCCATCAACAGCTGCCTTCACATGCTCCATATGGATCTCTTTGGTCCCATGAGCACTGAAAGTCTAGGTGGAAAGAAGTATACACTTGTTATCGTTAATGAATACTCACGATATACTTGGGTTATATTTTTACGACACAAGAGTGATGCAGCTGATGAAATTATCAAGTTCATCAAAAGGATGGAGCTTCTAAACGGGTCTAGAGTCAAGATGCTGAGATCAGACAACGACACTGAATTCAGAAACAAGACTTTGGAAGATTTCTGTTCAGATGTTGGGATCTCCCAAAACTTTTCAGCTGCTAGAACACCTCAACAGAATGGTGTTGCTGAAAGAAGGAACATAACCCTTATAGAAGCTGCAAGAACAATGCTTGCTGAGTCAAACATGCCTAAGCAATTTTGGGCAGAGGCTGTTAACACAACCTGTTTTACTCAGAATAGGTCTCTCTATGTGAAGAGACACAAAAAGACTTCTTATGAGATTTTTCGTCAGAGGAAACCCTTCATCGGTTTCTTTCACGTGTTTGGCTGTGTGTGTTTTGTGTTAAACACAAGAGATCAGCTGAGTAAATTTGACTCTAAAGCTGATGAAACCATTTTCTTGGGATACTCCACTCTATCCAAAGCATATAGAGTTTTCAACAAAAGAAGACAAACATTGGAAGAGTCCATAAATGTTACTTTTGAAGAACACTCAAAAGCTTTGAACCCCTCCTCTACTGACTCGACTGATTCCTTTCAGAGATCAGCTGAATCATCTCCCGATGATACAACTGAAGCATTCTCCGATGCTTTAAATCTCTTTGATGTTCCCGTAAATGAATCAGATGAGACATTTCATGATGCTCCTACATATCTTGTGGACATTGCAGCTGTTCAACAAGAGATTCCAACAGTTAGAGCATCATCCAAGGCTACTTCTAAGCCACCTCTTCATACTTCAAGAAGATCAGTTCAAAATGAAGTAATTCATCCTGCTGAGCAGTCAGCCGCTCAACAAGGATCTAATTCTGCTGAATCTTCCTCTTCTACTGCTGCTCCTCAATCTAAGCGGACCTCAGAACATCCAATTGAGTTAATCATTGGAGATCCACAACAGGGAGTAGTCACTAGAACTAAAGCATCATGCAATCTTTGCTTATGGTCTTGCTTTCTAGCAACTGAAGAACCGAAAAATATTAAAGATGCTTTAGAAGACTCAAGCTGGATTCAGGCGATGCAGGAGGAACTTAACCAATTCGAGGTCAACAAAGTATGGCAGCTGGTGCCTCCACCAGCTGGAAAGACTATAATTGGTACTAAATGGGTATTTAGGAATAAAATGGATGAAGAAGGTGTAGTTATTCGCAACAAATCTAGACTTGTTGCACAAGCATACAGACAAGAGGAAGGAATCGATTTCGATGAAACATTTGCTCCAGTGGCTAGGCTTGAGGCTATTAGAATATTTCTAGCCTACGCTGCTTACAAAGACTTCACAGTTTTTCAGATGGACGTGAAGAGTGCCTTCTTAAACGGGAAGCTGCAAGAGGAAGTGTATGTTAAGCAACCACCAGGGTTTGAAAATCCTAAGTATTTAGACTATGTGTTTAAACTGGATAAAGTGCTGTATGGGTTGAAACAAGCTCCTCGTGCATGGTATGATACACTCTCCACGTTCCTCATAGCAAATGATTTCACCAGGGGAAAGATTGATAAAACCTTATTTATTCGCAAAATCAAAGGTGATATCATTCTTGTTCAAATTTATGTGGATGACATAATCTTTGGTGCTACTGATGAAAAACTTTGTAGACTTTTTTCAAAACTTATGTCTACAAAGTATGAGATGAGCTTGATGGGTGAATTGACATATTTTTTTGGCTTACAAGTTAAACAATCTAAAAATGGAATTTTTATAAATCAAGAAAAATATATCAAAGATCTTTTAACGAAATTCGATATGAATTCATCATCATCCATGAAAACACCAATGGCTCCTCCAAACAATTTAGATGCTGACATAACTGGTAAGTCAGTTGATGTCACATTCTATAGAGGAATCATTGGATCATTGCTCTATCTCACCGCCAGCAGACCAGACATTATGTTCGCTACTTACATGTGTGCTAGGTATCAAGCTGATCCTAGAGAATCTCACTTAATAGCTGCAAAAAGAATTTTGAGGTACCTTAAGGGTACTCCAAGCCTAGGTCTTTGGTATGCCAAACACTCCGGGTTTGATCTAATTGGCTATTCAGATTCAGACTTTGCAGGTTGCAAAATGGATAGAAAGAGCACCACTGGAGGATGTCAGCTGCTTGGTGGAAAGCTAGTCAGCTGGACAAGCAAGAAACAAAGCACTGTCTCTACCTCCACAGCTGAAGCAGAATATGTTGCTGCTGGAAGCTGTTGTGCTCAAGTCCTTTGGATGAAAGATCAGCTTGTTGATTTCGATATGAACTTCTGCAAAGTTCCTATCTATTGCGATAACACGAGTGCTATTGCAATCAACAACAATCCAGTTCTTCATTTCAGAACCAAACATATCGACATAAGGTATCATTTTATTAGAGATCACATTGAACAAGGTGATGTGGAACTCCACTTCATTTCAACTGACCTTCAGCTGGCTAATCTATTCACTAAGCCTTTAGATGAAAAACGATTCAACTTTTTGATCAGCGAGCTAGGTATGT
Source organism: Calendula officinalis (assembly GCA_963853835.1). Classification (NCBI taxonomy): domain Eukaryota; kingdom Viridiplantae; phylum Streptophyta; class Magnoliopsida; order Asterales; family Asteraceae; genus Calendula; species Calendula officinalis. The sequence continues at coordinate 80,310,631 of OY970820.1, read as the reverse complement.
TAAATGCTTGAATCTACTGCTGAAGTACTATCAGCAGCTGATAAGATTCACCTTGTCACTTAGTACATTCAGCTGACTAAAATCTTTTGAATATATCAGTCAGCTGAATAAAATCTCTTAAATGATAACTTATCAAGTTTTATAAGTTAAAACGTTTGGTTCTCCCAAAAAGGCATCTTCCTACCCTATCCACACATTCTCTGTGGTAAATATTTCCACTCGAGTGGAAATATTTGGCATTTATGAGGGACACTACCCTGACACAGAAACGGCTCCACTTTCTCACACTGTCACATCCAACCACCTTTGCACGATAACCAACGTGTGTATAGTTGGTTTGTAACTATCCAATTATGACCCAGTTTGAACTCAAACTTTACCCAAACCGACCCATAAAACCCCTATAAATACCCACCTCTCTTCCTCATTTTTCCTCATCACTCCCACAATTCTTTCTCCAAAAACCCTCTATTTCTAAACCTTTATCTTTCTTCCCTCTCTCCCCAAAAATGTCGAAGAAAGCCCCAAAGGTTTCTCTTACTAGGGCTGCTATTGGGTTCACTCAGAACTCAAACCTAGTAGGTAACTTTTCCCCACCGGATTATCTTGACGATATCTATCGACCGGTTGTGACGTTTGTGCGTCACTGCCCCATCCGTGGTGCCTTTACCAGAGTCACCAAGAGTATCATTGAACTCTTGCGTGATTTCTGGATGTCCGCCTCCGCTCCTGGAGACGACATTATTGCGCAAGTTGGAACTCATCAACTCACCATTTCTCTTGATGATTTCCGAGTTGCTTGCGGATTCGATTATCTGCAACCTGGTGAAGAATATCAGCAGACTAAATCTGCTGATGAAGCTAAAGCGAGTCTAATCTGTATCACTGGATACAGATTAGAAAATGAAAAAGATCAGGTGTCGATCTTCAAGAAGTCTCAGCTGACGAGACCCTGGGCCTATTTCTCTACCCACATCATTCAGGGTATCGAAGGCAATTCCGGGTCTCTCAACCAGTGCAACTCCAGCATGCAAGTCTTTGCTGAAGCCCTAATCACTGGTCAGCGGATCGACTTCGGGAAACTGGTGTACGAGGAGGTCAAGATGAAGCTGAAAAGCAAGGGAAATAACATTCCCTATCTTCGCTTTTTCACATTGTGCATTGCACATGTGATGCTTGAAAAGCTGGAGATAGATTATGAAGACCTTCCTGGGGAATCGGTGATGGTCCGTACCATTTCCAGCATCATCTTCCAGAAGAAGGATGATGAGATGGCATTTCCCCTCACCTCGTACATGCTGAAGATCATAGATGATCGAGTCAGATCCAAAAGGGATCGAAAGAAGGGCAAAACATCGAAGAAATCTGCCCTCCAAGAAGGTAAGTCCTTTTCTCATCTGAAGAGTTTTCCCTCAACTGGGCGGCCATCCCCAGCTGCTGATGGGAAAACCACCACCTCAACAGGGATCTCAATCCTTGAGAATGAGGATTCTGCTGATGCAGATGACTCTCCTCTGGTGGTGAAGAAGCGAGTTAAGCGACCCTCTAATCACCCTTCTTCTTCTTCATTCTTTTTATCATCTTCTTCTGCCACCAGTGCTTCTGTCTCCCCTCTGCTGGAGATCAGAAGGACTGCTACTATTGGTGCAGAAAAGATGATTGCAGATGCTGAACTTGAAGAAGTATCAGCATCTGGACTCAGCCGGGGTCCTAGAGAAGATCTCTTACGATCAGAGGCTTCATTAGCTTCTGATTTTTGTTCTTCTGATTTTCAGATTGGCAGTGTTTATCAAGGAACTCCACCAATATTCGGAGTTCCTAGTCGAACACTCTCGGCTGTTTCATCTTCCTTTCCTTTCATCCACTCTGCTGATTTCTCAACAAGTCAGCAGACTTCAAAACGACAATTTCGTTCTTTAGGAGTTAGTGCCGGCTCCACACCTCTGCGTAGCTCCTCGACCGATTCATTATCTGTCGTTGTAACAAGGGAACAAACTCCACAAGCAACCTCAGTCTCTCAACAGACTGCTGGTGAAGTTTTTGGCTCATCCCAAGCCACCCGAGTGTCAGTTGCACACACCACCCCCAACTTCTTCATCACTTACTGAGTCATCAGCTGATGATAGACTGACTAGAAACCAAGTCAATCTTGAAGCTGTTCTTTCTGTTTCCCACAACGTTACCAGCTTAAACCATCTGGTGATCGATGAAACCACCACCGCCAATGAAGAGACAACTTTATACCAAGTTGTTACTGAGGCAACCACCCAAGCTGCCAGTGATCGCGAACGTATTCGCCAACTGAGCTGTGAGGCAGCTAACCCACCACCCAGAGGAATTCTTCCTCCAGTCTCCATAACAGTTTCGCCGACTGTTGAGACCGAAGCACGAGATTCTCAAACAACATTTCATATGATGTTTGATTCTGCTGATATCCCCATTCAGCAGTACACCTTTTCAGATGATGAAGAGATGCAAGAATCTGGGCTTCAAACTGTTTTGACAACTGAAGTAGGCACTTCTGTTTTAACCCCAGATGTTTCAGTTGGACCCAACTCACCCCTCATAGTTTCTGAGGATCCCATAGGAACTCTTCTTCCTACCTCGGGAACACCTTCTTCCACAGCTGAGGTTACCCCTCAAGCTGGAGACATGCCGGACCCCTCCCCAAAAGCGTCCAAGTGTCCCATGCTGAATCCAGCAAAGCTGGAGGAAGCATTCCCATCAGAGCCGCTGCTGCTCTGATGTCTAGTGCTGTTACATCCCAGATTCGACCTGGGATGGCCACGCTGAGGAAGCAGATGGACTCCCTTCGCAGGGATGTTCCAAAGAAGTTTGCCAAAACTGCTGAGAACCTCTCTTCCAGCATAACTTCTCTGCACGCTGAGGTCCACACTCAGACTCCTCGGCTGGCTCTTCTTTCTGATCAGATTCGCCTCAACACCAGCGGGTTCATCTCTCTCAACGACTACGTGCGTCAAGAGCTGAACTCCCTTCGCGATTCTGACAGAGTCGAAAGCGACAAACTTCTCTCCGAAGTTCGGGACAGCCTGGCTCTTGCCCAATCAAAGCAAGAGTCCCTGCTGACACTCACTTATAGCCATCTTTCTAAGGCTATTGATGAGTCAGCAGCTGCTATGTCCGCCAGGTTGGATAAAATGGAGACTGAAGTCAGCTCCCTGACTTCCCAAGTTGCTGGTCTCCAAGGCACCCTCAACATCATTCTTGACAAGCTTAATGAGGGTGCTGCTGATGTCCATCTTGCTTCAGCACCAGAGAGTACCCCTCTTCTTCGGGCACTCTCTGAGGGGGAGAAAGTGGCCACTTCAGCAGGTGAACAACATGGTGAACAAGAAAGTTCACAACTCATAATCACCTCTGCTGTTGGAGCCAATACTGAAGACGTTCCAGTAGGTGACAACTCAAGAAATCCACCTATCTCCTCTGCTGGAACATTAGAAGAAGAAGCTGAAACCTCAACTGGTTATACTAAAATTGTTGATTCTTTTGAATCAGTTGAGGTCCCAAAAGTCCAAGCCCCACAAATCCAAAACCCTCAGCCTATTTCACATGAGATTCCTCATCCTGCTGAGGGGGAGCCTACATATGCTTTGGTTGAAAACCTCATTTTAAATGAAGTTGGAACCACTGCTGATCTTGATACAGCCATAGCCCTTCAAAGAATAGCCCATGAAGAGCTGTATCAACAAGCTGAAGCACAAAGAACTGAGAACATTAGGTTGTTCAACAAAGTTCTTGATCAGCGTAGGCAGGAAGCAAAGATCACCAGCGTAAGAGCCCCCAAATTCGATCCCAGCTGCCCTGATGAAATTGTAATAACAAGGGCTGGGAGTGCGGTGCTCCATGAAAAGTTCCCTCTGAACAAGATCAGCCTCATTCTCAACTACGATGAATGGAAGGAGGCTGAAGCAGCCGCCAGAACTGCGAAACCATCGCGGATTATAACAGAACTGGTAAATAGGATTCAAGTCACAATCTACTCCTTCAAGAAACTATGCGATAAAATCAGGAAACAAGCTCCTGAGTTGGTATATCGCATACCTCCTGAATTGTGTGAATCTCAAGCTGCTATTGTCAGAGAAACTGCTGGTGAAAGCTCCTCAGCGAGAGGGGAGAAACGTAAGTCCGTTCTCCTTGAGCCTCTTGCTGACTCCAGATCACTGGATATTGGGTCGTCCATCATATTTGCAAAACGACCAAAACCCAATATCACAAAAGCCATCTCCACGGGAGTTAACTTTGTCCCTGGGCTGATCGTAAAAGAACCAATTTATGGCTTTTGCTATCTGGAGAAAAAGAAGCTGCCTTGCTTTCAGCGGGTAGATGAGTTGAACTTATGTGATGTGGATCAACTGATGCTCTATCACAAGCTGCTGAGTTCCTCTACTGAAGAGGGAAGAGAAATGAAGAAAATAATAAGCTCAGCCTTCAACTCACTGTGTCGCAATGTCCTTGGATCAGCTATATCCTAGGCATTGTAGTTTTTTTTGATTTTCCTTGTACTTTAATTTCCTTATCAATAGAAAATCAAAACTTTGTAATATACTTGTAAAAAATGTAAAAAGATAAACATATACAAAAGAACCCTAAGGGTCAAAGTACATAAGCATTCAGCTGACTTCTTTCAGCTGAATCATTACAGGGATACACTTATACGGCTATTCGATTGCATCAAATAGGGGGAGATTGTTAGTCCTAATACTAAGTAAATAAGATTTGATGCTCGATAGCCAAGAAGAATAAATAACAGCTGAAGTATGTATCTCAGCTGAAACAAGCATATACAATAAACCTTCAGCTGAGTACGTACTTAAGCTTTAGGATACAAGTCAAATCAACAGCTATTAACAAGAGTTCATTCGAAGTCTATGACCAAAGGACAAAGACAAGAAGAAGACTATTCAGCTGATTGTGGAATCAGCTGATAGTACCTGCTGCAGATAAAGACTTAAAGGAAATGTTCATTGACACCTTGAACATTTCCCTTTCCCGCTCAAAGAAGAAGAAAACGATGAAGATCTTCTATTTTGGAATAGAAGATAATGTCAGTACAACTTCATTGTTTGTCCCTCAAGCATGTAAAGAGAAAGTTAACAACTTCTGTACTTATGTAGTACACCTTTCACTGTGCGTCAGAAAAGGTACCGGAAGAAGTGGACACAAAGTACACTCGGGACAATAACTTGTGCAATCGCATTTAATGATCCATGGAAAGTCTACATCGACGAATTATATGTTTACACTTCGTCAAACTTGTGGACTAAGGAACATGTATCTTGGGCTATAAATGCAGACGTAAATTCTTGCATTTACAACACCTTTAGAGCACCCTTAGAGATCATAAGCACAAGAACATTCTCTGAGAGTTAGTTATTGTCTAAGTATTAACTCCTCCATAGTTATTACTAAGGCATTAATATCAGCTGTTAGTATCAGCTGATACAACTCTCAGTGTATATCTCTTCTAGTTTGAGCGGTCTAAAGTGTCAACTCAAGTATAGAGTTTTAGGTAGTGTGTACTATCTATTTCTGCAAACTATGTATTGTATTAAGTTGTTTTTAATAAAACTCTTAATCATTGAAATCTTGTTGTTATTTACTTATCGTATCTTCGTTACTCGGTCATAACGCAACATGGTTGTGTTGTTGGGATCCAACAGAAATATATTTGTAAGTAATTTATTTCCTTCATTTAAAATCTTTCTCGGTTTAGGAAACCAAGAACTTTAAGGTTCGGTTTCCGGTTAAACCAACGTTTAGATCATAAACCCGTGATCTTTTACCCAACCCGACACTCATCAACACTAGTGATCAAACTACATCAGCCAATCCGAGATGATTAATAGAGCAACACAACAATTGAACTAGACTCGAGACTCCGAATGAAATGATTAAACAATCAAAATAACAAAACCTCGACAACCCAAAACCCGACACCCTCAATAATCAATCAGAATTCAAAACAGAAACTAAACAAGGGTAGGGAAATACCAAATCAAATCTGCAGCTCGGAAATATTCTTGTTGCAGGTTGCGGGATTTCCTGCTTGGAAACTTCCTCACGTCCCCTGGTTCAATCAGCGCCACACCATAACAAAATAAATCGGAATTAAGAAAGGAAACAGAAAGAATATAACTAGGATAAAAGCCTGCACTCACCGCAAAATCTTGGTTCGAATATATCACCACTCGATCGTTCTTCCCTTGGTGATTGACGATTAAGGAATGGCGGAAGAAGCTTGGCTGACGAAGAAAAGAAAGAAAAGAAAAGTAGCAGCTGGGGTCTTGGCTGAGAAGCACCGAAAACAACCACCGTCCCATGTGGTCTGACACTTCATCAATAGAACAAAACAATTATATCTTTGCATATCACCGACAAGAACCATCAATTAATTCTTTAACTTGGAACCACCGTCATCATCATCATTTGATTGGCTGAGCAAGAATGAAAGATCCAAGTGAGAAGAGAAATAGCGGCCGTATGTGGAAAATACGTGAGCACTAGGGATTGGAGGAATGACTTGATACGCATCTTAATAATCGACAACAAAAGGATTCGGGCTTTTAGCCCGCCATTGTGTTAAGGCAAAAAGCCTTGCCCCTTTGGATCTTAAGATAACAAAACAACCTAGACTAGCTTTGATTAATATGTAGAATAATATAGCTAAGTTTAGGTCTGATACTGAGTGATCAGTATTGGAACTCAGTATCAGTACTCAGTATCAGATAGTGATACTGAGTACAAGGACTGAGTAGAAGGACTGAGTTACCATATGTAACGGACTAAGATCAAATCCCTTGATCTTAGTCATTTTCCTACCTTAGTCCTTCGGTTACTCCTTTGCTAATTATGTAAGATCTCTATATCATTATAAATAGAGATCATCTTGCAAAGGAGAAACCACCAATTTACTTTACACATTCACATCTTTTGTAATTGATCAGTGGTCTTGTTATTCCGCAACAAGCCACACTTAGTGGATTTATACATTGACTATATTCTTGTGTTATCACTCTAATATTTCTCTAAGTATAATAATCTATCAATTAACATTATAAACCAGGGTTGTTGTGACCTAACAATTGGTATCAGAGCAGGCTAAATAAACTCTTATTTAGTCGATCTTTAACCCTGGCAGCCATCCCCTATACTTATCCTTCCCATACTCCAAAATCAAAAATGTCTACCATTGTTGCACCAGTTATGTCTGGAAAGGGAATACCCATATTTGATGGAAAAGACTTCCATCAATGGAAGCTAAAAGCTCAGTGGTATCTTGAATCCATTCATCATGAAATGCTCACTGTGCTATATGATGGTCCCATCATTCCACAAACTGTGGAACCTGTTGCTGCTACTGATGATGCTCCTGAGGGCATAAGAACTGTACCTAACTAAAGCACAACTGGACTGATACTGACCGTCAGTTGTATGCTTTAGACTCCAGAGCTAAAGGGGTGATTGGTAATGCTGTTACCAAAGAGATACTTAATGCAATTATGAAATTGCCAACAGCAAAGGCTATGTGGGATAGTCTATCAGTCACCTATGAAGGCACAGCAAAGGTGAAGTTGCAAATAAAAAGCAACATGAGAAGGAAATATGAAAATTTCTTCTCAACTCCTAATGAAGACATCACCACTCTCTATAACAGGTTCAATACTGTTATCCATGATTTAATCAGTGTAGGCATTGTGAAAGAGGAAGGAGAGCTTGTTCAAAAGTTCCTGGATAGTCTTCCTCAACAATTTCTTGACATGACAAACTCTGTCAATGCTGCTAACAACATTGAGTCATACACTCTTCAAACTTTGTATGGTCTAATGTTGAATCATGAGGAGAATAATGCTGCAAGACTGATCAACTGGAAGAAAACTGACAAGTCTTCCACTGGCATGGCTCTAGTTGTGCAACAGGCCTATACTGTGACTGAGCCAGATGAACCAGAAGTTGATCTTGCTGATGCTGAGGCAGAAGAGCTTGAAACTCAAATGGCTCTTATGTCTATGAAGCTGGATCAATTGAAGAAGAAGAGGCTTGGTGTTAGCTCTTCTAATACTGACCCAAGATCAGGTCTTTGCTATAGGTGTGGAAAGCCTGGACATATTGCTGCAAATTGTCATACCAAGTCTTCTGAGACTGACCAAAATGTCAAAATTGCATACCGAGCAAAGAGGTATAGAGACAAATATGTCAAACTGAAGAATTGGAGCAAGGGCAAGAGGGCAGAAGGGAATGGAGCACCTCATCAAGCACTTTACTCAGAAGCCTGGATGGATGAAGACTTAAGTGATGATGAGGAAGAGATTGAAAATAAAGCCTTTAAATGGCTTTCACTGAAGATGATTTGAAGAGCTCCTTTGAAAAGGATATCAAAGAGGCTGAGAGGATGAGTGTTCATACTGATTGGGATTCCACTCAGTTGTACAAGGTAAGTTCCTTTCAAACTTATTCAGTGAATGAAAAAACCAAGATTTTTGAGTATATGATTGTTGATCTTAAAACTTCTGTACAAAAAGAAAAAGCTTTAAAATTAACAATTCAAGAACTTGAAAGGGTAAATAATGAAAACTTGGATAAATTAGCAAAATATAAAGATTTAGAACTAAACTGTTCAGATTTAAAAGACATTAACCAAAGATTAGCTGATAAAGCTCATTTACACAAACTTGAAAAAGAGAAATTTGAAAAACAGTGTAAATCTTGGGGAGATGCTTCAATAAAATTAAATAAATGTTTAAATCAACAATTCCCAGAAAATGTGAGGGCTGCACTTGGTGTTGATCCTCAATTTAAAAATAGGAACAATTTTGCTGATTTATTTGAAGAGTTTTCTACTATGAACCCTATTAATTTTGTAAAAGCTAAAACTTTATGTGAAGTTGGATGTCAAACTGAGTCAGATGATGATAAACATCATATACTGAGACATCTAAAGAACCTGTTAAAGTTGTTTCTTCAAAACATGATAAACAAAAAAACAACTTCAACTAGGTCTTTAGTTGGCAAAGACAAGAAGTCTACCACTAATAATATTAGAAAGACTTCTCTGCCAAATAAAAAGAAGCAACCAGATCCTCCATCTCCTAAACCAGTTAAAAACAATGTTAATACACCTATTAAAAATCACAAAATTAACATTTTAAAAACACTTGGTGATCAGGTCAAATCTTTAAGTAAACAATTTGCAAAACTCGTTCATACTGACCTACCAAAAGTGAAACATTTTTCTAAAATACCGTATGAAAATATGTTTAGAAATAGACCTAGAAAATGTTATAGATGTCATCATACTGGTCATAAGGGAGATGAATGCTGGACTGATCTCTCAAGTCCTAGGTACTCAGTACCAAAGAAAAGGAGAGAAACTAAGTCAGTATCACCAAAGAAAACCTCAAAAGGTTTCACTGAAGTGATACTGACCTCTCCACATAAGGAGATCAACCCAAAATATGTTTATCCCACCAAAGGTCCCATTCAAAAATGGGTTCCTAAAAGGAACTAACTCTTATTTTGTGTCTTGTGCAGGGTGACAGAAAATGGTATTTAGATAGTGGCTGCTCAAGACACATGACAGGCAGTATGGAGTACCTTCTCAATTATACTCCAGAGAAGGGTCCTTCTGTTAAGTTTGGAGATGACTCGGTGGGAAAGACAAGAGGTTATGGTGTGATCAAGGCAGGCAACATAACTTTTAAAAGAGTTGCCTATGTAGAGGGTCTAAAACACAATCTGCTCAGTATCAGCCAGATGTGTGATGATGACAATGAAGCTCGATTCAGGAAGGTTGCAGGAATCATCTACAATGATAAAGGGCAGCCTGTACTCATTGCTAGAAGAGAAAAGGATGTATATGTGGTCAACCTATCTGAAATAGACCCAACTATTCGTGTATGCCTGCTTTCTAAAGTCAAGCCAGAATTGCATTGGCTATGGCACAAGAAACTCTCTCACATCAACTTTAGAAATATCAACGAGCTCAGTATGAAGAAACTGGTGAGAGGGTTGCCCACTATTACTTATTCAAAAGATAAGTTATGCTCCATCAGAAGAAGAGTTCATTCAAGTCCAAAGTCAATCATTCCATTAATGAACCTTTTACTATGATACATATGGATCTTTTTGGCCCCATCAACACACCATCTTTGGCCAAAAAGATCTATACTCTAGTCTTGGTTGATGAATTTTCAAGATATACTTGGGTCATCTTCCTCAAGACTAAGTCAGATGCAACAACAGAAATCATTGCCTTTATAAAAAGAGAGGAACTTCAAAAAGGCAACAAGGTCAAGCAACTTAGAAGTGACCATGGTACTGAGTTTAAGAACTCAGTATTAGCAGATTTCTGTGAAGAAAAAGGAATCATTCAAAACTTCTCTGCAGCCTACACACCACAACAAAATGGTGTTGTAGAAAGAAAGAATAGAACACTGATTGAAGCTGCAAGAACTTTATTATGCCATGCTGGACTGGCACTGAGTTTCTGGGCTGAAGCTGTAAACTGTGCAAACTTCACTCAGAATAGAGCTACTATAGTCCAAAGACATCTGAAGACTCCATATGAGTTATATAATGGCAAGATTCCTAATGTGGAATACTTCCACATCTTTGGGAGTAAATGCTTTGTACTCAGTACAAAACAAAATCTCAACAAATTTGCTCCCAAAGCAAATGAAGGTGTGTTCATGGGCTACTCTCCACACTCTAAAGCTTTCAGAGTGTATATCATCTCAACCAAGATGATTGTAGAATCCACTCATGTCACATTCGATGAAGATTAGAATGCGAATTCTACCTCAGCAAGTGAAGACATAAGTGGCATAGATATTCTATGCAATCCAGAACACTCCATTGCTGAACAGCCCAAGTTTCATCCACACTTTATTCTCAATAAGTTTAATAAAACTGATCAAGTTCAAACTCAGTATCACTATACTGCGACTAATACTGAGGTTCCCATAACAGAGGACCTCCATACTGAGTTTCCAACTAATGATCTGAACCACTCTACCTATGAAGAAGGTGAAACATCCAACACTTCACAAGAATCCATATCCACTCTGCAAAATGAAACTGAACAGCAACCTCCGGTGTCTAATACTGACCAGAATTCCACTCAGTATCAGACACACAACACACCAAATCAACAAGATATTGTTGATCCTATTTCAAATGCTTCCTTAGGAAACAATTTAAGGGAACACAGAGACCATCCACACTCAAACATTATTGGTCCTATTGAAGAAGGTGTCCAAACAAGAAGAAAATTAGAGTTTCCACCCCAAGCAACTGCAAATTTTTGTTTCTTCTCAAGTTTTCTATCTACCATTGAACCAAAGAAAGCTGATGAAGCTTTATTAGATGAAGATTGGGTAGAAGCTATGCAAGAAGAGCTCACAGAGTTTGAGAGAAACAAAGTTTGGAACTTAGTACCACCTCCTACTGGCAAAACTATTATTGGTACTAAGTGGGTGTTCAGAAACAAGATGGACAAGGATGGTGTTGTCATCATAAACAAAGCAAGGTTAGTTGCTCAAGGTTACAGGCAAGAAGAAGGCATTGACTATGATGAAACTTTTGCACCAGTTTCCAGAATTGAAGCTATTAGGTTGTATCTTGCATATGCAGCCTTCAAAAATTTCAAAGTTTATCAGATGGATGTCAAAAGTGCTTTTCTAAATGGAAAACTCCAAGAAGAAGTTTATGTTAAACAACCACCAGGTTTTGTTGATCCTAAATTTCCGAATTATGTTTTCAAGCTTGATAAAGCTCTATATGGGCTCAAACAAGCTCCAAGAGCCTGGTATGATACCCTGTCCGAATATCTTATTGAGAATAAATTTACAAGTGGTAAAATTGATAAAACATTATTTTCAAAACGGAACGGTTCCAACATCTTACTCATTCAGATATATGTAGATGACATTATCTTTGGTTCCACTGACAAGTCAATGTGTGACTGGTTTGCTAAGATAATGTCAACTCAGTATCAGATGAGTATGATGGGAGAACTTACTTATTTTCTTGGTTTACAAGTTGAACAAAAGCCTGATGGCACTTTTATAAATCAAAGTAAGTATGTGCATGATATGTTACAGAAATACAAATTTGAAAATTTATCTTCCATGCACACTCCTATGGGTACTCAGGATAAGATAAGTAAGGATGAAACTGGTAAATCAGTTTGTCAATCCACATACCGAGGTATGATTGGTTCCTTACTTTATTTAACTGCTAGCAGGCCTGATATCATGTTTGCAACATGTTTGTGTGCTCGGTATCAGGCTGATCCTAAAGAATCACACATGAAAGCAGTTAAGCGCATCTTTAGATATCTTACAGGTACTCCTAACCTGGGTCTTTGGTATCCCAAAGACTCAAACTTTGACCTTGAAGGGTACACAGATGCAGATTTTACAGGTTGTAGATTGGACAGAAAAAGCACAAGTGGAGGATGTCAATTCCTCGGTGGAAGACTAGTTGGTTGGTCATCCAAGAAGCAAAATTCGGTAGCAACTTCCACAGCAGAAGCAGAATATGTTGCTGCAGGAAGTTGTTGTGCTCAATTATTATGGATGCAGTATCAACTCTTAGACTATGGGTTCAACTTTCATAAGACTCCCATTCATTGTGATAACAAGAGTGCTATTGATATCACAGAGAACCCAGTCTATCACTCCAAAACCAAGCACATTGATATCAGACACCACTTTATTCGAGATAATGTGGAAAAAGGTAAGGTTGAGGTAGATTATGTATCAACAGTTGAACAATTGGCCGATGTGTTTACTAAACCTCTCCCTGGGGAAAGGTTTATGTATTTACTAGGGCAATTAGGTATGTTGAATCCTTAATCTTTAAAACTGAACGCTCAGTTTCACTCATGTTGATACTGACCACTCAGTATCACTAGTCTGTTATCATCAAAATTTGAAAATTTTATTTTTTTTATTCATTTCCAGAGTAAATTAATTGTTTTTATATTTTTATTATTTTTTTAATAATTTTTTTTACTCAGTATTGGGGTATTACGGCGCTCAAACCGAGCTTAATCCTCATACTGCTCAACGATAACCTTTCTTAATAAGAAAGTTACCGTTGGCAGAGGATAAGGCAGTCAAATCAGCCGTTTTTACTTCCCAATACCTTAATTATCTTTCAAATCTCCTATAAATAAGCGTTTATTTTTACTTCAATTTTTTTTAACTGTTATTTCTTTCTTTCATTTTCAATTCTCTCTGCGATTAACGATTTCACTTTCTATTAGCAAGCAAACTTTTTCAAATCAAAATCACAGATGGCGAATTACACTTTTGTTGCTCCAGAAGTTGAATCGGAAATCAAATTCCGAAATGATGAAGTGCCCAGGTTTGCGAGGAACAACATCACAACGAATTTCACTATTCCTCAAGCCTGGGTATGCCAAGAATTCACAAATATTGTGACTTTTATGAAGCATTGCCCAATTGCTCGTGCACTGACCTTATCTCCTCGAGCAATTTACCCAGAAATGTTATGTGAGTTTTGGTACTCTGCCACACTCGATTCTCCAGATATGATTGCTGGATGGGTAATTAGGGATCAAAGAAGAGCTTTTGTTTCTACTGCAATCATTCGTGAAACACTGAGGCTTCCAGCACAAGCTCAGTATGACCCATTTGTTGATAGATCAGAGGCACGCTCAGTACTGCCATTTTTGGGTCGAAGAGGAACAACATGCATCATCAAAAGAAACGAATTTGGTCCTATGTGGGGTATTCTCATTACAACAATTATTCGGTGCATGACTCACAAGACAGGTGCTTTGGATCAAATAAATGAATTTGGGATGCAAATAGTACATGCTCTGTACTATGGAAGAAACATTGATTATGCACGACTCATTTTCAATGAATTAGCTACTTTGGTTCGGGCTAACACAAGGGAATGTAATGTCCCTTTCTGCAGATTCTTATCACTCACCTTTCAACACTCAATGCCCACACATTCTTATGATGAGTTTCACAGTCCAAGGGTTGATCTTCCTCCTCTTAGTGAGAAGATCTTCTTTTACAGGCCAAGACAAGCAGAGCCTTTACTGAGCCCTTCTATGTGGGCCATTGTTCAAGAACATATAAATGATGAAGAAAGACATGTCTGATACTGAGTCAGACAATGATGATGATGATGATAATGATGATAATAGTGGAAATGGAGCCCAGGCTGGTCAAGATATTGAGATGCAGGATGTTCCACAAGTTCAAGAACCAACTCAACAACATATCTCTCCACCTGCACAGGACCCTGAGGTTCCTCATATAGAAACAATTTTTGATACTGAGTCCTCAGAAGACACACCACTGGTCCTCCAAAGAAGAAGAAGACATCTTTCCCCTGTTATTATGGGAAACTTATCATCTGAGGAGGTGCAGCCTGCAAATGTTCCATCATTAACTGCATCTCTTCAAGCCCAAAGCCTAGTTGCAGCCACCGCTGACCTCCCAGGTCCAGAACTAGTCCAAACTGCTCAACTAATTGAGGAACCTCATGTTCCTCTTGACGTGGAGATTCAATATGCACAAACTACACTGGAAGGTGCTCAGCATGACAGAGAGGTCGGTATTGAAGATGTTGGTGCTGCACATCAACAAACACATGATCCTGCACCGACCTCTGCAGAAGCTAGAAGGGAATCTGACAGAGTCTCAGGTATGAATTTCTAAAAAGCCCTTAAACTTATATATATATATTTCATTCCCAAATAGAGACTAAGTATTGGCCAGTACCAACTCAATACTGACCAAAGTCTCAAACGATCTTTCAAATATATATCCTTTTATGGCCAACATAGCTAGCCCACTGCTGCTATGCAAAATTCATATACTGAGTACACAAAATTGATCATTGTCAGTCTACAGTTGTCTCAACATTTAAAGAGACAATGGTGGTTGATGTCATACTGACACCCACTGGTGCTGCTTGAATTATGTCCAACTTATTTTTGAGTTGGGTAGCATCATTCAAGAAATGATCACAAACCCTTAAGCCACAAAATCCAAAAACTTTCCATGGGGTTTAGCCACATTTCTGTTATCACTCTAATACCGAGTGATAAACATTGAAAATAACTAGAAGCACATCCCAGGCTTCGAATTCCCAAACCCAAACCTTTTAGTAAATGTGACTTATCCTATACTGAGCTACTTAAATTTACACACTCACTTTTACTAAAACCTTCTTACACATGCTATGCACAAGTCCACAATATTTCATCATAAACCAGATGAAATACAGACTTCACAAACTCTGTTTATATGATTATAGAATTAAACAACACCACAATTCTATTTGATAAACCTTTTCTCTTAACCAGTTTTTTTTTTGTTTCTTTAGCACCATCTGTGCAGGGCATTCATGCATCACAGGCTGCAGGAGACCAAGTGACTCTGCAAGCAATCATGCAGCAAATTCTGGCCATCCAACATACTCAAAGTATAATACTAGCCAGAATGGACAAGATGAGTGGTGATATTGACTCAATAAAACAGTCAGTCTCACTACTTCAACAACCACATCAGCAACCACAAACTCCACCATTTTCACATGGTGACCACAATGAAGAAGGAGAAGGAGAAGGAGATGCTGGTGATACTGATGCTGCAACTGAGCCCATGCCCTCCCCAACTCTTGAACAACCAGAAGGGGACATGGGTGGTGATACTGATCCTCTTACCTCCTCATCCAATGATAACAAAAAGGGGGAGAAGAGACAAAGAGATACTGAGGTTGATCAAACTGAGCCATCTGCTCAGGGGGAGAAAAGAAGAAGATTGAATGAAGATCAACCTCCACAACAACAACAACAACATCAGCAAAGCCCTCATACTGAGCCACTTCACATTCAGTATGAGAGAAGAAGACAAAGAACTAGGTCAGCATTACAAGTTCAAGAACCACTTGAGCCATCTGCTCAGGGGGAGACTCACACTGACCAACCACAGCAAGCTTATACTGAGCCACCTGTTCTAGAAGAAAATAACTTGCAAATTGTGGTATATAGGCCTTTCATTTGGCCTATTGCTGATGATGAAGATGAAGAACCAGGTTTATTGAACTATGCACTGAATCTGGTAGAACAAGAAAATTCTTCATCATCATCCTCGGATGATGAAGAACCAGAAAATCTGGTGATTAGAAGAAGGAGTTCCTTATCAAGAAGACCCATCAATGCAGTTCTCACCTCTTCTGAATCAAGTGAGGAACCTGCTCCCTTGGTAACAAGACAAAGAAGACCTGTTCATACATTGGACAGTGATACTGAGCAGGCTCCAAGACTGACTTCTCAACAACTCTGGGCAGAACAAGAAAGATTTTTATATGAGCAAGAGTTGGGAATCAAAGCTGAACCAGAATCTGACCCAGATACTGATACTCCTGGTCCTTCACATAGAATCTCAAGAAAGGGTCCAGACCATATTCAACATTATTGGAATATGGTTGCTGCTAGGACTCAGTATAAGGAGGAAAGGAAGGAGTTCTTGAGGACCAAAACATTTCCAAATGTAAGGGGGATACATTAGAAAGTACACTCTTCCTCCTAACCTTGTTTTTCAGGATCAAAAGAGTGTCATATATCCAACTTCTGGATATATGTATACTGACTCAGAGGATAGAGAGTGCTTCATTTCTGAAGAAGATCTACCAAGAGCTCAAATCAGTCACCTTGTTGGACTGAAATGGATGATCACCAAGAAAGAAGACTTTTGGTTCAGAAAGAAGATTGTTGCAGTTCTGAATTGTAGAAGGGATGAACTCAAAAGCAGAGAAGAGTTTGTCCACATCAAACAAGAAGTCTTCTATGAGAATGAAGCCATCAACAGCAAATGAAGAAGAAGATGTTGCTACCTATGCTGTTGTATTTTTTGTTTATCTCTTTGTAATTGTTTTGTTATCATTAGATGGGGGAGATTGTTAAGGCAAAAAGCCTTGCCCCTTTGGATCTTAAGATAACAAAACAACCTAGACTAGCTTTGATTAATATGTAGAATAATATAGCTAAGTTTAGGTCTGATACTGAGTGATCAGTATTGGAACTCAGTATCAGTACTAAGTATCAGATAGTGATACTGAGTACAAGGACTGAGTAGAAGGACTGAGTTACCATATGTAACGGACTAAGATCAAATCCCTTGATCTTAGTCATTTTCCTACCTTAGTCCTTCGGTTACTCCTTTGCTCATTATGTAAGATCTCTATATCATTATAAATAGAGATCATCTTGCAAAGGAGAAACCACAAATTTACTTTACACATTCACATCTTTTGTAATTGATCAGTGGTCTTGTTATTCCGCAACAAGCCACACTTAGTGGATTTATACATTGACTATATTCTTGTGTTATCACTCTAATATTTCTCTAAGTATAATAATCTATCAATTAACATTATAAACCAGGGTTGTTGTGACCTAACACATTGCAAACACCTTGGGCCAGATAATTAAACAAAAAGGT
The DNA here is from genome assembly GCA_963853835.1 of Calendula officinalis. Taxonomy (NCBI): domain Eukaryota; kingdom Viridiplantae; phylum Streptophyta; class Magnoliopsida; order Asterales; family Asteraceae; genus Calendula; species Calendula officinalis. The sequence continues at coordinate 80,293,118 of OY970820.1, read as the reverse complement.
CAGCCCGGGCCCTCCCTCACTTAGCCGAATTCAGAAAACAACAAAAAAAATATAATGCTCGGGAATTAACATCGCATACATAATAGTAATAATTATAAATCATGAAAGATATTAACGCGTAAACAAAACATCACACAATTAATTAACCAACACATCTATGTGTAGTCGGAATATCACAAGATAAATCGAATACTCATGATTACGAAACGTTACCTTAAAATAAATAGTCCTCATAACTATTGATTCTCCAAACGTCACAAAATAATTATACGGTCAATTCATAGACCATTAAAACGTAATTTAATTTATTATTTAATCATTTAAAATTTCAGGGGGTTACAAGGCCCAAAACCCGTATATATACACTTGACACAGTTCGCGTTCGCGAACTGGAGTTTGCGTCGCGAACTTCGTGCGTCGGGAACTCTTCTCGTTCGGCAACTAGTCGTGAACTCCATGTATCAAACCCCGAACTCTCTGTCTCATCCTCGAGATCACGAACTATAGATCGTGTCGCGAACTTACCCAGGCAGCTAGGCTGCAACTTTTTGTTGTCTATTTCAGCCCGGTTTCGACCTTAACCATATCAAACGGTGTCCAAATGACACGAAACCAATTTCTACGTGTTCTAAACGAATTATCTATATTTATCATATTTTTACACAATTTATTTATTTACGAAATTCGAGTCGTCACAACTATCTACCCTTGAGAGGATTCCGTCCTCAGAATCGCATCATAATCTACAAAGTTCGGGTAGCATTTCTTCATCTCGTCTTTGACTTCCCAAGTCAAATTTGGCCCAAGGGAATGCTTCCACTTGACCAACACTAACTCAATCTATTTGTTCCTCAATTTTTCGTGTGGGCCTCCAAGATGGCCTCGGGCTCTTCAATCAATCGGTTGGGTGCATCGACCCGCAAATCTTGAAGTGGGATCACATTCTCCACTTCACCCAAGAACTTCTTCAAATTACATACATGAAACGTGTCATGGACACCTTGCAACTCTGGTGGGAGTTCAATCTTGAAATCTTGAAGTCCAATTCTTTCCAAAATCTTAAACGGTCCAACATACCGTGGACTCAACTTTCCTTTCTTACCGAATCTCATCACGCCTTTCCAAGGCGACACTTTCAACATCACCATATCACCAACATTCAAATCATAGGTCGCTTTTTCAAACCCGAATAACTCTTTAGGCGACCTTGTGCGACTTTCATATTCGTTTGAATTAATACGATTTTCTCGTTTGTTATTTTCTAAATCTCGGGACACGTGAGTTTCGTCTCACCCGCCTCTAACCAACATGAAGGCGTTCTACATTTTCTCCCATACAATGCCTCATTCAGTGGCATTTTAATCGTCGAGTGATAACTAAATTCAACCAATGGTAAATGTTCATCCAATTTACCACCAAAATCCATCACACACGATCTCAACATATCTTCAACTGTTTGGATCGTCCTTTCACATTAACCATCGGTTTGAGGATGGTAAGCCGTGCTCAATCTCAACTTTGTTCCCAATTCTTCTTGGAGTGATCTCCAAAACCTCGAGGTAAACCTTGCATCCCTACTGGACACAATCGACATCGGTAACCCATGCAAACGAACAACTTCATCAACATACAACTTTGCCAACTTCTCGAGTGGCATAGTTTCTCGAATAGCTAGGAATAACGCACTTTTCGTTAACCTATCAACAATTACCCAAATGGCATCATGATTCCTACTCGTCTTTGGAAGACCAACAATAAAATCCATTGTTATGTCTTCCCATTTCCCGGTCGGCACTTGCAACGATCGTGCAACTCCATAAGGCACTTGGTGCTCAACTTTCACTTGTGCACACGTGGCACATCTCGAAATGTAGCTTGCTACTCTCGACTTCATCCCCGACGACCAATATATTCTCTTCAAGTCTCGATAGGTTTTCTACTTCCAGGATGAATCGAGTACTTGGACTTGTGAACATCATTCAACAATACTTTCCGGCTTCCACCGAATGTCGGAACCCAAATCCGACCATTCACAGTTTTCAACCCTTGAACATTTTCTTGAAATAATTGGTTCTTTCCCAATCTCTCTTGTCTATATTCCTCTTTTCCCATCACTTTGGTTTGTGTGGTTTTTATGCTTTCAATAAAGCTAGATACCACTTCAATGCACATTAACTTGGCCTTAACCGGCTTCTCGTAGACTTTTCTACTCAAGGTGTCGGCTACCACATTAGCCTTTCCTTCATGATAAACAATTTCACATGCAATCGTAATCACTAATCAACTCAATCCATCTTCTTTGCCACATATTCAAATCCTTTTGTGTAAACACATACTTAAGACTTTTGTGATCCGTGTACAATGTACACCTTGTTCCATACAAGTAGTGTCTCCAAATCTTCAAGTCAAAAATAATCACCGCCAACTCTAAATCATGAGTAGTATACCTCTTTTCTGCATCCTTCAATTTTCTTGATGCAAAAGCTATCACTTTACCTCTTTGCATCAAAACGCAACCGAGACCTTTGTTCGAGGCATCACTGTACACCACAAAATCTTCCATACCATCGGGTAATGTAAGAATCGGTGCATTGCACAACTTCTCCTTTAACAAGGCAAAAGCATCTTCTTGCTTTTTACCCCAATCAAACATCACATCTTTTCTCGTTAACATAGTGAGTGGGACCGCCACTCGGGAAAAATCTTCGGTAATAACCGGCTAACCCAAGAAAACTTCTTTCCTAAAGTCTCATAAACGGTGTCCCACCATGTGAGAGCATCATCTTTTAGCAAACATGAGGCATAAGTCACCATGTCTTCTTCCTTGCACTTGCTACTTTCTAGCACATGTTCCGTCTCCCGAATCCAACGAACGGTCACCTTCGGTTCCGTACTCCCGAGATAATTGTCGGATCGGCATGCAAGGAATGTTTTGTAAGAACATCCTTCACGTTCAATCTTTCTTTCTTCACCACCCTCCTCATTGGAGGACTTCTCGGTTAGGACACTATTGTCCGTTGAATTAGTCTTTGTGAGAGGTGGGGAATCCTCACTTTCCTCCCTATCCTCTTCATCACGATGTTCCTCTTCTTCCTTTTCATCGTCACCAAGGTTCAACTGATCATTTACGATCCGGTTAACATCTTGTTGCATCACGTTCCTCATATTAGTGAGCATGGATTGAATAGCCTCCATTGTTACCGGGGTATTGTTGTTCCCAATACCCGAATTGGCCAATCCATTCCCATCTTGATTCGCATTCGAAGCTTGTTCTCCATCCAACAAGACTCGACCACCCAATTAGAATCCAATAAGTTGACTAGATAGTCACAATAATACATAAGAAAAGCTCGATTAAAAACAATTCCCTTAATGGTCAACCCTAATTCTCAAAGGTCAACCTAACTTCCTATAGAACATAATGTCCCAAAAGCCAAGTCTAAGTCTAGGGTGGGCAAACCAACCTAATTTACTTAGACTAAAGCTCTGATACCAAGTTGTAACACCTCATTTTTTCAACCCAAATTAAAACCTTTTAATATTTAAAAATAAGTCTTACAAGACAAACATCCCAAAATATGAGGTAATAAAAAAACATTTGGAAAGTATATCAGAGTATCCAAAAACCGGTGTTACAAATATATGTTGGAATTATATGCACAGTTAGTCAACCTATGATGATACATCCATGCCTACGAAACACTTAAGGGTCACACCAGTGAGTGCATGTAATACGAGCAAGATATGCAATGATACTACGAAGAGGAATGATTCATAATAGTCATTATGAATCAGTTAAGTATTAAGTTAAGTTTAACTTATTACTAGATTAGTTTAACTAACTAATTAATACAAGTGTTTGTACATTTATCAGTCGAGTAAATATACAATGTGTTAATTAAAGACTATCCATTATATGATTTAAAGCTATTTAATCTTATAGTGATTGGATAATATTATTGTCCAATTAATTGTTAAAGGTATAAAACACAAGTATATATATTTCGTGTATATGGGTACCGAAATATATAAGTGTATAATGTTAGGTCACAACACCCTGGTTTAGTTGGTTAATTGATTGGTTAATTATAACACTAAGACAAATATTGTATAAGAACAAGATATGAGTCAAATGTATAAATCCACTAAGTGTGGCTTGTTGCGGAATAACAAGACCACTGATCAATTACAAAGATATGAAAGTGTAAAGTGAATTGGTAAGTACTCCTTTGCAAGATGATCTCTATTTATAATGTTATAGAGATCTTACATGATGAGCAAAGGAGTAACCGAAGGACTAAGTAAGGAAAATGACTAAGATCAAGGGATTTGATCTTAGTCCGTTACTATACTGAGTATCACTCAGTCCTTCTACTCAGTCCTTGTACTCAGTATCACTATCTGATACTGAGTACTGATACTGAGTTCCAATACTGATCACTCAGTATCAGACCTAAACTTAGCTATATTATTCTACATATAAATCAAAGCTAGTCTAGGTTGTTTTGTTATCTTAAGATCCAAAGGGGCAAGGCTTTTTGCCTTAACAATCTCCCCCTATCTAATGATAACAAAACAATTACAAAGAGATAAACAAAAAATATAACAGCATAGGTAGCAATATCTTCTTCTTCATTTGCTGTTGATGGCTTCATTCTCATAGAAGACTTCTTGTTTAATGTGGACAAACTCTTCTCTGCTTTTGAGTTCATCCCTTCTACTATTCAGAACTGCAACAATCTTCTTTCTGAACCAAGAGTCTTCTTTCTTGGTGATCATCCATTTCAGTCCAACAAGGTGACTGATTTGAGCTCTTGGTAGATCTTCTTCAGAAATGAAGCACTCTCTATCCTCTGAGTCAGTATACATATATCCAGAAGTTGGATATATGACACTCTTTTGATCCTGAAAGACAAGGTTAGGAGGAAGAGGGTACTTTCAAAGATACTTGTATGTATGAAGGCATTCTGGTCTGTTGTTTGAGTAAGCCTCAGTCATCACACTGAGTGTTCTGTACTCTATTTCATGAAGTAAGTCCTTCTCATAACATACTGCAGCTACTGCACAGATCTCATCCAAGACTATTTGATCATAAGTTGATTTCTTTGGAAGCTCTTTGATCAGTCTTGTGATCTTCACCCAGTCTTGAAGACCAATTTTTTGAATATCATGAATAAATATCTTCATGGGGGGACTGGTTAAGCCAGTACAAGTGATAGTGATTCTTCCTTCTTTGAGCTTCACTTTTACTTTATTGACATCTAGATTTAACCAATGTATCCCCCTTACATTTTGAAATGTTTTGGTCCTCAAGAACTCCTTTCTTTGCTCCTTATACTGAGTCCTGGCAGCAACCATATTCCAGTAATGTTGAATATGGTCTGGACCCTTTCTTGAGATTCTATGGGAAGGACTAGGAGTATCAGTATCTGGGTCAGATTCTGGTTCAGTTTTGACTCCTAACTCTTGCTCATATAAAAATCTTTCTTGTTCTGCCCAGAGTTGTTGAGGAGTCAGTCTTGGAGCCTGCTCGATATCACTGTCCCTTGTATGAACAGGTCTTCTTTGTCTTGTTACCAAAGGAGCAGATTCCTCACTTGATTCAGAAGAAGTGAGAACAGCATTGATAGGTCTTCTTGATAAGGAGCTCCTTCTTCTAATTACCATATTTTCTGGTTCTTCATCATCCGAGGATGATGATGAAGAACTTTCTTGTTCTACCAGATTTAGTGCATAGTTTACTAAATCTGGTTCTTCATCTTCATCATCAGCAATAGGCCAGATGAAAGGCCTATAGACCACAATTTGCAAATTATTCTCTTCAAGAGCAGGTGGCTCAGAATAAGTTTGCTGTGGTTGGTCAGTATGAGTCTCCCCCTGAGTAGATGGCTCAAGTGGGTCTTGAACTTGTAATGCTGACCTAGTTCTTTGTCTTCTTCTCTCATACTGAATGCGAAATGGCTCAGTATGAGGGCTTTGCTGATGTTGTTGTTGTGGAGGTTGATCTTCATTCAATCTTCTTCTTTTCTCCCCCTGAGCAGATGGCTCAGTTTGATCAACCTCAGTATCTCTTTGTCTCTTCTCCCCCCTTTTGTTATCATTTGATGAGGAGGGAAGAGGATCAGTATCACCACCCATGTCCCCCTCAGGTTGTTCAAGAGTAGGGGATGGCATGGGCTCAGTTGCAGCATCAGTATCACCAGCACCTCCTTCTCCTTCTCCTTCTTCATTGTGGTCACCATGTGAACATGGTGGAGTTTGTGGAGGCTGCTGTGGTTGTTGAAGTAGTGAGACTGACTGTTTTATTGAGTCAATATCACCACTCATCTTGTCCATTCTGGCTAGTATTATATTTTGAGTTTGTTGGATGGCCAGAATGTGCTGCATGATTGCTTGCAGAGTGACTTGGTCTGCTGCAGCCTGAGATGCCTGAATGCCCTGCACAGATGGTGCTAAAGAAACAAAAAATATAAAACTGGTTAGAAAGAAAGGTTTATCAAATAGAATTGTGGTGTTGTTTAATTCTACAATCATATAAACAGAGTTTGTGAAGTCTGTATTTCATCTGGTTTATGATGAAATATTGTGGACTTGTGCATAACATGTGTAAGAAGATTTTAGTAAAAGTGAGTGTGAAAATTTAAGTAGCTCAGTATAGGATAAGTCACATTTACTAAAAGGTTTGGGTTTGGGAATTCGAAGCCTGGGATGTGCTTCTTGTTATTTTCAATGTTTATCACTCGGTATTAGAGTGATAACAGAAATGTGGCTAAACCCCATGGGAAATTTTTGGATTTTGTGGCTTAAGGGTTTGTGATCATTTCTTGAATGATGCTACCCAACTCAAAAATAAGTTGGACATTATTCAAGCAGCACCAGTGGGTGTCAGTATGACATCAACCACCATTGTCTCTTTAAATGTTGAGACAACTGTGAGCTCAGTATATGAATTTTGCATAGCAGCAGTGGGCTAGCTATGTTGGCCATAAAAGGATATATATTTGAAAGATCGTTTGAGACTTTGGTCAGTATTGAGTTGGTACTGGCCAATACTTAGTCTCTATTTGGGAATGAAATATATATATATATATATATATATATAAGTTTAAGTGCTTTTTAGAAATTCATACCTGAGACTCTGTCAGATTCCCTTCTAGCATCTGCAGAGGTCGGTGCAGGATCATGTGTTTGTTGATGTGCATCACCAACATCTTCAATACCGACCTCTCTGTCATGCTGAGCACCTTCCAGTGTAGTTTGTGCATACTGAATCTCCACATCAAGAGGAACATGAGGTTCCTCAATTGGTTGAGCAGTTGGAGCTAGTTCTGGACCTGGAAGGTCAGCGGTGGCTGCAACTAGGCTTTGGGCTTGAAGAGATGCAGTTAATGATGGAACATTTGTAGGCTGCACCTCCTCAGATGATAAGTTTCCCATAATGATAGGAGAAATATTCCTTCTTCTTCTTTGAAGGACCAGTGGTGTGTCTTCGGAGGACTCAGTATCAAAGACTGTTTCAATATGAGGAGCAGCAGGATCCTGTGCAGGTGGAGAGATATGTTGTTGAGTTGGTTGTTGAACTTGTGGAACATCCTGCATCTCAATATCGGGACCGGCCTGTGCTCCATTACCACTATTATCATTATTATCATCATCATCATCATTGTCTGACTCAGTATCAGACATGTCTTCTGCATCATCGATGTGTTCTTGAACAATGGCCCACATAGGAGGACTTAGAAGAGGCTCTCCTTCTCTTGGCCTGTAAAAGAAAATCTTCTCACTAAGAGGAGGAAGATCAACTCTTGGACTGTGAAATTCATCATAAATGTGTGTGGGCATTGAGTGTTGAAAGATGAGTGATAGAAATCTGCAGAAAGGGACATTGCATTCCCTTGTGTTTGCCCGAACCAGAGTAGCTAATTCATTGAAAATTAGCCGAGCATAATCAATATTTCTTCCATAGTACAGAGCATGTACTATTTGCATCCCAAATTCGTTTATTTGGTCCAAAGCACCCATCTTGTGAGTCATGCACCGAATTATTGTTGTAATGAGAATACCCCACATAGGACCAAATTCGTTTCTTTTGATGATTCCTGTTGTTCCTCTTCGACCTAAAAATGGCAGTACTGAGCGTGCCTCTGATCTATCAACAAATGGGTCATACTGAGCTTGTGCTGGAAGCCTCAGTGTTTCACGAATAATTGCAGTAGAGACAAAAGCTCTTCTTTGATCCCTAATTACCCATCCAGCAATCATATCTGGAGAATCGAGTGTGGCAGAGTACCAAAACTCACATAACATTTCTGGGTAAATTGCTCGAGGAGATAGGGTCAGTGCACGAGCAATTGGGCAATGCTTCATAAAGGTCACAATATTCGTGAATTCTTGGCATACCCAGGCTTGAGGAATAGTGAAATTTGCTGTGATGTTGTTCCTCGCAAACCTGGGTACTTCATTATTTCGGAATTGGATTTCCGATTCAACGTCTGGAGCAACAAAAGTGTAATTCGCCATCTGTGATTTTGATTTGAAAAAGTTTGCTTGCTAAGAGAAAGTGAAATCGTTAATCGCAGAGAGAATTGAAAATGAAAGAAAGAAATAACAGTTAAAAAATTTGAAGTAAAAATAAACGGTTATTTATAGGAGATTTGAAAGATAATTAAGGTATTGGGAAGTAAAAACGGCTGATTTGACTGCCTTATCCTCTGCCAACGGTAACTTTCTTATTAAGAAAGGTTACCGTTTGAGCAGTATAAGGATTAAGCTCGGTTTGAGCGCCGTAATACCCCAATACTGAGTTAAAAAAAATTAATTGTTAAAAAAATTTAAAAATATAAAAACAATTAATTTACTCTTGAAATTAATAAAAAAAATTAAAAATTTAAATTTTGATGATAACAGACTAGTGATACCGAGTGGTCAGTATCAACAGGAGTGATACTGAGCGCTCAGTTTTAAAGAAAATTTAAGAAAGATTAAGGATTCAACATACCTAATTGCCCTAGTAAATACATAAACCTTTCCTCAAGAAGAGGTTTAGTAAACACATCAGCCAATTGTTCATCTGTTGGTACATAATCTACTTCAACCTTACCTTTTTCCACATTATCTCGAATAAAGTGGTGTCTGATATCAATGTGCTTGGTTTTGGAGTGATAGACCGGGTTCTCTGTGATAGCAATAGCACTCTTGTTATCACAATGAATGGGAGTCTTATGAAAGTTGAACCCATAGTCTAAGAGTTGATACTGCATCCATAATAATTGAGCACAACAACTTCCTGCAGCAACATATTCTGCTTCTGCTGTGGAAGTTGCTACTGAATTTTGTTTCTTGGATGACCAGCCAACTAGTCTTCCACCTAGGAATTGACATCCTCCACTTGTGCTCTTTCTGTTCAATCTACAACCTGCAAAATCTGCATCTGTGTACCCTTCAAGGTCAAAGTTTGAGTCTTTGGGATACCAAAGACCCAGTTTAGGAGTACCTGTAAGATATCTAAAGATGCGCTTAACTTCTCTCAAGTGTGATTCTTTAGGACCAGCCTGATACCGAGCACACAAACATGTGGCAAACATGATATCAGGCCTACTAGCAGTTAAGTAAAGTAAGGAACCAATCATACCTCGGTATGTGGATTGACATACTGGTTTACCAGTTTCATCCTTACTTATCTTATCCTGAGTACCCATAGGAGTGTGCATGGAAGATAAATTTTCAAATTTGTATTTCTTTAACATGTCATGCACATACTTACTTTGATTTATAAAAGTGCCATCAGGCTTTTGTTCAACTTGTAAACCAAGAAAGTAAGTAAGTTCTCCCATCATACTCATCTGATACTGAGTTGACATTATCTTAGCAAACCAGTCACACATTGACTTGTCAGTGGAACCAAAGATAATATCATCTACATATATCTGAATGAGTAAGATGTCAGAACCTTTCCTTTTTGAAAATAATGTTTTATCAATTTTACCTCTTGTAAATTTATTTTCAATAAGGTACTCAGACAGGGTGTCATACCAGGCTCTTGGAGCTTGTTTGAGCCCATATAGAGCTTTATCAAGCTTGAAAACATAATTAGGAAATTTGGGATCAACAAAACCTGGAGGTTGTTTAACATAAACTTCTTCTTGTAGTTTTCCATTTAGAAAAGCACTTTTGACATCCATCTGATAAACTTTGAAATTCTTAAAGGCTGCATATGCAAGATACAACCTAATAGCTTCAATTCTTGCAACTGGTGCAAAAGTTTCATCATAGTCAATGCCTTCTTCTTGCCTGTAACCTTGAGCAACTAACCTTGCTTTGTTTCTGATGACAACACCATCCTTGTCCATCTTGTTTCTGAACACCCACTTAGTACCAATAATAGTTTTGCCAGAAGGAGGTGGCACTAAGTTCCAAACTTTGTTTCTCTCAAACTCTGTGAGCTCTTCTTGCATAGCCTCTACCCAATCTTCATCTAATAAAGCTTCATCAGCTTTCTTTGGTTCAATGGTAGATAAGAAACTTGAGAAGAAACAAAAATTTGCAGTTGCTTGGGATGGAAATTCTAATTTTCTTCTTGTTTGGACACCTTCTTCAATAGGACCAATAATGTTGGAGTGTGGATGGTCTCTGTGTTCCCTTAAATTGTTTCCTAAGGGAGCATTTGAAATAGGATCAACAATATCTTGTTGATTTGGTGTGTTGTCTGTCTGATACTGAGTGGAATTCTGATCAGTATTAGACAGTGCAGGTTGCTGTTCATCTTCATTTTGCAGAGTTGATGTGGATTCTTGTGAGTGTTGGATGTTTCCCCTTCTTCATAGATAGAATGGTTCAGATCATTAGTTGGAAACTCAGTATGGAGGTCCTCTGTTATGGGAACCTCAGTATTAGTCTCATTTGAGTGATACTGAGTTTGAACTTGATCAGTTTCATTAAACTTATTAGGAATAAAGTGTGGATGAAACTTAGGCTGTTCAGCAATGGAGTGTTCTGGATTGCATAGAATATCTATGCCACTTATGTCTTCATTTGCTGAGGTAGAATGCTCATTCTGATCTTCATCAAATGTGACATGAATGTATTCTACAATCATCTTGGTTGAGATGATATACACTCTGAAAGCTTTAGAGTGTGGAGAGTAGCCCATGAACACACCTTCATTTGCTTTGGGAGCAAATTTATTGAGATTTTGTTTTGTACTAAGTACAAAGCATTTACTCCCAAAGATGTGGAAGTATTCCACATTAGGAATCTTGCCATTATATAACTCATATGGAGTCTTCAGATGTCTTTGGACTATAGTAGCTCTATTCTGAGTAAAGTTTGCACAGTTTACAGCTTCAGCCCAGAAACTCAGTGCCAGTCCAGCATGGCATAATAAAGTTCTTGCAGCTTCAATCAGTGTTCTATTCTTTCTTTCTACAACACCATTTTGTTGTGGAGTGTAGGCTGCAGAGAAGTTTTGAATGATTCCTTTTTCTTCACAGAAGTCAGCTAATACTGAGTTCTTAAACTCAGTACCATGGTCACTTCTAAGTTGCTTGACCTTGTTGCCTTTTTGAAGTTCCTCTCTTTTTATAAAGGCAACGATTTCTGTTGTTGCATCTGACTTAGTCTTGAGGAAGATGACCCAAGTATATCTTGAGAATTCATCAACTAAGACTAGAGTATAGATCTTTTTAGCCAAAGATGGTGTGCTGATAGGGCCAAAAGGATCCATATGTATCATAGTAAGAGGTTCATTGATGGAATGATTGACTTTGGACTTGAATGAACTCTTCTTCTGCTTGCCCATTTCACATGCTGAGCATAACTTATCTTTTGAATAAGTAATAGTGGGCAACCCTCTCACCAGTTTCTTCATACTGAGCTCGTTGATATTTCTAAAGTTGATGTGAGAGAGTTTCTTGTGCCATAGCCAATGCAATTCCGGCTTGACTTTAGAAAGCAGGCATACTCGAATAGTTGGGTCTATTTCAGATAGGTTGACCACATATACATCCTTTTCTCTTCTAGCAATGAGTACAGGCTGCCCTTTATCATTGTAGATGATGCCTGCAACCTTCCTGAATCGAGCTTCATAGTCATCATCACACATCTGACTGATACTGAGCAGATTGTGTTTAAGACCCTCTACATAGGCAACTCTTTTAAAAGTTATGTTGCCTGCCTTGATCACACCATAACCTCTTGTCTTTCCCACCGAGTCATCTCCAACCCAAGGTTTCACCAAAGAAACTCAAACCCAATCAAACCCCAAGTTCGACATCATTAGTCTCCAATATTAGTCTCATAACACTAATTAATCACCAACACCCTTTCCCCCAAATTTTGGTGACATTCAAAACCCTAGGTTTAACCAATCTTAAGATTCTTACAAATCGTAAGCATACACTTGTTTTCTTTGTTAAAATACCATCTACTAAGTGTATACAACCTTTATTTAACCATTAATCACCAACCCAAGAACTAGAGTTTAAAACCCAAGCCAAGAAATCCATAGATCTAAAGCTACAAAGATCAAGGAGTGAAGATTTACCTTTAATCTTCAACTAGGAGTGAAGAATCACGAGATTTGACAAAGAAATCGGCTCCAAATGACGTTTTCCACTCAAAAACGTATACTCACTTGAAGAGAGAAACTAGGGTTTATGTTTTGCATAAAATGAGCCAAAACCCGTCTTTAATGTTGAACATACAGCAAAATCGCGCCGCTATCAAGAAATCGCGCCGCTATCAAGAAATCGCGCCACTATCTGATGCCCGTGATAAATCGCGTTTCAGGATAGCGTTACCCTAGTCGCGATTTCGATTTTCTGTTGGCAGCGCAAAAATCGCGTCGCTATCCCTAGATAGCGCCGCTATCTAAGGCAATGCTTCGACACGGTTTCGTCCATAACTTTCTCATACGATGTCCAAATGACACGAAACCAATTCCTACATTCTTTAAATGATTTATCCTTATTTATCATATTTTTTTTCATAATTTATTTAACACAAAATTTGGGTCGTTACAAGTATCCACCCCTTAAAAGGATTCCGTCCTCGGAATCACTAGAAATTTTTCAATCCACATTCGACCGAGCATTCCGTTATCTTTCCCTTGTGGTTATTACCATCAAACTTTTCTCATTCCAATTTAGTCAATAATATGTATTTAAACATTCACTTAACCCCGTTAGGCCCGAACGGTTCAATAAAAATCAATCTTAAACCATTAATACAAAACGGGTCAAAATTGCACAATTTGACCATAACACTTTAAATCCTTTAATCAATCTCGCTATACACATAGGAGAGATATGATATAATCCAACATTGTCTAACCTTTGACTTAAGCACAAAGTCAACTATAATTTATCACTTTCCTTGTTCACTAACGGTTCCATTAATCATCTTTCCCTTTACCATCGACCTTTAATTGTGATTCGTCAATAATCACATGTCCGATTCCCAAATTCAACTCTAAACACCCAACGGGTCAAAGTCGCATAATCCGACAATAATTCTTTTAGTTATTCCATTAACCTTTTCACATACACACATCGATATATTATGCTCTCATCATTCACTAGTCATTACAAACGAGAGTCAAAGCCCGTCTTTGACCAAGTCAGTAATCACAAGTTGACTAATCTTGACTTTTGCATAAAGTCAACCATACTTTTCCAAACTAACAAATTCCGTACTCACGGAATAACATTACCAACTTATCACTTCCGGCTCTACTCATTATTGTTTCCTTAACAATCGTTCCCGTTTTTTTTTTCCAAACTTTCAATTTCTCCCCGAATAATCCGAGTGTCGCACCTTTACTTAAGGTCACACCGACCTTTACCGATTCTTGACCATCATTTGGTCAGTCATACTATTCCTTAGTATTCCTTCAACCATCTTTTGTCACAGCGATCAATTTCCTAACTTTCATTCTCAATTACCGGTTTTAGATCTTCTACCGCAACACATTTCCCAGTTTCATACAAGTTTACCATATCTTTGTTACCAACAAAATTTGCTTGCTAAAAGCATCACCTTTCTCATATTCCACAAATTGAAGGCATCTCCTACTCATACATGACCTAATGCAACCCACACTAGCAAACCAACTTCTTATTTATCACATAATATTATAACAATACACAATAACCACATGGTCCTACATTCATTATGTGTGTATATATATTTATCTATATAAACTTTCTTATATAAACACACAATTCATACATTAATTATTTTATCGAGATGATTGGAAAGCCTCCAATCCATCAAGATCCAAATTGTCACAGTGATTGGAACATCTCCAATCACGGAATGGAACCACTGGGATTCGCCGAACCGATTCCACCCCCAAACATCATAGTAGCCGGGGATCCCCCAAACTACCACATCATCTTTTCCTCATTCTATATTGCATACCATACAAGTATACCTCTTTTCACCGCACATAGCTTTACCACTATCTTACACATTTAATCTTCTACTTATTCATCATGCACTTTAGCACCTTTACCATAATATCATATTATCATTTTCTTTCATATTTAACATATTTCCCATTTGACATACTACTTAACACGTTTCATATATCGTTACCTTCCCATTATCATATGCCTTCAAAGGCCATCACATAACGCACATGCATTGCACCCTGCGGGTAAACTAATAAAATCCCCAACTACTATTTAACCGTTTCACTTACACATTCACCACCCTTAACCGGTTCATTTCCTTATTACCAAACTTCCAAATCTTTTTGTCACCACTAGAGTAATCACCAATCCATTCCATTAACCACAATTCACCGGTCGACCCGGTTATCTTTGAGTCAACCAATCGACTCCGGTCTCCATTTGTAACCCATGACTTACCACTCAATCGCCCAACACTCGATGTTCTATTCATAATACATCGCGAGACCTATAAATATTTCTTTCCCAATCGTAGCCTTACACTACACTATGTCATATATTATCATACCATTACTATGAAGGCTTACCAATAATTTGTTGGAATATGCTTCACGCGTATAACATACAGTTATATGGCTAGTTGTTTGTGAGCCTAAAGGGTCACACACTTAAACACTAAACACCATTATATAATTAGTGTAATTAGTGTAATTACATTAATTATTAATATATAAGCTATAAGCTTGTGTATAATAAGTTTAATATTAATTGTTAATATTGAAACTTTATTGTGAGCAAAATGGAAGAAACAAATGACTAGGGACTAAAGTGAAAATGGAACAATGGTTTATGGAAATCATTGATGGGTCTTTTTGGCACCATTAAGAGTGTTGAATGGCTCCATAAACTCACCCTTGACCACCCATTTTGGCTATCCCCAACACACACTTGTATGTGTTTTTGTTTCTTTTTGCTCTCAAGATTCAAGGACTAGCATCCTCCATTGGTGTTCTTGCTTGTGTTGTGTGGATTTCTTTTAGAGGTATTCTAATTGAATACTTGGTTTCAATCTATCATCAAATCCATCCGAATCCACAACAAGATCAAAGGCTTCAAGGGTATGAAATGTTCATTCAATCTCTTTGATTTTCTTATAGTTTAATTGTATGATTGATATCAAGATCCGTTCATGGTGATTAAATCTTTCCGCTGCGTTTTGTTACTTGTAATAACCGAAAATCACCATTAGTGGTATCACGAGTCATTATATTAATCATATAATTAGCTAGATTTTGTGAAAAGTGGCAAAAACCAATCTTTTTTGTGTTTTTTAAAATTCCGATCGGACCAAACACAAAAACCCTACGGGTTTTTTAATTTAATTTTCGGATTTTTAAAAAAATATGGGTTAAAATATGGTATTTTTGGAATCCTATTGTCACTTGTTACAAAATCATATCAAAAAATTAATCTTGTTATTGTTTTTTTGATTATTTGGCTTGGAATTTAATTTTTAATTCCATTTTGTTGATATGGCAAAACATGTATTTTTGCCATATCCCAAGCCAAAGCCTTGTCAATTGTTGCTTGTTTGTGCAAACCGATGAAAGCCTAGACCGTTTGTGAATGAATGTGGTTGATGTTTGGTTGTTTGGTTGTTTTGGGAAAAGCCTTGTTTTTTGGCTTAATTGTTATAATTTGTTTCATTTTTTTTTCTTTTATTTTTGGTGCCATTTTTGGGGCAATTTGTAATGTAAAAGTAATAGAATAGATTGTACTTATTTTATCTTTTTATTGTAAATTGTTGACAAAAAATATTGAAGACTAATGAAGAAAACAACAAATTTCCGTCACAAAAGCGAGGGCTGTACGAAAACAGGTTTTCCAGAGGCATACAGACTCCGTTTTGGGCGATTCAAAAGCCTAAAATGCTTGCAAAGTCGTGGGCTACAACTTTCCAGAAGGCCGGGAAGACCAACGACGACTCCTTCAGTGACTTTTCGGGCTTCAAAGTCTGCTGGAATTTTCTGGCAGATTACACTTTTTCACAATTTTGGGTTCTACTTGCTCAAGAATGTCTTGGAGCAAGTGGGAGCCCATTGGGTTTATGTAGGCCCGTTTGGGTTCATGTTGGCCCGTCCCCTAGTTTGACCCTTCGGTCCGTCGTGATGACTCACGTGACCGAACCTAGGATTTCATCGGTCGAGGTTTGCACAAAATTTGTTGCATGTTTTATTTATGTTTGTGGTTGTTTTCTTTTCCTATTAGATACAAGTAAATAAAACAATTAAAAACGGTTTTTTGACACAAACATTAAAACATCCAAACATTTAATCATCGATAATTACTAGTTAATCATTGATGATTAAACCTTTAATCTAAAATTGTTTTGAGATTAAACTAAGTTTAAATATGATTTGAAACTTAAAATAATAGTTAATCATTGATGATTAAACCTTTAATCTAAAATTGTTTTGAGATTAAACTAAGTTTAAATACGATTTGAAACTTAAACCTTAATAATCGTTAAATGTTTTTACCGTTTATTAAACGACTTATGAAGTGATATGAATGAAGTACATGATTCATTCATATCTTAATAAAATTTTATTAATTAAAATTTAACATACCTAAAATTTAAGTCACGCCGTCCAATCGGTTGTAAATCACTTGCTTCTATTTTTGAATTCACGTGAGACGTGGTTTGAATCTAGATCCGAGGTCATTATTCTCTACGCGTGAGACCTAGAGCTATTTTGACATGATTTCACATTGGATGACTTAATCGAGTTAACGGTGAGACCTTGACTCGAGGCGACGATGCGACAAACATGCCACTTGACCCTAGATGCTTGTTCACTAGGTGCCATGAAGTCCCATACCTCTAAGAGTTGCACTTGTAATGCAATTGTTGATCGTCACCTACCTATTGGATCTATCACCTCTAGCAGATCAACTGATGCGGTGATAGAAGCTCAATGGGATCTTAGCTTTTAATTAAAATTAATTGGGTAGTTAATTGATTAAAAGAAATTATTATTGAAAATACTATTTTTTGAACTTTGGTTGTTATACAGATAACAACAACATCAAAACCTAAGTATCTCCACTCAAAAATCAGTTCTTGAAAACTGAAACTGACTAATATCAACTTTATCTTCTGATATACCTATAAGAGGTCTTACCTGAGGCACCTCCTGTCAGTGATTCTGCTGCTGTTCGTTAAGCCTTTACCGAAACGTTTAACGAACACCAAGAAGTTGCTACTCATATGCTTGTGAGCATGAACCCCGAGATTCGAAAGTACTTCGAGGAACTCACAGCATATGACATGATAAGCGAGTTGAAAATAATATTTTAACAAAAGGCAGAACTTGAACTGTTCAAAACAGTTAAAGCATTCCATGCTTGCAATCAGGAGGACGGCCAATCAGTTAGCACTTACATCTTGAATATGCAATGCTATCTTGATCCAATGGAACGTCTTGGTTACCCCTTACCACAAGTTCTTGGAATGAGCTTGATTCTTACCTCACTATCCAAGGACTATGACCAGTTTGAAAAGTGTTTTAAAAGTACATAGCATGGGGAAGACAATCGTTGAACATGCTATGGTAAAACTGGTTGAGCAAGGGTTACCCAATACTTTTCTTGCAATTAGGGAAGGTAAACCGCAAGCACAAGGCAAGAGTCTAGGTAAGGGTAAGCTAGTTTACTTTTCCAAACCTACGATTCCCCCACCTGCTAAAAAGGAGCACCCTGCAAAGGATATTTCTTGCCATCATTGCGATGAAACTGGCCATTGAAGGAGGAATTGTCCTGCCTACGTGGCAGAGTTGATAAAGGACAAATGTGTTCTAGTTAGCACATTAGGTATCTTCATTATAGAACTCCATACTTTTCGTGATAAATCTTGAGTGTATGACACTAGTTGTGGAACTCACATTTACACAAATGTGCAAGATTGAATGTGAAGTAGAAAGCTAAATGAATGGAAGCTGTGATCTTATCCTTCCTAATGCGTTAATTATTGTTTTGAATAATTGTCAATTATGCATTGTTTAGCTTTATCGTTTGTTGAATAAGGGATTATGATATCTTGTTTTATGAAAAATAACATTTTTTATTACTATTCCTTATAATAGTATGTTTGAAATTAATATGCATGATCCTAATTCAAACGATAGTTCTATATACAAATGTAGCACTCAAGAATCCAAATTGGTTTGGATTCTACTTACCTAGAGCATCGTCATCTTTTCCACATAAACAACTCGACGGGCTTCTTTACAAATGATTATGAATCATTTAAAATGCCTCTCTTGTATATTATGGAAAGATAACAAGAAAACTTTTCTCCCATGTTGGCAAAAGAGCTAAAAATCTACTTGGACTCATACATACTGATGTATGTGGCCCTTTTAGAACTAAGACTAGGGAAGGTGCCACCTACTTTCACTGATGATATCATTCGATGTGGTTATGTTTACTTGATTAAACATCAACATGGAAGCTTTAATGATATCAGTCGCTATGGTTATGTTTACTTGATTAGACATAAACATGAAATCTTTGAAACGTTCAAAGCTTTCTAAAGTAAAAGTAGAAAATCAACTTAGCAAGACAACAAAGGCTTTCAGTCCTGATTACGGATGAAAGTACACGAGTCAAGAGTTTCTGGATCATCCCTCACATCGTGAGATTGTCTCACAATTCACTCTTTCATACACTCCACAAGATAATGGTGTGTCTGGAAAGAGATATCGGACCCTGTATGACATGGTGCGATCTATGATGAGTCCTACTACTCTTACACTATCCTTTTGAGGGGCATGCACTGAAGTCTGCTGCTCGAATACTTGATATGGTTCCGACCAAAAGGTTAAAAAGACACCATATGAGATATGGCGTGGGAAAGTCCCAATTTGTCTTACTTGAGGATCTGGGGTTGTGAGGATCTCGTGGAACGAGACATGCCGAACAAACTTGAGCCCATATCTATCAAGTATATCTTCGATTACTATTTTACTTCCCAACTGAGAACAAATGGTTGTTACTCGGTATGCTGAGTTTCTTGAGAACAGTCTCATTTCACAAAGCAAGTGGGAGCACTATAGACTTTGACAAGATTCAAAGTGAAGATACACAACCTTCTGGTAACACTAGCAAATATCATTCTGAGGCTGGACATATAGATGTTGGACCACAGGATGATGTTGTTCCCATTCATAGATCCGCAAGGACACTTCATGCACCTGAACGATATAGATTTATGTCGATGCTGAGGAGCAAGTTTCGAGGATCATTATGAACCCCCTAACTATCAAGTTGCATTATCGAATTTTGTATTCGAAAAATGACTTGAAGCTATGAATGCGAAAATAAAATCCATGAGAGACAATCAAGTTTTGAACTTAGTTGATCTTTCCCAAAACAGTAAGACTGTTGACATGGATGAAAATATACACACCTATAAATCTCTCATAGTAGCAAAAGGTTACACTCAATCCTACTGGATTGACAATGATGAAACCTTCTCGCCTGTTACTAAAGACATTAGGATTCTTATAGCCAAAGTAGTGTACTATGACTACGAAATTTGGTTGATGATGAAATCAAATCGTTTGTTTCACCTAAAACCCAAACTGAGTATGTGTATATATGAAAGCTAGTGGGAGCGTTGTCGTTTCTCAAGTCATACATGTTGATGACATGTCACTCATGTGAAACAATATACCATGCTACAAGATGAAAATCCTGGCTTGGAAAATGTTTCGACATGATGGATTGTAGGGACACGACATACATACTTGAAGTAAAGATCTATAATGATAGATCAAAGCGGTTAATTGGTTTAAGTCGAAGTGCTTACATTGACAAAATTCTAAATGGTTTAGAGTGGTACTCCCAAACGAGGAAGTTCTCGTATGCCACACAATGTAAACTTGAGTGAGACTCAAGGACCTTCCACACCTGATGTGGTGAAGCGGATGAATGTAATCCCCTATGAATCGGCTATTGCATTCATCATGTACGCTGTAAGGAGCACTAGGCCAAATGTAACGTCCTTAGGGGACCTTACTAGAAAATACCAACAGAATTCATGAGAGGTCACTGGATTGCTGTTAAGAACACATTGAAGTATTTTAAAGTACTGGAGATATGTTTCTTGGTCATGGTGGAGATACTGAACTGAAACTAAGTATACTTGCTATACTTATGTTGGTTTTGAAATAGGGCGTGATGACGCTAGATCCTATTTACGAAGGTTCACTACATTCGAATGATTTATCGAGATATGTGAAATTCGTACACTTAAAGTTCAAACAGATAACTAACTAGCTGACGCTTTATCGAACTCAATGTCTTGTACCAAACATCTTGAATATGAATGGAACATTGGACTTCGATAAGCTAGTAGTTTCATGTAAATCTGTTTTAGTATTTGGATAATGGAACTGTGAGCAGTTTATATTGGAATAAATTGATATATTTGATATGATCGTTTTTATATGAATATCTACTGTGTTCTATATTTGCATGTTTATATCCTTGAATATTTACTGTGTTTTATATTCTAAATTGTCCATTGTCATATTGATAATATGGGAATATTATTAAGACAAATCTGAGGGCATTGATGACATTATCTTAGTATGACTAAGGATGATGAAATCAAACTCACATGTCGCTCATAACGATGCACGATTGGACTGACCCAAACTATGAGAAATCACTTCTTGGATTTATGTCACAAGTGAATCTCACAAAGGCTTTGTCACTTATCCTCTGACTTGAGATGCAAGTTGGTTTGTGTATGTAGAGGGGCAAACTTTGATGTGGTTAAACGCTGACCTGAATAAGGCTGCTATAACAACCATTATCGGGTTTATCATTAAGCATATGACAGACACGTGCAGTCAATATAGAATTTGTTCCTCCACGTATGTGGATTAGATACTACTGGGCCCCTCGATGATTTTGAATAGATGTATGTGTGGCCACACCCAAAAGGTAATCAAGATGAATCTTGATTGGTTTTGGTAATCTATTTCATTATATAGATCGAGAAACAGAATCGTTGAAGTTTTAGATTGACATTGATCCTTGTCTAAAATTCAACATAGTATCAGTAACAAAAGGATAACTGCTTGAAAAACTTTGAACAAAGATTTTATGAAACTCCTCATATACTCCTAGGGGCATTGGCGGGTTGCTAGACTCTAACCTTTGCTTGTATAACTACTTGATGTTATCACGTGCGCAAGTGGGAGCTGTTGGAATATGCTTCACGCGTATAACATATAGTTATATGGCTAGTTGTTTGTGAGCCTAAAGGGTCACACACTTAAACACTAAACACCATTATATAATTAGTGTAATTAGTGTAATTACATTAATTATTAATATATAAGCTATAAGCTTGTGTATAATAAGTTTAATATTAATTGTTAATATTGAAACTTTATTGTGAGCAAAATGGAAGAAACAAATGACTAGGGACTAAAGTGAAAATGGAACAATGGTTTATGGAAATCATTGATGGGTCTTTATGGCACCATTAAGAGTGTTGAATGGCTCCATAAACTCACTCTTGACCACCCATTTTGGCTATCCCCAACACACACTTGTATGTGTTTTTGTTTCTTTTTGCTCTCAAGATTCAAGGACTAGCATCCTCCATTGGTGTTCTTGCTTGTGTTGTGTGGATTTCTTTTAGAGGTATTCTAATTGAATACTTGGTTTCAATCCATCATCAAATCCATCCGAATCCACAACAAGATCAAAGGCTTCAAGGGTATGAAATGTTCATTCAATCTCTTTGATTTTCTTATAGTTTAATTGTATGATTGATATCAAGATCCGTTCATGGTGATTAAATCTTTCCGCTGCGTTTTGTTACTTGTAATAACCGAAAATCACCATTATAATTGTCTTCTTACCCTTAATATCGAATCCATCATTCCGGTCACTAAACTTAGCTATGGCTGTATGCCAACTTTTACTCAACCATTTTCAACAATCAAAATTCGTCATTCCCGACACTTATCCTTTTCCGCATATTTTCCACTCATGAGTTTCAAGGCATCACTATACCTTTAGCCATCATTTTCTTTACCACTCATGTATAATAATATTTCATTACTCATCCGGATTCCCGCCGGATATCTTTCTAAAATTCTCATTCATACTAACAATTCTTACCAATACTTAGTACTTCATTGTACTACTATCCTTTTGTTGAAACACATTTACCATCCTCGTGGTTCTTCCTTTGATACTACATAATAGCATCAACCCTTATATCCTGACTACATGTGACACACTTGTCTATAATCCTTTCCAATATACACTTCCATACACATAACTAACTGGGAAGACTATTCCCAAAAATAAATCTCCATGTCGTACGACTCATCTCCAATTTCTATAAGCACCAATTCGTGCAACAACCAAACAATTAAGCTATAATCACATAACATCAATCTTCTCCTAAGATCTCCGAGGTTACATCATGAACCCCCTCTAGATTTTCTTCCGGGAAGACTTCCCCTTTCAAGTCACTTGTGAGTTCCTTTCACAACATCTTGTACCGTGCTCTCCTTCACAAAGTTTCATACAACACATTCCACCGTGTCAACACCTCATCCTTCAATAATGGTGACGCCAAAGTCACCATATCGTTCTTCCTTCATTTGCTACTCTCTAGCACTTGCTAAATCTACCGAATCCACCACATCGTGACCTCCGGCTCAGAACTTCCGAATTACATAACGGTTTTTACATGCTATGACGGCGTTATACAACCTCCTTCCGTTTCTTCCGGTCAGGTCTCGCTACCTTTATATGTAGATAACTTCCCAATACAGATTTCGCCACTCGACTACTCTTCCTTCATACGGGTATTGGAATCATTCCGCCTACCCTCATTCATAACTCTTTCCAATTTAGTGGAGCTCGTCCACTTTTCACATTCATTCTTTCGCCATACCAACATATCCAAGCAACAAGATTCAAACGGTCAACTCAACAGTTGAAAACAACCCAGTTAGATCAAATCATGGCATTTCTCATAGGGGTCGACCCTGTCATACTAATGCCCTACAATCTCAAAAGACTCACATTGCATAATTCATAACAACTTCTATAGGTCCCCTAGGTTCAACCCTAAACTTAACATAAAGTCTCAAGGTCAACCTATCGATCTAAAGGAATCTTACATTCCTATTGCTACAGTCTAAGACTAGGATGGACATCCAACCTAATTCACTTAAACTATAGCTCTGATACCAAGTTGTAACACCCGTATTTTTTTAAAACATCATCTAAATCATTTAAAATTCATTTTCCCAAAAATAATGACACATTGTCCAAAATACTGTTTAACAAAAACTTTAAACCTTTATCAAAGTTTACAAAAATACGGTGTCACCAAATATATCAAAACCATAGGCAAACGGGATCTACCTATGAGCTCCCGAGCTAAACATCTCTAGGCCACTTCTAGTGCAACCTTCTATCACCTAAAACATGTACCTGAGTACATAGCCACAAAAACAAACGTAGTACGTGAGACAAAGTAGTCTCGTGAGATACATGGGTTTTATACCCAAAAATTAATAATAATCGTTTCATAAATATATATATATATATATATATATATATATATATATATATATATATATATATATATATATATATATATATATATATATATATATATATATATATATATATATATATATATATATATATAAGCTAGCCACCCTATAGTGACTCTATTAATCTTGCTCTCTTAGCAAACCTATCTAACTATCGGGTTGCCCCCGAACTAGCTAGAAGCACATACATATCTAGTT
Source organism: Calendula officinalis (assembly GCA_963853835.1). NCBI lineage: Eukaryota > Viridiplantae > Streptophyta > Magnoliopsida > Asterales > Asteraceae > Calendula > Calendula officinalis. The sequence goes on along the minus strand of OY970820.1, from coordinate 80,268,847 downwards.
ATCGGGTTGCCCCCGAACTAACTAGAAACAAGATACCGGCAATAGGAAGTCGCCCACGCTACCGATACCTGCCTTGCTCGTCGGAATACGTCCAGGTAGCGAGACTACTAACGTGGATGAGTCGATGGAAATCCACCCAACTGCCCCTCAATCCACACCTCATGACCGGGAGTCGCCCGTGTCATCACATCATCTACGTGGATGAGTCGATGGGAATCCACCCAACTGCCCCTCAATCCACACCTCATGACCGGGAGTCGCCCGTGACATCACATCATCTCAATCTTACCATAGCTCAACAATTACGTCAATCTAACTCTCGGCTATCACATCAATCATCAAACAAGTTAGTTCTTTAATACTAACTATATATAACTAGTTCAACATAGTGTGAACGTACCTGTATGGTCCCATAGACCCAATCATAAGCAACCCACATCTACTTCTACATCTATGAACCCTATGAGGTCCATACTTACTTGCATCATAAGATACATTTCTTATTTTATCGATATCATAATACTTTTATCTCTTCTTTGATTATGATACAATATTATTACTAGTCACATCATATTCATATTCATATAAATTCGTTCTTTTCTTTTATTAGAAAATCTTACCAATAGATACTCATTGCTATAAAATCATTGCCAATTACTTTTGTTTGTCATATTTACCTTTAAAATCATCAATTATACTAGACCTAGTCTAGTATCACATTATACCTACTTACTTATCTTTTCAGTCACTATCTTTATCAAAACATTATTTAATAAAGACCCATAAAAATATCATAAGCATTTTCAAAACTATTTGCTATGTACCCAGTTTAAAAGTCTCATGTACTCACCTTGGCGATAGCTAAATCCATATCGTGTTCATCAACACGAATCCTTGCTTCCCGCCTTTGGAATATCTCCAACCTTTAGGTTCTTGCAACCTATCAACATAATAATCACATTTCTAGTTATCCTTAATAACTAGATAACACATAATTTCTATTTTCATCTTTAACCACCAAGTTCATCCAACTTGGTGGAAATCCCAAAATCTTAGTTCCAAGGTTTCACCAACGAAACTCAAACCCAATCACAACCCAAGGTCGACATCATTAGTCTCCAATATTAGTCTCATAACACTAATTAGTCACCAACACCCTTTCCCCCAAATTTTGGTGACATTCAAAACCCTAGGTTTAACCAATCTTAAGATTCTGACAAATCTTAAGCATACACTTGTTTTCTTTGTTAAAATACCATCTACTAAGTGTATACAACATTTATTTAACCATTAATCACCAACCCAAAAACTAGGGTTTCAAACCCAAGCCAAGAAATCCATAGATCTAAAGCTACAAAGATCAAGGAGTGAAGATTTACCTTTAATCTTCAACTAGGAGTGAATAATCACGAGATTTGACCAAGAAATCGGCTCCAAATGACGTTTTCCACTCAAAACCGTATACTCACTTGAAGAGAGAAACTAGGGTTTATGTTTTGCATAAAATGAGCCAAAACCCGTCTTTAATGTTGAACAGACAGCAAAATCGCGCCGCTATCTGATGCCCGTGATAAATCGTGTTTCAGAATAGCGTTACCCGAGTCGCGATTTCGATTTTCTATTGGGAGCGCAAAAATCGCGTCGCTATCCCTAGATAGCGCTGCTATCTAGGGCTATGCTTCAACACGGTTTCGTCCATAACTTTCTCATACGATGTCCAAATGACACGAAACCAATTCCTACGTTCTTTAAATGATTTATCCTTATTTATCATATTCTTTTATAATTTCTTTAACACAAAATTCGGGTCATTACAGATAATAATCTAAAACCTAGATAATTAAACAAGTTCTTGTTTAATAGGTTTAATTATTATTTTAGTAGATTTATTGAAACTAGTCACACATTTTAAACAAGGATTAAGATTGGAATACAGGTTTAAGTTTAGTTTAGGACTTAAACAAACCGAAGAAAATCTTAGATCTAAGTACTACCCACCTAATGGAGCACCTCACTTGTTGAACGATATTCATATTGTAAGGATAAAGAACCTTAGATATGGATTCAAATCATTGCGAGTGTTAGGGTGCGTAAGGTTCTGTGATAATCGGGAGTCCCGGCGCAGAACATCGCACTGTCTTAGATGGTCTGATCTACTTTTGTGATAATCGGGAGTCCCGACCCAAAAAGTATTTGAGTAGAATAAACATACTAGACTTTATTGCAACTTAGAGATGTACGATTAAAATTGTACAAGGTTGTAATAAGTTATAAGTCTAAAGATTCTACAACCCCTAAGAATCGTGTCAAGTCTTGATACGATCGATAAGGATGTTACCTACCAGAAACAACATGTCTCGTCAGGAAGTGCCCAAACCTTGTGGCGATAATGTGATATATGAATCCTAGGCCTAAAATATAAATTATGGGTTTATAATATATTTTAGAGATGTTTATTGATGATTACTAATTAAACTAGGTTTGATTTGTAGATGGCAACAACAAACACAACGATAAACTACAACAAACTCTCGCGACGTTTCTTTCTAGGAAAGAAAGAAAAGACTGGGTCAAATTTCCTCAATTGGAGACGTGATTTTAAGATCATTCTCAGACAAGAGAGGGATAGGATTGACCAAGAAAGAAACGTATTGAAATCCCCTGCCAAGGATGAAGAAAACGAACCAGGACAAGCATTTTACGCTTGTAAAGCGTTCGCTTCTTGCAAGATGGCTAAGGGAACATCAGTAGGTGCACACGTCATGAAAATGAAAGTGCGCGTTGATCACCTTGCTAGACTTGGTCACCACATGCCATTGCAGTTAGCAATAGGCGTTATACTCAACTCATTATCCGATGACTACAAATTCTTTGTGGCCAACTACAACAAACATGATATGGATAATTCCATTCTCGAGCTACAATCCATGCTCAAGGTTGTTGAGTTGAATATTGGGACCAATTCTAAAAGGGATCACACAACTGATGATAGCGATAAATAAGGGCAAAGTGGTAAAGGAAAGGGTAAAACCAATCCTAACCAAGGAGTGCCAAATGGTAAAGGTGTCAAACAAAAGGTCAAGAAGGTGAAGCCTAACACAGAGAGGACCGAGAATCGGTGCTTCAAATGTGGCGAGGCTGGGCACTGGAAAAGAAATTGTCCAAAGGGTGCAAGTGGTGGTGGAATTGCAAGTTCCTCAGATAATACAACCACACTTCTTAATCACCTTTAGATACTTGTAAAGTACATTACGAGTAATCTAACTTTTGCAATCGTTTACTGCAGGAGGAGATGGAAAGTGATGATGACCGGCATGAGATGGTGATGATCCCACGAGTACCAAGTTTTTATAATTCAGTATTTTATGGATTCTGTAAAAAACGATTTTATTTTATTGTTGAATAATCATTTTATTTTATGTTAAAACAAGTCTTTTGGTTTTAATCAATTCGAATCCATGGTTCCATTATATTGTGTTATGTGTGCATGTGTGACAATTACACTAGTCAAGGTTTATGACTAGATTGTAAGTCAAGTTTTTGATTTACTTAATATTTCATGTTTTATACTTGTTTGATTGTTGTACGAATGAATAATGTCTTAAAAGGCTCAAGGCACTTAGATACTAGTAATTAGAAGTTTTTCTAATACAAGTATTTAAGTGTTTTATGGAAGCATAAGGTTCAAAAGTTATTGAACTTAGTTAAAACATCTTAAGTAATAGTCATTACTTATAATAGTACGTTTTAAAGTATTAGCATTAATATAGCATGATTATATTGGATATAATCAAGATGAACTTTAAGAGTATTATTACAAGTGTCTCATATTTGTAATAAAGGATTTAATCAAGTCATACTTCCCTAACAAGGAAAGTTAAATATTCGCAAAATCCAAGAAATGACTTAGAGATTAAATAAACTCTCAAAAGGTCAAACTATATTAAAGTATTTAAGAACTAAAGGTATTAAACGCAAGTGTGTCATACTTGCAACTCATATATTATTTAATCAAGTCATAATTCCCTAATAGGAATAATGGATATTTAAGAAATTCAAGAAATGACTTTGACATTAAATGAAGTTCTTAAAGAATACTAAAGTGTTTAAGAATTGAAAGAATCATCTCAAGTGTTTTATACTTGTTAGATATAGTAATCAATAAAAGTCATAATTCTCTAAACATGAATAGTGGATATTCGGAAATCCAAATGATGATCTTGATAGAATTCTTAAAAGATTAAACCACAAGTTATTGACTTGGTCAAAGTGGTAGTTTAAATTGATGCTTAAATTCCATAAAAGGTAGTGGGATCTATGACTAACATAATTCATTAAAGACGTTAATGAATTTAGTAAGTTAGTGAGACATTAACAACAAGGAATTACCAAGTCGTTAGCCAAAGAGTTAAGAGAAATAAATGATCATTGATTAGATTATTGCAAGCCTAATAGCGTGGTCACAAGTCTTGTGATTAATTATTGCAAATCTAATAGGATGTTCACACTCCAGTGAACAAGTTAATCATTTAAGGAAATTTCTTTAACTAGTAAAAGTATCTACAAATCAAGTAGCTAAAAGAGATTTAGTTACAAGGCAAGTTTTATAGATTCAAGAAACTAAAGGAGTAATTTTTCCAATCCTCCTATGTTTACCGAATCATGTAAAAAGGGCAAGACTAGAATATGTTCTAATGTTGCATGAACAATATCTAGCAAAGACAAAAGTAATAATATTCTTAAAATACTCGTCTTATGTCTTTAGTTTAATAGAAATGACTAAATTGTAATTAGTGATCAAAGTTACAATTAAGAGTCATCGAGCAATCAACACAAACGCAAAGAATAAGTAAGGATCCAGTAATAATTCGGTATCTATGTCCAGTGAGGAATAATACATGAGTTAGTATCATTGTTATTCAGACTTTGTATGTTTTACAATATCCATGAATAAAAGTCTCTTTATTCAAAAATATATAAATCCGTGACTACTCGTCTTGGTGGGAACCTTGATGGGAAGATAACGTCATCACGGTATTTGGTGGTATATTCGAAGTTCTTCGAAGATAGCTACACAAGTTTTGTGTAAACCAAATATCGGTGATATTTTGTTGGAGATCGACGAATATTGGATTGACCACCGTGATAATACTTTGTGGTTGAAAATTTCAAAATTATTATTCACTAGGATTGTCCTTAAGCATGAGGTATTTGGTTTAGGATACAATGACTAATGTACTTTGGTTCGTCTTAGACAAGCTTGAAATATGGTTGTCGTACGAGGCTTTACTGGGTACAAAGGAAATTGTATTATGAATCGAAATATAACAAGATGGTAATTGCGCCTCCTTTATAGGAGAGATATTTATGGGTCCTTGACATGATGAAAAACTGACAAGTGCATGGCCATGCCCAAATGAACTGATCTGTTCTTTGTCGTTTATCACAACAGTTTAAATCAAGAAATCAAGAAATGATTTCGAATACAGGAGTTGATAATTTCTACCATGCTCGTATTCGTTATCACAAATATCGTGCTGCAAGGGATGGAACCTTTTTCAAATAAATCTTTTAGTTGAGACATTAACTCTCTCATTTCGGCTGAAGCCAAATGATACGGGGATTGGGGAATCAACGTCGCCCCCGGAACTAAATCGATATGAAACTCGACTTGTCTATCCGGTGGCAAACCAGGTAAGTCATCGGGAAAAACTTCAGGGAAATCCTGAATAATCTTCACATTCTCAACCGTCTTCTTCTTTTTTCTCCCATCTAGGACATAAGCTATGAACGATGAACATCCCTTTGACAAACATTTTCTTGCTTTAATGGCGGTTAAAAGATTTGACATATGATGTCTCTTTTCCCTATAAACATACACCTTCTCATTACCGGGCGACTTGATCGACACCAAATTCTTTCCACACAAAATCTAGGCTTAGTGGATTCCCAACCAACCCATCCCAATAATTACATCAAAAGCGTTGATTCCCATGGGCATCAAGTCAACCTTAAACTTCTTACTATCGATTTCTAATTCACAATCTCTATAGATGTGTTGAACAATGGAGGTTTTCCCATTGGCTACTTAAGAGATGGAAGTGCAACAATAATAAACTAGTTAAACTATAAGGGATGGAAGTGTAAAAGGATAAGTTTAATTAAGAGATTAATCTTAATTAAACTAGAAGGGCCCTAAATGAAAGTCCTTCTATTATAAATAGAAGGCTTAGGGATCACTTATGGGGTTACACCTTAGAGCCGAAACCCTAGCCCCCTACTTCCTCCATTCGGCCGAACCTAGAGCACAACTCTTTGTGTTCTTCGTTCTTCGTGTTCTTCGAATATTGAAGAACAAGTGGTTAGGCTAATGCTCCACCAATGGGACGAGAGCTGACTAGTCTAGTTGTTCGTCTATCAGGGAGCACCGGTCCTATAGAAAGCTACCTTCAGCATCGGGAAAATCCCTATCAATAATTGGCCGGAATGGTGGGGAAAAAGACTTTTCAGAGCTAAGGCAAGGGGAGGACAAGCCTAAAACCCTGCCAAGAGAAGATCGCTTGATTTGTTCATCATCAGTGGATCTATCTTAAGCAAACAACAAGGTATGTTTTGGGAAACATCTTTCTCCCTTCTCCCCTCTTGGACAAATTCGACCAAAGAACCCTAGGGTTCTTTGGTTGATGGTCGAACGAACCACACAAGCTTTGTGTGTGTTCGAGTTCTTCGTACAAGGTTTCTTTCTTGTTAATCTAATCTAGATTTTCAACATCCCAATCCTTTAGGGTTTAAGGATTAGGTTTAATCCCACTTCCGCTTTAGGGATTAAATCAGCTAGTTGGTTTTAACCGGTCAAGGACAAGTTCATGTTCTTGGTCAGCATGGTTCGAACCAAGTATACTAGGAGGTCGGTCCTATGGGTCGATCAGTTGGTAGATGCATGTGAAACCCTTCACCCGAATCAACCAATATATGAGTGGGTATGGAGTTTATGAATAAGGTACCTGAGACGACATCATGAGTATCCTTTGCTTCTTCACGCGTGAGTTGGAAGGCACGCCATTTGACTTTCAACGGCTCCGGTTTCTTGTGAGCGATTGACACCAACGTTTTGCTTCCCTTCATTGGGCAATGATTACTATAATTCCCCTTCTCGTGACACGAGAAACATTCCACCTCATCAAGGCTCTTCACCTTGCAATCTTTTGCTTTGTGGCCAAAATGCCCACACTTGAAACAACCATTTGAATCCGCCTTGCATTCACCTTTGTGGTCCCTACCACACTTTTGACACCCTCCAACATTACCTTGCTTTGACCCGCTCGGGGTAAACTTGCTTTTCTTTGATGGCCCCTGAAAAGCTTTCAAACTTCCTATTTTCATTTCCAACCGACCTCTCTTGAACTCTTCTTTTCCCTACTTTCACAACACTTCGGGCGACATTGATTGCCTCATCAAGAGTGGACGCCCTTTTCACCTCTAGCTCATACTCCCATGGCAACCCATTAGCAAACTGAACCACATGACTACGTTCGGTTGGGTAGGTACTTGACACAAACGGGAGGTATCCCGTGAAATTCTTGGTATACTCATCCAAGGTCAAATTGCCTTTCTTGAAGTGCAAGAACTCTTCCAACAACTCTTCCAACTCCCTTTCGGGACAAAACTTGTACTTGAGTCTCCCAGTGAACTCTTCCCATGACATCTTATAAATGGCTTTCTTTCCCAAAGTCTCATAAACGGTGTCCCACCATGTGAGAGCATCATCTTTTAGGAAACATGAGTCATAAGTCACCATGTCTTCTTCCTTGCACTTGCTACTTTCTAGCACATGTTTCGTCTCCCGAATCCAACGAACGGTCACCTTCGGTTCCGTACTCCCGAGATAGTTGTCGGGTCGGCATGCAAGGAATGTTTTGTAATAACATCCTTCATGTTCAATCTTTCTTTCTTCACCACCCTCCTCATTGGAGGACTTCTCGGTCGGGACACTATTGTCCGTTGACTTAGTGTTTGTGAGAGGTGGGGAATCCTAACTTTCCTCCCTATCCTCTTCGTCACGATGTTCCTCTTCTTCCTTTTCATCGTCACCAAGGTTCAACCGATCATTTACGATCCGGTTAACATCTTGTTGCATCACATTCCTCATATTAATGAGCATGGATTGAATAGCCTCTATTGTTACCGGGGTATTGTTGTTCCCAACACCCGAATTGGCCAATCCATTCCCATCTTGATTCGCATTCGAAGCTTGTTATCCATCCAACAAGACTCGACCACCCAATTAGAATCCAATAAGTTGACTAAATTGTCACAATAATACATAGGAAAAGCTCGATTCAAAACAATTCCCTTAATGGTCAACCCTAATTCTCAAAGGTCAACCTAACTTCCTATAGAACATAATGTCCCAAAAGCCAAGTCTAAGTCTAGGGTGGGCAAACCAACCTAATTAACTTAGACTAAAGCTCTGATACCAAGTTGTAACACCTCAATTATTCAAGACAGACATCCCAAAATATGAGGTAATAAAAAAACATTTGGAAAGTATATCAGAGTATCCAAAAACCGGTGTTACAAATATATGTTGGAATTATGTGCACAGCTAGTCAACCTATGATGATACATCCATGCCTACGAAACACTTAAGGGTCACACCAGTGAGTGCATGTAATACGAGCAAGATATGCAATGATACTACGAAGAGGAATGATTCATAATAGTCATTATGAATCAGTTAAGTATTAAGTTAAGTTTAACTTATTACTAGATTAGTATAACTAACTAATTAATACAAGTGTTTGTACATTTATCAGTCGAGTAAATATACAATGTGTTAATTAAATATTATCCATGATATGATTTAAAGCTATTTAATCATAATCATTGGATAATATTATTGTCCAATTAATTGCTAAAGGTATAAAACACAAGTATATATATTTCGTGTATATGGGTACCGAAATATTTAAGTGTATAATACTAAGACATTTGATAATTAAGTGTGCCAATAATAATTAGTAAAACTATAAAGGTTTAAAGTGTAAGAGATAAGTTTAATTAAGAGAATAATCTTAATTAAACTAGAAGGTCCCTAAGTGAAAGTCCTTCTATTATATATAGAAGGCTTAAGGTTCCCTTATTGTTTTGCACATCATCACACGAAAAACCCTAGCCCCTCTCCTCCTTGTTTCGGCCGAGAGCAAGCAACACCATCACTTGGTGTTCTTCGTTCTTCGTGTTCTTCGAGTTTCGAAGAACAAGTTCATTGCTTTGATCAACTAGAAGGTCGCTCGATTTGTTCATCATCAGTGGACTATCTTAAGCAAGTAATAAGGTATGTTTTGGGAAACCCTTTTCTCCCTTCTCCCCTCTTGGACGAATTCGACCAAAGAACCCTAGGGTTCTTTGGTTGATGGTCGAACGAACCACACAAGCTTTGTGTGTGTTCGAGTTCTTCGTACAAGGTTTCTTTCTTGGTAATCTAATCTAGATTTCCAACATCCCAATCCTTTAGGGTTTAAGGATTAGGTCTAATCCCAGTTCCCCTTTTAGGGATTAAATAAGCTAGTTGGTTTTAACCGGTCAAGAAAACCTTCATGTTCTTACCAGTATGGTCAAACCAAGCATACTAGGAGGTTGACCCAAGTGGGCAATCAGTGTTATGAAACCCTTCAATATATCAAAACTGTAGTCTATAAAATTAAATAAGTACACCGAGCTAATCACTACCAATGCTAACTACGGGCCTCCTAATCCTTAGCTCCCGAACCTGAGTACATAGCCATAAAGAAACGTAGTACGTGAGATAAAATTGTCTCGTTAGAAACATGTGTTTTAGACCCGGTTAGAAATAAATGCAATAAAATAAAATTTAAATAAATGTCACATTGCACATAGTCAAACATACTGTAAGGCTTGTCTTAGTCCCAAGACTAAGTAAATAAGATTTGATGATCGATAGCCAAGAAGAATAAATAACAGCTGAAGTATGTATCTCAGCTGAAGCAAGTATATACAATAAACCTTCAGCTGAGTACGCACTTAGCTTTAGGATACAAGTCAAATCAGCAGCTATTAACGAGAGTTCATTCGAAGTCTATGACCAAAGGACAAAGACAAGAAGAAGACTATTCAGCTGATTGTGGAATCAGCTGATAGTATCTGCTGCAGATAAAGACTTGTAGGAAATGTTCATTGACACCTTGAAAATTTCCCTTTCCCGCTCAAAGAAGAAGAAAACGATGAAGATCTTCTATTTTGGAATAGAAGATAATGTCAGTACATTATCATCGTTTGTCCCTCAAGCATGTAAAGAGAAAGTCAACTATTTCTGTACATATGTAGTACACCTTTCACTGTGCGTCAGAAAGGGTACCGGAAGTAGTTGACACAAAGTACACTTGGGACAATAACTTGTGCAAGAGCATTTAATGATCCATAGACATGTCCACATCGACGAATAATATGTTTACACGTCGTTAAACTTGTGGACTAAGGAACATGGATCTTGGGCTATAAATACAGACGTAAATGCTTGCATTTATACACACCTTTAGAAATCATAGCACAAGAACATTCTCTGAGAGTTAGTTATTTGTCTAAGTATTAACTCCTCCATAGTTATTACTAAGGCATTAATATCAGCTGTTAGTATCAACTGATATAACTCTCAGCATATACTCTTCTAGTTTGAGCGGTCTAAAGTGTCATTTCAAGTATAGAGTTTTAGTTAGTTTTGTACTATCTATTTCCGCAAAGTTTATACTGTATTAAGTTGTTTTAATAAACTCTTAATCATTGAAATCTTGTTGCTTACTTATCATTTCTTCGTTACTCGGTCATAACGCAACACGTTTGTGTTGTTGGGAACCAACAACTGGTATCAGAGTGGGTATCAAAATTGTCTTCCATCAATTTTGAGCATATGTTATGGCTGAACCTACATCATCAGATCTTCCATCATTTGGAAACCCTCCCAAACTCACTCAAACCAACTACCCCATGAGGAAAACCCGTATGTTGTCCCACATGGTTACCTATCACCCAAAACTTCAAGATAACATAACGATAGGAAAATATGTTCCCAAAACCCTCATTCCTGGTACTTCTGAAATACCAGAACACTATGTGGTGAAGTCTGAGGCTCAGTGGACAGACGCTGAAAAACGTCTTGTTCATCTTGAGAACAAGGGTCGAGATATGCTTTTTCAAGTAGTTGGTGATGAACTGTATCACAATATTCAGTTTTGTGACTCGGTTAAAGAGATGTGGGAACGGTTGGCTGAACTTTATGAAGGCACATCTGTTGTGCGTGAACATAACAAAAACATGCCTATACATGATTATGAACTGTTTAAAGCCAAGCCAAGTGAGACTATAGCTCAAACTTTCAATCGTTATAACATTCTGTTAAACGAGCTGAAGTCTCATGGGGTTGATAAGGACGATATGTCCAAAATGTGTAAGTTTATGGCAGCCTTACCTCCTAAATGGGTTACCATCATAACTTGCATGAGTACATCTCCTACTCTGAAAGATTATACTCTTTCGTCTCTCTATGGTATGTTTTTAAGCCATGAGAGAACCGTACTCAACAAATTTCAACCTCCAAAGGACTCTAAAGTGAGTTCCGCTGGATCTTCGACTGCTCTTGTCTCCTTAAACAAACCTAGCAGAATCAAATATCCACCATCAGATGATGAGGCTGACAACACTTCGGCTGTTGGTTTGTTCAACATGCCGGAAGTCAGCATTGAAGAAGTCGATGAAGATGAAGACAACGATGCCCTTATATCTGAGTTGGCCTTACTTGTTAAAAATAGAAAATTCTTCAAAAACAAGTCTGGCTCCTCAGCTAGAGGCTCGAGTAGCAGATCTATCTCATCAGCTGTTTCTTCTAGACCTTCTGGAAGTACACCTGACATCTCTGAGATAACTTGCTACAACTGCAACAAGAAGGGACACTATGCTAACGACTGCAAGCAGAAGAAAGCTAGTTCATCATCTTCAACTGGTGAGTCCATTGAAGATAAATACAAAAAGCTACAAGCCTTCACTAAAAAGATTCTAAAAGAAAAGAAGGCACTTGAAGGCAAAGCTGCTGACAAGGGTCTTGTAGCTGAAACTCATGATTGGGCTGACTCTGGTGACAGCTCATCTGATGACGATGAACAAATGGCCACAATGTGTTTGATGGCTCGTGCTGATGATGATGAAAGCATTACAGCTGATGATGCTAGCTCCTATAAATGGGTCAACATTGTTCATAAAAATGTAACCTCTCTAATCTCCGCTGAGGATACTAAAGCTAAAGATATTATTGATTCCATTATTTGTGACTTGCACTTCATTGATCAGCTGAAAGGTGAATGTTTGGATAAACATAGTGCTATTCTACGTGAAAATGCATTTTTGAAAGAACGTTCAATTGACCACAAAACTTTAAAAGAAGAACTTTCTGAAACAAAATTTATTAACTCAGTTCTTCAACATGATCTAAGTGAAAAAGTTAAAGAACTTAAAGCAATTAAAAAGATTTGTGAATCATGGTCTCGTTCATCCAAATGTGTGAGTGAATGTGTTAACTCACAAATTCCTAGTCAAGTACAAGCTGTACTAGGAGGAGATTTCCTTGCTGCAGTCGATGTACCTGACAGCAGTACAGATGATCTGTACTACTCGTCGGCTGATGCTTCTGTGCCTGCTGAAGAGTTGGTTTTTGGTTCCTTTGTAAGGTCTACCAAAACCTATGCTACCGAGATGTCCTCAGAAAACCCTTCTGAAGCTACTAGTGAAGATTCATCGACTGACTCCTCTGCCATGATTGTTAGGATACCTACTGTAGTAATTGTTGAACCAAGGAAATCTATCTTGGGTTCAGCACCTGCTGCTTCATCTGCTAAATTTCAGCAGAAGACTAGAAGGATAGCAGGAAAGAAAACTGTTCTTACACCCTCCAAGGGTGAGCCAGTTGGAGTTCATACTCGAGCTGGAAAGAACAAAGGTAAGAGTATTCCTAAGAATACTCCAAGTCCTTCTTCAGCTGTTTCTGTCAGATGGCTAAAAGGAAAGGTCAGCAAGCTGACATCACTCGTTCAAACTCTGACTATCTCTGATAATCAGAAAATGAAGGGTATTTTGGGTCCAGTTCCCAATCCTATTGCCTCGCCCTCTACTCCACTGCAAAGAAACAGGAAATGCTATAAGTGTGGAGATCGTGGGCACATGGCAAGTGAGTGTGACAACACATGCCTGAGACCTTCCCCGACTTCATTATGTGAGCCTACTGAGAGTCCAACCTCAGTGAGTCCTAACGGGAAGTCACAAGGACCCGCCGAAGTGTGGGTTCCCAAAAAGAACTAACTCTTTTATTTTATGTGCAGGGTGATGAAAGCAAACATGTCTAGTACTTAGACAGTGGTTGCTCGAGACACATGACTGGTTATAAATCCCTGCTGGAAGAGTTTGAAGTTTGTGATGGTCCCTCAGTAGTTTTTGGTGATAATGGTAGAGGCTCAACTGAAGCTTATGGAACCATTTCTAATGGATCCATAAAAATCACAAGAGTTGGTTATGTAAATGGGCTGAAACATAATCTAATCAGCATTAGCCAACTTTGTGATGCAAAGTTCTCAGTGAACTTTAATGAATACAGAGGAACGGTGACGGATAAGAATGGAAAGGTAGTATTAGTTGCTCCAAGAACCAAGAATGTCTACACACTTGACATGAATCCTCAAAATCAAGAAGTCTGTCTATTCTCTCATTCTACTGAAGAGCTGAATTGGTTGTGGCATAAGAGGCTATCTCACCTGAACTTCAAAAACATATCAAAGCTGGCTTGAGGTCAGCTGGTGAAAGGTCTGCCACAAATCAAATATGAAAAGGATAAGCTGTGTTCAGTCTGTGAACAAGGCAAGCAACATAAAAGCTCCTTCAAATCAAAGCAATGTTTCTCCATCAACAGCTGCCTTCACATGCTCCATATGGACCTTTTTGGCCCTATGAGTACTGAAAGTCTAGGTGGAAAGAGATATACACTTGTTATCGTTGATGAATACTCACCATATACCTGGGTAATATTTCTTCGTCACAAAAGTGATGCAGCTGAAGAGATTATCAAGTTCATCAAAAGGATGGAACTTCTAAATGGGTCTAGAGTCAAGATGCTGAGATCAGACAATGGTACTGAATTCAGGAACAAGACTTTAGAAAATTTCTGTTCAGATGTTGGGATCTCCCAAAACTTCTCAGCGGGACGAACACCTCAACAAAATGGTGTTGCTGAAAGAAGGAACAGAACCCTAATAGAAGCTGCAAGAACAATGCTTTGCTGAGTCAAACATGCCTAAGCAATTTTGGGCAGAAGCTGTTAACACAGCGTGTTTTACTCAAAATAGGTCTCTCAATGTGAAGAGACACAAGAAGACTTCTTATGAGATTTTTCGTCAGAGGAAACCATTCATAGGTTTCTTTCATGTGTTTGGCTGTGTGTGTTTTGTGTTAAACATGAGAGATCAGCTGAGTAAATTTGACTCTAAAGCTGATGAAGCTATTTTCTTGGGATACTCCATTCTATCCAAAGCATATATAGTTTTCAACAAAAGAAGACAAACATTGGAAGAGTCCATAAATGTTACTTTTGAAGAACACTCAAAGGCTATGAACCCCACCTCTGCAGACTCGTCTGATGCATTTCAGAGATCAGCTGAACCATCTCCTGATGATACAGCTGAAGCATTTTACGATGCTTTAAATCTCTTTGAGGTCCCCATAAATGAATCAGATGAGACGTTCCATGATGCTCCGACATATCTTGTAGATATCGCAGCTGTTCAACAAGAAATTACAACAGCTAGAGCATCATCCAAGTCTACTTCTAAGCCACCTCTTCATACTTCAACAAGATATGTTCAAAATGAAGTAATTCATCCTGCTGAGCAGTCAGCCGCTTAACAAGGATCTAATTCTGCTAAATCTTCCTCTTCTACAGCAGCTCCTCAATCTAAGTGGACCTCAGAACATCCAATTGAGTTAATCATTGGAGATCCACAACAAGGAGTTGTTACAAGAAGTAAAGCATCATGTAATCTGTGCTTATGGTCTTGTTTTCTAGAAACTGAAGAACCAAAGAATATTAAAGCTGCTTTAGAAGACTCTAGCTGGATTCAAGCGATGCAGGAAGAACTTAACCAATTCGAGGTCAACAAAGTATGGCAGCTGGTGCCCCCACCAGCTGGAAAGACTATAATTGGTACTAAATGGGTATTTAGGAATAAAATGGATGAAGAAGGTGTGGTTATTCGCAACAAAGCTAGACTGGTTACTCAAGGATACAGACAGGAGGAAGGAATCGATTTTGATGAAACATTTGCTCCAGTGGCTAGGATTGAGGCAATCAGAATATTTCTAGCCTACGCTGCTTACAAAAACTTCACAATTTTTCAAATGGACGTGAAGAGTGCTTTCCTGAACGGAAAGTTGCAAGAGGAGGTATATGTTAAGCAACCACCAGGGTTCGAGAATCCTAAATATTTAGACTATGTGTTTAAATTGGATAAAGTGTTGTATGGGTTAAAACAAGCTCCTCGTGCATGGTATGATACACTCTCCACGTTCCTCATAGCAAATGATTTCACCAGGGGAAAGATTGATAAAACCTTATTCATTCGCAAAATCAAAGGTGATATCATTCTTGTTCAAATTTATGTGGACGACATAATTTTTGGTGCTACTGACGAAAAACTTTGTAGACGCTTTTCTAAACTTACGTCTACAAAGTATGAGATGAGTATGATGGGTGAATTAACTTATTTTCTTGGCTTACAAGTTAAGCAATCTAAAAATGGAATTTTTATAAATCAAGAAAAATATATCAAAGATCTTTTAACGAAATTTGATATGAATTCATCATCATCCATGAAAACACCAATGGCTCTTCCAAACAATCTAGATGCTGACATAAATGGTAAGTCAGTTGATGTCACATTCTATAGAGGAATCATTGGATCATTACACTATCTCACAGCCAGCAGACCAGATATTATGTTTGCTACTTGCATGTGTGCTAGGTATCAAGCTGATCCTAGAGAATCTCACTTAATAGCTGCAAAAAGAATTTTAAGGTACCTTAAGGGTACTCCAAGCCTAGGTCTTTGGTATGCCAAAGACTCCGGGTTTGATCTAATTGGCTATTCAGATTCAGACTTCACAGGTTGCAAAATGGATAGAAAGAGCACCACTGGTGGATGTCAGCTGCTTGGTGGAAAGCTAGTCAGCTGGACAAGCAAGAAACAAAGTACTATCTCTACCTCCACAGCTGAAGCCGAATACGTTGCTGCTGGAAGCTGTTGTGCTCAAGTCCTTTGGATGAAGAATCAGCTTGTTGATTTCGATATGAACTTCTGCAAAGTTCCTATCTATTTCGATAACACGAGTGCTATTGCAATCAGCAACAACCCAGTTCTCCATTCTAGAACCAAACATATCGATATAAGGTATCATTTTATTAGAGATCACACTGAACAAGGTGACGTGGAACTCCACTTCATTTCAACAGACCTATAGCTGGCTGATCTATTCACTAAGCCTTTAGATGAAAAACGATTCAATTTATTGATCAGCGAGCTAGGTATGTTGAATGCTTGAATCAACTGCTGAAGTACTATCAGCAGCGGATAAGATTCACCTTGTTACTTAGTACATTCAGCTGACTAAAACCGTTTGAATTTATCAGTCAGCCGAATAAAATCTCTTAAATGATAACTTATCATGTTTTATAAGTTAAAACGTTTGGTTCTCCTAAAAAAGGGCATCTCCCAACCCTATCCGCACGTTCTCTGTGGCAAATATTTCCACTCGAGTGGAAATATTTGGCATTTATGAGGGACAAGACACCCTGACACAGAAACGGCTCCACTACCCTGACACAGAAACGACTCCACTTTCTCACACTGTCACATCCAACCACCTTTGCACGATAACCAACGTGTCTATAATTGGTTTGTAACTATCCAATTATGACCCGGTTTGTATTCAAATTTTACCCAAACCGACCCATAAACCTCCTATAATTACCCACCCCTTCTCTCCACTTTATTTCTATCTCTCCCAAAATTCTATCCTTAAAAACCCTATATTTCTAACCTTTATCTTTCTTCCTCCTCTCTCCCAAATGACGAAGAAAGCTCAGAAGGTTACTCTTACTAGGGCTGCCATTGAGTTCTCTAAGAACTCAAACCTAGTAGCCAACACTTCCCCACCGGATGATCTTGTCGATATTTATCGACCGGTTGTGACGTTTGTGCGTCACTGCCCTATCCGTGGTGCTTTTACCAGAGTCGCCAAGAGTATCATCGAACTCTTGCGTGATTTCTGGATGTCCGCCTCCGACTCTGGAGACGACATTACTGCGCAAGTAGGGAATCACCAAATCACCATTTCTCTTGATGATTTCTGAGTTGCTTGCGGATTCGATTATCTGCAACCTGGAGAAGAATATCAGTACACTAAATCTGCTGATGAAGCTAAAGCGAGTCTAATCCGTATCACTGGATACAGATTAGAAAATGAAGAAGACAAGGTGCCGATCTTCAAGAAGTCTCAGCTGACGAGACCCTGGGCCTATTTCTTTACCCACATCATTCAGGGTATAGGCGGCAATTCCGGGTCTCTCAACCAGTGCAACTCCAGCATGCAAGTCTTTGCTGAAGCCCTAGTCACTGGTCAGCGGATCGACTACGGGAGACTGGTCTACGAGGAGGTCAAGACCAAGTTGAAAAGTAAGGGAAATCATATTCCCTATCTTCGCTTTTTCAAATTGTGCGTCGCACATGTGATGCTTGAAAAGCTGGAGATAGATTATGAGGACATCCCTGGGGAATCGGTGATGGTCCGTTCCATTTCCAGCATCATCTTCCAGAAGAAGGATGATGATAAGGCATTTCCCCTCACCTCGTACATGCTGAAGATCATAGATGATAGAGTCAGATCCAAAAGGGATCGAAAGAAGGGCAAAACATCGAAGAAATCTGCCCTACAAGAAGGTTCGTCCTTTTCTCATCTGAAGTGTTTTCCATCAACTGATCGCGCACAAACACTTGATGGAAATACCACCACTTCCACTGGATTCTCAATGCCTATTGACGTGGAAAATGTGGAAACGGGTGATATTCCACGTGTGGGAAGAAGCGTGTGAAGCGATCTGCTCACCGCCCTCCTTCTTCCTCTTCATTCTCTTTATCATCTTCTTCCACTGCCAGCGCTCCTGTTTCTCCTCAGCTGAGGGTAAGAGGGTCTGCTACCTATGGAGATGATGATGTTGTTGATGATGTTGAGCTGGCGATCGCAGCATCATCAGGATTCAGCCGGAATCCGTTGGGCTCTCACTCGAGATCCCAATTGAAGGAATACAATCAGAAGCTGTGTCAGCATCTGAGAGCAGTCCTTCTCATTTTCACTCTTACAGTTTTTTTCCAGGAACTCTACCTACAATTGGAATTCCTGTCCAGACACTTCCGGCTGATTCTCTTTTTCCCTTTCCTTTCATCCACTCTCTCTCTGCTGATTTCTCAACAAGTCAGCAGACTTCAAAACGGCAATTTCGTTCTTCAGGAGTTAGTGTCGGCTCCACACCTCTGCGTGGATCCTCGACCGATTCATTATCTGTCGTTGTAACACGGGAACAAACTCCACAAGCAACCTCAGTTTCTCAACAGACTGTTGGTGAAGTTTTCGGCTCAACCCAAGCCACCCGAGAGTCAGCTGCACACACACCACCCCCAACTTCTTCATCACTCCCTGAGTCTTCAGCTGATGATAAATTGACTAGAAACCAAGTCAATCTTGAAGCTGACCCTTCTGTTTCCCACGACGTCACCGGCTTAAACCAGCAGGTGATCAAGGAAACCACCACCGCCAATGAAGAGACAACTTTAAACCAAGTTGTTACTGAGGCACTAACCCCAGCTGCCAATGATCATGAAAGTAATCGCCAACCAAGCTGCGAGGCAGCTAACTCACCACCCAGAGGAAATCTTCCTCCAGTCTCCATACCAGTATCGCCGGCTGGTGAGACCGAAGCTCCAGAGATTCAAATAGCTTTTCATCTAATGTTTGAGTCGACTGATGATTTTATTCAGTATTACTATTCTTCATCTGACGGAGAACATTCTGAGCTTCAAACTGTTTTGACAACTGATGTTGGCACTTCTGTTATAACCCCAGAAGTTTCAGTTGGACCCAACTCACCCCCCAAAGTCCCTGAGCAACCTATAGGAGCCATTCCTCCTAACTCAGGAACACTCACTCCCACAGCTGAGGTTACCCCTCAAGCTGGAGACATGCCGGACCCCTACCCCCAAAGCGTCCAAGTGTCCCATGCTGAATCCAGCAAAGCTGGAGGACGCATTCCCATCAGAGCAGCTGCGGCTCTGATGTCTAGAGTTGTTACATCCAAGATTCGACCTGGGATGGCCACGCTGAGTAAGAAGATGGACTCCCTTCGCAAGGATGTTCCAAAGAAGTTTGCCCAAACTGCTGAGAATCTCTCTTCCAGCATAACTTCTCTGCACACTGAGGTTCATTCTCAGGCTCCTCAGCTAGCTCATCTTTCTGATCAGATTCGCATCAACACCAACGGGTTCATCTCTCTTAACGACTACGTGCGTCAAGCGTTGAACTCCCTTCGCGATTCTGATAGAGTCGATCAGGACCAACTTCTCTCCGAAGTTCGGGACAGCTTGGCTCTTGCCCAATCAAAGCAAGAGTCTCTGCTGACACTTACTCATAGCCACCTTTCTCAGGCTATTGAGGAGTCAGCCTCTGTTGTGTCCACCAGGTTGGACAAAATGGAGACTGAAGTCAGCTCGCTGACTTCCCAAGTCGCTGGTCTCCAAGGCACCCTTGACCTCATTCTTGCAAAGCTCAATGAGGGTGCCGCCATTGTCCATCCTGCTTCAGCAACAGAGAGTACCCCTCTTCATCGGGCACTCTCTAAGGGGGAGAAAGAGGCCACTTCAGGAGGTGAACAACAAGGTGAACAAAATAGTTCACAACCTATAGTCACCTCTGCTGTTGGAGCCAATACTGAAGACATTCCAGCAGGTGATAACTCAAGAATTCCACCTATCACATCTGCTGGAACACCAGAAGAAGAAGCTGTACCCTCAACTGGTTTTGTTAAAATCGTTGATTCCTTTAAATCAGTTGAGGGCCCACAAGTCCAAGCCCCGCAAATCCAAAACCCTCAGCCTATTATACAGGAGATCCCTTATCCTTGTTAAGGCAAAAAGCCTTACCCCTTTGTGAATCTTAGGATAACAAAACAACCTAGACTAGCTTAGATTAAATAGTAGATTAAATTAGCTAAGTTAGGAGTGATACTGAGTTTGGCCAGTATTGGCCACTCAGTATCACCAATACTGAGTAGAAGGACTGAGTTACAAGTCAGTATTGTAACGGACTAAGATCAAATCCCTTGATCTTAGTCATTTCCTTAGTTTAGTCCTTCGGTTACTCCTTTGCCATCATGTAAGATCTCTATAAACATTATAAATAGAGATCACCTTGCAAGGAGTACTTACCAATTTACACGTTCACAAAATATCCTTTTGTAATTGTTCAAGTGGTCTTGTATTTCCGCTACAAGCCACACTTTGTGGAATAATATACGTTTGACTAAATTACTGTGTTAATAACCTTAATTGTCTTAAGTAAATTATTAAATCTAAACAGTTATCAAACAAACCAGGGTTGTTGTGACCAAACAACTGGTATCGGAGCAGGCTAAATTAAAGTCTTAAGTCAAAAGTTTGCAAAACTCACTCATACTGATCAACCAAAAGACAACCAGTTTTCTAAAATTCCTTATGAAAACATGTTCAGAAACAGACCTAGAAAATGTTATAGATGTCATCACATTGGTCATAAAGGAGATGAATGCTGGACTGATCTCTCAAATCCTAGGTACTTAGTACCAAAGAAAAGGAGAGAAACAAAGTCAGTATCACCCAAGAAAACCTCCAAGGTTTATCCTGAAGTAATACTGATCTCTTCAAAAGAGATCAAGTCTATCCCTGTTTCTCCTACCAAAGGTCCCATTCAAAAATGGGTTCCTAAAAAGAACTAATTCTTATTTTGTGTCTTGTGCAGGGTGACAGAAAATGGAACTTAGATAGTGGCTGCTCAAGACACATGACTGGCAGCATGGAGTACCTTCTAAATTACACACCAAAGAAGGGTCCTTCTGTCAACTTTGGAGATGATTCAATTGGGAAAACAAGGGGATATGGAGTAATCAAAGCAGGCAACATAACTTTTAAAAGAGTTGCCTATGTAGAGGGTCTTAAACACAATCTGCTCAGTATCAGCCAGATGTGTGATGATGATAATGAAGCTCGTTTCAGAAAGGTTGCTGGAATCATCTACAATGATAAAGGGCGACATGTACTCATTGCTAGAAGAGAAAAAGATGTATATGTGGTCAATCTATCTGAAATAGACCCTACTATTCGAGTTTGCCTGCTGTCTAAAGTCAAGCCAGAGCTTCATTGGTTATGGCACAAGAAACTCTCTCACATAAACTTCAGAAACATTAATGAGCTCAGTGTGAAGAAACTGGTGAGAGGGTTGCCCACTATTACTTATTCAAAAGATAAGTTATGTTCAGCATGTGAAATGGGCAAGCAGAAGAAGAGTTCATTCAAATCAAAGGTTAATCATTCCATCAATGAACCTATTACAATGATACATATGGATCTTTTTGGCTCCATAAGCACACCATCTTTGGCCAAAAAGATCTATACTTTAGTCCTGGTTGATGAATTCTCAAGATACACTTGGGTCATTTTTCTCAAGACTAAAGTTGATGCAACAACAGATTTCATTGCCTTCATTAAAAGAGAAGAACTTCAAAAAGGCAACAAGGTCAAACAACTAAGAAGTGACCATGGTACTGAGTTTAAGAACTCAGTATTGGCTGATTTCTGTGAAGAAAAAGGAATCGTACAAAACTTCTCTGCAGCCTACACACCACAACAAAATGGTGTTGTAGAAAGAAAGAATAGAACCTCGATTGAAGCTGCAAGAACTTTGTTATGCCATGCTGGACTGGTACTGAGCTTCTGGGCAGAAGCTGTCAATTGTGCAAATTTTACTCAGAACAGAGCTACAATAGTCCAGAGACATCAAAAGACCCCTTATGAGTTATATAATGGCAAGGTTCCTAATGTGGAATACTTCCACATCTTTGGGAGTAAATGTTTTGTACTCAGTACTAAACAAAGTCTCAACAAATTTGCTCCCAAAGCAAATGAAGGTGTGTTCATGGGCTACTCTCCACACTCTAAAGCCTTCAGAGTGTATGTCATCTCAACTAAGATGATTGTAGAATCTATTCATGTTACCTTTGATGAAAATCAGAATGAGCATTCTACCTCAGCAATAGAAGACATCAGTGGCATAGAAATTCTATGTACTCCAGAAAACTCAATTGCTGAACAGCCCAAGTCTCACCCATACTATGTTGATCATAGTATGAGTGATAATGATCAAGAAATAACTCAGTCTAACTCTAATGTATCAAATTCTGAGGTTCCCATAACTGAGAACCCAAATACTGAGTTTCCAATTCTTGACTTGAACAATTCCACCTATGAGGAAGGTGAATCTTCCAGCACTGCTCAAGAATCCACATCAAATTTGCAAACTTCAGACGAACAGCAACTAGTATTGTCTGATACTGATCAGAATTCCACTCAGTATCAGGCAGACAATACATCAACACAACAAGATATTGTTGACATTATTTCAAATGCTCCCTTAGGAAACAATCTAAGGGAACACAGAAATCATCCTTATTCTAATATTATTGGTCCAATTGAACAAGGTGTTCAAACAAGAAGAAGGTTAGAATTTGAACCCCAAGCAACTGCAAACTTTTGTTTGTTCTCAAGCTTCTTATCTACCATGGAACCAAAGAAAGCGTATGAAGCTTTATTAGATGAAGACTGGGTAGAAGCTATGCAAGAAGAACTAACAGAGTTTGAAAGAAATAAAGTTTGGAACTTAGTACGACCTCCTGCTGGCAAAACTATAATTGGTACTAAGTGGGTGTTCAGAAACAAGATGGACAAGGATGGTGTTGTCATCAGAAATAAAGCAAGACTGGCTGCTCAGGGTTACAGGCAAGAAGAAGGCATTGACTACGATGAAAATTTTGCACCAGTTGCAAGAATTGAAGCTATTAGACTGTATCTTGCATATGCAGCTTTCAAGAATTTCAAGGTGTATCAAATGGATGTCAAGAGTGCTTTTCTTAATGGAAAACTACAGGAGGAAGTTTATGTTAAACAACCACCAGGTTTTGTTGATCCTAAATTTCCTAATTATGTTTTTAAGCTTTGTTAAGGCAAAAAGCCTTACCCCTTTGGATCTTAAGATAACAAAACAACCTAGACTAGCTTTGATTAATATGTAGAAAAATATAGCTAAGTTTAGGTCTGATACTGAGTGATCAGTATTGGAACTCAGTATCAGTACTCAGTATCAGATAGTGATACTGAGTAGAAGGACTGAGTGATACTCAGTATAGTAACGGACTAAGATCAAATCCCTTGATCTTAGTCATTTTCCTTGCTTAGTCCTTCGGTTACTCCTTTGCTCATTATGTAAGATCTCTATAACATTATAAATAGAGATCATCTTGCAAAGGAGTACTTACCAATTTACTTTACACATTCACATCTTTTGTAATTGATCAGTGGTCTTGTTATTCCGCAACAAGCCACACTTAGTGGATTTATACATTGACTATATTCTTGTGTTATCACTCTAATATTTCTCTAAGTATAATAATCTATCAATTAACATTATAAACCAGGGTTGTTGTGACCTAACAACTGGTATCAGAGCACATTATAAACCGAGTGATAAACATTGAAAATAACAAGAAGCACATCCCAGGCTTCGAATTCCCACACCCAAACCTTTTAGTAAATGTGACTTATCCTATACTGAGCTACTTAAATTTTCACACTCACCTTTACTCAAATCTTCTTACACGTGCTATGCACAAGTCCACAATATTTCATCCTATACCAGATGAAATACAGACTTCACAAACTCTGTTTATATGATTGTAGAATTAAACAACACCACAATTCTATTTGATAAACCTCTCTTTCTAACCAGTTTTACATTTTTGTTTCTTTAGCACCAACTGTGCAGGGTATTCAGGCATCTCAAGCTGCAGCAGACCAAGTGACTCTGCAAGCAATCATGCAGCACATTCTGGCCATCCAACAAACTCAAAATGTAATACTAGCCAGAATGGACAAGATGAGTGGTGATATTGATTTAATAAAACAGTCAGTATCACTCCTTCAACAACCACAGCAGCCTCCACAAACTCCACCAGGTTCACATGGTGACCACAATGAAGAAGGAGAAGGAGAAGGAGGTGCTGGTGATACTGATGCTGCAACTGAGCCCATGCCCTCCCCTACTCTTGAACAACCTGAAGGGGACATGGGTGGTGATATTGATCCTCTTCCCTCCTCATCAAATGATAACAAAAGGGGGGAGAAGAGACAAAGAGATACTGAGGTTGATCAAACTGAGCCTTCTGCTCAGGGGGAGAAAAGAAGAAGATTGAATGAAGATCAACCTCCACAACAACAACATCAGCAAAGCCCTCATACTGAGCCATTTCGCATTCAGTATGAGAGAAGAAGACAAAGAACAAGGTCAGAATTACAAGTTCAAGACCCACTTGAGCCATCTGCTCAGGGGGAGACTCATACTGACCAACCACAGCAAACTTTTGAAGAGAATAATCTACAAATTGTGGTCTATAGGCCTTTCATCTGGCCTATTGCTGATGATGAAGATGAAGAACCAGATTTAGTAAACTATGCACTAAATCTGGTAGAACAAGAAAGTTCTTCATCATCATCCTCGGATGATGAAGAACCAGAAAATCTGGTGATTAGAAGAAGGAGTTCCTTATCAAGAAGACCTATCAATGCTGTTCTCACTTCTTCTGAATCAAGTGAGGAATCTGCTCCTCTGGTAACAAGACAAAGAAGACCTGTTCTTACAAGGGACAGTGATACCGAGCAGGCTCCAAGACTGACTCCTCAACAACTCTCGACAGAACAAGAAAGATTTTTATATGAGCAAGAGTTGGGAGTCAAAACTGAACCAGAATCTGACCCAGATACTGATACTCCTGGTCCTTCACATAGAATCTCAAGAAAGGGTCCAGACCATATTCAACATTATTGGAAAATGGTTGCTGCTAGGACTCAGTATAAGGAACAAAGAAAGGAGTTCTTGAGGACCAAAACATTTCAAAATGTAAGGGGGATACATTGGTTAAATCTGGATGTTAATAAAGTAAAAGTGAAGCTCAAAGAAGGAAGAATTACTATCACTTGTACTGGCTTAACCAGTCCCCCCATGAAGATATTTATTCATGACATTCAAAGAATTGGTCTTCAAGACTGGGTGAAGATCACAAGACTGATCAAAGAGCTTCCAAAGAAATCAACCTATGATCAAATAGTCTTGGATGAGATCTGTGCAGTAGCTGCAGTATGTTATGAGAAGGACTTACTTCATGAAATAGAGTACAGAACACTCAGTGTGATGACTGAGGCTTACTCAAACAACAGACCAGAATGCCTTCATACATACAAGTATCTTAGAAAGTACCCTCTTCCTACTAACCTTGTATTTCAGGATCAAAAGAGTGTCATATATCCAACTTCTGGATATATGTATACTGACTCAGAGGATAGAGAGTGCTTCATTTCTGAAGAAGATCTACCAAGAGCTCAAATCAGTCACCTTGTTGGACTGAAATGGATGATCACCAAGAAAGAAGACTCTTGGTTCAGAAAGAAGATTTGTTCAGTACTGAATAGCAGAAAGGATGAACTCAAAAGCAGAGAAGAGTTTGTCCACATCAAACAAGAAGTCTTCTATGAGTATGAAGCCATCAACAGCAAATGAAGAAGAAGATATTGTTACCTATGTTGTTGTAATTTTTGTTTATCTCTTTGTAATTGTTTTGTTATCATTAGATAGGGGGAGATTGTTAAGGCAAAAAGCCTTACCCCTTTGGATCTTAAGATAACAAAACAACCTAGACTAGCTTTGATTAATATGTAGAAAAATATAGCTAAGTTTAGGTCTGATACTGAGTGATCAGTATTGGAACTCAGTATCAGTACTCAGTATCAGATAGTGATACTGAGTAGAAGGACTGAGTGATACTCAGTATAGTAACGGACTAAGATCAAATCCCTTGATCTTAGTCATTTTCCTTGCTTAGTCCTTCGGTTACTCCTTTGCTCATTATGTAAGATCTCTATAACATTATAAATAGAGATCATCTTGCAAAGGAGTACTTACCAATTTACTTTACACATTCACATCTTTTGTAATTGATCAGTGGTCTTGTTATTCCGCAACAAGCCACACTTAGTGGATTTATACATTGACTATATTCTGTGTTATCACTCTAATATTTCTCTAAGTATAATAATCTATCAATTAACATTATAAACCAGGGTTGTTGTGACCTAACAAGCTTGAAAGCTCTATGTGGGCTCAAACAAGCTCCCAGAGCCTGGTATGATACCCTGTCTGAGTACTTAATTGAAAAAAAGTTTATAAGAGGTAAAATTGACAAAACATTATTTTCAAAAAGGAAAGGTTCTGACATTTTACTCATTCAGATATATGTAGATGATATTATCTTTGGCTCCACGGACAAATCAATGTGTGACTGGTTTGCTAAGATAATGTCATCTCAGTATCAGATGAGCATGATGGGAGAACTTACTTACTTTCTTGGTTTACAAGTTGAACAAAAGCCTGATGGCACTTTCATAAATCAAAGTAAGTATGTGCATGACATGCTTAAGAAATATAAATTTGAAAATTTATCTTCCATGCACACTCTTATGGGTACTCAGGATAAAATAAGTAAAGATGAAACTGGTAAGCCAGTATGTCAATCCACATACCGAGGTATGATTGGTTCTTTACTTTACTTAACAGCTAGCAGACCTGATATCATGTTTGCAACTTGTTTGTGTGCTCGGTATCAGGCTGATCCTAAGGAATCACATATGAAAGCTGTAAAGCGCATTTTTAGATATCTTTCAGGTACTCCTAACATGGGTCTTTGGTATCCCAAAGATTCAAACTTTGATCTTGAAGGGTATACAGATGCAGATTTTGCAGGATGTAGATTGGACAGGAAAAGTACAAGTGGAGGATGTCAATTCCTCGGTGGCAGACTAGTTGGCTGGTCATCCAAGAAACAAAACTCAGTAGCAACTTCTACTGCAGAAGCAGAATATGTTGCTGCAGGAAGTTGTTGTGCTCAACTCTTGTGGATGCAGTATCAACAAATGGACTATGGATTCAATTTCCAGAAAACACCAATCCATTGTGATAACAAGAGTGCTATTGCTATCACTGAAAACCCAGTCCATCACTCCAGAACAAAGCACATTGACATCAGACACCACTTTATTCGAGATAATGTGGAAAAGGGAAAGGTTGAGGTAGATTTTGTTCCTACAGATGATCAATTGGCCGATGTATTTACTAAACCTCTCTCTGAGGAACGGTTTATGTACTTACTAGGACAATTGGGTATGCTGAATCCTTAAATTTTCTTAAAAATTTTCTGATACTGACTGATCAGTATTACTTTCAATACTGACCAACTCAGTATCACTCGTCTGATGTATCAAATTTTATAAATTTTAATTTTTTTATTTATAGTTTAAATTTAATGTTTTTATAATTTTTAATTTTTTTTATTATTTTAATTTTTTTTTACTCGGTATTGAAGTCCTGGAGTGATAAAACTAAATTTTAATCCTTATACTCCCCAACGGTAACCTTTCTTAACAAGTAAGTTACCGTTGACACAGGATAATGCTGTCAAATCAGCTGGTTTTACTTCCCAATACCGTAATTATCACTAAATTAAGTATAAATAACCGTTTTCTCTTTCTTTCAAAATTTTCAACAGTTATTTCTTATTTTCTCTTTCAATTCTCTCTGCGATTAACGATTCTACTTTCATTGTGCAAGCAAATTTCTTAAATCACAATCGCAGATGGCCAATTACAGATTCGTCGCACCGGAGGCTGCACCGGCAACTCAGTTTCGAAACGACGAAGTGCCCAAATTTGCAAGGAACAACATCACCGCAAACTTTAACATTCCTCAGGCTTGGGCGTGCCCTGAATTCTCTCACATGATTACTTATCTGAAGCACTGTCCGATCACGCAAGCATTGATTCGTTCCCCACGAGCAATTTATCCAGAAATGCTCTCCGAATTCTGGTACTCAGCTAACCTTGACTCTCCGTACATGATTACCGGTTGGGTTATTCGAGACCAAAGAAGGGCTTTTGTCTCCACTGCTATAATTCGGGAAACACTGAGGCTTCCCGCTCAAGCTCGGTATGAGCCCTTTGTTGATCGAACAGAGGCCCGCTCAGTGTTGCCACTCATTGGACGCAGAGGAACCACGGGAATCATTAAAAGAAATGAATTCGGTCCAATGTGGGGTATTTTGATCTCCACCCTCATTCGATGCATGACCCACAAAACTGGAGCCTTGGATCAAATAAATGAGTTTGGGATGCAAATCGTTCATGCCATGTATCATGGAAGAGATATTGATTATGCTAGACTGATCTTCAATGAACTAGCTTCTCTAGTTCGGGCTCAAATTAGAGAACTTAATGTTCCTTTCTGTAGATTTCTTTCTCTTATTTTTCAAAATGGGATGCCTGCTCATATTTATGATGAGTTCAACAGTCCAAGAGTGGATCTTCCTCCACTTCATGAGATGATTTATTTTTACAGGCCAAGAGAAGGAGAGCCTGTACTGAGTCACTCCATGTGGGCTATAGTTCAGGCACACATTAATGATGAACAAATTGCTGATACTGAATCAGAAAATGATGATACTGATGACGATAGTGATAATGGTGGGAATGATAATCAAGATACTGAGATGGAGGAAGCTCAACAAGCAGTAGTACAAGAACCAACACACATTTCTCCACATGTACAGGATCCTGATGCTCCTCATATTGAAACAGCTTCTGATACTGAACCCTCATAAGATACACTAATGGTCATTCAAAGAAGAAGAAGAAATATTTCCCCAGTTCTTATGGGAAATTTATCATCAGAAGAGATGCAACCCGGAAATGTTCCTTCCTTAACTGCATCTCTTCAAGCACAAAGCTTAGTTGCAGCCAATGCTGACCTTCCAGGTCCTGAACCAGAACCAACTGCTCAACATATTGAGGAACCACATGCTCCTCTTGATGTAGAAATTCAGTATGAGCAGCATACACTGGAAGGTGCAGCTGTCAGAAGAGAAGAGGTTCCTGAAGGTGCTGGTGCCTCAAATCAACATACAGAAGATCCAGCACCGACCTCCAATGATGCAAGAAGAGAATCCGACAAAGTCTCAGGTATGAATTTCTAAAAAGCCCTAAACTTTTATATATATATAATTTTCCCAAATAGAGACTATATATTGGCCAGTACCAACTCAATACTGACCACAGTCTCAAACGAACTTTCAAATATATCCACTTATGGCCAACATAGTTAGCCCACTGCTGCTATGTAAAATTCATACACTGAGCACCTCAATGATCATTGTCAGTCTACAGTTGTTTTAACATTTAAAAAGACAATGGTGGTTGATGTCATACTGACACCCACTGGTGCTGCTTGAATTATGTCCAACTTATTTTGAGTTGAGTCACATGATTCAGGAAATGATCACAAACTTTTAAGCCACATTAGCAAAAAATTTCCATGGGTTTAGCCACATTTCTGTTATCACTCTGATACCGAGTGATATACATTGAAAACATTAAGAAGCACATCCCAGGCTTCGATTTCCCAAACCAATACCTTTTAGTAAATGTGACCTATCCTATACCGAGCTACTTAAACTTTCACATTCACTTTTACTAAAAACTTTCTTACACATGCTATGCACAAGTTCACAATATTTCATCATGTACCAGATGAAATACAGACTTATCAACTCTGTTTACATGATTATAGAATTTAACAACACCACAATTCTATTTGATAAACCTTTCATTCTAACAAGTTTACATTTTTTTTTCTTTAGCACCATCTGTGCAGGGTCAAAGAGCACAAGCCACTCAGTCTCAGGAAGTGCAGGGTGCTTTACAAACTATTCTAAATCAGATCCTGGCCATGCAGAACACTCAGAATAATATTCTGGCCAGGATGGAAGCCATGAGCACTGAGATAGACTCCTTAAAGCAGTCAGTGGCACTCCTTCGGCAACAACAACAGACTCCACCACCTCCACAGTCTCCCATTGGTGGAAATAATGATGAAGAAGGCCCTGACACTGAGCCTAGAAGATCACCCTCCCATGCCAATACTGAGGGTGACAAGGATGCTGCTACTGAGCCTATGCTCTCCCCAACTCCTGAATAACAACAGGGGGACATCGGTGGTGATACTGAACCTCTTCCCTCCCCATCAAATGATAACAATAAGGGGGAGAAGAGACAAAGAGAAGAAGAGGTTGATCAACCTGAGCCATCTGCTCAGGGGGAGAAAAGAAGGAAGTTAAATGAAGATCAACCTCCACAACAACAACAACATCAGCAAACACCTCATACTGAACCACTTAGGTTTCGGTATGAAAGAAGCAGACAAAGGGGAAGGTCAGTCTTGGAACAACTTGAAGATGAACCATCTGAGCCATCTGCTCAGGGGGAGACTGAAACTGACCAACCACAGCAAGTTGTTACTGAGGAAAACAACTTGCAGATTATAGTGTATAGGCCTTTTGTTTGGCCTATTGCTGATGATGAAGATGAAGACCATCCAGTGCCATCTGAAAATTTTCTAAACTTTGCACTGGATGAAGCAAATAAAGAAAGCTCTTCATCATCATCCTCAGATGATGAAGAGCCCCCAAGAAGACCAATCTCTCCTCCAACTGAAGGACCTTCTAGAATTCCTAGAAGACCAATAACCAGAAGAATGACAAATGTGGTTATGTCCTCAGAATCAAGTGAAGAACAAGATCCAGCTCCTCTGATCTCAAGACCTAGGAGATCCACTCAGTATACTGAGGAAAAGAGTGATGCTGAGGATGAGATTGAGGCCCAGAAATTCCTCCCTGTTAAGGAAGAAGAACCTGAATCTGAGTCTGAAGATGTTCCAAGAAGATCTCATACTGTAAGAA
The DNA here is from genome assembly GCA_963853835.1 of Calendula officinalis. Taxonomy (NCBI): domain Eukaryota; kingdom Viridiplantae; phylum Streptophyta; class Magnoliopsida; order Asterales; family Asteraceae; genus Calendula; species Calendula officinalis. The sequence continues at coordinate 80,237,550 of OY970820.1, read as the reverse complement.
GAACTGGAGATGAATTGCTTGAACAGTATTGGAACATTGTGGCACAAAGAACAAGGTATAGGGAAACAAGGTTGGGTATGCTGAGGAATAAAGCATTTCTGAATGTAAAAGACATATACTGGCTAAATGAGTTTGTCAACAAAATAAAAGTCAAAACTGTTGATAGATCAATTGTTGCAACTTGCACTGGGCCAGTCAGTCCTCCAATGAAGATTTTTCTCCATGACATCCAAAATATGGGATTCCAAGACTGGATAAAAATTGCTAGACTGATAAAGGAGATGCCCTCAAGATCTTCTGAAGCCCAAGTGATGATGGGTGAAATTTGGGTTGTATCTGCTATATGCTATGAAAAAGGCATTCTTTATGCAGCAGATTACAGGGCACTCAGTGTGATGACTGAAGCTATCAAGAACAACAAACCTGAGTGCCTTAATACTTTCAGAATATTTCCCAAATATCTTGTTCCTCCTAACCTTACTTTTCAAGATCAAAAGAGTACCATATATCCTACATCTGGATATATGTATACTGACTCAGATGACAGGGAGTGCTTCATTACTGAAGCAGATTTGCCAACAGCTCCTATCAGCCATTTGGTGGGTTTGAAATGGATGATAACCAAGAAAGAAGATGCTTGGTTCAGAAAGAAGATAGTTGCTGTGCTAAACAACAGGCAAGATGAACTGAAGAAAAGAGAAGAGTTCATCCATGTGAAGAAGGAAGTCTTCTATGAGTTCGAATCAATCAACAGAAGATGAAGAAGAAGACTTTGCAGCCTGTAGTTATGTATTTTTTATTTCTCTTTGTAATTGTTTAGTTATCATTAGATAGGGGGAGATTGTTAAGGCAAAAAGCCTTACCCCTTTGTGAATCTTAGGATAACAAAACAACCTAGACTAGCTTAGATTAAATAGTAGATTAAATTAGCTAAGTTAGGAGTGATACTGAGTTTGGCCAGTATTGGCCACTCAGTATCAGCACTCAGTATTGGAAAACCAATACTGAGTAGAAGGACTGAGTTACAAGTCAGTATTGTAACGGACTAAGATCAAATCCCTTGATCTTAGTCATTTCCTTAGTTTAGTCCTTCGGTTACTCCTTTGCCATCATGTAAGATCTCTATAAACATTATAAATAGAGATCACCTTGAAAAGGAGTACTTACCAATTTACACGTTCACAAAGTATCCTTTTGTAATTGTTCAAGTGGTCTTGTATTTCCGCTACAAGCCACACTTTGTGGAATAATATACGTTTGACTAAATTACTGTGTTAATCACCTTAATTGTCTTAAGTAAATTATTAAATCTAAACAATTATCAAACAAACCAGGGTTGTTGTGACCTAACAATCCTGCTGAGGGGGAGCCTACATCTGTTGCGGTTAAAAACTTCATCCTAAATGAAGTTGGAACCGCCGCTGATCTTGATACAGCCATTTCCCTTCAAAGAAAAACTCATGAAGAGCTGTACCAAAGAGCTGAAGCCCAAAGAGCTGAGAACATTAGGTTGTTCAACAAAGTTCTTTATCAGCGTAGGCAAGAGGCAAAGATCACCAGCGTAAGGGCCCCCAGATAAGATCCCAGCTCTTCTGATGAAATTGTTATAACAAGAGCTGGAGGAAATGTGGTCAATGAAAAGTTTCCTCTGCACAAGATCAGCTTCGTTCTCAATTACGATGAATGGAAAGAAGCTGAAGTAGCTGCCAGATCTGCAAAACCATCGCGGATTATAACAGATCTCGAAAACGAGATAAAATTCGCAATCTACTCTTTCAAGATTCTATGCGAGGAAATCAGGAAACAAGCTCCTGAGTTAGTATATCGCATACCTCCTGAATTGTGTGAATCTCAAACAGCTGTTGTCAGAGGATCTGCTGGTGAAAGCTCCTCAGCAAGAGGGGAGAAACGTAAGTCCGTTCTCCCCGAGCCCCTTGCTGACTCCAGACCACTGGATATTGGGTCATCTATCATATTTGCAAAACGACCAAGACCCAATATCACAAAAGCCATCCCCACGGGAGTTAACTTCGTTCCTGGGCTGATCGTAAAAGAACCAATTTATGGCTTTTGCTATCTGGAGAAGAAGAAGGAGCAGTGCTTTCAGCGAGCAGATGAGTTGGATCTATGTGATGTGGATCAACTTATGATCTATCACAAGCTGCTGAGTTCCTCCACTGAAGAGGGAAGAGAAATGAAGAAATTAATAACCTCAGCCTTCAACTCACTGTATCGCAATGTCATTGGATCAGCTATATCCAAGGCATTATAGTTTTTTTCTTTGATTTTCCTTGTAATTTTAATTGCCTTATCAATAGAAAATCAAAAGTTGTGTAATATACTTGTAAAAATTGTAAAAAGATAAACATATACAAAAGAACCCTAAGGGTCAAAGCACATAAGTATTCACAACTTTTTTAAATGTTACAACTTTTGATAAAAAAAAACACCTCAATTTTTCAACCCAAATTAAAACTTTTTAATATTTAAAAATAAGTCTTACAAGACAAACATCCCAAAATATGAGGTAATAAAAAAACATTTGGAAAGTATATCAGAGTATCCAAAAACCGGTGTTACAAATATATGTTGGAATTATGTGCACAGTTAGTCAACCTATGATGATACATCCATGCCTAAGAAACACTTAAGGGTCACACCAGTGAGTGCATATAATACGAGCAAGATATGCAATGATACTACGAAGAGGAATGATTCATAATAGTCATTATGAATCAGTTAAGTATTAAGTTAAGTTTAACTTATTACTAGATTAGTTTAACTAACTAATTAATACAATTGTTTGTTTATTTATCAGTCGAGTAAATATACAATGTGTTAATTAAATATTATCCATGATATGATTTAAAGCTATTTAATCATATAGTCATTGGATAATATTATTGTCCAATTAATTGCTAAAGGTATAAAACACAAGTATATATATTTCGTGTATATGGGTACCGAAATATTTAAGTGTATAATACTAAGACATTTGATAATTAAGTGTGCCAATAATAACTAGTAAAACTATAAAGGTTTAAAGTGTAAGATATAAGTTTAATTAAGAGATTAATCTTAATTAAACTAGAAGGTCCCTAAGTGAAAGTCCTTCTATTATATATAGAAGGCTTAAGGTTCCCTTATTGTTTTGCACATCATCACACGAAAAACCTTGCCCCTCTCCTCCTTGTTTCGGCCGAGAGCAAGCAACACCATCACTTGGTGTTCTTCGTTCTTCGTGTTCTTCGTGTTCTTCGAGTTTCGAAGAACAAGTTCATTGCTTTGATCAACTAGAAGGTCGCTCGATTTGTTCATCATCAGTGGACTATTTTAAGCAAGCAATAAGGTATGTTTTGGGAAACCCTTTTCTCCCTTCTCCCCTCTTGGACGAATTTGACCAAAGAACCCTAGGGTTCTTTGGTTGATGGTCGAACGAACCACACAAGCTTTGTGTGTGTTCGAGTTCTTCGTACAAGGTTTCTTTCTTGGTAATCTAATCTAGATTTCCAACATCCCAATCCATTAGGGTTTAAGGATTATGTTTAATCCCAGTTCCCCTTTTAGGGATTAAATAAGCTAGTTGGTTTTAACCGGTCAAGAAAACCTTCATGTTCTTACCAGTATGGTCAAACCAAGCATACTAGGAGGTTGACCCAAGTGGGCAATCAGTGTTATGAAACCCTTCAATATATCAAAACTGTAGTCTAGAAAATTAAATAAGTACACCGAGCTAATCACTACCAATGCTAACTACGGGCCGCCTAATCCTTAGCTCCCGAACCTGAGTACATAGCCATAAAGAAACGTAGTATGTGAGATAAAATTGTCTCGTCAGAAACATGTGTTTTAGACCCGGTTAGAAATAAATGTAATAAAATAAAATTTAAATAAATATCACATTACACATAGTCAAACATACTCTAAGGCTTGTGTTAGTCCCAAGACTAAGTAAATAAGATTTGATGATCGATAGCCAAGAAGAATAAATAACAGTTGAAGTATGTATCTCAGCTAAAGCAGGTATATACAATAAACCTTCAGCTGTGTACGTACTTAGCTTTAGGATACAAGTCAAATCAGCAGCTATTAACGAGAGTTCATTCGAAGTCTATGACCAAAGGACAAAGACAAGAAGAAGACTATTCAGCTGATTGTGGAATCAGCTGATAGTATCTGCTGCAAATAAAGACTTATAGGAAATGTTCATTGACACCTTGAACATTTCCCTTTCCCGCTCAAAGAAGAAGAAAACGATGAAGATCTTCTATTTTGGAATAGAAGATAATGTCAGTACATTATCATCGTTTGTCCCTCAAGCATGTAAAGAGAAGGTCAACTATTTCTGTACTTATGTAGTACACCTTTCACTGTGCGTCAGAAAGGGTACCGGAAGTAGTTGACACAAAGTACACTTGGGACAATAACTTGTGCAAGAGCATTTAATGATCCATAGACAAGTCCACATCGACGAATAATATGTTTACACGTCGTCAAACTTGTGGACTAAGGAACATGGATCTTGGGCTATAAATACAGACGTAAATGCTTGCATTTATACACACCTTCAGAAATCATAGCACAAGAACATTCTCTGAGAGTTAGTTATTTTTCTAAGTATTAACTCCTCCATAGTTATTACTAAGGCATTAATATCAGCTGTTAGTATCAGCTGATATAACTCTCAGCATATACTCTTCTAGTTTGAGCGGTCTAAAGTGTCATTTCAAGTATAGAGTTTTAGTTAGTTTTGTACTATCTATTTCCGCAAACTTTGTATTGTATTAAGTTGTTTTAATAAACTCTTAATCATTGAAATCTTGTTGCTTACTTATCATTTCTTCGTTACTCGGTCATAACGCAACACGTTTGTGTTGTTGGGAACCAACAGCTTGCCATAAGCCCACACATACGAAACGGGCCTCCCCGAAACAAACTCCCCCGTTATGGGTTATCTAGGTAAACTCCCATGTTTCCGGGTTATCTATTGCTCCCCCGATTTCCGGGTTATCTCAAACTCCCCCGCTTTCCGGGTTATCTATTTCTCGACACACTACCCTTGCGCAGGGTGGTACTGCCCCAAGTAGGTGTCACTAGCTCCCCCAACTTGTGTGGGTTATCTAGGATCCAATTGTTTAGCTACCACATAACAATTCAACAACTTGAGCCAATGCTCCAAATCATAAATCTCAACATACTAGTGGTAACCAAAGCAAGTCAATAACAATTTAATTCATATACTAGTTATTCAATCTTTTTCTTTATTAGAATGTTTATCTAACAAAGACTACTAGAAACTTGTTTAATCATTTAAACAATAAAATCATTTTACTATGTACTCAGAAAATCTCATGTACTCACCTTAGCAAATGCTAATCCAAAATTGTGTTCAACAACACAAGCTTACTCCCAAATCCAAGGAATACTTCAATTCTTTAGGTCTTCTTGATCTAACATCAAAACCATCACAATAACTAGTTATTATCCATAACTAATCACTAATCTATCCATAACTACTTCCTTGACCACCAAGTTCATCCAACTTGGTGGAATCTCAAACCCTAGTTCAAGATTTCCATCAATAAAACCCAAATCCAACTTGTACACATTGATTACAAGTTTACAATGAGTGATTTACACTCATGTTTGGTTATCTTCCCCAAAGATGACATGGTAGGTTATTGATATTGGCAGATTTATACATACATTTATCTGCCAATATACTTCTTTTTATGTGTGTTTAATGATTAGAATATGATGTTATCACTCAAAATGTAGTTTCTATTGTATTTTGCATGTTATAGAAGAAAAATGACAAAAACGGGTCAAAAAGCACAAGAAACAAAAGACTGCAGGAAAAAGGAAGATAGTGTCGCTATCTACAGATAACGTCGCTATCTACAGATAGCGACGCGATTTTGGTCGCGATTTACCAAACGTGATTTTTGAAACTTTAGCGAATTCGAGTTTCTGTTTGCACACGAAAAATCACTGATAGCGACGTGATTTAAGGATAGTGGCGCGATTCTCGCGCGACTTGATAACTATTTAAACTAATCTGCAGATCTGGATTAAAGACTTTTGACCTAATTCGAAAGGCAGCCGTAAAATACCCCAGGAGCACTCAAGATCAAGATTTCAAGCATCAAACATTGGTTTTCTATCATCTTTGATTATTACTATGTTTATAAATTTCGATTCTTCACGTTTGTTTGATGATTTTTAGCATGTCTATGTGCTAATCATCTTATATTCGCTATGATTAGATGAAGTTTAGGTTTTAGGTTTGGATATTCTTAGGATTTTATGATGATTGTTTGAACACTTGTATTTTTAATAAAGAACCTTTTTGTTAAACCTTTACTTTTGCATTATTTGGTCTGTTTATTACTTGGTTGATAAAATATTGACAACATTGAATTAATCTAGTAATTCCCCTGACTTTTCATACCTTTTGACCTAGTCAACGACTCGCTAGAATTAGGGGTCCGAGATTTGATACCAATAACTTAGGTGCAACTTAACGTCTGATCTTTAGAGAAGAAAATCCTAGGATTAGAAGGTCTCAGAAAGCCGGACCTAGTTAAGAATAACAAGCAGGAGTGTGACTTTAAACAGGTTTCTTGAGAAGAAATTCCTAGAGATCATATTAGAATCATTGTAAGGTTTTAAGAGAAATCTAGTTCCTTAAACTCCTAGAACATGAATTAAATCGGTACTTCAAAACCAAACCTAGACCTAGACGGATTCGACTCATAGTGAATATCCTCCTTAATATTAAAACACTTCCTCTTCGTTTTCAGTCAATTGTTTACTTTAAAAATCAATTTTAGATTTATTAATCAGTTTGCAAATAAAAATTCTCCAAATGAAAATCCTTTTTAATTATTTGTTCAGTTTAATTAATTAGTTTTACCTTACATAATCAGCTTAATTGTTCTCTGTGGAGACGAATATACCCGAACATACTTACCTGAACTATATTGCTCACGATTAGGTCATACTTGCCTAGGAGTGTGGTAATCTAGGAAAGGGCGTATTTAGGTGATTATTTTATAACTGGTTTTCACACATCAGTTATCGAAACCACCATTGATACCCAAGTAAAGCTTGAAATTAAGGTAGAAGATGATAAGAATCAATAATCTTTAACTTTGGTGTTTAAATCTTTAAAGATGGTGAAAATTTGAGCTCAAGATCATCAAAATCGCCCTCTTCCTTCAAAATAAGGGCTGGACTAGTGCTAGGGGTGTAGGTGTCTAAACCCTAGCCCCAAAACCCGTATATATATACACCTGACACAGTTCGCGTTCGTGAACTGGAGTTCGCGTCGCGAACTTCCCGCGTCGGGAACTCTTAGCGTTCGGCAACTAGTCATGAACTCCATGTCTCAAAACCCCGAACTCTCTGTCTCATCCTCACGATCGCGAACTGTAGTTCGCGTCTCGAACTTGCCCAGGCAGCTAGGCTGCAACTTTTTGTTGTCTATTTCAGCCCGGTTTCGACCTTAACCATATCAAACGGTGTCCAAATGACACGAAACCAATTTCTATGTGTTTAAAACGAATTATCCATATTTATCATATTTTTACACATATTATTTATTTACAAAATCCGGGTCGTTACAGTGGCTGGCGGTGGTGGTTGTGTATTCAATTCTTTAGTTCGTGACTTAAAACACATGTGATTCGAAGTAATATACTCGTCTGTATTATGGAACCTATGTTTATAGTGAATCACTTTGTTTCACCTTTTAAAACACATGTGATTCGTAGTTCATATGCTTCTTTGTTTTTAGAAACTCGTATTTTTAGTGAATCACATGTGTTTCGTTACTTGAAACACATGTGATTCGAAGTAATATTGTCGTATGTATTTTGGAACCCCTGTATTAAGTGAATCACTTGTGTTTCAATACATCAATACTACAACCACCCCCATTACCAGCACCACCACTGTCAGCCACCACCGCCTCCGCCGCCGGCGGGTGGTGGCTGGAGGCGGCGGTGGTCTGCGGCAGCGGGCGGCGGCCAGAGGTGTGAGTGGCTAAGGGATTTGATCTTGACCATTTTGATCCAATGATTAAGATCTATCTCTTAGGACTCTATGAACTCTTAGACTACCTAGAACACAACTTTATACTATTATATATTTAGTTTTAGTTTGTTCAAACCAACCATCTCCGGTCATCCCTCCTATACACACCGGCTCAATAACGGAAAGGAGCATACCAACAACACCACTCTATTTGTTTAAGCAAATAATTGAATGTGAAATAAGTGTGTGCAATAATTGTCGGTGAAAACGAAAAGAAAAACGTGTGATCACAAATAGCTTATCAGAATTCTATGGTTGTAACTGGACCTAAATTTAAAAACGTGATACGGACTTGGATGCTTACATAACTTATTGTTTATTTACTTCTTGGTTTTATCTATCTCATATCATATGAACTCAAATTTCTTTTAACCTACAAGATAGGTGAAACATTTAGGAAAAAAAAATTAAAGGTTAAACCACAAACTATGAAAGTTTAAAGGCTAAACTTATTCGACCATAAAAAAAAGTTACACTTCAGCATAGATGCGAGGAGTAGTAGGTCAATAAAATGGTTTGAAATTATTTCAATGTAAGTTAAGAGTTAAACACTTGCCAACTAAAATTTAAGATAAAACCAATGCTCAAGCTCAATATTATATGGCTTGTGTTCTAGCAACGAGCAGCCAGGAGCCCGCCTCCTTCATTCCTTCGGTGAGAAGTTCCCTTCCATACCAAAATATTTTAGAATCCTAAATCAATGAGAGTTTAAATATTAAAACGTAATAATCCTCAAATATATCATATGTGTATTTGAAACTTGTCAGGATCGAATAACCAAAACAAGTTATTGTCAACCCAGATCTACTAATAACAAGAAGTTGCAGCGGATCAACACTTGTATTAACATATTAAGAACAATAGAATACTGTATATTGAATGAACAATGAACAATAATATTAAGAACACATTGATTCACAAAAAGCTTCAATGTATATTATTGATTAACAATACACACGTACGTTTACAATTCGTAAGGAACTACTTATAGCAGTCCTTGAAGCCTAACTATTTACCCTAGTTATTCTAGGACTTGATTTACATCGAATTATAAAAGATATACATTGAATAACATTCTATAACTAACTCTGCGAAGATCTCGGACTTGATTTGCTCCAAATACGCGTATCAGTAGTAACTCAGATAATCAGTAGTAAGTCCAAAACCAACATCAGTAGTAACTACTAATGATCAGTATTAATCTTCAATATGTGCATGATCAGTAGTAAGTTAGTTATACTCTTCACCAGTATCAACTCATCAGTATCAATTCTGCCCCATCAGTAGTAACCATAGTCTTCACCAGTAGTAACCATGATCAGTACTAACTGCAGCATCAGTAATAAGTTGAACTGTGATTTGTTCTAACAATCTCCCCCTAAACTTATTGATTCTCTTTCAATCAATCAAGTTTCTTCTTACTTCTGCTTCTCCTTTTTCTTTTCTTCCAACAGTTTTGCTCTTCTTTGATCTCCTTCTGAAGTCTGTTGGTTTCTTTTATTCCTTTGTGCAATAATATATTTGCTGATCTTTTTCACAAATTCATTTAACTTGTTTTGGAACATCACAGCATCATTAGGCTTAATAAAATTCATGCACCAAAGTTGATAAAGAGTTTTCTCAGAGTGAGGATACTCTTTTTCATATACGAATAACTCACACTTCTTACTTGTATATTCAAAGAAGTACATGTTGAGTGTTGGTAGCACATTCCAGGCTTGAATATTCTCTGGATTTGTAAACTTCTCTGGATATTCATCTGGATAGAAAGCAGCATTAATTATTTCTGTAATGTAACCTGCAGCTGAATTCTTCCAGGTCTTCTTGGTCATTCTTGGTTTACCAATAATCAACATCTTGATTATGTCACTTCTGGTTAGGGACATGACTAAAGGTTTCCAAGCTCTAATTCTTTGACTGACCTTATCTTCTCTAACAATCTCAATCACATCATTTGTACATCTCCAGTTGATGATTGGATTGCTTTCTAGGGGAGCAATAGGAAGATCATGAACTTGAACTATTTGTAGTTTCTTCTTTGGTTGTTCTAGTTCAGATTGATCAGCCTTCCTTTTTCTTGTAGTTAAAGAGAGTTCACCAGATGTTTCGCCAGTTATAGTTTTTCTTTCTTTCATTTCTTTGGAGTTTATCTGTTCAAGCTTTGTGGTGTCCTTCTCTTTAATCTTTTGTTCAAGAAGGTCCTTCTTCATCTCCACACAGTACTTTTCAATTAAATTGATCACCTTCATTCTTCCAAAGGCCTTTGTGTTGTGACCTCTTGACTTCAAGAATGTGACCATTTCTTTCTTCTTGTCTGCAAATTCTTCTGGCATATCAGCCTTCTGCTCTTTGCATTTTTGTACTTGTGCTTCAAGAAGTTCTATTGTTTCAGATTCAAGTTGCCTTATTTTTTGTAGTTCTCTTTGTTGTAATTCTTTTCTAGTTTCTGCAACTTGTTTGGTTTTGACCTTGTGTTGAAATTGTGGCAGTTTTGATATGTCAGCTATATCTGCCAATTTTATTTCTGTGAAGGGTTGTCTTAGTATTCTAGCCCTTTCTTCTAATTTTCTGTTCTCAATGGCTAGAGAGGCTTCAACCTTTTTCAAGTAATTTGCCCTATTCATTTTCCATTTATCATTCTTTGCTGACCGAGCATAATTAATTTTGTTGACCATCTCATGACCTTGTGCTCTATTAGGTTGGTCTTCATCAGCAATTTCCTTTCCCTTTCCTATGTAATTGTCACTCTTTTTATCTGGTGCAGCTTCAATTCAAAATTTGTGACCATAGGTTTGTATTTGTGACATGGGAAGTATTTTGGGATGTGGAGGTAGAGTGCATTCATCAACTTCCAGCCAGTTGATGTCATCATCCATGTCTTTCACCACCATTTGTGTTGATCTTGTTGCTGGTGATGGTGGAATTATTACTGCAGGATCTAGTAGTGGTGGCAGCTCAATAATATCATCAGTAGTAGCCAAGGTAGTTACTACTGGTATGTCTTCAGGAATTACTACTGATAGGGCATCAGTAGTGTTTGCTGCCTCTTCTTGATTTACTACTGCTATGACATCATTAGTAGTAGGAGTTACTACTGATGCTTCTTGTTGAGCTTGTTCTTCCATAGGAGCAGTAGTAGTAGCCTCATCAGTAATATCCATCTTTTCTAGGCTTTCATCATTAACCTGGCCTTCATCAACCTTTGTTTCTTTAAGATTGAGGAGAGAAGTTGCTGCTGCTGCAATAGATTCATCTATCATGCTTTGTATGTTTTCCTTCTCCCCCTTAGTGAGCTCAACTGGTGGAGCATCACTACTGTCAACCTTCTTTTTCAACCTTCGAATGATTCTTGTTTGTTGAAGAAGTCTGTGCTCATATAATTTCATCCTTTTGTTAATTGTGTTGATATGCTTCCTCATATAGGTCATGGTTTTTCCTTGATTTGTTAAATATTTCAGACAATCTTGTACAGTGGTTTCAAGGTTTTCCATCCTATCCGTCAATTGTTTTTGTTCAATACTGCCCTCACTCCTTCTAGCAAGATCATCGGGCTCACTAACAGGTACATTGGCTTTAAGGTTTTCCATCCTTTCCGTCAAATCAATAGTTTCAGTTCTACCCTCATCACTTCTTGGTGATGAAATGGGTTGTTTGGACACTCTCTTCTTCCTAGAAGAAGCAGTAGTGTCCCCCCGTGTGGTTTCTTGGCACAGGGGTCCTCTTAGAAATTCCTCAAAAGAGTCATCACTAAGAGTTGCCGAGGTCTGGGTCTTAGTGATGTTCTCACTATCCTGTGCACCCACCTTTGGGGCATCAGTAGTGAGAGCCCTTTCCTCATGCCCTCTCTCCTCCTTGGAGGACAACTCTTGGAGCCTGGGGTTTGACTCAATGGGTCCCCTGGTGTCCTTTAAGGAAGATTTCTTCCTTTTATATCTTTTCTGGACTGATTTGGCTATTGGCTGGTCTTCTACAGAGTGAAGAGTAGCACTCTGCAGATTGAGTTCATGTTCCTGGGACACATTCAGGACATCTAATTGGGTGGATGATTGAGTGACTATTTGGGGTTGTGTTTGGGCTGCATTTGGGGGAGAAGGAGTGGGTTGAGGTTCAATTGGGGTTGTGTCTTTGATTGAACCTTCTCCAAGATTTGGTTGATCTTTGATCATGTTAGGAAATAGAGGGGTTTCCTTGCCCGAAAATTTAAATTGTTTTCTCATATTTGAGAAAACTTTCTTGTTCAACTCAGGTGTTGTAAAAATATTTTTGGGAGTTGACAAGTTTTGCAATTCACAATTTATTAAATGTTGAAGAAATCTGGGATACATTAAAAATTTTGTAGTAGAAAGATTTCCCAACATTCCCTCAAAAATCCTATTTGAAAAATTAAAGAGTTGGTCTGTGCATAAACAAACAACAGCAGATGCTATTGACTTGTTAAACTCATTCCAAGAGCTTCTTTTAGGAGAAAGACAGTGTTGAATGGTGTGTATTAAAAATTTCCATTGTGGGGAGAGAAGACCTTTTTGAAAAGTGACAATGTCAAGTCTTCCCTCATATCCCATTGTTTGTAAACATTCAACAAGGTCTTCCTTGGGTAAAGAAATCATACCTTCATCATCATGGAGTTGTAGATGGTGTCTGATTGATCGTTCTGATATAAAGATTTCTTTTCCATCTACTACTGACCTTATCTTAGTAAAGTCTGTATCATCAACTTGTTCTGCATTCTCCCAGAAACTCACTAGGTGTTGTTGATAGGCCTTAGCATTTACAGTGAGTGCAAACTTTATATACGAATGTTTCAAAAACATGACGATTGGACGAAAGTCTTTCGTCTGGATTCTTTAGATACGCACACATGTTGTGAAACTCTGAGTATTTGAGATTTGTTTGAAAATTAAGAGATTGTAGAGTTGCCATTGTCGTCGATTTTGTGTTTGATCGTTTGATTTGAGAGAACAAGTATGAATGTTTGTTACTGGTGCAGGGTTTATGATCGCGATTTAGGGTTTATCGAGAGGATTTAGCAAATCGATGTGTGGATAATGCTAAGTTAATCGACTTCAGCTATTGATATCTTACGATTTGATCTGCAAAAAGACTAAATTGCCCTTCGAATCATAACATAACAGTTATTTTCATGGGGGTTAGTTTGGTAACTTTGACAATTTAAAGACCAGTAGTAAATTAGATACCAGTAGAAAATGTCAGTAGTATCTATGAACGTCAGTAGTAACTAAGGATTTTGACATCAGTAGTGACTGTAGACATCAGTAGTAACTAATGAATTTTAATACTGACCTAATTTACCAACCCTGGCAGTAGTAACCACCATTTTAGAGACCAGTAGTATATGTGAGTACAATTGTTTATCAGTAGTATTTTGTGCATACTCAATACACACCAGTAGTAATGACCTACCAGTAGTATTTTGTGCACACAACTACATGCCATACTGACCTACCAGTAGTAAAACACTTATTAAAATAAATAACTTTTTACAACAGAAAAACTCTTACACATGATTTTGATTGTGAATTTAATTTATTAAAATCATTCCAATACTGCTAACTAAGAAGCTGAATCTTCCTACATCAAATGCTTTTGTAAAAAGATCTGCTAATTGATTGTCAGTATGAATTTTAACTACTTTAGTCAACTTCTTTTCATTACAATCTCTTATAAAGTGAAATCTTATTTCAATGTGTTTAGTTTTAGAGTGTTTTACTGGATTGTTCACAATACTAATAGCACTTTGATTATCAATAAAAATAGGAGTTTTAAGGATAGAGATACCAAAGTCTAGAAGCTGGTTTTGAATCCAAAGTACTTGAGCATAACAAGCAGATGCAGCTACATACTCTGCTTCAGCAGTTGATGTGGATACAATTGTTTGTTTCTTACATTGCCATGACACCAGTCTTGATCCAAAGAATTGACATCCACCAGTAGTGGACTTTCTATCTTGACATTCACCTCCATAGTCACTATCTGTGTAGGCTATGAGTTCAAATGGTGAGTCATGTGGATACCATAGACCAAGTGATGGTTTGCCTTTCAACTATCTGATTATTTTTTTAACTGCCTGCAAGTGTAGTTCTTTAGGTCTTGCTTGATATCTTGCACACACACAAACACTGTACATAATGTCAGGTCTTGATGCAGTTAAGTACATCAAAGAGCCTATCATTGATCTATATAAGTGTTTATCTACATCCTCCCCCTCAGCATCAGGATGTAGGTGTTTGTGTGTTTCCATTAGTGTACTTGCACTCTTGCAGTCTTTCATGGTAAACTTCTCCAAGATGTCTTTAACATACTTTGATTGGTTTATCAAAATACTTTTAAGGCAAAAAGCCTTGCCCCTTTGGATCTTAAGATAACAAAACAACCTAGACTAGCTTTGATTAATATGTAGAATAATATAGCTAAGTTTAGGTCTGATACTGAGTGATCAGTATTGGAACTCAGTATCAGTACTCAGTATCAGATAGTGATACTGAGTACAACGACTGAGTAGAAGGACTGAGTGATACTCAGTATAGTAACAGACTAAGATCAAATCCCTTGATCTTAGTCATTTTCCTTACTTAGTCCTTCGGTTACTCCTTTGCTCATCATGTAAGATCTCTATAACATTATAAATAGAGATCATCTTGCAAAGGAGTACTTACGAATTCACTTTACACTTTCATATCTTTGTAATTGATCAGTGTTCTTGTTATTCCGCAACAAGCCACACTTAGTGGATTTATACATTTGACTCATATCTTGTTCTTATACAATATTTGTCTTAGTGTTATAATTAACCAATCAATTAACCAACTAAACCAGGGTGTTGTGACCTAACAACTGGTATCAGAGCAGGCTAAATAAACTCTTATTTAGTCGATCTATAACCCTGGCAGCCATTTCCTACATCTATCCCTCCAACACTCAAAAATCCAAAATGTCTACAATTGTTGCACCAATTATGTCTGGAAAGGGAGTACCCATCTTTGATGGAAAAGACTTCCATCAATGGAAGCTTAAAGCTCAGTGGTATCTTGAATCTATTCACCATGAGATGCTCACTGTGCTATATGATGGTCCCATCATTCCACAAACTGTGGAACCTGTTGCTGCTACTGATGATGCTCCTGAGGGCATAAGAACTGTACCTAAACTAAAGCACAACTGGACTGATACTGACCGTCAGTTGTATGCTTTAGACTCCAGAGCTAAAGGGGTGATTGGTAATGCTGTTACCAAAGAAATACTTAATGCAATTATGAAATTGCCAACAGCAAAGGCTATGTGGGATAGCCTATCAGTCACCTATGAAGGCACAGCAAAGTGAAGTTGCAAAGAAAAAGCAACATGAGAAGGAAATATGAAAATTTCTTCTCAACTCCTAATGAAGACATCACCACTCTCTATAACAGGTTCAATACTGTTATCCATGATTTAATCAGTGTAGGCATTGTGAAAGAAGAAGGAGAGCTTGTTCAAAAGTTCCTGGATAGTCTTCCTCAACAATTTCTTGACATGACAAACTCTGTCAATGCTGCTAACAACATTGAGTCATACACTCTTCAAACTTTGTATGGTCTAATGTTGAATCATGAGGAGAATAATGCTGCAAGACTGATCAACTGGAAGAAAACTGACAAGTCTTCCACTGGCATGGCTCTAGTTGTGCAACAGGCCTATACTGTGACTGAGCCAGATGAACCAGAAGTTGATCTTGCTGATGCTGAGGCAGAAGAGCTTGAAACTCAAATGGCTCTTATGTCTATGAAGCTGGATCAGTTGAAGAAGAAGAGGCTTGGTGTTAGCTCTTCTAATACTGACCCAAGATCAGGTCTGTGCTATAGGTGTGGAAAGCCTGGACATATTGCTGCAAATTGTCATAACAAGTCTTCTGAGACTGACCAAAATGACAAGATTGCATACCGAGCAAAAAGGTATAGAGACAAATATGTCAAGCTGAAGAATTGGAGCAAGGGCAAGAGGGCAGAAGGAAATGGAGCACCTCATCAAGCACTTTACTCAGAAGCCTGGATGGATGAAGAGTTAAGTGATGATGATGAAGAGATTGAGAATAAAGCCTTTATGGCTTTCACTGAAGATGACTTGAAGAGCTCCTTTGAAAAGGACATCAAAGAAGCTGAGAGGATGAGTGTTCATACTGATTGGGATTCCACTCAGTTGTACAAGGTAAGTTCCTTTCAAACTTATTCAGTGAATGAAAAAACTAAGATTTTTGAGTATATGCTTGTTGATCTTAAAACTTCTGTACAAAAAGAAAAAGCTTTAAAATTAACAATTCAAGAACTTGAAAGGGTAAATAATGAAAACTTAGATAAACTAGCAAAGTATAAAGATTTAGAATTAAATTTTTCAGATTTAAAAGACATTAACCAAAGATTAGCTGATAAAGCTCATTTACACAAACTTGAAAAAGAGAAATTTGAAAAACAGTGTAAATCTTGGGGAAATGCTTCAATAAAATTAAATAAATATTTAAATCAATAATTCCCAGAAAATGTGAGGGCTGCACTTGGTGTTGATCCTCAATTTAAGAATAGGAACAATTTTGCTGATTTATTTGAAGAGTTTTCTACTATGAACCCTATTAATTTTGTAAAAGCTAAAACTTTATGTGAAGTTGGATGTCAAACTGAGTCAGATGATGAGGAAAATGAAATTTTAGAAAAACCTATTGGTCCTTCCATCTGCTCAAAGTGCTATACTGAGCTACAAGAACTCAGTATTGAATTTCAAATAACGGAAATTTCTGATACCGAGCTACCAATAGTTCAGTATGACACTTCTGCTGTTCCACCTTTTGAATTATTATTTAATACAACAACTTTTGAATTATATAATGATAATAAGACAACTTCTATCTCACATGCTTCATCTAATACAGAAGTTGCAGGAACAGAACATCATATACTGAGAAATCTAAAGAACCTGTTAAAGTTGTTTCTGTAAAACATGATAAACAAAAACCAACTTTAACTAGATCCTTAGTTGGCAGAGACCAGAAGTCTATCACTAATAATATTAGAAAGACTTCTCTGCCAAATAAAAATAAGCAACCAGATCCTCCATCTCCTAAACCAGTTAAAAACAATGTTAATACACCTATTAGAAATAACAAAATTAACATTTTAAAAACACTTGGTGATCAGG
Organism: Calendula officinalis; assembly: GCA_963853835.1. Lineage (NCBI taxonomy): Eukaryota > Viridiplantae > Streptophyta > Magnoliopsida > Asterales > Asteraceae > Calendula > Calendula officinalis. Next base: position 80,220,273 of record OY970820.1, on the reverse strand, counting down.
TCAAATCTTTAAGTAAACAATTTGCAAAACTCGTTCATACTGACCTACCAAAAGTGAAACATTTTTCTAATATACCATATGAAAATATGTTTAGAAATAGACCTAGAAAATGTTATAGATGTCATCATACTGGTCATAAGGGAGGTGAATGCTGGACTGATCTCTGAAGTCCTAGGTACTCAGTACCAAAGAAAAGGAGAGAAACTAAGTCAGTATCACCAAAGAAAACTTCTAAAGTTACCCCCGAAGTGATACTGACCTCTCCACATAAAGAGATCAAGTCAAAATATGTTTATCCCACCAAAGGTCCCATTCAAAAATGGGTTCCTAAAAAGAACTAACTCTTATTTTGTGTCTTGTGCAGGGTGATAGAAAATGGTATTTAGATAGCGGCTGCTCAAGACATATGACAGGCAGTATGGAGTACCTTCTCAATTATACTCCAGAGAAGGGTCCTTCTGTTAAGTTTGGAGATGACTCGGTGGGAAATACAAGAGGTTATGGTGTGATCAAGGCAGGCAACATAACTTTTAAAAGAGTTGCCTATGTAGAGGGTCTTAAACACAATCTGCTCAGTATCAGTCAGATGTGTGATGATGACAATGAAGCTCGATTCAGGAAGGTTGCAGGAATCATCTAAAATGATAAAGGGCAGCCTGTACTCATTGCTAGAAGAGAAAAGGATGTATATGTGGTCAACCTATCTGAAATAGACCCAACTATTCGAGTATGCCTGCTTTCTAAAGTCAAGCCAGAATTGCATTGGCTATGGCACAAGAAACTCTCTCATATCAACTTTAGAAATATCAACGAGCTCAGTATGAAGAAACTGGTGAGAGGATTGCCCACTATTACTTATTCAAAAGATAAGTTATGCTCAGCATGTGAAATGGGCAAGCAGAAGAAGAGTTCATTCAAATCCAAAGTCAATCATTCCATAAATGAACCTCTTACTATGATACATATGGATCTTTTTGGCCCCATTAGCACACCATCTTTGGCCAAAAAGATCTATACTCTAGTCTTGGTTGATGAATTTTCAAGATATACTTGGGTCATCTTCCTCAAGACTAAGTCAGATGCAACAACAGAAATCATTGCCTTTATAAAAAGAGAGGAACTTCAAAAAGGCAACAAGGTCAAGCAACTTAGAAGTGACCATGGTACTGAGTTTAAGAACTCAGTATTAGCAGATTTCTGTGAAGAAAAAGGAATCATTCAAAACTTCTCTGCAGCCTACACACCACAACAAAATGGTGTTGTAGAAAGAAAGAATAGAACACTGATTGAAGCTGCAAGAACTTTATTATGCCATGCTGGACTGGCACTGAGTTTCTGGGCTGAAGCTGTAAACTGTGCAAACTTTACTCAGAATAGAGCTACTATAGTCCAAAGACATCTGAAGACTCCATATGAGTTATATAATGGCAAGATTCCTAATGTGGAATACTTCCACATCTTTGGGAGTAAATGCTTTGTACTCAGTACAAAACAAAATCTCAACAAATTTGCTCCCAAAGCAAATGAAGGCGTGTTCATGGGCTATTCTCCACACTCTAAAGCTTTCAGAGTGTATATCATCTCAACCAAGATGATTGTAGAATCCATTCATGTCACATTCGATGAAGATCAGAATGAGCATTCTACCTCAGCAAGTGAAGACATAAGTGGCATAGATATTCTATGCAATCCAGAACACTCCATTGCTGAACAGCCTAAGTTTCATCCACACTTTATTCCTAATAAGTTTAATGAAACTGATCAAGTTCAAACTCAGTATCACTCAAATGAGACTAATACTGAGGTTCCCATAACAGAGGACCTCCATACTGAGTTTCCAACTAATGATCTGAACCATTCTATCTATGAAGAAGGTGAAACATCCAACACTTCACAAGAATCCACATCAACTCTGCAAAATGAAGATGAACAGCAACCTGCACTGTCTAATACTGATCAGAATTCCACTCAGTATCAGACAGACAACACACCAAATCAACAAGATACTGTTGATCCTATTTCAAATGCTCCCTTAGGAAACAATTTAAGGGAACACAGAGACCATCCACACTCAAACATTATTGGTCCTATTGAAGAAGGTGTCCAAACAAGAAGAAAATTAGAATTTCCAACCTAAGCAACTGCAAACTTTTGTTTCTTCTCAAGTTTTCTATCTACCATTGAACCAAAGAAAGCTGATGAAGCTTTATTAGATGAAGATTGGGTAGAGGCTATGCAAGAAGAGCTCACAGAGTTTGAAAGAAATAAAGTTTGGAACTTAGTACCACCTCCTTCTGGCAAAACTATTATTGGTACTAAATGGGTGTTCAGAAACAAGATGGACAAGGATGGTGTTGTCATCAGAAACAAAGCAAGGTTAGTTGCTCAAGGTTACAGGCAAGAAGAAGGCATTGACTATGATGAAACTTTTGCACCAGTTGCAAGAATTGAAGCTATTAGGTTGTATCTTGCATATGCAGCCTTTAAGAATTTCAAAGTTTATCAGATGGATGTCAAAAGTGCTTTTCTAAATGGAAAACTACAAGAAGAAGTTTATGTTAAACAACCTCCAGGTTTTGTTGATCCCAAATTTCCTAATTATGTTTTCAAGCTTGATAAAGCTCTATATGGGCTCAAACAAGCTCCAAGAGCCTGGTATGACACCCTGTCTGAGTACCTTATTGAAAATAAATTTACAAGAGGTAAAATTGATAAAACATTATTTTCAAAAAGGAAAGGTTCTGACATCTTACTCATTCAGATATATGTAGATGATATTATCTTTGGTTCCACTGACAAGTCAATGTGTGACTGGTTTGCTAAGATAATATCAACTCAGTATCAGATGAGTATGATGGGAGAACTTACTTACTTTCTTGGTTTACAAGTTGAACAAAAGCCTGATGGCACTTTTATAAATCAAAGTAAGTATGTGCATGACATGTTAAAGAAATACAAATTTGAAAATTTATCTTCCATGCACACTCCTATGGGTACTCAGGATAAGATAAGTAAGGATGAAACTGGTAAACCAGTATGTCAATCCACATACCGAGGTATGATTGGTTCCTTACTTTACTTAACTGCTAGTAGGCCTGATATCATGTTTGCCACATGTTTGTGTGCTCGGTATCAGGCTGATCCTAAAGAATCACACATGAAAGCAGTTAAGCGCATCTTTAGATATCTTACAGGTACTCCTAACCTGGGTCTTTGGTATCCCAAAGACTCAAACTTTGACCTTGAAGGGTACACAGATGCAGATTTTGCAGGTTGTAGATTGGACAGAAAGAGCACAAGTGGAGGATGTCAATTCCTAGGTGGAAGACTAGTTGGCTGGTCATCCAAGAAACAAAATTCGGTAGCAACTTCCACAGCAGAAGCAGAATATGTTGCTGCAGGAAGTTGTTGTGCTCAATTATTATGGATGCAGTATCAACTCTTAGACTATGGGTTCAACTTTCATAAGACTCCCATTCATTGTGATAACAAGAGTGCTATTGCTATCACAGAGAACCCAGTCTATCACTCCAAAACCAAGCACATTGATATCATACACCACTTTATTTGAGATAATGTGGAAAAAGGTAAGGTTGAAGTAGATTATGTACCAACAGATGAACAATTGGCCGATGTGTTTACTAAACCTCTTCCTGAGGAAAGGTTTATGTATTTACTAGGGCAATTAGGTATGTTGAATCCTTAATCTTTCTTAAATTTTCTTTAAAACTGAGCGCTCAGTATCACTCCTGTTGATACTGACCACTCAGTATCACTAGTCTGTTATCATCAAAATTTAAAATTTTAATTTTTTTTATTAATTTCAAGAGTAAATTAATTGTTTTTATATTTTTTAAAAAAAATTTAAAATTAATTTTATTTAACTCAGTATTGGGGTATGACGGCTCTTACACCGGGCTTAATCCTCATACTGCTCAAACGGTATCCTTTCTTAATAAGAAAGTTACCGTTGGCAGAGGATAAGGCAGTCAAATCAGCCGTTTTTACTTCCCAATACCTTAATTATCTTTCAAATCTCCTATAAATAACCGTTTATTTTTACTTCAGATTTTTTAACTGTTATTTCTTTCTTTCTTTTAAATTCTCTCTGCGATTAACGATTTCACTTTCTATTAGGAAGCAAACTTTTTCAAATCCAAATCACAGATGGCGAATTACACTTTTGTTGCTCCAGAAGTTGCATCGGAAATCAAATTCCAAAACGATGAACTGCCCAGGTTTGCAAGGAACAACATCACAGCAAACTTCAATATTCCTCAAGCCTGGGCATGCCAAGAGTTCACAAACATTGTGACTTTTCTGAAGAATTGCCCAATTGCTCGTGCACTGACCATGTCTCCTCGAGCAATTTACCCAGAAATGCTATGCGAGTTTTGGTACTCTGCTACACTCGATTCTCCAGATATGATTGATGGGTGGGTAATTAGAGATCAAAGAAGGGCATTTGTTTCTACGGCCATCATTCGTGAAGCACTGAGACTTCCCGCCGAAGCTCAGTATGACCCATTTGTTGATAGATCAGAGGCACGCTCAGTACTGCCATTTTTGGGTCGAAGAGGAACAACGGGCACAATCAAAAGAAATGAATTTGGTCCTATGTGGGGTATTCTCATTACAACAATAATTCGGTGTATGACCCACAAGACGGGAGCTTTGGACCAAATAAACGAATTTGGGATGCAAATAGTACATGCTCTGTACTATGGAAGAAATATTGATTATGCTCGGCTAATTTTCAATGGATTAGCTACTTTGGTTCGGGCTAACACACGGGAATGCAATGTCCCTTTCTGCAGATTTTTATCACTCATCTTTCAACATTCAATGCCCACACATACTTATGATGAATTTCACAGTCCAAGGGTTGATCTTCCTCCACTCAGTGAGAAGTTTTCTTTTACAGGCCAAGAGAAGGAGAGCCTCTTCTAAGTCCTCCTATGTGGGCCATTGTTCAAGAACACATCGATGATGCAGAAGACATGTCTGATACTGAGTCAGACAATGATGATGCTGATGATAATAATGATAATAGTGGTAATGGAGCACAGGCCGGTCCAGATATTGAGATGCAGGATGTTCCACAAGTTCAAGAACCAACTCAACAACATATCTCTCCACCTGCACAGGATCCTGATGCTCCTCATATTGAAACAGTCTTTGATACTGAGTCCTCCGAAGACACACCACTGGTCCTTCAAAGAAGAAGAAGGAATATTTCTCCTATCATTATGGGAAACTTATCATCTGAGGAGGTGCAGCCTGCAAATGTTCCATCATTAACTGCATCTCTTCAAGTTCAAAGCCTAGTTGCAGCCACCGCTGACCTTCCAGGTCCAGAACTAGCTCCAACTGCTCAACCAATTGAGGAACCTCATGTTCCTCTTGATGTGGAAATTCAATATGCACAAACTACACTGGAAGGTGCTCAGCATGACAGAGAAGTTGGTATTGAAGATGTTTGTGCTGCACATCAACAAACACATGATCCTGCACCGACCTCTGCAGATGCTAGAAGGGAATCTGACAGAGTCTCAGGTATGAATTTCTAAAAAGCCCTTAAACTTATATATATATATATTTCATTCCAAAATAGAGACTAAGTATTGGCCAGTACCAACTCAATACTGACCAAAGTCTCAAACGATCTTTCCAATATATATCCTTTTATGGCCAACATAGCTAGCCCACTGCTGCTATGCAAAATTCATATACTGAGCACACATAATTGATCATTGTCAGTCTACAGTTGTCTCAACATTTAAAGAGACAATGGTGGTTGATGTCATACTGACACCCACTGGTGCTGCTTGAATAATGTCCAACTTATTTTTGAGTTGGTTAGCATCATTCAAGAAATGATCACAAACCCTTAAGCCACAAAATCCAAAAAAATTTCCATGGGGTTTAGCCACATTTCTGTTATCACTCTCATACCGAGTGATAAACATTGAAAATAACAAGAAGCACATCCCAGGCTTCGAATTCCCAAACCCAAACCTTTTAGCAAATGTGACTTATCCTATACTGAGCTACTTAAATTTTCACACTCACTTTTACTAAAATCTTCTTACACATGCTATGCACAAGTCCACAATATTTCATCATAAACCAGATGAAATACAGACTTCACAAAATCTGTTTATATGATTATAGAATTAAACAACACCACAATTCTATTTGATAAACCTTTCTTTCTAACCAGTTTTATATTTTTGTTTCTTTAGCACCATCACTGCAGGGCATTCAGGCATCACAGGCTGCAGGAGATCAAGTGACTTTGCAAGCAATCATGCAGCACATTCTGGCCATCCAACAAACTCAAAATATAATACTAGCCAGAATGGACAAGATGAGTGGTGATATTGACTCAATAAAACAGTCAGTCTCACTACTTCAACAACCACAGCAGCCTCCACAAACTCCACCATGTTCACATGGTGACCACAATGAAGAAGGAGAAGGAAGTGCTGGTGATACTGATGCTGCAACTGAGCCCATGCCCTCCCCTACTCTTGAACAACCTGAGGGGGACATGGGTGGTGATACTGATCCTCTTCCCTCCTCATCAAATGATAACAAAAAGGGGGAGAAGAGACAAAGAGATACTGAGGTTGATCAAACTGAGCCATCTACTCAGGGGGAGAAAAGAAGACGATTGAATGAAGATCAACCTCCACAACAAGAACAGCAACATCAGCAGAGTCCTCATACTGAACCACTTCGATTTCAGTATGAGAGAAGAAGACAAAGAAGTAGGTCAGTACCACACTTTGAAGACCCACTTGAGCCATCTGCTCAGGGGGAGACTCACACTGACCAACCACAGCAAGCTTATACTGAGCCACCTGTTCTAGAAGAAAATAACTTGCAAATTGTGGTATATAGGCCTTTCATCTGGCCTATTGCTGATGATGAAGATGAAGAACCAGGTTTAGTGAACTATGCACTGAATCTGGTAGAACAAGAAAATTCTTCATCATCATCCTCGGATGATGAAGAACCAGAAAATCTGGTGATTAGAAGAAGGAGTTCCTTGTCAAGAAGACCCATCAATGCAGTTCTCACTTCTTCTGAATCAAGTGAGGAACCTGCTCCTTTGGTAACAAGACAAAGAAGACCTGTTCTGTTGGAATATGCTTCACGTGTATAACATATAGTTATATGGCTAGTTGTTTGTGAGCCTAAAGGGTCACACACTTAAACACTAAACACCATTATATAATTAGTGTAATTAGTGTAATTACATTAATTATTAATATATATAAGCTATAAGCTTGTCTATCATAAGTTTAATATTAAAAGTTAATATTGAAACTTTCTTGTGGGCAAACTAGAAGAATCAAAAGATAGGGACTTGTGGGCAAATAAGACTAATGATTTATGGAAATCATTAAAGGATTGTAATGGCACCATTAAGAGATATAATGGTCCATAAACTCCCTTTTGACCATCCATCTTGGCCGTCCCTCTCTCTCACACTTTGTAGGTGTTTTGTTTTCTTTCTTTTGCTCTCAAGACTCTAGGACTAGCATCCATTACATTGGTGTTCTTGCAAGTGTTGTGTGGACTTGCTTTAGAGGTATTCCCCATTGGAATCCTTGGTTTCGGTTGCTCACAATATCCATCCGAATTCATCATTGATCAAAGGCAACTAGGGTATGATTCTTATACCATTCTCTTTGATTTTTATTTTAGTTTAATTGTATGATTAATATCAAGATCCTTTCATGGTGATAAATATTTTCCGCTGCGTTTTGTTAATTGTTTTAACCGAAAATCACCATTAGTGGTATCACGAGTCATTATATTAATCATATAATTAGCTAGATTTTGTGAAAAGTGGCAAAAATCAACCGGTTTTGTGTTGTTAAAATTCCGATCGGACAAAAACAAAACCCTACGGGTTTTTTATTTTAATTTTCGGTTTTTTATAAAAATGTGGGTTAAAATATGGTATTTTTGGAACCCCATTGTCACTTGTTACAAAATCATATCAAAAAAATTAATCTTGTTATTGTATTTTTTTTGATTATTTGGCTTGGAATTTAATTTTTAATTCCATTTTGTTGATATGGCAAAACATGTATTTTTGCCATATCCCAAGCCAAAGCCTTGTCAATTGTTGCTTGTTTGTGCAAACCAATGAAAGCCTAGACCATTTGTGAATGAATGTGTTTGATGTTTGGTTGTTTGGGAAAAGCCTTGTTTTTTTTTTTGGCTTAATTGTTGTAATTTGTTTCATTTATTTTTATTTTATTTTTGGTGCCATTTTTGGGGCAATTTGTAATGTAAAAGTAATAGAATAGATTGTATTTATTTTATCTTTTTATTGTAAATTGTTGACAAAAAATATTGAAGACTAATGAAGAAAACAACAAATTTCCGTCACAAAAGCGAGGGCTGTACGAAAACAGGTTTTCCAGAGGCATACAGACTCCTTTTTGGGCGATTCAAAAGCCTAAAATGCTTGCAAAGTCGTGGGCTACAACTTTCCAGAAGGCCGGGAAGACCAACGAAGACTCCTTCAGTGACTTTTCGGGCTTCAAAGTCTGCTGGAATTTTCTGGCAGATTACATTTTTTCACAATTTTGGGTTCTACTTGCTCAAGAATGTCTTGGAGCAAGTGGGAGCCCATTGGGTTTATGTAGGCCCGTTTGGGTTCATGTTGGCCCGTCCCCTAGTTTGACCCTTCGGTCCGTCGTGATGACTCACGTGACCGAACCTAGGATTTCATTGGTCGAGGTTTGCACAAAATTTTGTTGCATGTTTTATTCTTATGTTTGTGGTTGTTTTTCTTTTCTATTAGATACAAATAGTAAAACAAATTAAAAATGGTTTTTAGACACAAACATTAAAACATTCAAAACCTTAATCATCGATGATTACTAGTTAATCATTGATGATTAAACCTTTAATCTAACAATAGTTTTGAGATTAAACTAAGTTTAAATATGATTTGAAACTTATCACTTAATAATCGCTAAAAGTTTTTACCGTTTATTACAAGACTTATGAAGTGGTATGAATGAAGTACATGATTCATTCATATCTTAAATAAAATTTTATTAAATTAAAATTTAACATACCTAAAATTTAAGTCACGCCGTCCAATCGGTTGTAAATCACTTGCTTCTATTTTTGAATTCACGTGAGACGTGGTTTGAATTTAGATCCGAGGTCATTATTCTCTACGGTGAGACCTAGATCTATTTTGACATGATTTCACATTGGATGACTTAATCAAGTTAACGGTGAGACCTTGACTCGAGGCGAAGATGCGACAAACATGCCACTTGACCCTAGATGCTTGTTCACTAGCTGCCATGAAGTCCCATACCTCTAAGAGTTGCACTTGTAATGCAATTGTTGAACGTCACCTACCTATTGGATCTATCATCTCTAGCAGATCAACTGATGCGATGATAGAAGCTCAATGGGATCTTAGCTTTTAATTAAAATTAATTGGGTAGTTAATTTATTAAAAGAAATTATTATTAAAAATACTAATTAATGAACTTTGTAATTTTGTAGATGACTTCAAACAATCAAACCCTAACACATACCACCATTCGTTCCGTTCTCGAAAAAGAGAAACTTGATGGAACGAACTTTGTGGACTGGTCTCGAAACCTAAGGATTGTCCTTAGGGCCGAGCACAAGTACCACCATTTGGAGGAGGCGCTGCCCCCTGCCCCTGCTGCTACCGCCACTGCTGCTGTTCGTACAGCCTATACCAAAAGGTTTAACGAACAACAGGAAGTCGCCGCGCTTATGCTAGTGAGCATGATTCCCGAGATTCAAAAGAATCTCGAGGACCTCACTGCATTTGATATGATGCGTGAACTAACGGCCATGTATCAAAAGCAAGCCGAGCAGGAACTCTTTGACACTGTCAAAGCCTTCCACGCTTGCAAGCAGGAGGAGGGACAGTCTGTTAGCTCTTATCTCTTGAAGATGAAGAGCTACTTAGACCAAATGGAGAGGCTTGGTTACGCTATGCCGCACATCCTTGGGATTAGCTTGATTCTAACGTCCCTAAACAAGGATTTTGCACCGTTTGTCATGACTTATCATATGCATAGTATGGGGAAGACATTCGCCGAATTACATGCTATGCTGAAACAAACGGAGGCAAGCCTACCCAAGAAAACTCCGGCCCCTACTGTCCTTGCTATAAGGCAAGGAAAGATCCAAAAACCAAAACCGCAAGTAGTTGCGAAGGGCCAAGGCAAGGGAAAGCAAGTTTACAAGCCCAAGCCAAAGGTTCCCCCACCTACTCATAAGGAGCATCCCGCTAAGGATCTTGCTTGCCATCACTGCGGTGAAACAGGCCATTGGAGGAGGAATTGTCCTGCCTACCTGGCAGAGTTGATGAAGAACAAAGCCAACAAGGTTGGCACATCAGGTATCTTCACAATAGAACTATATGCTTTCCCTAAGAAATCATGGGTATATGACACTGGTTGTGGAACTCACATTTGTAATACCATGCAAGGTCTAAGGGGAAGTAGAAAGCTAAACCATGGAGCTTTGGACTTGTACGTGGGCAATGGCAATCGTGCACCGGTCGAAGCTATAGGAAGCTATGATTTAATCCTTCCTAGTGGTTTAATTATTGTATTAGACAATTGTCACTATGCGCCTAGTATTACTAGGGGTATAGTATCGCTTTCTTGTTTGTGGAATAATGGTTTTATTCATACGTTTACGGATTATGGTATTTCAGTTTCAAAGGATAATGTTTTTTACTTTAATGCTATTCCTCGTGATGGTATCTTTGAGATTGACATGCATAATCGTATCACAAACAGTAGTTCTATTTATACATGTAGCAATAAGAAATCCAAGAAGAATTTGGATTCTACTTACCTATGGCATTGTCGCCTTTGCCATGTTAACAAGAAACGCGTTTTGAAATTACAAAAGGATGGACTTATAAAATCAGATGATTCTGAATCATTTGATAAATGTGTTTCTTGCATATCTGGTAAAATGGCGCGCAAGCCTTTCTCCCATGTAGGCGAAAGGGCCAATGATCTACTTGGACTCATACATACTGATGTATGTGGCCCTTTTAGAACTCGAACTAGGGAAGGTGCTACCTATTTCATTACCTTCACTGACGACTTTAGTCGTTATGGTTATGTTTACTTGATTAAACATAAACATGAAACCTTTGAAACGTTCAAAGCTTTCCAGAATGAAGTAGAAAATCAACTTGGCAAGAAGATTAAGGCTCTCCGTTCCGATCGAGGAGGAGAGTACATGAGCCATGAGTTTCAAGACCATCTAAAGAATTGTGGGATTGTCTCACAATTCACTCCCCCTTATACACCACAGCATAATGGTGTATCAGAGAGGAGAAATCGCACCTTGCTTGACATGGTCCGATCGATGATGAGTCCTACCACTCTGCCTCTATCCTTTTGGGGTTATGCACTCAAATCGGCTGCTCGCATACTGAATATGGTTCCCACCAAGAAGGTTGAAAAGACACCATATGAGATATGGCATGGGAAAGTCCCTAACTTGTCTTACTTGAAGGTCTGGGGTTGTGAGGCTCTCGTGAAACGAGACACGCCAAACAAACTTGAACCCAGAGCTGTCAAGTGCATCTTTATAGGATACCCTGAGGAAACGATGGGTTACTATTTCTACTACCCACCTGAGCAAAAAGTAATTATTGCTCGTTATGCTGAGTTTCTTGAGAGCAATCTCATTTCACAAGAAGCAAGTGGGAGTACCATCGACTTTGACGAGATTCCAAGCGATGAAGATGCACAACCTATTGTAGAGACTAGCGAACATCAAGATGAGGCTGAACACGAAACTGTTCCTGTTGCACCTCAAAATGATGTAATCCCTGTTCGAAGGTCCGCAAGGACACCTCATGCACCTGAACGATATGGCTTCCATGTCGATGCTGAGGAGCTAAGTTTAGGGGATCATAATGAACCCCCTAACTATCGAGCTGCATTATCAGATTCTGAATCTGACAAATGGCTTGATGCTATGAACGCGGAAATGCAATCCATGAAAGATAACCAAGTATGGACGTTGGTTGATCTTCCTCCTAACAGTAAGACTGTTGGTAGCAAGTGGCTCTTCAAGAAGAAGACCGACATGGATGGCAATGTACACACCTATAAAGCTCGATTGGTAGCAAAAGGTTACACTCAAACCTACGGGATTGACTATGATGAAACCTTCTCGCCTGTTGCCGACGTTAGAGCTATTAGGATTGTCATAGCCATAGCAGCGTACTATGACTATGAGATTTGGCAAATGGATGTTAAAACTGCTTTCTTAAATGGACATCTTGATGAAGATGTTTATATGGTTCAACCTGAGGGTTTTGTTAATCCAAAACACCCAAAGAAAGTATGTAAGCTTCAAAGGTCCATTTATGGACTAAAGCAAGCATCCAGGAGTTGGAACAAAAGATTCGATGAGGAAGTCAAATCGTTTGGCTTTACTCAGAATCCCGACGAGCCATGTGTATATGTAAGAGCTAGTGGGAGCATTGTCGTCTTTCTAATCCTATATGTCGATGACATACTACTCATAGGAAATAACATTCCAATGCTACAAGATGTAAAATCCTGGCTTGGGAAGTGCTTCGCTATGAAGGATCTTGGGGAAGCGGCATATATACTTGGTATAAAGATCTATCGAGATCGATCAAAGCGGTTAATCGGACTAAGTCAAAGTGCGTACATTGATAAGATTCTAAAACGGTTTAGAATGGATGCTTCCAAACGTGGAAGTCTCCCTATGCAACACAATGTACACTTGAGTAAGACTCAAGGACCGTCCTCACCTGATGAGATGAAACGTATGCGTGATGTCCCCTATGCCTCGGCAGTAGGATCTATCATGTATGCTGTGCGGTGCACAAGACCTGATGTAGCGTTCTCTCAGAACCTTACAAGCCGATATCAACAGAATCCAGGTGAGAGTCACTGGACTGCTGTTAAGAACATACTGAAGTATCTTAGGAATACTAAAGATATGTTTCTTGTCTATGGTGGTGAATCTCAAAATGAACTAAGCGTTACTTGTTATTCTGACGCTAGTTTTGAGACTGATAGAGATGATTCCAAATCTCAAACGGGGTATGTTTTCGTTTTGAACGGAGGCGCTGTTGATTGGAAAAGTGCGAAGCAGAGTACTATCGCCATGTCTTCTACAGAAGCTGAATACATTGCAACCACTGAAGCTGCAATGGAAGCTGTTTGGATGAGGAAATTCATTTCTGGGCTTGGAGTTGTCCCCAGTAATGAAAGACCTATGGATATGTACTGTGATAACACAGGTGCTATCATCATTGCCAACGAACCCGGTGTTCAGAAAGGCGCCAGACATTATCGGAGGAAGCTTCACTACATTAGAGATGCGATCCTAATGGGAGATGTACGCTTGCTCAAAGTTCATACAGATGACAACTTAGCTGACCCCTTTACGAAGCCAATGCCATGTACCAAACATATTGAGCATGCTAGAAACATTGGGCTTCGACCAGCTAGTAGTTTCATGTAATCTGTTTTAGTATTTGGATAATGGAACATTGAGCAGTTTTTATTGGAATAAATTGATATATTTGATATGATCGTTTTTATATGAATATCTACTGTGTTCTATATTTGCATGTTTATATCCATGAATATTTACTGCGTTTTATATTCTAAATTGTCCATTGTCATAATTAATAATATGGGAATATTATTAAGACAAATCTGAGGGCATTGATGACATTATCTTAGTATGACTAAGGATGATGAAATCAAACTCACATGTTGTTCATAATGATGCACAATTGGACTGACCCAACCTATGAGAAATCACTTCATGGATTTATGTCACAAGTGAATCTCACAAAGGCTTTGTCACTTATCCTCTGACTTGAGATGCAAGTTGGTTTGTGTATGTAGAGGGGCAAACTTTGATATGGTTAAACGCTGACCTGAATAAGGCTGCTATAACAACCATTATCGGGTTTGTCATTAAGCATATGACGGACACGTGCAGTCAATAAAGAATTTGTTCCTCCACACATGTGGATTAGATACTACTGGGCCCCTCGATGATTTGAATAGATGTATGTGTGGCCACACCCAAAAGGTAATCAAGATGAATCTTGATTGGTTTTGGTAATCAACTTCAATGTATAGATCGAGAAACAGAATCGTTGAAATTTTAGATTGACATTTATCCTTGTCTAAAATTCAACATAGTATCAGTAACAAAAGGATAACTGCTCGAAAACTTTGAACAAAAATTTTATGAAACTCCTCATGTACTTCTAGGGGCATTGGCGGGTTGCTAGACTCTAACCTTTGCTTGTATAACTACTTGATGTTATCACGTGCGCAAGTGGGAGCTGTTGGAATATGCTTCACGTGTATAACATATAGTTATATGGCTAGTTGTTTGTGAGCCTAAAGGGTCACACACTTAAACACTAAACACCATTATATAATTAGTGTAATTAGTGTAATTACATTAATTATTAATATATATAAGCTATAAGCTTGTCTATCATAAGTTTAATATTAAAAGTTAATATTGAAACTTTCTTGTGGGCAAACTAGAAGAATCAAAAGATAGGGACTTGTGGGCAAATAAGACTAATGATTTATGGAAATCATTAAAGGATTGTAATGGCACCATTAAGAGATATAATGGTCCATAAACTCCCTTTTGACCATCCATCTTGGCCGTCCCTCTCTCTCACACTTTGTAGGTGTTTTGTTTTCTTTCTTTTGCTCTCAAGACTCTAGGACTAGCATCCATTACATTGGTGTTCTTGCAAGTGTTGTGTGGACTTGCTTTAGAGGTATTCCCCATTGGAATCCTTGGTTTCGGTTGCTCACAATATCCATCCGAATTCATCATTGATCAAAGGCAACTAGGGTATGATTCTTATACCATTCTCTTTGATTTTTATTTTAGTTTAATTGTATGATTAATATCAAGATCCTTTCATGGTGATAAATATTTTCCGCTGCGTTTTGTTAATTGTTTTAACCGAAAATCACCATTATGTTCATACATTGGACAGTGATACTGAGCAGGCTCCAAGACTGACTTCTCAACAACTCTGGGCAGAACAAGAAAGATTTTTATATGAGCAAGAGTTGGGAATCAAAGCTGAACCAGAATCTGACCCAGATACTGATACTCCTGGTTCTTCACATAGAATCTCAAGAAAGGGTCCAGACCATATTCAACATTATTGGAATATGGTTGCTGCTAGGACTCAGTATAAGGAAGAAAGGAAGGAGTTCTTGAGGACCAAAACATTTCCAAATGTAAGGGGGATACATTGGTTAAATCTGGATGTCAATAAAGTAAAAGTGAAGCTCAAAGAAGGAAGAATCACTATCACTTGTACTGGCTTAACCAGTCCCCCCATGAAGATATTTATTCATGATATTCAAAGAATTGGTCTTCAAGACTGGGTGAAGATCACAAGACTGATCAAAGAGCTTCCAAAGAAATCAACTTATGATCAAATAGTCTTGGATGAGATCTGTGCAGTAGCTGCAGTATGTTATGAGAAGGACTTACTTCATGAAATAGAGTACAGAACACTCAGTGTGATGACTGAGGCTTACTCAAACAACAGACCAGAATGCCTTCATACATACAAGTATCTTAGAAAGTACCCTCTTCCTCCTAACCTTGTCTTTCAGGACCAAAAGAGTGTCATATATCCAACTTCCGGATATATGTATACTGACTCAGAGGATAGAGAGTGCTTCATTTCTGAAGAAGATCTACCAAGAGCTCAAATCAGTCACCTTGTTGGACTGAAATGGATGATCACCAAGAAAGAAGACTCTTGGTTCAGAAAGAAGATTGTTGCAGTTCTGAATAGTAGAAGGGATGAACTCAAAAGCAGAGAAGAGTTTGTCCACATTAAACAAGAAGTCTTCTATGAGAATGAAGCCATTAACAGCAAATGAAGAAGAGGATATTGTTACCTATGTTGTTGTATATTTGGTTTAGTTTCTCTTTGTAATTGTTTTGTTATCATTAGATAGGGGGAGATTGTTAAGGCAAAAAGCCTTGCCCCTTTGGATCTTAAGATAACAAAACAACCTAGACTAGCTTTGATTAATATGTAGAATAATATAGCTAAGTTTAGGTCTGATACTGAGTGATCAGTATTGGAATTCAGTATCAGTACTCAGTATCAGATAGTGATACTGAGTACAAGGACTGAGTAGAAGGACTGAGTGATACTCAGTATAGTAACGGACTAAGATCAAATCCCTTGATCTTAGTCATTTTCCTTACTTAGTCCTTCGATTACTCCTTTGCTCATCATGTAAGATCTCTATAACATTATAAATAGAGATCATCTTGCAAAGTAGTACTTACGAATTCACTTTACACTTTCATATCTTTGTAATTGATCAGTGTTCTTGTTATTCCGCAACAAGCCACACTTAGTGGATTTATACATTTGACTCATATCTTGTTCTTATACAATATTTGTCTTAGTGTTATAATTAACCAATCAATTAACCAACTAAACCAGGGTGTTGTGACCTAACAAATACCATCTGATCTTTGATTGACTTGGAGTCCAAGGAAGAAGTTCATTGGACCCATGGACCTCATCTTGAATTTGGTTTGCATGAGATCCTCAAACTCTTTACACAATAAATCATTTGTTGATCCAAAAATGATATCATCTACATAGATTTAAACTAGTAGTATATCATTTTTGACCTTTCTTGTGAACAGAGTCTTGTCAATAGCTCCTCTTTTAAAATCATTCTTCAACAAGTATGATGATAATGTATCATACCATGCTCTTGGTGCCTGATGTAGTGTAACACCCTAAAATTTACAAGATTTTTAAATTTTTGAAAACAAAATTATAATCAAAAGGTCCCATAAATAAATCTCAGAAATTAATATTTAACATTTAAAATGTATTTATTGCGGAAATAGTTAAGATAAAGTAAAGTGTTTTAAAATATTAAATGATGTCCACATCAGTAATGAAAAGATACAGCGGTCAACCGTCCACCTTCTCCTTTCCTTTGCTGGTACCTGAAATAATGTGGGGGAAAGTTTGGGTCAGCTGGGGAAGCTGAGTGAATAATCTCAAAATGCAAACAATCATAACATACAACACATGAGGGCACATCGGTGTACTCCTACTCAGAATCTACTCGATTAATTACTCAGATTTATTTCTCAGATTTTATTACTCAGATTTTAATTTATATAGCGCGCTTGTGTGATTTGGGACGAGAGATCAACCTCGCCCCTCCTCACACCTCAGATAGGCGTAAGCCAAAACTCAGACGGGAGTGATCCCAAAACTCAGACGGGAATAATCCCAAAAACTCAGACGGGAGGTGATCCCAAGATAGGCATATAGCCAAAACTCAGATGTGTGTTATTATTATTTATTATCTCTTTAACATAATTATCTCAGATTGCCCTAGCAAGTAGTAGCACAAAATGACCCTGTGCCGAGCTCAGTTACCCAGGCACAATGTCTCAGATCATGAATAAATAAACAGATGCTCAGATACTCAGATAACAGGTCAAACTCAGATAACAGATCAAACTCAGATAACAGCTCAAACTCAGATAACAATTATGGTGTAAGAAATGTAACACATAAGTCATGCATGTACAACGTTAAAACTGAATACACGGTGAGAATACTCACCTCGATAACGTATGCCCCGAAGATCTCCCGACACTCCACACTACTGTCCAGCTAACGTCTAGACGATCCTAAAGCACGTAAAATAACCCCAATCAAACTCGACTCACACTCGATAAAAATATGTCTTTCCCACTATTAAATTAAAAGTTTTTCTTTGATTTATTTAACACAAGTCTTCCCTTTGATTGAATAATAAAATGTTTACCATAATGTATTCCTTTTGATTAAATAAAAAATGCATTCATGTATTCCTTTTGATTAAACAAAAATGCATTCCTTATGATTAAATTATAGTAAAAGGTATTCCTAGATGTTATTCTGCCAACAATAACCAAACCCAAAATACTCACTAAAACCCAGCAAATTTCAAACGATGAAACAAACACATGCGGAAAGGGAGTTATACCAATCTTTATTTTTGGAGCTTGTATTCTTCTCCAATGTCACCGGACAAACTAGCTACAAAACCCGGAAATCGTGGCCAACAATGGCTCTGGAATAAACTAGACTTCCCGAAGTAGAAACAAGCTTAGCTCGCCGGAGCAGAATGTACGGCGGCGGCGGAAAGAACCCAACGCGGTGACGGAGAGGAGCTCCCGGCGACAAAACAGAAACAAGATGGGATGGTGGGGTGTTTCTCCGATCAAACAGACAAAAATGAAGGTGGTGCTCGGAAATGTAACCCACCGTGGCATGGCAGGAAAAACGGATATAATGGTTTTGTGGTGATTCTCAAAAACGAAAATGGGGCTTACGGTGGTTCTTGGTAACGGAATAATGATGGTGGCGGAACACAGTAGCGGTGGTCACCGGTGAAAAGAAAACATTAGGGTGGTGGCGTTCGCCGGCGTGATACAGAAACGAGGTGAGGTTTGGAACCTCCGGCAAAACAAAACGTGGTGGAGTTCGCCGGTGAAAAGAAACGGATATGGTGAAGGTGGCGGAAAGAAGCTCAGGGGAATGAAAAGGTTACGGTGGTGTGACGGAAATCAGAAGGAGACTCGGTGGTGCTGAACGGAATTCAGGTGGTTAAAACAAGACAGATGGCGATGATATTATCGGCAAGACTGAAACGAATGGAGTTCTCCAATGGCAAACAGAAATGAACGGACGGTCACCGGCGACTAGCAAAAACGAGGAAACGAATGGAGTGCTGCTCATGGTTGCTGGATATGAGTTTTCTTCGTGGAAGAGGATAATGATCATTAAAATGGAGAAGGAATGAATGTCGGCTAGGGCGCCTACTCGGGTATTTATATTCCTCAATTTTCTAATTTTGAGGCCATGGACCAGATCCCAATACCACATGGGCGATCCACTAAGGATTGTACACAAGCCCACCTCACTCATATCTAGTCGGACCCAAGCTTATTACCGAAATTTTACAAAGGGATACTATTAGGGGTCATAATTAGGAAAACAGAGGATTAACTTATATTTGATTAATTAAACATAAAGAGACTAATCACTAAAGAACAAAATTAACCCTCATTTAATTCCACACTGAAGTAATTAACCCTTAATCAAAATTTAATAATAAATGTAATATTTAATTTTACCAGAATTCAGGGCGTTACAACTCAACTCCACTTGAAATAGACTTCGTCCCCGAAGTCATTGCTCGGAAGAAGCTCATGGTAGCGATCGCGCATCCCAGACTCAGGCTCACCAACGACAAACATCCTCAAATGGGTTGAAACGGAAAATCTTATGAATAAATAAGAAGAAAGAAGAAAAAAAAAAAAAAAAAAAAAAAAAAAAAAAAACTCTTTAGGGTGACCTACTTGGTCAAAATGAATCTCCGGCTCTCGCAACTGCTCATACAAATCTTCCATCTCTGGTGGCATAAGACAATAAGGGTTAAAAATCGGAGCATTAACTAAAGATCTCGGTTTTCCGTCGAAAATGGTGTTGCTACATGTGCGAAATAACCCACGACACCATGCTGAAGATGTCTTTTTGCCCGCACAGCCGGACACGGCATCTGCACTCAGCGGTTGACGTTATGTTGAATCTCCGATTCAACTCCACTTGGAAATTTGCTACCAATTTGTTGATGATGTCAGATGGTCTCGGCGTAGTACTTGGTCATCCAATCTATTTTCACAATCACACGCGGCTCTCTCATAGCGATAGGGATAAAGTTTATGGGGAATTCCTCCCTGCACATTTTGATCAAACACTCGCGATACACTTTAGGAAAAGAAAACGTCTTATCATTAACAGGTCTCTAACAATAATGGCTCATGAAAGGTCCTCTGCTCTATGGGACATCATCTTGCTAAAGCATAAGAAACGAATGTGTGGGTCACGCCACAGTCAAATAACACAAAAGTAGGCACGTTGATCACATGGAATGTACCTATCACACAGATACCACAGATAATGCACACTAAATTCAAAATCACCCAGTAGTACTCATGCAATTTACTCAGAAACGTCACTCAGGAATGTAACTCAGAAGTCTAACTCGAAATATATCTCAGAAGTATAACCCTGAAATCTAATCTCAGAAATTTTAACTCAGAAATAAACCCAGAAATGTAACTCTGAAATTTTAAGTCAGAAATAAACCCAGAAATGTAACTCAGAGTGTAGAAATATTTATTCTTAACAGTGTTACCTACCACATGTAAATCTCATATATAATCATGAAAAGACATACTTACGAACATCTGATTCATCTCCCATCTACTCGTTATATATATATATATATATATATATATATATATATATATATATATATATATATATATATATATATATATATATATATATATATATATATAGAGCGGTTCATGCGAGAACCACTAAAATTGCGAGAACTGCGAGAACCACTTTCTAGCCAATCATTTTGCTTAATTACATTTTTTAATCTAAAGGGTATTGTAGTCTTTTTAACACTAAATTTTTTTCATTAAATCCAATTTCCTTATTTAAATTAATTCATTTTTAACCTCAATCCTATTTTTTAGGATCCGAATTTTGTAATTTGTAATTTTTTTCGCAATTCGTATGTGTTCATTAATGAACGCCTAAAAATAACTAATATTTTTTTTACCATATTTAACATGTTCAACATAATAATAATATGTTCAATTTGCAAAATTTACAGATTTACTAATGAACAAATCTACAATATACATAATGAACATAATGAACAAGTCTGACAGTGAATTTTATTAACCTTATTTAATGTATTCAATGATGAACGAATGAACAAAGTTACAAACTATGAACTGAAACCTTAAACTGATACAAATCTGAAATTACACACCGATGAAAACAATTATTAATAACCCAACAAATTATAAAATTACTTAACAAATTACAAAATTACTTAACAAAATTACTTAATAACCGAACCGTTCATTATTGATCAATTAACAATGAACAGAAATCCGTGATTAACAATGATTCCATTGCTAGTAACTAATAATTCCATTGGGAAATACCCTGCAACAACCTGTTTAATATTAAATTTTACAATTTAACATAATTAATATCAAGTACAAAATCATTAAAAGAAATGAGTAACTGTGAGTAACTAGTGTGTTCACAAAAATCTGAGAGAGAGATTTGATGATAGATGAACACATATCTCATAGATGAACGTGGGCAACATTGTTTGCTCACGGAAACGTAGATCTGCCGGAGGTGTTTTCCGTTAGAGTGGTGGAGAGTACGACGCCGGTGTTGGCGAGGTGTGGCCGGCGCCGGCGGCGGTCGCCGGAAGTATTTCAAAGAAAAGGCAGAAGAGCACCATCGTGCAACGTCTACTTCAAGCCAATCGTGAAATGACGTTGTTTAATGAACACCATAACTCGAGGCAAAACCCTAGATCTGGAGGCTGTTTTTTCCGAAGATTTCGGCCACCGGGGTCGATAGTTGAATCGGTTTCGAAGACTTGGCCGGACGTGAACCTTCAACGAGATTTGGTGGTGGGAATTGACAGTGGCGAATGAAGAATCGATCGATTAGCGTATATGGTGGTGGTAATCGCCGGTAACCGCTGATGAATGAAGAATCGTTGATGAATGAATGGATGAATGAAGACTTGTCGTCCGTTGAGAAGATGCAGATCGAGGAGAACATCAAAAAAACACAAAAAATTTGCAGATCTATGAATTCCAGATCTGTTCCGTGAAGGAGAAGATGAGAGAAAATGGTGATGGTGTTTGAGATAGAAGGTGAGAGAAAATTTTCAATGTGTCAGTTGTTCTATGCGTGAAATGGGGGTGGGGATTGGAAAATTAAAAAGATGCCATAAATTACTTGGATGTTTGTTTACCAAATTGCCCCTCCGTGTCTTTTTTTCAGATTATTAATATTCACTTTGTTATCATTATGCCAATCTTGATCTTAACCATCCATCTCAAAATCTAAAGGCCATAAATAGTTCTCGCAGTTCTCGCAAAAGTATAGGTTCTCGCATGAACCGTTTTCTATATATATATATATATATATATATATATATATATATATATATATATATATATATATATATATATATATATATATATATATATATGTATATATATTATATATATGTATATATATATATATATATATATATATATATATATATATATATATATATATTAGGTCGCCACCGATTAATTATTAAGATATATGAACCACTAATCAGAACGAACTATTTTAATATTAAATATCTCTCCAAATTTCTCATTTTGCATATACTCCAAATACATTCGATTAAAATTTTCATAATTCAACTTTTAACTTATTGCAATCTATACTAACACTTTATTGTTAACGATTTCTCATTACTCAATTTACGAATTAATTCATTTGTTATCATTTACAATTAAGCATTACCCTCTATTCTCACTTTAAAATGTTACTCTTTACACCTATATTTAGTGATTCCTTGTTTTACTAATTCTTAGTGCTCATTTATTATAGATCTCATTGTTTTATTCACTTACTAAATTCCTCGTTCACTCAATTCAATAACTATTCTTAATTCAATAAATTAAATATAATAAAATATATTATTTGATAACTTTAAGTGATAAAATATGTTACTCAATCCAATAATTTCATTTGATAATTCCCCTCAACTCCAATCTAATAATTGCTTATAAAATTTTCTCATGAAGTTTTATAACACCACAAAATTTTTAAATATTTAATAATTAATAAAATATATTATTTGATAAATCTAAGTAAAATATATTACTCACACATAAAATTTTCTCATAAAATCTTTATAACACCTCGATATTTTTTAAATATTTAATAATAAGATATATTATTTGATAACTCTAAATAAAACATATTACTCACAAATAAAGTTTTCTCATGATAAAAATTTTATAATACTTCAAAACTTTTAGATAAAACTCCCCGTAAATTTAAAACTTTTCTCTTTGAACTCATTTTAGTAACTTGCCCACTTAACTCGATTTATAAATTTCTTTTAAGCTCAAAAATTTACTCAATAGTCAGTAACAATAAAATTTTCTAATTTGTTTTAATAATTCATTATCTCTTCAATTTAACGACCTCATTTTAACTCATTTCCTCAAAATTTTATTGTAACAGTTTTCTCATATCCAACTCATTAATAAGTTCTCGTTAATTAAATTTTGATGATTTCCCTTTATCTCATAAGCTCATTATCTCATTATAGCCACACAAAAATAAGTATATTTATCCTCTTTTGTATAGAATTATAGTATTTATTACTTTTCTTTTGCACCATTGCACTCAACCCAATTAACTTGATTTATTTATTCTCCATGAACCCTGATTTATCAATTTCTTATAAACTCATAATTATATCATAAAATGAATTTAATGATTCTCAGTTACTAAATTCGATAATTACTCTTATAATCTCTCTAATTAGGTATACGTAATTCAGAAAATAAAATCTTCATGCACAAGCATCATACTCACAATATTTATAAATAATAAATAATGATAATTATTTCTTAACAGTTTTTCTTTTTACCCCTACTCAACTCCACTTGGAGAAAACTCGTCCTCGAGTTTGGAACTAGTATTGTCTACCAACATAAACAAGCAAGTATGTATTCACACAAACAATAGGATACACATACTAAATTCACAATAACAAGCATTGGTCCATCGTTCCCTTCAAAATCTCCCCATAACCAACCAAAAGTTCGGTGTGTATGATAATAGGGGCCCTTCTATTACTTTCGACACCTACTTTTGTTTGGTCACGAGTCAATCGCAAAGTTCACAACTTCCCACATAAAAATTCATCAACAAATCACACTCGGGAGAGTGAAAGTTTATTTTCAATATCTGATAAATACATATATGCACTCAGCTGTGTGTACTCAAAATCTCATAAACATTTCTCAGAAAATCATGCGTATATATTAGTCTCGTACGCGATACTCGGATAACTCAGATTTATAGAAATATTTCCACTTGGTTACTTTCACAATACAAATCTCTTTTTAAACTTTTCATGTGGATGTGTCATTTATCATTCATCATAAATATGATTTACATAATCTTCACAATTATATTAAATTTATCGTAATTGTGAGCGTGTCAATTAATACCCTTTTGACCAGAGTTCTCAGTTATTGTGTTCCTCGTAATTATGATTTACACTTTCTCTAAATTTTATCCGACTTATTGTCGTCTCGAGCGACAATTAATATTTTCTAGTTCAACATTCTCGGTTAATTATTCTAATAAGCTTATATAGCTCGTTTATTAGCGCTGCGTTAACTTAACAATCTCTCACTGAACTCGTTATTTACATGACGTCTCGCACTCAACTATTTAAACCACTTACTCATAATGTTTTCTCATTTTATTTCAATTTAATGATTCTTAAATAAATATTAGTTTGTTGACTTTTCAACCTGAAATTTTCTCAATTACTACAACTCATGGTATTCACGAATTTTTAATTTCTCATTTAATAAGTTTAATATAATCACTTCTCTTTTAACACTATTTAATAATTCTCTTTAATACATTCTATAGATTCTTACACAAATTTGGAGTTCCATATTAATGTATCTTTTGGCTGCTTAATCTTGATTCAATATCTTCTCATTATGCAATACTCATTTTATTATCTCATTAAACGTATTTCTCAAAAATTTAGTTCGATATCTCCTCGTTTAGCTCGAATGTAATTATTTTTCATTTTCTTGAATTAATAATTTCTCCATACACAACTTGGTAAACCCTCATTTAAATATTTATTAATCTCTGATTTACTAGCTTCAATAACTCTTTCTATAAACTGTTTTTCTCCGACATGAAAACTTTTAATATTCACCCAGTATTAAAATTTATTACTTCTCTTTTATATTAAGAACTTTCTCATTTTCTCATTTACTCAAGCATGTTGCTCAGTAAATAATTTATGGATTTTATATCATAAATCGCATTTATTACACTTTTGGTTAAAATTCCTCAGAATAAAATCACACATTAACTCTATCAGGTGTCCCTTTAAATTAGAAACTTTTATTATTTTTCTCATTCAAATAATTGCTCCTTATTTTCTTATTATGATTTCACATTTCTCTCGTATGTGTTTTTGTATATATATATTTAGTCGTACAGTTCACATGTAATTCTCTTAGGTTACAAAAATATTTGTAATTATAACTACTCAGAAAAACGATCTACGTCGCGAAATACACTCGGAATTAAAATCAGATTCATACTCAAATTATGCTCGGAAAATATGACAGATCTCAAATAAATAATACTCTTAAATATTACCAGCAGCGGGAAAAGCGAGAGGTCGACGTGACATGCTGTGTGTTTGATGTGGAAACTTTTCTCATAAAAATATTTGACTCTTTTCTCGTATTAAAAACTCGATACTCAAACTTGAGTTTGAATTCGCCTCTTGCGAACCCAAATCTCTCAAGTCAGAGCTCTGATACCAACTTGTAACACCCTAAAATTTACAAGATTTTTAAATTTTTTAAAACAAAATTATAATCAAAAGGTCCCATAAATAAATCTCAGAAATTAATATTTAACATTTAAAACGTATTTATTGCGGAAATAGTTAAGATAAAGTAAAGTGTTTTAAAATATTAAATGATGTCCACATCAGTAATGAAAAGATACAGCGGTCAACCGTCCACCTTCTCCTTTCCTTTGCTGGTACCTGAAACAATGTGGGGGAAAGTTTGGGTCAGCTGGGGAAGCTAAGTGAATAATCTCAAAATGCAAACAATCATAACATACAACACATGAGGGCACATCGGTGTACTCCTACTCAGAATCTACTCGATTAATTACTCAGATTTTATTACTCAGATTTTAATTTATATAGCGCGCTTGTGTGATTTGGGACGAGAGATCAACCTCGCCCCTCCTCACACCTCAGATAGGCGTAAGCCAAAACTCAGACGGGAGTGATCCCAAAACTCAGACGGGAATAATCCCAAAAACTCAGACGGGAGGTGATCCCAAGATAGGCATATAGCCAAAACTCAGATGTGTGTTATTATGTTTTATTATCTCTTTAACATAATTATCTCAGATTGCCCTAGCAAGTAGTAGCACAGAATGGCCCTGTGCCGAGCTCAGTTACCCAGGCACAATGTCTCAGATCATGAATAAATAAACAGATGCTCAGATACTCAGATAACAGGTCAAACTCAGATAACAGATCAAACTCAGATAACAGCTCAAACTCAGATAACAATTATGGTGTAAGAAATGTAACACATAAGTCATGCATGTACAACGTTAAAACTGAATACACGGTGAGAATACTCACCTCGATAACGTATGCCCCGAAGATCTCCCGACACTCCGCACTACTGTCCAGCTAACGTCTAGACGATCCTAAAGCACGTAAAATAACCCCAATCAAACTCGACTCACACTCGATAAAAATATGTCTTTCCCACTATTAAATTAAAAGTTTTTCTTTGATTTATTTAACACAAGTCTTCCCTTTAATTGAATAATAAAATGTTTACCATAATGTATTCCTTTTGATTAAATAATAAAATGCATTCATGTATTCCTTTTGATTAAATAAAAATGCATTCCTTATGATTAAATTATAGTAAAAGGTATTCCTAGATGTTATTCTGCCAACAATAACCAAACCCAAAATACTCACTAAAACCCAGCAAATTTCAAACGATGAAACAAACAGAAACGGAAAGGGAGTTATACCAATCTTTATTTTTGGAGCTTGTATTCTTCTCCAATGTCACCGGACAAACTAGCTACAAAACCCGGAAATCGTGGCCAACAATGGCTCTGGAATAAACTAGACTTCCCGAAGTAGAAACAAGCTTAGCTCGCCGGAGCAGAATGTACGGCGGCGGCGGAAAGAACCCAACGCGGTGACGGAGAGGAGCTCCCGGTGACAAAACAGAAACAAGATGGGATGGTGGGGTGTTTCTCCGATCAAATAGACAAAAATGAAGGTGGTGCTCGGAAATGTAACCCACCGTGGCATGGCAGGAAAAACGGATATAATGGTTTTGTGGTGATTCTCAAAAACGAAAATGGGGCTTAGGGTGGTTCTTGGTAACGGAATAATGATGGTGGCGGAACACAGTAGCGGTGGTCACCGGTGAAAAGAAAACATTAGGGTGGTGGCGTTCGCCGGCGTGATACAGAAACGAGGTGAGGTTTGGAACCTCCGGCAAAACAAAACGTGGTGGAGTTCGCCGGTGAAAAGAAACGGATATGGTGAAGGTGGCGGAAAGAAGCTCAGGGGAATGAAAAGGTTACGGTGGTGTGACGGAAATCAGAAGGAGACTCGGTGGTGGTGAACGGAATTCAGGTGGTTAAAACAAGACAGATGGCGATGATATTATCGGCAAGACTGAAACGAATGGAGTTCTCCAATGGAAAACAGAAATGAACGGACGGTCACCGGCGACTAGCAAAAACGAGGAAACGAATGGAGTGCTGCTCATGGTTGCTGGATATGAGTTTTCTTCGTGGAAGAGGATAATGATCATTAAAAAGGAGAAGGAATGAATGTCGGCTAGGGCGCCTACTCGGGTATTTATATTCCTCAATTTTCTAATTTTGAGGCCATGGACCAGATCCCAATACCACATGGGCGATCCACTAAGGATTGTACACAAGCCCACCTCACGCATATCTAGTCGGACCCATGCTTATTACCGAAATTTTATAAAGGGATACTATTAGGGGTCATAATTAGGAAAACAGAGGATTAACTTATATTTGATTAATTAAACATAAAGAGACTAATCACTAAAGAACAAAATTAACCCTCATTTAATTCCACACTGAAGTAATTAACCCTTAATCAAAATTTAATAATAAATGTAATATTTAATTTTACCAGAATTCAGGGCGTTACATGTAGGCCATACAGAGCTTTGTCTAGTTTGAATACATAGTCACCATTTTCTAGATCTTCAAAACCTGGAGGTTGATACACATATACTTCTTCTTCAATTTTCCCATACAGGAATGCACTCTTCACATTCATTTGATAGACTTTAAACTTCTTGTATGAAGAATATGCTAGGAATATTCTTATTGCTTCAATTCTAGCAACAGGAGCATATACTTCATCATAGTCTATTCCTTCTTCTTGAGTGTATCCTTGGGCTACAAGTCTGGCTTTGTTCTTGATCACTATACCTCTTTCATCTTTCTTGTTTCTAAAGATCCATCTTGTTCCAATGGCTCTTTTTCCTTTGGGTAGAGGTACAAGTGTCCAAACAGCTTGTAGTTTGAATTGAAGGAGTTCTTCTTGCATTGCCTCAATCCAGTTTGGATCCTTCATTGCTTGTTGAATCTTCTTTGGTTCATCCTGAGACAGAAAACATTCAAACATACATTCATTAGCAATTAAAATTATGTTACACATGTTTGCAGTTAGACTTTTATTTAATTTGCTTCTTGTTTGTAGTTGTGAGTTAACATCACTTAGAACATTGTCTAATGGATGGTTCTTTTGAGTCCTTGAGTTTGTAGCTCTATCAACCACTAGTTGATTTTCAAGATTTGACTCATTTGTCTCAGGGATTTGTTCCTCTTGAGGTTCTTCATTGTCATTGATGTTTGGTTCATCATCATTTGCTGGTTCAGAGTTACTACTGGGATCAGTAGTATTTAAGTTATTACTGGGATCAGTAGTATTTTGAGAATTTAGGTTATTGCTAGGACCAGTAGTATTATGAGTACTATTACTGGTACCAGTAGTATTTGAATTACTATTGTCCTCATTATCTGATTCACTACTGCTCCCAGAATCTGAGTTATTACTGTTCTCAGTATTAACTGTGGGAATAGTATCAACTACTATGTATCTCATCTCTTCTTGACCAGAATTGAAAGATGATGTTCCTTCCTTTTGAGTATGACAATTTGAATCACCTGCATTTAAATCCAAGTTAGTGTTAAAGGATTTGGTTAGATTGTCTATGTTAAATAGCCAATCTGGACCATTTCCTTGTTCATTAGGTATATTCTCATTAAAGGATACATTGATGCTTTCTTCAATAATCCTTAATCTTTTGTTGAACACTCTGTATGATTTGCTTTGAGTAGAGTATCCCACAAAGATTCCATCATCAGCTTTGCAGTCAAACTTACCAATTTGTTCTCTTGTAATCAAAATAGTACAAGGACAACCAAATGATTTTAAGAAACTTATGGAAGGTTTTCTTTTGTTAAAAAGTTCATATGGTGTTTTATGATGTGGCTTAACTATTAATACTCTGTTTTGTACATAACAGGCAATATTAACAGCTTCAGCCCAAAAAGTAATTGGTAATTTTGAGTCGGCTAACATTGATCTTGCTGCTTCAATGATGGTTCTATTTCTTCTTTCAGCTACACCATTTTGTTGAGGAGTTCTAGGTGAGCTGTATTGCCTGTCAATACCTTTAAGATCACAAAAGTTAATTAAGTTAGCATTTTTAAATTCTGTGCCATTATCACATCTTATGGCTTTAACTTTTTGGTCAGATGTGTTCTCCAGTTTAACAATTAAGTTCTTGATGAGTTCACTTGTTTCATCTTTTGTCCTGAGAAAGAAAACCCATGTATATCTGGAAAAGTCATCAGTAATAACAAGACAATATTGTTTCTTTCCAATGCTCATTACATTTGTAGGTCCAAAAAGGTCCATATGTAAGAGTTGTAAAGGAACAGAAATAGAATTTACAATTTTGTACATATGAGAAGACTTATGTTGTTTACCTTTTAGGCATGCAACACAATGATGATCACACATGAACTGTTTTTGTGGTAATCCAATTACCAAGTTCTTTCTTACTAAATTGTTCATATTTTTAAAGTTTGTGTGACACATCCTTCTATGCCATAGTTCTGATTCAGTAGTGTTTGCCTTGGATATAAAATAGTTGACCTCATTTGAAGAAATGAGTTCTCCCCCTATATCCAGGCAATACACATTGTTTCTCCTTGGAGTTCTCAAAACTACATATATTTCATCTAAAACAAAGTCAGGAGAAAGAATGATGCACTCAATATATGTGAAAAGAATCTTGTTCTTTTTATCACATACTTGAGACACACTGACAAGATTGTATTTTAGCTCAGCTACATAAAATACATCATCAAAAGTAATTTTACCATTAGTAACTGTACCTTTGCCTGTAATCTTACCTCCCTTTGGGTTCTCACCAAAGGCCACATACCCTCCATCAAATGACTTGAAATCCTTAAGAATTTGCAGATTTCCAGTCATGTGCCTTGAGCATCCACTATCAATATGCCATGTTCTACCTTCTTCAGGGATATGAATGCTCTGCACAAGTAAGTAAAAGATTAGTTAAGTTTGGGAACCCAAGCTTTATATGTCTTGGGTTCATCCTTTGAGAAGTAAGATTTAGAGGTTTTAATTTTAAACATTTTTTGTACCCATACCTGTTTAGTACTGGTGTTTTGTTTTACTACTGCCCTTTTGGATTTGTTACTAGTATCTGAGTTTACTGCTGACCTTGGTCTATATCCATGATTTTTAGCTTTTGAATACTTTACTACGGATGGACCAGTAGTATTTGGGTAATTACCATGTTTAGGACAACCAGTAGTGTTTTTAACATTTGGTTTGGCAGCAGTAGTATTTTTAAAATTAGGGTTTTTACCAGTAGTGTTTTGGTACTGGTACCCAACAGCATTGTAATTAGGGTTAGAATCAGTAGTAAACCTGTTAAAGTTTCTACTGGTGTTGGAAAAATTAAAATATTGTTTATTTTGATTTGTTTTTTCATTATTTTTGAAATAATTGATGTTCTTTGGGCTTCCAACACTTTTATTTTGCACAAACCTTGGTGCATTTCTTCCAAATTTTGGTGTTTCAGATTTTTGAGATTTTGTTTTATTTACTACTGATGGATCAGTAGTATCTTTTATCCTTTGTGTTTTTGCTTTTTCTTTAGAATTTTTAAATTCTTTGAACTCTTTGCAGTTAATTGGATTGAAGTGACAATCCTTTGCTAAATAGTTTACGTTGTTGCAAATAACACATCTTAATTTCTTATCCTTAGCACCTTCAGGTTTTCTTTGATCTAAGAGTTGATTTTTTCTTCTTTCATTTCCCCTTCTGAAACTTTTTGGTATATTTTCTGTATCATATTTAGGAGAGTCATTTTGACTTTGTGCTGTGTGAAAACTTGTATCAATTGAGTCTGTAGTTTGATCATCATCAGAAGAATCATTTGATTCGGATGTTTCATTATTAGATTCAGTTTGATTTTTATTTTTTAATTCATTTATGATTCTTTCGGAACTAGCTTTAAGTGGAGGAATGAATTTATATGGAGGTGGTACAGCATGATATCCCACTCCATGCACAACTTTTTCAGTGGTTTGATTACTTGTTAATTCATTAACAATTTGAGAACTTCTTTCAAACTTTTTAATGGTTAATTTATTTTGTTTCTAGTTCCATTTGATATTCTTCTAGTTTGATCAAAGTTTATTTTAATTTTAATTCAAGATGTTCTTTTTCATAAGTGGTTTGTAGCAATTCTTCTTTTATCTTTTGATCAGTTATTTTATAAATTTTAATTTGATTTTCAAGATCATCTATACAACCATTATATTCAATTCTTCTATTTCTATTTAGAATCATCTCTTCAAGTGTTTCTTTATTAAGTTTTTCTAAATATTTATATGCTTTAATGCATTCAGGAGTGCAAGATTTAGAATGTACCTTAGTAGGAGAATCAGTGAAAGCCATGAGAGCTTGATTCTGTGCATGTTCCTCTGCTTGAAAGCTCCAATCATAACCTTGTCCTTGTTGTGAAACAAGAGCAGTTGAGTTTGATCTTTTGTCCGGCTGAGGACATTCTTTAGCAAAGTGCCCAAGGTTGTTACAGTTGTAACATTTGACTTTAGTCTTGTCAAATCCAGCCTTGTCACCTTTGCTGTAGTTAAGGTTTGTTCTACCAGTCCTCTTCAAGAACCTTTTGGTTCTCAGGCTCAGCATAGCCATCTGCCATTTTAGATCCATTTCTTCAAGATCATCAGGATTCAATTGTTCCAAATCATCACTAATTAGTGCAGTATGCACATGACTAGTGAAGAAGGATTCTCTTGCAGTATCTTCACAATCTGCAGCCTTTCCTGTAGTAGTTTCTTGAACTTGACCTGTACTAGATACAAAAGCAGCATTATTTGAAGATAACATAGGAGTTTTAGAGCTTACCTCAGATTCAAACACCCTAAGCTCATTGTACAATTCATCCAGCTCTTTTTCTTCCAGAGCATCACCTTGTCTATATATGACTGTGTACATAGACCATTCTTCTCCAAGAGATCTGAGAAATTTTCTGTTGACATCATCATTTTCTGGTTTCACACCAACTTGATTCAATTCACCAATGAGTTTGTTGAACCTATCAAAGATTTGAGATAGAGATTCATTCTTTTGGCCTTTGAAATTTTCAAAGTCCTGTTTTAGCACAGACTTCATGTTTCTTTTGGTGCTTTTGGTGCCAACAAATCTCTTTTCCAGTGCCTGCCACAATATCTTTGCATCATCATATTCAATAAAGAGATGTTGATAATCATTAGGAATGGCCAGTAGAAGAGTGCTTAGAGCTTTGAGTTCAATTCCCCTGTCTTTCTTCTCCTTTTCACACTTGAGTTTGTCTGCTTCAGTTGCAGAACTTGTTGCTTGATTGTGAACGGTTTTGTTTCCTTCAACAACAACTTCCCACATGGAATAATCAGTAATAAGCATGTATTGCTTAATACGATTCTTCCACATTCCAAAGTTATTGGGAGTGAGTATAGGGATTTTATTTGCTTGAGTACTTTCATTGTTATCAGTCATGATTAACAATCTGTGTGTTTTAAAGATTAAAACTTTTTGTTGTTCTTAAAATTCGTAGATCTAGAACCAATAAGCTCTGATACCACTTGTCAGGATCGAATAACCAAAACAAGTTATTGCCAACCCAGATCTACTAATAACAAGAAGTTGCAGCGGATCAACACTTGTATTAATATATTAAGAACAATAGAATACTGTATATTGAATGAACAATGAACAATAATATTAAGAACACAGTGATTCACAAAAAGCTTCAATGTATATTATTGATTAACAATACACACGTACGTTTACAATTCGTAAGGAACTACTTATAGCAGTCCTTGAAGCCTAACTATTTACCCTAGTTATTCTATGACTTGATTTACATCGAATTATAAAAGATATACATTGAATAACATTCTATAACTAACTCTGCGAAGATCTCGGACTTGATTTGCTCCAAATACGCGTATCAGTAGTAACTCTGATAATCAGTAGTAAGTCCAAAACCAACGTCAGTAGTAACTACTAATGATCAGTAGTAATCTTCAATATGTGCATGATCAGTAGTAAGTTAGTTATACTCTTCACCAGTATCAACTCATCAGTATCAATTGTTTCTGCCCCATCAGTAGTAACCATAGTCTTCACCAGTAGTAACCATGATCAGTACTAACTGCAGCATCAGTAATAAGTTGAACTGTGATTTGTTCTAAAATCCCAAACTATTTAATTAGTAATTCTAGTTTAGAGATAACAATAAGTATATTCAAGCAGTATCGGATATTATTCCGTCAATGAGTTATGTGTTTTTAGTTCTAGAAGTAAACACGTAAGGTACAACATGAAGTCATAATGGTAATAGGTATGTGATTTAAGCTTTCCCATATCGTGGTACTAGGTAGTTACAAGGGCCGTGATAATCACGGCCCATAAAAACCGACTCAAAAGATTAGTGGTACTCTATTAGTGTCTTCGTAATTTTCGCATTACCAAAAGCTTCTACAACTTCTTGTTCAACCATTCTTTGTCCTTCACATAATCTTCCTTCCAAGATATCTTATGGTTTTAACTGTTCCACTCTTTCCATTCACTGAAATGGTTTTAAGTTTTAACTATTCGGCGATCATTGTCCTAATTTTACAACAAAAGTGTAAAAAAAAAGGTTTCATACAGGTTGTGATTCTTGATTCTTGGTTTCATACATGTTATGATGAAGGGTCAAATGACAATATGGTTGACCATCATTAGTTTTGTGTGATCCATTGTCGAATAAAAATATGAAAGAATACCACAATGGTTAAAATACCTAATTCCACCTGCAAAAACCATAAACAGTCATGAAAAAACTCTACGAACACAATAATGAATTGGTTAATAGTACAACTCGTGCGTTCATTAGTCATTAAAAGTTATTAAAGGTGGTAATTTATCTCATTTCATTTTAGAATTTATATTTTTATTGAAAACGCCGGATAGTGTATGTACAGGTCACCAAAGTTCAAACTTTTTTCAATAAGATTGCCAGCCTATTAAAACTTCCACGTTGGCTACTAATTATATGGTCATATGCACCAACTTCATCCAAAACCGTGTCAAATGATGAAAATACCATTAAGTTTCTTAAAGTTACAATAATTACTTTTTAATATAATATCCCCACAACTCATTGTGTGTTTGTAAACCGACATGAGGTCATTTTCGTCATTTAGTATGTTTTTTTTTGGTCAAAACTAGTATTAAGTAACATATTCGTCCTTGATGAAAAAAACAGAATACATGGGTGGCCTATGCACATTGTCTCTCGTTATAACATTGTTTTTGCAGTCATAATTAACACGTTACTTATTATACTTATATAAAAAAACAAATTAAAACCGATATTTAACTAAATGATGAAGAATTAACCATACCTTATTGTCAAAACGGGCAGTGCATGTGAATGACTTTCCAGTGTCGGTAGTGACAATGACAACTTGACCGTCCCTATGATCATACCAAATGTTTTTTTAATGCATAGAACAATCATTTATTCATTTGTTAAAGCAACATTTATAGACTACCATATAAAATAAAAGGAACATGGAATTAGCTATCGAAAATAGAATAACAGAATCTTACAGTGATCTACGAGATGGTGAAGCAAATTCATGACATGAACTCAAAAGGATTGTCAAACTCATCATTTATGTCATCATCATATTCCTTTTCTCCACATTCATTTCATCATCAGAATCATCCCAACCCAATGAAAGCCAACCACCTCTCTTAAAAATGGCATTGCCTAAATCAACTCTCCCACCTTCAACAATTCTCTCTTGGTTGAGAAATCATTTGGGTTCTTTAAAATTTTCATGAACTCCAAAATTTTATCCAAAACCCATTCTAAGCCTTTAAACTCCCAAAATCTGTCTTTCCCTTAAAATTGAGTTGATCGGCCTTTTTCATCAGTAAGAGCTCCAGATTCATTGTTTTCTTGTTTGAACTTGTTGCATTAGTTCCTCAACGGTATCTAAAAAAACGTCAAAATTAAATCAACATAAAAAAGTCGGTCTTTTTCAAAAAAAGAAAAGAATACTTCAATCATTAAAATATAAACAGAAGTCATTATAGCTCTATAACTATGAAAAAGGGTTTTGCCTATAGAATCCATCGGTTTATACTATATACATTTGAATAACTTTTGAAGAACTTTGAAATAAAAAATAAATGCCAAGTAGACTAAAAGATCCTAAAAGTAAATATATTGAAAGTTGTTGGTCAACTTTAGAAATCTTGAACTTTTTTTTTTAAGTTCAGAAAAATAAAGTTCTTTAACATATAAAGTTTTATAGCAGGTGCATTTTGATTAGTGATTTAAATCGTTTGACCAAGAAAAAAATTTAGGGTGCAAAAGGTTTGCTTTGACTTTATCTACAAATAAAAAGGCTGAATGTAGCGGACCGGATGTTTTGTTAGAGTTTAAGAATAATTCAATGCTATTTTGAAACAAAAGTTTAGAAAATTAATTAAGGGTTCATTTGAATTAATTTTTTTTTAAAGAAAGTCTAACCTTCACAATAAATCTTCTAACACAACCAGTACGCTTTTGACCAATACGATGAATCCTCATAATTGCTTTTGACCAATACGGAGAATCCTCATAATTGCATGCTCCTCAACCGCAGGATTCCACCTTAGATCATACACAAATTAGCACCATAAAATAAGTTTTTAAGATAATTAGGTAATGCATAAATTAAATAAAAAGTCAAAATGAAACTATGAAAGTCAAAATTAAAACATACCATAAGTTATCATTAGAGACTGCAGTTAAATTTAATCCAACACCACTTGCTTTTAAGTACATTAACAGCACGTTACACGTCAACACCTACAAAATGACATTAGTTAGCTTATGATCAAATTTAACTCAAAAGACACAAACTTTTACAGGGGTAAAACTGTATTTTATTATTAGGTTTTCGACGGACTCCTCATCAGACTGACCGATGTCTCCTAAGTATCATTAGTTACCGGTCGAAGGTCTTCTTTTGAACCCTAGCCATTTTCTAATAAGCATCAACACAGCAATTACACATACATATACATAATTATACATTTATACAGATTAACATAATTCAAAACCCTAGTTCTCAAATCACAATTAAAAATTCTTGGATTTTAAAGCTCCATAATTTCATCAAGAACTTAAATGGAGATGTAAAACTGTTTAATAATATGAATTTGTTGACTTATATGACTGGAAATCATATCATATGTGATGAGTAGTTCTTATTTCTCGCACCAAATACTTAGTTTTGTATTCTCACATTTCGTGCCCTAAAGTGTGGTTCATTGATTTAGGGATTAAAATTCTCAACAATTATTTTCATATAATTAAAGTCGACCCTTTGAGTAGGATTTTGATTAGATTCAACTTCTAATAACAACATTAGAATAATATAATATAAATCAATTAACTATAATAACATCATACAATTGCAATTTATTGTCAAACTATAGCAATTCAAACAAAAATACCAATTTTCTCCCCAAAATCAAGAGTAAGAAAACACGAAATCAAAAATAATTACCTTGTGATCAGCGCCATCAGTAGCGCTAAGCCCCCAGGTTGTATATCAATTGAGAAAATTTGCATGCCTTCATGTCGAACCCAAATTGGTTTTCCTGAAATCATCTTGAAATATTGTGTTCTTCAAACGAAACCTAAATGAACTTCAGTAGTTCTCTTCCGATTAGGTTTCCGACGATGTTCGTCAAATTCGTCACCAGACTCCTCGTCCAACTCACTGATGCCTCTAAGTATCATTTACTTCCCTAGCCCTTTCTTATTAAGCATAATTAAAGCCATAAACCCTAGCCAGAGTTCTCAAATCACATTTAAAAATCAAAAATTTCAGAGCAAATTCTGAAAGAATGAGTTGTTCAGGAACACCAACAATTTGGGAAATGAGCAGTCGATTAGATGGAAGCAAAATCACGGGCTTCATCAAAGAGGTTAGAATCATAGATGTCAAAATTAGAACTTTAAACGTCAAATTGGAAAGGAAAAATCACGGGTTTTATTAAAGGAAGCAATTTTTGATTATCTGTTCGAATTCTATTTTGAAGAAATTGAACACTTTGAAGAAGAAGAAGAAGACAAACCTGAGAAGGAAGCAACTTGTCACCGAACAACCAACAAATAAAACCTTTAACCTTCAAATAAATAGGTTGAAAAATCACGTTAGGGGTTGTGAGGGTTTATGAGCTCAAAGATGGTGGTTTTTGTTGAGGCGGTGGATGGAAGGTTGTGACGCCTTCCATCGGTTTTTGAACTTTTTCTCTTCACATAGAAGGAGAGAAGGGCAGTAGTTTGAGAAGGAAAGAAATATAAAAACCTTTGCCAGTGTTTCTTCATAGAGAAATAGCGAATAAGAGGGAGAGAGAGAGAGAGATGTGAAGGCGATGGAAGCAAATGACAGCTGCCAATTTCTAACTTGACCTCACAAGCAGCTGAATGACGTGGGTAAGAAAACGTTCTTTGCACATATAGATAAATGATTTGTTGGTATGCATGTGTGTATTCATAAAAAACAATTAACTAATATTTATATAAATATTATTAAGTCGTTAAAGATACACTTTAATAGTTTCTTAATCTCTCATTATAACTTGCAAATAATAGTAGAAAATTAAATTATTGCAAAATAATTGACTACAGTTGTCACAGATAATATTTTAGAAAAATGATAACGAATAACTGTATTAAGATATGAATTGAGACTTGTAAATAAATTAATAATCAATTATTATATAATAAAAGTACAAAATTTGTATGTATATAGTATTTTTTTTTTTAAATAAACTATAAAATTTTCGTTTACAAAATCTAATTATTTAATTGATAGAACCAACCTTTTTTAATTGTTTTTTTCCTCACGATCATGAATTTTTGTCGGTTTAAAACACGTACACAAAAGTAATAAAATAATTTTCATGGTATAAATGAATTATGATATCAAAAATTGAAAAAAAAAAGGCCAATGAAATTGGAACTGGAAAATCGTTGTCAATGACTCACTACCTCGTGGATTTCCGCTCAACTACATCACTCTATCTTTAACACGCGTGTATACCACGTTCTATGGTATAAGAGTCTCAAACTATCAACTAGCAAAAAGTACCCCGTCGCGGAAATTTCATACAACGTATAACCGGAAATTTCATACAACGTATAACTATACGTGGGATTTTATTATTTTTCTGATTGTATTCACAGTGGTTTATTCTATTAATTTTATTTAGTTTCAAGGGATAATTATTAGCTCTTGAATTAAGAAAAAGTCAATGGTCAAGATCAAGATTCAAAACTATACAAGCACACGTGCTTCAATACATCAATACCACACCCACCTCCGGCGGCCGGCGACGGCGGACGGCGGCGATGGGCGGCGGACGGCGGCCGGCGGTGATCGGCGGCGGTGGTGACAGGCAGGGGCGTTCCTAGAGGGTGGGCAAGGTGGGCAGTTGCCCACCCTAAAATTTTTCCGATTAGTATAAATTTTTTGTGGGTCAACTCATTTTTGGCTTTTGCTCATCAAAATATATATAATGTATGAGCGATAACTAATTCACGTCGTATATTAACTTAGTGGTGAACTCATTTATCTTAAAACATATATAACATTCAGTTCAAGTCCTTTCATATGCATTTTTTTAAATGTACTTTGTCCTTATTTCTTTATTAATGATTCTTTTGCTATATTTACCATTAAAATTTTCTTTTCTTTTGACTAATTCCACCTTATTTTTCTTGGTTACAAAATGTCATGTTTGCAATTTATTAGATTATACGTGTATTCTAACTAGCATCTATATATAAACACTTTAAAGAAATTACTTTAACGTTATAACAAAATTAAATACGAATATTAATTAAGAATACAAATTTTGTATACGAAATCTATCACTATGAAAAATTCCATTCTATTTTTTATATTGTTAAATTTTAGAATTTTTATTTTTGAATTAACTAACAAGCGAATTTTGATTTTAATTGATATAGTTTATGATTAGACTTTCTTCAAACTAAAATTGATTTTATTTTATTTACGATTTGACCTTAAAAAAATTACTCAAGAACCTGACTTTCACTATAAAATTTTGCCCACCTTTGATATATCTCCTGGTACCGCCCCTGGTGACAGGTTGTAACACCTCAATTTTTCAAACCAATTAAAACTTTTAAATAAATGAAGTTTAACATTTAGAATCCATCACATTCAAAATATGGACTAACAAAAACATTTGAATGATTAATAAGTGCCAGAAAAAACCGGTGTTACAATAATATCAAATCTATAGTCTAAGGGAATCAAATAAGTACACCGAGCTTAACCATCCAATGCTATAACTACGGGCCGCCTAGTCCTTAGCTCCCGAACCTGAGTACATAGACATAAAAGAAAACTTAGTACGTGAGACACAATTGTCTCGTGAGTAACATGGGTTTTAGACCCGATTATAAACACTTGCAATTAAATAATATTAAATAAATATTAAATTGCACATAAGTCAAACATAATCTCGAGCTTACCCTAAGCTCACACATACGCAATGTGTCATCCCGAAGCAACTCTCCCGATATGGGTTATCGTCAAAAGATCTCATGGTAATTGGGGTTCTCCCAAACTTACCGAGATCATCACTCCCCCGTCTCGCGGGTTATCGTAATCCCCCTTTTTATCGGGTTATCATAGTCCCCCGAATGTCGGGTTATCATAGTCCCCCGAATGTCGGGTTATCATTCACTTAGATATACTACCCTTGCGCAGGGAGGTACCGCCCCAAGTAGTAATCTTAACTCCCCCACGAATGGGTTATCGTTACCGGATAATTTGACAAACACATAATTGGTCATCAAACATGAGCCTTAGCTCCAATTCAATCATCATTTCAACAAGTCAATGTCACAAATCATTTCATGGCATATAATCATCAAATTTCTTTATAAAAATTGTTTACTCAATAAAGACTCTTTCAACCATTTTAATCATTTAAAATCGTTTTCTTATGTACTCAGAACAGATCACATGTACTCACCTTAGCAATGTTATCCAATACTTGTGTTCAACAACACAAATCCTTACTTCCCAATCAAGGAAGTACTTCCAACCTCAAGGTCTTCTTGACCTAATATCATCATCAACACAACAACTAGTTATTATCCATAACTAATCACTAATCTAACCAATTTAACATTCCCAACCACCAAGTTCATACCAATTGGTGGAAATCTCAAACCCTAGTTCAAGATTCTTATCCATAAACCCAAATCTAGCTTGTACACATTAATTACAAGCTTACCATGAGTGTTTTACACCCAAGTTTGGTCATCTTCCCCAAAGATGACATGGTGGGTTGTCCAAACCACCATTGATACCCAAATAGAGCTCAAAATACTAAAGAGATGCATAAACTAACAAGGATTCTTACCTTAAATCAATAATCTCCAAGAAATATGAAGATTTGAGCTCAAGAACACCAACAATCGTGCACTTCTTCCAAAATAACGGCTGATGGGGTTTTAGGGGTGTAGGTGTCTAAACCCTAGCCTCCAACCCGTTTTTATACAAGAGTTAAACAGTTCACGATCGCGAACCGGAGTTCGCGTCGTGAACTCTGCGCGTCGTGAACACTTCGCGATCGGGAGCAGGTCGTGAACACCGATCATCAAAAACCCAAAAATCTTTGTTCGATGTTCACGATGGCGAACCATAGTTCGCGCC
Organism: Calendula officinalis; assembly: GCA_963853835.1. NCBI lineage: Eukaryota > Viridiplantae > Streptophyta > Magnoliopsida > Asterales > Asteraceae > Calendula > Calendula officinalis. Next base: position 80,178,995 of record OY970820.1, on the reverse strand, counting down.
GTGAACTCCTTCAGGCAGCAGGGCTGCAACTTTTTGTTGCTTAAACCAGCCCGGTTTCGACCTTAATCATATCAAACGGTGTCCAAATGACACAAAACCAAATCCTACGGTTCTGAAATGAATTATCCATAATTATCATATTTTTGTACAATATATTTATTTACAAATTTCGGTCGTTACAACTATTTACCCCTTAAGAGGATTCCGTCCTCGGAATCGCATCATAATCTACAAAGTTCGGTTAGCGCTTCTTAATCTCATCTTTGACTTTCCAAGTCAAATTTGGCCTAAGGGAATGCTTCCACTTGACCAACACCAACTCAATCTCTTTGTTCCTTAATTTCTTTGTTTGGGCCTCCAATATGGCCTCGGGCTCTTCAATTAAACGTTTGGGTGCATCGACCCTCAAGTCTTGAAGTGGGATCACGTTCTCCACTTCACCCAAGAATTTCTTCAAGTTACAAACATGGAATGTGTCATGGACACCTTGCAACTCGGGTGGAAGTTCAAGATTGAAGGCTTGAAGTCCAATTCTTTTCAAAAATTTAAACGGTCCAACATACCGTGGACTCAACCTCCCTATCTTACCGAATCACATCACGCCCTTCCAAGGCGACACTTTCAACATCACCATATCACCAACATCCAAATCATAGGGTCGCTTTTTCAAACCCGAATAACTCTTTTGGCGATCTTGCGCGACTTTCATATTCCTTTGAATTATTCCGATTTTCTCGTTTGTTATTTTTACAATCTCGGGACCCGTGAGTTTCGTCTCACCCGCCTCAAACCAACAAGAAGGCGTCCTACACTTTCTCCCATACAATTCCTCAAACGGTGGCATTTTGATTGTCGAGTGATAACTATTCTTATATGAAAACTCAACTAACGGTAAATGTTCATCCCATTTACCACCAAAATCCAATACACACTATCTCAACGTATCTTCGACTGTTTGGATCGTTCTTTCACTTTGACCATTGGTTTGTGGATGGTAAGCCGTGCTCAATCTCAACTTAGTTCCCAATTCTTCTTGGAGTGACCTCCAAAATCTCGAGGTAAACCTTGCATCTCGATCGGCCACAATCGACAATGGTACCCCATGCAAACGAACAACTTCATCAACATACAATTTTGCCAACTTCTCGAGTGGCATGGTTTCCCGAATAGCTAGGAATAACGCACTTTTCGTTAACCTATCAACAATCACCCAAATGGCATCATGATTTCTACTTGTCTTTGGAAGACCAACAATGAAATCCATTGTGATGTCTTCCCATTTCCCGGCCGGCACTTGCAACGATTGTGCAACACCATAAGGAACTTGGTGCTCGGCTTTCACTTGTGCACACGTGGCACATTTTGAAATGTACTTTGCTACTCTCGACTTCATCCCCGGCCACCAATACATTCTCTTCAAGTCTTGATACGTCTTTGTACTTCCGGGATGAATCGAATACTTGGACTTGTGAGCATCATCCAACAATACTTTTCAGTTTCCACCGAATTTCGGAACCCAATCCGACCATTCACGGTCTTCAACCCTTGAACATTTTCTTCAAATACTTGGTTCTTTCCCAATCTCTCTTGTCTATACTCATCTTTTCCCATCACTTCCTTTTGTGCGATTTTTATACTTTCTATGAAGCTAGATACTACATCAATCCGCATCAACTTAGCCTTAACCGGCTTTTCATAAACTTTTCTACTCAAGGCGTTGGCTACCACATTAGCATTTCCCTCGTGATAAACAATTTCACAATCATAGTCACTAATCAACTCAATCCACCTTCTTTGTCTCATATACAATTCTTTTTGTGTAAATACATATTTGAGACTTTTGTGATCCGTGTACAATATACACCTCGTACCATACAAGTAGTGCCTCCAAATCTTTAAGGCAAGAATAATCGCCGCCAACTCTAAGTCATGAGTAGTATATCTCTCTTCCACATTTTTCAATTGTCTTGAAGCATAAGCTATCACTTTACCCCTTTGCATCAAAACACAACCGAGACCTTTGTTGGAGGCGTCATTATACACCACGAAATCTTCCATACCATCGGGTAAAGTGAGAATCGGTGCATTGCACAACTTCTCCTTCAACAAGGCAAAAGCATCCTCTTGCTTTTTTCCCCCAATCAAACTTCACATCTTTTCTCGTTAGTCTAGTGAGTGGGACCGCCACTCGGGAAAAATCTTCAATAAATCTTCGGTAATAACCGACTAACCCAAGAAAACTTCTAACTTCGGTGCTTCCCAATTCTTCATCGCTTCAATCTTTGACGGGTCAACTTTTATCCCGCTTTGGGATACTACATGGCCAAGAAATTGAACTTCCCGCAACCAAAATTCACATTTTGAGAATTTAGCATACAATTTCTCCCGTTTCAAAACTTCTAAGGTTTGCTTCAAATGTTCTTCATGCTCTTCTTCGGTTTTGGAAAAGATAAGAATGTCATCGATAAATACTATAAGAAATCTATCGAGAAAAGGTTTACAAACCCTAATCATGAGATCCATAAAGATCATCAGAGCATTCGTTAAACCGAATGGCATCACCAAAAATTCATAATGCCCATAACGAGTTCTAAATGCCGTCTTCTCGGTATCACCTTCTTTGACCCGAACTTGATGGTAACCCGATCTCAAATCGATCTTGGAGAAATAATCGGCTCCTTGAAGTTGATCGAACAAATCATCTATCATTGGCAAAGGATATCGGTTCTTAATCGTCATCTTGTTAAGCTCTCGGTAGTCAATACACATCCTCATCGAACCATCTTTCTTTTTCACAAATAACACCGGTGCTCCCCACGGTGACGAACTAGGACGGATAAAACCTTTATCAAGTAAATCTTGGAGTTGAGCCATCAACTCTCTCATTTCGGTTGGAGCTAAACGATACGGGGCTCGGGCAATCGGTGTCGCCCCCGGAACTAAATCAATACGGAACTCGACTTGTCTCTCCGGTGGTAGACCGGGTAAGTCATCGGAAAATACTTCGGGAAAATCCCGAATAATCTTCACATTTTCAACCGTCTTCTTCTCTTTTCTTCCATCTAGGACGTAAGCTATAAATGATGAACATCCTTCGATAAACACTTTCTTGCTTTAATGGCGGTTAACAAGTTTGGCATATGATGCCTCTTTTCCCCATAGATGTACACCTTCTCATTTTCGAGTGACTTAATCGACACTAACTTCTATCCACACAAAATCTTGGCTTGGTGGGTTCCCAACCAATCCATCCCAATAATTACATCAAAAGCCTTAATCCCCATAGGCATCAAATCGACCTTAAACTTCTTACTATCGATTTCTAATTCACAGTCTCTATAGATGTGTTGAACCACGGAGGTTTTCCCATCGGCTACTTTTATTTCATACAAATCATCAAGTAACTCTAGTGGAACATTAAACTTAGCACCAAATTCATGAGACACGAAAGAATAAGTAGAGCCCGAATCAATCAACACATAAGTGGGTATGGAGTTTATGAATAAGGTACCTGAGACGACATCATGAGTCTCCTTGGCTTCTTCACGTGTGAGTTGGAAGGCACGACCTTTGACTTTGAACGGCTCCGGTTTCTTGTGAGCGGTTGACACCAACGTTTCGGTTCCTTTCTTTGGGCAAACATTGTTATAATGCCCCTTCTCATGACATGAGAAACATTCAACTTCATCTAGGCTCTTAGCCTTACAATCTCTAGCTTTGTGGCCAAACCTCCCACATTTGAAACAACTTCCCGATTCAAGCTTGCATTCTCCTTGGTGAGTCTTGCCACACTTCACACACTTTGCAAAACCGCCACCACTTCCTTGCTTTGACCCACTTGGGGTAAATCTTCCTTTCTTTGATGGGCCCGAATAACCCTCAAACTTTATCTTCTCATTTCCTACTGACCTCTCTTGAACTCTTCTCTTACTAACCTTCTCAACACTTCGAGCGACATTGATCGCCTCATCAAGAGTAGTCGCCCTCTTTACCTCAAGTTCATATTCCCATGGCAACCCATTAGGAAACCGAACCACACGGCTTGTAAGTTACATGTGTTCAGGAACAAAAACACATGTGCTTGGCTTTATGAAGCACATGTGCTTCATAATGATATGTTCGTCACTTGTTTTGGTTTTTTTTCTTGTTAGTGAAGCACATGTGTTTCATAACGTCAAGCACATGTGCTTCGTGATTCAAACACAAATTACTTGCTTGTAAGTTACATGTGTTCAGGAACAAAAACACATGTGCTTGGCTTTATGAAGCACATGTGCTTCAATTTGATATGTTCGTCACTTGTTGTGATTTTTTTTCTTGTTAGTGAAGCACATGTGTTTCATAACGTCAAGCACATGTGCTTCGTGATTCAAACACAAATGACTTGCTTGTAAGTTACATGTGTTCAAGAACAAAAACATGTGTGCTTGGCTTTATGAAGCACGTGTGCTTCATAATGATATGTTGGTCACTTGTTTTGATTTTTTTTTCTTGTTAGTGAAGCACATGTGTTTCATAACGTCAAGCACATGTGCTTCGTGATTCAAACACAAATGACTTACTTGTAAGTTACATGTGTTCAGGAACAAAAACACATGTGCTTGGCTTTATGAAGCACATGTGTTTCAATATGATATGTTCGTCACTTTTTTGATTTTTTCTTGTTAGTGAAGCACATGTGTTTCGTTACATCAAGCACATGTGCTTCGTATGCTCCCCTGTGTGTTTAGAAACTCATGTTTTTAGTGACTTGAAACACATGTGTTTCGTGACCTGAAGCACATGTGCTTCGAAGTAATATGTTGTGTTTTAGTGAAGCACATGTGTTTCAATACATCAATACCACCACCACCCCCATTACCACCAGCACCTTCACTGTCAGCCACCACCACCGTTGCCGGCCGCCGGTGGCGATCGGCGGCGATCGGCGGTGGTGGTCGGCGGCGGTCGGCGGTGGTCGGCTGCGGCCGGCGGTGGCCGGAGGCGGCGGCCGTCGGTGACTGTAGGTGGGGGATTTGATCTTGACCATCTTGATCCAATAGCTAGGATTTGTCCCTTCGGACTATGCAAAACCCTTGGACTTCCTAGAATACAACTCCGTATTCATATTGTTTTCATTCTTAGTTATTATATAAATTTATATCAGTTTATTTTTCTTTGTGTAGTTATGTGAACACCTCATGTCAATCCAAAAACTTTATGGTAAATAAGATCATACAATTTGTCATTTGGAAATTAAGATCTCTTTAAAACCAATTTTCTATAAGAGAGTAATAATAAAAGAATTAAATATAACTATTTCTAAGTGAAACGTATCTCAATTTAATGTGGCTTGAAACAAAGTTTATTGTATTTTGTATTGTAAATAAAAGAATAAAGAAAAGTCAACAATAGAGGATGAAAAAGAAATCAATCTTTGTCTCACTATTCATCAACTATTAAATGAAAAACTAATCGCATATCTTTATAGTGATACAGTTTGTGTGTATAAACCACTTATATAATGTTAAAGGTTTTTGAATAATTTCCATATTGTAGGCAAATGTTAGAGATTATAAAAAAAAAAAACAATTTATACATTACAAGTATAAGTTCGATCATTTTGAAGGAACTTTTATACAGGTCACTTTTTTAATAAAAAGGAAAAGTTTGCGTGTACACAAAAATTAAGTTGCAAAATTTAGAACATATGATTACCCAATCTATTGATTCTCCTTTGAAAGATACGATTGGAACGATTGAATCCAAAATTGTTTAAATCGCATGGCATCCTGAATCATGTGGTGGTAGGTGATTTATAAGCTCCTCAATCATGTTAGTGGTGGGTAACCTTTATTATATTATGTCTAATTAAACGTTTTAAACACCAATACTTGAAAATAATTAATTTAAAGTCAAAATTAAAATCCAAACTTATAAACATATTTCAAGTTCGTGCATAATTCAATCTAAAAAGAATTGAAGTTAAATCAAGCAAAATTGACCAAGGAGGTGTGACTTGTGAGATCAAAATCAACGGACTTTCACGAAACAAGCTTAAGCTCGGCTCATTTGTAGACATATATAATAACACTAATATCTTACATGAGTCTGACGAGCACAATAAGAATTTAAATCAAGTTCTTGTTAGCTCGGGTTCATCTATTATAGGCCTTGGGTTATTTTGTTGATATAAGCCCGAAACAAAAAGATTAACTGGAACAAGATCGAGTCGAGTGTGAGCTCGAAAAATAATTTGATAAAACATGACTTGTAGACAGATCCTCCTTTTACTAGTAAGTTATTATATTTTGGGTTTGAGTGTTAGAGCGAAATAGGTTTAGAAATTATATACCTAACATTAATCATCTGATGAATAGTAGAGCCTTCATCTAATAATTAACATCTCCTACTTGATTTACTCTCATATAACAATCGACACCTCCTACTTGATTTACTCTGTATCATACCTCATCATTTTTGTCTTTTTGCAACTCTGATTTCCCAACAGCTTATTGATTAAATGTTATTAAAATATTATAAACTAAATGTTTTCTTAGAAGATTTCTGAAAAGCACCTCAACTTTGTTTGTGTCTTTTTGCAACTCTAATTTTTAAAGAGCTTATCAATTATCGATTAAATGCTCTTAAAATAATCTAAATTAAATGTTTCTTTTTAGAAGATTTTTAAAAAGCACCTCTACTTTTTAAAAATTATCAGTATTATTTAAAAATTTAAAATTTTTATAAGATTAAAATTTTTTTACACCCATTAGTATAAGATTTTTTAAGTTGATTTAATAGTACATAATGTGACATGTCTTTTCATTCTTTTCTATTTTTCCTTTTGATAACTTAATTTCAACTAGCTTTGCAAGCATAATCTTAAGCCGATCATACCTTTTACAGTAGCCTTAAGTCATAGTGGATGAACTCCTATAACCTTAAGTGTGAGCTTTTTCTCATAAGAAATATATTGAAACGTATGTTTTACTTTTTAATATAAATATTGAAACCTATGTCTTGTTTTATGTCATTAGAAATATCATGTAAATGAAATATGTTAAAATTTATGTTTTGTTTTCTTAGTTTAAAACAATCTTTTAGGTGTTGTATTAATAGAACCAAACACTCTTTTTGTATCATATGAAAATTTCCCGCGGCATCGCGCGGGTAAAAAAATACTCGTTACTATTAAAAGCCAAAAAAGAAAAAGAGAAAAAAAAAGGTTTAAGATGCATCTTCGGTTCACATGCACCTCAAGGCTTTGACTTGTATGCAGCCGGAACCAATTGTCATTGTTTATTAACATTAAAGAAACCAACATTTGTAGCAATTTTCAGTATAGTTTATCATTTCTAATTAATATCTTTGGCAACCCAACACACAGATGTGTCACGTTGTGAACCAAAACTTTAGAAAATAAACTAATATAAATTATATGGTGCTTTTGATTTGGGTGTCGAATTTATTATTGGGTGTGATTTTTTTGAGTCACATGTTAAATTTTGATAAATGTTAGGGGTTGGACCATTCTATAACCGACCAAATCTAGCTTGATAACTAACTTGACTAACCCGATGATTTCGTGATGGATCTATTATTTGGGGGAAAAGATAAACATATACATAACTACAAAGAGTTCGAAAAAATTCAATATTTACATGCCTAGTAGAATGTTCGAAAACGATCACAACAATAGTGATACCGATTTTACTAAAATATAGGATTCTGCTAATATGTGCAACATAGGCTGATAGGCATATAATAACGGACGTTTAATAAGCCGAAATTTCATTAGTTAAAGTAAAATGATGTTGATGAGTCATTAATGTTTTGGGTTTGGCTAACTCATGCCCTAAGGGCATGAGATATAAGTGTTTAATGAACTCAAAATTTCCTTTATTTAATCTTATCCAATTCTATTTGTTACATGTATTAAATGCATTTGCATATAAGAATGGTAAATTTAGATCATTGAATGCTTCTTATCTCATGCCCTTAGGGCATGAGTTAGAAAAACCCTAATGTTTTTATATTATGCCGATTTTACCCTTACAATAATTAAAAATGATATTTTTTAATGCATTTAATACAGTAGCATAAAAGATATTTAACATTTACTATGATTGTCCCTTGCCCACATATTAGAAAGTCCCTAAAATATATCTTATTTTCGGTTAGGGGCTTTAAAGTTTTCCAATTAGCAAGGAAGGGCCTCTCTTAAAACACTATAAAAACACACCATTTTTTGTTGTTCATTGTCAAAAAAACACCAATTCTGGTCTATACCAAAAAATTAATTAACATTTTAAACAAATAAATCAAATGACTGTTTCCATCGAGCAACCGGTACCCAGTAAGTTTTTGATAAACGTTTCAGTTTTTGATAAACGTTTCAGTTTTTGATAAACGTTTCTATGCACACAATGCGTTAACTATGGTTTTATAATCTCATTTCTGATTCGCTTTGCGTGTATTTATGTTATAATTAACATCATACTAATCTTTTTTTAATATCCAGATTCTCAAGTGGTGGAAGACAAAAACAAATGTGATAACAATGAATTTGTACTTGATGGAGGATTTATAGAGCCTACCGATGTGGCAAATGGTGGGTTTGACGCGCCAGAAATCAATGCATTTGGTCACACTTTCAGGTCTGATGATTGAAACTTAAAATGATTTATTCTTTCTTTATGGTGACAAAATTAATTGATATTAACAATACCCTTTTTTCTTTTTCCTAACAGAGATTATGACGCCGAGAGCGAACGAAAGAAGCAAGTCGAGGAATTCTACAGGATGAACCACATTCACCAAACATATGACTTTGTAAGCATTATAATCTTTTTTTTCTTTCTTTCATATGTTGTAATTAAGTTAAGAAAAATAATATAAATTTGTATGGTGATAATGTAGGTGAAGAAAATGAGAGAAGAATATAAGAAACTGGATAAGTTGGAGATGAGTATATGGGAATGTTGTGAATTATTAAACGAAGTCGTAGACGATAGTGATCCCGATCTAGATGAACCACAAATCGAGCATTTGTTGCAAACCGCAGAAGCCATTAGAAAAGACTATCCGGATGAAGATTGGTTGCACTTGACCGCCCTTATTCATGGTATATTTATATCTATATCTATATATACGTGGTGGATTAAGTTCGATCTTATAATGATTTTTTTTATGAATTATAGACCTTGGGAAAGTTCTTCTCCTTCCGAAATTTGGGGAGCTTCCACAATGGGCTGTTGTAGGTGACACACACCCTCTTGGTTGTGCTTTTGATGAATCAATTGTTCACCACAAGGTAGTATACTTTTTAATCTAAGGAATATAGTCAATTTATAGAAATTTATAAAAATGGTCGAAAGTGATGGAATCTAAAAAACGTGGCTTTTTTTTGTTTATGTTGCAGTATTTCAAGGATAACGCGGATATTAACAATCCCGCTTATCAAACTAAGAACGGAATTTATACGGAAGGATGTGGATTGGAAAATGTGATGATTTCTTGGGGTCATGATGACTACATGTACTTGGTATGTTACTGCAAATCTCATAATCTTTTAATTATTTTTGCTCTCTTGATCAAATACATCCAAGCCCAATTTTTAACTCAATTTGAGCATTTTGAATTTGCAGGTAGCCAAGGAAAATGGAACTACCCTGCCACAAGCGGCATTATTTATCATTCGTTACCATTCTTTATATCGTACGTTGCTTAATTCTTATTATATTTTTTAATATATATAAAGTATTTAAAAATTCAGATATTGAGTCTTACGACAATTGTGATTTATCCCATGTAATTGTGCCAGCACTGCATAATTGTGGAGCCTATACACATTTGATGAATGATGAGGATGTTAAGAACATGAAATGGCTTCACATCTTTAAGTACGATTGCTAATCAAATTGTTAATAATTAAACTTAATATACGCATAATTATTTTGTAACATTTGATTTAATGATTAACATTTTCTTGCAGCAAATATGATCTTTACAGTAAAAGCAAAGTTCGTGTCGACATTGAAAAAGTCAAGCCATACTATTTATCCCTTATTGAAAAGGTGAGACTTTGTTTTGATCAATCATCTTGAAAAGAATTTCATAAAAATCTTATTGAATTTCAACTTAATTAAATTATTTCTTTCTTGTTTCAGTATTTCCCGGAAAAACCTAGATGGTAAAAGGGTCGATATCATGGTCTATTTTGAAGGAATAAATATCAACTTTCTAGTGTTCGTATGAATTATCTGTATGAGTTGGTAGTTTTGTTCATAATATTGTTTTGCAAAGATATGCAATTCTTACATAATAAGTCACTTATATGTGTTAAGATTGATTATTTAAATTACATCTATCCCAATGTATGTGACTATTGATACTCTTGAATCTCATACTTGGTAGAAAAGATCAACCGGATACATATGTTTTGATTTTTAAAATAATATTGTTTCGATTTTTCCATAATATAAAAAGATTCAATGTGTGGTGTCTATAACAATAAGAAACAACCTACAAAAAGTGACATATAATTACTTGAAAACGACAACACCACATGTTTTGAGATTGTTCCCCTATCAAGATTAATACTTCAAATATCCTGAAAATAGAAGTTATATTTTCAAGCAAAATGTACATTTCAATTATGATTAACAATACAGTGATATTTTTGCTCAAAATCTCTCTAAAGGAATATCTTTTCTTATGTGTTATTACTCTGTATTAATAATATTTCATTTAATTACATCTCAAATCAAATATTATATTATATTTTTTAGGAAATAATCATTTCACCAACATATTCGGTTTTCTAATGGCATGATTGACAACCCACACTTCACTGGGCGGTTCTCTTTGACTCAAACGAGCAACGGGTCATTAAGTAATCCCCTCGGGTTTCCGACGACCCGTGAAACCAATACCAATATCATGAATCGGTGGTACCAACAACCTCCAAAACAAAAAATAACCTCCACCAACCTTTAACTTCAATCACCTTCAACCAAGTCGCAATTTTCCAAATACCAACATAGTACACCAACACACTGAACACCACCAATAGTTGAAGAAGAATAAATAAAATGGACCGCTAAAATATTAGTCGATCGTTGGGTCCATGATGGTGTAATGGGAAATTCAAAATTAGATTCTACCCATTGAAAGAACGTACAAGCAGCTTTCAATTCCAAGAAAAACATTGTTACAGATAATGGAATAAAATAGCCCATGACATTAAGGCTTTCAACACAATATACAAGCACTTTAACAGTAAACATCCAAGCATGTCATGAGACAAACATGTTTTAAAAGCATCTCGTGACCACTTTAGGAGCTAACAAACCCGCTTTTTTTTTTTTATATACGAGTAATGTTGCAACATCCCAAAACATTACATTTGGTTCTTCTTTGAGGAACTTGCCACGAGCAACAAACATTCATTCCAACCAAACCTGAAACCGCTCAACTTACAAAAACAAAAACTCGAAATCCTTATTATCTGAATCAATCAAAAAACAACAACACTTGATAGTAAAAAAAAAAAAAAAAACAGTAGGTGATTACAACAAAGATTTGATAGTTGCTAAGATGCTTTGTCAATGAGTTGTATGGGTGCGAGTATATTGGTCTTGCTTGTTTCAACAATACACCCGTTCATCACCATCTCTTCCAGCATAAAATGAGCTTTTTCCAAGTGAAACATTATGTCCAACTCACACTGAAACATGTAAACCATTAATTGCATCTCCTACAAACTAAATATTCTTGTGTGTTGTGCAAGAAACGGTTACTTACCACATTGCCAAAATGACGGTCCATAGTTTCAACTAACAAATGTATGAATTCCAATATCGCAAGCTCATTCTGCCAACAATGATAGAATTTATAAGAATATATTTTATTAAAAATGTAATGGTAAAGAGAAGGCATGTCTTACTTCTTCATTGTCAACTCCAACCAGAAAGAATAACGAGGCATAACGTCTATACACAATTTTGTAGTTCCGATGCTCAACAAATGAACACTATTGTCAAGCAAGTGAGGAAATATATGTCATTAACATAGTATCAAACAAATAATCGAAAGTAATATTACAAAAATTACCTTTTGATGTGCTAAATTTCCAAAACTTACCTTTTAATGTATGGGTTTACCTGAAACTGGTATTTTGCTTAGGTAGCATCGGTTTATGTCGCGTGGATTAATAATATATATTCTTTTTACCTTTTGATGTATTAAACTTTCCGAAACATGCGATTGTGTGTATCAATTTGTATGGTTTTTACCGACTAAGGAATTCATGTATATCGATACATATAATAGTAGGTTTTGGAAGTTAAGTATCAAAAGGTAAGTTTTGAAAGACGATGCATACAATAATAAAACTGTTTAGTTAGATTAGATACACTCTTATGGAGTTAAGACTAACCTAAAAAGCAAGGTGCCAACTATAGTAAGGGGGTGTTTGGATGTGCATCTTGAAAGTTGAGCAAAAACTATATAATACTATGATACACTTAGTCACTAAGGAACTAGCAAGGGTAGTTTAGTCATTAGGCATGAGTCTGTTAGGAAGTGGTTAGACTTAATGAAGTGTTTAGTGCTAATAAGGTGAGTCTATAAATAGGAAGTGTGTAGGGGATTCTGTTTTGTAATAGGAAAAGTGTAAACTTTGGGAGAGACATTCACACTCCCGAATTGTGAATAAAAAGTTCTTGTGATTGAGATTCTTACTCAATCACCATTGTTGTCTTTGATTTCTGCTGTTTTGTGCCCTAATTCTCATCATACTATTCTCAAATTAAATTAGGGTTTAAATAATCAAATTCGGTAAAAGAGTAGTAACTAGCTATCATCTTTAATCTCCCGAATTATTTAACTATCTGGTTATCTTATGTTGCTTATGATCATTCAAGTCACGATAATAAGTTGATAACTATGAATATGTCCATACAAACACCATGTAAATGCAGCAATCTATGAGGAAAAAGGATCTAACTTTGGCAGGGTATTTGGGTACCTGAGCTCTCCTCAAGTTCTTCCAAAACTCTGAATCTATTAGTTTCAGATTGCTTTGATCACTTAACAAAATAAATTTAATTTCAACTACTTAGCACATGTAATCTAAGGCCCAAAACCAGCTTAATCCAAAATCAATTAACCTACTGCAATCCATATCACATTCAATACTCTATTTATACATCTTACCATACAATCAATAAATTGAATATAATCCATAGATTGATTTTGAATTACTTAATTCGTCTGATCTATTTGATCCATAACCAATTAACCTTATTTCACACTATATCCCCAATTGATCATCTATTTATGCACCCTAAGCATACAATTGAATATCATGCATAGATCAGATCGACTGTGAGCTAACATATCATGTAGGATAAATTAACATAGGGGTTTTTATCCGCAATCAGATAGAGAAATAAAGATAAAAACTACCTGTTGTTCGTTACGAGCTAGGCACTTGCGAACAATTTCACCCTCGAGAGCTCGTCGTTCTTCTAGGGTTAGGTATTCGTAATATTGGGCAAGACGGGTCTGGCCTTGTTTGTTCACCATCAAAATGAATCTGATCCCCATTTTCAAAATCTACAAATCAATTCTCTGCGATCGATGATCTCTTTTCAAGGCGATCCGGTTATTCTTCTCTTAAATCAGTCTTGTAAGTTTGGGAAGGTAAACGAAGGATACTAAAATATAAATAAAACTTATAATGCGTTTCATTGTAGCTGGAATAGCTCAGTTGGTTAGAGCGTGTGGCTGTTAACCACAAGGTCGGAGGTTCAAGCCCTCCTTCTAGCGATTATTTTTAGGTATTATAAAAAGGGAATTCATTTTGGTACCACATTTTTTAAAGTCAACACCATAAAGTACAAGTTTTATAACTAAATGTACAACCACCTAAAGCAATAGTTGTGGTGTAACCATTAAAAGTTGTGGTTAGGTATTATAAAAAGGGAATTCATTTTGGTACCACATTTTTTAATGTCTACACCATAAAGTACAAGTTTTATAACTAAATGTACAACCACCTAAAGCAATAGTTGTGGTGTAACCATTAAAAGTTGTGGTTAGGTATTATAAAAAGGGAATTCATTTTGGTACCATATTTTTTAGTGTCTACACCATAAAGTACAAGTTTTATAACTAAATGTACAATCACCTAAAGCAATAGTTGTGGTGTAAACATTAAAAGTTGTGGTGTATTTATCACCACCTTTAAAAAAAATACGTTAAATTTTTTGCACATATGACCCCATTACGTGTAACTTTATTGGTCTGTTTGGTTGGATCGAATGGAATGCCAATGAAATGAACTGGACGAAATAATGGAATTGACAGTGTAATCGAATGAGTTATTACTATTCTATTGACATGTTTGGTTGCTATTAGGGCTGTAAATGAGCTGAGTCGAGCTCGACTAGGTTCGAGCTCGGCTCGTTTAATTTTACCGAGCTCGAACTCGAGCTCGGCTCGTTTCGAGCTTTATGTGTAAAGCTCGAGCTCAGCTCGTTTAGATTTTTCCAGGCTCGGGTTCGGCTCGATTAAGCTCATTTAAGCTTCCATATATACGAAATATATAATTCTTTTAATTAATCATAATATTTAATATATGATGTAAATCCTATTATATATATATACTAGGTTATGACCCGTGAAAAATCACGGGTTGTCAATAATATTAGGGAATTGATTTGTTCAATGCATAATTTACTTATCTAAGGCAAATAAAGTTATTTAAGGCAAATATAATTATTTAATTACCTTGAAAAATTCTAATTTGCCTTGTATGAATTATAAATTGCCTTGAACAAATCATTTCCCATAATATTATTGTATGTAATTGTTATAGAATACAAAAAGTTATTATAAAACCTAAAGTGTGAAATAGGAGGTTATAAATTATATAAACATGATAAAATTTAATAGTAGGTAAATAATAAAATAATAAACACAGAATAACAAATAAAAAAATCAAATAAAACATCATCACAAGCACATAAAGCTCTTCCTTCAATCCTTCACCATGTCTTAAAATCTCATTTACTGAGTCCCACATAATTTCTTCAAGTTTGGTAAAAAGTTATTCTGACCAATTTCCAGATGAGTATGTGTATTATAGCTTGCATAATATTGTGGACCTGTTAAATTTTTGTTCTCCCTACAAATATAAGATATGTAATTATATTCTATAAAATCATTGTATAACTAACCCGACTCGACGCATTTGATCCATAATAAAAACGTCTTTTTTAACCCGAACGACCGAACCCAATTTGACCCATTACCTAACACACTCATTTTGGCTCTCTAGTTTAGACACATACTGCCATCTGTATCAGAATATTGAACCGCTTTATGCAAATCTTCTTCACATTGAACCGCTTTATGCAAATCTTCTTCACATTCGAATAAACTCATAACCTAGTTGCACTAATAAATTCAATGTAATCAATTGACCTGTTTCCATATACATTAGCCTGCACCATAAAAATCATTAAAATATTTTTAAAAATCCAAGAATAACATTTTAGAGACATTAATGATTTAAACCAAAATGATAATAATGACTTAAACCTTTATACAAAACAATTTAGCAGGCTTTATGCAATAAATTTGGACTTTTGATAGCTTTTAACCTGTTTGAGATCGCACACAACCCAAATGGACACATTCAAAATTAAATAAGTGGACAAAAAATGTACCTTCGAAAAATACAAATAATATCTTCAAATGTTAAATCATCTTTAATTTCATGACTTTATCCAAACTCCTACAATAAAAAGATTAATATTTAATTATTTTATCGTCAACTGTCCACCTGCTCAATGATCAAAATTACCTGTAGATGTGAGATTTTTTTTTCCGTGCTGGTTATGTGTTCCACAACCACTTTTTTGTTGTGGACTACTTCATTCTCCAACTCTAATTCCTTAATATTGCTTTAGAGCATGAAAGAATATAAAATAATCAATTTTTGAAAAACTATAATTTTTTTTTTATACTCTTATTGTTCAGTTTTTTCATTTATGTTATCAATAGTTGAAGCACACAATGTTGTATAGGCGCAAAACATGATCTTCTGATTCCAGGTTTGACAAGTTAAGTTCTTAGGGTTACTGGATTACCACACTAATTCATGTAAGCACTAAAGTCCTCTCTCTAGCTCTACTCCCTAAACGAAAGAATTTGTACTCTTCCGATTAAACTGTATCAATGTATCTCCAAAGTTTAGGTAATAAACGCCAATCAAATTTTAGAGTTGATTATTTTATTCTTTCAGGCATCATCTTCTTAGTTAGGAACATGGATCGGATTAAAACTAAAGCATTTGTTTATGTTGAATGCAAAATGAAAATAAATATATTTTTAAGATGAAATAAGTACAGCTGCTGATATATCAGCTGCCAATAAATATATCTGTTTGATTTTAGTTATGGTTTATCTCTAAAAATAGGTAAAATTAATATAAAAAAAACTAATCAGAAACGTGGTCAAACATCTCAAAAGTAACCTAAAGGATATTCAAACGCTCACAGCCTTCTAAAATATGGTTAAAGAGTTGGTCAAAATAATTCTTGGTAAGTCAACCCAATCCGTTTTACAACTTTTACCCCTTTTGACGCATTCCACCAACCCGTTTTGATCCTTGCAGCCCTGAAAGCATAATGCAATCACATTAAAATTTTACATAATTAAATAAACATTATAACGGAGCATGTATGCCATTATTATTTCATATACATTCCGTTCATCAAACTTTACAACTTTTAAAAATTGTGAGAAGATTTTGATTGTAAAGCCTGAAATAGTTCATATTAGTTCTGAATTTTAGATAACTTTTGACTACAAATGTCAAACATGGTACTTTTTTAACAAATTTGAAAGAAATTTAACCTTTTTAGGAGGGTTTTTTTGTTGCATTTGAATACTTATGGATCAAATTTGTGCATTAAAGTCGGTTTTACCCTGCATTATCATATGGTCAAATCGACTAACTCCTTGATTGTTGATTCTAAACATGATAAGTAATTAAGTATAAGCATTGTCATATTTGACCACATAAAGTAGAAATTGGAACTAACCATAACTCCATAAGTCTAAGAAGTTTGCATCCATGATCCATTGCTCAGCTTGTCCATCACTATTTTCCACGAATACCGTAATAATCGCTTTCTCTGTTCATTATCAAAGACTCTTGTTCAACCAAACAATGAACCACCAAAATCATATACTATTAGAATCTTAAAGTATAGAGTTTAAGTTGTAACATAGTGTAATGATTTCAAACAATACTCGCAACTAAAAATTTCAGGTTGAAATAATACTTCCTCCGATTTAAAATAAGTGATACACTTTCTATATTTGGGTGTATCAAAATAAGTGATACACTTTGAAAACTTACCTTATTTGGTAAAAAGTAATGGGACCCACACTCACTAACTATCTACTTTAATAAAGTGAAATGACATCTTTACCCTTACTTTTACTTTTAAACATCATTAACCTCACTTTATTCAAAATTTGTGGGACTCATTCCCCACTAACTATCCAATTAATCTAATTTAATTATCATTATCATATTTTGCCTCAAACCCCGTGAAACCAACAATGTATCATGTATTTTAAATCGAAGGAAGTATAACATTGTCATCAATAACTTGCAAGAACAATAAGAGCACCTATAAAAATTAAAGCGATAAAAAGGGACGGACACATTGTAAATAAAAAGGGACAGAAAATCATATACCAATGATTTGAACAAAAAACTATACATGTGGTGAGAAACAATTGGATCCATATTTTAATAATATAAAAGTTATTGAAAAAGAATCACAATGGATATAAAAGAATTAAATAAACCGGTCTAACATATGAATATTTGATTCTAAAATAACAATGGTATGTTATTAGAAGTGGCAACTTCATACGATTTCCTTATGAAAGTCTTGATTCAAGTTATGTTTTATATCTATAGGGACAAAGTTTTTATTTTAAAAGTATCAGAAAGATAAGTGACAAACGGGCCAAAAGAAACTTCTGATTTCTAGAAAAATGGGGATGAAAAATTAGAGAAAACTTTCTACAACTAATATCATCCTTAAGTTCTGTGATCATATAAGACACATTGATTGTGCATAGAAAAATTGTTTCGGGTCTACCAACCCAAACTAACTTGTTTTGAGTTTGGACCCATAACCCAGCCCGACCCATAAACAACTACAATTTAAACATCACACATAGTAACAAATATGATTTTATGATTGCAAAAAGTACATACCACATGCCACAGAAGAGCAAATTGCTTTTTACAAAGCTCTAATGTCCTTGAACTTGCAGTTTTCTCAGCTGCCATTGCAACAAACCTACAAAACTTTTACACGATGATACAAATTTGAATTTTGATAGTCAAAGGAGCAAATGCCCTAACTCTCAATATAGATAGATGACATATGTTTAATAACCTCGTTGGTCTCGAAAAGGTCGACTCGATATCCTTCCATTCAACAAACTGCAGCCTTACTGCATCTGGAATTGCAACAGCAGGAACAAAAATAATTTAATAGCAGGGGGTACAGAAACAGAAGAAAAAGTCCTTCAAACAGGTCAAACATTTTTTAATCCAATAAAATATAAAAAGATAAAATTATCAGAGGACCAATATTGCATACCTGAAAACACAGAAATTTTGTTAACCAGATTTATCTCTAATTTAATTCAAGAAATTTTGGGTTGAGAATATTAGTTAAATTAAATCATAAAATGCGGAACTTAAGTTTGATAAATTGCGTAGTTTTAGTGAAATTCTTAGCAAAAAGATTCTCTATAAAAATCGTCATTGTTTCCAAAATTAAGGGAAAATTAATATTTTTTGAACATTAAGAATCAACAAAAATGTTCTCATACTTTCTTTCGTTGTATACAACATGTTGTATGTTGCTTAAGGTTTTTGACCTACTGTCTGAGCCTTTATGTTCTTACTTCTTAAGCACTAATACTTATCTTCAACTGTCATGAATTTATCCAGAAACATAAATTTGACTACACAAAATGTATAAACCTTAAAATTAGTTAGTAGAAGTTCATGTATTAAAATGGATGAATAAAGAAACACCGTTGATGTGAAGTCCTTCAAGTCAGTGTTAAGGTCTTGGTTTCTATTCTTCAAGTCAAACAATGCCTACATAGTCAATACTATAAAAAGAAGAAAATTGTGTAAAAAATTTGAATTACGATTTACCTGAGCAACAATCTCAAATTCAGTAGGTTCAAGATCTATGTCATTCTGAATCTTCTGCCTTGAAGTATACATGTTGAAACTTTAAGCAAAGTACATTATAAAGGAAATAGGATTCTTAAAAAGACACATTTATAAAAACAAAAACCATTTGACATAAGCTAAATTAAAATTGCCTAATTGACCATAAGCTTAAAAAACTTGAACGAATATATAAGAACGGGAATTGAATCTAAGGATACTCAACGATTTATAAAATTTAAAGTGTGATTCAGAAATAAATGGGGATTATATGCAAACAAACCTTGATATTTGGACACTGTGATAACCTTGCTTATGTCCATGGAGTGATGGAGGTTGTGACCTTTATCAAATTTGAAGTGGCGATTTGGATCACCTTGATACTGAGAACAGATATGAAAGTGGAACCTTTGGGAAAGGAGACTACAGACGCATCTATGGAAATGGAGACTACGTGGTCAGAGTTGTCATATAAATTTGTAATTGAATTTTGCAACTGAAATCTGCTCCATATGGCAATGAATATCAGAGAAACGTAAGAAACATAAGTGTTCCTAAAATTAAGACGTGTATACCAACCTCACAATATTATAGGAGAGATTTGAAAATTGCCAAACTAAAATACCGGTAATTAAGGTATTACTTAATACGAAATCAATATGCAGTTTCAAAATTTGGTAATTAGGATCCGAAATTAATGGCATTAAATAATTTATTATTGGTCGAATAAAAAAACTGAAAATTCTAAGGAATTGTCACGTGTCATTCTGCCTCCTAAGAGGTGCCACGTGGCCACCTACAAAACCTTGTTTTATTATTATATAGATATATATATAATTTTATATATGTATATGTATAGTATATATACACATAATTAGATAAATATGTAATATGTATTTATATTTTATTATAATAATTTACTATTTTAGCTCGTTTAGGCTCGCGAGCCTTAATGAGCTCTTAGTATGAAGCTCGGGCTCGGGCTCGTTTATTAAACGAGCTCTAAGTTAAGCTCAATTTCGGCTCGAACTCGTTTAACTTGAGTTTTTATCGATCTTTTAACGAACCGAACTCGAGTAGCTCACGAACAGCTCGGCTCACTTACACCCCTAGTTGCTATTTTTAGAGAGAATTAGGAATAGAATAAAAAATTTAGAGAATTAATTTTGCTACCACACTTTTTGATACCTATACCATACTGTACAAGTAATTCTGCATACTGTACAAGGAAATAATGCAATGATTGTGGTAGATGAATTAAAATATGTGGTGTAAAAATCATCACCTATAAAATCTTACTACTTACTAATGCATTTAGGCCTACCTCTTTTAGTAAGTTTAAGGAGCTCCTTAATTTTAAGTTTAAGGAGATTTCCACTTTTAGTAAGTTCTTTAACTAAATAAACAAAGTGTTGCTTATAGGATTCGAACACAAGACCTCTCCTAAGTAGTCACTGTGTGTTAACCACTTCAACTACTTGATTATTTTGATTTATTCCAGATACTAATATATATAAGCTTTAACGTCACCAGAACTCAACCATCATTTCTCTATTTAAAAGGCTCATATTTACTTTCACAAAAAAGCCAATTTCGGATATGATCCTACCATCACTAATGTCAGCACCTACCATCACTACGCACCACCACTCATCACCATCGCTATTGTCACCACCACCGGTACTGTCGTCACTTCGAAATATAGTTACGGGTACCCGCCGCCGCATTGCGCGGGTACCCTGCTAGTTACCTATATATATATATATATATATATATATATATATATATATATATATATATATATATATATATATATATATATATATATATATATATATAGTGAAGGATTATATTGAGAACCCTGATTTTAAAAAAAACTCTGAGAACTATTATTAATCAATTTAAACCGTTAGATTTATAAACTAATGGTTAAGATGATTGATGGCACATGTGTAAATTAATTAAGTTATATTTCAATTGAAAAGGATAAAAAAGTAATTGCGTCAAAATAAAATTGAAAATAATTAAAAAAGAAAAGAAAATTTGAAAGGGTTTCCTAATCTTTAGGAATCATTTCTCTCCCCTCAATTTATTCACTCGTTTCCTTCCATAAAATTAAATAACAAAAACCCTAACAGTTTCTTCATCTTCCGGCGCCACACCTTCCATGACGGTCCCTTCCTCCAGCGCTGCCAACTGCGCCCCTCCTTCCGCCGTTTACTGGCACATCTGATCGGCCGGAGTTCGATGCTTCTGAGTCGCCGTCGATGCTTCTATGTCGCCGTCGATGCTTCTATGACGTCGCCGCTGATATTTCTATGGGGTCGATGTTTCTCATAAATGGTTGTCTTCAATAGGTAATGTGTTTTAGTGTTTAATTTTTTTGAATTCGTATGATACAATACTAAATAATTGAAAACGTAGAGATAAGGTTGGAAGATATGGTTTGTAAAGCCGGCGGCTTGTTGCAGATTTGAAAGGTCCATCCAAATTCCAATATCTAATTCCATTTTGCAAAATAAAATATTATTCATTTATGTATTAATTAGTTATATAATAATTCTCTAAAAAAATCAGCGAACTAATTGCTTACCTTTGTCACATGACTATGAAATTCTATATTTAATTATTTATTATGTGTTAGTTTATTAAATAATATTTTCTGAAGTCTCGTTATGTGAAATTTAATATGGAAGAGATATAGTATAAAATTTGTATTAAACAAAACCATACTCACATATTACCAATCATACCAAAAAAAATTAGTAACCAGTATATTTGATAGTCAACATATTTAAAGCATTCTCTCATCTCATTATAATAAATTTTATTGGTATTAATCAATTTGTTTCTGTATTTCAGCTCTCATATATGATAAATGGATAGAGTTTAAGCTTCAAGAGAAGACTAAAGTCAACCAACAATGAATTTTTGTTTGGATACATATATGTTATGGATTTTTGTTTGCATATATGTTTTATTTGAAATTATTTTTTACTTTTGTATGGATAAATTTAACATGTATGTTTTATTTTATATATATGTTCACTATATATATATGCAAAATCGTAAAATAACAAATACGCAAAACTATAAAATAACATATATGCAACAATAAATTTCTTAAATTAATGTCAAAAAATATATATGAATATCCGTAAAATAACATAAATGTATAACAGTAAATAACATATATGCAACAAAAAAAATTCCGAAACTAATTACTAAATTTTAGGAAATTTTCAAAAAAAGGAAACAAAAAATAAAAATACAAAATGTCGTAAATACCCTTAGAAAATTAAATTAATTAAATAATTCAGAATTAATTTACTAAATTCTGATTGGTTAATAAGAGTTCTCAAAGTTCTTTTTGAAATCAGAGTTCTCTATATAACTCGACCCTATATATATATATATATATATATATATATATATATATATATATATATATATATATATATACTATCTATAATGTATTTAGACCTTTCCCTAAATAAGAGGCTGAAAATTCAGCCAAATACTTACTATTTTTAGAACCATGTGTGTTTATATAAAAAAAATTCTTACCTAACACAAGACCTCCTGGTTATTAAGCAAGACACTTACCAACAAGGCAATAACAAACTTGTTTATGATGGACAACTACTTAGTTAATAAAGATGTTACGTCAAGATTCTCATTTTCCATGGGCCCATCCATATAATGCGTTTGTGATACTTATCTAAAGCATTTCAATCGCCTCCACAGGGGAAACGAAACGACATTCGGCCTCATTGGTTCATAATCATCTGTTAATTTTTTCATAGAAGCCACCGCCCTATGGGGCCAATCAAGACACACTTTGGAAATTACAAGATTATCTGCTCATATTCAATTTGAATTCTTGCAACAAGTTTAGCAGCTTCATATAGTTTTTCCCTTTTGGTTTGTCACATGTCGCTCCCGAATCTATTTCTTCACCAATTTCACGATTGCAGATTGCTTACCAGCTTCAAGTTTTCTATTCTTTCCGCCAAAACCTAATTTCTTTGATGTGTTTTAAATTCAACATGAAATTGTCTTACAAGTTGTTATCGTTGTTATTTCGTCATTGATTTTTCTCTTAACTTGTGTTGAGGTTGCAGGATTAAGAAATAGGATGAATTCTTGTATTAAGGTTTCGATTGTTCCTTGTGTGTTTCAATTTACTCTGTGAAGTCCAGGTTAGCTTTTTTTCTTTTCATAATTTAACATTTTGATTGGGATTATTGTACATTTCTTTATCAATACTATGTTGGTGATGATGGAACACAACTGTTCAGGGTTTGTGTTCTTAATATTGTTTAAATAGATTTGGTTCTTGATTTCACCTCTTTGTTTCTACAATATGATATTTCTATATAAATATGTGCATTTTGTAATGCTATTAATTTTATTTTTCAGGGACCACATCTCAGTGCGATTTGCTTAGCTGGTTACCGTCTGGTCAGACTGTAATGTGGGCAGAAAAGGCCACCTACACCGAAACTAATATGTCTTTTCTTGATTTTCTCCAATTTCATAGTCAATATCTAATAGCAACATAATATTGGATTGTGTTTTGTTTTAGTTTGTTGTTTACACTTGTTTCACCATGTAGGGAGACTTCTCTGCATTACATTTAAAGGTGGTGGTATGTTTGATTATCTTTCTTATTTTTTATGTATTGTTTCTAATATATTTTGAGTGACTAACACAAAGTTAGGTAACTTTGTATGATTAACGACTTTTCATACAGTTGTCACCAAAGGACTGGAGTAGGACCAGACCATAATACACACGAGTGGTTCGTGTTTGGGTCCTTAGTTTTTTTTTCGTGTGTGGTTCGTGTTTGGGTCCTTAGTTTGTTTTTTTCGTACTCTGGGTCGGTTCCGGTCAAACATGAAAGTCAAAAAAATCCAGAACCAACCGGTAGCGCAAATGTTGGCTGGCTAATGTTTTTCTGGAATTGGGATTCTCCTTAAATTAGGTATCTAACATGGTAGAGTTATCTCTCAAGTTATACTCTTTTGTCCTGACCTGGCCCTTAACCTTTGTGAATTATCAGGTGTTTAAAAGCGGAACTACAATACAATTTTTTCAGTGAGCTGTTTTGTTTAGTTAAGGATTTGAAAACAGTTGATGTGATTTTTGGCGCAATTGACCCTTACCGTTGTAGCCAAGTGATAATCAGAACATTAATCTTACTCTTTTGAGTCTTTGACCCTTTGAAAATCAGAACCTGTGATGATAATTCTTTTGATTGCATGTGATTTCACTTGAAATTGTAGTTATAAGTCTGTAACCTTATTAGTTTTTTGATTTTACAGAGTGTGACGCGTTTGAGATTTTACACTTTTGACCTGTTACAATAATATTTAAATCATGCAGGTATCTTCTTTTATTGACATGATTGTCTTTTCAGTTATCTCGAGCTCGAGAACTTGATGATTTTTAAGTCAAGATGTCATAATTTGCAGTTCTTTGAACTTTTTACTATATTACAAGTTAGTGCGTTTCATGTTTTTTAATAGTTATTTGTGAATGTAATTATCTAATATTTTCTCCTAATTTGAGTATAATCGTTTTGGGATTTGTTCGAGTAGATGAAAAAATGTGATCTTTTGAGTATTTCAAAGTAATGGAGTTGGAGTTTGATTTGGACAATGAAACAATTCTTTTTGTTAACGGAATGTGTTTGATTATCTTATTTGTGTTTGAATTTGTAGTCTTTGACTAAATCTTAACATTCTTAAAATTACTTACTATTGCAGGTTTATAATCATATAAATATTAGAATTTGTTGAAAATATGCATCATTCAGTGCTTAAACTTGTGACATTTACGTTGCTAATATCTTGAACCTTAAAAACTTGAAATCACCCCATCACGACCCCCATCTGCGACCACCACCATCTGCCATCACGACCACCGGCGCAACCTACCAGTTGGGCACAAGAAAATAATGTCACAGGGTACCCGCCACCGCATTGCGCGGGTACCCTGCTAGTATATATATATATATATATATATATAATATACATTTGCCATTCAAGAAAACGTTAATGTGCTGTTCATAAAACCTCAAACGGCGTTAAAGAAATTGAAGTGGTGGCAAAAGCATTTCTATCTACCTTAAACGGCGTTAATGAAATAGATGTGCAGGCAAAAGCATTTCTATCTCTACTATCTATAATGCATTTAAGACCGTTCCATAATTAGTCGGCTGATAATACAGTCAAATACTTGCTAATTATGAAAACTATTAAGTAAGTAAAAAAGTTGATGTAGGTTGGTATCGAACCTGCGGCTTACAAACACAACACTCAAACCAGCTCATATGGGCAATTAATCTATACATCTGCCTAAACAATAACTTAATAAAGATTTTAGAGTGGGCAAAGGCTTGGGGTAGGGCAACACTGCGTATCAAAGGGGCCCATCTATTCGGTGCCTCCTAGATTCCATGGCAAAATGAAGTGGCCTATCAAAAGCATACATGCCTCCTCGATTCCTTATCAAACATCGATTCTTTCATCCCTTTCCCTGTATCAAACCTCCTCGATTCTGCGAACCCCCCCTCGGTTGCTTCAACGTCCTTTTGCAAACACCTCCTCGGTTCCTTAAAAACTACTATCTCCACCATATAAAAACAGCACATCGGCCGAACAAAGTTCTATAATTCCATACGATTCGAAAATCAGATCTCCCTCTTTAAAGTCCAGCAGTGATAACGAATTTGAGGTAAGTAATATTCATTTAATGTTCGTTATGGTGATGTGAATTTGAATGTGATTTTAGTTACTCTTTCTTGAATGTGAATTTTGCCCAGTTTAATCGTTATGGTGATTGTGAATTTAAATTTTATGGTGACTTTGAATTTGAGTTTGTATTTGTATCGTATACTAAGTCAAATGTAATGTTCTTTAAGACAGATTTTATGTATTTGATTGCGATCAGGATTGAAGTTGTGATTTGTATTCTTTTGACATTTTCGATTTAAAGTTGTGTTTGGGACTGAAAATTTGAATTTTACTGCATGTTCTGGACTGTAAATTTGAATTATAAACCATAAACCCTGCTATTTAAAGTGAATTTCTTGTAAACTCTTCACTACCGTACGTAATGAAGGCCATATCTCTGCTGCTAAGAAGGCCAGTCATGCAAAGACCTCTGCTGACAAACACAACAGATGGATATACAATGGAGAATTCTTCTAATGATGTTAAAATATACAAATTACAAACCATAAACCCTGCTATTTAAAGTGAATTTCTTGTAAACTCTTCACTACCGTATGTAATGAAGGCCATATCTCTGCTGCTAAGAAGGCCAGTCATGCAAAGACCTCTGCTGACAAACACAACAGATGGATATACAATGGAGAATTCTTCTAATGATGTTAAAATATACAAATTACAAGAAAATCAAATGATAATGCGATCTCGATTATGCAAATTCTGGTGATATAGTGAATCAAAGAACACATACGCAATTCAACATGGGATAAAATTGAAGTGAATGTGAGATTATCACTGCTATTCATATTTTTATCATAACATTTTTTTCCGCAGTAGATGATGTTAAATCTGTTCCATAATAAGCATCCAGTTCGAAATTTAATAGCTCTTAGTTTGAACTCAAAAGTCAGTTTGACTCTTACCACAGCCGAGTCCTGATTTATCCAAATTTGATCATTTTGTTCCTTAATATTCAAAAATTCATAATCATAATTAGCTTGTTAATGATTAAATCTTTTTTTTTGTAATTTACAGGAATGAATCAGTTCAAGCCTATTTTCTTTTGTTCTACAGCTGACCTTAACACAAAATTTCATTCAAGTTTGATTGGGCATGGTAGCTTAAGATCAACACAGGAAAACATACTTGTCATCACATGCTTTTTTAAATGCTTAGAAATTACTCTTAAATTTGTTGTTTTTTAAAAAATGTTTGACTACAAAGATCCAATCTTTTCTAATTTAGTTACACCGTCCTTTTTTAAAAGAGAATTGATATTTATACTACAAAAATTATTTCCCACACCACACTGTACAGATTTTAAAACAGACTGTACAACTATACTAAAGCACAAATGTGGTAGAGGAATTAATTTGTGTGGTTGAAATATTACTCCCTTTTAAAAAAATATTGTTTGGAATTTAATAGCTAGATCATTGATGACTATTGACTATTTTGTTGACTACAAAAAAATGATGAAGAATATCCTATGTCATCTTTCTTTGACCTTTCATCTGTTAATTATTCATTGTAATGTAAAACCCAAAATATACTTATTAAAAGCTAGGATTTTTCTATCATTTGAAGTGAAAGCATAAGTTGGGGCTAGCCCACTTGGCTAACATGAAGAGAAACTAATAAGGAGGTCTTGGGTTTAATCCCAAGCATAGGAGATTTATATGTAATTATTTACCGGTTCAAAAGAAAAATTGAAGTGAAAGCCATACCATTATTATTGCGAGCGGTTGGTTCTCATGCACTTTAAAGCGCTAGGTTTTATCTTTTTTTGGTTTGTGGTTTGTGCCAAAATTTGATGAATCGGGCTGTAAAGCCTATTCCCTGAATCGGGCAGTGACGTTCGAAAACTCACATTCTCATCCATCTTAGCTACGACTTGAACCTTTGAGTTAATATCAGCCACTCCCCCGACCATCACCATGACTTCATTTGTACAATATTTTTATGATAATATCTCCACTCCGACCACCACCATGAATATGATTATTTTTCAATCTCTTATACCTTAAAAAGTTGAAATTTTATCACCACCAACCATCAGCGACCAACAACAACCATGACTAGCTATCATCCCTACCACCACCTCCGGCCACCAACTGGGTACCCGCCGCCGCATTGCGCGGGTACCCGGCTAGTATAGATATAATATGCAGACTTCAAATGTTTAAACAAATTAAATAATAAAAACTTAAAATATTGTTTAAAATAGCATATACATATTCATTAATTTTATTAATAAGGCGAGTACTTAAAATTTGGTGAGCAGTGTAAAGATAATTTTCAACTAATTATTTAAGAAATTTTTTATCATTATCATATATATTGGATCATTATAAAAAAAAGTTACTACTAAAGATCCAAAATGCCTGACAATGATCCAATTTTTTTAATGAAAACATGTAACAAATGTGTAACGACCCGAAATTTGTAAATAAATAAATTGAATAAAAATATGATAAATAAGGATAAATCGTTTAAAGAACGTAGGAATTGGTTTCGTGTCATTTGGACACCGTATGAGAAAGTTATGGACGAAACCGGGTCGAGACAACAACCGAAAAATGCAGCCATGCTGCATAGGGGAGTTCGCGACGCGAACTATGGTTCCCGATCGGGAACCGTCTTCAGAGATTTTGGCCTTCGGGCGTGAAGTAGTTCACGACCAGTTAACGATCGCTAAGTATGCGTGTAGAGGAAGAGTTCGCGACGTGAACTTAGTTCGCGCCGTGAACTATGGTCGAGCAGCATTAAAATCGGGTTTTCAGCCATTTGTGCTATCTTGAAACCCTAGATACCTCTTTGGCGATTTTTGGAGCTCTAGTGCAGTTCTTGAGTGATTCCTCCACGAATCTTGATAGATTTCACTCCTAGTTGAAGATTAAAGGTATATCTTCACTCTTTGATCTTCGTAGCTTAAGATCTATGTATTTTGATGTATGGGTTTGAAACCCTAGTTCTTGGGGTTATGGGTTATGGTGATATAAATGGTGTATGCACTTGATAGATGATGTATTAACAAGGAAAACAAGTGTATGATTATGATTTGTAAGGATCTTACGGGTTGGTTAAACCTAGGGTTTGGTGAATCACCATATTTGGGGGAAATGGATTGATGGGTGTTATCTAGAGGTAGATGAACACATTGGTAGTAGTTTGTGATGATAATCTTGTTGTGATAATTGTATTAGGCTTTGGTGAAGTCTTGGAAGTTGATTGAACTATGAAACAAGGAAATTGGCGTAAAGAATATGGTTGGAGCACTTTATTGCTAAGGTGAGTACATGAGACTTTTAAACTGGGTACATAGCAAATAGTTTTGAAAGTACGTATGATATTGTATTAGTCTTTATTAACAAATATTTTGATAAAGATAGTAATTGAAAATGTATGAAAGTATGTAGAATGTGATACTAGAATGTGTCTAGTATGATTGATGAATTTGAAGTAAATTATGATAGATTCAAGTAATTATGGAATCTATGTTAATGAACAATAATAATGAAGTAATTGATTAAAAGAATGTATACGGAGCCTTTATTAATAAATATGTATTAGTAAAGCAATTGGGAATGATTTTATAGTAATGAGTACCTATTGGTAAGATATACTAATAAAAGTAAAGAACGAATATATATGAAAAAGAATATGATGTGACTAGTAATAATTGTCTATTATAGTCAAGGAAGAGATAAAAGTATTATGTTATCGATAAATAAGAAATGTATCTTATGTATAAAGTAAGTATGGACCTCATAGGGTTTATAGATGTAGAAGTAATTGTGGTTGCTTATGATCGGGTCCATGGGACCATACAGGTACGTTCACAATGTGATGAACTAATTATATGTCGTTAGTATTAGATGACTAACTTGTTTGATGTTGGATGTGATAGCCGAAGGCTTTGACTGTCATAACTGATAGGTTATGGTAAGAGATAGATGGTGGTGACGCGGGGGACCCCCGGTCACTGGACGGTGGTACATATGTTTATACACCGAGTGTATATATGTTTATACACTAAGCACACGGGTGCTTCTAGTACGCATATGTTTGGTACTAGGTATGTTAGGTTCTAATACATATATGTTTATGTATTAGACATGTTGGGCTTCTGGTACATATATGTTTATGTACTAGATATGATTGGGCTTCTGGTACATATATGTTTATGTACTAGATATGATTGGGCTTCTGGTACATATATGTTTATGTACTAGATATGATTGGGCTTCTGGTACCTATATGTTTAGGAACTAGATATGTTTGCTAGGAAAGCAAAGTAGCTAGAGTCACAAAAGGGTGACTAGACAGTTTTTATGTAGTTTATATATATATATATATATATATATATATATATATATATATATATATATATATATATATATATATATATATATATATATATATATATTTATGAAATGACTATTATTGGGGTCTAAAACCCATGTATCTCACGAGGCTATTTTGTCTCACGTACTACGTTTGTTTTGTGGCTATGTACTCAGGTACATGTTTGAAGTGATAGAAGGTTGCACTAGAAGTGGCCTAGAGATGTTAGCTCGGGAGCTATTAGGTAGATCCCGTTGCCTATGGTTTTGATATGCTTTGTGACACCGTATTTTTGTAAACTCTGATATAAGTTTTAAAGTTTTTGTTAAACTGTATTTTGGACAATATGTCAGATATTGGGAAAATGTATTTTAAATGATTTAAACGATGTTTTAAAAATACGGGTGTTACAACTTGGTATCAGAGCTATAGTTTAAGTGAATTAGGTTGGATGTCCATCCTAGTCTTAGACTGTAGCAATAGGAATATAAGATTCCTTGAGATCGATAGGTTGACCTTGAGACTTTATGTTAAGTTTAGGGCTGAACCTAGAGGGACCTATAGAAGTTGTTATGAAATGAGCAATGTGAAGTCTTTCGAGACCGTAGGGCATTGATAAGATAGGGTCGACCCCTATGAGAAATGCCATGTTTTGATCTAATTGTATTGTTTTCGATGGTCGAGTTGGCCGTTTGAATCTTGCCTTTTGGATACGACAGTATGGCGAAAGAATGAATGTGAAAAGTGAATGAGCCTCACTAAATTGGGAAGAGTTATGAATGAGAATGTGAACCAGACGTATGATAACCGTATGAATGAGGGTAGGCGGAATGATTCCAATACCCGTACGAAGGAAGGGTCATTGAATGGCGAAGTCCGTAGTGGAAGTTACCTACATAAATAGGTAGCAAGACCTAATCGGAAGAAATTGAAGAATGTTGTATAAGGTCTTCATAGCGTGTAAAACCTATGAGTAATTCGGAAGTTTTGAGCCGAAGGTCACGATGTGGTGGATTCGGTAGATTTAGCAAGTGCTAGAGAGTAGCAAATGAAGGAAGAACAATATGGCGACATTGACGTCACCATCATTGAAGGATGAGGTGTTGACACGGTGGAATGTGTTGTATGAAACTTTGTGAAGGAGAGCACGGTACAAAATGTTGTGAAAGGAACTCACGAGTGAGTTGAAATAGGGAATTGACCCGTAAGGGCCACCTCGGAGATCTCGGGTAAGATGGTTGATTTGAGATTATGACTTAATTGTTGTTGTTGCACGATTTGGTGCCTATAGAAATTGTAGATAAGTTGTATGATGTGGAGATTTAACTTCGGGAATAGTCTTCCCGGTTAGTATGTGTATAGAAATCATACATTGGAAATGATTATGGGCCGGTGTGTCGCATGTAGTAAAGATATATGGGTTGATGCTACTATGTAGCGTCAAAGGGGGAACCATGAGAATGGTAGATGTTGTCAACAAAAGAATGATAGTATAATGAAATACTAAGTCTTGGTAAGAATTGTTAGTTGGATGAGAATTATAGAAATAGAAGCTTTGGGAATGGGACTTTGACATTCGGAAGGAATCCGGATACGCAACGTAATGTTATTATACGTGAATGGTAAAGGAAAGAATGACTAAGGTGTAGTGACATCTTGGAATTTATAAGTGGAAAATATGTGGAAAGAATAAGCGTCGGGGACGACGAAACTTAATCGTTGAAAACAATTGAGTAAAAGTTGGCGTGTAGCCATAGCAAGTTATGTGATCGGATTGATGGATTCGATAATCTAAGGTGAGAAAAAGATTGTGGTGCAGTGTCATAGTGATAGTGTGATGACGTGTGACATCGTGTAGTGTAAGACTACGGTTTGGAAAGGAATATTCCTAAGCCACACAATGTGTTAAAATAGAACATCGAGTGTTGGACTATGAGTTGCGAGGGTGAACCCGGGGTCGACTGTTTGACCTGGGGGGTGATAAAGTTTACCGGTGATCTATGACCATTGTAATGTAGTGGTAACCCTCCCGGTGGAGATGAAAAGATTTGGAAAAATTTTGTAATAAAGAAATGAACCGGTTAAGGACGGTTAAGGTGTAAGTGAAACGATAATAACAAGTAGAAAAGTGTTATTAGTTACCCGCGGGGTACAATGCATGTGCATTATACGATGGCCTTTGAAGGCATATGATAACGGAAAGATAATGTTATGTGAGACATGTTAGAGGATATGTCAAATGGAAATGTGTTGAATGGGTAAGAAAACGATGATGTGATATTATGAAAAAGTGCTAGAATGCATGATGGGTAATTGGACGATTGAATGAGTGAGAAAGTAGCAAAGCTATGGGATGCGAAAGGATGAATACCCAATGGTATTGGTGTGACATATACATATGTTTGTATATGTGCACAATAGAGATGTATAGATGGTATTGGTGTGACATATACATATGTTTGTATATGTGCACAATAGAGATGTATAGATGGTATTGGTGTGACATATACATATGTTTGTATATGTGCACAATAGAGATGTATAGATGGTATTGGTGTGACATATACATATGTTTGTATATGTGCACAATAGAGATGTATAGATGGTATTGGTGTGACATATACATATGTTTGTATATGTGCACAATAGAGATGTATAGATGGTATTGGTGTGACATATACATATGTTTGTATATGTGCACAATAGAGATGTATAGATGGTATTGGTGTGACATATACATATGTTTGTATATGTGCACAATAGAGATGTATAGATGGTATTGGTGTGACATATACATATGTTTGTATATGTGCACAATAGAGATGTATAGATGGTATTGGTGTGACATATACATATGTTTGCATATGTGCACAATAGAGGTGTGTATATTGAATTGGCGTGATATATATATATATATATATATATATATATATATATATATATATATATATATATATATATATATATATATATATATATGTATGTATATGTTTATGTGTTATTATGATGAATGTAGAACCATGTGGTTAATGAGTATTGCCATTATGTTATGGTAAATGAGAATTGGGCTTAAAATGCGGGTTGCATTTAAGTCATGTAAATATAGGGGATGCCTACGATTTATAGAATAGAAGGAAAGAGAAACTCCTAGTGAGCAAATTACCATGTGGTAACCAAGACATAGTACACCGTATAAGGGTGCGGGACGTATTACGGTGGGGGGCCTAGTACCGATAATGTAAGATGATCAATGTGATACAAAGATGGTTGAAAGAATACTAAGTGATAGTATGAGTGACCAAGTGAAGGTCAAGAAACGGTAAATGTTATTGTGACCATATGTTAAGGTGTGACCCTTGGATTAACGGGGACGATTGTTGAGAAAGTAATAATGGGTAGAACTGAGAGTGATGGGTTGGTAATGATACGCCGTGTGTACGGAGATTACTAGTTTGGAAAAGGTATGGTTGACTTTATGTAAAAGTCAACGTTAGTCAACCCGTGATTGGTTGAATTGGTCTAAGACGGACTTTGACTATCGTTTTGATTTACTAATGAATATTGATAGCATAATGTGTCGATTATGTGTTTGTGAAAAAGTTGATGAGATGGTTGATTGAATCGTAGTCGGTTTATACGAATTGACCCGTTTGGGTGATTTCAATGTTGAAATTGGGAATCGAGTGTAAGACTGTAATTGAATCATAAATTAAAGGTAAATTGTAAAGGAAAGGAGGATTTATGAAACCTTTAACGAGAAGGGAAAATGTTAAAGTATGGTTGACTTTGTGCTTAAGTCAAAGGGGTAGATAATGTGGGGATATACCAATGTCGGGATATATCGGTTGGGTCAAAGCTAGAGTTTGACATTCGTTTAAATCAACTAGTTAGTGGTATGATTGTGTCATACCATTGTTATGAGAATGAAAAGATCGGTCGAGAGAATGTCGGTGTTTTGGTCAAATTATGAAATTTGACCCGTTTGAGTATTATGAGTTTTAAAAATTTGGTCTTGACCGCTCGGACTTAACGGAGTTAAGTGAACGTTTGGATATGTAATGTTAACGGAACGGGAATGAGGAAAATTTGATGGTAACGACCACAAGGAAATGAGAGCGTAATGCTCGGGTGAATATAGATGGAAATTTTAGTGATTCCGAGGACGGAATCCTTTTAAGGGGTGGATAGTTGTAACGACCCGAAATTTGTAAATAAATAAATTGAATAAAAATATGATAAATAAGGATAAATCGTTTAAAGAACGTAGGAATTGGTTTCGTGTCATTTGAACACCGTATGAGAAAGTTATGGACGAAACCGGGTCGAGACAACAATCGAAAAATGCAGCCCTGCTGCATAGGGGAGTTCGCGACGCGAACTATGGTTCCCGATCGGGAACCGTCTTCAGAGATTTTGGCCTTCGGGCGTGAAGTAGTTCACGACCAGTTAACGATCGCTAAGTATGCGTGTAGAGGAAGAGTTCGCAACGCGAACTTAGTTCGCGCCGTGAACTATGGTCGAGCAGCATTAAAATAGGGTTTTCAGCCATTTGTGCTATCTTGAAACCCTAGATACCTCTTTGGCGATTTTTGGAGTTCTAGTGCAGTTCTTTAGTGATTCCTCCACGAATCTTGATAGATTTCACTCCTAGTTGAAGATTAAAGGTATATCTTCACTCTTTGATCTTCGTAGCTTAAGATCTATGTATTTTGATGTATGGGTTTGAAACCCTAGTTCTTGGGGTTATGGGTTATGGTGATATAAATGGTGTATGCACTTGATAGATGATGTATTAACAAGGAAAACAAGTGTATGATTATGATTTGTAAGGATCTTACGGGTTGGTTAAACCTAGGGTTTAATGAATCACCATATTTGGGGGAAATGGATTGATGGGTGTTATCTAGAGGTAGATGAACACATTGGTAGTAGTTTGTGATGATAATCTTGTTGTGATAATTGTATTAGGCTTTGGTGAAGTCTTGGAAGTTGATTGAACTATGAAACAAGGAAATTGGCGTAAAGAATATGGTTGGAGCACTTTATTGCTAAGGTGAGTACATGAGACTTTTAAACTGGGTACATAGCAAATAGTTTTGAAAGTACGTATGATATTGTATTAGTCTTTATTAACAAATATTTTGATAAAGATAGTAATTGAAAATGTATGAAAGTATGTAGAATGTGATACTAGAATGTGTCTAGTATGATTGATGAATTTGAAGTAAATTATGATAGATTCAAGTAATTATGGAATCTATGTTAATGAACAATAATAATGAAGTAATTGATTAAAAGAATGTATACGGAGCCTTTATTAATAAATATGTATTAGTAAAGCAATTGGGAATGATTTTATAGTAATGAGTACCTATTGGTAAGATATACTAATAAAAGTAAAGAACGAATATATATGAGAAAGAATATGATGTGACTAGTAATAATTGTCTATTATAGTCAAGGAAGAGATAAAAGTATTATGTTATCGATAAATAAGAAATGTATCTTATGTATAAAGTAAGTATGGACCTCATAGGGTTCATAGATGTAGAAGTAACTGTGGTTGCTTATGATCGGGTCCATGGGACCATACAGGTACGTTCACACTGTGATGAACTAATTATATGTCGTTATTATTAGATGACTAACTTGTTTGATGTTGGATGTGATAGCCGAAGGCTTTGACTGTCATAACTGATAGGTTATGGTAAGAGATAGATGGTGGTGACGCGGAGGACCCCCGGTCACTGGACGGTGGTACATATGTTTATACACCGAGTGTATATATGTTTATACACTAAGCACACGGGTGCTTCTAGTACGCATATGTTTGGTACTAGGTATGTTAGGTTATAATACATATATGTTTATGTATTAGACATGTTGGGCTTCTGGTACATATATGT
Organism: Calendula officinalis; assembly: GCA_963853835.1. Taxonomy (NCBI): domain Eukaryota; kingdom Viridiplantae; phylum Streptophyta; class Magnoliopsida; order Asterales; family Asteraceae; genus Calendula; species Calendula officinalis. The sequence continues at coordinate 80,142,732 of OY970820.1, read as the reverse complement.
TTATGTACTAGATATGATTAGGCTTCTGGTACATATATGTTTATGTACTAGATATGATTGGGCTTCTGATACATATATGTTTATGTACTAGATATGATTGGGCTTCTGGTACCTATATGTTTAGGAACTAGATATGTTTGCTAGGAAAGCAAAGTAGCTAGAGTCACAAAAGGGTGACTAGACAGTATTTATGTAGTTTATATATATATATATATATATATATATATATATATATATATATATATATATATATATATATATATATATATATATATATATATTTATGAAATGACTATTATTGGGGTCTAAAACCCATGTATCTCACGAGGCTATTTTGTCTCACGTACTACGTTTGTTTTGTGGCTATGTACTCAGGTACAGGTTTGAAGTGATAGAAGGTTGCACTAGAAGTGGCCTAGAGATGTTAGCTCGGGAGCTATTAGGTAGATCCCGTTGCCTATGGTTTTGATATGCTTGGTGACACCGTATTTTTGTAAACTCTGATATAAGTTTTAAAGTTTTTGTTAAACTGTATTTTGGACAATATGTCAGATATTGGGAAAATGTATTTTAAATGATTTAAACGATGTTTAAAAAATACGGGTGTTACAAAATGCATTCTTAGTTGGATTGCTAAGGATTTAAGGTGATTGGTATGTAAACATGATAATTAGGGTTTGAATCCTTTTAGTGTTTTTATTGTATATATATTTAAATCAATTTTTAAAATAATAATCAAACGACTCATGGACCTTAATTTTTACAAAAAAAAAAACTAACCTATTATTTTACACAAAATATTCATATTTAATACTTTCTCATTATAAATTATTTTTGTCAAAGATTTTCAATATGACGCTTCTTTTAACTATTAGTATAATTACTGATTCATAGTTATTACGGTTACATTTTGGATAAATCAAAACAAATTTAGATCAAAAGTTCATTTCATGTAAAAAAAATATACGTTTTACATACCGCCGCAACGCGCGGACATTTTACGCTTGTTAATGAACAATAACAATATTACCCCTATAGTGTAAGATATTTCAAAGATGCATTACGCTTAGATGAAAAAAATTAACGGTTGTCCTAAATTATATTTTTTATTTTAATTAATATGATGAATCACAAATATTGTCAGAGGGTCCGGATCCTGTGAGGACTCAAAACCGGTGAGGACTGCGAGGACTTCAAAAAAACTCTAAAAATATCCAAAACAAACTTTTTTCAAAAAAATTTCTTTTTAAAATATAAAAATCGCAGCTTATAACATAAAAAAATAAAAAAAATTCATAAATGATCAAAAAAATATGGATTATAATTTTGATCCACAAAAATTATAGATCGTTGTTATGATCCACACAAAAAAAAGTGGATCATAAAAAAAATTTTGAAATTTGTTTTGGTCAAATATATATTTTTTCAGAATTTTTTGAAATTTTTTTGAGGTATTCTCGCGAGTCCTCAACGTTTTTTGAGTTCTCACAAGATCCCACTTCTATTGTCAGATTAATATTTTGAATTTGATTTTTAATAAATCACATATCCATTGCCAAATAGAAAAAAGGGTGGGAAATGTAACAAATTAGTTATTGAGTTTTATCGATTTTGAATAAATGGCATCTGGGTGAAGAATAATGGTTCACTTCATTAATATGTGAATTTGAGATGCGATTAGTGGAGGCTTTTTAGGAAAGTTGAGGGCATAGTGGTCAAATTAATTCGTTGTCAATGGAAAAAAAACTGGGTAGGGCGATTGAATGAAAAAAGAAGTTACAAAAGGAATGCAATTAATTGTGGAATAAATTATTTTATTCTAGAAATCAAAACAAACATCAAATTTGTGTTTCACGTGAATGATTTATTCCATTCCATCTTTCATTCTTTCCAACCAAACGGTATCTATATGTAAAACAAACCAGTTGTGTTCGAGTTCAAATATTAACACAAAATTTTGGGAATATTTGATTGTAGTTTATGTTATATTTTTGTCATGTTTGTCGTATTTGTCGGGTTTTAAGCATGTATTAAGTTAGAAACTTGAATTTTTTTATTATTTATCTCGTGTTTGCCATGTTTATCATTTTTTAATTGGATCATGTTCGTGTTAACAAAATAAAACATGAGTTCGTGTCGTGTTGAGAAAAAAGAATTGGTGTTGTGTCGTGTTACCCAAACACATAAACGATTTGACATAATCAACTCATTACATATAACTTATAACTCGGATCAACTTATTTACCTATAAACAGATCGAAAATGTCACCCCTAAATACAACTATCTGGTAAAACTAAAACTACATACATCTACCATAACAATTCATCAGCTCGTTAAAGTATACAGTTTTCTTATTCAAACACAACAATTACAAGGGAAACGCATCTCCTGATTCAGAGACCATCAAAATCTGCAACCGATTTCTCTCTTGTATCAACCTTTAACCATATAATATATATGTATATGTATATGTATATACTTGAGTGATCCAACACTTGCTTATTCCAATTCTTGCAACCCTAAATAAATAAATAAATAAATAAAAGACCACATGTGCCAGTCACATGACACCGATCAGCATACACTCATTTCCTTGGTCACCACAAGGTTATCCGCCACCTGGTCATCTAGTAACTGATTTGGTGGTGCTTCATCCATTATTGACTCAATTATATCTTTTGTATTTAAAAAACTCGGTTGGTTTGTCGAAGATAACATTCTTGCCCACATTCTATCCGTTATTACAACTTTGTTTTGCTTCTCAGTAATTCTCTACAAAAAATAAAAATAATCATTTGACGATTATAAGAACGTGTTTTTGAGGGTTATAATTGTAATTTTAAAAACTTACATAAAATGGTAGGTAACATTCTCTACCATGGACCGGGCCCACGGTGAACCCGGTGTACCCAGCCATGGCTCCATGAACAGCACTTTGAGCCAGAAGTGTGCTGTAAACATTATCTGATGCATTACTTGGAACAGCTCTAATCATATATGTAGGATCTGTTAAAAAAAACATTAAATTTATTGAAAATTAAAAAAAAAATATCTTTCTTGATAAACATTAATGCCGGTATTCAGTTCCAAAATGCAAAAAAATAAAATAAAATAAATAGTTACCTATGTATTTAAGGTTGATCTCCATATCAGTCTGTTTTTTGAAATGAGCCTGAAGAAAAATTGGTTGGTCAAATTATGTGGGTTGTAACTTACGCATAAATGTTTGTACTTTTGTATCTTACCTTAATCTTCTGAGATAACCACAAACCAATATCATTCAAAAGTTTGTTTCCAGAAGCATCTTTGTCATCAGTTAAGCTTTCAGCAACAAGATCTTGGCCTGCACCTTCTGCTACAACAATAACCATATGACCGTTTTCTTTTATTCTTTTTTCTATATATTCAAAAAGACCCCCTTGCCCTTCTAGATAAAAAGGTGATTCAGGAATTAAACAACAATCAACATCTCTACTTGCAAGTGTCGCATACATTGCAATAAATCCTGCATCAAGAATTTAAATGGATTATTATATGGAAATAGAAATTAAATTTAAAGGAAATGGGATTATGAAAGTGAAAGTTGTAAAAAACTTACCACTATTTCGTCCCATTAACTTAACAAGACCGATACAATTTTCATTACTCTCAGACTCAACATGTGCAGCATTAATAGCCCGTTGAGCCTCTTCAACAGCAGTATCAAATCCAAAAGATTTATCAATAATCTGTAGAAAAAAATATCGAAATTACAAGTTTAAATGACCAATAAAATTGCAGAGGACTAAAAGCGACAACAATCTTAAATCAAGTACCGGAATGTCATTATCAATAGTTTTTGGTATACCAACAACCGCAACTTTAAGACCACGCCTTCTAACTTCCTGAAAAAACCCGACAAAAATCCTATGTTTACACATGTCTTTATTAAAATGCCTATTTTTGTATCAACTTAACGGATTATTTAAAAAATAAACATATAAAACACACCTCGTAAATAGCAGACGCCCCTTTTTGTGTTCCATCTCCTCCTATTATATATACCTAATATAAACAAAGCCGTTAACGTAATAAATATGTCACAAAATATAAATGCAAAAAAAAAGTGTGTTATCTAACCTGATTAATTCCTCGGTCTTGAATACTATTGACTATTTTATTATTATCATAACCGCCTCGTGATGTCCCGATTATGGTCCCACCTCGTTTATGAATACCGTTAACCACTTTAGTTGTTAATGGTATTGTATTTCGTGAGTAAAAACCCCTGTATCCTCCCTGCATATTTATTAACATTTCATAAATATATAAACATAATTTTTATATGAAGAAAAGTAATGAAAATGATTTTTTTTTACTCACTTCAATCCCTTCAATTCTTGTAACACCATACATATCATGTAAACTAGCCACTATTTCTCTAATCACGGTGTTTAAACCGGGACATAGGCCCCCGCATGTCACGATACAAGCGTGAACATCATCTGACTTAAAGTAAACCTTAAAAAAAACAAAACTGTGTCATGTAATTTATTAATTTGTAACATTTCAAGATTATGTGAATTTTTTGTACCTTTTGGCGGGGTCCAGCACGACGGAAATGTGTGCCTCTAGGACTATTAGCATGAACAACAATCTATAAAAAAGGAAACAAATGATGACATAAGAACATATAACTAACGACCAATCAAGAATCATATGAAATTGAAAGGAAAATGGCAAAGTTCTCACCTTTTGAGCAATAGTGTCATCCGTATTGACAAAATATTGCCTAAGAAAACATAATAACAAGTTTTTAGGGTTAAACTATATGCTAAATTTAACCATGAAAAATATGTGGAGAACTTTTTGAAGTACTATAATTATCAACTTACTTAACGACTGCGTATGCAGGATTATCTTGCAGTGGATTAGGATAAGTCTGCAACAAATCATACAATTAAATATAATTTAGATACACTCAGCATAAAATTGATAAGTTCATAATTTGTATCATCTGCAAGTCTTCAAACTGAACTCCCAAGCCTTAAACAAATCATGGTGACATGGACCACATGGTCAAGAATAGATTAATTAAATTTTATAGTAATCAGAAGAAAATATATATATATATAATAATAATAATAATAACGACTCTTCATCACATACAGCATGATTAACAACAAAAATAAATTAAAATTCAAAATTTAAGCTAATTTGCTTAAAACAATTAACCGGATTTAACCAAAATCTAACGAATTGTTGGTGTGTGTTTGTGTATGTGAGGAGAAATCGATAGAGCTTACTGGAAGATGAGGGATGTAATCAGTCAAATGAGGAACGTCTTCAAGGACGTAGCCATGATCGCCTGTGACAACTTTCGGTTGAGACTGATCGCCGGTGAAAATCTTCGGCGGTGGACCCATGATCAAACTATGAGGTGCTAACTTAACTTTAGCTTTTGTCCTGTTAGGGTTTTCCGATTACGATTCTTATCACTGCTTAAGTTGAGAGAGCCGATTGAAGAGCTGTTACTTATAGAATGCATTAAAAATTGAAGCAAAAACCTTTAAATGTAGCTTAATAATATTTATCTCTATACATGACTCCAATTTTGAATTGATCAGGAAATAGCAGAGGAACACCAAATCAGACTGAATTCAAGTTTGATCTTTTGGCACATCGTTGAATTTTGACTTTGAAACAATTGATTGCATGCCTTTTCTGGATGCAGAGAATCATGTGAGGTGTCTGTTTATGACGAAGAATATAAAACTTGAAGAAATTATTAGAATTTTATGAGCGGATTATAGAATTAAGAATTTCTTGTAGAAGAATAACAATTACAGTGAATGAAAGTGGATTATTGGAAATGTCAGTCGAGGGCTTCAAGTTTTTGAGAGTATCGATTTTGGTGAATTGTTAAAAAGTCCATGAGATTAGAGGATGTTCATTTTAGCCCTCTTAGTCTTGTTTTATTCCTAATTGACCTTAATTACTTTTTAGTTTTGTTTGACATTTAAGTGGGGTTTTTTTCTTATCATAAACCTAATTTCACCACACTGATTTTGTTTGTCTGTTTACTCAAAATGATTTATGCATAGAACGGTGAATCCGTGCTTTGAAGCGGGGTTATACAAATTTGTATGTCGGGATTTTTATCCATGAACCATTATTAATTTGTTTTTATCCAAAATATATCGTTAATCAACAATTTTTATTTTTATCTATTAAGATGTAAGAATACGCATAATCCGTATAAAGTTAAAAACATAATTGACGTAATAACAACACAAACTACTTTGCTTAATTAAGCTCTTAAGAGTTAAAGACCGTCCGTAATGATGAGGTCTCCCATCCCATTCGTTGCTATTCTCACACATGCGATCGCGTCCCACCCCATTACACATGTGTAACCTAACGCGTCACTGAAAACATTCGGTCGTTGCGGCGACCGTTCGAGGTCGATAATTTTTAAAGGGAAGATGATGATTTCAAAGGGGAAGGGATTTGGTCGCATGCTACGTGCATTTGGACCGTTTGGTCGGAGTTTGTCACATGGCTAGTCAGAGAGAAAAAGTTGATGTGATAATGACGTGGCAATAGTGATCAAGCTAGGTTTGATCACACATTACATGTAACACCGCAAAATTTAGAAAGCGTTTTTTTTTTTTTTTTTTTTTGAAATGCCCGAAGGCGATTAGGTTATCCTCTAGGTTAGTTTAGTTTAGTTTAGTTTACAAACAAGGTCCCACAATAAGCTTTCAAAATGAGCATTGCTAAAACAATACATTAACGGTGTCACTTAAACGGCATGGCTCATTTTCAAAACACAACCCCTTGAGCTTGGTCAACCATCCCGTCCAAAGCACCGATCAACCTGAAAAGATTCAATGAGTGAGGGATTAGCACAAAGCTAAGTGAATGAACATAAACTACAAATTATGCAAAGCTCGACAAGCAAGCACCAACATCTCTACGATTGTTACTCCTCGTAACCGCTTAACCGTTGTTCCACTGAATCACTGTTCCACCGAACCAGTAACCGATAACTGTCTAATCACTAACACGGGAGTAACTCTACATCTCTGCCTACTAACCTCGGAAGTAGATTCTACATCTCCGATTGCTAACACGGAAGTTATAAAACATCTCCGCGTTGGGTAAACACTATCACTGAGGAACGGTGGCTTTGCGGGCCTTAAACCGTGGTTGGCCAGAACCACAGTAACCGTTGGCGCTTCGTATCCAACACCCGGGCAACTCCCTCCCCTTAACCATGTAACGCATACAGGTAAGGTCGGATACCCTACTAGTCGATACCTATTGCCCAGCCGTTATCCTTCCGACACTGACCTCTTACCTAACCTCGATTTCCAATAATCGGGTTGTTGTTACCAAACAAACAAAACCTTTTCATCTATGTGCACATAACCTATTTCGTCTAACCCGATCGAACAGGTACCAAACAAGCAAACTGTCAAATATTCGCGCCCGAGAACGACCCGAAAAACCCGTAATCTGAAGTTCACGAACAACAAACATAGCACGAAGAAACTTCCCTCGTGATCCCCGAGGTTCGTGCTGCACGAAGAAAGTTCGTGCTGCACGAAGAAGTTCGTGACACGAAATTTCAGTTTCACGACACGAACCCTCTTCGTGCGGCACGAAAAACTTCGTGCGGCACGAAAATGAGTTTCTGTCCGACTTCGTGGCACGAACATTCCGTTTCGTGGCACGAAGGCTGAAATCCTCCATTTTTCACTACAAGAATGCAATGCCTAACCGATTGCAACCAAACACAAGTTGGAGTTTAAATCCACTCACCGTTACTTCCACTTGTCGAACTCAGAGGTCTAATGTTCCTGAGTCACGATCCCGATTCCTGTACACCAAAGGAATACCGAATTAGTATATAATTCCACCAAATTATAAACAATGTTAAATATGCATTTAACACTAACACTTGCACTAACTAGATAACCAAACACTTGAATCATCATATGAACATGTCATGACCACTTACACTTACATAGCAGTCAACTAGTCATTTTGCAAGCCTTACAACCAAACGGGTCAAACCGGGTTATTAAAAAATAATACCTTCTATAACTACAATCATGTCATCAACTTGAAATTCACCAAACGTTATCAACAACATTTCCACCACATAGCCTAACAAACACTTATACTTGCACAATCCAAGTTTCTTAGGTCACTTTACTACCAAATGGCCCAAACGGGTCAAAATCCAAACATCACTATATACTTACCAAATTTCCACCATCTAGCACACACTTACTACAACTAACAAGTCATAATCATATAACAATTCATCAAGTTCCAAGTCACCAACAATCCATGTATTTTACTTCCAAATTACTAGTTAACCATTTTAACCAAAAACATCCAAACACTAGCTAGCATTTCAACAATCTCACTAATCTTGACATAATTCAAAACTAACATATCCAATTCTATCATGTTAACATATTCACGCAACAAAACCCGCAACAACACATCAATGTCATGTTTCCACCAACTAGCCATTTAACACAATAATTGGTTCATAATTTCTACATAACCTTAAACAATTGTTTTAACTAAAAATCTCACCCAAATCAAGTCATATACCACCAAAACATACAATACTTGATTTCTTAACATCCATAACTTACTAAACATGTTTTCTCAACCTAATGAACAATTCCAAGCATTCAAACCACAAGAAATCCAAGGTTTGACAAAACCCATTCAACCTACTTTTACATAAACACACCCACTTGTACACTTTGCTAAAAAGGTTGTACCTTGAGCTAAATTACTTGTACTCATACAACAAAACATGTCAAACTTTGTATAAACACTTAACCTAACATCTAACACCATAATCACCAACCAAAACTCAAGAACACATAAACCCTAATTTATCAACTATTATGAAATCCAAAATAAACACCCATAGATTAAAGCTTACCTCAAGAGCTATCCAAAAACGGGTTCGGATTAATGGTTGACCAAGAAACGAGCTAGGGATCTTCAAATGAACTCAAGAACTTGAAGAACACAAAAAGGGTTTTAATGGAGTTTTAGAGAGGGATTAGAGAGAGAGAGAGGGAGACGTGTAGAGAGGGAGAGAGGAGGACAAAATGAGATGGAAAAAGGTCCCTCCTCCCTTCTCAAAACCGTCCAAAACAAGGGGAGGGCCCCACACTTGCTTTTTTTTTCATTTTTAACAAATACAACACAAAAGTCCCTTTCGTAGTTAATTTATTTAAAATACCAAACGGGCTCCAATTTTAAAAACGAAAGCATTTCTGGAATCGAGATCCGACAAGGAATTTAAAGATATAAAAATCACATTTTCATTTAAACATTTCAGAAAACAGATATTTTAATCCCTTGATTAAAATATCACAAAAGGACAAAAAGTCAAACAATTCATTTAACACTTAATCAATCTATTCCACATATGGTCAAATATATAATTATCAAATATCAATATATACCTAAAACAACTAGGTCAGTTTTAGGATGTTACATTACACATAGTCTAATGCACCTAGAGTGTTACTTGAGAGATCATATATACTTTGGTCATAATAATTTTCTTTAGTTGTATCTTTTATGACTCTCTAATATACTCGTTGTCTTTCCAAAAATAAAATTTAACCGTATAATTTGGCCTACATGTTGCAGTGGGATTTAAAAGAATATATAATCTATGGATAAATAAAACTTCTTTGATATTGAAATAAAAGTTTAGGATCAAAATTTAACTAACATAAAAATCCAGAGGTTTAGAGTCAATGACAATTTACACAAAGAAAAAAACATTTGGCGGTCGCCACCATTAGGGGTGCCCAACGGGTTAACCCGACCCGGCTCTTATCGGGTCGGGTCCGTCGGGTTTGAGATTAAAAAATTCTAACCCGAAACCCGGCCCGATAAGGATTCGGGTTTATCGGGTTCGGGTTGGTCGGGTTTCGGGTTTGTCGGGTTGACCCGATCGGGTTGATCGGGTTACACTTGCGTTAGGAATTTTTGGTAAAAATTAATGAAATTATTATATATATTGAATTTTATGAGTTTTTATTTAATACTTGAAATTATTAGTTGATTTTTATTGAATACTTTATCATATAATTTGCTAATTAATTGATTTAATAGTAAAAATTTCTTAATATTTATAGAAAATATAATACTTAAACTTTAATCGGGTCTAATCGGGTCAACCCGAACCTGAAAAAGTTAAGAAATTCTAGCCCGAAACCTGACCCGATAACGAATCGGGTTGGTCGGGTCGGGTTTAAAAAACCCGATAATAACATGGAACCCGAATCTATGGTTAAGTTATATCTTGAAAGTAGTAACGACCCGAAATTTATAAATAAATTATATAAAATATGATAAATAAGGATAAATCGTTTAAAGAACGTAGGAATTGGTTTCGTGTCGTTTGGAGACCGTATGAGAAAGTTATGGACGAAACCGGGTCGAGACAAAGGTGAAAAAGTGCAGCCCTGGCTGCATAGGAAGTTCGCGACGCGAACCCTACTTCGCGATCGGGAAGTAGGGCCAGGGAGTTTGGCTATGAGGCGCGATGTAGTTCACGATGGTTTAGCGATCGCTAAGTTTGCGTTCGAGGTTTGGAGTTAGCGACGCGAACTTAGTTCGCGCCGTGAACTCTGGTCGACAGCATTAAGTCGGGAAAAGCTAGGGTTTTCACCCATTTTCCACCATTTTCAAGATGCAGCCGATTGGAGGGTTCTTGGGGACGATTTTGGGTGTTCTTGGGCATAGACCACCACCATTCTTGGAGATCTTCAATCCTTGTTAAGGATCTAAGGTATTTACATCTCCTATCTAGTTTGTAAACAAGATTTGGGGGAAATGATGATTATGAATGTGTTGGATTGGAATCTTGTAAAAGATGAGTATTGAGGGTGTAGAACACCCATAGGAAGTATGTAAACCATGGATCTATGGTTAAGTTATATCTTGAAAGTAGTTTCATGAACTAGGGTTTTTGGATCTCCACCAAGTTGGTGAACTTGGTGGTTGGGGTTGATTATGTTAATGTTAAATGATGCCTAGTTATGGATGATAACTAGAATTGTGATGATTATGTTAATAGGTTGCGAGAACCTAAAAGTTGAAGATGTTCCAAAGGCGGAAAGCAAGGATTCGTGTTGATAGACACGATGTGGATATAGCTATCGCTAAGGTGAGTACATGAGACTTTTAAACTGAGTACATAGTAAATAGTTTTGAAAATACATATGATATTTTATGGGTCTTTATTAATAAATATGTTGATAAAGATAGTGACTGAAAATGTATGAAAGTATGTAGAATGTGATACTAGAATATGTCTAGTATGATTGGTGAATTTGAAGTAAAATATGATAAATTAAAGTAATTATGGAATCTATGTTAATGAACCATAATAATTAAGTAATTGATTAAAAGAATGTATACGGAGCCTTTATTAATAAATATGTATTAGTAAAGCAATTGGGAATGATTTTATAGTAATGAGTACCTATTGGTAAGATATACTGATAAAAGTAAAGAACGAATATATATGAAAAAGAATATGATGTGACTAGTAATAATTGTGTATTATAGTCAAGGAAGAGATAAAAGTATTATGATACCGATAAAATAAGAAATGTATCTTATGTATAAAGTAAGTATGGACCTCATAGGGTTCATAGATGTAGAAGTAAATGTGGTTGCTTACGATCGGGTCCATGGGACCATACAGGTACGTTCACACTGTGTTGAACTAATTATATGTTGTTATTACTAGATAACTAACTTGTTTGATGATTGATGTGATAGCCGAAGGCTTTGATTGGAATAACTGATGAGTTATGGTAAGAACGAGATGATGTGATGCTAGTTAGTTCGGGGGCAACCCGATAACTAGACATGGTGATGTTTCTAGCTAGTTCGGGGGCAACCCGATAGTTAGACAGGATAGTGTTTCTAGCTAGTTCGGGGGCAACCCGATAGTTAGACAGGATAGTGTTTCTAGCTAGTTCGGGGGCAACCCGATAGTTAGACAGGATAGTGTTTCTAGCTAGTTCGGGGGCAACCCGATAGTTAGACAGGATAGTGCTTCTAGCTAGTTCGGGGGCAACCCGATAGTTAGATATGTTTGTGATTCTAGCTAGTTCGGGGGCAACCCGATAACTAGATATATATATATATATTGGAGTTCTAGCTAGTTCGGGGGCAACCCGATAGTTAGATACGTTGAGATTCTAGTTAGTTCGGGGGCAACCCGATAACTAGATATGATTGCTAGGAAAGCATTGGAACGATAGGGTCACTATAGGGTGGCTAGCTTATAATGATGTAGTATATGTATATATATGTTCATATATATCTAATTATGAAACGACTATTATTGTTATTGGGGTCAAAAACCCATGTATCTCACGAGACTATTTTGTCTCACGTACTACGTTTGTTTTGTGGCTATGTACTCAGGTACAGGTTTGAAGTGATAGAAGGTTGCACTAGAAGTGGCCTAGAGATGCTTAGTTCGGGAGCTCATATGTAGATCCCGTTGCCTATGGTTTTGATATACTTGGTGACACCGTATTTTTGTAAACTCTGATAAAGGTTTTAAAGTTTTTGTTAAACTGTATTTTTGGACAATATGTCATATATTGGGAAATATGTATTTTAAATGATTTAAACGATGTTATAAAAATACGGGTGTTACACACTGTCACTAATATTCAATCCAAGGTTCGAATATTGGACGGTGTCAAGGTCTCCTACTCGTCTTGGGTAAAACTCTTTCGCCTTCATGCCCAAGGGTATCGAGTTTTATCTCACATTGACGGTACCCCCCCCCCCCCAACCGGAACTAGCACCACCGCTACTCAATGGTCCGAGATTGATGCTATTGTCCTTCAATTGATATATGGCACGCTTTCGGACGACGTTCTCATTCGGGTTCTTGAACCCGACACCACTTCCTACAAAGCTTGGGAGAAAATCAAAAAGATTTTCCTCAACAACAAAGGTTCCCGGGCCGCTGCCTTAGAGCATGAATTCACAAATCATACTCTTCGTGCATCCGCCTCTCTTGATGAATACTGTCAGAAACTAAAAGATTTGGCAGACCAATTGAATGACGTTGACAATCCAGTTAACGAACAACGTTTGGTGTTGCAACTTGTTCGTGGTTTACCCCCCGAGTTTGATACCGCCGCCGTCTTAAGTTAGGTAACTAGGTTAAATTGTACTCTATATATATTTTGGTGATCAATGAGAATAAACCATCTTCTCTTATAAACATTTAGAATAGATTCAACCCGATTAGCATAATCGGGTTCGTGTTCGGGTTTGAGTCGGGCCGGGTCAACCTTTGGGCACCCCTAGCCACCATCATGGCGAAACACATTGGAGAAGAGCACACGGTGTAGGTTAACACACTTTGACGTAGCCAGATTTTGTCTTTGGCAAAAAATCATGAATACAATAATTTCACTTCTTGTGATATGGAGGAAGTATATTCTTAATTTCTTATCTCAAATAACGAAAAAAAAGTAATTAATGGTATCAGCTTTGAACTTGTATGTTGTATGTACAAACTTAATTTTTATGGGTATTACAAGTTTATTTATTTTTACTATAATTACACTACCTAATTCTTGTAAAGACAAGAAATACAGTAAAAGATATACGTGATAACAAAATAAAGGAAGCTTCATTTGATATATCCAATAACGTTATCCAATATACGTGTTTTTTTAGTGTTGAAAGCATTTTTTAGGAGAAAACAAGGAGGTAGGTTTATTCTCCTAAAAATAAGATAGGTTCGACGAATACATACTTCTCGTTTGGATGTCATTTCATATGTTAAGCCACTAACTTACTAACTTGTCATAAAAAAAATTAAAAAAAATAACGTTATGTTTTTTAATGAAATATTGGAGAACTCAATTGATTACCTTATATTAGGGGCGGCAATTCCCAACACAATCCGAAATCTAACATGAAAATATCAGGTTTAGGTTGAGTCTAAATTAGATCTACCCCAACCCACTCGTATATAAATCGGGTCGGGTCTTGGCTTATGTATAAACGATTCAATTCGCCAACTCATTAATTTTTATAAAATATTTAATTTTTAAAAAAGAATGTAAATACTATAATTTTCTTGAATCGTGCCCAAAACTTTCATGTTTGACCTTTTAGTTCTTCAAAATTACCATTGTATTTGAATCCATTTTTTTTTTACCCACCAATCAGGTTCTCAGTTCTGACATGTTAACCCGTTTGATTCACCAACTTGTTAAATTATATTGGTCAGATGTGTTAGGTTAGGGTTGGGTTTTACTGAACTGGAAATTTAAACATATCAGGTTTGGATTGACTGATTCTAATCTCCCCAACTTAGCAACTCGAATCCTATAACTCATACCCAACCTGATTGTCATCCCTACCTTCGATCACCGGAAATTTGTATACTATATCAAAAGTTAACGAGGTTTAAAATTTGTATCCGTTCTATACAAAAAATTACACCAAATTTAATGTGTTATTTAGAAATGATCTTCTACAACATAATACCAAAATTGATATTATAATCCGTATATTGAATATTTATAGGCTTTTATGTTAGAGACTATAAATTCAGGGTCTTCCAAAGTAGGCAATAATGAAGATCCATAGGAATAAACTACAGCGACACTAGCAAAACCCTACATTTAGAAACCGTTGTTAGATTGAACTTTAATTAATATAATAACTTCAAAGTCAATAAGGTATCCATTTTGGCCTTTCGGATATGGAAAACCAGTAAATTATTCTTTTGTGGTGCCATTTTCTGGAATCTTCTCGTGGTCATGCAGTATATTCCATTTTCTCTTATTCTTATGCTCTTTTCCTCCAATTCCATGCCATTTTTCACCTTTATAGTTCTCAGTGAAATAAAATAGAACGACAAATAAAAAATATCTGTATAATATTTGGCTGTTTTAATTTGCTGTGGATAAAATAGCTGGATCGCGTAAAAAGAGGTGGCAAATGTGTGAGGTAGACGTATTGGTAAAAGTATATTTTGAACTATTTTCTACTCGTTCCCTTTTGATAACTTATTAGGTTATATTATCATTTTTACCCTTTACAGATAAAAACATGACCTAAAACAACTAACTTTATAAGTGAACTAGTAGACATATCGGTAAGACGGTAACAGAGTCATGTACTTTTAAGAAGGGGTCGAAAATGTTAGGTCAGGTTGAATTAACGAGCATACTTTTTTGTCCATTTTTTAAAAAGTTAATAAATATTTACTATGCAAGTTATGACTACGAAGCATATCATATAACAACAGTAATTTGTTATTTCTTTTCTAAATAATACAGACTAAGAGGTTGTGTATATTCAAATTACATTTTGAGTTACTATATATTGACCCGTTTTGTTTTTTAGAACTTAGTAAATTATATCATTTTTACACTTTATATCACGTTAATAGCTTTTCTGAAACGATCGGGTCCGAATCCACCTAGCGCACGTTTTTTATGGACGAGATCTATTCATATAAAATACGTTTTCTATGGACGTTTTTTATGGATGTTTTTTAAGTATGTGATCGGTGAGATTGTTATAACTACGCTTGTCTCATATGCCCACACTCATCGTATATCTAGAAAAGATAAGTTCATAAAACACATTCAGATTTTAGTGCTTTTCTAATAAAAATGTAGAAAACTATATAAGAGGGGGTTTTTTTGTTGCTAATTATATAGAAGTGATAGATTTTTTTTGGAAACGGCAAATGAAATAACGAAAGCCTACTTGTAATTTTTCAGCGAGCACCCTGAGTTCGAGCTCCGCATAAGGGTTTTTTTGTTGCTAATTATATAGAAGTGATAGATTTAATAAGATGATTATTGATTCATGATCTCCATCCAATTAAAAAGGTCTTATTCGATACGTAGCAAGGCCCACGGGCAACTTGTTGAGGTCACAACACACGGGGATCTCCAAAAAAGCTTTACAATTATTGTTTCATCATTTACATAATCTACCTCGATGTTTGAACGTATTACACAAAACATCCTCCAACTCCTAAAACTATTAGTTGAAATTTATATAAATTGTTATAGTTTTTTTAGTGTGTCAATAATTTCGTTTATGCCATTATTTAAAACATGTTAAATATTCGTAGGTCCAACCTAGAAAGACATAGAAATTTTGGGCGTCAGTTTCTTCTTCTTCTTCTCCTACATATGGTATTTCAGGTTGGATTAAAAGATCGCTCTTCATAGTAAAGACTAAGGTTAAATTTACTGTAAAGGATCAATGTTAGGTGTAATTAGATTTCTCAGAGAATTCAAATTCTTCGGGTATAAATTTATCAAACCCTACATATAACATCCCCAGAGTTTAAAGCAATTGATTAACCGAATATCTTTGAGTTTCAACTAAAACCATGATCATAAGGGGTATTAGTAGTTCACAACTTTAAGCTAAAGATCTTGATTTTTTTTTATCTTATACGTATGTGAATCAAGTTGTTACACTATCAAACAAAAGAAATTGATATATTTTTATTAATTTGGTTTCATCTATCTCAACCAAACGTAAGAGTTGATAATGAATAAAAGTAATAAAATATAATTTATACGAACTAAAAAGTTGCAAATATTGTGTTTTGACTCTTCTCCAAAAACTTTGGATACGTGAACGTTTACTTTCTTTGAATTGTTAAATCACACGTAATATTTAAAACTTAAAATCAGCCTTAGAAAAATTAATGAATATTTAACCATATACATATAGGTCAAACATTGTACACTTTCCGAAAAGCATTCTTCAGGCTTTTTGTGGGAGGGCTGCGGGTACCATATATTAATTTTTAAATATACATTTATTTCTTTTGGAAAAACTATAAAACAAATGTATAATTTTACATTAATGGTTAATATGATATTTATGCAAAATAAAAAATATTTTATATCATTAGTTTTATTATATAAAAATTGCAAAGGATAGAGCTCAACCCCTAGAAATAAACTCATTTTATAAAAGAATGCTTGAAAAACAGGAATCGAACCAAGTGTCAGACAAAGAATTGTCCATCGGTTTTGATAATTGATCACATACTTGATATTTATAATGTTTGTCTAAGGTACGTATGATTATTTTAAGTAAATTAAAAAGGTTGAACCTTATGATAATTAAAAAAAAAAATCTATTTAACATATTTACTCATTGATTAAGTAAGTTTATATTTGTTTTGGCCTTTTATTGTACGACGAACTTAGATTCTAGATATGTCATCCATTTGCTATAATTTTTAGTTGCACAAAATATTCTTACACTGAAATCTTATAAAGGCGTGTGAGCATTCCTTTAATTTACTTTTTTCTTTTCAAATAAAAGATTTGTGTAGGTAAAAGTGGGCGTTTGATGCATTCGTCAGTCTAAGCTATGTGATCAGTTTCGGAACAAGATAGAATTGGATAGAACTAAAAAATCTAAAACCGATAAATACAAAAAAATAAATAATAGAGAACCAAACCGAAATAATAGTTCGGTTCGGTCGGCAATTCGGGTTTAGAGCCAAAACTAAATCATCAAAATAAATAACATCTTGAGTTATACTCGAAATTATTGAATTCGGATTCTAAAACCAGAAACCGGAACTGAAATAAAAGGGAATTGAGAACTGGACCGAAAACCAAAAATTAAATCTTAATTGGTTCAGATATGGTTAAAATGTTGATCACTAGTCTAAACATACGAATTTTGTTTACTAGTCTATAAACATAGTAACATACTAAGACCATGCGTAACGCTAAGGTCGCAAGGCAACGGTCGTCCCATGTGGCATCCAACTCGACGCGTCCCCTGCATTACTTCGGTCATCCCTCGACGCGTCGACCGTGCCCAACGGTCGACTAGTCGACCGATCAATTTTCAAGGGGGAAGGTTTTTTCAAAGGGGAATGATTTGGTCGCCTGGTTACGTGTGTTTGGTCGGGATTTTTTATGTGTTTGGTCGGGCTGATGTGGCGCAGAGGTGGCAGGGATGACCAAACTGAGTTTGGTCACCCATTACGCATAGTCTAACATACGAATTTTGTTTACTAGTCTATAAACATAGTAAGTTAGTAACATACGAATTTTAATGGGTCTACTCGATATACCTAATAGCCCACATTGATAACAACCATGTCTGATAAACTGAAACCCCAGCCCAAATCTCACACGTGCCATTAGAACAATTCTCACACGAGTTAACACCCTCCGGTTTCGCTTCTCAAACCCCAAAGTCGCCCCACAAACAATTTTTCGGGTCTTGCTTCTGCAGCTCTCTTCATTCTAGAGAGAGGAACACAACTTTCACCGATTCTTCATAAGTTATTAATCAATCAACATGTATCGCGCAGCTGGTTCCAGAATCAGAGCCCTCAAGGTCAGTCAAAATCGATCGAATCATGCATTCGAAGAATAGAAATATACTTTTTGAAGCGATTAGACGACCTATTGGTTCGAGCTTATGCGTTGTTTTATTAACCAATCGCTGTTAGTTATATCTTAGGCTCTGTCGATCTAAACGTAATCTGTTATCTTCATTGTATAGCTTGATTATTTTCGTGTTTATATTCATGGTAAATCTAGTGGCGCGGTAGAAAATGAAAACTTTCATTTCGTTAACATCATAAATGTTACAATGTTTGCCATGGTTTCTGATTGCTGGTAAAGGCAAATTTATTATCATTGGTCATAGAAAATGATCTGTGTGTTATTTACTAATCTGATTTATAATTAAAACAAATTTACTGATTTAGATTCTAAAATAGGGCCATGCAAGCAACAGAACCCTAACCAGATTTGCAAGTTCAAGTGCAGTTGCATCAAATTCATCTTCAAATGGTATATTCAGCTGGTTTACAGGTGGCAGTTCCTCAAGCCTCCCTCCACTAGATTTCCCACTTAAGGGAATTGAAATCCCATCACCTTTACCCGATCAAATCCAAACTGGAAAAACAAAAATAACTACCCTCCCAAATGGTGTCAGAATCGCATCAGAAACTTCACCTAATCCAGCAGCTTCAATCGGTTTGTATGTAAACTGTGGTTCAATGTATGAAACACCATTTTCATTCGGTTGCACACATCTTCTAGAACGTATGGCTTTCAAAAGTACAGCTAATCGAAGCCACTTGCGGTTGGTTAGAGAAGTTGAAGCAATTGGTGGAAATGTAACAGCTTCTGCTTCTAGAGAACAAATGGGTTACACCTATGATGCTTTAAAAACATACACTCCACAAATGGTGGAATTACTTGTTGATTCTGTTAGGAATCAGGTTTTCTTGGATTGGGAAGTCAAAGAACAGGTTTTTATTTTTATTTTAATTTTTTTAATTGTGGCTTTTTGGGTTTTTTTATATTATAATCTTTGTTGTGTTTGATTGCAGATTCAGAAAGTGAAAGCTGAAATTAGTGAATATGCAAATAATCCAGAAACGTTGCTGTTGGAAGCAATTCATTCGGTTGGATATTCTGGTGCATTAGCTAATGCTCTTCTTGCTTCAGAAGGATCACTTAATCGGTTAGATAGTACCGTATTGGAAGAATTTGTAGCTGTAAGTTTTCAAATTAATTAATTAATATTATTAATAATTTTTGTTTCTAAAACTGTTAATTTTAAAATTTGTAGGCAAACTATACTGCTCCCCGAATAGTTCTTACTGCATCAGGTGTTGAACATGAAGAACTATTAAAATATGCAGAACCTCTTTTATCTGATTTACCAGGTGCTCCTCAAATTCAGGAACCAAAATCGGTCTATGTTGGTGGTGATCATCGTGTTATGGCTGACACAGGGGTATGTTTGTAAATTCTCCTTCAGAATAACAATTTCCATAAATATATTAACAATAAATTTACCAAATTACCCTTTGGTGATCAGAGAACTAGTTTTGCTCTTGCCTTTGAACTTCCTGGTGGCTGGCTTAAAGAAAAAGACGCCATGACTTTGACTGTTCTTCAGGTAGCCTGTTTTTTCATATATTATTTATTATTTCTTTTTATAAAAGAACTTATTAAGAGAAAAGTATAATTTGTTTATTTGTAGATGCTAATGGGAGGAGGTGGATCTTTTTCAGCTGGGGGTCCTGGAAAAGGGATGTACTCACGGCTTTGTAAGTTGTACTTTTTTTCCAATTTAATTGTGCGATATAATAATTTCTATATTATAGAATAATGTGATTCTGATTACTGTGATGAGCAGATCTTAGAGTTTTGAATGAGTACCCCGATTTTCATTCATTTTCAGCATTCAACTCAATATACAACAACACTGCCATTTTTGGAATCCAAGCTACAACTGTAATACATATATATTTAAGGGATTTTTTTAATATTTTATTTTATGTATTTAATGAACCTAATATTTTGATCGTTTTGTTACAGAGTTCTGAGTTTGCACCAAAAGCCATTGATGTAGCAGCTAAAGAACTTATTGCAGTTGCCACTAATGGAGAAGGTGTGTGTTTTTTGACAATTCTTTTGCTAATTTTCCATTTAATTTAATAAATATAATGTTTTTTTTTATTGTTTTGATTTTTGTTTTCTAAATATGACATTTGTTTTTCAGTTAACCAGGTACAGTTGGACCGTGCTAAACTGTCAACCAGGTCTGCCATTCTTATGAACTTGGAATCCAGAGTACGTAAACTAACCTATTCTCACAGTTAATTAAAATTAAATATTAAAAAACTACAAAAATCTAAAATTTATTAAACTATTTTATGCTTATTATGTTAATGATTCATGTTTTGCATTTGCATTGCAGATGGTTGCTTCGGAGGATATAGGTAGACAGATACTGACCTATGGAGAGAGGTAAACCGAAATTAAATGCAAAAGTTATTGATATTTATTTATTTTTACATTTTAATTAAACGTGATTAACGGGTTATTAAACATGTACAGGAAACCTGTGGAGTTTTTCTTGAAATTGGTAGATGAAGTATCAGCTAAAGATATTGCTTCAATTGCACAGAAGCTTCTTTCTTCCCCTTTAACAATGGCTTCTCATGGAGATGGTAATTATTACTTTATTTTATATCGTTTTATATTCCCCTTTTTTCAAATAAATTGTGACTTAATTTTTGTTTGCTTTGTTGCAGTTATGAATGTACCAACCTACGACTCTGTTAGCAGCAAATTCCATTAATGATGAAGTTTCTTTTGCTTAAAAGCGACAAAATCCGTGAATGTTGCTTGTTATTTTTAGTTAGGAAAAAAATAATTAAGGAGGCAATTACAACCCATCATTTTTGACTCATGTAATCCCTCTATTTTTGAGATTGTGTGTTTAAACTGTGTGACTTGTAACTGTTTGTCTGTGAAAACAACAATATCCAATCCCTTAAAATGAGGGTTTTTGAAGAGGTAAAATGTAGATAATTATACCCCTAGATGTAGGTTGAGAGACTGTTTATGTCTGAGAAAAGTTGCTCAATTTCAAATGACTGAAAATTTTGGTTCAGTTATAGTTATGGAACCGTAACCAACGATAAACTAATTATTTGTCTTTATTATCTGAAGATAATTTGCATGGATCTTGAAAAAGTTAATATTTAATTGGTTGTTTTTATTTTTATTGTAGTTTTTATTATCATATTTTATGGTTTCGTTGAAGAAGGTGAAAACATTCAAAAACTATTGTTGAAGCATGAAATCAGTTTTTCACATAACAAAATATATACATAAAGCCAGGTCAGCATAGGATGCTAAGAAAGTATTTTTGTCTTTCTTCCACAATTATTCCTCATGAGTTATGAAAGCATGGAAAATAAGTAACTGACAACTAACAAGCAGGTGTTTCTGTTAGTTTCAAACTAACAGGAACAGAGGAAACTTTGAGAGATGCAAAGAGGCAAGACAGTTTTGCAATCATGTGACTCGTTGCCATTTTTGGAACTATTGCCAATTCTTCGCCTTGTGAGGATGATGGGCTATTTTTGTATCCTTCTAAATCCGCTTTTGTTATAACCACAACATCCCCTGATGATGATGATGACGTGGCGGTTGACCTTGACCGCCATTGCTTGTATTCTTGAACCGCCTGCAGACATCGGAATAAATTTATTTTTAATAACCAAAAAATTCCAAAAAAGTAACCAAATGTTAATCAAATAATTAAAAACAAACATATTTATCAAAACATTAAAATTGGTTATGGGAACTAACCTTCCATTGAGATGGTGCTAAGAGCACTCTGGGTCTTCTAGACCGTACATATTCCAATGCAGAAATGGGAGTCATGTGTTTGTATTCAACCTGAAAAATTCAAGATTTCATATAAATATATTTTTAATACATTATTAATTGAATTATATTATAAATGTTTATCTACATAAAAAGAACTAGGGCTACCAAATAACACAGCACAATTGTAGTACTCCTTCCTCTCCCAGCTTTACAATGCACATATGTGGTTCTACCATGTGTTGCATTCTCTGTTGACCAAAACACAAAACGTATAAAAAGTCAACAAATGAAGGTATAATACGCTTTACTTACTATGAATGAAATTTACTGCT
This sequence comes from Calendula officinalis, assembly GCA_963853835.1. Taxonomy (NCBI): domain Eukaryota; kingdom Viridiplantae; phylum Streptophyta; class Magnoliopsida; order Asterales; family Asteraceae; genus Calendula; species Calendula officinalis. The sequence continues at coordinate 80,120,155 of OY970820.1, read as the reverse complement.
CGATCAATGTCCACAAATGAAGGGGCAAATAGGTAATCTCGGGTAGGAATAACAAGATGGTCTATGCCATGAGCCTATAACATTAGAATTACGTGAGATAAAATAATGTAAAAATAAGAACAGAAAGAAACAAAATGTTTAATTTTTCGTACACGATACAAGGATGTAGGAACTAGGGTTTCATATGACTCATTAAGAGTGATGACACCACCAACATCAAGCTGCTTCAAACGAAGGACGTCTTTTGGGAATGGAACAGCACCGAGCAGAAGAAACTGTTCAAAAATGGGGGAAAACATACACAATTAGATCAAATCAACAGATAATTTTTGAATAAAATGTCAATATATATAACAATATTACACTATCAATTGAGAACCAAACACAATCCATTAGCATGCATACTAACTAACAGATTTTCAAAACAATTAGATGGTCAAACACTCTTTAGGTTAACCAATAGCTTACTCAAAGTGACTACAGTTTACACACAATCGATCAATTGAAAAAATCAATCAGAATAAATGAATTAGCATACAAGTAATAAATGAATACCGATGACATACCTGATCAACTTGATCCCACCATCTGAATTCAGCTTGAATTTTGTTACGGAAAACATTATACAGAAGTGTAGGGTAAAACAGAATCCGAGCTCCGGCTCCGACTAACGCTCTCTTCGCATCAACGGTAACGATCTGCCGTCTAGAATCATAATCGACGGTACGTTCAATGATTTTTACATCCGAAGAATCGTCCAGATCCTCGATCCTCATGTCACCGATCGCAACCAAACTTCAAATAAAACCAAAACCCCAACCCCTTCGATACCAATTAAGATCGCTCCAAGTAAATACTGAGTCGTAATTGCGATATTTCAAGATGAAAATTCTACAACAGTATCCAACATCTTTGATTAAGACTGATCGGAGACTCTCAATCAATGAATATTAATTTGAGGTATAGATTGGGGAAAATAGGATATACTTAAATTAGGAAATATAGGATTGATTCAAAGTGAAAACCGGTGGAATTATCTGCTGGAATTGGAAGAATCGATCGATTTTTTATGTGAAAAAATGCAGAGAATCAGAGATTTCAAGAAGGGGGGAAATACGATCGAATGGTATCCAAAAAATGAAAGAAAAACCGAAGGTCCCGTCCCGTGTATATTAACAATTTAATTTGGATACAAATTTAGCAACTTGAAAAGAAAAAAGAAAAATAATACAAATAATGCAAAAATAAGTAAGTATGTTAGGTTAATTCTTTAAAATTTCGTTCAAGTAAGTACCAAATATTTACTTATTTTTTAATAAGAAAAATTATATTTATTATAATGAATTTTTTATTAAAATTTTAAAACCAAGATAATTAATTTATTTTGCTATATCTTTAGAAATCATTTTTATTATAATAACTTATAATACCTAACTTTATCATTGTGGATTAAAAACTTAAAATCAACAAAAGTAGAAATCAAATAATAAAACTAGTATCAGATTTACGTGACATATAAACATATAGTTGTCTTTAAAGAGGTTCACTAAAATTTTAAAATCAACAAATCCTAACTATTCGATTAAAATGATTAAGATCAAATCACATGTGTTTCAAACACATGCGTTTCAAGTCACGACCACCACCGCCGGCCGCCGGCGTCGGCCACCGCTGAGCGCCGCCCTCTGCCGCCGCCGGCGGTGGCGGTGGCTGACATTGAAGGTGCTGGTGGTAATGGGGGTGGTGGTGGTATTGATGTATTGAAACACATGTGATTCATTAAAACACAGATGTTCCAAAATACGAGCATATTGCTTCGAAGCACATGTGTTTCAAGTCACGAAACACATGTGTTTCACTAAAAACATGAGTTTTCTAAAACACAGGAGAGCATACGAACTACGAAGCACATGTGTTTCATGTCACGAAACACGTGTGTTTTACTAAAAACATGAGTTTCTAAAACACGCGGAAGCATACGAACTACGTAGCACATGTGTTTCAAAAGGTGAAACACATGTGTTTAAAACACATGTGTTTCAAGTCACGACCACCACCGCCGGTCACCACCACCGTCCGCCGCCTATCGCCGCCGTCGACCGCCGTCTCCGGTCGCCGGAGGTGGGTGGGGTATTGATGTATTGAATCACATGTGTTTGTAGTGGTGGTGGTTTGAATTCTTGATCTTAACTTTTGACTTTTTCTTGATCTAAAGGCTATTAATTATCCTTTGGGGACAAAATTCTTGAACTAACTTGAACAAACCACTATAAACATAATATACGTTCTAAATCAGAAAACAAAATTAGTTTCGGATTTTTATGACATAAAAACACCTTCTCGGATAAAAGTCTAAAAAATCATAATTTCTTAGTTTGATAAAGGGTTGGGGCGTGGTAAAATTTCGAATAATTTTCTAAAAGTTACGGGTTCGATTACTAATAACTAAATATTTATCAGATGACAAATGTTATGTCGCGTACATAACGAGTATAACTCCGCCACCAAGAGAGCCTGAAATACCTTTTTATGAAAACTAAATAAATAAAAGGTGAGTAAAAAACACCCAAAGGTTCTCTGAAACGCAAGGCACGGCGTGACGTCATCATCAAAATATAAGCATGATGACCAATGAAGTTTTTTAAAGTGTGACCTAATAGTTAAGACGTTAATTTTTTTTAATATAGTTTATATATGTTTGTATATCAAGTTCAAAAAATTTATATATATACTGATTTATATGATGTTTATATGTGAAGTTTATAAAATGTTACATACTTCGTATAAATTTATGATTTATATCTTATCATTTTTTCAAAAAAATTTCAAATTTTATAACGCAAAAAAAGTCGTGATAATGAGCGCCATACGTCATCCTATCAAGTTTTATCTTATGTCATGTTTTACACTAATATCATGAACTATTTCATAACATCGTATCATGCCTTGGCCCTTTCATAGACTTCTTGTTTTATAACCTTTGAGAAAAAAAACTAATGGACTTTTTTTTAACGGCAAATCATAATCCACACCTAATTTCCATTTATGTCCACAACGGAAGTTGAACTCCTAACTTTAAAGTTGTGGGGCAAACTCCATACTAGGCCAAGGTTCCTTTGGTTCTACGTGTACTTTACAAAAAAAATGTCGCTTTCTCTGCCCATAATCTCTTATCCTTTCATCACCATTTTTGACTTTTCTGGCAATGATAATTGAGTTTTTAATCATCAACCTTAAAAATTATTTTGTATTTATATATAAAACATTAAAACTGCAAATATAAAGGAGACGTATTTTAATTTGAAAAAAGATATACTCCGTATTAAATTTTTTGGAGCCATAGCGTAGCTTTCTAGTATGCTCCGTCTATGTTTTTCCAAATTTAAATTATTAATTGAATATTTAAACAAGTAGTCATTTGATACTTATACTACTTAGCCCAGCCCACGTTGGTCACATTTTAAAAAGCGATTATTGCACTGGTCTAAAGCTTCATTTGGGCCCTGATAGTAACCACTAACCCGTATTAAATTGCTTAGATATAGAGCATCAATTTATAATTGTACTTTTACTTTGTATTGTACAGGTTTTGTAACCATAATAAATTTATAGTTGTACTTTTACTTTGTATTGTACAGGTTTTGTAACCATAATTGTACTTTTACTCAAAAGACCTTTTTGCCCTCACTGAACCTTGACCTCCCGAAATCTTGTATATTTAGACCTCAGATTCAAGGACCCATTCCAGATCTGTATTCAACAAAAAACTTGATGCAATTTTAACAAATAACCAACAATTCGAAGGCAAATAAGAGCACCATCATAATCCATCAAATACAAAACAGTAACAAAAAGATAAACGTAAGTCACTAGAATCCAAACAAAACAAAGACAAAAAACTAAAGTCTGGTTGATATTTCAAAAAGGTAGGATATGATTGGATGAATAATCTAATCTTCATCATCAATGATCTTAGTTCCAAGCCCCTTGAGTCCTTCTGCTGGGATTTCAGCAACAGTAACAAGTGAGTAAAGTTCTTCTTTAGCATCTTCATCATCGTTCCTCTTTCTTGCAATTCTAACTCTCACTCTTCTTGGAACACTCCTGATTCCTCTGCTCCAAACGTGTTTGTTTAGCTTCACATCCACACGAACATCGGTTGTACCCATTGCTTTTTGAGCAAATTTCTTGATTTCCTTGATTGCCTTAGGTGCCTTCTTCTTGAATGTGCTGCCAAAATTAATATAAATCATGAGAATGTAAAACTTTTTTCCCTACAATGGATGGCTAAAAATCCTAGCAATTATCAATCAAATGTACAAATAAGCATCACCAAAATAAATAAAAACCAAGGTTACTGTAGCTACTGATTTCAGCTTGTATGAAGTTCAATAACAATAAAAATACTTATTTATTCAACATAACGAAAATTAGACACGGATCAATAACAGTTGTCCCCTAATTCAATAGTGTAAAATAAAAAACCAGCAATAACACAATTGATGACATAAAAATTAAATGAAAAATCATGATAAAAAAGTTGTAACTGTACCATCCATGGAGGCGCTTGTGGAGATTGATGGTGTACTCCCTGGTCACAACCTCTTCCTTTCTTCCTTTAGCTTTCTCAATCATTTTTACACCTTACCTGCACCGACACAACACATTCGAAATCAGTCCAATTTCAACCCAAAAATATATCGTTCATTCTCCACTCACGCAACAAATCAACAATCTACGTAATAATGTAAATGGTTCGTGCGTTAGAACATAGATAGAACGAACCTGAGATTTGAGGGCTGTAGAGAAATGAAACAGAGGTGACAAATGAGGGATTGTTGGCAATATAGAAAACCCTAGCATGGAGTTAGGGTTATTACTTTGGGCTTAATCTATCGGGTCAAAAATACCGGCCCAAATTAAATATTAATTCTTGCGCCAGTTTATTTGGTCCAGGACTCCATCTAGGTTTTCTTGTTTACTTGGTCTCTCAAACTGTATTATCCTTGAGTAATAGCCACGACACGAATTATTGTTTCTCAACCAGTACACGACACGAAGTCGTGTTTTGTTTTGCTGACACGAACCAATTAAAAAACGACAAACATGAAATAAATAACAAAAATATCAAATTGCTTACATAATACACGTTTAAAAACCGTAAAGGAAGAATTAATATAATTCATGTCGTGTTTTACCACTTTATGTAAAAACATTTATTTATCTTTTACCCAAAAGATGAAAAGAAAAATGTAAAAAGGGAAATTAAGAAGCACAATAAGCGCTTTTTAAAAAGACAATATACACTTTAATGTTTATAAGTAAAATTTCATAATTAGACTCGTTCAGATATTATTTATATCTAGAAATCATATTCTCGCTTTAGACTGTAGATTTTAGGGCCACTCTACTGCAGAACAAGTTTAAATACATTTATTACCTAAATCTTTTAAAAAACTTATTATTATTACTGATATGTTTGGAAATACGTTTTATGAAGATTGAAGGTTTAGACTATATCAATTGATATAGTGTATGAACCCCTAATTTTGTTTATTAAGAACTCCCAATTAGGGGTGCATACACTATACAATATGGTTCAGTGTGGTTTTTGCCTTAAATCGAGACCACAACCATTAATTTGGTTTTCGAAAAATATGTCACAATTGATATGAAATTTGTGATTAGATGTGTGAATCATAGGTTTTAACTGAAATTTAAAAAGTTCAAAAGGAAAAAACAACTTGAACAATCACGTTTCTCTCGTACTTAGCCCCGTATATGTCATTTTACTCATTTAAGCCAAAAATACATCACTTTTGCTAGTTTTTGGATTTAATTGGTAACATCAGAATCCGAACCAATGCTCCAAAGTGCGGATTTTCTTGCAAGCACTCAAACATGGACTCTATGATTTTGATGAACTTCTTGTATATCTCCAAATGCAGAAAGCCAAAATCATCAGACCAGCAAATCCAACTTGAACCTGCAATGCTTACATTTTTGTCAATGCTATATATTTTTTTAAAAATAACAAGACTTTAAATATGACGACAATAAGTATATCATTACAACCTCTAGCTCTATATTAATTAATAGATGGTTAATAGATGGATAATAAATATGGTAACATTTTATAACTGACCTTTGCATCAGTCACAATCCACTTTATTAATCCAAAACGAGAATCCTGAGGCATCAGAATTACTACTGTGTACTGTTTTTTGCAAGGGAAAGGTATAATCTTCTGTAGTGCTTGCTGAGCTGTCACCGGTGTTAAGATTTTCCTAACATCTGACCGACTCTCATCTTGAACCTGCATTAAAAAAATCACCAACACCAAGTATTACTAATTTTAGAGTAATGGTATTTAGTCATACTCATAGTCCTACTCATTAGATGAAGACATGTGTCAAAATCAATGGATAATATTATGAGAGAACTAGTGGATTACACATGTCATCCTATCAAGTGGGTAGGATTATGAGTAAGACCAAATGGTAGGACTAAATATCATTTCTCCTAATTTTATTAACATAGTCAACATAATACGCTTTTTTTGTGCAGAATGTTTTATTTATACACATCTATTTATTGTTATTATTATTATTATTATTATTATTATTATTATTATTATTATTATTATTATTATTATTATTATTTATGTTGAGTTGTGAAACTGACCGCAAAAGAAGTACCAACATCCCCAGAATAGACCCTAGATTGATAGCTGTGCAATATCCGATCAAGCCACCAATAATTCTCCTGAACAACCATATATATTTGAGGCATATATGTGTATATAGATACACACATGCACACACATATATGAGAAAACTAATTTTGAGGAATGGAAGTAATGTGAGTAATAGATATTAGTTAATATTGGAATCACCTGTAATCCGTTTTCATGGGCCCGCTGGTCAATCTCAAGTACAGCTAAAATATCTGCATCTGAAGGTCCTTCCTCCTGAAGACGTAATATCTCATCTAAAGCAAGATCAACCTACATAAATATTTGCAAAATTAAAAGAAAAAAATTACAACCAATTTAACAAACATAAATAAATAAATAAAAAGCGTACCAGTGCTGGTGCTACACTTGGATCACAAGAAAAGTTTACACTAATATCACCACGAGCATTACCAACTCGTGAAGGTTTGTTACCACCAAGAAATACAGAAATACCAGCTGAATAGATCTGGTAGGTAGACATTATTAGAGCAGAAATAAACAAAAATGTTTTAAGTTATTTTTTTTAACATAAAGACAAACCTGCCCGTGTTTGAAGCGGAGAACTTGAATTATTTTTGCTTCTAGAAGCTTGCTTAAAAACCCGATGAAGTGAACGTCTTCCATCTGTCATGAAAAAATATCTTGCAAACTTATTATCGGATATACTTTATTATTTGTGAAAAAATGTACCATTTTTTCATTTTTAAGCTCGACTGGAAAACATAGCTGAACAGAACATTGTGCTTCCACCATGGGGCTGCGGACAACTTCTCTACAAGAAACAACATGTAGTAAATGGATATTTTGTTAATATGATTATGATAATTATTCATCTAAAAAGTAATCTATTATTTTATTTATAATGATGGAAAACGATTCCTAGACATGTACGCACCTAATAATGGTAGTAGGGAAAGTAAATGGCAAGCCTTTGAGGTCATCACGATTGTATTTCATAATTGGTTCAGACGGTCTCGGAATACCACCCTGCATTTAAAAATCCAAAAAAAAACATTAAACATAATTATATTTACAGTCATTGTTTTAGAAAAACGATTTTACATTGAACCGGTCAATGCCTCAAATATGGTTGAACCGCATGACAATATTGTTGAGTATTTATAATGCAATAAACATGGTGTACAAAAGCCAACAAAAATATAATATATATACCATAAAATTTCAAAATATTCTAAAACCTATTTTCTAACTAAATTGATCATTTTTTAGTTCCAAAACCTATATAAAACATTCCTATGTCTATTTTATTGATCTAATTTTTAGAAAACCCTAGTTTTTCTGGTTCAACCGGGTTTTATGTCCAACCGGTTAGCTTCCCGGTTCGACCGGGTTTTTAAAACATTGTTTACAAGTTCAAAGTCAACGTAAAAGTTAAAATAGAAATATTTCAATTTTAAACTCACCAAATATTGTAATATCAAGGGCATCGCGATAGTAGGATCAATATTCCCAACAATCACCACAGTAAAAGTTGATGGGTCTTTAAAACATTTATTATAATATTCACATGCTTTAAATGGATCAACTTTTCGAAGGTCACTAATTCTTGTTGGCTGTCAAAAAAGACATAATCAAATAACCATTATACATATTAAAATCAAAACCAAAACCAAAACAATAATTTAAATTTAAAATTAAATTTTAACCTACCCTGAAAAAGTAGGAATTCCCGTAATTAAGCTCCCTAACACGGTTTGCAAAAACCGTATAAGGGTCTCTCTCTTGAGCATTAACCGATTCTTCTGACATTTGCATCACAATCTTAATATCTTCTTCACCCGGTACTACACTTGTTGCAAACAGTTGGTAGACCAACTGACAAGAAACATAAAAAACAGTTAACAAAAGATTAAATTTTTTAAAAATATCAACTAAAAAGCATAGGTGATTTCTGGAGCAAACCTGTAAAGCCGTTTCTAAGTCTGTAGGTGAACAATCACCATAAAAAGTTCTCATATATGCTCCAAGTTTTGTACCAATTTCAGCTCTTTTACCAGCAAGCATATCTGACAGCATTGACGGTCTGTAACCAAACACACCAATTTCTCCAGCAATTGTGGACCCCATTGAACATGAGATGTATTCATCTTCTGGTAGTTCAGATAAACCCCCATATGCATATCCTGTGAATAAAACCTGTTCAAGCACAACTTTAATCAACCCCATCTTAAAATATTTAAATAAAAATTGCTTTATTTAATATTATATGTTGTATGCATTAGAAAAACAAAAAAACAACACCTGGTCTTCAAGGAAATCTGTGCACTTATAGCAAACACGCATGCCATTTGATAGAATAAGCTCAGTGGCTCCAATATTGGAGTATTCAGACTCCTGCACTACAATCCTGCAATATAAAAGTAAGGTCGTGATTTTTATACACCACAATGTACAGTCTGCAATAATATTTATACAGTGTGATATATGCATAAAAAATGTGGTCTAGAAAATAATTCCAATAAATATATGACAAATGTTAACAAGAATTATTATGCAAGAATATAAATTTACAAAATTAAGAAAATTTACCCAGGGTTTGGTTTTGATATAACAATCTCTTCAGGAATGTGGTCTTCATCCCAAGGGGAAATATTTCCGTCTTTTTCAAGTGAATTTATTTTTAACACAACAGTTTTGAGATCATCAACTGTCGCAACAGCCCGAGGCTCGATTGCTTTTATCACACAACTATGTGTTGTGTGAAAATTTTCTGAATACTCGGATACCTCAGATGCAGATATATCTATAAGTACCACATCAAAATAAAGCCGCCATTTGTATTAAGATGCAACAACTGGAAATAAGATTTAATGATATTAACAACTTACGGGGTAAAATAGTTTTCTGAAGTTGTGCCTCATACTCGATTCCAACAACAGGCTCATTGCGAAGAAAATGCTAAAAAGTAGAACATAAAAGAATAAATGAAAAAACAATTAAAAATTGAAGATAATGATAAAAAGGAAGTGATGAAATACATGCAAATATTCCTCTCGCAAACTGGTTGACTGAACTTGATCGCGCTCAATATATGCAGATTCAATTTCTGACATCATCATTGCACGTGCAACAGATATTTCGCGATCAGAAAAACCGTGTAACCGAACCCTAGCAATCTGAAAGATAATATATCAGTAAATGAAATGGAAATATAGAAGCAAACTCATTAGATAGAGATGGATATTGATGATTATACCTCTGTAAGCATGGATTGTAAGGCAAAAAGAGTTCCTTTTTCTTTACAAGATGAAGTCATTATATAAGCCTTAATTGGCTGAACAACTACATCTGCAGCAACAGAGCATGAAAAATAAGGTGGATCTTTTTTGCGTGAAATTTTAAAAAACCGTTGGTTCATAGCATGGTAAAACATGGCTTCCACAAGTAAATCCCTGTAATCTTTTACAGTTTTCAGGTCAATAACTGGTGATTTGCAACTGATCATGACTGCTGACTGTACCAGAAAAAGAAAAAGAAACTTTATTACAGTTAATACAAAAAAACTAACGTGTTTATTAGTTATATAACAGAATTATTACATTGGGAACTGTAGAACACTAACCCCTGCAGTTTCAGATTCCACAAAACACGAAATACGAGGTTCCTCGTGAGATGGGACTGGAAATCTAGGAATATTCATGTGATCAATTGCTGAAACTTTACTACCAAAGTGGGTTTTTATTAATTCAACAACACTCTGCAAGAGAGAAAACAAGAAAAGAATTACATGTTATTAACACATAGCCGATAATATGCATCTATGTTTCACACTTATGAATTATGATAGGGTTAACTATGTTAACCCTCAAACTTTAAGGATTAAACCGGAAAATAGGTCACAATTTAAGGATTAAACCATATTGCCAAATAAAGTTTAGTGGAAGTTTGAGGATTGAAACATAATTAAACATTTATGATATGCAAGCAGTTATTAATACTATCGTTCTAACCTTTGTATCAGAAAAATCTCCAACAGCAATAACAGCCATATTCTGTAAATGGTACCATTTTGTGTAAAACCGCTTCACAATCTCGGGAGAAACTGTTCGGATCACTTTCTCCAATCCAATTGGTAATCGCTCAGCATACTGCAAATATTATTAAAAAAAAAAAATTTGAGAAAATAAATAAAATACAGCAGTTAAACCGATAATATGACAAACCTTTGAACCTTCCATCATCAAAAGCCAGTGTGCATCTTGCATCCTACCATTTGCATTCCTGTTTGCTCGATACTCTTCCATAACAGCACCTCTTTCTTTTTCCAAATCTTGTGCCGATACTCGAATCTGCAAATTTATAAAGTATTAAACACGGAAATATAAAAAAAGATGGTTTACATCACTAATAACTGTTTCTAACCTCTGAACTAAATTCCGCTAAAACTGAAATGGCTTGAGATAACAGCTCAGGTTTATCAATAGGAACAAATAACTCATAAACTGTTTCATCAGCTGATGTAACTGCATTCTGGCAAGCACCAAATTCTGCTCCAATGCTTTCAAGAAATTTAACAATATCATGATTTGTGTATTTCTTAGTGGCACTGAATGCAAGATGCTCAACAATGTGAGCAACACCACGTTCTTCTTCCTCTTCCAAAACTGAGCTGTCATGTATTAAAATACTTTAATCAAAAAATTTAACAAGAAATCACGATGTGGTGGATTTAATTTAAATTGATAATTCATACAGACAATAATTGTGCCAAGTGCTAGCTTATATCCGAATTTCAACTGACTCCGACCTCAACTTGTACCTTCGTATGAGTGAAATCTTAATTGAATTCAACGTTCTTCTACTGATTATAACTTAATTCTACTTGCAATTTGTGATTGTATTTTGTAGTTATTAACTTATTGTTACTTATTTCTGATTGATTTAAGTCGTTTGTTGTTTATCTCACTAGTGCCACGAAATTTACTGTAAAATTGCAACGGTTTCACCATGACGTTATCTTATAGCAATTGTTCTCCATATATTAGTTGATACAAAATGACACTAATACAAGAAGCAAATCAATAGGTGATAAGGCAAAATTAAGTTTAAACCCTTGCAATGCTACAGTTAAATTGCCTGCAATCAGAATAAACAACAAATTATATCATTCACTATCATAATAATAATCATGAACAGAAAACACAAATTGCGAGTTAATTACGCTATAATCGGTTAATTTAAGTCTGACGAAGGCAAATTTTGACGAGATTATTAATGAGAAATGTGTTACCCAACTTTCACGGCGAGAGCGAGAGCAGCTCTCATTTTAGGCTTCGAATTTAATCGGACGTAGTAATTGAGTCCATTGTCGAGTTTGCCGTAGTCGGCTCCGTACGGAACATCTGATAAAACTTGTTCATAGTTCACGTCTACCATTTTCAGTGACCTAAATCTGTGCTTCTTCAAAATCTCAGATGATGTTTCCGCCGGTAACAAATCCATCACTGATTGTGATTTCTCTCTATCGCACAGAGTTGCAGAATTTCTCTCTCTCGGTCACAAGTGAAAACATCGTTGAGCAGGTTCGACGAATTTCGTTTCGTATGGAGTCAGTCGAGTATCGCCACGTGGATGTCTGTTTTCCTTCTTTCCAGTCAAGGTCAAGCAAATAACATTATTACTGAATAAGGTAAGGTTTTAGGCCTCTCCCAATCCTTACCCATCACTAAACCTATCACCCATCACTAAACCTATCAGTAGTATCACATCATCACATCCTTACTGACATGCTACTGACACGATCGTGCCAACCATAACCCATCACTAACCCATCACTAACACACCCTTTCCACATCATCATTTTTAATTAAAACAAATATAAAAAAATAAAATTAAAACAAAACTAATATATTTTTTATTATTAAAACAAATATAAAAAAATTAAAATTAAAAAAAACAGATAAAAAAAATATTTTTAAATAAAAAAACACAACATGTATAAGTTTTTCAGCCCAAAGTACAACTCTCAACCCCCTCTCTTCCTCCTTCTTCCTCTCTCTCTCCTGGCCTGAATTCTACCCCTTCTCACGACGGATTCTTCTCACCGTCTTCACAACGACGAGATCTCTTCGACGGGTGCCACCGACGTGGCCGTGCCAACGGCGTCGGTGGCTGACGGTGCCAAAAACGCCCACGACGGGGTAGAAGACGCAGCGTTGGCAGGGGTCTTATAGTACTGGTGTAAATTATAAAGTGTTGCCCGATCATGAGTTGAAGTCCCGTTATGAGCAAAAGAATAGATTAGGCGCCGTTCGAAAAAGTGAAACGAGCTTATAACGTATTGATATCCGGCGTGGATAAAAATGTGTAGAATTAGAGAGTGTGTGTTAGCGGTTAAGAAAAAGTAACATTATTTAACATATGTTTGTGAAAAGGAAAAATCATGAAAAAGAACCAAATCATGACAGTGATGTCCACGATCCCAGAGTCGAATCGAACTGCTTGAAATCGTATCAAATTGAAAACTGATAAAATGGTTTCAGTCAGACGAGAAATTATCTTCAATATTTTTCGATTTTTCCTCGGTTTTGGACTGAATCGAACCGGAGCAAAACCATAACATATTTTGCATAGATATTAGAACTGAGAATTGAACTAGTATAACTCGGTTTAATTCGGTCTGATTAGGTTTGGTTCGTAGTTCCTACGGTTTTTAATCTATTTTGCAACTATGAGATAACTTTGCTTAATTTGTTTTTTTTTTAGTTATTTTAGCAAAGTTATAAAGTTAATTTGCCACAAGCACATTGAGGCTCTACTTTATGTCAGATATGTTCAATCGTTGTTTGAAAAAAGTGAATCCTCAGATCATTCGTCCAAAGTCAAATCACCAAAAGTGAAGTGTTCATGAGAAGGGGTAGCGTTCGCCTAAAAGAGAACTCGAATTTCATGGAGCAAATACACCTACCTTGTATGATGTTTAACCTAAGGTTTTCTTTTTCTTACAATAAAGTGACGTTCACAAAATAAGGTGGTGCATCCATGATGTAATTATCACTTTGTTAAATTCATGTAAACAACGATAGTCACCTAGGGGTGTAAAGCTAATCACATCGACTCTAAAAAAAAAGTAAGTTGACTCGGTTAAAATTGAGGCGTTAACTCGAGTATCAAAATGTTTGTTTAGAAAGCTTGTGATCCTTCCCAAGCTCGTGCTATTTTACAACTCTATGCTTTGTACATACATATTTCCACATGATTATGATACTATCTAATTAAGTTGGGCTAAGTCGAGCTCAAAAGTATGAAGTTGAATCCAAAGGAGCTGCACTATATCAAGTTTACTAATACCACATTTTTTAGTAAATATTTTAATATTGATAGTTAAGGAAAATGAAGTTTTGAGTTAGGGTTTTGGTTGGAGTAGAGATGATAAAGATGACTTGATTACACCACCCCTAAGTGGCTCTATTTTATTGTCATTTTCATTTATTACTACAAATATATAATAAGCTTTGGAATTTAGACTAACAAAATTCAGCTCCAAATTAAATCTAGGTTCAACTGGTAGAATTGAGGAAGATGTCATTAAATGTCTTGCAGACACATACTGAGGTGAATTTCCACTACCTGCTGCTGCATTGCGTCCAAAAGGATTAAATGATAATTACTGTAAGTTTGAGGATTGGATTATCCGGATCTTTGATCAAATGTCGGAAGAAGAAAAAACAATATTATACTTGCATTCAGGGTCAATTTATCACCTCTTCAACATAATTGGCTTTAAATTTAAAATTTCCTACTGATCAGGAGTTTGATCATTGATGGTAGTGATTCTGGTGCTCCTCCTGATGAAGCTGTTTCATGGGGGGAATACGTGGTTCAGCTAAATCCGTACAGGTTTTTTCTTCTTTTTAATTATAATACCCGACATCTAATGAAGGATGCATAATATATTTTATTTTCCACGACGACTCAGTAACCACAAAAATAGAAGTTTACCACAAATCATCCATATAGCAACTTTGTACAAAAATAGGTTGTCTTTCAATTAAAAAAATAATCAAACAAATCCAGTATATATATAATCCAGTATACCTATATATATGGTACCTACTGTTAATCAGTTCGCATAGACTGTAAACGAGCAGCTAGAGACTCATAATCAGGAAGCTTTGGATGAACATGACTCGGTTTCTTACCTTTATTTCCCCCTAACAAACTTTCAGATCCCAAATTTAATGTTTCAGCTTTCTTTGTTTTACCCGATTCAACCGTGATTCTTACGGGACTCGGTTCACGTGTTGGCATCTTAAGTTCCGGGACTGACTCAGCAGTTTCTTGTTTGGTATTCACAGAATGGTTGACTCGAGGCTCGAATGCAGTTGACTTTTTTCTACCACTTTCACCCGTTTTTCTTGAAGAAGGCTGCTGTGATTCAGGAATTTCATCCAAGTATGAAAGCCGAACGGGCTTACTTCCGTCACTAGAGGTGGACCCTACTGTTTTGGGCTCGGGTTCAGGCTCAACTTGACTCTTTGTTAAAGGAACCGTAAGAGATCCTCTTGTCCTTCTAGAAAGCCCTGAACCCAAACGGGCCCTACTCGGGACTGGTTTTGAAACCACCTCCTCAGGCTCGGTTTCATCATCATTAAAGAACACATCAGGAACCGTAAATCTTGATCGTGTGTTATCTCTCTTACTTGATTTCTCAGAATCTGAATCAGAAATTTCCATTTTACTCAATTTTGAATCTAAAGAACCTTGAAGAGATGTTTGGTTTCCTGATACGGAACCTTCCAAATGAGTTGTTACGGTTTTTGTAAGTGGCGGGTACCTAAGACCACCTTTGTTTCGAAGGCCACCTGTCAATGTTCCAAAATTCAACTCCTTTCTTGAATCCAAATCATAGTGATCATCTTCAAATGTATCAGATATTTCTTGGTCAAAATGAGGATGAGATTGAGGTTTTTTCTCTTCATTCTCGGGTTTGAAGAAAGATGATGGTGGTTCATCATCTTCAACCAAATCATTCAACTCAATTCGGGCTTTTCTTGGATTATAATTCGACTCCTCAAATGGTGGTTCCTCGTGTTCACTTTCAGATTCTGGTCCATCTGAATGATCGAAACTTGCTTCTAAAGGTTCCATAGATTTCACAGAATGGTCACCGAATGAAAGACTTTCTGAAAAAAGATGTGATTGAGGATTCGGTTGGTCAACTGTTTTCCTTCTAGGGCTCCAAATGTGGGAATTTTCTAGGGAATTAGTAGTCTCGAATTCATCATAGTGAAATCCTGAATCAAACCTAGGGCCAACATCATCATCATCAGAGATGACATCATCACCATTATCTCTTGGTACATCAAATTTGGAGCTTGTGTTTGTGGATTCTTCAAAAGGACTTTCTTGATCAACAACAGCAAAAGGATTCCCGACAACAAATTTTTTACCAACATCAAGTTCATCACTTGAGGTGCGTAATTGCTTTCTAGAACCTTCATTTGCAATGAAATTAATATTTTCATATTCGGAATTTTCATTCGGGTACTCATTTTCAGATTCTTTAAATCCTTCTTCTTGATATTCATGTAAGGATTCTTCAAAATAGTCATCATCTTCCATGTGGACATTGTTTCCCAATATCTCATCCTTAACTGAATCATTATCTGATCTAAATGAAGTTGGACCGTTGGATCGATCGGTGTGCTTATTCACAATATTAGGGTTTCTATCATCTGAGTAGCTTTCGTATGAATCCATAAAACCACCTTCATCAACAGATCCTGAGGTTGTAGAAACATGGGGTGTCTTGTCTCTAATGTTAGACACATGTGGTTGCTGGTTAGCCATCTTTTCACGGTTTTGGGCAGCAATTCGGGCAGCCATAGCTGCCCGTTCTGCTGACTCAGCTGTTGCTTGTTCACCTCCACTAGAAGATGCTAAAGTTGCAGAAACATGAGGCATCTTGTCTCTAACATTAGACACATGTGGATGCTGGTTGGCCATTTTTTCACGGTTGGAGAACTGGGCAGCAGCTCGGGCAGCCATAGCTGCCCGTTCTGCTGACTCAGCTGCTGCTTCTGCTGCAGCAGTAGCATCCTTAAATTCCATGTTCCACTTCTGCTTCGTTTCAATTCTCTCAGAAGTTACTCCTAATTACAGCAAGAAATAAACCCAACAATTAGCACATGAAAAAATTAGTTAACGAATATTAGTATAATTATCAATAATTATACCTGAAGATGTCTCACCGCCATTATCAGTAGTGTGTACATTTTGAGTACCTAATGTGTATTTTCTGTTCTGTTCAGAAAAGTCAACCCGTGCTTTTGGTTTTTCTTCATGCTTATGCACAACATTTATATTTGAAGGTTGAATCTTTGGAGGATCAGCAATTTCCATGCTGGCATTCTCAATATTAGGTGGTCCATTCTGCTCAAAATTAATCAAATCAGACACAAATATAATAAAATAAATAAAACAATTCAGTAACTGAAAAATCCATCTCACCAACAAATCATTTGGAGGCTTTAATTCTTTTTCCTCCAATGAAGTTGGATCCCATTCGATGTTGTATTCTTTTGCCACAGTGCTTAATACTTTAATTTTTGTCTGCAAGTCGGGAGGAGCTGCAGATAATTTCTCAATCAACTGAAAACATGAAATTACATAAAAACAGTTAATAGTTTTATTCTATAGATGAGTAACATTCAATGAAACCTTTAGCTAACTTACCATACGGCTAACACCACAATCAGGTCTTAGCTCAATAGCTGCAGTAACAAAATCTTTCCCATATTTTGCAGTAAATTGTTTTTTAATATCAGAAAGTTCAGATATGTCAGAACATCTTGGAGCTGCAAATATCACACTTGTGACTGCTTCCTTTAGATCAATGGGACACGTTCTACAAAATTACCACCAACTATTATTTAATTTCATAAAATTTGTATGCATATATTATTCTGGATAAACAAGTTGGCTTACTTTTGGGATTCGATAATGGGCAAACGTGCTACAATAAGTTCACAGTATATCTCGAGCAGTTCATATGCTGCCACCATTTTCTCTTCACGAATTACATGTTCAACCTAAAAGAATGTTGATCATAATAAATAAATCAGGTTACATGACACAATTAATAATTGATTCAATTGAATTAACTATAGAAATCACGAAAAATCAAATAGCATACTCGAATCCGTGCGGTACGATCCTGGCTAGTTTCAAGCAACTGTGCTAACTCCCTCTTCATCTGATTAATCTGTACTCCTTTTTTATTTTTCATCAATTTAATCCGCGACGTTGCTAGTTTCAACGACGTCTTACTGCATCAATCAATCAACAACAAAACATTCAAATTGGATCACCAGACAAACATATATGTAATAATATGAAGAAATTAGGTAGGGATCATTACCATTTAGCTGGTTTGAAACTCTTGTGAAGCATTGTTAGATGTATGTGGTTGAACAGTTGGAATCGATGATTGGTGTAGTCAAAAAATTAGGGTTTGTCTTTTTGTAAACGGAAGGAAGCCAGCCAATAAACGAATTGATATTGTAAATATGAAACTAAAAATGGGGAGAATTCAATGGAATTAAGATTTCTTAGATTGGAAGAATCGGATTCTTCGACGAAATTGAATCGAAAGAGATATCGGGATGGACGAAACTGATCAAGACTTCCACTTCCAAGAAACTTACCCGCCCCGTCCGATCGCCGTGTCGGTTGCAAGTCAAATTATCTGATTTTTGTATGTGATTGCGTATGTATGACACAATTCGATTTTACTAGATAAATATTACAAGATACTAGCAGGTACCCGCGCAATGCGGCGACGGGTACCTTGTGGCGATAGTGGTGGTGGCACTAATAATAATGGTGGGTGGTGGTGGGTAGTGATGGTGGATAGAGGCGGTAATGATTTTGGTGAGTGATAGTACATAATGATTATTAATAGTGCTTGTGGTACTTCTTCAGTGGCACTTATACTCTTCTTTTTCATTCTATTTCAACTATTCATTTTGATTTATGAAGACATTCATCCTCTCTCATGCCAAGTTCAACCCGAAGGAAAATCCTGATAAACTACCGCAACACCACCAAGAGGACACCTTATACCACGTGTGGTTATAATGAAAAATATGACAATCTTATGTCTTTTCTTAACTATATGGTAAAATGTGTATGTTAGCTATCATCTTTTGCTTTAACTCAAAAATAGTTATAATAAGGTTGTAAATTGAACCCATAGTAGCTTTGAGATTCTCATAATTTCTGTTTTATCATGTGTATAAACACACACACAAAATCATTAAAATACAAGGTTAGAGCTTTATAAATGTATAATATATAGATGTCATCTTGTAGAAAAAAAAATTAAAAAAAACAAATAAGTAGATATCTTGATTTGGATCGACTGTTGTTGCAGCAATCCGAGCCTTTTTTGGCATTTCCTATCTCAGCAAGTAAATACTCAAGCTCTCGAGCTATTGAAAGTAAAATTTTCTCCAATACATGACCATGTTCATATTTAACTACAGGCACTTTTTCCATGTTCATAGTTTTCTACATGGCACTTTTTCCATGTTCAGCTGCACCCTAAAGTTAAGAAATATCATCTAAAAATATGTAAGAACTATTGAATTAATAAAAATTGCAATTTATAAAATTACCTCGTATGTTGTAACTCTTGTCAAAGCCTACCAACTTCTGATTTAAGTGCACGAATTTGCTGCGAATCTGTATTAACTCTAGCAAATGACCCATTTTGATGCCCCGTACTAAAAATTGGGCATTTTTACCCATATCACAAATGACCTAAATTCACCCATTAAACGCCATTTTTGTCCTCTGTAACAAAAAAGAGATGTGTAAACAACTTTTGAAATGTTTAAAAATAATTAGTAAGTTGTTAATGATTATATAAATGTACAACTTACAGACATCAAGAATACAGGTATCTGTCTTCATAGCAAAACTCAGCAAGACTGCTATGCAATCTTCAACCTGTAAAATATCTAATCATTTCTTTTATATTTAACCACTGGAAGAGTGAAACCTGCTCGAGTCAACAAGTTGATCATTTGCTTCAATTTTCAACTGGAACCATGCTCGTGACCGGGATCAGGACTCCTTTATTTGAATAAAAAAAACCCAGATGATGGATAATCAAGTAAAACATTCACCAATTTCCATTATTAAACATACTCGATTTCACTACATTTCATTGTTCACTCAAAATTGACTAAAAAGAAATGAATACAGCAGAAACATAGAAAAAAAACTCACAACAGAGACTCACTCGTTGAGGAAAAGGCAGAGAACTTCCAAACCTGGTTCAATGATAACAACTTCCACCCAAAGCTTGAGCTGTTGAAGAAAAAGGATGTACAACAGTTTACATTCGTTGTATACAAAATCCATAAATTACAGAGAATCAAACAAAAAAAAGATGAATCTGAAATTTAACACCTTTATTCATAAAAATAGTAGACAAAGTGGAATAACATCATAAGTTTGGAAGTAAAAACAAATTCCTGCTCGCATCTTTTTTCCACTGAGACAGAGATATAAGGTGTGTAGGAGAAGTTGTAGAAGGTGGGGAAATTGCGATTGTGTTGTTGGGGGTTGCAGTGGTGACGTGAGGAGGATATGGGTTGATTTGGGAGAGGAGGGATGATATATCTGTGTCTAGGGTTTTGAGTTTCTTCAAAGCAAATGAAGTATCGTATACCCAAGAAGAACTCGCCTGTTCATTGCCCGAACTCGTCCGTTCATTGCCCAACAAAAACCCGTCTATTCAATGCCCAAAAGAACCGGCATCTGCTGGTGGTGTAGGGAATCTAGGTCGAGCCAGTGAATGTAAGTGTATAAAGTTATTGAAAGAGAAAATAAAAACATCGTGTGGTACAGTTCAGTTGGTTGAATGTCTTTGTAATATGTTGGATGGATGTCATGGGTTCGAGTCTTGGTAAGAACACTTTTTTTTAAACCCAGATAAATCCTAAATTAGTAAGTGTGTTGGCTGAATTTTCAACCTTGCTAATTATGGAAGGTGTAAACTCTTTATAATATAGTAGAGATTAAGATGATCCTAAGAAGTTCAAAAGTAATGAATAGAAATCGTGTATATCATATGTAGAACTTGACTAACCTATATTATCAACAAGAATATTTTATTATAACTTTTAGCCCCTGACAATCCTTTTAAAGCAGCCAACATGAATTTGTATACAATTAAAAGGTAACTAAGCAATACGTTGATACATTGATCAATTGGTGGATGGTGGTGATTGCGGATGGTTGTTGTGGTAGTGGTGATGAGCGGTGGTGGTTATGGTCACGGATGGTAGGTGGTTGTTGTGTTAGTGAATGTGGGTCGTCATTTAAAAAAAAATGTTTAACGAATTAATATAGATAACTATAATCGAGTAAACAACATTACTCTAGTAGCTCAATTGGTGAGCTTATTATGTTAATAATAAAAAGGTCGCAATGTCATGTCATGCATTATACATCTATATAATAATAAAACAAGTTTTTGTAGGTGGTAACGTGGACCCCCTTAGAAGCAAGTTCTATACGTGTCAGCACCACAGAAATCACAGCTTTTTAAACCTTTTTAGAGCAGTTTCCTCACCGTAACTTCAACCCTCAAATCACGCCCCTTAATGCTCAACCGCATGAATTCTGCAATTTCTTTTCTAAACCCAGAAGAACTAACCTACATTCCCGTTTAGAGCACGTTTTCTCTCCTTAATTTTTCTTCATTCCATATCATTCTCCTCCAGCGTCGTATGAAAGTCTTGAGGTTAGGGTTTTATCTTCTTTGATTTCTTCTTCTGTTGGTAATTCTCGAGTTGAATCAGAGCTTCAAAATCAGCTTCCGAATGTAGGAATTTCTATTAGTTTTCTAATTTGTTTCTATGTACACGATTTGATTGGTATGAGAATTCTATTTGTATCTAAACTCATTTGTGTGGAATTCTGTACGAATTCTTTCAGAAATATCAGTTTTGTTTTTGTATTCTTTTAAAACAATTTTAGGTTTTGTTCCATATACCTTAACATAGAATGCTAAATTGCTAACCATAAACCGTAACCCTAATAGTTTGACCTTTTTAGGGGGTGTTTGGGAAAGCTTATTAAAATGGCTTGTGAATATCACACAAATGATATTGACTTTCCTTGGAGTGAATATAACACTAACTTATATTGATATCACATAAACTTTTGGTTTATCATATTTGGTTTTTGATTTAACTGAAATTTTCAGATTTCTTTTACTTTCATTCAACATATGTAATGCAGATTATGGTGGGTATGATCGGCGGCACACTTCTATTCTTACCAAGATTGGCATCGGGCATTTGGCCCGTAAGGGCACTGTTGGAAGATCATATGTTAGGTATATGTGTTTATGATTTCATTTGCTTAATTTTTGATTGTTAGTTTTTAGTTTGTAGTTCTGTGATGCTAATTTTCGGTCATATGTGATTAAGGAGGTGTTTGGATTAGGTATTTAATTGTATTTTCCTTATGAATCGAATACTAACTTAATTCTCACTATTTGTGATTAGCTGTATAGGAAACAATCAACGATGCAATAGAAGATTCGGTCACATTGGCAGTTCGAATATGCAATAAAAGTCAAATACAGATATTTGACTTTCTATTAAGTCATTTTCTGTTTGATTTAGTAGAGTAACAGCTGATTTGCATGTGTAGATAACAAGCATCCAGTATGTTCAGTCTAAAGGGCTTTTGCATCGTGATATTAAGCTTGATTAATTTCTCAAGGGTCTTGGACAAAAAGCAAACTAGGTGATCCATTTTTACTATTATGTCATTGTTTTCAAATTTCTATATCATGCTTGACAATTATCATTTCATCATACATATCATGTCTATCGGGTTTATATTAATTATATGATTGCTAAAAGATATCGTGATGCAAGTATGCAACAACTTATCGAGATATACAGGCAGCATACCCTAAAGTTGAATCTCTTTACATAATTCTCTGTCATATCATTTTATTTGTGTATACCTTAATGCACCATCATCACTTATACGATAATATTATAAAATATAATTTGCATATCCTATTTTTGTAGGGTATGCATATCTTATTCATGAATTGATGACCTGGCTATGATTAAAAAGTCCAATTGGTTAGTTCGCTTAATACATATATAGCGTAATTTAATCTGCATTTTTCAGTGCTAAAGGCTCTTATCTTTTCGATTTTTAATTTTTCCATATCCAACTTCAAATGCAATTTCCAGAACCCACATGAACAATATATGTCAGCGTATCTTTGATGTTGTTCCTTTTAATAATTACCTTATCTTTCGCCCTGTTAAAAGGATCAACCAAATTTTATGTAGGTTGTTGCTGAATCGACATTATATTCTAGGTTTTGTGCACCATTTTATATCAGTTTCTGTCAAGAAGTTATCTTCACCCCGTAGTGCATGGTTGGAATTTTAATTAAATTGGAAATGTGCAGTTAGGAATTTGCAGGTTGATTATATTATTTTATTAGTGATTTTAGACATTAAAACAAAGTTTTTTATTAGTTTTATGCATGCCATTTCTTTGGTGTAATAAAGAATTGGTTAAATACCCAAATTCCAAATATGCTTTAGCAGAGGTGGATCCAATCTATCAATTCTCTAATCCTCTACGGGTATGAATTCACTACTGATGCAATTTAGGAGGTAACAGGCTAAAACGGGTATATTTTACACCCCAAGAGTTGAACCTTCAACAATTTAACCCATTAAATATCCGAAAATTACTGATTCATAACTGGTAGATTTGAAATAAAATCATTCAGATTTTAAAATAGTATGCTCTGTATTTTCGGAAAGTTTCAATATGATATGGAAATTTTAAAATCATTTGCAAATTTCGGATTACTCCCATAAATTCTTAAAAGTATTAGATTTGAAAATATTGTGATATACATGGAATATTTTAAACATTCATTATTATGTAATTGTTAGTTATTGTTTTCTTCGAATGTTAATAATTTCTGCAAAGTTTGCTGCATATCTTTAATTAGTATTAGTATTGATTCTAATAAAATTTATTATTGAGCTTTTTTAAGATGGTGTAATCTTCTACGGTTTAATCATACAATCTTCGTAATCTTGGAGCCGAATTACAGAACAGATCTTACAAATTTCAGTACATTTAACCGAGTATAAATTTTAATTATCTATTATTATGTTTTCTATGATTGTTCATATAATTATGAACTGTAAATTAAAATTATGTTCATATAATTCTGTTCTGAAACAGATATAAGAATTATAAAATTCTCTATTAATCTCTACTCTGGAATGCGTATAAGAATTATAAAATTCTATTAATAAAAATTCTGTATTATTTTGTTCATATAATTCTGTTCTGAAACAGATATACTTCCTCCGATTCAAAATAAGTGATACACTTTCCTTTTTGGGGTGTATCAAAATAAGTGATACCATTTGAAAATTTACCTTATTTGGCAAAAAATAGTGGGACCCACACCCACTAACTATCTACTTTAACAAAGTAAAAAGACCCCTTTACCCTTACTTTTACTTTTAAACATCATTAACTTCACTTTATTCAAAAAGTGTGGGACCCCTTTCCCACTAACCATCTAATTAATCTAATTTAATTATCATTATAAACTTTTGCCTCAAAATCCGTGAAATCCAAAGTGTATCACTTATTTTGAATCGGAGGAAGTATATGTTAATTACTGTTTTTACCTGTTTGACCAAAAAAACTCAAAACTATTAGTCTGACATAGTCAAATATGTTCCATATTGTAATTTCAAAAAGTCAAACTTTAAATAATAATAATATGAACATCTTATATGCAACATTACTGTTGATATGCTACAAATTGCTTGAATTGAAGACTGTTTATGACTGTTTTTAGATGTTTGACAAAAAAAAGTCAAACTTTCATATTGGAATTTTTTGATTTGAAATGTTGATTACTGTTTCTTAAATGTTTGACAAATAAGTCAAACTCTAACAATATAACATAGTCAAACACTAATAATCAAACTGTAATTTTCAAAAATTCTTTTGTGTTATTTATTTATTAATTATTTGAATTTTTTATTATTATAGTTTACTGAGGAAGCATATTAATGCATACTAATAGTCTAATATAATGACGCAGTACATACTAATACTAATAGGTAATTAATTGACTCTTAATCCTTTTTTGTAGGCTTAGTGTTTGATTCATATAACTTTTTTAATATTAGATTAGTGCATTCATGCCATTTGCAAGTTAGTTTTTAATAATGACAGGAACAATGCCTATTTAGTTTTGAGATTTTTAAATGCATAGTAAATAAGTTGGATAATTCAATGAGTCAAGTGAAATTCAGGTGCTCCTAATTCATGAAAAAGGTAATTATGTAATTTCATCATATATATATATGAAGTACCGTTTAACTTTTTAGCTTATATTTTAGATAATAAACTTACTTTACACACAAATAATTAAACAAAATTAAATTATTGCCATGTTTGACCTCTAAAGTGATAGAGAGCATTACATATGCAATTTATGTATTACTGCAGCGTGCGTTCCATTAAAGAACGCATTTTTCTTTACTGATGTAGATTGTAATATTGCTGCATGTATAAATTAATGTACAATAAATCCAGTTATTGCCTCATGAAAATTATCAAGAGTCAAGTACAATAATTGTTAAAGGTTGATCTGTATTTAAGAGAGCAAATTTTTCACACGAACAATTGTATTTAACCTTATCTTTAGTAAAAAGCACACAAGGATTGAAAATTGAAAATATTAATATAAGTCATAAAGATATCAGTGTACCAAATATAACGTCAAACATTGTATTCAAAGAAGTGTTTAAAAAATTATCTTGAAGAAATTGTTTATTATATTAAACATTTTTAGTAATGTTTTATCTTCTTTTAGTTATTATAATACCATATTTTGCTTATTAAACACTTTTCCTATATTAGATTTTAGGGTATTGATAATGACAGTCATTAGGGTTGTCTTTAAATGTATAAAATTGTACATTAATTCAATGAGAGAAATAGTTCCTAAAATTCAGGGGGATAGTTATAGATTAATGTACAAAATTCTGATGCATGTCTAATGAGAGCCTTTAGAGCACTCATTATTAAAACCTTAGATTTTATTATATTTCCTCATGTTTATATAATGTGTACACTCGATTCATGAAATCTATTACACTGCTTCTTATCTTATACGTAATTAACAATTCATTTTTGTATTTCTATAATACTTACCTTTAGTAAAATTACGACAACCCGTGATGTTTCACGGGTAATAACCTAGTATTTTTTATAAAAAACAATTTTATCCTGAAACCAATTAGAAAAAGAAAAATATATTATATAGAGTAAATTACTGTTTTTGTCCCTGTACTTTACCCGATTCTGCGTTTTTGTCCCTGTGTTTTTTTTTTCCGTTTTTTTGTCCCTATACTAGGCAAAATTCCGTTTTTTTGTCATTCCGTCCACCTGCCGTCTCTTTTTGCCGTTAAAACCCTTCACATGTTGAAAACGTGAGGGTAAATTCGTCCTTTTATCAAAACCCCCAAATCAAAACTCCTTTAACCCCATTTTATCAAGATTCAACAAGATGATGATGGAAGTACATCTTTAACAGCAGAAGCAGCAGACAAATAATTAAGAGTATTCTTCAACATCTCTTTCTCTCTCTTCAACCTCACCATCGTATCTTCCAATTCAAGTAACGCATGCTGCTATCTCGGAGCACCTTCAAACGTACCACCGACGAAGAACGAAAAGGGCGTCGGAAATAGAACGCCGGCCTCTTTCTCCGGCTTCCCATTGAGTCGATTCGATAACCTAATCACATCTTTCATATGACTCTCGACTTCACTCGCTAACCCTTCTAAATCCTCTTCCCCGTTCCCGACGGCCGGTCCTCCAACCACACCACCTCCGCCACTAAATAGTTATGAAGAACCGATCATCAACAAGACGCTCGTGTTTCACAACCTCGCCGACACACCCGACATCGGCGGTGCCGGAAGTTGCGTCGGTGTAGATAACGCCGAATCAGAGGTCGGTTTGTAACAGAGTGTGCATCATAATCCGGTAACGGTATTCGAAGATCTGTAACAGAGTGTGCATCATAATCCGGTAACGATTTCTTGCCGGGAAGACGATGGTGGCGAGGTTTCTTTCCGGAGAAGACGATGGTGGCGAGGTTTCTTGCCGGAGAAGACTATGGTGGTGAGGTTTGTTGCCGGAGATGCCGTCGTTTGTTTTTTGGTTGATTTTTGAAAAAGAAGTTTATGGTGATCAGATCTATGGTTTTGATTTTGTGGTTTTGACTAGATCTATGGTGTTTATGAAGATGAGTGAAGAAAAGAAATGTTCTTAGCCTGGTAAAATAAAGAAGAAGAAGAGGATAAAGAAAAAAAAAAGTGAAAAAAAAAAGAAAATGAAAAAAGACCAAAATACCCTCACGTTTTCAGCATGCGAGGGGTTTTAACGGCAAAAAGAGACGGCAGGTGGACGGAAGGATAAAAAAACGGAATTTGCCTAGTACAGGGACAAAAAAACGGAAAAAAAAGTACAGGGACAAAAACGCAGAATCGGGTAAAGTACAGGGACAAAAACAGTAATTTACTCTATTATACTCCCTCCGTCCCACAAAAAACTTCCCATTTGACCTTAATCTTTTGTCCCACAAAAAACTTCCCATTTCATTCGATTGATGGACTCTACATAATAAAATACTATTATTACTAAGGACCCCACCACTAACTATCCACTAACCATCTTTCTCTCTCCAAACCAATCTTATATTTTAATCAAAATTATTACCAATAACCCCACCACTAACTATCCCCTTAAAACTTGTGCCCATATCAAATGGGAAGTTTTTTGTGGGACGGAGGGAGTATATATTAAAGATAATTTTTTTATCCATTACTAAAATAAGTGTTTAATCACTTACCTTAAATACTTGAAAATAGATAAAAATTAGTTAAGTATATCATGTTAAGAAAATATAATATTTAATTTAACCATGTTAATTACCATAAATATTTGACAAGAAGCATATTCAACAATTCTAATTGGAAACTTGAGTAACTTTAAGTAGGTTAATAGGGGTTATAAGTGCCTCTATTGCTCTGAGCAAGCAATCGTAAAAAAAAGTTAACAAATGATGTTCAGGTTAATGAGGAAGTTATGTCTTTGGGTTTGATGTCCTCGAACTAACCCATATACAAATATTGTCTTCGGACTTTTTGATGGCCATCCACAAACATTTATCGATAGAGGTTCGAAGTCTGATTTCTTGTGAGAACTTTGGGATGCCTTACGACTAGGTCCCCTTAAAGATTGTTTGAAGTTAGTGGCTAGTAGTTTGAGACGAAAGACCTAACTTTTATTAGCATATAATTGTTTAGCAAATTAAATGAAGTCGCAAAATTTAGAGGGTTTTGATAATGACAGCCTTAAGGGCTGTCAATGGACACACATCAAAAACTTGTACATTAACCTATAACTACCACATAAATTTTAGGAATCATTATCTCCCATGATTAAATGTACAACTTTTACCGAAGTTTGAAAGGCATAAAAGGACTAGAGGGCTAAATGTGGGAAGAATGTGATTATATAAAGTATATTATGGTAATTATGTATTTAAAAGCTAGAGTAAATTATATTAATTCTACCAACAATTTGTACCAACTTTCACCAATAATATTTAATAAATAAATAAATAAATAAACATTAAATATTAAATAAACGATTATCAATTAAATAAATAAAATGGGTTGGGATTGGACACAAAGAGAAATAGAGTTTGGGCTGGCACTTACGCTGAAATGGACGACAAAAAAGTAAGCTGTTGGGCTGTCTCTCTACGGCCAGCTCGAATTCTGTTGGGCTAACGAACAGGTGGGCCAATTCAATGTAAGTTGGCTTGAGCATCTAACACGCACAAAAGAAGTAGTTGGGCCGAGCTGATGGTCTGGTTGGGCCAGATGTGGCCCATTTGGATATTTATTGGGCCGAAGCGTGGTAGAGGAAGGAAGGAAAGCTTAGAGGAAGAATGATTTTAATTGGGCCGAAGCCTGCTAGAGGAAGGAAGGAAAGCAGAAAGGAAAAAAAAAAAGAATAATGGACATTTGGCCGTACTTCAATTCAATCCCCAATTCTGTACTCTGCTTTTGCTTAACAGTCTGCTTCTCCGGTTTGCTCAACTGTAGGATTGATAGATTAAAGATAGAAAAAAATATTGAAAATAGAAAACAATGGTGTGGGTTTTTTGGTTAAATGGAGTTGGGTATTTATGATGTGTATTGGGTAGATAAAATATTTGCTGTTCTCTATTAGTCACCAACAACATTCACGTTAGTAAACAGTGACCCTAAAATTAGGATAATTTTGTATGATTCTCGGGGAACAAATCCAGTTTCTATCTAAAAGGAGTAACAAATAAATCAAGGGTTCTTGGCATGTATTAAATATTTTTTAATTAAAAATAACAACTTCGAGTTCATTTGATACTTCTAATCTCATATCTGTAGCGAATAAGTTAGACAAACTCATAAATCAATTGTATACAAATATCCCATACCAAGCGCATTCATAAGGTGTCTTGTACGAGTCCATAATGTATAATTACTCCTAAAGTTTGTGTTTCTGAATGTTATTCGATTCGCGTAAAATAGACCAAGTCGAATGTAAGCTAAAAGTAAAACAAACCTGTGTATAACACTCCACGGGTCTATAAACTAGTCATTTTATAAATTAGAGCAATACGTCAATGAAAACCGACCAAGTCGATATCAAATCATTTTATAAACTAGAGCAATACGTCAACGAAGAATCGATCAATCATACCGTTGTAGCATCACTACAACTTGAGAAAATTATGTAACCATATGCCATTAGGCGTTACCAGAGCAACACGAGAATGAGTCTAGTAAATTGATTATTGCACTTTCTCCCTTTCTTTAAACTAAGGATCATATCAGGATGGACTTTTAATTTTATATTTTATTATTGACTATATTATTTTTTACATATCGCAAAATCTGAAAGAGAATATAAGACATAAAAATTTATAAGATTTATGTCAAACATTCAATAAATTAAGCACATCGTATAATATTACTCAAATAAAAATAACAGTATTATAACAAGAGTAAATGCTAGCTACGCCAAACGCTAGAATTACATTAAGTGTAATGTGAAGTGTGACAATTTTATATATAATTATGATATTCTGACCAATTGTGACAACTTATGATATGATTCCATTGTTCAAAAAATATATTAAATGGTAGTCCCGATTACCCATCATGAATTGGGAATACAGGTAGCCATATAGTATCGTGATATATATTTAAAGGTTGTTATTTAAATTGATATTTTGTATAATCTAATACTAATAGCCATAAAGTAACGTTATCATATTTAATAGTGGAAACGTAATTAGCTTATCCCCCAATATTTGTTGGTTTTTAACATGAAGGTCACATGTAGTTTTGAGTTATCAATTTTTCTAAATAAAAGTATTTTTTTTTTCAAATTAGTAATTACGTGAGCTATCTGAACTTACAACTAGCAGATGTGATCAAACTCAGTTTAGTCACTGTTGCCTAATTATCTTTTTTTCTTCCGACCAAACATATGTTAAATCCCGACTAAATTCACATAGTAGGCGATCAAACTCCTTCCTCTTTGAAATCAACCCCTTCACTTTAAAAACCAGCAACCGAACGGGCCTCAGCGACGCATCGGGCTAGACATGTCTAAGGGTTAGGATGTGTCTCCTATGGAGCGACTAGCAACGAATGAGAGGAAGTGACCTCTCCTTTACGGCCTTACGGGTAGTTTAAGCCTTACTATGTAAGAAAAGAGGGTGATTTTTACTCTATAATTTTTAATACATCTACCACAACCAATAGTTAATAAAGTTATACAATTAACTGTAAAATTTGTATAAAATTTTGATATAAAATGAATTTCCAGACAATTATTCTAAATGCATTATAAAGAAAATATACAAATCAGGTAAGATTTGAATAAAAAGTAATGCTAGTCGCCCAGCCTCGTGAGACACGCAGAGTTTGACGAAACACAATTTTTTTAGGCCATCTCCATCAATCACTCCATAACGTATTTTGTGGTATTTCCTAATCATTCCTTTTTTCCTTTTATATACATTGTGATGTCATAATTTTTGGTTTCTGTTTTTAAAGAAAATATATCTAAATAAAAGTTTTACTAATGACAATCTTATCACTGTCTTTAAAAGTGTTTATTAAAAAAAATATTATGTTCTTTTAATACATATCACGCACATTCATTTTTTAGTTATGACTCCTTTGTTTTAGCATTATGTAAGGAAGATTTATTTGTTTTATACAATCTCTTGTTTTATTTTAACACTATTCGCTTAAGAGTTAGCATTAGCAAAATATTTAAGTAAACACTTACTTTAACATTAATTAGTAGGTTTTATTCGGTGATCAAGCATGGATGAACATGTTTATCAACAGAAAATGCACAAAAAAAGTGACACTTTTTTTTAGGTGATTCAAAATAAGGAACATACTTTAAAAGATTATTTTATTTGGCAAAAAATAGCGGGACTTACACCCACTAATTATCTATTTTAACAAAGTAAAATGACTCATTTACCATTACTTTTACTTTTAAACATCATATTAACCTCATTTTATTCAGAATGTTTGAGATTCATTCCCCATTAACCATCCAATTAATCTAATTTAATCATCATTATAATCTTTTGCCTCAAAAATGCAAAACCTAAAATGTGTCACTTATTTTGAATCGGAGGAAGTATATGTTAAGGTCAACAGACGGAAAAAATATGCTTGTTTTACTTTCAATGTATTTGTGAAATTTTTTATGCTATGTGTTTTTTTATTGCTTAAGTGAAACTTTCATAACATGGTATTTTAGTTATGTAAATGTCTAGGTTAATTGAAATTTATGGATAGTTAGTGAGTGATAAGTCCCATATATTATGATTAACATGAGTTTAATAATGTTTAAAATTAAAAGTATAAGTCATTT
This sequence comes from Calendula officinalis, assembly GCA_963853835.1. Taxonomy (NCBI): domain Eukaryota; kingdom Viridiplantae; phylum Streptophyta; class Magnoliopsida; order Asterales; family Asteraceae; genus Calendula; species Calendula officinalis. Next base: position 80,088,333 of record OY970820.1, on the reverse strand, counting down.
TATTTTATTAAGGGAGATAGTTAGTGGGTATAAGTCTCACTATTTTTTACCAAATAAGGAAAGTTTCAAAGTGTATCACTTATTTTAAAATACCTAAAAATGAGAAGTGTATCACTTATTTTGAAACGAAGGAAATACAAGTTTTGGCTACAAAGCAAGAGCAAAAAAGCAAATGTTTTCTCTAAGAGTTTATTCGTTTTCTCTTTTATTATATACGTTCAATGGTGTGCGTGTTTGCAAACCAAACGATGTGGTTGGTCATGCGTATTTTGATCGGTTATGGCGGTTGGTAGGTAATTCAGTTGCTAATCAAATGCCATACATACCGTATTACCGTTTAGTAGGGGTGAGCATCTGGGCCGAAAAAACCGAAAACCGCCCGCAACTAGGCCGAACCGAAACCAATAACATGCTATCGGTTCGGTTTGAAAATTTATCGTTTTCGGTTTCAGTTCTATCGGTTTCGGTTCGATTCGGTTCGGTCTTCGGATAAGGATGAGCATTTGACATTAAAAAACCGAACCGAACCGAACCAAAACCGATAACATGTTATCGTTTCGGTTTCGGTTTTGATTTTGAAAATTCATCGTTTTCAGTTTTTGTTTTATTAGTTCCGGTTCGGTTTTTGGATCGCGCTCACCAGTATAGTTTAGGTTTCATGACAGTGGCCCCCTTGAGATGTCATTCTGCGCCTCCTAACTCTGTTTGAGTTTAACCTTAATCCATTTGATCTTGTGTATATATAAATTACCTAAAATGATTGACCATACTAATATCCATTTCAAATAAGTTACAAAATTTGACTTTTAAACCTTTTATGTGTTTGTCAACAAAGTCATACAAATATCCAAACCAAACGCCGAAGACTAATTAAAACCAAATACCCCGTATATATATTATCTGTAGGTTTATCGTGTTTTAAAAGTTATCTAATGCTTTCGTCTAATTAATTTTTTATATGTACGTGTTCTTCATTAAGCAATCTGCATTACGTTATCATTATCAGATGTTGACTAATTAAGTTCATGGATATTCTTAATTTCTTATGAATCAGCTAGCCAACTAATTCAGAAAAACGGTTTTAAACTCGTTGATTCTATTTTGTCTTCATCTTACCGACTGAATATTCTTATAAGGATGCTATCCGGGTGATTAAATAGTATTACTCCATGCTTTATTTTCATCTTGGGTTTTTCTAACTCATGCCCTAAGGGCATGAGATTAGAAGCATTAATTGAAGTTACATTTACCTTTATATTGAAAGAGTTGTGTTCAGGGAAGTACACCCAAATTATAAAGTCCCAAGGGACAATCCACAACCATCAGATCAGATCTAATCAATGATCAAAATCAATTCAAAAATTATACATGGAGGGGTATTATTGTCATTGGAAAACATTAAACAAACTTCTGAATCAGGGGTTTCCTCACTTCTATCAATCTTCCTCACCTCTCCTCACTTTCTGGCGATCTCTAAGGCACCGTTCATCGAATCCATTGAATCACAAACAGTGAATCACGTTTTTGTTGAATTCGAGCAGATCTGAATCATAAAATCATGAAATCAAAATCGCGATTGGATAAAATCGTCGTAATCAAACGCAGATCTGAATCACAAAATCAAAATATACGATGTTATCGATGAATCTGGATCCAGAATCTATCAATAGCAACGGATCCGAAAAGAAATCGATGATTCAGGTAAAAAAGTTACAATTGTAAGCTGTTGAGTTTATTACATAACAAAATCAGATGTGATTCGCTTTTGCGATCACATGTGATTGTAAGTTGTCCTTTGTTTAAATGCGATCAGGTGAGATTCATAAGCAAAACACATGTGATTTTTTGAAGGAAAAAACAGGGAAGTTTATTAAATAACAAAATCACATGTGATTCGCTTCTACGATCACATGTGATTGTAAGCTGTGCTTTGTTTGAATGCTATCGGATGAGATTAATAAGCGAAACACATGTGATTTTTTGAAGAAAAAAACAGGGGAGTTTATTACATAACAAAATCACATGTGATTCGCTTCTACAATCACATGTGATTGTAAGCTGTGCTTTGTTTGATTGCGATGGGGTGAGATTCATAAGCGAATCACATATGATTTTTTTTTGCGTAAAACATGAGAGTTTACTAGATAAAAATCACAAGTGATTCCCTAACAAATCACATGTGATTGTAAGCTTTGCGTTAATTGACTGCGCTCAGGTACGATTGATAAGCGAATCACATGTGATTTTTTTGCGTAAAACATGAGAGTTTATTAAATAAGAAATCACATGTGATTCGCTTATGGATCACCTGTGACTGTGTGCTATGCATTAGTTGACTGCTTCACGTGAGGTTGCTAAGCGAATCACATGTGATTTCTTTGCTTAAAAAACAGGGGAGGTTGTTAAGAAACAAATCACAAGTGATTCGGTTTACAAATCACATGTGATTGTTTGCTTTACGTCTGCGTTGAGATGAGGTTGCTGAGAGAATCACATGTGATTTCTTTGCTTAAAAACATGGGAGGTTGTTAAGAAATAAATCACACGTGATTCGCTTTATAAATCACATGTGATTATATGAGCACAATTTTGCAAGTAGGATGAGAGTGTGCAGAGAAGTAACAAAGTCTTTCAAGACTTAAAAAGATGGATTTTTAAACATATCTGGATGGTCAATGACATGGGTTTTAGAAGAAAAGAAAAAGCAAAAAAGAATTTTCATTTTGGTGATTAACTAGAAAAGTGGAAAAGTAGTGTTGTGTCATGTGTCTTGTGAGGAAAGTTGAACAACTTTGGGAATGCATGTATGCATGAGAAATTGAGCTAATAACCAAAATATGAAAGTATAGGGGATGAGAAATAGAATCTTGACAGGAGGAAGAGACAAGCCAAAAACCATTTGACTTTTGAGAAAAAGGAGGAAGAGTATTAATTTTGTGTATTTAGTATAAGTGGGTATTTGTACTATCAAATGATTTATTATTTCAACTTACATTTTATTTGATAATTAATGATGGTTAATTATTAGTTGTAGAATATTATTTGGATGACTATTTTGTCATTATAAATATTTATGTTTAATTCATAAATTAAATTATTAGTCTTGTTGTTAAGTATTAAATCACGTGTGATTTTATTATATCACTTTTGATTTCATTAAAAATCACATGTGATTTTGTTATGTAAAACAGAGTTTTTATTATAAACAGAGTAGTCTATATACATAACAAAATCACATGTGATTAGAAAGTAAACATCAAATGCACAAAAACAGTTATATGTACATAGAAACAATAACATGTGATTGTTAATAAAAATCACAAGTAATTGGAAAGTAAACATCAATGCACAAAAACGGAACATGTTACTTAGTATTAAATCACTAGTGATGTTGTTCCCAATCACATTGCTAATTGATCTTTTAAGCCTTATTTTGATCATCTTTGACACCTCGGGCAGTTTTTGTTTTTGATGGTGATAGAGATCTTTTTCTACCAATATTAACATTAGTTCGTATCTCAGACAACTTAGATAACATAGTAGGATATTCATCATCACCACCTATAAAACACAAAGTAGCAAGTTATGACAACTAATAACAATGAGATAGTTAAACTGAAATCACATGTGATTGAACTCACAATCTCACATAAATAACTATAATTTAGCTTACTAATCACATGTGATTGAAAGATATGAATTATTTGACTGTGATTAGGTGAGATACTGAGAACAATCACATGTGATTGAACTAAAATAACATAATAATCAAATAATAAATAACAATCACATGTGATTTAAAAACAGAGTAAACATAAAAATAATAAATATGTGAACACAGTAAAATCACATGTGATTTACAACTAAAAAACACTAGAAAGCTAAAAAATCTATAATAAAATCCGTAAAATCATATGTGAATACAATAAAATAATAAACGACAAATAACATGTGAATACAATAAAATCACATGTGATTTATAACTAAAAAACACTAGAAAGCTGAAATCTATAGTAAAAACAGTAAAATCACATTTGATTTACAACTAAAAAACACTAGAAAGCTGAGATATATAATAAAAACAGTAAAATCACATGTGATTTACAACTAAAAAACAAATAATAACTTCAAAATCACATTTGATTTAAAACAAAATTACAAGCACATATGTTTAAACACAAAAAAAAGATGATTTAAAACGAAATAGACTTAGAATCACACGTGATTAACTAAAAACATTTGTTTCAGAATAAAACAGATCTAAATCACATGTGATTAACTAATAAGAAACATCTGATATAAAATTAAACAAATATAAAATCACAGATGATTAACTAAAACAAATATGTGGTTTAAAATTAAATAGATGCACAATCACATGTGATTAACTAAAACACATGTGTTTTAAACTTAAACAGATCTAAATCACATGTGATTTAAAACAGAGGTTTTCAAAAACAGGGGAGCTATTAACATTTCGCTAAATCACATGTGATTTACTTGTACAAAACATTAGAAAACTGAAGCACTTAACAATAAATTTGTTATTGTAACGCCTTGAATATTCTTGTAATATATTATATTACTTTTTATTAAATAAATTAGGCGATATTTATTTTAATTGAGATATATGTGAGATATGTGCTTTAGGCTTATTCAATTCGAGTATTTAATACGTGACGTTTTATTAAATAACTAGAGGGTTATTTATTTCGAGCTAATTGATAGTGTGGATTAATAATTAATGATAACTAGAGGGTTATTCATTTTGTGATAATTAATCTAGAGAATTAATAATTATGAGATTAGCTAATGCTAAGTTAGACATTTATTAATTCCGAGGCCGACCGTTAGGCCAAGGCCTTGATCTATTTTCCTTAGTCTCATTTTCTTTCTTGTTTCTAGACCGAGACCTATCAACAGTGTTGTTTAATGAGGACGTAACCCCTAGCTTTTTTATCCCGTTTTATTTTTCTTCCCCTTCTAAAAACCTCGTGAATGGGGCCATGCTTGGTTCTTTTTCTTTTCCTTGCTGCAGCCCAATCGATTTGTATGGAGAGAAGGGCTTAGAGCCTAAGACAATTAAACATATAAGGTAGATATACTCCTAAGCCCCACCCTAGAAGCACCGCCGACATTCGTTATCATTTTCTTTCTTTTAGCCGACACTCCTTCCTCCCCATTCTCGTGATTTGGTGGCTGCCAAGGGAAGAACTCGATGATGAGAGCATTAATTCATAGAGTGTTCGAGTCATAGCTTGCGGGTTTGACCAAGTATTCAGCGGCGAGGTCCTTTCCATCGTTTATACTTTCTTTTTGTATGATTCTATTGATTAATCACTGATTTTTTTGCCATATCTTGGAGGTAGCCGACACCAACGATATTGTTGGTGTTCCTTTCTTTCTGGACTTCTAGAAATCCATCGATAGAGTAAAGATATAAATGGCAAGGTGGTGATGTGTAAAAGTTTGAGTTGGTGACTTTATTAATTTCATATGGTGATGCTTGTGTTGAGGCGGCAACCAAGGAGGAGTAGGCACGCACCTCTCATCCTCCTTGTAATTTTTGTGAGTTGGTACAAAAGAAGCAGCTCAAGTGTTTGTTGCGTTCAAATCAGCCAAGAAGTGGGATTAATCGAGTGTCGTTGTCTCTCAATCCATTCGGTAGGGTCTTTATTCATTATCATGTTTTCCTATTTGTTCTATTCGGTGCTTCATTAAATCCATGGTGTTGTTGTCCATTCCTGTTAAGGTCGACGAGTAGGGGAATTGACCAAGAGGTGTGGCAAGTTCGAGCATACCGTAACCGGAAACCAACCATCTATTCCGAGCAAGAGTTCGTGAAGCATTCGGTAGCCAATCTTCCTTGTTCTATTCGTTTTCTTCTGATTTCTTTATGGTCTGAGACTAATCCTGTTTGGTGCAGAGTTGTGGCTGAACCATAGGGTTCGGGTTCGATTATTGGTAGTTGATGATGTCGGGTTGGGTAAAACTGTTGTTGAATCGGATAAACGTTTTTATAACCGAAAACCGGACACCGAACCTTTAGGTTCCTGGTTTCCTAAACCATGAAAGATTTCAAAACAAACCAAACTAAATTACTTTAAATTATGTTTTCTGAAATAAAATGAGTTTCGGGGTTGTCGGGTGCCTTGAGAATTAACGGGTTGTTGTCGGGATTCAAAACGGGGTCTAAATTAATAAGCTGAATTTTAGCAGAAACTGTTCTCTGAGTTCGAGACTGTTTTTACCACACTTAAAATACGATTTTTGGATTTCGGCCCATGCTGGTCTTTAGTTTTCTGAGCCCTCTTTCCAATGCCGCTGACGGCTCATTAATCCGACCTACGGTTTAAAATATATCCCTGTTTTAGTAAAACGTCGCAAAAGCTTTTCGGTTCAGCTATCCTGTTTTGTAACCAGTTTTTGAGTTACTTAGAGTCATTTTTGGACGGGGGTCATGAGACAGTAAATTGTATTAATCTGGATTTTCTAACCGTGATTAAAATTTGGTGATAATCTAACACTCGTTTTGGGAGTTATAACGGTTTCCGCGGGGGTGTCGGATTCTGGCAGAATTCTATGAGTTGGGTTTTGAGCCACGTTTTAATCCTAGCCTTATTATGTGATGTAGGACCTTTCTAGGAACTGAGTTGTGGCTCGTACGTGCCAAGGACACTTCTAGGAGCATACGTTGATTGAGGTGGGTGATCTCACTATAGACTTGCATTTACTTTCATTTCATGATTATGTGCTATGTGTCATGAATTGCTATTGCTTTGAGATAAGCTTGTTTATTTGATGATGTGCTAAGTGTTGTTTATTTTAAATACATCCTGAACTGAGATATGGACGTTGAGTAACCGAGCTAAGTACCATATCATTATGTGTTGATCTGCGTACATGAGATTGTGTTTATGAGTTATATGCATGTGAGATGTGCTAGGTGATTACATATCTGTTGAGATGATATGTGTTGTGTATGAGATGGTTTGTTTTATATGAGTACATGTTGAATGAGTCAACACGTTAATAAAACTAACCTAATAACTATGAGATTTTAATTACCGATCGCAAGAGGCGACGGCGAGAGCCAACTCTTCCCGTTTGAGTTGCCAAAGTACACTACACGACTGTCAGCGTGGTACTGCGGGGCACCTAGAGGACGGGTGTTGGAAGAGGGTGTTGTGACGAGCGTATGGCGGTGGGCGTACGTTGAGTATCGTCACAACCCACGGCGAACCTAATGAGATTTAATAAAAGGCCTAATAATCGAGAATTGAGTAGAGTCTTTAGGGATCACTTATGTGGTGTGGATTGTTTGTATGTGTATGTTTATTTTGTTGATTATTCACTCAGCAGTGGCTGACCCCAAACACTCCCTCCCATATTGCAGGTACTAGCAAAGGCAAAGAGAAGGTCAATGGTTGATGAGCTGCGTTTCTATTTTTATATTTATGGATTTGGATTAAAACATTTATTTTGAGTCAAACATGTTTGTTTTAAAACCTTTAATTATTCCGCATTTAAGCCACGAGACGGTTTTACATTTATATATATATGAGTTGGGACCTTTGAGTTACTTGTACTTTTGGGGAAAAATGTAATATTTTATTGATTAATTTTTTTTTTAAATTTCCCCTGATTTTTGGGATGTTACAGTTATTTTAATAGAAAACAACAAAATTAAGAGAAACGTATCAACAAACATCATATGAAATCGACAGATTATCATATAGAAACCCTAGAAAAGTTCGAAATACAAAAAAACCTATAAATGAACAAGTATTTGTGCATAAACTGTAAAAACATATAATAATAACAACAAAATCGCGTTTGAACTTACTTAAATTTTATTCAGAGTGATTTTTCGAAGAAGAACGAGAATCGGCCATTGTAAATCGCGTAAAAGCTGAATGTAGAAGAAAACCGAAGTTGTAGGAGTGTAAAACTAGCGATCTTCGCAAAATGACAGTAGAAATCGGCGAAAATGAGTTTAATCACGTCGGTTTCCAATTGATTTGAGCGAGAGAGAGTGAGCTGATGAAAGGGCAGATATATATATATATATATATATATATATATATATATATATATATAGAGAGAGAGAGAGAGAGAGAGAGAGAGAAATGACGTAGAGAGAGAGAAGGAAGAACGAAAAGTGAGGAAGAAGATAGTTTTAAGTGTAGGGTTAAATGACCAACATACCCCTCCACCTAAAAAACCCATTTAATTTGTGGTTTAATCTTAGCCATTGATCTTCTTGATCCAAGGGTCCATAATTATCCCTTGGGACTTTAAAATATATGTGGACCTCCTTGAACAATTCACTATATTGAAAATTGCATTTAATAGTTGTAAAAATTAGACTCCATTTAATGCATTTTTTGATTTGTTAGGAAATGTTTTGTTCATTTAATGCTTCTAATCTCATGCCCTTAGGGCATGAGTTAGCCAAACCCTTTCATCTTTACAACATATGTATACCTTTTTAACTTGCAAGTTGCAACCCTGTATTATTAGCGAATAGCTATAATCAACTCAGCTACATGAGCATGTGCTATTTTATTGACTGCGATTGTTTATGTACATTATTATATTTATTAACCTCTAAACTTATATTATTCTATTAGTCACCATCATCACACATACACAGCCGCCCTGAGAAGATATGTTGTAGGCCTAGGACTACAGCCCAAAAAATTTGGGGCCAATCATTTTTTTATACGCTAATTAATTTTTAAACCTAATTTTTTTTTAGTTATTTTTATTCCCAAATACTTTCAGAAGGTGAGTTACTAAATACCAAAATCACCTTTAATGTTCATGGTCTATTTCACAACTCTCAATTAAGTTCACAATTTTACTTTTTGTTGCTAATGTTTTATCTTTTTTAATTGAATTATAGTTTGATTTTTGGAACATTTTGATAGTTTTTGCATTGATATTTATTTTTATAATTATGATAGGGGCCCAAAATTAGTATTCGCCTAGGGCCTTGATGAACTCAGGGCCAGCCCTAACTAATACCATCACCCTCCATCAGCAGTGATGCTACCACCACCACAATCATTATTGCAACTGCAAATTATTATAGTTACAAGGTATCTGCCGTCACATTATGCGGACACAATGCTATTTTATATAAGTTGTTTTAATTGAGTTTGCAGATATCATTGCTCTGGGTATTTAAATCTTTTTAGGATTTTCAAGCTATTCGGTCTAGATTATTGTACTCCATGCACGTCGGTAGATGGGCAAAACCAATTCATGTAACGACCTGAATTTTCTAAATAAATAAATTTTATAAAAAATATGATAAATAATGATAAATCGTTTAAAGAACGTAGAAATTGGTTTCGTGTCATTTGGACATCGTATGAGAAAGTTATGGATGAAACCGGGTCGAGACAAAGACCGAAAAATGCAGCCTTGCTGCATAAGATAGTTCGCGGCGCGAACTATATGTTCACGAACGCGAACATCGACCAGAGGGTTTGGGTTTTTGGAGATCGGAGTTCATGGCTGATTCACGATCGGGAAGAGTTCGCGACGCGCCTAGTTCACAAACGTGAACCCTAGTTCGCGACGCGAACTTCGTCAGATAGTAATAAAGACGGGTTTTGGCTCATTTAATGCAAAACATAAACCCTAGTTTTCTCTCATCAAGTGTGTGAGCGATTTTGAGTGCAAGACATCATTTGGAGCCGATTTCTTGGTCAAATTTCGTGATTCTTCACTCCTAGTTGAATATTAAAGGTAAATCTTCACTCCTTGATCATGGTAGCTTTAGATCTATGTACTTCTAGGCTTATGTTGGAAACCCTAGTTCTTGGGGTTATGGTTAATGGTGAAATAAATGATGTATACACTTAATAGATGATATTTTAACAAGAGAAACAAGTGTAAGGTTAGGATTCATATGAATATTAAGGGTTGGTTAAACCTAGGGTTTTGTAAATCACCAAAATTGGGGGGAAGTGTTAGTAAATGGTATCTAGAGATAAATGGACATATTATTAGTGATATGTGATGTTGAACAACTTGTGATTGTTGTATTAGGCTTTTGGTGAAGTCTTGGAAAGTATAAGCTTGTTGAAGAGAAAGGATTATGTGTGAAGAACACATTGGAAGCATTACTTTCTAAGGTGAGTACACGTGGACTTTACTGAGTACATAGCCATAGAAATAAATTTTTTCTTACTTGTGATTCGGTCTATTTGCTTATTTGTGTAGACTTGTAGTATATTGAGTTAGTGACATATATTATTGATAATATTAAACTAACTTGTTTGATGATTGGCGAGATAGCCAAGAGCTTAGATGGAATAACCCGAGAGGTTATGATGAGATATAGATTGGAGGGTGATGCGGGGGATCCCCGGTCACCTTGGGTGGGGCCGATTGGGCGTCGACCCGTGGCCCATCATATGATAGGAGGATTGCTAACTGGACGTGATCCGGCGAGTAAGTCGGGTAACGGTAGATTGGGCGAATCCCTCTTACTGTTACCATAAGGCTTATTAAGGCGGGGGATCCCCGATTAATAAGTATGTGAGTTGATGGGTTATTTGGAGATGTTCCGGATAACTAGATATGATTGCTAGAGAGGCAAGATTGATAGAGTCACGTTAGGGTGGCTAGATAGACGGGCGATATATATATATATATATATATATATATATATATATATATATATATATATATATATATATATATATATATATATATATATATATATATATATATATACGTTTATGTATAATGTGATATTCAATATTATTATTTGGGTCTAAACCGCTCACAAGACTTTTTGTCTCACGTACTCCTTGTTGTTTTGCTATGTACTCAGGTTCGGGATCAAAGATTTAGGTACACATGGACAGAGATCCAAGGCCTAGAGTAGAAGAACACTAGAACGGATTTAGACTTAGCTTTGGTTTTGATATATTTTTGGAACACCAACTTATACTCTGATTTCATACCAAATATTTTTGTAAATCCGTATTTTTGGGATAGTTCTCCTCTTTATTAAATGATTTATTTTGGCCAAATGTTTGTTTTAAAAAATGAGGTGTTACAACTTGGTATCAGAGCTATAGTTTAAGTGAATTAGGTTGGATGACCATCCAAGTCTTAGATTGTAGCATTAGGAATGTAAGATTCCTTGAGATTATAGGTTGACCTTGAGGCTTTATGTTAAGTTTAGGGTTGAACCTAGGGGACCTATGAAAGTTGATACGATTATGGATATTTAGTCTTATGCGACTAATGGATTGTACATGAGGTACTAAATGTTTAATGTCTTTCGTATAGTCTTGAACATAAGAAATGGTGAACGCTCGTCGAAGTGTAAAAGCCCCGGAGGGCCGGGAGGAAGAGATACCTCACGTTGAGATCGTGGTTGAACCCGAGGCTAGATCGAATGAGAGAACCGTGGGTAGTGGCACCGGTGAAGGGAAATCCTCCACGGGTGGCCCAAGTGATGCTAGAGCTAGGCCCGATGAAAAAGATGGTTGTTCTTTTAAGTCCTTCATGGCTTGTAAGCCGAGTGTGTACACGGGTAGCTCGGACCCGCAAGTGAGTATAAGGTGGATCCGAGAGACCGAGCGGGTCATCGGTAGTAGCAAATGTAAGAAGGCCGATATGGTGACGTATGCGTCACAATTGTTAAAGAAGATGCCATGATTTGGTGGGATATTGTTTATGAAACCCTCGGAAGGGAGGTGGTCGAGAAAATGTCGTGGGATGACTTTACCACGAGGTTGGAGAAATTTTTTTCCCCGAAAGGGATTTAGAGAAGATGCACGAGAAGTTTGTGACCCTAAAGAAGGGTGACATGTCGGTGGAAGAATACTCAAGGGAGTTCACGGGGTTACTCCCGTTTGTTGCAAAAACGTATTTTGAGGAAAGATCAACTGTAGTCCGATATGCTTGTGGGCTGTTGGAATTATGTGCACAGTTAGTCAACCTATGATGATATATCCATGTCTACAAAACACTTAAGGGTCACACCGGTGAGTGCATGTAATACGAGCAAGATATGCAATGATACTACGAAGAGGAATGATTCATAATAGTCATTATGAATCAGTTAAGTATTAAAGTTAAGTTTAACTTATTACTGGGATTAGTTTAACTAACTAATTAATACAAGTATTTGTATATTTATCAGTTGAGTAAATATACAATGTGTTAATTAAAGAATATCCATGATATGATTTAAAGCTATTAAATCATATAGTGATCAGATGATATTATTGTCTAATTAATTGTTAAAGGTATAAAACACAAGTATATATATTTCGTGTATATGGGTACCGAAATATATAAATGTATAATACTAAGACATTTGATAATTAAGTGTGACAATAATAACTAGTAAAACTATAAGGGTTTAAAGTGTAAGAGATAAGTTTAATTAAGAGATTAATCTTAATTAAACTAGAAGGGTCCTAAGTGAAAGTCCTTCTATTATATATAGAAGGCTTAAGGCTCCCTTATTTGGTTACACCACATCACATGAAAAACCCTAGCCTCCTCCCTCCTCCATTCGGCCGGACATCAACAAGGGAAGAACACAAGTTTGTGTTCTTCGTGTTCTTCGTTCGTTCTTCGTGTTCTTCAAGTATTGAAGAACAAGTTCATTGCTTAGATCAACTAGAAGGTCGCTCGATTAGTTCATCATCAGTGGACTATCTTAAGCAAGCAATAAAGTATGTTTTGGGAAAACCCTTTCTCCCTCTCCCTCTTGTTCGACGGACGAAAACACCAAGAACCCTAGGGTTCTTGGTGAGTGTTCGACGAACACACACAAGCATTGTGTGTGTTCGAGTTTTTCGTACAAGGTTTCTTTCTTATTAATCTAATCTAGATTTCCAACATCCCAATCCTTTAGGGGTTAAGGATTAGGTTTAATCTCACTTCCGCTTTTAGGGATTAAATTAGCTAGTTGGTTTTAACCGGTCAAGAACACCTTCATGTTCTTGCCAGTATGGTCGAACCAAGTAAACTAGGAGGTTGACCAAAGTGGTCGACCAGTTGATTGAAACCCTTCAGTGGTATCAGAGCGTTGGTTTAGAAATCTAAACTAGATTAACAAAGTTTGTTTGTTTAATTTCAAGTTTTTTTCTATCTATTTTTTTTTGTTCCTTCTTCTTTTTCTTCCTTGTGTTTTTTGAAAAAAAAAAGGTAAGAACCCTAGACCAAGAATGTTAAAGTAGTTTAGTTTAATTGGTCATAAGGATTCTAACCCTAGTGTTTTTCGAAAATCTAGAAAGAACCCTAGGACCAAGAACATTAAACTAGTTTAGTTTAATTGGTCAAAAGGCTTCTTTCCCTAACCCTAGTATGTTCGAAAAATATGAAGAACCCTAGGATCAAGAATGTCAAAGTTTTTGATCAAAAGGATTCTTTCCTTATTCTTTGATCTTCAAAATCTTGGACAACGTATATTAAACCAGCCTAGTTTAATTAGTCAAAAAGGATTCTTCCTTTCTCAAGATTTTCGAGATCTAGAAGGATACTTGGACACCAAGTTTGATTAAACTAGCTTAGTTTAATTGGTGGAAAAGTTTCTTAGGCTTTAAGGAATTTTCGAAAACCCTAGTAGTAACCCTAGGACCAAGAACATTAAACTAGTGTAGTTTAATTGGTTAAAAGAATTAATTAATTATTATTTTAGTAGATTTATTGAAACTAGTTCTTTAAACCTAGAAACTTAGACAAAGTTTAATTGTCTATAAGGGTTGAATTAAAAAGTTTAAATAAATTTATAAAGGTTATAATCTATCATAAAATTTAAACAAAGTTTATTGTTTGGATATGATTGATTAGGATTAATATTTTAATAAACAATGTTTTTGATCAAGAAAGTCAAAACCCTAGTTTTGATTGATCAAGAACAAGATTAGGGTTTGACTAATTAATAAAAGGGAATTAATAAGGATTAAAAAAAGTGTTGATTTTTAAGTTCTAAAATTAACAAGATGTATTTATATATATATATATACATTTTCGGAATTTTTAATATTTAAAAGAAAAATGAATTTTAAAAGATAAAATAAGTTTATACGTATTTTAATTTGATCAAGTTAAAATACTTATGTATAAATTAGATATAATATTCTTATTAGAATGTTATAAGTTTATTTTAAAGTACTAAAAAATATATATATTAAATACAAGATTAAATGGAACATTAAAAGGGTAACGTTATTTAGATCTTAAAGGATAATAGTATAACTAGTTATTATATAATTAAGACTAGAAAGTGCGAAGTTATGATTTCATTATAACTAGAAATTGTACAAGTTAAGATTATATGACAAACTAGAAATATGCAAAGTTATATATTATTATTATTATTATAAGGTGTATAAAGTTGTAAGTTATTATAACTAGATAATTATACAAATATAATATAAGTATTTTACAAGTCATGTAAGATACTAGATTAGTGATCAAGGGATAGATAACAAGGGAACTTTATAACCTATATCTAATTAGTCCAAGTTAAATGTAAGAAATGTTTAAACAAACTAAGAATTATTATTATATACAGTCCTTATATAATAAATTTGTTAGTTTCACCAAATATAGACCGATGATTGTGTTTGCTTAAGTTCCATCATGGCTGTTGGAGCTAGTGGGAGCTACACAAGAAAATCACAAAGTTTATAAATGTGTCGCTAATACATAAGTTTTGGTCGAATCTAATAAGTCAAAACGAATGTTTAATTCTATTATTAAACAAGTGAAAAACAAGGTGTGTTAAACTAGATTTATGACTCAAGTTTATGAATCATAAAAGAATTAAAAGTTCAACATAAGTTTTAAAGTTTTTCAAGAAAGATAAAACAAGTAAGTTTTATTTTAGATAAGGTTTTTCACAAAATCTAGTAAAACGTTTTGTACGCCTCGTTTTAGGTATACATATAAGTCGCGCAACTTTTAAAACTATAAGTTTTAAAGAAAAAGTTCTTAAGATTTAAAAAGGTGTTTTGTAGAATTCTTTAATTCACGAGTCACACATTTTAAACAAGGATTAAGATTGGAATAAAGGTTTAAGTTTAGTTTAAGACTTAGCTCTAAGTACTATCCACCTAATGGAACACCTCACTTGTTAAACGATATTCATATTGTAAGGATAAAGAACCTTAGATATGAATTCAAATCATTGTGAGTGTTAGTGTACGTAAGGTTCTGTGATAATCGGGAGTCCCGGCGCAGAGCATCACACTGTCTTAGATGGTCTGATCTACTTTGGTGATAATCGGGAGTCCCGGCCCAAAAAGTACTTGAGTAGAATAAACATACTAGACTTTATTACTAACTTAGAAATGTACAATGAGATTGTACAAGGTTGTAATAAGTTATAAGTCTAAAGATTCTACGACCCCTAGGAATCGTGTCAAGTCTTGATACGACCGGTAAGGATGTTATCTACCAGAAAAAGCATGTCTCGTCGGGAAGTGCCCAAACCTTGCGGCGAGAATGTGATATATGGATCCTTGGCCTAAAATATTAATTATGGGTTTATAATATATATTTTAGAGATGTTTATTGATGATTACTAATTAAACTGGGTTTGATTTGTAGATGGCAGCAACAACCACGACGACAGGTACCAACAATCTCTCACTTCGCTCAATCCTCGAAAACGACAAGTTGACTGGGTCAAACTTTCTCATTTGGGAGCACAATCTTCGCATTGTGCTCAGGCATGAGAGAAAGTGGTATGTCTTGGAAAGAGCAGTACCAAATGTCCCTGCCGCAAATGCTTGAGCTGAAACGAGGCAAGCTTATGATAAGCATGTCAATGATGCACTCGATGTGAGCTGTCTGATGCTCGCCACTATGAGTCCCGAGTTACAAGCGGGACTTATGGATGTGCCTGCGTTTGAAATGATCCAACAACTGAGAGATTCATTTCAAGAGCAAGCTCGCACTGAGAGGTTCGACATCAATCGAGCATTCAACTCTTGCAAGATGGTCAAAGGAACAACGGTGAGTTCCCACGTCATGAAAATGAAAGGGTACATGGATCACCTCGCTAGACTTGGTCACCCCATTCCGTTGCAGATGGCAACTGACACTATACTCAATTCGTTGTCTGATGACTACAAGCCTTTTGTGGTCAACTACAACATGCATAATATGGAGAAATCCATTGCTGAGCTACATTCTATGCTCAAGACAACTGAGTTGAGTTTGGGGACCAAATCTAAGGATGTTCTGATGATCGGTAATAGCAGTGACGGTGGGAAGAAGAGAAAAGGGCATGGTGGTAAAGGAAAGGGTAAAACCAATCCTAACCAATGAGTTCCAAATGGTAAAGTGTCAAACAAAAGGTCAAGAAGGTGAAGCCTAACACAGCGAGAACCGAGAATCGGTGCTTCAAGTGTGGCGAGACTGGGCACTGGAAAAGGAATTGTCCAAAGGGTGCAAGTGGTGGAGGAATTGCAAGTTCCTCAGGTAACACAACCACACTTCTTAATCACTTTTAGATACTTGTAAAGTACATTACGAGTAATCTAACTTTTGCAATCGTTTATTGCAGGAGGAGATGGAAAGTGATGATGACTGGCATGAGATGGTGATGATCCCACGAGCACCAAGATTTTATAATTCAGTATTTTATGGATGCAATAAAAACGATTTTATTTTATTGTTTGAATAATCATTTTATTTTATGTTAAAACAAGGTTTTTTGTTTTAATCAATTCGAATCCATGGTTGAATTATATTGTGTTATGTGTGCATGTGTGAGATTACACTAGTCAAGGTTTATGACTAGATTGTAAGTCAAGTTTTTTATTTACTTAATATTTCATGTTTTATACTTGTTTGATTGTTGAGTGAATGAATAATGTCTTAAAAGCTCAAGGTACTTAGATACTAGAAATTAGAAGTTCTTCTAATACAAGTATTGTTTTATGGAAGCATAAGGTTCAAAAGTTATTGAACTTAGTTAAAACATCTTAAGTAATAGTCGTTACTTATGATAGTATGTTTTAAAGTATTAGCATTAATATATCATGATTATATCGGATATAATCAAAATAAACTTAAAAGTATTATTACAAGTTTCTCATACTTGCAATAAAGAATTTAATCAAGTCATACTTCCGTAACAAGGAAAGTTGGATATTCGCAAAATCCAAGTAATGACTTAGAGATTAAATAAACTGTCAAAAACGTCAAGCTATATTAAAACATTTAAGAACTAAAGGTATTAAACACAAGTGTTTCATACTTGTAACTAATATATTATTTAATCAAGTCATAATTCCCTAATAGGAATAATGGATATTTAAGAAATCCAAGAAATGACTTTGGCATTAAATGAAGTTCTTAAAGAATACTAAAGTGTTTAAGAATTGAATGTATCATCTCAAGTGTTTTATACTTGTTAGATACAGTAATCAATAAAAGTCATAATTCCCTAAACAGGAATATTGAATATTCGTAAATCCAAAGGATGATCTTAATTATTGATAGAATTCTTAAAAGGTTAAACTACAAGTTATTGACTAGGTCAAAGTAGTAGTTTAAATTGATGCTTAAATTCCATAAAAGGTAGTGGGAGTTATGACTAACATAATTCATTAAAGACATTAATGAATTTAGTAAGTTAGTAAGACATTAACAACAAGGAATTACCAAGTCGTTAGCCAAAGAGTTAAGAGAAATAAATGATAATTGATTATATTATTGCAAGCCTAATAGCGTGGTCACAAGTCTTGTGATTAATCATTGCAAATCTAGTAGGATGTTCACACTCCAGTGAACAAGTTAATCATTTAAGGGAATTTCTTTAACTAGTAAAAGTATCTACAAATCGAGTAGCTAAAGAGATTTAGTTACAGGGTAAGTTTTATAGATTCAAGAAACTAAAGGAGTAATTTTTCAATCCTCCTATGTTTACCGAATCACGTAAAAAGGGCAAGACTAGAAAATATTCTAATGTTGCATGAACAATATCTAGCAAAGACAAAAGTAATAGTATTCTTAAAATACTCGTCTTATGTCTTTAGTTTAATAAAAATGACTAAATTGTAACTAGTGATAAAAGTTACAATTAAGAGTCACTGAGCAATCAACACAAACGCAAAGAATAAGTAATGATCCAGTAATAATTCGGTATCTATGTCCAGTGAGGAATAATACATGAGTTAGTATCATTGTTATTCAGACTTTGTATGTTTTAGTATCCATGAATAAAAGTCTCTTTTGTTCAAAAAGGTATAAATCCGCGACTACTCGTCTTGGTGGGAACCTTGATGGGACGATAACGTCATCGCGATATTTGGTGGTAGATTCGAAGTTCTTCGAAGATAGCTACACAAGTTTTGTGTAAACCAAATATCAGTGATATTCTGTTGGAGATCAACGAATATTGGATTGACCACCGTGATAATACTTTGTGGTTGAAAAGTTCAAAAGTATTATTCACCAGGATATGCCATTGGTGCCTCCCGGGGGTGTGGAAGAGGTAAATGCGGCACGGATTGCCGAGAGGGTCCATGTGGGCGATAAAAGAAAGCCGGGAGCAGCTCTAGTTCGTTCAAGAAAGGGAAGTTCACATCGAGCTTCTCCAAACAAGGTAGTGTTGGCCCGTACAAGAAATGCGGGAAGAACCATTCCAGCGAGTGCCGAGGAGAGTCGAAAGCATGCTACAATTGTGGCAAGTGAAGGATTTATGGGCACAGTTAGTCAAACTATGATGATACACCCATGCCTACGAAACACTTAAGGGTCACACCGGTGAGTGCATGTAGTACGAGCAAGATATGCAATGATACTACGAAGAGGAATGATTCATAATAGTCATTATGAATCAGTTAAGTATTAAGTTAAGTTTAACTTATTACTAGATTAGTTTAACTAACTAACTAATACAAGTATTTGTACATTTACTAGTTGAGTAAATATACAATGTGTTAATTATAGATTATCCATGATATGATTTAAAGCTATTAAATCATATAGTGATTGGATAATATTATTGTCTAATTAATTGTTAATGGTATAAAATACAAGTATATATATTTTGTTTATATGGGTACCGAAATATATAAGTGTATAATACTAAGACATTTGATAATTAAGTGTGACAATAATAACTAGTAAAACTATACGGGATGGAAGTGTAAAAGGATAAGTTTAATTAAGAGTTTAATCTTAATTAAACTAGAAGGGCCCTAAGTGAAAGTCCTTTTATTATAAATAGACGGCTTGGGGTTCCCTTATTGTTGTTCAACAACCCTAGACGAAATCTTCCTCCTCTTCCCTCTTGGCTTCGGCCGAACACAACCCCAAGAACACAACCCTTTGTGTTCTTCGTGTTCTTCGTGTTCTTCGAGCTTCGAATATCAAGATCGTTGCAAGTGAGCATCTAGAGGATCGCTCTTCGTGTTCATCATCAGTGGACTAATCTTAAGCATTAACTAAGGTATGATTCATGGAACACTTATTTCCCTCTCCCCTCTTGGACGAAATCGAACCGAGAACCCTAGGGTTCTTAGTTAGTTCGTCGAACACCACAAGCATGCGTGTGTGTTCGAGTTTTTCGTACACGGTTTCTTTCTTGTTAATCTAATCTAGATTTCCAACATCCCAATCCTTTAGGGTTTAAGGATTAGGTTTAATCCCACTTCCGCTTTAAGGGATTAAATCAGCTAGTTGGTTTTAACCGGTCAAAAACAAGTTCATGTTCTTGGTCAGTATGGTCGAACCAAGTATACTAGGAGGTTGACCCAAGTGGTCGAGCAATGTCAATGAAACCCTCCAGTGGTATCAGAGCGTTGGTTTAGAAATCTAAACTAGATTAACAACGTTTATTTGTTTAGTTTAATTAAAGTTTTTTTTTGTTCCAATTTTTTCCTTCTTCTTAATAATTCGAAAAAGGGTAAGAACCCTAGACCAAGAACATTAAACTAGTTTAGTTTAATTGGTCATAAGGATCTAACCCTAGTAATTTTCGAAAATTATAAAGAACCCTATGACCAAGAACATTAAACTAGTTTAGTTTAATTGGGCAAAAGGCTTCTTTTCCTAACCCTAGTGTATTCGAAATTAGGAAGAACCCTAGGATCAAGAATATCAAAGTTCTTGATCAAGAGGATTCTTTCCGTATTATTGGATCTTCAAAATCTAGGATCAAGTATGTTAAACCAAATTTTGGTTTAATTGGTCAAAAAGTATTCTTTCCTTTTTCTCAAAGATTTCGAAATCAAGGAGGTTACTTGGACACCAAGTTTGATTAAACTAGCCTAATTTAATTGGTGAAAAAGTTTCTTAGGTATAAGGTATTTTTCGAAACCCTAAAACAACCCTAGAACCAAAAACATTACACTAGCGTAGTTTAATTTGTTAAAAGAATTAATTAAGATAATAATCTAAAACCTAGATAATTAAACAAGTTCATGTTTAATAGGTTTAATTATTATTTTAATAGATTTATTAAGACTAGTTCTTTAAACATAGAAACTTAGACAAAGTTTTATTGTCTATAAGGTTTAAATTAAATAATTTAAATAGATTTATTAAGGTTATAATCTATCTTAGAATTAAACAAAGTTTATTGTTTAGATAAGATTGATTAGAATTAATCTTTTAATAAATAATGTTTTTGATCAAGAAAGTCAAAACCCTAGTTTTGATTGATCAAGAACAAGATTAGGGTTTAACTAATTAATAAGGATTAAAAGAAGTGTTAATTTTTTAAGTTCTAAAAAATTAACAAGGTGTATTTATGTATTTATTTATTTGTATATATATATATATATATATATATATATATATATATATATATATATATATATATATATAAATTTTCGGAATTTTTTAATATTTAAAGGAAAAAAGAATTTTAAAAGATATAATAAGTTTATACGTATTTTAATTAGATTAAGTTAAAATACATACATATAAATTAGGTGTAATATTCTTATTAGAATGTTACACGTCTATTATAAATAATATATATATATATATATATATATATATATATATATATATATATATATATATATATATATATAGGGTTGAATTATTTTCAGAACCAATTAAGGCTACAGAACCAGCAGAACTCAATCTAAACCATTGATTTTTGAAATGAAATGATCATGGAAGACACATTAATGTATTTGATGAGGGACCCTCAAATATTGGTTTGCATGGATGTCATTCATGCATGTATACATATATGTATATGTTTTCATGTATGTATACATAAGTGTTATCTATACATGTATGTATACATGCATGAATGACATCAATGCAAACTAATATTTGGGGGTCCCTCATCAAATACATTAATGTGTCTTTCATGATCATTTCATTTCAAAAATCAATGGTTTAGATTGAGTTCTGCTGGTTCTGTAGCCTTAATTGATTCTGATTTTAATTCTACACTATATATATATATATATATATATATATATATATATATATATATATATATATATATATATATATATATATATATATATATAGTGATGGGTTCCACACAGAACTCATATTATATACAGAACTCATAGAACTCGATCTTAGACCATTAAAGTTTGAAAATAACGATTAAGATTGATTGTGCCATTTTTGTAAATAAATCTAAATATATTTTTGGTAAAAAATAAATGAAAAGGATATAATAGTAATTGTGCAAAAATAATTAATTTAAATTTAAAAATTCTTCCAATTATATCTCTCTCCACTTAATTTTAATTACTTTTTTCTCTTTCCCCACCATAAAACTACTACGGTTTTTTTTTTTCAACAAAAAACCTTTCTCTCCCATCTTTTCTTCCCTACAAACTAGGGTTCTTCAAAATATTTCTTCAAATTAGGGTTCTTCAAAGACAATCAGAAGGAGAATGTCAATGTTCCAAACCGATTAATACAGATTCTTCATTGTTAATTTGACCCAGATCTGGCCATTTCCGATATATCTAGCGGCGACAAGGTAGCGACGTTTTGGGGGACAATATTTTGCTTCAGTGACATTTTTTTTGTTTAATTCTCTGGGGAGATATTGATATTCGCACTCAGGTAACATATATTAAATTATCATGATGAAGATTAAAATTTTATAAATTAAAACATATACGTTTTAATTTCAAGGTCATGTAAGTTCACCAATTGTTGGAATTCTATAGGTTTGTTTATTAATACTTCTTTTTATTGTTTTAATGAGTAAGTGTTTTTACTTTTATATGTCGTGCAATGCTTCCATAAAATCTTGGTGCTGGTGGCGCCTCGTTTGGTATGGGGCAGTGTTGGTGTGTTTGTGGATAATCGGGATCAGTTGGAGGTGGATGATGATTGTTGTACTTTTTGAATTTCTATTTATATTTTTTGTTGATATAGTAATTTATGTTAATGTTTTAGAGATCTCGATTCCGTTTGATGATGATTGCTACTAATCTATGTTACTGTTTATACATCTACTTATACGTACATGTATGTTATTGTTGGTACATCGATGTCTGTAAACTAATGATACATCTATATTTGCAGGTTATTACTCTTATATCCATGCCTGCATCGATGTCTGAAGTAAAGTAATGATACATCTATTGATGGTAGATTCGAAGGTCAAGGAACCAAATGCAATTAAAGATAACAATAAGTGAAACAATTGTTAATGATAAAAAGGACACCGATGAAGAACTTGTTTTGTACATAGGTTTTGTTTTTAAATGTTAAATGTTAATACTCGGATACATAGGTGTTGTGTTTGTACATGTGTGTTATTAATTGTTATTTGTACATGTATGTTACTCACTATTTGTTGATACATAAGTATTCTTTTGTACATATACATTATTTAGTATGTTTTATTATAAAATTACATAAGTATTTTTTAGATACATAAGTGTATCTTCAATAAATTTACATATATGTAGATTCGTAATATATACATATATGCAAATCCGTATATTTAACATACATGTATAATTAAAATTCCGAATCTAATTCCTAAATTTTAGGAAATTAATAAAAAAAGAAACAAAAAATAAAAACGTAAAATCTCGTAAATACCCCCAAACCATTAAATTAATTAAATAATCAGAAATTAATTTACTAAATTCTGATTGGTTGAAAACAGTTCTATGAGTTCTGTAAATAATATGGGTTCTGTATGGAATTCGACCATATATATATATATATATATATATATATATATATATATATATATATATATATATATATATATATATATAGTGTCCGATTCAGGGCAGAACCATTTTTAGCGACAGAACCACAGAACCATTGTAAGTTTTAATCTTGACCGCTCGTTTTATTAATAGATGGTTGAGATTAACAAGGGCTAAAATGAAAAATTTTCAATCTAAAAAACGTGAGTCTAATTGTTAAAAGGGTAGTATAGGTATTGGCAAAAAAAAAAATATCTCTTTTAGAAACCGTCACAGCGTCATAACCTCCCACACCCCCACTTTTTCTCATTCCTCTTTTATCTCTGCATAAACCCTAGCCCCACTACTCATTCCCCCTTCTCTCGATTTCTCGATTCGGCGATCTCCACCAACAGAAATAAATATGCCGCCCCCTTCTAGAATCAACCACCAGTAACTATTCGACGCAGACCGACGATGGTGGAGAATACACTTCATGTGGCGGTGATTTTGTTGAGAGATGGTGAAGATCGGGACTCGTTTATCAATATCAATATCGGTGAGTTGTTGATATTATTTTGTTGGAGACGGTAGGTGGGAATCCCATTGGAGTTATTCTGTATCCCTTTTTGGTCCACCTAATAAGAAGTTTGCAATCTATTTATTTGTTCAATAAATACAATGAACGTATAGACCATCTGAATCCCTCATTTTGTGGGTGAAGGTACATTGCAATTAGTGAAGGAACATTGGTTGATGGGGTCCGTTGTATTCCGGATGTTGCTGACCTACTACCACAACAGCCTTGTAAATCAAGACCTCAGCATTTTGGTAATTTCAGCAAGCTATATGAAACATTATTCCATTTCCTTTTAATTTAACATTATTATTGTTATTGTATATTCCTCTAACTAAAATTTGTTAAAAATGAGATTTTAAAAAGTAACAGCTCCTTTTCTAATGAATCATTGCTATATGGAATAAAAATGGGATTTTCAAAGTTGTTTCTTGTATTATTTTCTGGGTAATTGAAATGCTTTTCTTCGTTACTTTCATTTGGTTAACTAGTCAAATTTAAGCTGAATTGTTTGTTCATTGACCAATTTTGATTCAAAAATTGCTTGTTAATAATGATACATCTAAAGTTTTTGCATGTTATTGCGGGTACATTCATGTATGAAGAAAAGTAATGATACATCTAATGTTTTTGCAGGTTATTGCGGGTACATTCATGTATGAAGAAAAGCTATATGACATTGTATGTTTTCAGTTTTGAATTATGACATTGTATTATATTTGAAATTGCAGGAATCAGAAGATCGACTTGATCATAAACGGAAAGGGAACGCAAGGTTGGTGAATCATCTAACCGAGATGAAGCTAATGTTATTCGTGCAACAATATCGTGTTGAATCTTAAAATTTCTTAGTCAATATCGTGTTATACATTTGATGTTTTTGTCATTATTAAATTTGATATTAAAGTGTTTTCGTATAAACATTGTATGTATTGAAAGTGTAAACATTGTATGTATTTGGGTCAGCATCATATAATGATTATTTTACGTAACACATTTCGTACAATTCTCATTGCCTAATACCAAAAACATCTTATGTTCCATAGATCAATCACTGTATGTTGAATACGTCTGATTACAGGCCGCAAACATCCAATGTATTCAACTTGGAAATTACAGATTTACCGCACATACAATGAATGTTTTATTAATTACACGAATGTTAAAAAAATAACTGAATCACCATGTTTTTAGGAATACAACGTGATATGATATTGTTTCCATATATATCGGATTATGCAACTTTACTAAAATACCCTTTCCGATTTTTAAAATAAAAAACATTTTAAATCTATTTTGATGCGTTCTGATTGGTTGCAGAATGGTTCTGTGGTTCTGTCGCGAAAAATGGTTCTGCGCTGAATCGCACCCTATATATATATATATATATATATATATATATATATATATATATATATATATATATATACTAGCTTAATAACCCGCCCGATGGGCGGGTATGCTCAAAATTTAGTATGTAGAAAAATACCAACAAAGATTAATAATTTTAAAAATGACATAATAATGTTGTAGCTGTAATGATGATTTGGTAGAAAAATCGATACATGAACAGATGTTACATTAAATTTACAAACGAAATAAGATTTCTTTGTATCAACCAAAAAATTTACAGACAAAATTTTGTATCAAATTAATCACAATAATGGTTTGGCCAATTAGGGTTACACGTGAAGGTTATGAATAAATCAGGATAACCATAAAATTTAAAAATCGTCATGGCGTCTAAATAGTTCTGCATCATATACCTTGGACTTCCGGTAAATGACGATGGTAGCACGTAAGCCCTGTTAACAATCGCCTACCACCGAGTATCATGGAGAACTGATTTCTCCTGTCTTGCAATCTGTAAGCGAACCACTCCCTCATTGATACTTCTTACTATTTGGGATTATTACCCGATAGGCCAACTCCACCTAAAAAAATCATAAAAATCCCATAAATTCTCCAAAATTCTAAAATAATAGTTCCAATCAGCTCCAGAATTTTCAAGATGATCTGTCCACTGGAACCGAATCTGCCCTTCTGCTGCCTTTTTAAACCAAAAATATGCACCAAACAGCAACAACAGCAGAAAAAAAATCGGAAAAATCCCAGAAACTCCAGAAAAATGGGAATTTATGCAACTAAGGCCCATAAAAAAATTCAGCTTTAAAAATCCACCCCAACTGTCTAAAACTGACCAAACAGTCCAGAAAAAACCCATTCGGCCCGTTTTCAAGAAAAAATTCAGAAAAATCCCAAAAAATCTGAAAAATGGGAAATCATAATCCTAAGTCTTCCACAAAAAAATCAGCTTAATCCAAGCAACCAAACTGCCAAAAGCTGTCAAAACATTCCATTTTGACCCAATATTTTCCAAGTAAATTATATGAAAATTTTCACAACATTTTCATAATTTTTCACTTCTTTAAAAATACTTATAAGTCAGAAGAAGTTTATAGGAAACCATCTTGTCATTAGTATCCTATTGACATGGTATTTAGCTCATCGGTTAAGTTGATCATCATCTTTTTCATTTGAGAAATCAGTTTGGGATATACCTTCTTACCCAAACAGTTAGTGTGAATCCGTATTTAGCATTTAAACAACAGATTAAGCAATAGCAATGATGAATTCTGAAGAAGATTGAGAGAACAAGAAACTTATAAAATAGCGTACGTACGATTAGATGTCGGCAAGCTTGGTCAATACTAGGTTACAACTAGGTATTTATACCTAGGCCTAGTATTGACTAATTACCTAAAATCACCCTAGATTATTTGTTACAATAAATGTCACATTACACCCCTAGACTATTGAATACATTAAAATGTGACCCAACAATCTCCCCCTTTGTAACAATAGCCTGGAAAGCATATCTTCGAAGTCTTCATCTTTAGCAAAAGCTTAGTCTTGTAGATATTTCGTTGCATAATAATCAGGATCAGGCTTGAGCTTTGTTTGTCTGTGAAAATGAATACTTCTTGTAGCTTTTCAACCACAAAAAGTATTTTGAAGACTTTACTTTGAAGATACATATAGATCGACCAAAAATGAGACCCATAATGATAGAGAGATTAACAGCGGAAGTCATTTCTTGAAATTTGTGGCTTTATGTCGATCAATGATTCTTATAATTGGATTCTTAATAATTGTTGTTCGGGAAAATTTTTGATAAGGTTTATGCTCCCCCTCAAACAGACAATTATTTCTTCATGGAGTCTTTGGTTCCTTGTTTACTCTACCTTCACTGGTACATATGTGTCTTTTTGATGTGGAGTAAGTTAGGCTAAGACATTCTCCCCCTCAAGATGAACAAGATTTATCTGACTCATCATGTAACAGGAAGAAACTCCGAAGCTTATGGATGAAAATGTGTTGAATAATGATATATTCATATTTTGAATGAATCAATATATAACACATTTTACATCCTAGTCAAATAGGGAAAACCGGGATCTCATAGATATCCCGTTAACACGACTGTTGAAAAACTGTGTGACCTACGTTCAGTGTTGGCTTTGATGTTAGCATTGGTAGGATTTCCATTCAATCATCGTGGAATACCAACAAGTTTGGTATCACTATGAATGTTCCGGCAATATCACTAGGATATGCTTGGTGGAATGCCTGTGTCCTAGAGAAATTTAATTCGGTTCTAGACTCTATACGTAGACAAACGAAGGCGAGGACTGGAGGTAGGTCCTCTTTTTCAATATCAACAATCTCCAAATGAGATGTCGATAGTAGATGTGGTAATCTCCGTGATTTTGAAACAAGTACTTTTTGTACTTGAGTGGTCAGTGGGGGTTGTGCATTGCATCACTGGGTCCATGATGTCTGAATCAGAAAGCATCTTATGCAGTCTGATAAAGATGTGGTTACCCGGTCTTTTGATCGGTTTAGGGAAGGTTTTCCGTTTTCTTTAACCCTTTCTCACACACTCCTCACTCAACTCACTTTTTTATTTTCAACCACACCCTCGTTTTTGTGTTACCATGTGATAAGCTAATTTGCACCCCATACTTCATCCCCCTCTCAATTTTTACCTCAGCGCACCCCAATCAAGATCCCGTGATACTTGATTCTGCTCACCTAGACCTATGAACCCTCACAATATGTCCTATATTGTAGGTGGCACCTGGGGAAGATCATGTCGTTTATAACAGATCATAGGAGTTATTTGAGAGTGAACTATAACGCTCATGTGCAATTGATCAACATTTAAATGTTACGTTAAAGAATGATTTTCATGAATTTTCTTTTTATTTTTTATTTTTTTATTTATATATATATATATATATATATATATATATATATATATATATATATATATATATATATATATATATATATATATATATATTTTATATTATCGGAAATGTATGTGTGTCCGGCATAAGTCGTTGCCTTTATGATTTTTGAGGTTGAGGCACAGCAACTTGAATTTTCTTTTGGGTAACACCGGACTCACATAGAGTATCCGTTAGCACACGGTATGAATCGGTAGTCGTTTGCACAACCGTTGATTCAAATGTGTGACCCGCGTTTAGAGTTGGCGTGATTTTAGCTTTAGCAGGATTTCCACTCGATCTTCGTGAAACATCAGAATGTGATGCCACTACAAGTGTTTCGATGGATTCAGGGATATCCATTTTTGTAGTGCAAGTATCCTATAGTGAAAGATTCTTGAGGGTAAGAACTAGACATACTGTGCATACAAAGAGACTTAACCCGAGGCAGGAGGTTATTATGTTTCAATACCGACAAACTCCGAATGAGTAGTCAGTAGATTTTGTGCAACGTCCCCTAATGATTTGAAACAAATTCCTGTTGAGAGGAATTTGAGTGGTTGGTGGTGGTGTGCATTTGCTTTACTGGGCTAGTAAAGTCTAGTGAAACATTCAACTTATGAATGATCACCCTTTATGTGTGTTTGCCCGGTTTGGTGACAGTTTGGATGCACTCAAAGGTGTGTTTTCTTGTTATTATCATGTTCTTACATCACCTTGCACTCACCTAGATCTATACCCTATACTTATACCATCACACCAATCGGCTAAAAAGTATTTCCCTTGGAAGGTAAGACCGGTTCTGGCAAACCATGGGAAGGTATTGTCTTTTGAAAGAAAATTCGTTTATTTATGCAATCGGGTATAAAATTTATAATTTTCAAAGTTCCCCCTGGAAATACTAATTCTCCCCCTAGAATTATTATTTCTCCCCCTCGACAAAGTAAAGATATATGAAAGTTTGTAGATCAGAAATGTACCTTGTAACAGCAGCAGAGGGGTGGAGAAGAGTTTTTACAGTTCTGTGTTGTCTGATTAAGAGCGCGTTTCAAGTTGATGTACTTGAAAGCCATTAAACGGTTAGGAACGGGTTATACACTGATGTGTGCATAAGCCATCACTGTAAAGTGCGAGTCATATACTGAAATGTATATAAGTCATTTTTCTAAAGATTTAAACAATGAAAAGCGTTTTGCAGAAGCAAAATTGAAATGTAAAGAGTAGAAACGATTTATGTTTTGAGATTTAACATACCAAGCTTAGACACAAGAAAGTTAAACCGTTTTTCATCTAAAGGCTTGGTAAATAAATCAGCTAACTGAAAATCAGTGGATACGAAGTACATTTCCACAGTTCCTTATTCAACGTGATCTTTGATAAAATGATATCGAAGATCAACATGTTTAGTTTTGGAATGTTGTACAGGATTGCATGAAATTGTAATTGCACTTCGGGAGTCACAATATAAAGGAATACAACTGTATGAAAAGCCGTAGTCTTTCAATTGTGACTGCATCCAAATTACCTGGGATAGGCAGCTTGTAGCAGCAACATACTCCGCTTCGGCAGTTGAAAGAGATACACAATTTTGTTTCCTTGATGACCAGCTCACCAATTTATCACCAAGAAATTGAGCACCTCCAGAAGTGCTTTTACGATCCAACATACAACCAGCATGATCAGCATCAGAGAATGCAGACAAGTCAAACGAAGTTTCTTTGGGATACCAAATACCAAGATCTCGAGTACTCTTTAGGTAACGAAAGATACGTTTGACTGCTTGAAAGTGAGACTCTTTAGGAGCAGCCTTTTACCGAGCACAAACGCAAGTCGAGAACATAATATCTGGTCGACTAGCAGTTAGATATAATAATGACCCTATCATGCCTCGGTAGTTGGTTACATCAACCAGCTTACCATCGAGATCAACATTCAATTTTGAGCCAGGTGACATTGGTGTAGAAATTTGTTTACAGTCATCCATCAGATACTTCTTCAGCAAGTCAGTGATATATTTTGATTGATTTATGAAGATCCCGGTAGGTAACTGACGAACCTGTAGACCCAGAAAAAAATTCATCTCCCCCATCATACTCATTTCAAATCTTTTGATCATAAGATCTGAAAATCATTTACAGTATTTAGGATTTGTGGAGCCAAAAATAATATCATCTACATAAATCTGAATGAGGACGATATCTTCCCCTTGGCGTTTGATGAACAGAGTTGTGTCCACTTTGCCTTTTGAAAAACCAGAGTCGACTAAAAATTTTGATAGAACATCATACCACGCACGAGGAGCTTGCTTCAGACCATATAAAGCTTTATCAAGAATGTAGACATGGTTAGGCAAGTGTGGATCGACAAATCCTTCAGGTTGATGAACGAAAACTTCTTCACTGAGAATGCCATTAAGAAATGCAGTTTTTACATCCATTTGATAGATTGTAAAATTCTTGTGAGCTGCATATGCCAGAAAGATTCGGATGGCTTCTATTCTTGCAACTGGGGAAAAAGTTTCTTCATAATCGATGCCCTCTTGTTGAGAATACCCTTTAGCAACCAGGCGTGCTTTATTTCGAATGACAATCCCATTTTCATCCTTTTTGTTCTTAAAGATCCATTTTGTACCAACAACAGACTTCCCAGGTGGTTTTGGAACTAGACGCCAAAATTTTAATCGTTCAAATTGATTGATTTCCTCTTGCATTGCAAGAATCCAGTCTGGGTCTGTTAGAGCTTCACTGACTTTCTTAGGTTCATTAGAGCTTAAGAAGGATGAGTATTGACATTCATCAGCAGTTGCTCTACGAGTTTGAATAGAAGATTCAGGATTTCCAATTACTTGATCTAAAGGATGCTCTTTGGTCCATTTCAGAGTATAAGGAAGTGGAAGTTGACCTGGAATGATGTTGGAGGTATCAGTGAATGCAGGATGCGGGATCATAGCAGTTTGAGTGTTGGATGTAGAAGGTGGAGGATCAACTTTTTGAACATTGAATTTTGAGAAATCAATCACCAACTTTGGAGCTTGAGATGGTGCAATGATTAAATCAGAAGCATCAGCAGCTTGAGTAGGAGGTGAAGGAACATCCGGTGATGATTGAGTTCCCATGGATGACGAAGAAGAGTCTGAATTTGATACTGACTCGGTGTTATCAGGAGCAGTAGATGTTGGAGATTGAGAATCAGGGGAACTTGGAATATGCATCTCAGGGACAGAGATAGACTGAACATCTGCAGCTGAAGGGAATGGAACGCCAGCCTCCTGAAGTAATGTATGTCTGATGTTATGATATTCATCATAAAAATGTTCAAATAATACATCTAAGTCATTTTCAGAGGTGGAAGGAGATGAAGAGGGTGGAGGAGATTTGATATCCGAGGATAGTGAATCAAGAGGAAATGTCTCATCAAAAGTAACATTTACACTTTCTCTTATCATCCGATTTGATCGATTATAAACTCTAAACGATGCGGATTCACGTGAATACCCAACAAAGACCCCTTCACCAGCTTTTGCTTCAAATTTATTCAATTTGTCTTTGTCATTTAAGATGAAGCAACGACTCCTAAAAACATGGAGAAATTTAACATTTGGGATTCTTTTATTTATCAATTCATACGGTGTCTTGTTGTAGGTTTTGTTGATGATAGAACGAATTTGAGTGAAACATGCCGTGTTGATAGCTTCAACCCACAGAGATAGAGGTAGTTTGGAATATGAAAGCATTGTGCGGGCTGCTTCAACTAAGGTACGATTTCTTCGTTCAACTACTCCACTCTGTTGTGGAGTTCTAGCAGCGGAAAATTGATGGGTTATACCAACAGATTCAAGATAAGAATCTAGGGTTTGATTCTTAAACTCAGTTCCATTATCAGTCCGAATGGTATTGACTTTCAATTCCAGATTTGTCTGAGTTTTCTTGATAAAGGCGATAATAGTATCAGCAGCTTCATCTTTGGTACGTAAGAAGTGAACCCAGGTATAACGTTAGTAGTCATCAACAATTACTAACACATACCACCAGCAATTGATTGTACACTCATTGGTCCACATAGATCCATGTGAAGCAATTCAAGCGGTTTGGATGTACTTTGAACTGGTTTTGACTTATGTGATGTCTTCTTCATTTTTCCCATTTCACAAGACGAACAGAGATGGTCTTTTTCAAATTTAACATCTGGAAGACCAGATACATGGCCACCTTTTACCAATTTGTTGATGGTTTTGAAATTAAGGTAAGAGAGGCGACGGTGCCATAACCATGATTCATCTGATGACGCTGTTGACATTAAACATACTTCTTCAAGTGGAACCACGTCATTTAGATTGATAGTAAACAGATTTGTGTCACGAGATCCGGTAAGAAGTTCTTTTCCCTTATAAGTGCGAACAACACACTTCTTTGTTCGAAAATTTACTTCTAACTCTTTATCACAGAATTGACCTATGCTAAACAAGTTGTGATTAAGATCTTCGACATAAGTAACATTTCGAATGATTAAATTTTCACGAAAAATATCTCCAATTCCCATGATAGCAGCCAAATAATCATTTCCAAATCGAACAGTGCCCAAATATTTATCTCTAAAATTTGTTAAGAGGTTCTTGTTTCCAGTCATATGTCTTGAGCATCCAGGATCAAGATACCATATATTCTACATAAAACAATTAAAACAATATAGGTACCCAATCAATTATGGGTCCTATACGATTAGTGATGGATGTTTTATGTAGATTTTATTAAGGAATTAATTTAGAGATTTTGGGGAACTGCTAGGAGGCAGTTCTGTGTAGGTTGTTTTGACAGACCATTTAAACTTTTTCTCGGGGGAATGTAAAATCCAGTTTGAATATTCATTCTTGATCCAATTGTACTGAACAAACGTGGATTTTGTGTCACTCCTTCTTGATTTGGATTTGGGAGTATTAGAAGAAGTGCTTGAATTTGACGATTTAGGTGTGGAGATTCCTCGAGGTGTTTGAGGTTGAGAGGACATCAGTTTATTATAGATGGGTGGGGTAGAGGAACGAACATGAGTCGGTTTGGAAGCTTGTGGAGATGGATGTTTTCGTTTATAGTTCAGAGGACGAGAAACAGATGTTTTGCATGAGTACAGGAAACAAGTTTTGCAGGACTTAATTATTTTACCAGATCGATGAAGAACATAGTTTCTAGGACCACATGGAGCGTCCAGCCTAATAAAATATCATTCATCATACTGATAAATTTGTTTATTTGTTTGTTTGTCACAATATATCTTTTTACCGGTTTTATCATATTTAACAAACATATTATCACCATTAATATCACAATTCACAAGACGATAAACAACAGAATCATAAACAGTATCACAAGCCAATTTAGGAGCAATAAAATCCATGGAGTTCTTACATTTATTATTAACAGAAAAAGAAGAAACTAAAAACGACGATGGACTAGACTTCTTAAGTTCCTTTGACTTAAGCATACTAGAGCCGGACGACTTAGACTTCTTAATCTGAGCTGCTCCTCTATCTCCGATTGGCATGGGCTTCTCAAGCTTCGATTCTAAGGTTTTATCTGAAACATTTAAAGCAGTTGAGTCAGAGCTTCTTTTTAAAATAACATGGATTTTAATTGTAGAAGTCTTTTTAAGAGTTTTAGTTTGAGCAGAAGAATCAGATTGAGAATCATTTTGAACAGAAGAAGAATTGGTTTTAACAAGTTTATCTTCTAAGTCATAAATTTTGGTTTGTAAAACTAATTTTTCTTTATCAAATGCCTTATGTGTTTCATCAATTCAGTTTCTAATTGGCAAATTTTCTTTTCGAGAATTAAGGACGGAATATAAAGACTTAGTGTCACTTTTTGTTGAACGACAGCATTCCCTTTAATCTCAAATTCTTCTGGAGTTATTATTGGAAAATATTCATCATTTTCAAATTTAGCCTTTTTAGTTTCATATGTTTTGTTCAATTCTGCATAGTTGAAACTGATTTGTGCATTCTCCTGCTTTGCTCTGTTGAATGTCTCAATTTCTTTTTCTTCATCGGTCACTTTCATGAAGCTCTGCCAGATATCTCTTTGCATGTAACTATAGTCATATAGTGTTGGAAGCACCCTACACGCCTTTCTGAGATATCCTGGATTGTCCGCACCTAGACCTTGTTTTGAGTTGAAGTATTTGAACTCTTTTGGTTTATTCAAATGAATTGTTTGATCAGTGTTTCCTCGTTTTGAAATTAATTCTTCAAGGTGTTTAACGTGAGCGACTAGCTGATCTTTGTCGTAGGTGAGACGATTAATGAATGACTGTTGACTATTTATCTCTTGAGATGATTGGTTTATTTGATTGCTTAATTTGTCTGTTAATTCTTTGATTTGTTTGTTTAAAGATTTAAATTGATTTTCATTATCTTCAAATTCTTGTTGTTTACGTTCCAACCAGTTCTTTGTAAGTCGATATTCATGAAACGTTTCAATATATAATTTGTAATATTTATCATTACGTTCATTTGATATTGAACCCGTTGAATTTTTAAGATTTTGAATTTCAGTTTCTTTTTCTGAGATCGTATGTGACAAATTTTGAATTTCAGATTCATATTGGACCTTTATTTCTGATGCATGTGTTTGTAAATCCTGAATTTCCAGTGTAAAAGATTTATTTTGTTTAATGTGATTAACAAGTTGCTCACCTAGATGAGCAGTTTGTTTACATTGATTTTCTAAATCGGTTAAACGTTCCAAAAGTTGTGTATTCATATCCTTTTCGAGTAAAATCGTTTGTTTTAGAGAATCAATTTCAGAAATCAGATTTTTATCAAAACACGTATCAGAAACAGTGGAATAATCAGAAGTAGATAAAAGAGAACTGATTACCTCAATTTCCTTCTTGGCTTCCTCATTGAAACGCTCTGAAATTTCAACATTCTCTCTTGCCATGAAGCACAAGTTTGCAGAATGTTCTTCATCTTCTTGATCTGAATCTGCCATCCACTGAAGATCTTCTGCTAACAGCACTTTCCCAGACTCAATTTGTTTTGCCATTAATATCTTTCGTTTGAAATATTCAGAGTCACGAACTTTAGGTTTCGTGCAATCACGGGAGAAGTGACCAGCAACACCACAATTATAGCATTTCTTTGTAGGATCCAAAGGTGTCATGGTTGGCTTATCAGTTGAAGCGGAAGCAGATTGAGCTTGTTTAAAGTTGGATGAAGATCGCAGATTGTTGTTTGTGGGCTTTGAATAATATTTCTTCTCATATTTAGAGATGAGTGATATGGCTTGCAACACTTCTTGAAGTTCTTTCTCCAAATCATCAATTTTTAGAGGAGTGGGTTCTTCTGCTTTTTCTTTCGATTTAGCAGTTTCATTTAACTGATGATGTTGTTTGGTAAGAAGTGCAAGAGTATCTTGTGTCTCTTGTTTTGTTTTTGCCATGTTACTCACCATTGGTGGATTTTGGTACAAATATTCATACAGCTCATGAATATCTATCAGACTTAGATCTTTATGCTGCATAGCACTGTTACCAAACATTTCCCACTCGGGAAGAAGACTGTTGATGAATTTGATGTTGATCTCTATATTTCCCTTTGATAGACTGTTTTTACGGAGATCATTCAGCAGATTACAGTATCGATGGTAAGTGCTTTGAAAATCTTCCCCTGCTGTGGCTTTAAAGTTTTGATAGGAGTTTAAAGTAGTGACCATTTTAGCCTTATTCCCAAGGACTGTTCCCTCCATTTGTTTTCTAATCTCATCTCATAGTTCTTTACCGCTTTCAAGACTATCTAAGCTGTTGTAGATGTCACTCGGTAAACCTTGGAGCATGAAAGAATGTGCATGTAGATCTGCTTTGGCACGTTGCCTTTGCTGAGCATTATATCTGGCAGGGGGAATGAGAAATCTACCGCCAACAACTGGAGGATTTGCATCAGGAGCATCAACAACATCTTCGTAAAATTTAGCATTTCCATTCTCAAGTGACTCGAGAATTTCAGTAGCTAACTCTTGATTTTTGATAAAGTGGAGAAATCTTTTCTTCCACTGAGCATACTCTCCTCTGAATAGGACTGGTGGTTTTAGATCAGACCCAATCGATAGTGCTTCTCTTGATGTCATTATTTGGATGGTTAAACTTCAATTACTACCGGGAGAGGAAAAAAAATTTAATTTGAAAAATTTTCAAAAAGATCTCAGATGATAAAAGACACTTTAAATATGTCCTCGAATTTCGAATTGGCCAAAAATGACAATCAGGTTAGAAACTGGGGCTCACGTCGTAGCCTTGGTCTTTAGCTTCGATTTGGTTACTCGTGGGCGTGAAACGAACACACAAGCTGAAAGTTATGATCGTTTTAGTACAGCAGCTTTTGTCACACGATCTTGGGTTGTTCGGGCAGAGAAGATTTGCAAGAGTTCGGGCCGAGGACTTTTGTTCGGGCCGAGGACTTTTATTCGGGCCGAGAAGTTTGTTCGGGCTGAGGTCGGAGTTCGGGCCGAGGTCGGAGTTCGGGCCGAGGTCGGAGTTCGGGCCGAGGTCGGAGTTCGGGCCGAGGTCGGAGTTCGGGCCGAGGAATGAGTTCGGGCCGAACAGTTCACTGTTCTCGGGCCGAAGACGTTCTTGATGTTCTTGACAGTGACGAACGAACACAACTATATTTTTCACTAAATCGATCCTATCTTGCTCAATTCTTAACCAAATTGAGTGATTCAAATCCCAATATGCTCGAAAATGATTTTCACACGAAATGAGTCAATAAACTCGATCAAAACACAACAAATCAGACGATAATTTCAATTTTACAGTGGAAAAAATGTGTTTTCATGGTTTTGGTTAAAATCACAAAATTAGGATCAATTGTTGATGGATTTAATCGAAACTTGATTCTAATATGCTTAGAATTACAAGAGGAATGTAATGAATAAAGAATATAAACGATTTAATACCTCAAATTCCGATTTTGATTCTTGAGTTCTTCACCAAAAACTTCAAAAACTTGCTTTATCTTCACTGAAATGGATCGAATCAAGGAAGATTTATGCTCTGATACCAATCGTGAATCCGTATTTAGCGTTTAAACAATAGATTAAGCAATAGCAATGATGAATTGTGATGAATATTGAGAGAACAAGAAACTTGCAAAATAACGTACGTACGATTAGATGTCGGCAAGCTTGGTCAATACTAGGTTACAACTAGGTATTTATACCTAGGCCTAGTATTGACTAATTACATAAAATCACCCTAGACTATTTGTTACAATAAATGTCACATTACACCCCTAGACTATTGAATACATTAAAATGTGACCCAACAGTTAGTGCGTACTGTTCTTTCAAAATTTCATACTATAAACACACAAAATAAAGAAATTAGATATAATTAAAATCAGTAAATCATATTTCATACTTATTACGGTCAAACAAAAGTGAAAACCTTGAAAATTGATCAAGTCAAAAGAGTTTATGTAACCTAAGACAAAATCAAATTGCTCACTTGTCAACACTCTTTCACTTCCTGCTAAATCCACCAAATGAAGACTTCTGGTGTATCATGCCCCCATTTACGTCTTTTCCATGCACATGCACGAGTTAATTTGCAGAAAGAAAATAGATCAAAATTTGATTATTTTGACCCGTTTAATTTAATTGGGTTGGTTCTCGTTATGTTTGATCTCTAGTGGGTCAAAATGATAAAATGTAAGATAACTTAAAATAGAAGGGTCAAATAGGTTGAAAATCACCAATGCGTAAATTTTAATGCGTATAACATCCTAAATCGTATTATCCATGAAACTATATTATAATTATTCTAATAACTTTTGATCTTTTATAATCATATAACTCACACTGTTTATTTAATAGGAATTATAAGTGCACACTTTTTTTTGTCAAAAGATGTGTTGTGGCAACCCGATCCATTTCAAACGGTAGAAAACCGACCCATTTTCGAACCTTACCAAATCACCCATTTTGCCACTTCTAGGCTTATAAGTTATCATCTACAAACCTGTGGGAGCGGCTACTTTGGTGATTCACTGCAGTTGAACTAACAGCCCGAGTCAGTTGACCACTTTTCATCAAATTTAAAACATCATCAATTGATCGTGCTATCCATTAAACTGATCACCATATCAGCACCAAATCTCACAATTTGTAAAAGTTCATCTTTGTTCACAGCTGCAAAAAATATACAATTAGATAGAACAAAATACACCCACCAATACGTGAACCAAAAACATCAAAGACTTCTTATTTCCAGGTTCATAGTTGTAAATTGAAATGTCAAATCGCACCTTCAAATTGGTGAAAGCAATATTAAGCATACCATCATAGTCTTCCTCTGCATCCCCTGATTCACGAGAAAGATAAAATCCAACTCATTAAATTCTAAATCAAAACCACAAAGTTCCATGGAATATTTAAGCTTTAAAGTTTTGAAATGGGAAGAACTCAGTGATTCTTTTTATAATAATTGAAAATTTAATTAAAAAATGAAGTCTTTTAACAAATGAATTCATACACACATGTTTTTTTTAACTTTTGCAATAAACAAAAATGCTTAAACCTTGCTGCAAAGTTTCTTTGTGGCGTTTTATCGAACACTTGGTGGGTGTAAAAAATCTTTTGCTGCAATTAATATAAATCTTAGCTCTGAATGTCTGATTGAGGAGAAATACCTATCCCATTCATATTCATCATTATAGTCAAATTCCATTCCGATTTTTGA
This sequence comes from Calendula officinalis, assembly GCA_963853835.1. Taxonomy (NCBI): domain Eukaryota; kingdom Viridiplantae; phylum Streptophyta; class Magnoliopsida; order Asterales; family Asteraceae; genus Calendula; species Calendula officinalis. The sequence goes on along the minus strand of OY970820.1, from coordinate 80,049,595 downwards.
TTAAAAATGAAGTCTTTTAACAAATGATTTCATACACAAATGTTTTTTTTTAGTTTTGAAATATACAAAGTTGCTTAAACCTTGTTGCAAGTTTCTTTGTGGCGTTTTATTGCACAAATGGGTCTAAAACTGCCCCAAAAACTTTTGATCAGCCTTGTGTACGTAAATCATCTCTCTTTCTCAAATCAGCTGCCATGGCTTGTAATTGTTTCTCTTTTTCTTCTTCAAATCCTTCAACACATCTTAGTAGTTAGTATCAACAAAGAACAATGACAAAAATATAAATTAATCACAATACACACCTGCTTTTGCAATTTAATTCAGCAAATTTGTAACATTGTCATCATCATTTCATTTGGAAACAAAAACCCCAATTTGTTTTTCTTTCAGCAAATTAGCAAGCTCTTGTACCTTCTCATCATCATTTCATTTGGAAACAAAAACCTTGCCTGCAATTATCAATTGAAAACAGAACAATTAGTAAGTTAAAATACAACAAAATAAATAATTCGAACTTAATATACAACAAAAAAACTAATTAAACATAATAGATGTACGTGAGCCACGAGCCACAATAATCATCAGAAATTGAACAAAAACTTATGGATTGTTACCAATATTATGAAAAATTATGAAAATGTTGTGGTAAATCAATTGAAAAATTATCAAATTCATTAGTGAGTGTGGGTCCCGTGATATGTTTGTTGACACCTGATGCAGAACCTTTGCATTGATCAACCAATTGGAAGCCTTGATCCTGAGTAACAGTAAAATCCTGCAACCCATTAGACTCATGAAAAACTGTCATTTGATCAGCTGTGTGACCATCAGGATCAGGTAGTGAAATAAATGACCCAAAAATAGAATATATAAGAAAGGGAAATATACCTACCTTATAATGAAATAAATGAACTGCTAGCCAAGGTGGTAACCATGACTCATGAACCTGATGCACAAACATCTTATACTTAATAATTTTCATAATTAATAATAATATTTGAATCACAATAAAAAACCATATACCTCTGCCAGATCTTTAGAGTGTAGCATAGCTTTTAATTGAACTCTGATTCTTTCTTCCTGAAGACACATTATTGGAGTCAAATGAAAAAGTCAACATTTTGGAAACCCTAGTTTACAACATACCTCAACCTTCTGTAGAGCACCTTATGTATTACGAATTCTAATCGTCTGTTCTTCATTTATACTCTGGAGCTGAAAGGAGAGCAAATAATAAAATAAAACATAATAAAAACGATTTTGATCCAAATTTGTCACTTTCTGATGTCAAAATTAGTACTTATTAATCCAAATTTTGAATGTGCAAATTTGTAAACTTTAACCGAGCTAATATAGTTCCTCCCAGAAGTTCAAAATCTGCAAAAGCAATCGATTTTATTTTCTAAATCCAAATTGAAACTCTTTATTATCGGAACAGTGGGAGTAGCAAATATTTCATGAATCTGAAGACTAAAACATGCTCATTCGTATCAAAATTAGATTAAAATCACAAAAATTACAACCAACTAATCGAGAGACAAAAAACCCTAATCGAACGGCGAAGATCAAAATACGGTAAATATGTACTGCAAAATTAATTCATTCGGGAGTTAGCGACGTATTTGGATTGTAAAATCTCAAATAAGGAGAAAATAGATGATTAAGCATGTTTATATTAATCATTACAATTTAAAAAAAAAAGATAAATACCTAAAGGTTCTTCAATGGCGAACTGAACAGCAAAGCAGAAAGCAACACTGCGGAGAAAAGGCACGATAACTGGATCTTAGGTAACCATTCTGATTGTTGCACCGCTAGGGACGGTGGCGGCAGCGGTGGGTGGGGGATTGCGAAGGCGATTGGGTGGTGGATGAGGGAAAGTAAGTTGGAAATAGAGAGATACGGTGGAGATGTTAGTATCTAGGGTTAGGGTTTGGGAAGGGTGGAGAGTGAAACAGCTGCGTATTGTGAAGTTTATGAGGAATGATTTGACCAATGAACGATTTACACGTGGCATTGTCCACCAATCAAAAGCCATCGTTGTGATGAGGTGGCATGAAATCATCATATGTAGCCTCATTATAGGGGAGGATATATATATATATATATATATATATATATATATATATATATATATATATATATATATATATATATATATATATATATATATATATATATATATATATATATATAAGTGAGTTCCATTGAGAATTAATATATTATGTGAGAATGTGAGAATAGATCTCAGCCTCTCATCCCTTCCAGCCCTCACGCGCGCGGTGACATTTTTGTAATTAAGTCCAACTTTCCTCACGCGCGCGGTGGCATTTTTGTAATTAAGTCCAACTTTTCTGTCTCACACGCGGTGACATTTTTGTAATTAAGTCCAACTTTCTTTAATCATCGATGATTAAACTGGGTGTAGTGTTTAATCATCAATTATTAAACTTTTGAGATTGTTTTTAATCATCGATGATTAAACCCAACCCCAAGTTTAATCGTTAATGATTAAACACATTATCAAATTTAATCATCGATGATTAAAAGAGCATCTTATGATTATTACACAGATAAAGTTTAATCATCGATGATTAAACACTACACTCAGTTTAATCATCGATGATTAAACCCCAACTCAAGTTTAATCATCGATGATTAAACATATAGTCAAGTTTAATCAACGATGATTAAACACTACACTCAGTTTAATCATCGATGATTAAACCCAAACTCAAGTTTAATCATAGATGATTAAACATATAGTCAAGTTTAATCATTGATGATTAAAAGAGCATCTTATGATTATTACACAAATAAAGTTTAATCATCGATGATTAAACACTACACTCAGTTAAATCATCGATGATTAAACCCAAACTCAAGTTTAATCATCGATGATTAAACATATAGTCAAGATTAATCATCGATGATTAAACAACATGTTATAGAGAATTAAGAATCTAAAAAATGGAGACAAGGTTAATCATCGATGATTAAACTGTTTAATCATCGATGATTAAAAAAAATGTCAAAGATTAATCATTAGTAGTTAAAGAGCATTTTATAAAAAATTCAGACTAGTTCAATCATCGATGATTAAACCCAAACTCAAGTTTAATCATCGATGATTAAACATATAGTCAAGATTAATCATCGATGATTAAAAACAATCTCAATAGTTTAATAATTGATGATTAAAACACTACACCCAGTTTAATCATCGATGATTAAAGAAAAGTTGGACTTAATTACAAAAATGCCACCGCGTGTGGGACAGAAAAGTTGGACTTAATTACAAAAATGTCACCGCGCGGCTTTTTGCCTAATTCTTACATTCTCACCTAATATATCAATTCTCAATGGAACCCTCGCCTATATATATATATATATATATATATATATATATATATATATATATATATATATATATATATATATATATATATATATATATATATATATATATATATATATATATATATATATATATATATATATATATATATATATATATATATATATATATATATATATATATATATATATATGAATATATTAAACGCAAGATTAAATGGAACAATTAAAAGGGTAATGTTGTTTTGATCTTAAAGGATAATAGTGTAACTAGTTATTGTATAAAGTTATTATATAATTAAGACTAGAAAGTGCAAAGTTATGATTTCATTATAACTAGAAATTGTACAAGTTGAAATTATATGATTAACTAGAGATATACAAAGTTATATATTATTATAAGGTGTATAAAGTTATAAGTTACTATAACTAGATAATTATACAAGTATAATATAAGTATTTTACAAGTCATGTAAGATACTAGATTAATGATCAAGGAATAAATAACAAGAAAAATTTATAACCTATATCTAACTAGTTCAAGTTAAATGTAAGAAATGTTTAAAACAAACTAAGAATTATTATATATAGTCTTTATATAATAAAGTTTATTAGTTTCACCAAATATAGACCGGTGATTGTGTTCGCTTAAGTTCCATCATGGTTGTTGGAGCTAGTGGGAGCTACACAAGAAAATCACAAAGTTTATAAGTGTGTCGCTATGACTAAGTTTTGGTCGAATCTAATAAGTCAAAACAAATGTTTAATTTTATTATTAGACATATGAAAAACTAGGGGTGTGTTAAACTAGATTTATGATTCAAGTTTATGAAACATAAAAAAATTAAAAGTTTAACATAAGTTTTAAAGTTTTTCAAGAAAGATAAAACAAGTAAGTTTTATTATATATAAGGTTTTTCACAAAACCTAGTAAAACATTTTGTACACCTCGTTTTAGGTATACATATAAATCGCGCAATTCTTGAAACTATAAAGTTTTAAAGAAAAGTTCTTAAGTTTTAAAAAGGTGTCTTGTAGAATTCTTAAATTCACAAGTCACACATTTTAAACAAGGATTAAGATTGGAATAAAGGTTTAAGTTTAGTTTAAGACCTAAACAAACCCAAGAAAATCTTAGATCGAAGTACTATCCACCTAATGGAACACCTCACTTGTTCAACGATATTCATATTGTAAGGATAAAGAACCTTAGATATGGATTCAAATCATTGCGAGTGTCAGAGTGCGTAAGGTTCTGTGATAATCGGGAGTCCCGACGCAGATCATCACACTGTCTTAGATGGTCTGATCTACTTTGGTGATAATCGGGAGTCCCGGCCCAAAAAGTACTTGAGTAGACTAAACATACGAGACTTTATTACTAACTTAGAAATGTACAATTAGATTGTACAAGGTTGTAATAAGTTATAAGTCTAAAGATTCTACGACCCCTAGGAATCGTGTCAAGTTCTGATACGATCGGTAAGGATGTTACCTACCAGAAACAGCATGTCTCGTCGGGAAGTGCCCAAACCTTGCGGCGAGAATGTGATATATGGATCCTAGGCCTAAGATATAAATTATGGGTTTATAATATATTTTAGAGAATGTTTATTGATGATTACTAATTAAACTGGGTTTGATTTGTAGATGGTAGCAACAACCATAACGACACGTACCAACAATCTCTCACTACGCTTCTTTCTAGAAAAGGACGAATTGACTGGGTCATTGTTTCTCAATTGTAAGTGTGATTTTCGGATTATGCTTTGGTATGAGAAAAAAGGAAATGTCCTAGAAAAAGCAATACTAAATGCTCCTATCGCGAATGCTAGAAATGAACCAGGACAAGCATATTATGCTTGTAGGGTGTTCAAATCTCGCAAGGTGGTTAACGGATCATCGGTGAGTGCTCACGTCATGGAAATGAAAGAGCACATGGATCATCTTGAATGAATAGAACAATAATGATATTAAACTCGTTGTCAGATGACTATAAGCATTATATAGTCAACATGGAGCAATCCATTGATGAGCTGCATTCCATGCTCATGGAAACTGAGTTGATTTGGGGACCAAGTTTAAGAATGATCTCGTAGTAACCGATGATGGTAGTGATCAGAGAAAGAGGCGCGATGGAAAGAGAAAGGATAAAACCGATCCCAGCCACTGCGCGCCTAAAGGGTAATGGAGTCAAACAAAAAGGTCAATAAGGTAAAACCAAACAAGGACAGAGAAACGGTGTCTTGGTTGTGGCAAGGGTCAAAGGGTAGGAGGCAATGCTTGCTCCTTAGTTAACTTGACCAACTTCTAGATACTCGCTTCCTACTTGTAAAAGTTTATTACAAGTAACTCAACTTTAGCAATCATTTATTGCATAAGATGATAAGTGAGATGACCGGCATGAGATGGTGATGATCCCACGAGCACTAAGATTTTATAATTCAGTATTTTTATGGATTCAGTAAAAACAGTTTTATTTTATTGTTTGAATAATCTTTTTATTTTATGTTAAAACAAAGTTTTTGGTTTTAATAAATTCGAATCCATGGTTGAATTATATTGTGTGCATGTGTGATAATTACACTAGTCAAGGTTTATGACTAGATTGTAAGTCAAGTTTTTGATTTACTTTATATTTCTTGTTTTATACTTGTTTGATTGTTGTATGAATGAATAATGTCTTGATAGCTCAAGGTACTTAGATACTAGTAATTAGAAGTTTTTCTAATACAAGTATTTAAGAGTTTTATGGAAGCATAAGGTTCAAAAGTTATTGAACTTAGTTAAAACATCTTAAGTAATAGTCATTACTTATGATAGAAAGTTTTAAAGTATTAGTGTTAATATAGTATGATTATATTGGATATAATCAAGATAGACTTTAAGTGAACTCTTAAAAGGACAACAATATTAAAGTATTTAAGAATTAAAAGGTATTATTGCAAGTCCTTTATACTTGTAATAAATACATTATTTAATCAAGTCATAATTCCCTTATAGGACTAATGGATATTTGAGAAATCCAAGAAATTACTTTGGCATTAAATAAAGTTCTTAAAGAATACTAATACATTTAAGAATTGGAAGTATTGTTTCAAGTATTTTATACTTGTTAGATACAGTAATCAATAAATGTCATAATTCCCTAAACAGGAATAGTGGATATTCGAAGATCCAAAGGATGATCTTAATTATTGATAGAATTCTTAAAAGATTAAACTACAAGTTATTGACTGAGTCAAAGTAGTAGTTTAAGTGATACTTAAATTCCATAAAAGAGAGTGGGAGGTATGACTAACATAATTCATTAAAGATATTAATGAATTTAGTGAGTTAGTAAAACATTAACAACAAGGTTTTACCAAGTCGTTAGCCAAAGAGTTATGAGAAATAATAAATGATCGGTAATTAGACTATTGCAAACCTAATAGCGTGATCACGAGTCATGTGATTAATTATTGCATATCTAATAGGTTGTTCACACTCCAGTGGATAACATAATCATTTAAGGAAATTTATTTAACTAGTAATGATATATCTACAAATCAAGTAACTAAAAGAGGCCTTAGTTACAAGGAGAATTTTATGAATTCAAGAAACTAAGGAGTTAATTTTCAATCCTCCTATGTTACCGAACTGCATAAAAGGAAAGACTGGAATATGTTCTAGATTGTTGCAAGAACAAAATCTAGCAAAGGCAAAGGAGATAGTATTTTTCAAATACTTGTCTTATGTCTTTAGTTTAAAATAAATGATTGGTTTAGTGATAAAGTTACAATTAAGGTTGTAAAAGTCATTAAGTAATCAACACGAACAAAAGGAATAAGTAATGATCCATGAATAATTCGGTATCTATGTCCAGTGAGGAATAATACATGAGTTAGTATCATTGTTATTCAGACTTTGTATGTTTTACAATATCCATGAATAAAAGTTTCTTTATTCGAAAAGATATAAATCCGTGACTACTCGTCTCGGTGGGAACCTTGATGGCACATTAACATCATCGCGGTATTTGGTGGTAGATTCGAAGTTATTCGAAGATAGCTACACAAGTTTTGTGTAAACCAAATATCGGTGATATTCCGTTGGAGATCGACGAATATTGGATTGACCACCGTGACAATACTTCGTGGTTGAAAAGTTCAAAAGTATTGTTCACTAGGATTGTCCTTAAGCCTGAGGAATTTGGTTTGGGATACAATGACTAATGTACTTTGGTTCGTCTTAGACAAGTCTGAAATATGTTTGTCATACGAGGCCTTACTGGGTACAAAGGAAGTTGTATTTTGAATCGAAATATAACAAGATGGTAATTGCACCTCCTTTTTAGGAGAGATATTTATGGGTCCTTTGACATGATGAGATAACTGGAAAGTGCATGGCCATGCCCAAACGAACTAATTTGTTCTTTGTCGTTTATCACAACAGTTTGAATCAATAAGTCATGAAATGATTTCGAATACAGGAGTTGATAATTTCTACCATGCTCGTATTCGTTATCACAAATATCGTGCTGCAAGGGATAAACCTAACATAGTTGCCCAAGAAGTAGAGACAGAGTGTTCTTTACTAGGAGACGCTATTAAAGAGTTTTTCATAAACTATACCTCGTTACATTAGTTGTTTTTATGGGTTTGGTTACCTACATGCCCATCTAGAAGGCCATTGTAGCTCGTATCATTAAGACAAAGGTTACGAACTTGCACAAGTGGGAGTCTGAAGGATTTATGTGCATAGTTAGTCAACCTATGATGATACATCCATGCCTACTAAACACTTAAGGGTCACACCGGTGAGTGCATGTAATACGAGCAAGATATGCAATGTTACTACGAAGAGGAATGATTCATAATAGTCATTATGAATCAATTAAGTATTAAGTTAAGTTTAACTTATTACTAGATTAGTTTAACTAACTAATTAATACAAGTATTTGTACATTTACTAGTTGAGTAAATATACAATGTGTTAATTATAGATTATCCATGATATGATTTAAAGCTATTAAATCATATAGTGATTGGATAATATTATTGTCTAATTAATTGTTAATAGTATAAAATACAAGTATATATATTTCGTGTATATGGGTACCGAAATATATACGTGTATAGTACTAAGACATTTGATAATTAAGTGTGACAATAATAACTAGTAAAACTATAAGGGATGGAAGTGTAAAAGGATAAGTTTAATTAAGAGTTTAATCTTAATTAAACTAGAAGGGCTCTAAATGAAAGTCCTTCTATTACAAATAGAAGGCTTGTGGTTCCCTAATCGTTGTTCAATAACCCTCGACTAAATCCTCCCCCTCCTCCCTCTTGGCTTCGGCCGCACACAACCCCAAGAACACAACCCTTTGTGTTCTTCGTGTTCTTCGTGTTCTTCGAGTTTCGAAGATCAAGATCGTTGCAAGTGATCATCTAGAGGATCGCTCGTCGTGTTCATCATCAGTGGACTAATCTTAAGCATTAACTAAGGTATGATTCATGGAACACTTATTTCCCTCTCCCCTCTTGGACGAAATCGAACCGAGAACCCTAGGGTTCTTAGTTAGTTCGTCGAACACCACAAGCACGTGTGTGTGTTCGAGTTTTTCGTACAAGGTTTCTTTCTTGTTAATCTAATCTAGATTTCCAACATCCCAATCCTTTAGGGGTTAAGGATTAGGTTTAATCCCACTTCCGCTTTAAGGGATTAAATCAGCTAGTTGGTTTTAACCGGTCAAGAACAAGTTCATGTTCTTGGTCAGTATGGTCGAACCAAGTATACTAGGAGGTTGACCCAAGTGGTCGATCAGTGTCAATGAAACCCTTCAGCAAGGTGGGGCATAAGGCCCGAGATTGTAGAACCAAGGCGTTGACCGAGGTGGAGCGTTACTCGTTTCATGAGAAGGGCACCATAGCAATGTGTGCCCAAAAAGGGGAACCGCGTCGTTAGTGTCTACGGCTCAAAAGAAAGTGGAGCCGGAAAAGGTGAAGGGGCGATCCTTCCAACTCACTCGGGAGGAGGCGAAGGAGGCACACGATGTGGTGTCAGGTACTTTATTCATTAACTCCTTGCCAACTCATATATTATTTGATTCGGGTTCCAATTATTCGTTTGTGTCTCATGATTTTGGTTGTAAGTTGAATGTGTCGTCCGAGATGTTAGATGAGATTTATAGATCGAGGTAGGCGACGGAAAAACCTCAATGGTTGAACGTGTTTATAGAAATTGTGAAATAGAAATAGATGGTAGAAAGTTTAAGGTCGATTTGTTTCCCATGGGAATCAAGGCTTTCGATGTGGTTATCGGTATGGATTGGTTGGTATGCACCAAGCCAAGATATTGTGCGGTAAGAAAATAGTGTCGATCAAGACACCCGAGAACGAGAAAGTGTATGTGTATGGGGAAAAACGACATCAAATGCCTAATGTGATTACCGCCATTAAGGCGAGGAAAAGTATATAGAAGGGTTGTGCATCGTTTATTCCATATGTGCTAGACGGCCGAAAGGAGAAGAAAGCGGTCGGTGATGTCAAAATTATCCGGGATTTTCCAGAGGTGTTCCCCGAAGATTTACCCGGTATGCCACCAGAGAGACAAGTTGAGTTTAAGATTGATTTAGTTCCGGGGGCGACGCCGATTGCTCGTGCTCCGTATCATTTAGCTCCCACCGAGATGCGGGAATTGATTACTCAATTGCAATACTTGCTAGATAAAGGTTTTATTCGTCCGAGTTCGTCACCGTGGGGTGCCCCGGTGTTATTTGTCAAGAAGAAAGACGGTTCGATGAGAATGTGTATCGACTACCGCGAGTTGAACAAGGTAACTATAAAGAACCGTTACCCGTTGCCGAGAATTGATGACTTGTTCGGCCAATTGCAAGGTGCTAGTTATTTCTCGAAGATTGATTTGAGGTCGAGTTATCACCAAGTTTGGGTGAAAGAAGGCGACACCAAGAAGATAGCCTTTCGTACACGGTATGGTCATTATGAGTTTCTAGTGATGTTGTTTAGTCTTACAAACGCGCCGGCCATTTTTAAGGATTTAATGAATCGGGTTTGTAAACCGTTTCTTGATTAAAATTTTATAGTGTTCATTGACGACATATTGATTTATTCAAAAACCATGGAAGAACACGAGGCCCATTTGAGACTCGTGTTAGATGTATTGAAACGGGAAAACTTGTATGCGAAATTCTCAAAGTGTGAGTTTTGGTTGCGGGAAGTACAATATTAGGTCACGTGGTGACATGTGATGGTATTAAAGTTGATCCTTCAAAGATTGAAGCGGTGTCAAATTGGGAGCCTCCGAGTACTCATTCCTCTCCCTCTGGTGGAGTGGCTTTGCTCCTATAAGCTAGTTCTCACTTCCGAGCTCACTTCCACTGTAGTGTCCGAGTAGATATCGTTATTTTCTCTCGAGGTTCCAACCAACAAGAATCCCAATGAACCTAAAAAAAGGAAGGAAGTTTGAGTTTGATGCAAATAGCTAAAATATCTGCTGCTTTATATCCGGAGGTTTATACAAGACTTCTCAAGAATCGCGGTTCCACTCACGAAGTTAACGAGAAAAAGTGAGAATTTTGTGCGGGAAAAGAAGCAAGACGAGGCGTTTAATTTGTTGAAGGAAAAGTAATGTAACGCGCCGATTCTCACCTTACCGGATGGTATGGAAGATTTTGTGGTTTATAGTGATGCTTCGAATCAAGGGCTTGGTTATGTGTTGAAGCAAAGAGGTAAAGTGATCGCGTAAATTTCAAATCTATTTTTTTTTTAATTTTATGCGGAAGCTTCCCAATTAAATCAATCTCAAAAATATAAATTCATTACATTATATTCAAAGCATTATAGTTTATGAAACGGTATTACTTAACACTTCGGCTCGTTACAAAATATTATCATTTAAACATTGGTCAACCATTCCAACCGAACACCTCTTGACCCGCCCTTCAAACCAAACCTGCAAAAGAGTCAACGAGGTGAGGGATTAACACAAAGCTAAGTGAATGAATAAAGCATCCAAATTGTATAAACACAACAGATAAGATTCACATAACTAAATATAGGTAACCACAAATATAGAGGACGGCGGTTCGGCCGAACCCTAAACCATTGTTGGCCCAACAACGGTAACCGAAAAGCCCCTTTACTACATTGGCACGGTAAAGCCTCCTTCAAATGCAACGAATGCATCCAAGGTCCAAGAACCCGTTATCCAATAGTAACCGATGACTCAGTAGAATTCACCCATTACTGACTTCTATCCACCCGAATGCGCATTCAATCGAGTAATTAATAATCGTCATTAATTACTATAACAAATAAACAATCCATAAAAATAACGTAGCGAAAATCTGCTAATTAACAAACACCCAAACAAGAACCGAATCAAAAAACGATTTCTGCAGCCAAACAACCAAGGTCGTGTCGCGAACCCAAAACTTCATGTCACGAACTCAGGTTCGTGCTGCACGAAAATCACTTTCTGTTCAATTTCGTGCCACGAAACTAAATTTTCGCGACACGAAACACTGCAGATGCTAAAATCATGCACTTTCCCAAATGTGAAATACCATGTACACCATTATAATCCATACAAGTTGTAGGCTAAACCCACTCACCTGAGCTCTCTAAGCTCCACTCAGTGGTCTAATATTACTGAGTCTTCTCCTTTTCCTGGAATCAATAATAAATACCGAATTAGTGACCACATTCCCCCGAAAATAACAATAGCATAAGTTATGTCCAAAATACAAATTTTACATCTTTTGAAACCAACTACTTGCAATTCTAGTTAACACCAACTAATGTAAAACTTACCTATACAAAGTTTTTAACATCAATCATACCAACTTGCACATATACAAGATTTGACCATTTAGGCCCAAATAGCTCAAAACCGAATAACTTCATTAAAACACCTCCACTCTTCAACTAACATGAAAATTAGTATCTACATATAATTTTAAGCATACACTGACATTCAAAAATTGAGTTGAATTCTCAGATTTGTCTAATACTCATATTATCATGCATTACTAGTTTTACACCAAAAATCCAAACTTGCCAAACACCATCAAATCTCATAACAATTTTTTATAAACCTCAACTTTTACTTTTATAATGCTAGTTAACACTTCCCTAACATGAATTAAGCATAATAATAACAATTTCAAGAATTTAGGTAAAACCCATCTTCTTCCTCAAGAACACAACAATGGTGGATTTCACAAACCCTAATCAAATCAAGATTCCACTACTAATTTAGCATGTAATAAGTCCTACTAACTCATAGAAACACAAATGATTCATCAATTTAACAATTTAAGCAAAGATTATGAAAACCCCACCAACTCAAGAACTCTAACTATTCTTTTCATCAAGAAATATGAATCCTAGATGCAAGAGGATAATTCTTACCTAATGTTATGGTAAAAAAACGAGATTGGAGGATGGAACAAGATGGATTGAAGCATTCTTCTTCACAAGAGTTTCACCAAACACACACACACATAACATTGAGAAATGAAGAACACATATGAGGAAAGAAGGAAGTAAAAGGCTAGACATTCAACACATACACACATACGTGTAAAACATTGGGGGTGGTTTTAATTTCATTTAATCACAGTATAAATACCTGGTATCTGATTCATAATCGATTTATTTAAAATAGCTAACTAACTCAGTTTCATGCAACGAGGATATATTTGGAACCCCGGTCCAAAATTTAATCTATTAGAAAAAAAAATCACTAATATAAATAAAGATTTTAATTTCTACTTATTTCAATCCCTTGGCTTACAATACCATTTAATTTAAATCAATAAACTAAAGTCATATATATAATAAATAATTATTTACCACTTACTAAAATGATTAAAAATGCTAGGCCGGGTTTCGGGATGTTACATAACGACCCGAATTTTGTAAATAAATAAATTTTATAAAAACTATAATAAATAAGGATAAATCGTTTAAAAAACGTAGGACTTGGTTTCGTGTCATTTGGACATTGTATGAGAAAGTTATGGACGAAACCGGGTCGAGACAAAGACCGAAAAATGCACCCTTGCTGCATAAGGTAGTTCGCGGCGCGAACTATATGTTCAAGAACGCGAACATCGACCAGAGGGTTTGGGTTTTTGGAGATCGGAGTTCACGGCTGGTTCATGATCGGGAAGAGTTCGCGATGCGCATAGTTCACGAACGCGAATCCTAGTTCACGGCGCGAACTTCGTCAGACAGCATTAAAGACGGGTTTTGGCTCATTAATGCAAAACATAAACCCTAGTTTTCTCTCATCAAGTGTGTGAGCGATTTTGAGTGCAAGACATCATTTGGAACCGATTTCTTGGTCAAATCTCGTGATTCTTCATTCCTAGTTGAAGATTAAAGGTAAATCTTCACTCCTTGATCATGGTAGCTGTAGATCTATGGACTTCTAGGCTTGTGTTGGAAACCTTAGTTCTTGGGGTTATGGTTAATGGTGAAATATATGATGTATACACTTAATAGATGGTATTTTAACAAGAGAAACAAGTGTAAGGTTAGGATTCGTATGAATCTTAAGGGTTGGTTAAACATAGGGTTTTGTAAATCACCAAAATTAGGGGAAAGTGTTAGTAAATGGTATCTAGAGATAAATGGACATATTATTAGTAGTATGTGATGTTGAACAACTTGTGATTCTTGTATTAGGCTTTTGGTGAAGTCTTGGAAAGTGCAAGCTTGTTGAAGAGAAAGGATTGTGTGTGAAGAACACATTGGAAGCATTACTTGCTAAAGTGAGTACATGTGGAATTTACTGAGTACATAGCCATAGAATTATATTTTTTCTTACTTGTGATTCGGTCTATTTGCTATTTGTGTAGACTTGTAGTATATTGAGTTAGTGACATATATTATTGATAATACTAAACTAACATGTTTGATGATTATCGAGATAGCCAAGAGCTTAGATGAAATAACCCGAGAGGTTATGATGAGAGATAGATTGGAGGGTGATGCGGGGGATCCCCGGTCACCTTGGATGGGGCCGATTGGGCGTCGACCCATGGCACATCATATGATAGGAGGCTTGCTAACTGGACGTGATCCGGCGAGTAAGTCGGGTAAAGGTAGATTGGGCGAATCCCTCTTACTGTTACCATAAGGCTTATTAAGGCGGGGGACCCCCGATTAATAAGTATGTAAGTTGATGGGTTATTTGGAGATGTTCTGGATAACTATATATGATTGCTAGAGAGACAAGATTGATAGAGTCACGTTATAGTGGCTAGATAGACGGGTGAGATATATATATATATATATATATATATATATATATATATATATATATATATATATATATATATATATATATATATGTTTATGTATAATGTGATATTCGATATTATTATTAGGGTCTAAACCCATGTAGCTCATGAGACTTTTTGTCTCACATACTCCTTGTTGTTTTGCTATGTACTCAGGTTCGGGATCGAAGATTTAGGTACGCATGGATAGAGATCCGGGGCCTAGGGTAGAAGAACACTAGTACGGATTTAGACTTAGCTTTGGTTTTGAAATATTTTTGTAACACCAACTTATACTCTGATTTCATACCAAAGGTTTTTGTAAATCATAGGAGGAAATCCCTCGGAAATCCCTAGGAAACGGTTGTTTCCGAGGGATTTCCGAGGAAATTACATCCCTCGCTTATTCAAATTATATATAAATGGACATATATATACATATATATATATATATATATATATATATATATATATATATATATATATATATATATATGTGTGTGTGTGTGTGTGTGTGTGTGTGTGTGTAAATGGATGTACACATGTATAAGTTGGTTGTATAAAATTATTTAGTATATCACCAAGTTTTACAAAATATAAAACAAAAAAATGACATTTGTACCTTAAAAAAGGGAAAATATATTTTTCCCTAGGAAATCTCTGGAAATTTCTACACATAGCCTAGGGATTTAGAAATTCTCTTGAAAATTCCTACACATTTCCTAGGGATTAAACACTCCCTCGGAAAACATCTATAATTGATTTTACGTTTTTTAAGATACACATCATTATTTTTATTTCATACTCCTCATGGCATCATTATACATGAAGGACATTCATTTTATGATGTTACAAATTATATACCCTTAAGTGCATAGGTATCAATTATTGAACTTAAACATGTTTCGCTCATTCTTATTATATATAAATGGATGTATATGTATGTGTATGTATATCTATAAATGGATGTATACATGTATAAGTTGTTTGTATAAAATAATGTAGTATATAACCAAGTTTTACAAAATATAAAACAAAAAATATGACATTTGTACCTTTTAAAAGGGAAAATATTTTTATCTCTTGGAAATCTCTCGGACTTTCTTACACATTTGCTAGGGATTTAGAAATTCCCTCGGAAATCCTTCGGAAATTCCTACACATTTCCTAGTGATTAAACACTCCCTCGAAAATCCCTCGAAAATTCCTACATCATTCCAACAACTATAATTGATTTTACTTTTTTTAAGGTTTACAACTCATTAATTTATTTCATACTTCTCACAACATCATTATAAATAAAGAACATTTGTTAGTTCAAAGCTTTTCAATGTATAATAAAGTTATGTAAAGTATAGAATGAAGTATTAATATTTACATTTGTGAAAAGTTGAAAAAATAATTTTAATGCTAGGAAATCCCTAGGAAGTTATTTCCGAGGGATTTGCTAGGAGAAGCAATTAAAACTTAAGTTTTTTTAAATTTGCTTAGAAATCGCTAGAAATTTCCGAGGGATTTGCTAGGAGAAGCAATTCAAATTAAGTATTTTAAATTTGCTAGGAAATACCTTGGAATTTTTTCGAGGGATTTTCTAGGAGAAGCTATTTAAACTAAAGTATTTTAAATTTGCTAGGTATTCCCTCGGAACTTGCAAGGGGTTTCTGATGAAATTTTTTTATTCGAATTTCCTAGGAAATCCCTCGGAATTTCCGAGGGGTTTCTGAGGGAATTTATTTATTCGAATTTCCTAGGTAATCCTTCGGAAATGTGTAGGAATTTGCAAGGGAATAAATCCCTAGAAAAAAATTTGTAGGAACATGAGCCTTTTTCTAATAGTGGAAGGAGTTTAAGTGTTTAACCTAAATCTCACTTGCTACAATATAAACCTTTGGTTTTAATACTTCTTCCACTTGATTTTTTGTTACAAACATCCGACATTAAATAATAATTGACTAATTCTATCTGTTTGCTAAGCTTTTCTATTTGTATAAATAAGATGTAATGTCAACCTTAGAAATAAAATAATTTACTAATTTCTAGTGGCCAACAGGTTTGACATTGAACTTATTTTAGTTATACTTCATAATCAAACAACATTAGTAACTTATCGTAATATTTTGTTTTCCTTGCATTATTAAAGCATTGATTTTATTTATTATTATTTGTTAAGTATTTATTTTATAGTTACCTTAATTAACAACATGAAAATAAATTGAACTACAAACAATATTATAACCTTGCATACAAATCTTCCAAAGTATATACCACTATATACTTGTTTTTTATAGCTTGGTTTCAACTCGTAAAGCAAGTTGACTAATCTCGAAGCTATTATCTGCTTTACAGGCATTCTGAAATTAGAGCATATTTATTTGTTTATATGGGTTTAACATGAAATCTTCTAGTAATGTTATCATTATAAAGATCCACTCCAACTAATAAACCACTAGTCACAAATATTACGTGATGCAAGGTAGGTGTTGAAATGGTTTTAACATTCTCGTCGTATTTGTTTTTTGTTTTGTTTTATTTTTCTCAAAATATGTTATAGTTTTAAGGAGGTAATTGGTGGAGCCGCCCCGTGGTTGAACATAAAGGTTTGCCATGTCAAACATTTTTCCTACATATTCTTCCTACTTATAAGTCTATTCAATCTAAATTTGAAGTGCAATCCACTAATTCTCTTTCTTTATATTATCCATTGATTCTGACACTTATTATGATCAAATTGATAGACATATAAATACGAAGAAAATGTATGAAGAAATACTATTACTCTTTAATATTAATTAACTAAACTTTTATTTTTTTGGTTTGTCATTATATGTTCACGCCAGTCCATCTTTAGTTGTAGGTGGAACTGTCGTAGCTTCGGTTGATGTTATGATCGATCTCAATGCGCGTTATATTGTCGACGATAAGAAATTATATCGATTCCTACATTTTATTCCTACTTGTGTATCTCTAATTCTCTATTAAGATCGGATATTACCAAAAAAAAACTTCATTTTAAAACTTTTATAAAAAATCTAAAATAGACCACAAAAAATATATTCATATATCAATTAGTCAATCACACAAAAAATGATCTGATCGTACAAAAAAAACTTACGAGTTACGCAAAACATCAAATCACATGGTTTTTTTTTAGAAAATAAAAATGCACAAGTCTATTTTGAGAAATGATAGTATATCTTTAGTTTATTTAAATAATAATTAGCTTATTAAAAAATCTGATGATAAAATGCACAAACAAACAATCAATCAATACGTATTCCGAGTTCCTTTACTGCTGGATCCGGATTCCGTAATCAAGCGAGCAGGATGGTTCTAACGAAGATTCTGCAATCAATTAACAACCCTAAGTCAAAGGTTCCCAGGGTGGATCCCCGTGAGAACGCTCTGACGCTCAAGTTAGTGTTTATACGAATTGAAGGTTTAAATATCGAAGAGAAGCATCGAAAGTGTTAGGTGAGAGTATTAAATGTGATGTGATGTGAATACCTGTAAGGATGCTGAAGGACGCCTTTTATAGTCAAACCGATTGGGCGGGAAGGCAAGGGTTCCTTCCTTCGAACCAAGG
The DNA here is from genome assembly GCA_963853835.1 of Calendula officinalis. Taxonomy (NCBI): domain Eukaryota; kingdom Viridiplantae; phylum Streptophyta; class Magnoliopsida; order Asterales; family Asteraceae; genus Calendula; species Calendula officinalis. The sequence goes on along the minus strand of OY970820.1, from coordinate 80,031,365 downwards.
CTTTAGTAGGACCGCTGGGCAAGAGAAACGATTACCTTCGAAGGCAATAATAACTTAAGCTTTCGCCTCAGCCGTCCTCGAGCTCTGGCCGCATTTAATGCGCTCTTGCTTCGATGTACTTATTCCGGAAAATGCGCTTAGCACGTTAGCTATCGTTGGGATCCGTTTGTTGAGGCCATTCGTCGTGATGTGGCCATCCTTCCGGTTCCGAAGATCTTCCGGACGATAGTTCGATATGGTTTATATCTCATTAAGTCCCTCAAGTTGAAAGGACTAAGTAACTCGTAAGGTTTAGTTCTTTTTAACTTTCATTTCTTTCGTCAATCATTTCAAAGGAGCCTTGGGCATTGATTATCGGGCGGTAACCTAACCATCAAGAACAAGTAATGTCTTGTCACGTCTTTGAAAATTATCGTTGCCTATCCGACCGTTGGGTAACGGCCGACGTCTTTTCGACTTCCTCGCCTATATAAATTTTGCACGAACCTTTTATGTCTTCTTTTATTGCGTAACTTCATTGATTCTCTCTTCTTAATTCCTTCTTCTTAATTCCTTCTTCTTAATTCCCCTTTCTATCTTTCGTCTAGTAGTCGTTGATCACCATGAGGAAAGATAGAAATCCCAAAGATAAAGCCGAAACATCCTCTAGGGAGAAACGAACCGCTCTTAACACTCATACCGCTCTTACCGACGAAGATTTGCCCAAAATCATTGAAGAATACCACATCGATGCTCGCTTTGAACTTCGCCTTCCTGGGGAATTGGACACTATCAAGTCGGCTCCGGAAGGGTTTGAGCCCGTATATGTTCAGAATTTACTGGGAGGGTTCCGATTTCCAATCGACGATTTTATTCTTTCTTTACTCCAGGATCTCGGCCTTCATTTTGCTCAGCTTGCTCCAAACTCTTTCCGGAAGATTATAGCATTCATCTTGATGTGCCCCTCGTTGGGCATCCCACTTTCTACCAAGTTGTTTCGTCGTTTTTACGTTGTGACCGGTCGGGGCGACTAGGCTGTGTTCACGCTCCTTCCTGGGCAGAATGATCGTATCACCAGCTTGAAAGATTCTATTCACGATTGGAAGTATGGCTTCCTGTATGTGAATCGAGCGGCGTTCCGTGACATTGTTCTTCCTTGGGGTAAGATTACTGGCCGGACGTCTGAGCCCGTACTAGATCTATCGGAAGATGAGGAAGGTTTTGTTAAGAGGATGTCTTCTGTTGACATAGATTGGGAAGACCCTGATGAGGTTTTCCTTGGGATGGCCGACTTGAGCCCTTACTACCTTTCCCAAGGTATTCGCCCTGTCTTGAAGGTTGATGGTCAAGAGATCTCTCTGTTACATCGTCTCAGGACGCCTAAGGGTGGTCTACCGAAAGGATCCGTGTCGGTGGTACATGGGCCTGTGACCCCCTTTCTTCCCCCGCCGGACGATGTCTTGAGTTCAGAGGGAACCCCGGAGGCCGTGTCCGTAACCCATCAAGAAACCCTAAGTTTCGATCCTCCAGAATATAGTACTGAGAGCACCATGATACCTGACTCTCAACAAGAGTCCCTCAAACCCCGCAAAATTCGATCTGTACATAATCTGACGATAGTTGAAAAGGACAAGCCGGTCCGTCAAAAAAGGATTCGAGAGAGAACACCATCGTCTCCGGCCAAGAGATCCAAGGGCGAAGAATTAAGTAAGTTGGTTTTCGTACCTATTCTGTTGCTATTGTTCTTTGTATTTTTCCTGACAATTTTGTATTGCTACTATATGTTGCAGGTTTGTCTGATTGCGTTGTTATTTCTGATGTTTCTGCCGCCGCCGTACCACCGTTCGTCCCCCAATCATCTGTTGGTTTCAAAGCATCTTCATTAGTTATTCCAACCCCCTCAACTGTTAGTGTTACCATGCCGTTGTTTTCTTCCAACGTACCCCTTCCGCCCAAACAGGTGTCTGCTTCCCCTAGTCTTTCTGCTTTGGCTACTTTCTCAAGTAACTTATTTTGTACGGGTATGCAACTGTCCTCCTCCGCCAGAAGTTCACAATCATCACCCTCCGGCCGGAGCCAATCGTCTTTGCCAAACTTCCCAGTTTTAGGTAACCTACTTTTGTGAGTATTTACTTTGTTAATCCTAAGATGCTAACATGTAGCCTTGTGTTTGCAGCTCGTCGGATGCATCCGCGTACCTCTCCCGCTCGAATTGTTTCCGTTAGTGAAAGCCTTCCTGAAGGACCAACATATATTGATCCCCCGAAGGGTCAAGGTTTGCGAGCTATTGTGACCTCATCTCCTTCCATCGTTCACACCACTGTTGATCTTGTTCCCCCCGTGTATCGTTTACCGGAGCTCTCAGATGAAGCGATCTTTTTCAAGGCCCGTGCCGATTTGCTATCTGATGTGGATTATCTATCGGAGTTGCAGTTACGGGGTATTCGTGGTTAACAATCCTTGCTTGACCATAGACGGGAATTCTCCCGGCTCAACGAGTTGATGATGACTGCCAAGTCTCTTTATCAGAAGGAGTCTGGGGAGAAAAAGAAGCTTTCTGAATTGAACAAGAATCTCTTGGAAGAGAACAAAGACCTTTCGTCGAGCCTAGAAGACCTGCAGGCCTCCGTGCTGGAGAAGAATGCCAAGATTGTTGATTTGAAAGCCGACCGAAGCTCGCTTTCTTCAACGATCGCGGAGCTTGAAATGCAGGTTATTGAAAAAGATTCTAAGTTGAAGGAAACTGTTGATCGTTTGGCGGGTGTCGTTGCTGATAGGGATACGCTGGAGCATGAAGCTCGCGTTCGTGGAGAAGATTTGGGATTGTTGATGCAGAGAGGTCTTCCTGGGATGGTTCAGGTGTTTCTTTCCTCCAACGAATTCGTGAAAGCTAATACCGATCTCCAAAAGGAGAGTATCAGATACGGGCAGTGTCAAGGGTGTTTAGATACCCACCAAGCATATGCCGACCTTTTGCAGGATGCCAAGCTTGCTCATGACTACCCGGATGCCCAGGAAAATATCATGAGCTTGTTTGAAGATCTGGTTTCCCCTAATTACACTTTGTTGCAGTCGTTGGAATCAGGGCACGTATCTCTGGATGAGGTTAAGGAGTTGGTTAGCAAGGTTCCTTCCGGACCGGAAGATGTAGGCGAAAGCTCTGTGAAGGGTCGAGGTTCACCGCCCGCTTGATTGTTATGTTTGTAGTTGTCGATGTTGATCGTTTGATCACGACTTTCTTTTGTTTGTTTAGGTTTTGATCTTTGTATGCTTTTGATCGATAACTATGTTTATTGAAACTTATCTGTATTTCGTGACTATTATCAATCTAATTGTGTTCGTATTTTGTTTTATCGTTATTTTGTCGTGTCGTGTATGTTCGGATAAATTTCTTGATTTAAGTAAGGCGTCCCTATACTTAGAAATTTATTATGTACATTTTCGCATTCGAATGTTCGATTTTAGTCGTCCGGTCTAGGAATCATACCCTAACTGGGGTATTATCCTTATGCGATTTAATTTATTCGTTCGTCAATTCGATATTACTTGTGTAAAATAGCGCAATATTTAAACAAAAGATAAAATGATATTCAAACGCGACTTTGCCATGAAGGCCTTCGTTACAACCATTCGACTTAGGGTTTTCGACACCCTTGTTAAAACAAAAATAACAATTCAAGCTTCCTTTTTTCTATTCTATTTTAAAAGTAGAACCTTCGTAAGTTCATCATATTCCATGTTCGTGGTATGGTTGTTCCATCCATTGTTTCTAGCACGTAGGAGCCGTTCCTTCCTGCCTCTTTAACCCTATAAGGGCCTTCTCAATTCGGACATAGTTTCCCCGGTTTGTACCGAAGACTGGCTTCATTCTTCCTAAGAACCAGATCGCCAACCTTGCACGCTATCCCCTTTACCTTTTGTTGTAGTATCCTTCCGTCAAAGATTTGTATGTTGCTTGACGCAAGGCTGCATTTTCGCGTCGCTCGTCCACAATGTCTAGGTTATACCTTAACGCCTCTTCGTTACCTTCCAGACGGAAGTTCTCCACTCTGAGGGAAGGTATCGTAACCTCTAGGGGGGTTATCGCTTCCGAGCCATACACCAAGCTGTATGGTGTTTCTTGGGTGCCCATCTGAATCGTTGTTCGATATGACCACAGGACACTCTGTAACTCGTCCACCCATCTTGTATCCATCATGGACAGACGGGTCTTGATTCCTTTCACGATGGTTCTGTTAGTTACTTCTGTCTGGCCGTTAGCTTGCGGGTGAGCAACGGAAGTGAAGTTTTGACGGATGCTGAGGTCAGTGCACCACTTTTTGAATGGGTTGTTGGCAAACTGTTTTTCGTTGTCACTGATGATTGTTTGCGGAAGACCAAAGCGACAGATGATTTGCTGCCATACGAACTTGACTACGTTTGCACCAGATATGCACGCTAAAGACTTGTGTGTGTGTGTGAGCTCGGTCGAACTCGAACCCGAAACCCTCTTGGGGTTCTTCGGCCGTCGAACACGAGAGAGGAGAGGGGGAGAGATTAGGGTTTTGAGTAATGTGATTGTGTAACCCTTAAGCCTTAGACATGCCCTCCTATTTATAGGTTTAGGCCTTGCACTTAGGCCCTTAAAGTTTAACTAGAAGTTTAATGAAACTTAAACTTCTATTGTTACTTTTAACCCTTGGACTTATACTTGTTAATTAATTAACTATTAATTAACTGTCCGTTAAATACTTAACCTAATATTTAACCATCCTCACAAATAATAATTAACTTATTATTATTTATTCTCTTCTTTATAATTAACTTAACTAGTTAATTATTCCACACAACTTACTTTATTCGGTTGTCCATTATTGGGTGTGTAGTGGTGTGACCCTTTAGTGTCTTATAACATTGGACACGGTGACACGTGTACTTATCTGTGCACATAAATCCTTCAGACTCCGTTAAGAAACACTTTCTGATCATCGTTGGCTTAAAGCGGTCCCTAGCCAGACATTTAGGATAACCAGGTTATAAGAACTCTTATATCCAGAGAAAATATTCATAAAATGAATAACACTAACAGATTTTCCTTTCGCATCACGATATTTCTTAATTTGAGTAATAGACATGGAGCTGGGATCTTGTTCTATATACTCGAATTTTCTCGACTCTGATTTCGACTTTCTGCAGTAACGGATTACCAAATGATCAAATCGTTCTCCGAGCGCGGCCACGCATTTCAGTAGTCTTAATCGTCGAGCGGCCATGAAATATTTCTTCTAGTTAAAGAAGGTGCAAATTCCATCTTGACATTTGCGTTATCTTGCCCACGACTTCCGCTGTCTTAGTCAAGTTCCTTATGATCACCCTTTTACGGTGTGACGGTAGATAAATGCTAAAGATCAGATTTCATCGTGTCTCAAACCAAAATGTCTCAGGTCAGAGGACATCTACTCGAATTTACTCATGCTTGGGCTCCATGAAGTAATATCGATCTTTTGGTCACGTCTAATGTTTAGCAAACCCTGTAAACATCTATGAATATTTATTTTAACAACCCTTGTTTCTCTATTCAATAACTATGAAATAGATAAATATTCATAATGGTATTAACTCTTGAATCTAGCTCCCACTAAATTCAAGCAACCACAGACAATTTAGATACTCAAAAACTTTGTGTATCAAGGATAGGTTTAAAACATGTTAAGAATAGACAATGTGAAAATATTACGTAAAACTTTCTATTTCAATCCCACGAAATGTTATTACATAATGTATCGATTTCAAGCATGTCTATGATTCCAATCAAAAATACTAGCTACCAATATTTAGGTACTGCATGCCTATAGCGTGCGCATGTTTCTCATGCTTTGGTCCAACTAGTGGTTTTGTCAACGGGTCAGCGACGTTGTCATCCGTTGGTATTTTCTTAATTATAATATCACCTTCTCTTACATACTCACGTATGCGGTGATATTTCCTGCGTACATGCCTGGTCTTCTGATGCTCTCTTGGTTCAACAGCTTGCACTATTGTTCCACTATTATCACAGAATATTTTGATGGGTCTAGAGATACTGGCAATAACTCTAAGATCCTCGATAAAATTCTTAAGCCACATGGCTTCTTTCCCAGCATCATTTGCGGCAATGTTCTCAGCTTCTGTAGTCGAATCTGCTATTGTATCTTATTTCTGACTCTTCCAAGATATAGCTCCTCCGTTTAGCGTGGAGACAAATCCTGATTGAGATTTGTAATCATCTTTGTCGGTTTGGAAGCCTGCATCTGTGTAACCAGTTACACGAAATTCCTCCATCGAACCTCCAAAGACCAAGAACATTTCTTTCGTCCTTCTCAAATACTTGAGAATGTTCTTGACAGCCACCCAATGGGGTTCACCAGGATTCTTTTGATATCTGATCGTGAGACTTATGGAGTAAGCAATATCGGGCCTAGTACATAACATGGCATACATGATTGATCCAATTGCCGAAGCATATGGTACCAAACTCATCCTAGCTATTTCCTTGCTAGATGTGGGACTCTGAGCTTTGCTCAGTGTAATGCCATGTGACATCGGAATGATTCCTCTCTTAGAATCACTCATACTGAATCTCTTCAGTACTTTCTCAATGTATGTACTTTGACTAAATCCAATAAGCCGCCTAGATCTATCCCTATAGATCTTTATACCTAGTATAAATGCGGCTTCTCCCAAGTCTTTCATCTGGAAACATTTACCTAACCAGGATTTTACTCCTTGTAATGCTGGTATATCGTTTCCTATAAGCAGTATGTCATCGACATACAAGACTAGGAAGATTACTACGCTCCCACTGAATTTTGTGTAGACACACGCCTCGAACTCACTCTTGACAAAACCAAATTCTTTGATTCTTTTGTCAAAGTGTAAGTTCCAACTTCTAGATGCTTGCTTCAATCCATAAATGGATTTTAGCAATTTACATACCTTATTAGGATTCTTTGGATCAGTAAAACCATCCGGTTGTATCATGAATACGTCCTCATTCAACTCCCCGTTAAGGAAGGCGGTTTTAACATCCATCTGCCATATCTCATAGTCGTAATATGCTGATATGGCCATAAGAATTCTAATAGACTTAAGCATGGCGACTGGCGAGTAGGTTTCAGAATAATCCACACCATGTGTTTGCGTGAAACCCTTCGCAACGAGTCGTGCTTTGTAAGTATGTACTTTTCCATCCATGTCGGTTTTCTTCTTGAAAATCCACTTGTATCCAACAGCACGAGACTATGGTGGCAAGTCTGATAACACCCAAACTTGGTTGTCATACATGGATTGCATCTCTGCTTGCATAGCCTCAAGCCATCTTTCAGACTCTATGTCGTTAGCAGCTTCGCTGTAGGTTAATGGTTCTAGTAGACTTCCATCATCTTCATCGATCATGAATCCAAGATACCTATCTGGTTCTTGGCGTGGTCTACTGGACCTACGCGGATTGCGTGTATCTTATTCCTCAACCGGTGGGTCTTGTTGGGGATCAACAATTCTTTGTTGAACTACTGGTTCGACTGAAGTCGTCGGTGGATCTTTGTTCTCTTCAATTTCTTGAAGCTCTATTTCTTTTCTTGGAGTTTCAGTTCCTAGAAACTTCTCTTCCAAGAAGACACCTTTCCGAGCAACAAAGACTTTGTTGTCTTCTTGATGATAGAAATTGTATCCTAAGGTTTCCCTTGGATATCCAACGAAGATACACTTGTCTGACTTGGGGTTTAGTTTGTCTGTGAAGTTACGTTTAACGTATGCTTCACAACCCCAAATCTTGAGAAAAGATAACTTAGGTTTTCTCCCCGTCCAGTGCTCGAACGGAGTCTTTTCTACCGACTTGGTCGGAACCTTATTCAGTGTGAATGTTGCAGTCTCGAGTGCATGTCCCCAAAATGATAGTGGTAGTGGGGCGCGACACATCATTGAACGTACCATGTCTAACAAGGTGCGATTCCTCCTTTCTAATACGCCATTCATCTGAGGTGTATACGGAGGTGTGAGTTGTGAAACAATCCCACATTCCTTCAAATGATCGTCGAACTCTTGGCTCAAATATTCGCCTCCTCGGTCAGACCGAAGTGACTTAATTTTCTTGCTTAGTTGGTTTTCTACTTCCCTCTGATATTCTTTGAACTTGTCAAAGCTCTCAGACTTTAGTCTCATAAGAACGACATAACCATACCTACTGAAGTCGTCAGTAAAGGTAATGAAGTAGCGGTATCCTCCTCTAGCTTCTGGAGTAAAGGGTCCACACACATCTGTGTGTATAATCCCTAACAACTCGCCTGCCCTTTCATTGTAATGATTGAAAGGGTCTTTTGTCATCTTGCCAGATAAACAAGCTTCGCATATTGCATATGATTCCAAATCAAATGGTTCTAGAATTCCATCATCGTGGAGGTTCTTAATGCGAGTCTCGTTTATATGACCTAAACGACAATGCCAAAGATAAGTTTGATTCAAGTTACTCTTGGATCTTTTACTTATATGATAAACGTCTCGTTCTATGTTATTTAGATTTAACGTGTATAGACCATTATGAGAATTTGCGTTAAAATATAAAATGTCATATTTTAAACACGAAATTGTTTTTCCATAAAACTCATAATAAAAACCACTGTCTATATGTAAATCAAAAGAAATAACATTCTTAATAAGTCTAGGAACATAATAACAATCTTTAAGTTCCAAAACTCTTCCTGAAGGCAACTTGACAAGATATGTTCCTACGGCTTCAGCTCCAACCTTGGAACCTTTGCCTACTCGTAGTTCAACATCCCCTCGTCCCAGCCTCCTGTTCTTCTTAAATCCCTGCAAATGATTGCAAATGTGATGACCACATCTGGTATCCAATACCCAGGATTCACTAGAAGTAACGAGACAATCAATCATAAAGATACATGAATCGCTGACAAAGTCAGCGTCCAACAGCCCCACGTCCGACGTGTGCTCGCAAATATCCTTGCCGCCACAAGTTGGGCAACACAAATCAGCAAAGTCATTCAACCAATCATAGAACTCATCCTGCTGAATCTCAGGGAGAGATTCTTCCTCCAGCCTTTGAACATCGCGTATACACAAGAGATTCTCGTGTAGACGTGCGACACTCAAATCAAAATTCCCGATCATACGTACTACCTTGTCCTGATAGTACTGAGTGAGAGATCCAAACAAGAACAAGACTTGTTCATGCTCGTTTGATGTGCCAGTAACTAGGGTGAGACAATCTAGTAACCTCCTTATGTTGATAAGGTGGTCACTCAGTGGTTGATCATCTATCATTTTCGACGAAATGATTTCTTGCAAAATGAACTGCTTGCTATCTTCAGTACTATCTTTAAACGTCTCCTCAAGATACTGGACAAACTCATAGCATGGTTTCTTACGTAGATTATCAGTAAGCTCTTATAATGAAGTAAGAATAAGAATCGACATAACTTGTGATTCATCTGCCCGATACTGATAATAAGCGTCAAGCTCATCATCCTGGGCATCTTGCCCTGGTTGTCCCTTGGGCACCTCGTCTATCACGTACAGTAGATTCTGTGCTTTTAGGTAACTCCTAAAATGCACCCTCCAAACTTTGTAGTTTGGACCAGTAAGCTTCCATTTTCCAGTGATGAACTTTCGCGATTCGATCGGTGAATAAAACGGAATTTCTGACAGTACAGACATCTATAAGAAAAACAAACAAACGGTTAGTAAGATTAGATAAAATAAATAACTTCTAACATTATTACCTTTTAATAATAATAGTTAGACTAGGACCCATATTTCACGTCCTCTAATGCAAGGTTTGGGCACTTCCCACTAGAGCCACGCTATTTTTGGTAGGTATAGCCATACCGATCGTCTCTAGACTAGAAACGATTCCTAGATCCTCGGGATATCAAGTTGAACAACAAACTTGTACATGTTTTAATCCCTCTAGTGCATTTTGGGTCGGGACTCCCGATTATCACCAAAATAGATCGTGCCATCTAAGACAGTGCGATGCCTTGCGCCGGGACTCCCGATTATCAGAAGACCCTACGCACCCGAACACTCGCAATGATTTGAATCCACATCTAAGGTTCTTTCTCCTTACAATGTGAATATCGTTGAACAAGTGAGGTGTTCCATTAGATGGGTTGCACTCTGATCTAAGATTTTCTAAAAATGATTTTCCTTTGTTCGAAAAGTTAGCCAGTTTTTAATTACTTGGTTTTTATAAACTAACTGTTTATAAATTCCACCTTTTAATTTGTTTCATAAAACTTGGTTTATAAACAAATTGTTTACTTTACCATTATTAATTTAAAACTTGGTTTTCTAAACAAACTGTTTATAATCACCATCTTATTAATTTATACCTTGGTTTTCTAAACAAACTGTTTATAATTACCATCTTATAATTAAATCTTGGTTTTCTAAACAAACTGTTTATAATCACCACCTTATTATTTCATATTAAACGAAAAATAAATAATACTTGCAATTTCGAAAATTGTCATGCCATAACCCCAAAGACTTGTTTTTGTGTTTTGTTAAAAAAAACTTTATAAAATTTTCCGAAAAATAAAAAGTAATTCGGAAAAATTAAATTAAACACAATATCATTTCTTTTGGGTTATGTCATTTTAAAAAAATAAATAAACTGATAATTTAAATTACCAAACTGATAACTATTAAATTACCCATAAACTGGTTTCTTATTTCCTCTTTAATTTCATAATTATCTTGATCTTAAACTAACTGTTTAAAATCATTAGGTTTTTTTTAAATGTTAATACTTATTATTATAATAAACGAATAAATGATGAAACTTGTCAAAAAGTAAACTTTTTAACGTCCGATTTGATCCCGTGTACCCTATGTGCCCGAAACTGAGCCTTAGGTTAACGAAACTGGATCAAATACACAACGAGGGAAAAACTGGATTGATTAAACGAAGACCAAACCTTGGCTCGGTTCGGTTCGTCCGTTCGGCCCCTTCGTCCGAACCTTGCTCGACCGAAACTCGGTCTTGCTTGGTTCGACCGAACCCTTCCCTTATTTTAATAATACCGAAAATTATAACAATGCTAGTAATAACAAATAAATAAATGTGTTATTCTAATACTAAGAATAACACAACTTTCCTTAATTTGTCTAAAGCCTAATTTTTCCAATAATCTACCATGATCTTGGTTGATTATATTCTTGGACTAATTTTTCTAGGGTTTTTTACTAGAAAAGAAACCTAATTCTTTTTATCTTGAAACCTATTCAATCCAATTGTTCATAAACTTGAACAATGTTCTTGGATTAAATTCACTAGGGTTCTTTCTAAGATAAAAAAAACTTGATATAATATAAATATATATATATATATATATATATATATATATATATATATATATATATATATATATATATATATACGAAATTCGGAAAATACAAGAAGGAAAAAGAAGCCTAATTTCTTTTTATCTAGAACCCTATTCAAACCAATTGTTCATAAACTTGAACAATGTTCTTGGCCGAAAATTCTAGGGTTCTTTTCTAGATGAAAAGAAACTCCATCGAATGTCATTGAGATTAGTAGATCGCTCTGATACCACTGTAGGAAAACCTTGTAGTATTCACATGACGGAACTTGAATACCACATTACTGGATCTCTACTAATCAATGAGATCACGAGAAAGAGAAGAAGATGAACCTTACCTTTAGATTGCTAAAGAAGTGATCCACCTCTACTGCACCACCTGGACACGCTGCAAGACCACGTTGTACCAACAAAGCAACACACAAAGGCTTGTGTGTGTGTGTGTGTGAGCTCGGTCGAACTCGAACCCGAAACCCTTTTGGGGTTCTTCGGCCGTCGAACACGAGAGAGGAGAGGGAGGAGAGATTAGGGTTTTGAGTAATGTGATTGTGTAACCCTTAAGCCTTAGACATGCCCTCCTATTTATAGGTTTAGGCCTTGCACTTAGGCCCTTAGAGTTTAACTAGAAGTTTAATGAAACTTAAACTTCTATTGTTACTTTTAACCCTTGGACTTATACTTGCTAATTAATTAAGTATTAATTAACTGTCCGTTAAATACTTAACCTAATATTTAACCATCTTCACAAATAATAATTAACTTATTATTATTTATTCTCTTCTTTATAATTAACTTAACTAGTTAATTATTCCACACAACTTACTTTATTCGGTTGTCCATTATTGGGTGTGTAGTGGTGTGACCCTTTAGTGTCTTATAACATTGGACACGGTGACACGTGTACTTATCTGTGCACATAAATCCTTCATGAATGAGCTTGGAAGTACCTCCTTAATCGTCTTACTGAATAAACCAGAGCTACTATCAGTTTTTCGATCAGAGAGTAGTTTAACTCCGCGCCCTGCAGAGTTCGACTCGCAAAGTAAACCGGAACCTATTGTTTCCCCTTTTCGGCGATCAGAATGGAGCTCACTGCCTCCCTGTTAGTTGACAAATACATAACGAGGGGCTCTCCAATTATCGGACTTGCAACGGAAGGGATGGTCCGTAAGTGTTGCTTTAATTTTTCGAAAGCCTCTTCAGCCTCTTCTGACCACTCAACCTCTCCTTTCTTTGTGCACCCATGAGGGATTTTGAAGAAAGGTAACGACTTTCCTGCAGATTTTGCTAGGAACCGCCCGAGAGCCGCCAGTTTACCATTCAGACTTTGGACGTCCTTCACCGTTCGGGGAGTCTTCATTTTCAACAAGGTTTCTACCTTCTCAGGTTTTGCTTGTATCCCGGATGAAGAGACAATGTGACCTAGAAACTTTCCCTTGCTCATACCGAACGAACACTTTTTCGGATTTAACTTCATGTTGATCGCGTGCAAACGTAACAACGTTTAATCCATGTATTTTATAAGGTCTCCATCTTCTCTGCTCTTTATCACCATGTCTTCAACGTATACTTCTAAATTCCACCCAATCGGGTTCTCGAACACTTTATCAACCAATCGTTGGTATGTCGCACCGGCATTGCGGAGGCCGCACGGCATTTTGATGTAGCAATACGTACCCTTCGCTGTGTGGAAAGCCGTTTTTTCTTCGTCTTCCTTTGCCATCTGCACTTGGTGATACCCTTTGTACGCGTCTAAAAACGATTTCCACTTATACCCGCCCAGAGATTCGATATTCTGTTCAATTTCCGGAAGGCGGTAGCTATCTTTCGGGCAAGCCTTATTGAGATCTTTAAAATCGACACACATACGCATGGATCCATCCCCCTTTTTTACTAAGACCGGGTTGGAAATCCAATTTGGGTATTGTGTGCTACATAGTACTCCGGCTGCCACCAAATTTCCCACTTCCTTATTTATCACTTTGTTCCGTGTTGGAGCCATTCCTCTTTTCAACTGTCTGACCGGAGCGAATGCCGGATTAACATTCAACTTGTGCTCTATCACCCCTCTGGAAACGCCCGTCATATCCTTTGGTTCCCATGCGAACACATGTTTGTTCTTCTTTAGGAGAGCTTCTAACTCAGACCTCACTTTACCCGGAAGGTATCGACCAACCCTAACGGGTATATCGGGGTAGTCCGAGTTGATAACCACATGTACCTCTTCCTGCTCCGTCCAACTATCCTGATGGGTGATACTACCGCATTCGGGCGTGTGCATTTGTACACTTTGCACCGTGATCACACCATGCTCCGAAGGGAATTTCAGTAGGCCATGGACTGTGGATGCGATTGCTTGCAACTGCCACATCCCGGTTCGTCCTAGGATTGCATTATATCTGGACGGAGATGTAACGACCCGAATTTTGTGATAAATAAATTCTATAAACAATATGATAAATAAGGATAAATCGTTTAAAGATCGTAGGAATTGGTTTCGTGTTATTTGGATATCGTACGAGAAAGTTATGGACGAAACCGAGTCGGAAAGGAATGCAAAAAGTGCAGCACGACTTCGTGGCACGAAGATTTGGACTCGTGCCACGAAGTGAGACAGAAAGTCGTTTTCGTGTCGCCGCTGACACGAAGATTTAAGTTCGTTCCACGAAGATATCCCCGCCAAACCTCGTGCCACGAAGAAATTATTTCGTGCCACGAAGGCTGCCAGACAACATAAAAACGGGATTTTAGGGTTTTTGCTCATTTTCTCTCCACTCCAAAGTGTGCAGCCGATTTGGGAGCTCTTGGGGGCGATTTTGGTTGTTCTTGGGCATAGAACACCACCATTCATGGAGATCTTCAAGCCTTGTTAAGGATCTAAGGTATTTTCATCTCCTAGTTAGTTTTGTAAACAAGATTTGGGGGAAATGATAATTTTGAATGTGATGTGTTAGAATCTTGTTAAAGATGGGTAATGAGGGTGTAGAACACCCATAGGAAGTATGTAGACCATGGATCTATGGTTGATTTGCAACTTGGAAGTAGTTGTATGAGCTAGGGTTTATAGATCTCCAACAAGTTGGTGAACTTGGTGGTTGGGGTTGATTATTTTGATGCTAAATGATGTCTAGTTATGGATGATAACTAGAATTGTGATGATTATGTTGATAGGTTGCAAGGACCTAAAAGTTGGAGATATTCCAAAGGGGCGGGAAGCAAGGATTCGTGTTGATAAACACGATATGGATTTAGCTATTGCTAAGGTGAGTACATTGAGACTTTTAAACTGGGTACATAGCAAAGAGCTTTTGAAAATACTTATGATATTTTTATGGGACTTTATTAAATAATGTTTTGATAAAGATAGTGACTTAGAAGGATAAGAAAATAGGTATATTGTGATACTAGAATATGTCTAGTATGGTTGATGATTTTGGAAGTAAATATGATAAACTAAAGTAAACATGGAATATATATTAATGAACCATGTTAATAAGGTTATGGAGCAAAAGAGCATATATTGAGTCTTTATTAATAAATGTGCATTAGTAAAGCAAATGAGAATGATTTTGTAAAAATGAGTATCTATTGGTAAGATTTACTAATAAAAGTAAAGAACGAATATATATATGAAAATGAATATGATGTGACTACTAATAATTATGTATTATAGTCAAAGAAGAGATAAAAGTATTATGGTATCGATAAAATAATAAATGTATCTTATGAAATAAGTAAGTATGGACCTCATAGGGTTCATAGATGTAGAAGTAGATGTGGGTTGCTTATGATCGGGTCTATGGGACCATACAGGTACGTTCACACTATGTTGAACTAGTTATATATAGTTATTATTAGATAACTAACTGTTTGATGATTGATGTGATAGCCGAGAGCTAGATTGACATAGCTGATGAGTTATGGTAAGAATGAGATGATGTGATGACGCGGGGGATCCCCGGTCATGAGGTGTGGAGTGAGGGGCAGTTGGGTGGATTCCCATCGACTCATCCACGTTAGTAGTCTTGCTAACTGGAGGAAGGTCCGGCGAGTAAGGCAGGTATCGGTAGAATGGGCGATTCCCTTTTGCCGTTATCTTGAGCAATTCGGGGGATCCCTGGTATGTTACTAGTATGTATATGTTTATGTACTAGATATGGTTGAAGCTTATTAACGCGGGGGATCCCCGGTTAATAAGTTAATGTGGTTCTAGCTAGTTCGGGGGCAACCCGATAGTTAGATATGATTGCTTGAAGAGCAGAAATCGATAGGTTCACAATAGGGTGACTAGACGGTGTTGATGAAGTTTACGTATATATGTTTATATATATATGAAACGATTATTATTATTATTTGGGTCTAAAACCATGTATCTCACGAGACTATTTTGTCTCACGTACTACATTTGTTTTTGTGGCTATGTACTCAGGTACAGGTTGAAGTGATAGAAGGTTGCTCTAGAAGTGGCCTAGAGATGTTTAGCTCGGGAGCTCATAGGTAGACCCCGTTTGCCTATG
The DNA here is from genome assembly GCA_963853835.1 of Calendula officinalis. Taxonomy (NCBI): domain Eukaryota; kingdom Viridiplantae; phylum Streptophyta; class Magnoliopsida; order Asterales; family Asteraceae; genus Calendula; species Calendula officinalis. The sequence continues at coordinate 80,015,506 of OY970820.1, read as the reverse complement.
GTTTTGATATACTTGGTGACACCGTATTTTTGTATACTCTGATAAATGTTTTAAAGTTTTTGTTAAACTGTATTTTGGGCAATATGTCAATTATTAGAAAAATGTATTTTTAATGATTTAAACGGTGTTATAAAAAAATACGGGTGTTACAACTTGGTATCAGAGCTATAGTTTAAGTGAGTTAGGTTGGATGTCCATCCTAGTCTTAGACTGTAGCAATAGGAATATATGATTCCTTGAGATTGATAGGTTGACCTTGAGACTTCATGCTAAGTTTAGGGTTGAACCTAGGGGACCTATAGAAGTGTTATGAATTCTGCAATGTGAAGTCTTTTGAGACCGTAAGGCATTTGTATGATAAGGTCGACCCCTATGAGAAGTGCCATGTTTTGATCTAGTTGTGTTGTTTTCGACTGTTGAGTTGATCGTTCGAACCTTGTTTGATGGGTATATTGGTATGGCGAAGGAATGAATGTGAAATGTGGACGAGCTCCACTAAATTGGAAAGAGTTGTGAATGAGGATATGAACAAGATTTTCAGATAATCGAATGAATGAGGGTAGGCAGAACGATTCCAATGCCCGTATGGAGGGAGAGTCATCGAATGGCGATGTCCGTAGTGAGAAGTATCTACAAAAAAAGGGTAGTAAGACCTAGTTGGAAGAAGTGGAATGATGTTGTATAAGACCTTCATAGCGTGTAAAACCGTTCTATAATTCGGAAGTTCTAAGGCGGAGGTCACGATGTGGTGGACTCGGTAGATTGAGCAAGTGCTAGAGAGTAGCAAACGAAGGAGGAATGATATGGTACGTTGGCATCACCATTTTTGAAGGATGAGGCGCTGGCACGGTGGAATGTGTTGTATGAAACCTTGGGAAAGAGAGCGCGGTACAAGATGTAGTGAAAGGAACTCACGAGTGAGTTGAAACGGGAGTCTGCCCGGAAGGAAATTTAGAGGGAGTCGATGCAACCTCGGAGATCTTAGGTAAAATGGATGTCATGTGATTATGGTTTAATGGTTGATTGTTGCACGAATTGGTGCCTATAGAAATTGGAAATGATTCATATGATGCGAAGACTTATTTTGGGAATAGTCTTCCCGGTTAGTATGTATATAGAAATTGTATATTGGGAAGGATATAGACCGGTGTGTCGCATGTAGTGAGGATATAAGGGCTGATGCTATTATGTAGTGTCAAAGGGGGGACCACGAGAATGATAGATGTTATCAACAAGAGGATGATAGTATAATGAAGTACTAAGTCTTGGTATGAATTGTTAGTTTGGATGAGAATTATAGAAATAGAAACCTTGGAAATGGAACTTGATATTCGGCGGGAATCCGGATAAGTAATGTAATATTATTATACGTGAATGGTTAAGGGAAGAATGACTAAGGTATAGTGATGCCTTAGAACTCATAAATGGAAAATATGTTGAAAGGAATAAGTGTCGGGAATGAAAAATTTTAATCGTTGAAAATGGTTTAGTATAAGTTGGCATATAGCCATATCAAAGTTTTGTGACAGGATTGATGGATTCGGTGTAAAGGATGAGAAGACAATTGTTGGTAAAATGTCATAGAAATAGAGTGATAATGTATGACATAGTGTAGTGTAAGACTACGATTGGGAAAGGAATATTCCTAAGTCCCACGATGTGAAAAAGTAGAACATCGAGTGTTGGGCCATTGGTTGCTAAGTCATGGGTTGAAAATGTGGACCGGAGTCGATTGTTTGACTCAACGATGATTGGATTGACCGGTGAATTATGGTTAATGGAAAGGAGTAGTAGTTACTCCGGTGGTGACAAAAGATTTGGAAATTGTTAAGGAAATGAACCGGTTAAAGGTGGTTAATGTTTAAGTGAAATGGTAAATGGTAATCGGATATTTTAGTGGTTTACCCGCGGGGTACAATGCATGTGCGCTATGTGATGGCCTTGAAGGCATATGATAATGGAAAGGTAACGTTATTTGGAACGTGTTAAGAAGTATGTCAAATGGGAAATTTGTTAAATATGAAAGAAAATGATGATGTGATATTATGAGAAATGTACTAGATTGCATAATGAATAATTCGACGATTAAATGTGTAAGCTAGTAGTGAAGCTACGTGATGTGAAAAGATGGATACCAGATGGTATTGGTGTGCCATATACATATGTTTGTATATGTGCACAATAGAGATATTTAGATAGTATTGGTGTGACATATACATATGTTTGTATATGTGCACAATAGAGGTGTTTAGATTGAATTGGCGTGGTATATATGTGTATAGATATATGTGTGTATATCTTTATGTGTTTATATGATGAATGTAGAACCATGTGGTTAATGAGTATTACTATTATGTTATGGTAAATGAGAATTTGGTTTGAAATGCGGGTTGCATTTAGATCATGTATGTGTAGGAGATGCCTACGAGTTATAGAATAGGAGGAAAGAGAAACTCCTAGTGAGCAAATTATAATTTGGTAACCAAGATATGGTAAACTTGTATAAAATTGTGGAATACGTTGCGATAGGAGATCTAATTCCGATAATTGAAAATAAGAGTTATGAATTGATCGATGTGATGCAAATATGGTTGAAAGAATACTAAGTGATGGTGTGAGTGACCAAATAATGGTCAAGAATCGGTAAAGTCGATGTGACCTTAGGTAAATGTAAGACTCCCGGATTAATTGGGGAGAAATTGAAAGTTTGGAAAAACGGGGACGATTGTTAAGGAAACAAAATTGAGTTGAACCGGAAGTGATAAGTTGGTAATGGTATCCCGTGAGTAGAGAATTTGTTAATTTGGGTAAATTATGGTTGACTTTATGCATAAGTCAAGGTTAGTCAAATTGTGATTGGTTGACTTTTGGTCAAAATGAACTTTGACTCTCACTTTAGACGAATAGTGGATGTCGAGGGAATAATGTTGTGATTACATGTATGTGAGAAGGTTAATGGAATAGTTGAAAAAGTTGTAGTCGGATTATACAACTTTGACCCGTTTGGGTGTTTTCAAGATTCAATTTTGGAAATCGAGTATATGATTGTTGATGGCTCATAAATTAAGGTCGATGGTAAGGGAAATGATGGTTAATAGAACCTTTAACAAGTAAGGAAATTGTTAAAGTGTAGTTGACTTTGTTCTTAAGTCAAGGATTAGACAATGTTGGGATATATCGACGTGGTCGAGGCTAGATCTTGATGTCCGTGTTGATCGATTAGATGATTGTAATGATGGGATCAAATCGTCCCTATGTGTATATCGGGATTGATTTTAAGGATTTAAAGTGTTATGGTCAAATTGTGCAATTTTGACCCGCTTAGGTATTATGTGTTTAAGGTTGGGTTTTGACCCATTCGGGCCTAACGGGGTTAAGAGGAGGTTTAAACGTATATTGTCGGTTTGATTGAAATGGAAAAGTTCGATAGTAATAACCACAAGAGAATGGGATCGGAATGCTCGGTCGAATAAGTAACGGAAAATTTTGAGTGATTCCGACGACGGAATCCTTTTTAAGGGGTAGATAGTTGTAACGACCCGAATTTTGTGATAAATAAATTTTATAAAAAATATGATAAATAAGGATAAATCGTTTAAAGATCGTAGGAATTGGTTTCGTGTTATTTGGATATTGTACGAGAAAGTTATGGACGAAACCGAGTCGGAAAGGAATACAAAAAGTGCGGCACGACTTCGTGGCACGAAGATTTGGACTCGTGCCACGAAGTGAGACAGAAAGTCGTTTTCGTGTCGCCGCTGACACGAAGATTTAAGTTCGTGCCACGAAGATAGCCCCACCAAACCTCGTGCCACGAAGAAATTATTTCGTGCCACGAAGGCTGCCAGACAACATAAAAACGGGATTTTAGGGTTTTTGCTCATTTTCTCTCCACTCCAAAGTGTGCAGCCGATTTGGGAGCTCTTGGGGGCGATTTTGGTTGTTCTTGGGCATAGAACACCACCATTCATGGAGATCTTCAAGCCTTATTAAGGATCTAAGGTATTTTCATCTCCTAGTTAGTTTTGTAAACAAGATTTGGGGGAAATGATAATTTTGAATGTGATGTGTTAGAATCTTGCTAAAGATGGGTAACGAGGGTGTAAGTATGTAGACCATGGATCTATGGTTGATTTGCAACTTGGAAGTAGTTGTATGAGCTAGGGTTTATAGATCTCCAACAAGTTGGTGAACTTGGTGGTTGGGGTTGATTATGTTGATGCTAAATGATGTCTAGTTATGGATGATAACTAGAATTGTGATGATTATGTTGATAGGTTGCAAGGACCTAAAAGTTGGAGATATTCCAAAGGGGCGGGAAGCAAGGATTCGTGTTGATAAACACGATATGGATTTAGCTATTGCTAAGGTGAGTACATTGAGACTTTTAAACTGGTACATAGCAAAGAGCTTTTAAAAATACTTATGATATTTTTATGGGACTTTATTAAATAATGTTTTGATAAAGATAGTGACTTAGAAGGATAAGAAAATAGGTATATTGTGATACTAGAATATGTCTAGTATGGTTGATGATTTTGGAAGTAAATATGATAAACTAAAGTAAACATGGAATATATATTAATGAACCATGTTAATAAAGTTATGGAGCAAAAGAGCATATATTGAGTCTTTATTAATAAATGTGCATTAGTAAAGCAAATGAGAATGATTTTGTAAAAATGAGTATCTATTGGTAAGATTTACTAATAAAAGTAAAGAACGAATATATATATGAAAATGAATATGATGTGACTAGTAATAATTATGTATTATAGTCAAAGAAGAGATAAAAGTATTATGATATCGATAAAATAATAAATGTATCTTATGAAATAAGTAAGTATGGATCTCATAGGGTTCATAGATGTAGAAGTAGATGTGGGTTGCTTATGATCGGGTCTATGGGACCATACAGGTACGTTCACACTATGTTGAACTAGTTATATATAGTTATTATTAGATAACTAACTGTTTGATGATTGATGTGATAGCCGAGAGCTAGATTGACATAGCTGATGAGTTATGGTAAGAATGAGATGATGTGATGACGCGGGGATCCCCGGTCATGAGGTGTGGAGTGAGGGGCAGTTGGGTGGATTCCCATCGACTCATCCACGTTAGTAGTCTTGCTAACTGGAGGAAGGTCCGGCGAGTAAGGCAGGTATCGGTAGATTGGGCGATTCCCTTTTGCCGTTATCTTGAGAAATTCGGGGGATCCCCTGTATGTTACTAGTATGTATATGTTTATGTACTAGATATGGTTGAAGCTTATTAACGCGGGGGATCCCCGGTTAATAAGTTAATGTGGTTCTAGCTAGTTCGGGGGCAACCCGATAGTTAGATATGATTGCTAGAAGAGCAGAAATCGATAGGTTCACAATAGGGTGACTAGACGGTGTTGATGAAGTTTACGTATATATGTTTATATATATATGAAACGATTATTATTATTATTTGGGTCTAAAACCATGTATCTCATGAGACTATTTTGTCTCACGTACTACATTTATTTTTGTGGCTATGTACTCAGGTGCAGGTTGAAGTGATAGAAGGTTGCACTAGAAGTGGCCTAGAGATGTTTATCTCGGGAGCTCATAGGTAGACCCCGTTTGCCTATGGTTTTGATATACTTGGTGACACCGTATTTTTGTATACTCTGATAAATGTTTTAAAGTTTTTGTTAAACTGTATTTTGGGCAATATGTCAATTATTAGAAAAATGTATTTTTAATGATTTAAACGATGTTATAAAAAAATACGGGTGTTACAGGAGCCTCTATGACTATGAACTCGGTAGTGATCGTCTTGCTAGCGCGCATGTTCCAATCAGTCAATATGAGAGGCAAATGGATTTTTCCTCGTGGCCAGACTGACTGACCTGAGAATCCTACCACGGAGGCGGTTGCAGGTTTTATGAAAGCTTGTATATCCGGAGGGAATTTTTGAAAACAATGATCGTACATAATGTTGGCAGAGCTGCCTCCATCTACATAGATCCTACGAACCATTGTTCGGACGATGGTTCCGCATATGACTAGCGGTTCCACCCCCACATGACCATCCGGAGTGGGTTCACTCCTTCCGAATTCCAAAACAGCTGTCTTTCGTTTCCTGGGATACGGGGAGGGACATCCTTCCTCCCTAAATCCATGATTTCGGTATCATACGCAGTCTCTTTTCCTTTAGCCGATGGTTCGATGACACAGACCACATTTTTCCCCTTTCCGGATGCTTCCTTTTCTCTACGATAGCTTTCACAAGATGCGGTCGCGTGACCCATTATCTTGTGAAATTCGCAGTATGCATTTGGATCTCTCGGATACCTCTTTCTAGCTGGCCTTCCATCTTTTTCTCCCCGAGCTTCGTTTGTTACAAATGTTTCTTGTCGATGTGGTTCGTATCTATCTCCCTGAGATCGCCCTCCCGGACGCCCTCTGTAAGAACTTCGATTCTGGGGAGAGGGTTGATTTAGCCTGTACGAAGCTCTTGATCACTCGTAAGGTTTGACCGAAGCTGTACCGGACGGTCCCTTCTTTTCCTGAGCCTCAAACCTTAGCTTCTCCGCGCTTTCCTCCTCTTGTTTCAGGACCCTATTGACCGTACTTATCATGTCGTCCGCCTTCTCGAAGTCTTTTTTGGACAACTCCCGGAAGAGCTCCCCTTCCCTTAAACCATATGTGAAGGCGGCGATGATGAGCGAATCTTCCCTTACGGGCATTTTCCGACTTTGTTCATTGAACCTTCTAAAGTAGGATCTGTTTGACTCCCCCTCCCGTTGCTGACACACCATAATGGACTGCGATTGTTGTTGGTATTTCTTCTGTTGTATAAAGCTATGACTAAACTGCAGGGCTAGTTCTTCGAAGTTGGATATGCTTCTTTGCGGGAGGCTGGATAGCCAATACCGCGTCGAACCTTCTAAGGTTCCGGCAAAGTAAAGGCACCATAGCTTCTGATCCATAGGGATCATCCTGACAGCCCAACGGAAACTAGCACCATGGTCGTCCGGGTCTCCGGTACCATCGTATGATTTTACACGGGGTCCTTTCAGCCCGGGGGGTATGGGCATTTCGTTGATCTCGTCTGTGAACGGGGAACGGAAGGTACGGCCGTCAGCACTTCTTTCTGGAGCCTTCTTGCTACGGGAGGTTTTCTTTCCTGTGAGGAAATTTGGAGGGGATTTCTCCGTCCGGACATCTTTTTCTGGTTTCTTTTCGGCGTACACTTCTTCCACAGACTCGTCGTCACTGGAATACTCGAGGGTTTTGCTAACCCCTTCCTTCACCTCCGTTACCCTCGGACGGGTCTTCTCTAACTGCCTCATTCTTCTAAATTGGCAAAAAAGGTTAAATTCCTCCATTTCTTCCGGAGTTGGGCCACCTTCCGCATTCTCCAACGGGGGAGGACACGAAGATGAGTTCAATAGTGACGGTGTTGGCATGGGTGTGAGCAGACCCTCAGCCGGAGATCTCGTCGGTGTTACCTGCGAGGGATCTATGCCTCCCATCGACGTTTCTTGGACCATTATGTTCTAGGTCCCACGGATGGCGCCAAATGTTGGATCCGGATTCCGTAATCAAGCGAGCAGGATGGTTCCAACGAAGATTCTGCAATCAATTAACAACCCTAAGTCAAAGGTTCCCAGGGTGGATCCCCGTGAGAATGCTCCGACGCTCAAGTTAGTGTTTATACGAATTGAAGGTTTAAATATCGAAGAGAAGGATCGAAAGTGTTAGGTGAGAGTATTAAATGTGCTGTGATGTGAATACCTGTAAGGATGCCGAAGGACGCCTTTTATAGTCAAACCGATTGGGCGGGAAGGCAAGGGTTCCTTCCTTCGGACCAAGGCTTTAGTAGGACCGCTTGGCAAGAGAAACGATTACCTTCGAAGGCACAAAGGATAATAACCCAAGCTTTCGCCTCAGCCGTCGTCGAGCTCTGGCCGCATTTAATGCGCTCTTGCTTCGATGTACTTATTCCGGAAAATGCGCTTAGCACGTTAGCTATCGTTGGGATCCGTTTGTTGAGGCCATTCGTCGTGATGTTGCCATCCTTCCGGTTCCGGAGATCTTCCGGACGATAGTTCGATATGATTTATATCTCATTATTTACATAATGTAATACGGGAACAACTCAACAAAGGCTTGTTCAGCTAAGTAGTACATTTGAACAGGGCATCATATGTCATAAAGCGTGTCTTATATCTAATGATTTAATGATGCGTTACAATATTTAGGTTTTTCTTTAAGATATAATGACATACTTATATAATTACAAGTTTAGATATAACATATTTTATGAAATTGATATATAAATTATCATATAAATTAATATATCTACTATTTTTTGTAAACTTGATATACAATTTGAGATTTGATAGTGTGGACACTGCACCTTAATTTTTTAGAATCTTAACATTTGATACGAAATAGACTTGTAAAAGATGATGTATGTATTTTTTTGATAATACAAATCGTTAGTATATATGTTTAGACTTTTAGGTGTTGCTCACACTCCTATTACCGTCGTCAAAGCTAATTGCCAATGTTTTTATAAGCGTACGTAGTGTCACAAATACTCAATTTTGCCAATGTTATTTCTTTATAACAATCCAACATTGCCACTTGGTCACGTGTATATACGACTCATTTATCAACGGTGTTCAAAAATAGGTGTTATCCTCCAATTTTTGGTGTTAAAGTCAAACTGTTTGTTTAACTCTCCAACCACCTCATTTAATTTGTTGCCATGTACAATATTTTACTTTATTTTTCAATTCCAATACCCACAAATAGATCGATATATACTTTTTTAAACTGTTTTATTACAGTAATAATTTTGTAAATATAGAAACTAATCATTTTATTGGAAGATACAAATGAAGTAAAAAAAACCATAGTACATGATCATTTAATAGCCAATTTATGTATATTTTAATTATTATTACGAGTAGATATACCCGCTCGTTATTTTTTTGTTGATTAGTAATACTAGTTAAAGTGTAAAATTGTGAATTAAAGTCAATGTGAAAACTGGTTAATCCAATAAGAACAGGGCCACCTAATTCGGAAATTAGGATCTAATTGAATCCAATTTTTTATTCAAGTAATCAGTTTGAGTTCGTACTAATCATTTAAATTTGTTGCAAGTTTGCTAGCTTACGCAAGTGGTTTTTTTTTTTAATTAAATGCCGTTTCCAAAAAAAAAAAATTCTCAAGATTGAGAACCCAAATAAAAAGAATGAAATAGTATAACTTAGTATTTATCGAATGATAGCATCTTAGTAATGTATAAATATTATCTTATAATATAGCTAAAACTTATAAACCTTAAATTAAATCTTATCGAATGATATTTTGTGGTTTGCACAAGTTAAAGTGAGCCCTTATACAACTTTGATTTAAAATTTCAAAAATTATGACTTAGAAAAGTTAAAATACTGCATACAAAGAACCAAACAATCTTAAGTCCCACCATTGATGTAAGTCGTATGATTATGTTTCAAAAATTATGACTTACAACGTTTTTATTGTGAACAAGTCATGTCGGGTTATATATTTTATTTCTAATGAGCTTTACAAGTCATCCGTGATTTATCATGGGTTATAGGCTAATAAACCTTAAATTAAAAGATATCATTCCTTCTATAGTGTTCGTGTTTACCATGTCTCGTAAATGTTATTAACGAGCATATTTACGTCCGCGCTTCGCTGCGGGTTTAAAAAATAAAAGTTTTATATATGTTCTTAAAATAAGTTGTTTAAAAATAAGTTTATCTTAGAAGCTCAACTCTTGCTATAAAAGTAATAACATATAAATAAACGCTTTAATCACTCAACACAAAGTGTAGGCCAAATATTGTTAAGGAGACTAAAGAATACATTTATTATTTGACATTAAGATGTTACTTTTTAATGGTGATATGTTAAGTTTTTAAAAGAAAATTATATTGTCAATGAAAATAAACATATTAATAAATATCAATTTGATAATAATACAATAACTTAAATAAGACACTAACAATAAATAAAATCTTTTGATAATTATATGTAAGTTGAAAGTCTATTTAGTAGTTTTTTAAGTTACAATAAAAATAATTACTATAGAAAATAGGGTTTATCTATTAAACATTAAAAAGGTTTCAAACAAACTATAAAGGAAAACATAGGAAGAGGGTTTAATGACAATTTAAATAAAATATCTAAATGTGACAAAAGTTTAATACGTTTAATGATAGTTAAATGAAATAATTTTAGCAAAAAAGTAAGTTTAAGAAAATATCATGACATAAGGAACTAACATCACTTTTTATGATATTAACATAAGTATGTTATGTCATAATACTTAGACTACCCGTAATGGGTGTCTGCCACCTCTGCGCCACATCAGCTTTCTCTCTCCTGATCAAACACATGACCAGACAGCGACCAATAGCCCGTAATGGGCGACCGAATTGGCGACCAAATTTTTTTATTTTATTTTGCAGATTATTAATATATATATATCTATATTACTAATTTTATATATAATATATTATTAAATTATTAATTATTAACTTATTAATATATATGTGTGTGTGTATAGAAATGAAAGAGGGCAAGACGAACGGTCGTGGAGTCGACCATTCGGCTAGCGAACGGTCGCGACCGAATTCCGTGTAAGGGGGAGGGACGCGTCGCCGGAGGTGAGGTGGCGGTCGTGACCATTCGATCGGTCATGCAATACGCCCAGTCTTACGATTATGATATTACTTATGATATGAAAATTACAACATTCCCGTGATTTTTCACAGGTCATAACCTAATTAATATATCATTTCCAAAAATAACCTAGTTAATATATAGATAAAAGATAAAAACTTTACAAAAAAATTAAAATAAACACCAATAACTCAACTCATTATGTATTTCTTTATACTTTTTTTGTTCTATAAAATCATAAATTAATTAGAAGTATTATAATATTTGGTTTATTATCGACGTATTTGAAAAATTTTATCGATAAACAAATCAAAGCAATATATATTTCGTTTCGTTTGCATAGAAGTCAAATGAATATAATATTTATAGTAATTCTTGTAAAGTTCACTAAATTATTTACCAACTTATCTTTGTTTTAGGGGGTGATTATAGAAAATTTGCCCAACTCCGTTTACAATTTCTAAACTGAGTTTCTAAATTCTAATGAATAGTGTCACATGTATGACAAATGTATTATTAGATGAATAAATCATGTTTCTTTTCAATCATATACTTACTTCTATTCAAATTAATTGATACATTACTAGTTTTATAATTTTTTAAGTTAAAAGACTATGATGAATGCTACATTAGAATAAATTGGATAGTTAATGGAGATGAGTCTTGCATCTATTAAATTAAGTGATGTTAATAATGTTTAAAAATAAAAGTATAGATTAATGAGTCATTTCGGTATATTAAAAGGAGATGATTAGTGTATGTAAGATCCACTACCTTAAACCAAATACAGATAAATTATCAAAATATATCACTTATTTTAAAATTGCAAAAAATGAAAAATCTATTACTTATTATCAACTAAACTATAACATCTAACAGAAATTGTAATGATTTCTACTAAATCTTACTATTTGTATAATAATTGTCATTTAAAATTCACTAATTTTCTTTCATAAGGATCATCTTTTGATTTAAACATTTGTATTAATTCAATAAGCCTTAAAATTTAATAGAATATAATATTATCTCATTTACTTTAACATGATGCCGTTGTGATCACATTTATTGGTTATGGGTTAAATTCAACAACATTTATATAAAAGTTAATTGGTGACTATATGTGTCAGAAATTGCAATATGACAAGGTAGAAGTTAAAGTTTGATTATGATCAACCAACCGGCTATAACTCGTGTTCATATTGTACGTGCGGCAGAGTTTGGTGTTTGATGGAGCGAACATGTGTTTGGTAGATTTTTAATTATTATACGGAGTATATTGTAGTCTAAAATTTTATAATTATTAATTTGGAAAAGATAAGAGTAAATGATCATATGAACCCCACTATGCAATCAAACCAAATCATAACTTTAAAACGATAGGATAACAGTTGTATTCGTTTACACGCTAATAGATGAGATCTTTTTATTAAATAAATGTAATAATTTGCATTAATCTATTATACAAAATTACAAATCAATCAAAATCTATGTGACTTTAAACTTAAACTTCATAGTAATATATAGTGATTCAAAGATAAACCTTATGATCATGGGAAAATTATATCACACCATGCAACTTTATGTATGAAGGAATGAGATATCTTATCGATTCTTAGACTAAAAAGTGTGAAGTCTAATATTATATCTTTAACAATAATAATAAAGGAAAATCTTGAGATCGTAATGATAATATAATGTCATAAGAAAAAAGTTCCAGTCTACAAATTTAGTTGAATTCATACCAAGGGATTCTATAGAAACTCAAACTTCTTGGAATTCCAAAATCCCAATGAAAGTTAAAGCAAAAACAGATCTAGAATCCCTAACTAGTATGATTTACAAATTATTGGGGTCAAAAACCCTAATCTTGATGAGGGTTTGCCACCTAAAAAATGATTGCCAAAAAAAGAAAAGTTTTTCTTATGTCAAGATTCACAGCATGCACAAAACTTGCTTATCTTGCTTCTGTCTTTTGATGAATTCATGAATTCTTGAGAGTGCAACTTCAAGTGTTTCTTCACTCATGTTTGCAAAACAAACTCGAAACCACCCTGGTTCGGAACAATGGCAAGATGATCCCGGTGATATGTTTAATCTTACTTCATGCATAATCGTCTTCCAGATCGCTAACTCGCCCTCGATTGTGGGTTCCTCCAAATAAGGACTCAAATTCATCCAACAAAATAGACCGGCATTCCCTTTTAAGCATTCGATACCCGCCTTTTTCAACCCGTTGATGATCATTTCATATCGTTTCTTCAATCTTTCACGGTTGATCTTTATGTATTTCTGGGTGAATTCGGTATCGGATAACATGGATGCCAACAAAAACTGTGTTTGTGATGAAATTAAGGTGAAACTAGACATTCTTCTTGCGGTTGTCACAACTTGATCGTTGTAGGAATAAACCGTCCCAACTCGGAAGCCGGGGAGACCAAGATCTTTTGAAAGACTATAAACAATGTGACATCTTTCTGAGTCTTTATAGTTTCTTGATTCGAGCACTTCTGCAATACTCACGAATTCATCCGCATAGAACGCTGAACCCGAGTAGATTTCATCGGAAACTAGGTGAATGTTTTTTCGGGTTGCAAAGTCTAGGATTTGTTCTAGAACTTTCCGTTGGATGGTTGCGCCCAATGGGTTCGACGGGTTTGTAATGAGGACACCTCTCACTTTCATGTTCATTGATCTTGCATGATCATATGCTGCTTCTAGGGCCTCAGGAGTGATTTGAAAATTGTTTGAGCTTTCACAATGGATTGGAACAATTTGTACTCCAGTTCTCCATCTTAAATCTCTATCAAATCTGCATTATTCCAAAGTATAATGGTAAGAAAAATATTATATAATTTAATGTGAGTAAAAAATTTTGACTTTGAAATGCACGGTTACCTACCCTGGATAGTATGGGGTCGGGACCAGCAATGCATCACCGGGATCAGCCAAAATAAAGGTTAAAAGTTCGTTAGCGGCAGTTGCACCGGCGGTTAATACGACTCTATCGGGGTTGAATTTTGCTTTTCCTCCTCTCACTTGTTCCATGAAACTTGCCATTGCCTAAAACAATCAATATAACAAGTTAGACTTAAGTTCTTGATCATTCTTTCACAACATATTATAAACAACGGGTTTGTATACATATATATTTTGTTAAAAAGTTGGTACCTTTCTAAAAGATTGAAGACCATGGTAATCTTGAAACAAAGCATTCTCTCTAAAGCCAGAAACTTTTTGGCCCCAGTTTGATGCTTCAAGATTGGCTTCCAAATATTCTTCAAGCAAATCAAAAGACACCTATAGAAAGGAACCAAAATCATTGTTAGCTCACTCCAATAATGGAAAATGAAACAAACAAAAATCTCAACTCATGTTGTATCATGATTGCTTACTTGATTTTCGGCAAGTCCCATTTGAATTACTCCGGAAGGATTTTGTGTTTCATGATAAGGGTTTTCATCATAAGCCTTCCATCCTGCAAAATATGGGGAGTCTTCCCCATGGGTTTCTGAGGTTGCTATCTTTGATAATTCAACACTTGCAGCAGGTTGTACAATCTCTATAGGCATGATTACAAATCTTTATTAAAGGTAGTCTTGAATTCAATTAGTTTGATCTTTGAAGCAAGTTTTGTGTTCAAAATAGAACTTTAGAGAGAGATTGAGAAGAGAGGGAGGAAGAGAGAAAGAGAGAATGATGTGAAGAGAAAGTGTTTGATGAAAACTTTGACAAAACACCCATATATATAGGAAGTCGTTAAACTGAAAGTATGCTCACACATAAAAAAAATATTGTGGGGCTCACTTGCAACATGTCAATATGCATGATTTATCTTATAAATAAATAAATTGGCAAAAGATTCAATCATTAGACATTAATTGTTTAGAATAAGGTAACAAGATCAAAACCAACCTTTTAATTAAAATGTGTAATTATTTCCATTAGAATTATATTTTATAATACTTCGATCATATCATTATCATATTCTTTTACGTGTTCTAAAAGAGATTTGGGTTTGCCAATGCACATTATACGAGGTTATGAGGAAATTAGACATTAAATTTTGCATATGTAAGTGCCCAATCTAATACAAGTATTATAAGTTTCAAAATAACATATGTTAACCACTAAACTATGATATAACTAGTACTTGATATCATTCATATATTATATATAGGAAAAAGTGAGTGTATGGTTGTCTTTTTCTTTTTTGAACGGCTAGTTAGTAAGTTAGTGGTTCGAGCCTAGACAGTGACATCCAAAGGGGCAGTATGCCTTCTCTCGAACCTTCCACCTATGAGGAATAAACCACACGTCCACGACGGGACTTGAACCCATGACATTGGCCATGGGCAACACCTTATCTCTTTCACCAATACCACTAAGTTAGAAGCCTAAGCTTATATCTCAACACATAAACTTATTAGTGTACCAAAGGTATCAAAGGCCATCTAAAACTCATCACTTATATTGAATCTAATTTATGTTTTTGTTAATATGATACTTCCTCCGATTCAAAATAAGTGTTACACTTTGAGTTTTACGGTTTTCTAGGCAAAATATTATAATGATGGTTAAATTAGATTAATTGAATGTTTAGTGGATAATGGGTCCCACACCTTTTGAATAAAGTGGGTTAATGATGTATAAAAGTAAAAAATAAGGGTAAATTGGTCATTTCACTTTGTTAAAGTAGATAGTTAGTGGTGTGAGTCCTACTATTTTTTGCCAAATAAGGTAATTTTTCAAAGTGTAACACTTAATTTGAATCACCCATATAAAGAAAGTATAACATTTATTTTGAATCGAAGGAAGTATTTCAAGATTTATGTTTCTTGAAATGATGTTTATATTAAATATGCGTGTATATAGTTTTTTTCTAT
Organism: Calendula officinalis; assembly: GCA_963853835.1. Lineage (NCBI taxonomy): Eukaryota > Viridiplantae > Streptophyta > Magnoliopsida > Asterales > Asteraceae > Calendula > Calendula officinalis. The sequence goes on along the minus strand of OY970820.1, from coordinate 79,999,920 downwards.
TATATAAGTGTTCTAACATGGTGGGAAAGTGACAAGACTTGCGTAAAAAATAATCGTTTTAAGTTTTTTTTACTAAAATTATGTAGTTATGGGTGGTTCCACACCTAACCTAAGGTACGTGACAGCCACATACTCACTATCCCCATATATATATTTAGGTGTATAAAAGCGAAAATTTTAACAAACCCATAGAAAGTTTATAATAATTAGAAAAAATTCTGAGTTTAACAAATGTTTACCATGTCTATCTATCTCTTGGTACCACCCTGGTCATAAGCCATCATTTTCTAGAAAATCCATAAATAACAAAAACAGAGTATTTTTAAAAATTGATGTATAATAATGGCTGTGACAACTGTTAGGCCATTGTCCTCTTTTAGGAGCCTTCTATGCATCACAAGATCTTCATATTAAATGATCCTCCCGTGGCCAATTATGGTGGCTAATATTGTTGCAGGCCAACAGCGCATTGTGTATATACACCAAAATGATTGTGCCTTTTTTTTGTCGAAATCTGTGCAATCTATTTTTTATGTTACAAGTTAAATTACTTCCAATTATAATTACTTTTATGCTTCAGTTTTTATCAGATAAATATTATATCAGCTAATATTGTAATTGACATAATCCAACGATAGTAGTACTAATGCACATTGTGCATATTATGAGCGGTGTTGCGTAAGTGGATTTTTAGCGCGAAATGTATAAAGAAAAACATACGATGTCTATAATTTAAAACATTTATTACTTTACATATATTTATAATTTAGTTACATATGCATATAAATAAATTATCTATATAATATCTGTAGACTTATAAAACTAACACGTCCATGCTCTAATTTATTGACTATAAATAGTATAGTTCTTTTTAATTCCTAATCATAATAGTGAGAAATTAGACAATTTTATATAATACATATCCATTATCGTAGTTACGTTTATTGTCAATTATTAATTAAATAGACATGATATTGTTTAATTGGATAACTTTTCTCATGCCTCACGAGCCGATTATTGATATTACTTAATGTTAACCAAAACTCATTATGTGACACTAATAAGAATTGGTGCTTCGAGCATGACATCTTCATATTTTTAATTTGTTTCCTCAAATTTTTATTATTTAATTTCAAATTGCATGATTGTTTGTCATAGTAAAAAAAAACTTTGATACAAAACAAGGGATGAGCAAGTTTTAGCACGATAGCATACAAGTACTGAATTAACGATACTCAATTTTTCCTGGTTCCAAAACGCGGCATCAAGTGTTGTATCGAATCCTTTCGTTTGGCATAATACATGAGCGGTCCGGTCCCGGTATGCACCTGGTTTTGCTCAGCATGGTAGTATCACTTATTTTGATAAGGAGGTAGTATTAGAATTTCAATTTTTAATAATATGTTCGTGGAACTCTCTCTTTGAAGATTATTTATATAATACCAGAAGTTATATTAATTAATTTGCTAATTAAACCCATTTAAAGTATGATTACGTGAAGGACATTAACACATTATTGTCTGAAAAAAATATTATTGAACTCAACTTGATTTAAAATACTAATAAACCCTTAACGTACTTAAATATACACTTTAGTGTTACTCAGTCAATTTTTGTTCCATAGTCATGTCATGATTGTTCAGTTTAACCAGCATTTAATCTCTGTAAACTTAATGGAATAATTCTTACACCACTTTTCTCAATATTTATATAGAGAATATCTCTTTCACAACAAAATTACAACCAATGAATTACATAACCTAAAAAGATATCAAATGTCATCGAAAAAGAAAATGATAAATATAAAATGAGTTTTTATCACTTTACGCGTCTCATTGAATGTGTGATTTGTTAATTGTGGGTTGATTCAAATTGTGTTAGTTGTTAATTCATAAATGCATTTTCAAGGGGACAAAGAACGCTTGATTTCAAAGTAGACAACATATTTAGTATCAAAACTTTTAACCGAAAGTATATTTGTGTTTTAAAATAACCAAACATTAGGAAGACAAATTCAATAGTAAACAGCTAATTATGTTGTCCTAAATTTTGCAGTCAAAGGACAATGTTGGATTCCTTCAATAATGTTCCATGTACTCTTTCTTAAGATCTCCAACAAAAAAAACACTTCAAATCCTCCCCTAATTTAAATCAACTAGGCTTAGGGTTGTTGGTAAGGATGATTTTTAAGTTTTTGTGCTTCACATGTAGGCAAATGTGGATATATGGGTGCTGTCCCAAAGGCACCATCAATTTCTTCGTCGGTCTCGTTGCTCAATCAACGCCGTTGTCACGGCTTCATTGGTAAAAATCGTCGGTTATCTAAAGACGAAGATATCGAGTGTTTGGGTACAAGGAAAACACTAGTGTTTTTTTCTTGGCAAGATTCAATGTTTTTGTTGGATTTTTTAACAATATACGATGGTTTAAAAAAGGATTGTATTTAGTTAAATAATAAAGAATCTTGTGGCAAAGATAGTGTATACTTGTATAGAGCATATTTTTTGGTAGTTAAAATATTGGTTATGTCATATAAGATTTCATAGTTTAACTACTCAATTTCCTCTTATCTTCTTATGTCCATATCTCTCACCAAATCCTCAAGAACATCCAGCCTGTTTCTACATTTTAATTCAGTTACAAAAATCATAAATATGTTACACCAAATTAAACTAACCGCGTACAACATATATATTTCAAAATGTATGCATACATGTTGTTAATTATTAATCGATTATTCTATTTTATAATTTGCGATCTACGTTTCTCCACATAATTATTTTCTTAGTTTTATATAACTAATACTTCGTATAAGTTTACAACATGGCCTTCGACTTTTGTATTATAGATGATGGCACTAGCAAACTTCAAGTAAATTTACATAGCAAATGCATACATATTAGTACAAGTAAATTGCCTACAAAACAACCTCTTTCACGTAGAACGAGTTTTGGACATACTAAGCAAGGTTCTAAAAAACGCAAGGTACGCTGTGACGGTATCATCAAGTCTTAAGTCATAGCGAATGGCCAGTCATGTTGTTTTCCAAAGAATTAAGACTGCCATTTTTTCATATAATTTACATATATATATATACTAAGTTCACAAAAAAAATATAGATTTATTGATTTATATGATAATTAATACTTCCGTATCACAATAAGTGATACATTTAAGTTTTCACGAATTTTGAGGCAAAAAATTAAAGTATGAATTAAAATAAAATAAAGTAGATAGTAATTAGTGAATGATGAGTTTCACTTTTCTTGAATAAAGTGATAGTATTAATGAGTTTTAAAAGTAAAAGTAAGAGCATAAGGTGTGGTAACGAACCCCATCCCAAGTCGGACGCCACCTCAACATTCGACCCAAGCCACCACACCGCGCGCTGGGTGAGTGAGGCCCTAAGTCGGATGGCCGATGTAGGCCACGAGCCAATGGGAGGAGAGATGGTGTTTTGGGACCAATGGGAGGAGATAAGTTTTTATTTTTTAATGGTTTTTATTTTTCTAAAGGATCGAGTATTATTGGTTAGTGATGGTAGAGGGGGTATTTAGGGGTTTTGAATGTGACATGTGAAATAATGATGTGGCGCATAGGTGGGGCGAAGGTGGCATCCGACCCCAAGCCACCACACCTAATGCTCTAAGGGTATAAGAGTAATTTCACTTTATTAAAGTGGATAGTTAATGGAGGTTGAGTCCCACATATTTGCAAAATAAGGTAGCTTTTGAAATGTGTATCACTTATTGAGATACGTAGGAAGTATATCAAGTTCATAGAAATTGAAAAAGTGTTACATTTAAATTTATAATTATATATCATCAACATTTTTTTCAAAAAAAACAATTTTCATAACCAGCTGTAAGAAAAACTTAATATAAGACGGGCTTTACGCAATCTTATTTTACGCCACGTCTTAATTATCAAGGAGATATGACAAATCAATCACATTAATTGTCAATATACGTTTAGCTGTAGATTAGTTCTCATACCATGTATAGCTTTAGAGAATATAGTCATTCCATGAATAAGTCCTTAATTTATGTACTTCCATTTTTATACTCTAACGAGTTAATTTCTGATCCTTCTTCTTCCTCACGAAAACATAACCCAGCAGCCTCCATGGCATCTTCTGAAATCATCAACCAACTCACAGCCACAACCCATTTTCCGATCAAACTCACAGCCACAAACTTTCCAGTATGGCGCAAACAAGTCCATTCAACCCTCATCGAACTTGCTCTAGATGGCTTCATTAACGGTACTACCACACCACCGTCAAAAACCATCACCGACAAAGACATGACCAAACCAAACCCCGAATACATAACTTGGTACCGACAAGATCAGATTATCTTTAGCGCGATACTTGGAAGCTGCTCCGACGCCATCCAACCAATCATCACATCTGCTTCATCTGCAAAGGAAGCATGGGATCGGCTAAGCGCAAGTTATGCCAGTCAATCTCGGTCCAGAATTATCTCATTAAAATCCAAACTTGCTAAGAACCCTAAGGGAGATCGCTCCATCGCAGACTTTCTCAATGACATGAGAATGATCGCCGATGAACTTGCACTCGTTCAAAGTCCTGTTGCTGAGGAGGACCTTATGGTCCACATAATAAGCCAACTCGGAGATGAATATGGCACCATCACGGCTGCCATTAAAATTCGGGAAAACCCTATCTCCTACTCTGAACTCTTTGAAAAATTAGTAGACTTTGAACGCTCTCTCAAGGATACCGACTCACTTTCAGCCCCGCTTATTGCGACCGCTAACTACTCGCAACGCCACACCAACCGGCCAAATAACCGGTCATTATCTCACCATCAATCCCAAAACAACGGTCGATTTAATTCCGAAAACCAACAGCGTACAAACCGCTCAAACAACAACCATGAGTATCGGCATACCCGCTCTGCCTCATATTGTCATTACTGCCGGATCCCTGGTCATGAAACTCGTGATTGCAGGAAGTTGGCTCGTTTTCTTAAAGATCACAATATCACCGGTATCCATCACTCCAACAACCCCGTGGCAAATGCTACTGCCTTAAGCTCCAACTCAACCCAAGTGAATGCACCTTGGTTGTTTGATACGGGAGCTTCACACCATTTGACATCTGATCGCTCGTCTCTCCATCACGTATCAGAATATGGAGGACCGGATGAAATCCTCCTTGGTAATGGTACAACACTCTCTATTTCACATACTGGTCACACAAATCTTTCCACATCACATCGTCCATTACGTTTATCTAATGTTCTTTGTGTCCCTACTCTTCGCAAAAATCTAATTTCTGTTGCTAAATTATGTCGTACTAACAAAGTCTCTGTTGAATTTTTTCCTTTTTATTTTCTTGTCAAGGATCTTTGCACAGGGGCGCCTCTCATGAAGGGGGGAAATCAGAATGATGTCTATTACACAAATCAACGTGTTCCAATTCAAATAAACGCCACCATGAAAGCATCAGCTCTCGATCTTCATCATGTGTTTGGTCATCCATCTACTCGTGTTTTTAAGAAAATGGTCAAAGATTTAGGACTGTTTTCCTCATTGTCTCATTTAAATTTTCATTGTTCCTCATGTTCAGTCAATAAAAGTCACAAACTCCCTTTTGGCCAAAATTCCTTTAATGCAACCAAACCCTTGCAACTTCTATACTCTCATGTTTGGGGACCCGTTAAACAATCTGTTGATGGATTTGCTTATTATGTAGTGTTTGTTGATTATTTTTCCAAATATATTTGGCTCTATCCCATCAAATACAAATCAGATGTGTCAAAAATATTCACACAGTTTAAACTTTTGGTGGAAAAATATTTTAACACTTCAATTATATCTATATTTACTGACAATGGCGGCGAATATCAAGCTCTCATTCCTTTGTTTCAAACTTTTGGGATCTCTCACTACACCACATCGCCACACACTCCCGAGCAAAACGGCGTTGCAGAACGCCGTCATCGTCATATTGTCGAAACAGGACTTTCTCTATTACACTTTGCAGGTCTTCCGATCTCCTTCTGGTCACATGCGTTCCAAACAGCGGTCCACCTCATAAACCGATTACCAACTCCCATTTTGAACTCAAAAAGTCCGTATGAAGTCTTATATGGCTGCTCCGCCAACTACACTAAACTTAAGCCGTTTGGATGTCTTTGTTATCCGTGGCTTCGCCCCTACTCTACAACCAAGCTCCACCCTCGCTCAGCACCGTGCTTGTTCTTAGGTTACTCGGTCTCAAAATCTGCATACAAATGTTATCACATTGCCACTGGACGCATTTATCACTCTCGACATGTTGAGTTCATCACAAATCGCTTTCCACTCAAAGAGTCTCCAACTTCATCTATATCTCTTCCAACTGTTGATGACTTCTTCCGAGTCACTCCAGTTCCTACATATGCACCATCTCGTGTCGTGGCACAAACCACAACACCCGCCACCACCATTACTCCTCTTACACCTCCTTCTCCCATTACATCTCTACCACCTCCCATAACCGAACCTACCAACCCGCCAACCTCAGACCCTGCCCCATCTCAAGAAGAAGTACCATCCTCAACATCCTCATAATCACAAACCCCATCCCCCACTCGTCCAACTCGTCAAAAGAAACTCAACCCTAAATATTATAACTCCACATTTATTAATGCCACCACCACTCACCCTATACCCGCTGCCCTAGAACCCACAACTCCCACCCAAGCCTTAAAAGACCCCTTATGGAGACAAGCGATGGAAGACGAGTACAATGCATTGATTCAAAATACCACGTGGGAACTTGTTCCACTAGGTTCCCACCGACCCATCGGTTGCAAGTGGATTTTTCTAGTCAAAAGAAACCCCGATGGCACCGTTGCTAAATACAAGGCCCGTCTTGTGGCTAAAGGGTTTCTCCAACAACATGGAAAGGATTATTTTGACACTTTCAGTCCGGTTACAAAACCAGTTACGATACGCACCGTCTTATCTATTGCTCTATCTCAAGACTGGCCACTTAGGCAACTCGATGTCAACAATGCGTTTCTTCATGGCACGTTACAAGAAGAGGTGTATATGATGCAACCTCCGGGGTTTGCTCACTCTGAATATCCAAATCACATATGCAAGCTAAGAAAATCTCTTTATGGCCTCAAACAAGCACCACGTGCCTGGTACATGGCCCTAACGTCCTTTCTTCTTGAAACTGGTTTTCAAAAGTCTCAAGCTGATGCCTCATTATTTATCTATAAACGTGATGGCATCATATGTTACTTCATGGTGTATGTTGATGACATTGTTCTTATCGGAAATACTCCCTCTTTTATTACTAAGTTTGTAGAGATGCTTGCAAAACGGTTCTCCATTAGAGATCTTGGTCAACTTAATCATTTTTTGGGCATTGAAGTCATTCCCACCAAGTCGGGTCTTTTATTATCACAACATAGTCATATTCGAGATATTCTGACTAACTTCAAAATGGATGGTGCCAAGGAAGTCACAACTCCTTTAAGCACATCTACTACACTCACTGAAGACGATGGGGCTCCTACAACTGATCCGACAATGTATCGCAAGCTAGTTGGATCTCTCCAGTATCTTGCCTTTACAAGGCCCGATATCTCTTTTGCGGTTAACAAACTCTCTCAGTTCATGCACTCCCCGTCCGATGTACACTGGCAGGCTCTCAAACGGGTCCTTCGCTACCTAAAGGGAACTATCCACCATGGACTGTTCCTAAATAGGCACACTCCATTAGAACTTACGGCCTTCTCTGACTCTGACTGGGGAGGAGTTACCACTAAAGGACGCTCTACAACAGCCTACCTCGTCTACTTGGGACGGAATATTATATCTTGGCACTCTTCACGACAGAAATCTGTCTCCCGCTCATCAACGGAAGCAGAGTATAAAGCTTTGGCAAACGCTGCAGCTGAACTCTCATGGGTTAAAAATTTACTTACTGAACTTGGTGTTCCCGTCATGCTTCCACCGACCCTTCATTGTGACAACACAGGTGCTACCTACCTTTGTGCCAACCCAGTTTACCACTCGCGTATGAAACATGTGGCTTTGGATTATCATTTTGTTAGAGAACAAGTTTCTGCCGGCACCCTGAAGGTTCGGCACATTCACACACTCGATCAACCTGCTGATGTTCTCACCAAGCCGTTGGGACGGGCACTATTTCTAAAATTCCGGTCCAAGATTGGAGTCACCGACGGAGCCTCCATCTTGCGGGGGCGTATCAAGGAGATATGACAAATCAATCACATTAATTGTCAATATACGTTTAGCTGTAGATTAGTTCTCATACCATGTATAGCTTTAGAGAATATAGTCATTCCATGAATAAGTCCTTAATTTATGTACTTCCATTTGTATCAAGTCCTATATATATGGACCTCTATAATAGTAAATATCAAACAATCAATTAGCCTTTATATTAATCACATGGACAATTTCACTAGAAAAAAAAGAACTCTCGATATAAGACGCGGTTATACGGGCATCCAACTATTTTTGTTAAAAGTATAAAAAATTTTAGGATGTTATATTTGGTGTGGTGTGGGTGCACGGTATAAATATGAACTTAAAAGGTTGAAATTTCATTATTTTCCTCCATCTACTTGTGTGCATACCAATGTGTTATAATTGCTTTTAGTATTAATATTTTCCTCCATCCAACTATTATTCGTATTTTTTTTCTTCTCCAACAATTCCCACTTGTATTTTAGTAAAATCCTATTGCGCTACGCGCCAAAAATCGCCTTTTTGCATGTTCTTCCTCAACAGACAGACGTAATCGTATTACCTTTGCCGCTGATTGCCCACTTGTACTATACCAATTTGCTTCATAAATACTGGATCGATCATGCGTTAATTTTCAGTTCTTTCTTGGACCAAAAGTGCCTTGCTTCTAGGGTGTGCTAGAAGTGATGCCGATATAGAATGAGTCAATCGATCTATTTCGATTATAGCAATTTGTTTAACAAATACTAGATGATAACCATCTTGTGATAACCTAGTTGCAGGAGCTCCCGAATAACTATTTAAATTTCATTAAATGTTCAAGAGAATGTTCAGGAACAGTTACGGTAATAGTTACATCACATACATTATGAGTAAATGTTGGAGCTTGTGGAAATATATGTTAAGGTTATACTTTTTTTAAAAAAAATATTGGATCATGTGTTTGAGTTTTTTTCTCCGACCAAATCAGTGCCTTGTTCCTAGGGTGTGCACGAAATGCTACCGATAATTTTGAATTAATGAATAAGTTCTATTTCGATTGTAGTAAGGTTTACGTCTATCTTATTAACATCATATTCGTAATTAGATCTTATTAACACACGACCTAAAAATATCATAATCGGTGTTAAACCAAATGACAACTAATTTTCAAGATTAGAACTGTTTAATTACGTGATACAAACAACTATGATTATACAATCTTTTCATGAAAGACAAATTAACTTTTTTCATTTTCTTAAAGTTTATAGAGGCGTCTCTTGATATGACCGAGTTTTACTCGTGATGTAAGCGACATAACCATTGACGTGTAACCATTGACGTGGTGTTTCTGAATCTTCATCTGACTAGCTGGTAAATGTTTTCGTACTGAAGGAATTGAACTCGTGATATTTTATGCTATTTTCATGCGTCAACATAATATGATCACCAGTCACGATCATATATAATACCGGTCAACTAAACATGGTTGACACTATATATTATATTATAAAACGGTGATAGTCAAAAGCATATATATTAAAATAAGAAGCAAAAACTTTGAAAAAAATACAATGGAAACATTGGTTAAATAATTTCCTAGTTGCGTTTGTTGGCTTTTTTATATTATAAATTATCATGAACATCCAGTCGTGAGCCAGCTTAGGAGCCATATGGAGTCTATCTCTACCACATGACATTGGGACTTTAAGTTACATATATTTAAATTCAAAAATTCATGATTTTGACCAAGTATATTGGGAATGTAACATTGGAGGGTGTACGGTGCCCGAAATTTGTATGTAGTTGATAATAATTAAGTGTACATGCACGTCTTTTGTCCGCTTTTTGTGCTTTGTATATACGTTTTTTATAGTCAAGATGACATCGTTGTAAAGTTATTTTCAAGCACATGCATGTATGCTATTTCCTTTTCCACTTACTACCCACTTGTACAACAACAGAATATGATATTTTCAGTGATTATATACAAGTGGATTGAGAAACAAAAAATATGGGCTAGAGGTGCACCAAAAATGAGATCAGGATACGAAACTGGATTGAAGCCTATCAAACTGGTTTGTACCCAAATATGCAGGATTAGGATTGATTCAAGTATCAGCGGGGAAAGCTGGTTTGAAAATCAAATTGACATATAGCCGTTTAAACTAGACTCAAAACCGGTTTTAAAACTAAATTCAATATTTAACATGATATATATCAGAGAGTTGGAGTGGCATATGTAAAAAAAATAAGATCCAATCCGGTTTTGCACTCGGTTTCGATCCAATTAAATGCAGTTTCAATCCGATCCAATATCTAATTTCTATCAGTTTCTAAGTTTTTGATCCGTATCCAGTTTCAATCCTATCCAATCTAGTTTCTAAGTTTTAGACCATGGTGTTGAATCCGGTTCGAGCACTTCTAGTATGGGTTTTAAAAGTCACGTATAACCTTTTCCACTAGTTCTTATACCGGTGGATCGAGAAACAAATAGTTTGTTACATTTCTTTTTAAAAAGTCAAATCTGCTTTTTGGCCCAAATGTGAGCAGGTCTTAACTTGTACTGGGCTTTAAGCTCAAGGTAGACCCCTGGATTTGTAATTTGAAGATCCAGTTAATTTTCAAATATGTTCAAATTTTTGGTACGGATTGTAATATCAAATCTTTAAAAAGTACTAGAATCGGATATAAAAAAGACATACTTAAGACTCCGCTTAGTAAATACTCCAATAATTAACATATCCGTATATAATGGTTTTAGACCATGTTGTATAAGTTAATGATATACTTCATTTTGTATAGTATAACTATAACACGTCTACAAAACTAAGATTTAATACCGTAATTCACATGCTATTTAAATTATAGAGTAATATTTTAGGTTTTTAATTTTTTAATAGGTTTACTTATTTGAACCCCACCTATCATCATAAGTGGATCGAATACATTTGAGGTCTTATATGCCATTCTGATATTTTTAAGGGGGCAACAATGACAAATTCAATCACTTTTCCTTATTTAAAGAACTTGCTAAACCCTAGCCCCTTTTCCGTTCTCCTTCCCTCTGACTAGGGTTTTGCATTACTCCTGTACAAATTCGATTACTTCATGGCTCTAATTGAACCTCAAAACCCCATCAATCCGCACAAATTGAAGTTTTTCAAAGACGATCAATACGAATTAGCAATCATTCAATCGATTCAGAGCCTCTTAGACTCACTCCAAAACCCTAACGCGAATTTATCGATTTTAACCTCTAAATTTCTCGAATTAATGCAAGCTAAACCTAACCCACGTTTCGAAACTGTCTGGGCCTTCTCGGGTTTAGCCTATCAAACAGACAGTTCTGGAAAAGATGATGTTTTTGATCGATTATCAGCTGTAAAAGACCTTTTCCAGTCTACAACAGCTTGTTCATCTTCCTGTAGCCCTTCAACTTGCATCGCCTTAATTGCACCCGTCATTTTTAAACTGTATAGAATAATTATCGATTCGAAGAATAAAGAAGTGGACTTGAAGCGAGGAAAGAAATTACGGAGGGAAATTAGGTCATTTGTTGATGTAATTTTGGGGTATTTTAATCTGTGCTGTGACGGATCAAATGATGATGATGAATCTGGGTTGATTACACCATTAATCGATCTAGTTTCAATTTGGATTCATGGTGAAGGAACTGAAACTGGATTAAAACAGTTTTTCCCACTTTTAAGTGATGAGATTACAGATTGGGTCAGTGAAGAAAGTGGTGCTGCTCTTGGGTTGCTTGCTGGAGCTGTGATTGTGCAAGCATTTTTGTTGAAATTGTGTTTAAAATTTAATGAAGGGAGTTCAAAACAGGAGCTGCAGAATGATTTGAGAACTTGGGCTGTTTGTTCCATAACCGCCTTTCACAATTTCTATTTATTCGGTATAAACTTGCTTTTATTTTCTTTTTTTTGCAAATTATATATCATTTAAATTAGTGTATGTTATTTTTTCATGATTTTTATGCCAATTCATTTGTCTTATATCGAGTCTATGTGGTTTCAGATATGCTCGTTAAGATGCTGCTCGAAACGAGTTTGCCAGTGATGTCCCTACTGGTTAGTTAATAACTAACTAACTATTTTATAACCATATACTTCTTTTTGGTTTTCTGTTTATATTTTGTGTTTTGATATACAGTGTTCTGAAGATGAATCGTTTCTGAAGGAATTATTATATGATGTCGTTATATTACCCGACTATTCGTTCCTTAATCTGGAAAAAATTGGTCAACTCCCAATAAACCACATAAAGAACAATGTTTTAGCTAGACTTATGGTGACCCATGAAGCCGTTGAGTTATTTAGGTATATTTATATACTTTTACACTTTTTCAATATACAACCAAATTTCATTATCATTTATCAAATCTCTTATGAGTGTATATTCGGTTGTAGGAAAAATAAAAAGCATACAAAGGCCATTTCTTACACAAATGCATTCTCGGGATCTCATTTACCTACACTTGTAACTAAATTGGTTGCAAGTGAGATTGGTATTCAAGGAAATGAAAGTCAACTTAAGTCAACATCATCACCTACTGCTTTCCTAAGTAAGTGATGCTAAACTTTATTTTCTTCTTATATAAATCTTGTTGCGATGTTAACTTTGTGTTATCAATTAATCTGACTTCAGAGTGGATTCTTGACCTTGAGAACCAAGGTTTGACTTTGACCAATGATTTTATGTCAAAATACCGTGCAAGATTAGTCAATATCACTTCAAGGTCAAACCTTGACCAACTGTCACCCGCAACAGGGAAGAAAGATAACGATCTGCTATTCTTCATTGATAATAAAGGTAATGATGAAGATGAAAATATTGATGATTCGATGAACGATGTTTTTGTTGCTGCTGCCCGTACTATGCAATCTGACACAAATGAAAGTGGAAAAAAACGAAAAGAAAAAAGTTTTGAAAAGAAAAAAGATGGAGTTAAATTTCAAAGGCACAATCTTGATGACCGATCGGGTTCAAGATCTGGCCCGTTTGTGGAAGATGATTCAGGTAGTGCAAGTGAAGTTCAAGATCCTGATTCTGATGTAGATTCAGATGAAGATCTATGATAAAGGAATTTTTTTATTGAATTTGTGTTGTTGCCCCTTTTTGGTCAATGTATTACCATATCAGAATTTTAGTAAACTGTAATTTATAGGGTGAATTGAACTTGTTATGATTCAGGATTAGTTTGTGTTTTGCTGAATTTTATGGAATCAAATTTTGAACTTGGGGTTAGTAAGCGTATTGTTCGATACATATGAAGCATCATCTAGCCATATATTTTATAATATTAAATACAACGAAAAAATTGAATTATAAAATACATAACGGTTTTTTCCCTTGTATTCATTGACTGGTCAGCTAGAAGAATCCTTTATTCAAGCTGTTCCCAGCTTTCTCGAATGGACAATATACATTGGGTCAGATCGGCCAGGATTTGGAGATATATCAACAGCCTGCGCGAAACATAGTCAAAATTGAGTTTGTTTGACCTTGAAAGTCAAAATTGCATAATATTGGTCACCTGTGGTGGTTCAAATCCTCCAGCATAGTGAAAATATGCTCCAACTATCATAATATGATCTGCATCACCCGTTGATGTCCATATTGATATCGCCTTTGTAAAGAAACATCGATTCGAGAAGCTGTTTATGTTCAAATATTAGTCATCATACATTAAATGAGGTCAACATTTTGACTTTCATGTCATAGTTATAGGTCAAACACAATTATTACCTCATTATAGCCTTGCCACCTGGCTTAAGGATCCGATGCATCTCCTTAAACACCTCAATCGGTTTGGTCAAATAGTCAACACTAACCTACAACACAACACAATTTAGTCAAACCTCGTATCAACATTATGTGAATTAATTAATCACAATACCCACCACATTTGTGATAACATCAAATGAATTATCTTCAAATGGAAGTTTCGGGTTTGTGTTTAGGTCTTGCACAACATACTCGGTGAGTACCTACAACGATTATATCATATTTCACCAAAAAATAATTTAAAAAAATGTTTTTTTTTTTAATTCTTACTTTATTTGCCTTGAGTTCTTGTTCGTTTAGACCCATGCCAGCTATACGTTCTTGTTTATATCCTGCAGGAAAATGACTAATCCAACTGCTACACATGTCCAGAAGAGCGACACCTGGCGTGTTACTTGGAGGGAAAGTTTCTTGGTAATATTTTGTGAGAGCATTAATGGCGGGATCATCAATGTGAGTTACAAAACGTGGGGATTCATAGAAATCTAAATCTGATGATCTGAAAAAACACGGAATAACAAAATTAAATTTTACTTTCCCTAAATAGATATTTCAAAATTTGACATGATTATGTTCTATAGAATGCACTTAAATGATTAATTAATTCCAAAGATCGTACTCATCATATCGTTGGAAGTCTTCATCTTTGAAAGGAAATTGTTCAGGCCATTGTACATTCTCCAATATCTGTGAATTATAAAGAAAATCAATTTGATTATATGAGCATGCTAGTAGTTTAGCTGATTGTGAAGCATGTAATAACCACATGATTAGTTGTATATTAACACAAATGGATAATGTTAGTGTAAAATTTGACACAGAATTCATATCATTTACAAATTTGGTATGTGTTTTGCTCGTGATTTTGATCAAATTAGTTCAGTTTTCATCAATCACAACAAACCTTATGTCAATTCAAAGTGCATTCACTGCATACATATTCAAATTACTAAGAATCCAAACTAAAATCCCAAACCCTAAACCCCAAACTGAACCTACATAAATTCACAAAATTACAACCATAAAATTTCACATAAAACAAACCTGTTCGACAGCGCCCTTTGTCCTAGCTGATGCGATGATAGAATTGGTGCTCGAATTGCTAGCCATGCTCATGAACTGAGCCAAAAAAGAAACCCCAATTCCAAACACCAAACGTCGCGGGAGTCGATAGCTATTTAGATTCCTACTTCTGTTCAGTGTTCTTGCCAATTGAGTACAAGAATTATTGGTAAAACAAGAAATTGAAGCTTTGGGATGAACACCCGCCAAATTTGGGAGCCTGTGGTGTAGGATTGTTGGAAAACGATTAGCCATTTTTAATTGTTTATGTTATAAATTAAAGTAAGACTAAAACATGAATATACAATTGACTTATGTATGATAGTACCAACATTTTGAAAATTATGTGGGAAGATTTGCTACAAAGAGTTATATAGTGGATTGTATGTGTTTACGTGGCCAAACCATCTTCACTTGTAATTGTATGAAGATGGATAATAAATTGTGTTACAAGTTTTGTAATCATTTTATAGATATACAAAAAAATATATCTTCTTTTCTATTTAAATAATGCAATATTTGATTTCCAAACACTTTTAAGTAGGGCTGTCGAAATTAACCGAAATTCGTTCTACCCGTCCGACCCGTTTCGAATTTGGGTAGATCGGGTCGGGTAGTTCGGGTATCGGGTAGAAATATTCGGGTATCGGGTAACCCGAAAAATATAACGGATCGGGTATCGGGTAATATTTTAAGTCGATAGGTATACCCGAATACCCGATTTATTTTAAAAGGGGTTTATTTAGAAGGTAAATCATAGAATTTTTGTAACAAAATCAAGTGAAATCTACCGTGTGAAACTTACAACCTTTTTTAAGGTGCTCATAAACTAGCATTTTATGTTCTAAGTTTGATTTTGAACTTGGTTTTTAGTTTTGTCTTTGCTATTCAAGACATTTCGTATTCACTTGCGTTTTGGTTTTTTAAACATTATAATGATTGACATGGTTTACTTTTGTTTGTATATTAGAGAATGTTAATTAGAACTTTATGCACAATTTTCGGGTATTATTGGATATACCCGTACCCAACCTATTACCCAAACTACCCATATCCAAATACCCGAAATTAATTTGGTTCGGGTATCAGGTATTTATAATATATGAAAAAACCCGAACTACCCGAAACCCGAAAATTTTACCCGATCAACACCCCTAGTTTTAAGGGAAAGAAATAGACGGTCAAACACCCAGTGCTCTAACCGAGTGTAATGACTAATGAAGTCATTAAAGTTACGACTGATAATATTAGTAAGAGCCTCCTCACAAATTACACTAAACAAAGTTGTTAACTCGTTATCTATGTGATATGTGATATATTGGGAAAGTTAATATACAAGGTGCAATGTGTTAGCATCGTTAATCACACATGCAAAGTGGTATATACAAAGATCTAAAGACACAATGTTTACTGGTTCAGCAATTTATCAGTGTACATATTTATTTCTACAACTTAAACAAACTTACAAATTCACAAAAGTACGAAGCTTATGATAGAAATCCGATTCTGAAAAACGCAACAACAAGTCGAGATGGCCGAGTTGGTCTAAGGCGCCAGATTAAGGTTCTGCTCCGAAAGGGCGTGGGTTCAAATCCCACTCTCGACAATTCTTTTTTATTTTATTTTCTCATTGATTTTTGTTACTACCTGTTGTTTCCTTAACAGTTTTCCATTGTTTTCTTAGTACTTTTTTAATTGTTTTCCAATGTTTTTTTGGTATTTAAATAGGGAGAAGTAAAACAAGTTTAAAAGATCAAGTTTTCCTTGTTTTCTTTTCCAAAGTGATATTGTTGCACTAGTTCTTCAGTCTTCACCTTCCTCTTTTTTTATTCTATTTAAGTGAAGTTGTTTCACAAAGTATAAGTTGTACATTCTGCATATAACTTTGTACATTTACAAAATAATAGAGGAAGTGAATAGGTGTTGTAGGTCAATATCAGTTTATAAGTGTCGACGTGTCACTAACGTGACAAAACTAGTAAAGAAAAGAAGAGGATTGTTGTTGAGATGTCCAATTATATGTGGTACTAAAATGTATCAAGACATATGAAGTCAAGTAGGATTAGCCTGTAAGTAAGAAACCCTGTGTTACCAAAAATCCAAAATCTACATACTAAAATAGTGATCAATTATTCTGTATCAAGTAACTGGATCTATCTAAATGTGTCCGTAAGGCATATATTAAGATGTAGTAAATGAAGTTCAGTTTTCCTTAATAACTTGAAAGGCAATTAATAAACATCAATTTGAAATTGCATATTTAGGATCATTTGAAATCATACAAGGAAATTTTGTTTTCACTTAGTACCACTAAACATGTGCCCTTAGGATGGGACATATTAGAAAATCCAAAAGTAATATATGATGCCTACAAATCAAGTTTAGTTTGGATGAACTTTAAAAGACAACAACCTTAATGTTCAACGTTTTATACTTGTAACAAGTACCCGAGAAATAAAAAATAAAAGTCTATCCCCCATGCAAAGTTGAAATGAAAACAACAACATCCTTATCTTCCAATGTTGTATCAAGTTGACCACTCAATTCCCAGTCACAATCATTCACAAGAACAAGAACACCAGGTCGCCTGCGCATAAATAAATATCAATTTATCAAATCTACATTGTAATAATGAACGGGTCGATTTGGGTAAATTAACAAATTAAAAGAAAAAACTTAAAAGGAAACGGGTAAAATGTGGTAACTTACACGGTGTCTCCCTTCATGAACATTTCAGGTCTCTCCTTGATTAAATTGAGTTTAACCCAAGCAAGCAAGTGCTTCATGGTTAACTAGGAAAACAAAATTAAGAACGATTAATTACATCAAACTTTATCATAAATGTTAAGATCTAAATGTGAGCTACAATACGAGTGTTTGTATTTTGATAATTAAATGATTTGCACCTTCTTTTCTTCAGCTGGTAGGTCAACATTGACGTTATGGATCTTCACTGAGTCACAAAGAAGTTCTAGTCCTCCACTAGATTTAAGAACAAAAGTAAAAATCAACATTAACTAATGTCATTGAAAAATACTGACCGGTTAAAACCCAAAAAAGGACCGTATCGTTAGTTTACTACACAATAGATACATACTGTCACAAACTAGTTATGTTTTGTATGAATGCAGTTAGATACGCTTGCTACTTTATTTATACAATTCATGTCTAAATGAATTCGACTAATCAAGCGAGCATATGTTGTCAAAATTTCAATAATCGGACTGATTTTTTTTTTTTTTTTTTTGTTGCTTATTAAGCTGAAATGGCCTAAACACAAAACCAGAAAACCGAACTGGAAAAACTTAAAGACAACAGCTTCAACAGGTAAAAAACGAGCAGTTTGGTTTGGATTTTAGACAAAAACCAAACCGACCGATCCGTGCCACCAATCAGATATTTACACTTATACCAGTCCCTAGCTACAAGCATGTGTGTTTTTTTTAAGAAAAAAGGGGCTTTTGGGGATCAGGAGTTGTATTGTAAGATTATTCTGAATTTTGCAGCACTTATTACATAGATGTTCATCAAGCTTACATCAATCACTGGCATTTATAAGCATTCTTTGTGAAAATTCAATGATGCAGGCAACTAATTCAAATGTCAAAGAATCATGTAATAAAGTGAAAAGGTTACTTCAAGTTTCGATCAAGTAGCATGGATTCGTATTCTAGCAATAGATGACAAACAAATATGCAGAAATACAGCAGTAGAAAGCCGAAAACTGTTCATGGACTAAGGAATTACCCGAATTCGAGAGTTAATTGCATCTTCTGCAAAACGAAAAACCCTACAAGAGTCAATATCCCCAAATAAAAACATAAATTTCTGAAAATAATGAAAAGAAACCAACTTTAGTGAAATTGATATCAGTACAGATGAAGAGAGCGTAGAAGTGAGGCCTGTTTTGATTCCGCAGCTACTACTCTCCGGACTCCGTTTATAAGCTTTTGGTAAATATATTTTCATTATGATTTTTCGATCAATGGCGTTAAATATGCCATGAAAATTATTTACTCCGTATTTTTTTATTGTTTTCATTGTAAATAGTAATTTTAAATCTTTTTATTATTGTGGTAATCTGATAGAGACCGGTTCGAGATGGTCAATCTCCCAAGAATAAAGCCAATTCGAGATGGCTAATCTCCTAAGAATTTAAGAAATAAACTAAAGACTTTTAACAACTTTTTTTCTCTACTCTTTTACTAATGCAAAACTAATACAATTTATAATGCCAAAATATTAAAACTACCTATTCTAGCCACTAAGCCACTACTCACAAATAATAGGAAATGCATGAAACCAGAAAGCAAAAGCAAACGTACGTGCATAACTTCCTAGGGATATTATGCTTAACTTAATAAAATACAATAAAATGCAATTAAAATAAATATGCATGTTGGCTTGATCTTCTTTTTTTCTTCATTTTGTCAAGGACGTGCAGTGCACGTATCAATACTTCGCCCCTGAAAAACGACCTTGTCCTCAAGGTCGGAGTTCTCGTCCGGTGGTTTTGGAGGAGGCTTGGGTTGTCCCGGTTTATTGTCGACGTAAATGGGTAACAAAAACCAAAATATATTAGTTTGGTAACCTGATTGAATCTTTTCTAAGCCGCATAGTGGTAATGTCATGGATGGTTTTGGATGTGGAAAGATGTCGTGGTTGATTTGTCTCATAGGTGGAGTTGGCTTTGAGATTGAACGGTTGTTTTTGGTGAGGCGAGCAACGACGGAAGGTGGTGGCGTGGTAGCGGTTGTTGTGATGGTTTCCTTTTGTTTATGATGAAGAAAAGTTACAACAAAGGTTGCAAAAGAGGTGGCAAATTCTTTCCAACAATTGACAAGCTCGTTGTCCGTGTCAATACTAGCCACCGTATCGGCTAAGTTAGCCAAAGATTTTTCAAGGCGGGTAGACATTGGAGGCATGGTACGAATCGATGAAAGCACCATTGATAGAGACCTATTTGAGATGGTCAATCTCCCAAGAAATAAAGACTAAAGAGAGACTAAACTTTTAACAATTTTCTTTTCATTTCTTTCTCTAAGTGCAAAGTACAATATTTAAAGTAGGAAAACTAGGAAGTTAAACTCTAACATACGTAGCCTAATATTAAGGAAAACATGGGAACATGCTCCTAGTTGAAATCATGGTTGCTAACAATTACAAACTGCACATTCACGTATGTGGCTTTTTTGTGGTTGAATTAGTCTTCCTAATTTTTAGCTCCATATCCTTAGCAATTATGCACGTATCAATACTTCGTGCCTCAAAAACGACCTTGTCCTCAAGGTCGGAGTTCTTGTCCGGTGGTTTGGGAGGAGGTTTGGGTTGGTGTCACGTGTAAAACAATATTAGGCATCGGACATAAAGTCCTTGACATCGATTAACTTGGATCTCACTGGGTGAAAGGCATTGTAACGGTAGTGCAATGGTTTGGTTTGAGGTGGTGAACTTGTACTCGATGAGATTGGCAAGGTTGTAACATTGGTGAAGTTTGGATGGGAAAATGACTATTTCCTCTTGAACTTTTGGGGTGTTTGGAGGTGGTAATTTGGTAGGTGGAGGGGGCGGCGGTGGAGAAGCTTCACAAGCGGCCTCCGTGTCGGTCTTGGTGATACTTGTGGCGGTATTGGTTAGGGGAGAGGAAACTTCGGTGGTGAGGTTAGTGTTGTTCTTGGTTATGGCCTGAATAAGATTGGCGGTAACGGCGGTTTGGAAAGCGATATGTTTCGAGATGATTTCAAGGTTGGTGTTAAACAACTTTTGGCTAGCGAGGATTTTATCGGTATTTTGGTTGGTTGTTTGAATGAGTTTTTTCATCGTGTCAACCATGGTGGACATGGTTTCTTCGAGTGATTGAGGTTCCTTGCGGGGAGGCATGGCGAGGACGAAGATGAAAGCACCAAATGATAGAGACCGGTTCGAGATGGTCAATCTCCCAAGAATAAAGCCAATTCGAGATGGCTAATATCCTAAGAATTTAAGAAATAAACTAAAGACTTTTAACAACTTTTTTTCTCTACTCTTTTACTAATGCAAAACTAATACAATTTATAATGCCAAAATATTAAAACTACCTATTCTAGCCACTAAGCCACTACTCACAAATAATAGGAAATGCATGAAACCAGAAAGCAAAAGCAAACGTACGTGCATAACTTCCTAGGGATATTATGCTTAACTTAATAAAATACAATAAAATGCAATTAAAATAAATATGCATGTTGGCTTGATCTTCTTTTTTTCTTCATTTTGTCAAGGACGTGCAGTGCACGTATCATAATCACATTAACATAATCACCACCTATCTAACCTAAGCATCATCTATATAGTTTCATATATTTTCTTCGTCTTAAAGTTGACAATTTTCTCATAAAATGTAGAAATGTTTTTAGAATGTAATCTACTAGCAATTCCTCCAATTTCATAAACATGTGAAAAAGCATAAGAAGTGCCAACGGGCTAGTCATCTTCCAAACTGACGAGTGTCACTTAAGTTACATGGTCGACACAATTTTTTTTTTTCTTTTTTTTTTTTTGCTCTTCTTTTGGTCTTTGTGTTGAGTGAATAAAAGGAAATGGAGAGAGAAATAGAGATGAAAGAGATTATGAGAGAAAGTTTTATTTTTTGCATAAAATTGTGTACTTTTACGAAGTTACGAAGGAAGTCAAAAAGTGATATTTGCCCACCTAATGAAGGAAATAAAAGTTAAATGGCTACTTAATTGCTTTATTCAAACGAACGAAACCTAACAACATCCAGGTTTATTGTTTCTGGTTGTAGTGTAAGTCTCATTTGGTATAAAAAAAGCAATGTTTTAAAACCCGGATTTTGAATCGGACCGGTCGATGTTTTAAAAACGGTCTGACCGGTTGGACCGGACGGTTAAACCGGATTTACAAAGAAAAGCCTAAAATACACAAAACATGTATACAGAAGCAATTCAAAATCTTATAATAGAACCATAATATTTTAATGTTTATAAGCATGTATAAATGAAAAAAATCCTATCAGTTAGTTCAATTTTTTATTCTTGGGTTCTACATCAAAATCAATGTTTTCATTCGTGACTGTATAATCAAGTGGCAAAAGCCAAAGGAAATTTCATACAAACTGTATACGTGACTATTGCTTTATCAAACTATCAATGAATTCAAAAGGAAATTTCATAACTTCAATGTATGCGTAATCAAAGAAACATTAAAATTGAAAATCGTAATAACAAATATACTGTTAAGAAGAAGACGATTGTTTAATATTGTTAAACCTTAAGTTTAATACCTCAATGATTAGACGAATTGAAGAAGACGACGGCTGTGTGATGTACGATGAGAAGAAACGAAGAAGTAAGAACTGCTGGGCTTTAGCATGCAAGAAACGAACCGTCTTCTTTTATTAGGGTTAATTTTCAATTAAAAAAATACAACCAATCCGGCCCAAAGCCCGGTTTAAAGGTTCCGGTTCGACCCGGTTATGTCAAAAACCGGCCGGTTCATTCCGGTTCGTAAACTGCTTATCCACCCGGCTAGTCCGGCCCGGCCTCACACACAAATCCTGGTTCGACCGGTCCGACCGGCCGGTCGGACCCGGTCACGAAAACATTGAAAAAAAGGTATAGATTATGAATATGATGTGTAAGTAAGGTGTTTACATTCGCATTATTCCAAAAACCATATAATTATCTGTACTATATAATGAAGCATTTGCTAAATAGTGGTAATCCCTTTATTTTAAGTCAAGTTAAATTCCTTTTATACCTCTTAATAACTACACTTTCCATGAAATATAATCTATTCAAAAGGCAAGTAATTATCAAATAAAATCCAACCCACAAATATAAAATAATAAATAGAAACCATAATAAACATACTTTATATTTAAAACAACATTTTAAATATCTAATAATATAAATAACATATCTTAATACAAAAACTTGGGAAAATACGTAAATATCAAACACTGCTTTGCAAATACTGCTATAAAATGCCAAAAAACACCAACACAACATAAATTATCTTCAATTCCAAACATGGTGTTCAAGCAGTAGCAGCATTTGCAGCAGGAAGATTACTTTCAATATTTGAAGGCATTAAAATATTAAAACCATCAGCAGCTGTCGATATCAGCATTCCTGGAATCTGTGTATGCCAATGAACTTCTTTCAAGTCTTTTTGACCCTGTTTCATCCAAAAGTCAACACGGGTCAAAATAATTAAATCCGGGTACCCATAAAGATACAAAACAAACCGGTTTGTAACCAACCTGATGAACAAAAAGAAGCTGAGGTGGTAAATCTGTTGGTGCGTGTACTTCCTCTTCTATTTTAGCTTTAAATTCAGCTTCCTCTTCTTCATCTCTTTCCAAAGAGAGATCCCATATTCTGAAATTTCAACAAATATAATGTTATTTCAAATCAGGGGTAATTTTGTAATTTACATTTAAGGAATATCTTACGTGAGTTGATTATCTGCTGATGATACTGCCAAGGTGGATGCTTCATGTGGGCTCCATTCAATGGATGTTATAGGATGCTTGTGGTACTCAAAATGAGCTACTACAGAATCACCTTCCTACAGAAATTAAAAAAAAAAAAAAAGATCAAAAAAGTATGATTTTTAAATTTACATTTTTTTTAACTCTCTTTCTTTTCAATGATAAAAAACCATACATACCTTAAGCAATCTAAGATCACGAATAGAAAATGTCCCATCATCACTACCCGATGCCAGCATACAACTCGCCAACCTAATTAAAAATAAAAACATTATTACATGTTTAAAAGATAACAACTAAACATTAAAATATGATAAATGTTCAAACCTGTTCCATGAAATAACATTAACATCTGTATCATGTGCTTTAATAGAAGCTGCTGGTGATTTCCCTAAACGTGTATCCCAAATTGCTATAGTTTTATCAACAGAACAAGAAGCAAACACAAACGGTTCTGTCGGGCTCCACCGCATTGACAAAAAAAAGTCAACCACTTTGACCTTAAAAGTCAAACATAGAATTTAATTATGTATTTACATACCTGTAAATCTTCAACACTACCGGTATGTCCAGCAAACGGTTTATTATCAACATTCCATGTTGTGTCAGATGATGGCTCCCATAAATGGATGTTGTTCTTGCAATCCCCTTTTAAAAAATAAATAACAAAATCAAATTTATTAAAATTAACCATTTTGTATAATAATTATATATTGTATACGTAAATTAGTAAATGTATTTATTATTTAATAATTAATACCAGAAACAAGCCTGCCAGGAACAAGAGAACTCCAATCAATTGCATAACCCTCATCTTTATGACCAGTAAATTTAACTAACGGTGTTTGGTTAGAAACCGTTGTAGCATCTTTGCTAATATTACTCTCGGATTCTGCTAAACCATTTAAATGAGAGCTAAAATCCCAAATCTGCATTACATCAGTGATGATTTTTTATAAAAGTAAAACGATATATATTTATATGTGTTATACAACAAATTTTATAGTTAGATTAATTACATTCACAAGTCAAATTATACCTGCACATGACCAGTATCTCCCCAAGTTGCACAAATATGAGGTTTTTGTGTCATAGCACGAATCCTATTCACACAACCTTCATGAAACACTTTCCGCACCTGTAAAAAAAATGTACAAAAATTGGAAAAAATAAATTAATAATAATAATTTAAAATATTAATGGCAGGTATTTGTTACCTGGAAAACTGGAGCTTTTGGTCCATCATTTTCGACTTCATCATCTTCATCACTATCACTACTGTCACTGTCCATGCCGGTATCAGCATTTGATGTTTTTGGTACTAATTCTCGTCGTTTTCCAGAAATGTTTGATATTTTAAATATTCCAATTGAGTTTGGAGCATTGTTTGCCTACAAGAATAAGGGTAGAATATTATTGTTGGCAAGTGTAGTCAGATAATTTGCACAGAATAGGAAAATAAAAATAAAAAAAATTAATAAATCATTTTACCTGCGTTCCTGTCACACAATAAATAGTGTGTGGAAATTCTGTTCGAACTAACCCCAGTGAATCACGCACGATGTCAAAGCTACAACACATTAAGAAAAGTTTTCTTATGAGTAACTGTTACAGCACTCTCAACTATCACAATGAAAACAGCACATAATGGGCCTAAAATTTCCATTAATGAAAAGGTTGTGTGGGTTAATAAATTCTTAAGTGAATTAAAACCATGACTTTAAACAATAACAAGACAACTAACCCGCAAAATCAACATACTATCATGGTGAAAGTTGTTGTAAAGGGCAACCAGAACAAATGTACATGCTTGATGACTTCTATAAGCATTCAGGTATAATAAAGTCCAGATTTTTTTACAAAAGTATAAAAAAAATATAGATGAATAATATAAATATTGTAATAAACCTTAAGCAGGGCCAGCCAATGTGGAAAGCATGAAGTGAATTATAAGCTGAAGGATCACACTGAAGTTCTTCACCTTCCTCTAAAGCATCCACACCTGGTTGCCACACCTTCGCTGGAATTGAAGGTACTGCATTTGAAGAAGATGATGAACCATCTTCTTTCTTCGAACCCTAATTTATCAATCATAACATCAAACTCCCAAATTAATTGACAACAATATCCGTTTTCAATTAAAAAAAGAGCAAATGCCTACATCAATTTGACAATTCAAAACGTATAAATTAACAATGGAAGAAATTTACTGATTGAGAATTAACCTTGTTCTTCCGTTTAGCTTTCTTTGGGTTTTTCAAGCTTCGGACCATTTTATGATTTGGAGAAAAATTGATCTGGAGTATTGATATGAAGAAAGTGGAGAACAGAGTAAAGCCAGCAAGGGTTTTAGGGTTTTATATAACTCATACACGGCTCAGCGCTCGGTTTCAGGGTTGAGATTGTGAATCGGAAACGGGTCGAGAATAGGCCCAGCCCATGGCATTACATGAAAATAAGTGTCATTAATTACTATTACTGTACTAATTTATAATGCAGATTATACATTTCTAATTACAGAAGTCTGAATTCAACCCTTCCGTTTTTAGAAATGTCTAAACTAACGTTAAATTTAAAATTTTAAAATATTTGCTACCGAGATTCGAACCCAGGTGGGCAGGTTCCTTAGGTAGGTAGCTTACCACTAAGCTATAAGCAACTTTATTGACAATATTTCGTAACATAACACTACTAGCTGTCTGAAAAAAAGGACAAACTCACAGCTTTATAAGATTTCGAACACCACCATGTAATGTTTTTAAAAACCCTCCACCATCTTTAGTTTTAACGGCATATTATGTTCTGAAAAAACGGCATTTACTCCCCACGACTACTTCCTCAATCACGACTGCGAAGACCACGACCGTTCTTCAACCCCTGCTCCAAAATGGCCATTCTATACGTATGTTATCGATCCTTCGGTTCCCACAATTCACGCTGCCGTTTTGACTGACTTCAATTGCCATTATGTGGCTTGAATTCTCATTAATTGATACATGAATCGCTTTTCTCCTTTAACTTCACCACAATACGATACCAAAGCTTGAAGAAGAAGCATATCTGAGATTGCAAAACAACATTTGCCCGCCACTGCAATGCACACCAACTGTTTGTTAGTTTGTCTGAGTAAATGTGTGGGTTAGTTTTTAGGCATCCAGTTCAACCACGAATTGTAACATTTAGCACTCCTATTGACCACCAGAGTATTGATACATGAGGGTGAATTTATCTAAGGTTGTGTTTGTTTGCAGCGTAATGGAACCATTCAGCGCTGAATGCTTAATCATTCAGCATTCAGTGCGTTTGTTTAGCGCCTCTGAATGAAGTATATGCTGAATTGGACAACAAAAAGCTGCTGAATCATTCTTCCTTAGAACATATGATGAATCATTAAGCAGTCAAAATTCTTATAAAAAAGTTTCTCACATTCAAAACAAGTTTTATACGAAACCTCTTAATCATTCAGACCGTTGAATCATTCAGCACTTAATCATTTTGTTCCTATCAAACAGCACCTAAGTACTCTTAACCTTCCTCCAAAGGTGAGTTTTACTTCAAGATGATGGCCTAATATGTGAAGCTGTGAGTAAATTTTCCACAAATAATTTGTACAAATTTATAATAGCTTATAAGTTCTAATCACTATTTGTGTTTGTTGCAATGTGTAGAGCAAAGAGTTAAATACAACAGATAATTTTTTTGACCAAAAGGCACGATCCATGACTGAAAATTATGCCAGATCAGATGCAAGTCCTAATGAAGGTGACATCTATTCCTCACAGATTCAAGCATGGTATGTGTATTTTATATCATGTTCATTTATCAAATGTTTTGATTATTTAGACCTTATTGAGCATATGTATAAAGGTTGTATCATGTACGAGTTTGTCATGTGTTTGTTATGAATTTTGTTGGTCAGTCTTGATTATGTGCCAATTTAGGGACTGTTTGGTTTGCGTTTTGGAACCAATTACTGCAACTCCAAGTACTCATCTCGAGCTACTCGAGTAGGATTTCGATAAGCACAATACATATACCGCAATATAACTGGTACATTCTTTTTGTGAGTCGTTAGTTGCATTCACGATACATGTTTAAGATATTTATAATGAGAATCATTGTAAATTATAGGGTGGATTTTATATGATCTGCAGCGGTTGCTCTGCTTGAAACACGTGAGCAGGTTTTAAACTTTATTATTTTTAATATTAGTAAATTAAATTATTCGTATTGTTAATTAGATTCAATTTTTTTAAGTTTAAAACTCACAATTTCAATATATTTGTATATATCCGCTCCGTTAATTTGATGTTTTAAAAATGTCAATGTATCGATTTATTAGGTTATGACCATTTTATCTTCTGCTATTGATTTAAACAGCTTTAACGGGAATGCAAGTTGTAACTGTCGATGAAAACTGTTAGTGTAGGAATTCATGCTTGAGAAGATAAGCCTAATATTGGAATGTATAAAAGCAAAAAAGAAGTTGGGAGAGGAACCAGGAATGCATGAAAGCCTATTTTCTCTTTCATGTAAGATATAAATTAAAAAATTAATTGCATATTCAATTAGTTGGGATCACTGTTTTATACCCCAGTGTCAACCGGGACCCGGGGACTGAGACAATCGAAGTCGGGTGTACATTTGCTGTAATTGTGGATTCAGCGATATCAGTTACAATTCGTGAAAGAGACAGCAAAGATCAAATTTGTGTGAATGTGGAAGAGGTAGTTGCAGTTGACAAAGATTGCACTGTGGATTGCAACATGTTATTAATACTCTATTATAAATTAATACTCTATTATAATACCCTTACAGATAACATTTCGTTAACTTTTACCATGATCACTTTTTGTCCCTTTATTGTTTTGATGTGGCAACAATGTGCTACTAATCATTTGTAAATCTGCAACTTATGCTTATGATTACAAGTTGATATTCTTAAGCTCGCAGAGATCATGTAATTTCAATGCATCATCCTAATGCTTTCAGATTTCTTAGAGAGAAGGTCAATGCATCAATTCTTATTGTTACAGATTTTAGGCGTTACTCTAAAAAAATGTCAAATTTGTGAAAAAATGTTGCTTCCCCTTATATGCATCAATAGATCCTTACAACTCACGTGCTACCCTTGTTTTTTGTACACTTATGTTACAAGTATTAAAGAATCATAATACTTACTTTGTATGTACAATTGTCCTTTGTCGTGTTTATGGAAGTGTTATATTTTTTAAATTTCATTAGTTAAATATTTAACTTACATATTATATGTGGTTTTATATATTGCCAAAGTCTAGACTTTGAGTCTTTTAACCAACTTATTATAAAAGCTGAAGCGGTTATTGTAGTGCAAAAACTAACCCGTCAAGGTCGGTGTATTATTTTTGCATCCGATGGTTTGTAGGAGCAACTTACTAATCAAGAGGCAATTGATATAGATAACAATTTTCCATGTGATGTAAGTTTTTTTCCACAACTTTGGAAGTTCTAAGGTGTTGTTTGGTTCGCAGAATGTTTCTGATGGAATTCGAATTTAGGAAGGAATTGGAATCCGTCGGGAATTGGAATCCAATTCCATACTATGTTTGGTTGGCATGGAAGGGAATTGGAATCCAATTCAATATTCTGTTTGATTGACATGAATTGGAATTTGAATCATCTAAAATGACGAATTTACCCTTATTACTGGTAGTGGTTGGGTGGTGGCGGCGGTGGCGGTGGGTGGTTGTGGTGGTGGGTGGTGGTGATGGTGGATGGTGGGGGGGGTGGCGGTGGCGGGTGGCGGGTGGCGGTGGGTGGTGGTGGTTGGTGGTAGCGGTGGTGGTGGTTGGTGATGGTGGTGGGTGGTGGTGACGGTGGGTGGTGGCTGGTGGTGGTGGTGGTGGTGGGTGGTGGCGGTGGCGGTGGCGGTGATGGCGGTGGTTGGTGATGGCGGTGGGTGGTGGTTGGTGATGGTGGTGGGTGGTGGTGACTGTAACACCCCGAGACCCGGCCTAGCATTTTTAAAGTTGTCGGTAAGTTTATTTTATTATTTATAATTTTATAGAATTTTATTTGATTTATTAGAATTTTTAACCACGGGGTTAAAAATTAGCAAAACTGAGATAGATATATATTAGTATGATTTTTATATATCTGGGTCCACTTTTGAACCGGGTTTCTAGTGATATTTTTAGTTTTATTATCAGAGTTCATTTAGGGTTCCAAATTAAACATCGTATTTTAGAATAATACTGATTTATTAAAAAGATATGACCATTTTTTTGTTGGGCACGTGTTATGTGATGTGGGTTTTGGAAAGTTTGTCTCAATCTCAATCTCATAATCTCTCTCTCGTCTCTGCTCTCGTTTAACACACACAAAACACACACAAATATAAGAAACTTTGATTTGAGCTTGAATCTTTGAAGTTGTTTGACCAAATTTCGAAATTGAAGCTTCCAACTAGTAAGTAATCTTCTCTTTTGATTAGGATTAGAAGTTCTTGAGTAGTCTTGCTTATTTGAAGAATTAGGGTTTAGTGTTCTTGGTGGGTTTTGATCAAAAATCCGAAATTGATGATTTCTATGGAATGGATTATAGTAGTGAAGTGTTATAGATGCTATATGAATGATTAAATCATCCAAATTAAACCTAATTCATAAATTATGATTATTGGTCAAGAACCCTAATTTTGGAGATGATGATTTCTGTGAATTTGTGATTGTTTAAGATTGTAATTAGTGTTATAATTGTGTTAGAAACTAGTTATAACATTAAAGTAATTGTTTGATAATGTTTAGACAAAAATTAGTAAGTTGTAAAATTGTGTAGTTTGACTTTTGAAAAGTCAAATTTGGATTTGATGAAGATGAGATTTGATTGTATGCATTTCTTAAATTAGTTATGAAGTTATGATGGTATGAATTCATATGTTGATATGTTATAGTTAAGAATCGGGTCTTGGCCCGTTTGGGCCAAATTAGTACCTTAGATGTGCAATTACAAGTTAGATGTTGAATTTGACTTTTGTGGAGTCAAAATACTTGTTTGTGCAGAATTTTGGGTATGTGTAATGGTATAGAATTGAGTTTGAAGTTTATGTATATTTTGACTTGAAATGGTACCTTAATTGTGAAAGGGTAAGAAATTGGTCGAAATTGACTTGTCAAAGTCAAAACTGGAAATTGACTTAGTCTATGATTGGTTAATTAATCTTAAAATAGTATTTTGATATTAAATGAGGATATGATATAAGGTTGTTTAGGGTGGTGGATAAAAGATGAGATTTCGACCCGTTTGGGCTAAAATAATAGTATGTTGTTAAAGATGTTAGACTTTGACTTTGATGAAGTCAAAGTGGTAATTGTATGGTAATTGGAAGGTTTTAAAGTAATTGGTCGGTATTTAGGATTCTAGTAGATAAAAATCGTATTTTGACTCGTTTGGGCCAAAATGATTATAAATTGCATAAAGTGTTGCATTTCAGGACAGCTTGCTGTCCTTATGTTCAGGTCCGTTTTCGACCTTGTTCGGGACAGAATCCGGGCTCCGGGTCTTCTGGGCTGTTGTAGCCTGATGAGTTAGCTTTCCATGGCCGCTGACCGCTCGTCAATAGGACTTACGGTTTGTGAGTTACGACAATTTTCGTGAAGTGTCGCAGTGCTGAAACACTGTGTGTTTCTGCAGTGTTGTGAGGCAGTTTCGAGGCCTTTAGGGTCAGATTCGAGCCGAGCATTCTGAATAGGAGTTGTAGCATTATGAGTCTAGAGTAAGCTGTGAAAAGTTGGTAAAAAAAAAGATAAACGGTTTGAAAGTTATGGCAGTTACGGTGAGCTGTCGCGGGTTTGACAGATTCTGGGTTTCCTCTATAGTCATACTTTAAATTGTTGACTTTGTATTAGGTCAAATCTGGGATTTTATTATTAATTGGATGATAATTATGATTTGGTATTTGTATTGTGAATTAATCGTAATAGTAAGGTAATAAAAATGGGCTTTTGACCCGTTTGGGTATTTTTGGTTAAAATGGACCAACTGTGTAAGTTTTGATCAGGCTTGACTTTGTTGAGTCAAAGTGTCAATGTGCAGAATTGTAGTGTAGATTTTGAGTTAGTACACTTGTTGTTATATCTTTATAGTGTATTGTGCAGTTTTACACATTTGGGTCAAATGATTACTAATTGGGGTGTTACTTGTGATTGCAGGAAAGGGAAAAGAGGCTCAGTGATATTAGACAACTGAGTGGAAAGAGACTTGGCAAAGGTGAGTGGATTTATAACCTTTGTATTGTTTAAATTGCAATGGTTTTGGTTGCAATTGAAAGTGTTTAGTGTTGATCAGTTAGTGCTGATCAGTTAGTTCTGACCCAGTTAGTGCTGATCAGTTAGTGCTGACCCCGTTAGTGCTGATCAGTTAGTGTTGATCAGTTAGTGTTGATGAGTTAGTGTTGATCAGTTAGTGCTGATCAGTTAGTGCTGATTTAGTTAGTGTTGATCCGTTCGTACTGCTCCCTTATTTCTGGACCAGTATTAGTAGTATAATGATAATTAACTGGTTATGTGTTAATTGAATGATATGTGCACATGGAATCTGATATGTGCACATGAAAAAGTATAGAGGCAGCTTGACTGGGTGGCTGGGCTTTCGTTTACTGTTAGATAACGGTAATTGTACCTTGGCATATTCGTTGTGTCTTAAGGAAGCTTTACCATTGCTAATGAGTAAAGGGCTATCGGTAAGCTGTTGTTAGGCCCACAACAGTTGTAAGGTTCCGCAAAACCGCCGTACCTCTCGTTATATGTGATTAAGTGATAGAGATTGTGAATCTGTAAAGATTGTGAATCTGTGAAGATTGTGAATCTGTGAAGATTGTGAATCTGCGAAGATTGTGAATCGAGATTGTTGTATTTATACAATATCTTTGGTTATATTTTCATTCACTTAGCTTTGTGCTAATCCCCCACTATGTTGAATCTTTTACAGGTTGTAGATGGATGAGTCTTTCGGAGATTAAGATTAGGAATGATTGACCAGGACTTAAAGAAATGATTTTGATGTTGAGCCGTAATGTTAAGTAACACTATTTCGGAAAGTTAACTTTTGCAAAATTATATATCTTATGTTTTTTTTATAACTTGTGAATAACAAGTTATATATATGTAATTTTGAAACGCTTCCGCATTTGTTGTAAAAAAAAAAAATGGTTCAGATTTTGAGGTGTTACAGTGACAGTGGGTGGTGGTGGTGGCGTCGGTTGGTGGCGGCGTCGGTTGGTGGTGGCGGTGGCAGTAGGTGGTGGTGGCGGTGGGTGGAGGTGGTGGCGGTAGGTGGAGGGTATAAAGGTAAAAGAACATTCCATCCAATCTTGGAATTGAATTCCATCAATATTTTGATGGAATTGAGATTCTTTCATTTGGTGGAATGTTTCCATCATTGGGGAATCCAATTCCATCCAATTTTTGAACCAAACACTGAAATCTGGTGGAATTGGATTCCAATTCCACTAGATTCCATTACTTTCCAGCGAACCAAACAGCACCTAAGCATTTCAAAAGTTGTTTACTTAGCACAAAACATGACGTTTAATGGGTCAATTTGGGTCATTTATGATACATGTTAAAATGGTGCATTCTTTTGTACTAATCAATATGAGTCTTTTTTTAGCAGAGTTGTATGGGTCAAAAGGGGCCACTTTTATACATATCGAATTGATCATTTTTGAGTAAGGGTCGACGCTGATTAGGTTGACCCACCAAGAATTTAAGGTTTTATGGAATTTTTTTATGTTATTTGTAAATGAATTTTTTTACACATGTATACAACCTATGAGAATTTGCCGTTCAAAAAAACAAAAGCAACCTATGCGATATTTGAATTGCTATTGTTTCATCTTATATATACATCTATCTTTGTTGTTGATTTGAATTAAAATTGGTGGTCTGGGCCCCTTTTGAATGGGTTTGGTTGTGCCCCGAACATCCCACTTTTTGTACTAGGTTAAAATGGGTCGTCTTAATTAGTTGGGTTGACTTTAATTGGATTAGGGTATTTGTGAGTTATGCAAAGACTCGGTTTGATTAAACACTTATATCTATTTACTTTGTTGCTTTGAATGTCGAAGACAACTTTATATTGGTTTCAATGTAAAGTATGAAAGACGGCTTGTTGCAACGGGACAACATTTGCTTGCTTCAAAATATAATTATAGGGTACCCGCCACCACATTGCGCGGGTACCCTACTATATATCAAAACATGTAATCGAACAACATTTCAACGCCAATACTAATTATTGATTTTTTCCTCTATTTTATACACAGTTTTCATGCTTATGTACTGTATTCGTTATAAAAATATGTAACAAATGGACTTTTAATCGGCAGAAATATGTAGTTCGCAGCCCGCTGCATCGCGGGTTTTAACCTAGTTACTATATATATACAATTGTCATTCTATTACTATTATTACTATTGTCATTCTAGATTCACCGTTAAGATATAAATAAATTCATTATATGTATTAAGTATGTGATTTCCTCCTCAAAAGACCTAATTGCCCAAGTGGCTTTGCCATGTTGTCTTAAGGCATTGCTCGCCTAAATTCATCCGGGTTCTATTCCTGCTCTTTTAAGTATTTTTTTAACTTTTAATATTCTTCAATATGCATCAACACAGTAACCGAATTATTGGTCAATGGGTTTGACGTGTTAGAAACTTGAATTCACCCATTAAATAACTTATTTCCTCTAGATTCAAATTCTTTTTTTTTTTCGTTTTACTTACATTAGCTTTCTACAAAATATCTTCATCACTTTCCTATTTGAAATAATTTAAGTAAATTAAATGATAATAACAAAATTTTAAAAAAAATATATTAAAAAGTTCATTACTTACAAACTCTATTTCATATTATTTTTTGACATTTGTGGAACGTGTTTAATTATAATCATTTTTAGGTCATTTGTTATAAACTGTTTAGTAACTAATACGTAGTATTTTTTTTCAATTTAAACTAAATAAAACTGATTATTTAATAGAATGATTCAAGTATTTTGTATTTGTTCATTTTATGGCAAATAAAATTTTAAGAGAGACACGTGGCAAATTATTCTATTGATATGTTTTGGAGGACAAAATTATTCTGTTCATATGTTTTAAAGTTACAAATTTGCTACTTTACATAACCTCAGACAAAATTACGTATCTTTAGATGCCGCTGCAACGCGCGGAACTTGAAATCCTTGTTAGATAAACAGTCCTTGTAATTTGCTTAGAATTTCACCAAAAAGAAATTAAGTTAAAAAATACATTATTAGTCCATATTTCTGAAAATTTTAACACCATCAACTTTTTAGCCTAAGGAATGATTAAATATTTTCATTAAAATAGTAAAGAAGTTAAGTGGGATGTCATAATATAATATAGTACAATTATATAAAAGAAAGTCAACATACGTCATATAAAATCTTTTGGTTGACTTGTTTGACCTAGGCACCTAGCACCATTTTTGTATTATATTTGTATAACATGCAAAATAATAAATTAAAGGAAAACATTATTGGATTTCACATTCCTTTTAAATTTCCTTTTAATGAAGTTACATCATTTACCTATAAGAAATGCTATTGGATTAGAGGTCACGCCAATAAATTTCTCTAAGACTATCCACGTGGCCACTTCCACTCCTTCCCTCTACAATTAAAAAAAGAAAATATTGATTTCAAGTCTCATCCTCTTTATGTCCTTCCCACCATCTCGATCCCTTCTCTGTGAAGAAACAATAGATCGTGCATACTTCCATCCAGAGCCTTCATCTGCTATTAAAAAAAGACAAACATCGATCCCTTCATCCTTCTCTACTCTTAATTTAAGGTTAATATTCTTCAAATTAGGGCTTCAATTTGAGCATATAAGAAAAGTCGATGAGGAGATTGTCTGAAATTTGCCCGCTGCCTCCACTTCCATCTATCCACCGCCTCTGCGCCTCCACCTGAATAAGTGTTTATGTAGAAGAAATCAATAAGTACCCTTAACTATTTGAAGACGAAAATTAAACATTATATTTCGATATTAAATTTGAAACATTATAAGGTCTGTATATTAAACCCTATATTACACTGTGTTGTTGAGTTTCTGATTTTTTTAGTTAAGATAATCATGAATACTTCAAAAGAAGATAAATTTTTGGGTGCTGAAAAAGGATT
This sequence comes from Calendula officinalis, assembly GCA_963853835.1. Classification (NCBI taxonomy): domain Eukaryota; kingdom Viridiplantae; phylum Streptophyta; class Magnoliopsida; order Asterales; family Asteraceae; genus Calendula; species Calendula officinalis. Next base: position 79,964,159 of record OY970820.1, on the reverse strand, counting down.
AGGCTCATATCAACTGGAATATGAGATGCAACCTGTTCTAATTTAAAAATAAAAAATTGACTCAAATCTTAAATGTAGAGAGAATTTGCAAGCTTTACAGTTAGTAAATGGTGCCAATAGTTGAAAATTTTGTAACATTTACACATCATAATTTTGGCAGCATTGCCCTATCAGTCAATTTTTTTTTTTGAAAAATTTTATGTTGTTGTGTTCTGAATTATAGTTATTTTTTAATAATGTAGGAAAGATTACTTACAGGAACTGTTATTGGTCTGGTTGGTGGAGCTTATGTCAGCACATTAAATGAAGCAACATTAAGGTATTTAATTAATCTGAATATATTTAGGGGAAAATCAAAATTATCTTTTGAATTATTGTTTTTAACGAAAATTATCAATCTGTTTTTCTGCAGTGGCTGGCTATTTAAAGCAACAAAAATTGCTAATCCATTTTTCGCATTGGTGGATCGAGAAGTTGCTCACTGGTTGGCTATTTCTGTTGCAGCTCATGGGCTGGTCCCACGAGAAAAGAGGCCAGATCAGCAAATTCTAGGGCTTGAAGTTTGGGGGAAAAGTTTTCTAATCCAATAGGGCTTCCTGCTGGTTTTGACAAAAATGCAGAAGTTGTTGAAGGATTGCTTGGATTAGGGTTTGGTTTTGTGGAAATTGGATCAGTAACTCCTCTTCCACAAGAGGGAAGTCCAAAACCTCGTATGTTCAGATTGCGAGATCAAGGGTCAGAACTAAAGATTTTTCTATTATAAATTCAGATATTATTTTGTATATTATATAGAGTTTTCTGATATATTCTTTTTTGGTGGTCAGTGCAATTATCAACAGGTGTGGATTTAATGGTGAAGGACTAGCTGCTGCTGCAAAAAGGTTGGGTGCTCATAGCGAAGTCAAACATGGTCAAGGCATTCTGGGGGTTAATACTGGAAAAAATAAAACGAGTGAAGATGTTGCTGCAGATTATGTACAAGGTGTAAAACGAGTGAAGATGTTGCTGCACATTAGCCCAATATCTGATTATTTGGTACCTCCTTTATTTTAATTGAATTTGTTTAGGATTTAGGGAACTGTTGATGATAATTTATCTTTTGGATAAAGCCATTTTGGAGGTTGTTTGCATTATAGGTACACTTCGGGTGACTTTCGGCCCATTTGACCTGTTTTTATTTTAGCTTATATTTTCGGATTCTACCCTTCAGAGATTAGATAAACCCGAATTGACTCATTCATAAGTAAACGGGCCGAGATTGCCATTTTACCTATAATCATACCCTTTCACGCTCACAAAAAGACAAGGAAACAAGTTATGTTTCCATATAATTTTTTTTTAATTTGAAATTATGCAGATATGCAACATTGCTTGTTGTTTCAGTTGTGTGTTATGTGGCGACATTTTCATTTCATGGACTTCTATTCTATTTGTTTTCTCCATCTGGACAAGATTGTGGGCTCAATAATTTCTTTATTGTAATCACAACAATTCTTGTGTTTTTGTTTGGTATCATCACTCTGCGTTTTACAGTAAGTGGGTAATTTTGACCCGTTTACGTATAGATGGGTTGGGTTGAGTTGAGTTATGTTTTATCTCTAATGAGTCAGTTTGGTTAAGTAAACATATATAACTAAAAAAGAAACAAGAAAAGTGACCTTTTTGTTGAAAGTTGTAACATGGATGGTCCTTGCAAACCATCCCTTAACTTTTTCCATCAAGGGCAAAATACTCATTTTTGTTAGAATGTAAAGTAAACTTAAGGGTTTAATTGTATTTATGTATAGTTTAGGGGTTAATTTGATAATTAATGAGTCTAAATAGGGCAGTTATCATATCGTAGGTACCGGTATAATTGAAGGGTTACACCCCTTCAATTGTGTCTATTCATGTGTATAAATCTGTATGCACTGTTTTAGTTTCAAGTGTTGAATAAGAAGAATAATTTGTTGAAATCTATTGTGTTTTTCTTCTTATTTATCCAAGAGTTTTCTGTTGAAAGGAGTAATTTTAAATGTATATTAGGTTGCTAGGGAATTACGATTGAGAGATATCACTGGAATTGTGGTAGTGAATTTCATTATTATATGTTAGATGATTGTAAAGACTCTCACTGTGTTCCTGGGATTTTCATTAAGAGAAGAGAAGAGAAGAGAAAAGAAGAGAACAGAAAAGAAGAAAAATAGGAAAGAAATTTTTTAACTTTTGTGTGTTTCCGAGTTGGAAAGAAAAGAAAAGAAATTAAAAAAGAAAAATTAGCAAGTTATAAATTTACCCCTAATATGTAATTTAATAATGATATTGTATAATTAGACAAATAACATGATTTATCCAAACATAATAATAATAAACCAGTTCAACATAAAAACAATTACATAAATAATAGCTAAAGATAACTGAAATAAATTCATACTAAATTTATACTAAATTCATTATAATTTTATAATTGCAGAGTAACTTGACAAGAAAAACACCTTTGTTGAAGTTACTGTTGAAGTTGTTGGCAGCTTGTTCGTGAACTTAGAAGATATGTACGTAAAGATGACTGAGATCTTATTTAGGTTTAAGGGCAATTTGGTACATGGTATTATTTAATCTTATTCAAGATAAACTTCCATCCAAATCTTCCCAATATTGGGAGGAAGTTTAGGAAAGAAATTCTTTAAAAAACTTCTTCCCTTTTCTTTTCTTTTCTCTCCTAAACATTTCTCAGGAACATATATTTCTTTTCATTTCTTTCTAAATCCTTTCTCTTCTCTCAAATTTGAATCTAGGGAACACAGTGTCTGTCTGTGCTTATGTTGATTAAATCCTCCAACATTTTAATTCTTAAATATTTTTTTCTTTTTCGGCAAATTAGTGATTGGTGTATGAACAAGTTAAAAGTGCAGTTGAGAGGGACCGCTCACCGGTCGTAGTCTCTAAACTTTCTAAGCACGGCTAATGGAAATCAACAGAAAAATGGTATTTATTACATTGAAATTTTACTTGGTTCGTAAAATAAAAAATATATAATTTAATAATTCAGAAAATGGGTTGATCGGGCGGGTTTTTTACGGGTCAAAACAAGTTCAGTCAGCCCGTGAACACTTCTTTGTCTATTTCTTATAAATATTTTGTTTGTTATATATGATTTCACCAAAAACACTTTACTTCTACAATATTTCTGTAACTACTTTAATTAAGAGCTTGTATACATTAAAACTTAAATTTAAACTTTGGTGAATTTCGACCCGTTCTTTTATTTATTAGCTAGATCCTTTATTCGACCCATTTAGGATAAATTTTAAAAAACACCCTCCAAACCTATCCATTTACAACTGAGATGGTAGAATCTGGATAAATTAATGTTTTATTTTCACTCAGAAAGAGGTCCTTTTGCAATAAGAATTCACGTCCTACTTCACTTCAAGAGAAATAAAAAATTCTATATTTTAATAGAGTCGAAAACAATGTGGAAACAAGACATAAGTTCTCTACAATGATCCGCTGAGACTTCACATTTGTGTTGAGTTTGTATTCAACAGATGTTGAAATTATGTGATGCGGGAAGAATGGAAAAAATATCCTTAAAAGAGGTAATTCTGTGTGCTAATTTACCATGTATTATTAGAGGTTATCTTTTAATTTTATAAAAATGCTTATTGGTAGGATTAGCTCATCTACAACCGAACTCTTCTTCTGCTTAGCCTGTGAAACAACCTTAAAGCAAAATAGGAATGGTTTGTGACAAGTTTCCATCGTATGCTAAACAGTCTCTTGCTAATAGATTACAGAGATGTATTAGTTATGTAAATATGAAGTATTTGTTAAAATCATTACAAGGACTCCGCCAATAATCATGTGGTTCTTATGATCAGCTTTTGCTATAAACGTGGGAACGGCCCTTCAACGTCACTAGTATAATGATATAAACAATGTTATTTTTAATAAGTAGAATTGCTAGCCGTCATTACTCTACTTCACTTGTGTGAAACTAACACATTATGTATAGTTGCTAATACTAAACAAAAAATATGTTATTTATTGTTGTAGTAACATAAATCTGTAATTTGTTTTGTGCTTTTGTTTGATCGTGAAATCCACAAAAATAACAACAAAATGTTGTGTTTGTTTCTTTTGTGTTGCATATGATTATTTTAATAAAATGTACAAATATAGCATAAAAATGACTAAATAAAATTAACAGACGTCGCAAGTTCATTAAATAAATGACTATGAACAAAGGTAGATGGAGTGATAACGACTGAAGGGGTGATTAATGCGGATTATTGTTAATATTGGTAAAAGGGTTTATCTTTAGATGCAATATATGATATCAACTTTCCATTCAAATTAAAAAATACATTCAATACATATCATGAAAATGTAACATATGAACTTCATTAATGGTTCATTAAGATTATATTAAGAAACTTTGAGTAAATTTATTGTACCTAAACTGTACCTAGGGGCACATGTTAGAAAAACCACATTACTACCTTTTATGCGCATAGAAATTTAGATTGATTTTTAATCTATTTTTGCACAGGTATTTTAATAGTTATCGAGATAGAAAATATATAGATGATTGTCATTAGGCAAAAGAAAATTATACATATTTTATATCAAATGTGAAAGATACAAAACAAAATTAATAAATTATACTTCGTATGTTATCTTGTACAATAACAAAATTAAACTATAATTGTTATTTTTTTTATTAAGCAATATTTTTGTTTATAACAGACTTCTTTGAAGAGTAATGATATTGTTTCTTACTATTTGTTCTTACATCAATACATGTGACAAAATCAATGAATAATATTAGGAGAAAACTAACAGATTATGCATGTCATCTCATCAAGTGGATAAGAAGATAAGTAAAAAAAATAGTAATAATAATACATGTTCATTTATATATAGTACTAGTTTCATAGCCCGCCCGACTGGGCGGGCATGCTTCAAGAGATATATTATAGAAAGATACCAACAAATATTAATACTTTTAAAATTGACATAATAATCGATAACTGTGATGGTAAGTTTGTACATAATTTGATACATGAAAAAATGTTACATAAATTATAGACGAAATAAGACTTCTTTGTAAACGACATTTGTTGTTGAATTAGTGTAATTGTCGTCTCTGTCACAACAAATGACCTTCAATCCGTTCTTTTTCTTAACTCGTGATACAGCTACATAAAGTTGGTCATGTAAGAATACCGGTTTTTAAAGAAACAAACCAACTTGAGAAAAACTGATGATTTATAGAGAAAAATTGCATAAGAATTGAAAAAAATTAAGGAAATTATATAGTTAAACATTATTGAAAACAAAAAGTTTAGTAATACATAAATAATTGGTAATAAGAAAAAACTTTACCACCAAATTTTTGGAAGTTGTTACCTGATCGGTGAGTGTTTTTTGAGAATGGGTTTTGTTGAACCTTCTTCTAGATACGTTATCTATCTATACAAGTCAAAGTCAGTATAATTTTCACTATAAAGTTTAAAATTATGACAGGTTGCAAAACAAAAAACAAATAATTTGTGTGCCATATATCTTTATAAACATAAATATTCTGGACATCCCTACACATTTAATGTCAACTGAAAGCTTGCTGTGAATTGTTGTGAACTATTGTTGCACTGAATTTCTGCAATCTGGTTCTGGACGTCCCTACACAGAATAATTAATGTGAAATTGATGTCAAATGCAAATTTCCGGTTTTACCAGTTATAATCCCGGTTCTGACGCGAACCGGAACCGGTAATTTGGTCCGTTTTTCGGTCCTCGGTTATGCTGTTATGTCTCCGGGTTTACCGAATACCGAGCCGGTTCCGGAACCGAACACACCCCTAATCGTATGCAATTGCAACAAATCCAAATATATTCAATAAACAAAATTATTATATGAGGCAAAATTTTGACCTGTTACTTGTTCAATATCAATTACGTTGCTAAATCTCAAACGGGTCAAATGTGTTGCCCCAAATACTTAACAACAAAGAGAACGGGTCACAACGGATTGAAAGTCGAAATCCATGTAATTATTATGCATACATGAAATCTTTAACCTCTAATGAAAAGTCCTATCTACCTAGATATTTATCGATAATTTTTTTTTTTTAAAAATGGGCAATAAGTGTTCAACCTCTAATGAAAAGTCTTATCTATCTAAAATCAGTTTTCTCAATTTCCATACCAAGTAAACAGAAAGTTGCACGAATTCCGCTACCTTGTGTAGTAAACCTCTGGTCTACACAAAGAAATTAATCAGATTATTAACACAGAATAGCTCATAAAATACTCAAAGAAATAAAAATATATATTAAAAATACTTGGTCTATATTTTTGGATTAAACTATAATCCGTGGTTAATTATATATTAAATACCTGCGTATTTAATAGTAAAAGTATACATAAAACTCACCTTGAAGCCAATATGACCTGAATTAAAGTAATCTTTCATTTTTTCTTCATAGCCTAAAAAAACCTGCTAATGGCAATTAAACTGTATAGAAAATATATGAAATCTCATCATCTCTTTTCAGCAAAATGGTTACCCGAGCCAGTGATTCATCCAGTTTTCATCATCTTTTTTCTGCAAAATGAGTAATTAATTATTGTTATTCAAATTAAAATTAACAAAAATCAGAAGATGAATGAGAATAATTATATTGAAATACATATGCTCACTCAAACTGCTCAGACCTTTGAAAATAATTATTAGGTCTTGTTCACTATCACCATTATTATACAAAATTAATCTTGATTAATCTTAAATATTGTGTTTCCATATTTAAGTTCATCGGTCAATATGTTTCCATATTTCAAAAAGTTGTCAAAATAGAAAATATTAATTAAAAGGCAGTAGTTATGTCAAGTTTGCTAGTAATTGGCTGCAAAATTATATGATAGATTCCAGATTTCCATTTATATTCACTATTAAAATGGAATCTTTGCTAATTGATGTACTTAAAATTGATACCTTACAAATTGAAAAAACTGCAACTATAATTTTGACAAACCTGCAATTATTATTATTTTTTATTTTATACTAAAAATACAAATTTTAAACGCCAATTGGAAACCAGATCATTATAGACGGTTAACCATTCACCAGCTAATTATACCTGCAATTATTATTATTATTATATGTATATAAAAATGTTAATTTTAGTCCAAATGTACAAATTTTAATTTAAAAAAATACCATGCCAATACTGCATTATGAAGATCTGTAGTAGACGAATTTCCACGAGCACCATGTGCAAGTTCAACCTATTAGAACAACAAAACAATAAGATGTTAACTATAACTTCCTTAACAAATTACTTGGTTTGGAGCAGCCCATCCAACAACAGTAGGCAATATGGTCATAACCTAGAAATCAGTAAAATAAGTAGAACATGTTAATTCCTTTTCATAGGTATCGTAACAGCCCTAAACCAAAAGCACAGATAGATGGTGTTAACAAAAGTTGGCATGGTTCAATCAACAACAAATTCGAACTCAAATAAAGTCAGGTATGGATCGAAACAAATAATTAAAAGCAAAAAAAAAAGCCACAACTATAAAGTTGTAAATGGGATTTTGACCGTGTAATTATTGGAGAGTTTGTATAAAAAAGTTGTGAAGTTACAGCCTTCAACCACATCCCTAAACCAAAATCAAATTCAATAAACAACCCTAAACCAAAAACACAGATAGATGGTGTTATTAAAAATTGGCATGATTCAATCAACAACAAATTCGAACTCTTGTTAAGTCATGTATGGATTGAAACAAATAAATAAAAAGCAAAAAATGCCCCATAAATCGAAATACGCAGATGATAAAATGACGGTGTTTATCGGTACGTGATTATTGGAGATCTTGAATCAAAAGATTGTGAATTACCATGTGGAATTCGTCGAGTTCTTCAAAGAGGGGACACGATGGAGATTAGGTCTGGCTATTTCGATTTGGAGAAGGGGACACCATGGAGATTAAACTCTGGCGTTGGTTGCATTGGAGCAGTTGATTGCGGCAGTGGGGAGGTCGTAGCAAGCATTTGATGAATTAGGTCACGTAAATGAAAAGCAGTCAAGGGTTATATGGGGCAAGAATCAAATTCCATAAGTTTGGCCGTGAATATAGCTTCTTTCCATAACTGCAAGAGTTTTGCTTTGAACATTAAACGAATTTGTTGATGAATTCCGCTAGCCAACGGTAGAATTACAGGTGCCATATCCGGCCAATGAGGGAGCTCAGATATGCCTAGTTGTCAAACCTCAATCAAATTAGGACTCATATATAAGAGAAGATTAATTAAATATAGTATTAATTAATGTTCCATGCTTGAAAAAATATTAAATGAGAAATATTTATTACAGGAAATTACGATTTCATGTATTTTTGTGGAATTGTGGGTAGTCTTCAGGCTCATTCCTTATTTTCATCTATCTTTCTTCCCTTGATCCTCGGTTAGGTATTTCTTACAAACGCCTTTTCTTTTTTAAATCGACCTAAATTCGCTCGTCAGTCATCCGATCAGTGATTACAGTTACAGGTATGCCGATCAAATTGATAATCTGTCACTTGATTTAGTATAACAATTCCAGATCTTATCGAATTTACGTCTGATCTTGGTAAACGTAATTGATTCTAATTCCTGTTTTGTCTCAAATTATGCGTTTTGTTCATTATTGATGATCGATATGCAGAAAAACTGAATCTTTATCCTCTGCAGTGTGGTATATACAAATCGGAGGTTTGATATTTGGGGATCGTGTTAATGGCAACTCCCGGTGGACCTAGACCAGGCAATCCACCGCCTAATTATAACCCTAATTCGATTGCTGACAATATGCAAAACCTCCAAATCAATCGCCCTAATCAGCCTCCAAATTCCGGTGGTGGACCTAGAGGTCCAATTCCTCCGTTTGGTCAACAATCATTCGCTTCATCAGCTCCCTTTTCATCACCGTTTTCAGGACCTAACCGTCCAGGAGCTCCACCGCCAGGTGTCGTTCCTAGAGGCGCAGTTCCACCTCCTACTGGACCTCCACAAGGTACATTGCCTCCTTTCATGGCAGCTCCTAACAGAGGCCCTGGTGGTCCTCCTGGCGGCAATCCACCGCCACCATTCACTGCAAGGCCTATGGCTCCCAGTTCTCGTCCTGGTCCTTTTGGAGGGCCTCCAGGTGCACCACCAAATGTAGGTGGTGGTGGTGGTCCGATGAGTAATGGCCCGCCATCGTTTGGACCAGGTGGCATGCAAGGTGGTCCTCAGTATCCTTCTGGCGGTGTAAGACCACAACCACCAACCGGACCGCCACCTCCTCCACAAACCATGTCATCACCACCTATGGGCCCGTTTTCTGGTGTTGGAAGTCCACTTGATAATCAACCAAGAGGACCACCACCACCACTAGCACCGCCCTTTTCAGCACCGCCAAGAGGACCGCCAACATTTTCAGCTCAAGGTCAACCACAAGCTTCTCCTTTTGGGGCTCAACCATGGCAAATGCAATCTCGACAAGTAAGTCTTCTATTTAAAATTCAAAAATTATATGTTACTGTAACTTACATCTACAAGTTAATATAATTGAGTAATTTAATTAGAACGTACCACCACCACCAATCCCTGGTCAACAACCGCCAAGAATGTACGGGATGCAACCACCACTACCTAACCAGCAATCAATGGCTACAATTTCACCTGCAATGGGTGCTGCAGTTACTGGACCATCAAAAATCGACCCCAGCCAGATTCCAAGACCTATTCCCAATTCCTCTATTCTTCTGCATGATACTCGTCAAGGAAACCAAGCAAATCCTCCACCGGTATTATTTCAATTTTTCAAATATTATTTATTTCTATTAGCTCATGATTTATACTTTTTAAACTTATTATATTTTGAAGCCTGCTACAAGTGAATTCATTGTAAGGGATACCGGTAACTGCAGTCCACGGTACATGAGGTGTACCATCAATCAGGTGATGTGTATTTCCTCTAGTTCTACTTTTTGTATTTTAAAATGTTGGTTGCTTATTTTTTTTTTTTTTGGGTTTACAGATTGCTTGCACTACAGATCTTTTGACCACATCTGGGATGCAATTGGCTTTATTGGTCCAACCTTTGGCCCTCCCTCATCCTTCTGAAGAGCCCATCCAAGTAATGCAAAAAAAAATTAATTTTAATTTCTGAAATTTTATGATGCATTTGTTTTCATACATATATGTACATATTTGCAGGTAGTGGATTTTGGGGAAAGTGGTCCCGTTCGTTGTTCTCGTTGCAAAGGCTACATCAATCCATTCATGAAGTTTGTTGATCAAGGAAGACGTTTTGTCTGTAATTTTTGTGGTAAGTTTTATTATATATAATTGATTAATCTAATGTGATTGTTATGTTATGATTAAGAATATTCAGATTTTCATTCTGTATTTTATGCTGCTGCTTTTTGTAGGTTTTACAGATGAAACACCACGAGAATATCAGTGCAATTTAGGGCCAGATGGCAGGCGTAGAGATGCTGATGAGAGACCTGAGTTATGTAGAGGAACAGTTGAATTTATTGCTACAAGAGAATTTATGGTTTGTACCTTTTTTTTTATATTTTTTATATTATTGGTCCCATGTTTATAAATTATTTCCTAGGTGCGTGATCCCATGCCAGCTGTGTTTTTCTTCCTCATTGATGTATCAATGAACGCCATACAAACTGGTGCGACAGCTGGCGCTTGCAGTGCTATCAGTCGAGTTATTGCAGATCTTCCAGTAAGTTTCTGTTGATTTAATGATTTTAAACCTTATTAAATTTGTATGAAATTAGTATTATTTGATCTATGGTAATCTGATTGGTGCAGGAAGGACCTCAAACATTTGTTGGAATTGCTACATTTGATTCAACCATTCATTTTTACAACCTCAAACGTGCATTGCAGCAGGTTTAATATTTTAAATGACAAACAACAACATAAAGTATATAATTAAAAATTAAAAATAGAATCTTTGACCAAGTTTAGTAATTTTATTGACTTTTGTGTTGCAGCCGTTGATGCTCATAGTTCCTGATGTACAAGATGTTTACACTCCTCTTCAAACTGATGTTATTGTTCAGCTTTCTGAGGTTAATCATGCAAATCTTGATTTAGAGACTATGATCTTTTCAATTTAATGAGTTTTCCCTTTTTTAAGATGTTATAATTATTAATTAATATTGTATTATAATTAATGTATGGTTTACAGTGTCGTCAGCATCTAGATCTACTGTTGGAAAGCATCCCAACTATGTTTCAGAATAATAAAACTGCTGACTCAGCTTTTGGTGCTGGCATAAAGGTAACTAATGTCTGTTTCTTTTGTTGATATTGTAGTCATGTGACACTCACATGACCTCCATTTAGGCTGCTTTTATGGCAATGAAGAGCACTGGAGGCAAACTTTTGGTGTTTCAATCAGGCAAGCTCGTCAATTTCTGAATATATGTTTATGTTAATATATTTTAACATTAATAAAATCATATTGATCATACTAACAAGTCATTCAACATTAAATTACACACGCTACAACAATTTTGTTTTTTAACCTTTATTTATTTATTTTTGTATAAATAATTTCAGTGTTGCCCTCTGTTGGTATTGGGGCTCTTTCTGCTCGAGAAGCTGAAGGAAGAGCTAATATATCTGCAGGGGAGAAGGTATAAATTATGTTTTTTTATTTTTTCTTTTTAAATTTAATTTTTGCTTTTGTATTTAAAAATGTTTTATATATATTCTTAAATTTCAGGAACCTCTTAAATTACTTCAACCAGTAGACAAAACTCTAAAAACAATGGCTATTGAATTTGCAGAGTACCAGGTTAAGCTTCCCTAATTTTCATTTTTTTTAATATAAAAGCTTCTAATTTACTTATAATTTTTTTTAAATATATTCAGGTCTCTGTTGATATATTTATTACTACCCAAAGTTATGTGGACATCACTTCAATCTCCATCATCCCAAGAACTACAGGAGGACAGGTAACTCATCAATGAATTATTAAACGACATCAAACTTATTTAATTAAATTTAATAAACCAATATTTTATAATTCTGATTTTAATAATTGTCAGGTGTATTATTATCACCCATTTTCTGCCCTTTCGGACCCTGCAAAACTCTACAATGATCTCAGATGGAATGTAACTAGACCACAAGGGTTTGAAGCAGTGATGCGTGTTAGATGCAGCCAGGTCAGCATTCATTTCCTCTAATTTTCTTTATATTAAGTGGTTAATTAGTTATTATTTTTCTTTTAATTCTGCAGGGTCTTCAAGTACAAGAATATTCCGGAAACTTCTGTAAGCGCATTCCAACTGATGTTGACCTACCTGCGGTTCGTCCCCTATCCGTTACTTATCAGAGTTTTATTTGTGACATTTTTTTTTTATTTCTAATTAAATTTTTTTCTTCAGATTGATTGTGATAAATCCATCATGGTAACTCTGAAACATGATGACAAATTGCAAGACGGCACAGAATGTTCTTTTCAGGTATGGATAATTACGTTTTGATCCTCAAACTTTCACTGATTTGTCGTTTTAACCCTTATGTTATTGGTCAGTGTGCACTTCTATACACAACCGTATACGGGCAAAGAAGAATACGTGTCTCTACATTGTCTTTACCATGCACAACTATGCTCAGTAATCTCTTCCGTTCAGCTGATCTAGATACTCAATTTTCTTGTTTTCTAAAACAAGGTAATAATCAATTCTAATTTTTAATTTTAATTTTATTATTTTTATGAGGTGGATATTGATTGTTTTTTTTATTTTTTTGTTTGTTACAGCTGCAAATGAAATTCTTACACAACCCTTATTACCAGTAAGGGAACAAGTCACAAATCTCTGCATCAACATTCTTCATGCTTATAGAAAATTTTGTGCTACCGTTTCATCATCTGGACAACTTATCCTTCCAGAAGCACTTAAATTGTTGCCTTTGTACACACTTGGTGAGTTTTATTTCTGGTCAAACTGGTCAAAGGCAAACGGTTAACAATTTAATCTGATCTTGTATTCATTTTAGCTTTGATTAAAAGTATTGGATTACGAAACGATGCACGAATAGACGATAGGTCATTCTGGATCAACTATGTTTTTCCTCTTTCTGCACAACTGGCAATTCCACTTGTATACCCAAGGATGATAAGCATTCATGACCTTAATTTAAAGGTAAAAATAATTTTTTTTATTATTAAATATTTGGGCTAAACTGTTATTTCGGTTACAGGAATCAGATGGATCTGTTATTCCTGCTGTTATTCCCCTCTTAAGTGAACAACTGAACGAAAATGGAATTTATCTTCTTGAAAATGGTGAAGATTGCTTAATTTATATTGGAAGCAGTGCTGACTCAGATACAATACGCCAACTGTTTGGCATTTCGTCTGTTGATGAAATTCCTACCCAGGTACACTTATAATATTTTTAATTAATTAGTTATTGTAATCATCATCACTATATTGGTTTTTTAATAACTTTTACTTTTGTATACAGTTTGTATTGCAGCAATATGAAAATCCTATGTCTAAGAAGCTAAATGAGGTCATAAATGAGATTAGAAGCCAAAGATGCAACTATCTTCGGTAATGTTTTCTATCATTTTCTTAATAATCGGGATTAATTAATCTCTCTGTGTTATTAACTTTTGTTGTTGACGATATTTTACTTGTTGCAGTTTAAAATTATGCAAGAAAGGAGATTCATCAGGTAACATAAATTAATAATCAAAAAACTATTTGTTTTTTTTTTTTTATATCTATTATTTTTGGTTCAGGAGCGTTGTTCTTTTCATACATGGTGGAAGACAAGTCTCAAAGTGGGCTCTCATATGTGGAATTCCTAGTGTATGTTCATCGACAAATTCAAAACAAAATGACTTAATTTACAACTTATGATATAATCTTTTAAGCGTGCACAAATTCCAATCTCGAGATATAAGAAAATTAAAGCATTAAAAGTGTTAAAAATGCGGCTTCCCCCCACCCATCTTTTTTGTTGAAAACTAGTTGAGCAAAGTTTTATAATTATACACCCTTTGGTTACATTTTGTAGCTTACATTTGACCATTTGTTAACTTATAGTGTCCAATTGGTTTGATGATTCATACTATTTTTTCTTTTCTTTTTAGAAGTGTTATTCCTTCCTTTTGTTATGTATAAATTACATTATTCAAATCGTCTAGAAACATAATATATGAACCGTTTAGATAATGTGGTTGATGCGTATTATCAAGTAAATCTTCGATCGATCTTTGTTGAATAACCGAATTCTGAAGATTTATATGCTTAAAAACTGAGGGCATTGTTGGTAAATCATGTGTCTTTGCTGATGAGTATGAAAATACAATGATTTATATGTTAGAAAATACAAGAAAATGCTGGTAAATAATCAGATTGATTTGTTGATAACCCACAAGAATGACATCATTTCTAGGGATTATGGTTGCAAAACTTGTTACTCTCTACTTGTTTTTTCAACTACTCTATAGCAAGTACTTGATTACTCGATGAATAATCAAATTAGACTTTTTTTTTATAAAATTTGTATAAAAATATATATTATACATATAATTTATCTTTTTTTTTTAACAACAAATCTAATCTACTCCTAAATAACCACCTATGTCCACTATGGTACTCGAACCCTCAACCAATAGGTTGGAAGGCAAACACCTTACCGTTAGGCCATTGACCCTTTGGTACATATAATTTATCTAATTCTTAAATAAAACATATTTTATAACATACTTGTACGAAGTATAAGAAAATTGTATAATGCTAATATTGTATATGAGTAATAATAATAATAAATAATAAGAGTAAATTGCATGGATAGTCCCTTTAGTTATTTAGTACCTACGTCTAAAAAATTACACAGATGATTCCAAAATACCAAACTGTCACATTTTAGTCCCTAATACTAATTACAGTTAAATTCTCCAATTAACGGCTGTTTTTATGAGGGTAAGCATTTGGAGAATATGGCCGAGTTTTGAAAGTTTTTTGACCATTTTGGGGCAAATCAACTCGGCGCACAACCAAACTACATGGTACTCAGCTAGAGTACTCAGCCAACATTGCTGAGGATATATATATGATTATATGCTTAAAAGGATAACAAAATTAATAGATATTAGAGGCAAATATAAGTATAACCAACAATACAAAGGAACACAAAACCTCAAAAAATGTACTCATCATTCACCTATTTTGTAATCCTATTTCCGTCATTCTCCTTATGATAAACCTGATAAATTGGCAAAGCTAAAGAATCAAAAAACTTCAAATGAAATGATTTCACTCCTACCCATTTTTTGGGGACCACCTTCACCACTTCACCGGCGGCAGCCACCACATTATCAGCAATCTCCTCCACCTTCATTCCTTCAAATTTACCAACTTTAACCACACTACAAGTGCCTTTACTCAACCACAATAAAGAACAACAAAACCCCATTTCAATTTCCTCCTTCCAATTCCCATCTCGCCGTAAATCCACCGGCACCGGAATCTTTTTCTTGTTTTTGTAAAACACCTTACCCAAGATCTCCGGCAACATGTCAATTATTCGCCGGTCAGCCAAGAATACATCAAATGAGTTAAAAAGTTCGACTTTTGACTCAAATGATCTGTAATCTGATTTCAGCTTGGAAAGTTTGAAGATTTTCGTGATGGGTATGCCTAAAGATTTGATTTTTTTGTCGGCGAACTCGAATGTTAGTTTTTGGGAGCTGGGTTTTGGCCTGTCGTCGATTATGAGACAGCTCCGGGAGGATTCCGGCGAGGTGTTATAAGAGTGGGGAAGGGGGATTCTTTTAGGGCTTTTGGTGAATTCTTTATCTGGGATTTTTTTTAGGGTTAAGAGAAGGTAGATGAAATCATCAACGTCTCCGGAAATTGGAGTTTTTTGATCGGAGATTTGCTTCTTTTTCCATTTAAGAAGAGATATCACTGCTTTCCGTACGGTGTCTTGATCGATTTTTTGCTTTGATTGATTGTCGTCGCAGTTAATCGGAGGCATGACTCTTTCTCACCGGCGGCGCAGGGGTAGGGTTTTGGTATCAGCAGGGGAGGTTTTACAAGAAGAAGTGGGGTTTTGGAGCTTTTTAACTTTTTGGGGGATTTGCATAACACTCCCTACACTCTTACAAAATCATCCCCACACCCTTGCATTTAAAATAAAAATAAAAGTAGATTGCAATTTCCATACTTCGTATTAAACTCGCCTTAAATGCAAAATGTATTTTTAATATGATTTTAATACATACCCTAAGTATACCTTTCTTCGTATAATATTTGACTTGCCTATAACCCGTGATAAATCGCGAGTGACTTATAAAAAATTTCATAATATTTAACTTTTATAATAATACTTTAATCGTTAATAATTTTATATATTTGGAAAATAACATATGTGCAAACATGCTCGTCGTATGGTTTTTCGTTTTTCTTCCAACTCAAGTCCCAACTCCAAGAAAATAAAAATAAAAATCAACAACGTTTAAATTAGGTTTTTATTGAATTCTGACTTAAGTATGTTATCTTTGTAGGTATGTCTTTAAAGAAGTCCAATGATTTTACATAGTTTTAAGAGACAAATTCTATTCATTGGATCAAAATAGTCAAGATCAAATAACGGTGTTTCAAACACATGTGCTTCCAGTCACGATCACTACCACCGGTCACCACCACCGGCCGCGGCCTCCGGCCACCGCTCGCCGCCGGCCACCGCCGATCGCCGCCGCCCGCCGCCGGTGGCGGTGGTGGTGGTAGCTGACAGTGAAGGTGCTGGTAGTAATGGGGGTGGTGGTGGTATTGATGTATTGAAACACATGTGCTTCGCTGAAACACATGTGTTCCAAAATACAAACGATCATATTACCTCGAAGCACATGTCTTTCAAGTCACAAAACACATGTGTGTTCAAGTCATGAAACACATGTGTTTCAAGTTACTAAAAATATGAGTTTCTAAAACACAGGGGTGCATACGAAGCACATGTGTTTCAAGTCACGAAACACATGTGCTTATCTGTACATATACACTTTATTTTCAAAAGAACTGTTATTAGTGAAGCTGCACATGTACTTCTAGCTTACAAACACACGTGTTTCATTTCTTGAAATACATGTGTTTGGCTGTACATATACACTCATTTATTTTCAAAAACACTGTTATTAGTGAAACACATGTGCTTATAGTAACGAAACACATGTGTTTCAATTCATGAAACACATGTGATTGGCTGTACATATACACTCCTTTATTTTCAAAACACATGTGTTTTAAACACATTTGTTTCAAGTCACGACCACCACCGTCGGCGGCCACCTCCGGCCGCCGCCCATCCCCGCCGGCCGCCGGAGGTGGGTGGGGTGTTGTATTGAAGCACATGTGTTTGTATGGTTTGAATTTTGATCTTGACCTTTGACTTTTTCTTAATCCAATGGCTATTAAGGCCTCTCCCAACCGTGACACATCACTAAACCCATCACTAAACGCATCCCTACTTACGGGTTACTGACGAGGTCATGCCAACAGCAACACATCACTAACTCATCACTAACTCATCCCCACTTAAAAAGTATTAAAATATACCCCAAACACCCCACCAATCCCCCCACACACACCACTGACGGCATACTCTTCACGTCCCCACAGGGACGGGTTCCTACTGACGGGTTCTACCGATGTGGTGGTGCCAACCGTGACGGGTTTGTGACGGCTTGTGATGGGCTACTGACGCAGGGTTGGCAGCCCTCTAATTGTCCCTTGGGACTAGCTAAAATTCTTGGACTACCTTGAATATTTACCTATCTTTGTAAGTTCCAAATAATATACCTAACATAATCATACAACAAAATGATTAAATTTGATAAACGGGCAAAAAACAATGATTTTTATAAATTTTCATAAAATGTTCCCCATCAGCCCATCCTCTACCAAAAAACAATCATTTTAACCAGTTACCTGAACCGATCAAAATAAGTCCAAACCATCAATTTATAGATTTGGATCTAAACGGGCACCCTTTCATAAAATGCAGGCAAAACAAAGCTCTTGATGATTTTGCTGAGGACGTTAACGAGCTAATGAGATCAATGTATATTCTTACATACTTATTAGAACAATGGCTCATGCTGGGGCCTACCCAAGGTTGCATCTTGCAAAATGATGTTAGCCCACTTTACTACACCTAATGTGATCTTTGTATATTTTTAACATTTATGCATTTTTAAAATTTGTCAATCGATCTTTATCTTTGTACTTTTTTCATCAATGAAATTGTATATTAAATTTGAATCAATTAAATGATACTCCCTCCGTCCAACAAAAAATTTCTCATTTGGCTTTTGCACAAGTTTTTAGGTGATAGTTACTTAGTTAGTGGTGATGTCATTGATAATACTTTTGATTAAAATATAAGGTTGGGTTGGAGAGAGAAAAATAATTAGTGGATATTAGTGGTGGGGTCTTTAGTAATAATAGTTTTTTTATTGTGTGGAGCCCATCAAATATGGGAAATGAGAAGTTTTTTGTGGGACAAAAATTTAAAGTGAAATGAGAAGTTTTTTTGTGAGACGGGGGGTAATAAAATTTGAATCGTTCTTAGTGCTTATGCTAATATCTGATTAGAAACATAAAGTTGACTTTTATACGTCGGTTTTCAAGTGTTAACATAGGATTAATATTAGGGGTCACAATAAGTTTGGATTAACGGGTTCGTGTCAGAAGGTTGGCGGGTTGGAATCAGTACTCAACCCAAACCTGACTTCGGTAAAATTTCATGTCAGAAAAATTAACCCTAACCCGCACATATTTAAACCATGGTAACCCAGACACGACTCATCACTAATCAGACCCATATAATTTAACCGGTTGGTAGGCCAAATGGGTTAGCGGGTCAAAACCAGGTTGACGGTTCGTAAATAAATATTTGAGCCAAATAAAATGTCAATCATGAGAAACTGAAATGTCAAAAAAAGATTAAGAGATGTATTAGGAGGTGCTTAGTGGATGATTAAGACAAACAAACAAAAGTTAGAAAACAATTGGTTAGTTTCATAATGTAGATGATTAAGACACTGATGTCGCCTAGGGGTGTTCATTAAACGGGTTGACCCGGAAAACCAACCGATCCAAATGACATTTGATGAAATGGGTCTGGCTTATTTGGGTTTGGTTTGGATTTGTGTGTCTACCGAACTGACATACGGTTTATGGTTTGGATTTGGATTCAAAACTTAGTATTCGGTGTAGATCCAAATAACCCGAAATAGTAAAGGACTTAATTTTTTATTTATATAAAAGATATTACATAACATAGAAACATTCTATCATTTTCAAAGTTCAACTAAAATCACGGTAGAATCAATTATAAAATAGGTAAGTTTCTTAAAGTATCATCTTTAATTTCTAAACGTTATTATGGCTTATAAAAATCACGGTAATTTCAACCAATTTCTTCCCTATAAAATGACATCTTCTTCCTCACAAATTATTACTACGAAACAACCAACTTTATTGTGAAATAGGGTGCTCATGTTATGATATATTGCGTATGGAAAGGAGACTGGGCAGTTTTTATTAGAAATGGAGATACTCCATTATGAACATACTCCATTATGAACATACTATGTTTCTCCATTTTATTGTGAAATCGTCTTTTTGCCCTAAATCATTCTTTTATTTGGTTTTATGGAGAACCGAACCAAATAACCCGATTACTTATTTGGTTGGTTTGGTTTGATTTTATTTAATTTGGTTTGGATATTGGTTGGTCAAAAATATTTTTAAAAACCAAATAACCCAAACCGAATAACCCTACTAAACCGTAAACCGCCCGAACGTACACCCCTAATGTCGCCAATGTTCAGAGTCACAATTAATCATCTCACTGCACTATCTTGAAAACACAAATTTGTCTAAGTACCATATTCCTTATGTGGAATCGTGTAATCAAAGTTCAATTAGTGGTAAGTTTAGTATGCGCTTGACTAATGTCACACTGGACTATTAGTGAAATAAGGATGCTAGGACTATTAGTACTGCGCATACCATGAAACATCCTTAACACCAATAAAATTTTTACATTTGGATCATTCGAACGACATCTTAGTTGTTGTCATTACAAATTTACAACGCCTATATTTACTTATTTAGGCGACACAGGGGGCTCTCAAATCCACACCTTTGCTCAATATTGCATACGAGAATTTTACGAGAGCATTCAAACTTTATTGTGCACACAAAGCATTAATCAAGACCGATCAATTGTGATTGTGATTGTAATTTGTCAATCTCAGCAAGTAATTAAGCTAGGGTTTATGTTTTTAATTATTGCGCAATCACTTGTATTATTATCAAAAATAGAGAATGAGTTAAAAGTATATCTTTGTGTTTGTTATTTCAAAGTTATTCAACCTATAGTTTGATTAGTTAAAATCAAAATAAGTGTATTTAATTCACATTCTATGCACTCTCTGCGGACCAACATATAATATAATTTAGTTTACGAGGAATTGATTGATAATAAAGGAATTGAATTGAACAAATATGATAGTAATAGCTAACAAGAATATATATGAAATTAGAGTTTTAATTATGATTAAAGAAATTATTTGAATATTTAAATTATCATCACTATTGCCCTGCTTGATTTTGCTTCCTCCAGACCAAAAATGCTATCTCCCTCAACAATGGACTGCAAAAACAAAAAGATAATAAATAAAAAAATCTGGAATAGTAAAAGTTGTTATGGGTGGCGGGAAAAACAAACTAATTGTAGTGTCATTGATCATCGGGTTAAAGAAAATATAAAGAATTAAAAGAAGTTTAGAACTAACCTTGAAATCAGTTATGAAGTGGGTTGGGTCCAGAAGGGACTAAACGTTTGTAAACACCATATATCGGATCGACTTCATCGTCAACCGGCGGAGATGGACGGCGGTGTTGTGGCGGCGGGAGTACTACTTGCGGTGGTTGATGGGAATTATCACATAAACGAGATGGGTATTTACGACCGAAGATGATGGTGCATGGATTGGGATCGTTGACGACGGAGGTTTTTCCGGCGGCGGTGGTGGATGCAGTAATGGTGATGATGAAAAACAAGATTATTAAGAGGTACAAAAGGGATTGAGATGAAGAGATAGAGTTCTTCATTGTTTTGTTTTGGGTTTTTAGAGAGAGCTAGAAAGAGGTTTGTGGCGGCGGCGGCGGTGGTTGTTATGTCTCCGGCAGCAAACACGATGGAGGATATGAGAATTGGAAGTTGATGAAGGGTTAATTTATAGTAGTCATGCACGTATATGAGTTGTATCCGTATTAAGCTTCTCGATCAGGATTATCCAACGTAACCGTATTAAGCCTCGATCTCATGTTTATCCAATATTGTAACTACCTAATATATCACATATCAGCCTTATTATAACGATTCAAATAATATATCTAATCATAATTAAACTCCAATTAATCTATAATTCATAATAAATCATAGATGGCTTATAAATTTTTTCAATAATATTTGTTTGTCAAAAGAATATATTTCAAATCGTATTTATTAAAAGATATATTTAATTAAAATCGTATTTATCTTAAATTTTAAGTTGTTGTCAAAAGATTTAGTTAAATTCAGAATTATTTTGAATTATTAAGTTGTTGTAAAAAGATATATTTCAAATCACATTTATCAAAAGATGCATATTTAGAAAGCTTTGGCATGAATTTAACATGCCCAAATCGACACAGTGTGTGCTATGCGTTTAAAGTTAATAAGAGAAACAATGGTCAAAGAATATTTTTAATGTATATATTAGATGTATCTTTTAGATTAATAAGTATAAAAAAATGCAAAAAATTATTTTCAATATCTATATCAAACACTACACTATTTTATATAATCATAACTCAAATGACAAATTACACAAAACTTGATGTATACTAAATACTGTTCACCATTATATAATAATTAAAATTTACTAATACAACATATTTTTTTATAAATTTACCTTCGAAATTCTTAATATTACTAAATATAACTTTTGTTATTATATATAGGAAAATGATAATAACAACCTTGAGCTAAAAATACAAATAAATTATACCACATGTAATAATTTCTTAAACATTAACAGAAAGAAAATTTAGGTAAATTTCATAAATTTATTTTTTATAATCAAGTTTTGGATGAAATAATATTTTGTTAGCTGATTATACATCTATTATATTGTTTAAAAAACTTTACCTTTCTTTAAAAATGGAATTTTGGTCAAAACATATCCTTTTTCCTAAGAATAATTTAGACCAAAAAATGCTGTTTTTTACTACATACAAGAACTCATACAAACCAAAACATGTCCTTATTCAGTTATTCCCTCATTGATCAAAATGTCTATAACACAAAAATGAATCTTGCAACGGTATAACAAGACTCAATGCAAAAACTAACTCGTTTTACTGCTAACAAACGGTTGCAAAGCAATCGGTAATTCACTCGTTTCCACAATTCTCTTTTGCTTCTTTTTTTTCGACACCACACCATCCAAATCTTTCTCAACAAACGGTCTTTTCGCCTGTTCAATTCCTTCTTGTTTCTTTCGCGCCACTTTACTCGGCTTACTCCTCCCTTTCGTCTTTTTCTTCTGGGGCCCACTTTTAGCAGCCGCAACAGCAGCCGCCTTCTCGGCTTCTATTTCGTCTTTAGTTGGCTTCTCTTTCTTCCTAGTATTCCTCAAATTTCCAATCTTTGTGGGGTCCAACATTATCGATTCGGGCGGGAGTTTATCAAGAAGAACCCGTACTTCCTTCTCTCTCCTCTGTTTCAATGTCTCATACGGGTTTGCAACCCATGAATCAAAATTGGGCTCCCCTGAACCCGGAATCAAGACCGAAGACAAACCCATTGAATGCCCGATTCCCAAAACATCCTCATACGGTCTAAACAAAACCGTATTAATTTGATGCCCTTTTGCCATTTTATGTGTCATATACCGATTATAACCCTCTGAATCAGAAGTTGCTAAAACTTGAATGAACGAGCCCGATGATGTGGCGAGAAGACCTTTTTGACTGAAATCCATTGACTTTGCATGACCGGGTAGTGTTTGGATCGCCTCGTATTTCCTCAAATCCCAGATTTTTATTTTTTTGTCCATGCCAGCTGTCGCCATGAGATGGCCGTTTGAGTGGAATGCAATGGCGGTTACGGGTCCACGGTGACATAGCATTTTGACAAGTGGCGCTGCGCTAGTGGGCTTCCACATGCTGACTGTACCGCCAGAGTGGCCTGAAGCGAGGACACTGTTGTAAGGGTTGACTTGTAAAACGCCTGAACGGCCAAGGGCACTACGGTAATTTCCTATCATTTGGCCCGTTGTGATGTCTTGATAATGTAGATGCCCTAATTTGTTTATTGATGATAAGAGAAAGTGGTTTTTGAGAAATTGAAGCTTTAATACAGCTCCATGTTCCTGAAGGATAGATAAACATAATACAATTATTAAAATTAAAAAATAAATATAAAAAATAATAAAATAAAGAAGGTACTAACCTTAAGACAGTGAAGTTCTGTGCCTGCGCGGTTATAAATATATGTGTACCTATGAATTGCCGTTTTAGTGTATGATCATATGTATTTCTAATTATATATAAATGCAGAAAATATTCGATAATTAACTAGGTAATTAAATTTGCTTACTTCTTCTGTGCAGCAGCAAAGAACATTTCATTGTGCAAAAACGCCACATCACGCACAGTTTCTCTAACCTGCAAAAAGTAGTCATATATTATATTTTTTAAAACCCTAAAAACCATTGGTAATTGAAGAACTTGAGTTGTATGATACCTGCATGTCTTTAATAGGTTTCATAGAATGCAAGTCTATAATTGCCAGGTGTCCTTTTCGTCCTGCAGCCACCATATATCGACCACTTGATGTATAATCTATAGTGTAAGGCCCAAGATCTGTGCTTGCAGTTACAGAAATAATACGATTCTATCACATTTAATTCTGGAAGATTAAGATAATAATAATATTTGGGAACGATTAAAGTAGAAGTAGAAACCTGGTAAAACAATATCAAACTGGTTTTTTCTACTAGCAACATCCACTTCGTTAGCAATTGATTGTTGATCAAACCTCCATGTTTTCTCAATTCCATCAGCTTCAAGTAGCCCACCCTCTGTTTGCATAAGCCACTAAACAAAATACAAAATGTTTGACTATATATATATATAGTGATGGATTCCATACAGAACCCGCAGAACTAAATCTAAACCATTGGATTATAAAATTGATGGTTAAGATTGCTTATGGCCATTTTGTAAATAAATAAATTGTGTTTTTGGTAATAATTAAACCAAAAGGGTAAAATAGGTATTAAAAAACAAAATGAAAACAAACTATACGTGATCTTTATCCAAAAATTCTAGTTTCGAAACAATTCCAACCCTAATCTCTCTCCAAAAAACCTCTTAAACTGCCGATCTTCTCAAACCTCTCAAACCACTAGACAACTTCCTAAATCTCACGTTCACCACCGCTTCCCGTCGATGTCGACTCCTCTGCTCATTCTCATCCGCCACAGTACCATCAACTATGTCGACGATCGGTGTTGATAATCCTCTATTGGATGACTTTGAATCCCCTTCGTTCGATGCCAGTCATGTGTGCCTGGGATTTATAATGTATAATTGTTTATTTTGGTAATATGTTTCATAATCTTGTTAATTTTTGTTTTGTATTTGATAAATGAACATATTTTATTAGATCGATCGTTAAGTTTTTACGAGGCTGATGATTTTTATTCATATAAAAGGGATTTGGTGAAAAGTTGCAAGGTATTCATTAAACTGTGTGTGTTTTGATGATTATATAATGTTTGGTGTTTGATAACATTTGCAAGGTATTCTTTCGTATAAAATTTTTGGTGATTAAATATGGTTTCCTATAGCTAGAGTGCGATAAAAAAAATTTGGTGATTGAATCTAATTTTCTTTACATAATTTGCAGGTTATTGCTAATACATTTATGTTTGAAGTAAAGTATTAGTACATCTCGGAAAGGATAACTAGCGGGAACATCCATGTATGATGAAAATATCAGTTAGCATAGAATCAAATCATCACTGTAATTTATACATGTATGATGAAAATATCAGTTAGCATAGAATCAAATCATCACTGTAATTTATACATTAACGTATTTAGAAAGTTATATGTGTTCGTAAACATGCATGTATTGCACCCCGTACATGCTAATACATTGATGTTTTGAAACTTCATATTCATACATTGGTGTTTTGAAACTTCATATTCATACATTGGTGTTTGCAAACATCTATGTATTATCATAATACATATTAGTCCACATTGGTCGTACAGTATGGTTAATAAATATCAAAACGATCAAGAAACAATTATATTTTACATCTTGTTCTATATAAATTTATAAATACTTAATAAATATAAATCATGTATCTAAAATACAATGATGTTCAGAAATGATATTTACCAGAAAAAATGAATATAATGAATTTTGGGATATGCAATTATGCAGTATTAATTTATTTTCAATGGACCATAATTGTTAAACAAACTTTCCTAAAAAGTTGGGTTTCAAGTTTTCAAACGACAGTTGCCAAAAATAATGGGTAATGTTGCAATACCAATTATACCCTTAGTGAATTATAAAAAACAAAAAGAAAACGGAAATTTACTCTCACATGATTGGTTGAAATATAGTTCTGCGGGTTCTGTAAATAATATGAGTTCTGTATGGAATTCGACCCTATATATATACACACATTATATTATACTATATTATATAATTAAACACAATATCATATACCAAAAAAACATGCTAAATGTTCACCTTCTCAGCCTTAGCAGCAGCATTTGCAGACTTCTTGTATAACTCTTCTCTATTTGCAAGTTGACCCTTCAATTTTTTGTCTTTCAAAGCCTGCAAAAACAAGATTACATTTTTAACGGCAACATAAACAAAACCTACATAAACCAATGGATTAAGCATCGCAAATCTAGTAAGTAATACCTCTAGATCAGCACCTTCACCTCTCTGGTACTTCCTTACTTTCACATCAATCTCATCAGAAAAATCCTGAGAACAACAAACTCAAATCATAAATCATACTTACCATCAATAATTATTAGGAATTTTATCACGAACAGTAATTTCATCAATTGTGTACGGATATTGTAATAAGTTTTGACGATAAACCGATTTATAATTTAGATAAAGAATAGGTTAAATGCTTGTGTTGAAAGTTGGGATACTGGTGAGAGACAGATACCTGTATATCCATTTCGAAATCAATGGTTGGTCGGACGGAGGAGAGAAACAACAGTTGAGGCGGGGACGGTGCCGGAGACGGAAGACTGGAGAGTGTTGTTTGCAGTGGCGGGGCGGGTGCGACGGTGAGAGGGTTTATGGGGAAATCAATCTTTTGGCCAAAAACCCCCCAACAAACCCTAGAATTCATTTTATTCCCAATTATTTTGTATTTTTATAATTTGTATATTTATTTTAATTTTTCTCTTAAGATTTTGATAATCATAAAAAGTTATATGTTAATTCATAAGAATGTAGTTCTTAAATTCAGTAGTAGTTATAGATAGAGTGTTGTGTGTTCACGCTGGATTATTTCATTCTTCCACAACATCAAGGGCTCCAGTTCACACTTAGAACTGGGTGAGATTTCGTCGTGGTATTTGCACTGTCCAAGTGGTCTTACAATATTTTTATGGGTTTTGATAATAAAAAATTTGATTTAAAAAAATAAAAACTAATTAGATTCCTTATATTATCTATATTTGTCTCCTTAATTGAGCTTGTTTTCCTTCTATTTATGGTTGTTCATTAACAATCTAGAGTTATTATTGAGAAAAACATGGGATAATAAACAGAATTTTCATCCTTATTAACAACTTAAAGACTATCATTATTAAAACTATATTTTTATTATAAAAATTTTATAATAATAATACAATAATGTACTTTAAAGATAAATTACAGAAAAAATAATCACATTTTAAGAATCTAAATATAAGTTAACTAAGCATGATTAAAAAATACATTATTAATTTTAATGATTCAGCACAGGATGTTTTTACCAGATTTGCATGTGCTCTTAACTTATACTTTAAAACGACAAAATATAACTCGTCGTTATTAAATGTGAAATGTTATTGATTACAATTTGTGTTTATTTATTTTCCTTAGATACAGGAATAATTCACTCGTTTGATAATTTGGAGTTCATTTCATGCTATATAATAAATGATATTTATAGCATCGAAATTGATGAATTTCACAAACACATGGATTATTTTAATGAAATATTACAATATTTAGGTAACCTTTTATACAATAACCATATTATTTTCAAATATTAAGAAAAAAGACTTTTTGGGATATAAAATTATTAAGCTCAATTTTACTAGTAAATTTTAGTTTTAAAGTACAAACTTTAGGCTTATTAATAATTTAGTTCAATTTTAATGTCATTTAATATGATCGAGACCAAGGATAGGGCCCGGTAGAAAAGTGTATTATTAGATCCGAATGGTACCCAAGGCTTCTAGCCTAGTGGTATTGGTGGAAAAGTTAAGGTGTTGCCCATGGCCAAGGTCATGGGTTCATGTCCCGTCGTGGACAAATGGTGGGGTTTATTCCCCATATGTGGAGGGTTCGAGGGAAGGCATACTACCCCTTGTGAATGTCACTGTCTAGGCTCGAACCACTAACTTACTAACTTGCCGTTCAAAAAAAAAAGATCCGAATGGTTGTTGGTAATTAAATGGGACATGGACCTTGACTATAAAAGTCTTTAGTCGCAACAGAAAAATGTTACGCAAAAGATACCACCAATCAATGTTTTAAAACCCGGGTTGACCCGGCCGGTTGAACCGGTTCAACCGTGATCCGCTGTAAAAGGCGGTTTAACCATGACCGGGTTTTTGCTTAGAATCGACCCTCTTCGACCCGGCCGGGTATTGTGAAAACCGGCGACCTGGGTTGACCCGGTTTTTAATATTTTACTTCAAATGCACAAATTTTATTGAATGATGCACACATCTTTTGTACTTCGTATAATATTTGTTTATATGATGTTAGTTGACCCGATTCTAAACGTTTTTACATTAAATGTATAATAATGTACAAACTTTACCACATGACATGCATATTTTTTATTTAATATTTTTTTATATGTCGTTAGTTGACCCGGTTTGACCCACCGGTTGAATCGTGACCCGGTCATCTTACCCGGCCGAGTAATAACCCGGGTTTTAAAACATTGCCACCAATTTTATTTTTTTCAAAAAACACGTAAGAGAACAAGGTATCGGCCAATGTTTAAGAAATCAGTTTTTTACTGAACTGGAAAGTATCTTAAATACGGTCAAATCAATCGTATTAGATGAAAATATTAGGTTTTATAAATGATGTACAAATGTAAAAAACAAGAAAAATATATAACAAATATTATAAAGAATTAACAAAATCTAAAAACCTATATAATCAATTATATTTTTATTGTTTACCTATATTTTTTTTTTAAAATGATTCTTTCCGATTCGGCCATGCGGTTCAACCGGATTTTTATGTCAAATCGGCTAATTCTGACCGAGATATAACCACCAATCTAGCCGACTCAAACCGACCAGCTAACTTCCCGTTTCCCGGTCCGATCAGCCGATTCAAATGGGTTTCTAAAACATTGGTATCAACTTGTTATAAGTTCTCATTTCTCAATACCAACTACGCTCACATTATCGTCTTCGTCGTAGATGAGCAGGACACCAAGGGGTTTTCCTTTTCTTCTCTAAATTTTGCACCGGTAAACACCCCACATTTAAATATTCTTTTAATATTTCTATATATGTCTAGAAAAAGGGTTCATGCGAGAATTTTTTTTTATTATTATTTTTTTTTTTACGAAAACTGCGAGAATCAATTTTTGTGAAATACCCCATATTTATGATGTAAAAATTATTTAACTTATAATTTATTTTTTTAATTTAGTTACAACACATTCATTAAATGTGACCGACAAATTAGTTTAGATGCATTTACTAATCTACAACACATTCATTGGACTTGTACGTATAACAAAGGTAAAAGGATATTGATGATTTTGTACTTTATTTAAAATGCATCGTCGCAGATCTTATTCATTTTAGATATATTTAACAAAGAGTTACGTTTCAGGATGTGACAACAGCTATGGTGACAGTACCGGTAGGGGTGTTCACTATTCGGATATAACCGGATTGTCCAATTAGATATTTTGGATCGGACTATTTGGATTGGTTATTTGGTTTTTTGGATCGGTTTGGACTTGAACCAAATTAATAGTTTGGATTTTGGATTGGATTTGGTTTCCGTTGTGAAAACCGGATTGTCCAAAAAAACCGAATTGAAATATATAGTAAATTGATTTATTATATAACACTTGTTGGTTTTCATTGTAAGCAATTATGGTACTTATTTTCTTTATATTTCTTATAATAA
Organism: Calendula officinalis; assembly: GCA_963853835.1. Taxonomy (NCBI): domain Eukaryota; kingdom Viridiplantae; phylum Streptophyta; class Magnoliopsida; order Asterales; family Asteraceae; genus Calendula; species Calendula officinalis. Next base: position 79,934,602 of record OY970820.1, on the reverse strand, counting down.
ATTGATTTATATACCAACACTTGTTCCATTTTATATTGTATTACTTGGCGATGTACCAATCTTTTTGGAGTTTTTGATAATGTTGATGTCTAGATTTTTGCATATATGATTGTAAATGTCTCAAACTATGAATTAAACTTGTTTTTATGTACAAAGTAGTTTATCATTTTGGAATTTTACATATCGAACTTAATATTATTTATGTTATATACTTTTGTAGTATTTTGAAAATTTTAAGGAAAAACCAAACGGATAAAACCAAACCAACCAAATTGTCATTTGGTTCGGATCGGTTTGGTTTTCGAATTAGCTTGGACGGTTCGGTTTGGACTTTTGAAAACCAGATTTTATTTGGTTTCACCTATTTGGTTCGGATAAAACCAAACCATCCAAACGAACACCCCTAAGTACTGGTGGTGGTAACAACAGCTATGGTGATGAGTGGTGGTGCGTAGCGATGGCAGGTGTTGACATTAGTGATGGTAGGATCAGATCCGAAATTGGCTTTTATTGTAAAAGTAAACATGGGCCTTTTAAATAGAGAAATGATGGTTGAGTTCTGGTGACGTTAAAGCTTATATATATTAGTATCTGAAATAAATCAGAATAATCAAGTAGTTGAAGTGGTTAACACGCATTGACTACTTAGGAGAGGTCTTGTGTTCGAATCCTGTAAGCAACACTTTATTTTTTTAGTTAAAGAACTTACTAAAAGTGGAAATCTCCTTAAACTTAAAATTAAGGAACTCCTTAAACTTACTAAAAGAGGTAGGCCTAGATGCATTAGTAAGTAGTAAGAATATTTAACAAAGACTTACGTTTCAGGATGTCCATTAATTTTACGAAATCCTAACGACAAATATTAACCATTGATCAATAAGATCTAATGGTCAAGATTAGTCACATATTTTATACATTGAGGGGTATTTTGATAACCTTTTTTAAAAAATAACTTTTTATTTATTATTTTAGAATTATTTTATTTATTATTTTATTTTAAATTATTTTATTTTATTAATAACACATAATATGATTGCATACTGAATCACATGTTATTGCGTATTGAATCACATGAGATTGAACTAAAACATCAAATGTGATTAAATATACAATCACGTGATTTATTATAAAATCACATGGGATTAAGTAATACACGTAATTATCAAATATATATTGTTTTTTAAATAAAAAATGGAAAAAATAAAAAATGGAAAAAAAAAATTGAAGTGCCAAATGACCAAAATACCCCTCATATATATAATATGTGATTAATTTTGATCATTAGATCTTATGGATCAATGGTTTAAGTTTGTTCTTCGGAACTTTGTAAAAAAAATAAACCTCCTTAAATGTTTCTTATTTAACAAAATAACAACTAAACATTAAAAATGCACGATTAAAAGGTATTATAAAAACTTGATATCACCTAATTTGTCTATTATATACACCGGTTGAGATTCAGATAAAAGAGAGACAGCACTTTTGGTTTTGCGTATGGCAAAAAAGGCCACCTGGGTGGTGAACATGTCAACTTAGACTAGTGGGTATGGGCACCACATGTGGTGGTTCCTTTTTCCGCCACATCATCGCCACCTCACACCCCCACACCACCACCACACCACATCATTTGGTGGAAATACCCACCACACCACACCACACCATTTTATTTTCCATCTCATCATTTCTTTTCTATTTATTTTTTAAACATAATATTAAACTTCCGTTAAAATTAAAATAACAATACATTAAATTAAAAGTAGAAATACTTAAAATTAAAAATACTTAAAATAAAAAAACTACAATCCTAAATCGCTCATGGCTTTTCGAGCCATTTCCTTCGCGGCTAGGAAATGTTGAAGATCTTCTTGTGTTTGGGCTTGTTGATGAATTTGTTGTTGTTGAAAATATTGGCCGGTGGGTGCAAATTCGGATACATTTTGTGAATGTTGAGGTTGTTGAAATTGAGGGAGTTGAAATTGAGGTGCGGTTTGTGGATAATATTGTGGATGTGGGACAACACCGGGATTTAGGATGTTGGCGTATTGGTCGAAGCAACCAAATCCTAGGTTCGGTGGTATATTTTGTTGTGAAGGTTGGTTGGGTGTTTGTGGAGGATTGTTGTGTGGATCCATTGTAAGTATAGAGGTATGAAGATAGGAGTTTGTAGAGAGTAAAATGGGTTAATTGTGTGTATAAATTGAGTGAAAGTGTGTAATATATATAGGTAAATAATTTAATAAAAAAAAAATTTAGTTCTAACGGCTATAATGCCGTTTGACAACGGCTACTTTTTCGACCGTTGCCCTCTCCCACGCCCGTTGCCCAGCCTCCACCGTTGCCACTCTCCACCCACGCCGACCCCCCACGCCGTTGTGGGGGGCGGTGTTCCGAGTCAACGCCACGCCGTGGCTGCTGAGTCAGCCCCACGCCATGTGGGGCGTTGGCCCATTCCGATGAGTCTTAGTGTGTCATGCCATGTGAAGTTTCAACGTTCATAGATCATTTAAAAAGGTTAATTTTTTTTACAAGAAGAATATATATTCTTATCTATAGCATGATCTGCGCTAGACAATAAATAATTGTATCTTTCATTTTCATTTTATAAACGATTAGATTAAATATGTAAATCTTGTTTCGTATTACATATTACCCGGTTCCTTGGTTTGTATTATATATTTTTTCAACATAGTTAAAAGATATATTAAATGACTAAATATACGAAGTATAAGATGTTTGTATTCATTATAAATATTTTTAATTTTGATATGATTTTAATCATATTTATTTTTGAGTGTAAATCAATTTTTCTTTAATTGTAAATTTAATTATTTTTACTCATGGTAATTTATATTGGTCATTATAAGATATTAAATAGTATTCCCTCCGTCCCACAAAAAATTTCTCATTTCATCCTAAATTTGTGTGCTACAAAAAATTTCTCATTTGCTATATTTGATAGGTTCCACATAATAATATACTATTATTACTAAGGCTATCCGGTATGGGCTTAAATGGTGTGGTGGTGGTGCTGAGGTGGAGGAGTTTAACCGTGTGGTGTAGAGGGGAACACCACCCCCCACCACTAGTGGTGATGAAAAAGTTGTTTGGTGTGGCCACAGTAACATATATTAACGGGAGGGGGAGACCAAATGGTGGTTTGTGATTGGATGAAATTTTTTCTTTTTTCTTTTTCTTTTTTTGTATTTAAAATTAAATGGAATGAAATGGTGTGGTGTGATGTGGTGTGGTGCGTATTTCCTGAATAAAAGTGGTGTGTTGTGGTTGTTGAGGTGGCAGATGAGGTGACAGAAAAAATGGTGTTGTGGTGGTGCCCATACCTCAGAGTCTAAACACCCCACCACTAATCATCCACTAACTATCTTTCTCTCTCCAAACAAATCTTATATTTTAATCAAATTTATTACCAATGACTCCGGCACTAACTATCACCTTAAAAATTGTGCAAAAGTGAAATAAGAAGTTTTTTTTTGGACTGATGGAGTATTTTCTGTTTATTCTAGTTTCAATTAATTATGGATGTGTATTAAATGAAGATTGACTATATTACAATGAAAATATAATATGGTGTATAAGCCTAATATTAATTCAAATTATCTTAAAATAAAATTTTCAAGAAAAGAACATAGATATATTTTGCAACTCCGCGAATTTGATTGTCGTTTTGTTAGCGGGAAAACTACGAAAATATGTATACAAATATAAGTGGTAGGCAGTAAGTAGTTGGCGATTTCTATAAATTTGATTGTCGAATGGAACTTACCAACTAAATCAATTTCATATTTTTTTAAAGGATTTTATTAATGATAGTTCGTAAGGCTGTCATTAGAAGGTAGTTGCGTGTATATATCGTTTATAGTTTTATTAGTAGAGGCTTATTAATAGTTTGTACATAAATTGTTTGTACTTTTATTAGTAGGGGCCTAGTGACTAATGTACAAGTTTTTGATGCGTGTCTTGACGTCTTATTAATAGCCCTTAGGCCTGTCATTATTATTTTTTTATAAATTAAAAAATAATTTATATAAGAGTAATGATATTTTCCCTACCTTTTAGTCATACCCATAGTCCTACCGATATCTAAATTTGACATGTATCATCCATTAATTCTTTTTCCTCATATCATCCCTTGATGTTGAGACTTTTCGTGATCAAATAAGTAGAACTATAGGTGGGAAGAAATATCAATTCTCTTTATACTTCCTCCGATTCAAAATAAGTGACACACTTTAGCTTTAATGGGTTTTGAGGTAAAAGATTATAATTATGATTAAATTAGATTAATTGGATAGTTAGTGGGGAATGAGTTCAACACCTTTTGAATAAAGTGGAGTTAATGATGTTTAAAAGTAAAAAGTAAGGGTAAAGAAGTCATTTCACTTTGTTAAAGTAGATAGTTAGTGGGTGTGAGTCCCACTATTTTTTGCCAAATAAGGTAATTTTTCAAAGTATGTCACTTATTTTGAATTATCTCAAAAAGGAAAGTGTGTCACTTATTATGAATCGGAGGAAGTATAATTTTGTAACTACTACTTGGTGATTTTCTGCTCTAAATGGTGGAGAACGGAGATGATCTAATAACTAAATGCGTATGTTTGGGGAAACTTAGTTAAAATGTTTATAAGCTTATTAGTTAAACATAATTACACTTATAAATTTATATTTATCTAAACTGATAAAGTTATAAGCACATTAGATAAGTTTTTTTAAACCACCCCGAATGAGTAGGCTTGAGGCTTATCATGAAAGCCGGTCACTTGTTGGACTTTGGACCATTAGTAGCTTTTGGCCCATTTAATAATGCATACTTCAGTACTCCATTAACTATACATCATGGCCCATGAGAACACCATTACAGTACAACATCTGTTGCATACAGTACAACTGATTACGAATCAAGATGTGAAGCAACCCACAAAACAGAACATGAACTCCATATCGTCAATGGCATCCTCTTCATCATCTTCACCATTTTCACTTAACTTAATTTTACCCACTACAATTACTACTCGAAAATACTCATCCAACTTCAAAGTGTCTTGTGGTAATCGAATAATTCAACTTGAAACCCAACAAATTAACCCCAAAAAGAAAAATCAAAGAAAACCCAGACCTAGTTTTTCTGAACAAGTCCTTGAGAAATGGTCACGGAAACCCACTTCATTGGAAGACAAATTCCCATGGCAAAAAGAAAAAAAGTATCAACAAATTTCAATCAATTTCGTAGAAGACTACAAAGAAGAAGAAGAAAGGATTTTAAACGAGTCAGGAATCGATAGCAACTCGTTAGTGAGTGACTCGGTAAGTCCGGATTCTATCAAAAGCATAAAGCTTGCTCCTTGGGTTCAAAAAACTAAACCCCAGAAACAAAGTTTTGATTTTGAAAATGGGAACTCCCAAAAAGATAGTGATAGAAGTAAAATTGATGATGGGTTTGTTTTATCTGAGTCAAGAATCGGTAGCAACTCGCTTGCGAGTGACTCTGAGAGTCCTGATTCTATCAAAAGCGTAAAGTTTGCTCCTTGGGTACAAAAAACTAAACCCCAGAAGCAAAGTTTTGATCTTGAAAATGGGAATTCTCAAAAAGATAGTGATAGAGGTAAAACTGATAATGGGTATGATTTGTCCGAGTCAAGAAACGGTGGTAACTCGTTGCTGAGTGACTCAGTGAGTGATGAAGGAAGATGGTCAAATAATGGTGAAGAAAGTCAAAGGAGTGAGAGGGTTCCATGGGAAAGAGAAAAGGATTTGTTTCAGAGTAGTAGTAATACACCATTAGCAGAGAAAATGATACCTGAATTCGAATTGAAGAGATTGAGGAACAAAGCAATGAGAATGGTGGAAAGATTTAGCGTTGGTGCAGCTGGAATCACACAAGATTTGGTGGATTCAATTCGTGAAAAATGGAAAATTGATGAAATTGTCAAGTTGAAATTTAAAGGGCCTTCTTCCATGAACATGAAACTAATCCATGAAAATTTAGAGGTCAGTAAATTAACTGTAAACTTTTTCTTTAAAGATTCATAAGTTTGTATAAAATATAAGTAAGATAACATTTTTCTTGAAATAGTGAAGCAATTTGAATATGTAATCATGAAACTAAACTTAATCAATTTCTAAAGTTACTTATTCCCTTTGACTTGTAATAAGTCAAACCTTACTATTTCACTTTCTAACAGAATAGAACGGGCGGTTTAGTAATATGGAGATCGGGCAGTTCGGTTGTGTTATTCAGAGGAATGGCTTACAAGCTTCCATGTGTACAATCATTTACAGAAAACAAATCAAAAAGTAGAGAAAACGAATCATCAATGAATTATTCAGCCCGTAATGTTGACCATCTTTCTGAAGAAGAATTACTAGAATTAGAAGAGCTTAATCTTGTTTTAGATGGATTGGGCCCACGGTTTAAGGATTGGGCGGGCCGTGAACCACTACCTATTGATGCAGATCTGCTTCCTTCTTTGGTTGAAGGGTATAAACGTCCTTTTAGACTTTTGCCATATGGGACAAAACCTGGTTTACGAGACAAAGAGATGACTTTTTTTCGTAGGACTGCAAGAACAATGCCTCCACATTTTGCACTCGGTATGGGACAAATTTTGAGTTTTTTTTGTGAAAAGACTAATTTACCCTTGTGAACTAATTTTCTATTTTTTAAAATTAATTTTGATAAAAGGAAGAAATAGAGATCTAGAAGGACTTGCAGTTGCAATAGCTAAACTATGGGAACGAAGTGCAATTGCAAAAATTGCAATTAAACGTGGTGTACAAAACACTCGTAACGAAAGAATGGCAGAAGAGCTCAAGGTTATATATTATTTGCTTTTATAAAATACTTCTTTTTTCGAGTTCTCAAGTATAAAATGACCAAAATACCCTTTTTCGCTTGTTCAATTCAGAGATTAACCGGAGGTACGCTAGTCTCTAGAAACAAGGACTATATCGTCTTTTACAGGGGTAACGACTTCTTACCACCTAATGTGACAAGGACGTTAAATGAATCACAAGATTTAAGTATCAACTGCCAAGAAGATGAAGATAAAGCACGAGAAAAGGCTTTGACTTTCATTGACTTGAGTAATCAAAACGGGCCTAAAAATGGCCCGTTAGTTGCTGGGACCCTTGCAGAAACCATGGCTGCAACCTCACGATGGGGAACCGAGCCGAGTTCTAAGGAGGTTGAGAAAATGAGGAGAGATTCAGCTGTTGCCCGACATACTTCTTTAGTTAAACTTCTTCAAAAGAAACTAGGGCTTGTAAGTTTTACAAAAATCTACCATGAAATTACCTATTTGCCCCTTGTCATTGTTGTATGTATTTGGTTGTATCTAGAGGTGGTAAAAATGGCGGTTGGTTAAACGAGTTTTGGTCAAAGCGAGTGATTTTTGGTTCATATGGAAATGGTTTGGGTTTTGGGTTCACGTGTTACACCTATTGTCCAAAAAATGTAAAATTTTGTTTAAACAAATAGTGTGTTGGATATAATTACTAAAACTATACTATTTCAATAATAATTTGATTTTTTTGTGTAACTGTTATAGGAGGTTTTATGCAGTAGAAATACGCTTGGGCAACCTTCAACTCATTTGACCTGTTTCCTTTTTCAGTTTTATTTTATTTTACCTGTTTGGAAACACACTCGAATCGACTCATTCATATGTAAATATGTTGAGTAGTACAAATTCCATTATCTCATGGCCCAAGGGTATTTTACACTTGATCTATGATTTCATGTAACTGCAGGCAAACACAAAGATAAGAAAAGCTGAAAAAGCATTAGCAAAAGTACAAGAATACTTGCAACCATCACAACTCCCTACCGATTTGGAAACCCTAACCGATGAAGAGCGGTTTTCACTTCGCAAAATCGGGTTAAGTATGAAACCATACTTAGAGTTAGGTAAGATAATTTTCACCTCTAAATTGTTTTCATTTCATTTTTTAATAATAATAATAATATTATAGGGAGACGGGGTGTTTTTGATGGTACGATTGAAAATATGCACTTACATTGGAAATATCGGGAGTTGGTGAAAGTAATGGTGGAAAGGAAGACTTTTGCACATGTGAGACACGTGGCTATTTCTCTAGAGGCTGAAAGTGGCGGTGTTTTGGTGTCTGTTGACAAAACAACAAACGGTTATGCAGTTATAGTTTATCGTGGAAAGAATTATCAACGCCCAAATGCAATTAGGCCCAAAAATCTTTTGACTAAAAGGAAAGCTTTAGCTCGTGCCATTGAATTGCAAAGACGTGAGGTAGCAATAATATTTCTAGGTCACTTTTTAGTGTTTTTGGTATTGGATTAATAGCTATTTTGTTAAATATAGATATAAAAACTATGTAGTTAGAATTCTTTTTTTCTTCTTATTATTACAGGCACTGAAGCATCATATCATGGAGTTAAAGGAAAGAATTAAGAAGCTGAAATGGGAACTTGTACGGTTTCTAGAATTCTCTTAACTTCATTTTCAAGGGCATTTTGGTAAATTAATATATTATAAAACTCTGGATTTGCAGGAGGATATGAAGAGTGTTGATGAAATTGATGAAGAGACATTAAGATCAAGGATGGAAGATGATTTAGGTTCGGAATCTGAATCAGATGATCATATGGAGGTAATCAATTGTGTTTTAGTTAACTATAATTTAACTGCATTTTATTATATAATAATTGGGTATGCATGGATTTTAATGCAGGATGAAGAAGCATACCTTGAAACGTACGATGATCATCATCAAAGATTAACTAACTTAACATAAATCGCTATTTTGGTACAAATTAGGGTTTGTAAACCTTAGATATTTGTAAAATTGAAGGAATTTTTGTTAATTTTAAAAGCTATTATAATATGTTTTTATTAATTGTTATTACTATAAGTGATTAACTTATTCTAGCATTCACTTTCTTGTATTTGTAACAAAATTTTCAGAATTACCGAAATCACATTAACCGACTACCTTTCCTTCAATATTACCGCATTAATACATAATTCACATAACAAAAATACAAGGTCAAAATCGTCTTTTTTTTTCTCATGCCTCTATTGCAGCAACCTCTTCATCTATTAAATCAACTGCAACAATGTCCTCAACATCTGTTGTTTCTACCTCTTTTGCCCTTTTCGGTTCATCAACAAGTTTCTCCCTAAGTTTCGTCTCTAAATCTTCCCGTATGCTTAAATTCTCAGCTAAATAACGTTTTACAGCATCTTTTCCACAAAATTTCATATCACCCATGCTGTAATATGCACCACCAGCCTTCATAATAAATTTATGTTTGAGCCCTAATTCTATCAGCTCAGATTCACGACATATTCCTTTGCCAAATTCAAGCTCAAATTGTGCTGTTCTGTAAGGTGGTGCAAGCTTGTTCTTCATAATCTTGACTAAAACTTGACTTCCTAGTGTCTGTAAGTAAAACAATGTAAAAATAAATGTATATATTTATTTGAACTCGGGTCGGGTTATATTTATAACGGAACGGGTCAAACGGGTCAAAAATTACCTCTTCTCCTTTCTTGACAAGCCCGATTCTCCTAATATTTAAGCGAATTGAAGCATTAAAACTTCAAAGCATTTCCACCACACGTCACTTCAGATGGTGCACCAAATCCAAAAGTAGCTAGCTTTGACCTTACCTGAGTAATATGCAACCAAAATTAAAAAAGAATATAAAATATAAAACTTAGGATAAGTAAAAAATTAATGATGCTCGTATTTAGTACCTGATTAATAAATATCAAAATAGTCTGTGATTGAGATAACGAATGACTGAGTTTACGCAGTGCTTGACTCATAAGTCTAGCTTGCATTGCCATATGTGCATCACCCATTTCTCCATCAAGTTCACTTTTTGGCACAAGTGCAGCAACCTGAAAACATATTAAAAATATAAATAAAAATAATTATTAAAGATAATAATAATATAGGCCTTACTTACACTATCCACAACAACAACATCAACTGAACCACTTCTGATAATAGTATCTACAAGAGTACAAGACTTAAAGCTTGCTCACCACAATCTGGTTGTGATAAAAGTAAATCCCGAGTGTTTACACCAATTGCTTCAGCTAATGATGGATCTAGAGCATGTTCAGCATCAACAAATACACAATAACCTACACAAAATATTTAAAAATTAATATAATTTTTCGGTAAAAATAATCCAACGTGGAATTTTATAAAGTGGAAAATTAACCTCCTTGCTTTTGTGCTTCAGCAATTACATGCAGAGCAAGAGTCGTCTTTCCAGAAGCTTCTGGACCGTATATTTCCACTACACGTCCCTGCATAAGTAGATCATAACTAATATGGTCTAATAAATTGTATAAAATCACGTGATTTATATAAATATACAACAAAATACCTTTGGAAATCCACCTACACCAAGTGCTATATCTAATGCAAAAGATCCTGTAGATACAACTGGAACTTGTCTAGGAGAAGCAGATTGACCAAGAAACATTATAGAACCTTTTCCATGAGAAGTATTTATTTGATCAATTGCTTGTTTTAGGGCAAGATCTTTTTTTGATAAATTCTCTTCGCCTGAATCACTTCCATCAGATTTTGATTTCTTTTTACCTAAAAGTTCTAAATCAATCACACATACAAGTATACGGGACGGTACTATTTATAATATAAACCGTTGAACCACGAAATGTGACAGATAAAATAATAAGCAACACCTTTAGTAGAGAAACTGCTTATCTGAGATGATGATCCCAGTAAACATCTTGTAGAATCCTGCACACCAACCAAATAAAAAAAACTTAAAAACCTTCATATTCAATTAAAAAACTACCCCATTTCAAATTAAAGTTATTTGAACCTGCTGCTATGCAATCAAATTTTGAGGTTTTTCACATTGTTGAAAATGAGTAAAGTCGAACTTCCTGACAATAGACAGCAAATAGCTTTTGTTCTGACTTCAAAATTTGATTTGAAAATCACATTTTTGGTAAGTAACTTAAACATCTATACGCAGATACCTATTTCCCCAACCATATTGAATCATTTTCACCAGATTGTTTCAATATAGTCACGTAACTCTACATACATATTAAAGCCATAAAATCACAGGGGAAATAAAGCATGGAACAGTAAACACGAAAATGATGAACAGAATAGAGAAATGTTTTTTTACCTCGAAATGGCATACGGATCGTGTTAAAATCGATAGGTTTCGAAGTAGCCTCGCCATCCTTGTGTACTGCGAGTGTATCTGAACGAATTAATGTAAAAAAAAGACCCTTTCTTTCTATACACAAACACGCAGGTGCGTAGGTCTTTTCGGGTTTAACCTAAACCCTTTCCCCTCTTCCGAGAGGAAGATTTTAATTTTTAATTAGTTTGATTTTTACACATAGCACCCCTTTATGTCTAAATCATCCCAATAATATCCATATTTTCAAAACTCGTTCGTATTTCATAAACGGTTATCAAATATTTTGATTGGTAATGAAAGTTAATTTTCATAAAATAATAATAAAGTTTTAAAACTATTTTATTTATATTGCACAAATTTTATTTTATTTGTTATTCTATAATAGTAATCAATTTTCAAATATATTTTACTCATGTAAAACTTATTATCTATTATAAATTACTATGTCACATTATTTTGTATTTAAAAACCTATATGTAAAACTTATTATCTATTATAAGTTACTATGTCACATTATTTTGTATTTAAAAACCTATGAAGAGCCCTCGTTATGGAGCTTGCCAAATGCTTTTGGCGGCCGTCAAAGCTCGCAATGCGTACCGCCCAAGCTCGTCAAAGACCCGTAGTCATACATCGTCCGCCAAATCCATATCCAATGTCTTTTTTTTTCTTTTCTTTTTTTTTTGTAAATTGTGATCGATTGGTGTAGTTTTTGTGAGTCCCAAATGAACATTATATGAATGTTAAAACAGTAAGGGTAATTTTGAAGTGATTGTTAAAAACATGTTAGAAAGGCAAAAATGTCGTTAACATGATTTTAACTTGACATTATACCTAGAGCTCTAATAATTATGGGATTTGCTAACTATAGAAAAGCAATGGATGAGAGTTAGTTAATTAAAGAATGTACATGTTTTGAAGCATAAACACCCTTAATTGGTTAGTGATTTTTAAGGGTTCAGTTTTTGAACATTCTTTATGCATAAAAGTACAAAAATAATAATATTCTGGTTATTTAAATTAGTCCGTATATTCATTAGTTACTTAATTTAAAATTCAGTTAGTAAGATAAGATGACCGCCATTCACCCCGTTTCTCGATTCACTTCAACTGATTGCACCTATTCGCATCCTCCTCTTTCATTCTCAGTTTCTCTCTCATTGTTTCATGGCGAATCTATCATCATTCCTTCATAGGAAGGTCAATCTTCGAGATGCAGAGTCGAATATCGCAACTGGGTTGTTGAATTCTTTGGCTGACGAAGGGAACAAATTCGGTTTCTCCAGAAATCAAGCCTCACTCAAACTGAAGAACATGAATTCAACTCGAATTCCAGGTTCTTATGCAAAACAAGATCACAAGAGAAGGTGTTTCGAGAAATTGGTGGTACGCAGAGAACAAAATGTCGAAAATATCAATTGTGCATTGGAGGTTGAAGTGATTGATGATACGGCGTTAATTGAAGTCACTGCTGCTGTCACTGGATTCAGGAACCGTTTTAAGAAAGAAACTGTTGTGGGTTATGGAAATAATCAACAAAATGATGGCAAGAAGAAGATGAACAAAGGGTCCAAGAAACAGAGCTCAAGGTGCTCGATGAAATGCGTGAATGAGAAAAAGTCAAACAGTCAAGCAGTTCGTGATCACAAACCTGCAACTGAGAAGAAGATTTCAGAGCCAAAATCTCAGAAAGTGTTTAAGAAAACGTCTCGCAAAGTGAAAGCTACTTACCAAAGGAAAGATACAAAGAATCCCAAATTAGTTGAAGAGCAACAAAAGGTGGAAAATGTACCCGAAAAGATTGTTGTTGAACACTGTCAAGAAACTGAAATAAATTTGAAAGATTCAAATGGGAATGAAAAGGAATTGATCATTGAATCAGTGGAAACGAAAACTGTAAATGATAACAATGATGCTGAAACTGATATCCATACAAAATTGAACGAATCAGAGGATCAAAATGTGCTTGAAAACACAAGTGTTGGATCAAAGAAAGTTGCATACTCAAGGGAGGAAATGGAGGCCCTGAGGTTTGTGGATGATGAGGGGCAAAAGAGTAAATGGGGTGAGGTTTATGGTGGGTTTACACCAACTGTGGTTAGGGAGTACATTGGGCTTTTGGCAGTTGCAAATAACCGCCAACCACAAAGGTACAATAACTGTGGTTCTACTCGTCCTGCTAATGCTATTCTTAGCATGCCTCCTTTGTGTTCATCATCAAATGATAGAAAGTTTTCATATGGTCGTGCAGGTTTTAGGGCAAATTTCCACTGAAATTTGGGTTTAGTTTTACTGTAAATGCATAATAAAGATACCTTTGTTGTATGTAATTTTTTCATGATTTCATTGGTTTAGATGTCAGTTAGGAGAATGTGGATTTGTAATAAATTTGTACAAAGAATTTGTCTGAATAAAACTGTTTCTTGTAGATCGTCAATTATTGACTTGATATTTGCCCCATCCTGCAACTAAATGATGTTCGCCACTTTGGCCCAGTTGTGTTAGTATCCTTCACATCTCTCATTACAGATATTATAATTTTATAAAAAATCAAAAGGTAGTTAATATAATGTTATCATTTTATGAAAATGGTAAAGGAGTGTACCATTGACACTGGCCACATATTGTGACCGGACACCCGACCCAGCAACAGGTGCATTCCCCGGTAAATCACCTAACAATGATATCCACACCTCTGCTTGGGCTCGATATACGAGACCCAGCATTTTCAGCACAGAGGGGGACCCACGTTTCAACGGAGGCTGGTGGCCACAAGGGGGGTTTCACGGGGTTCGAACCCGGGACCTCCCACATAGGAGGCCCAAGTCTTACCAACCGCGCCCACCCTTGTGGTTAATGTTATCATTTTATACTTTGGGTTGTTTTCTTATATTTATACGGAAATTATATTTATAACTGCGTAACTGAAGAATACTTTTATGTAGTACCAAAGAGTTTATTTATCGGATCAATCTTTAACTATCTACAAGTAGTATTTTTATTCAAACATGTTCTTTCTGTAAGATGTAGAATCTTAGGAAACCTATGTTTGAGAAAGATGAAGTTATGAAATAAACTGCATTTAGATTTACAGATGTAGCACTAACAATATCCACTGCAAACTCATTTTATACTAGTTATAAGGCCACTCCCAATAATACTCTGTTATTATATTCATCAGTTTTGACATCTCAGTGTCACGTCAGCACTTATATTCTGGCACACCTCTAATGATTTGAGTTTTTTCTATTATATACAGTATCATAATACAGAATTCAGATATAAAAAATGGAAACGTGTGAAGTCCCCAAAGACAACAAACAAAATATTAATGGAGAATTTTCATGTTTTGAAATGAAATGTATAGTTGGCTTTTAAATTCAGTTTGTAATTCATTTGCAATGAGTTGGCAGGCGGCAGCCTGACAATGAGTTGGGCCTATAAACATTCTAACCATGGCGGCTGAAATCAATTTTATTTAGGTTAATTAAAAAGAAACTTTATTTAACAAACTTAAAATTAATATAATCATTTAAGTTTTAATAGATGTTATTATGTTTCTCCTTTTTACCACTTGTATGGATATCTTTGTTAATTTGGTTTTTAGTTTGGAATAAATGAATATGCTCTTCAACTACTCTATGTCTTCTGATCTTATGATTCCATAAATTAGATTGCTGAACTATAAATCTTAAAGTAAAATGAATAATCTATTTATATACTTTTTATATACCCAAATATATAAAATAATGGGAAATGAATTGTACCCATCAAATATATCCATAGGTTACAAACTTATGTATTATATTGTTATATGTACAATAGCATAAAAACATTAGTTAGTAATGCATTGATGATTTTGGTCTATAAAGCACCTTTTACAATAATATAATTCATTTTAAAATCAATGCAAGCATTTTGTCATGATTTATTTACTCTAAGAGCACTTCTAACGGGACTTCTTCTCGCCACTTTGCTCGTTTTTTTGTCAAACTGTTGGCATGGGACCGTCAGTGGTCCCGCCAGTTTGCCATCCGCCAATTTAAATACAAGAGGGAGGAGGTTCGTGAGTTGGTGGGTGGGGCTGAAAGGGGTATTTTGTGTGTGTATTTTGTAATGATGGATCCTAAAAAATTAAAGAAAAGAGGTATTGTTGGTATGGGTACGTCAGTTTAATGTCGGTTGGAGGGTGAGCTGACGTGACACTGATTTGACAACAACTGACGGTATCAGTTTCTATCACGGTTGGGATTGGTCTAATATAATGTTTACAGTAACTATTTCAATATATCAGTTATATCATCGCGGTTTAAATTTTTTTAAACGTCATATCTTATTATTATTATTATTTTCTTATAATATAGGAGTTTAGATATTTAACTA
The DNA here is from genome assembly GCA_963853835.1 of Calendula officinalis. NCBI lineage: Eukaryota > Viridiplantae > Streptophyta > Magnoliopsida > Asterales > Asteraceae > Calendula > Calendula officinalis. Next base: position 79,919,025 of record OY970820.1, on the reverse strand, counting down.
TTTTTATATATTAACAGTATTATTACGGCAAATGTCAAATCCGAAGTTGACAAACAGCAACTTACGACATCGTAACATTTAATGTATCTAACATTTGTCAAAGCCTATCGACATCCAGTTGAGGTAAAAGATGTCTTGTTTACCAAAAAACAAGAATCCGCACATAAGGATATGGAACGGGCTTTTGGAGTTTTAAAGTCGAAGTGGCACATTGTCAAAAACGCGGCCCGTCCATATGACCTTGAAAGATTAAGATATATTTTGTATGCATGTGTTGTAATGCATAATATGGTTGTCGAAGATAAAGGTCGGATGATTTCTCCATATGTGTCGGACTGTCCCCGGCATGCGTTGTATATACCGGGAACGCCAGAATATTTGCACAGGGTTGTCGACATTCGAGACGAAACAACACACGAAAGACTTCGACGGGACTTGGGGGACCATCTTTACAACAACGCACATGCCGACGATGAAGAGTAATAATTTTTATTTAATTATTGTAATTTTTAATTTAATTTTAATTTAAAGTATTGTCATTTTAAATTTTATTTAAAGTAATTTAATTTTAAATTATATAAAATATTAGTTGTGTGTAAAATAAATGGAAATTAAATGATGAGATGGAAATTAAAATGGTGTGGTGTGGTGGGTACTTCCACCAAATGATGTGGTGTGGTGGTGCCACTAGGGGTGTAACACCTTAATTTTTAAAACACTTTTTAATTCATATTTTTGAATAAAAATATTAAATGTCCAATATTCCCAAAATACGGTTTAACAAAAAAAAACTTAAAACATTTATCAGAGTTATAAAATCCGGTGTTACAAAGATAATATCATAACCATAGGATAAACGGGATCTACCTACGAGCTCCCGAGCTAATCAACACTAGGCCACTTCTATCGCGACCCTCTAATCCAACGATCTCGAACCTGAATACATAGCCAAAAAAAACAAAGTAGTACGTGAGACAAAATAGTCTCGTGAGATACATGGGTTTTCGACCCATTCTCAAATATAATAAAAGTCATTACTATTCATTTCTTTTCTTTAATCACTTATTAATTTTTATCTTATGTTCTTACCGCTTATTCGTATCTACTAGTAAGCTAACCGTAAGCTTACTCATCACGTAGTCACATACTTGTAAGCTATCCATAGCTTACTAAATCTTTATCACATACGCTACGGACCTCTCCGTAGCAAACTCCCCCGATGTGGGTTAACTAGGTAAACTCCCCCGTTTCCGGGTTATCTATTGCTCCCCCGATTTCCGGGTTATCTGAAACTCCCCCGCTTTCCGGGTTATCTATTTCTCGACACACTACCCTTGCGCAGGGTGGTACCGCCCCAAGTAGGTGTCACTAACTCCCCCAACTTGTGTGGGTTATCTGTGATCCGGATCCTTTTCTCAACACATATTGAAATTATCAAATACGGGCCTATGCCCCAATAATACATACTCAAACATAAATTAGAATACATCTATTCTAATTATCATATTGTTCTCGTTTCTTATTCAATTTTAATATTGACTTTACCAAGTCCTTTATTTAATAAAACATATTTATCATTTATAAAAATTATATCACTTTAACTTCTCTTTGACTAGAATGCATATTTATTACTAGTCACTTTCTATCTATTCTCTTAACAATTCAGTCACTACCTTTAATAGTATAATATACTAATCAATTCTTGATACTTGAAAATCATTGTTATTAGCTTTATTAATACATGTTATTAATAAGCCAAATATCATACTTTCTTAATCATTACTCTTAGTCAAACATCATATTAATTAAAATTATTAATTACTTTTCATTATCATAATCTCTTTCAAAAATCATTAGGCATTTAGACATTCTTAGGTAGTCTAATATTTGCATCTTCTTATCTTTTCAGTCATATCTTTATTAAAAACATTTATTAATAAAGACTCATTAAACATCATAGTTTTCAAAATCATTTGCTATGTACTCAGTAAAAATCTCATGTAGTCACCTTAGCCAAGCTAAATCCAAATCGTGTCTATCAACACAAATCCTTGCTTTCCAACTTGTGAAATGTCACCAAACTTTAGGTCTTCTTGACCTACCATCAATATCATCACAATAACTAGTTATTATCCATAACTAATCACTAATCAATCCATATTCACATTCCTAACCACCAAGTTCATCCAACTTGGTGAAATCTCAAACCCTAGTTCAAGATTTCCATCAATAAACCCAAATCAAACTTGTACACATCGATTACAAGCTTACAATGAGTGTTCTACCCCCATGATTAGTCATCTTCCCCAAAGATGACATGGTAGGTTATCCAAACCACCATTTTCCCCCAAATAAAGATCATAACTAACTAGATAACATCAACAATCAAGAAATCTTACCTTTGATGTTTAAATCCTTCAAGATGGTGAAGATTTGAGCTCAAGAACACCAAAATCGCCCACTTTCTCTCTCTAAAACGGCTGCACAAGTGTTGGGTGAAAAATGAAGAAACCCTAGCTCAAACCCGATTTTATTCTGCTCGCCAATAGTTCGCGTTCGCGAACCCAAGTTCGCGTCGCGAACATCGCGTGTCGTGAACTCTTCGCGTCGTGATCCTGGTCGTGAACTTCATGTCTCAAAACCCCAACATCTCTGGTCGATCTTCGCGTTCGCGAACCATAGTTCGCGCCGCGAACTCATGCTGGCAGCTAGGCTGCAACTTTTTGTTACCCAATTCGACCCGATTTCGACCTTAACCATATAAAACGGTGTCCAAATGACACGAAACCAATTCCCACGTCTTTTAAACGATTTATCCTTATTTATCATATTTTTACATAATTTATTTAATACAAATTTCGGGTCGTTACAACTATCCACCCCTTAAAAGGATTCCGTCCCCGGAATCAACTCGAAGATTTCCAATCCACATTCGACCGAACATTCCGTTCTCGTTCTCTCGTGGTTATTCCAATCGAACTTTTCCCATTACAATTAAATCAACAATATACCTTTAAACATTCACTTAATTCCGTTAGGCCCGAACGGGTCAAAAATCCAACTTTTGTTTCCAATACCCGAACGGTTAAAATTTCACAATTCGACCTTAGCATTTCCCATCATTTAACCAAACTCTTTATCCTCATTGGGATGATATGACCCAATCACTACTAATAACCATTTGACCAAAATGATAGTCAACCCCTCGCTTTGACCAAATTGTCAACATTATTCCATCTTTGACTTAGCACAAAGTCAACCATTTCTTGACAATTTCCTTACCCACTAGTGATTCCATTAACCATAAATTCCTTAACAATCGACCTTACCTTCATGGTCCAACAACAATCATACTCGGTTCCTAAATTAACTCGAAATACCCAACGGTTAAAGTCGCACCCTTTGACTACTATTATTTCCATTAATCCATTACCCACTATCTTACACATGAAGATGATACATTACGCCCTTATCCGTGACTAACCAATTTAAACGAAAGTCAAAACCCAATTTTGACTAAAGTCAACAATCCACTAGTTGACCAACCTTGACTTATGATTAAAGTCAAACTTACTTTGCAAAATTTCCATATTCTTTATTACTAAGGCATCACTTCTCAAGCTTTCATTCCCGATTCCAATATCTAAATTTCCTTTCTCAATTGTTCCTCTTTTCTTCGATTTCAATTTCCACAATCGACTAACAATTTTCATATAAGGCAATACCAAATCTCTATTACCTTTTTAACTTTCATCCAATTACTTATATCATTTATAATCTCCTTCAAACATCCTTATACCATACCTGAAATTTCCGATTACCGGCTCTAGAGCCTCAATCATAACCAATTTGTCGTCTAACCACCTATTATACCTCTTTCACCACTCATTGGTTACTAACAAACTTTGCTTCCTAAAAGTATTCCCTTTTCATAAACCATGAACTTGTAGGCATCTCCTACACCTATTTATACTTAAACACCACTCGTGTTTTCAACCCAAGTTCTCACTTGCCATAAAAATCATAACAACAACTAACCATACGGTTCTTCATACGTCAGATACAAACATCATATCCCTTATAACAAATTATACTTTAACTATCTTATCGAGATGATCAGAAAGCCTCCAATCCATCACGATTCCAGCTGTCACAATGATCGGAAAGCTTCCAATCCATAGTGACTCATCAAATCTCGTTAACCGGAAAGCCTCCAATCTAACAAGAACCATTCAATACCATTCTATCTTGCATACGATTCGTGTATGCATCATTCATTTAGCATCATGCTATCATTTTCTTTCATAACTAATCACATTCTCTATCCAATTTACATTCCCCCACATTTCACATAATATTACCTTCCTAAAATCATATATATATTTTTTTTTATAGATCATTACTCCCACTTATCCCTTTATACCACCCGGTATACACATAACATTTCTCATGCTTTCCACCAATCTACTCTTTTACCAATCGTCTTTAGTTGATTCATTTTCTCATTATTAAAATTCTCAATCTTTCTTTCACCACCTAGGTAACCACCATTTCATTCTATTATCCATATTTTACCGAATCACCCGGTCAACTCGAGTCAACTAATTGACTCCAATCCATAATCCAAACATAACCTATCACATTATTTACATGTCCTTTTTCCAATAATTAATACCCTTGACTTAGCATACCATTACTAGGACATTTTACCATTAATTAACCTTTTACCCTTAGCGTCGGATCTATCATCCATGTACAAACTTTTGTCATGACTAATTGTCAATTTGTTTACTCAACCATTTTCGAATACTAAATTCTGTCATCCCCGATGCTTATCCCTTCCAACATATTTTCTATTCACGAGTTTGAAACTTCACTATATTTTTCATCATTCTCTTCCTTACCGTTATTATATGGTAATACCACAACACTTATCCTTGTTCCCGCCAAGTGCTACAATTTTACTTTTGAACTTTTTCCTTACATGGTTTCCCATCCATATATCATTCTCACCGAGTCTTAGTACTTTCGCGTACTACCACCCTTTCATTGGAATATTTAATATTCCCATGATAATATATCTTCTAATATCCTAATTATCCGCGACGTACCAATCGCCAACTCACCTAGGCATATTATTTCTTTACACATAACGAACCAGGGAAACCGTCCCCCGTGTACAGTTCCACACCAAACGATTTACCCATACTTATACATACCATTTCACTTAAGCACCAAATTGTGCAACAATTACCCAACAAACCACGAACCTCATACCATCAATTTTATAATTGAGGAAACTCACCACACTTTTGCACCTTTCACATCAACATGATTTGACGAACTCTGAACGAGTTTTTCTTCCTTTGTTGACTCCAAGCTACCATCGAACTTCCTCTTTTCTCCACTTGATGACGATTCATTGATCTTTCGTTAAATTACCTTCTCCACATTCCTAGCAATAAATTCTCTTAGAATTTCTTCCATGTACTCTTTCGGGACAAAACTTCCCTATCAATCTAATCGCGAACTCCTTCCACGACATCTGGTACCATATTCTCTTTTCCAATGCTTCGAACATCGCATTCCGCCGCGACCACACACCACTCTCCCAGTAGACGAGCTGTAGAAGTCACCATATCTTCCTCCTAACACTTGCTAATCTTTAGCACTTGCTCAATTTCACGAATCCACCGAATCACGGCCTCCAGTTCCGTACTTCTCAATTACACATCCAACTTTACACGCCATCAATGTCTTGAATGAACATCATTCCTTTTCTTCTGATTCGGAATCACTACCATCATCACCGCGACATGACAAAACTCAATTATAATTTCTCTTCTTGTCTTAGAGGAGCTTGTCCTCTTCTCGCGTTCACCCTTTTGTTATACCGATATATTAAACCATAAAAATTCAAAGATTGACTTATTAGTCAACCATAACCCATAAAGCTCAAAACATTATCTTCCTTCTTAGGGTTTGACCCTAATATACCCATACTTTACGATCTCAAAAAAGACAAATCATGGACATCCTATGGAAAACATATGGTCCTACTTAGCATAGCTTAAGACTAGGGAGGTCAAACCTACCTAATTCACTTAAACTATATCTCTGATACCAAGTTGTAACACCTTAATTTTTAAAACACTTTTTAATTCATATTTTTGAATAAAAATATTAAATGTCCAATATTCCCAAAATACGGTTTAACAAAAAAAACTTAAAACATTTATCAGAGTTATAAAATCCGGTGTTACAAAGATAATATCATAACCATAGGATAAACGGGATCTACCTACGAGCTCCCGAGCTAATCAACACTAGGCCACTTCTATCGCGACCCTCTAATCCAACGATCTCGAACCTGAATACATAGCCAAAAAAAACAAAGTAGTACGTGAGACGAAATAGTCTCGTGAGATACATGGGTTTTCGACCCATTCTCAAATATAATAAAAGTCATTACTATTCATTTATTTTCTTTAATCACTTATTAATTTTTATCTTATGTTCTTACCGCTTATTCGTATCTACTAGTAAGCTAACCGTAAGCTTACTCATCACGTAATCACATACTTGTAAGCTATCCATAGCTTACTAAATCTTTATCACATACGCTACAGACCTCTCCGTAGCAAACTCCCCCGATGTGGGTTAACTAGGTAAACTCCCCCGTTTCCGGGTTATCTATTGCTCCCCCCGATTTCCGGGTTATCTGAAATCCCCCGCTTTCCGGGTTATCTATTTCTCGACACACTACCCTTGCGCAGGGTGGTACCGCCCCAAGTAGGTGTCACTAACTCCCCCAACTTGTGTGGGTTATCTGTGATCCGGATCCTTTTCTCAACACATATTGAAATTATCAAATACGGGCCTATGCCCCAATAATACATACTCAAACATAAATTAGAATACATCTATTCTAATTATCATATTGTTCTCGTTTCTTATTCAATTTCAATATTGACTTTACCAAGTCCTTTATTTAATAAAACATATTTATCATTTATAAAAATTATATCACTTTAACTTCTCTTTGACTAGAATGCATATTTATTACTAGTCACTTTCTATCTATTCTCTTAACAATTCAATCACTACCTTTAATAGTATAATATACTAATCAATTCTTGATACTTGAAAATCATTGTTATTAGCTTTATTAATACATGTTATTAATAAGCCAAATATCATACTTTCTTAATCATTACTCTTAGTCAAACATCATATTAATTAAAATTATTAATTACTTTTAATTATCATAATCTCTTTCAAAAATCATTAGGCATTTAGACATACTTAGGTAGTCTAATATTTGCATCTTCTTATCTTTTCAGTCATATCTTTATTAAAAACATTTATTAATAAAGACTCATTAAACATCATAGTTTTCAAAATCATTTGCTATGTACTCAGTAAAAATCTCATGTACTCACCTTAGCCAAGCTAAATCCAAATCGTGTCTATCAACACAAATCCTTGCTTTCCAACTTGTGAAATGTCACCAAACTTTAGGTCTTCTTGACCTACCATCAATATCATCACAATAACTAGTTATTATCCATAACTAATCACTAATCAATCCATATTCACATTCCTAACCACCAAGTTCATCCAACTTGGTGAAATCTCAAACCCTAGTTCAAGATTTCCATCAATAAACCCAAATCAAACTTGTACACATCGATTACAAGCTTACAATGAGTGTTCTACACCCATGATTAGTCATCTTCCCCAAAGATGACATGGTAGGTTATCCAAACCACCATTTTCCCCCAAATAAAGATCATAACTAACTAGATAACATCAACAATCAAGAAATCTTACCTTTGATGTTTAAATCCTTCAAGATGGTGAAGATTTGAGCTCAAGAACACCAAAATCACCCACTTTCTCTCTCTAAAACGGCTGCACAAGTGTTGGGTGAAAAATGAAGAAACCCTAGCTCAAACCCGATTTTATTCTGCTCGCCAATAGTTCGCGTTCGCGAACCCAAGTTCGCGTCGCGAACATCGCGTGTCGTGAACTCTTCGCGTCGTGATCCTGGTCGTGAACTTCATGTCTCAAAACCCCAACATCTCTGGTCGATCTTCGCGTTCGCGAACCATAGTTCGCGCCGCGAACTCATGCTGGCAGCTAGGCTGCAACTTTTTGTTACCCAATTCGACCCGATTTCGACCTTAACCATATAAAACGGTGTCCAAATGACACGAAACCAATTCCCACGTCTTTTAAACGATTTATCCTTATTTATCATATTTTTACATAATTTATTTAATACAAATTACGGGTCGTTACAAGGGGTGTTAACGAGTCGAGCTTTTAACGAGCTACTCGAGCTCGAGCTCGTTTATATCGATCTCGAGCCTATACTAATTCGATCTCGAGTCGAGCTCGAACATAAAACAAGACTCGATTAATTTCACGAGCCGAGCCTAATAATTTAATACTCGACTCGGCTCATTCGATAGCTAGTTTAATCTCGAGCTGAACGAGCCAGACGATCTTCACGAGTCGATCCTAAAATGGTGTGGTGTGGTGGGTACTTCCACCAAATGATGTGGTGTGGTGGTGCCACTAGGGGTGTAACACCTTAATTTTTAAAACACTTTTTAATTCATATTTTTGAATAAAAATATTAAATGTCCAATATTCCCAAAATACGGTTTAACAAAAAAAAACTTAAAACATTTATCAGAGTTATAAAATCCGGTGTTACAAAGATAATATCATAACCATAGGATAAACGGGATCTACCTACGAGCTCCCGAGCTAATCAACACTAGGCCACTTCTATCGCGACCCTCTAATCCAACGATCTCGAACCTGAATACATAGCCAAAAAAAACAAAGTAGTACGTGAGACAAAATAGTCTCGTGAGATACATGGGTTTTCGACCCATTCTCAAATATAATAAAAGTCATTACTATTCATTTCTTTTCTTTAATCACTTATTAATTTTTATCTTATGTTCTTACCGCTTATTCGTATCTACTAGTAAGCTAACCGTAAGCTTACTCATCACGTAGTCACATACTTGTAAGCTATCCATAGCTTACTAAATCTTTATCACATACGCTACGGACCTCTCCGTAGCAAACTCCCCCGATGTGGGTTAACTAGGTAAACTCCTCCGTTTCCGGGTTATCTATTGCTCCCCCGATTTCCGGGTTATCTGAAACTCCCCCGCTTTCCGGGTTATCTATTTCTCGACACACTACCCTTGCGCAGGGTGGTACCGCCCCAAGTAGGTGTCACTAACTCCCCCAACTTGTGTGGGTTATCTGTGATCCGGATCCTTTTCTCAACACATATTGAAATTATCAAATACGGGCCTATGCCCCAATAATACATACTCAAACATAAATTAGAATACATCTATTCTAATTATCATATTGTTCTCGTTTCTTATTCAATTTTAATATTGACTTTACCAAGTCCTTTATTTAATAAAACATATTTATCATTTATAAAAATTATATCACTTTAACTTCTCTTTGACTAGAATGCATATTTATTACTAGTCACTTTCTATCTATTCTCTTAACAATTCAATCACTACCTTTAATAGTATAATATACTAATCAATTCTTGATACTTGAAAATCATTGTTATTAGCTTTATTAATACATGTTATTAATAAGCCAAATATCATACTTTCTTAATCATTACTCTTAGTCAAACATCATATTAATTAAAATTATTAATTACTTTTCATTATCATAATCTCTTTCAAAAATCATTAGGCATTTAGACATTCTTAGGTAGTCTAATATTTGCATCTTCTTATCTTTTCAGTCATATCTTAACTAATCACTAATCAATCCATATTCACATTCCTAACCACCAAGTTCATCCAACTTGGTGAAATCTCAAACCCTAGTTCAAGATTTCCATCAATAAACCCAAATCAAACTTGTACACATCGATTACAAGCTTACAATGAGTGTTCTACACCCATGATTAGTCATCTTCCCCAAAGATGACATGGTAGGTTATCCAAACCACCATTTTCCCCCAAATAAAGATCATAACTAACTAGATAACATCAACAATCAAGAAATCTTACCTTTGATGTTTAAATCCTTCAAGATGGTGAAGATTTGAGCTCAAGAATACCAAAATCACCCACTTTCTCTCTCTAAAACGGCTGCACAAGTGTTGGGTGAAAAATGAAGAAACCCTAGCTCAAACCCGATTTTATTCTGCTCGCCAATAGTTCGCGTTCGCGAACCCAAGTTCGCGTCGCGAACATCGCGTGTCGTGAACTCTTCGCGTCGTGATCCTGGTCGTGAACTTCATGTCTCAAAACCCCAACATCTCTGGTCGATCTTCGCATTCGCGAACCATAGTTCGCGCCACGAACTCATGCTGGCAGCTAGGCTGCAACTTTTTGTTACCCAATTCGACCCGATTTCGACCTTAACCGTATAAAACGGTGTCCAAATGACACGAAACCAATTCCCACGTCTTTTAAACGATTTATCCTTATTTATCATATTTTTACATAATTTATTTAATACAAATTACGGGTCGTTACAAGGGGTGTTAACGAGTCGAGCTTTTAACGAGCTACTCGAGCTCGAGCTCGTTTATATCGATCTCGAGCCTATACTAATTCGATCTCGAGTCGAGCTCGAACATAAAACAAGACTCGATTAATTTCACGAGCCGAGCCTAATAATTTAATACTCGACTCGGCTCATTCGATAGCTAGTTTAATCTCGAGCTGAACGAGCCAGACGATCTTCACGAGTCGATCCTAACGAGCCGAACAAGTGTTTTATACAATAACTACAATTGTTGATACAATAAGTACAAGAATATACATATATTAATACGGGTGTTAACGAGTCGAGTAATTAATGAGCTTTTCGAGTTTGTAAATTAGTTATTTTCAAAAAATATGGAATTATAAACGAGTATCGAGCTCGAGCTCGAACACTATATAAATATTCGAGCTCGAACTCGAGCCCGATTTTAAAAGCTTATTCGAGCTCGAGCCGAGTAATTACTAAACGAGCCGAGCCCAAATTTCCTTATATTCGACTCGACTCGAATCATTAACACCCCTAGGTGGTTGTGTGGTTGCTGAGGTGGCGATGATGTGGCAGAAAAATATGGTGTGAGGGTATGGTACCCATACCTCATAGCCTAATAAATGTTGATGTCAATTATGTTTCCCCTTTGTTAGACAAGAATGCAACAAGTAAAACAAAATATGCAAATAAAGGATTATTGCCTTAAATATAAGCGCCAAAAAAATCAAAGATATTAAAAACAAGGATAATTTCATACATGTCCTTGTAAACTTCCAATATTACGCATATATACTTGTAAACTTTATTATTACGTATATATCATTTCAAAACCTCAAAATTCACACATATATCCTTTAACCTAATTTAATATTATTTAAATCATTTAAAATTTAAAAAATATAAAACCTAATCTAAATTAATGCTAAAATACACTAAATACTCTTAAATGTCAAGAAAATTTTCTTTCGTCAACGGTATTTTCTTGCCAAATTCGACAACTTCATTTTCTTTTGTCAATGATATTTAAGCTATTTTACCATTAATTTAGATTAAGATTTATGTTTTTAAGATTTTAAATGATTTAAATATTATCAAATTAGGCAAAAGGATATATGTGAGAATTTTGAGATTTTAGAAGGATATATACGTAATAATGAATTTTGCAAGGATATATGCGTAATATTAGAAGTTTGCAAGGACGTATATGAAATTATCCCTTAAAAAACGTAAGGTGTGACATGGTGTACCATCAAGTTTTAGGAGTGATGGTGAGCTGTAGTGGTTTTCAAAATGTGATAAAAGCGACAATTTTGTTATATAATTTATATATGTATGTAGTATGTATATCAAGTTCACAATAATTATAATCTATTGATTTATAATATATGAAACTTACAAAAAAATATTTTTTTTTTGAACAACTTCATTAAAATTAACAAGGAGCTAGAGAATTAAAAACTAACAAAAGGAAATACAAAAATTAGAAACATGATAAGGGATTAAAACACAAATCCGACCAACAATTGTTTAAAAATTTTATCCAGAAATATGCATTACTTTGAATTTCACTGAAAATCACAGAATCTCTTCCCTTGTTTGATTGTCTAAAAATCTTCCCCACATTTTCAAATACTCCACATGAGACATTGAATTGAGGCAGTGAATTTTCAATTTTTTTTTTCCTTTTAGGCCAATTTTATGTCCCCAATTAATCAACTGATCGGTACATCTAAATTTATAATTACATATTTCATATATTTTTTTTAAACTCAAATTTCAAAACTGTCATATAAAATCTCACGATAAAACTCGTCTTATCTTACGTCAATCTAATATCAGTGCCATGGGCTATTTGTAGCATCGGGTAGCGCCATAGAGCGGGTTTTAGGACCTTGCAAAGTTCTTGGTTATCCAAGGAAACAGCATGAAATGTGACTATACGTAGGGGTAAGCGTTGTTAAGAACCGAAGTGAAGCCGGCAGAAACGAAACCGAAAACGATAAATTTTCAAAACCGAAACCAAACCAATAACATGTTATCGGTTTTGGTTCAGTTCGGTTTCAGTCCGCTTCGGTTTTTTAGGCCAAATGTTCATCTTTATCTGAAGTCCGAACCGAGCCGAAATCGATAGAACCGAAACTGAAAACAATGAATTTTCAAAACCGAACCGATAACACTTATCGTTTTCGTTACGGATTTTTAGGCCAAATGCTCATCATTGTTCGAAGACCGAACTGAAACCGAAAACAATGAATTTCCAAAACTGAAACTAAAAGCATGTTATCGGTTTTGGTCGGTTTTCGGTTCGGTCCGTCTTTTTCGACCCAAATGATCACCCCTAGACTATAGCTGTATCATTCGCTATACACAGTCTAAGACGATCCTAAATGCATTATGTGAAATACACAAAGTAACCTTAACCGTTATTCATTATACATCGTAATGTTATACGACAAAAATAAAGAAGTTGGATTCGTTAGCAGCCTCTAAGACGAATTTGTTTAGTTGTATGTCAACGATCACGTCTATAACAAATATTAAAAAAATTAATATTATATACATAATTACACTCTATACACCATTATCATGACATAAGTTTATTAATACAATACATAGATTTTGGTCAATGCATTTAAAAAAATCGTTTTTTGTATGATTAAACTTTGAGGATTAATACTAATAATTTCTTTGTCATGATGATCGATCTTGTCGTATTTTAAGTAAATACTATAAAAAGAAACAAGGGCCTTGAAGCGTTGATTTTGACTATTTGAGAAAGGAAAGGACAAAAAAAAATTGTAACTAACAGGTATGATATATCAATTTGATAATGTGGGGTTTACAAAAATATAATCATCAATAGAAAAGATAAATACAATTTCTCACACTCCGAGAGCATTAAAAATCATAGAATTTACATAGAATGGTATACAAAATAGTGAAAATACAAACAGGGTAAAAGCAGAAGTAAAAACAATTGTAGTTGACGTTTATAAACAATTATGTTTATAGAGAAATGATAAAGATAGTCTAAGAATTTTAGCTAGTTCTAAGGGACAATTAATAACTATTGGATCAAGAAAAAGTTAAAGGTCAAAATTAAGATTCAAACCACACAAGCACATGTGCTTCAATACATCAATACCCCACCCATCTTCGGGGGCCGGCGGCGGCGGACGGCGAACGGAGGTGGCCGCCGGCGGTGGTGACCGGTGGTGGTGGTCGTGACTGGAAGCACATGTGTTTGAAACACATGCGTTTTGAAAATAAAGGAGTGTATATGTACAACCAAGCACATGTGTTTCAAAACGTCAAGCAGATGTGCTTCGTGATTCAAAGACAAATGAATTGCTTGTAAGTTACATGTGTTCAGGAACAAAAACACATGTGCTTGACTTTATGAAGCACATGTGCTTCATAATTATATGTTCGTCATTTGTTTTGATTTTTTTTTTCTTGTTAGTGAAGCACATGTGTTTCATAACTTCAAGCACATGTTCTTCGTGATTCAAACACAATTATTTGTTTGTAAGTTACATGTGTTCAGGAACAAAAACACATGTGCTTGACTTTATGAAGCACATGTGCTTCATAATGATATGTTCGTCACTTGTTTTGATTTTTTTTCTTGTTAGTGAAGCACATGTGTTTCATAACGTCAAGCACATGTGCTTCATGATTCAAACACAAATGACTTGTTTGTAAGTTACATGTGTTCAGGAACAAAAACACACGTGCTTCATAATGATATGGTCGTCACTTGTTTTGATTTTTTTTTTGTTACTGAAGCACATGTGTTTCGTTACATCAAGCACATGTGCTTCGTATGCTCCCTTGTGTGTTTAGAAATTCATGTGTTTTAGTGACTTGAAAGTTGAAACACATGTGTTTCATGACCTGAAGCACATGTGATTCGAAGTAATATGATGTGTTTTAGTGAAGCACATGTGTTTCAATACATCAATACCACCACCACCCCCATTACCACCAGCACCTTCACTGTCAGCCACCGCCGCCGCCGGCCACCGGCGGCGGACGCCGGCGGGCGGTGGCCGGAGGCGGCGGCCGGCGGTGGCTGTAGGTTGCTGTAGGTGGGGAATTTGATCTTGATCATCTTGATCTAATGGCTAGGATTTATCCCTTGGGACTATGTAAAACTCTTAGACTTTCTAGAATACAAACTTTATGTTTATAAAGATAAACTCCTTTGTTTTTTTTATATTTTATAACAATTTTGAACAAGAATAGTATATTTTGTTTTTTTCGTAAAAAATTAAGATAGAATATATTGAATATTAAAATAATAAATATTAGTGTATATTTGTTGGGATTGATAAATAGAAATAAAAGAAAGTTGTGTGTATTTTAACTTTTAGATTGAGACTTTGAATTAGAAGTCAACACTATAGAAAAGTTGACAGTCAGCAGGAAACCGTGTGGAAGTTATGCCTTGCCGTACGATTAAGAATTTCATGTCATTATTTTTCGATTATTCGCTTATATAATAATCGGTATATGGTTAAATTTCTAAGTTAAAGTAAATCATTAGGGTATTGAGTCGAGTTAAAAGTAGCAGTTAAATAAAACGTTAATGTAAACTTATTAATTACTTCCTCCGATTTAAAATAAGTGATACATTGTTGGTTTCACGGTTATTTAGGTAAAATATTATAATAATTAAATTAAATTAATTAAATTAATTAGATGGTTAGTGGGTAATGAGTCCCACAAATTTTGAATAAAATAAGGTTAATGATATTTGAAAATAAAAGTAAAGGTAAAGATGTCATTTGAGTTTATTAAAGTAAATATTTAGTGGATATGAATCCTACTAATTTTTACCAAATAAGATAGGTTTTTAAAGTGTATCACTTATTTTGATGCACCCAAAGATTAAAGTGTATCACTTATTTTAAAATCAGATAAAATAAGTTTTTGATCGATAAAATTGACGGATCTAGAAATCTGTCATAGAATATATACGGTTGACTGGAAAAATTTGTGTTTATATTTTTTCATTTTCTATTTTTGGTAAGTAAGAAATTGTGTAGTTTCTTTTTTAGGAAAGGTGAAACATGTTAAAAGTAAATGCAAATGACATAGCATTTTTTCTAGAGTAATGGTATTTAGCCTTATAATTTAGACCTACTTATAGGCCTACTTATTAGATAAAGACACATGTCAAAATTAAGGGATAATATTAGGAGAAAGAATTAGTGGAATACACATGTTATCCTATCAAGTGGGTAGGCCTATGAGTATGTCTAAATGGTAGGACTAAATATCATTTCTCTTTTTTTAACTCATCACCCATTTTCTTTAAAAAGGAATACTGTTTTCAAGATTCTATATTCACATGTTACATATGAATATACTAAATAAACTACACAAATTAAGATTTCATACTTTAATTTACTTTCTTTCCATTATTCTATGCTGACTTCTCATGTTATATATTTGTAATGTATCATGAACACACTCATAGTTCACATAGAATATCACTTCCAAGTAAAAAGTATCTTTGATTCGACGAAAATACCATTGGATGGCCTATAACATAGCCGAAAATGAATAAGTAAACTTGTTATAACTTATAATCCCCTTCAAAGTCAATATAGGACAACTACAGCGTCAAATAATCATTTATAAGATTTTAAAAGATATACAAAGTTAAGATACTTAAAAAAACAACGTAAATATACGGTAACATACATATCTTCAGAGATGAACACATACGTTTAAATGTTTGTTTGATAGTTGAACCGAGTTGGTTTTCATAGACGGGAAGATTTGAATGAACCTGCATTTGACTCAAATTATTATTTTGTATTATATATTTAACTAGTAGGACTTTATCCCCGCGCGTTGCCGCGGGGTAATTTCATATGATACCAAAAATTATTTATTAATGTTCGTAAAACATATAAAATATTATTTATTGTTATTTTTTTTTGATGGCGTAACTTTTAAATATATTTACTAATTTTATTCTAATGAGATGTCTGGTTAAGATGATGTGTGTTAAATTCTTAAATAAACTAATACGAAGTATTAAAGGGTTAAAATTTAATAGAGGAAGGTTAAAATTATACTTCCTCCGATTCAAAATAAGTGATACACTTTCATTTTTGGGGTGTATCAAAATAAGTGATACACTTTGAAAATTTACCTTTTTTGACAAAAAATAGTGGGACCCACACCCACTAACTATCTACTTTAACAAAGTAAAAAGACCCCTTTACCTTTACTTTTACTTTTAAACATCATTAAATCCACTTTATTCAAAAAGTGTGAGACCCATTTCCCACTAACCATCTAATTAATCAAATTTAACCATCATTATAAACTTTTGCCTCAAAATCCGTAAAATCCAAAGTGTATCACTTATTTTGAATCGGAGGAAGTATGATGAATTTAGATTTCAGTTAATTAAAGCAATATTCCCACCACCGCGTCACACACACAAATGTGTGTGTTTGAAAGTTTTTCTCCATCTCTCGTCTTTCTCCCTATTCTTAGTTCTTAGTTCGATGGTTACCGGCCACCTGCTCCGCCACCGCCTCTCGACCACCTTATGCTCCTCCACCGCTTGCTCCGCCGCCGCCAGATCTAAGTTTCAGATGCCGCAATTTTAGTTGATAAACGTTGAACAACCGACGGGAGTGAGTAAAAACATTGTGGTTCGAAGGTGTTTGGTTATTCAGATTCGTTTCCATTCTCTATATAGTTCGTCCGCCTCTCCTCCATCGCTTGCTCCGCCGCGAGATCTAGGGTTTCTGTTTTCCGATTACCAAAGTTGGGGTGTTTGGTTGCCAAATCTGTTTTCCTGTTCTTTCTTCTGTCGTGTCTGTTTTTCCGGCAAGTGCGGCGCCGGCGTAAGATTAGTGTTCCGGCGAAAAGTTAGCATATATGTGTCGGCGGTTACCGCTCATATGAGTTGTCGACGGGAGAAGGAGAACTTGAGGGGAGGGCATATTCTCTATCTACAATAATAAAAGAATCCCCACATTAAGTCTACAAAGACGGCAATCAGAAATTAAAAAAAATATATATATGTTTGACCTGCCTGCCACTATTCATCCCGATGCCTAATGTAATATAGTTAATTGGCTATGTTCAATGATCAAAATGACCGTCTACCCTTCCTTTTTATTTATATAACTTGTTTTTTTTAAGTAACTCGAGTTCCGACACGCTTTGCAAGTTGACTAATCCTAAAGATACCACTCGCTTTGTTGGTAGCCCGGTGTCGTCGCGGGTGAACCTTTGTGCTCACAACAAAGTATTTTTTGTTGCTCATAGAGATTGAACTTTATAGAAATTGTCAGGATCGAATAACCCAACAGATTATTTAAACAAAGATCTACTAACAATGAGAAGTTGCAGCGGATCAACACTTATGTTAATCGATTAAGAACAATGAATACTGTAAATTAATATGAATGAGAATAAGAACACAGTACAAAAAGCTTCAATGTATATTAATTTGATCGATCAATACACACGTACGTTTACAATCCGTAAGGAACTATATATACTAGTCTTTGAAGCCTAAATTATTAACCTAGTTATTCTAGGATTCGATTACAATCAATATACATCAAGATATACATTCTATAACAAACTAAGCTAGAATCTCGAACTCGATCAGCACCATAAATATGATCAGTAGTATTTGTTGATCATCAGTAGTAAATCCAGATTCAGCATCGTCAGTAGTAACTTGCTTTTCTACCCCATCAGTACTAACTTCAATATTCATTGATCAGTACTAACTGCAGCATCAGTAATAGAATGTATATATCTGTTTTATATCCCAACAATCTCCCCCTAAACTTGTTAATTCATTTGTAATTAACCAAGTTTCTTCTGTTCTTCATTCTTCTTATTTTGTTCTTCTAACAATTTAGCTCTTCTTTGTCTACCTTCAATAGTTCTCTGATTTTGCAATTTTCTTTGAGCTATTATATATTTCCTGTTTCTTTTAACAAAATAATTAAACTTTTCTTGAAACATCACAGCATCATAGGGTTTCATGAATGTATCTGTGAATATCTGATACATTGTTTCTCCTGGATGTGGATATTCTTTTTCCATTAAGTATAATTCACTATTTTTGCTTGATCTTTCAAAGAAGTACATGTTTACTGTGGGGAGCACATTCCAAGCATAAACATTTTCTTTATTTGTGAATATTTCAGGATATTTGTCTGGATAAAATGCAGCATCAATCATCTTGGTTAAGTATCCAGCTCCTGAATTCCTCCATGATTTCTTTGTCATTCTTGGCTTTCCAATGATCAGTACTTTAATAATATCACTTCTGCTACATGACATGATCATTGGTTTCCATCCAGTAAATCTTTGAATTGATTTATCTTCTCTTATAATTTCAATGACATTATCAACAACCCTCCAATTGATAATTGGATTATCTTCAATAGGAGCAACAGGACAATCAAGTACTTGTATTTCTTGCTTTCTTTTCTTTCTTGATTCTGTTTCAGGCTCACTTTCTTTTCTCTTTTTAGTTGTTGAAGATTCACCAGATGTTGGTGTTCTGGAGAGAATTATTGTGGGATTTATTTCAATTAAGACTTTTTCTTTTTCTTCTTCTGCTTTACTTTCTGCTAATTCTCTCTTATTGGCAGTACAATATTTGTCTACTATTGTCATCATTTTCATTCTGCCAAAGGACTTAGCAGTGTGCCCTTTTGACTTTAAGAAGCCAATCATTTTCTTCTTTTGTTCAAAAACATCATCTGGTAGACCAGCCTTCTCTCTTTTACATTCTGCTACTAGGTCTTCAAGGCAGTTGAGATGTTCTTCTTCTATTCTTCTTTGTCTTTCAAACTCTGCCTTTTGACCTTCTACCAGGACTCCTTCTATATTTTGAATTGGTGCCTCAGTTTCTTGATTTTCTGTTCTTTTCAGTCTTTCTTCTTCAGACTTTTTCTGATCTTCAAGAGCCTGAGTCTTTGCAACTTTTCTTGCATATCTGATCTTTTTCACCTTTAATTTGTCTAGTCTTTCTTTTCTTACAAGATTCATTTTATTCACCATGTAATGACCTAGAGCTCTGTTTGGATAGTCTTCATTAAATATTTCTTTTCCTTTTCCAATACAGGTTGATAGTGGAGGTGGAATGTGTTTCATATCAGGAACTTCTGATATTATAATTGATTGAGAGAATAAATGAATTTCATTTTGTGGTAATATCTTGGGGTGTGGAGGAAGCTCACACTCATCAACTTCATACCAATTTACATTGTCATCAATGTCAGGTATGACAAGTGGTTGTTTTGGTGCTTGAGGTTTTGTTACAATTATAACCTTTTCTCGTTCAAGAACTTCTGGTATTTCTTCATCTTCATCTTCAGTAGTAACCAAGGTGGTTGCTACTGGTATAATTTCTGTTTCAAATACCACAATATGTTGATTTTCATTTACTACTGGTGAGGTTGTTGTTGGAGTTATTACTGCTAGGGCATCAGTAGTATCCATGATTTCTTCTTCTGGAGCATTTACTACTGGTGTATCTACTTCTTCAACATGACCAGTAGTAACAACCTCTTGATCCTTTGCCTCAGTAATATCCATAGGATCAGTAGTTTCTATGACCTCAGTAGTAACTGGAGAGTTTATTTGTTCTGCTGTTTGAGATTGATTTGCAGACACAAATATATCCTCATCCATACTTTTCATTTCTTTGTTCAGGTCTTCATTAAAACTTTGACATGTTTCACCATGGACCTCTTTCAGATTTAGGAGAGCTGTTGCTGCTATGGATGGATCAATCATCCCTTGAATTTGATCTTTCTCCCCCTTAGTGATCTCAACATGTTGAGCCTCACTATCTGCAATCTTCCTTTTTAATTTTCTGATCAAATTGGATTGCTTTTGAAGCATATACTCGAACCTCTTCTGTCTTCTGTTCAGAGTATTGATGTAGTGCTTCATGTAGGTCATGGTTTTCCCTTGGTTGTTCAGTATATTCAGACAATTTTGTACAGTGGTTTTAAGGTTTTCCTTCCTATCCGTCAATTGAGTTCGTTTAATACTGCCCTCAGCCCATTTGGGTGGATCATTGGGCTCATTTGGTACATTGGTTTGAAGGTTTTCCATCCTATCCGTCAACTCAGGTTGTTTCTTTCTACCCTTATCACTTCTTGGTGATAAATTGGGTTGTTTGGACACACTCTTCTTCCTAGAAGAAGCAGTAGTGCCCCCCCTTGTGGTTTCTTGGCACCGGGGTCCTCTTAGTGCTGCCTCAAAAGATGAGTAATCACTTAGAGTTGCCAAGGTCTGGGTCCTAATGATGTTCTCACTAGCCTGTGCATCCACCTTTGGGGCATCAGTAGTGAGAGCCCTTTCCTCATGCCCTCTCTCCTCCTTGGAGGACAACTCTTGAAGTCTGGGGTTTGACTTAATTGGTCCCCTGGTGTCCTTTAAGGAAGTTTTCTTCCTTTTGTAAGTTTTAGAAATTTGTTTGGCAATGGTCTGGTCTTCCTCAGAGTGAAGAGTAGCACTCTGGGGATTGATATCACGTACCTGGGACACATTCAGGACATCTGGTGGTTCATTTATTTGAGTGGACTGAATGGGTTCTGTTTGGGCAATATTTAGTGATGGAGTTGGTTGGAGTTCAAGGGGGTGACTTGAACCTTCTCCTGTTGGGGGTTGATCATAGATCATGTTTTGGACCAGAGGAGTAACCTTTCCAGAAAATTTAAACTGTTTTCTCATATTAGAATACACCTTTTTATTTAATTCAGGTGTAACAAAAATGTTTTTAGGTGTTGAAAGATTTTGAAGTTCCCAGTTAATAATATGGGTTAGGAATCTTGGATACATTAAAATTTTTGAAGATGATAGATTTCCAAGCATTCCCTTAAAGATCATGTTTGAAAAATTGAATACTTGTCCTGTGCTCAAACAAACAACAGCAGAAGCTATTGACTTGTTGAACTCATTCCAAGTACTCCTTTTAGGAGAGATACAATGTTGAACAGTATGTACTAAAAATTTCCATTGAGGTGAAAGAAGACATTTTTGAAAAGTGACTATGTCTAGTCTTCCTTCATGCCCCATTTTTTGTAAAGTATCAACAAGATCTTCCTTAGGTAAAGAGAACATACCTGATTCACATTGAGTTGAAGATGATGTCTGATTGATTGTTCAGTGATGATGATGGATTTTCCATCTACAACAGATTTGATCTTGGACATATTGGAATCTTCAATTCGTTCAGCATTTGTCCAGAAGTCAATAAGATGTTGTTCATATGCCCTGGGATTGATTGTTAAAGCAAACTTGATATGAGAGTTCTTCAGGAACATAACGATAGGACGAAAGTCCTTTGTGCTATCAAGAATTCTTAAGAAGGCACACATGTTGTGGAATTCTGAATATTTGAGATTGATTTTGACTGTAAGAGATTTTAGGGTTGCCATTTGAGTAATTTTGATCTTTGGAGATGAAAATTTTACCGAAAGTTCAGTCGCTTTTGCAAGAATTTCGGATTTGTGGAAGGAATTTAGTTGATACTGATGCAGGGTTTTGATCGGAATTTGCAGTGATTAGGGTTTAGTGTAGGGTTTATCAAATCGAGGAGAAGATAAGGCTAAACTAATCACACTCTGCTATTTATATTTTTCGATTTTACATGCAAAATGACCGAAATGTCCTTCGAATAATAACCCAACGGCTATTTTCATGAGGGTCAGTATGGTAATTTATGTATTTTACAGATAACGGTCGATCAGTAGTAACTAAGTGTCAGTAGTAGAAACATCAGTAGTAACCATTGTTTCTATACTTAACCTAATTCTACTGAAAAACCCTATCAGTACTATATTGTAGTAGTAACACACGATCAGTAGTAATAAATAACCAGTAGTAAAACATACTTATAACTATATAAAAGTTACAAAACTTTACATTTGATATTCTTTTGTGAATTAATTTATTAAAATCATTCCAATACTGCTAACCAAGAAGCTGAATCTCCCTACATCAAATGCTTTTGTAAAAAGACCTGCTAATTGATTATCAGTATGAATTTTCTCTACCTTGATTAATTTCTTTTCATACAATCTCTTATAAAGTGGAATCTTATTTCAATGTGTTTTGTTTTTGAATGTTTTACTGGATTATTAACAATACTGATAGCACTTTGATTATCAATAAAAATAGGAGTTTTAAGAATAGATATACCAAAGTCTAGGAGTTGATTTTGAATCCACAGAACTTGAGCACAACAAGCAGATGCAGCTACATACTCTGCTTCAGCAGTTGATGTTGAAACATTGGTTTGTTTCTTGCATTGCCATGACACCAATCTTGATCCAAAGAATTGACATCCACCAGTAGTAGATTTCCTATCTTGACATTCACCACCATAGTCACTATCTGTGTAGGCTATGAGTTCAAATGGTGATGCATGTGGATACCAAAGACCAAGAGAAGGTTTTCCCTTCAAGTATCTAAAGATTCTTTTGACAGCTTGCAAGTGTAGTTCCTTAGGTCTTGCTTGATACCTGGCACATACACAAACACTATACATAATGTCAGGTCTTGATGCAGTTAGATACATTAAAGAACCTATCATAGATCTGTAAAGATGTTCATCTACATCCTCCCCCTCAACATCAGGATGTAGGTGTTTGTGAGTTTCCATTGGTGTGCTTGCACTTTTGCTGTCTTTCATTGCAAATTTCTCCAAAATGTCTCTAACATACTTTGATTGGTTGATCAAAATACCATCTGATCTTTGATTGATTTGTAGTCCAAGAAAGAAGTTCATTGGACCCATTGAGCTCATCTTGAACTTGATCTGCATCAGCTCTTCAAATTCTTTGCACAGTAGATCATTTGTTGATCCAAAGATGATATCATCTACATATATTTGGACCAATAGTATATCATCTTTGACCTTTCTTGTGAAAAATGTTTTGTCAATGGCACCTCTCTTGAAATTGTTCTTCAGTAGATATGATGATAATGTGTCATACCAAGCTCTTGGTGCCTGATGAAGGCCATATAGAGCTTTGTCTAGCTTGTACACATAGTCATCATGTTCTGGATCTTCAAATCCAGGAGGTTGACATACATACACTTCTTCTTCAATTTTCCCATATAGGAAGGCACTTTTCACATCCATTTGGTAGAATTTAAATTTCTTGTATGAAGCATATGCCAGAAATATTCTTATTGCTTCAATTCTGGCAACAGGTGCATATACTTCATCATAGTCAATACCTTCTTCTTGTGTGTATCCTTGGGCTACAAGTCTTGCTTTGTTTTTGATTACTATACCTCTTTCATCATTTTTGTTTCTAAAGATCCATCTTGTTCCAATGGGCCTTTTTCCTTTTGGTAGAGGTACAAGAGTCCATACAGCTTGTAGTTTGAATTGAAGAAGTTCTTCTTGCATTGCTATGATCCAGTTTGAGTCTTTCATAGCTCGTTGAATCTTCTTAGGTTCCTCCTGTGACAGAAAACATTCATACATGCATTCATTAGATATTAGACTAATGTTACAAACATTTGAATTTAATGATGAATTAAATTTGCTTCTTGTCTGCATGTTTGAGTTGACATCACTTAGAACTAAGTCCAAAGGATGATTCTTTTCAGTTCTGGTTCCTGGAACTCTGTCAACATGAATTTGACTGTCTAGGTTTGACTCATTTGATTCAGGGATTTGTGCATCTGTCCATGTTTCTTCTTGATTGATTGTATTTTGTGGAGATTCTTCATTGCTACTGGTGTCAGTAGTAACATTTTCTTCATTGACCTCAGGTGGGTCATTGTTCTTACTGACATCATTGTTGTGTAGTTCATCATCAAATCTCTGAGGTTCAGAGTTACTACTGGGATCAGTAGTATCTTCAGAGTTGGTGTTGTTACTGGTGTCAATGATATTAGGGTTATCAGAGTTACTACTGTCCTCAGTATCAACTGTGGGATCAGTATTAACTAAGATATATTTCATTATTTCTTGGCTGCCCCTTGATGATGGTTCTCCTTGTTGGCTTTGATTGTTTGAATCTCCTGTATTATACACATAATTAACATCAAAAGATTTGGTTAGATTATCAATGTTAAACAACCAATCTGGACCATTTCCCTGTTCATTCATCAGATTTTCATTAAAGGATACACTTACACTTTCTTCAATGATCCTTAGCCTTTTGTTGAATATTCTATAAGATTTGCTTTGAGTTGAGTATCCTACAAGTATTCCATCATCTGCTTTGCAGTCAAACTTACCAATTTGTTCTCTTGTAATTAAAATAGTACAAGGACAACCAAATGATTTTAAGAAACTTATTGATGGTTTTCTTTTATTGAAAAGTTCATAAGGTGTTTTAAAGTGAGGCTTAACTATTAATACTCTGTTCTGAACATAACAAGCAGTATTAACAGCTTCAGCCCAAAACGTTATTGGTAATTTTGAATCTGCAAGCATAGATCTGGTTGCTTCAATGATGGTTCTATTTCTTCTTTCAGCTACACCATTTTGTTGTGGAGTTCTTGGTGAACTGTACTGCCTGTCAATACCCTTAAGATCACAGAAGTCAATTAGATTAGTATTTTTAAATTCTGTGCCATTATCACATCTGATTGCTTTCACTTTGAGATCTCTTGTATTTTCCAGCTTTACAATTAGATTCTTTATGATCTCACTTGTTTCATCTTTGGTCCTAAGAAAGAAGACCCAAGTATATCTGGAAAAATCATCAGTAATAACAAGACAATATTGTTTCTTTCCAATACTCATTACATTTGTAGGTCAAAAAAGGTTCATATGTAAGAGCAGCAAAGGATTAGAAATAGAATTGATTTCTTTGGTCTTATGAGAAGTCTTGTGTTGTTTACCTTTTAGGCAGGCAACACAATGATTATCACACATAAATTCTTTTTGTGGTAAACCAACTACCAGATTCGTTTTGACTAAATTGTTCATATTTTTAAAATTTGTGTGACACATCCTTCTATGCCAGAGTTCTGATTCATTTGTGTTTGCCTTAGATATAAAGCAGTTGATTTCATTTGAATAAATGAATTCTCCCCCTATATCCAGGCAATACACATTGTTTCTCCTTGGTGTTCTTAAAACAACAAATTTTTCATCTAAAATAAAATCAGGAGAAAGAATGATGCACTCTACATCTGTAAAAAGAATTTTGTTCTTCTTATCACAGACTTGTGAGACACTAACCAGATTATATTTACGCTCAGCAACATAAAAGACATCATCAAAAGTGATCTTACCATTTGATACTGTACCTTTACCTGTAATCTTACCGCCTCTTGGATTTTCTCCAAAAGCAACATATCTGTAACGACCGTAATTTTACGTTTTTCATTTCGTGTAATTATTCGGGATTTATGTGAATTTTCGTTATTTATGTTAGTTTACATTTCGGTTTGTGTTCTATCGAGTATTGGGATGTTTGGGACTTGGTGTAACCAAGTATGGGTCAAGACTTGGATGGAAACAAGTTTAAAAGGCAAGAAACTGACCCAGACAGACCTCGCGGCGCGAGGCAGTCGCGAGTCAGTCGCGAGTTCAAACAGCAAGATCAGATATCAGACGCGAGCAATTCGCGTCGAGCTCGCGTTTTGTTCGCGGCGCGAACTCGGCGCGAGCGGGGCGCGAAGTCGGGCTTCCTGCGGCGACCAAGAGGACATCCCGCGTCACCTCGCGGCGCGAGCCAAACGCGAGCGTGGCGCGAGGGCTGTCTGGAGTATATAAAGTAGTGTAGAAGCTAGGGCTCATAACACCTAC
The DNA here is from genome assembly GCA_963853835.1 of Calendula officinalis. NCBI lineage: Eukaryota > Viridiplantae > Streptophyta > Magnoliopsida > Asterales > Asteraceae > Calendula > Calendula officinalis. The sequence continues at coordinate 79,892,681 of OY970820.1, read as the reverse complement.
GAACCCTAGACTTATAGCAGCCGTTTTTGAGAGCATTTGGGCGGTTTTTGGAGCTAAGGAGCTCAAATCTTCATCTTCTTGAAGGATTTAAGCATCAAGGGTAAGAATTCTTGCTTATTTCACTTAGTTACCTTCATTTTGAGCTTGGTATGGGTAACAATGGTGGTTTTGGGAACCCACCATATCATCTTTGGGGAAGATGAACTTTCATGAGTGTAAAACACTCCTTATGGACTTGTAATCAATGTGTACAAGTTAGATTTGTGATTGATGATGGAAAATCTTGAACTAGGGTTTGAGATTCCACCAAGTTGTATGAACTTGGTGGTTGGGAATGTTTAGATGGGCTACTTAGTAGCTAGTTATGGATTATAACTAGATTTTGTATTGATATTGATGTTAGGTCAAGAAGACCTTGAGATTGGAAGTACTTCCTCAATTTGGAAGTAAGGATTGTGTTGTTGAACACAATTGTGGATAGCATTGCTAAAGTGAGTACATGTGATATTTTCTGAGTACATAGTAAACCTTGTTTATGAATTGAAATGATTTTAGAGTCTTTATTAGATAAATATTTTAATAAAGAAAAGATTGAATTGATAGAGTATGATTTAATTTAATTGAAATGAATTGAATTGTGTTGTGAACTTGTTGTTTAGTTACCACTAGTATGATTGAGTTGTGATATGGGCTTGACCCAAGTTGATGATTTGTTATGTGGTAGCTAATCGATTGGATCCTAGATAACCCACACAAGTTGGGGGAGTTAGTGGCTACTACTTGGGGCGGTACCACCCTGCGCAAGAGTAGTATGTCGAGAAATAGATAACCCGGAAACGGGGGAGTTTGAGATAACCCGGAAATCGGGGGAGCAAATAGATAACCCGGAAACGGGGGAGTTTACCTAGATAACCCATATCGGGGGAGTTGTTTAGGGGAGGCCCGTTACGTATGTGTTTGGCTTATGGCAAGCCTTAGAGATTGATTGTCTATGTGCAATTTGATAATTGTTAGTTATTATTTTATTGCAAATTATTTTCTAACCGGGTCAAAAACCCATGTTTCTCACGAGACAATATTTGTCTCACGTACTACGTTTACTTTGACTATGTACCCAGGTTCGGGAGCAAAAGATTAGGCGGCCCGTAGTTAGCATTTGGATGGATTAGCTCGGTGTACTTATTTAATTCCCTAGACTATAGTTTTGATATATTTGTAACACCGGTTTTGATACTTACTAATTATTCCAAATGTTTTAGTTAAACCATATTTTTATATTCGGTTTGTAAAGACTTAAACCTTTGTTTTAAAAGTTTTAATTTGGGTTGAAAATCGGTGTGTTACAACTTGGTATCAGAGCATTAGTCTAAGTGAATTAGGTTGGTTACCCACCCTAGACTTAGACTTTGCTTTTGGGACATTATGTTCTATAGGAAGTTAGGTTGACCTTTAAGGATTAGGGTTGACCATTGAGGGAATTGTTTAATTTCGAGCTATTCTTATGTTTAATTTTGACTTTTTAGTCAACTTATTGGATTCTAATTGGGTTGACATCTTATTATAGTAAGATGGCTAGAACGAGAAGTGGTCGATTGTTGGATGGGGAACAAGCTTCGAATTTGAATCAAGACGGGAATGGATTGGCCAACTCGGGTATCGGGAATAACCATACCCCGGTAACAATGGAGGCCATTCAATCCATGCTCACTAATATGAGAAATGTGATGCAACAAGATGTTAACCGGATCATAAATGACCGGTTGAACTTAGGAGTTGATGATGAGGAAAGAGAGGAGGAGGAACGTCTTTTCGAGGAGGAGAGGGAGGAAGGTGAAGATTCCCCTCAACTCACTAAGACTAAGTCAACGGGGAACACCAACCCGACCGAGAAATCCTCCAATGGGGAAAGTGGTGAAGAGAGAAAGATTGAACGTGAAGGATGTTCTTACAAGACATTCCTTGCTTGCCGTCCCGACTTCTATCTCGGGAGTACGGAACCGAAAGTGACGGTTCAATGGATTCGAGAGACGGAACGTGTGCTTGAAAGTAGTAAGTGCAAGGAGGAAGATATGGTGACTTATGCCTCACGTTTGTTCAAAGATGATGCTCTTACATGGTGGGACACCGTGTATGAAACCTTGGGGAAGAAAGCCATTTACAAGATGTCGTGGGATGAGTTCACTAGGAGACTCAAGGAGAAGTATTGCCCCGAAAGGGAGTTGGAGGAGTTGTTGGAAGAGTTCTTGCACTTCAAGAAAGGCAATTTGACCTTGGATGAGTATACCAAGAAGTTCACGGGATACCTCCCGTTTGTGTCAAGTACTTACCCAACCGAACGTAGTCGTGTGGTTCGGTTTGCCAATGGGTTACCATGGGATTATGAGCTCGAAGTGAAGAGGGCAACCACTCTTGATGAGGCGATCAATGTCGCCCGAAGTGTCGAAAAAGTTAGCAAGAGAAGAGTGCAAGAGAGATCGGTTGGTAATGAGAAGAGGAAGTTTGAAGGTTTTTCGGGGTCATCCAAGAAAAGCAAGTTTGCCCCGAGCGGGTCAAAACAAGGAAGTGTTGGTGGATGTAAGAAGTGTGGTAGGGACCACAAGGGTGAGTGTAAGGCGGATTCCAATGGTTGTTTCAAATGTGGTCGTTTTGGCCACAAGGCTAGAGATTGCAAGGTTAAAAGCCTTGATGAAGTGGAATGTTTCTCATGTCATGAGAAGGGGCACTATAGTAATGTTTGCCCGAAGAAAGGAACCGAAACGTTGGTGTCAACCGCTCACAAGAAACCGGAGCCGATGAAGGTCAAAGGTCGTGCCTTCCAACTCACACGTGAAGAAGCCAAGGAGACTCATGATGTCGTCTCAGGTACCTTATTCATAAACTCCATACCCACTTATGTATTGATTGATTCGGGTTCTACTTATGTTTTCGTGTCTCATGAATTTGGTGCTAAGTTTAAGGTTCCACTAGAATTACTTGATGAATTGTATGAAATAGAAGTAGCCGATGGGAAAACCTCTATGGTTCAACATGTCTATAGAAATTGTGAGTTGGAAATCGATAACAAGAAGTTTAAGGTTGATTTGATGCCTATGGGAATTAAGGCTTTTGATGTAATTATTGGGATGGATTGGTTGGGAATCCACCAAGCCAAGATTTTATGTGGAAGGAAATTAGTGTCGATTAAATCTCCCGAAAATGAAAAAGTGTACATTTATGGGGAAAAGAGGCATCGTATGCCAAACTTGTTAACCGCAATTAAGGCAAGAAAATGTTTAGCGAAAGGGTGTGCATCATTTATAGCATATGTCCTTGATGGAAGAAAAGAAAAGAAGTCGGTTGAAAATGTGAAGATTATTCGAGACTTTCCCGAAGTTTTTCCCGATGACTTGCCCGGTTTGCCACCGGAGAGACAAATCGAGTTTCGTATTGATTTAGTCCCGGGGGCGACGCCAATTGCCCGAGCCCCGTATCGTCTAACTCCCACCGAAATGAGAGAGTTGATGGCTCAACTTCAAGATTTGCTCGATAAGGGTTTTATCCGTCCTAGTTCGTCACCATGGGGTGCACCGGTTTTATTTGTGAAGAAGAAGGATGGTTCCATGAGAATGTGTATCGATTACCGAGAGCTAAACAAGATGACAATTAAGAACCGATATCCTTTGCCAAGGATAGATGATTTATTTGATCAACTTCAAGGAGCCGATTATTTCTCCAAGATTGATTTGAGATCGGGTTACCATCAAGTTCGTGTCAAAGAAGGGGATACCGAGAAGACGGCTTTTAGGACCCGTTATGGTCATTATGAATTTCTAGTTATGCCATTCGGTTTAACGAATGCCCCGGCTATTTTTATGGATCTCATGAATAGGGTTTGTAAACCTTTTCTCGACAAATTTCTCATAGTATTTATTGATGATATTCTTATTTTCTCCAAAACCGAAGAAGAACATGAAGACCATTTGAGGCAAACTCTAGAAGTGTTGAAACGGGAAAAATTGTATGCTAAATTCTCCAAGTGTGAATTTTGGTTGCGGGAAGTGCAATTTCTTGGTCATGTAGTATCTCGAAGCGGGATAAAAGTTGACCCGTCTAAGATTGAAGCGGTGAAGAATTGGGAAGCACCGAAAACTCCAACCGAAGTTAGAAGTTCTCTTGGGTTAGCCGGTTATTACCGAAGGTTTATTGAAGATTTTTCCCGAGTGGCGGTCCCACTCACTAGGCTAACGAGAAAAGATGTGAAGTTTGATTGGGGGGAAAAGCAAGAGAGTGCTTTTGCCTTGTTAAAAGAAAAGTTGTGCAATGCACCGATCCTCACTCTACCCGACGGTATGGAAGATTTCGTGGTATATAGCGACGCCTCGAATAAAGGTCTTGGGTGTGTTTTAATGCAAAGAGGTAAAGTGATAGCTTATGCCTCAAGACAATTGAAGAATGCGGAAGAAAGGTATACAACTCACGATTTAGAGTTGGCGGCGATTATTTTCGCCTTGAAAATTTGGAGGCATTACTTGTATGGTACAAGGTGTATCTTGTACACGGATCACAAAAGTCTCAAGTATGTGTTCACACAAAAAGACTTGAATATGAGACAAAGAAGGTGGATCGAGTTGATTAGTGACTACGATTGTGAGATCGTTTATCACGAGGGAAAGGCTAATGTGGTAGCCGACGCTTTGAGTAGAAAAGTCTATGAAAAGCCGGTTAAGGCTAAGTTGATGCGGATTGATGTAGTGTGTAGCTTTATTGAAAGTATAAAAACCGCACAAGTGGAAGTGATGGGAAAAGACGAGTATAGACAAGAGAGGTTGGGAAAGAACCAAATATTTGAAGAAAATGGTCAAGGGTTGAAAACCGTGAATGGGCGAATTTGGGTCCCGAAATTCGGTGGAAACCGAAAAGTGTTGTTGAATGATGCTCACAAGTCTAAGTATTCGATCCATCCCGGAAGTACAAAGACTTATCAAGACTTGAAGAAAATTTATTGGTGGCCCGGGATGAAGTCGAGGGTAGCGAAGTACATATCAAAATGTGCCACGTGTGCACAAGTGAAAGCCGAGCACCAAGTGCCTTATGGTGTTGCACAATCGTTGCAAGTGCCGGCCGGGAAATGGAATGACATCACAATGGACTTCATTGTTGGTCTCCCAAAGACGAGTAGGAATCATGACGCCATTTGGGTGATTGTTGATAGGTTAACGAAAAGTGCGTTATTCCTAGCCATTAGGGAAACCATGCCACTCGAGAAGTTGGCAAAATTGTATGTTGGTGAAGTTGTCCGTTTGCATGGGGTACCATTGTCGATTGTGTCCGATCGGGATGCAAGGTTTACCTCGAGATTTTGGAGATCACTCCAAGAAGAGTTGGGAACTAAGTTGAGATTGAGCACGACTTACCATCCGCAAACCGATGGTCAAAGTGAAAGGACGATCCAAACGGTTGAAGATATGTTGAGGTCGTGTGTATTAGATTTTAGCGGTAAATGGGATGAACATCTACCGTTAGTTGAATTTTCGTATAACAATAGTTATCACTCGACAATTAAAATGCCACCATTCGAGGCATTGTACGGGAGAAAATGCCGAACACCTTCGTGTTGGTTAGAGGCGGGTGAGACGAAACTCACGGGTCCCGAGATTGTGAAAATAACAAATGAGAAAATTGGAATAATTCAAAGGAACATGAAAGTAGCACAAGACCGCCAAAGGAGTTATTCGGGTTTGAAAAAGCGACCATACGACTTGAATGTCGGTGATATGGTAATGTTGAAGGTGTCGCCTTGGAAGGGCGTGATGAGATTTGGAAAGAAGGGCAAATTGAGCCCAAGGTATGTAGGCCCGTTTAGGATCTTGAAACGGGTCGGCTTACAAGCATTTAAGTTAGAGCTTCCACCCGAGTTGCAAGGTGTCCATGACACCTTCCATGTTAGTAATTTGAAGAAATTTGTGGGTGAAGTGGAGAATATTATCCCACTCCAAGATTTGCGGGTCGATGCACCCAACCGGTTGATTGAAGAGCCCGAGGCCATATTGGAGGCCCAAACGAAGAAATTGAGAAACAAAGAGATTGAGCTAGTGTTGGTCAAGTGGAAGCATTCCCATGGGCCAAATTTGACTTGGGAAGTCAAAGATGAGATGAAGAAACGCTACCCGGATTTTGTAGATTATGAGACGATTCCGAGGACGGAATCCTCTTAAGGGGTAGATAGTTGTAACGACCGTAATTTTACGTTTTTCATTTCGTGTAATTATTCGGGATTTATGTGAATTTTCGTTATTTATGTTAGTTTACATTTCGGTTTGTGTTCTATCGAGTATTGGGATGTTTGGGACTTGGTGTAACCAAGTATGGGTCAAGACTTGGATGGAAACAAGTTTAAAAGGCAAGAAACTGACCCAGACAGACCTCGCGGCGCGAGGCAGTCGCGAGTCAGTCGCGAGTTCAAACAGCAAGATCAGATATCAGACGCGAGCAATTCGCGTCGAGCTCGCGTTTTGTTCGTGGCGCGAACTCGGCGCGAGCGGGGCACGAAGTCGGGCTTCCTGCGGCGACCAAGAGGACATCCCGCGTCACCTCGCGGCGCGAGCCAAACGCGAGCGTGGCGCGAGGGCTGTCTGGAGTATATAAAGTAGTGTAGAAGCTAGGGCTCATAACACCTACGAACCCTAGACTTATAGCAGCCGTTTTTGAGAGCATTTGGGCGGTTTTTGGAGCTAAGGAGCTCAAATCTTCATCTTCTTGAAGGATTTAAGCATCAAGGGTAAGAATTCTTGCTTATTTCACTTAGTTACCTTCATTTTGAGCTTGGTATGGGTAACAATGGTGGTTTTGGGAACCCACCATATCATCTTTGGGGAAGATGAACTTTCATGAGTGTAAAACACTCATTATGGACTTGTAATCAATGTGTACAAGTTAGATTTGTGATTGATGATGGAAAATCTTGAACTAGGGTTTGAGATTCCACCAAGTTGTATGAACTTGGTGGTTGGGAATGTTTAGATGGGCTACTTAGTAGCTAGTTATGGATTATAACTAGATTTTGTATTGATATTGATGTTAGGTCAAGAAGACCTTGAGATTGGAAGTACTTCCTCAATTTGGAAGCAAGGATTGTGTTGTTGAACACAATTGTGGATAGCATTGCTAAGGTGAGTACATGTGATATTTTCTGAGTACATAGTAAACCTTGTTTATGAATTGAAATGATTTTAGAGTCTTTATTAGATAAATATTTTAATAAAGAAAAGATTGAATTGATAGAGTATGATTTAATTTAATTGAAATGAATTGAATTGTGTTGTGAACTTGTTGTTTAGTTACCACTAGTATGATTGAGTTGTGATATGGGCTTGACCCAAGTTGATGATTTGTTATGTGGTAGCTAATCGATTGGATCCTAGATAACCCACACAAGTTGGGGGAGTTAGTGGCTACTACTTGGGGCGGTACCACCCTGCGCAAGAGTAGTATGTCGAGAAATAGATAACCCGGAAACGGGGGAGTTTGAGATAACCCGGAAATCGGGGGAGCAAATAGATAACCCGGAAACGGGGGAGTTTACCTAGATAACCCATATCGGGGGAGTTGTTTCGGGGAGGCCCGTTACGTATGTGTTTGGCTTATGGCAAGCCTTAGAGATTGATTGTCTATGTGCAATTTGATAATTGTTAGTTATTATTTTATTGCAAATTATTTTCTAACCGGGTCAAAAACCCATGTTTCTCACGAGACAATATTTGTCTCACGTACTACGTTTACTTTGACTATGTACTCAGGTTCGGGAGCAAAAGATTAGGCGGCCCGTAGTTAGCATTTGGATGGATTAGCTCGGTGTACTTATTTAATTCCCTAGACTATAGTTTTGATATATTTGTAACACCGGTTTTGATACTTACTAATTATTCCAAATGTTTTAGTTAAACCATATTTTTATATTCGGTTTGTAAAGACTTAAACCTTTGTTTTAAAAGTTTTAATTTGGGTTGAAAATCGGTGTGTTACAATATCCTCCTTCAAAAGACTTGAAATCTCTAAGAATTTAAAGATTTCCAGTCATGTGTCTAGAGCATCCACTATCAATATGCCATGTTCTACCTTCTTCAGGGATCTGAATGCTCTGCACATAAAGTAAAAGGATTAGTTAATTTTGGGAACCCAAGCTTGTTTTGTCTTGGGCTCATCCTTTGAAGAGTAAGTTTTTCTAACTGAATGAGTTTTGTATGCAGTTTTGTGCTTAGGTGGTTGGTTAGTACTGGTGTTCTTGTTTGCTACTGATCTAGGTTTATACCCGTAATGTTTAGTTTTTGAATATTTTACTACTGATGGACCAGTAGTATTCGGGTAATATGAGTTTTTAGCATAGTCAGTAGTGTTTTTGTAATTATACCAGACATCATTGTAATTAGGGTTTTTACCAGTAGTAAACCTGGAATAGTTCCTACTAATGTTAGAAAACTTTGAATATTGAGGAAATTGATTTTGTTTTCCATTGTTTTTGAAATAATTACTTCTGTTTGGACTTTTATACCTGATATTTTGCACGAATCTTTGTGCAGTTCTTCCAAATTTGGGAGTTTCAACATATGGTTTTTTAAGTTCTTTTGCTTTTGTTTTAATTTCAAAGCTTTCTCCTTTTCTTTGTTGGCTTTAAATTCTTTGAATTCTTGACTGTTTATAGGATTGAAGTGACAATTTTTAGCTATGTGATTAACCTTGTTGCAAATTAAGTATGTTAATTTTGTTGATTTAGAACTTTCAGGTTTTCTTTGTTCTTTTAACTGGTTCAAGTTTCTTTGATTTCCCCTTCTTAAAATTGTAGGTATATTTTCTGAGTTGTATTTTGGGGATTCAGTTTGACTTTGTGTTGTGTGAAAACTTGTATCAGTTGACTCAGTTGTTTGATCATCATCAGAAGATTCATTTGATTCATTTGTTTTAGTTTCAGTTTGACTTTCTATTTTTAAATCATTTAAAGTTCTTTCTGTGCTTGATTTAAGAGGAGGGATAAAATTAGTTGGAGGTGGAACTGCATGATATCCCACTCCATGCACAACTTTTTCAGTGGTTGGATTACTTGTTAATTCACTAACAATTTTAGAACTTCTTTCAAATTTTTTAATAGTTAATTTATTCTGTTCTAGTTCCATTTGACATTCTTCTAATTTGATCAAAGTTTCTTTTAATTTTAATTCAACATGTTCTTTTTCATAAGTGGTTTGTAGCAATTCATCTTTTATCTTTTGATCAGTTATTTTATAGATTTTAATTTGATTTTCAAGATCTGCTATACAACCATTATATTCAATTCTTCTATTTCTGTTTAATATCATTTCTTCAAGTGTTTCTTTATTAAGTTTTTCTAATTCTTTATATGCTTTAATGCATTCAGGAGTGCAAGATTTAGAATGTACCTCAGTAGTGGACTCAGTGAAGGCCATGAGAGCTTGGTTCTGTGCATGTTCCTCTGCTTGAAAGCTCCAGTCATATTGTCCTTCTTGAGATACTAATGCAGTTGAATTTGAGGTGCTGTTTTTGTTGTAGTTTGATCTTTGGTCTTTGTTTGGACATTCTCTGGCAAAGTGACCCAGATTGCTACAGTTGTAGCATTTGACCTTAGTCTTGTCAAATCCAGCACGATCACCTTTGTTGTAAGACAGATTTTGCCTTCCAGTTCTTTTAAGAAACCTTTTTGTTCTTAAGCTCAGCATTGCCATCTGCCACTTGATGTCCATCTCTTCCAAATCATCAGGATTGAGTTGTTCTAAATCCTCATTAATCAATGCAATATGCACATGACTAGTGAAGAAGAATTCTCTTGCTACATCTTCAATGCCTGGATTCTTCATAGCCTCCTGACATGTTCCTGTACTAGACACAAAAGCAGCATTGTTTGAAGGTAAATTTGGAGTTTTAGTACTTACCTCAGATTCAAACACTCTCAGCTCATTGTACAATTCATCCAGTTCTTTTTCTTCCAAAGCATCACCTTGTCTATATATTACTGTATACATAGACCATTCTTCACCAAGAGATCTAAGAAACTTTCTGTTTACATCATCATTGTCTGGTTTATAACCAACTTGATTCAGTTCACCAATAAGTTTGTTGAACATATCAAAGACTTGTGATAATGATTCATTCTTTTGGCCTTTGAAGTTTTCAAAGTCCTGTTTCAGAACAGACTTCATGTTTCTTTTGGTGCTCTTTGTGCCAACAAACCTCTTTTCCAGTGCTTGCCATAGCTTCTTTGCATCATCATATTCAACAAAGAGATGTTGATAATCGTTGGGAATAGCCAGCAAAAGAGTGCTTAAGGCTTTGAGTTCAATGCCCCTGTCTTTCTTCTCTTTTTCACACTTGAGTTTGTCGACTTCAGTTGAGGAGCTTGCTACTTGAGTCTGGATGGTTTTGTTGCCTTCAATAACAACTTCCCACATGGAATAATCAGTAATAAGCATATACTGCTTGATTCTGTTTTTCCACATCCCAAAGTTGTTGGGAGTGAGAATGAGAATTTTGTTAGCTTGAGTGCTTTCATTGTTATCAGACATGATTAACAATTTTGAGTTCGAAAGTATGAAACTTTTTGTTTATTCTTAATTCGTAGATCTAGAACCGTAAAGCTCTGATACCACTTGTCAGGATCGAATAACCCAACAGATTATTTAAACAAAGATCTACTAACAATAAGAAGTTGCAGCGGATCAACACTTATGTTAATCGATTAAGAACATGAATACTGTAAATTAATATGAATGAGAATAAGAACACAGTCTTCACAAAAAGCTTCAATGTATATTAATTTGATCGATCAATACACACGTACGTTTACAATTCGTAAGGAACTATATATACTAGTCCTTGAAGCCTAAATTATTAACCTAGTTATTCTAAGATTCGATTACAATCAATATACATCAAGATATACATTCTATAACAAGCTAAGCTAGAATCTCGGACTCGATCAGCACCATAAATAAGATCAGTAGTATTTGTTGATCATCAGTAGTAAATCCAGATTCAGCCGTCAGTAGTAACTTGCTTTTCTGCCCCATCAGTACTAACTTCAATATTCATTGATCAGTACTAACTGCAGCATCAGTAATAGAATGTATATATCTGTTTTATATCCCAACAGAAATTTTACATATATTGGAGACCAAGTCTTACTACTAGTCCACCACTTGTGTGGTTATTTATATATTATGTTAATTACTAAACAAGAGTAGAAGTCATAATATAACACGTAAAAGTAATAAGCTCATCTCTTACTGGGTTAGAACCTGACCGAATTTGATGTAGAAATGATACTCAGCAAACACACGGCGACTCACACCGAGTGAGATGTAATCTCATATTGGACGTATTAAGAGGTAAATTAAACGATTCCTTTAAGTTTAAGACCGTTTCAAGCTTGTGATGATACTTGGCTTAAAATAGCCTAATCACCATATGATTTGGTTGAAGTATATTTAAGCTGAAATCTAGTGATCCTCATCATCCTGTTTAATTTTGTAATCTCGATGGAATTTGTTAGGGTTGGGAATGCCAATAATCGATAATTATCTGAATAACCACTCTCAATCGTGTTAATGCTCTTTGGGTTTTTTGCTTTGTTTTTGAAAGAGCTTCCAATTAAATAAAAAAACTAGTAAGAATGCAAGAAGCTGGAAAAACAATTCAACAATTAAAAGGTATTTAAGCTTTAACCGTGTTAATGTATTTGTTGACATTAGTCCACCCTCTTGAATTCTTGTAAGTGTTGACCATTCACACTCAAAAATAGAAGTAGGAAACATTTAGACATAATTAATTACTAAAAAATGTAGAATATACGTACATACATACGTCATACGTGTGTGTATTATCTTAACAAAATTATATAGGAGTATTATTTTAGTAATATCATACACACTAAATGCACTGTTTTTTGGATTCTAAAAAAATTAAAATTAATTAGTTAAAAGACAAAATTGGAAAAACCATGACCCGCCAAGTATATTTGTCCTCATGCTTGCATACAATATGCGACTCCCCTATTTCGGCCATGGTGCCATTGACCAAGAACCTCAAGGTTTCAACAACATTATAATATTCCAATCAAGATCAATAAAACAAAATCAGTTACAATTTATACTTATAATAAGTAATAAAACAAAACCAACTATCATATATTTTTACAATCTGTTGATTGATCCACTTGTTAGCGTTCCTACTTAGGGTTGTTTGAGTCTTCTTATTTTAATAGTTTATGTACGCTTAATACAAAGTTTTTTTTATGGTACCATATAACCATTTAACAAAAAGAGTTTTCTTAAAGGGTATTCCCGTTATAATGACTCGTCCGAGGTGTTCAAGCTTTGCACATGATGTAAACGAGCTAACCGATGCCGTGACTTTTTCTGAAGCTTCCCCTAACTATCTAAATATTTACATAAGGAGGAATCGAGCACGTATTATCATTTGCGACATTCAAATTTATCGACATATAAATTAGCACATCAATACTTATCAGTTATTACTTTATTAGCATCATCCACATTTACAAAAGTCGACAAAGCTAATGTATTTGGATTTTCCATCTCTATCTCCATAGTCCATATAATGCAAAACTAACACATGTAATAATACCATACTCGTAAAGTTATTACTTTTAAAATAACGAATAAATCATACTTTTAGAAAGAAAAAAAACTAAAAAGTATATCAATCATTGTTTACGAAAATCAGTTTTCATGTATTCTTTAATTTAAAGTGCATTATTTACATTTTTAAGCCTTTTCAACATTTTTTCCACATAAATTTCCAAGTTAAATAAATAATTTATATATTTAATTTGGAGAAACAATATCCACAATAAATACGTAAATATTAACCCATTCCCCAAGTAAATTTGACAATTTTATGATGATTCATGGAACCCCATATCTAGCTTCCTTTGTTTGACCATTCTATCTATCTACTCCCATATATATACACACACACACATATGTACGTATATATTCATCTTAAATGCCCATACACAAATAAAGAAACAAACTTTCTACAACACTAAAGTGCATTCCAAATTCTCAAGCTTTGAATCATCAAAAACGTGCACCTAGGGTTTGAAATTTGATTTCCATAACCCAAATTCAATCTCATAATCTTTGGTCAATCTTTTACACAAGTAAAAAGAATTCAAAGACGTGTGTTAAATTATTTTCTACAAATATTTGTGTATAAATAGGTGTCTTTTGTCACAATCATCATCAATTCTACAACCAGGAAACACAGAGACCTTCAACTCCATTTTTGTACCAGTTTCAAGAAAGACACAAGAACAAAAGTTAGAATCTTGATTCAAGGTGAGTGCTTTTTATGTTTTCATTTCTGGGTTTGGTTCTTTTTGGTAATTAGTTTATTGGGTGGTCTTCTTTTTTCAATTGGGTATCATGATTTGCTGAAAAAATTGGATCTTTGTTAAAGGAGCTTTTTGTTTTTATGCGTTTGTGTGTGTTTAGGTGTCTTATTAAAGTGAATTAGTGTTTAATTTATGTTCAATCATTGCATGCATAGACAAAAGAAGTTTGTCCCTTTGTGATGATACAAAATCATTTGACATCTTTCTGTTTCTTAAATCAATTTAGAACAATAATTTATTGTGTTATTATCCTTAATTCAAGCAAATTTGTTGCTAATTTTGCAGGAGATCTTTAACTGTTATGGGTGTATCCTTTTCACTATTATCATCAGCCTGGGAAGTAATCTTGAGACACGGTTTCTTAGATCTACCTTATGATCTCGATAACCTCGAAAACCGATTAAAATCCGAAAGTTTCAAGAAACCCGAATTAGAAACCAAAATAACTTCAAGAATTTATGCTGATTTGCAAGATTTGCAAGAATCCAGTCCTACAAGTAAAAGAAGGAATTCAATCAGTTTAAAAAACTGTGAACCATCAAAGATAATGCTTGAAACCACCCTTTCGTTCAAGAATCTAGTCCAGGATATTAGAAAGCCCGAGCCCGAAAACCCAAATCTTGAAACGGGCGTTTCGGGTTCGACCAATCTTCTACCCGAACCAGTTATTTTCTTTTCGCCTCGGCCCGTTAGTGAACTCAATGCTGCAGCTACCACAGTTCAGAAAATATACAAGAGTTATCGAACACGAAGAAACCTAGCTGATTGTGCTGTTGTTGCTGAGGAACTATGGTTAGTTATAGCCTCATGAAATTGAGTTATTTTGACTTTTTAATTAATTTGCATGATTTTGTTTTACTAAACTTTTTGTATGATATTTTGTAGGTGGAAAGCTTTGGATTTTGCGGCTTTGGATCGAAGCTCGGTTTCCTTTTTCAATGTTGAAAAGCACGAGACTGCGGTTTCACGGTGGGCCCGAGCTCGAACCCGAGCTGCTAAGGTTGGAAAAGGGTTGTCAAAGAATGAAAAGGCTCAAAAACTCGCGTTACAACACTGGCTCGAAGCTGTAAGCACCCAAAAACCTTTCAGTTTGTAAATAATTAGGATCGGTTTAAATCGAATTTTAAAAAAGTATTATTTATTTTGTGTGATAATTTGCTCATTAAATGCCTCTTTGTCAACTTGCAGATTGACCCGCGACATCGCTATGGCCATAACTTGCACATGTACTACGATTTATGGTTCGAAAGCGAAAGCAGCCAACCTTTTTTCTACTGGTAAGAACTCGTTTTCATCTTTGACAAAAAGAAAATTGAAAAAATTAATCATTTTTTTGTTTCTTGAAATATAAAGGTTGGATGTTGGCGATGGCAAAGAAATAAATCTCGAAAAGTGTCCAAGACCGCTTTTACAACGTCAATGCATCAAATATTTAGGACCCAACGAAAGGGAATCATACGAAGTGGTTGTGGAAAACGGGAAACTCGTTTTCCGGCAAAGCGGTTTGCTTTTGGAAACCACCGAGGGTTCAAAGTGGATTTTTGTTTTGAGTACCACGAGAAACTTATACGTTGGTCAGAAAAAGAAGGGTCTTTTTCAACATTCAAGTTTTATGGCGGGTGGTGCCACCACTGCTGCCGGCCGGTTAGTGGCCCATGGCGGTGTTCTTGAGGCCATATGGCCGTACAGTGGTCACTACCTCCCAACTGAAGAAAACTTTAGAGAATTCATTTGTTTCTTGGAGGAAAACCATGTTGATCTCACCGATGTAAAGGTACAAATCATATTTATATATTTTTTACGGATTAAAAAGTTGTACATTTCGTAGTTTCAAATTCTAATCGTGATTTTTTAATCTTAATGCAGAGATGTTCGGTTGACGATGATGATGTCAGCGTCGGCTTTTCATTTAAGGTGGCTCAAACCGAAACCGAAACAAAGCCTAAACCGCTTGTTATCCCGCATCCAAGATTGGTAGATGTTCTCAAAACACCTACCCGTACAAGTACATCCAACATAGATTTGGCTAACCGTTTGTCGTGCAAGTGGACATCGGGAATCGGGGCCCGTATTGGGTGCGTTCGGGATTATCCTGCTGAGCTACAATCCCGAGCCCTTGAACAAGTCAACTTATCACCACGGGTCGTTCCTACAAACTTTGGAAATTACGGGCCGATCCCGTCACCAAGACCGAGCCCAAAAGTTCGACTCTCTCCACGGCTTTCGTGTATGGGACTCCCGAGCCCTAGGTCCCATTGCTGCCGTTAATTAAGCTAATCGGGTTAAGAACGTAGGTTTTATTCGTTCATATTATGCCTCGAAAATGAAAATACAATTGTGGTTAACTAATAACTTATTGGTTATTTTATTTTTTTTTAACTCTAATTGAGTTGTTTTATCTTGTTGTAACCAGTTTTGATCACTGCTTTTAATCATGTCGCAGCAATTATTTCAAGTCTCTCTCATGATTTTTTCTTGATAGAACTAAATCAAATAAATTGAATCCGACCTAAGAATTTGATCTTGGTAACAGAAAATGTATGTGTTTTAACCGTGATAAGTGGATAGACTTGACCTTGTTACCATGAGTAGACTTGGGTCAATAGTCAAGACCCTCAGTTTACGGGCCCAGCCGCTAGGGACACCCCTATGCAAGTGCCAACAAGTAGACCCCATGTACATTTCGGTCGACATTAAACGAAACTACGAAAGTGTGGCTCTAATTTTTTAGCCCCTAGTTTCCCCCTTCTAACGATTCTCTTTGATTTATACATAACTAAAATTTTGATTATTATTTTATTTTTACTATTTAGTAACCTATATAATCGACTAATTATAGGGCGATTATATAGTGCTTTAAAACTTAATCCGAGTCCTTTTGGATTTCACCTCAATGTAAAATAAATTCAAGCACCATACTACTACCAAAATTTTGATTATTATATATCTCATACTCCGTATTAACTAAAAGAATAATATCATTTGTGTAACTTTACCGTATCCGTTTCATATTGTAAAAATGTATTTTAGCCATATAATTAGATGTGAATAGTTTATATGAATTTACAGTAGTCTTGAAAGTAAGCAAGACGATGACACGAATGCTTTTTAATTGTTCCTATTGTCGTGTTGTATCAGTTTACACATTTTTAATTTACAAAAAAGAACAACAGATAATCATACATAAAATTCTAATTATTAGATGTGCAAGTTTGAATATAACATTAGATCGAAATAGATTACACTACGAATTGGTAACGAGATTTCAAACGTGCCAAGTTTCTATCACGTGATTAAATGTGCGTTTATTCATTAAAAAAAAAAAAAAAATCAATCTTCTATTGTTTGTTAAATTTCATATACAAGTATACAACTAAGGTGTTTAATTTAATTTTAAGAATATTCCTACCATTGGTGTTAGTCATACTTATTTAGAATGACATGTGTAATTCACTAATTATCTATTTTGATATTATCTTTTTAATTTGACACATGTATTTATATAATGAGTAGGACTATAAATAGGGTTAAATGATAAGCCAAAATTCCATTATTCTTTAATTTTTATAGATAACATTAAAATAATCATAGATTTTTTTATAAAATTTTATCTTAGGATTTTTTTTTCTAGCACAACCCTTAATTGTTTAAAATTTTTTATTTGGTGCATTATTAACTTGTATTTAATTAATGTACATGTAATTTTTTAAAAAGTTAATCTCATAAATAAACCTATAACTAACCACGTTTTACAAATTTCGTCACATTTTTTAAAGTTCTATATCTGCTCCTTTAATTATCGTTTAATTACATGTATAGTTCGTTTAAACATACTTTTTTAAAACTGAATATGCAATAAAACCAGTAAATAAAATATTGAATATGAACCTTTGTTAAAATCCAAAGTTATAAAAATAATTAATTGAAATACTAATTATGAAACTAACTCTACTTTAGATGTAGACATAGTTTTTTTTTTTTTTTTTTTGATAATATAAGTAAATCATGTTAAAAACGTTACGTTTAGCAACTAACTTATTTATTTCTTTGACAGTTGACTCTGACACCGGCCTTTAAATGAGAACATATCCGGTTCAAGAAAAAGAAAAGCACTTTCGGGTAACGCGTGCGATCGTTTCTATTTATATATACTTTGTAGCGATGCTTCTGCTACTCTCTCTCTCTCATCACCTTCCTTGTTTTCTTCATCCTAATCCACTCCTAATCCGATACCTCCTAATTAAGCTTTTTTAATCTCCCAAGACCCTAGATCTCCATGGAGCCTCATGTAGGTAACAAATTCCGTCTAGGTCGAAAAATTGGCAGTGGATCCTTCGGAGAGATCTATTTAGGTATTTCATCATCACTTTTTTTTATCAAATTTTGTTTTCAATTGTATTAATTTGTGTAAATGCCTAAAATCTACGAGCTCATTGTTTAATTTCGTTTAATTTACGTGAAAAGTGACATGGATTGTTATATTTTATTTTTCAGGTACTAATGTGCAGACAAATGAAGAAGTTGCAATCAAGCTTGTGAGTATTGTTATCATCGTTACTTTCTTTCAAATTTTGCATACGGATGTTATGACTTGTTAATTAGTTTATTAGAAGTTGAATTTAGAATGCTGTTATTTCTTAGGTCATTGAGATGATTGAGCTAATTGATTTGTTAGGAATTGGGATGTTCAAGTAACACATTACTGTTGATTGTGTACTACTCTTTCCTCTGAGCATGCAGCCATAATTATAGCAAGAGATCCCCCATAAGCAATTATAATTTGTATTAAGCTTTACTATTGACCATCAAGTATTCAATAATAATAAGTATGTTAGTAAACCACATCTTTTTTTACGATTGCATGCTATTTTCGTTCGACATTTCGTATTTGTATAATTAGTATCCATGATTCATTGAATTACGTATAAAATATTTGGAAAATGGTTATCAGGAAAATGTCAAGACAAAACATCCTCAACTGCTATACGAGTCCAAACTATACAGAATTCTACAAGGAGGAAGTAAGTAACTTTTTTTTTCCCATATAATTATAATTATTAGATTTTACATATACGTTTTAGAAATTATTTTTCCATATAATTAAAAGCATCTTATTAATAACATTATCATAGATGGTATTCCAAATGTGAGATGGTTCGGTGTTGAGGGAGATTATAATGTTCTGGTAATGGATCTACTGGGGCCCAGTCTTGAGGATCTATTCAATTTCTGCAGTAGAAAACTTTCTCTAAAAGCAGTACTCATGCTTGCAGACCAAATGGTAGCCTGTTACCAAAATTTATTAATTTTTTTATTGTTTTGGCTTTTAACATCTAATAACTGTTTCAGATCAATCGAATTGAATTTGTTCATCGTAAATCATTTCTGCATCGTGATATTAAGCCAGATAATTTTCTTATGGGCTTAGGGCGACGTGCAAATCAGGTAACATATTTTACATCTCATTTTTGCTGCCAAATTTAGAGCTTTGATTAGGGTTATTTTAGTAGTTTCCCTTTTTCTGCTCATGCAGGTCTATATCATTGACTTTGGTTTGGTCAAGAAATACAGAGATACTACAACTCATCAGCACATTCCATACAGGTGAGATTTTTTAAAATTTAATCATTGTTTTTGTATATTCAAGGCACATTAGTACATGACATTCACCAGTTAATTTATTATTTATTTATTATTTTATTTTTTTGCAGAGAGAACAAAAACTTGACTGGGACTGCTAGATATGCAAGCATGAATACTCACCTTGGAATTGGTATGCATTGCTAAATATGTATGAAAAAAATACACTTTTATGCAGCATTGTGAATGTTGACTTTTTGTTGGTTGACTTGACTGCATAGAACAAAGCAGAAGGGATGATTTAGAATCTCTTGGATATGTGCTCATGTATTTCTTAAGAGGAAGGTAATAAATAATTAGTTAAACACCTTTTCTTTTTCTTTTTCTGTTTCCATTATTCGTAAATGATTTATCTGCTATTTATTATAATATTATATGAGCAGCCTCCCTTGGCAAGGACTAAAAGCAGGAAATAAGAAACAGAAATATGAGAAAATTAGTGAGAAGAAAGTTTCTACATCAGTTGAGGTATTTGATTACTCTATTGTATTTACTTTATTTATAGATACTGATTTTTTTTCTTCTTTTTTTAAGGCATTATGTCGTGGTTATCCAACTGAATTTACATCTTTCTTCCATTACTGTCGTTCACTACGGTTTGAGGATGAACCTGATTATGCTTATTTGAAGAGACTATTCCGTGATCTATTTATCCGTGAAGGTTATTTTCCACTTAAATAAATATAAAATAATAATTATGGTAGAAGAACAGTTTTTAATACAGATGGTAAATAATTTAAAGTTTTGAATTTTGATAGGGTTTCAGTTTGATTACGTTTTTGATTGGACGATTCTTAAGTATCAGCAATCACAGATTGCAGCTCCTCCTACACGTGGTCTTGTAAGTATGATGAATATTTTGGTTTGAATTTGGTGTGGTAATTACTAAAATAACCCTAATTGTTAGGGTATGGGTGCTGGCCCAAGCACTGGGACTGCTCCTGTTATTCCAAATGGGACAGGTAAAAGTGTTACATAGGTTATTTTTTTAATTTCAGGGATTAATGATTGTTAATATAATAATAATATATTGTAGGTGAGGAAAGTGGGAATGTGAGTTCAATGGATAGAAGAAACACAAATTCTGGCAATGTAAGTAAGGAAACAAGAAACAAATATGAAAGCACTCTCAAAGGAATGGAGACTTTAAAGGTTGAAGATGAAGAAAGGGTTCGATAAACCAATTTGTAAATTGTGATTAAATTCTTACTAAACTGTAAATCTGTAGCTTTCTTTTCTGCTTCATAGTAAACGTCTTTAGTACCTAAGAGGATCAGATCACCATAAAGGGCCACTAAGTTTTTTCATTTTTAACGGTTTAGTACATAATTTTTTAATTGGTGGTTAGAATAAATTGGGTTGGGGTTGCTAAAGATCACTCCCAACACTGAGAATAATTGACACTTTAATTTTTGTCAAATCAGCGTCACACATCAGCTCACACTCCAACCGACATTAAAATAACATACTCATGCCAACAACATATATACACATACACACAAAATACTAAATACTATATTATATTGACATGGGCCCCACAATCATCCACCCCATCATCAACCGAAGCTTCCCCTAGCTGATGACCAAAACTGATGGAATCAAACTGATGGGGTGTGCCAATGAGTGACGCAGTCGGTTGCCCCAACCGGTGGATATGTAACATACGTGTTTTATTTTGAGTATTTTAAATTGTTAAACTGAATAATTAGTGGTAAATGTTAAGGTATCAAGTTTTGTTAGATGGAAGTATTGCTAAAAATCTGAGTTTAGGTATAAGTGGTATAAGTTAAAAAGGATAAAAAGCTGAAAATTGCAGCATTTTAGGTAGATAGCGACGCTATCTATGGATAGCCGCGTTATCTTGGGTGGTTTTGGAATAGCAATCCAAAATAGCTAAGGGTAAAACGCGAAAATTTAAGAAAATAGTGACGCTATCTTGGAAATAGCGGCGCTATTTAGCGCGGGATCGAGATAGCGACGCTATCTTGGGAAGATAGTTGCGCTATCTTGTGCTGAATAGACATAAAATCGGGTTTTTGACCCATTTTAACTCATTTTCACTTTTAAGCTTTCTCTCAACTGATTTGGGGAGATTTTATGTGTTCTTGGGCAAATCTCAGCTAGAAATCAAAGGATCTTCATCAATTGTGTTGATAACTAAGGTAATACACCATCCCTATCATCATGCATGTGTAGAACTTGAAGTATGGAATAGGTAGGTCAAGAACCCTAGTTTAAGGTTTGAGTTATGAAACTGAAATTGATGATTTTATGTTATGTATTATAACTATTTAGTTATGAAAATTGTAGTTATCATGTGATTATGCACTTAGATGGATAGTTAGTAGTTTAGGGTTTTGGTTCACCTCCAATTTGGGAGAGTTAGGGATTATGGACTACATTGGATAAGATTATGGCTTGGAATGTTGATTGAGATATGTGTGAAGCTGGATCATGGACTCATTTAGGGGTGTCTTGATCACCTTCATCGGCCTCATTCCCTAATGGCCTAAGAAGAAATGACGCACTTTGTTGAATTCGGTATTGTGCTTTGATCGTTGTTGACCCGGTATTGATATGTGATCACTGGCGGATCCAATTGCTTACAAGTGGGCCGAGAAAGCATTCGATCCCGCCGAAGATCGAGTTGGAAGAGCAGAGAGGATCTCTCTCAGCTCGATGGCTTCTTTGCCAAAAATCGCTATAGCTAACGCTACGAGGGGGTCAAAAACCTTGTTACCCTTATGTTTTGGGTATGACATAACCAGGTTGCTTACAAGTGGGGTGCATGGACCCCACTTGGTGGGGTCCTACATGTACAAAAAATCTGATTTTTTATTTATTTTAATAGAAAATTCTTTTATAGGCCCCACTTGTTAATTGGTCATATATTAATGGACTCCGATTGATTTTGATCCTAGATTCGCCACTGTATGTGGTGCCTTGTGATGATATAGTTGTGTCAATCCGGTATTTTGACCTGTTGACATTTGTTTTATTTATTTATGTTGATTTATATAATTATTTAGTATAACATTATACATTGTGGAAGTCACTAAACTTTTATAGCTTACCCGTTTAGTTGTCACCATTTTCAGGAAAGGATAAAGGCAAGAACAAGTTAGTTGATTCTTAAAGTTAGTGGATACTTAAAGTTGATCTTGAAGCCTTGAAGTGCTTCTCTTTTGGTATAGTTATTAGTATTTTCATGTACATCTTTTGGGGTCATTTAGATGGTTTGTATCTTGTGTAGTTAGTCGGTTTTGATATGTATGTTTTGTGGTAGAATAGTTGCTTTAAAACTTGTATTTTAGTTAATTATGGAAGGTTTGATGTAAATAACGGAAAAGTGGTCGTTTTGGTCTCGGTCCAAATAGGATAAAATAGAAATTATTTTTTTATTGAAAAAATTAGGCCGGTCTAATTTGCTAATGGGGATAATCTTAACGCCTGGCTTTAGTTTTTCTTTAAATCAAATATATTGTAGATTAACTATATTCAAAATTCACAAAGGAAAACCCAACCTGTTCGTTTTCGTTTTAATGGTCATTCCAACTCCATTCAGGGGTGAGCCTTTGAGTCGAAAAAACTGAACCGAATCGAAACCGAAAACATGTAATTAGTTCGATTATAAAGATTCATCAATTTCGGTTTTATTGATTTTTGGTTCGGATCGGTTCAGTCCTTGAAAGGGATGAGAATATGGGCTAAAAAACCAAACAATAACCGAACCAAAACCGAAAACATGTAATCAATTTGATTGTTCGATTCATGAACCTCGCTCACCCCTAGTCAACCCGTTTTAACCATTTACCCAACAGCATTCCATTCCAACTCCAATGATTATTTGACTATTTCTATTCCGTACCAGCTTTATTCTCATTCCCGCTACCCAACTTTGAGTTAATGATAAACCATCAATTTATTATACCCGCAAATACCCAAAATCCAAATTCACTAGACAAAAAAGCTATCCAAATTTTGATCAAAATTGTAAGCATACTGAAAGATGGAATTCAAATGAATAAACTAATGATCCATACAATCCCAGAAAATTAAATCTTAAGGGCACAAACATAATTCGAAATCCTACTACCAAAAGACAAACTCCATCCGTCAATCTCTCAATAACTTAAAAACAAAACAGAAACAACGATCAAATCAAAAAACCATAAATCAAATCAGATCAAATCAGCAACATTGGATGGCAACTCCTCAACCACCACATTGTAAAACTTCTGAATATCACCAAGCATCTTCTCATCATCAAGTGTCACAAAGTTAATAGCCACACCCTTTCTTCCAAATCTTCCACTCCGACCAATCCGATGAAGATAATTCTCAGGTTGTGTCGGTAAATCATAATTAATCACAAGTGACACCTGTTGCACATCAATCCCACGTGCCAGCAAATCAGTTGTGATAAGAACACGAGACGAACCCGAACGGAACTCCCGCATGATGATGTCACGCGTGTTCTGGTCCATGTCACCGTGTGTAGCCGACACTGTGTGGTCCCGTGATCTCATTTTGTCGGTTAACCAGTCAACCTTTCTTCGGGTGTTGACAAAGATCACACTCTGAGTGATTGCTAGGGTTTCATACAGATCACAAAGGGTTTCGAGTTTCCATTCTTCCTTTTCCACATTCACATAGAACTGTTTGATACCTTCTAATGTGAGTTCATCACGTTTCACCAGAATCCTCACGGGTTTGTTCATGAACTTGCGGGTGATTTCTAGGGCTTCTGGTGGCATTGTTGCAGAAAATACTCCAACTTGAACTTTTGATGGCAACAGCTGGAAGATATCATAGATCTGAAAAAAATTATAATTCATTAATAATTCATATTTAAATAATTTAGACTTATATAAAGGGATAATTTCATATACGTGATACGTCCTTGTAAACTTTCAATATTACGTATATATCCTTGCAAATTTCATTATTACGTATATAGCCTTTCAAAACGCTCATATATATTCTTTTACCCAATTTAAACATAAATCCTAATTTAAATTAATGGTAAAATAACCTAAATACTCTTGACAAAAGAAAATGCAGTTGCCGAGTTTGGCAAGAAATACCCTTGACGAAAGAAAAAACCCTTGACCTTCAAAGATTTATGGCATTTTATCATTAATTTAGATTAGGATTTATGTTTTTTTTGTAATTTTAATTGATTTAAATATTATTAAATTAGGTAAAAGGATATATGTGGGAATTTTGAGGTTTTGTAAGGATATATACGTAATAATGAAGTTTGCTAGGATATGTCCGTAATATTGAAAGTTTGTAAGGATGTATATGAAATTATCCATAAAAAAAACAAAAAAAAAACAATAACCTGATCCTTAAAACCTCGGGAAAGCATTTCATCAGCTTCATCAAGAACAAACATCTTGATATAATCAGATCTCAATGACTGCCTACGCAGCATATCAAACACACGTCCAGGTGTACCAACCACCACGTGGACCCCAGCAGACAAGATCCTCTGATCCTCACGAACACTGGTCCCACCAACACAAGCATGAACCTTAACACCAAGGTAGTCACCTAGGGCCCGCATAACCTTCTCAATCTGTTGTGCCAGCTCACGGGTTGGTGCCAAAACCAGAGCTTGACATTCAACAACGTTGTAATCAAGTTGTTGAAGAATACCCGAACAAAAAGTTGCAGTTTTTCCAGTCCCAGATTGTGCTTGCTGAATTACATCTAGACCCTTGGTGAAGGGCACGATTCCCCTTTGCTGAATTGCTGATGGTTTTTCAAAACCTGCATTCAGTTTTTTACATTATATTAACAAGTTAATTATGTTTTTATCACTAAATTGGTGAAAGTTTGAGAGTTAAAACGTAATTAACCCTTATCATAACAATATGAAAGTGAAAGGATATTGCATAATGACCTACCGTATGCATAAATGCCCCTAAGAAGATTTTCGTGTAGGCCCATAACATCAAAGCTATCATGGACGTCATCATATGATGTGAAGAATTCTTGTCCATCAGCTGAAAGCCTGCATTGTTGATTAAAATGTATAATTATTTTAAGAAGTCACCTGAAATATAGGTACCTGCTAAGACTATAGAAAAAATTGAGTATAAGAAACTTACAGCTCGCTCATTTTGGAGTCAAATTGTCGAGCATCGAATTGAGATCCTTCTGGTGCAACGCCTGCCATGACTGCAAACACAAAGAAGAATGATATAATCAGCAAAAATACACACACAGACCACCATCAGACGTGATTAATTGATTGATATTTTCACAAGCCGTAACGGTTTTATTAAGTTATTAGATTTCTAGGGTTCATACAATTATACTGATCTAGCTCAAATCCCAGATCAAAAGGAATTCACTATACAGTCGCGTAACATCTGAATCTCAACAAAATTAAGTATTGAAAAAGGAATGATATAAAACAGAACACGTAATCTGTAAACTGAATAGAAAAAACAAAATCAAAACTTAACCATCTAAAAGACGAAAAACAGACAAAAACAACATGAATATCGATACGTGTACGGAAGAACAGATTAAATAACAAAAAAAAAAAAACAATGAAAGTAGAATGAGATGTTAAGATACCTGATTGTGTTGAAGAGATTGAGGGAAAGAAATCGAAGTTTTTGATTAGGGTTTTCTCAAACTCCTCGGATCGACGCCGTGGAGTTGAGGAAGGTGTGTGTGTGCGTTTTTGTGATATAAAGTGGCGAGATGGAGATCGAAAAGCAAACTTACCCTACTTTTCCTTTTTCCTGTTTGACGATTTTGCCCTTTGTGTACAAAATATTTTCTTATCAATCTCCTTGTGTCAAACGATCGCCAATTACTATAACCAAACACAAATACACATAAATGTAAAAGTAAAAGGGAAAAAAGCTACAATAAAACTTATGTTATGATATAGAAAAAGTAGAACAAACCAAATCGAGAGAATATACGTGAATATTATTAATCTCATAAGTATCATTTATAGGTGTACACATGAGATAACATTTAAGAAATATAATCTTCTAATTAAACCCAAATATACCTAACTAATGACAAAGAATATGGACATATATTTTGACAATGCTTCCCATTGATGTCCATTAGACCGGTCCCAACAATTACACAAACTAATACCGTTAGTTTTTTTTCTACATCAGCGTCACATCAGCTCACCTTCCAACTGACATACTTATGCCAACAACACCACTTCTCTTCATTTTTTTTGGGACCCACCATTACAAAATACACACACAAAATACCCTTTTGGGCCCCACCTCACCAACTCACGCCTCCCTCCTTCCCGTCTCCAAACCGGCGCCCTCAAACTCACGCCACAACTGGCGGGAGCGTGCCAATGGTTGAGATGCCGCCAATTGGGGAGACGGCAAAACTCACGGTACCGTTGGGAGCAGTCTTATGTCACAACTCCACACACACAAACACACATATTTACATGTTTTGTTCACATTTTTTTGTTTCATTATTTATTTGCGTATGTTTTTATAGACACACATACACATCTGTTATTCTCACATTTTTCTAGCACCCGGTTTTCTTTTGCTCAAGTTTTCTCTAGATACATTCTCTCTACCCCCATCGAATGTATAGTGTGTAGAGTTAAACATTATACTATATCTTTATGTAACTTATGTTTGCCGATCAACAACATACTTTTGTGCAACACTTATTTTTCCATTTCATACGATTATGTTTTCCGAATTGGGTAATTTTACATTTAATGTAACTGGTTTAATTTATATTACAAACTCTAGAGACATAATTTCCTTTCATTTTCAAGTGGTTGGTGTTTGAACTTGTCTCATTTTTCTGTTTGGTATATCAGTTTTAATTGTCACATATGTTACAATTGTACTCAGGGCCGGTCCAATGAATTTTGATGCTCGAGGCGGAGTGGGAAAAAATGCCCCCATTTGTAAACTTGTCCGGCAAATGAAAAATAATATAACATAAATTCTATAACATGTCAATATTAACAAAAATATTTGAAAACTAAAACATAGGCATCAATGCTAAATGTAGAAACATTACGAGTCAAAAAAATCACAAATACAGTAACATAAGTGGCAATTGGCATAATGTCAACTAGCTATGTTCCATCATCTGTTCATAAGTCATCGAGTACTGATTCGATATATTTGACAAGTTTAGGTAACTATTATGATGTAAAAAGGTAGGTTCTCCCATGCTTTAATTATGTCTCATTCTTTAAGAATCTATTACTTAGGTGTGAAATTGTCACTTCAAATCTTGAATCTAACATGCAATAAAGCTGTGATATCAGTTCAGATAAATGAGAACAATTTAAAAAAAAGGAGGTGTACCCAAGCGAAAAATTTAAAAATTTAAAGCAAATTGGGGGGGGGGGGGGGGGGGGGGGGGTAAGCCTAACTCGTAAATCCTGACGCCCCTTCTTACTTGGTGCCTGGGCACAAGCCTAGCTCGCCCAACCTATAGGCGAGGCTTGACTGTACTATTGATATAAGTACATTTATTATCGGTCACTCAACTATCAAGTTAAAAATTCAATATTTACGTTGGACGTCATGTAAAAGTTGCATCTTGTAGAAGTTGCAACGTTCATATCACAACTTTGTGAATTGTTTTTATGATGTTACCGTTACAAACAAATAGATAACGTAACTAAATTTTAATATTATTCCACTAATATTACTAAAAAGTTTTTCCAACTTAAAAGTTCACTCAAGTAGTCAATATGTTAGATCTAAATGTAACACTTACGAAATTTGTTTACTTAAAAGTAACTTGTTTTTTAAAAATTTATCTAATACTTTAGGTGAAACTTGATTTTTTTAAGTGACTTCAATAAAACACGAATTTTTGCTGCTATTTAGTAGTGTAAACTCAAAATTAACAAGACTGCATTGTTTCATAACTATCCATAACCAATGTATAAACTTCTTTTTGCTATTGTTTCATAACTATCCATAACCAATGTATAAACTTCTTTTTGCTACTGTTTCATATTTATACAAGACTCACCATCTCACAGCATATTAGATGAATGGCATGTGGTAATAGGAGGATTTGTAATATAAAAACTCAAAAAAATATACAATTCAAATTTATAATAGAAATAAAAGATGAGAATATATGATACAATAAGTACCCTAGATTCTAGGGTGTTATACATTTAACTATGCATGCATGTATTTGAGGACCTGAAGAAGAAATTGAAAAAAATAAAGAAATAGAAGTAAGTAAAAATTTAAAAAGGCAGGCTTGAGCTGTTGAAGCCGACTTCAATCTCAGAATACCAATAACACCCATTTCTAGGGATGCAAATTTAACCCGCGAGTACTCGAGTCTTACGGGACGGCTATTACCCGTCTAAACGGGTAACGGATCGGGGATGAGTTTAAATTTCATACCCGAGAGCGGGTACGGGTCGGGTACGAGTTTTATAATACCCGCACCGTTTATACCCGACCCGAATATATATATATTACTGTGTAATTTTTTTAATACAAATTTAGCCCACTAGTCACTACTCAAACTTAGCCCAACTCTTAATCTCTCATTTAGCACAATTTAATAATGGTTGAAATATGACTCGTCTCCCATTAGTCCATTACGTATTGAACGAACTAAAAGTATTAAATGTTTTAGATATTTTATTTAATTTTTTTATAGAACCGGCGGAGATTTTTCAACCCGAACCCGATGAGTATTTGGCCGAGTACGGGGCGGGTACAGGTATGAGAATAGTGGTCGGGTACGGGTACGGCCGTTTGCATCTCTGCCCATCTCATTATTATTAGAATTAGAATCTTACAAAAAGTAAACAAAACGAGGTAAATCCCCTAATTTGCAAAATTGCCTAAACGTAAATTTCCCAAAAAGTCCGATTCAGCTTCGTATAAACCCTCAAACGACGAATTTTACGCGCGATTTGCAGTTACAGCTGAAGGTATCTATGTATTCGATCTTGTTTCTGTTTAATTAATTTTGTTTAACCGATTTAGCTCCAATGATCCTGCTTAATTGATGTAATTTCCAGTAGTTTATTGCGCCGATTCAGCTTTAGGGTTTCAATGGGTAGATATTTGTGTGAATTATGTTTGTACAACTGTTTAATTAATTTGCATGTATTTAATTTGCGAGTGTTGAGCTAAATTCGAGATCAAAAGTTTGTATTGTGCTCTGTTTGGATGAACTGACTAGCTTGTGTTTGTTTGTATTTAATTCAGTAATTAATTATTTTATTTGCGTGTGTGAGTAGGAATATCTACTGGAAGTGTTAATATAAAGTTATTATTTTTTGAATTGCCATTAAATTAAGTTAAACAATGATTAGCTTGTCATTAGAACTAAAAGTTAACGAGAGGGTGAAAATGCATGTTTTTTTTATGTCAGAAGGATCAAGGTTTAGTTTATAACTGCCACTAGCAAATTCATCAAGATCATCTAATCCATTTAATTACTGATCAAATAACTAAAATGTGCATGTGTTAATGATCTCTTAAATAACAGATTTTTGGCATGCCTTATTAAAAGCTCTCCGATTTGATTTATTAGTTTTAGGTTTTATTACTAGCGGGAAATTAGGGCTTCACGCCCATGTGATGTGTCACAAGTCACAACAATCTTGTCATGCACAACTGTGTTTACAAATCTTGTACCACAAAAACTGTTTCTGAACTGATGCAATGGCATCATCTGGTAAATTCAACTTATCATTTGTTATTCCAGATAGACCATTTTACAGCTCAGCACAACATGGGCCCAGGGGCGTCTCTGAGATTATAAGTGCCATGTGCGAAAACACGAAAATAGGCCCCCCTGAATACAAGATTTTTATAAAAATTTGGACTTTCTAATTTTTTATCCATTAAATTATTAAGTTGACTTAAAATTTTAATATTATATATATAAAATATACATAAAAATTGGGACCTGCACCTCCTGCACCTCTTCAAAGACATCCTGCCGGTGGGTCCTACACACTTGACAGATCATCAAGTTTTCGTGAGAATATGGAAAATCCAATCTTGTCATCACTTCCAAGCATGTCAAGAAGTACCTCAACTGTCACACAAGTGGATGTAACTAACTTTTTACAATGCTTATGGTTTGACCCAAAGTCAATGGATGCTGAACATAAGTTTAACCGACATGGTGATTTTAAACTACCTAATTCCTCAGATGATCTCAAACGATTAAGAGCTGGTCTGCGTGAATCCACCATTAAAGCCAGGTAGGTATCTTCTTTTTTTCTTTTTCTTTTTTAATTTTTATATTTATAATTTTATTATATATTCAGGGAACGTGTGAAGGTTTTCAGTGAGACATTATCAGTGATAAACAAATGTTTCCCAAGTATTCCTTCAAGAAAGAGATCAAGACCAGATGGTTTACTCTTGAATCGTGCACCAATGGGTACCCAAAATCATTCCCTCTCAAATGATTTTGACTTTGACCAGCAAAAGGTTGAAGAAAGGGGTAAAACTGTCATTCCTAATAAACGAACCAGAACTTCACTGGTTGATCAAAGGGTTCGCATCTTTTTATCCTTTTTGAATATTTTGTGTTCATGTGAATCTTATTCGGATATTTTACTAATATAGTTAGAGGTGCAACCAAACACTCCTGCTAGATCATCTGGGAATGTAGATAGGGTTCCAAACAAGAATGTTTCCCAGAGTGAAGGAATGATTCCCATTGTAGCAGATGGTTGGGAAAAGGGAAAAATGAAGAAAAAACGAACAACTGCTTCAAATCCAAACACACTGTCAACAAAACCTATTGATGGATATAGGGAAACCAAACAAGGAATCCTTCCTGATTCCATGGCTAGGTTGAATGATTCCCATGGATTCAGGTATCAATTCTCATACCCCACAAGTCATACGTATATTAGGGCTAGTTTTTATATATATATATATATATATATATATATATATATATATATATATATATATATATATATATATATATATCTTGATATAGGCCAGCTAATGGAATTATTGGTGGGAAAATTGATGGGCCCACTCAGCAGATGAATAATACCTCTCTTCTTCACGATAAAGAAAGAACAAATCTCAGAACGGTTAATACCAAGTATTAACTTTTTTATTTCTGTTTATATCATGTTTAATATGAATAAAAAGTTGTTAACTTTTAATTCAAAAGTAATCTTTTAGGTCCAATGTTCGAGAAGAATTCACATCTGGTAGCCCTACATCCAGCACAAAACCGCATACAACTGCTCGAGGTCCAAGATCAGGGTCAAAGTCAACAGTGGGTCAACGGGCCACTGCTCCAAGTGATTGGGACCGGGTTCATGGTACAAACAAAAACCCGAGCCCTAAATCTTTCGGGCCCACTAACCGTAAGCATACACCTGCAAAACGGTATTGTGGTGGGTAGCCAAGAAATATAAATGGTGTTGATCTTGGAGCAAGTTTGTGTTGGTGGGTGGCCGAGAGATTCGGAAAACATGCACAACCAAAGGTGCGGAGATGGTCGCAGGTGGGATTTTTAAGGTAGAGTGCGGAAGTGGGGGTGCGGCTTGCGAGTAATTTGATGGGGAGGATATTGTGTAGGTAAGTTGTTGTGTGAAGAGCTTCAACCCAAAATGAGGGTGGGAGAGATGCATGGGTGAGGAGGGATAACATGAGTTCGTTAATGCGACGAATCATGCGTTCGACAGTGCCATTTTGCTGGGAGGTGTGTGGACATGAAAACCGAATGTGGAGACCGGCGGTGGTGGCGAAGTTGTGAAATAAGTGATTGTCAAATTCACCTCCTTTGTCACATTGAAAAGCTTTGATTGAGGTAGTGAATTGGGTTTTGATGTAGGTGTGAAAGTTTTTGATTTTATCATAAGTTTCAGATTTGTATTTTATTGGAAAAACCCATGTAAAATGACTAAAATCATCGATAATGATAAGGTAATATTTGTAACCGGTTTTACAAAGGATTGGGGATGTCCAAAGATAGGCATGAACAAGGTCAAATGGTTTGAGAGTGGTGGTGGTGGAGTGTTTAAAAGGTAAACGTTTGTGTTTAGCAATTTGACATGAATGACAGAAAGAAAGTTGATCAACTGTTTTACAAGAAATATTCACTAGTACAAAAAAATCAATCGCCACTACAAAAATTGTGGCCATAAATCATTAGCCACGGTTTTATTTTACATTCAAAGTGTAGTCTATTCTCCCGCGTTTTAAAGTGCATATATGGCTACGCTAAATTTTAGTGGCCATATCATATGGAAAAGTGTAGCGATAGCGTAAAACCGTGGCTAATGGTTACCATATAGTCATATGTAATTAAAACGACAATAGTTGTATTCCTACTTTTAGAGACACAATGTATTGTAAATTATGGCTAATGGTTACCATATAGCCACATATCGTTATATTGGTGGTGACTACAAGCCCTATTTTAGACACATAGTTTTATATACAATGTGACTAATCTATTATGTATTGTGACATGTAGTTATGTTGAGCGTGACCATAGAGTTCTTATAGACACATAAGGTTTTTGTAATTGTGGCTATAGTTTAACCTATAGCCACATTAAAAAAAATTAATCCGTGACTTTTGATATCATTTGACCACACTAAAAAAATACCAACATGGTTATAATTTCCTTTTTGACCTGCCAAACCCGATTGGTGATAGTCAAACCTTAGTAAAAAACCGAGTTAAACCGTTAAATTGTCGGCCAAAGAATTGCATTGCACCGAGCCTTAATTCAAATGGCCACAAAACCTGAAAGGCATAAGGGACTCAAGCTTTAATTTCTTCAACATAGTGTTGGTGCACATTTCTTTTTATAGTGAAAGTAATTCCCCAACTTTCATACAAATAGCAATGTGGGATAACATTTAGCGACATTTAAACCAATTAACGTTATAATTGGTTTCTTTTAGACACATAATCAATTTAACTGTAGTCATAATCGTGTTATAGCCACATGAAAAATTGAGTGACTGTTTTTTGTCCTTTAGCCACATGACACACAATAATGATCGTGGTTGTATACTAACTTTCAACAATAACGACTTCATGTGGCTAATAAACACATATGCCCACAAATACTAGTATCACACTTAATCATGGCTATTGTTTGCCCTTTAGCCACATAAGTCGTTATCACATACATGTGACCCCTGATAATATTTAGCCATATTTAACATTATTAACGTGGCAATTTGCTACTTGTAGACACACATTTATATACGATTAAATGGTGATTATAAACTAATTATAGAGACATAATTTTAATTTTACCTTTACCATTTCTATTATTTAGGTTATGGCCACACATAATTTTAGTTTTATCTTGATTTGACTTAGGGTATGGCAAATATCCATCATATAGCCACACAGACAAAGAAAATTTGAGTGACTATTGTTTATTGTATAGCCACATGACACACAATAATGACCGTGGCTGTATGAATACCAATTTTTGGACACACAAGTAGTTGATTCATGTGGCTAAATATGGGTCTTTCGCCTCATGTATTAACTGTCACAAAATAATGTCACGTTTTAACAAAAAAAATCATGGCGAAAAGTGTGACATATGGCCACGCTACATGACCGTGGCTAGCAATCGACACGTTTATCATGTTAAATCGTGGCTAAAGTGTTCAAATCTAATTTTCAATTGCCACAATAATTTAGTTAAAATGTGGCTAAAACAACATTAGAACATTATTTATGATATTTAGCCACACGAACATGTAAACCTGTGGCGATGTTGTTTAAAAAAAACCGTGGCTAAAAGCTAATTTTGTACTAGTGATTTTTATTTTTATTAAGATAATCAGATACGCTATTTCCTGGATGACCGAGGCGAGCATGCCAAAAAGGTGAAGTGGATGAGGCAAAAAACGACGAGGCTTGAGCATTTGTGGGTTTGGTAAATGGGTAGAGATCGCTAGTACTATCGTGTCTGGATATGTGTTTTCCAGTATCGTAATCGATTATAGAAAAACCATAAGGGTCAAACAAAACAGAGAAATTATTTTGACGACAAAATTTGCGGACGGATACAAGGTTTTTGATGACATGTGGTATGTGTAGTATTTCTTTGAGATGAATTTGTGTGTTTGGGTGAGGTAAGGTGGTATGTCCTGATTTAAGAACCGGCACTTGATTTCCATTACCAACAGATACATATTTAATAGAAGACACACTAGGAACTAATTTTACCTAGATTGGCTATGAGATGAGATGTTGCACCGGAATCCATATACCACTGATCATCACTTTTATTTAAAAACATGGCTGAAAAAGCTCCACCAATTTCTGAATGGTCCATGATATACTGATATATAGTACGTATATTGTTGTTGATGGCCCGCTGGTGGGTTCTAATTAACTGCCCAATAAGTAGAGTGGGCCCTTCTTTGTTTATTAGGGTAGTTGAGAGATATAGGTCTGTTAACAAATTCCACACTCCCGTAGGATATGGTCCGGCAATTGAAGGACGGTCGATTGCAGCGACTTACAAAAAAATCAAGCAATTCAATGAACCCAATGATTTATGCGATGCGTCAATAGACGAATTAAACGCGACTGATTAGCGATTCTAGAAACGATCGACGAGAAGAACGATCGACGATATAATCAATGATTGATTGAGCGAAGAAAGTCGATACAATCAATGATTTGAGCACAGTCGTGGCTGTCCAAATATACGATGATTCAACAAACTATCCAATCACAGCAATGGCTGTATACGAAAGGACAAATTGTTGTTGAAATAATCGAAGGAACAGTCGTGGAAGATGACTGTAGAAACGAACAACCGTGGCTGTGAACAACAAGAAGAAAAAAGAATAATTCACAGGTAACAAGCTCTTAGCTCTGATACCATGTTATTTTCTATAATTGGATGCTTTATTTCATTAATCAAGTCCATATTTATACAAGGGAATACATGTAACAGCTAAGGAATAATTGCAGGGATTACCACATGATTACATGTAATTGCTCAGTAATTACTAATTGGTAATATTCTATAATTGATTGCAGTAGATTATTTCTGTTAATATGTAATTCTTAAATGAATATGAAACACTTTCTATTCATTTTATTTATGTAAATTATTTAGTGTGAAATATGATTTTATAACTGATATATTATATTATTACAACTTTTGATCCAACACATAACCTTAAATTGACTTACTCTCATAATGTATATATCTTGGTCAATTGGGTAGAATAATGAACGTTTTCAAAGCAGCAATTCTACATTTTAACGTTCCATATCATTTTTAGCCCACTTTTCAGCCATTATCGTCCCAATATTTAGAAAAAGCATTTGTAGAGATTCATTCATATATGCGTTGTCTGATTAATAAAAAAAATAAAATAAAAAAATACTTTTTTATATGGTTCTAAACTTCCGTCCTTTAATTCGTGGGGTCATCTTTTATAGTTAGACACTTAGACATTGGTTTACACGTATGCTTCACAGAACTTAGAAAAAGGGGCTGTTAGTTATGCTAAATTTCCAAGTCATTTTGAAAGCTCAATGGCTTTTCAGAGAATCAGAGAGATTTGGAACCTAAATTTAATGGAGAAATGGATCATCTAATAACGACCGTTATTTGTTTTTTGTTTGTTTGCATATGCGCCTATTACCAAACACGTCTAGAAGTAACGATATCCTTGTCATAAAGTATACCTTTTTTAAACACTAGGTTGATGCTTATTTTATAGCTGACATTTATTTCTCTTAGTATGTTATGTTATTATGTTATGATTGTTGATGGCGAAATTGGGTAGCTGGCCTTTGGGATTAGTTTAGTTACTTGTGGTTGTTACAACTAAACACCAGATTAGCCTTTGGGTTTTGAATTGTGTCGTAACACCTTATAATATGTTTTATATGTCTGTTGGTTTTGAGACACAAAATGTTATACGGTTTATAATTCGTAATAAGTATTTGAATTATTGATTTTCTTTAAAGTGGCCAAAATCAAATATGGAAGGAAGTAGCATTTCTTTGACATGCCAACATAGATTTGGGATGGTTAATTTGTTTTTTTTCCCAACACATTTTACTGCAACCTAAACTCAAGACTCCTGACATAATGTTTTAGGGTATGTTTGATTTGAGTGTTTGGATTCAAGGTATCACTATGTAAGTGTTTGATTATTTTTGGTATATGGATTTAAAAACCATCAATAAGTGTTAGGGTCATTTATATTATATTCAATAGTTAGGGAACTAGTTGTGTAATATTGTATAAATGATAAACTAGTCATTTGCCTTAATCATGATGATTAATGAGATAGGTATTTAAGAGAATCTATCATTCACTAATTGTAAGCTTTCCCACACTTAATTGAGTTTACATTTTGAAAGCATCTCTTCCCTCCATCTTTCTCTCTCAACTAATACACCAAGAACACACACACTTCACACACTAATTTCTTCATTCTTCACCAAATCACCATGAATTAGCTTGATTTTGAGCTCATTAGATCTATCAAGTGGTATTAAGGGTTTCCATAATAAGCTGGACTAGAATGGTGGTTTTTTTTAGGGATAGTTTTTTTATATTTTTGTAAAATTCATAAATTATATCTATGTCATTTTCAAATTCATAAATTATCTTTATATCTTCCTAAACTTTGTAATTGCATTCATATCATTCTAAATTTTTAAAATTCTCTTTTATGTCTAAAAACCTATTTTAATATTTATTCAATCATTATAATATCAGTAATTATTAAATAAGTATGCAATATATCTGTTGATTATGTATAAAAAATCATGTTTATTTGTATGTATTATTGTGTTATTAATTACGATTTAATAAATAATAAAATAGGTTTTTGAACATAATTTTTTTTTAAAGTTTGAAAATGATATGAAGGTAATTATAATGTTTAGAAAGATATAAAAATAATTTATGAGTTTTACAAAGATACAAAAAAATTTATCCTTTTTTTTAAAATCGTTTATACTTTTCTCAATAATCAACTAGGCCTCATGTCTTCCCACATCTCTTATTTTTCTTTAAAAACATTTGTAATAAAATTATTAACATATAATACAATTAGCATTGGGGGAGTACTGTTCATTAGTAAAACTTGAAACGGGGTTTTAGAAAACGGAGGTTGACTTGGTAGTCTGCATAGTTGCACACTAAAGTTTTGGCGTTTTTGGTCTAAATATATAGTTGCATTTACAAATTGAAGCAAATAGATGAGTGGAGGTAAGTGGTTAACGCATTTCCCCATCTTATTTTTTTGCCCATTTCTTTATTATATTTGTTGAACTTTTTTCTTCTTCTTAATTTAATATTTTTAAAAGCACCTACTCCATATGAACAATATATGGCAATAACGTTTTATAGGAAACTTTTAATTTTTAATCTACTTTTACATTTTTATCTATTTGTCACGTTATATTGCAAGATCTAAATGTTCAAAAAGAAAGTGTAAAATAAATTAAAAATATACATCTAAGATATAAAAGATTTCAAAGATGTTTCGATCATCTTCTGAATTAATATATGTTTTAAAATACCCGCCGCAACGCGCGGGGCATATATACTCGTTCAATACTCATTCCAATTTTTACACCAAACAATATTTATAAACATTTATACCTTTCTTTCACATTCTTTTCTTTCAAACACATAATCATAACCATAAATCTTTGTAATAAAATTATTAACATATAATACAATTAGCATTGGGGGAGTACTGTTCATTAGTAAAACTTGAAACGGGGTTTTAGAAAACGGAGGTTGACTTGGTAAACTGCATAGTTGCACACTAAAGTTTTGACGTTTTTGGTCTAAATATATAGTTGCATTTACAAATTGAAGCAAATAGATGAGTGGAGGTAAGTGGTTAACGCATATCCCCATCTTAATTTTGCCCATTTCTTTATTATATTTGTTGAACTTTTTCTTTCTTCTTAATTTAATTTTTTTAAAAGCACCTACTCCATATGAACAATATATGGCAATAACGTTTTATAGGAAACTTTTAATTTTTAATCTACTTTTACATTTTTATCTATTTGTCACGTTATATTGCAAGATCTAAATGTTCAAAAAGAAAGTGTAAAATAAATTAAAAATGTACATCTAAGATATAAAAGATTTCAAAGATGTTTTGTCACACCCCGCCAAAAGTGGTTTGCGGAAGAACGGGCGTGCGACTTCACAAGTATACATAAGCATATGATCATTGCAAACAATAATTAGTTTTCAACATTTGATAAATGTTTGATAAAAGTGATGCCACCAAAAGTTAAAGTAAACATAGTAGTTTAAATCCAAAACATAGTTTAATAGAAATGAAATAAAAAGGTGACATCTTATTTGAAATGAATGCTGGACTCCCAATGCATGCGACACTATGCCTAAGCTTTGTTACCTGAAAAACATAAGTAAAAGTATCAACAAAATTGTTGAGTGAATTCACAGGTTTTAATAAGTTCATATAGTTTCAAAGTTTTCGTATGCCATCCATGGCAAAAATAGTGTGATAGTATAAAACGTTAATAATAGTGTGCTCAAAAGCAGTAGTAGAAACAATAGTTTTCGTATGCCATCGTTGGCAAAAATAGTGTGATAATAATAACGTTATAAATGACCTGCTCCAAGAGCAGTAGTACGATATAAATCGCGTTAGTATAAACAATAGTTTTCGTATGTCATAATCGACAAAAATATAGTGTGATAATATGAATAGTCAAAGATTGGCCTGCTCCGAGAGCAGTAGTAGAAACATAATAGACGGTGATCCCCCAACAGGGTTGCAAAGCCTTTGAGTTAAAATGCCGACCCTAAGTCCATAATCAAAACAACAACCTTAAACGTGCTAGATATGCACTCCTCGTGGTCGGTAAACACCGATAAATGATCAATAACGTGGGAGGGTAGGTCTCCGCCAATAGTACTATTTGCATATCCAGGGCCTAGTCGTAACTAGCTAATGATTATGTATGTAACATATACGCACTTCCATGTACATCTAAACTTAGTCCAGGCATAAGGATTCGTTGTCTAGTTTCAAAAAAATAGTTTTCATCACGATATTGTAAACGTTTATACATATTGTAACCATTTATAAAATAGTTGATATGTTTTTCACCCCAAAAGTGAAAAGTTAAAACGTATAGTAGTAAAAGAGAGGTTGTGAACTCATGATCACAAATAGATTTAATTAAAGTAGTTGTTATGTTTTTAACCCCAAAGTTGTAAAACAGTGAATAAAATGCGGTAAAAAGTGGGGCTGTGAACTCACTGTCACAATAAGGTTTATTAAATACGCATTGATAAATAGTTTGAATGTTTATAAAATATTTGTTATGTTTTTCACCCCAAGTTTGTAAAATAGTAAATAAAATATAAAAAGTGGGGCTGTGAACTCACATGATGCACGTCTATTTTCCCCAACTAACTATCCGATATTTTTGAATATACTAAGATCTTCGTATTGTGTAATCGACCGGATCCTCATAAGTTGTTAATATCATCCCCATATTAAACCCACAATAGCTAACCCTCTATTCACCATCTTCTCCACATAAACTACAAACCCTTTCTATCTCTCGCTACTTTTTTTCACGAACAGAAGAGATATACAATCCACACCATCACCGGCCAAACTCAGGCGACCCACCATCTCGACCAGCTCACGCTCGGTCGCACGATTCTCTTTCTCTTTGAAGGTATATCATACTCCTTTTCATTGTTTTAACATAAACAATTTGGATCTTGATCTTTCCGTTAACTTTGTGTTCGTTTATGTGTCTCCATTGCCGCTGCCTTTTCTCTTTTCACAATCCGAACAAACAGTCCTCCGGGCTCCGGCAACACAAGAAACATATTTCCGGCGAAGCTTTTCCGGTCTCTCGCTCAAACTCGATAGGTATAATCTTTTGACTGTCTTGAGTTTCATACTGTTTCGATCACGAAATACTATAAATCGTATCCGTTAATCGTTCGTTTCCTGTTTTCTATGCTTTCCCGGCTCCGGCGAGATACACACAGTAATGTGTGTGTTCTCGGGGGTGCCGGCAGACGGTACACCGTCATAAACTTTCTTTCAAAATTTATATTTTGTAAATTAAGGTGTGTGTGTGCGTGAGTTTTAAAAAGAAAACCATTGTCTTTTTCCCCATTGTCGGCGACAGCCACAAGGTTGTTTTAGTTATATTTTACCGGTCACAAACCCAGAACATAAATAATTGCCATTTAACCCAATTACAGTTTGTTTTAATCAGCCCGAACTGAACTTGTCTAGCTAATGTTTTAACTGTTTTAATTGGACTTATATTAAAACAGCCCAAATATCGTATTATATAACTTAAAAATCAGTAAACTTTTAATATGAAAGGATATTTTAATTTAATCAGATGTTACATTTCTTTAAATCAGTCTCTTATTAAATGAAAGTTTATCTTTTAATAGTTATTATACGAAAATAATAATATACTAGCAGGTACCCGCGCAATGCGGCGGCGGGTATCCCTTAACTAAATGTTGTTGTGAGCAAATCAGGTTCAGTTGCACGATTTTTCGAACAATAACTATGTTACAATGGCCTGGGTGTTATTTGATAGTTGCTAATAGAGATATATTGATGGTTTAGTTAGAACTTCTTCCTTAAATCACGCATATAGCTTATATACAACTTTTAAAAATTGACATACAAAATTTAAAGTAAACATAATCATTCAAAACCCAAATACAAAGTCTAAATTAAGCATGCTAACATTCAAAATAACGTAATAATCTAATGTGAACTACTTGAAAGTAGTCGATCAATCTAGTCACACAAGATAGTCATGTAACAGCTTCTAAACCCCATTTTATTATACATGGTACATTTTACATTCAAAGAGGCTACCTATAAATAATATTATTACCCAAAATCAAATATTAGATTTAAAAATCAAAACAGAACAAATAATTAATCTGATGTTAATCATATATGCGACAAATAAACTTTAAAATCCAATTATTTTGACCATTTCAATATATATGAAAAACAATCACCATGAAGAGCTTCACACTGAGAAAAACAAACGATCACCAATAAACATGTAGTAAGGACACTCTTTTCTCCCTATAAACAATTTAGTAAAAAAAAAATGAAAATGGATTGACACTACAGTTATAGTTAAGATTGCAAAGTGGTTTAGAGACCGGTGGAGTAATATACCGGTTGAGCTGGCAGACCTAAAAAGTTGTATTCGATAACTGCAGTCTTTCCTCTTGTATCAGTAAATTTGCAAGCTTTTCCATACTTGCAACCTCCAGTTGATAAAAAGCACTCAAGCAAACTAAAGTCAAATTTGTTAAATAAGGTGCAGATGCATCAAAACACCAATATATGTATATACATGCATATTGTATAAAAAGCAATAGTGATATGTAACTGGAAAACAAATTAAACTCACATATCAATATATTTGAACGAACAGAGATTGTATATGAGTTAAATAATATTGCACTTAACTTGTTGTACAGGCCTCTCCACGTTTTCATCCCTATGATTCTTTGTCTCTTTATTAGACTGTGAAACAAATTAGTCTTTTTCAATAACTTAAAGTATCAGAGAATCAATGTGAGAATTTATATTAACAAATTACAACAAATTGTAACCTAATGAACATAATAAAAAAGTTATCTACCATGTTATACTTGAAAGCATCATCAAAATCAGTGATTTTGCTCCTGTGTCTTGTGCACCAATATGATCAGTAACAAAAGATACCTACAAACAACTAATATAACAGTAAAAGCATTTACATTGAATTAAATCCATTTTTATTAACAATTAACATATCAGTATTTATTGTTAAAATAGAGCAGCCTCATAAGAATAACTTTCACCTTAATAGTCCGTCCAGCTATTTCAAGCTTTCGATTTAAACTGT
This sequence comes from Calendula officinalis, assembly GCA_963853835.1. Lineage (NCBI taxonomy): Eukaryota > Viridiplantae > Streptophyta > Magnoliopsida > Asterales > Asteraceae > Calendula > Calendula officinalis. Next base: position 79,850,717 of record OY970820.1, on the reverse strand, counting down.
GTTGCCTTTGCATGCGCAGGTTGAGCAAACTTCAAAAATAAACAAGAAAAAAGGTTATATATTAATGTAATCCACAATAGAAATGTGACAAAATGTTGACATACGACCATTGTGAGCATTGTTACCAAAATGAATCCTAACAAAACTGAAATCAGAAATGAAAATTATCATCGTGAGCATTGGATCAGACGGTTGAAAGCTATTAGGTTCAACCAGAGATATATTTCCCCCCGACTCTATCTCGCGCCTCAGTTACAATCACAATCGAAGAGACACCAGTGAGTTTAGCCGCTAGGCTTGAGCAATGCACAGGCCGCTGATTCCGGCACCGACAATTACAAAGTCAGGGTGAGAGTTTGAGTCGCCGGAAATTGAAGTAGGGATGACGGAATCATTGGCTATAGAGTAACGGAATCGCAATCCAGCGATGCGGTTGACTGTATGTGATTTGGTAGTTAGGGTTTGTTAATGTTGATGATCGTCAGTATGAGGGTAGGGTGGATTCGGAGGAGGGAAGAAGTTCATTATGACAATCATAGCTGATTTTTTGATTTACAACGTTGAATGCAAAAACCGCTCAATGTCCAAAAAGTAGAAACCCTTCAATGACCAAGAAACCCAAAAGAGTTTACAGCAAGTAGCATATAAATTTTATATTGCTCAAATCATTAACGTCGCTCGTTGTAGCTCAGTTGGCTAGTTCATACTGCTCGTTACCTCCAGGTCTCGTGTTCGAATCCATGCGGCGTCCAAATTTTTTAAACGCAAATAAATTTAAAAATAGCAAGTGTGTTGGCTGAATTTTCAGCCTTCCTAATTCCGGAAGGGGTAAATGCTTTATAATATAGTATAGATATATTTATTTTCTTAAATTCTAATAATTATAAATTTCTACTTATTAAGTTTTGTAAGTATTCACGTACGACTAACCAAATTTTATAATTGTTTGATTATTTAGTTAACTGGTCACTGAAAGATTAACTACTTAATACTTATTTTATTTTAATAATTATCTTATATCACGTGCCGTGTACTTCCGGTCGAAGGGTAATCTATTTTAAAACATGTTCAATTCAAACAATGGTATTAAAAGTACGAGACAATTCAAAAGAGTCACCAACATATCGCGCGAGTCTAACTTCCCTTATGGAATCATTTGTGCATCATTTAGTTTAGGCGTGTCATTTAGACCGTCACTTATGCACTTATTTCTATGCGCTTAGGATCATTTGGTTGGAAACCACATTATTATCTTCAGTTTTGGCTAGCATTGCATCAGGTGAGTTCACAGCCCCACTTTTTACTGCATTTTATTTACTGTTTTACAACTTTGGGGGTGAAAAACATAACAACTACTTTTATAAAAATCTATTTGTGATTATGAATTCACAACCTCTCGTTTACTACTATACGTTTTAACTATTTCACTTTTGAGTGAAAAACATAACAACTATTTTATAAACGTTTACAACATTTTTAAACGTTTACTATATCGTGATGAAAACTATTTTTGGAAACTAGACAACGAATCCTTATGCTTGGACTAAGTTTTAGATGTACATGGAAGTGCGTATATGTTACATACATAATCATTAGCTAGTTGCGACTAGGCCCTGGATATGCAAATAGTACTATTGGCGGAGACCTACCCTCCCACGTTATTGATCATTTATCGGTGTTTACCGACCACGAGGAGTGTATATCTAGCACGTTTAAGGTTGTTGTTTTGGTTATGGACTTAGGGTCAGCATTTTAACTCAAAGGCTTTGCAACCCTGTTGGGGGATCACTGTCTATTATGTTTCTACTACTGCTCTTGGAGCAGGCCAATTTTTAACCTTCTATATCATCACACTATTTTTGCCAATGATGGCATACTAAAACTATTGTTTCTACTAACGCGAGTAAAATCGTACTACTGCTCTCGGAGCAGGTCATTTATAACGTTATTATTATCACACTAATTTTGCCGACGATGGCATACGAAAACTATTGTTTCTACTACTGCTTTTGAGCAGACTATTTTTAACGTTTTATATCATCAAACTATTTTTGCCATGAATGTCATACAAAAACTATGGAACTATTTTGATCTCATTAAAACCTGTGAATTCACTCAACAATTTTGTTGATACTTTTACTTATGTTTTTCAGGTAACTAAGCTAGGCATTGAGTCGCATGCATTGGGAGTCAAGCTTTCATTTTAATAAGATGTCACCTCCTTATTTCATTTTTATAAAACTATGTTTTGGATTCAAATTACTTTGTTTACATTAAATTTTGGTGACATTACTTTTTATCAAACATTTATTGTTTACGATAATCATATGCTATGTTACTCATGATAGTCGCACGCCCGTTCTTCCGCAAACCACTTTTGGCGGGGTGTGACATGTTTCGATCATCTTCTGAAATAATATATGTTTTAAAATACCCGTCGCAACGCGCGGGGCATATATACTCGTTCAATAATCATTCCAATTTTTACACCAAACAATATTTATAAACATTTATACCTTTCTTTCACATTCTTTTCTTTCAAACACATAATCATAACCATAAATCTTTGTGTCTTAAATTATGTATTCTATGTTGATTAAAGAAAAAACATTTGCAACAAAATTTTTCTAATTCATCGTTACTTTCTTATTTGAAAAAGTAACAAATATTCATGTATTTTCTTTTCAATCCAAAAACATAAAAAAGAAATTATATTTATGTAGTGTTCGAACTCGATAATCGTTTGTGATTACATATTGTTTAGAATGAATGAATTTTGAAACTCGAAAAGCTCGTTAATTACCCGACTTGTTAACACTCATATTAATATATGCATGTTATTGTACTTATTATATACAACATTTGTTCGGCTCGTTAGAATCGGCTGGCTCGTTCGGCTCAAGACTAGTATACGCGCTATCGAACGAGCCGAGTCGAGTATTAAATTATTAGGCTCGACTCGATATATTAATCGAGTATTGTTCTATATTTGAGAGCTCGACTTTCGAGCTTGATATAAACAAGTTCGAGTAGTTCGTTAAAAGTTTAACTCGTTAACACCCCTAGTACCGCGCTTGCACTTATTGAAGTATGATGAAGCATCCTACAACGGAAATGTCGACGAAAAGAAAGATTAACAGACAGAAATCAACTCCGTCTATACAGCAGCCGCCACCTCCGTCTTTGTTCCATAATATGTTTAAAACACAGAGAAAATTAGATAAACCGACCAAGATTCAACCTCCGTCGCAACCAAAACCTTCCGGCAACATTCAACGAAACCTACAAAAACAAGTAATAACTACGACATGGACGGCAGCAGTTCTCAGTCATTCAAGATGAAATTATTCGAACTCCGTGGGGACTTCGTTGAGCACCACCAATAGTTCCGTCAGCATTTCACCAGACCGCCAAGTCCCGTCAACTATCATTTGACCCCAGCCCAATATCTTTTTCAAGCCCAGATGTTGACGCAAAGGCTGACAGCTTCATTTCTAGGCGAAAACATGAATGGAAAATGCAAAAAAAGAAACAAACTGGGCCCAAGCTCAATAAGCCCATAAATATATACTTTATCAAATTACACTTCTACCCTCAATGGCCATCCACGTTTTCTCCACGTGGATATACAAGTAAAACTAAAGTGTAAACGTGTGTAACTTGTAAATTTTCTTTCTATGTGGGATATCCCAGAAAATTTAATATATGTGTGTAACGTATTAACCTATATATAGTCAATTCACTGTTTATAGATCTTATTATATTTTTTTTGTATATTTATCTTTTATATATTGCTATAAAGAGGTAGCTTGAAACAAATATAAAGCTGATCAAGTGGTAAGTCTGGTAATTTATATTCTGATGGTAAGATGTTCGATTCCTGCTTTTTTTTTTTGTCATAATACTTTTGTTTTCCCTACACGTGTAATATAGATATGATTTATGACATATATTGCAAACTCCTATTTAACAACGATACTTTATGAAGTTTAAAGATAAAAACTTTTATAAATATATAATGTAATATAGATATGATTTATGACATATATTGCAAACTCCTATTTAACAACGATACTTTATGAAGTTTAAAAATAAAACTTTTATAAATATATATCAATTTTATTGCTTTATTTTTGCAAGTTTTATAGAAAATGCATATCACCTATTTTATATTACGTTTTGATATTTTAACAAATCATCTGTAATATCGTAAAAGTATTGTTGGTGTTATTGTCACAACAATATATAAAGATAAAATAACAATTATAACTAAATCTTAGTCTCAGCTTAAACAATGTATACGAAGTATATTTTAAAGTTCGCAACATCGCGCGATTAAGACAATCCTCGTTATATAAATTAGGCGATGATGTAATTTACCATTTTGCTCTTGTCATGCGCTTAAAAGTCGGTTTTCCAGAACACAAAGTAAGTTTAGTGTCTCTGATAATGCCTAGTTCGAAATGGTAAGTCTCCAACAAAGTCAAGATAGAAGAAAATAGAATGGAGCAATTTTATGATTTTTTTATTGGTTTTTCTAATGTATGCTCCTGGGGCATACAATAATATGCATTTAATTAGCTAATAAATTCCTAAACATGTATTGATTAACATTAATGCACTTAAAAACTACCATTTTAGAGGATGCATTAAATTCGATTTTCTGTTTAAAAGGAAACCATTTGATTCATTAAATGCACGTTATCATATGCCCCAATAACCTTTTTTTCATTAACTAAAAAGGGAACAACAACATGAAATTAAATATGCAAGGTCCACTACTCTAGAAATTAGGAAATCATACATGCATTAAGTAAACGCGCAGCTATTCTAAAATTCTAATTAATATTACTTGAAGTTAACTGATGGGCCGGTATTGTTCGGGTGAGATATCGTTTCAGCCTCATATTGCCAAATGAGTGTTGACTTAACCAATATTAGAGCATTAGGTGGGGTCACATCAAGTCCGTACCACTTATGCGTCACATCATTATTTCACATTTCACATTCAAAACCCCAAATACCCCCTCTACCATAACTTAACCTAAAATATATTTTTTAGACCTACTAAAATACTTCTTACCCTATAAAAACACCCCAAAAACACTCTCTCTCGTCCCTATTGGCTCGCTGCTTCCGCCACTGATCCGACTTGGGCCACCACTTACACCACTTGCGGTGTGGTGGCGAGCTGTTTTAGGGTGATGTGACATCCGGCGGATGAGATGCTCGTGATTGCACCCAACGCTCTTACGTTAGCTAATTAACATATGGAACCATGTCGAGATTTATTAGTCGGTGCAGAACGTCTGATTTTAGATCGAAGATGCCCTTTCGGCAGTTTAAAAGAAGCTCAATCTTGTATTGATATTATATTTCTATTTATTTCATTTTCCTTAACAAATAGATATTTAATAATTTATTTTAAAAGTAGCTCAATATTCATTTCGTTGATAGAGAAATGCATGGCAAGTTGGCAACACAAACCTAGTAAGAAACTTAAAAAAGACAAGAATAAAGCATGAGACATGGGACCATGGACGGTGTTCACATGTTTAAAAGTAGAAAAAAGAAAAAGAATATTCTTACGAAAACAAAATCCCTGACTAAGTCTATGTAACCGGATTAAATTATCATCTTCACTTTCGATGTATAATCAAAGTTATCAAACAATAACAAAGATATCCAATTTTGTTAAAAACAAAGTATGAGGGAAGTAAGATGTAAAACGTTAAACATTTAAACCTCTACTCGGGAGCAGAAAGACTTCTCCTTGAAGGCGTCCAATAAAAATGTGTAGTGTAAACAAAAAAATTGTATGATGTCATAGGTATACTGTATACATATACCTTAAAATGATAAAATGATATAAAGTATACTACCTCCGTATCAAAATAAAGTGACACACTTTCTATTTATAGGTGGAACAGAATAAGTGATAAACTTCCATACTACCTTATTTGGTAAAAAAGTGGAACTCTTTCTCCACTAACTATCTACTTTAATAAAGTGAAATTACCCATTTACCCTTACTTTTACTTTTAAACATCATTGTTGGCACCGCCACTTTGCCGCCGGTTCTCGCCGGTTTGGTGACACCGTTGACACCGTTCCGCCAGTGCCACCGCCGGTTAAAGTTAGCCGCTTTGGAGACGGGATTGTGTGTGTCGCTGGTTGAATTGGGTGGGTCCAAGTGGGTATTTTGTGTGTGTGTTTTGTAATGGTGGGTCCCAAAAAATTAAAGGAAATGGTATTGTTGGCATGTGTACGTCAGTTTAGTGTTGGTTGGAAGGTGAGCTGACGTGGCGCTGATTTGGCAACAACTGACGGTATCAGTTTGCCAAACCATTGACACCGGTCTTAGTATCACTTTATTTAAAAGAAGTAGGACTCATTGTCTACTAACTATCCACTTTAATCTATCTAAAATTATTTTTTAATCTTTTGCCTCAAAAACCTTATTTCTCTCAGTGTATCACTTATTTTGATACGAAGCTAGTATTGACATATAAAACATGAAAAAATATGTAAAAGTATGTAAAAATAAAATTATAAAAGTGTGGTAAAACGTGTAAATCATCCAAGATATGTACTCCCTTCGTCCCATAAAAAAGTTTACATTTCATTTTGGCACAATCTTTTAGGAGATAGTTAGTGGTGGGGTCCTTTGTAATACTTTTAATTAAAATACAAGGTTAGATTGGAGAAAGAAAGTGTTTTATTGGTGGAATGATTGGTAATAATATTATTTTATTAGTGGGCCCTCCAAATTTGAGAAATGTAAACTTTTTTGTGAGACAAAATTTTAAGGACAAATGTAAACTTTTTTGTGAGACGAAGGGAGTAAAACATGTAACAAGATTTAGTGATGTATAGTTCAATTGTATCAAAGATAAGTAATTAATACGAATACCAACATCAAGTACAACTGTCAGGATCGATTAACCCAGAATGATTAATTAATCAAAGATCTACAAACTATTAGAAGTTGCAGCGGATCAACACTTATAGTTTAATTGAATAAGAACAATGAATAATGTTAATGAATACGAATGTAAATAAGAACACAGTGATTCACAAAAAGCTTGAATGTATATTAATTTGATCGATCAATACACACGTATGTTTACAATTCATAAGAAACTATTTATAATAGTCCTTGAAGCCTAAATTAATAACCTAGTTATTCTAGGAATCGATTACATAAAGATATACATTCCGTAACTAACTATGCTAGAATCTCGTATGCGATCAGCACCAAAAATAGAACATCAGTAGTATTTGCTGTCATCAGTAGTAACTTGAGATCAGTAGCATCAGTAGTAAACATAGTTCTGCCCCATCAGTACTAATCTTCAGTAATCTTGAATCAGTACTAACTGCAGCATCAGTAATAGAATGATATCTCTGTTTTATATCCCAACAATCTTCCCCTAAACTTATTAATTCGCTTTGAATTAATCAAGTTTCTTTTTGCTCTTCATTCTTCTTAGCTTGTTCTTCTAATTGTTTAGCTCTTCTTTGTCTGCCTTCAAGTGTTCTTTGATTTTACAGCTTTCTCTGAGCAATGATATACTTACTGTTTCTTTTAATAAAATAGTTAAGTTTGTTATGGAACATTACAACATCATGGGGTTTCATCATTGAGTTTGTGTATAGCTGATACATTGTCTCTTCGGAATGAGGATATTCCTTTTCATACAAGTACAACTCACAGTTTTTGCTTGATCTTTCAAAGAAATACATATTCACTGTGGGTAACACATTCCAAGCATACACATTTTTTGTGTTTGAAAAGATTTCAGGATAGTTGTCTGGATAAAATACAGCATCTATCATTTTGGTTAAATATCCAGCTCCTGATTTCTTCCATGACTTCTTAGTCATTCTTGGTTTGCCTATAATCAGGACTTTAATGATATCAGCTCTACTACAAGACATAACTAATGGTTTCCAACCAGTAAATCTTTGAACTGATTTGTCTTGTCTGATGATTTCAATAGCATCGCCAACCATCCTCCAATTTATGATTGGATTATCTTCAATAGGAGCAACAGGAGTGTCAAATACCTGTATTTCCTGTTTCTTTTTCTTTCTTTGTTCTGTTTCATCTTCATCTCTTTTTCTTTTCTCATGAGGTATTGAAGATTCTCCAGTTGTTGGAACTCTGGTGAGGACTGTCATGGGATCTATTTCAATTAACACTTTTTCTTTTTCAGCTTCAACTTCTAATTTAGCTAATTCTTTCTTCTTGGCAGTACAATATTTATCTACTATTGTAATCATCTTCATTCTACCAAAAGATTTAGCACTATGTCCCTTTGACTTCAAAAAATCAATCATATTCTTTTTCTGTTCAAATATGTCATCTGGTAGTTCACATTTTACTCTTTTACATTCAGCTACCAGGTCTTCAAGACAATTTAAGTGTTCTTCTTCTATCTTTCTATGTCTTTCAAATTCAGCTTTTTGACCTTCTACCTGAATTCCTTCTATTTGTGGGATTTGTACTTCAGCTTCTTGACTTTCAGGATTATTTAATTTTTCTTTTTCAGCCTTTTTCTTGTCTTCAAGAGCTTGAGTTTTAGCTACTTTTCTTATGTACCTTATCCTGTTCACCTTCCATTTATCTCTTTTAGCAGGTCTGACATGGTTTATTTTGTTTACCATGTAATGACCTAGTGCTCTGTTTGGATAATCATCATCATATTTTTCTTTCCCTTTTCCAATACAGACAGATGGTGGAGGTGGAGTATACTTATTATCAAGAACAATAATGAACACAATTGATGGAGAGAATACAGATGAATTTTATCCTCTGGAAGTATTTTAGGGTGAGGTGGAAGTTCACATTCATCTACTTCATACCAGTTCACATTGTCATCAATATCAGGTATGACAAGTGGCTGTTCTGGTATTTTAGGTTTTGTAACAATGATGATCTGTTCTTTCTCAAGAAGCTCAGGAATCTCTCCATCTTCTTCTTCAGTAGTAACCAAGGTGGTTGCTACTGGTGTGATGGCTGTGGTTTCTACTGTTGTGATTGCTACTGGTGTACTTTCAGGTTCATACACCACAACTTGTTGTTCTTCATTTACTACTGGTGAGGTTGCTATTGGAGTTACTACTGCTAAGGCATCAGTAGTATCCATAAACTCTTCTTCTGGTGTTCTTACTACTGGAGTTTCTTTCTCTTCAATAGGATAAGTAGTAACAACCTCTTGATCCTTGTTTTCTTCAATTTCCATTGGATCAGTAGTCTCAATGACTTCAGTAGTAACTGGTGAGTTTATTTGTTCTGCAGTTTGTGATTGGTTTGCAGACACAAATACATCATCATCCAGATTTTCCATTTCTTTATACAGGTTCTCACCAACACTTTGACCTGTTTCACCATGGACCTCTTTTAAGTTTAGAAGGGCTGCTGCTGCAATTGATTGATCAATCATTCCTTGAATTTGATCTTTCTCCCCCTTAGTGATCTCAACTTGTTGAGCCTCACTACTTGCAATCTTCCATTGTAATTTCCTGATCAAACTGGATTGCCTTTGAAGCCTGTGCTCAAACCTCTTCTGCCTTTTGTTCAAAGTATTTATGTAATGCTTCATGTAGGTCATGGTTTTTCCTTGATTGTTCAATAGAGTCAGACAATGTTGTACAGTGGTTTTAAGGTTTTCCTTCCTATCCGTCAATATTGTGGTTTTAATACTGCCCTCAGCCCCTTTGGGTGGATCATTGGGCTCATTAGGTACAGTGGCTTTAAGGTTTTCCATCCTATCCGTCAATTCAGTTTGGTCAGTTCTACCCTTATCACTTCTTGGTGATAAATTGGGTTGTTTGGACACTCTCTTCTTCCTAGAAGAAGCAGTAGTGCCCCCCCCCTTGTGGTTTCTTGGCACCGGGGTCCTCTTAGTAACCCCTCAAATTCTGAGTCATCACTAAGAGTTGCCGAGGTCTGGGTCCTAATGATGTTCTCACTAGCCTGTGCACCCACCTTTGGGGCATCAGTAGTGAGAGCCCTTTCCTCATGCCCTCTCTCCTCCTTGGAGGACAACTCTTGGAGCCTGGGGTGTGACTCAATTGGTCCCCTGGTGTCCTTTAAGGAAGTTCTCTTCCTTTTATAAGTTTTAGAAATGTGTTTGGCTATGGTCTGGTCTTCCTCAGAGTGAAGAGTAGCACTCTGGGGATTAATCTCATGTACCTGGGACACTTGCAGGACATCTGTTGGTTCATTTAATTGAGTGGACTGAATGGGTTCTGTTTGGGCTGTATTTGGTGGTGGAGTTGGTTGGGGTTCAATGGGGTGACTTGAACCTTCTCCAGTGGGGGGTTGATCATAGATCATGTTTGGGAACAATGGAGTATCTTTACCAGAAAAATTAAACCTTTTTCTCATATTTGCATAAACCTTTTTGTTTAATTCGGGTGTTACAAAAATGTTTTTGGGAATTGAAAGATTTTGTAATTCACAGTTTATTATATGAGTTAGGAATCTTTGATACATTAAAAATTTTGAGGATGATAAGTTTCCAAGCATTCCTTCAAAAATCATATTAGAAAAATTGAAGACTTGGCATGTGCTCAGACAAACAATAGCAGAAGCTATTGACTTGTTGAACTCATTCCAAGTGCTTCTTTTTGGAGAGATGCAGTGTTGAATAGTATGAACTAAAAACTTCCATTGGGGGTGAAAGAAGTCCCTTTTGAAAAGTTACAATGTCTAATCTTCCTTCATACCCCATTTTTTTGTAAAACTTCAACCAGATCCTCCTTTGGTAAAGAAAACATACCTGACTCATCATTGAGTTGAAGATGGTGTCTGATTGTTTGTTCAGTTATAATAATAGACTTTCCATCTACTGTTGATTTGATCTTGGACATGGTTGAATCTTCAAGTCTTTCAGCATTGGACCAGAAATCAACCAAGTGTTGTTGATATGCTCTTGGATTGATGGTGAGAGCAAATTTTATATATGAGTTCTTTAAGAACATTACAATAGGACGAAAGTCCTTTGTACCATCTGGATTTCTCAAGAAAGCACACATATTGTAGAATTCGGAAAATTTGAGATCAGTTGTGACTTCGAGTGATTTTAGGGTTGCCATTCTGCTTGATTTTGATCTGTTGTTATGAATCTTTCATAGAGAGTGATCGCTTTGGCACGAATTTCACTTTGGTGAAAGGAATTGAGTTGTTACTGATGCAGGGTTTTGATCGGATTTTGCAGAGGTTAGGGTTTAGCGTAGGATTTATCGAATCGAGGAGAAGATAATGCTAAACTAATCTCATTCTGCTATTTATATTTTTCGATTTAACCTGCAAAAATACCAGAATATCCTTCGAATAATAACACAACGGCTATTTTCATGAGGGTCAGTAATGTAATTTATGCAATTTCCAGATAACGGTCTACCAGTAGTAACTAAGTGTCAGTAGTAGAAACATCAGTAGTAACCATTGTTTTCATACTTGACCTAATTCTACTGAGAAACCCTATCAGTACTAAAGTATAATAGAAGCATACAATCAGTAGTAATAAATAACCAGTACTAAAAATAAAAAATAAAATTGTACAAACCACTTTACACATGTTTTTCTTTTTAGACTTAACTTATTAAAATCATTCCAATACTGCTAATCAAAAAGCTGAATCTTCCTACATCAAATGCTTTTGTAAAAAGATCTGCCAATTGATTATCAGTATGAATTTTCTCTACTTTAATCAATTTCTTTTCATTGCAATCCCTTATAAAGTGAAATATAATTTCAATGTGTTTTGTTTTAGAGTGTTTTACTGGATTATTTACAATACTGATAGCACTTTGATTATCTATAAAAATTGGAGTTTTAAGGATAGAGATACCAAAGTCTAGTAGTTGATTTTGAATCCATAGTACTTGAGCACAGCAAGCAGATGCAGCTACATATTTTGCTTCAGCTGTTGATGTTGAGACATTGGTTTGTTTCTTGCATTGCCATGACACCAATCTTGATCCAAAGAATTGACATCCACCAGTAGTAGATTTCCTATCTTGACATTCACCACCATAGTCACTATCAGTGTATGCTATTAGTTCAAATGGTGATGCATGTGGAGACCAAAGACCAAGAGAGGGTTTTCCCTTCAAGTATCTAAAAATTCTTTTGACAACTTGCAAGTGTAATTCCTTAGGTCTTGCTTGATACCTGGCACATACACAAACACTATACATAATGTCAGGTCTTGATGCAGTTAAGTACATTAGTGAACCTATCATAGATCTGTTTAGGTGTTCATCTACATCCTCCCCCTCAACATCAGGATGTAGGTGTTTGTGAGTTTCCATTGGAGTGCTTGCACTTTTGCTGTCTTTCATTGCAAATTTCTCTAGAATGTCTCTAACATATTTAGATTGATTGATTAAGATACCATCTGATCTTTGACTGATTTGGAGTCCAAGAAAGAAGTTCATTGGACCCATTGAGCTCATCTTGAACTTGATCTGTATTAGTTCTTCAAATTCTTTGCATAGTTGATCATTTGTTGATCCAAAGATGATATCATCTACATATATTTGGACCAGTAGTATATCATCTTTGACCTTTCTTGTGAACAAAGTTTTGTCAATTGCACCTCTTTTAAAGTTGTTCTTAAGTAAATATGAGGACAATGTGTCATACCAAGCTCTTGGTGCCTGATGGAGGCCATATAGAGCTTTGTCAAGCTTGTACACATAGTCATCATGTTCTGGATCTTCAAAACCTGGGGGTTGGCATACATACACTTCTTCTTCAATTTTACCATAAAGGAATGCACTTTTTACATCCATTTGGTATACCTTGAATTTCTTATATGAAGCATATGCCAGAAATATTCTTATGGCTTCAATTCTGGCAACAGGAGCATATACTTCATCATAATCAATTCCTTCTTCTTGTGTGTATCCTTGGGCTACAAGTCTTGCTTTGTTTTTAATCACTATACCCCTTTCATCTTTCTTATTTCTAAAGATCCATCTTGTGTCAATAGGTCTTTTTCCCTTTGGTAGAGGAACAAGAGTCCATACAGCTTGCAGTTTGAACTGAAGAAGTTCTTCTTGCATTGCTATGATCCAGTTTGAATCTTTCATAGCTTGTTGAATCTTCTTAGGTTCTTCCTGTGACAGAAAACATTCATACATGCATTCATTAGATATTAAACTTATGTTACAAACATTTGAATTTAATGAGGAATTAAATTTGCTTCTTGTCTGCATGTTTGAATTAACATCACTTAGGACTAGGTCCAAAGGATGATTCTTTTCAGTTCTGGTTCCATGGATTTTGTCGACAGAGATTTGAGAATCTAGGTTTGACTCATTTGATTCAGGGATTTGTGCATCTGTCCATGTTTCTTCTTGATTGTTTGCATTTTGTGGAGTTTCATCATTACTACTGGTGTCAGTAGTAAAGTTCTCTTCATTGACCTCAGGAGGGTCATTGTTGTTACTGACATCAGTATTGAGTAGATTATCATCACAACTCTGAGGTTCGGAGTTACTACTGGGACCAGTAGTATTTTCAGAATTTGTGTTATTACTGGTATCAATGAAATTAGGGTTACCAGAGTTACCACTGTCCTCAGTATCAACTGTAGGATCAGTATCAACTAAGATATATTTTATGATTTCTTGCCTTCCACTTGATGATGGTCCTACTTGTTGGCTTTGATTGTTTGAATTTCTTATATTAAGCTCATAATTGACATCAAAAGATTTGGTTAGATTATCAATGTTAAACAACCAATCTGGACCATTTCCTTGTTCATTCATCAGATTTTCATTAAAGGATACATTTACACTTTCTTCAATGATCCTTAGCCTTTTGTTGAACACTCTGTAAGATTTGCTTTGAGTTGAGTATCCTACAAATATTCCATCATCTGCTTTGCAGTCAAATTTACCAATTTGTTCTCTTGTAATTAAAATAGTACAAGGACAACCAAATGATTTTAAGAAACTTATTGATGGTTTTCTTTTATTGAAAAGTTCATATGGTGTTTTAAAGTGAGGCTTAACTATTAATACTCTGTTCTGAACATAACAAGCAGTATTAACAGTTTCAGCCCAAAAGGTTATAGGTAATTTTGAATCTGCAAGCATAGATCTGGCTGCTTCAATGATAGTTCCATTATCACATCTATTTTTTAAATTCAGTTGATCTCATTTGATGAAATGAGTTCTCCCCCTATATCTAGGCAATACACATTGTTTCTCCTTGGTGTTCTTAAAACAACAAAGTTTTCATCTAAAATAAAATCAGGAGAAAGAATGATGCACTCAACATCTGTAAAAAGAATTTTGTTCTTCTTATCACAGACTTGTGAGACACTAACCAGATTGTATTTAAGCTCAGCAACATAAAAGACATCATCAAAAGTGATCTTACCATTTGATACTGTATCTTTACCTGTAATCTTACCTCCTCTAGGATTTTCTCCAAAAGCAACATACCCTCCTTCAAAAGACTTGAAATCTCTAAGTTTTTGAAGATTTCCAGTCATGTGTCTAGAGCATCCACTATCAATATGCCATGTTCTACTTTCTTCAGGGATCTGGATACTCTGCACATAAAGTAAAAGGATTAGTTAATTTTGGGAACCCAAGCTTGCTTTGTCTTGGGTTCATCCTTTGAAAAGTAAGTCTTTTTTACTGAATGAGTCTTATATGCAGTTTTGTACTTAGTACTGATGTTATTAGTTACTACTGATCTAGGTTTATACCCGTAGTTTTTAGCTTTTGAAAATTTTACTACTGATGGACCAGTAGTGTTTGGGTAATATGTATTTTGAGCATAATCAGTAGTATTTTTGTAATTATACCAGACAGCATTGTAATTAGGGATTTTACCAGTAGTAAACCTGGAATAGTTTCTACTGATGTTTGAAAACTTTGAATATTGAGGAAACTGATTTTGTGTTCCATTGTTTTTGAAATAATTGCTTCTGTTTGGACTTTTATACCTGGTATTTTGCACAAATCGTGGTGCAGTTCTTCCAAATTTATGAGTGTCAGCACATGGTTTATTGAGTTCTTTTTGTTTTGGTTGTTTAGATTCTTTTTCTTTTGATTTTTCAATTTGTTTTAGTTTTAAGGCTTTTTCTTTTTCTTTGTTGATTTTGAATTCTTTAAATTCTTGACTGTTAAGAGGATTGAAGTGACAATTTTTAGCTATGTGGTTAACCTTGTTACAAATTAAGCATGGTAATTTTGTTGTTTTAGCATTTTCAGGTTTTCTTTGTTCTTTTAACTGATTTAGGTTTCTTTGATTTCCCCTTCTTAAAATTGTAGGTATATTTTCTGAATTGTATTTTGGGGATTCAGTTTGACTTTGTGTTGTGTGAAAGCTTGTATCATTTGATTCAGTTGTTTGATCACCATCAGAAGATTCATTTGATTCATTACTGGTTTCAGTTTCAGTTTGACTTTCAATTTTTAAATCATTTAAAACTCTTTCTGTACTTGATTTAAGTGGAGGAATAAAATTTATTGGAGGTGGAACTGCATGATATCTCACTCCATGAACAACCTTTTCTGTGGTTTGATTATTGGTTAATTCATTAACAATTTTAGAACTTCTTTCAAATTTCTTAATAGTTAGTTTGTTCTGTTCTAATTCCATTTGACATTCTTCTAATTTGATCAAAGTTTCTTTTAGTTTTAATTCAATATGTTCTTTTTCATAAGTAGTTTGTAACAATTCATCTTTTATTTTTTGATCAGTTATTTTATAAATTTTAATTTGATTTTCTAAATCAGCTATACACCCATTATATTCAATTCTTCTATTTCTGTTTAGTATCATATCTTCAAGTGTTTCTTTATTAAGTTTTTCTAATTCTTTATATGCTTTAATACATTCAGGAGTACAAGATTTAGAATTTACCTCAGTAGTACAAGGATCAGTAGTAAAGGCCATGAGAGCTTGATTCTGTGCATGTTCTTCTGCTTGAAAGCTCCAGTCATACCCTTGTCCTTCTTGAGATACTAAAGCAGTTGAATTTGAGGTACTGTTTTTGTTGTAGTTTGATCTTTGGTCTTTGTTTGGGCATTCTCTGGCAAAGTGACCCAGATTGCTACAGTTGTAGCATTTGACCTTGGTTTTGTCAAATCCAGCACGATCACTTTTGTTGTAAGACAAATTTTGTCTTCCAGTTTTTTTAAGAAACCTTTTGGTTCTTAAGCTCAACATAGCCATCTGCCACTTGATGTCCATCTCTTCCAGATCATCAGGATTGAGTTGTTCTAAATCCTCACTAATCAATGCAGTGTGCACATGACTAGTGAAAAATGATTCTCTTGCTACATCTTCAATACCTGCATTCTTAGTATTGTCCTTCCCTGTTCCTGTACTTGACACAAAAGCAGCATTGTTTGAAGGTAAATTAGGAGATTTATTACTTACCTCTGATTCAAATACTCTTAACTCATTGTAGAGTTCATCAAGCTCCTTTTCTTCTAGTGCATCACCTTGTCTATATATCACAGTATACATAGACCATTCTTCACCTAGAGATCTGAGGAACTTCCTGTTGACATCATCATTGTCTGGTTGATAACCAACTTGATTTAGTTCACCAATGAGTTTGTTGAACCTATCAAATACTTGAGACAATGATTCATTCTTCTGTCCTTTGAAGTTTTCAAAGTCTTGTTTCAGAACAGACTTCATGTTTCTCTTTGTGCTCTTTGTACCAACGAACCTCTTTTCCAGAGCCTGCCATAACTTCTTTGCATCATCATATTCAACAAAGAGATGTTGATAATCATTGGGAATGGCAAGCAAAAGAGTGCTTAAGGCTTTGAACTCGATCCCTCTGTCCTTCTTCTCTTTCTCACACTTGAGTTTGTCTACTTCAGTTGAAGTAGTGGCTATTTGAGTTTGAATAGTCTTGTTGCCTTCAAGAACCACTTCCCACATGGAATAATCAGTAACCAGCATGTATTGCTTGATTCTGTTTTTCCACATCCCAAAGTTGTTGGGAGTGAGAATTGGAATCTTGTTTGCCTGAGTACTTTCATTGTTATCAGACATGATTAACAGATTTGAGATCGAAAGTATGAAACTTTTTGTTGTTCTTAATTCGTAGATCTAGAACCGTAATGCTCTGATACCACTTGTCAGGATCGATTAACCCAGAAGGATTAATTAATCAAAGATCTACAAACTATTAGAAGTTACAGCGGATCAACACTTATAGTTTAACCGAATAAGAACAATGAATACTGTTAATGAATACGAATGTAAATAAGAACACAGTGATTCACAAAAAGCTTCAATGTATATTAATTTGATCGATCAATACACACGTATGTTTACAATTCATAAGAAACTATTTATAATAGTCCTTGAAGCCTAATTTAATAACCTAGTTATTCTAGGAATCGATTACAATTTAACTACATAAAGATATACATTCCGTAACTAACTATGCTAGAATCTCGTATGCGATCAGCACCAAAAATAGAACGTCAGTAGTATTTGCTGTCATCAGTAGTAACTTGAGATCAGTAGCATCAGTAGTAAACATAGTTCTGCCCTATCAGTACTAATCTTCAGTAATCTTGAATCAGTATTAACTGCAGCATCAGTAATAGAATGATATCTCTGTTTTATATCCCAACAACAACTAAGAAAGATCAATCACATAAGAAGTAGAGAAATTATATAGATAATTAAGAATGATATGCATTTGAATATATGAAGGGCTGGTAGTTCCATAGTTATAAGCATTTCTTGTTACAACGAATTCGCTAGAGCACGAAAATAAGAGTTTTCTTTTACGTGCTCTGTTTGTTAGAATATAATAAGAGATAGAGCACTAACTTTTTTTTTTCCCCTTTTCTTGACCCTTAGTACCATACAAACGGTTCAAAAATCTACCCTAAAATACCAACAAATCAATAAAGTAACGTATAGATACAACATATGTATACATACAACAATCGAGTAGACACCCAAAACGACTTGCTTATCATAAAACATTAATCACCCTGTGACTAGCTTTGATGAAGGTGATCTTGTTGGAAATTATCTTGTACGATTGGTGCGACTGCTTGTTTTCTCTTTTCCTTAAGAACCACTTGTCGAGGCATAACTTCCACCAAAAATTGGCCTCCGTTCCATACTGCTGCAGACACTTTAAGTATTTGGAAAACAAGGTGTAATTCGTATGATAAAAATATGGGGACAGTGAGTGCCATTGTTGCCACTGTGAAAACGGCTTGTAGCAGAATGTACATTAACATACGGTTTTGGTCTCCAAGACACCCGCTTAAACGCCACCATACGTTGTTTGCCTTTTGTGCCTTTTGCGACAGTCCCCTGTATATCAACAATCACAAACAAGAAAATAAATAATCACACGTTCGCATCATTATTTCCTTTAATGACTCTCAATTTGTATAGGTAAGATTAGGGGTCGCAATTCATGTCGGGTTCAGGTCCGCGGCTCATACACATTTAATCTGAAACCGACATGTTTATAAACGGATGAGATATCTCAACCCCAACATGTTTACATTCAACCCGAAGACGACCCATGTTACTCGTTTAATTAAACGGGTTAAATGGGTTAGCGGGTGAAACGGGACAAACAAGTTGTTATTTCACATACTCATAACAAAATTGCGAAGCACCAAATTTACTAAGTAGTCCTTTCTAGAACCGGGTCAATTAAGTCGGCCCGAACCTAATGCGTTTATAAATAGGTCAATTGAGTCGACCCAAGACTAACCTGAAACTTCTTTAACTCAACCTTAACCTGTTTATTTTCGTGTCAGTTTCAATTCGGGTTTCGTGTTGGGTCAGAAATGGCCAAGGTGGCCCGACCCGAAAAGAAATAATCTAACCTATAGGAGGTCATGACTTCTGGATCCTTTAACAAGCGTTGTCGACGAAGAACATTTACTATTAGAAAATAAAGAGCTTGCCAAAGGACATAAGCGATCAAAGGAACCGTGAATAGCCATGTGCACAAGAACGATTTGTCTTCTATTTGACGCCATGAATCGCCTCGTGTGGTTCCCTCAGGATGCATGGCTTCAAAGAAAGCAGGATCCCACCAACACATTGTAAAGAAGACCACACCTGCACACAACCCCAAAATTACAAAAAAAAGAAATGTTTGATATTCAGATCCATAATACTAAAATGAAAGTTTGGCTACATAAATGAAACCATTAGATTTAATCATAAGTTCATGACTCGTGAATAATTAAAACTTTAATCCTACTCACCTGGGAAGAGATGTATAAGGACACTCACAATTTTATCGACAGAGCTAAAAACCAAGCTACAACGCCAAACGATTAATGCCCACGCAAGCGGTCCCTGTAAAAAAAAGATTAACCATTAACTGTTGTCCCATTTATAAGTACTCATTCGTGTGTTACTTACAAATTGTAGATTCGTAAAAATATAAATATGACTAGATAAATTATGAGTAGAATATTCTACTTGCCTCTGCGAATGAGAAGGTAACCATGAAAAGCTTTTGATTTCTAGGATAGAATAAAAGCATTATCAAGAAGATGGTATTCGCATAATAACAGAAATCCTGCATCACACAAAACATATATGAAAAACATGTAAAATGGAGAGGGGTCCCCTACCCGTGAAAAGTCAAGTTTTTGACTCATGTATGTGGCCTAATATATTATAATGTGTAATTAGTGAAATGATGTGATAGAAATGAATATACCAAAAGATAATAATGCCATTTCTTATATCGATAATATATCCATCGTAGTGGCACGAAGGTGATATAGAACATAACGTATATGTATCGAACATCTTGTGGCCCTAAAATCGACAAAAACAGTTGATAAATAAACGGTATAACTAGAATTTGTTCATGCCAACTTCTAACCACCAACCGGAAAAATAAAAATCATCTGGTGAACATAATTAACTCACTTGCACCCAAGATAAAACAAAATGCCCCATATGAGAAGACGCCCAGAAAATGAGTTACCTACAAAACAACAAGAAAGAAAATCGATTTTTTTTTCATGTTATACTAAAGAGAAATGATCCACAACTAACATAATTTTTAGAAAATGTCACATTTCAATCCTTTTAACTTTCAGAACATATACACAATTAGTGTTGGTTAATATGAGGACCTTATTTTTCGAAAAACTGCGTAAAAATATAAAAACAAGTTAATTCACATATTTTAAAATTTATTCATAGACTGACGTTACTAAATATTCACCTATCAATATAAAAGGTTCAAAAAATTAGAAAATTAACTGTTAATTACATGTCTTTTTTTGTTCATTTATGATCAATGAACGAAAAAAAATATCATGTAATTAAGAGATAATTTTCTATTTTTTTTGCATATTTAACTTCTTACTAAAGTTCATCAATGAATAAGTTTTAAAACGTGTATAATTTAATAATTCTCACAGGTTTTTCAAAAATATGGTTCTGTCATGAACATGACCCTACAGATTATCCCTTTGTTATGCCTTTGTTGCAAAGAGCATTCGCAAAATTTAACTGCATAAAAAATTCTCGTAGTATTAATAAAAATATATAAATCAAATGTATGTATATTACCTTGGTGAGGAAACTTTCATGTTCTTCAGCATGTTTGGCGATCAAACCAGCTTGTTTGGACAATATCTCCTTTGTTTTTTCTCTCGTTTGAGCCACTCTCTACAAAATTAAAGAATAAAACGAACAAAAAAGTGAATTAAAATCGATACAACCCAAAAATACTCGACAATAAACAAATATTTGTACCTTAGATCGATCTCTAAACCTCTGCTTCACCCTTGAAAATCGACATCCAGCATACGAAATTTCTTCTGCTTCATCGGTGCTCGACATCTTTGCATCATAACACAATTATAGATCTATAATTAATGCATGCAAACTAATCTCTCTTTGTCGATTGATGCACAAAAAACAATCAAATCGACAGGGTATTATGAAATGATACATACACAGAGAGAATAACAGGGATCATAAACTAGAAATTCAATTAGGAAGGATATAGAAATCTGTTAATGTCAGAATTTGTTCGTGGATTTGAACCTTTAATTTGTTTGGGTTGTGTGTGACTTCATAACAAACGTGATTACATCCGTACATTTGACCCCTTTATTTTTTTTCCCTCCAATGTTTATTGACCAATTACTAAGTAGTATTTAATTATTTTGTGCATATGTATCAACCGGTGTTTATCTGAAAGCAATCCATCTCATGTGGATGTACGACTGTTTATATCTTATTTTTCTCATTTCAGAAAGGATTTAGTATTTGTTGTTATTGTGAATATGTGTCAATAAATCTATATATATATATATATATATATATATATATATTAGAGAGAACGGTTCATGCGAGAACCACTAAAATTGCGAGAACTGCGAGAACCACTTTCTAGCCAATCATTTTGCTTAATTACATTTTTTAATCTAAAGGGTATTGTAGTCTTTTTAACACTAAATTTTTTTATTAAATCCAGTTTCCTTAATTAAATTAATTCATTTTTAACCTCAATCCTATTTTCTAGGATTCGAATTTTGTAATTTGTAATTTTTTTCGCAATTCGTATGTGTTCATTGATGAACGCCTAAAAATAACTAATATTTTTTTTTACCATATCTAACCTGTTCAACATAATAATAATGTGTTCAATTTGCAAAATTTACAAATTTACTAATTAGCAAATCTACAATATACATAATGAACATAATGAACAAGTCTGACAGGGCATTTTATTAACCTTATTTAATGTATTCAATGATGAACGAATGAACAAAGTTACAAACTATGAATTGAAACCTTAGACGGATACAAATCTGAAATTACAAACTGATGAACAAGAACAGATCTGAAACAAATTAATCAGTAATGAACAAGCACAAAAGTAATCGAGCAAAAAAGCTTAAAAAACTAAAAACAAAACTGATCGAGCAAAAAAAGCTTAAAAATCAAACATTAATAAAGCTAAAAGCTTAAAACCCCAAGCGAACAATTGAGAGCAAACTATAATACTACTTAAAAAACGAATATGATTCAATTAAATACAAAAGCAGAACGCTACTTCAATGAAACTCATATAAAATTAAAGATATCATGAACAAAGATAATGAGAGCAAAGCAGTTGGATCTGAACTAGCCGGACCCTAATTTTCGCCGGCATCGCCGCAAACTCCGGCAACTGTTGATGTGATAGAGAGAAAAGTTAATGAAAACGCAACCACCGCAATCCCCGGCAACCGTAGATCTGGAGGGAAAGGCGATAAAACCCATCGGAGATGGTAGATTGGAGAAGGAGAACAGTGGTGATCGGGCGTTCATAGATCCATCATGAACCCTAGATCCGCCGTTTGAGGTGTATGAGGGCGGTGGTTGACGGCGGCGGCGGCGGCAGTTTTAGGGGGGTTCGAAGGTGATATTTGCCTGAGAATTGTTGATGTTGGTTTGAGAAATGTCACATATGAACGATTGAAGAAGTTTGAGAAATGGCTAGATATCGGTTTGGGGCTGGTGATGTTCGCCAGTTCTTATAAAATGGTTTGAAGGGGTTGAAGATTTAGGGTTAGTATGAGAGAGAACGCCACCTACCGTTTTATAGATTAATGTTTTTAATCCTAATTAATTTAAGGGATAATTAGCCAACAAATGTACCATTTTACCCTTTAAGCCCTTATTTTTAATCCTTTAATGTACAATTAATTACAATTCTGCCACTAATGATCTTGACCATAAATTTATTGATCTAATGGTCATAAAATTGTTCTCGCAGTTCTCGCAATATTGATGGTTCTCGCATGAACCCTTGTCTATATATATATATATATATATATATATATATATATATATATATATATATATTTTGTATTAGTTCCACATTTAGCCATTTAGGGATAATTTTTAGCAGGCTTTATCTTGTGTTCTTTATGGCCGAGTATGAGAGTATTATTGAAAAGATGATTGGCAGCCCATTGGGCCTTAAGTAACAATGCGCAATTAGCAACACCTTTGCTGACATAAGCAATAGCTAGATTCGGATTATCCTCCGCCGTCGATCACAGTTAACATCACAAACAAACACTATCTAAAGTTCTAAACTGCGTACGAATAACAAAAAGTTCGATCCAAAAGACCTTTTGGAAGAGCTTTTATTCAACCTTTTAGGTTTGCTGATCTACTAATCACAATGAGTTTCTTGTTTGGGAAGAAAAAGACACCTGCTGGTTAGTATTTTATATCCAATTATCCATGTATATGTATATTCTGGTTTAGTAAATTAATTGTATGAATTTTGCAATTAGAGATATGCGATCACTACTGTGTTGGTTGATTTAAGTGTTGATGACTGTAATTTGTTTATGGATGTTGATGATCATCATAGAAATTATGCAAGTCAATTTTGTTAGTTGATTGAATATTAATTCAGATAATTGAATCATACAAGTTAACTTGGATAAAGACAGAAATTGGATTAGTTAAAATTAATTGGATTCATGTTTGTGCAGTTGATCAATCTCATGTGCCTTGAAATTGACAAGGTTAATAAACTTTTTAGGTTAGTTATTGAAAGTTGACTTTTAGTCTTGTTTGGGCATTGAAAGTTGACTTTTGTCCCAAATTAGTCATTATGCTCGTTAATTTGCAGAGCTTTTGCGGGAGAACAAAAGAATGCTTGATAAATCTATCAGAGAAATCGAAAGGGAGAGACAAGGTTTGCAGACACAAGAGAAGAAATTAATCGCAGAGATTAAAAAAAGCGCTAAACAAGGCCAAATGGTAATCTATTTTCATAAGAATTGTTATGTGTATTTGCACAAATAGTTTAAATTTAATTTGTAATTATTTAATATAGGGAGCTGTTAAAGTCATGGCAAAAGATCTGATTAGAACACGACATCAGATCGAGAAATTTTACAAGCTTAAATCCCAACTACAAGGTGTTTCACTTAGAATTCAGGTACATTTTTTTGGTATTATTAGTTACCGTATATGCAACTGATTTATTGTATATATTTTTAGACATTAAAATCAACACAAGCAATGGGTGAGGCGATGAAAGGTGTGACAAAAGCAATGGGACAAATGAACAGGCAGATGAATTTGCCATCTTTACAGAAAATAATGCAAGAATTCGAGAGACAAAATGAGAAAATGGAAATGGTGAGTGAAGTGATGGGTGATGCAATTGATGATGCTTTAGAAGGTGATGAAGAAGAGGATGAAACCGAAGAGTTAGTTAGTCAAGTTCTTGATGAAATTGGAATCGACATCAATCAAGAGGTAATAATTGTTCTTCGTTTTTTTGTTGTTTATGTTTAAAAATAACAACTTATTTTTTAGTCATTGTACAAATTTCTTACTTATGCAATGTTTTCTGTTTGCAGTTATTGAATGCACCATCGGGGGCTGTTTCTGCCCCTGCTGCAAAGAACAAGGTGCCACAAGCTGAAACATCTGTAACTACCGATGATGGTGGTATAGACAGTGATTTACAAGCGAGATTAGACAATTTACGAAAAATGTAAGAAACATTAACACATTTTATAAATATATATGTACATTTACTTGCTTTTGAACCATTTGCGATAAACAATTGTATGGCTTGTGACATTTTGAGAAGAATATCTGAACTCTTGTGCTTGTGTATAGTTGATCTCGATAACTAATTAGTACACATTCCAACACCTTATACAAGCGTTTTGAGGTGTGTATTTTATAATGTGCGTGTATTTTGTAAGTGAAAGTTTATTATTGGTAGATGTGAAAGTGCATAATGTGTCAATGTGTCAGTTGATGCTATGTTGATGTAGATGTAGAGAAACATATGTATAAGTTGTAATAAAAACATACAAGTAGTAGCATTAAGCATTCACTCCAAAATTACATTTTAAACAACCAGCTACAACAATCATTAACTCATGCAGTTATCTAAAAGTAAGCAACAGATTGCAAGCCTCATTTATCTGCAACAAAAATAAAACAAGTAATTGAGAAATTGATTACCCTAAAGAGTAGGAGTAGAGGTACACTTGTTCAAATGGTGAAATTACCATTGAAGAAATCATGAGCAGTAGAGATCGAAAGTCGAGTTGTGGAAGAATCTTTATCTTTATTTTGATCATCATTGCCATTTTGTGGCGATTCATCAAAGAAATCGTGCATTACATTTTGATTTTCACTTTCTTTTCCTATTTTCAGACCCAATTCATCATAACATCTTCTCTGATCCTGATCTTTTTGTGTTGGGGAGTAGTCATTTTGGTAATCTAAGAAAGCCCGCTGTTTTAATTGGCCCAATGAAGATGGAGAGTTGTTCATAGTGTCACTGACAATAAAATTAAGTAAACCGTAAAAATTAAATATCTATTGTTGAAATTCTATTTAAAGCCAAGCCTAGGGGGTGTTTGGGAAAGCTTATTTAGAGGAGCTTATGGCTTATAAGCTTATATAAGCCTTAATAATCCCTTTTTAAAGGGATTATTAAGGCTTATATAAGCTCATAAGCCATAAGCACCTTTAAATAAGCTTTCCCAAACACCCCCTAGCTTTTTTTCTTCTACAACTTCAAAATTAAAACCACCATGCTACCGATATTTGATATACGAAACATAAAACCTTTTTTTAAACAGAATATACTAGTACTTTCTAAATTACTCTTAAATATGCATCATCAATTTTATCGCTTTGTCACGGAACACGTCGAAGCAAAATGTAATTCACACAATAATGTGTGTATATAGTATACATACAAGTAAATGACTAAAATAACCCTATCAAAATTATTCAATGAAGTACACAAACTAAAAAAGATGGTCCAAAAACCTAACTAAATCAGTAATGACAGCGTGAAGGATAAAATCTTGAATCTAGAATTGGTAAGTTGCTAGTTAGCATGCAAAAGTACAAGTTATAAAAAGCAAAATTCGATACATGTTCAGAGAAAGAAAGAATCATTTATATGACACTGAACATTAGCATGTGGGCGTCTGATTATGCATGTGTAAAAACTTTTAACACGAACAAACAAACCTGTGATCTTTCTCTGAAGATTCCGTAAAAAACTGATCTTGAGATGACACAACATTACCACAAGACCTAGACGAATGAAATTTTGATGAAGGGTAGTTTGGGGATTTCGTACAGATTGTTGATAATGGTATTGGTTCCACAGGCTTTCTTGAACGATTTCTGCCTCTATGCATGTGCCTTTCACAGTATTTTGAATGAGGGTAAGCTTCTCTTGAACATCTCCATTTTTTACCATCTGTTCTTCTGCATCTTCCTGGTTCTTGGTCTATTTTTCTACCAAATCCCATTTGAAAACAGTTCCATCCAACTGCATAATTAATTCACTCATTAATGCCTGTTTAATTTTACTTCAAAAGTGTTTATATTTACCTAGTGTTGTCTGTTTTCACAAGTGAAAAAGTTTTTTTTTTCATTGAGGCGTTACATCAAACAGTTGGCATGCATAATTGCGTAAGGACTTACTTGACTGATGAGGAGATTGGTGATGCAGAAGGAGTTTCGTAGAAGAATCCAAGCTTGTTTTAATGGAGAAAATGAGATCAGGAGGTATGGGCATACCGGAAATCATGTATTTGTAAACAAGTGCTTGATGTTCTAACTCTTGCCATTGATTTGGTGTGAATGGAATTGGAAAGCGAGAACTATCATTGCTTACTGTAGTCATCATTTCCGTTTCAGATATACCACCTTTTTCGATAAAGAAAGGAAGAAAAAACTGGAAATTTCAAGTTTGGAGAGAAACTAAAATGGCTGGGGGTTGTGTTTGAATTTCGATAATGTATTCAAGGTTTATTTGTGTTTATGATAGAGAGATGTGGACGACTGCAACACCTCTGTTGCTCTTCTGTCTTTATGGTAGCATTTGTCCCTCACAAACATCATATGGAAACACTTGAAATTTTTGCCAGTGATCATAAAATACTTTTTAGACATTTGACCCAACATAATCCTCCCGTAATGTAATTTAAATCGGTTGTATTTAAATTCGGTTGTAATTGAATACGGTTACGCGTTTAGTTACCAAAATTTTGAGTTGTAATTCAAATCAATACTTATGACTTTTTTTTAAAACTTTTTAAAAAACTTTTTCAATATTTTATTATTTATTATTTATTACTTTTTATATTATTTTTTTATATTATTTTTTTATTATTTTTTATATTATTTTTTTATTATTTTTTTATTTTTTATTATTTGTTTACTTTAAAAAAATTATATAGTTTTAATTTTTTAAATTTTTTTTAAATTTTTTAAATTTTTTAAATTTATTTAAAAAAATTTATTTTTTAAATTTATTTAAAAAAAATTAATTTTTTTAATTTTATTTAAAAAAAATTATTTTTTTAATTTTTTTTAAAAAATTTTAAATTTTTAAAATTTTTTTAATTTTTTTTTAATTTTTTTTTAGGAAAATGCTAATGACGGCTGTCATTAAGAAGGCAAAATACACAAAAGACAACCCCTGAATTTTAGGAATATTACTTTTCTAATCAATGTACAAGCTTTTTATGCATGTTAGTGACAGCCCTAAGGACTGTCATTAGCAAAACCCATTTTTTTAATATTTTTAATTTTTTAAAATAATTTTAAAATCTGAAGCATATAAGATATTCAAATTTGTTAATTTATTAAAGAACCGTAATTGAATTCGTGAGGTGTTGAGACGGATTTCAATTAAAACGAATATCGTAATTCGAAATTACGTCGTAATTGAATTACGAAAAAAATGTTCATCCAAACGTCCTCCGTAATGTAATTGAATTTCAATTACGGAAAATTACGGAGGATTACGTCCAAACAAACGGGGCCTAAGTTAGAGAGAATTAGTACCACTTTTGCTCCACAACTTACAAGTGCATATAGCAGACCTACTATGTATGGAAATAAGATTTGCCAAATATAAAATCAGTACATGAGTTGCTATCAATAACTCAGAGAGCAGGAGGTGACAGTAAAAAAGTGGGAGTTCTAGAGAAGAACCAACGTACGGTTTTCTCTTCTCTTTTCTTTTTTACATCTTTTTTTGCTTTTACTTTTTTACCTCTGTTTACTTTGACAGTAAATAAAACGAAACGAATCCACTCACATTTCTTGTTTCGGGTCACTCCAACCATAACCCAAAATGGTCCAATTGGACCACGCTACTTTATGCTTTGGTGACTTGTACAGTATACCACTTCATTGCATCCACGTGATCACTTTATAAAAAGAGCGTGTTTCACCATAGCATGCCATGATTTTAGATGTTACATTTGAAGGAGACACTATGAATCTTTACATTGCAACTCTTCGTCAGTGACTTGTACTTTATGCTATGAAATTTGTACCCTCGTGATCCTAAATAAACAAATCTCATTCCACTATTGCAGTGTTGAATTGGACCACAAAATGCGATTTATACTTCATTTGACCAACTATGCTATACTGACCTGTACTTTGCGCAGTAAAGCCCATACCTTAATCTCAGTTGACCATCAAATTCAAGCATATAATCATCATTAAAATATATGGATAAACACTAAACATCAATAACTGCCATTTTGTGTGTATTGATTGAACAAATTGCCTGTTTCTAAAGTATTAGATAACAGAAGTCTCAATTATTTATTTATTTGAAAAGGATAGCCGAAAGTAAAATCACATTTATAAATTTACTGACAACTGCCTTACTCATTTGGCTGCTTTCTCATTAATTTTTCATACCTCCAAAACTCTTGGTACATTTTTTAAACCTTACTCAAATCATCACATCATTTTCGTCTGATGAATGATATTTCTCAAATTACTCCAAATTTGATGCATCGTTATTTATTAAATTAAATCACTTAACTGCAGTTGTACAAATTTCTATCTAATTAGATGAAAAAGAGATGGTTTTGTATCTGGGACTCTGAATAGCAGCACCAAAACCCGTTGCCTAACCGCTTGGGTTGGGTTGTTTGTCAACTAGATGAAAACAAAATATTAAATTGCATGAACATGAAAACAAAATGTATATATTATTTGAATTTTGTGACAACAATAAGTTTTCAAAACTTTGTATTTAAGTGCCTATAATTTTACAATGCAATATTAAGCAGCTTGCATGATCGTACTAATCCTTCTGGAAAAAAGATAACACCAGATCCGTATGTACAGAGAAGAGTTGTGTCTCCACAAAAAGCTACCAGAAAAAATAATACAATAAAACATGTTAGTAAGTTGAGAAACCTTCTTTAAAAAAGACAAAAATAATGGTAAATTACATAAATAACCCTAAAATAAATAAATTGAAAAACAAACATAATAAAAAGGAAAAATAAACACACCTTCATAAAAGGCCGATCACGACTAGGAAAAGAGTCGATGAAACTTTCCTTCAATAGCAAAGATACCTAAAATATACAGAAAATGTGCTAAAAACCACTAACGAAAAAAAAAACATTTTATTAATATCGAAACACAATTTAATTGAATTTATTTAAAAACCTTGTCGTCATTTGATTGAACATTTGTAATTGTGTGAGAACGAAGATTAGAGCAAAGAGAATCCAAATAGGATCTTAATACTCTCAGGAACCCCTTTGCAGCTTCAACCTGTGTCAATATCAATATGTGAAAATTTTATTTTCTTAAATAGAATCAAATCATTAATTTCAAAGTTAAATCATAAAGAAAAAGATTAATTTATAGACTCTACCTGCACTTCACTGCAGTCATAAACTGGTCTCCTTTTTCCTAAATAACTTTCTCCAACAAGCTGGGAGTGGTAAGGACTTAAGGCTGCAAATAACTCCTTGTGTTTAGGTAAATGTGGTAATGATGATGATTTTACCTAATTAACACAAAAATCAAAATTATATATATATATATATATATATATATATATATATATATATATATATATATATATATTGTGTTAATACTCAAAATCATTAACTTGAAAAAAAAAAACTAAAAGAAACATTTACCTGGTTCTTGTTCGCATCAACGAAAATAACATTTGCTAACTTCGATTGTACTTCAGTTGTTTTGTACTTCACACCAACCTGTTCAACATATTCATAGGTAATTAGGACTCCAAAAAAAAAATAAAAAAAATAAAATAAGAATACGGTTAAACTTACAACAAAAGGAACAGGTGCATCTAGGAAGTCGAGCATGTCATCTGGTAAGACCTAAAAAACAACATGCATACGAATTTTATGAAAATTAAAATTTAAGGAAGTTGATAATATGTATTGTTATAAACCATATAAAAATTCTTAGAAACAATACCGGCATTAAAAAGCTCTGCCAGTGGTAGGGACGAATCAAGGGTATAATTGACAACACTGAAGCAGACAAAATTCCCTATAAATTCAACATTCTGTAAGAATACTACACTAAAAATATAAAAATAAAAAGTAACATTTTGTCAATATTAATTACACATAATGTATGTACCAGATTAGAGCATACAAACACAATTTGCTTCTCTAACAGAACACCTGCAAATATTGTCAAGACCTGTAGAAGATAAAACACAACAAATAATTTCATTTACTAATAATAAAAAAAAAATACAGCACATTATGTAATAATAAAATTAATGAATTAGATAATCTATACGTGTTCGAGACGCAAATTGCCACATAAGCATGCAATTGCCCATACTGACATAGCAGTTGCTTCTTCCTCAACTGCAAGTGCACTGTGAGCCTACAATAGAAAAATATAATTGATAAAAATAATTAATTAATGATTAATAAGTTAATAATTACCTCTGCTAATTCAAAATTTGAGTTGCATGACATTAAATCGATTGTTTCGCCAGCAATTTGTAATATTCTTTCATCGGGTCTATGAAATCCCAATGGATGAAGGTGTTCCAGTGGGTGGAAGTTGACTTTTGACCCTCTTTCAGGGAGATCTAATCGGTAATATTCACATATTATTTGTAACGATCCATGATTATTTGCCTGCATATATTACATAGTTATAACAATTTCAGAGCTCAATAAGAAATTTTAATTATTAAAAATAAAAATAAAAACCTTGGCCCAATTTAGAATCTCGTCATCTTCTTGACTAGAGAAAGATGCGTCTTCTATTTCTACTGAATCAAGCTCACTCCTAAAGTTTCTGTCTTCAATAGGTGAACCCTGAAAACTATATTAAACATTTACAAGCAATATATTAATTATGTTTAAATATTTAACTGTTAAAATGCAAAATCAATTTAAATTAGAATACCTTGAGGAAGATTCTGAACTATCATGTTGTTGATAACGTAAAAGTGGCAAAATTGCATTTGGTATATTCCTTTGAGTTGACTGATTGTGGTCAACTGTCTCATAAACAGGACTATCACAAAACTTAGAAATTGGTTCAGCAGATACACATTTTTGCTTAGATAAATCCGTTATTGTTGCAGAATCTATAGTTACAACATCACTGACACCTTTTTCTGACGATTGAGAGTCCACCATAAGGGATTGATCCTCTGTGTCTGCTGAAATACCACTTGTTTTATCTTCTAAAAAAACTTCATCTTCAATAGGAGACTCGATATCTAATCCACTAATACTTTGTCTTAACCGTTCTAACCGTTCTTCAGTGGAGATGCTACAAATTATTTATTAAAAAATGCAAATATTGTTAAAAGTATCGAAAAAATGTTTTTTTTTTGTTTTGAGATTATATATGACAAACAAACCTATTTAACACGCCAAAATGCAGATCGAAAAATGGAAGTCTTGAAAGAATGCAGTAACATCGACGGGTTGTTAAAATGTGGCGGCTGAAAGGCGGGCCCACATGTTGTCCATCTGTCATCATGGAAATTAATTTTGACGGTTTTTGTACTAATTCGTCTGCTACTAAACAGCAGCCATACAGAATCGAATCATCTGCACCCTACAGAGTTAAAAAAATATTTACAAAAAAAATAAATAATAATAATAATAATTATTAATATAATAAATAATAATCCTGCTAAAATAGCTGTAGGGGCATGTATGGATTACCTGTAACCTAAATATGAAAGAAAGGTTACTTTGTTTAAGGTGTTCCTGCAAATTTACCAGCATGTTTACAGATAATTTTTAAAATATAAATATTATTTATGATTTCAGATAAATATTATCGAGTACCTGTCCCAGAAGTATTTCATTCAGTTCACTCATAGATGGGGTTCTTTCAATAGCATTAACCTAATTACCAACATTTAAAACATAAATATTCAATCAAAAATGATATTTAAATATTTTATAAATATAGACTGCAGATAACCGAACCTCCAATCCACCAGGAAAGCAGAATGAAATGAGATCTCTGTATTTTAAAGGTAACTGTTTATCGGGAGGGTATACAAACAGAACCTGAAAATTAAAATGAACATTAAAAATCAGATTTTATTTACATCTGTTATTAATACTAAACTATATTTTGTGTGTGTGTATGTATATGTACCTGAGGGTCAATACTTTCTAAATGTTGACCGTTTTGCAAATTTCCTGAACGTTTGACTTTTCTGCCAAAATATTGTTCCTCAAGTGATTGAATATCACAGTTAGGATGAAGTCCAACTACTACCATGCTCTCAAACAACCTTGTTGGTTCTTTTAATATTCTGCGATGCTGAAATTTGTTTGAAATTATAATTAATCATGATCATTTGGATTAATCAAAATATCTAATCACTAAAAATGTTAAAATACCAGAGCCTGCAACTGAAAGCTTGCCCATTGACGTTTTTGGGTCGTTAATACTTCAGGATTATAGGTTTTTTTCTCTTCATTAGGGTTTGATAAACCTTTTAATACTTTGAAAACTTGATTTTGAAGCTTTTGAAAATGGCCACCATTTTCATCTTTTGAAGAATATACAACTGAAGGTCTTGCTGCTGCAGCCATAACTGCTCGTGCAACATCTTCAGTTGTCTGCATGAAAAATGAAGCTCCCCAACTTGGGCTATCTGATTCTTCATTCTTCTCCATAACTGTAAAAGTATTTATTTCTTTCTATCAAAATGTTAATCAATTCCATATGTCTACTCAATTAAGTATTAGGTCACTGAATCATGTTATTTTTAGACAAAATCATGTTATTTTTAGACATACAGTCACACAAACCAGCTTCTAGTTTCCTGTTTTAGGTTTATAGCAATATAGGTAGGGGTGGCAATTTCTGACCCGACACGAAACCCGACCTGAAACCGACACGAAAATAAACAGGTTTGGGTTGAGGTAAAAAATAATTGGGTCATTCTCGGGTTGAGTCAGCTGACCCGTTTATTAAACAGGTTAGATTCGGGTCAATGATAATTTAAATGGGTCGACCCGCCAACCCGTTTAATTATTAAAATATATTTTAAAAAATATATATTTATACTTAATTTATAGTTTACTAGTTAAAACGTAATTAATAGTTAGATAAAAATTAATAATGTTATCTAGTAATTTGGTGTTTAGTATTTTGTTATGAATTTGTGTAATAATAACTGCATTTTGACCTGTTTGACCCGTTTAACTTGTTTGACCTGATAACCTATTTAACCCATTTTATTAAATGGGTTATATGGGTTAGGTTTGGGTTGAAGTTAAACAGGTTAGGGTTGAGATATCTGACCCGTTTATATAAACAGGTCGGTTTCGGGTTGAACGTTTCTGACCCGCCAACCCGCGAACCCGAACCCGTCAACCCGAACCCGACCTGAATTGCCACCCCTAAATATAGGTCACCCAATTTAAGTAAAGTCATCTCCTAGAATAAGAACCTTTTCATAAATTTTCAGTTTTTTACTTAAACCGCAGTTATTTGCTCCAGATTTCTGAGCTCGCAAAATGACAAAATTCATTCAAAATTCTAATCAATCTGCCATTAGTGATCTTCTACTATAATCAAATAGATGAAGAATTTTTCAACAAAGTTTTCTAAAAATCCACAGAGTAGATTTTTTGGTACAAATTGAAGAGGAAAAAAACGCTTCATGTTAATTAACGCTTAAGATTGAAGCTACAAAACCTGATTATACAGCACGGCGAAAGAAAAACAAAATTAAAGCTGAATTAACCACAAGGAGCATGTAATTAAACATGATGGAAGTTCGAAGTAACGGAAATAGCTTCTGTAATTAAGCAATTAAGAGAAGCGATTGCGAAGTAAACGGAGAGATTAAGTACTCACCGTGAATTCTTTTTAGTTATGGTTATGATAGATACATGTGTGTGAGTGTGTCAGAAGGAAAAGGAACGACAGTTTTTTCAGGCGGCCATAACAAAGGGAGAATGAAGCTCTGTGCTTGCAGTCGGAAAAAAACGACGATCAAGAAGAAAACAAATTACGTTATAAAATTAAGATTACCTTATAATTCTAATTAAAGTTAGTTTATAACACCTCTTATGTAACACACATGAAAAATACGTACCGAGTAAAATTATTTGTTTTTCTAGATTAAATAAACCTATGAATATTTCCAGTTTATCTATTTTACCTTCAAAAATCAAATATTGATTTTTTATATTTTATAATTAAAATTGCTAAACTAGTGATAAGAAATATTAAATTAAAAAAATAAACCACGTGGGTAGGGGTGCCCAAAGGGTTGACCCGACCCGACCCTAACCCGAACCCGATTACGCTTATCGGGTCGGGTCTATTCGGGTTCCATGTTATTATCGGGGTTTTCAAACCCGACCCGACCAACCCGATTCGTTATCGGGTCGGGTTTCGGGTTAGAATTTCTTACCTTTTTCGGGTTCGGGTTGACCCGATTAGACCCGATTAAAGTTTAAGTATTTTATTTCCTTTAAAAAATTAACATATTTTTACTATTAAATCAATTAATTAGCAAATTATATGATAAAGTATTCAATAAAGATCAATTAATAATTAAAAGTGTTAAATAAATACTCATAAAATTCAATATATTAAATAATTTCTATAGTTTTTACTAAAAATTCCTAACTCAAGTGTAACCCGACCAACCCGATCGGGTCAACCCGACAAACCCGAAACCCGACCAACCCGAACCCGACAAACCCGAATCGTTATCGGGTCGGGTTTCGGGTTAGAATTTTTTAACCTCAAACCCGACAGACCCGACCCGATAAGAGCCGGGTTGACCCGTTGGGCACCCCTACACGTGGGCAATATACGTTCATTCGAACCCTCCACCTATGGCGGATAAACCATACTGTTTGTTTACGACGGGATTTGAACCCATGACATATGACAACACCTTATCTTTTCCACTCATACCACTAGGCTAGAAGCATTGAGTACTTTTCCTCTTATTTAATTACCTACGACCTACGTTTAATGCTCGATTAATTAAAATGTTTTTTTAACAGAAGTAATTAAAATGTTACGGAGTATTACTTTCTGTTTCTCTCGCATTTAATACCAAAAGAAAATTAAGTTGTATTGTATATTAAGAGCACGAGGTGTGGAAGGGTAGTTATAGCCATGTTATAACGTTTTTTGACTTATAATTTGGCTATAACTTGAGGAGGGGAAATTGGTTCCATAGTGTTATAGTTAAAGTGATATTATAGAGGTCCCACATTTGTTATTTGATATATTTTGATTGTTTGAATACCTGCCGTTGTGGCGCCGGTATACTTTTGACGAGGTTATAGCAATATAACTAGAGTTTGGCGGTCCGTACCTTGCCATTTAGAAGAAAAAAAGTAATTTAAAAGTAATGATAAATTATATGATCTAGTCTTGATAACGAGTAAAGAGTTCGGCCGCGCATGCTTCCAACGTACTACCCACTGAAGCACCCTCTCTCAAAAAAGTCAAGTTGATTTTTATGTGAATAACTTAATACGGAGTAATATTTAATTAGTTGTTATAACTCTTAGGTGGTGGTGTTTGGTTCGTATAATATCTTTGATTGAGTTGTAATATAAAAAGGAATTGAAATTTGCCAGGCAATTTTAATTTCATATTCTGTTTTGTTGATATTGGTGGATGATGGTGGTGGACTGGTAGTAATGGAGATGCTTGGTTTTGTTAGCTTAATAGATTTATTGGGCTCTATTAGTTTGGGCCATGTGTTTAGCCCATTAGCTAGCTTACCCTAATTAGGTTTTCCTATATATATTGTTTGCTTTCCCTATTATTGTAACTTAACCTTTGTAACTTAACTTTTACTATTTGCTATGAAACCCTAGCCTCCTTTTGTAAGTTCTTGTAAGTAGTAGTAAGTCATTACTGCTGGTTCGTTTCTGCTGATCTTCATTATTGCTGTTTTGTTTCTGCTGATCAGTATTGATCGTTTCTGCTGATCTGTTTCTACTGACCCGTTTCTGCTGGTCCGTTACTGCTGGTGTTGAGCAGTAGTAACTGTTTCTGCTGGTTATTATTACTTCTGTCTGGTCATGGCTCGAGACGATTCTCTTCAGTCAATTAGCACTCAACTAGATGGCAAGAATTATGCCTATTGGAGTTATGTTATGAAAAACTTTTTGCGGGGGAAAAACTTGTGGGGTATTATAACAGGTACCAAAAGCAAACCAACAGATGATAAGGCTGCAAATTATGCAACCCTATTTGAAACTTGGGAAACAGAAAATTCCAAGATCATCACTTGGATTAATAATTCTGTTACTTAGTCGATTGGTACTCAGTTAGCAAAGTATGACACCGCTAAGGAAGTTTGGGATCACTTGGATAGATTGTATACTCAATCTAATTTTGCAGAATAGTATCAGTTGGAATTTGATATTAGAGCTCTTCAACAGAACAGTTCAACTGTCCAAGACTTTTATGCTGCTATGTCTGACTTGTGGGATCAGCTAGCTCTTACTGAACCTACTGACTTGAAGGCCTTTAAGCCTTATATTGATAGAAGGGAAGAGCAGCGTTTGGTTCAGTTCTTGATGGCTTTACGTTCAGATTTTGAAGGATTGTGTGGTTCAATCTTGCATCGCACACCACTTCCCTCTGTTGATTCAGTTGTTCACGAGTTGATTGCTGAAGAAACTCGTCTGAAATCAAATGTAGACAAAGGCTCCAAGACAACAATGCCTACTGTTCTTGCTGTTACTCAGCCAAGACAGTCTTCAAACCAGAACCGGAGCAGAGTTGCTTTCGATGAGTGTACCTATTGCAAGCAGAAAAATCAGTGGAAGGCTCAGTGCCCCTTGTTGTTGAATAAGGGAAATCAGAAACATAACAGACCTGGTGGGCAGTCTCAATCTTGCCATTCTTTCCCAAATTTCAAGCCACCACAGTTTGCTGTTGTTGCGCCTTTCGTAGAGGCTGAAACAGAATTTACATCACCATCTGCACTTGATCCCCGGATTGTTGAGAAATTCAAACAGTTTATGGTTGCTAATCCTACAGCTATGTCTACCTCCATGTCACATTCAGATCTATCTTCATCCAGTACTTCAGGATCGCTCTCGGAGGGTGATTGGGATAGGGTGTAGACTTTGGGGACCTCTATGTTTTGGAGCAACTACATTATGATGGTGTTATTAATGTTGTTGCCTCTAGGGTATTTGGTTTATTTGGTTTGTTTGGTTTGTTTGGCTTCATTTGGTTTGTTTGGTTCGTTTGGCTTCATTTGGTTCGTTTGGTTTGGTTTGGTTTGCTTCGTTTGTTTGGTTCGTTTGGCTTCATTTGGTTTGTTTGGTTCGTTTGGCTTCATTTGGTTCGTTTGGTTTGGTTTGCTTCGTTTGTTTGGTTCGTTTGCTTCATTTCGTTTGGTTTGGTTTGTTTGGCTTGGTTTGGCTTTGGAAGTTCGGAGAATTGGTTGCCATAAATTGGCTTGGAGTTTCTGTTTCGGACAACATAATTGGCTTGATAATTGGGGAGTATCTCTCTTCCGCATGTTTTATCCTCGTTGCTGGTTGCTGATATGTTTACAAAGTCTTTGTCTGCTTCCCGGTTACAATTTCTGAATGGCAAACTCTTAATGCGTTTTGCTGTTGCATTATGAGTTTGAGGGGGGATGTTAGCTTAATAGATTTATTGGGCTCTATTAGTTTGGGCCATGTGTTTAGCCCATTAGCTAGCTTACCCTAATTAATTAGGTTTTCCCCTATATATAGTGTTTGCTTTCCCTATTATTGTAACATAACCTTTGTAACTTAACTTTTGCTATTTGCTATGAAACCCTAGCCTCCTTTTGTAAGTTCTTGTAAGTTTACAGGTTTATGGTTAAAAGAGTGTTTAAAGATAATATGATATTGTACCATGCACATTCCCTGATTCATAAGATTTTAGAATCTAGCTTGTAATGATGGAATACATTCCATTGTTTGATAGAACATTTTCTGAATTCTAATTACATCCAATCATTACATGAATTTATAGGAATTAGATTTCAGTTCCTATAAATTCCCAAAAATTCTTGCGAACCAAACAACGCTAATAAACTTATTGAATAGGGTATCATAAAGATCTAAGTTTTTGCTCAAATAATTTTGGACACTTCAAGTTTACCATCATTAGACTATATAATGTATTCCTCATAAATTATTAACATGAAATGAGAGATTATTACAGCTAGTAAAAATATTGTTATTTAACAAGGTGACAAGTGATAATAAATCAAATAAATCATATGTTCTTCATCTCACTTCAAAAGATATATCTATTTCTAAATAGTCGAGTTTTGATCATATACGTGATTTAATCGTTGTCATGATTGTTTTCGAATCTTTCTATGCATATATGGTAATATTTACCTAGGTAGAGATCAAACTATATGAAATTATTTGCAAGACCTTATGACTAGTTCATTACCAAATGGTTAAATAAATCATATGTTCAACCTTATTATTTAACAATTAGAAAAAAAGAAGTCAAGAAACAATCACAAAAAATATCCGTTTGCCGCGTTAAAGATTCGACTTTCCCCGAGTAACATGAACAAAGATACTTCTTTGTTTGCCCGTGTTATATGGTGATGTTATGTGATAAAATTAAAAAAAAGATAATATTACGCATGTTTCTCTCATACTCTATTTGATTTATCATGTGACATTATCTGCGTAAAATATGTATGAGTTTAGTTGATATAAAAGTTTTTTTGTTGTTGAAGTTTTTAATTTATTATGTATGAATGTAGGTGTTTGTGCTTGTGTGCTGGTGTCGAACATGATTACAAAGGAATGATGATCGGGACCGGCATCCAAAGCTTATTTATGATAACATGCATCCCTCCTAAAAATGTTATACTTATTATTCTATATAATCTATGCCACATTTTCTTTATTTTACACCTCTTGATTTCGAAACACAAGTATATCTTTATATCTATTCTAATGCAAACTGCCAAGTTGTAGACGTTGGTTTCGTAAAACCATGATTGTCTTTAGTGTCAGTTTTTGCAAGGTCAAATATGTTTTAATATCTCATTGACGTTTTAACACCAAAGTATTTATTAATCATGTTTTTACTTGCATGTGTAACTAACTGACTGGCTAAAAAGCCCTTATAAACGGATATCTCTGGTTTGCACAATTGGTTTATTTTTGAGAAATATTAGGTTCATGTTTGGGAAAACTTATTTATGAGGCTTTTAAGCTTATTAGTTTAATAAGCTTGTATTTTCAAACTTAACTAGACTTATTAATTTAATATAAGCTTAGAAACTCCTTAAATAAACATTCCCAAACATGCCCCATGGTGAACAGTTTTGCACAAATGGTTTAGCCCAATTATGGGATGGAAGATGTGCTCCCTTTGTTTAGCAATCGCTAAGCTAGAGAACATTGATACAAACTTCTTAGTAAATGTCACTGAGGTGTACATGCAAATGCTAACCGAATTAACCAACTTGCAAATGTAGTTAGTGATTAGTAAATTAGACATCATAGCTTATATATACATGGTGATTGTAACATGTTCATTAGCTTAAATTGTGTAAACGCATTTTCCTCCTATTTCCGTGTAATCATTTCGTACGAAGTATTCAATACAATACGTATGAATCAAAATGTTTCAATTATTAATCCCTAAATTCCTAGGCTGGTTAATTCTTATCTTCGTTTTTTAAATGATTTCTAGAAACTATCATATCAAATATCCCGTTGTTTGGTGCCAACCCAGTTCTAACTGTAGCGTATGTAACTAGAGTCTACAGTACTGGTTTTTTCGTTTTAGATAGTTATTATTCAATTTTAATTATAATTTTAATTTTGCGTAGCTTTTCCACACGATGACCCGGGCTCACTAAAACGGGTCAATTTGGGCCCTATTATTGTTTTATATAGTTATACTTGTTGGGTTTCTTTTGACACCCTATTTTGGTACAGGTCGGAATGGACTGAAACTTTTATTTCTCAAGTTTGGGCGGGTCACAATTGGCGGGCTCCTCAAGTGAATATCGGCAAGTTGGTTTTAGCCCAATATTAATGTCCATAGTAAAACTTGAGAGTTTAGGATGCCACGATTTTAGTTTCCGGTAACAAGAATTATTACCAATTCTTCATCAATTTTATTTTAATTTTAAACACATATTAATCATTACTAAAAAAGGAATGGGAAAAAAAGGTGGATTTATACTACTCAATGTATGATGGGGCAGCCGATAGTCCCATGGTATCAGGGGAGAGGGGGGCATTCCAAAGAGCATCTTCGATGTAAGTTTTTTATAAAATAATTTAACTTTTGTTTAGGTTACTTGAAGGTATTAACTTTCTAGCAAAAACTTTTACTTCAAAAGCTTATTATTCTCTAAGTCTTTCTCAAAACGCAAAAAAAAAAAAAAAAATGTTTACATTATCTAAACTGATATGCATTGGACTAAAAGCTTTTCTGATAGCTTATTCTCTAAATATTGAGTAGAAAGTCTAGATATCAATTACGATAAGTGTTTGCAATAACTTAACAATAAGAGTTTATTTAATCATACATAGCTAATTGTATGTTAAATTCCATCCCCACCTCCAGTTAAGCACATGTCCCACTTCAATCATCAGGAAGTAAGGTCAGTTAACCACAAAACTTAAACTAACATTTATGAATTTTATCAGCAATTAAAAAACTAATTTCGTGTGTTTAATCTATACGGATGCAGGGTGCACAACTAAAGAAACACATTGATGCAACATTGGGTAGTGGAAATTTGTGGGAAGCTGTACGCTTACCCCCCAGGGAAGATAAATGGTAAGAATTAATGACCGAATTTTTATGTTTTTGTTTTTGTTTTTGTTTATGTTTTGTTTTCTGCAGCCGTTGATTTCTTTAATCAAGTGAACATAAAAACAGTCACTAGAACCGCGAGTCCGCGACTTGCCATCTTGCATGAAAAGAGTTATTGCAGTCCGCTATCATGTAAAATTTAATCCAGTTTCCTGTTTTACCCCTGCTCTAACAAATTTCTAAGTTACAGCTTACAAAATTATTTGAGTAAATATCTCAATCAACCACTATCTCCATACAACGGTAAGATTTAAGAAAGCCTAGATTACCATACAAATTCACCGTTAGTTTGAATCTAGATTTAAAGATGTTGCAACTAGTAAAAAGTGAAGTATCAGAAATTACCCGAGGTGTAAAAACAGGAACGGGATTATGTTTAGTTAGATTCTTTCAGCTGAAAATCTTCTCTAATGCTTCCATTGATGCAGAAACGTGTACTTCTTTGTAATAACTAATAAGCACAGTTTGACCTTGAAGTCAATATTAAAAAAGAATATGATTAACTAGTGTGTATTTTGTATGTATTGACAGCATAAACTAATTTTAATTGCAGTACCTTTATGCGCACCAGAATTAGCAATTTTCCTCCATATGAGAGCGACAAGTTGCACATGGTTTTCTGCTGAAACAATGCTCTCGAATTACGGTTCATGTTCTCAATATCTTCTAATTCAATATGCCCCAATCTTGTGTCATCATTTGTTAACTGGTTCTTTGACTTTGTTGCACAGTAACAGAATTCTGAAAAAAGATATGAGCATGAGCAACAAGAACTAACCTTTGGGATTAATTAAGAAAAAGTTACCATTGTTTCATCATACTTATCAACAACCGGATACAACCGATAACTACAACAGCTCGACATCCTATAATTTCTGAAAATGCCCAAATGTAAGTCTTAACTCTTAGAAGTACAATGGGCAAGACCAGAAATGGGAAAAACATAAACAGCTTACAGAAAACCTAACACCTTAAAATTAACTATATTTTAGATTATACTCCTATCTTAATATAAGCAACAAAGAAACACAAGCTAGTGATACTCATCATACACGTTCTTCTTGATACTCCAAGTTGCAGCAGAAGCATGTTGCAAATCTGGGAGGGACAAAGACCTTGATGGGGAGGTATACAATCTAGGAGACAAATCTGATGATTCATTCGTCGCTAATCTTCTCCTGTTTCCTGGCAATGGTGGAAGAGAAAGACCTGCCACAGATGTGCTTGAGTTGGAGCTTTCACCATTTTCATCACTCTCATGGCTGTTTCTAGCAAGCCTTTTTGATAATAAAGCATGATGAGCAAGCATGTTCTTGCGTTTTCGGCTGTAAGCATCTTCTTGCTTACCAATGTCTTGAATCGATGGAACAGAACATGCATCAGCTAGGCTTCCATACGATTTCGATTTTCCAGCATAGAATGTTGATATCCCCCTCCTAGAATAAGTAATCGCAAAATTACTTTTTAGACTAAATTGCCCTAATTTTTTTGGCAGAAATCTGATAATTACATAAACATCGTATCATAAACGTTCGTAGAAAATAATTATTAACAATTCAAATCACACATGCATATAATCAACATGTGTTAGCAATTCGATAATTTGTATAAACAATAATGGCAGTGATAAGTTAATAATCATACTTGATGGGCAAAACTTGCTCCAAAACGGTTAAACCATCGAGAGGTCCATTATGCTTGCTCTGAACTTCGCCGTCGTCTTCATCGGAATTACCTCCACCGCTTAACGCGTCACTGTTGTTGCCTATAGACGAAGAAGTGCTGGCATCTTCTTCCTCTTTAACGACCGGCAACCTGTTGCTCCACGGATTACCTCCGGTAAATCTACTGGAATCCGACAGGTTATAGATCCACATCCCGTGAGAAAACCTTGGCGATTGGATCCGATTGCTATGACTATTGCTAGTACTCTCGAAAGCAACAGACATCGGATGAACTATTGAGTATCGAGAATGGATAAATTTATACAGATTGAGGTGTAGATACAGATTATGCACAGACAAATATGGAAACACGGACAAATATGGAAGAAAAACCGGATATAGAGAGAAAGAGGTGTTTCAGAGAGAGAAGGTTGATGACGTCATTAAAGAGAGGAAAAAAAAAGGATAGTGATGCATTATCCTCTCATAAGACGGTTGCCAACGCTGCAAAATCAACTAATACCTTCTTTTTTTTCCCACATCCATCCATATACATAATACACATACATGTCAATTTTACCGAAAGGTATTTGGGCTAGTGGTATGATAATTTATTTCATAACCTTGAGGGTGAGGTTCAAGTCCCAGACTTAGATGGTGAGGTTTATTCCCCATAAATGAAGGATTTGAGGGAAGACATACTGCCCTATATGAATGTCACTGTCTAGATTCGAACCACTAACTTACTAACTAGTCGTTAAAAAAAAAAAAATGCCAACTTTACTTCCTTTGTTCTATTTTTGCAATCCATCACCATCATTATAGATATATAAACATAAAATACTAATTATTACTATTAAAATACTCATTGACCGTCTTACTGGTCTCTTCTCTTCGG
Source organism: Calendula officinalis (assembly GCA_963853835.1). Classification (NCBI taxonomy): domain Eukaryota; kingdom Viridiplantae; phylum Streptophyta; class Magnoliopsida; order Asterales; family Asteraceae; genus Calendula; species Calendula officinalis. The sequence continues at coordinate 79,806,985 of OY970820.1, read as the reverse complement.
ATGTCTAAAGATATGAACATTCTCTCTCTAACTAAAGGCATGATACTAACGAAAAGAGGGAAGAAATCAAAGGTAACTGAATTTTTACCCGAAATTGGTGTTCACACCCCTCCAAGTGTTGGCAAACTAATCCAAATTACCACAAGTAAACAAGAGTATTAGGTAAGCAAGAAGAGTATTATGTGTTGGGATATAAGTGAATTATTACTGATGCTGCAGTTGGTATTGGTAATGTCTTGATGCTGCTAACAAGACTTACTACTGATGGGGCATAATTACAACGATACTACTGGTGAACGATCTACTACTGATGGGTGCATATACTACCGATGATCATATTTGGTGCAGATCGTATCCGAGATTCTAGCAGAGTTAGTTTAGAATTAATATATTTTTGTAATTCGAATTGTAATCTAGTCCTAGAATAACTAGGGTATAATGTTAGGCTTCAAGGACTATTATATATAGTTCCTTATGAATTGTAAACACACGTGTATTGATCGATTATTATTAATACATTGAAGCTTTTTGTGATATACTGTGTTCTTATTAATTCGTATTCGATTTACAATTTACATTGTTCTTAATCAATAACAAGAGTGTTAATCCGCTGTAACTTCTCTCTGTTAGTAGATCTGTGATTTAATAACTTGTTGAGTTATTCGATCCTGACAAGTGGTATCAGAGCGTTAAGGTTCTAGATATACGAATTAAGAACATCAAAAAGTTTCATACTTTCGAAATTAAAATTGTTAATCATGTCTGATAACAATGAAAGCACGCAGGCAAACAAGATTCCAATTCTCACTCCCAACAACTTTGGGATGTGGAAAAACAGAATTAAGCAGTACATGCTTATTACTGATTATTCCATGTGGGAAGTTGTTCTGGAAGGTAACAAAACCATACAAACTCAACTCACAAGTTCATCAACTGAATCAGACAAACTCAAGTGTGACAAAGAAAAGAAAGACAGAGGAATTGAACTAAAAGCTTTAAGCACCTTGTTGCTTGCTATTCCCATTGACTACCAACATTTATTTGTTGAATACGACGATGCTAAAAAGCTATGGCAGGCACTGGAGAAAAGGTTTGTTGGTACCAAAAGTACTAAAAGAAACATGAAGTCTGTCTTGAAGCAAGACTTTGAAAACTTCAAAGGACAGAAGAATGAATCCTTGTCACAAGTTTTTGATCGATTCAACAAACTTATTGGTGAACTCAATCAAGTTGGAGTTAAACCAGACAATGATGATGTCAACAGAAATTTTCTCAGATCTCTTGGAGAAGAGTGGTCTATGGATACTGTGATATATAGACAAGGAGATGCTTTGGAGGATAAAGAACTTGATGAACTCTACAATGAACTACGAGTTTTTGAATCTGAGGTAAGTCAGAAAATTCCTAATTTACCATCAAACAATGCTGCTTTTGTGTCAAATACATGTACATGTCAAGATGCTACAACTGGGAAGCATAAAGAAACTGAAGACTTAGCAAGAGAATCCTTCTTTACTAGTCATGTGCATACTGCACTAATTAGTGAATATCTGGAACAAATAAATCCTGATGGTCTGGAAGAGATGGATATAAAGGGGCAGATGACAATGCTGAGTTTAAAGACCAAAAGATTTCTTAAAAGAACTGGTAGACAGAATTTGAACTTCAACAAAGGTGAACATGCTGGATTTGACAAAACCAAAGTCAAGTCCTACAACTATAACAATTTTGGTCACTTTGCTAGAGAATGCCCTAGCAAAGATCAAAGATCAAGTTACAACTAGAATAGTTCATCAAACTCAACTGCTCTTGTATCTCAAGAGGGACAAGTTTATGATTGGAGCTTTCAAGCAGAAGAACATGCTCAAAATCAAGCACTCATGGCCTTCACTGATTCAACTACTGAGGTACATTCCAAATCTTGCACTCCTGAATGCATTAAAGCATATAAAGAACTAGAAAAACTTAATAAAGTGTAACGTCCCGAAATTTGTAAATAAATAAATGGTACAAAAATATGATAAATACGGATAAATCGTTTAAAGAACGTGGGAATTGGTTTCGTGTCATTTGGACGCCGTACGAGAAAGTTATGGACGAAATCGGGTCGAGACAACAACCGAAAAATGCAGCCCGGCTGCATAGAAGAGTTCACGGCGTGAACTTGGAGTTCCCGATCGGGAACTTCAACCAACGATTTTTGTGGTTTTTGATTAATCAGACTTCACGCCTAGGTCACGATCGGGAAGAGGTCACGAAGCGCGAAGTTCACGTCCGTGAACTAGTTCATGGCGTGAACATTGGGCGACATCAATAAATCGGGAAAAGCTAGGGTTTTCTCATTTTTCACTCCCCCACTTGGTGCAGCCGAGATTGGTGAAGAAGGAGGCGATTTTGTGGTTCTTGAGCTTAAATCTACACCATCTTTGAGGATCAATGCATCTAAGCTAAGATCTAAGGTATAATTTATCTCCTAACTAGTTTATGAACTTGTATTGGGAAAAATTGTGATTATGGAGGTGGTATGCAGAAGATCTTGTTAAGGGTGTTTATGGAGGGTGTAAAACACCCATAGGTAGTGTGTGGATCATGTGTTCAAGTTGGATTTATGATTTGTTGGGGAAATCATGAACTAGGGTTTATGGATTTTCACCAAGCTTATGAGCTTGGTGGTTGATGGTTGATTATGATGAAGTTAGATGATGTCTAGTTATGGATGATAACTAGAAATGCGATGATTATGTTGATAGGTTGCAAGGACCTAAGAGTTGAAGTTATTCCATAGGCGGGAAGCAAGGATTCGGGTTAACAAACGCGATCTGGAAAGCATTGCTAAGGTGAGTACATGAGACTTTTAAACTGAGTACATAGCGAATACTTTTGAAAACACATATGATATTTTATGGGTCTTTATTAATAAATATTTTGATAAATATAGTGATTGAAAGTGTATGAAAGTATGTAGAATGTGATACTAGAATAAGTCTAGTATGATTGATGAATTTGAAGGAAAATACGATAAATTAAAGTAATTATGGAATCTATGTTAATGAACCATAATAATGAAGTAATTGATTAAAAGTACGTATAATGAGACTTTATTATAGATATGTATTAGTAAAGCAATTATGGATGATTTTATAGTGATGAGTATCTATTGATAAGATTTACTTATAAAAGTGAAGAACGCGTATAAATGAAAACGAATATGATAAGACTAATAATAATTGTGTATTATAGTCAACCAAGGGATAAAAGTATTATGACATCGATAAAGTAAGAAACGTATCTTATGAAGTGAGTAGATATGGACCTCCCAGGGTTCATAGATGTGGATATAGATGTGGGTTGCTTATGATCGAGTCCATGGGACTATACAGGTACGTTCACATTATGTTGAACTAGTTATATATAGTTATTATTAGATAACTAACTTGTTTGTTGATTGATGTGATAGCCGAGAGCTAGATTGACATAACTGTTGAGTTACGGTAAGAACGAGGTGATGTGATGCTAGTTAGTTCGGGGGCAACCCGATAACTAGACATGGTGATGTTTCTAGCTAGTTCGGGGGCAACCCGATAGTTAGATATGTTTGTGCTTCTAGTTAGTTCGGGGGCAACCCGATAACTAGATATGTTTGTGCTTCTAGCTAGTTCGGGGGCAACCCGATAGTTGGATTTGATGGTGCTTCTAGCTAGTTCGGGGGCAACCCTATAGTTAGGCACGATAGTGTGGCTAGTTAGTTCGGGGGCAACCCGATAACTAGATATGTTTGCTAGGGAAGCAAGAATTTTAGAGTCACAATAGGGTGACTAGACGGAATGGATGTAGTGTATATATATGTTTATATATATATATATATATATATATTTATGAAACGATTATTATTATTATTTGGGTCTAAAACCCATGTATCTCACGAGACTATTTTGTCTCACGTACTACGTTTGTTTTGTGGCTATGTACTCAGGTACAGGTTGAAGTGATAGAAGGTTGCATTAGAAGTGGCCTAGATATGTTTAGCTCGGGAGCTCTTAGGTAGATCCCGTTTGCCTATGGTTTTGATATACTTGGTGATACCGTATTTTTGTAAACTCTGATAAAGGTTTTAAAGTTTTTGTTAAGCTGTATTTTAGACATCATGTCTATTATTGGGAAAATTGTATTTTAATGATTTAAACGATGATATAAAAATACGGGTGTTACAACTTGGTATCAGAGCTATAGTTTAAGTGAATTAGGTTGGATGTCCATCCTAGTCTTAGACTGTAGCAATAGGAATGTAAGATTCCTTGAGATGGATAAGTTGACCTTGAGACTTTATGTTAAGTTTAGGGTTGAACCTAGGGGACCTATAGAAGTTGTTATGAAATGTGCAATGTGAGTCTTTTGAGACCGTAGAGCATTAGTATGATTGGGTCGACCCCTATGAGAAATGCCTTGTTTTGACCTAATTGTGTTGTTTTCGACTTTTGAGTTGATCGTTTAAATCTTGTTTATTGGATACATTAGTATGGCGAAAGAATGAATGTGAAAAGTGGACGAGCTCCACTAAATTGAAGAGAGTTGTGAATGAGGATATGAACTGGATTTTTGGATGATCGAATGAACGGGGGTAGACGGAATGATTCCAATACCCGTATGAAGGAAGTGTCATTAAATGACGAAGTCCGTAGTGAGAAGTATCTACATAAAAAGGTAGTAAGGCATAATCGGAAGAAATGGAAGGATGTTGTATAGGGCCTTCATAACGTGTAAAACCTTTGTGTAATTCGGAAGTTCTGAGCCGGAGGTCACGATGTGGTGGATTCGGTAGATTTAGCAAGTGCTAGAGAATAGAAAATGGAGGAAGCACGATATGGTGACTTTAGCGTCACCATTGTTGAAGGATGAGGTGTTGACACGGTGGAATGTGTTGTGTGAAACCTTGTGAAGGAGAGCACGGTTCAAGATGTTGTGAAAGGAACTCACAAGTGAGTTGAAAGGGGAAGTTTTCCCGGAAGGAAATCTAGAGGGGGTCATGATGCAACCTCGGAGGTCTTAGGTGAAGATTGAGGTTATGTGGATATGGCTTAATTGTTTGATTGTTGCACGAATTGGTGCTTATAGAAATTGGAGACGAGTCGTACGACATGGGGATTTATATTTGGGAATAGTCTTCTCGGTTAGTTATGTGTATGGAAGTATGCATTGGAAAGGATTATAGACAAGTGTGTCGCATGTAGTAAGGATATAAGGGTTGATACTAATATGTAGTGTGAAAGGATGAGACTCGAGATTTGGTGAGTATTTTCAACAAAAGTGTAGTAGTACAATGAAGTACTAAGTCTTGATAAAAATTGTTAGTATGGATGAAAGTCTTTGAAATTGGATCCTTGGAAATGGAATTTGGATATTCGGCGGGAATCCGGGTAAGTAATGTAATATTATACGTGAACGGTAAAGGAAAGAATGGCTAAGGTATAGTGATGCCTTAGAATTTATAAATGGAAAATATGTGGAAAAGAATAAGTGTCGGGAATGACGAATTTTGATCATTGAAAACGATTGAGTAAAAGTTGGCAGATAGCCATAGCAAGTCTTGTGACAGGGTTGATGGATTCAACATTAAGGGTAAAAAGACAATTATTGGTAAAAAGTCATGATAATGGTATGATAATATGTGAAATAGTGTAGTGTGAGACTACGAATGGGAAATAAATATTTCTAAGTCTCGCGGTGTAAAAAGAGTAGAACATGGAATGTTGGCTTATTGGGTGCTAAGTCTGAAGGATTTAGGTGCACAGCTAAGTACACGTGTCACCGTGTCCAATGTTATAAGACACTAAAGGGTCACACCACTACACACCCAATAATGGACAACCGAATAAAGTAAGTTGTGTGGAATAATTAACTAGTTAAGTTAATTATAAAGAAGAGAATAAATAATAATAAGTTAATTATTATTTGTGTGGATGGTTAAATATTAGGTTAAGTATTTAACGGACAGTTAATTAATAGTTAATTAATTAACTAGTAAAAGTCCAAGGGTTTAAAGTGTCAATAGGAAGTTTAATTATGAGATTAATCATAATTAAACTCCAAGGACTTAACTGTAACTTAAGCCCTTATAAATAAAGGCTTAAGGTTAAGACTTTAGGGTTAATCACTTTGTCACAAAAGAACCCTAAACACACTTTCCCTCTCCCTCTTCCTTTTCAGCCGATCGAAGAAACCCCAAGGGTTTCGAACCATTGGTTCGTTCGTACGCACGAAGAACACCAAAGTGTTCTTCGAGTTCTTGCTCGTCGATCGTAACACACACACACACACACAAGTCTTTGTGTATTGCTTTGTTGGTACAACGCGGTCTTGCAGTGTGTTCAGGTGGTGCAGTAGAGGTGGATCACTTCTTTAGCAATCTAAAGGTAATGTTCATCTTCTTCTTTTCTCGTGATCTCATTGATTAGTAGGGATCCAGTAATGTGGTATTTAAGTTCCGCCATGTGAATACTACAAGGGTTTCCTACAGTGGTATCAGAGCGATCTACTAATCTCAATGAGATTCGAAGTTTTTTTTTTCATCTAGAAAAGAACCCTAGGATTTTCGGCCAAGAACATTGTTCAAGTTTATGAACAATTGGTTGAATAGGGTTCTAGATAAAAAGAAATTAGGCTTTTCTTTTCCTTCCTTATTTTTTCGAAATTCGTATACATATATACTTCATATTTAAGTTTTTTTTATCTTAGAAAGAACCCTAGAAAATTTAATCCAAGAAAATTGTTCAAGTTTTGAATAATTGGATTGAATAGGTTTCAAGATAAAAAGAATTAGGTTTCTTTCTTTTGTTTAGTAAATAAAAACCTAGTATGTTTAATCCAAGTAAATTGTTCAAAGTTTTTGAATAATTGGAATAAATGGGTTTTAAGACAAAATTAAGAAAATGTTATGTTGAATTTTTCGTTTAAATGTTTAACAAGTTTATTTGTTTATTATTATTATTAACGAAATATATATATATATATATATATATATATATATATATATATATATATATATATATATATATATATATATATATATATATATATATATATATATATATATATATATAACGGTAGTCAAAAACCGAACCAACCGAGACACGGTTGGAGCTCGGTTCGACGACCGAGTGGTCGACCAAAACCGAGTCCACCGAGTTTCGGTTGGATAGTGTTTCTTGGAGACCAAGGTATCTTTTGTATTTTAGTCCAAGATATGGTCTAAATCAAGGAATAAAATCTACAAGTTATTATGTAAGATTTTATATTTAAAAGTCAATCTATAAGTATTTTAGATTGACTAGTTTATTTATTTATTTTATTTTTCATCTAAATAATAATAATTAATATCAACATTTAAATAAACCTAATGATTTTAAACAGTTAGTTTAAGATCAAGATAATTATGAAATTAAGGAGGAAATAAGAAACCGGTTTATGGGTAATTTAATAATTATCAGTTTGGCAATTTAAATTATCAGTTTATTTAGTTAATTAGAATGATATAACCCAAAAGAAGTGATATTGTGTTTACCTTTAAAATTTTCGAAATTATTTTTCATTTTTCGGAAATTTACATAAAGTTTTTTTTTTAATATACAAAACACAAAAACCAAGTCTTTGGGGTTATGCCATGGCAATTTTTCGAAATTGCAAGTATTTGTTTATTTTTTGTTTATTTATTATAACATAAAATAATAATGTGGTGATTATAAACAGTTTGTTTAGAAAACCAAGATTTAATTATAAGATGGTTATTATAAACAGTTTGTTTAGAAAACCAAGGTACAAATTAATAAGATGGTAATTATAAACAGTTTGTTTAGAAAACCAAGTTTTAAAATTAATAATGGTAAAGTAAACAGTTTGTTTATAAACCAAGTTTTATGAAATAAATTAAAAGGTGGAATTTATAAACAGTTAGTTTATAAAACCACGTAATTAAAAACTGGCTAACTTTTCGAACAAAGGAAAATCCTTTTTAGAAAATCTTAGATCAGAGTGCAACCCATCTAATGGAACACCTCACTTGTTCAACGATATTCACATTGTAAGGAGAAAGAACCTTAGATGTGGATTCAAATCATTGCGAGTGTTAGGGTGCGTAGGTTCTTGTGAGAATCGGGAGTCCCGCCGCAAGGCATCACACTGTCTTAGATGGTACGATCTATTTTGATGATAATCAGGAGTCCCGGCCCAAAATGCACTAGAGGGATTAAAACATGTACAAGTTTGTTGTTCAAATTGATATCCCGAGGATCTAGGAATCATTTCTAGTCTAGAGGCGATCGGTATGGCTATACTTACCAGAAATAGTGTGGCTCTAATGGGAAGTGCCCAAACCTTGCATTAGAGGGCGTGAAATATGGGTCCTAGTCTAACTATTATTAAAAGGTAATAATGTTAGAAGTTATTTATTTTATCTAATCTTACTAACCGTTTGTTTGTTTTTCTTATAGATGTCTGTACTGTCAGAAATTCCGTTTTATTCACCAATCGAATCGCGAAAGTTCATCACTGGAAAATGGAAGCTTACTGGTCCAAACTACAAAGTTTGGAGGGTGCATTTTAGGAGTTACCTAAAAGCACAGGATCTACTGTACGTGATAGACGAGGTGCCCAAGGGACAACCAGGGCAAGATGCCCGGGATGATGAGCTTGACGCTTATTATCAGTATCTGGCAGATGAATCACCAGTTATGTCGATTCTTATTCTTACTTCATTATCAGAGCTTACTGATAATCTACGTAAGAAACCATGCTATGAGTTTGTCCAGTATCTTGAGGAGACGTTTAAAGATAGTACTGAAGATAGCAAGCAGTTCATTTTGCAAGAAATCATTTCGTTGAAAATGACAAATGATCAACCACTGAGTGACCACCTTATCAACATAAGGAGGTTACTAGATTGTCTCACCCTAGTTACTGGCACATCAAACGAGCATGAACAAGTCTTGTTCTTGTTTGGATCTCTCACTCAGTACTATCAGGACAAGGTAGTACGTATGATCGGGAATTTTGATTTGAGTGTCGCAGGTCTACACGAGAATCTCTTGTGTATACGCGATGTTCAAAGGCTGGAGGAAGAATCTCTCCCCGAGATTCAGCGGGATGAGTTCTATGATTGGTTGAATGACTTTGCTGATTTGTGTTGCCCAACTTGTGGCAGCAAGGATATTTGCGAGCACACGTCGGACGTGGGGCTGTTGGACGCTGACTTTGTCAGCGATTCAGGTATCTTTATGATTGATTGTCTCGTTACTTCTAGTGAATCCTGGGTATTGGATACCGGATGTGGTCATCACATTTGCAATCATTTGCAGGGATTTAAGAAGAACAGGAGGCTGGGACGAGGGGATGTTGAACTACGAGTAGGCGAAGGTTCCAAGGTTGGAGCTGAAGCCGTAGGGACATATCTTCTCAAGTTGCCTTCAGGAAGAGTTTTGGAACTTAAAGATTGTTATTATGTTCCTAGACTTATTAAAAATGTTATTTCTTTTGATTTACTTATAGACAGTGGTTTTTATTATGAGTTTTATGGAAAAACAATTTCGTGTTTAAAAGATGACATTTTATATTTTAATGCAAATTCTCATAATGGTCTATACACGTTAAATCTAAATAACATAAACGTGACGTTTATCATATAAGTAAAAGATCCAAGAGTAACTTGAATCAAACTTATCTTTGGCATTGTCGTTTAGGTCATATAAACGAGACTCGCATTAAGAAGCTCCACGATGATGGAATTCTAGAGCCATTTGATTTGGAATCATATGCAATATGCGAAGCTTGTTTATCTGGCAAGATGACAAAAGACCCTTTCAATCATTACAATGAAAGGGCAGACGAGTTGTTAGGGATTATACACACAGATGTGTGTGGACCCTTCACTCCAGAAGCTAGAGGAGGATACCGCTACTTCATTACCTTTACTGACGACTTCAGTAGGTATGGTTATGTCTTTCTTATGAGACTAAAGTCTGAAAGCTTTGACAAGTTAAAAGAATATCAGAGGGAAGTAGAAAACCAACTAGGCAAGAAAATTAAGTCACTTCGGTCTGACCGAGGAGGCGAATATTTGAGCCAAGAGTTCGACGATCATTTGAAGGATTGTGGGATTGTTTCACAACTCACACCTCCGTATACGCCTCAGATGAATGGCGTATCAGAAATGAGGAATCGCACCTTGTTAGACATGGTACGTTCAATGATGTGTCGCACCCCACATTACTATCATTTTGGGGACATGCACTCGAGACTGTAGCATTCACACTGAATAGGGTTCCGACCAAGTCAGTAGAAAAGACTCCGTTCGAGCACTGGACGGGGAGAAAACCTAAGATATCTTTTCTCAAGATTTGGGGTTGTGAAGCATACGTTAGACGTAACTTCACAGACAAACTAAACCCCAAGTCAGACAAGTGTATCTTCGTTGGATATCCAAGGGAAACCTTAGGATACTATTTCTATCATCAAGAAGACAATAAAGTCTTTGTTGCTCGGAAAGGTGTCTTCTTGGAGGAGAAGTTTCTAGGAACTGAAACTCCAAGAAAAGAAATAGATCTTCAAGAAATTGAAGAGAACGAAGATCCACCGACGACTTCAGTCGAACTAGTAGTTCAACAAAGAATTGTTGATCCCCAACCAGACCCACCGGTTGAGGAAGAAGAGACACGCAATCCGCGTAGGTCCAGTAGACCACGCCAAGAACCAGATAGGTATCTTGGATGCATGATCGATGAAGATGATGGAAGTCTACTAGAACCATTAACCTACAGCGAAGCTGCTGACGGCATAGAGTCTGTAAGATGGCTCGAGGCTATGCAAGCAGAGATGCAATCCGTGTATGACAACCAAGTTTGGGTGTTATCAGACTTGCCACCACAGTCTCGTGCTGTTGGATGCAAGTGGATTTTCAAGAAGAAAACCGACATGGATGGAAAGGTACATACTTACAAAGCACGACTCGTCGCGAAGGGTTTCACGCAGACACATGGTGTTGATTATTCTGAAACCTACTCGCCAGTCGCCATGCTTAAGTCTATTAGAATTCGTATGGCCATATCAACATATTACGACTATGAGATATGGTAGATGGATGTTAAAACCGCCTTCCTTAAACGGGGAGTTGAATGAGGACGTATTCATGATACAACCGGATGGTTTTACTGATCCAAAGAATCCTAATAAAGTATGTAAATTGCTAAAATCCATTTATGGATTGAAGCAAGCATCTAGAACTTGGAACTTACACTTTGACAAAAGAATCAAAGAATTTGGTTTTGTCAAGAGTGAGTTCGAGGCGTGTGTCTATACAAAATTCAGTGGGAGCATAGTAATCTTCCTAGTCTTATATGTTGATGACATACTGCTCATAGGAAACGATATACCAGCATTACAATGAGTAAAATCCTGGTTAGGTAAATGTTTCCAGATGAAAGACTTGGGAGAAGCCGCATTTATACTAGGCATAAAGATCTATAGGGATAGATCTAGGCGGCTTATTGGACTTAGTCAAAGTACATACATTGACAAAGTACTGAAGAGATTCAGTATGAGTGATTCCAAGAGAGGAATCATTCTGATGTCACATGGCATTACACTGAGCAAAGCTCAGAGTCCCACATCTAGCAAGGAAATAGCTAGGATGAGTTTGATACCATATGCTTCGGCAATTGGATCAATCATGTATGCCATGTTATGTACTAGGCCCGATATTGCTTACTCCATAAGTATCACGAGCAAATATCAAAAGAATCCTGGTGAACCCCATTGGATGGCTGTCAAGAACATTCTCAAGTATTTGAGAAGGACGAAAGAAATGTTCTTGGTCTTTGGAGGTTCGATGGAAGAACTGCGTATAACTCGTTACACAGATGCAAGCTTCCAAACCGACAGAGACGATTACAAATCTCAATCGGGATTTGTATTCACACTAAACGGAGGAGCTATATCTTGGAAGAGTCAGAAACAAGATACGATAGCAGATTCGACTACAGAGGCTGAGTACATTGCCGCAAATGATGCTGGGAAAGAAGCCATTTGGCTTAAGAATTTTATCGAGGATCTTAGAGTTATTGCTAGTATCTCTAAACCCATCGAAATATTCTGTGATAACAGTGGGGCAATAGCGCAAGCTGTTGAACCAAGAGAGCATCAAAAGACCAGGCATGTACGCAGAAAATATCACCTCATACGCGAGTATGTTAGAGAGGGTGATATTATAATTAAGAAAATACCAACGGATGACAACGTCGCTGACCCGTTGACAAAACCACTAGTTGGACCAAAGCATGAGAAACATGCGCACGCTATAGGCATGCAGTACCTAAATATTGGTAACTAGTATTTTTGATTAGATTCATAGAAATGTTTGAAATCGATACATTATATAATAACATTTCGTGGGATTGAAATAGAAAGTTTTACGTAATATTTTCACACTGTCTATTCTTAACATGTTTTAAACCTATCCTTGATACACAAAGTTTTTGAGTATCTAAATTGTCTGTGGTTGCTTGAATTTAGTGGGAGCTAGATTCAAGAGTTAATACCATTATGAATATTTATCTATTTCATAGTTATTGAATAGAGAAACAAGGGTTGTTAAAATAAATATTCATAGATGTTTACAGAGTTTGCTAAACATTAGACGTGACCAAAAGATCGATATTACTTCATGGAGCCCAAGCATGAGTAATTTCGAGTAGCTGTCCTCTGACCTGAGACATTTTGGTTTGAGACACGATGACTTCTGATCTTTAGCATTTATCTACCGTCACACCGTAAGAGGGTGATCATAAGGAACTTGACTAAGCAGCGGAAGTCGTGGGCAAGATAACGCAAATGTCAAGATGGAATTTGCACCTTCTTTAACTAGAAGAGATATTCCATGGCCGCTCGACGATTAAGACTACTGAAATGCGTGGCCGCGCTCGGAGAATGATTAGATCATTTGGTAATCCGTTACTGCAGAAAGTCAAAATCAGAGTCGAGAAAATTCGAGTATATAGAACAAGATCCCTGCTCCATGTCTATTACTCAAATTAAGAAATATCGTGATGCGAAAGGAAAATCTGTTAGTGTTATTCATTTTATGAATATTATCTCTGGATGTAAGAGTTCTTATGACCTGGTTATCCTAAATGTCTGGCTAGGGACCGCTTTAGGCCAACGATGATCAGAAAGTGTTTCTTAACTTGCACAAGTGGGAGTCTGAAGGATTTATGTGCACAACTAAGTACACGTGTCACCGTGTCCAATGTTATAAGACACTAAAGGGTCACACCACTACACACCCAATAATGGACAACTGAATAAAGTAAGTTGTGTGGAATAATTAACTAGTTAAGTTAATTATAAAGAAGAGAATAAATAATAATAAGTTAATTATTATTTGTGTGGATGGTTAAATATTAGGTTAAGTATTTAACGGACAGTTAATTAATAGTTAATTAATTAACTAGTAAAAGTCCAAGGGTTTAAAGTGTCAATAGGAAGTTTAATTATGAGATTAATCATAATTAAAATCCAAGGACTTAACTGTAACTTAAGCCCTTATAAATAAAGGCTTAAGGTTAAGACTTTAGGGTTAATCACTTTGTCACAAAAGAACCCTAAACACACTTTCCCTCTCCCTCTTCCTTTTCGGCCGATCGAAGAAACCCCAAGGGTTTCGAACCCTTGGTTCGTTCGTACGCACGAAGAACACCAAAGTGTTCTTCGAGTTCTTGCTCGTCGATCGTAACACACACACACACAAGTCTTTGTGTATTGCTTTGTTGGTACAACGTGGTCTTGCAGCGTGTTCAGGTGGTGCAGTAGAGGTGGATCACTTCTTTAGCAATCTAAAGGTAATGTTCATCTTCTTCTTTTCTCGTGATCTCATTGATTAGTAGAGATCCAGTAATGTGGTATTCAAGTTCCGCCATGTGAATACTACAAGGTTTTCCTACAAAGTCATGGGTTGCAAAGGTAGACCGGAGTCGATTGTTTGACTCAAGGATGATTGGATTGGCCGGTGAATTATGGTTAATAGTGGTAGTTACTCCGGTAGTGACAAAGATTTGGAAATGTGGTAATGAGGAATGAACCGGTTAAGGGTGGTTGATGTGTAAGTGAAACGGTAAATAGTAATTGGAAATTTTATTAGTTACCCACGGGGTACAATGCAGGTGCGTTATGTGATGGCCTTTGAAGGCATAATATAATGGAAAGATAATGTTATATGAAACGTGTTTGGTAATATGTCGAATGGGAAGTACGTTAGGTATGAAAGAAAATGATGTGTGATATTATGAGAAACGTTCTAGATTGCCCGGTGAATAAATTGCCTATTGAATGTGTAAGTTACTAGTGAAGCTATGTGATGTGAATAGGGGTATACTAGTATGGTACCCAAGGTCGATAGAATGAGGAAAAGATAATGTGGTAGTTCGGGGGATCCCCGGCTACTATGATGATGGGGGTGGGATCGATTGGGCGAATCCCAATGGTTCCATTCCGTGATTGGAGATGTTCCAATCACTGTGACAGTATGGATCTTGATGGATTGGAGGCTTTCTGATCATCTCGATAAAGTAAGTTAATGTATGAATTGTGTGTTTATATAATAGTGTTTATATATATATATATATATATATATATATATATATATATATATATATATATATATATATACACATAGTGAATGTAGAACCATGTGGTTAATGAGTATTGCTATTATGTTATGGTAAATGAGAATTTGGTTTGAAATTGCGGGTTGTAATAGGGTCTTGTATGTGTAGGATATGCCTACGATTTATAGAATAGGAGGAAGGAGAAACTCCTAGTGAGCAAATTACTATTTGGTAACCAAGATATGGTAAACTTGTATGAGATTGTGGGATGTGTTGCAGTAGAGGATCTAATACCGATAATTGAGAATAAAAAGTTATGAAATTGATCGATGTGATACAAAGATGGTTAAAAGAATACTAAGTGATAATATTGTCAAGAAACCATAAGTACTATTGCGACCTTAGGTAAAGGTGCGGAAATTGAAAGTTTGGAAAAACGGGAACAATTTGTTAAGGCAAAAAGCCTTACCCCTTTATGAATTTTAGGATAACAAAACAATCTAGACTAGCTTAGATTAAATAGTAGATTAAATTAGCTGTGTTTAGGTGTGATACTGAGTTTGGCCAGTATTGGCCACTCAGTATCAGCACTCAGTATTGGAAATCCAATACTGAGTAGAAGGACTGAGTTACAAGTCAGTATTGTAACGGACTAAGATCAAATCCCTTGATCTTAGTCATTTTCTTAGTTTAGTCCTTCGGTTACTCCTTTGCCATTATGTAAGATCTCTATAACATTATAAATAGAGATCATCTTGCCAAGGAGTACTTACCAATTTACACGTTCACTAATATCTCTTTGTAATTGTTCAAGTGCTCTTGTATTTCCGCTACAAGCCACACTTTGTGGAATAATATACGTTTGACTAAATTACTGTGTTAATCACCTTAATTGTCTTAAGTAAATTATTAATCTAAACAATTATCAAACAAACCAGGGTTGTTGTGACCTAACAACTGGTATCAGAGCAGGCTAAATTAATTCTTATTTAGTCGATCTATTACCCTGGCAGCCATTCCATATATTTATCCTTCCAACACTCAAAAATCCAAAATGTCTACAATCATAGCACCGGTTATGTCTGGTAAGGGAGTGCCCATCTTTGATGTAAAAGACTTTCATCAATGGAAGCTTAAAGCTCAGTGGTATCTTGAATCCATTCATCATGAGATGCTCACTGTGCTAAATGATGGTCATATCATTCCACAAACTGTGGAACCCGTTTCTGCTACTGACGATGCTCCTGAGAGCACAAGAACAGTTCCTAAACTGAAACACACCTGGACTGATACTGACTGTCAGTTATCCAGTCTAGACTCAAGAGCAAAGGGGGTGATTGGTAATGCTGTTACCAAAGAAATACTTAATGCAATTATGAAATTGCCAACAGCAAAGGCTATGTGGGATAGTCTATCAATCACTTATGAAGGCACACCAAAAGTGAAGTTGCAGAGGAAAAGCAACATGAGAAGGAGATATGAAAACTTCTTCTCTAGTCCAAATGAAGACATCACTACTCTCTATAATAGGTTCAATACTGTTATCCATGATTTAATCAATGTAGGCATTGTGAAGGAAGAAGGAGAGCTTGTTCAAAAGTTCTTGGATAGTCTTCCTCAACAGTTTCTTGACATGACAAATTCTGTCAATGCTGCCAACAACATTGAGTCATACACTCTTCAAACTCTGTATGGTTTAATGTTGAATCATGAGGAGAATAATGCTGCAAGACTGATCAAATGGAAGAAAACTGACAAGTCTTCCACTGGCATGGCTCTAGTTGTGCAACAGGCATATACTGTTACTGAGCCTGAAGAATCAGAAGTTGATCTTGCTGATGCTGAGGCAGAAGAGCTTGAAACACAAATGGCTCTTATGTCTATGAAGCTGGATCAGTTGAAAAAGAAGAGGCTTGGTGTTAGCTCTTCCAATACTGACCCAAGATCAGGTCTTTGCTATAGATGTGGAAAGCCTGGACAGATTGCTACTAATTGTCATACTAAGTCAACTGAATATGATCAAAATGACAAGATTGCATACCGAGCTAAATGGTATAGAGACAAGTATGTCAAGCTAAAGAACTGGAGCAAGGGTAAGAATGTAGCAGGGAATGGAGGACCTCATCAAGCACTTTACTCCGAGGCTTGGATGGATGAGGAGATAAGTGATGATGAGGAAGAAATTGAGAACAAAGCCTTCATGGCTTTTACTGAAGAAGATTTGAAGAGCTCCTTTGAAAGAGATATCAAAGAAGCTGAGAGGATGAGTGTCCATACTGATTGGGATTCCACTCAGTTGTACAAGGTGAGTTCCTTTCAAACTTATTCAGATAATGAAAAAGAAAAGATTTTTGAGTATATGATTGTTGATCTTAAAACTTTAGTACAGAGAGAAAAAGCATTAAAATTAACAATTCTTGAACTTGAAAGGGTAAATAACGAACATTTAGATAAATTTGCAAAATTTAAAGATTTAGAACTAGTTTTTTTAAACTTACAAGACATTAACCAAAGATTAACTGATAAAGTTCATTTACACCAACTAGAAAAAGAAAAATTTGAAATCAGTGTAAATCTTGGGGAAATGCATCTATTAAACTAAATAAATGTCTAAATCAACAATTTCCAGAAAATGTGAGGGCTGCACTTGGTGTTGATCCTCAGTTAAAAATAGAAATAATTTTGCTGATTTATTTGAAGAATTTTCTGATATGAACCCTATTCAGTTTGTAAAAGCAAAAACATTTTGTGAAATTGGATGTCAAACTGAGTCAGATGATGAGGATAAGATAATTCCTGAAAAACCAATTGGTCCTTCCGTCTGTTCTAAGTGCTGTACTGAACTACAAGAGCTCAGTATTGAATTTCCTGAAAAAGAAATTTCTGATACTGACTTCCAAATTGTGCAGTATGACACTTCTGTTGTTCCTCCATTTGAAGTTTTATTTAACACAACTACTTTTGAGATATATAAAGAACCTGAGTCTACAGGAAAGAAAACCACTACTACTCAAAATGTTTTATCTAATACTGAGTCTACAGGAACAGCAAAGTCTACTACTCAAGAATCTAAAGAACCTGTTCAAGTTGTCATTCTAAAACATGATAAAAAGAAAACAACTTCAACACGATCTTCAAGTGGCAAAAACAAGAAGTCAAATGATAAAAAGACTTCTCTGCCTAATAAAACTAAGACACCAGAACCATCTCCTTCAAAACCAGTCAAACATAACATTAAAACTCCATTAAAAAATGACAAAAATAACATTTTAAAATCTATTGGTGATCAGATCAAAGTCTTAAGTCAAAAGTTTGCAAAACTCACTCATACTGATCAACCAAAAGTCAAACAATTTTCTAAAATTCCTTATGAAAATATGTTTAGAAACAGACCTAGAAAATGTTATAGATGTCATCATACTGGACATAAAGGAGATGAATGCTGGACTGATCTCTCAAGTCCTAGGTACTCAGTACCAAAGAAAAGGAGAGAAACTAAGTCAGTATCACCAAAGAAAACCTCAAAGGTTTCTCCTGAAGTGATACTGACCTCTCCAACAAAAGAGATCAAGTCAACCCCCGTTTCTCCTACCAAAGGTCCCATTCAAAAATGGGTTCCAAAAAGGAACTAACTCTTATTTTGTGTCTTATGCAGGGTGACAGAAAATGGTACCTAGATAGTGGCTGTTCAAGACACATGACTGGCAGTATGGAGTACCTCCTCAACTATACTCCTGAGAAGGGTCCTTCTGTCAAGTTTGGAGTTGATTCTATAGGGAAAATAAGAGGTTATGGGGTAATCAAGGCAGGCAACATAACTTTTAAAAGAGTTTCCTATGTAGAGGGTCTTAAACACAATCTGCTCAGTATCAGCCAGATGTGTGATGATGACAATGAAGCTCGTTTCAGAACGGTTGCAGGAATCATCTACAATGATAAAGGGCAACATGTACTCATTGCTAGAAGAGAAAAAGATGTATATGTGGTCAACCTGTCTGAAATAGTCCCCACTATTAGAGTTTGCCTGCTGTCTAAAGTCAAACCAGAATTACATTGGTTATGGCACAAGAAGCTCTCTCACATAAATTTCAGAAATATAAATGAGCTCAGCATTAAGAAACTGGTGAGAGGGCTGGCCACTATTACTTATTCAAAAGATAAGTTATGCTCAGCATGTGAAATGGGCAAGCAGAAGAAGAGTTCATTCAAGTCAAAGGTTAATCATTCCATTAATGAACCTCTTACAATGATACATATGGATCTTTTTGGCCCCATCAGTACACCATCTTTGGCCAAAAAGATCTATACATTAGTCTTGGTTGATGAATTCTCAAGATACACTTGCGTCATTTTTCTCAAGACTAAAGTCGATGCAACAACAGAAATCATTGCCTTCATTAAAAGAGAAGAACTTCAAAAAGACTCCTTATGAGTTATATAATGGCAAGGTTCCTAATGTGGAATACTTTCACATCTTTGGGAGTAAATGCTTTGTACTCAGTACTAAACAAAATCTCAACAAATTTGCTCCCAAAGCAAATGAAGGTGTGTTCATGGGCTACTCTCCACACTCTAAAGCCTTCAGAGTGTATGTCATCTCAACTAAGATGATTGTAGAATTTATTCATGTTACATTTGATGAAAATCAGAATGAGCATTCTACCTCAGCAACAGAAGACTTCAGTGGCATAGAAATTCTATGCAATCCAGAAAACTCAATTGCTGAACAGCCCAAGTCTCACCCATATTATGTTGATCATGGTATGAGTGATACTGATCAAGAAATACCTCAGTCTAACTCCAATGTATCAAATTCTGAGGTTCCCATAACTGAGAACCCCAATACTGAGTTCCCAATTCTTTATCTGAACAACTCCATCTATGAGGAAGGTGAATCTTCTAGTACTGCTCAAGAATCCACATCAAATCTGCAAAATTCAGAAGAACAACAACCAATATTGTCTGATACTGACCAGAATTCAACTCAGTATCAGGCAGACAATACATCAACACAACAAGATATTGTTGACCTTGTTTCAAATGCTCCCTTAGGAAACAATCTATGGGAACACAGAGATCATCCTCATTCTAATATTATTGGTCCAATTGAACAAGGTGTTCAAACAAGAAGAAAGTTAGAGTTTGAACCCCAAGCAACTGCAAACTTCTGTTTCTTCTCAAGCTTCTTATCTACCATGGAACCAAAGAAAGCTGATGAAGCTTTATTAGATGAAGACTGGGTAGAAGCTATGCAAGAAGAACTGACAGAGTTTGAAAGAAATAAAGTTTGGAACTTAGTACCACCTCCTTCTGGCAAAACTATTATTGGTACTAAGTGGGTGTTCAGAAACAAGATGGACAAGGATGGTGTTGTCATCAGAAATAAAGCAATACTGGTTACTCAGGGTTACATGCAAGAAGAAGGCATTGACTATGATGAAACTTTTGCACCAGTTGCAAGAATTGAAGCTATTAGGCTGTATCTTGCATATGCAGCTTTCAAGAATTTCAAAGTTTATCAGATGGATGTCAAGAGTGCTTTTCTTAATGGAAAACTACAGGAGGAAGTTTATGTTAAACAACCACCAGGTTTTGTTGATCCTAAATTTCCTAATTATGTTTTTAAGCTTGACAAAGCTCTATATGGGCTCAAACAAGCTCCCAGAGCCTGGTATGATACCCTGTCTAAGTACTTAATTGAAAATAAGTTTTTAAGAGGTAAAATTGACAAAAGATTATTTTCAAAAAGGAAAGGTTCTGACATCTTACTTATTCAGATATATGTAGATGATATTATCTTTGGCTCCACTGACAAGTCAATGTGTGACTGGTTTGCTAAGATAATGTCATCTCAGTATCAGATGAGTATGATGGGTGAACTTACTTACTTTCTTGGTTTACAAGTTGATCAAAAGCCTGATGGCACTTTCATAAATCAAAGTAAGTATGTGCATGACATGCTCAAGAAATACAAATTTGAAAATTTATCTTCCATGCACACTCCTATGGGTACTCAGGATAAAATAAGTAAAGATGAAACTGGTAAACCAGTATGTCAATCCACATACCGAGGTATGATTGGTTCTTTACTCTACTTAATAGCTAGCAGGCCTGATATCATGTTTGCAACTTGTTTGTGTGCTCGGTATCAGGCTGATCCTAAAGAATCACATATGAAAGCTGTTAAGCACATTTTTAGATATCTTTCAGGTACTCCTAACATGGGTCTTTGGTATCCCAAAGATTCAAACTTTGACGTTGAAGGGTATACAGATGCAGATTTTGCAGGTTGTAGGTTGGACAGGAAGAGTACAAGTGGAGGATGTCAATTCCTCGGTGGCAGACTAGTTGGTTGGTCATCCAAGAAACAAAACTCAGTAGCAACTTCTACTGCAAAAGCAGAGTATGTTGCTGCAGGAAGTTGCTGTGCTCAACTCTTATGGATGCAGTATCAAGTAATGGACTATGGGTTTAATTTCCAGAAGACACCAATACATTGTGATAACAAGAGTGCTATTGCTATCACTGAAAACCCAGTCCATCACTCCAGAACAAAGCACATTGATATCAGACACCACTTTATTCGAGATAATGTGGAAACGGGTAAGGTTGAGGTAGATTTTGTTCCTACAGATTATCAATTGGCTGATGTATTCACTAAACCTCTCTCTGAGGAAAGGTTTATGTATTTACTAGGACAATTGGGTATGTTGAATCCTTAATTTTTCTTAAAAATTTTTGATACTGACCTCTCAGTCTTGGTTACAATACTGACCTGATCAGTATCATTCGTCTGATTTATCAAATATTATAAATTTTAATTTTTTTTAATTTATAGGTTAGATTAAATGTTTTTATAATTTTTAATATTTTTTTAATTTAATTTTTTTTACCCGGTATTGGAGTCCTGGAGTGATAACACTGACTTTTAATCTTTATACTCCTTAACGGTAACCTTTCTTAATAAGAAAGTTACCGTTGGAACAGGATAAGGCTGTCAAATCAGCCGGTTTTACTTCCCAATACCGTAATTATCTCTAATTAAATATAAATAACAGTTTATGTCTTTTCTTTTCAACTTTCTAACAGTTATTTCATATTTTCTCATTTCATTCTCTCTGCGATTAACGATTTCACTTTCCCCTTGCAAGAAATTTTCTAAATCACAATCGTAGATGGCGAATTACAGATTTTTCGCACCAGAGGCTGCTCCTGCAACTCAATTTCGGAATGACGAACTGCCCAAGTTTGCGAGGAACAACATAACTTCAAATTTCAATATTCCTCAGGTTTGGGCTTGCCCTGAATTCACTCACATGATCACGTATTTGAGGCATTGTCTGATCACGCAAGCATTAATTCATTCCCCTCGAGCAATTTATCCAGAAATGCTCTGCGAATTCTGGTACTCTGCTAAGCTTGACTCTCCGGACATGATTAACGGTTGGGTTATTCGAGAACAAAGAAGGGCTTTTGTCTCCACTGCTATAATTCGGGAAACACTGAGGCTTCCCGCTCACGCTCAGTATGAGCCCTTTGTTGATCGAACAGAGGCTTGCTCAGTATTACCATTTATTGGCCGCAGAGGAACCACTGGCATTATTAAACGAAATGAATTTGGTCCTATGTGGGGTCTGTTAATATATACACTTATTCGATGTATGAGCCACAAGACAGGAGCTTTGGATCAAATAAATGATTTTGGGATGCAGATTGTTCATGCCATGTATCATGGTCGAGATATTGATTATGCTCGACTAATCTTCAATGAACTAGCTTCTCTAGTTCGGGCTCAAATCAGAGAACTTAATGTTCCTTTCTGTAGATTTCTTTCTCTTATTTTTCAACATGGCATGCATGCTCATATTTATGATGAATTCAACAGTCCAAGAGTAGATCTTCCTCCTTTACATGAGAAGATTTATTTCTACAGGCCAAGAGAAGGAGAGCCTGTCCTAAGTCACTCCATGTGGGCTATTGTACATGCACACATAAATGATGAACCTCATTCTGATACTGAATCAGAAAGTGATGATGATGATGATGATGATGACAGTGAAGATGGTGGTCAAGAAATTGAGATGATGGATGCTCAACCACAACCAGCACAAGAACCACCACATATTCCTCCACCTGCACAAGATCCTGATGCTCCTCATATTGCAACAGCTTCTGATACTGAGTCCTCAGAAGATACACCACTAGTCATTCAAAGAAGAAGAAGAAACCTATCCCCAGTTTTAATGGGAAATTTATCATCAGAAGAGATGCAACCAGGAAATGTTCCATCATTAACTGCATCTCTCCAAGAACAGAGTTTGGTTGCAGCCACCGCTGACCTTCCAGGTCCTGAACCAGAACCCATTGCTCAACCCATTGAGGAACCTCATGTTCCTCTTGATGTGGAGATTCAGTTTGAGCAAAACATTATGGAAGGTGCACATGCTTGAAGACCAGAGGTTCCTGAAGGTGCTGGTGCCTCAAATCAAAATCTGGATGATCCAGCACCGACCTCTGCTGATGCTAGAAGGGAATCCGACAAAGTCTCAGGTATGAATTTCTACAAAGCTCTAAAACTTTCATATATATATATATATATATATATATATATATATATATATATATATATATATATATATATATATATATATATATATATATATATATATATATATATATATATATATATATATATATATATATATATATATATATATATATCTTTCCCAAATAGAGACTATGTATTGGCCAGTACCAACTCAATACTGACCAAAGTCTCAACCGAACTCTCAAATATATCCAATTATGGCCAACATAGTTAGCCCACTGCTACTATGCAAAATTCATACACTGAAAACTCAATGATCATTGTCAGTCTACAGTTGTCTCAACATTTCAAGAGACAATGGTGGTGATGTCATACTGACACTCACTGGTGCTGCTTGAATTATGTCTTACTTATTTTGAGCAAGATCACATAATTCAAGAAATGATCACAAACCTTTAAGCCACATAAGCCAAAATTATCAATGGGAATAAAACCGCATTTCTGTTATCACTCTAAAACTGAGTGATAAACATTGATAATAACCAGAAGCACATCCCAGGTTCGATTACCCAAACCCAAACTTTTTAGTAAATGTGACTTATCCTATACTGAGCTACTAAAATATTCACACTCACGTTTACTAAACAATCTCTTACACATGCTATGCACAAGTTCACAATATTTCATCATGTACCAGATGAAATACAGACTTCTAACTTCTGTTTACATGATTATAGAATTTAACAAAACCACAATTCTATTTGATAAACCTTTCATGCTAACCAGTTTATATTTTTTGTTTCTTTAGCACCATCTGTGCAGGGCCAAAGAGCACAAGCCACTCAGTCTCAGGAAGTGCAGGGTGCTTTACATACTATTCTAAACCAGATCCTGGCAATGCAGAGCACTCAGAATAATGTTCTGGCCAGGATGGATGCCATGAGTACTGAGATAGACTCTTTAAAGCAGTCAGTGGCACTCCTTCAGCAATAACACCAGACTTCACCACCTCCACAGTCTCCCATTGGTGAAACGAATGATGAAGAAGGCCCAGATACTGAGCCCAGAAGATCACCCTCCCATGCCAATACTGAGGGTGAACAGAATGCTGCTACTGAAACTATGTCCTCCCCCACTCCTGATGATCAACAGGGGGACATAGGTGGTGATACTGAACCTCTTCCCTCCCCATCAAATGATAACAATAAGGGGGAGAAGAGACAAAGAGAAGAAGAGGTTGATTAACCTGAGCCATCTGCTCAGGGGGAGAAAAGAAGAAGATTAACTGAAGATCAACCTCCACAGCAACAACAACAACATCAGCAAACTACTCATACTGAACCTCTTAGGTTTAGGTATGAGAGAAGCAGACAAAGGGGAAGGTCAGTCTTGGAACAACTTGAAGAAGAACCATCTGAGCCATCTGCTCAGGGGGAGACTGAAACTGACCAACCACAGCAAGTTGATACTGAAGAAAATAACTTGCAAATTATTGTGTACAGGCCATTTGTATGGCCAATTGCTGATGATGAAGATGAAGAACATCCAGTGCCATCTGAAAACTTCCTAAACTTTGCACTGGATGAAGCAAATAAAGAAAGCTCTTCATCATCATCCTCAGATGATGAAGAGCCCCCAAGAAGACCAATC
Organism: Calendula officinalis; assembly: GCA_963853835.1. Taxonomy (NCBI): domain Eukaryota; kingdom Viridiplantae; phylum Streptophyta; class Magnoliopsida; order Asterales; family Asteraceae; genus Calendula; species Calendula officinalis. The sequence goes on along the minus strand of OY970820.1, from coordinate 79,782,142 downwards.
TCTCCTCCAACTGAAGGACCTTCTAGAGTTCCTAGAAGACCAATAACCAGAAGAATGACAAATGTGGTTATGTCCTCAGAATCAAGTGAAGAACAAGATCCAGCTCCTCTGATCTCTAGACCTAGAAGATCCAATCAGTATACTGAGGAAAAGAGTGATGCTGAGGATGAGATTGAGGCCCAGAAATTCTTCCCTGTTAAGGAAGAAGAACCTGAAACTGAGTCTGAAGATGTTCCAAGAAAATAACATATAGTAAGAAGAACAGGAGATGAACTGCTTGAGCAGTATTGGAACATTGTTGCTCAAAGATCCAGATATAGGGAGAACAAGATGGGTATGCTGAGAAATAAAGCTTTTCTAAATGTGAAGAACATATACTGGCTAAATGAATTTGTCAACAAAATAAAAGTAAAAAATGTTGACAGATCTATTGTTGCAACCTGCACTAGGCCAGTCAGTCCTCCAATGAAGATTTTCCTTCATGATATTCAGAATATGGGATTCCAAGACTGGATAAAAATTGCAAGACTGATAAAGGAGATGCCATCTAGATCTTCTGAAGCCCAAGTGATGATGGATGAAATCTAGGCTGTATCTGCTATATGCTATGAAAAGGGCATCCCTTATGCAGCAGATTACAGGGCATTCAATGTGATGACTGAGGCTGTGAAGAACAACAAACCTGAATGTCTTAATACTTTCAGAACTTTTCCCAGATATACTGTTCCTCCTAATCTTATCTTTCAGGATCAAAAGAGTACCATATATCCAACATCTGGATATATGTATACTGACTCAGATGATAGGGAGTGCTTCATTACTAAAGCAGATTTGCCAACAGCTCCTATTAGCCATCTGGTGGGCTTGAAATGGATGATAACCAAGAAAGAAGATGCTTGGTTCAGAAAGAAGATAGTTGCTGTGCTGAACAACAGGCAAGATGAACTGAAGAAAAGAGAAGAGTTCATCCATGTGAAGAAGGAAGTCTTCTATGAGTTCGAATCAATCAACAGAAGATGAAGAAGAAGACTTTGCAGCCTGTATTTATGTATTTTTTGATTTCTCTTTGTAATTGTTTTGTTATCATTAGATAGGGGGAGATTGTTAAGGCAAAAAGCCTTACCCCTTTATGAATCTTAGGATAACAAAACAATCTAGACTAGCTTAGATTAAGTAGTAGATTAAATTAGCTATGTTTAGGTGTGATACTGAGTTTGGTCAGTATTGGCCACTCAGTATCAGCACTCAGTATTGGAAATCCAATACTGAGTAGAAGGACTGAGTTACAAGTCAGTATTGTAACAGACTAAGATCAAATCCCTTGATCTTAGTCATTTTCTTAGTTTAGTCCTTCGGTTACTCCTTTGCCATTATGTAAGATCTCTATAACATTATAAATAGAGATCATCTTGCAAAGGAGTACTTACCAATTTACACGTTCACTAATATCTCTTTGTAATTGTTCAAGTGGTCTTGTATTTCCGCTACAAGCCACACTTTGTGGAATAATATACGTTTGACTATATTACTGTGTTAATCACCTTAATTGTCTTAAGTAAATTATTAATCTAAACAATTATCAAACAAACCAGGGTTGTTGTGACCTAACACAATTATTAAGTAAATAATAACGAGCAGCCGGAAGTGTTAAATTGCGGGGTGGTACCCCGTGAGTATGAAATTCGTTAGTTTGGGAGAGTATGGTTGACTTCATGCAAAAGTCAAGATTAGTCAAATTGTGATTTGGTTGACTCGGTCAAAGATGGGTTTTGACTCTCTTTCCAAATGACTAGTGAATGTTGTAAGCATAATCTGTTGATTGTATGTACGTGAAAAGGGTAATGGAATGATTAAAGGAGTTATAGTCGGATTGTGTGACTTGACCCGTTGGGTGTTTAGAGTCGAATTTGGGAATATGATTATTGATGGATCATAAATAGAAGGTAAATGGTAATGGGAAGGATGATTAATGAAACCTTTAACAAATAAAGAAATTGTTGAAGTATAGTTGACATTGTACTTAAGTCAAAGATTAGACAAGGTTGGATTATATCGACTCGGTCGAAGCTAGATTTTTATTCGTGTTGATCACTTAGATGATTGTAATGATTATGTCATGTTATTGTTTTGTGAATAGAATGATCGGTTAAAGGATTGGAGGCGTTATGGTCAAATTGTGTTATTTTGACCGGTTGGGTAATAAAGGCGTAAGATTGATTTTTGACCTGTTCGTATCTAACAGGGTTAATTGAATGCTTACATACACATTGTTGACTAAATTGAAATGAGAAAAGTTTGATGGTAATAACCACGGGAGAATGAGAATCGATACTCGGTAGAATGTGGATTGGAAATTTTTGAGTGATTCCGAGGACGGAATCCTTTTAAGGGGTGAATAGTTGTAACGACCCGAAATTTGTAAATAAATAAATGGTACAAAAATATGATAAATACGGATAAATCGTTTAAAGAACGTGGGAATTGGTTTCGTGTCATTTGGACACCGTACGAGAAAGTTATGGACGAAATCGGGTCGAGACAACAACCCAAAAAATGCAGCCCGGCTGCATAGGAGAGTTCACGGCGTGAACTTGGAGTTCCCGATCGGGAACTTCATCCAGCGATTTTTGTGGTTTTTGATTAATCAGACTTCACGCCTAGGTCACGATCGGGAAGAGGTCACGAAGCGCGAAGTTCACGTCCGTGAACTAGTTCACGGCGTGAACATTGGGCGACATCAATAAATCGGGAAAAGCTAGGGTTTTCTCATTTTTCACTCCCCCACTTGGTGCAGCCGAGATTGGTGAAGAAGGAGGCGATTTTGTGGTTCTTGAGCTTAAATCTACACCATCTTTGAGGATCAATGCATCTAAGAAAAGATCTAAGGTATAATTTATCACCTAACTAGTTTATGAACTTGTATTGGGAAAAATTGTGATTATGGAGTTGGTATGTAGAAGATCTTGTTAAGGGTGTTTATGGAGGGTGTAAAACACCCATAGGTAGTGTGTGGATCATGTGTTCAAGTTGGATTTATGATTTGTTGGGGAAATCATGAACTAGGGTTTATGGATATTCACCAAGCTTATGAGCTTGGTGGTTGGGGGTTGATTATGATGAAGTTAGATGATGTCTAGTTATGGATGATAACTAGAAATGCGATGATTATGTTGATAGGTTGCAAGGACCTAAGAGTTGAAATTATTCCATAGGCGGGAAGCAAGGATTCGGGTTAACAAACGCGATCTGGAAAGCATTGCTAAGGTGAGTACATGAGACTTTTAAACTGAGTACACAACGAATAGTTTTGAAAACACATATGATAATTTATGGGTCTTTATTAATAAATATTTTGATAAAGATAGTGATTGAAAGTGTATGAAAGTATGTAGAATGTGATACTAGAATATGTCTAGTATGATTGATGAATTTGAAGGAAAATACAATAAATTAAAGTAATTATGGAATCTATTAATGAACCATGATAATGAAGTAATTGATTAAAAGTACGTATAATGAGACTTTATTATAGATATGTATTAGTAAAGCAATTGTGGATGATTTTATAGTGATGAGTATCTATTGATAAGATTTACTTATAAAGGTGAAGAACGCGTGTATATGAAAACGAATATGATAAGACTAATAATAATTGTGTATTATAGTCAACCAAGGGATAGAAGTATTATGACATCGATAAAATAAGAAACGTATCTTATGAAGTGAGTAGATATGGACCTCCCAGGGTTCATAGATGTGGATATAGATGTGGGTTGCTTATGATCGAGTCCATGGGACTATACAGGTACGTTCACACTATGTTGAACTAGTTATATATAGTTATTATTAGATAACTAACTTGTTTGTTGATTGATGTGATAGCCGAGAGCTAGATTGACATAACTGTTGAGTTACGGTAAGAACAAGGTGATGTGATGCTAGTTAGTTCGGGGGCAACCCGATAACTAGACATGGTGATGTTTCTAGCTAGTTCAGGGGCAACCCGATAGTTAGATATGTTTGTGCTTCTAGTTAGTTTGGGGGCAACCCGATAATTGGATATGTTTGTGCTTCTAGCTAGTTCGGGGGCAACCCGATAGTTGGATATGATGGTGCTTCTAGCTAGTTCGGGGGCACCCCGATAGTTAGGCATGATAGTGTGGCTAGTTAGTTCGGGGGCAACCCAATAACTAGATATGTTTGCTAGGGAAGCAAGAATTTTAGAGTCACAATAGGGTGACTAGACGGAATTGATGTAGTGTATATATATATGTTTATATATATTTATGAAACGATTATTATTATTATTTGGGTCTAAAACCCATGTATCTCACTAGACTATTTTGTCTCACGTACTACGTTTGTTTTGTGGCTATGTACTCGGGTACATGTTGAAGTGATAGAACGTTGCATTAGAAGTGGCCTAGAGATGTTTAGCTCGGGAGCTCATAGGTAGATCCCGTTTGCCTATGGTTTTGATATACTTGGTGACACCGTATTTTTGTAAACACTGATAAAGGTTTTAATGTTTTTGTTAAGCATATTTTAGACATCATGTCTATTATTGGGAAAATTGTATTTTAATGATTTAAACGATGATATAAAAATACGGGTGTTACATAAAGAAACTCTTGATGAGATGATATTAAACAGAAATAGAAGAATTTAATTTAATGGTTGCATTGCAGATTTAGAAAATAAAATTAAAATTTATAAAATAACTGATCAAAAACTAAAAGATGAATTATTACAAGCAACCTATGATAAAGAACATGATGAGTTAAAATTAAAAGAAACCTTAACCAAATCAGAAGAATGTCAGTTAGAATTAGAACAAAATAAATTAACTATTAAGAAATTTGAAAGAAGTTCTAAAATAATTGATGATAAACCAGCAATCAAACACTGAAAAGGTTGTTCATGGTGTTGGATATCATGCAGTCCCACCTCCAACAAATTTTATTCCTCCACTCAAGTCAAGTTCAGAAAGAATTTTAGATGAATTAAAGCTAGAAAGTCAAACTGAAACCAGTAATGATTCATCTGATGATGAACAGACCATTAAATCAACTGATACAAGCTTTCATACCACACAAAGTGAAACTGAATCCCCTAAATATAATTCAGAAAATATACCCACTATTTTAAGAAGGGGAATTTAAAGAAATTTAAATCAGTTAAAAGAACAAAGAAAGCCTGAAAGTGCCAAAACAACAAAATTAACATGTCTGATTTGCAATAAAGTCAATCATCTAGCAAAGTATTGTCACTTCAATCCAATTAATTGCAAAGAATTTAAGGAATTTAAAGAAAATAAAGAAAAATTAAAAGAATCCAAATTAAAACAAACTGAAAAAGTTCAACAAACTAAAAATCCACATGTTGAAGTCCCCAAATTTGGAAGATCTGCACAGAGATTTGTGCAAAATATCAGGCATGGAAGTCCAAAAAGAAGTCATTATTTTGAAAATAATCGAAAACATAATCAATTTTATAAGTATTCAAGTTTTTCAAACATCAGTAGTAACAATCAAAGATTTACGACTGATACTAAACCTAATTACAATGTTGTCAGATACAATTACTATAATACTACTGATCATCCTAAGAAATCATATTACCCAAATACAACCGGTCCATCAGTAGTAAAATACTCAAAAGCCAAAAATTATGGGTACAAACCAAAATCAGTAATAACACCAAACAGCAGTAACAAACAACATATGAAGACCAAATCCTAAACCCTAAACCCTAAACCCTAAATATTACTGATGATTTTTCTAGGTACACTTGGGTTTTCTTTCTCAGGACCAAAGATTAAACAAGTGAAATCATAAAGAATTTGATAGTCAAACTGGAAAACACAAGAGATCTCAAAGTGAAAGCCATTAGATGTGATAATGGCACAGAATTTAAAAATGCTAACTTAATTACTTTTTGTGATCTTAAAGGTATTGACAGACAATACAGCTCACCTAGAACTCCACAACAAAATGGTGTAGCTGAAAGGTGTTAGGTCACAATAACCATGGTTTGTATATATTTTAGATAGAATTAAGATTACTTAAGACAAATAATGTATTGAACACAAGATTATAGTCAAATGTAATATTCCACTGAGTGTGGCTTGTTGTGGAAAAACAAGACCACTTTTACAATTACAATATGTATGAATGAACGTGTGAATTGGTAAGTTCTCCTTTGCAAGATGATCCCTATTTATAATGATATAGAGATCTTACATAATGTGCAAAGGAGTAACCGAAGGACTAAGCTAGGAAAATGACTAAGATCAAGGGATTTGATCTTAGTCTGTTACATAACTAAATGTAACTCAGTCCTTCTACTCAGTATTGGTTTTCCAATACTGAGTACTGATACTGAGTGGCCAATACTGGCCAAACTCAGTATCACTCCTAAACTTAGCATATTTATTCTACTAATTATTCTAAGCTTGTCTAGGTTGTTTTGTTATCATAAGATTCCAAAGGGGTAAGGCGTTTTGCCTTAACAATCTCCCCCTATCTAATGATAACAAAACAATTACAAAGAGAATTATTACATAAGCAAAAATACAGGCTGCAGAGTCTTCTTCTTCACCTTCTGTTGATTGATTCAAACTCATAGAAGACTTCTTTCTTTATATGGATGAACTCTTCTCTTTTCTTCAGTTCATCCTGCCTGTTGTTGAGCACAACAACTATCATCTTTCTGAACCAAGAATCCTCCTTCTTGGTTATCATCCATTTCAAACCCACAAGATGACTGATAAGGGCCTTTGGCAAATCTGCTTCAGTAATAAAGCATTCCCTATTTGGAGGAACAGGGTATGAGTTAAAGATCCTGAAAGTGTTAAGGCACTCAGGCTTGTTGTTCTTGACAGCCTCAGTCATTACACTGAGTGCCCTATAGTCTGCTTGGTACAGAATGCCTTGTTCAAAGCATATAGCAGAAACAACCCAGATTTCATCCATCATTACTTGGGCTTCAGAGGATCTTGATGGTAACTCCTTTATCAGTCTGGCAATCTTCACCCAGTCTTAGAGTCCCATGTTCTGAATATCATGAAGAAAAATCTTCATGGGAGGACTGACTGGTCCAGTGCAGACTGTAATTATGGACTTGTCAACAGTTTTGACTTTTATTTTGTTGACATAGATGTTCAGCCAGCATATCTCCTTTACATTTAGGAATGATCTATTCCTCAACATACTCATCTTGTTCTCCCTAAATCTTGTTCTTTGAGCAACAATGTTCCAGTATTGTTGAAGGATGTCATCTCCTTTTCTTCTTATAGTGTGAGGTTTCCATGGAACATCTGCATCAGAATCAGTGTCAGTATCAGGATCTTCTTCCTTGATAGGGAAGAACTTTTGATCCTCTTTTTCATCCTCAGTATCACCTGCAGTCTCCTCCTCAGTATCATGCACAGATCTCCTTAGTCTTGTGATCAGAGGAGCTGGATCTAGTTCCTCACTAGATTCTGATGACATGACCACTTTTGTCATTCTTCTGGTGATTGGCCTTCTAGGAACTCTAGAAGGTCATTCATCTTGAGGAGAAATTTGTTGTTTTGGAGGCTCTTCATCATCGGAGGATGATGATGAAGAGCTTTCTTTGTTTGCTACATCCAGTGCAAAGTTGAGAAAGTTCTGAGATGGCACTTGATGTTCATCTTCATCATCAGCAATAGGCCAGAAAAAGGCCTATAGACTATGATCTGCAAGTTATTTGGCTCTTGAGCAGGAGGCTCAGTATCAAATTGCTGTGGTTGGTCAGTGGTAGTCTCCCCTGAGCAGTTGGCTCAGATGGTTCTTCAAGTTGTTGCAAAACTGACCTTCCTCTTTGTCTTCTTCTCACATACTGAAACCTAAGTGGTTCAGTATGAGGAGTTTGCTGATGGTGTTGTTGCTGTGGAGGTTGATCTTCATTTAGTTTTCTTCTTTTCTCCCCCTGAGCAGATGGCTCGGGTTGATCAACCTCATCTTCTCTTTGTCTCTTCTCCCCCTTATTGTTATCATTGGATGGGGAAGGAAGAGGTTTAGTATCACCACCTATGTCCCCTTGGTGATCATCAGGTGTGGGGGAGGGCATAGGCTCTGTAGCAGCATCACGTTCACCCTCAATATTAGCATTTGAGGGTGATCTCTTAGGCTCAGTATCATGGCCTCCTTCATCATCTTCATTATTTACACCAAGTGGAGACTGTGGAGGTGGTGGAGGCTGTTGTTGTTGCTGAAGTCGTGCCACCGACTGCTTTAAGGAGTCAATTTCATTACTATTTCATCCATCCTGGCCAGAATAGAATTCTGAGTGTTCTGCATGGCCAGAATTTGATTTAAAATTGTTTGTAGAGCCCCTTGTACTTCTTGAGACTGAGTGGCTTGTGCTTGATGGCCCTGCACAGATGGTGCTAAAGAAAAAAAATAAACTGGTTAGAATGAAAGGTTTATCAAATAGAATTGTGTTGTTGTTAAATTCTATAATCATGTAAACAGAATTTTGAAGTCTGTATTTCATCTAGCTGAAGGATTTATGTGCACAGATAAGTACACGTGTCACCGTGTCCAATGTTATAAGACACTAAAGGGTCACACCACTACACACCCAATAATGGACAACCGAATAAAGTAAGTTATGTGGAATAATAAACTAGTTAAGTTAATTATAAAGAAGAGAATAAATAATAATAAGTTAATTATTATTTGAGGATGGTTAAATATTAGGTTAATTATTTAACGGACAGTTAATTAATAGTTAATTAATTAACTAGTAAAAGTCCAAGGGTTTAAAGTGTTAATAGGAAGTTTAATTATGAGATTAATCATAATTAAACTCCAAGGACTTAACTGTAACTTAAGTCATTATAAATAGAGGCTTAAGGTTAAGGTTTTAGGTTACACTTTTCATAACACCACAAAACCCTAGCCTCTCCCTCTTTATCTCCTTTCGGCCGAAACCAAGAAACGCCAAGGGTTTTGGTTTGTGTTCGAGTTCGACGCAAGGCACACACACACACACACACACAAGTTCTTGTGTGATACTTTGTTGGTACAACGCGGTCTTGCAGCGTGTCCAGGTGATGCAGTAGAGGTGGATCACTTCTTTAGCAATCTAAAGTTAATGTTCATCTTCTTCTCTTTTTCGTGATCTCATTGATTAGTAGAGATCCAGTAATGTGGTATTCAAGTTCTGCCATGTGAATACTACAAGGTTTTCCTACAGTAGTATCAGAGCGATCTACTAATCTCAATGAGATTCGATAGAGTTTCCTTTCATCTAGAAAAGAACCCTAGAATTTTCGGCCAAGAACAATGTTCAAGTTTATGAACAATTGGTTTGAATAGGGTTCTAGTTAAAAAGAAATTAGGCTTCTTTTTCCTTCCTTGTATTTCCGAATTCGTATACATATATATACATATATTTAAGTTTTTTTTATCTTAGAAAGAACCCTAGAAAATGTAATCCAAGAACATTGTTCAAGTTTATGAACAATTGGATTGAATAGGTTTCAAGATAAAAAGAATTAGGTTTCTTTTCTTGTCTAGTAAAAACCCTAGAAAAATTAGTCCAAGATTATTATCAACCAAGATCATAGTAGATTATTGGACAAATTAGGCTTTAGACAAATTAAGGAAAGTTGTGTTATTCTTAGTATTAGAATAACACATTTATTTATTTGTTATTTACTAACATTATTATAATTTTCGGTATTAATAAAAAGAAAAAAAGAGGGTAGTTTCGGTCGAACCAAGCAAGACCGAGTTTCGGTCGAGCAAGGTTCGGTCGAAGGGGCCGAACGGAAGAACCGAACCGAGCCACGGTTCGGTCTTCGTTTAATCGATCCAGTTTTTCCCTAGTTGTGTATTTGATCCAGTTTCGTTAACCTAAGGCTCAGTTTTGGGCACATAGGGTACACGAGATCAAATCGGATGTTAAAAGGTTTACTTTTTAACAAATTTCATTTTTTATTCGTTTATTATAATAATAAGTATTAACATTTAAAATAAATCTAATGATTTTAAACAGTTACTTTAAGATCAAGATAATTATGAAATTAAGGAGGAAATAAGAAACCAGTTTATGGGTAATTTATTAATTATCAGTTTGGTAATTATTAATTATCAGTTTATTTATTCAATTAGAATGACATAATCCTTATTAGAATGACATAACCCAAAAGGATTTATATAAAGTTTTTTTAATGAAATATACAAAACACAAAAACCAAGTCTTTGGGGTTATGACACATCAATTTTTCCTAAATTGCAAGTATTATTTTATTTTTCACTTATTTATTATAACATAAAATAATAAGGTGGTGATTATAAACAGTTTATTTAGAAAACCAAGATTTAATTATAAGATGATAATTATAAACAGTTTGTTTAGAAAGCCAAGGTATAAATTAATATAATGGTAATTATAAACAGTTTGTTTAGAAAACCAAGTTTTTAAAATTAATAATGGTAAAATAAACAGTTTGTTTATAAACCAAGTTTTATGAAACAAATTAAAAGGTGGAATTTATAAACAGTTAGTTTATAAAACCAAGTAATTAAAAACTGGCTAACTTTTCGAACAAAGGAAAATCCTTTTTAGAAAATCTTAGATCAGAGTGCAACCCATCTAATGGAACACCTCACTTGTTCAACGATATTCACATTGTAAGGAGAAAGAACCTTAGATGTGGATTCAAATCATTGCGAATATTAGGGTGCATAGGGTCTTGTGATAATCGGGAGTCTCGGCGCAAGGCATCGCACTGTCTTAGATGGTACGATCTATTTTGGTGATAATCGGGAGTCCCGGCCCAAAATGCACTAGAGGGATTAAAACATGTACAAGTTTGTTGTTCAACTTGATATCCCGAGGATCTAGGAAACGTTTCTAGTCTAGAGGCGATCGGCATGGCTGTACCTACCAGAAATAGCGTGGCTCTAATGGGAAGTACCCAAACCTTGCATTAGAGGGCGTGAAATATGGGTCCTAGTCTAACTATTATTATTAAAAGGTAATAATGTTAGAAGTTATTTATTTTATCTAATCTTACAAACCGTTTGTTTGTTTTTCTTATAAATGTCTGTACTGTCAGAAATTCCGTTTTATTCATTGGTCGAATCACGAAAGTTCATTACTGGAAAATGGAAGCTTACTGGTCCAAACTACAAAGTTTCGAAGATGCATTTTAGGAGTTACCTAAAAGCACAGAATCTACTGTACGTGATAGACGAGGTGCCCAAGGGACAACCAGGGCAAGATGCCCAGGATGATGAGCTTGACGCTTATTATCAGTATCTGGCAGATGAATCACAAGTTATGTCGATTCTTATTCTTACTTCATTATCAGAGCTTACTGATAATCTACGTAAGAAACCATGCTATGAGTTTGTCCGGTATCTTGAGGAAACGTTTAAAGATAGTACTGAAGATAGCAAGCAGTTCATTTTGCAAGAAATCATTTCGTCGAAAATGACAGATGATCAACCACTGAGTGACCACCTTATCAACATAAGGAGGTTACTAGATTGTCTCACCCTAGTTACTGGCACATCAAACGAGCATGAACAAATCTTGTTCTTGTTTGGATCTCTCACTCAGTACTATCAGGACAAGGTAGTACGTATGATCGGGAAATTTGATTTGAGTGTCGCATGTCTACACGAGAATCTCTTGTGTATACGCGATGTTCAAAGGCTGGAGGAAGAATCTCTCCCTGAGTAAAAGATCCAAGAGTAACTTGAATCAAACTTATCTTTGGCATTGCCGTTTAGGTCATATAAACGAGACTCGCATTAAGAAGCTCCACGATGATGGAATTCTAGAGCCATTTGATTTAGATTCATATGCAATATGCGAAGCTTGTTTATCTGGCAAGATGATAAAAGACCCTTTCAACCACTACAATGAAAGGGCAGACGAGTTGTTAAAGATAATACACACAGATGTGTGTGGACCCTTTACTCCAGAAGCTAGAGGAGGATACCGCTACTTCATTACCTTTACTGACGACTTCATAGGTATGGTTATGTCTTTCTTATGAGACTAAAGTCTGAAAGCTTTGACAAGTTCAAAAAATATCGGAGGGAAGTAGAAAACCAACTAGGCAAGAAAATTAAGTCGCTTCGGTCTGACCGAGGAGGCGAATATTTGAGCCAAGAGTTCGACGATCATTTGAAGGAATGTGGGATTGTTTCACAACTCACACCTCCGTATACACCTCAGATGAATGGCGTATCAGAAAGGAGGAATCGAACCTTGTTAGACATGGTACGTTCAATGATGTGTTACGCCCCACTACCATTATCATTTTGGGGACATGCACTCGAGACTGCAGCATTCACACTGAATAGGGTTCCGACCAAGTCAGTAGAAAAGACTCCGTTTGAGCACTGGACGGGGAGAAAACCTAAGTTATCTTTTCTCAAGATTTGGGGTTGTGAAGCATACGTTAGACGTAACTTCACAGCCAAACTAAACCCCAAGTCAGACAGGTGTATATTCGTTGGATATCCAAGGGAAACCTTAGGATACTATTTCTATCATCAAGAAGACAACAAAGTTTTTGTTGCTCGGAAAGTTGTCTTCTTGGAGGAGAAGTTTCTAGGAACTGAAACTCCAAGAAAAGAAATAGAGCTTCAAGAAATTGAAGAGAACGAAGATCCACCGACGACTTCAGTCGAACTAGTAGTTCAACAATCCGCGTAGGTTCAGTAGACCACGCCAAGAACCAGATAGGTATCTTGGATTCATGATCGATGAAGATGATGGAAGTCTACTAGAACCATTGACCTACAGCGAAGCTGCTGACGACATAGAGTCTGAAAGATGGCTCGAGGCTATGCAAGCAGAGATGCAATCCATGTATGACAACAAAGTTTGGGTGTTATCAGACTTGCCACCACAGTCTCGTGCTGTTGGATACAAGTGGGTTTTCAAGAAGAAAATCGACATGGATGGAAAAGTGCATACTTACAAAGCACGACTCGTCGCGAAGGGTTTCACGCAGACACATGGTGTTGATTATTCTGAAACCTACTCGCCAGTCGCCATGCTTAAGTCTATTAGAATTCTTATGGCCATATCAGCATATTACGACTATGAGATATGGCAGATGGATGTTAATACCGCCTTCCTTAATGGGGAGTTGAATGAGGACGTATTCATGATACAACCGGATGGTTTTACTGATCCAAAGAATCCTAATAAAGTATGTAAATTGCTAAAATCCATTTATGGATTGAAGCAAGCATCTAGAAGTTGGAACTTACACTTTGACAAAAGAATCAAAGAATTTGGTTTTGTCAAGAGTGAGTTCGAGGCGTGTGTCTATACAAAATTCAGTGGGAGCGTAGTAATCTTCTTAGTCTTGTATGTTGATGACATACTGCTTATATGAAACGATATACCAGCATTACAAGGAGTAAAATCCTGGTTAGGTAAATGTTTCCAGATGAAAGACTTGGGAGAAGCCGCATTTATACTAGGTATAAAGATCTATAGGGATAGATCTAGGCGGCTTATTGGACTTAGTCAAAGTACATACATTGACAAAGTACTGAAGAGATTCAGTATGAGTGATTCCAAGAGAGGAATCATTCCGATGTCACATGGCATTACACTGAGCAAAGCTCAGAGTCCCACATCTAGCAAGGAAATAGCTAGGATGAGTTTGGTACCATATGCTTCGGCAATTGGATCAATCATGTATGCCATGTTATGTACTAGGCCCGATATTTCTTACTCCATAAGTCTCACGAGCAGATATCAAAAGAATCCTGGTGAACCCCATTGGATGGCTGTCAAGAACATTCTCAAGTATTTGAGAAGGACGAAAGAAATGTTCTTGGTCTTTGGAGGTTCGATGGAAGAATTGCGTGTAACTGGTTACACAGATGCAAGCTTCCAAACCGACAGAGATGATCACAAGTCCCAATCGGGATTTGTCTTCACACTAAACGGAGGAGCTATATCTTGGAAGAGTCAGAAACAAGATACGATAGCAGATTCGACTACAAAGGCTGAGTACATTGCCGCAAATGATGCTGGGAAAGAAGCCATGTGGCTTAAGAATTTTATCGAGGATCTTAGAGTTATTGCCAATATCTCTAGACCCATCGAAATATTCAGTGATAACAGTGGGGCAATAGCGCAAGCTGTTGAACCAAGAGAGCATCAAAAGACCAGGCATGTACGCAGGAAATATCACCTCATACGCGAGTATGTTCGAGAGGGTGATATTATAATTAAGAAAATACCAACGGATGACAACATCGCTGACCCGTTGACAAAACCACTAGTTGGATCAAAGCATGAGAAACATGCGCACGCTATAGGCATGCAGTACCTAAATATTGGTAGCTAGTATTTTTTATTAGATTCATAGACATGTTTGAAATCGATACATTATGTAATAACATTTCGTGGGATTGAAATAGAAAGCTTTACGTAATATTTTCACATTGTCTATTCTTAACATGTTTTAAACCTATCCTTGATACACAAAGTTTTTTTTTGGTATCTAAATTTCCTGTGGTTGCTTGAATTTAGTGGGAGCTAGATTCAAGAGTTAATACCATTATGAATATTTATCTATTTCATAGTTATTGAATAGAGAAACAAGGGTTATTAAAATAAATATTCATAGATGTTTACAGAGTTTGCTAAACATTAGACGTGACCAAAAGATCGATATTACTTCATGGAGCCCAAGCATGAGTAATTTCGAGTAGATGTCCTCTGACATGAGACATTTTGGTTTGAGACACGATGACTTCTGATCTTTAGCATTTATCTACCGTCACACCGTAAAAGGGCGATCATAAGGAACTTGACTAAGACAGCGGAAGTCGTGGGCAAGATAACGCAAATGTCAAGATGGAATTTGCACCTTCTTTAACTAGAAGAGATATTTCATGGCCGCTCGACGATTAAGACTACTGAAATGCATGGCCGCTCTAGGAGAATGATTAGATCATTTGGTAATCCGTTACTGCAGAAAGTCAAAATCAGAGTCGAGAAAATTCGAGTATATAGAACAAGATCCCTGCTCCATGTCTATTACTCAAATTAAGAAATATCGTGATGCGAAAGGAAAATCTGTTAGTGTTATTCATTGTATGAATATTATCTCTGGATGTAAGAGTTCTTATAACCTGGTTATCCTAAATGTCTGGCTAGGGACCGCTTTAGGCCAACGATGATCAGAAAGTGTTTCTTAACTTGCACAAGTGGGAGTCTGAAAGATTTATGTGCACAGATAAGTACACGTGTCACCGTGTCCAATGTAATAAGACACTAAAGGGTCACATCACTACACACCCAATAGTGGACAACCGAATAAAGTAAGTTGTGTGGAATAATTAACTAGTTAAGTTAATTATAAAGAAGAGAATAAATAATAATAAGTTAATTATTATTTGAGGATGGTTAAATATTAGGTTAAGTGTTTAACGGACAGTTAATTAATAGTTAATTAATTAACTAGTAAAAGTCCAAGGGTTTAAAGTGTTAATAGGAAGTTTAATTATGAGATTAATCATAATTAAACTCCAAGGACTTAACTGAAACTTAAGTCATTATAAATAGATGCTTAAGGTTAAGGTTTTAGGTTACACTTTTCATAACACCACAAAACCCTAGCCTCTGCCGAAACCAAGAAACCCCAAGGGTTTCGGTTTGTGTTCGAGTTCGACGCAAGGCACACACACACACACAAGTTCTTGTGTGATACTTTGTTGGTACAACGCGGTCTTGCAGCGTGTCCAGGTGGTGCAGTAGAGGTGGATCACTTCTTTAGCAATCTAAAGGTAATGTTCATCTTCTTCTCTTTTTCGTGATCTCATTGATTAGTAGAGATCTAGTAATGTGGTATTCAAGTTCCGCCATGTGAATACTACAAGGTTTTCCTACACTGGCACATGATGAAATATTGTGGACTTGTGCATAGCATGTGTAAGAAATTGTTAGTAAAAGTGAGTGTGAATATTTGAGTAGCTCTGTATAGGATAGGTCACATTTACTAAAAGGTTTTGGTTTGGGAAATCGAAGGCTGGGATGTGCTTCTTGTTATTTTCAATGTTTGTCACTCGGTATCAGAGTGATAACAGAAATGTGGCTAAAACCCATGGAAAAGTTTTGGCTATTGTGGCTTAAAAGGTTTGTGATCATTTCTTGAATTATGTGACCCAACTCTAAAATAAGTTAGACATAAGCCAAGCAGCACCAGTGGGTGTCAGTATGACATCAACCACCATTGTCTCTTTAAATGTTGAGACAACTGTAGACTGGCAAATATCATATAAGTGCTCAGTGTATGAATTTTGCATAGCAGCAGTGGGCTAACTATGTTGGCCATAATAGGTTATATATGAAAGTTCGTTTGAGACTTTGGTCAGTATTGAGTTGGTACTGGCCAATACTTATTCTCTATTTGGGAAATATACATATATAAGTTTTAGAGCATTATAGAAATTCATACCTAAGACTTTGTCAGACTCCTTTCGAGCATCTGTAGAGGTCGGTGCTGGATCATTTGTACGTTGATTTGAGGCACCAGCACCTTCAGGAGCTACTTCTCTTCTATCTTGAGCACCTTCCAGTGTGTGTTGCTCAAACTGGAGTTCTACATCAAGATGAACATGAGTTTCCTCAATGGGTTGAGCAATATGTTCTGGTTCTGGTCCTGGAAGGTCAGCGGTAGCAGCAACTAGACTTTGTTCTTGAAGAGATGCAGTCAAAGATGGAACATGAGTGGGCTGCACCTCGTCTGATGATAAATTACCCATTATCACTGGGGATAAGTTTCTTCTTCTTCTTCTTAGAACACGGGGCTGCACATCGTTGGACTCAGTATCAGAATCTGATGCAGTATGAGGAGCATCAGGATCCTGTTCAAGTGGAGGAATATGTGGTTGATCTTGTGCTTGATCTGGTTGAGCATCCACCATCTCAACATCTTGATCATCATTACCTCCATCACCACTATCATCATCATCATCATTTTCTGATCCAGAATCAGAATTATCATCACCTTCTTCATCATTAATGTGTGCCTGCACAATGGCCCACATAGAGTGACTCAGTACAGGCTCTCCTTCCCTTGGTCTATAAAAATATATCTTCTCATTCAGGGGAGGAAGATCTGCTCTTGGACTATTGAATTCATCATAGTCATGCGCAGGCATTGCATTCTGGAAGATGAGAGATAGAAATATGTAGAAAGGGACATTAACCTCTCTGATTTGAGCCGTAACTAGAGAAGCTTGTTCATTAAATATTAGTCTGGCATAGTCAATGTCTCGACCATAGTACATGGCATGTACTATCTGCATCCCAAATTCATTAATATGGTCCAAAGCTCCAGTCTTGTGGGGCATACACCGAATGAGTGTTGAAATTAAAATACCCCACATTGGACCAAATTCATTTCTCCTGATTATGCCCGTTGTACCTCTGCGTCTAATGAAAGGCAAAACTGGGCGAGCCTCTGTTCGATCAACAAAGGGCTCATACTGAGCGTGAGCGGGAAGTCTTAGTGTTTCTCGGATTATAGCAGTTGAAACGAACGCCCTTCTTTGATTTCGGACAACCCAACCAGTAATCATGTCCGGAGAATCAAGTGTTGCAGAGTACCAGAACTCACATAGCATCTCCGGATATATTGCTCGAGGAGATAGAGTCAGTTCACGATTGATTGGACAGTGCTTCAAATATGTAACAATGTGAGTGAATTCAGGGCACACCCAAGCTGGAGGAATATTGAAATTTGCAGTTTTATTGTTCCTCGCGAACTTAGGCAATTCGTCTTTCCGAAATTGAGTCGCCGGTCTAACCGCCGGTGCAACGAATTGATAATTTTCCATCTGTGATTAATATTAAGAATTTCTTGCAAGAAAAGTGTAAAATTGTTAATCGCAGAGAGTAATCGAAGAAGAAAGATTGAAATAACTGTTAGAAAGTTTTAAATGAAAAGAAAAACGGTTATTTATACTTAATTTATCGATAATTATGGTATTGGGAAGTAAAAACGGCTGAAATGACAGCCTTATCCTGATCCAACGGTAACTTTTTTATTAAGAAAGGTTACTATTGGGGAGTATGAGGATTAAAATCAGTTTACCACTCCAGGACTCCAATACCGAGTAAAACAAAATTAAATTTTAAAAAAATATTAAAAATTATAAAAACATTTAATTTAATCTGTAAATTAATGAAAAATAAAAATTATTTAATTTTGATAAATCAGACGAGTGATACTGAGCTGGTCAGTATTAGCATCAATACTGAGCGCTCAGTATCAGAAAAATTTAAGGAGAATTAAGGATTCAGCATACCCAATTGCCCTATTAAGTACATAAACCTTTCTTCAGAGAGAGGTTTAGTAAACACATCGGCCAATTGGTCATCTATTGGAACAAAATCTACCTCAACCTTACCCTTTTCCACATTATCTCGAATAAAGTGGTGTCTGATATCAATGTGCTTTGTTCTTGAGTGATGGACTGAGTTCTCAGTGATAGCAATATCACTCTTGTTATCACAATGAATGGGTGTCTTCTGAAAATTGAACCCATAGTCCAAGAGTTGATACTGCATCCATAAGAGTTGAGCACAACAACTTCTCGCAGCAACATATTCTGCTTTCGCTGTGGAAGTTGCTACTAAGCTTTGCTTCTTGGATGACCAACCAACTAGTCTACCACCAAGGAATTGACATCATCCACTTGTACTTTTTCTATCCAACCTGCAACCTGCAAAATCTGCATCTGTATACCCTTCAAGGTCAAAGTTTGAGTCTTTAGGATACCAAAGACCCATGTTAGGAGTACCTGAAAGATATCTAAAAATGCGCTTAACAGCTTTCATATGTGATTCTTCAGGATCAACCTGATACCGAGCACACAAGCAAGTTGCAAACATGATATCAGGCCTGCTAGCTGTTAAGTAAAGTAAAGAACCAATCATACCTCGGTATGTGGATTGACATACTGGTTTACCAGTTTCATCTTTACTTATTTTATCCTGAGTACCCATAGGAGTGTGCATGGAAGATAAATTTTCAAATTTGTATTTCTTTAGCATGTCATGCACATACTTACTTTGATTTATAAACGTGCCATCAG
This sequence comes from Calendula officinalis, assembly GCA_963853835.1. Taxonomy (NCBI): domain Eukaryota; kingdom Viridiplantae; phylum Streptophyta; class Magnoliopsida; order Asterales; family Asteraceae; genus Calendula; species Calendula officinalis. The sequence continues at coordinate 79,763,018 of OY970820.1, read as the reverse complement.
GCTTTTGATCAACTTGTAAACCAAGAAAATAAGTAAGTTCACCCATCATACTCATCTGATATTGAGATGACATTATCTTAGCAAACCAGTCACACATTGACTTGTCATTGGAGCCAAAGATAATATCATCTACATATATCTGAATAAGTAAGATGTCAGAACCTTTCCTTTTTGAAAATAATGTTTTGTCAATTTCACCTCTTATAAACTTATTTTCAATTAAGTACTCAGACAAGGTATCATACCAGGCTCTTGGAGCTTGTTTGAGCCCATATAAAGCTTTATCAAGCTTGAAAACATAATTAGGAAATTTAGGATCAACAAAACCTGGTGGTTGTTTAACATAAACTTCCTCTTGTAATTTTCCATTGAGAAAAGCACTCTTGACATCCATCTGATAAACTTTGAATTCCTTGAAAGCTGCATATGCAAGATACATCCTAATAGCTTCAATTCTTGCAACTGGTGCAAAAGTTTCATCATAGTCAATGCCTTCTTCTTGCCTGTAACCCTGAGCAACCAGTCTTGCTTTGTTTCGAATGACAACACCATCCTTGTCCATCTTGTTTCTGAACACCCACTTAGTACCAATAATAGTTTTACCAGCAGGAGGTGGTACTAAGTTCCAAACTTTGTTCCTCTCAAACTCTGTAAGCTCTTCTTGCATAGCTTCTACCCAGCCTTCATCTAGTAAAGCTTCATCAGCTTTCTTTGGTTCCATGGTAGATAGGACGCTTGAAAAGAAGTAGAAGTTTGCAGTTGCTTGAGGTTCAAAGTCTAACTTTCTTCTTGTTTGAACACCTTGCTCAACTGGACCAATAATATTAGAGTGTGGATGGTCTCTGTGTTCCCTTAAATTGTTTCCTAAGGGAGCATTTGAAGCAAGATCAACAATATCTTGTTGTACTGATGTGTTGTCTGTCTGATACCAAGCTGAATTATGGTCAGTATTAGACAGTTCAGGTTGTTGTTCTTCTTGATTTTGTAGATCTGAGGTGGATTCTTGAGAAGTACTGGAAGATTCACCTTCTTCATAGGTGGAGTTTTTCAGATCAATTATTGGGAACTCAGTATTGGGGTTCTCAGATATGGGAACCTCAGTATTTGATGCATTCGAGTTATGTTGAGTTCTTACTTGATCAGTATCACTCATACCATGATCAACATAGTATGGGTGAGACTTGGGCTGTTCAGCAATGGAGTTTTCTAGATTGCATAGAATATCTATGCCGCTAATGTCTTCCTTTGCTGATGTAGAATGAACATCCTGGTCTTCATCAAAAGTGACATGAATGGATTATACAATCATCTTAGATGAGATGACATACACTCTGAAGGATTTGGAGTGTGGAGAGTAGCCCATGAACACACCTTCATTTGCTTTGGGAGCAAATTTATTGAGATTTTGCTTAGTACTGAGTACAAAACATTTGCTCCCAAAGATGTGGAAGTATTCCACATTTGGAACCCTGCCATTGTATAACTCATAGGAGTCTTTTGATGTCTCTGGACTATTGTAGCTCTGTTCTGAGTAAAATTTGCACAGTTTACAGCTTCTGCCCAGAAGCTCAGTGCCAGTCCAGCATGGCATAACAAAGTACCATGGTCACTTCTTAGTTGCTTGACCTTGTTACCTTTCTGAAGTTCTTCTCTTTTGATAAAGGCAATGATTTCTGTGGTTGCATCTAATTTGGTCTTGAGAAAGATGACCCAAGTATATCTTGAGTATTCATCAACCAAGACTAAAGTATAGATCTTTTTGGCCAATGATGGTGTACTGATGGGGCCAAAGAGATCCATATGTATCATTGTAAGAGGTTCATTGATAGAATGGTTGACTTTAGACTTGAATGAACTCTTCTTCTGCTTGCCCATTTCACATGCTGAGTATAACTTATCTTTAGAATAAGTAATAGTGGGCAACCCTCTCACCAACTTCTTCGTACTGAGCTCATTAATGTTTATGAAGTTGATGTGAGAAAGTTTCTTGTGCCACATCCAGTTTAGTTCTGGCTTGACTTTAGAAAGCAGGCAAACTCGAATTGTAGGATCTAGTTCAGACAGGTTGACCACATATACATCCTTTTCTCTTCTAGCAATGAGTACAGGTTCCCCTTTATCATTGTAGATTATTCCTACAGTCTTCCTGAAGCGAGCTTCATTGTCATCATCACACATCTGGTTGATACTGAGCAGATTGTGTTTAAGACCCTCAACATATGCAACTCTTTTAAAAGTTATGTTGCCTGCCTTGATTACTCCGTACCCTCTTGTTTTTCCAACTGAATCATCTCCAAACTTGACAGAAGGACCCTTCTCTGGTGTATAGTTTAGAAGGTACTCCATACTGCCAGTCATGTGTCTTGAGAAGCCACTATCTAAGTACCATTTTCTGTCACCCTGCACAAGACACAAAATAATGATTAGTTCTTTTTAGGAACCCATTTTTGAATGGGACCTTTGGTAGGAGAAACGGGTTTAGACTTGATCTCTTTAGTTGGAGAGGTCAGTATCACTTCAGGGGAAACCTTGGAGGTTTTTGATGATACTGACTTAGCTTCTCTCATTTTCTTTGGTACTGAGTACCTAGGACTTGAGAGATCAGTCCAGCATTCATCTCCTTTATGTCCAGTATGATGAAATCTATAACATTTTCTAGGTCTATTTCTGAACATATTTTTCATAAGGTATTTTTGAAAATTGTTTTACTTTTGGTTGATCAGTATGAGTAAGTTTTGCAAATTTTTGACTTAAAATTTTGATCTGATCACCAATAGATTTTAAAATGTTATTTTTGTCATTTTTTACTTGTGTTTTAATATTATTTTTGACTGGTTTAGAAGGAGATGGATCTGGTTTCTTCTTTATATTTGGCTGAGAAGTATTATTATTATTAAGCTTCTTGTTTTTGCCATTAGAAGATCCTGTTGAAGTTGTTTTTTGATTATCATGTTTTAAAATGACAACTTTAACAGGTTCTTTAGATTCTTGAGTATTTGACTTTTCTGTTCTCGCAACTTCAGTATTAGATAATACACTAGGAGTAAGAGTTTTATTTTCATTATATATCTCAAAAGTAGTTGTATTAAATAACAATTCAAATGGAGGAACACTAGATGTATCATACTGCACAACTTCGAGGTCAGTATCAGAAATTTCCTTTTCAGGAAATTCAATATTGAGGTCTTGTAGTTCAATAGAACACTTTGAACAGATGGAAGGACCAATTGGTTTATCAAAAATAATTTTATCCTCATCATCTGACTCAGTTTGACATCCAACTTCACAAAAAGTTTTTGCTTTTACAAACTGAATAGGGTTCATGTCAGAAAATTCTTCAAATAAATCAGCAAAATTATTTCTGTTTTTAACTGGGGATCAACACCAAGTGCAGCCCTTACGTTTTCAGGAAATTGTTGATTTAGACATTTATTTAATTTAATAGATGCATTTCCCCAAGATTTACACTGATTTTCAAATTTTTCTTTTTCTAATTTGTGTAAATGAGCTTTATCAGCTAATATTTGGTTAATGCCTTGTAAGTTTAAAAAATTTAATTCTAAATCTTTAAATTTTGCTAATTTATCTAAATGTTCATTATTTACCCTTTCAAGTTCAAGAATAGTTAATTTTAAAGCTTTTTCTTTTTGTACTAAAGTTTTAAGATCAACAATCATATACTCAAAAATATTTTCCTTTTCATTCACTGAATAAGTTTGAAAGGAACTCACCTTGTACAACTGAGTGGAATCCCAATCAGTATGAACACTCATACTCTCAGCTTCTTTGATGTCCTTCTCAAAGGAGCTCTTCAAGTCATCTTCAGTGAAAGCCATAAAGGCTTTGTTCTCAACTTCTTCCTCATCATCACTGAGCTCTTCATCCATCCAAGCTTCAGAGTAAAGTGCTTAAAGAGGTGCTCCATTCCCTGTTGCATTCTTTCCCTTGCTCCACTTCTTTAGCTTGACATACTTGTCTCTATACCGTTTAGCTCGGTATGCAATCTTGTCATTCTGATCAGTTTCAGTTGACTTAGTATGACAGTTAGCAGCAATGTGTCCAGGCTTTCCACACCTATAGCAAAGACATGATCTTGGGTCAGTATTGGAAGAGCTAACACCAAGCCTCTTCTTCTTCAACTGATCCAGCTTCATAGACATAAGAGCCATTTGAGTTTCAAGCTCCTCTGCCTCAGCATCAGCTAGATCAACCTCTAGTTCTTCAGGCTCAGTAACAGTATAGGCATGTTGAACAACTAGAGCCATGCCAGTGGAAGTCTTGTCAGTTTTCTTCCAGTTGATCAGTTTTGCAGCATTGTTCTCCTCATGATTCAACATTAAACCATACAAGGTTTGAAGAGTGTATGATTCAATGTTATTATCAGCATTGACAGAGTTTGTCATATCAAGAAATTGTTGAGGAAGACTGTCCAGAAATTTTTGAACAAGCTCTCCTTCTTCCTTCACAATGCCTACACTGATTAGATCATGGATAACAGTATTAAACCTGTTATAGAGAGTGGTGATGTCTTCATTAGGACTTGAGAAGAAGTTTTCATACTTTCTTCTCATGTTGCTCTTTCTTTGCAACTTCACCTTAGGTGTGCCTTCATACGTGACTGATAGGCTATCCCACATAGCCTTTGCTGTTGGCAATTTCATAATTGCATTCAGTATTTCTTTGGTAACAGCATTACCAATCACCCCCTTTGCTCTGGAGTCTAAACTGTACAACTGAGGGTCAGTATCAGTCCATGTGTGCTTCAGTTTAGGAACTGTTGTTGTGCTCTCAGGAGCATCATCAGTAGCTGCAACGGGTTCCACGGTTTGTGGAATGATGGGACCATCATTTAGCACTGTGAGCATATCATGATGAATAGATTCGAGATACCATTGAGCTTTTAGCTTCCATTGATGGAAATCTTTGTCATCAAAGATAAGTACTCCCTTTCCAGACATAACTGGTGCAACTATGGTAGACATTTTGGATTTTTGAGTTTGGGAGGGATAGATACAGGGAATGGCTGCCAGAGTAATGAATCGACTAAATAAGGATTTATTTAGCCTGCTCTGATACCAGTTGTTAAGTCACAATAACACTGGTTTGTATATATTTTAGATAGAATTTAGATTACTTAAGACAAATAATGTATTGAACACAAGATTATAGTCAAATGTAATATTCCACTAAGTGTGGCTTGTTGCGGAAAAACAAGACCACTTTTACAATTACTATATGTATGAATGAGTGTGTGAATTGGTAAGTTCTCCTTTGCAAGATGGTCTCTATTTATAATGATATAGAGATCTTACATAATGTACAAAGAAGTAACCGAAGGACTAAGCTAGGAAAATGACTAAGATCAAGGGATTTGATCTTAGTCCATTACATAACTAAATGTAACTCAGTCCTTCTACTCAGTATTGGTTTTCCAATACTGAGTACTGATACTGAGTGGCCAATACTGGCCAAACTCAGTATCACTCCTAAACTTAGCATATTTATTCTACTAATTATTCTAAGCTTGTCTAGATTGTTTTGTTATCTTAAGATTCCAAAGGGGTAAGGCTTTTTGCCTTAACAAAAGGAGAAATAGAACAATCTTTGAAGCAACCAGATCCATGTTTGCAGACTCAAAATTACCAATTACATTTTGGGCTGAAGCTGTTAATACTGCATGTTATGTTCAAAACAGAGTATTAATAGTTAAGCCTCATTTTAAAACACCTTATGAACTTTTTAATAAAAGAAAACATTCAATAAGTTTCTTAAAATCATTTGGTTATCCTTTTACAATTTTAATTACAAGAGAACAAATTGGTAAGTTTGACTGCAAATCAGATGATGGAATCTTTGTAGGATACTCAACTCAAAGCAAAGCATACAGAGTTTCAACAAAAGGTTGTGGATCATTGAAGAAAGTGTGGATGTATCTTTTAATGAAAACTTAATGAATGAACAGGAAAATGGTCCAGATTGGTTATTCAATATTGATAATCTAACCAAATCTCTTGATTTTAGTTATGATTGTAATGCAGGTGAAACAAACAATCAAAATCCACAAGGAGGATCATCATTATTCAATGGTAGTCAAGATACAATGAAATATATCCTGGTTAATACTGATCCCACAGTTAATACTGAGGACAGTAGTAACTCTGATAACCCTAGAAATCTTGATACCAGTGATAACTCGAACTTACAAGATACTACTGATCCCAGTAGCAACACAGAAACTCAAAATGATGATGGTGAACCAAACAATACTGATGTCAGTAATAACAATGAACCACATGATTTAAATGAAAATCATATTTCTACTGATACCAGTATCAATGAAGAAACTCATGAAGTTCCAGAAAATCAAAAAGAAACCTGGACAGATGCACAAGTTCCTGAATCCAATGAATCAAACCTTGACAGTCAAATTATTGTGGATAAAGTTTCCAACTCAAGAACTGAAAAGAATCATCCCTTAGACTTAGTTCTAAGTGATGTGAACTCAAACATGCAGACAAGAAGCAAATTTAACTCAACTTTATATTCAAATACTTGCAATATAAGTCTGATACTAATGAATGTCTGTTTGCTTGTTTTCTATCTAAGGAAGAGCATAAAAAGATTCAACAGGCCATGAAAGATTCAAATTGGATTGAAGCAATGCACGAAGAACTTCTCCAATTCAAATTACAAGTTGTTTGGACACTTGTACCTCTACCAAAAGGAAAAAGGGCCATTGGAACACGATGGATCTTTAGAAACAAGAAAGATGAAAGAGGTATAATGATCAAAAACAAAGCCAGACTTGTAGCCCAAGGATACACTCAAGAAGAAGGAATAGACTATGATGAGGTATATGCTCATGTTGCAAGAATTGAAGAAATAAGGATCTTTCTGGCATATGCTTCATTTAATAAATTCAAAGTCTATCAAATGGATGTTAAAAGTGCATTCTTATATGAGAAGTAGAAGAAGAAGTATATGTTTGTCAGCCTCCAGGATTTGAAGATCCTGAACATGATGATTATGTGTACAAATTAGACAAAGCTCTATATGGCCTACACCACGCACAAGGAGCATGGTATGATACATTATCGTCATACTTGTTGAAGAACAATTTCAAAAGAGGTGCAATTGACAAAACTTTGTTTATAAGAAAAGTCAAAGATGATATACTACTGGTCCAGATATATGTAGATGATATCATCTTTGAATCAACAAATGATCAACTATGCAAAGAGTTTGAAGAGCTGATGTAGATCAAATTCAAAATGAGCTCTATAGGTCCAATGAATTTCTTCCCTGGACTCCAAATCAGTCAAAGATCAGATGGTATGATTAATCAATCAAAATATGTCAAAGACATCCTGGAAAAATTTGCAATGAAAGACTGTAAAAGTGCAAGCACACTAATGGAAACACATAAACACCTACATCCTGATGTTGAGGGGGAGGATGTAGATGAACATTTATATAGATCAATGATAGGGTCTTTAATGTACTTAACTGCATCAAGACCTGATATTATGTATAGTGTTTGTGTGTGTGCCAGGTATCAAGCAAAACCAAAGGAGCTTCACTAGCAGGCAGTCAAAAGAATCATCAGATACTTGAAGGGAAAACCATCACTTGGTCTTTGGTATCCACATGATTCACCATTTGAACATGTAGCCTACACAGATAGTGACTATGGGGGTGAATGTCAAGATAGAAAATCTACTACTGGTGGATGTCAATTCTTTGGATCAAGATTGGTGTCATGGCAATGCAAGAAACAAACAAATGTGTCAACATCAACTGCTGAAGCAGAGTATGTAGCTGCATCCGCATGTTGTGCTCAAGTTCTGTGGATTCAAAATCAACTCCTAGACTTTGGTATATCTATTCTTAAAACTCCTATTTTTATTGATAATCAAAGTGCTATTAGTATTGTGAATAATCCAGTAAAACACTCAAAAACCAAACATATTGAAATAAGATTTCATTTTATAAGGGATTGTAATGAAAATAAATTAATTAAAGTAGAGAAAATTCACACTGATAATCAACTAGCCGATCTTTTTACAAAAACATTTGATGTAGGAAGGTTCAGCTTTTTGATTAGCAGTATTGAAATGATTTTAATAAATTAATTTCATTATTAAGATCATATGTAAAGTTTTTGTAATATATTTCTATTTAAAAGTGTTTGTTTTATTACTGTTATTCATTATTACTGACAATGGGTTGTATTCACAAAATATTACTGATAGGGTTTTTCCGAAAATTAGGTTAAGTGTGAATCGAGAGTTACTACTGACGATTTACTACTGATTCTTAGTTTTACTACTGATCGACCGTTATTTGTGAAATAAACCATTTTACCATACTAACCCCATGAAAATAGCCTTTAAGCTATGATTCGTAGGACATCCGGTCATTTTGCAGGCTAATTCGAAAAATATAAATAGCTGAAGGCGATTAGTTTAGCATTATCCAAACCTCGATCTGATAAACCCTACGATAATTTCGATTAAAACCTTGAACCAGTAACAACTTCAATCACTTACGAAATTGTTCACAAGATCAAAACCTCTCAGAATACAAACTCTCAAACATCAAAATGGCAATGAAAAATCTGTTGGTCGCTAAAACAGATCTTCAATACTCGGAGTTTCACAACATGCTTGCTTTCCTAAGAAATCCTGATGGCATAAGAAGCTTCAGACCAATTGTGATGTTCTTGAAGAACTCACCAATAAGATTTGCTCTAACTGTACATCCAAAACTCTGTGAACAACATCTTGTTCAATTTTGGGAAAATGCTGAAAAAATAGAAGAACAGAACATAATCAAGATTTATTCTGAAATAGATGGGAAGACTATTCTAATCTCAGAACAAACTATTAGAAACCATCTCCAACTCAATGATGAGTAAGGTATATCTCTTTTATCCAAAGAAGTTTTAATAGAAAATGTTTTAAAAATGGGGTATGAGGGAAGAACAAATATTCAAACTTTTCAAAAAGGTCTTCTTTCTCCCCAATGGAAGTATTTGGTTCATACAATTCAACACTGTATGTCACCAAAGAAAAGTATTTGGAATGAGTTCAACAGATCAATAGCATCTGCTGTTGTCTGTTTGTGCACATATCAAGTATTTAATTTTTCTAAAATGAATTTTGAAGGTATGCTTGGAAACTTGTCTGTTTCAAAATTTTTAATGTATCCAATATTTCTTGCACATATTTTTTATTGTGAGATCCCAGATCTTGTAAAAACCAAAAATATTTTTCCAATTCCAGAACTAAATAGAAAAGTTTACTCAAACATGAACAAGAAGTTCAAATTTTCTGGAAAAGAAACACCTTTATTCTCAAACATGATCTATGATCAACCACCCACTGGAGAAGGTTCAAGCCACCCAATTGAACCCCAACCCACTCCATCACTAAAAATAGCCCAAACACAATCCCATGAGTCCACTCAATCAACCACACAAACAAATGTCCTGAATGTGTCCCTGGAACATGCTATTAAACCTCAGAGTGCTACTCTTCACTCTGAGGTAGACCAACCAAAAGCCGAAAGCAAATTTCCACAACTTATAAAAGGAAAAAACTTTCCAAAAAGGACACCAGGGAACCAATTGAGTCAACTCCCAGACTCGAAGAGTTGTCCTCCAAGGAGGATAGAGGACATGAGGAAAGGGCTCCTTCTACTAATGGACCAAAGGTTGGTGCACAGGACAGTAGGAACATCATTAGGACCCAGACCTCGGCAAATTTGAGTGATGACTCATCATTTGAGGCAGATCTCAAAGGACCCCGGTGCCAAGAAACGACAAGGGGAGGTACTTCTGCTTCTTCTAGGAAGAAGAGAGTATCTAAATCACCCAATGAATCACCAAGCAGTGATGAGGGTAGAATGAAAACTTCTGAATTGATGGATAGGATGGAAAACCTTAAAGCCAATGTACCAACCAAGCCCGATGATCTACCTAGATGGAGTGAGGGCAGCATGGAACCAACCCAATTGACGGATATGAAGGAAAACCTTGAAACCACCATACAACATTGTCCGAATTTACTGAACAATCAAGGGAGGACCATGAGCTATATGAAGCATTACATCAATGTCCTGAACAGAAGGCAGAAGAGGTTCGGTGACAGGCTTCAAAGGCAATCAAATATTATCAGTAAATTAAAACAAAAGATTGCAAATAGTGAGGCTCACCGAGTTGAGATCACTAAGGGGAGAAGAATCAAATTCAAGAGATGATTGATACTTCAATTGCAGAAGCAGCAGCCTCCTTCTTAAATCTAAAAGAAGCTCATGGTGAATCAGGTCAGTATATTGATGAAGACCTGGATAGAGGAGTTAAGAGTATGGATGAAGATGTGTTTGTGTCTGCACCTCAATCACCAGCAGCAGAACAAGCACCTTCTCATACTACTGATGATATGGGTGCTACTGATCCCATAAATACTACTGAGATGGTGGAACAAACAGAAGAGATAAACACTACTGATCCTATGGAAGAAATGACTCAAGAAGTTACATCAGTAGTAAATGTTCCAAATGTAGATACAATACCATCACCAATCTCTACTGATACAGACACTACTGAGGAAATACCAGTAGTAACTAGAGAAGAAGAAGAATCAGTAGTAAACTCCTCAAACTTGCACATGGTGATTTTCAGACCTCTCAACTTGCAGTCTCTAATACCAGTAGTAACTACCTTGGTTACTACTGAGTCTGAAGAATTACCAGATCTTATTGAACTAGCAGTAGTCATCCCAAGACCTCCAACACGAGAACTACAACCACTTATAATCCTAGATATTGATGATAATGTGAACTGGGATGAAGTTGATGAATGTGCTTTACCTTCTCACCCCAAGATATTACCAGAGAATAAAGTACATACATTTTCTCCCTCAATCAAGTTTGTACCAGTGATTGATATGAAGTACACTCCACTTCAAAAATGTGTGGGAAAAAGAAAAGAAAACTTTGATGATGATTATCCACACAGAGCTTTTGGTCATTATATGGTAAATAAAATTAATCTGGTTAGACCTTTAAAACAAGATATGTGGAAGGTGAAAAGAATGAGATATCAAAGGAAGTGTGCTAAGACTCAAGCTCTTGAAGATAAAAGAAAAGCTGAAGAAGAAATATTGAAAAATGCAGCTATTCAAGAGATTGAAGAATATATGGTAGAAGATCAACAAGCAGAATTTGATAAACAAAAGAAAATAGAAGAAGCACATTTGAACTGTCTTGAAGATCTAGTTGCAGAGTGCAAAAGAGAAAATGCTGATCTACCAGAAGAAATACTTGAGCGGAAAACTAAAATGGTAGAATATCTGAAAACAAAAGGTCACAGTGCAAAGTCATTTGGAAGAATGAAGATGCTGAACATAGTTGATAAATACTGCACTGTAAGAAAGAAAGAATTCACAGAACCTGAAGAAGAAGAAGAAGAAGAAGTTAAGGTCACAGAGTTGGTTGATATTGATCCTAAACTGGTGATTACCCGAAAACCAATAACTGGTGAATCCTCAAATCCTTCTGTCAATAAAAGAAAGTTAATAGATGCTGAAGAAGAGGCAAGGAAGAAATCAAAACAAGATCTCCCAATACTTGATCTTCCTCAAGCTCCTCTACATAATAATTCAATTATTAACTGCAGAGTTGTGAACAATGTTATTGAACTGATCAGAGAAGACAAAACAACTCAAAGATTTAGTGCTTGGAAGCCAATGGTCATGTCATTATCAAGAAGTGATATAATTAAAGTGTTAATCATTGGTAAACCAAGAATGTCAAAGAAGAAATGGAGAAACTCAGGTGCTGGATATCTAACTGAAATGATTGATACTGCATTTTATCCAGATGATTAGCCTGAGAAGTTTGAAAGCAAAGAAGTTGTGTATGCTTGGAATGTTCTCCCAACAGTGAATATGTACTTCTTTGAAAGAGCTAGTAAAAGATGTGAACTGTTTCTGTTTGAAAAAGAATATAATCATTCTGAAGAAACAATGTATCAAGCTATTTGTTGTTCCTTCATCAGACCTCATGATGTTGTTATGTTTGCAGAAAAATACAACTATTTTATTAAGAAGAACATCAAGTATATCATTGAACAAAGAAAGTTGAGAAATCAACAAATTAAAGAAGGTGATGAAAGGAGAGCTAAAATCTTAGAAGAGAAGAAGAGAAAAGAGAAAGAGGAGAAGAAAAAAGAAACTTGATTAATTACAAGTGAATTAACAAGTTTAGGGGGAGATTGTTGGGATATTAGTGATCTATTACTGATGATGTAGTTGGTACTGGTAATGTCTTGATGCTGCTAACAAGACTTGCTACTGATGGGGCAGAATTACAAAGATACTATTGATGAACGATCTACTACTGATGGGTGCATATACTACTGATGATCATATTTGGTGCAGATCGTGTCCGAGATTCTAGCAGAGTTAGTTTAGAATTAATATCTTTTTGTAATTCGAATTGTAATCTAGTCCTAGAATAACTAGGGTATAATGTTAGGCTTCAAGGACTATTATATATAGTTCCTTATGAATTGTAAACATATGTGTATTGATCGATTAATATTAATACATTGAAACTTTTTGTGATAAATTGTGTTCTTATTAATTCGTATTCGATTTACAGTTTACATTGTTCTTAATCAATAACAAGAGTGTTAATCCGCTGTAACTTCTCTCTGTTAGTATATCTGTGATTTAATAACTTGTTGAGTTATTCGATCCTGACATTATGTATAATGTAACCTACCATAACACCATTAAATGTTATATCAAAATGCAACACCCTCTAACCATCACAAATATCATGTTGTGGTCCTCACTCTCTCCCCTCCATGATGCACACCATGAGATCCTAATCACCCTCCCCGCCACTTGATGCCCAGTGTGGTGTTCAGTTCACAACATACCCTCTACTTCATCACTAAGGCTATAAGGTATGGGTCTCACCTTAACATGAAATTTTCTGCCACATCATCTGCCACCTCAGCAACCACACCACACCACACCACACCACACCACACCACACCACTTTATCCGGGAAATACCCACCACACAACACCACACCATTTTAATTTTCATCTCATCATTTCTTTTACATATATATTTTACACATAAAATAACATTATTTTATTAAATACAAACAATCCTAATTTAGTTTACTTATATTAATACCGGCGAAAGAAATACAACCTAAAATAAACAAATGAATTGTTATTAGTAATGAGTTACTAGTGTTGGGCTTAATTAAACGATGGGTTGGGCTTAAATTAAAGGCTTCATCTTGTGGGCTTTACATCTTCTTTAATTTAAGTGGTCATTTCATTAACCTAGCCGCCCTCCTCATCTCTTTTGCTGCAACCTGCAACTATTTCGAATACGATGGAGAAAAATGAAGACAAGAAGGTAACCTCTTTTCAACCTATACTTCCCTTGCAACGGTCACATTTTACTCGAATAACTCACATCACGGCGTCCTCAAGCGTGGCCGTGGCCACATCCAACCACAAAACCCCCCAGCAGCGTGGGGGGGGGGGGGTATTCTGGTGGTCCTTAACGGCTTGGCTGGTCGCCACATCATCACCACGGCAACGGGAAGTGTCCCATACCGTTTAGCCTAAGAGCTATATCACTCCATACTAATATTATTTATAGTTTTATTACTGAACCTAATTCGAAATCAAATGGAATTAGATATGGTTAGTTCGTTAATTTCACAAGCCCGCCCCTTTACTACAAATTAAGCTCTATAAATATGGATTTGTAGAATAATGTAAACGTATATATTTAGTCATTAGCTTACATGTGTGTAAAGTCCTAAAATAAGTGTGTAACTAAAAACATTTAAATGGGATTACGAGATAGATGAGAAACACACAACAACCTTCGGATAATTAAAGAGAGTGTTATCTGCTCTTTTTATGTATTATTTAGTGCATTTTTAGTTATGCATCTTGAATTTTTATAGAATAAAATGTTTATTTATTTGTGTTATTAAAAAATAAAATAAAAAATATAAAAAGTGAGTGGTGGTGGTCCACACCAAGCTTTTAGTGATAGTGTGTGGTGCTGGGTGAAATTATATTTGAAACTATTGTATCACTTAGTTAGTGGTGTGATAGGCTTGTGATGCTCTTAGTGCGGGGTATCATGGGGCAAGTGAGGCGCCAATCCTCCGTAAAATCTACAATTGGCACCGCCAAGGTCATGTTACCACATTGCCAACCTCTGCGCCAAAAGGAAAGTGAAATGGCTAGCGCAAGTGAGGAAATAAATATATTTTTGGGTAGTATTTGGTGTGTAGTGCAAGTGAAATAATTGATATAATAACTTAAGTTGTGAATGAAATGAATAATGATGAGTTTGGTGTTGAGATGGCGCTGACTCGCTGAGTTAGTTTTGTAGCTTGAGTTACTATGCCCAACTAGGGATGACAATAGATCGGATGTGGATCGGATGTGACGATGTCCACATCCATATTCATTTAAATTTGCATCGCCCATATCCATATCCATATCTATTTAAAAACATTTCATCCATCCATATCCACATCCATCGGATTATAGCGGGTAAATGGGCATATATAGAAGCATTCAATGTTAGTTATCTTCAATGTTATGTTAATTTACAAAATTAGTTTATCTTCAATGTTATGTTATGTATAAATTTTATTGAATTAAATATATGTAGACATATATTATTAACTACGTGAAATTGCAATATAAAAAAGTTAATTTCGAGTTAAGTGGATTCATCCATTGATTGAAAATTATCATCCATATCCGCTCCAATAAACATTCATATCCGCTCCACATCCGATATTCACTCATTTAACTTCATCTATATCCACCACCGGCAGATCGGATTGGATGGATGATCATCAGGGCGGATGATAGTTGTCATCCCTATACCAACCCTCTTGGGTTTGAAACTCAATATGCGTGGCTTACACCAAACGGGGTTCGTGTGGGCCCTTGATTTAGTAATCTGGTAGGATATGATGGAACGTAGCACACGTGATAATAGTGAGGTGGAAGAGCGCTAGTGTTCCACGTGGACAAATGAAAATAAAAAGTAGAAACAAGGAAGGTGGGACAACGAGGTGCAGGGTCATTACATTTTTATAGCATTGAATCCCGGAAGCAGTTTTAGCCTGGGCAACATACTAAATTTGACTATTGTTGTTGTGCTCAAATGGACCTACCTTGGTTGTGACCTAACTCCTAACTCTTAAAAAGATACTAGTGACTTTTCTAAGTTGTTTAATTCAGAATCCAATAAAATTACTATTTAAATTTGAAATTAAGAAAATTATTATTAGTAATTATTGTGTAAAAGATGGCAATTTTAATCAACCATTTACTCATTGAAATAGTCATATACTCGTATTGCTATTCGATATTGTTTAATTTTCCTTATGCTCAAACCGACATCGAATACGATGGTCGATTTTCCATTTGAAAAAATGGTAAACCCACGATACTAAATTCAAATTAAGTAATTTATATCCAATATACTTTCAAAGACTTAAACCATAGTTCCACAATTCCTTTCAACTCCTCCATCGGCTCCTTTCTGGATCAGCTAACCGTCGACCTCTTCCTATTTGTCTTCTTTGACACGACGAGTTCTCTTCGTGAACTTTTAAACTGACTATAATCTTTAGGGTCTTTTAGGGTAGAATTTCGTATTATTTCTACTAGAAAATTTAAACCACTTTTCAAATTCGGTTTTCGATTCGATCTGGACACTTCAGTTTTCGGTTCAATACGATTTGATTTCGGCTTGAACAGAAGAACGAAAGCAACAAAAACCTAACCACTGAACAAAGACGGTGCTTAGTACACCATAAAAATATTTTAGTAAATTATATAAATGTAATAAAGTTTTGATTGCAATGTACAAATCACCTCTCAAGTAGAGGTGCACAAATCGGATAATTCGAAAAACCGAACCGGTTTAAAAACCGGATCGGTTTTGGTCAACCCCGGTCAAAACCGGTTTTGACAAAACCGGTTCGGTTTTTAAACCGGTTTTACCCGAAAATATCGAAACCGGTCCAAACCGGATCGGATCGGTTTGAAATCGGATCGGATCGGATCGGTTTGGTCGGATCGGATCGGATCGGTTTGGTCGGATCGGATCGGATCGGATCGTTTTCGGTTTAAAAACCGGTTTGAACCGGTTTTGATGGGTTTTCCATTTTTATTTTTTATTTTTTATTTTTTTTTTGTATTTTTTATGAACACAATATGTAAAAAGACAATAGAAATCGACTTTTAATTAAAGGAAACCATCCAAATACAAGAGTAATAAATCTAAATACAAGAGTTTTAAACATAAATTTAAACATAAACGAAACGCTAATCCAAATACAAGTCTTCATTCTTCATGTCTTCGTCGTCATTCGCCGCCTCCATTTCTTCATTCTTCATTCTTCATCTCGCATGACATTGTTGCGTAGTTCCATGTCTAATGCAAGTTCTTCTTGTGTTAGAGGTACCGACATATGTCCCTCTATTTCCAAGTTATGTAATCGAACTTCCACGTCGCCCAACTCGGTCTCAAGTGATGAAATATGTTGTAAACGTTCTGCTGCATCGAGATGGTCTTTCAAACAAATTATAACTTCAACCGACAAAGGATTGAGCTTCGATCTCCTGTTTGATATAACCCTACCGCTAAAACTAAAAGCGGATTCCGAAGCTACCGTAGAAGCTTGAACACTTAGTAGGTCACGAGCCATAGCGGAAAGAATTGGAAATTGGATACCCTTTCCTTTCCACCAATCCAAAATATCAAAGTTTGGAAATTCTTCTACACTTATAGTTGACAAGAAATCGGTAAGTGTATACCTCCCAAGCTCGCTACTAGTGGTGTTATCACGAGCTCGTTTGCTATTTTCATTTTTCAAAGTGTTGTAGAATCTAACATTTTCATCATAATCCCTATGACCCGAACCAGAGGCCCCCTCGTGCATCATGGTATGAATGTGTGTTGTTGGACCATATTTTTCCAAGTAAGCATTAAACATGTTCGTTAAACAATTGTTGAAATGTTTAATGGCATTTTCCGTAAAATGAACGTCTTGGTCTCACAAATTCAAATCGCTACAAATATTGGTAATTAACACCTCAACCCCTGACGTGTTTATCATGGGGTTTAAAGCAGCGGCTATTGTTATAACGGGGGGCATTTCGGTAAAATATTTTCTAAGTTTTTATTTCATCGGTACCACCATTTCGGTAAATGGGGGACCCCTAAATTCAAAGTCATTTATTTTTGAACACATTAAGTAAAGTTGTTTTAACACCAATGGACTTGTAGGATAGTAAACCCCCGACAAATAAGTTGTTGCATTTTTGAAAACACAAAGTAATTCGGTAGCTTGTTTGATCGTTTCCCACTTAGACTCCTCAAATCGTACAACACGGTTTCGATCGGCTAACATATTATGGAAAATGCTTAAAGATGATTTTTGACGCAAAGCACACTCAAACATGTGGCAAGTGGAATTCCAACGCGTAGGTACGTCCCAATTTGGACCTAACCAATCTTGCCCCGCATCGACACAAAATTTCATATACTTATTATGTCTTAAACCGGTCATACCAAAAACATCTTTTAGCATTACTCTAAAAGCGGTTGTTGTGGGTTCGATAGAATGTAACCCATCTTGCACAACTAAATTAATAATATGTGCAACACACCGACTATGGAAAAAAATACCGTTACAAATCGGTTTATATTTAAGAATTAGTTTTTGAACCGCATTTGTATTGTTGGACGCATTATCAAAAGACATAGAAAAGATTTTAGACTCTAATTTATAACTTCTTATAACATAGTCTAAAATTTGGTACAAATTTTCCCCCGTATGTGGAGTCCCAAATAATTCAAACGCAATCGTACGCTTCATCATTACCCAAGTATTGGGATCAATCCAATGAGCGGTAACGCAAAGGTACGAGTCGTGTGTAGAATTTGGGGCGGTCCAAACATCACTAGTTAAATTAACCCCCGTTTGTAAATTTTCAAAACCTTTTTTTAAATCATCTTTAACAAGTTTCCATAATTTTATAGCATCACGTCTTAAGGTAGTACGACTTACATGGGAATAGCGTGCTTCCAACTCTTCTTGGATCATGCTCGTCAACCTTTTGTTGTCGAAAAAGCTAAAGGGCAACGCCTCTTGAACCACCAACTTCGCCATTCGTTGACGAAGCCTACTAGCGTTGAAAGTTTGTATATTGCCGTCATTTCCCATGGTTGTTTGGCCACTCGTCGAGCCCATTTTTACAACGGTGCAACTTTTATTCTTATGATTCTTCAAACTTGTATTTCCATCTTCTTTAAAGAAACGCCTACATCTTTTGCACCGAGCTTTTTTCGATCCATCCGACATCAAACATAAGTCGAAATTGCACCAAATTTCCGGATTTCTCTTTGTAGGAAGTATCTTCTCTACGATAACGTCGGTAGAAGATTCACCCATACCAACCGAAGGTTGAGATTCCGAATCCATAGCAAAGATTACTTGCGTTTTTGAGTGTGGTGTGAGTTTATAAGCTAGAAATGAGAGTGTTTTGAGTGGTGATTGATCCTTAACACCTAAGGGGTATTTATAGGTGAATTGTGGACACTTAAAGACAAAAAAACGGGCAGAAATCACCCCCAACGGTCAAAAAAACGGTAAAAAAAATGGCTATATTCGATCAGCCCGAAAACCGGTTAAAAAACCGGTTTTTAACCGGTTTTGTGTCCGGTTTTTAAACCGGTTGGGGCAACGGTAATTAACGGCTATATTTTCGAACGGTAGGATGCAACGGCTATATTATTGAACGGTAAAAATCGGACGGCTATGTTTTGGTTTAAAAACCGGTTTAAAAACCGGTTTAAAAACCGGTTTAAAAACCGGTTCGGATAAATCCGGTACAAAAACCGGTTAAAAAACCGGTTCCACGAAACCGGTTTTAAAACCGAACCGATCGTCAAAAATGTAAACCGGTTGGGAACCGCCTGTTTTAGACCGAACCGGTATTTTCGAGCGTCAATCCGGTTTCAAACCGGTTTTAAACCGGTTTTTAAACCGGTTCGGTTAAAAAACCAGTCCGGTTATGCACCACTACTCTCAAGTAACAAACCCATAACCTAGAGTGAGCAATAATTTCATGTTTGGACTTACCGTAGAAAGGCCCAAACATACAAAGGATAACCAGCCCAAACAAATTTTCAAACCCCTTTCCCTGCCGGAAAACCCAGTTAAACCTCGCCGGCACAAAAATACAAACTAAACCTTCTCCGTCAAGGCGACGCCGGAACTATCCAAACATTTGAAGATTTCGGGAAACTTCACAGTCTGTTACTTGCAGCCGCCGGTGTACCTCAGTCAGTTCTACCAGAAGCTCTTTGAGAAACTGTGCACTTAAACTTTTGGCGACAGCAACAGGCAACTATTTTCAGGTGGAGCCCGTCGACGATGGCCGTCAACGGCATCTGAAAAGGAATCAAACATTTTCCTTGTTAATCATGCTTTATCATTTCGCCTTTCAGATGCCCCCAAACAGGTTAATTGACTCTCCAAACACTTAACAAATGAAACCCTAGCTATACTGTATTTCAATAATTTGATCAATTGATTCTATCGTATACTTAACATACATTTATCATACTGCATTGTGTATGTACATTGATTTGAATTATATGCATTGATTTATCATAGCAAAAACAGGATATAATCATCATCCGTATTACATAATGGACTGGATTAAAGTCTCTAGCACTCAAATTGAACTTGAATTCCATACTTCTAAACGAAAACAAAGAAATAATAAGAATTTTGGATTAGTTAATGTAGTTTCAACCAAACCTACTCCACATGAGAGGATTAAGAAAACATGATATCCGTTAAATAAACTAATCGAAGGATTAGTTACCCCAAATTACTTCACATGAGTATAAGATTAAACAGGGGATTTATCATTCAGGAAAAAACAAATTATATGTTAACACACAGTTAAGTACATTATAAATATATTAGACGGGCACCCGCATAACGGTTAATTGAACTTGTAGAGATTTAGCGGTTTTGGTAAATTAGTAAAATATTCAGCTTACTTTACATTCATTTATTTCAAAGGTAACACAAATCTTTCAATAATAAGCAAATGTGTTTGGCTAAATTTGAAGTATTTCTATTTCGGAGAAATCAAGTACATTATAATTATATCTAAAGTAAAGTCAATAAACTTGGGCAAAAATTATAAATTTAAATTGTAACCATCTAACTTCGTATGGAACATATCTTAATGTACATTTTGACTTTTAATTGTGGTTTGGTAAATACCAATTTGAGTCTTTTAAGGCATAGGTGGATAACTGGATGCCCCTTGACTTTGATGACAACAGATCTTTATCAAGTTCTATTGTTATTACCTCTTTTTTATTATATGAATATCATAGTTTACTAATCATATCCTTACTTGCAAACTAGAGGCTATCAAGTTCTATTGTTATTACCACACACTCACCATTACATAAATACATCTTCTTATACAGTTATACATTTAGCGAGATTTCAAATCGTCGGTGTTATTGTATAACCAAACTTCTGATATTAGTGAATCGAATAAAACTTCTAAGGTGTGTAAACTTTGGAGTGGTGTTTATGCATGCACATAGATATTATTGAAATGCACCTAAAACACACACATTAATAAAATGTCTTCACTTTGAGAAAGTACACAGGCTAGCATAAAACAAAACATGTCGGTTTTGATGTTTCTAGTTTATGTCAACCCATAAGATATACCATTTTGCCATTTGCCTTCTAGAAGCAAACTCAATTTTGTGAAAACTTGTTCCATAGAGACACAACTTTGAAAAAGTCAACTACCGTTTTATTGGATATATTTGACATTCACATCATGTTTACGTCATTCCATTGCAATAAACATGTATCTTTCTAACTTTGTTTTGGACAATGACTTGTACCCTCGTTTGGTTTTGCTAGAAGTGTTTTACTCATATTTTCACTGTGCAATATTAACGCGAAAATGAGGTATTTTGGTGTGTAAATGATGAGTTCCTACAAGAGTGTGATGGCTTGATTGAAGGATGAAAGAGTATTTTGGTGTGGAATGTAAAAAAAGAATGCTCAGATGACAGATGACAATGATATGTTACAATAATTTGAGTTATGAAACTTAATGCTCTTAAACTAGTTACGTTATCCACCATAAATTGATATTTTTGATTATGTATATATTAATTAAGGGTTTTTATTTGAAATGTGTGTGTATCACATGTGACAATAATCTAGTGAATTTATAATAAACAAATTGTGAATGGGTATATGACACTTTGCTTTACAACAAGTGGCCTGCGCAATTAATTGTTTAAGCTAATGCGCATGTGCATGTAGATCACTAGCAATTAGCCAATTAACCAAAAATTTTATTTATTATTTCATAAAACGTAGCACCAAAAATTTATAAGTATCATAAAACCACATTATAACCGGTTAAGAATTGAAATTGTAATTTTAGGCTTTTAGCGGTGGTCTTACAAATTGTGGGCTAAGTCAACCAAGGGCCAAGGCCATGAAAAGTGAAAACTCATTAAATGGCGTCCAAAAACCATTTGACTTTCATAGTTTATTTTCAAAATACCAAACGATCAAAGTCAACATCATTAGTGTGGACCCACTTACCTACTTTGGCTGTTGTTCAAATAAAATGTCACACATCTATGATTTAATATTAGTAGTAATACATGGGATAAATCTTTTTTTATTTGATTAATACAAAATACGTAAATTAAATTATAAAATTATAAAAGAGAATTAGCTATATTGTATTAACCAATTTATAACATGCATATATAATGTTATATCATCTGTTTAATATATTAAACTTATGATACGTATGTAATTATTTTTCGTGTGAATCATCTTCCTACATATGCACTAATGCACACATACAATTCCAATAGGCTAACTTTTGGTGTGTTTTATGGAGTTCATAATTTATCATTCTTCTATTGTCGTAGGTGAAATCAAAATTGTGGTTTTTGATAGCTTCTAGAAACGATATAAAACTTGATATGTTATTTGTTACACATTTTATGAATATAAAAGTATGTATCAATCGTAAGACTATGCGTAATGGGTGACCACTGTTCCAATGGTCTCCCCTGACACATCAGCGTCATATCAGCTCGACCAAACACATTACAAACTCCGACTAAATCCACGTAACCAGGCGACCAAATCAACCAGGCCACCAAATCATTCTCCATTGAAAAAGTCCTCCCCTTTGAAAATCAGATGACCCGTTGATGTGTAACCGTGTTCTAGTTATAGAAATACATTTGCTTGTATACCCTTATTCTATAATCATTTTGACTTTTTGTCTAGATCAAATTGACTTATCTAATCGAACTTATTCAATTAGTATGTAACGTGACAAATAAAGAGAAAACCAAGTTTGTCATATTAGTAAAATTTAATACGTATGGTACTTCAATTAGTAACAAAAAATGGTTCCTAATGTCACATTTTATGAATTAGCTTTCAATAATCTTCTTTTACTGAGTCGTTTTTATATTCATTGTCTTGAAAATTATGGCATTCGTTATTTGAGTTGTCAAAAAGTAATTTAAATCAGGTTTATTTACTTTATTTTTTCTTTAAAAAATATAAATATAAAAAAACAAAAAATGGGTCAAATAAGCGATTCTGAAACATGTCACATATAGCTTTGGAAACACTTGCCCCATTTCGAGTTTCGACAACCCTTCCAAAGCGCGCCGGTTGAAAATTACTAGTAAATACAAAAAGTCAAATCAAGAATTTCACCCCTTCCCCGTTAAAGTTCATGTGGTATTAGGTGAAAGTATTATTGTATTGTATTACACTAAAGTTAAAAGTCTCCGAAGCCTCCTTGAATCCTTGATTGCCGGTAATAAAAAGAATAATAAAATAAAAACACATTTGAAATAAAAACAAAAAACGTAGTCACTTTTGTTGACCATCCTGATGGCATCTCGATCTTCACTCGGTTTATACTTTATAAAACCCCCCAAACCACAACTTCATCTCATCAAATTTTCCCTCCTCATGCTCAACGCCAAAATACCAACACCCACCATTTATTTATTTATTCATTCATTTAATCTTTCAATATTCAAACTACAAATTATGACAATCAAGAAATCACCATCAAGGTCTTCTTGGTTAAATTGTTTCAAGTATCAAGAACCAAATCTGGCAAACGAAGCCGAGTTAGAAAAGGGGGAGGAATCGGTTACGTTGCAGCTTTCGGTTAAGAGGATATCATATAACGATTTAAGCAGCTCGATGCTAACAGAGGACATATCAAATTCTCTAGCGGGATCGAACCTATATGTTTTCACGTTAGCTGAGCTGAAAGTCATTACACAATCTTTTTCTTCAAGTAATTTCTTGGGTGAAGGTGGGTTTGGACCGGTTCACAAAGGTTTCATAGATGATAAGCTTAGACCGGGTCTAAAGGCTCAGCCAGTAGCTGTTAAGTTTCTGGACCTCGAAGGCGGACAAGGTCATAGGGAATGGCTGGTATGTATATATACTTATTAAATTAAATACTTATATTTGTATATTATAAGATATTAAAATTTAGTTGTATGAATATAATTAACAGACGGAGGTGATATTTCTTGGCCAATTAAGAGATCCACATTTGGTGAAGTTGATTGGATACTGTTGTGAAGATGAACACAGGCTTCTTGTTTACGAGTATATGCCACGAGGAAGCTTAGAGAATCAATTATTTCGAAGTGAGTTCTATATTAATTAATTTTTGTTATTTATTTTACATTCCATATTCTTAATTTTATATAATAATATAACCAAAAAATTGGACAGAGCATTTATATTATAAAATATGATATCCGCTGGGAACGCGTGAAGAAACAGTCACGCAAGCACTGAGTTTGTTAATTACATGTTTTATTGTTTATTAATGGGTTAACTTTACTCAAGTATTGGTTAAAATTTTGGTAAATTAAAATCGAACGAGTTGTTCGAAAGTTGTTAAAAGTGTACTAAAATAGCTTAATATGTCATAGTCTAAGAGTTTATCTAGCTTGTGTTGTAACGACGTCAGAAGTTAAATAAACCATCTTTAATTTTTTTAATATTACAAAATTAGAAAGAAGTGTACCAATTCTAAAACTTAGATGTTATTCGTACTTTTAACATGTAAACGTATTGATTTAATATTAATATGTATTTAGTTTATCACTATGTGAATGATGGATGATCTATTAAACAAGTGATTTTTGACTCGAAATTTGAAGTGAAACATATGCGTATAATATATGTTTGTTTATTTTTCTTTTTTAAAAAGCGCACTGATTTAATATTCTTCATGATATTGTTAATACTGTTACTAAATATAATTCGTAATCTATTTCAATTAACAGGATTTTCGGTCTCTCTCCCATGGTCTACTCGTATGAAAATCGCTCTAGGAGCAGCGAAAGGTCTTGCTTTTCTTCACGAAGCAAAAAAGCCAGTTATATATCGAGATTTCAAGGCATCCAACATTTTGCTAGACTCTGTAAGCTCTCGATAACCTTAATTAATCCCACATTTATCTCATGATTTTTACCAACATCAGTTTATGCAATTAAGTAGTGTTAATTGTTAAACATTTCAAAATGTATTTTTTGGTCCTTGGAACTGAAATTGTTTTTTATTTTTCCAAGGACTACACTGCTAAACTCTCGGACTTTGGTCTCGCAAGGGACGGTCCCGAAGGAGATGACTCGCACGTTTCAACTCGAGTTATGGGCACACACGGCTACGCTGCTCCCGAATACCTCATGACCGGTAAGAATTTACCTATATATCTAGTTAGTTATGCATTTAAGTATGTACGTTTGAAATATATATTATTACCCAAACACAACATCTTACTAATTTTATGTGGTTTTCTTCTTTTAGGTCACTTGACGGCAGCAAGTGATGTTTACAGTTTTGGGGTTGTGCTTGTTGAGCTCTTAACAGGTCGAAAATCAATGGACAAAAGCCGGCCGAGCCGAGAACAGAACCTAGCCGAGTGGGCTAGACCACAACTCAGGGGTGCTAGAAAACTCCTTCGAATAATGGACCCAAGGCTCGAAGGCCAGTACTCGGAAACCGATGCACAAAAGGCAGCAGAATTAGCTTACGTGTGCCTTAGCCACAGAGCAAAGGCAAGACCAACCATGGGCATGATTGTTGACACCCTTGAGCCATTAACACAATTTCAAGACATGCCGGTTGGAACCTTCGTGTACACGGCCCCAATTGAATGCAAGAAATCACCGAGTCCGGATAAGGAAGCGGCCAAAGATGGTAGAAAACACATCACTGGACACAATGACCGGCAAATAGCGCATGAGCGGAAGCACCGTCGGACTAAATCTCCGGTGGTCCATTCAGAGACAGAATTAGGATTTACATAGAAACCTTAGTACTTGAGATTACATTTATTACATTGCATACGAACTAAATAATGCATCAAAAGATGTAAATGTATAGATACGCAAATCGCACAATTGTTGGTATTATTTAATTTTATTTAATTTAAGGATGTGGTTTAGAACAGTTAATTAAGGAAATTTTATGTTCATTTAATACAAATACCTTATATTTCGTAGTTATATAAATTTGTTTTAACGATATTAAGGAAAATTTATGTGTTTTAGTAAAATCATTTTGTTTATATTTAAGTATTTTATTGGGCACGGAAAATCATTCACTAGTTCGCTACCTAGGCTTTATACTATGTCACGCTATACTATTACTTCCTGTCTCAAAATTATTGTGCACAGATAAAAAAACACACAATTTAAGAAAATGTACATTTATTATATTGTCTAACCAATAAAATTCAATCTTTACTACTAAACTATTTTTACCAAAGAGCATTTGGCCTAACGGTATGGTGCATGACTCTCATCCTTGAGGTCATGAGTTTGAGTCCTGTCGTGGACATATGTGGTAATTATAAGTAGATTAGATTTGCCGTTTCAAAAAAAAAAAAAAAACTACTAAACTATTATTTTATTGATGAAAATTTTAATTTAATAATAATTTTAAGACAAACTAAAAAAGAGATATGAAAAATAAAATTGGGACGGAAGGAGTATAAAAATATTGTTTTGCTATGTAATACTATTGTATATCTTTATGCTACTGAGGAAGACTTCTAATTATCGTAAGAATCAATCCGTCAAGTTAAGTGTTTGGCGATTATACCCCTAGTACAAAATCCCCGTCACATTTTGATGTGTTATTGACAATGTTTTAAAACCTGGGTTCGACCGGTCGGTCAGACGGAAATGCAAATATGTCAGGCTGAATCAACCTGCTTAAAGTCCGTTTGTGAATCGTTTCGAACAGGTTGGGTTAACCGTGTTTGAACCGTGATTTTTTATTATAATCTCATGTTTGTAAATTAAAGTGAATATTTTATAATATTTTTTATACATTTAAAGTTTGTATGTTTTAAAATTTGAAATACCAAGTTTCTAGTTAAATGTTAAGTATTATGTCTCATTTTTTTTTAATAAATTACGAACTCAAAGTGTTGATTTTTTTTAGAAAAATAATTTTTGAAATTTTTTGAAATTTTAAAATAATTTATGTTTTGAATTTATTTCAGAATTTTTTGCATTTATATACCTTTAACATAATTAATCAATAACATTGTAATCCGGTTGAATCAGTCCAACGGAATATATAATAAGCCCAAGTATTACGATATTAAATCTAATACAAATAGCAACTAAAATAAAACGTCTCTCAACCTCACGTTCTACTTTTTACTCAATACCATTACTATCATCATCATCATCATCATCATCATCATCATCATCATCATCTTCTTCTTCTTCTTCTTCTTATTGTATTATTTCATTACGACTCTAATCTTCAAAAGAATTAATGTCTCCCTTATCATCACTATCATAACATATAAAAATCGATAAAGAGCTGTGGATCATTTTGTTCAAAGTATCAATATGATTATCTCCATGATCCGATGATATTAAGTTTGAAACCCCATCTTCCTCCTTTTATGATTAATAACTATGGTCAGACCTTTCAAAGCCATCGTTATTAGTGGGCTTTTTTAGCGAATAAGTAAATTAAATTAAATTAATAAATGAGTTATTATTATTTTTAAATGGCTTTTTTAGTGGGATAAAATTAAAGTGACTTGGAAACTTGTAATCATAGGTAAATTTTACATAATTATAACACTTTTGAAACTTGGTTACTATTATGGACTGAATTTAAAGTTTGAGTGACCTAAATGGAACATTTCTGAAACTGCGTTACTATTTAGTAAAATTAACCATATTATTAATATAAAAAGGGTTTTATTAGGACTGTCTTTAACATGTATAAAAAGTTTGTACATTCATTAATAAAGTAGTCTACTACTATAATAAAACAAACCCTTTTATGCCACGTGTTAGGTTCTCACCCTTCATTCACTTTGTTTCCCCGCTCGCTTCCGATTAGGGTTTTATAATATCCAAGGCCAGATTTAGGGGTGGGCGAGCCCGACGACGGCACAGGGCATCATCCGGCTTAGGGGCATCGTGAGGTTAAAAGTTAATCTGTTATTTGCAATGGGATGTGTAACATCCTAAAACCGGCCTAGAAGTTTTAATAATAATTGGTAAGTGATAAATATTTAATTGAATAAATGTGAAATTATTTGCTTAGTTAATTACCTTAATGCGATATTTTAACCATGGGGTTAAAATATGTAATTACTGAACTGTTTAAATTATTTATGTGACTTTATGCTGACGCGGCCGCGTGAGTTTTCCTTGTGCCCGCTTGAATGAATCTGCCATTATCCACAAAGTGTTACAGTCAAGTCTGCGCGCCCGTGTGAAAAGTTGACGCGCCCGCGTGAAAGGAGTTGGAGAAGAATGTCGTCAGATCTGCGCGCCCGCGTGAGTTTTTGACGCGCCTGCGTGAGATGCATCAGTAAGTTAGCCCAAATCCCAGAACGTTTGGCGCGGCCGCGCGACCCCCCGACGCGCCCGCGCGAGTGTGCCAGATTTTAAATGAAATAAGCTTTCCCTTTTTGTAAAACCATATAAGTGAGAGATGAGGGGATAAGGTTTTCCATTTTTCTCTCCTCCCTAACTCTCTAGCTCGTCCCAAACCCCCTCCCATGAACCCTTGCTCTTAAATTGGTTATTCTTGAAGATCTAACCTAAACATCTTCTTCTTGCTTAAATCCTTAGTGAATCCTTGCCTAAAAACTCATCTTCTTGCTTAAATCTCGTGGTGGAGTAAGCTTTGAAGTAAGTTCTTACCTTTCTTACTCATTCTTGAAGTTTATGAGTTTTTAGTATGAACTAGGGTTTATGGAAAGTGATGTTTTGTTGGTGAATCTTGTTCTAGTTGATATATTACATGTGTATGCAAGCTTTTACATGTAGTGTGTGATTATTTGGTGGAAGAAGCAAGGTTTTGGTGAAACTCACCTTCAAACTCCATTAATGGAGGTTTAAAGAAGATGGGTTTTGTCAAACCTTGGATTTCTTGATGTTTTGATGGTTGTTGTTGTTTGTAATGTTAGGAAAACATGTGTGGTAAGTTATGTATGTTTAAAACCAAGTATTGGTGGATTTTGAGAAGTAAACTAACTAGTGTTTGGCTATTTGGGTGAAAAGATGAACTAGGAATTTTGGAAGTAAAATACTTGGATTTTTGGTTGTCATGAACTTGATGAATTGTTTAATTGGTTATGACTTGTTAGTTGTGATGAATGTGTGCTAAATGATGGAGCTTGGGAAGTGTTGTAGTTACATTTGGGTTTTGACCCGTTTGGGTCAACTAGTTGTGATAAATGGCTAGATGGTCATGAATGATCAAATAATATGGTAGATATGTTATTTATGGATTATGTTAAGTTTTGGTGAGATTTGATAAAATGCTAATTTTATAGTGTTTGGATGATGGTATGAAAAGTGCATAAAGTATTTAGACTTGGGTTTTGGTCTTGTTGGAATAACTAGTTAGTTATGAATTGTTAAATGGTTTAATTATAGCATTTATAGTTGTGTTTGGGAGTGTTAAAGTTAAAAATGTGGTTTTGACCCGTTTGGGTAAATATGGTGAAAGTTTGACTAAATGTATTTTAGTATGGATTGACTTGGTCTATGAATGACAACAACACGATAATTACATAATTTGGTGATTTGTAAGTTGTTGACATGATTGTAGTTGTGGAATGCATTATTGTTTTAATAATCCGGTTTTGACCCATTTGGATGTAGAATGTGCATTTTTGGGTAGTTGACTTGAATTATGAAAGTATAATGTGAGTATGACTTGAGTAGTTATTATTGCAAGTATGTAGATGTTATTTGGTTCAAAAGCTAGTTTATGAACTCACTTGAAAAATGTTTATAATTTGGTGGATTTATGTACTAATTCGGTATTCCTTTGGATTCACAGAAAACGGGAGGACAACTCAGTGACATTAGACTACTGAGTTGGTGACAAAGAGAAGGTTACGGTGAGTGGATTTAACCTACAACTAGGGTCTCGAATATTTCCAATTGGTATTTTGCATACTAGTAAAACGCAGGAAAATTGGCTGACCTAGGAGTTCGCGACGCGAACTCCTCCTCGCGATCGGGAACATCAAACAGGGAATTCGAGGTTGAAACGTGAAGAGTTCGCGAGCCAGTTCCCGACGCGAACATGAGTTCGCGAACGCGAACTGTAGTTCGCGACGTTTTCGTTGTGCTTTTCGTAGCTAGCCTACTTGATATGTATGCCTAGTGTTAGAGGAATACCATACATGACTATGTGCACATTCGGGACGAGGTCAGTGTCGGATGGATAACGGCTGAGCATAGTCTATCGACTAACAGGGTATTCGAACCTTACCTGTATACGTTGCATGGTTAAGGGGGTTTACCCGGGGTGTTGGATACAATGCTATCGTTTACCGTGGTTTTGGCCGACCATGATTTAGGGCTTTGCAAGGCCACCGATCCTCTCAATAGTGGTTACCCCAAACGGAGATGTTAATTGCTTACGCGCTTAGTGTTTAGCATAGTTAGTAGTAGTAATTTCATTCACTTAGCTTTTGTGCTAATCCCTCCCTCAGTGACACATTTCAGGTTGGAAGGCTTGAACGGGTCGGGCTTGGACAGAGTGTTTGACCATGCTTTAAAATATGTTTTGTGAAATGAGCCGCGTTTTGTAATACCGTCTTTTAACTAACTTCTTAAATTGTATTGTTTTGTGGGACCACGGTTTGTAAACTTAACGTAACATAGGTGTAGACTATATGCTTCCGTAATCTATTATTAATGCTAAAATGGTTGTCCTTTTAAAAACAAAATATGGTTTCAAATGTGCGGTGTTACAACTTGGTATCAGAGCTTCAGTTTGGCGATGGATACACTGGTAGGTGTTTCATTCCCAAATCGTGGCTCGAGTTTGGTCAAGCATTCCGGATGAGCGGGATTAGAGCAACGGTGAATGAAGTTAGTGGTTGTATGCAGGTACTAACGATTGAAACTAAGCTTTCGTGAGATGTTGTGATTGAACATATGACAGGTAAGAGAACCCGACCCCCTTGGCCCCAGGAAATGTTGGTACCTCAAGTAACAATGCGGAAACTGACCGAGGAGTATATATACACACGTTGGAAAATGAAGTGCATTAGAGGTGGTCAATTTGTGAAAGAGGGAAATTGTCCTTGGGAAATAAAGTGGGTTGTAGGTCAAGGACTGGGGCGGTCGGGGAATCTTCATCAACGGTATAAAAGAAAAGAAAGATTACTGACGTCACTGACAGTGACAACCCGGGTATGTTTTATGAAACTCGATACTGCACTTATATTATTTATTAGTAGAGAAAATTTTGCATGTATGTTTTGATAAGCTCAGTACTTGTGCTTATGTAAAATTGTTAACTGAGTAGATCGCTTAACTAGGACTTGTGAAATGATGTGATGAACTGAACTGCGTACCTTTGGTGTTTTATGCGACTTGAAGTGGAATAATTAATGGATTGATTATTGATTTTGGATACGTCATCTGTGTCGGGAGTTTATATAGATACAAATGACGCATGCTTTCTTGTCTCTTTATTATTGAATCTGGACTAAGTTAGTGTGATCTGATGTATGGATTATTCTAGTTTAATCGAAGTTATTTTTTTCTTAAATGTTTTAAAAGATAGTTTTCTTTTCTTGTTGTCGGCGCACACATAGTGCCTCGTGTGTGTAAGTTGTTCATTTATGTTTTATGCAAATTGGGGATAAGTTGAAATTAATTGTCTTAGTTGTTCCTTCGCTTCAGGAGAGGTGAAGATGATTGGTTGTATGTCAGTTTCGGTCACAATATATGCGACCATAAATAAATTGAGTGAATATCGTTAATGTAAGGCTTATAATTTTGATAGATGTAATCATAGACGTGAATTGAATTGTCCAAGTAGGACTAGTGTTTGTTATATGAAAAAGTTGAAACTTTTATTGTGACATGACGGGTCACATGTAGTGACTTGTATAGTGAGAGTCGTAAATGTCTGACCAATGTAAATAAATTGATGCTTGCTTTTGTTATAGCCATTAATTATGACCACCAGTTAATGTTAAATATCTGAATGACCTGAAATGTTTATGATGCAATCCTGATTGTTTCCTATGTTGAATTTGGAGTCAGAGGAGTGACTAATGACTTGGATTTGTAGATCATTTTGAGTTGGCTTGCGATACTAATAATCAGAGATAAACTAGTTTGTTAAATGATTGCATTGATTAAGAAGTTGTTTGTGAAAAGTTTTGAAATTGACGATTTATACTTAAATCTAGTGCTTAGTTTTGGATGATTAGATTAAAATGATATATGTTAATAAAAATTGATCATAGTTTAAATTGGTAATTTTTAATTACTCAAATCTATGATAACGTTTGGATGATTGTAATAAAAGTTGTCAAATTAGGATTTTGAGGTTTTATGTCTTAAGAGATATGTTTCTAGATCAAATAACTTGTTACAAATGATAAAAGTTGTTTATGCTTAATTGTGAGTTGAATTGATGAAATTATCTTGCTATTTGGATGTTTAATAAGTAAGAGTCAAGAACTAGTGGTATGGTAATTGGTTGACTTGAGTCTAAGTAAAAGTGGACATTTAATTGAAATGGCTAATTAGTCCTAACATGATTTTAACATGTTTAATGAACCATTAGTTGTATGTTTGGAAGTGTTATGATAAATTTCTCAATTTTGACTTGTTAAAGGTAATTAGTATCAAAACTTGATTGAATTCATTTTACAATTGCTAGACCTTGATTATGATGATAATCGTTTGATATATGCATAAGTTGGTTTTGGTAAATAGTTTAACATGTTATGGAAATAATAAAGTAATTTTGACTATAAAACTTGTTTTGGCCCGTTTGGTCATAAAGTGTTAAGAATTTGATAAATGCCTAGTTGATAAGTGAGTTAACTCTCGTAAGGATTGAAATCTCATGAGTATGACTGATTGAGTATAAAAAAAAAATTTGTTATTTACATTACCATGTTAGTAGAGGGATATGTGATTTTGACTTGTTTTATGAAAACATGTAACTTGACTTTATAGAATTTGGATTGATAAAATTAAGTAAACAATTTACATAGTCATCTTGATAAAATTAAGAGACCATACATATTTTATTTTATATCATCGCACTACAAATATCTTGTTAGTCCCGTAATAAGTAAATTACCGCACTTATACACTTTCACTGACCAAATAAAAATTAATGGCAACACTCAACACTTTTTAAACTTTTCTTTATTAATCAATAATGATACAATAACGATGCAAGTAGTTTGCGGAATAGCTAAGAACAAAAACCTAACTAAACTACTTGCATGTGATAGACAATAACATATACTATCTAAGACAAGTTCCGATCAACAAATGATCAGGCACCAGACCAGACACCTTCGTTACACAGATTTAATTCTCAAATCAAGTAACTAAGGATTAACTGGTGGTTTACACTATGCTCAAAGAAATAAAGGTCTGGAGTAATTTTAGTAGCGTGTAACCTTGTTTGGTGCACACTGAATTTGATCGCTAAGTCCTCAATTTATAGCATTGGGAAACGTGGTGCCAAACGAATGATCGATCGAATCCACGTGTGAGAATTTCGTTGGTGCAGAGGATATTTCATGCGAAGAGCACTACTAACGTAATGCTGACAGTACTTTCTGTCATCTTGTGATCGCCGATATCTTCTAGAAGATTTGCAAGATATTCCATTTATCAGCGACACACTAACTTGTGCTTTACTTGTGTCTTTCTGTGACACTGAAACTTCGGGCCTTTGTGCGCTTCAGGTAGCCATGAGTCTTCAAATACTCGTGCTTCTTCATACGGCCTTCAGCTTCAGTGACATTCAGTAAGAGTTTTGCTTAGAGAGGTATCTGTCTTCACGGTTCAGCGTTATTGTCAAGTGTGCACTGAACCTGCTACAACTATCTGATCTGTTAACTAATATATGATTCCGCACGGGGAACCGATCGTTGTTTCAGATAGTGATCAGATAGAGTAGCTGGGTAACTGAAATCCGAACTGATCAGTTTCAGTTACCCACAATCTGAGGAACTGATCCTCATATTGTCTTCTAACTATTTGCCCTTTTGTCTTCATTAAATCCCTTCAGTGGGGGATGCTTTTCAGCGACCCAACATATCAATTTTTTTAAACAATTTTCGTATTACTTAAATGCAAGATTTTTATATTTTCACTCCCACTTCAATATAAAATTATAATATCAATGAAAAAAACCCACACTTTTTACGATATCTACAAATTAAAAAACTTGATACAGTTTTAACTGTTTTTGTAGTATTACTGAATTTAGTTATGACCCCTAATTTGTGATTATGGCCGAGGTGTAGTTTGCAATCCCTTCAAATAGTGTTGTTTGCTTTCAATAAGAGCATTAAACTAAGAGCTTTCAATAAAAGCATTAAAATGTACATTAATCAAAAAATCACCCATGCATTTAGAATACTCCTTATCCAAGAATGGAAATACATTTTTTATTGCTATTAATATCAAAACCCTATAAATTTTATAGAGGCATTTTTGATATATTTTGCCCAGGGCAACAAAATGCTTTTACAGCCTCTATTCCACCGCCCCTGGCAACCGCGCTCCGCCCATATAACTCTCCCTTCGGCCTTTCCCTTCAGGTCTACGTACTTCATTCGGCAGCTACATTCTTAAGAATATCTTCAATACAATTACTCATATTTTTCTTCATCTGATTTAGGTTTTTTCAAGATACAATAACTATTCAATATTCGAAACTAATTAATTCATCAATTTTATCATGCCGTATGAAGGAACTTGAAAATGCCATCGTTATTAGGGCATACAAACAATAATTAGGGGTTGCTGTAAATTGTTGCAAAGTCTAAATTATATTATTAGTCTTATGCGTTCGTTTGAATATCATACTCGATGATTAAATTTATATTGTGGAAAACCAATTTTTCTTTGAAACTTTTTGAAATTTGAGGGAATCAATGTTTACCACAATTGATTTTACTCTTTGTAATTTAACAAACTTTTCACGATTCCCACCATCACTTGCGGTTACAATGGTACAATTCTTCATGTATTACTCATCATGATCATATATAAATTTTATTGATTCCTTGTGTTACCAATTTGTTCATTTTGAATTAATTGTTTGATTGTGTTTATATAGTTTGGTGTTTTAAAAATAAATTACAGGAACCCTTTTTGTAAAATTGCTTACATCTCTACTATATTATAAAGCATTTACCATTGCCATTTTTAGCAATGGTCGGATGTTTATTCTTTCAAAATTAATAAATATAACCTAATATACTGTGTGCTAGATAAGAGTAATGAAACTCTCAAAATAACCCTCCCGTCGATTCAGTTACCCATAAACCTCCTTGATTCCATCGCCTCCCTTACACTTTTTGTCTACAAACCTCGGTACCTGCAAACTTCCTCCCCGTCGATTAAGTTCCCCATAAACTTCCTCGATTCCATTGCCTCGGTACATTTAACCTTCAGTCTGCAATTGCCTCATCGGTGAGTCGGTGACACTGCATATTTCGATCTCCGCGTATCAACTGTCATCTTTAATTTCCATTCCATCTTCAAATTTTTATTTACTTCTAATTTTTTGTGCTTAGTTGTTTGTTTTTCCCCCTGAATAAGTTATCTCGATCTATTTCAAATTTCTGCTATCTCGTTTTTTATTCCTAAACTCATGTATTTTATTTGTGAAGGCAGGGCTTTGTTTTTGTTTTATAAGCAGATTGTGGCGTCCATGGATAAACCCGGTCGCCTTTGAAAATTATATTATCGGGAGCTCCTGGTTCTGGTAATGGAACACAATTCGAGCTAATTACAAGTAAAGTGGTTATTGAAATTTTTTCCCTGTTTTGAAAGTGGTTATTTGTGATATTTAATAATAAGTTAATCAGACATTTAAAGAACTATTTTTCAATGATATGATTGATTTCTTTGTGGTTGAATTTTTTGATATTATGCAGCATGATTTAGTGCATGTTGCAGCCGGAGATATACTAAGAGCAGAAGTAGCAGCAGAACAGGATGGTGACTTTTTAATAGCTTTAATTGATTTCTTTTTTGACATGTTGTATTTTTAATAGCTTTAAGTGATATCTTTTTATGGATGAAATCAATGGTGAAAGATCGTTTATCAAAACAATTTTCTCCTGAGAAATGATGGGTTTTTGGATGGATACACAAGAAGCTCATCACAAGCAACATCACTTCAAGCCTTCGGTTTTAATTTTGACCTTTTTTTTTCATCAAGTAAGTTGACCCTGTTCATGTATGAATGGGGTTAAATTTGTGAACATGTTAGCAGTCAATTGTTATAATTTAAGTTAACAAATCAAGTGAGGATAGGTGAGTTGCTAAAATGTTCATGGTTTTCTAGGTTTCTGTTCAAGAGCAATTTAAGGGTTGTTTTAATTTGACCCGTTTCGGATTCTTTTTCAGGAAGGAATTTAAGGCCTGGTGAAAAGTGCAGAGAAATTTGATGCTTGAAATGGTTTTATTTGTTCAACATACGCTCACTAGTGGTTTTCATGTTCCAGCAAGATTATTATATTTTAATTTTTTCACTTTAAATGACGAGAGGTGCAAAAAAAACTTTATAGAAGTTGCATATATCCTTGTTTGCAGGCTGGTGCATTTTCAAAAAAACATAATCAATTTTCAATAAGTAATCCCAAACACCCCTAATTAGAAGTGACTAATTTCTAAAGCATTTGTAATTAGATTAGCAATATCATTCAATAATTAGTAATGAGTAGAATATGTGGACATAGATAGCTAAGACTATAGCTATGTAATAATTTGGGAAGTAAACGCAACCTTTTTTTTATAGAAATTCAAGGGAATGGATAAACATATGCTATCAGGTATGCCCAAATTAACCGGGCCTATTTACACTAACATCACTGTTCTGACCCACCAAACCTGTGACACCAAACGTGCGACACTTGAAATACTATTAATCATGTGGGCCCACATTAACAGGCAACGATTGATGTGGAAAAAGAAGTAGGAGCAGATTTTGTTGCTCATGGATGCGCAGGAAAGGGAAATGATCAGGCATACTTTTAAACTCTGTTTTTTTTCCTCCTATATAAAAATGATTTTTTTAACAGGTACGTTTTGAGCTGACGTTTTTTCTCTTAATGCTGATCTTCAATGTGCCCGTTCCATTCACAAAGAAATCCATTTATAGCAGAGATAGGAATCTTTGGCATATTAGTCATCAGGTACATTTGTTACAGGATATCAAATTGGCAATTTTGGCCCGTTTAGTTGTGAATCTGTTGATATCGGTTGTGTTCGTATTTCAAATGGGTCAAATGCTTTAAACGTGTCGACATTGGAATGAGTTGATT
The DNA here is from genome assembly GCA_963853835.1 of Calendula officinalis. Classification (NCBI taxonomy): domain Eukaryota; kingdom Viridiplantae; phylum Streptophyta; class Magnoliopsida; order Asterales; family Asteraceae; genus Calendula; species Calendula officinalis. Next base: position 79,725,967 of record OY970820.1, on the reverse strand, counting down.
TGGTTTGGTTTCAGTTGTGTTTTAGCTAAAAGGTTGACGTGTCAATTACTTAAAACGGGTCGAAAGTTGTCTAAAATATATTTGCCACCTCGTGTAAAATTAATCTTGATTAGTTGGTTTCTTTAATTCTTTTTGTGGTGTGTGTAATTGAAGGGAGACCTTGTGGAAAATTAACCATGATGCTGCTGGGTTTATTAGGTTGTATGGGTTGCCTATGAGGATTCAGACTATGCTTGAAAAGGATCTTGGTAAAAAGTAAAAAAAAGGTAAGATGTTTTACTATTAGGATTCTTGTTTTTGGTTGTGTTTGAATTTGGGAATGTTTAAAATTGAATAACACTTTTAGTGATGTTAGTGTTGTTTTTGAATTTCTGGTTTAAGTTTTTTGTGTTAGTATTGTTATCAACACTTTTAGTGTGTTATGTAATATAAATTTGACAAAGTTGGTAGTATAAATTATATGATCATTTGTGTAAATTCGATAATTGCAAGATAATTTATCGAGCTACATTGTGGGGCTGGGTTGTTAAAATTGTATTAAAGTCAAAATGATTTTATAACATGGCTTTTACACATTCCTTAAATTTGTTCTCTCATATATTATTCTTACATCATGCTTAAAAAGTTGAAATTACAACAAACACCACTACCTACTATCTGTTGTTAGGACCAATATTGTAACAAGGTTTCGATCTTTATTTCCGTTAGTTAACTTTTCCTTGTTAAGTGGTAGAAGTATATAATGTAGTATGTTCGACTTACAATGTAAGCTTTCCCACACAATTACTGTATACACATTTCTGAAAGTTTCATTCATCTCGTTCTCTCTCTTTTACACACACCAAATACACCAAGAACACACACACTAATTCTTCAATTTCTCATCATTTCTTAATGGATTAGCTTGATTTTAGTCATAATACGATCTTATCAATTGGTATCAGAGCGAAATCTCTCTGCGAGAAGATCCAAAATCGAGCTAAAATGATCAAGATCTGAGAAAAATTGAAGAAAAGTTTGTTCGTCAATGAGAAATTTAATGTTGTAAAATTTTTGTCCAAATCGAAGATTTGATCATGGATTAGTGTTTCTCCAGTGTTTCTAAGCATAATAGAATCAAATTCAGATCAATTCCGTCAACAATCGATCTTCAATTTGATGATTTTAGAGAAAAAAGTGAAAAAGTTCAAAAGTTGCTGTAAATCGAAGAATCGAAGCTTTTGTGTTATGGATTGAAGAAATTGATCGGATCAAAGTGTTAGCAGTTAGATTTCGAGCAACTAGCAAAAAGAATCACTGAATTCGGTGAAGAATTAAGCAAAACAGATTGAAATGGTGATGTTCGAGCCGTATTCGTACGCTACTTAGTTCGGCTTCAAGAACTAAGAACAAGTTCGATCCATAGTAGTTCGGCCCGAAGATTCGATCCATACCACGTTCGGCCCGAACTGTTAAGAAGTTCGGCCCACATAGAGTTCGGCCCGAAATGTTAAGAAGTTCGACCCAGAAGTTCGGCCCAGTTTCTTTCACAAGTTCGGCATTTTTCACTAGTTCGGCTTCAACCAGAAATCAACAGGTTCGATTAATAATCATCCCTTCAATCAATTCGATTCGATCTTAACGAATTTGATTTCAATATTTAATCATAACCTTCAATCGATCTTAGATTTCGTTAATCAAAGGATTGAAACACTGTATTTGGCAATATCACTTAGAACGTAAAACTTCAGAACTTCAATCTGCAATTGCAAATCAAAATTGATTGATTCAAACCTGCGTTCAAAACAGTTCAATCGATTGATTCAAACCTGCAAGTTCAATCGATTGATTCAAACCTGCGTTCAAAATAGTTCGACAATAGAAGAGCAATCAACTCAGTTCGGTTCTTACACAATCAATTAATCAGCAACGATTCAATTAAAATCAAAATCAAAATTACGGAAATTGATTTCGGCTACTCAAGAAATCGAAAAATTGAACATCTCAAATTTTGATCTTCAAATTGTTCAGCTATTCAGAATAAAGAGTTTGGCTTATTTCAATTGGAAATATCAAAGAGATCGTGCATACTGCATACTACGCAACTTGTTAAGCCCCAAATGATTAAGACCCAATATCTTAGTCGGCCCAATTGTATTTCTTTAATTGAGTTAAGCCCAATATCTTCTAAAGTCAAGAACCGAAATTGATATTGCAAACAAAACAAAACAAATCATCTCTGGCCCAAAATTGAATTGAAACAAAGTACATATTAAGCCCCAAATCAAATTAGGCCCAAAATCAATCATTGTTTACGTCAATTTGTTTACGTCAAAATCACAAAACATCACTTTTGGCTCAAAATATAATTGGCCCAATTTCAATTGAGACTTAAAATCATTTTATTTTTTTGGCCCAAATACATTTCGTAATTGTCAAATACAATTAAGCCCAATTTCTTTTAACCAAAATTTGGTCATTTTTAACCAAATTTTAAAACTTTGATACAAAATTTTAAAACAATTTTTTAACAATTTCATTTTTAAATTTTTTTTAACGCAATATCAACAAACTTTAATCGCTTTATATGTTTTGGCCCAAATTCTATTAAATCCAATTGAACACAACATTCTTAAATTTTTTAATTTTTTTAAAGGGTTTTCAAAGAAGATTTTCACATTTTTTAAGACACGAGAACTCTAACCAAAATCTAAAATTTTTACATTTCTCGAATCACACGATTACATTTTTTTTACGAGATCTTCTTCATATCACCCTGAGAAAGCAATCAATCACAATAATCGCAAAAATATGGATCCAGACCTTGCAAAAGTGAGAAAAGCTGTCGAATATTATAAACAAATGGAGACTAAACAAGTGGTAGCTGAAGATGAAGAACAAAAAGCAAAATTGTGCTATATGCCAAAAGCAATTGCTGGGATTTCTGATCGATTCAATGAAATGGCCAACAAGAAAAATGAGGTAATCAATTTTCTCTTATCAAATTCTGATAATTCCCTTGGTCCTGATACTTGTTTTGTTAAAACTCAGATATCTGAAGTTGATTCTTTAAAACATTTAAATACTCAACTTCAAAAACGTTTATACGATTTGGAAAACCAAAATAAAGTTTTTAAACAAGAAAATCTGGATTTAAAAACTCAAGTATCAGAATTGACGGCTAGGCATGATCACAATCACAAACAATATGCTAAAACATGGTATGAATATCAAAGCACTAAAAATTGTTTGGAACGTAAACAACAAGAATTTGATGAAAATGAACAACAGTTTAAATCATTAACTTCTCAAATCAAAGAATTAACTGAAAATCTTCATGAACAAAACATCATTTCATCAAATGAAATGCTAAACAAACAAAATATCATAAACACACTCAAGCATGAAACCATTAAATTGAATTCACATATCAAACATTTTGAGGAATTGATTGTCAAAAGAGGAAACATTGATCAAACCATTCATCTTAACAAGCCTAAAGATTTTAAATATTTCAACTCTCGAGAAGGGCTAGGAGCTGACAATCCAGAATATCTTAAGACCGCGTGCAAAATGGCTCCTACATTATATGATTCACGATACCTACTCAATGGAATCTCGCAGCGTTTCATTCGGATGACTGACGAGGAAGAAGAAATTGAGACCTTCAACAGAGATAAAAAGGAGAATGCTCAAATTAGTTTCAGTTACACTGAATTAAATAAAACATATGAAACTAAAAAGGCTCAATTTGAAAATGATGATTATTTTCCTATTATAAAACCAGAAGAATTTGAAATTAAGGGAAATGTTGTTATTCAACAAAAGGTTACACCAAAGATTTATGTTCCAAATCTAATTCTTGAAAAGAAAATTTGTCAATTGGAAACTAAAATCGATGATACACATAAGGCGTTTGACAAAGAAAAATCTGTTCTACAAACAAAAATTCATGAATTAGAAAATCAAATTGATGAAACACATAAATCTTATGATAAAGAGAAACTAAAGTTGCAAGCTCAAATTCAAAATTTAGAATCTAAATCAAAAGATTCTCCTTTAACGGCAACGAAAAATTGTAATAACAGAATGTTTTCTCCTGTCATGGCATATCGTGATATATATACTATCAAGCAATCTCAGATTAACAGAGGAAATTCTAAACCTAAACCGAAATCACAAGTAAATTCCTCTACCACGTCTAAGCCTAGGAGATCCACGGTCCCACTACACTCTGATAAGAAAATGAATGCTCTCAAACAAGCTAATAGAGGAAATTCCGCACCTAAAACTCCAAATAAATTAGGTTCCTCTTCTCGACTTCAGCATTCTCAAATGTATAAGACTAAACCATCAACCGTGTTGAAACATTCTATTCATTCAAAGAAAATCTTTTCCAAAACTAACTCTTTAAAATATTCAAGAAAAGATTTACTTTCGCTGGCACCTAAAACGACTTTTACACAAGTGCCAAAAACATCTCCTGTTTATGTTTACAAAACATCTTCGATCTTAAAAGCTAAATGGGTTCCCAAAACTCCAAAATCTCAAATAATTCCCCGGAAATTATTTGAAAGTGAAACATCAAGTTTCAGCTTTTCTTGGAACTCTCAATCTTTAAATCAAATCGATACAACTTATCGGTGGTTTTATTCCCACGCTAACATTGTCGGACCCAAACAAAAATGGGTACCAAAGGTTGTTTGATTTGTTTTGCAGGAGAATGACTTATATACACTTCAGTATATGACTCGAGCTTCATCAAATGGCTCTTACACAATTCAGTGTATGACCCGTTTTTAAAAGTAATGGCTTTCAAGTATATTCGCTTGAAACCCGTTCCTCAGTGATTTCATTGGTTGAGGGGGAGCAACTAGCTCTTAATTGGTTGAGGGGGAGAAAATCAATATTCACTTGTTAAGGGGGAGAAATTGATATTCATTCGTCAAGGGGTAGCATTTTTATGAAACTTCATCGGTAAAGGGGAGCATACTCTTTGTTAACCCATTTTTATTCATCATTCAAATTTTTCAGAAACTCAATCTCAATATTTTCAAAATTTGTTCAATTGAGTTTAATTATTTTAGTTCAAAAATGTTTTCCTCACTTATATGTTGTCTACGTAGGATACAAATTTTTGCCAAATTCATCGATCTCTCTACTAGTTTCGATTAGTATTGATTGCATCTGTATATGACATACTTTTGTCTCTTGCGTTGATGACATCATCTCCTCAGTTTTGTTTTCAAACTTAAACTCAATATCTTTCAAAATCTATTTGAGTTTCGTTGTTGTCATACCGTTGGCACAACTTCACACTATATTCAAATTTTTTACTTAAACTCATATGTTACCAATGTAGGATACAAACTGTTGTCAAATTCGTCGATCTCTTTACTACTTTAGTTAGTAAACATTGCATCTGTTTATGACACTTTTTTGTCTCTTACATTGTTGACATCACATTCTGATTTTTCATATTCCTGTGAAACTCAAAATTTTCTACTAAATTCAACATTTTGAGTTTCGTTGTTGCTACAACTTTAGCACAACTCAATCTTAACTGATAAACTTTTTTTTACTCAAAATCATGTGTTAGTTACGTAGGATATAAGTTTTTGACAAATTCGTCGATCTCTTTACTAATCTAATTAGTAAAGATTGCATCTGTTTATGTCAAACTCTTTTTTCTTGTTTTATTGACCTCACTTTCTCTTACAGAGTTGACATTTTATGCTCAACATCTGTATATTCCTCACAAAATTTTTTACTCATACTTTGTGCTCACAATGATGTGTTCACAACGTAGGATATAATTTTTGGTCAAATTCGTCGATCTCTTTACTAATCTCATTAGTAAAGATTGCATCTGTTTTTGACCAACTTTTTTCTCTTGCGTTGCTGACATAATTTTTCAAATCATTTTTCTGATTTTGCACAATTTTTAAAATTTTCACATATCTGTTTGTAACACTCAACACAAGCTGTTGTTAAATTCGTCGATCTCTTTACTAATTTCGATTAGTACTGATTGCATCCGTTTATAACAATTTCTTGGATTGATTGTTCTTACCACTTTTCAAACAATTTTTACAAACATATATCAATGGAGAATGTATTTTACTTTTTCTCCAAATTGTTCAGATTAACTTCTGAATTATTCATGTGCTCTCACACACAAAATCGTCTTTGTGCACTGATCATTGATCCACTTCAAATTGATTTCTTTTAAATCTCAAATCTTTGCTTAACAATGTCTTCAATCATCCTGTCTGTCAAATTCATCGATCTATTTACTGAAGTTCTTCAGTAAAGATTGCATCTGTTTATGACTTCCGGTGATTCTTGACACTGTTATTCTCTATTTTTCAAATATTTTTCTCAAAGATTCTGGAAAATCAATTTTAGCTGGATACTTCATGAGTACTACATGTTACTGGTTCTCGATTCCGAAATGCAGCGTACAACTATCCTATCTTGGCTCTTGTATTACAAAGACATCCAATTTCCTCTCTCCGTTTTCACAACACATTTATTCATCATTAACATGAGGCTCCTTTTCATGATCCTCATGAGGGGGAGAAATGAGCAAGAAATAAATGAGCAAGAAATGTACAACTTTAAGAAGAACCACAAACATCTCATCAACGAAGAAAATTCATGTCTAATGTACTCAAATTATCGGCAAAATCAGATATAGTATATATCAAGAAATTCAGAGGAAGAGAAAGTGATAAATAATGTTTTAAAAAGAAAGACAAGTGAAGAAGAAGAAATCGACATATCTACAGAAATCTCCCTCAAAAATCTCAACCATTACATTAAAAACTCAACCATTTCAACCAGAAACTTAATCGAATAAATCTTTCTATCCAAACCACAAATCCACATCCATTTCCATCTGAATCTTAACCGTTTAAACCTTTCTTGTCAAATTCCATAACAACCACATACATTCAAAAGCTTAACCGTTTAAACCATTCTTTCCAAAATTTCATAACATTCATTATCCGTACAAAAACTTAACTGTACAAATCTTTTGTTCCATATCAAATACAAATTATTCACATTCATCCAAATCCTAAAAGTACATATCATTCTTTCGTACATACAAAACTTACATACATACATATCCAAAACTTCTAACTTTCAAATCATTCTTACCAACTCAAACACACACATTCAAAACTCTGACTGACAAATCATTCAAAAACATTATCATTATATCCTCATCCTCTACCACAAAATCCAAAACAACCTCTCCATTATCTAAAAACCCAGTCAAATCCTTACTTAACTGATATTCCCTTTCCTAAAATTTTCAAATCTTTAGTAAATCAGTTATAGGATTTCCTTCCTCAAACAGTATCAACGAAAAACATATCCTCTTTGAGTATCTTAAACTTTCAGATTTCTGAAATGTTTTGTTCTTGAAATACAGAAAAACTTTTTCTTGCCAAAGACAGATTAAAAGAACAATCTGAAGTCTGAAGACTGGGATGACGAATTAAAGATCAAAAAGGGGGAGATTGTTAGGACCAATATTGTAACAAGGTTTCGATCTTTATTTCCGTTAGTTAACTTTTCCTTGTGAAGTGGTAGAAGTATATAATGTAGTATGTTCGACTTACAATGTAAGCTTTCCCACACAATTACTGTATACACATTTCTGAAAGTTTCATTCATCCCGTTCTCTCTCTTTTACACACACCAAATACACCAAGAACACACACACTAATTCTTCAATTTCTCATCATTTCTTAATGGATTAGCTTGATTTTAGTCATAATACGATCTTATCAGTGACCACCGCTACCACCAACCACCGTCACTACCGCTATTACCACTCACTAATTGGCCGCCATCAAATATTATCACAGGTACCCGCCGCCGCATTGCGCTGGTACCAGCTAGTTTGTTTGTAAAGTTTTTATCAACTAAATTGAAAAATGATAAAATTGTTTTGGTATCAAACTAATTTAAGTTAACTTGACCAATTTCAGGTTTATTTAAAGTAACAATGAAGGTAATTACCCAAGTAGTGGTGCTGGTTTAAGAATTATATTTGACTTATATACTATTTGCCTTACACAGTTTCTTTAAAAATAAAAAGAATAAGGGCTTTTTAGAGTTTGGTTCGATTCGCGTGTTTTCTCTTTGTATTCATTTATATTATAGGTATAGGTTTCTATATCCTTTTCCCAGTCTTTTATGAAGTTTTATTTCCAATTCAATAAATAGATAAACCTATGATGGTCGGAAGCTATATAAGCCCAAAGCATCATGAAGCAGATGACTTTTGCAGCAAGTGGGAAACTTATCTTCTGAGTAAACGTACAAAGTGGACCGCTGTTTGGCTGACCCCCTTCTTCCCATTCGGGTTTATGGGGGGTAGTATGGGATCCGTAGTCGGGGAGCTACATAACAAGAGAAAGATTCTGAACCAATCTTTGAATCAGGCTATCGCCTGCCTAAAAGAAAGGTCTCACTGGAGAAGCTTGATTGAAGGGTCCTAAGAGCGAGAACATATTACCCATATTCGGGGACAAGGGGCGAAACGACCTCTCGATCTACTTACTGCAGCCCAGGAATAAGTCGTCTAGGCGTTACCTGTTGCTCCGATCTCCCCTACGCCTAGGACGTTGTCTGGGCCCACCAAGAGCCATAGTTAGTGTCAATAATAGTGTCTGAATCAGATATTCTGCTTTGGATTTTACGTGTGTAATTTAATTAAAACCGTCTTTGACATCTGCTATTTGAATGTAAGTGGGTTTCTTAGAAAATTATTTCATTAAATAAGTTTAAATTAATTACTGCTTTTGTTTTGTTTGATACCACTAGCACCCTGGAACAACTATTGTTATGGATTGGATACTTCTGATGGCTTACAACGTTGATAGAGAAACAAATTAGGCAACAAAGAGATATTTCATATATTCATGTTTTACTCTTTTCATGATTTGCTCACAGTTCTCAAATTCTTGCACGGGGAAACACCAACAGTTCAATCGAGAGTATAAAAATGTTATTCATGAACCTATTCGTCTTTGTTGTAAGTTAAGTTTCACTAACATTAAACATCACGATAACAATTATATAAATAAAAAAGAAAAGTATGCAGCACAACCACAATCAAGAGTCGACACATTCGTCGTTTCAAAACAACTGTTAATCTCAGAGTGATTAATTTGAGTTTATACTTATCATCATTTACTTCTAATTTACTAATTATTACTTTGTTTTCTTTCTCTAACAATAAATACATCCTAAAGATAACTTTATACATTTTGTATTGAATCTTTCATCAAGAAATATCTTTATAAATTCAGAAATTATGGAACCGATTCAAATTATTGTTGCCTCAACTTACCAGGCGGGTCTACCGGTTCTGGAACCGCCTAAAGACCGACCCGACACCGAACCGGAACCGGCACCGGTTAAACCGATCCGGTTTTCGGTCTTAGGACTTTCATTTTTCCGGAAACCGGGTTTACCGGTTCCGGAACCGAACACATCCCTATTAGAGTCTTATATTATCTCACTTTAAAAATATATTGAGTGTAACATTAACCACATTATGTTATCAAGGTTTGAAATCCTCTTCGTCTTCAAAATAACACTGGATCTATAACGATCACTTTGTTTGATCGTGATGCAAATAACTTGCAAGGAAAGACAGTTAAATTTTATGTGGATAAAATTAAGAAGGTTAAATTCTTAACTAAATATTTTTATGTTGTTTTTATTTTTTTTTAATATTGAGTTATATACGAATTATTTCAGGCTGGTTTAGAAGTTGTAACATTTCCGGATGAATTTAGTTGACTTGAAAATAAGAAGTTTGCTATGAAGCTAAGTATAATAAATTTTAATGTAATGTATCACTATAATGTTTGTGGATTTTTTGCTATCACATTATGTTATCAAGGTTTAGAAGTTGTGATTTTTTCCATATGAAAGTGCTTCAAAGATGCGCGTTGTGTTTGAAAATCAGCCATTACAAGGACAAAAGATGTTAGTACTATAGTATATGTATGAGCCACGTTTCAATTATGTGCTATAAAGGCAAAAGGGCAAAAAGAGAACAATGTTGATATATATGACAAGAAATTTGAATTGAAATATCTCTTCTACTTTTATCCTTAATTCATTTTATTGATTAAATAAATAACTAAGTAAAACAATTAATCTATAGAAATAAGATTGGTACCAATGGGCATCACCCCCTGTAATACCTAATGAAACTATAATCAAGCTAATCCATGAAGATTCAAGTGAGAAATAGAAGATTTGAGTGAGTGTGTGTTCTTGGTGTAAGTGTGTGAAGTTGAGAGAGAATGAGATGAATGAAACTTTCCCTAAAAATGTATTCAGTAATTGTGTGGAAAGCTTGACTTGAAAGTCAAAGATACAACCTTATATACTCCTACCACTTAACAAAGGACAAGTTAACTAACGGACTTTAAAGATCAAAACTATTACAAAATTAGTCCTAACAATCTCCCCCTTTTTGATCTTTAACACGTCATCCCAGTCTTCAAACTTCAGATTCTTCTCATTATCTGTCTTTGGCAAGAAAATGTTTTTCTGAATTTCAAGATTAAAACATCTCAGAAATCTGGAAGTTTAAGATACTCAAAGTGGATATGTTTTTCGTTGATACTGTTTGAGTGAGGAAATCCTATAACTGATTTACTTAAAGATTTGAAAATTTTAGGAAAGAGAATATCAGTTAAGTAAGGATTTGACTGGGTTTTCAGATAATGGAGAGGTTGTTTTTGGATTTTGTGGTAGAGGAGGATAAGGATATAATGATAGTGTTTTTGAATGATTTGTCAGTTAAAATTTTGGATGTGTATGTATGATTGTTTAGTATGTATGGAAAAATGATATGTAGATTTAGGATTTGGGTGAATGTGGATAATTTGTATTTGATATGGAACAAAAGGTTTGTACAGTTAAGCTTTTGTACGGATAATGAATGTTATGGAATTTTGGAAAGAATGGTTTAAACGGTTGAGCTTGTGATATACGTGTTAGGTACTAGAAAGTTGTAATAGATAGTCTAGGGGGTAAAAGTGAAACATTGTATAGATGTTAAGTTTTGTTTAGGAATTAGTCCTAACTAACCAAGTTTTAAGCCATGGTATAAATACCAACATGTAAGGCTTAAATCTTTAACTTTTGCACAATTATCATTTCAATTTCTCTGCATTTGTTCACTCTCTCTCTATTGTTTCTCACTCTAAAAGCCCTAATTGTTCTTCATCACTTTTCATCCAAAACTCATCATCCAACACCTATTATGGATTGAATCAGTGAATCTATGCTTTTCAATTGGTATCAGAGCAAAATCTCTATTAAGAGAAGATCCAAACGGTTGAGCTTGTGATATACGTGTTAGGTACTAGAAAGTTGTAATAGATAGTCTAGGGGGTAAAAGTGAAACATTGTATAGATGTTAAGTTTTGTTTAGGAATTAGTCCTAACTAACCAAGTTTTAAGCCATGGTATAAATACCAACATGTAAGGCTTAAATCTTTAACTTTTGCACAATTATCATTTCAATTTCTCTGCATTTGTTCACTCTCTCTCTCTCTTGTTTCTCACTCTAAAAGCCCTAATTGTTCTTCATCACTTTTCATCCAAAACTCATCATCCAACACCTATTATGGATAGAATCAGTGAATCTATGCTTTTCAATTGGTATCAGAGCAAAATCTCTATTAAGAGAAGATCCAAATCGAGCTAGATTGATGAAGATCTGAGAAAAAGTGAAGAAAAGTTTGTTCGTCAATGAGAAATTTAATGTTGTAAATTTTTCGTTGGAATTGAAGATTTGATCATGGATTAGTGTGTCTCCATTGTTTCTAAGAAGAATAGAATCAATCTCAGATCAATTCCATCAACATTCGACCTTCAATTTGATGATTTTAGAGAAAAAGTGAAAAAGTTGAAAAGTTACTGTAAATCGAAGATTCGAAGCTCTTGTGTAATGGATTGAAGAAATTGATCGGATCAAAGTGTTAGCAATTGGATTTCGAACATCTAGCAAAAAGAATCATTGAATTTGGTTGAGTATCGAGCATAATCGGATCAAAAGAGAAAGCTACGTACGTACGTCAAAGTGTTCGTCACGATGAACAAGCTCGATCCACACTAGTTCGGCCCGAAGTATTATAACTAGTTCGGCCCGAGTATTGTCATTAGTTCGGCCCGAGTAATGTCACTAGTTCGGCCCGAGTTTCTGTACAATAGAAGTTCGGCCCAGAGAAATAATCACCTAGTTCGGCCCAATCCAGTTTCAAACCAAAGTTCGGCACATGTCGAACTTCTTCAGAACTTCGGCTCTTGAAATCTGTATCGATCTTGATTCAATTCCAATCACAATCGATTAAATTTGGAGCTATTAACAATCGATCAAGATAAACAAATTCGATTCAAGTAAGAGTTTAATCCAATCTGATTCGACATTAACAAAATTCGTTGTGTTCGACATCAATCTGATTCGATGTGTTCTTCGGTTTAATAAATTCAATCAACAAAATCAATATAATCGATTCTAGAAACTTCAATTAAACATCGGGAGTTCGTTTCTGGCTTGAATCTGTTGACTAAAGAAGTTCGTTTCTGGCTTGTTTGGTACGATATCGAAGACAAAAATCGTAGACAAAAATCGTAAATCTTTACACCTGATTGAATCGTAATCGTAAAGCTGTGGTGTAAACCTGAATTAACAATCCAACAATCCAGACGCAATCAATTCCAATTATAATTGTCAACTTAATTAAAATCGTCAATTCCGATTATCGATTGATCAGTGTTCGATTGATCAGTTCGATTGCTTGACTTTGTGCGTATTCTTCTGGTCAGCTATTTTCAGGCTTTAGGGCTTGGTTATAAAAGGCCCAAACACGTTATAAGAGGCTCGGCTTTTGGTCAAAACCAAGCCCAAGTTTAAATCAAGGCTCAAATGTGTTATAAACCCAATATAAATTTCAAGCTCAATTCCACTTATAAAACCATATAAAGAGAAGCACACATTTTATTTTTTTTCTTTCGATATCCTTTTTTTTAACTGACATCTACAATTTGGATTTAAAAACATAAAAATTTTGAAATTGCACTTTTTGAAAACAAAAAGAAATAAATTGGATACAAAATTTTAAACCCAATTTTACATTCATTTAAACTTTTTAAACACTTTTAAAATTTACATTTTAAAAAAAAAAAGGGTCTTAAAAGAAAATTTTTACATTTTAAAAACACACAAGAACTTTTACCCAAAATCCCCTAATTGAAAAATATGGATAAAGACCTTGCCAATGCGAGAAAAGCTGCCGAATATTATAAACAAATGGAAAAACCTACACCAGCTATCAATGATGATTTGGATAAAGAACGTCAAGACGTACTACGAGTTATGGCAAAAATTTCAGAATATGAGAAGAAATATAATTCAAAACCTACAAACAATAATCTGAGATCTTCATTCGACCTTAAGCCTGATATATCTGCTACAATCTCAACTAAAAAGCCAACCGTCACACCTTTGGATGCTTCAAAGAAATTAATAGTTCGGGATTCCGAGTATTATAAACGTAAAATGTCGAGGGCTAAACAAATTGAATATGAAAAAGTGTTCTTAGTTGAAGATAGTAAATGGATGGAAGATTCAGATCCTAAGGCTGAAAAGCATATGGAGATTACTGATCGATTTAATGAAGAGACCAACAAAGAACTTGAGGTAATCAGTTCCCTCTTTTCAAATTCTGATAATCTTATTGGTCCGGATACTTGTTTTGTTACAACTCAGATTTCTGAAATTGATTCTTTAAAACAAAACATTTTAGATGAAAAAGATTTAAATAATCAATTTCAAGAACGTTTAAATAATTTGCAAAATGAAAATGAACAACTTGTTCAACAGATTAAACAAATTAAAAATGTCAAACTTGAGAATCTGGAGTTACAAAATCAAGTATCAGAATTGAATGTCAAATATGATAATGATGTTAAGAATTTGTCTCATACAATTTCTGAAAAAGAAATGGAAATAACAAATCTTAAAAATGCCCAAAATACAATTTCAAACGATCGAAATGACAAATATTACAAATTGTACATTGACACATGGCATGAAACAATTAAATTGAATTCACATATCAAACATCTTGAGAAATTGATTGTTAAACGAGGACACACTGATCAAACCATTCATCTTAACAAGCCTAAAGATTTCAAATATTTCAACTCTCGAGAAGGGCTAGGAGCTGACAATCCTGAATATCTTAAGACCGCGTGCAAAATGGCTCCTACATTATATGATTCAAGATATCTACTCAATGGAATCTCGCAGCGTTTCATTCGGATGACTGACGAGGAAGAAGAAATTGAGACCTTCAACAGAGCTAAAACGGAGAATGCTCAAATTAGTTTCAATTACACTGAATTAAATAAAACATATGAAACTAAAAGGGCTCACTTTGAAAATGATGATTATTTTCCCATTATAAAACCAGAAGAATTTGAAATTAAGGGAAATGATGTTATTCAACAAAAGGTTACACCAAAGATTTATGTACCAAATCTATTTCTTGAAAAGAAAATTTGTCAATTGGAAACTGAAATAGATGAAACACATAAGGCGTTTGACAAAGAAAAATCAGTTCTACAAACAAAAATTCATGGATTAGAAAATAAAATTGATGAAACACATAAATCTTATGAGAAAGAGAAACTAAAGTTGCAAGCACAAATTCAAAATTTAGAATCTAAATCATCTAATCTTCAGAAACTTAAGAAGCCTAGTGCATCTATGAACTTAGATTCTCCTTTAACTGCAACGAATAAAAGTAAAAACTCAAGAATGTTTTCTCCTGTCATGGCATATCGTGATTTGTATAAAATCAAGCAAACTGAGGTTCATAGAGGAAATTCTACACCTAAACCGAAATCACAAGTCAGATCCTCTACCAAGCCTAAGCCTAGGAGATCCACGGTCCCGCCACACTCTGATAAGAAACCGAATGCTCTTAAACAAGTTATTAGAGGAAATTCCGCACCTAAAACTCCAAATAAATTAGGTTCCTCTTATAGACTTAAGCATTCTCAATTGGATAAACCTACACCATCAACCGTGTTGAAACATTCAAGTGCTTCAAAGAAAATCTTTTCCAAAACTAAATCGTTAAAATACTCAAGAAATGATTTACTTTCATTGGCACCTACTATGACTTTTACACAAGTGCCAAAAACATCTCCTGTTTATGTTTACAAAACATCCTCAATCTTAAAAGCACAATGGGTTCCCAAAACTCCAACATCTCAAATAATTCCCCGGAAATTATTTGACAGTGAAACATCAAGTTTCAGTTTTTCTTGGAACTCTCAATCTTTAAATCAAATCGATACAACTTATCGGTGGTTTTATTCCCACACTAACATTGTCGGACCCAAACAAAAATGGGTACCAAAAGTTGTTTGATTTGTTTTTGCAGGAGAATGACTTATACACGCCTCAGTGTATAACTCGCGTTTCAAAATAATGGCTTTCAAGTAACTCAGCTTGAAACCCGTTTCTCAATGATTTCATTGGTTGAGGGGGAGAAAATCAATATTCACTTGTTAAGGGGGAGAAAATTGACATTCATTGGTCAAGGGGGAGCATTTTTATGAACCTTCATCGATATAGGGGGAGAATTAGTATTTCCTGGGGGAGAAGCTTTCTATCTCAATATTTTTATACCCGTTTGAATTTTTTTTTAAATGATACATTTTTTTATCAAACGACAATACCTTCCTATGGTTTGCCAAAACCGGCCTAACCTTCCAAGGGAACTACTTTTTAGCCAAAATTGGTAAATGTGAGGGTATAAGTCTAGGGTATAGATTTAGGTGAGTGCAAGGTGATGTGAAAACATGATAATATCAAGAAAACACACCTTTGAGTGCTTCCAAACCGTTCTTAAACCGGGCAAACTCACTAAAAAGTGTTCATTCATGTGTTGAATGATTCACCAGACTTAACTGGCCCAGTCAAGCATTTGCACTCCACCACCAACCACTCAGATTCCTCTTAATAGGAATTTGTTTCAATTCATTAGGGGACGTAGCACATAATCTATCAACTGCTCATTTGGAGTATGTTGGTATTGAAATTTTAACCTTCTGCCCCGGGTTACGTCTTCATTTGCATGCACAATGTGTCTAGATCTCACCGCCAAATATTTCCATTTTAGGACACATACACTATTGAATATGAATCTCCGTGTATTCATCGGAACACTCATAGTGGCATCACAATCTGGTGTTTCACGAGGATTGAGTGGAAATCCTGCTAGAGCTAAAATCGCGCCAACTCTAACTGCAGGTCACACATTTGAATCCACTGTTGTGCAAACGACTATCGATTCATACCGTGTGTTAACGGATACTCTATGTGAGTCCGGTATTGCCTAATTTGTTCAAGTTGCTGTGCCTAAACTTTTATATCATAAAGGAAACAACTTATGCCGGATACACTTAATTTTCCGATGAAAATCCATGTTATTCTTAAAAAGTAACATCCTATATGCTGATAATTTGCACATGAGCGTTATAGTTCACTCTCAAATTACTCCTCTGATCTGCTATAACCGGCATGATCTTCCCAGGAGCCAACTACAATATCGGACAATATGTAAGGGTACATAGGTCTAGGTGAGCAGAATCAAGTATCACGGGATCTTAATTGGGGTGCGCTGAGATAAAATTTGAGAGGGGGTATGAAGTATGGGGTGCAAATCAGCTTATCACATGGTAAAAACAAAAACGAGGGTGTGGTTGAAAAATGAAAAAGTGAGTTGAGTGAGGAGCGTGTGTGAAAGGGTTAAAAGAAAACGAAAAACCCTCCCTAAACCGAAAAAATGACCGGGTAACCTCATCTATATCGGATTGCATATGTTGCTTTCTGATTAAGACATCATGGACCCAGTGATGCAATGCACAACCCCCACTGACCACTCAAGTACAAAAAGTACTTGTTTCAAAATCACGGAGATAACCACATCCACTATCGACATCTCATTTGGAGATTGTAGATATTGAAAAAGAGGACCCACCTCCAGTCCTCGCCTTCGTTTGTCCACATATAGAGTCTAGAACCGAATTAAATTTCTCTAGGACACAGGCACTCTACCAAGCATATTTTTGAGATATTGCCGGAACATTCATAGTGATACCAAAATTATTGGTATTCCACGATGATTGAATGGAAATCCTACCAGTGCTAACATCAATGCCAACACTGAACGTAGGTCACACAGTTTCTGTAACTGTTGTGCTAACAGGCAATCTATGTGATCCTGGGTTACCCTGATACATTCTTGTGCGAAGATCAGACGACCGTACTCCATTCTTATCAACAACGGTCACTATGTCTGATATAAAATCTGATGACTGTACTTCAATCTTATCAACAACAGTCAATAAATCAGATAAGGGATTCTATGACCGTACTCCAACATTATCAACAACGGTCAGAAAATCCACAACATATCAACATTCCGCACTGCTTCAACTTCAACAAACATCAGGAACCAAGGATCTGCAGCAAATCGACAAACGCCACAACTTCAAGAAAGGACTTCCGCTGCTAACCGCTCTATTTATGGGTCTATATTCAGTCGATTTGCATGAAGTCTTCTGGAATACTTTATATTGGTTGAAAAGCCGATTAAAAGTATGTATGTCACCGATGATCAAAGGCTGATGCTGTTTTATCAACATAACTGCTCAACGGTTCAAATCTCAGCTCCAGCCTTACAAACACAGAAGTCTTCAAAGATATGCAACCTAGTCTACTATTACAAAGGGGGAGATTGTTAGGTACTAGAAAGTTGTAATAGATAGTCTAGGGGGTAAAAGTGAAACATTGTATAGATGTTAAGTTTTGTTTAGGAATTAGTCCTAACTAACCAAGTTTTAAGCCATGGTATAAATACCAACATGTAAGGCTTAAATCTTTAACTTTTGCACAATTATCATTTCAATTTCTCTGCATTTGTTCACTCTCTCTCTCTCTTGTTTCTCACTCTAAAAGCCCTAATTGTTCTTCATCACTTTTCATCCAAAACTCATCATCCAACACCTATTATGGATTGAATCAGTGAATCTATGCTTTTCAATACGTGGTTGAGATTTTTTAGAAAGAATGATTTGAACGCTTAAGCTTTTAGATGTGTGTGTGTGTGTTTGGTTTGGTAGGAATGATTTAAACGGTTAAGCTTTTAGATGTGTGTGTGTGTGTTTGGTTTGGTAGGAATGATTTGAACGGTTAAGCTTTTAGATGTGAGTTGGTTGAGGTTTTGGAGAGAGATTATGTTGATGATTCGGTTTTGTTCTTCTTCACTTGTTTTTCTTTCTAGTACACTGATTATCATTTTCTCTTTCTCTTAATCACTTGATCTAAAACGTTTCTGATTTTGCAGTTGATTTGCGTACATGTGTTATGAAGTTTCTTCTTTGATGGGATGTTTGTGGTTCTTTTTGACGTTGTTCAGTTATACATCCGATATTTTAACTATTTCTTGCTCTTTTTCTCCCCCTCATGAGGATCATGATAAGGGTCCTCATGATAAAGCTGAATCGTTGCGTTTTGGAAACGGAGAGAGGAATGGTGTGTCGGTGAAAATCAAGAGCCAAGATCGGAATGAGAACCAGAAACATGTAGTACTCGACAAATTGATTTAATCCTTTGAATGTTTTGAGAAAAATATTTGGAAATGAAGAATAGCAATGTCAATGATCACGTGAAGTCATAAACAGATGCAATCTTTACTGAAGAACTTCAGTAAAGAGATCGTTTACGGATATGACAAACACAATGATTAGAGACATTGTTAATCAAATATTTGAAATTTAAAAGAAATCAATTTGTTTGGTTATATCAAAGATCAGTGAAGTATACCACTTACAAAGATGCAATCTTCTCTGAACGTGTGCAGAGAAGAGATCGACGGATATACAAAGATCAATGACATAACAATGTGCATTCAAAATGATTTTGAGTGTGTGAGAACTGGAGAAAGTCAGAATTGAATCTGAGCAGTTTTGAGAAGATGAAAAATGATTTCTCCACGGAGCGTTTAAGAATGAAAATCGTTTAAAAATAGTAAGAACAATCAATCCAAGATGGTGTTAAAAACAGATGCAATCAGTACTGATTGAAATTAGTAAAGAGATCGACGAATTTAACAGCAAATTGTGTTGAGTGTTACAAACAAGTCATTTAAAAATGAAAAATTTATGTTGTGCAAAATCAGGGTTGTGAAAAATTGAGCCACAACGCAAGAGACGAAAAATTTGTCATAAACAGATGCAATCTTTACTAATCGAGACTATTAAAGAGATCGTTTACGAATATGACAAAAATTTGTATCCTACATTGTGAACACATCATTGTGAGCACAAAGTGAGATAAAAAATTTTGGAATGTTGAGCATCACAGAATAATAAAGAATTTATGAGATTGTGATGTCAACAACTCAATATGAGTAAAAAAAAATTTGTAATTGAGTATTGATTTTGAAAAATGTAAATTTTATGTAAGAAGAGAAAAATTGATTTTTTTTTTAAAGAATTTTAACAATGAAGGAACACAAAGGTAGCAATGAGAAATAAGAGAATTAGCAATAAACAGAAGCAATAAGTACCAACCTAGACTGGTAAAGAGATCGTTTACGAATATTGCAAAAGTTAATACTCAACATTGATAAGCTTGTGTTATTGTAAAGTTGTAGGAGGTTGAAAAACTGTTTGAGGTAAAAAAAAATTATTATCAAGATAGAATAAGAAAATTTGTAATAAACAGATGCAATCAGTACCAAGTGAGATTGGTAACGAGATCGTTTACGGATATTACAAAAATGGATACCCCATATTGATAATTCAAAAAAAATTTGAAAGGAGCATTGAAACAGGATTTAGCGATTATAAAGAATGCTCCCCCTCGACAGTTGTTTTTCAAAAATAATAAAGCAGTTATGCTCCCCCTTGACATAAGAATGTCAATTTTCTCCCCCTTGACAAGTGAATATAGTAATTCTCCCCCTCAACCAATGATGTCATTGAAAACCGGGTTTCAAGCAGATGTACTTGAAAGCCATTGCTTTGAAGTTTGAGTCATATACTGATGTGTATATAAGTCATTCTCTTGTAGTGCGAGTTATACACCGTTGTGTGTATAAGTCATTGACCGTTGATGACCGAGTTATACACTGAAGTGTGTATAAGTCATTCTCCTGCAAAACAAATCAAACAACTTTTGGTACCCACCTTTGTGTGGGTCCGACAATGTTAGTGTGGGAATTAAACCACCGATAAGTTGTATCGATTTGATTTAAAGATTGAGAGTTCCAAGAAAAACTGAAACTTGATGTTTCACTTTCAAATAATGTCCGGGGAATTATTTGAGATGTAGGAGTTTTGGGAACCCATTTTGCTTTTAAGATCGATGATGTTTGGTAACCATAAACAGGAGATGTTTTTGGCACATGTGTAAAAGTCATATTAGGTGCCAATGAAAGTAAATCATTTCTTGAGTATTTTAACGATTTAGTTTTGGAAAAGATTTTCTTTGAAGCACTCGAATGTTTCAACACGGTTGATGGTGTAGGTTTATCCACTTGAGAATGCTTAAGTCTATAAGAGGAATCTAATTTATTTGGAGTTTTAGGTGCGGAATTTCCTCTAATAACTTGTTTAAGAGCATTCGGTTTCTTATCAGAGTGTGGCGGGACCGTGGATCTCCTAGGCTTAGGCTTGGTAGAGGATCTGACTTGTGATTTCGGTTTAGGTGTAGAATTTCCTCTATGAACCTCAGTTTGCTTGATTTTATAAAAATCACGATATGCCATGACAGGAGAAAACATTCTTGAGTTTTTACTTTTATTCATTGCAGTTAAAGGAGAATCTAAGTTCATAGATGCACTAGGCTTCTTAAGTTTCTGAAGATTAGATGATTTAGATTCTAAATTTTGAATTTGTGCTTGCAACTTTAGTTTCTCTTTCTCATAAGATTTATGTGTTTCATCAATTTTATTTTCTAATCCATGAATTTTTGTTTGTAGAACTGATTTTTTTTTTGTCAAACGCCTTATGTGTTTCATCTATTTTAGTTTCCAATTGACAAATTTTCTTTTCAAGAATTAGATTTGGTACATAAATCTTTGGTGTAACCTTTTGTTGAATAACATCATTTCCCTTAATTTCAAATTCTTCTGGTTTTATAATGGGAAAATAATCATCATTGTCAAATTGAGCCCTTTTAGTTTCATATATTTTATTTAATTCAGTGTAATTGAAACTAATTTGAGCATTCTCCTTTTTAGCTCTGTTGAAGTTCTCTATTTCTTCTTCCTCGTCAGTCATCCGAATGAAACGCTGCGAGATTCCATTGAGTAGATATCTTGAATCATATAATGTAGGAGCCATTTTGCACGCAGTCTTAAGATATTCTGGATTGTCAGCTCCTAGCCCTTCTCGAGAGTTGAAAAATTTGAAATCTTTAGGCTTGTTAAGATGAATGGTTTGATAAGTGTGTCCTCGTTGAACAATCAATTCCTCAAGATGTTTGATATGTGAATTCAATTTAATTATTTCATGCTTGAGTGTGTTTATGATATTTTGTTTGTTTAGCATTTCATTTGATGAAATAATGTTTTGTTCATGAAGATTTTCGGTTAATTCTTTGATTTGTGAATTTAATGATTTAAACTGTTGTTCATTTTCATCAAACTCTTGTTGTTTACGTTCCAAACAATTTTTAGTTATTTGATATTCATGCCATGTGTCAATGTACAATTTGTAATATTTGTCATTTCGATCGTTTGAAATTGTATTTTGGGCATTTTTAAGATTTGTTATTTTCATTTCTTTTTCAGAAATTGTATGAGACAAATTCTTAACATCATTATCATATTTGACATTCAATTCTGATACTTGATTTTGTAACTCCAGATTCTCAAGTTTGACATTTTTAATTTGTTTAATCTGTTGAACAAGTTGTTCATTTTCATTTTGCAAATTAATTAAACGTTCTTGAAATTGATTATTTAAATATTTTTCATCTAAAATGTTTTGTTTTAAAGAATCAATTTCAGAAATCTGAGTTGTAACAAAACAAGTATCCGGACCAATAAGATTATCCGAATTTGAAAAGAGGGAACTGATTACCTCAAGTTCTTTGTTGGCCTCTTCATTAAATCGATCAGTAACCTCCATATGCTTTTCATCCTTAGGATCTGAATCTTCCATCCATTTACTATCTTCAACTAAGAACACTTTTTCATACTCAATTTGTTTAGCCCTCGACATTTTACGTTTATAATACTCGGAATCCCGAACGATTAATTTCTTTGTAGCATCCAAAGGTGTGACGGTTGGCTTTTTAGTTGAGATTGTAGCAGATATATCAGGCTTAATGTCGAATGAAGATCTCAGATTATTGTTTGTAGGCTTTGAATTATATTTCTTCTCATAGTCTGAAATTTTTGCCATAACTAGTAGTATGTCGTGACGTTCTTTATCCAAATCATCATTGATAGCTGGTGTAGGTTTTTCCATTTGTTTATAATATTCGGCTGCTTTTCTCGCATTGGCAAGGTCTTTATCCATATTTTTCAATTAGGGGTGAAATTCCTTGTGTTTTAAAAATGTGAATATTTCCTTTTTAATTTGTTTTTTTTTTTTTAAAAATGACGTAAAAAAAAATTAAATATAATTAAATATGGGCTTGATTGTTTTGTTGAATTTGGGCTTAACAAGAATTGAAGTAACGTTTTTGGGCTTAAGTCTTATTTGGTTTTAACAAGTGATTGGGCTAAAAGTGATATGCCGAGATGACCGTCATTCTCCAATTCATCTCTTCTCAATAACGATTTCTTCAAACCTTAAGGATCCTGTTGAATCTGTAGCTATAAATCGTTTATTGTCTTTGCTACTGTTCGAAGCTGAAGGTAAATATCAATCGCCAAAAAACAGAATTCATTCAGAAATCGAATAGTCTTGTTTGAATAATCTGTCGCCGAACATAGATCGAACAATTGAGTTAAATTGAGATCAAAATCAGTCGAACATAGGATTATTGATTAATCGTAAGCGATTCTGGTTTATCAATTTTACGATTGTGAAAACCAATTGTGGATTATGATTGCAGATTATTGAAAGCTGGATTTTATGATGCTTGTTTCTAAAGGTTTACGATTCTAAAGGTTTGTTTAATTGATCGATTCCTTCTCAATTGTAGATTAATTTGAATTGATCGAAGACAATGGAAGCCGAACTTGTTGATCGATTTTGTTGAAGAGCCGAAGTTCTGTTGATCGATCTAGAATCTGCCGAACTTATGAAGATCGAACACTTTCTGCCGAACTAGGTGTCGAACTATGTGAAGATACCGAACTTGGGTTTGGGCCGAACAACTCAACTGGGCCGAACTTCTTACTTCGGGCCAAACTTGTTGGGCCGAAGAACTACTTCGGGCCGAACTACAACGGCTGGCCAATTTCGGGCCGAACTACTACTTCGGGTGTTCTTCGTGTCGAACTTCTTGACGAACAGCAGGTACGTATGTTCAAAACTCACACTTTTTGATCTGATTCTTGCTCAATACTCAACTGATTTGAATGATTCTTCTTGCTAATTGCTCGAAATCAATTTGCTAACATTTTGATCCGATCAATTTCTTCAATCCATAACACAAAAGTTTCGATTCTTCGATTTACAGCAACTTTTGAACTTTTTCACTTTTTCTCTAAAATCATCAGATTGAAGATGATTGTTGATGGAATTGATCTGAAATTGATTCTATTCTTCTTAGAAACAATGGAGACACACTATTCTGCACTCAATCCATCGATTTGGAACAAAAAATTACAACATTTAATTTTCATGACGAACATCAACTTTTCTTCACTTTTTCTCAGATCTTGATCATTCTAGCTCGATTTTGGATCTTCTCTAAGAGAGATTTTGCTCTGATACCACTTGTAATACCTAATGAAACTATAATCAAGCTAATCCATGAAGATTCAAGTGAGAAATAGAAGATTTGAGTGAGTGTGTGTTCTTGGTGTAAGTGTGTGAAGTTGAGAGAGAATGAGATGAATGAAACTTTCCCTAAAAATGTATTCAGTAATTGTGTGGAAAGCTTGACTTGAAAGTCAAAGATACAACCTTATATACTCCTACCACTTAACAAAGGACAAGTTAACTAACGGACTTTAAAGATCAAAACTATTACAAAATAAGTCCTAACACCCCCAACCCTTCACTACCAAATTTGAGGCCTCGGCTGCTGATGCCGTTGGCACGCCCGCATCAGTGCTGAGTTTAGAACAACTCTATAAAATCGATCTTTAGGCTCCTGAATAGTTAGTTCATAATCTTGGAATAAGCATATACAAATCATAAATTTGCGGAATTAAATAAACAAATTTGTATTGCTAAACAAGGTTTTCAGAGCCTGCCATAGTTTCTTTGCATCATCATATTCAACAAAGAGATGTTGATAGTCGTTTGGAATGGCAAGCAAAAGAGTGCTTAGAGCTTTGCGTTCAATTCCTCTGTCTTTCTTTTCCTTTTCACACTTAAGTTTGTCTGCTTCAGTTAATGAACTTGATGCTTGAGTCTGAATGGTTTTGTTGCCTTCAACAACAACTTCCCACATGGAATAATCAGTAATAAGCATATACTGCTTGATTCTGTTTTTCCACATCCCAAAGTTATTGGGAGTGAGAATGGGAATTTTGTTTGCTTGAGTACTTTCATTGTTATCAGACATGATTAACAATTTTAAGATCGAAAGTATGAAACTTTTTGTTGTTCTTAATTCGTAGATCTAGAACCGTAATGCTCTGATACCACTTGTCAGGATCGAATAACCAAACAAGTTATTATAAACCCAGATCAACTTAACACAAGAAGTTACAGCGGATTAACACTTATGTTATTAGATTAAGAACAATGTAAACTGGAATCGAATAAGAATAAAACGAAGAACACAGTTTATCACAAAAAGCTTCAATGTATTAATTCGTTCGATCAATACACGTATGTTTACAATTCATAAGGAACTATATATAATAGTCCTTGAAGCCTAACTTATTTACCTAGTTATTCTAGGAATCGATTACAATTGAATTACATAAAGATTTACATTCTATAACTAACTCTACTAAAATCTCGAACACGATCAGCTCTAAATATAACATCAGTAGTAAACTTGATCGTCAGTAGTATTTGCCTTTAGCAGTAGTAAATCGAGATCAGTAGTAACTTCCTTCGGTAGTAATCCAATCTTCAGTAGTAGATCCTTTATGTTCCAACAATCAGCAGCCCATGTTAGTAGCCGCGTCTTCTCCATGATGTGTATTGCTCTCGCGCCAGTAGTTGTGTGAGGGGAAGGGGAGGGGGTTGGGTAATATTTTAATATTTTTTAATTGGGGATGACTTAGTGATGTGTTAGTGATGAGTTGTTCTTGGCACGACCACGTCAGTAATTCGTCAGTAAAAATGTAAGTGACGTGAATCTAATGACTGATTTAATGACTCGTCACTATTGAGAGCGACATAATACCATCTCCCACATGACAATTCCTTTGGGTACCATGTGCTCTAAAGTCTAGACGTCACTTCACTAGATGATACATATATCCACATGTATTATTTTCATTATTATAATTTCTTTTGTCTTCTTTTTTCTGCCTTTGTTGGTAATAAAATGATTCTGTTCCAACAAGGGAATTAAAAATTAAAGGATGTAAACATGCGTTTGTGTTTTAGTAATTCTTTAAGCAAAGTGCAATGCAAAATAAATAGCTACTATGCTAATATGCAGCTTCATTCAACCCTGTACCTTTTCCCATACAACCCTCACTCAGTAATGGAATTTATTTCCTTAGTAACTTTTGCCACTGCAACTACACTACTAATTATCTTGATTTTAGTAAACTACCCCCAACGGAGAAAAAACCTCCCACCAGGTCCTAAACCATGGCCTCTCATTGGCAATCTTAACCTCATTGGCTCTCTCCCTCACCAATCTCTTCACAAATTGTCCCAAACCTACGGCAAACTCATGTACCTTAAGTTCGGTTCCACCCCTATTGTAGTCGCATCGTCCCCAGAAATGGCTCGACAGTTCCTGAGAACCCATGATCGTATTTTTGCTTCCCGGCCGCTAACTGCAGCTGGGAAGCATACCACATATAACTACCACAATATCACATGGGCCCCATATGGGCCCTATTGGAGTCAAGGTAGGAAAATGTACCTTAACGAGCTTTTCAGCTCGAAAAGACTTGCGACTTCGGAACGCATTCGTGTTCAAGAAATGAAGATTTTCCTCGCACGTTTATGCTCAATTCTAGGAGATCCCGTTGTTCTAAAAGACCATGTTTCTCGCATGAACCTTAGTGTAATTAGCCGGATTGTATTAGGTCGTAAGTACTTTAGCGAATCAAAAGACGAAAAGGAGATCGTTACACTTGAAGAGTTTCAAGAGATGTTGGATGAATTGTTCTTGTTAAATGGGGTGTTGAATATTGGGGATTGGATGCCTTGGTTAGGGTTTATGGATTTGCAAGGGTATGTCAAGAGAATGAAGGCTTTGTGCAAGAGATTCGATAGGTTTCATAATCATGTACTTGAAGAACATAGGGCGCGGATAAAGGACGAAGGGGAGGGTTTCGTAGCAAAAGATATGGTCGATTTGTTATTGAAGTTAGCCGATGATCCTAATCTTGAGGTCAAGCTCGATTCTAATGGTGTTAAGGGGTTTACACAGGTACGTATAGTATATACATTAATATTGATGTATTAGAACACAACTATTAAACAAATATAATTAGTAAATTAATCACATAACCACAAAAAACTGCCATGTAGTGACACATCATAAAGTTTCACTAAAGGAAAAACTTAATATAAAAAGTATTAAAAAAAACCAAAAATTGACATCAACAACTTCTCCACTTGGATTTCCCAAAATAAACCATAGGAATTTATATTTTTTTTGTGTGACTTTTCGGAATTTTTATTTCTACTGGGTCTCTATTTGGAAACATCCATTTAGAATTATGCGGGAATATGTATTATACTTTTCAAAAAGTTCACTAAAACGCATTTATGGTGACACATTTGTGTGTCATTAAAACTTCTGTTACTAAATGTCACTCTTTTTTAGTGCACAACTTGTTTTTCTTTATTTATATATTTGTATTATGAACTATGTTGCAGGATCTGATAGTCGGTGGAACTGATACAGCCGCCACAACTGTGGAATGGGCAATGTCGGAGCTCATTAAACAACCCCATCTAATCGACAAGGCAACCAAAGAGCTCGATAGGGTGATTGGTAGAGACCGCTGGGTCCAAGAATCCGATTTCCCAAATCTCCCCTACATAGATTCAATTCTAAAAGAAACCATGAGGTTGCACCCGGTGGCGGTCTTACTAGCACCTCATTTAGCCCTTGAAGATTGCAAAGTGGCAGGATACGATATCTCCAAAGGCACGACAGTTTTCATCAACTCATGGAGTATAGGGCGAGACTCGGATATTTGGGATGACCCGTGTAGTTTCCAACCCGAGAGGTTTTTGGGTAGGGACCTGGATGTAAAAGGGCAACATTTTGAGTTGTTACCATTTGGGTCGGGCCGGAGGATGTGCCCGGGTTATAGCCTTGGATTGAAAATGATGAAGTCGTTACTCGGGAATTTATTGCACGGGTTTAATTGGAAGTTGCCTCAATATACGAAGATTGAAGATATAAACATGGAAGAATTGTATGGGTTATCTACGCAAAGAAAGTTCCCGTTAGTTGCAATCGCGGAACCTCGATTGGCCACTCATATGTTGTCAGGATCGATTAACTATAGAGAAGTTAATAAACACCTTTAGATCTAATTGAGTATAGAAGTTGCAGCGGATCAACACTATATCAATATATTAAGAACAATGAACTGTAAATAATATGCAAGAATATTAAGAACACAGTTTCACAAAAAGCTTCAATGTATATTATCAAGTTAACAATACACACGTACGTTTACAATTCGTAAGGAACTATTTATAATAGTCCTTGAAGCTAAACTATTTACCCTAGTTATTCTAGGACTTGATTTACATCGAATAATAATAATATACATTGATTTACATTCTATAACTATCTATACGAAGATCTCGGACTTGATATTCTTCAAAAACGCGTTGTCAGTAGTAAAACTCATCACCAGTAGTAAATATGAAGATCAGTAGTAAACTTGGTGATTAGTAGTAAGTCCAGATACATCGTCAGTAGTAACTACTAATGATCAGTAGTATCTTCAATCTTTGCATGATCAGTAGTAACTAAGTTATAGTGAACACCAGCATCAACTTCATCAGTAGTAATATGTTCTGCCCCATCAGTACTAACTATGTCAGTACTAACTGCAGCATCAGTATTAAGTTGATCTGAGTTTTGCTCCAACAATCTCCCCCTAAACTTATTGATTATCTTTTAATCAATCAAGTTTCTTTTGTTCCTCTTGTTCTTTTCTTCTTCTCTCAAGAGTTCTTTGATTCTGTTGAAGCCTTTGTTCAATAATATATCTGCTGTTCCTCTTTGTAAAATAATTCAGTTTGTTTTGGAACATAACAGCATCATAGGGTTTCATCAAAGTATTTATGAATATCTGATACATAGTCTTCTCAGAATGTGGATATTCTTTCTCATATAAGTACAATTCACACACTTTGCCTGATTTCTCAAAGAAGTACATATTGGCAGTAGGAATGACATTCCAAGCATACACATTACCTGGATTTGTAAATTGTTCTGGATAATTATCTGGATAAAATGCAGCATCAATCATCTTTGTTAAATATCCAGCACCAGATTCTTTCCATGATTTCTTTGTCATTCTTGGTTTCCCAATAATCAGAAGCTTGATAACATCACTTCTAGAACATGATCTGATTAAAGGTAACCATCCAGTGAATCTCTGTACAACTTTGTCTTCCCTTATGACCTCTATGACATTGTTCTGCATCACTCTCCAGTTAAGAATTGGATTGTTCTGTAGAGGAGCAACTGGCATTTCAAGAACAGGTATAATTTGTTTTGACTTCTTCTTAGAGCTTTGTTCTTGATCAACAGATTTTCTTTTCTTAGATTGGGGAGTTGAAGTATCACCAACAGTTGAAACACTACCAGCCTTGAGTAAATTTAGGCTGATTGGGATTAAAGTTTTGGCTTTCTTTGATTCTTCAGCTTCTTGTTCATCTAAGTCTTTCTTCTTTGCAGTGCAGTATTTTTCAATGATAGTCATCATCTTCATTCTTCCTAATGACTTTGCACTAATCCCTTTTGTTTTTAAATATTCAATCATGTTGGCCTTCTGTTCAAACACATCATCAGTCAAATCACTTATAGTCTTTTTACATTCAGAAACCAAATATTCAAGGCATTGAATATGTTCTTCTTCAATCTTTCTGAGCCTTTTGAATTCTTCCTTTTGAGCCTTTATCTGAATGTCATCTGTTTGAACAGATGCTTGAACAGGAATTATACTTTGTTCTTTCTTTTGTTCAAAAGCTTGATACTTATCTACCTTCTCCCAATATCTCTTATGCTTCACCTTCCATTTGGACTGTTTATCAGCTCTAACAAGATTTATTTTGTTTACCATGTAATGACCAAGAGCTCTGTTAGGGTAATCTTCATCATATATTTCTTTACCCTTTCCAATATGTGCTGAAGGTGGAGGTGGAATATATTTCATGTCTGGCACTCCACTTATTATTACAGAAGGAGAAAATGATCTAAGTTCATCTTGTTGAAGTATTTTTGGATGTGGAGGAAGTGAGCACTCATCAACCTCAAACCAATTCACATTATCATCAATGTCAGGTATGATAAGTGGTTGATCAGGTGTTGGTGGTTTGGTGATGATAACATGTCTCTCTCTTTCAATTAGCTCTGGAAAATGTAGTTCTTCCTCTTCAGTAGTAACCAGAGTAGTTACTACTGGTGTAACTTCAGGAGTTACTACTGATAGGGCATCAGTAGTATTTGCTGCTTTTAATTCCTCTTTTTCATTTACTACTGCTATAATGTCAGTAGTAGGAGTTACTACTGGTGTTTATTTTTCAGCTTGTTCTTTAGTAGGAGCAGTAGTAATTGGCTCTTCTTCTGTAACCATCATCTCTGGGCCTTCATCAACTTCTGTTTCTTTTAAATTTAAGAGGGAGGATGCTGCTGCTGCAATAGATTCATCAATCATTGTCTGTATGTTATACTTCTCCCCCTTAGTGAGCTCAACTGGTGGAGCCTCACTATCATCTAGCTTCTTCTTCAAATTTCTGATGATTTTGGCTTGTTGATGAAGCCTACGCTCATAGAATCTCATTCTTTTGTTGATGGTGTTGACATGCGTTTTCATTGCAGCCATTGTTTTCCCTTGGTTTGTTAAATATTTGAGACAATCTTGTACAGTGGATTCAAGAGAATCCACTTTATCCGTCAATTGAGTGATTTTAATACTGCCCTCACTCCATCTAGCAAGATCATCGGGCTTACTAACAGGTACATTGGTTTTAAGGTTTTCCTTCCTTTCCATCAATTCCACAGATCTGCCCTCATCACTGCTTGGTGAGTCATTGGGTCTTTTAGACATTCTCTTCTTCCTAGAAGAAGCAGAGATGTCCCCCCTTTTGGTTTCTTCGCACCGGGGTCCTTTAAGTAATTCCTCAAAAGAGTCATCACTTAAAGTTGCCGAGGTTTGGGTCTTAGTGATGTTTTCACTATCCTGTGCACCCACCTTTGGGGCATCAGTAGTGAAAGCCCTCCCCTCATGTCCTCTCTCCTCCTTGGAGGACAACTCTTTGAGCCTGGGGTGTGACTCGATTTGTCCCCTGGTGTCCTTTAAAGATTTCTTTCTTTTATAGAGTGTGGAAATATTTTTGGTTTTATCTGGTAGGTCTTCCACAGAGTGAAGAGTAGCACTCTGCAGATTTATATCAAGTTCCTGGGACACATTCAGGACTTCTAAGTGAGTGGGTGATTGAGTGGCTATATGGGGTGGTGTTTGGGCTATATTTGGGGGTGATGGAGTGGGTTGAGGTTCAATTTGGGTTATATTTTTGATTGAACCCTCTCCAATTGGTGTGTGATCTTTGATCATATTAGGAAACAGAGGGGTTTCCTTGCCCGAAAATTTAAATTGTTTTCTCATATTTGAGAAAACTTTCTTGTTCAACTCTGGAATTATGAAAATATTTTTGGGAGTTGACAAGTTTTGTAATTCATTGTTAATGATATGTTGGATAAATCTGGGATACATTAAAAATTTTGAAGAGGTAAGATTTCCCAACATACCTTCAAAAATCATATTAGAAAAATTGAATACTTGGTCTGTGCATAGACAGACAACAGCAGATGCTATTGACCTGTTAAACTCATTCCAAGTACTCTTTTTTGGAGAAATACAATGCTGAATAGTATGGACAAGAAATTTCCATTGTGGGGAGAGAAGACCTTTTTGAAAAGTTACTATGTTTAGTCTTCCCTCATATCCCATTTTGTTTAAAATTTCAGCAATGAATTCCTTAGGAAGAGTAGTCATACCTGAATCATCGTGTAGTTGAAGATGTTGTCGAATAGATTGTTCTGTGATGGTGATCGTTTTTCCATCCACAGATGATTTGATCATTGGTACAGTTGCACCCTCCGTTCTTTCAGCATTGGTCCAGAAATCCACCAAGTGCTGTTGGTATGCCTTCGGTTTCACCGTTAGAGCGAATCGTATGTAAGACTTTTTCAGAAAGTTTACGATTGGTCGGAAATCCTTTGTTCCGTCTGGATTGCGTAGAAAGGCACACATGTTGTGGAACTCTGAGTATTTGAGATCGGTTGGAACATTGAGAGATTGTAGAGTTGCCATTTTGCAGTGATTTTGAGAGAAAATTTTAAGAATTTTAGGATTTAAGATGAGTTTTTTTGATCGATAGCTAGGGTTTATCGAGAGGTTTTATCAAATCGAAGTGAAGATAATGCTAAACTAATCGACTACCGCCTTTTATATCTTTCGATTTAACCTGCAAAACTACTAAAATGTCCTTCGAATCATAACATAACGGTTATTTTCATGGGGGTTAGTTTGGTAATTGTGTTTCTGAAAGACCAGTAGTAAATAAGATATCAGTAGTAAAACATCAGTAGTATCTACTAACATCAGTAGTGACTATAGATTTTGACATCAGTAGTAACTATAGACATCAGTAGTAACTATAGACATCAGACCAGTAGTATATGTGAATACCAGTAGTACTGACTTACCAGTAGTATTTGTGTAAACCTAATATACACCAGTAGTAATGAACTACCAGTAGTATTTTGTGCATACACTTTCATACCAGTAATGCAGACCTACCAGTAGTAAAATAACAAAAAAACTTTACAACAAAACTTTACACATGATTTTAAGTGAGATTTTAAGTTATTAAAATCATTCCAATACTGCTAACCAAGAAGTTGAATCTTCCTACATCAAATGCTTTTGTAAAAAGATCTGCTAATTGATCATCAGTGTGAATTTTAACAACTTTGATTAATTTCTTTTCATTGCAATCTCTTATAAAATGAAATCTTATTTCAATGTGTTTAGTTTTTGAGTGTTTTACTGGATTATTCACAATACTAATAGCACTTTGATTATCAATAAAAATAGGAGTTTTAAGGATAGAGATACCAAAGTCTAGAAGCTGGTTTTGAATCCATAGTACTTGAGCACAACAAGCAGATGCAGCTACATATTCTGCTTCAGCAGTAGATGTTGATACATTTGTTTGCTTCTTACATTGCCATGACACCAGTCTTGATCCAAAGAATTGACATCCACCAGTAGTGGACTTTCTGTCTTGACATTCACCTCCATAGTCACTATCTGTATAGGCTATGAGTTCAAATGGTGAATCATGTGGATACCATAGACCTAGTGATGGTTTGCCTTTCAAGTATCTGAATATTCTTTTAACAGCCTGCAAGTGTAGTTCTTTGGGTCTTGCTTGATATCTTGCACACACACAAACACTATACATAATGTCAGGTCTTGATGCAGTTAAGTACATCAAAGAGCCTATCATTGATCTATATAAGTGTTCATCTACATCCTCCCCCTCAACATCAGGATGTAGGTGTTTGTGTGTTTCCATTGGTGTACTAGCACTTTTACTGTCTTTCAAGTCAAACTTTTCCAAGATGTCTTTGACATATTTTGATTGATTTATCAAAATACCATCAGTTCTTTGACTTACTTGGAGTCCAAGGAAGAAGTTCATTGGACCCATGGAGCTCATCTTGAATTTAATTTGCATCAGTTCTTCAAATGCTTTGCATAATAAATCATTGGTTGAGCCAAAGATGATATCATCTACATAAATTTGTACCAGTAGTATATCATCTTTGACTTTCTTTGTGAACAAAGTTTTGTCAATGGCTCCTCTTTTAAAGTTGTTCTTCAATAGGTATGATGATAATGTGTCATACCATGCTCTTGGTGCCTGATGTAGGCCATATAGAGCTTTATCTAATTTGAACACATAATCACCATGTTTTGGATCTTCAAAACCTGGAGGTTGGCAAACATAGACCTCTTCTTCAATTTTCCCATATAGGAAAGCACTCTTAACATCCATTTGATAGACTTTGAATTTCTTGAATGAAGCATATGCTAGAAATATTCTTATGGCTTCAATTCTAGCAACAGGAGCATATACTTCATCATAGTCTATTCCTTCTTCTTGAGTGTATCCTTGGGCTACAAGTCTGGCTTTATTCTTGATCACTATACCTCTTTCATCTTTCTTGTTTCTGAATATCCATCTTGTTCCAATGGCTCTTTTTCTTTTGGGTAGAGGTACAAGTGTCCAAACAGCTTGTAATTTAAATTGAAGGAGTTCTTCTTGCATTGCCTCAATCCAGTTTGAGTCCTTCATTGCTTGTTGGATCTTCTTTGGTTCTTCCTGAGACAGAAAGCATTCATACATACATTCATTAGCAATTAAACTTATATTACACATATTTGCAGTTAAGCTTTTGTTTAATTTGCTTCTTGTTTGTAATGGTGAGTTGACATCACTTAGAACAAGGTCTAATGGATGGTTCTTTTGAGTCCTTGTAGTTGTAGCTTTATCAACCACTAGTTGATTTTCAAGATTGGAATCATTTGTCTCAGGTAGTTGTTCTTCTAGAGATCCTTCATTGTCATTGATATTTGGTTCATCATCTTCTTGGTCAGAGTCACTACTGCCATTGTCTTTATTGAGATCAGTAGAGTTGTTGTTGTTACTGGTATCAGT
Source organism: Calendula officinalis (assembly GCA_963853835.1). Classification (NCBI taxonomy): domain Eukaryota; kingdom Viridiplantae; phylum Streptophyta; class Magnoliopsida; order Asterales; family Asteraceae; genus Calendula; species Calendula officinalis. Next base: position 79,691,605 of record OY970820.1, on the reverse strand, counting down.
AGTATCTTGAGAATCTAGGTTAATGTTGGGACCAGTAGTATTGTGAGTACTATTACTGGTATCAGTAGTATTTGAATTACTACTGTCCTCATTCTCAGAGTTACTACTGGTTCCAGAACTTGAGTTATTACTGACATCAGTATTAACTACTGGAGCAGTATTAACTACAATGTATCTCATTTCCTCTTTACCAGTATTAACTGATGATGTTCCTTCCTTTTGATTGTGACAATTTGAATTACCTACATTGAAATTCATATTAGAATTAAAGGATTTGGTTAGATTGTCTATGTCAAATAGCCAATCTGGACTATTTCCTTGTTCATTAGATACATTTTCATTAAAGGATACATTGATGCTTTCTTCAATTATCCTTAGTCTTTTGTTGAATACTCTATATGATTTGCTTTGAGTAGAATATCCCACAAAGATTCCATCATCAGCTTTGCAGTCAAATTTACCAATTTGTTCTCTTGTAATTAAAATAGTACACGGACAACCAAATGATTTTAAGAAACTTATAGAAGGTTTTCTTTTATTGAAAAGTTCATATGGTGTTTTAAAATGTGGCTTCACTATTAATACTCTGTTCTGAACATAACAAGCAGTATTAACAGTTTCTGCCCAAAAAGTAATTGGTAATTTTGAGTCTGCAAGCATTGATCTTGCTGCTTCAATGATGGTTCTATTTCTTCTTTCAGCTACACCATTTTGTTGTGGAGTTCTAGGTGAGCTGTATTGTCTGTCAATACCTTTAAGATCACAAAAGTTAATTAAGTTAGCATTTTTAAATTCTGTGCCATTATCACATCTTATGGCTTTCACTTTTTGATCAGATGTGTTTTCCAGTTTGACAATTAAGTTCTTTATGAGTTCACTTGTTTCATCCTTTGTCCTGAGAAAGAAAACCCATGTATATCTGGAAAAGTCATCAGTAATAACAAGACAATATTGTTTCTTTCCAATACTCATTACATTTGTAGGTCCAAAAAGGTCCATATGTAAGAGCTGTAAAGGAACAGAAATAGAGTTCACAGTTTTAGACTTATGAGAAGTCTTGTGTTGTTTACCTTTTAGGCATGCAACACAGTGATGATCACACATGAATTGTTTTTGAGGTAGTCCAATGACCAGATTTCTTTTTACTAGATTGTTCATGTTTTTGAAATTTGTGTGACACATCCTTCTATGCCATAGTTCTGATTCAGTGGTGTTTGCCTTGGATATAAAACAGTTGACCTCATTTGTAGAAATGAGTTCTCCCCCTATATCTAGGCAATACACATTGTTTCTCCTAGGAGTTCTTAAAACAACATATTTTTCATCCAGAATAAAATCAGGAGAAAGAATGATGCACTCAATGTTTGTGAACAGAATCTTGTTCTTTTTATCACAAACTTGAGACACACTGACAAGATTGTATTTTAGTTCAGCTACATAAAATACATCATCAAAGGTAATTTTTCCATTAGTAACAGTACCTTTACCTGTAATCTTACCTCCCTGGGGATTCTCACCAAATGCCACATATCCTCCATCAAATGACTTGAAATCTTTAAGAATTTGCAGATTTCCAGTCATGTGCCTTGAGCATCCACTATCAATGTGCCATGTTCTTCCTTCTTCTGGGATCTGAATGCTCTGCACAAGTGAGTAAAGGATTAGTTAAGTTTGGGAACCCAAGCTTTATATGTCTTGGGTTCATCCTTTGAGAAATAAGCTTTTGGGGATTTAACTTTAAAGACTTTTGGTACCCATACTTGTTTATTACTGGTGTTTTGTTTTACTACTGTCCTTTTGGAGTTATTACTGGTGTGAGAATTTCCTACTGATCTTGGTTTATACCTATTGTTTTTAGCTTTTGAATACTTTACTACTGATGGACCAGTAGTATTTGGGTACTTACCATGTTTAGAATGACCAGTAGTGTTTTTATAGTTACCACCAGTAGTATTTTTGAAAGTTGTTTTGGGAGCAGTAGTATTTTTGAAATTAGGGTTTTTACCAGTAGTATTCTTGTACTGGTACCATACAGCATTATAATTAGGGTTAACACCAGTAGTAAATTTGTAAGAGTTTCTACTGGTGTTGGAAAATTTAAAATATTGTTTATTTTGATTGGATTTTCCATTGTTCTTGAAGTAATTGCTGTTCTTTGGGCTGCCAACTCTTCTATTTTGTAAAAATCTTGGTGCACTTCTTCCAAATCTTGGAGTTTCAGCAATTTGAGTTTTGATTGTATTTACTACTGAAGGACCAGTAGTATTTTTTAACTTTTGAGTTTTTGATCCTTGTTTAAAAATTTTAAATTCTTTTAACTCTTTGCAGTTTATTGGATTGAAGTGACAATCCTTTGCTAAATGGTTCATTTTATTGCATATAACACATCTTAATTTCTTATTTTTAGCACCTTCAGGTATTCTTTGGTCTAATAATTGTTTTTTATTTCTTTCATTCCCCCTTGTTAAAATTTTTGGTACATTATCTGCATTATATTTGGGAGATTCATTTGGACTTTGAGCTGTGTGAAAACTTGTATCAATTGATTTTGGTGATTCACTTTGAGATATTGTAAATTCAATTGATTGCTCATCATCAGAAGAATCATTCGATTCAGATGTTTCAGTATTAGATTCAGTTTGATTTTCAGTTTTTAATTCATTAATGATTCTTTCTGAACTGTTTTTAAGTGGAGGAATGAATTTATGTGGAGGTGGTACAGCATGATATCCCACCCCATGAACAACCTTTTCTGTAGTTTGATTATTAGTTAATTCATCTAGAATTTTAGTGCTTCTTTCAAACTTTTTAATTGTTAATTTATTTTGTTCAATTTCAAGCTGACATTCTTCTAATTTACTTGTTAGTTCTTTATTTTTTGTTTCATAGAACTCTTTCTCATCCACAGCTTGAAGCAATTCTTCCTTGATCCGTTGATCAATCATCTTGTACACCTTTATTTGATGTTCTTGATCAGCAATCACACTATCAAACTCATGATTTCTTCTGACTGCTTTTGCTAAATCTTCATTTAGTTTAGTGTTTTCTTTTTCTAAGTTTTTAACAATTTTAGCACATTCAGAAGTACAAGGTTTAGGTTTTACCTCAGTTTTGTTGTCAGTAAAGGCCATGAGAGCTTGATTTTGAGTATGCTCTTCTGCTTGGAAGCTCCAGTCATAGCCTTGTCCTTGTTGTGATACAAGGGCAGTTGATTTTGATCTTTTGTCTGGCTGAGGACACTCTTTTGCAAAGTGACCAAGGTTGTTACAGTTGTAACATTTGACTTTAGTTTTGTCAAATCCAGCTTTGTCACCTTTGTTGAAGTTGAGGCTTGTCCTACCAGTTCTCTTTAAGAATCTTTTTGTCCTTAGGCTCAGCATTGCCATCTGCCATTTAAGATCCATCTCCTCAAGATCATCTGGGTTCAATTGTTCCAAGTCATCACTAATCAATGCAGTATGCACATGACTAGTGAAGAAAGATTCTCTTGCAGCATCTTCAGAATCTGCAGCCTTTCCTATAGAGGTTTCCTGACCTTGACCTGTACTAGAGACAAATGCAGCATTATTAGAAGAAATAGAAGGGTTCTTTTGGTTTACCTCAGTTTCAAATACTCTGAGATCATTATAGAGTTCATCCAACTCCTTTTCTTCTAGAGCATCTCTTTGTCTATATACCACTGTATACATGGCCCATTCTTCACTAAGAGATCTTAGGAACTTCATGTTGACATCTTCTTGATCCATCTTAACCCCAACCTGGTTAAGTTCACCAATTAGTTTGTTGAATCTGTCAAACACTTGAGTGAGTGTTTCATTGGGTTTTCCTTTGAAGTTTTCAAAGTCTTGTTTGAGAACAGACTTCATATTCCTCTTGGTGCTCTTTGTCCCAACGAATCTCTTCTCCAGTGCTTCCCATAGTATTTTTGCATCATCATATTCAACAAAGAGATGTTGATAATCGTTAGGAATGGCCAGTAATAGAGTGCTTAGAGTTTTGAGTTCGATGCCCTTGTCCTTCTTTTCCTTCTCACATTTAAGTTTGTCTGCCTCAGTTGCAGAGCTGCTTGCTTGACCAGGACCAGTTTTGTTTCCTTCAAGGACAACTTCCCACATAGAATAATCTGTAATAAGCATGTATTGCTTAATACGATTTTTCCACATCCCAAAGTTGTTGGGTGTGAGTATGGGAATTTTGTTGGCCTGAGTGCTTTCATTATTATCAGTCATGATTAATAATGTGTGTTTTAAAGATTAAAACTTTTTGTTGTTCTTAACAAATAGTAGATCTAGAACCAATATGCTCTGATACCACTTGTCAGGATCGATTAACTATAGAGAAGTTAATAAACACCTTTAGATCTAATTGAGTATAGAAGTTGCAGCGGATCAACACTATATCAATATATTAAGAACAATGAACTGTAAATAATATGCAAGAATATTAAGAACACAGTTTCACAAAAAGCTTCAATGTATATTATCAAGTTAACAATACACACGTACATTTACAATTCGTAAGGAACTATTTATAATAGTCCTTGAAGCTAAACTATTTACCCTAGTTATTCTAGGACTTGATTTACATCGAATAATAATAATATACATTGATTTACATTCTATAACTATCTATACGAAGATCTCGGACTTGATATTCTTCAAAAACGCGTTGTCAGTAGTAAAACTCATCACCAGTAGTAAATATGAAGATCAGTAGTAAACTTGGTGATTAGTAGTAAGTCCAGATACATCGTCAGTAGTAACTACTAATGATCAGTAGTATCTTCAATCTTTGCATGATCAGTAGTAACTAAGTTATAGTGAACACCAGCATCAACTTCATCAGTAGTAATATGTTCTGCCCCATCAGTACTAACTATGTCAGTACTAACTGCAGCATCAGTATTAAGTTGATCTGAGTTTTGCTCCAACATATGTATAACTAGGACGACATATATATGGAGAATATATTGTTACACAAGACCATCGTTCAGGCATATACAATTAGGGGTGCCCATTGGGTTATCAAGTCGGGTTTGAGGCAAAAAATCCTAACGCGAAACGCGACCCAATAATGATTTGACTTTGTATGGTTCAGGTTGGTCGGGTTTCGGGTTTGTCGGATTGGCCCGATCGGGTTAATTTGTCGGGTTACACTTGAGTTAGGAATTTTAGGTAAAAATAAAAAAATTATCTAATATACTAAATTTTATGGATTTTTATTTAACACTTGTAATTATTAATTGATTTTTATTTAATGATTTATCATATACTCCCTCCGTCCCTAAATAAAGTTTTCATTTCTCTTGAGCACAATTTTAAGGCAAAAGTTAGTAGTGAGGTTATTTGGTAATAAATTTAAATAAAATATATAGTTGGTTTGGAGAAATAAAGATAATTAGTGGAAGTTAGTAGTGACATCCTTAATAATTATATTATTTTATTAAGTGGACCTCATTCAACTTGTGAAATGAGAACTTTATTTAGGGACAAAAATCTAGGAAGAAATAATAACTTTAACTAAGGACGGAGAGAATAATATGTTGATGATTTTAGTGTCATCGGCCATTTTGTGTAATTGTGATTTACTAGAGACCAAGGGAATTTGAGTTAAGTTTAAATACGAGGTCGGAGGTGCGGAATGCACACTTGATTTAACTAACTCAATTCATTAAATTGATCAAAGGTTGCATTTATTGGTTATTATATTCTTATATAAAAAAGTAAAATAATAATAATCAAATATATGGGCAGTTGACGAATTGCATAGATATAAATTTCAAGTTTTCATTATAAAAAACATATACAGAAAGATGCATATCGAGATTAAGGGGAGAACATCCACTTGATTCAAATGGCTTCGATTTTTTATTTGTTAATGATATAATGATCCAAAAGTTGCAACTTTTCACTCTCTATGTATATAGAGTTTTGGTCTCATTTATAGATATGAAAAACATACAAATTTTCTCTATTATTCAAACTCTTGATTCTATGCTTGGAATAAGAGTTGTTGCCTTTGTCTTATCCCAATAAGGATTTCGTGGAACCCACAAGCAATCGGTAGGGTCGAAGTACTTTATTGCGAAAGTGATCACACGATTCAAAGGTCTATCCGCCAATATCCAAACCCATTTATCCAACATAATATGCTAATTCATTGTAAAAATGTCTTATTTTTTAGAGGTGAAAGATGAAGGAAAAAAACGAAAAGATAATGAAAAGACGAGTACATTCACAAATAATTTATAACTAATACACGTTTCATAAACTGTTATCAATAAACAAACTTATGACATACGTACAGGCTTCATCAAGCTAGCTTACAGCGACATATTAAGTTGTTTATTATACAACGAATTAAGAAGCTACACGGGTAGGTTGTTTTATTTATCCATTATTTAACCCGGCCCATCTATTCATACATGATACATATATATGATCAGGCCCACCGTAGCGCATGCTGCGCATCTATTCATACATATGATCGGCCAATCGGGGTTCGCAGATAGCAACTAACGGAAACTTCCTTTGGGTTGACAACCCGAACATTTCTTCCATATCCATGCTTTCAATCTTCTTATTTTCAGAAAACTTCCAACTAAACCCATGCAACATGTTCGCCAATAATGATTTCATCATCTTTAATCCAAGATTATACCCCGGGCACATCCTCCGACCCGACCCAAACGGCAACAACTCAAAATGCTGCCCTATCACTTCTATATCTCTACCCATAAACCTATTGGGTTGAAAACTTTCTGGGTCATCCCAAATTTCTGGGTCCTGCCCGATGCTCCATGAGTTTATCATGATCGTTGTCCCTTTGGCGATATCATAGCCGGCTACTTTGCAGTCTTGAAGGGCTAAATGTGGTGCAAGTAAAACGGCCACGGGGTGCAACCTCATGCTTTCTTTTAGAATTGAATCTATGAATGGTAGGTTTGGGAAATCACTCTCTTCGACCCATCGATCTCTTCCAACAACACTTTCGAGCTCTTCTGTCGCCTTCTTGATTAGATTGGTTTGTTTGATGAGCTCTGACATTGTCCATTCTAGGGTAGTTGCAGTTGTATCAGTTCCACCTGCGATCAAGTCCTGTGATACATAAATTCTTAACGCATAAGTCGTGATATAAAAGGAGGGATGGAACACGAATAAAATGTATATGAAAATATTTGCACTGATGATACCCCTAACAAAAAAAATATACAACTGGTGGTACTCATCTGTTTTTTTTTTCCTGAGTCCGCCACTATATATGTGCATACATATGTACCTGTGTAAGTCCCTTGATGGCATTAGAATCAAGCTTAACCTCGAGATTACGATCATCGGCTAAGTTTAATAGAGAATCGACCATATCTTTAGCTACAAAACGATCTCCTTCGGCTTCCATTCGAGCTTTATGCTCATCTATTACATGATCATAAAACATATCAAGTCTCTTACACAAAGCCTTCATTCTCTTCGCATACCCTTGTAAATCCATAAATTCCATCCAAGGGATGTAATCCCCAATATTCAAAACGCCATTTAGCAGGAACCATTCATCTAATATCTCTTGAAACTCTTTGTGTGTCACGATCTCCTTTTCATCTTTCGATTCACTAAAATATTTACGACCCAATGCAACCCTACTAATCATGCTTAGATTTGTGTGTGAAACTTGTTCTTTTATCGCGATGGGTTCTCCGGACAATTTGTGTAAACGTGAGACGAAATTTTGTCTTTCCTCTACACGAATGTGCTCAAAGGAGCCAAGTCTTTTCCAGCTGAAAAACTCGTTAAGGTAGATTTTTCTAGATTGGCTCCAGTAGGGCCCATATGGGGCCCATACAAGGTCATGGTAGTTGTAGCTGGTGTGCTTCCCAGCTGCAGTTGTTGGCCGGGAAGCAAAAATATGGTCATAGGTCCTCAAGAACTGGCGAGCCATGTTTGGGGACGATGCAACTACTACTGGGGTAGAGCCGAACTTGAGGTACATGAGTTTTCCATAGGTTTGGGACAACTTGTGGAGAGATTGGTGAGGGAGAGGGCCGATGAGGTTAAGGTTTCCGATGATAGGCCATGGTCTAGGACCCGGTGGAAGGGTTTTTTGGCCCAGGGGGCGGTTTAGTAATTTCAAGATAAGTAGGGTGATTGTAGTGGCTGCAAAAAGCCAATTAAGGGACTCCATTAATGGTTAAGTGAATGTTACTTTTCTGGTGAAGGTGGTAGTGGTATGAGTGCATATTTATAGTGCACTATACATGCTACTAATTTGAATAAAGCATGTGAATTAGGACACAAAGAAAATGAAAATAATCTATATCATCGTATCTTGATAATGACATCGGGTAGACATAGTACTTTAACCTTACCTTATCGTTTTGATGTTTAATTAATAATTAAACGCATTTATTAAATGTGTATTTAGTTGAAAGTATGAATTTTCATTAGATTAGAAACGTGTGTCTTAATGTGACATGTCACATCTTACTTGTATTATATATTATAGGGCGATTTCTAAAAATAAATATAATTAAAATTAAAATTAAAATTCACACAAAATAATTCAATTTTTCATAAAATAAGTCGTTCGGTTGTACGGTTTGTGTTACTCCATATAAAATTTGATAATTGTGTTCTTGTCACACAAAATATAGTCTTATTGTACAAAAATATAGTTTGGTCGTATATCGACAAGTCGTATAAAAATGATCTGATCCTACAAAAAATATCTACCTTACACATGGGTAGCATAAAAAAACATCAAGTTAGATAGTGTATTTTGAGAAAAGTCGCCCAAATTGGTTTTTTGGGAAAATATATCTATTTTTGGTCAATTTTGATAATTGTCTCTATTTTGTAAGCTAGAAGTATAATTATTTGCTAGTAGTAGTAAGCTTTTCATAACAACGTATAAACTCGTAATTTGCATTTCATTAGGGCATTTTTAATACTAGTAATCTTTCGAAAAGTTAATTTATTTTCCATATCATGCCACTTCATCAATTTTATAAATATTATAACTTTATAAATTCATCTCTAGTATCTATAAATCTATTAAATCTTTATAAAAGAGATGTAAATTAAATTATGAAGATATATCCAACATCCTAACTATTTTCATGTTACATACACATAAAACGAACTATACATAAAAACTAAACTATCTTCAAATACTATTGAATTGTATTTACAGTCAATATGTTGTGTTTAACCTTTTTAGCAGGTAAGCGTTAAACACAATTGGTTGCGCTTGCAATGTCGCCGGAATCTTCACCAGAGTCGTTGTTGGAATCTGAAACCGCTAGAGATATCCGTTTAGTTGGATCGGTTTTATGGGAATCAAATAGGTGAAACAGGCTGCTTTTAACCTACCCAACCCGGCCCAATTACACTCCTACAACGCTTATTTAAAAATAATAAATATAAAAGACTTATGTACGAATTGTTCCTAGGAAAAATAATGTAACCAGGTTGATGGCATAAGAAAGACAATATAATACTCCCTCCGTGCCATAAAAAAAATTTACATTTCATTTGGGCATAATCTTTTAGATAGTTAGTGGTGAGGTATTTTATAATAATTTTGATTAAAATATAAGGTTAGATTGGAAAGAGAAAATATTTTATTGGTGGAATGATTGGTAATAATATTAATTCATTAGGTGGGCCCCCAAATTTGAGAAATGTGATTTTTTGTGGGATAAAATTTTAAGGAGAAATGTAATTTTTTTTTTGTGGGACAGAGGGAGTACAATTAAACTATATGTGTATGATTTATTTCATGTTCAACATGTCATATTTTATTTAATACTAGCCTATAACCCGTCATAAATCACGGATGTGTTATAAAAAAATTTCATAGTTTTTTTGTTTTTTAAGAATACTATATATATTGAAAACTTTGTTTCTTTGTAATAATTTTGTAGCTAAAATAAATAATTTCACATACTTTTTAGAACACTAACTATACACATTACAAATTCAATATTAGCAGAAATTTAATACATGGGTTACGATCCGGTGAAAATTAAAAATTGGTGAGGATTGCAAGGACAATTCCCAACCAATCTTTTAATTTTGTAGCTAAAATAAATAATTTCACATACTTTTTAGAACACTAACTATACACATTACAAATTCAATATTAGCAGAAATTTAATACATGGGTTACGATCCGGTGAAAATTAAAAATTGGTGAGGATTGCAAGGACAATTCCCAACCAATCTTTTAAGACTTATTGGATATTATCAGAAATTTTGGATCTTTAGGAGGAAACATTTATTGATAATGATTCAAAATTTCTGATAATGATTTGAAAATCTTAAATGATTGGTTGATTATTCTTATATTTCTCACCCAATCTTACTTCTATATTTGACTTACTTACCCGAGAATGAACCTTGGTTTATGACACATTTAAACGGTTCTTTTGTCGACACACCAATATTGTATAGAACATGAATGATGTATGCAAGAATTCTTCATATTGAGTTTGACTTTTTTTGTAAATTAATCGAAATAGCTCAAAACAACAACCTTGTGTCAAAATCTTGAGTAAAGTAAGTGAAAGAAATGCAAGTTCATCACCACCAACATAAACATCAACCGGACCCTAATACATGCATGACTTTAATACATGCATGGCTTTGAAAATAAAAATATTTCTTTATTGTAAAAAGAGTCATAATAATTTTGGTGAAATAACCGGTCTTACATTTCTTTTTTTCTTGTAAACCAAGTATGTTGAGTTTTTAGGATCCATAAGTTAAACCATACATGAAAACAAAATTATAGGATAAGAGTCGATTAATGACATTTTCTTGTATGACATTTTCTTGTAGATTGCTTTCATTTGTGACTAAAAAAAGATAAGAAAAATATTGAAAAAAATCACCAACAAGAACAAGCTAGTTGTGCATAGTGTTTATGATAACATTTTATATAAAAGTAATTTCTTTCATAAACAAATATTGCCATCTTTTGTCATATTCATTTATAATTTATACCCCGTGTAATACATATGTTTGTTTTAAATTAATATGTTACACTTCATGATGCTAAAATAAAGTCGAAATGACATAGTTTAGACATACTAATACTCACATGGTCAAAACATACATTTTATCCTACATGACCTTATATAGATAGATAGATATTTTGAATTTGAATGAAAAAAAGATATACACAATTAACTCCATAAATTTATTTTCAATTTTACTAATTGTTAAGTTGAAATATATCTACCTAATTTAATTAATTAAAAAAAGCTAACCGTAAATTCAATTTTGAGCAGGAGATAAATATGAGCGGATAACTAATTTAATTAATTACATAAAATTTATTTTGTTTTGATTTATTTTGACAACTAAATGATGATTACGTACAAATTTTAATTCAAATTTTAAGATATGATTTAATTTAAATCCTTAAGGTGATATGGAATACTTTCATTGGTGGTTGATTAATGATATGACAAAGATGACATAACAAAGATAACATATATTAGTTGACGTGACATGCTTTCTTTTATTAAAGATAAAGATATATCTCAATATGAAAAGTTCCATTGATGGATCTCATATTTTTTATTGTTTAATGTTACGATGCTAACATTTCATTGTTGTTTTATAAAAGCAAACTATACATTAAAAAATCCACCGAGAATGGACGAATATTCACTTGCAAAATACCTGGCTTCCTTCCCCTCGTATCTGCAAGACAAAAGAATGGAAAAGAATAACACAAAACCTTTCAAGTGGCCTAACCGAAATAACCCACAGAAAGAGACAAGGGCCCAATTAACACAAATAGCCTACACAAAGAGACATTGGCCCAAACCTCAATACCTACCAACTAAAAAAAAAGTAGAATACAAAGAGAAGAAATGCCGCAGAACATGATTTCACAAATTGCACTAATTAAATATTTTTTACAACTAACCAAAACCTGATCAATGGGTTTAGTTAAAACCGGATATCCTGATTTTCAGATATTTGAATTTTGGATAATGGAATTTTACTATTTGTATTTGGTATTCGGATATTCGGAATTGGGACACCTGGTAATCCGAGAAAAAAATAAATTATTTAAATATATTTTTTCAAATATTTCGGATGTTTTCGATTTTTTTCGAGATCGGAGATCCAGAAAAATTTGACAATCAAGAAATCACCATCAAGATTTCTTGGTTAAGTAGCTCGATTCTATCAGAGGACTTATCGAACCTATATGTTTTACGTTAGCTGGGCTTAAAGTCATTACACAATCTTTTTCTTTAAGCAACTTCTTGGGTAAAGGTGGATTTGGACTGTTTCACAAAGGTTTCATAGATGATAAGGTTAGACAGGGTCTGTTGGAATTAAATATCATTGTCATTTGTTTAAATATAAATATTTATTATATAATGCTTATGATATAATTAAAATAGAAGAAAAGGTGCAACCAAGGCAAACGGCCGGCAGCAATAACTGCCGCCACCAACTGCCACCCCCTGAAATTCCGGCACCACCATAACTGTCAATAACTGACACCGTAACCGCCACAACTAACCGTGCACCTGTTCGATTACTATATATAGAAGTAGATTTCGTCAATGTAAATCATTCCGAATGTGAGATTCGAGAATCAAAATATAAGTGTAGATGATGAATTAGAAATGTATAAAATCTTATAAATCAATGAAATTTTGCTTTGATTAAATATGTGTTTAATTTTATGTTTATAAGACACAGGTGGAGTGAACCAACATAACAAAAGCATACGGATGGAGTAAAATGCGTAACAAGACATCGGTGGAGTGGACCAACATAACAAAAAAATACGGATGGAGTAAAATGACTAATAAGGAGTGCTGAAAAACAAGACGGTGGAGTGAACCAACATGTAGCTCAAATGAAGACGGTGAAGTTAACCAACATGAAAGCTCAAATGAAAGACATGAACAAATGACTTGATATTTAACGGGGGGGGGGGGGGGGGGTGTTGGAATTAAATATCAATTTGTCATTTGTTAAATATAGGTATTTGTATTATAATACTTATGATAAAAGAAAAGATGTCAACAAAGGGTAACCGCCGGCAGCAACTGCCGCCACCAACCGCCACCCTCTAAAAAACCGGCACCGCCATAACCGTCACCAGTAACCGTCACAACCAAGGGGTGTGACTATTCGCTCATACCTTTTCGTTTAGTATAAATAAGAATCAAATTCCTCAATTGTAAACATTCAAATTTTAAATTCAGAATCAATAAAAGTATATATTTTTTTGTTCTTGCCCCTGTCTTATGACTACGTTGGAGCACCGCCGGAGAAGCGGTTCTCCACCAATTGATCAACACCGGAGTCAGAAATCTACGATTTTAACAGGGTCTAAAGGCTCAGCCAGTAGCTGCTAAGTTTCTGGACCTCGAAGGCGGACAAGGTCGTAGGGAATGGCTGGTATGTAATTATGTAGACAAGCTCAGTACTTGTGCTCAGTACTTGTGCTTGTGTATGTATGTAAGCTCAGTACTTGTGCTTATGTAAAATTGTTAACTGAGTAGATCGCTTAACTAGGACTTGTGAAATAATGTGATGAACTGAACTGCGTACCTTTGGTGTTTTATGCAACTTGAAGTGGAATAATTAATCGATTGATTATTGATTTTGGATACGTCATCTGTGTCGGGAGTTTATATAGATATAAATGACGCATGCTTTCTTGTCTCTTTATTATTGAATCTGGACTAAGTTAGTGTGATCTGATGTATGGATTATTCTAGTTTAATCGAAGTTATTTTTTTCTTAAATGTTTTAAAAGATAGTTTTCTTTTCTTGTTGTCGGCGCACACATAGTGCCTCGTGTGTGTAAGTTGTTCATTTATGTTTTGTGCAAATTGGCGATAAGTTGAAATTAATTGTCTTAGTTGTTCCTTCGCTTCAGGAGAGGTGAAGATGATTGGTTGTATGTCAGTTTCGGTCACAATATATGCGACCATAAATAAATTGAGTGAATATCGTTAATGTAAGGCTTATAATTTTGATAGATGTAATCATAGACGTGAATTGAATTGTCCAAGTAGGACTAGTGTTTGTTATATGAAAAAGTTGAAACTTTTATTGTGACATGACGGGTCACATGTAGTGACTTGTATAGTGAGAGTCGTAAATGTCTGACCAATGTAAATAAATTGATGCTTGCTTTTGTTATAGCCATTAATTATGACCGCCAGTTAATGTTAAATATCTGAATGACCTGAAATGTTTATGATGCAATCCTGATTAGTTTCCTATGTTGAATTTGGAGTCTGAGGAGTGACTAATGACTTGGATTTGTAGATCATTTTGAGTTGGCTTGCGATACTAATAATCAGAGATAAACTAGTTTGTTAAATGATTGCATTGATTAAGAAGTTGTTTGTGAAAAGTTTTGAAATTGACGATTTATACTTAAATCTAGTGCTTAGATTGGATGATTAGATTAAAATGATATATGTTAATAAAAATTGATCTTAGTTTAAATTGGTAATTTTTAATTACTCAAATCGATGATAACGTTTGGATGATTGTAATAAAAGTTGTCAAATTAGGATTTTGAGGTTTTATGTCTTAAGAGATATGTTTCTAGATCAAATAACTTGTTACAAATGATAAAAGTTGTTTATGCTTAATTGTGAGTTGAATTGATGAAATTATCTTGCTATTTGGATGTTTAATAAGTAAGAGTCAAGAACTAGTGGTATGGTAATTGGTTGACTTGAGTCTAAGTAAAAGTGGACATTTAATTGAAATGGCTAATTAGTCCTAACATGATTTTAACATGTTTAATGAACCATTAGTTGTATGTTTGGAAGTGTTATGATAAATTTCTCAATTTTGACTTGTTAAAGGTAATTAGTATCAAAACTTGATTGAATGCATTTTACAATTGCTAGACCTTGATTATGATGATAATCGTTTGATATATGCATAAGTTGGTTTTGGTAAATAGTTTAACATGTTATGAAAGTAATAAAGTAATTTTGACTATAAAACTTGTTTTGGCCCGTTTGGTCATAAAGTGTTAAGAATTTGATAAATGCCTAGTTGATAAGTGAGTTAACTCTCGTAAGGATTGAAATCTCATGAGTATGACTGATTGAGTATAAAAAAAAATTTGTTATTTACATTACCATGTTAGTAGAGGGATATGTGATTTTGACTTGTTTTATCAAAACATGTAACTTGACTTTATAGAATTTGGATTGATAAAATTAAGTAAACAATTTAAATAGTCATCTTGATAAAATTAAGAGACCATACATATTTTATTTTATATCATCGCACTACAAATATCTTGTTAGTCCCGTAATAAGTAAATTACCGCACTTATACGCTTTCACCAACCAAATAAAAATTAATGGCAACACTCAACACTTTTTAAATTTTTCTTTATTAATCAATAATGATACAATAAAGATGCAAGTAGTTTGCGGAATAGCTAAGAACAAAAACCTAACTAAACTACTTGCATGTGATAGACAATAACATATACTATCTAAGACAAGTTCCGATCAACAAATGATCAGGCGCCAGACCAGACACCTTCGTTACACAGATTTAATTCTCAAATCAAGTAACTAAGGATTAACTGGTGGTTTACACTATGCTCAAAGAAATAAAGGTCTAGAGTAATTTTAGTAGCGTGTAACCTTGTTTGGTGCACACTGAATTTGATCGCTAAGTCCTCAATTTATAGCATTGGGAAACGTGGTGCCAAACGAATGATCGATCGAATCCACGTGTGAGAATTTCGTTGGTGCAGAGGATATTTCATGCGAAGAGCACTACTAACGTAATGCTGACAGTACTTTCTGTCATCTTGTGATCGCCGATATCTTCTAGAAGATTTGCAAGATATTCCATTTATCAGCGACACACTAACTTGTGCTTTACTTGTGTCTTTCTGTGACACTGAAACTTCGGGCCTTTGTGCGCTTCAGGTAGCCATGAGTCTTCAAATACTCATGCTTCTTCATACGGCCTTCAGCTTCAGTGACATTCAGTAAGAGTTTTGCTTAGAGAGGTATCTGTCTTCACGGTTCAGCGTTATTGTCAAGTGTGCACTGAACCTGCTACAACTATCTGATCTGTTAACCAATATCTGATTCCGCACGGGGAACTGATCGTTGTTTCAGATAGTGATCAGATAGAGTAGCTGGGTAACTGAAATCCGAACTGATTAGTTTCAGTTACCCACAATCTGAGGAACTGATCCTCATATTGTCTTCTAACTATTTGCCTTTTTGTCTTCATTAAATCCCTTCAGTGGGGGATGCTTTTCAGAGACCCAACATATCAATTTTTTTAAACAATTTTCGTATTACTTAAATGCAAGATTTTTATATTTTGACTCCCACTTCAATATAAAATTATAATATCAATGAAAAAAAACCCACACTTTTTACGATATCTACAAATTAAAAAACTTGATACAGTTTTAACTGTTTTTGTAGTATTACTGAATTTAGTTATGACCCCTAATTTGTGATTATGGCCGAGGTGTAGTTTGCAATCCCTTCAAATAGTGTTGTTTTCTTTCAATAAGAGCATTAAACTAAGAGCTTTCAATAAAAGCATTAAAATGTACATTAATCAAAAAATCACCCATGCATTTAGAATACTCCTTATCCAAGAATGGAAATACATTTTTTATTGCTATTAATATCAAAACCCTATAAATTTTATAGAGGCATTTTTGAGATATTTTGCCCAGGGCAACAAAATGCTTTTACAGCCTCTATTCCACCGCCCCTCGCAACCGCGCTCCGCCCATATAACTCTCCCTTCGGCCTTTCCCTTCAGGTCTACGTACTTCATTCAGCAGCTACATTCTTAAGAATATCTTCAATACAATTACTCATATTTTTCTTCATCCGATTTAGGTTTTTTCAAGATACAATAACTATTCAATATTCGAAACTAATTAATTCATCAATTTTATCATGCCGTATGAAGGAACTTGAAAATGCCATCGTTATTAGGGCATACAAACAATAATTAGGGGTTGCTGTAAATTGTTGCAAAGTCTAAATTATATTATTAGTCTTATGCGTTCGTTTGAATATCATACTCGATGATTAAATTTATATTGTGGAAAACCAATTTTTCTTTGAAACTTTTGAAATTTGAGGGAATCAATGTTTACCACAATTGATTTTACTCTTTGTAATTTAACAAACTTTTCACGATTCCCACCATCACTTGCGGTTACAATGGTACAATTCTTCATGTATTACTCATCATGATCATATATAAATTTTATTGATTCCTTGTGTTACCAATTTGTTCATTTTGAATTAATTGTTTGATTGTGTTTATGTAGTTTGGTTGTTTTAAAAATAAATTACAGGAACCCTTTTTGTAAAATTGCTTACATCTCTACTATATTATAAAGCATTTACCATTGCCATTTTTAGCAATGGTCGGATGTTTATTCTTTCAAAATTAATAAATATAACCTAATATACTGTGTGCTAGATAAGAGTAATGAAACTCTCAAAATAACCCTCTCGTCGATTCAGTTACCCATAAACCTCCTTGATTCCATCGCCTCCCTTACACTTTTTGTCTACAAACCTCGGTACCTGCAAACTTCCTCCCCGTCGATTAAGTTCCCCATAAACTTCCTCGATTCCATTGCCTTGGTACATTTAACCTTCAGTCTGCAATTGCCTCATCGGTGAGTCGGTGACACTGCATATTTCGATCTCTGGGTATCAACTGTCATCTTTAATTTCCATTCCATCTTCAAATTTTTATTTACTTCTAATTTTTTGTGCTTAGTTGTTTGTTTTTCCCCCTGAATAAGTTATCTCGATCTATTTCAAATTTCTGCTATCTCGTTTTTTATTCCTAAACTCATGTATTTTATTTGTGAAGGCAGGGCTTTGTTTTTGTTTTATAAGCAGATTGTGGCGTCCATGGATAAACCCGGTCGCCTTTGAAAATTATATTATCGGGAGCTCCTGGTTCTGGTAATGGAACACAATTCGAGCTAATTACAAGTAAAGTGGTTATTGAAATTTTTTCCCTGTTTTGAAAGTGGTTATTTGTGACATTTAATAATAAGTTAATCAGACATTTAAAGAACTATTTTTCAATGATATGATTGATTTCTTTGTGGTTGAATTTTTTGATATTATGCAGCATGATTTAGTGCATGTTGCAGCCGGAGATATACTAAGAGCAGAAGTAGCAGCAGAACAGGATGGTGACTTTTTAATAGCTTTAACTGATTTCTTTTTTGACATGTTGTATTTTTAATAACTTTAAGTGATATCTTTTTATGGATGAAATCAATGGTGAAAGATCGTTTATCAAAACAATTTTCTCTTGAGAAATGATGGTTTTTGGATGGATACACAAGAAGCTCATCACAAGCAACATCACTTCAAGCCTTCGGTTTTAATTTTGACCTTTTTTTTTTCATCAAGTAAGTTGACCCTGTTCATGTATGAATGGGGTTAAATTTGTGAACATGTTAGCAGTCAATTGTTATAATTTAAGTTAACAAATCAAGTGAGGATAGGTGAGTTGCTAAAATGTTGATGGTTTTCTAGGTTTCTGTTCAAGAGCAATTTAAGGGTTTTTTTAATTTGACCCGTTTCGGATTCTTTTTCAGGAAGGCATTTAAGGCCTGGTGAAAAGTGCAGAGAAATTTGATGCTTGAAATGGTTTTATTTGTTCAACATACGCTCACTGGTGGTTTTCATGTTCTAGCAAGATTATTATATTTTAATTTTTTCACTTTAAATGACGAGAGGTGCAAAAAAAACTTTATAGAAGTTGCATATATCCTTGTTTGCAGGCTGGTGCATTTTCAAAATACATAATCAATTTTCAATAAGTAATCCCAAACACCCCTAATTAGAAGTGACTAATTTCTAAAGCATTTGTAATTAGATTAGCAATATCATTCAATAATTAGTAATGAGTAGAATATGTGGACATAGATAGCTAAAACTATAGCTATGTAATAATTTGGGAAGTAAACGCAACCCTTTTTTATAGAAATTCAAGGGAATGGATAAACATATGCTATCAGGTATGCCCAAATTAACCGGGCCTATTTACACTAACATCACTGTTCTGACCCACCAAACCTGTGACACCAAACGTGCGACACTTGAAATACTATTAATCCTGTGGGCCCACATTAACAGGCAACGCTTGATGTGGAAAAAGAAGTAGGAGCAGATTTTGTTGCTCATGGATGCGCAGGAAAGGGAAATGATCAGGCATACTTTTAAACTCTGTTTTTTTTCCTCATATATAAAAATGATTTTTTTGACAGGTACGTTTTGAGCTGACGTTTTTTTCTCTTAATCCTGATCTTCAATGTGCCCGTTCCATTCACAAAGAAATCCATTTATAGCAGAGATAGGAATCTTTGGCATATTAGTCATCAGGTACATTTGTTACAGGATATCAAATTGGCAATTTTGGCCCGTTTAGTTGTGAATCTGTTGATATCGGCTGTGTTCGTATTTCAAATGGGTCAAATGCTTTAAACGTGTCGACATTGGAATGAGTTGATTTGGTTTGGTTTCAGTTGTGTTTTAGCTAAAAGGTTGACGTGTCAATTACTTAAAACGGGTCGAAAGTTGTCTAAAATATATTTGCCACCTCGTGTAAAATTAATCTTGATTAGTTGGTTTCTTTAATTCTTTTTGTGGTGTGTGTAATTGAAGGGAGACCTTGTGGAAAATTAACCATGATGCTGCTGGGTTTATTAGGTTGTATGGGTTGCCTATGAGGATTCAGACTATGCTTGAAAAGGATCTTGGTAAAAAGTAAAAAAAGGTAAGATGTTTTACTGTTAGGATTCTTGTTTTTGGTTGTTTTTGAATTTGGGAATGTTTAAAATTGAATAAGACTTTTAGTGATGTTAGTGTTGTTTTTGAATTTCTGGTTTAAGTTTTTTGTGTTAGTATTGTTATCAACACTTTTAGTGTGTTATGTAATATAAATTTGACAAAGTTGGTAGTGTAAATTATATGATCATTTGTGTAAATTCGATAATTGCAAGATAATTTATCGAGCTACATTGTGGGGATGGGTTGTTAAAATTGTATTAAAGTCAAAATGATTTTATAACATGGCTTTTACAAATTCCTTAAATTTGTTCTCTCGTATATTATTCTTACATCATGCTTAAAAAGTTGAAATTACAACAAACACCACTACCTACTATCTGTGACCACCGCTACCACCAACCACCATCACTACCGCTATTACCACTCACTAATTGGCCGCCATCAAATATTATCACAGGTACCCGCCGCCGCATTGCGCTGGTACCAGCTAGTTTGCTTGTAAAGTTTTTATCAACTAAATTGAAAAATGATAAAAATGTTTTGGTATCAAACTAATTTAAGTTAACTTGACCAATTTCAGGTTTATTTAAAGTAACAATGAAGGTAATTACCCAAGTAGTGGTGCTGGTTTAAGAATTATATTTGACACAAATGTTGATAGCAGGTAATCAATCAATCATACACATATTAAAAGCATTCCTTTTGGTTGGGGCATTTTTATAATATTGTCAATAATAGTGTCTGAATCAGATATTCTGCTTTGGATTTTACGTGTGTAATTTAATTAAAACCGTCTTTGACATCTGCTATTTGAATGTAAGTGGGTTTCTTAGAAAATTATTTTATTAAATAAGTTTAAATTAATTACTGCTTTTGTTTTGTTTGATACCACTAGCACCCTGGAACAACTATTGTTATGGATTGGATACTTCTGATGGCTTACAACGTTGATAGAGAAACAAATTAGGCAACAAAGAGATATTTCATATATTCATGTTTTACTCTTTTCATGATTTGCTCACAGTTCTCAAATTCTTGCACGGGGAAACACCAACAGTTCAATCGAGAGTATAAAAATGTTGTTGGAACAAAAACACAGATCAACTTATTACTGATGCTGCAGTTAGTATTGATCATAATTAGTACTGATGGGGCAGAACATGTTACTACTGATGAAGTTGATACTGGTGTATACTATAACTTAATTACTACTGATCAAAGCTTATTGAAGATACTACTGATCAATAGTAGTTACTACTGACGATGATAATAGACTTACTACTGGTCACCAAGTTTACTACTGACGTTACTTATTTACTACTGGTGATTGCAGTTTACTACTGATACGCGTTTTGGAAGCATATCAAGTCCGAGATCTTCGTAGAGATAGTTATAGCATGTAAATCAATGTATATCTTTATAATTCGATGTAAATCAAAGTCCTAGAATAACTAGGGTAAATAGTTTAGCTTCAAGGACTATTATAAATAGTTCCTTACGAACTGTAAACGTACGTGTGTATTGTTAACTTAATAATATACATTGAAGCTTTTTGTGAAACTGTGTTCTTAATACTTTTGCATATTATTTACAGTTCATTGTTCTTAATTACATTGATATAGTGTTGATCCGCTGCAACTTCTATATTCAATTAGATCTAAGGTGTTTATTAACTTCTCTATAGTTAATCGATCCTGACAAGTGGTATCAGAGCTTATTGGCTCTAGATCTACTATTTGTTAAGAACAACAAAAAGTTTTAATCTTAAAAACACACACATTATTAATCATGACTGATAATAATGAAAGCACTCAGGCCAACAAAATTCCTATACTCACTCCCAACAACTTTGGGATGTGGAAGAATCGTATTAAGCAATACATGCTTATTACAGATTACTCTATGTGGGAAGTTGTCCTTGAAGGAAACAAAACTGGTCCTGGTCAAGCAAGCAGCTCTGCAACTGAGGCAGACAAACTTAAATGTGAGAAGGAAAAGAAGGACAAGGGAATCGAACTTAAAGCCCTAAGCACTCTCCTACTGGCCATTCCTAACGATTATCAACATCTCTTTGTTGAATATGATGATGCAAAGATACTTTGGGAAGCACTGGAGAAGAGATTCGTTGGGACCAAGAGCACCAAAAGGAACATGAAGGCTGTTCTCAAACAAGACTTTGAAAATTTCAAAGGAAAACCCAATGAAACACTCACTCAAGTGTTTGACAGATTCAACAAGTTAATTGGTGAACTTAACAGGTTGGGGTTAAGATGGATCAAGAAGATGTCAACATGAAGTTCCTAAGATCTCTTAGTGAAGAATGGGTCATGTATACAGTGGTGTATAGACAAAGAGATGCTCTAGAAGAAAAAGAGCTGGATGAACTCTACAATGATCTCAGAGTATTTGAAACTGAGGTAAACCAAAAGAACCCTTCTATTTCTTCTAATAATGCTGCATTTGTCTCTAGTACAGGTCAAGGTCAGGAAACCTTCACAGGAAAGGCTGCAGATTCTGAGGATACTGCAAGAGAATCCTTCTTCACTAGTCATGTGCATACTGCACTGATTAGTGATGACTTGGAACAATTGAATCCAGATGATCTTGAGGAGATGGATCTTAAATGGCAGATGGCTATGTTGAGCCTAAGGACAAAAAGATTCTTAAAGAGAACTGGTAGGACAAGCCTCAACTTCAACAAAGGTGACAAAGCTGGATTTGACAAAACTAAAGTCAAATGTTACAACTGTAACAACCTTGGTCACTTTGCAAAAGAATGTCCTCAGCCTGACAAAAGATCAAAATCAACTGCCCTTGTATCACAACAAGGACAAGGCTATGACTGGAGCTTTCAAGCAGAAGAGCATGCTCAAAATCAAGCTCTCATGGCCTTTACTGACAACAAAACTGAGGTAAAACCTAAACCTTGTACTTCTGAATGTGCTAAAATTATTAAAAACCTAGAAAAAGAAAACACTAAATTAAATGAAGATTTAGCAAAAGCAGTCAGAAGAAATCATGAGTTTGATAGTGTGATTGCTGATCAAGAACATCAAATAAAGGTGTACCAGATGATTGATCAAAGGATAAAGGAAGAATTGCTTCAGGCTGTGGATGAGAAAGAGTTTTATGAAATAAAAAATAAAGAACTAACAAGTAAATTAGAAGAATGTCAGCTTGAAATTGAACAAAATAAATTAACAATTAAAAAGTTTGAAAGAAGCACTAAAATTCTTGATGAATTAACTAATAATCAAACTACAGAAAAAGTTGTTCATGGGGTGGGATATCATGCTGTACCACCTCCATATAAATTCATTCCTCCACTTAAAAACAGTTCAGAAAGAATCATTAATGAATTAAAAACTGAAAATCAAACTGAATCACACAATGAAACATCTGAATCAAATGATTCTTCTGATGATGATCAATCAATTGAATTTACAATTTCACCCTATCCAACTGAATCTCCAAGATCAACTGATACAAGTTTTCACACAGCACAAAGTCCAAATGAATCTCCCAAATATGATGCAGAAAATATATCTAAAATTCTAAAAAGGGGAAATGAAAGAAATAAAAAACAACTCTTAGATCAAAGAATACCTGAAGGTGCTAAAAATAGAAAATTAAGATGTGTCATATGCAATAAAACGAACCATTTAGCAAAGGATTGTCACTTCAATCCAATAAACTGCAAAGAGTTAAAGGAATTTAAAATTTTTAAAGAAAATACAAAAACTCAAAAGTTGAAAGATACTACTGGTTCTTCAGTAGTAAATAAAAATAAAACTCCAATTGCTGAAACTCCAAGATTTGGAAGAAGTGCACCAAGATTTGTGCAAAACAGAAGAGTTGGAAGCCCAAAGAACAGCAACTACTTCAAGAACAATGGAAAATCCAATCAAAATAAACAATATCTTAAGTTTTCCAACACCAGTAAAAACTTTAACAACTGTACTACTGGTGTTAACCCTAATTATAATGCTTTATGGTACCAGTACAAGAATACTACTGGTAAAAACCCTAATTACAAAAATACTACTGGTGTTAACCCTAAAAATACTACTGATTCTTTTAAACATGGTAAGTACCCAAATACTACTGGTCCATCAGTAGTAAAGTATTCTAAAGCTAAAAATCATGGGTATAAACCAAGATCAGTAGAAAATTCAAACACCAGTAACACATTTAAAAGGGCAGTAGTAAAACTAAACACCAGTACTAAACAAGTGTGGGTACCAAAAATGTTTAAAGTTAAATCCTCAAAAGCTTATTTCTCAAAGGATGAACCCAAGACATATAAAGCTTGGGTTCCCAAACTTAACTAATCCTTTACTCACTTGTGCAGAGCATTCAGATACCAGAAGCAGGAAGAACATGGCATATTGATAGTGGATGCTCAAGGCACATGACTGGGAATCTGCAAATTCTTAAAGATTTCAAGTCATTTGATGGAGGATATGTGGCATTTGGTGAGAATCCACAGGGAGGTAAGATTACAGGTAAAGGTACTGTCACTAATGGCAAAATTACCTTTGATGATGTATTTTATGTAGCTGAACTAAAATACAATCTTGTCAGTGTGTCTCAAGTGTGTGATAAAAAGAATAAAATACTTTTCACAGACATTGAGTGCATCATTCTTTCTCCTGATTTTATTTTAGATGAAAAATATGTTGTTTTAAGAACTCCAAGGAGAAACAATGTGTATTGCCTGGATATAGGGGGAGAACTCATTTCTTCAAATGAGGTCAACTGCTTTATATCCAAGGCAAACACCACTGAATCAGAACTATGGCATAGAAGGATGTGTCACACAAATTTCAAAAACATGAACAATTTAGTAAAAAGAAATCTGGTCATTGGACTACCTCAAAAACAATTCATGTGTGATCATCACTGTGTTGCATGCCTAAAAGGTATACAACACAAGACTTCTCATAAGTCCAAAACTGTGAACTCTATTTCTGTTCCTTTACAGCTCTTACATATGGACCTTTTTGGACCTACAAATGTAATGAGTATTGGAAAGAAACAATATTGTCTTGTTATTACTGATGACTTTTCCAGATATACATGGGTTTTCTTTCTCAGGACAAAGGATGAAACAAGTGAACTCATAAAGAACATAATTGTCAAACTGGAGAACACATCTGATCAAAAAGTTAAAGCCATAAGATGTGATAATGGCACAGAATTTAAAAATGCTAACTTAATTAACTTTTGTGATCTTAAGGGTATTGACAGGCAATACACCTAGAACTCCTCAACAAAATGGTGTAGCTGAAAGAAGAAATAGAACCATCATTGAAGCAGCAAGATCAATGCTTGCAGACTCAAAATTACCAATTACTTTTTGGGCAGAAGCTGTTAATACTGCTTGTTATGTTCAAAACAGAGTATTAATAGTGAAGCCACATTTTAAAACACCATATGAACTTTTTAATAAAAGAAAACCTTCCATAAGTTTTCTAAAATCATTTGGTTGTCCTTGTACTATTTTGATTACAAGAGAACAAATTGGTAAGTTTGACTGCAAATCTGATGATGGAATCTTTGTGGGATACTCTACTCAAAGCAAATCATACAGAGTATTCAACAAGAGACTAAGGATAATTGAAGAAAGCATCAATGTATCCTTTAATGAAAATGTACCTAATGAACAAGGAAATGGTCCAGATTGGCTATTT
Organism: Calendula officinalis; assembly: GCA_963853835.1. NCBI lineage: Eukaryota > Viridiplantae > Streptophyta > Magnoliopsida > Asterales > Asteraceae > Calendula > Calendula officinalis. Next base: position 79,666,081 of record OY970820.1, on the reverse strand, counting down.
GACATAGACAATCTAACCAAATCCTTTAATTCTAACATAAATTTCAATTCAGGTAATTCAAATTGTCACTATCAAAAGGAAGGAACATCATCTATTAATACTGGTCAAGAGGAAATGAGATACATAGTAGTTAATACTGCTCCCATAGTTAATACTGAGGACAGTAACAACTCAAATTCTGGAACCAGTAGTAACTCTGAGAATGAGGACAGTAGTAATTCAAATACTACTGATACCAGTAATAGTACTCAAAATACTACTGGTCCCAACAATAACCTAGATTCTCAAGATACTACTGATACTAGTAACAACAACAATACTACTGATCTCAATGAAGACAATAGCAGTAGTAACTCTGACCAAGATGATGATGAACCAAGCATCAATGACAATGAAGGATCACTAGAGCAACAACTGCCTGAGACAAATGAGTCCAATCTTGAAAATCAACTAGTAGTTGATAAAACTACAACCACAAGGACTCAGAAAAACCATCCATTAGACCTTGTTCTAAGTGATGTTAACTCACCACTACAAACAAGAAGCAAATTAAATAAAAGCTTAACTGCAAACATGTGTAATATAAGTCTTATTGCTAATGAGTGTATGTTTGAATGCTTTTTGTCTCAGGATGAACCAAAGAAGATCCAACAAGCAATGAAGGGCTCAAACTGGATTGAGGCAATGCAAGAAGAACTCCTCCAATTCAAGTTACAAGCTGTTTGGACACTTGTACCTCTACCCAAAGGAAAAAGAGCCATTGGAACAAGATGGATCTTCAGAAACAAGAAAGATGAAAGAGGTATAGTGATCAAAAACAAAGCCAGACTTGTAGCCCAAGGATACACTCAAGAAGAAGGAATAGACTATGATGAAGTATATGCTCCTGTTGCTAGAATTGAAGCCATAAGAATATTTCTAGCATATGCTTCATTCAAGAAGTTCAAAGTCTATCAAATGGATGTTAAGAGTGCATTCTTATATGGGAAGATTGAAGAAGAGGTCTATGTATGCCAACCTCCAGGTTTTGAAGATCCAAAACATGGTGATTATGTGTTTAATTTGGATAAAGCTCTGTATGGCCTACATCAGGCACCAAGAGCATGGTATGACACATTATCATCATACCTATTGAAGAACAACTTTAAAAGAGGAGCCATTGATAAAACTTTGTTTACAAAGAAAGTCAAAGATGATATACTACTAGTACAAATCTATGTAGATGATATCATCTTTGGTTCAACCAATGATTTATTATGCAAAGAATTTGAAGAACTGATGCAGATTAAATTCAAGATGAGCTCTATGGGTCCAATGAACTTCTTCCTTGGACTCCAAGTCAATCAAAGAACAGATGGTATTTTGATAAATCAATCAAAATATGTCAAAGACATGTTGGAAAAGTTTGATTTGAAAGACAGTAAAAGTGCTAGTACACCAATGGAAACACACAAACACCTACATCCTGATATTGAGGGGGAGGATGTAGATGAACACTTATATTGATCAATGATAGGCTCTTTGATGTACTTAACTGCATCAAGACCTGACATTATGTATAGTGTTTGTGTGTGTGCAAGGTATCAAGCAAGACCCAAAGAACTACACTTGCAGGCTGTTAAAAGAATATTCAGATACTTGAAAGGCAAACCATCACTAGGTCTATGGTATCCACATGATTCACCCTTTGAACTCATAGCCTACACAGATAGTGACTATGGAGGTGAATGTCAAGATAGAAAGTCCACTACTGGTGGATGTCAATTCTTTGGATCAAGACTGGTGTCATGGCAATGTAAGAAGCAAACAAATGTATCAACATCAACTGCTGAAGCAGAGTATGTAGCCGCATCTGCTTGCTGTGCTCAAGTACTCTGGATTCAAAACCAGCTTCTAGACTTTGGTATCTCTATCCTTAAAACTCCTATTTTTATTGATAATCAAAGTGCTATTAGTATTGTGAACAATCCAGTAAAACACTCAAAAACTAAATACATTGAAATAAGATTTCACTTTATAAGAGATTGTAATGAAAAGAAATTAATCAAAGTAGTTAAAATCCATACTGATGATCAATTAGCAGATCTTTTTACAAAAGCATTTGATGTAAGAAGATTCAACTTCTTGGTTAGCAGTATTGGAATGATTTTGATAAATTAAAATCTCACTTAAAATCATGTGTAAAGTTATTGTTGTAAAATATTATTTATTTACTTAAGTGTTTTACTACTGGTATATCTGTATTACTAGTGTGTAGGCATGTGCACAAAATACTACTGGTAGTTAAATACTACTGGTGTGTATTAGGTTTACATAAATACTACTGGTAAGTCAGTACTACTGGTATTCACATATACTACTGGTCTTGTGTGTTGGTGGTTACTACTGATGTCTATAGTTACTACTGATGTCAAAATCCTTAGTCACTACTGATGTTCGTAGATACTACTGACGTTTTATTACTGATATCTCATTTACTACTGGTCCTTCAGAATCACAATTACCAAACTAACCCCCATGAAAATAACCGTTATGTTATGATTCGAAGGGCATTTTAGTCGTTTTCCAGATTAAATCGAAAGATATAAAAGGCGGCAGTCGATTAATTTAGCATTATCTTCACTTCGATTTGCTAAATTCTCTCGATAAACCCTAGTTTACGATCAAAAACCCTTCGTCAGTAACAAAATTCATTCTTGTTCTTCTCAAAATTCAACAAAAATGGCAACTCTAAAATCTTTGAATGTTCAAACCGATCTCAAATACTCAGAATTTCACAATATGTGTGCCTTCCTAAAGAATCCCGACGGCACAAAAGATTTTCGTCCGATCGTCAAATTCTTGAGAAATTCTTATATACAGTTTGCTTTAACTGTAAAACCAAAATCATATCAACAGCACTTGGTGGATTTCTGGACCAATGCTGAACAAACAGAAGGAACAACCATATCTATGATCAAATCAAAAGTAGATGGAAAGCACATAACAGTCACAGAACAATCAATTCGACACCATCTACAATTACACGATGATTCAGGTATGTTTACTCTTCCTAAGGAATACATTGCTGAAATTTTAAATAAAATGGGTTATGAGGGAAGACTGAATATAGTAACTTTTCAAAAGGGTCTTCTCTCCCCACAATGGAAATTTTTAGTACATACTATTCAGCATTGTATTTCTCCTAAACGAAGTACTTGGAATGAGTTTAATAAGGCAATAGCCTCTGCTGTTGTCTGTTTATGCACAGACCAAGTATTTAACTTTTCTCAAATGATTTTTGAAGGTATGTTGGGAAATCTCAGTTCTTCTAAATTTTTAATGTATCCCAGATTTCTACAACATATAATAAACTGTGAATTACAAAACTTGTCAACTCCTAAAAACATTTTTATACTACCTGAATTGAACAAGAAAGTTTTCTCAAATATGAGAAAACAATTTAAATTTTCGAGCAAGGAAACCCCTCTGTTTCCTAATATGATCAAAGATCAAACAACTATTGGAGAGGGTTCAATCATAGATACAACCCAAGTTGAACCTCAACCCACTCCATCACCCCCAAATACAGCCCAAACACCACCCCAAATAGTCACTCAATCACCAACTCAAACAGAAGTCCTGAATGTGTCCCAGGAACTTGATATAAATCTGCAGAGTGCTACTCTTCACTCTGTGGAAGACCTACCAGATAAAACCAAAAATATTTCCACAATTTATCAAAGAAAGAAAATTTCTTCAAAGGACACCAGGGGACAAATTGAGTCAAACCCCAGACTCCAAGAGTTGTCCTCCAAGGAGGAGAGAGGACATGAGGCGAGGGCTTTCACTACTGATGCCCCAAAGGTGGGTGCACAGGACAGTGAAAACATCATTAGGACCCAGACCTCGGCAACTTTGAGTGATGACTCATTTGAGGAGTTACTCAAAGGACCCCGGTGCCAAGAAACCACAAGGGGGGCATCTCTGCTTCTTCTAGGAAGAAGAGGATGTCTAAAAGACCCAATGAATCACCAAGAAGTGATGAGGGCAGATATGTTGAATTGATGGATAGGATGGAAAACCTCAAAGCCAATGTACCTGTTAGTGAGCCCGATGATCTTGCTAGATGGAGTGAGGGCAGTATTAAAATCAACCAATTGACGGAAAAAGTGGATTCTCTTGAATCCACTGTACAAAATTGTCTTACATATCTTACAAACCAAGGAAAAACTATGGCTGCTATGAAAAGGCATGTTAATACCATCAACAAACGAATGAGGTTTTATGAACACAGGCTTCATCAACAAACCAAAATCATCAGAAAATTGAAGAAGAAAATTGATGATAGTGAGGCTCCACCAGTAGAGCTCACTAAGGGAGAGAAGGATAACATTCAAACCATGATTGATGAATCAATTGCAGCAGCAGCATCCTCTCTCCTCAATTTAAAAGAAACTACTGTTGATGAAGGCCCAGAAATGATGGTTACTGAAGATGAGCCAATTACTACTGCTCCTATGGAAGATCAAGCTGAAAAAGAAGTATCAGTAGTAAAACCTACTACTGATATCATAGCAGTAGTAAATGAAGAAAAGGCAGCAAACACTACTGATGCCCTATCAGTAGTAATCTCTGAAGACATACCAGTAGTAACTACCTTAGTTACTACTGATGACATTATTGAGCTGCCACCACTACTAGAACCTAAAGTAATACTTCCACCATCTCCAAAAAGAAAAACAACACAAATGGTGGTGAAAGATATTGATGATGATGTAAATTGGTTAGAAGTTGATGAATGCTCCCTGCCTCCACATCCTAAAATACTTCCTTTGTCACAGATACAACACTATGGTCCCAAATTTGTCCTTGAATCTGAACCAGATAAAAAGAAAGATAACTACATAGGAAAGGGAAAGGAAGTTGCTGATGAAGACCAACCTAATAGAGCTCAAGGTCATGAAATGGGCAACAAAATCAATTATGCAAAATCAGCCAAACAGGATAGGTGGAAGGTAAAGAGAGCAAAGTACTTAAAAAGGTTGAAGTATCTCTAGCAAATGAAAACAAAAGATTAGCAGAAAGGGCTAGAATACTGAGACAACCATTCACAGAAATCAAATTGGCAGATATAGCAGATATATCAAAACTGCCACAATTTCAACAAAAGGTCAAAACCAAACAAGTTGCTGAAACAAGAAAAGAACTACAAAGAAAAGAACTACAAAAATTTAGGCAACTTGAATATGAAACACTAGAACTTATTGAAGCACAAGTACAAGAATGCAAAGAGCAGAAGGCTGATATGCCAGAACAATTTGCAGAGAAAAAGAAAGAAATGATCACATTCTTAAAATCAAAAGGTCACAACACAAAGGCCTTTGGAAGAATGAAGCTGATCAATTTGGTTGAAAAGTACTGTGTAGAAAAGAAAAAGGATCTTACTGAACAAGATATTAATGAGAAGTACACCACTAAACTTGAACAGATAGACTCTAAAGAAAAGAAAGAAAGAAAAACAATAACTGGAGAATCATCTGGTGTATTCTCTCAAACTTCAAAGAAAAGGAAGACATTTACCTCTGAACTTGAACAACCAAAGAAGAAATTACAAATGGTTCAGGTTTATGATCTTCCCATTGCTCCCCTACAAAATAATCCAATCATCAACTGGAGATGTATAGATGATATGATTGAGATTATTAGAGAAGATAAGGTCATACAAAGATTCAGAGCTTGGAAACCTTTGGTCATGTCCCTAACCAGAAGTGACATTATCAAGATGTTGATCATTGGTAAACCAAGAATGACTAAGAAGAACTGGAAGAATTCAGCTGCATGCTATCTTACTGAAATGATTGATGCTGCTTTCTATCCAGAAAATTATTCAGAGAAGTTTACAAATCCAGAGAATGTTCAAGCCTGGAATGTGCTGCCAACTGTCAATATGTACTTCTTTGAATATACAAGTACGAAATGTGACTTATTCCTTTATGAGAAAGAGTATCCTCATTCTGAGAAAACTCTTTATCAACTTTGGTGCATGAACTTTATTAAACCACATGATGCTGTGATGCTCCAAAACAAATTGAATGAATTTGTTAAAAGAATCAGCAAATATATTATTGCATAAAGGAATAAAAGGAACCAACAGACTTTAGAAGGTGATCAGAAAAGAGCAAAGTTGTTGGAAGAAAAGGAAAAGAAGAAGTAAATAGAAACTTAGTTGATTGAAAGATAATCAATAAGTTTAGGGGGAGATTGTTGGAACAAAAACACAGATCAACTTATTACTGATGCTGCAGTTAGTACTGATCATAATTAGTACTGATGGGGCAGAACATGTTACTACTGATGAAGTTGATACTGGTGTATACTATAACTTAATTACTACTGATCAAAGCTTATTGAAGATACTAGTGATCAATAGTAGTTACTACTGACGATGATAATGGACTTACTACTGGTCACCAAGTTTACTACTGACGTTACTTATTTACTACTGGTGATTGCAGTTTACTACTGATACGCGTTTTGGAAGCATATCAAGTCCGAGATCTTCGTAGAGATAGTTATAGCATGTAAATCAATGTATATCTTTATAATTCGATGTAAATCAAAGTCCTAGAATAACTAGGGTAAATAGTTTAGCTTCAAGGACTATTATAAATAGTTCCTTACGAATTGTAAACGTACGTGTGTATTGTTAACTTAATAATATACATTGAAGCTTTTTGTGAAACTGTGTTCTTAATACTTTCGCATATTATTTACAGTTCATTGTTCTTAATTACATTGATATAGTGTTGATCCGCTGCAACTTCTATATTCAATTAGATCTAAGGTGTTTATTAACTTCTCTATAGTTAATCGATCCTGAAAAATGTTATTCATGAACCTATTCGTCTTTGTTGTAAGTTAAGTTTCACTAACATTAAACATCACGATAACAATTATATAAATAAAAAAGAAAAGTATGCAGCACAACCACAATCAAGAGTCGACACATTCGTCGTTTCAAAACAACTGTTAATCTCAGAGTGATTCATTTGAGTTTATACTTATCATCATTTACTTCTAATTTACTAATTATTACTTTGTTTTCTTTCTCTAACAATAAATACATCCTAAAGATAACTTTATACATTTTGTATTTGAATCTTTCATCAAGAAATATCTTTATAAATTCAGAAATTATGGAACCGATTCAAATTATTGTTGCCTCAACTTACCAGGCGGGTCTACCGGTTCTGGAACCGCCTAAAGACCGACCCGACACCGAACCGGAACCGGCACCGGTTAAACCGATCCGGTTTTCGGTCTTAGGACTTTCATTTTTCCGGAAACCGGGTTTACCGGTTCCGGAACCGAACACATCCCTATTATAGAGTCTTATATTATCTCACTTTAAAAATATATTGAGTGTAACATTAACCACATTATGTTATCAAGGTTTGAAATCCTCTTCGTCTTCAAAATAACACTGGATCTATAACGATCACTTTGTTTGATCGTGATGCAAATAACTTGCAAGGAAAGACAGTTAAATTTTATGTGGATAAAATTAAGAAGGTTAAATTCTTAACTAAATATTTTTATGTTGTTTTTATTTTTTTTAATATTGATTTATATACGAATTATTTCAGGCTGGTTTAGAAGTTGTAACATTTCCGGATGAATTTAGTTGACTTGAAAATAAGAAGTTTGCTATGAAGCTAAGTATAATAAATTTTAATGTAATGTATCACTATAATGTTTGTGGATTTTTTGCTATCACATTATGTTATCAAGGTTTAGAAGTTGTGATTTTTTCCATATGAAAGTGCTTCAAAGATGCGCGTTGTGTTTGAAAATCAGCCATTACAAGGACAAAAGATGTTAGTACTATAGTATATGTATGAGCCACGTTTCATTTATGTGCTGTAAAGGCAAAAGGGCAAAAAGAGAACAATGTTGATATATATGACAAGAAATTTGAATTGAAATATCTCTTCTACTTTTATCCTTAATTCATTTTATTGATTAAATAAATAACTAAGTAAAACAATTAATCTATAGAAATAAGATTGGTACCAATGGGCATCACCCCCAACCCTTCACTACCAAATTTGAGGCCTCGGCTGCTGATGCCGTTGGCACGCGCGCATCAGTGCTGAGTTTAGAACAACTCTATAAAATCGATCTTTAGGCTCCTGAATAGTTAGTTCATAATCTTGGAATAAGCATATACAAATCATAAATTTGCGGAATTAAATAAACAGATTTGTATTGCTAAACAAGGTTTTCAGAGCCTGCCATAGTTTCTTTGCATCATCATATTCAACAAAGAGATGTTGATAGTCGTTTGGAATGGCAAGCAAAAGAGTGCTTAGAGCTTTGCGTTCAATTCCTCTGTCTTTCTTTTCCTTTTCACACTTAAGTTTGTCTGCTTCAGTTAATGAACTTGATGCTTGAGTCTGAATGGTTTTGTTGCCTTCAACAACAACTTCCCACATGGAATAATCAGTAATAAGCATATACTGCTTGATTCTGTTTTTCCACATCCCAAAGTTATTTGGAGTGAGAATGGGAATTTTGTTTGCTTGAGTACTTTCATTGTTATCAGACATGATTAACAATTTTAAGATCGAAAGTATGAAACTTTTTGCTGTTCTTAATTCGTAGATCTAGAACCGTAATGCTCTGATACCACTTGTCAGGATCGAATAACCAAACAAGTTATTATAAACCCAGATCTACTTAACACAAGAAGTTACAGCGGATTAACACTTATGTTATTAGATTAAGAACAATGTAAACTGGAATCGAATAAGAATAAAACGAAGAACACAGTTTATCACAAAAAGCTTCAATGTATTAATTTGTTCGATCAATACACGTATGTTTACAATTCATAAGGAACTATATATAATAGTCCTTGAAGCCTAACTTATTTACCTAGTTATTCTAGGAATCGATTACAATTGAATTACATAAAGATTTACATTCTATAACTAACTCTACTAAAATCTCGAACACGATCAGCTCTAAATATAACATCAGTAGTAAACTTGATCGTCAGTAGTATTTGCCTTTAGCAGTAGTAAATCGAGATCAGTAGTAACTTCCTTCGGTAGTAATCCAATCTTCAGTAGTAGATCCTTTATGTTCCAACAATCAGCAGCCCATGTTAGTAGCCGCGTCTTCTCCATGATGTGTATTGCTCTCGCGCCAGTAGTTGTGTGAGGGGGAGGGGAGGGGGTTGGGTAATATTTTAATATTTTTTAATTGGGGATGACTTAGTGATGTGTTAGTGATGAGTTGTTCTTGGCACGACCACGTCAGTAATTCGTCAGTAAAGATGTAAGTGACGTGAATCTAATGACTGATTTAATGACTCGTCACTATTGAGAGCGACATAATACCATCTCCACATGACAATTCCTTTGGGTACCATGTGCTCTAAAGTCTAGACGTCACTTCACTAGATGATACATATATCCACATGTATTATTTTCATTATTATAATTTCTTTTGTCTTCTTTTTTCTGCCTTTGTTGGTAATAAAATGATTCTGTTCCAACAAGGGAATTAAAAATTAAAGGATGTAAACATGCGTTTGTGTTTTAGTAATTCTTTAAGCAAAGTGCAATGCAAAATAAATAGCTACTATGCTAATATGCAGCTTCATTCAACCCTGTACCTTTTCCCATACAACCCTCACTCAGTAATGGAATTTATTTCCTTAGTAACTTTTGCCACTGCAACTACACTACTAATTCTCTTGATTTTAGTAAACTACCCCCAACGGAGAAAAAACCTCCCACTAGGTCCTAAACCATGGCCTCTCATTGGCAATCTTAACCTCATTGGCTCTCTCCCTCACCAATCTCTTCACAAATTGTCCCAAACCTACGGCAAACTCATGTACCTTAAGTTCGGTTCCACCCCTATTGTAGTCGCATCGTCCCCAGAAATGGCTCGACAGTTCCTGAGAACCCATGATCGTATTTTTGCTTCCCGGCCGCTAACTGCAGCTGGGAAGCATACCACATATAACTACCACAATATCACATGGGCCCCATATGGGCCCTATTGGAGTCAAGGTAGGAAAATCTACCTTAACGAGCTTTTCAGCTCGAAAAGACTCGCGACTTCGGAACGCATTCGTGTTCAAGAAATGAAGATTTTCCTCGCACGTTTAGGCTCAATTCTAGGAGATCCTGTTGTTCTAAAAGACCATGTTTCTCGCATGAACCTTAGTGTAATTAGCCGGATTGTATTAGGTCGTAAGTACTTTAGCGAATCAAAAGACGAAAAGGAGATCGTTACACTTGAAGAGTTTCAAGAGATGTTGGATGAATTGTTCTTGTTAAATGGGGTGTTGAATATTGGGGATTGGATGCCTTGGTTAGGGTTTATGGATTTGCAAGGGTATGTCAAGAGAATGAAGGCTTTGTGCAAGAGATTCGATAGGTTTCATAATCATGTACTTGAAGAACATAGGGCGCGGATAAAGGACGAAGGGGAGGGTTTCGTAGCAAAAGATATGGTCGATTTGTTATTGAAGTTAGCCGATGATCCTAATCTTGAGGTCAAGCTCGATTCTAATGGTGTTAAGGGGTTTACACAGGTACGTATAGTATATACATTAATATTGATGTATTAGAACACAACTATTAAACAAATATAATTAGTAAATTAATCACATAACCACAAAAAACTGCCATGTAGTGACACATCATAAAGTTTCACTAAAGGAAAAACTTAATATAAAAAGTATTAAAAAAAACCAAAAATTGACATCAACAACTTCTCCACTTGGATTTCCCAAAATAAACCATAGGAATTTATATTTTTTTTGTGTGACTTTTCGGAATTTTTATTTCTACTGGGTCTCTATTTGGAAACATCCATTTAGAATTATGCGGGAATATGTATTATACTTTTCAAAAAGTTCACTAAAACGCATTTATGGTGACACATTTGTGTGTCATTAAAACTTCTGTTACTAAATGTCACTCTTTTTTAGTGCACAACTTGTTTTTCTTTATTTATATATTTGTATTATGAACTATGTTGCAGGATCTGATAGCCGGTGGAACTGATACAGCCGCCACAACTGTGGAATGGGCAATGTCGGAGCTCATTAAACAACCCCATCTAATCGACAAGGCAACCAAAGAGCTCGATAGGGTGATTGGTAGAGACCGCTGGGTCCAAGAATCCGATTTCCCAAATCTCCCCTACATAGATTCAATTCTAAAAGAAACCATGAGGTTGCACCCGGTGGCGGTCTTACTAGCACCTCATTTAGCCCTTGAAGATTGCAAAGTGGCAGGATACGATATCTCCAAAGGCACGACAGTTTTCATCAACTCATGGAGTATAGGGCGAGACTCGGATATTTGGGATGACCCATGTAGTTTCCAACCCGAGAGGTTTTTGGGTAGGGACCTGGATGTAAAAGGGCAACATTTTGAGTTGTTACCATTTGGGTCGGGCCGGAGGATGTGCCCGGGTTATAGCCTTGGATTGAAAATGATGAAGTCGTTACTCGGGAATTTATTGCACGGGTTTAATTGGAAGTTGCCTCAATATACGAAGATTGAAGATATAAACATGGAAGAATTGTATGGGTTATCTACGCAAAGAAAGTTCCCGTTAGTTGCAATCGCGGAACCTCGATTGGCCACTCATATGTATAACTAGGACGACATATATATGGAGAATATATTGTTACACAAGACCATCGTTCAGGCATATACAATTAGGGGTGCCCATTGGGTTATCAAGTCGGGTTTGAGGCAAAAAATCCTAACCCGAAACGCGACCCAATAATGATTTGACTTTGTATGGTTCAGGTTGGTCAGGTTTCGGGTTTGTCGGATTGGCCCGATCGGGTTAATTTGTCGGGTTACACTTGAGTTAGGAATTTTAGGTAAAAATAAAAAAATTATCTAATATACTAAATTTTATGGATTTTTATTTAACACTTGTAATTGTTAATTGATTTTTATTTAATGATTTATCATATACTCCCTCCGTCCCTAAATAAAGTTCTCATTTCTCTTGAGCACAATTTTAAGGCAAAAGTTAGTAGTGAGGTTATTTGGTAATAAATTTAAATAAAATATATAGTTGGTTTGGAGAAATAAAGATAATTAGTGGAAGTTAGTAGTGACATCCTTAATAATTATATTATTTTATTAAGTGGACCTCATTCAACTTGTGAAATGAGAACTTTATTTAGGGACAAAAATCTAGGAAGAAATAATAACTTTAACTAAGGACGGAGAGAATAATATGTTGATGATTTTAGTGTCATCGGCCATTTTGTGTAATTGTGATTTACTAGAGACCAAGGGAATTTGAGTTAAGTTTAAATACGAGGTCGGAGGTGCGGAATGCACACTTGATTTAACTAACTCAATTCATTAAATTGATCAAAGGTTGCATTTATTGGTTATTATATTCTTATATAAAAAAGTAAAATAATAATAATCAAATATATGGGCAGTTGACGAATTGCATAGATATAAATTTCAAGTTTTCATTATAAAAAACATATACAGAAAGATGCATATCGAGATTAAGGGGAGAACATCCACTTGATTCAAATGGCTTCGATTTTTTATTTGTTAATGATATAATGATCCAAAAGTTGCAACTTTTCACTCTCTATGTATATAGAGTTTTGGTCTCATTTATAGATATGAAAAACATACAAATTTTCTCTATTATTCAAACTCTTGATTCTATGCTTGGAATAAGAGTTGTTGCCTTTGTCTTATCCCAATAAGGATTTCATGGAACCCACAAGCAATCGGTAGGGTCGAAGTACTTTATTGCGAAAGTGATCACACGATTCAAAGGTCTATCCGCCAATATCCAAACCCATTTATCCAACATAATATGCTAATTCATTGTAAAAATGTCTTATTTTTTAGAGGTGAAAGATGAAGGAAAAAAACGAAAAGATAATGAAAAGACGAGTACATTCACAAATAATTTATAACTAATACACGTTTCATAAACTGTTATCAATAAACAAACTTATGACATACGTACAGGCTTCATCAAGCTAGCTTACAGCGACATATTAAGTTGTTTATTATACAACGAATTAAGAAGCTACACGGGTAGGTTGTTTTATTTATCCATTATTTAACCCGGCCCATCTATTCATACATGATACATATATATGATCAGGCCCACCGTAGCGCATGCTGCGCATCTATTCATACATATGATCGGCCAATCGGGGTTCGCAGATAGCAACTAACGGAAACTTCCTTTGGGTTGACAACCCGAACATTTCTTCCATATCCATGCTTTCAATCTTCTTATTTTCAGAAAACTTCCAACTAAACCCATGCAACATGTTCGCCAATAATGATTTCATCATCTTTAATCCAAGATTATACCCCGGGCACATCCTCCGACCCGACCCAAACGGCAACAACTCAAAATGCTGCCCTATCACTTCTATATGTCTACCCATAAACCTATTGGGTTGAAAACTTTCTGGGTCATCCCAAATTTCTGGGTCCCGCCCGATGCTCCATGAGTTTATCATGATCGTTGTCCCTTTGGCGATATCATAGCCGGCTACTTTGCAGTCTTGAAGGGCTAAATGTGGTGCAAGTAAAACGGCCACGGGGTGCAACCTCATGCTTTCTTTTAGAATTGAATCTATGAATGGTAGGTTTGGGAAATCACTCTCTTCGACTGTCAGGATCGAATAACTATAGACAAGTTAATAAACACCTTAGATCTAATTGATGATAGAAGTTGCAGCGGATCAACACTATATCAATAATTAAGAACAATGAACTGTATGAACAATAAACAAGAATATTAAGAACACAGTTTCACAAAAAGCTTCAATGTATATTATTGAGTTAACAATACACACGTACGTTTACAATTCGTAAGGAACATACTTATAGTAGTCCTTGAAGCTAAACTATTTACCCTAGTTATTCTAGGATTTGATTTACATCGAATTATAAAAGATATACATTTAATTACATTCTATAACTATCTCTACGAAGATCTCGGACTTGATATCTTCCAAAAACGCGTATCAGTAGTAACTGCAATCACCAGTAGTAAATAAGTAACATCAGTAGTAAACTTGGTGATCAGTAGTAAGTCCAGAAACCAACGTCAGTAGTAACTACTAAGATCAGTAGTATCTTCAATAAGCTTGATCAGTAGTAACTTTAGTTATAGCTTACACCAGTATCAACTTCATCAGTAGTAAATGTTTTCTGCCCCATCAGTACTAAGTATGTCAGTACTAACTGCAGCATCAGTAATAAGTTGATCTGTGTTTTGCTCCAACAATCTCCCCCTAAACTTATTGATTATGATTTAATCAATCAAGTTTCTTTTGTTCCTCTTGTTCTTTTCTTCTTCTCTCAAGAGTTCTTTGATTCTGTTGAAGTCTTTGTTCAATAATGTATCTGCTGTTCCTCTTTGTAAAATAATTCAGTTTATTTTGGAACATAACAGCATCATAGGGTTTCATCAAAGTGTTTATAAATATCTGATACATTGTCTTCTCAGAATGTGGATATTCTTTCTCATATAAGTACAGTTCACACACTTTGCCTGATTTCTCAAAGAAGTACATATTTGCAGTAGGAATGACATTCCAAGCATATACATTACCTGGATTTGTAAATTGTTCTGGATAATTATCTGGATAAAATGCAGCATCAATCATCTTTGTTAAATATCCAGCTCCAGATTCTTTCCATGATTTCTTTGTCATTCTTGGTTTCCCAATAATCAAAAGTTTGATTACATCACTTCTTGAACATGATCTGATTAAGGGTAACCATCCAGTGAATCTTTGTACTACTTTGTCTTCCCTTATGACTTCTATGACATTATTCTGCATCACTCTCCAGTTAAGAATTGGATTGTTCTGTAGAGGAGCAACTGGCATTTCAAGAACAGGTATAATTTGTTGTTTTGATTTCTTCTTGGAGCTTTGTTCTTGATCAACAGATTTTCTTTTTAGTGATTGGGGAGTTGAAGTATTACCAACAGTTGTAACACTACCAGCTTTGAGCAAATTTAAGCTGATTGGTACTAAAGTTTTGGTTTTGGCTTTCTTTGATTCTTCAGCTTCTTGTTCAGCCAGGTCTTTCTTCTTCTCAGTGCAGTATTTTTCAATAATAGTTACCATCTTCATTCTTCCAAAAGATTTTGCACTGTGACCTCTTGTCTTCAGAAAGTCAATCATAAGAGACTTTTGTTCAAATATATCATCAGGTAACTCACCTTTTGTTCTTTTGCATTCTGCTACAAGCTCTTCAAGACAGTTCAGATGTTCTTCTTCTACTTTTCTAAGCCTTTTGAATTCTGCTTCTTGGCCTTCTATCTGAACATCTTTAATTTGAACATGTGCTTGAACAGAAATTTCTCTTTGATTCTTCTTTTGTTCAAGAGCTTGATACTTAGCTACCTTATCCCAAAATCTCTTATTCTTCACCTTCCATTTGTCTTGTTTATCAGCTCTAACAAGATTTATCTTGTTTACCATGTAATGACCAAGAGCTCTGTTAGGGTAATCTTCATCATATATTTCTTTACCCTTTCCAATGTGTGCTGAAGGTGGAGGTGGAATATATTTCATGTCTGGCACTCCACTTATTATAACAGAGGGAGAAAATGATCTAATTTCATTTTGTTGAAGTATTTTTGGATGTGGAGGAAGTGAGCATTCATCAACCTCAAACCAATTCACATTATCATCAATGTCAGGTATGATAAGTGGTTGATCAGGTGTTGGTGGTTTGGTAATGATGACATGTCTCTCTCTTTCAATAAGCTCTGGAAAATGTAATTCTTCCTCTTCAGTAGTAACTAGAGTAGTTACTACTGGTGTTACTTCAGGAGTTACTACTGATAGGGCATCAGTAGTATTTGCTGCTATTAATTCCTTTTCTTCATTTACTACTGCTAAAATATCAGTAGTAGATGTTACTACTGGTATTTCCTTTTCAACTTGTTCTTCCATTGTAGCAGTAGAAATAGGCTCTTCTTCTGTCACCATCATCTCTGGACCTTCATCAACATTTGTTTCTTTTAAATTTAAAAGGGAGGATGCTGCTGCTGCTATAGATTCATCAATCATTGTCTGTATATTATCCTTCTCCCCCTTAGTGAGCTCAACTGGTGGAGCCTCACTATCATCAATCCTTTTCTTCAATTGTCTGATGATTTTGGCTTGTTGATAAAGCCTGTGCTCATATAATCTCATTCTTCTGTTGATGGTGTTGACATGCCTTTTCATTGCAGCCATGGTTTTCCCTTGGTTAGTTAAATATATATGGCAATTTTGTACAGTGGACTCAAGAGAATCCACTTTATCCGTCAATTGAGTGATTTTAATACTGCCCTCACTCCATCTAGCAAGATCATCGGGCTTACTAACAGGTACATTGGTTTTAAGGTTTTCCTTCCTTTCCATCAATTCCACAGATCTGCCCTCATCACTGCTTGGTGATTCATTGGGTCTTTTAGACATTCTCTTCTTCCTAGAAGAAGCAGAGATGCCCCCCCTTGTGGTTTCTTGGCACCGGGGTCCTTTGAGTAATTCCTCAAAAGAGTCATCACTCAAAGTTGCCGAGGTTTGGGTCCTAATGATGTTTTCACTGTCCTGTGCACCCACCTTTGGGGCATCAGTAGTGAAAGCCCTCCCCTCATGTCCTCTCTCCTCCTTGGAGGACAACTCTTTGAGCCTGGGGTGTGACTCGATTTGTCCCCTGGTGTCCTTTGAAGAAAGTTTCTTTCTTTTATAAATTGTGGAAATGTTTTTGGTTTTGTCTGGTAGGTCTTCCACAGAGTGAAGAGTAGCACTCTGCAGATTTATATCAAGTTCCTGGGACACATTCAGGACTTCTGTTTGGGTTGGTGATTGAGTGGCTATTTGGATTGGTGTTTGGGCTGTATTTGGGGGTGATGGAGTGGGTTGAGGTTCAACTTGGGTTGTAGCAATGGTTGAACCCTCTCCAATATTGGGTTGATCTTTGATCATGTTAGGAAACAGAGGGGTTTCCTTGCCCGAAAATTTAAATTGTTTTCTCATATTTGAGAAAACTTTCTTGTTCAACTCAGGTAATAGAAAAATGTTTTTAGGAGTTGACAAGTTTTGTAATTCACAGTTTATGATATGTTGTAGAAATCTGGGATACATTAAAAATTTAGAAGAACTAAGATTTCCCAACATACCATCAAATATCATGTTTGAAAAATTAAATACTTGGTCTGTGCATAAACAGACAACAGCAGAGGCTATTGCCTTATTAAACTCATTCCAAGTACTTCTTTTAGGAGAAATACAATGCTGAATGGTATGTATTAAAAATTTCCATTGTGGAGAGAGAAGACCCTTTTGAAAAGTAACTATATTCAGTCTTCCCTCATATCCCATTTTATTCAAAATTTCAGCAATGTATTCCTTAGGAAGAGTGGACATACCTGAATCATCGTGTAATTGTAGATGGTGTCTGATTGATTGTTCTGTTACTGTGATGTGCTTTCCATCTACTTTAGATTTTATCATTGATGATGTTGTTCCTTCTGTTCGCTCAGCATTGGTCCAGAAATCCACCAAGTGCTGTTGATATGATTTTGGTTTTACAGTTAAGGCAAACTGTATATATGAATTTCTCAAAAATTTTACGATCGGACGGAAATCTTTTGTTCCGTCGGGATTCTTTAAAAATGCAACCATATTGTGAAATTCTGAGTATTTGAGATCGGTTTGCACATCGAGAGTTTGTAAAGTTGCCATTGTTTTTGAGATTTTGCAAGAATTTTGTTACTGATGAAGAGTTTTTGATCGTAAACTAGGGTTTATCGAGAGGTGTTTAGAGAATCGAAGTAAAGATAATGCTAAATTAATCGTCTGCCGCCTTTTATATCTTTCGATTAAACCTGCAAAACTACGAAAATAGCCTTCGAATCATAACATAACGGTTATTTTCATGGGGGTTAGTTTGGTAATTGTGTTTATGAAAGACCAGTAGTAAATAAGATATCAGTAGTAAAACGTCAGTAGTATCTACTAACATCAGTAATGACTAAGGATTTTGACATCAGTAGTAACTATAGACATCAGTAGTAACCATTAACATACACGACCAGTAGTATATGAGAATACCAGTAGTACTGACTTACCAGTAGTATTTGTGTAAACCTAAAATACACCAGTAGTAATGAATTACCAGTAGTATTTTGTGCATACACTTTCACACCAGTAGTACAGCAATACCAGTAGTAAAACACTTAAAAAAAATATTTTACAACACTAAATTTACACATGATTTTAAGAGAGATTTTAAGTTATTAAAATCATTCCAATACTGCTGACCAAGAAGTTGAATCTTCCTACATCAAATGCTTTTGTAAAAAGATCTGCTAATTGATCATCAGTATGGATTTTAACTACTTTGATTAATTTCTTTTCATTACAATCTCTTATAAAGTGAAATCTTATTTCAATGTGTTTAGTTTTTGAATGTTTTACTGGATTATTCACAATACTAATAGCACTTTGATTATCAATAAAAATAGGAGTTTTAAGGATAGAGATACCAAAGTCTAGAAGTTGATTTTGAATCCATAGAACTTGAGCACAGCAAGCAGATGCAGCTACATATTCTGCTTCAGCAGTAGATGTTGATACATTTGTTTGCTTCTTACATTGCCATGACACCAGTCTTGATCCAAAGAATTGACATCCACCAGTAGTGGATTTTCTATCTTGACATTCACCTCCATAGTCACTATCTGTATAGGCTATTAGTTCAAAGGGTGAGTCATGTGGATACCATAGACCTAGTGATGGTTTGCCTTTCAAGTATCTGAATATTCTTTTAACAGCTTGGAAGTGTAGTTCTTTGGGTCTTGCTTGATATCTTGCACACACACAAACACTATACATAATGTCAGGTCTTGATGCAGTTAAGTACATCAAAGAGCCTATCATTGATCTATATAAGTGTTCATCTACATCCCCCCCCTCAACATCAGGATGTAGGTGTTTGTGTGTTTCCATTGGTGTACTAGCACTTTTACTGTCTTTCAAATCAAACTTTTCCAAGATGTCTTTGACATATTTTGATTGATTTATCAAAATACCATCAGTTCTTTGACTGACTTGGAGTCCAAGGAAGAAGTTCATTGGACCCATGGAGCTCATCTTGAATTTAATTTGCATCAGTTCTTCAAATTCTTTGCATAATAAATCATTGGTTGAGCCAAAGATGATATCATCTACATAAATTTGTACCAGTAGTATATCATCCTTGACTTTCTTTGTAAACAATGTTTTATCAATGGCTCCTCTTTTAAAGTTGTTCTTCAGTAAGTATGATGATAATGTGTCATACCATGCTCTTGGTGCCTGATGTAGGCCATATAGAGCTTTATCTAATTTGAACACATAATCACCATGTTTTGGATCTTCAAAACCTGGAGGTTGGCAAACATATACCTCTTCTTCAATTTTCCCATATAGGAAAGCACTCTTAACATCCATTTGATAGACTTTGAATTTCTTGAATGAAGCATATGCTAGAAATATTCTTATTGCTTCAATTCTAGCAACAGGAGCATATACTTCATCATAGTCTATTCCTTCTTCTTGAGTGTATCCTTGGGCTACAAGTCTGGCTTTATTCTTGATCACTATACCTCTTTCATCTTTCTTGTTTCTGAATATCCATCTTGTTCCAATGGCTCTTTTTCCTTTGGGTAGAGGTACAAGTGTCCAAACAGCTTGTAATTTAAATTGAAGGAGTTCCTCTTGCATTGCCTCAATCCAGTTTGAGTCCTTCATTGCTTGTTGGATCTTCTTTGGTTCATCCTCCCTGGGGATTCTCACCAAATGCCACATATCCTCCATCAAATAACTTGAAATCTTTAAGAATTTGCAGATTTCCAGTCATGTGCCTTGAGCATCCACTATCAATATGCCATGTTCTTCCTTCTTCTGGGATCTGAATGCTCTGCACAAGTGAGTAAAGGATTAGTTAAGTTTGGGAACCCAAGCTTTATATGTCTTGGGTTCATCCTTTGAGAAATGAGCTTTTGGGGATTTAACTTTAAAGACTTTTGGTACCCATACTTGTTTATTACTGGTATTTTGTTTTACTACTGTCCTTTTGTAGTTATTACTGGTGTGAGAATTTCCTACTGATCTTGGTTTATACCCATTGTTTTTAGCTTTTGAATACTTTACTACTGATGGACCAGTAGTATTTGGGTACTTACCATGTTTAGAATGACCAGTAGTGTTTTTAGAGTTAACACCAGTAGTGTTTTTGAAATTTGTTTTGGGAGCAGTAGTATTTTTGAAATTAGGGTTATTACCAGTAGTATTCTTGTACTGGTACCATACAGCATTATAATTAGGGTTAACACCAGTAGTAAATTTGTTAGAGTTTCTACTGGTGTTGGAAAATTTAAAATATTGTTTATTTTGATTAGATTTTCCATTGTTCTTGAAGTAATTGCTGTTCTTTGGGCTGCCAACTCTTCTGTTTTGCACAAATCTTTGTGCACTTCTTCCAAATCTTGGAGTTTCAGCAATTGGAGTTTTTATTGTATTTACTACTGAAGGACCAGTAGTATCTTTTAACCTTTGAGTTTTTGCATTTTCTTTAAAAGCTTTAAATTCCTTTAACTCCTTGCAATTTATTGGATTGAAGTGACAATCCTTTGCTAAATGATTTACTTTGTTGCAAATAACACATTTTAATTTATTTTCTTGAGCCTTTATTGTTTTTCTTTGTTCTAAGAGTTGGTTTCTATTTCTTTGGTTTCCTCTTTTTAGAATTTTGGGTATATTTTCTGCATTATATTTAGGAGAATCATTTGGACTTTGAGCTGTGTGAAAACTTGTATCAATTGATTTAGGTGATTCAGTTTGAGATATTGTAAAGTCAATTGATTGCTCATCATCTGAAGAATCATTTGATTCAGATGTTTCATTATTAGATTCAGTTTGTTTTTCAGTTTTTAATTCATTAATGATTCTTTCTGAACTATTTTTAAGTGGAGGAATGAATTTATGTGGAGGTGGTACAGCATGATATCCCACCCCATGAACAACCTTTTCTGTAGTTTGATTATTAGTTAATTCATCTAGAATTTTAGTGCTTCTTTCAAACTTTTTAATTGTTAATTTATTTTGTTCAATTTCAAGCTGACATTCTTCTAATTTACTTGTTAGTTCTTTGTTTTTTGTTTCATAGAACTCTTTCTCATCCACAGCTTGAAGCAATTCTTCCTTGATCCGTTGATCAATCATCTTGTACACCTTTATTTGATGTTCTTGATCAGCAATCACACTATCAAACTCATGATTTCTTCTGATTGCTTTTGCTAGATCTTCATTTAATTTAGTGTTTTCTTTTTCTAGATTTTTAATAATTTTAGCACATTCAGGAGTACAAGGTTTAGATTTTACCTCAGTTTTGTTGTCAGTAAAGGCCATGAGAGCTTGATTTTGAGTATGCTCTTCTGGTTGGAAGCTCCAGTCATAGCCTTGTCCTTGTTGTGACACAAGAGCAGTTGATTTTGATCTTTTGTCTGGTTGAGGACATTCTTTTGCAAAGTGACCAAGGTTGTTACAGTTGTAACACTTGACTTTAGTCTTGTCAAATCCTGCTTTGTCACCTTTGTTGAAATTGAGGCTTGTCCTACCAGTTCTTTTTAAGAATCTTTTGGTCCTTAGGCTCAGCATAGCCATCTGCCATTTAAGATCCATCTCCTCAAGATCATCTGGATTCAATTGTTCCAAGTCATCACTAATCAATGCAGTATGCACATGACTAGTGAAGAAGGATTCTCTTGCAGTATCCTCAGAATCTGCAGCCTTTCCTGTGGAGGTTTCTTGTCCTTGACCTGTACTAGACACAAATGCAGCATTGTTAGAAGAAATAGAAGGGTTTTTGTGATTTACCTCAGTTTCAAACACTCTGAGATCATTATAGAGTTCATCTAACTCCTTTTCTTCTAAAGCATCTCTTTGTCTATACACCACTGTGTACATGGCCCATTCTTCACTAAGAGACCTTAGGAACTTCATGTTGACATCTTCTTGATCCATCTTTACACCAACTTGGTTGAGTTCACCAATCAGTTTGTTGAATCTGTCAAACACTTGAGTGAGTGTTTCATTGGGTTTTCCTTTGAAATTTTCAAAGTCTTGTTTGAGAACAGACTTCATGTTTCTTTTTGTACTCTTTGTCCCAACGAATCTCTTCTCCAGTGCTTCCCAAAGCAACTTAGCATCATCATATTCAACAAAGAGATGTTGATAATCATTAGGAATGGCCAGTAGGAGAGTGCTTAGAGTTTTGAGTTCGATGCCTTTATCTTTCTTCTCCTTCTCACATTTAAGTTTGTCTGCCTCAGTTACAGAGCTGCTTGCTTGAAGTTGACCAGTTTTGTTTCCTTCACAAACGACTTCCCACATGGAATAATCTGTAATAAGCATGTATTGCTTAATACGATTCTTCCACATCCCAAAGTTATTGGGAGTGAGCATAGGGATTTTGTTGGCCTGAGTGCTTTCATTATTATCAGTCATGATTAATAATGTGTGTGTTTTAAAAATTAAAACTTTTTGTTGTTCTTAACAAATAGTAGATCTAGAACCAATAAGCTCTGATACCACTTGTCAGGATCGAATAACTATAGACAAGTTAATAAACACCTTAGATCTAATTGATGATAGAAGTTGCAGCGGATCAACACTATATCAATAATTAAGAACAATGAACTGTATGAACAATAAACAAGAATATTAAGAACACAGTTTCACAAAAAGCTTCAATGTATATTATTGAGTTAACAATACACACGTACGTTTACAATTCGTAAGGAACATACTTATAGTAGTCCTTGAAGCTAAACTATTTACCCTAGTTATTCTAGGATTTGATTTACATCGAATTATAAAAGATATACATTTAATTACATTCTATAACTATCTCTACGAAGATCTCGGACTTGATATCTTCCAAAAACGCGTATCAGTAGTAACTGCAATCACCAGTAGTAAATAAGTAACATCAGTAGTAAACTTGGTGATCAGTAGTAAGTCCAGAAACCAACGTCAGTAGTAACTACTAAGATCAGTAGTATCTTCAATAAGCTTGATCAGTAGTAACTTTAGTTATAGCTTACACCAGTATCAACTTCATCAGTAGTAAATGTTTTCTGCCCCATCAGTACTAAGTATGTCAGTACTAACTGCAGCATCAGTAATAAGTTGATCTGTGTTTTGCTCCAACATCGACCCATCGATCTCTTCCAACAACACTTTCGAGCTCTTCTGTCGCCTTCTTGATTAGATTGGTTTGTTTGATGAGCTCTGACATTGTCCATTCTAGGGTAGTTGCAGTTGTATCAGTTCCACCTGCTATCAAGTCCTGTGATACATAAATTCTTAACGCATAAGTCGTGATATAAAAGGAGGGATGGAACACGAATAAAATGTATATGAAAATATTTGCACTGATGATACCCCTAACAAAAAAAATATACAACTGGTGGTACTCATCTGTTTTTTTTTTCCTGAGTCCGCCACTATATATGTGCATACATATGTACCTGTGTAAGTCCCTTGATGGCATTAGAATCAAGCTTAACCTCGAGATTACGATCATCGGCTAAGTTTAATAGAGAATCGACCATATCTTTAGCTACAAAACGATCTCCTTCGGCTTCCATTCGAGCTTTATGCTCATCTATTACATGATCATAAAACATATCAAGTCTCTTACACAAAGCCTTCATTCTCTTCGCATACCCTTGTAAATCCATAAATTCCATCCAAGGGATGTAATCCCCAATATTCAAAACGCCATTTAGCAGGAACCATTCATCTAATATCTCTTGAAACTCTTTGTGTGTCACGATCTCCTTTTCATCTTTCGATTCACTAAAATATTTACGACCCAATGCAACCCTACTAATCATGCTTAGATTTGTGTGTGAAACTTGTTCTTTTATCGCGATGGGTTCTCCGGACAATTTGTGTAAACGTGAGACGAAATTTTGTCTTTCCTCTACACGAATGTGCTCAAAGGAGCCAAGTCTTTTCCAGCTGAAAAACTCGTTAAGGTAGAGTTTTCTAGATTGGCTCCAGTAGGGCCCATATGGGGCCCATACAAGGTCATGGTAGTTGTAGCTGGTGTGCTTCCCAGCTGCAGTTGTTGGCCGGGAAGCAAAAATATGGTCATAGGTCCTCAAGAACTGGCGAGCCATGTTTGGGGACGATGCAACTACTACTGGGGTAGAGCCGAACTTGAGGTACATGAGTTTTCCATAGGTTTGGGACAACTTGTGGAGAGATTGGTGAGGGAGAGGGCCGATGAGGTTAAGGTTTCCGATGATAGGCCATGGTCTAGGACCCGGTGGAAGGGTTTTTTGGCCCAGGGGGCGGTTTAGTAATTTCAAGATAAGTAGGGTGATTGTAGTGGCTGCAAAAAGCCAATTAAGGGACTCCATTAATGGTTAAGTGAATGTTACTTTTCTGGTGAAGGTGGTAGTGGTATGAGTGCATATTTATAGTGCACTATACATGCTACTAATTTGAATAAAGCATGTGAATTAGGACACAAAGAAAATGAAAATAATCTATATCATCGTATCTTGATAATGACATCGGGTAGACATAGTACTTTAACCTTACCTTATCGTTTTGATGTTTAATTAATAATTAAACGCATTTATTAAATGTGTATTTAGTTGAAAGTATGAATTTTCATTAGATTAGAAACGTGTGTCTTAATGTGACATGTCACATCTTACTTGTATTATATATTATAGGGCGATTTCTAAAAATAAATATAATTAAAATTAAAATTAAAATTCACACAAAATAATTCAATTTTTCATAAAATAAGTCGTTCGGTTGTACGGTTTGTGTTACTCCATATAAAATTTGATAATTGTGTTCTTGTCACACAAAATATAGTCTTATTGTACAAAAATATAGTTTGGTCGTATATCGACAAGTCGTATAAAAATGATCTGATCCTACAAAAAATATCTACCTTACACATGGGTAGCATAAAAAAACATCAAGTTAGATAGTGTATTTTGAGAAAAGTCGCCCAAATTGGTTTTTTGGTAAAATATATCTATTTTTGGTCAATTTTGATAATTGTCTCTATTTTGTAAGCTAGAAGTATAATTATTTGCTAGTAGTAGTAAGCTTTTCATAACAACGTATAAACTCGTAATTTGCATTTCATTAGGGCATTTTTAATACTAGTAATCTTTCGAAAAGTTAATTTATTTTCCATATCATGCCACTTCATCAATTTTATAAATATTATAACTTTATAAATTCATCTCTAGTATCTATAAATCTATTAAATCTTTATAAAAGAGATGTAAATTAAATTATGAAGATATATCCAACATCCTAACTATTTTCATGTTACATACACATAAAACGAACTATACATAAAAACTAAACTATCTTCAAATACTATTGAATTGTATTTACAGTCAATATGTTGTGTTTAACCTTTTTAGCAGGTAAGCGTTAAACACAATTGGTTGCGCTTGCAATGTCGCCGGAATCTTCACCAGAGTCGTTGTTGGAATCTGAAACCGCTAGAGATATCCGTTTAGTTGGATCGGTTTTATGGGAATCAAATAGGTGAAACAAGCTGCTTTTAACCTACCCAACCCGGCCCAATTACACTCCTACAACGCTTATTTAAAAATAATAAATATAAAAGACTTATGTACGAATTGTTCCTAGGAAAAATAATGTAACCAGGTTGATGGCATAAGAAAGACAATATAATACTCCCTCCGTGCCATAAAAAAATTTACATTTCATTTGGGCATAATCTTTTAGATAGTTAGTGGTGAGGTATTTTATAATAATTTTGATTAAAATATAAGGTTAGATTGGAAAGAGAAAATATTTTATTGGTGGAATGATTGGTAATAATATTAATTCATTAGGTGGGCCCCCAAATTTGAGAAATGTGATTTTTTGTGGGATAAAATTTTAAGGAGAAATGTAATTTTTTTTTTTGTGGGACAGAGGGAGTACAATTAAACTATATGTGTATGATTTATTTCATGTTCAACATGTCATATTTTATTTAATACTAGCCTATAACCCGTCATAAATCACGGATGTGTTATAAAAAAATTTCATAGTTTTTTTGTTTTTTAAGAATACTATATATATTGAAAACTTTGTTTCTTTGTAATAATTTTGTAGCTAAAATAAATAATTTCACATACTTTTTAGAACACTAACTATACACATTACAAATTCAATATTAGCAGAATATGCTTCCTAAATTATCAGTATAAGTAAGAGTTTAAATAAGTGACGCACCATACTATGCATTTCCTAAAATAAAAGAAGAGATCATCGAGTTGTGGAAAATAATAAAGAACAATAATGAAGATTCAAAAACATATAATGTGAAATAAATTTGTGTAGGCTATCTGAAATAGAAATATATATTAAGTAATATGGCGGATCAAATCCTTTATAAAAAAAATGTGAATATAATATATGGGTTACGATCCGGTGAAAATTAAAAATTGGTGAGGATTGCAAGGACAATTCCCAACCAATCTTTTAAGACTTATTGGATATTATCAGAAATTTTGGATCTTTAGGAGGAAACATTTATTGATAATGATTCAAAATTTCTGATAATGATTTGAAAATCTTAAATGATTGGTTGATTATTCTTATATTTCTCACCCAATCTTACTTCTATATTTGACTTACTTACCCGAGAATGAACCTTGGTTTATGACACATTTAAACGGTTCTTTTGTCGACACACCAATATTGTATAGAACATGAATGATGTATGCAAGAATTCTTCATATTGAGTTTGACTTTTTTTGTAAATTAATCGAAATAGCTCAAAACAACAACCTTGTGTCAAAATCTTGAGTAAAGTAAGTGAAAGAAATGCAAGTTCATCACCACCAACATAAACATCAACCGGACCCTAATACATGCATGCCTTTAATACATGCATGGCTTTGAAAATAAAAATATTTCTTTATTGTAAAAAGAGTCATAATAATTTTGGTGAAATAACCGGTCTTACATTTCTTTTTTTCTTGTAAACCAAGTATGTTGAGTTTTTAGGATCCATAAGTTAAACCATACATGAAAACAAAATTATAGGATAAGAGTCGATTAATGACATTTTCTTGTATGACATTTTCTTGTAGATTGCTTTCATTTGTGACTAAAAAAAGATAAGAAAAATATTGAAAAAAATCACCAACAAGAACAAGCTAGTTGTGCATAGTGTTTATGATAACATTTTATATAAAAGTAATTTCTTTCATAAACAAATATTGCCATCTTTTGTCATATTCATTTATAATTTATACCCCGTGTAATACATATGTTTGTTTTAAATTAATATGTTACACTTCATGATGCTAAAATAAAGTCGAAATGACATAGTTTAGACATACTAATACTCACATGGTCAAAACATACATTTATCCTACATGACCTTATATAGATAGATAGATATTTTGAATTTGAATGAAAAAAAGATATACACAATTAACTCCATAAATTTATTTTCAATTTTACTAATTGTTAAGTTGAAATATATCTACCTAATTTAATTAATTAAAAAAAGCTAACCGTAAATTCAATTTTGAGCAGGAGATAAATATGAGCGGATAACTAATTTAATTAATTACATAAAATTTATTTTGTTTTGATTTATTTTGACAACTAAATGATGATTACGTACAAATTTTAATTCAAATTTTAAGATATGATTTAATTTAAATCCTTAAGGTGATATGGAATACTTTCATTGGTGGTTGATTAATGATATGACAAAGATGACATAACAAAGATAACATATATTAGTTGACGTGACATGCTTTCTTTTATTAAAGATAAAGATATATCTCAATATGAAAAGTTCCATTGATGGATCTCATATTTTTTATTGTTTAATGTTACGATGCTAACATTTCATTGTTGTTTTATAAAAGCAAACTATACATTAAAAAATCCACCGAGAATGGACGAATATTCACTTGCAAAATACCTGGCTTCCATCCCCTCGTATCTGCAAGACGAAAGAATGGAAAAGAATAACACAAAACCTTTCAAGTGGCCTAACCGAAATAACCCACAGAAAGAGACAAGGGCCCAATTAACACAAATAGCCTACACAAAGAGACATTGGCCCAAACCTCAATACCTACCAACTAAAAAAAAAGTAGAATACAAAGAGAAGAAATGCCGCAGAACATGATTTCACAAATTGCACTAATTAAATATTTTTTACAACTAACCAAAACCTGATCAATGGGTTTAGTTAAAACCGGATATCCTGATTTTCAGATATTTGAATTTTGGATAATGGAATTTTACTATTTGTATTTGGTATTCGGATATTCGGAATTGGGACACCTGGTAATCCGAGAAAAAAATAAATTATTTAAATATATTTTTTCAAATATTTCGGATGTTTTCGATTTTTTTCGAGATCGGAGATCCAGAAAAATTTGACAATCAAGAAATCACCATCAAGATTTCTTGGTTAAGCAGCTCGATTCTATCAGAGGACTTATCGAACCTATATGTTTTACGTTAGCTGGGCTTAAAGTCATTACACAATCTTTTTCTTTAAGCAACTTCTTGGGTAAAGGTGGATTTGGACTGTTTCACAAAGGTTTCATAGATGATAAGGTTAGACAGGGTCTGTTGGAATTAAATATCATTGTCATTTGTTTAAATATAAATATTTATTATATAATGCTTATGATATAATTAAAATAGAAGAAAAGGTGCAACCAAGGCAAACGGCCGGCAGCAATAACTGCCGCCACCAACTGCCACCCCCTGAAATTCCGGCACCACCATAACTGTCAATAACTGACACCGTAACCGCCACAACTAACCGTGCACCTGTTCGATTACTATATATAGAAGTAGATTTCGTCAATGTAAATCATTCCGAATGTGAGATTCGAGAATCAAAATATAAGTGTAGATGATGAATTAGAAATGTATAAAATCTTATAAATCAATGAAATTTTGCTTTGATTAAATATGTGTTTAATTTTATGTTTATAAGACACAGGTGGAGTGAACCAACATAACAAAAGCATACGGATGGAGTAAAATGCGTAACAAGACATCGGTGGAGTGGACCAACATAACAAAAAAATACGGATGGAGTAAAATGACTAATAAGGAGTGCTGAAAAACAAGACGGTGGAGTGAACCAACATGTAGCTCAAATGAAGACGGTGAAGTTAACCAACATGAAAGCTCAAATGAAAGACATGAACAAATGACTTGATATTTAACGGGGGGGGGGGGGGGTGTTGGAATTAAATATCAATTTGTCATTTGTTAAATATAGGTATTTGTATTATAATACTTATGATAAAAGAAAAGGTGTCAACAAAGGGTAACCGCCGGCAGCAACTGCCGCCACCAACCGCCACCCTTTAAAAAACCGGCACCGCCATAACCGTCACCAGTAACCGTCACAACCAAGGGGTGTGACTATTCGCTCATACCTTTTCGTTTAGTATAAATAAGAATCAAATTCCTCAATTGTAAACATTCAAATTTTAAATTCAGAATCAATAAAAGTATATATTTTTTTGTTCTTGCCCCTGTCTTATGACTACGTTGGAGCACCGCCGGAGAAGCGGTTCTCCACCAATTGATCAACACCGGAGTCAGAAATCTACGATTTTAACAGGGTCTAAAGGCTCAGCCAGTAGCTGCTAAGTTTCTGGACCTCGAAGGCAGACAAGGTCGTAGGGAATGGCTGGTATGTAATTATGTAGACAAGCTCAGTACTTGTGCTCAGTACTTGTGCTTGTGTATGTATGTAAGCTCAGTACTTGTGCTTATGTAAAATTGTTAACTGAGTAGATCGCTTAACTAGGACTTGTGAAATGATGTGATGAACTGAACTGCGTACCTTTGGTGTTTTATGCAACTTGAAGTGGAATAATTAATCGATTGATTATTGATTTTGGATACGTCATCTGTGTCGGGAGTTTATATAGATATAAATGACGCATGCTTTCTTGTCTCTTTATTATTGAATCTGGACTAAGTTAGTGTGATCTGATGTATGGATTATTCTAGTTTAATCGAAGTTATTTTTTTCTTAAATGTTTTAAAAGATAGTTTTCTTTTCTTGTTGTCGGCGCACACATAGTGCCTCGTGTGTGTAAGTTGTTCATTTATGTTTTGTGCAAATTGGCGATAAGTTGAAATTAATTGTCTTAGTTGTTCCTTCGAAATTAATTGTCTTAGTTGTTCCTTCGCTTCAGGAGAGGTGAAGATGATTGGTTGTATGTCAGTTTCGGTCACAATATATGCGACCATAAATAAATTGAGTGAATATCGTTAATGTAAGGCTTATAATTTTGATAGATGTAATCATAGACGTGAATTGAATTGTCCAAGTAGGACTAGTGTTTGTTATATGAAAAAGTTGAAACTTTTATTGTGACATGACGGGTCACATGTAGTGACTTGTATAGTGAGAGTCGTAAATGTCTGACCAATGTAAATAAATTGATGCTTGCTTTTGTTATAGCCATTAATTATGACCGCCAGTTAATGTTAAATATCTGAATGACCTGAAATGTTTATGATGCAATCCTGATTAGTTTCCTATGTTGAATTTGGAGTCTGAGGAGTGACTAATGACTTGGATTTGTAGATCATTTTGAGTTGGCTTGCGATACTAATAATCAGAGATAAACTAGTTTGTTAAATGATTGCATTGATTAAGAAGTTGTTTGTGAAAAGTT
The DNA here is from genome assembly GCA_963853835.1 of Calendula officinalis. Classification (NCBI taxonomy): domain Eukaryota; kingdom Viridiplantae; phylum Streptophyta; class Magnoliopsida; order Asterales; family Asteraceae; genus Calendula; species Calendula officinalis. Next base: position 79,635,259 of record OY970820.1, on the reverse strand, counting down.
TTGAAATTGACGATTTATACTTAAATCTAGTGCTTAGATTGGATGATTAGATTAAAATGATATATGTTAATAAAAATTGATCATAGTTTAAATTTGTAATTTTTAATTACTCAAATCGATGATAACGTTTGGATGATTGTAATAAAAGTTGTCAAATTAGGATTTTGAGGTTTTATGTCTTAAGAGATATGTTTCTAGATCAAATAACTTGTTACAAATGATAAAAGTTGTTTATGCTTAATTGTGAGTTGAATTGATGAAATTATCTTGCTATTTGGATGTTTAATAAGTAAGAGTCAAGAACTAGTGGTATGGTAATTGGTTGACTTGAGTCTAAGTAAAAGTGGACATTTAATTGAAATGGCTAATTAGTCCTAACATGATTTTAACATGTTTAATGAACCATTAGTTGTATGTTTGGAAGTGTTATGATAAATTTCTCAATTTTGACTTGTTAAAGGTAATTAGTATCAAAACTTGATTGAATGCATTTTACAATTGCTAGACCTTGATTATGATGATAATCGTTTGATATATGCATAAGTTGGTTTTGGTAAATAGTTTAACATGTTATGAAAGTAATAAAGTAATTTTGACTATAAAACTTGTTTTGGCCCGTTTGGTCATAAAGTGTTAAGAATTTGATAAATGCCTAGTTGATAAGTGAGTTAACTCTCGTAAGGATTGAAATCTCATGAGTATGACTGATTGAGTATAAAAAAAAATTTGTTATTTACATTACCATGTTAGTAGAGGGATATGTGATTTTGACTTGTTTTATCAAAACATGTAACTTGACTTTATAGAATTTGGATTGATAAAATTAAGTAAACAATTTAAATAGTCATCTTGATAAAATTAAGAGACCATACATATTTTATTTTATATCATCGCACTACAAATATCTTGTTAGTCCCGTAATAAGTAAATTACCGCACTTATACGCTTTCACCGACCAAATAAAAATTAATGGCAACACTCAACACTTTTTAAATTTTTCTTTATTAATCAATAATGATACAATAAAGATGCAAGTAGTTTGCGGAATAGCTAAGAACAAAAACCTAACTAAACTACTTGCATGTGATAGACAATAACATATACTATCTAAGACAAGTTCCGATCAACAAATGATCAGGCGCCAGACCAGACACCTTCGTTACACAGATTTAATTCTCAAATCAAGTAACTAAGGATTAACTGGTGGTTTACACTATGCTCAAAGAAATAAAGGTCTAGAGTAATTTTAGTAGCGTGTAACCTTGTTTGGTGCACACTGAATTTGATCGCTAAGTCCTCAATTTATAGCATTGGGAAGCGTGGTGCCAAACGAATGATCGATCGAATCCACGTGTGAGAATTTCGTTGGTGCAGAGGATATTTCATGCGAAGAGCACTACTAACGTAATGCTGACAGTACTTTCTGTCATCTTGTGATCGCCGATATCTTCTAGAAGATTTGCAAGATATTCCATTTATCAGCGACACACTAACTTGTGCTTTACTTGTGTCTTTCTGTGACACTGAAACTTCGGGCCTTTGTGCGCTTCAGGTAGCCATGAGTCTTCAAATACTCATGCTTCTTCATACGGCCTTCAGCTTCAGTGACATTCAGTAAGAGTTTTGCTTAGAGAGGTATCTGTCTTCACGGTTCAGCGTTATTGTCAAGTGTGCACTGAACCTGCTACAACTATCTGATCTGTTAACCAATATCTGATTCCGCACGGGGAACTGATCGTTGTTTCAGATAGTGATCAGATAGAGTAGCTGGGTAACTGAAATCCGAACTGATTAGTTTCAGTTACCCACAATATGAGGAACTGATCCTCATATTGTCTTCTAACTATTTGCCTTTTTGTCTTCATTAAATCCCTTCAGTGGGGGATGCTTTTCAGAGACCCAACATATCAATTTTTTTAAACAATTTTCGTATTACTTAAATGCAAGATTTTTATATTTTGACTCCCACTTCAATATAAAATTATAATATCAATGAAAAAAACCCACACTTTTTACGATATCTACAAATTAAAAAACTTGATACAGTTTTAACTGTTTTTGTAGTATTACTGAATTTAGTTATGACCCCTAATTTGTGATTATGGCCGAGGTGTAGTTTGCAATCCCTTCAAATAGTGTTGTTTTCTTTCAATAAGAGCATTAAACTAAGAGCTTTCAATAAAAGCATTAAAATGTACATTAATCAAAAAATCACCCATGCATTTAGAATACTCCTTATCCAAGAATGGAAATACATTTTTTATTGCTATTAATATCAAAACCCTATAAATTTTATAGAGGCATTTTTGAGATATTTTGCCCAGGGCAACAAAATGCTTTTACAGCCTCTATTCCACCGCCCCTCGCAACCGCGCTCCGCCCATATAACTCTCCCTTCGGCCTTTCCCTTCAGGTCTACGTACTTCATTCAGCAGCTACATTCTTAAGAATATCTTCAATACAATTACTCATATTTTTCTTCATCCGATTTAGGTTTTTTCAAGATACAATAACTATTCAATATTCGAAACTAATTAATTCATCAATTTTATCATGCCGTATGAAGGAACTTGAAAATGCCATCGTTATTAGGGCATACAAACAATAATTAGGGGTTGCTGTAAATTGTTGCAAAGTCTAAATTATATTATTAGTCTTATGCGTTCGTTTGAATATCATACTCGATGATTAAATTTATATCGTGGAAAACCAATTTTTCTTTGAAACTTTTGAAATTTGAGGGAATCAATGTTTACCACAATTGATTTTACTCTTTGTAATTTAACAAACTTTTCACGATTCCCACCATCACTTGCGGTTACAATGGTACAATTCTTCATGTATTACTCATCATGATCATATATAAATTTTATTGATTCCTTGTGTTACCAATTTGTTCATTTTGAATTAATTGTTTGATTGTGTTTATGTAGTTTGGTTGTTTTAAAAATAAATTACAGGAACCCTTTTTGTAAAATTGCTTACATCTCTACTATATTATAAAGCATTTACCATTGCCATTTTTAGCAATGGTCGGATGTTTATTCTTTCAAAATTAATAAATATAACCTAATATACTGTGTGCTAGATAAGAGTAATGAAACTCTCAAAATAACCCTCTCGTCGATTCAGTTACCCATAAACCTCCTTGATTCCATCGCCTCCCTTACACTTTTTGTCTACAAACCTCGGTACCTGCAAACTTCCTCCCCGTCGATTAAGTTCCCCATAAACTTCCTCGATTCCATTGCCTCGGTACATTTAACCTTCAGTCTGCAATTGCCTCATCGGTGAGTCGGTGACACTGCATATTTCGATCTCTGGGTATCAACTGTCATCTTTAATTTCCATTCCATCTTCAAATTTTTATTTACTTCTAATTTTTTGTGCTTAGTTGTTTGTTTTTCCCCCTGAATAAGTTATCTCGATCTATTTCAAATTTCTGCTATCTCGTTTTTTATTCCTAAACTCATGTATTTTATTTGTGAAGGCAGGGCTTTGTTTTTGTTTTATAAGCAGATTGTGGCGTCCATGGATAAACCCGGTCGCCTTTGAAAATTATATTATCGGGAGCTCCTGGTTCTGGTAATGGAACACAATTCGAGCTAATTACAAGTAAAGTGGTTATTGAAATTTTTTCCCTGTTTTGAAAGTGGTTATTTGTGACATTTAATAATAAGTTAATCAGACATTTAAAGAACTATTTTTCAATGATATGATTGATTTCTTTGTGGTTGAATTTTTTGATATTATGCAGCATGATTTAGTGCATGTTGCAGCCGGAGATATACTAAGAGCAGAAGTAGCAGCAGAACAGGATGGTGACTTTTTAATAGCTTTAACTGATTTCTTTTTTGACATGTTGTATTTTTAATAACTTTAAGTGATATCTTTTTATGGATGAAATCAATGGTGAAAGATCGTTTATCAAAACAATTTTCTCTTGAGAAATGATGGGTTTTTGGATGGATACACAAGAAGCTCATCACAAGCAACATCACTTCAAGCCTTCGGTTTTAATTTTGACCTTTTTTTTTTCATCAAGTAAGTTGACCCTGTTCATGTATGAATGGGGTTAAATTTGTGAACATGTTAGCAGTCAATTGTTATAATTTAAGTTAACAAATCAAGTGAGGATAGGTGAGTTGCTAAAATGTTGATGGTTTTCTAGGTTTCTGTTCAAGAGCAATTTAAGGGTTTTTTTAATTTGACCCGTTTCGGATTCTTTTTCAGGAAGGCATTTAAGGCCTGGTGAAAAGTGCAGAGAAATTTGATGCTTGAAATGGTTTTATTTGTTCAACATACGCTCACTGGTGGTTTTCATGTTCTAGCAAGATTATTATATTTTAATTTTTTCACTTTAAATGACGAGAGGTGCAAAAAAAACTTTATAGAAGTTGCATATATCCTTGTTTGCAGGCTGGTGCATTTTCAAAAAACATAATCAATTTTCAATAAGTAATCCCAAACACCCCTAATTAGAAGTGACTAATTTCTAAAGCATTTGTAATTAGATTAGCAATATCATTCAATAATTAGTAATGAGTAGAATATGTGGACATAGATAGCTAAAACTATAGCTATGTAATAATTTGGGAAGTAAACGCAACCCTTTTTTATAGAAATTCAACGGAATGGATAAACATATGCTATCAGGTATGCCCAAATTAACCGGGCCTATTTACACTAACATCACTGTTCTGACCCACCAAACATGTGACACCAAACGTGCGACACTTGAAATACTATTAATCCTGTGGGCCCACATTAACAGGCAACGCTTGATGTGGAAAAAGAAGTAGGAGCAGATTTTGTTGCTCATGGATGCGCAGGAAAGGGAAATGATCAGGCATACTTTTAAACTCTGTTTTTTTTTCCTCATATATAAAAATGATTTTTTTGACAGGTACGTTTTGAGCTGACGTTTTTTTCTCTTAATCCTGATCTTCAATGTGCCCGTTCCATTCACAAAGAAATCCATTTATAGCAGAGATAGGAATCTTTGGCATATTAGTCATCAGGTACATTTGTTACAGGATATCAAATTGGCAATTTTGGCCCGTTTAGTTGTGAATCTTTTGATATCGGCTGTGTTCGTATTTCAAATGGGTCAAATGCTTTAAACATGTCGACATTGGAATGAGTTGATTTGGTTTGGTTTCAGTTGTGTTTTAGCTAAAAGGTTGACGTGTCAATTACTTAAAACGGGTCGAAAGTTGTCTAAAATATATTTGCCACCTCGTGTAAAATTAATCTTGATTAGTTGGTTTCTTTAATTCTTTTTGTGGTGTGTGTAATTGAAGGGAGACCTTGTGGAAAATTAACCATGATGCTGCTGGGTTTATTAGGTTGTATGGGTTGCCTATGAGGATTCAGACTATGCTTGAAAAGGATCTTGGTAAAAAGTAAAAAAAGGTAAGATGTTTTACTGTTAGGATTCTTGTTTTTGGTTGTTTTTGAATTTGGGAATGTTTAAAATTGAATAACACTTTTAGTGATGTTAGTGTTGTTTTTGAATTTCTGGTTTAAGTTTTTTGTGTTAGTATTGTTATCAACACTTTTAGTGTGTTATGTAATATAAATTTGACAAAGTTGGTAGTGTAAATTATATGATCATTTGTGTAAATTCGATAATTGCAAGATAATTTATCGAGCTACATTGTGGGGATGGGTTGTTAAAATTGTATTAAAGTCAAAATGATTTTATAACATGGCTTTTACACATTCCTTAAATTTGTTCTCTCGTATATTATTCTTACATCATGCTTAAAAAGTTGAAATTACAACAAACACCACTACCTACTATCTGTGACCACCGCTACCACCAACCACCATCACTACCGCTATTACCACTCACTAATTGTCCGCCATCAAATATTATCACAGGTACCCGCCGCCGCATTGCGCTGGTACCAGCTAGTTTGTTTGTAAAGTTTTTATCAACTAAATTGAAAAATGATAAAAATGTTTTGGTATCAAACTAATTTAAGTTAACTTGACCAATTTCAGGTTTATTTAAAGTAACAATGAAGGTAATTACCCAAGTAGTGGTGCTGGTTTAAGAATTATATTTGACACAAATGTTGATAGCAGGTAATCAATCAATCATACACATATTAAAAGCATTCCTTTTGGTTGGGGCATTTTTATAATATTGTCAATAATAGTGTCTGAATCAGATATTCTGCTTTGGATTTTACGTGTGTAATTTAATTAAAACCGTCTTTGACATCTGCTATTTGAATGTAAGTGGGTTTCTTAGAAAATTATTTTATTAAATAAGTTTAAATTAATTACTGCTTTTGTTTTGTTTGATACCACTAGCACCCTGGAACAACTATTGTTATGGATTGGATACTTCTGATGGCTTACAACGTTGATAGAGAAACAAATTAGGCAACAAAGAGATATTTCATATATTCATGTTTTACTCTTTTCATGATTTGCTCACAGTTCTCAAATTCTTGCACGGGGAAACACCAACAGTTCAATCGAGAGTATAAAAATGTTGTTGGAACAAAAATACAGATCAACTTATTACTGATGCTGCAGTTAGTATTGATCATAATTAGTACTGATGGGGCAGAACATGTTACTACCGATGAAGTTGATACTGGTGTATACTATAACTTAATTACTACTGATCAAAGCTTATTGAAGATACTACTGATCAATAGTAGTTACTACTGACGATGATAATAGACTTACTACTGGTCACCAAGTTTACTACTGACGTTACTTATTTACTACTGGTGATTGCAGTTTACTACTGATACGCGTTTTGGAAGCATATCAAGTCCGAGATCTTCGTAGAGATAGTTATAGCATGTAAATCAATGTATATCTTTATAATTCGATGTAAATCAAAGTCCTAGAATAACTAGGGTAAATAGTTTAGCTTCAAGGACTATTATAAATAGTTCCTTACGAACTGTAAACGTACGTGTGTATTGTTAACTTAATAATATACATTGAAGCTTTTTGTGAAACTGTGTTCTTAATACTTTCGCATATTATTTACAGTTCATTGTTCTTAATTACATTGATATAGTGTTGATCCGCTGCAACTTCTATATTCAATTAGATCTAAGGTGTTTATTAACTTCTCTATAGTTAATCGATCCTGACAAGTGGTATCAGAGCTTATTGGCTCTAGATCTACTATTTGTTAAGAACAACAAAAAGTTTTAATCTTAAAAACACACACATTATTAATCATGACTGATAATAATGAAAGCACTCAGGCCAACAAAATTCCTATACTCACTCCCAACAACTTTGGGATGTGGAAGAATCGTATTAAGCAATACATGCTTATTACAGATTACTCTATGTGGGAAGTTGTCCTTGAAGGAAACAAAACTGGTCCTGGTCAAGCAAGCAGCTCTGCAACTGAGGCAGACAAACTTAAATGTGAGAAGGAAAAGAAGGACAAGGGAATCGAACTTAAAGCCCTAAGCACTCTCCTACTGGCCATTCCTAACGATTATCAACATCTCTTTGTTGAATATGATGATGCAAAGATACTTTGGGAAGCACTGGAGAAGAGATTCGTTGGGACCAAGAGCACCAAAAGGAACATGAAGGCTGTTCTCAAACAAGACTTTGAAAATTTCAAAGGAAAACCCAATGAAACACTCACTCAAGTGTTTGACAGATTCAACAAGTTAATTGGTGAACTTAACAGGTTGGGGTTAAGATGGATCAAGAAGATGTCAACATGAAGTTCCTAAGATCTCTTAGTGAAGAATGGGTCATGTATACAGTGGTGTATAGACAAAGAGATGCTCTAGAAGAAAAAGAGCTGGATGAACTCTACAATGATCTCAGAGTATTTGAAACTGAGGTAAACCAAAAGAACCCTTCTATTTCTTCTAATAATGCTGCATTTGTCTCTAGTACAGGTCAAGGTCAGGAAACCTTCACAGGAAAGGCTGCAGATTCTGAGGATACTGCAAGAGAATCCTTCTTCACTAGTCATGTGCATACTGCACTGATTAGTGATGACTTGGAACAATTGGATCCAGATGATCTTGAGGAGATGGATCTTAAATGGCAGATGGCTATGTTGAGCCTAAGGACAAAAAGATTCTTAAAGAGAACTGGTAGGACAAGCCTCAACTTCAACAAAGGTGACAAAGCTGGATTTGACAAAACTAAAGTCAAATGTTACAACTGTAACAACCTTGGTCACTTTGCAAAAGAATGTCCTCAGCCTGACAAAAGATCAAAATCAACTGCCCTTGTATCACAACAAGGACAAGGCTATGACTGGAGCTTTCAAGCAGAAGAGCATGCTCAAAATCAAGCTCTCATGGCCTTTACAGACAACAAAACTGAGGTAAAACCTAAACCTTGTACTTCTGAATGTGCTAAAATTATTAAAAACCTAGAAAAAGAAAACACTAAATTAAATGAAGATTTAGCAAAAGCAGTCAGAAGAAATCATGAGTTTGATAGTGTGATTGCTGATCAAGAACATCAAATAAAGGTGTACCAGATGATTGATCAAAGGATAAAGGAAGAATTGCTTCAGGCTGTGGATGAGAAAGAGTTTTATGAAATAAAAAATAAAGAACTAACAAGTAAATTAGAAGAATGTCAGCTTGAAATTGAACAAAATAAATTAACAATTAAAAAGTTTGAAAGAAGCACTAAAATTCTTGATGAATTAACTAATAATCAAACTACAGAAAAAGTTGTTCATGGGGTGGGATATCATGCTGTACCACCTCCATATAAATTCATTCCTCCACTTAAAAACAGTTCAGAAAGAATCATTAATGAATTAAAAACTGAAAATCAAACTGAATCACACAATGAAACATCTGAATCAAATGATTCTTCTGATGATGATCAATCAATTGAATTTACAATTTCACCCTATCCAACTGAATCTCCAAGATCAACTGATACAAGTTTTCACACAGCACAAAGTCCAAATGAATCTCCCAAATATGATGCAGAAAATATACCTAAAATTCTAAAAAGGGGAAATGAAAGAAATAAAAAACAACTCTTAGATCAAAGAATACCTGAAGGTGCTAAAAATAGAAAATTAAGATGTGTCATATGCAATAAAATGAACCATTTAGCAAAGGATTGTCACTTCAATCCAATAAACTGCAAAGAGTTAAAGGAATTTAAAATTTTTAAAGAAAATACAAAAACTCAAAAGTTGAAAGATACTACTGGTTCTTCAGTAGTAAATAAAAATAAAACTCCAATTGCTGAAACTCCAAGATTTGGAAGAAGTGCACCAAGATTTGTGCAAAACAGAAGAGTTGGAAGCCCAAAGAACAGCAACTACTTCAAGAACAATGGAAAATCCAATCAAAATAAACAATATCTTAAGTTTTCCAACACCAGTAAAAACTTTAACAACTGTACTACTGGTGTTAACCCTAATTATAATGCTTTATGGTACCAGTACAAGAATACTACTGGTAAAAACCCTAATTACAAAAATACTACTGGTGTTAACCCTAAAAATACTACTGATTCTTTTAAACATGGTAAGTACCCAAATACTACTGGTCCATCAGTAGTAAAGTATTCTAAAGCTAAAAATCATGGGTATAAACCAAGATCAGTAGAAAATTCAAACACCAGTAACACATTTAAAAGGGCAGTAGTAAAACTAAACACCAGTACTAAACAAGTGTGGGTACCAAAAATGTTTAAAGTTAAATCCTCAAAAGCTTATTTCTCAAAGGATGAACCCAAGACATATAAAGCTTGGGTTCCCAAACTTAACTAATCCTTTACTCACTTGTGCAGAGCATTCAGATACCAGAAGCAGGAAGAACATGGCATATTGATAGTGGATGCTCAAGGCACATGACTGGGAATCTGCAAATTCTTAAAGATTTCAAGTCATTTGATGGAGGATATGTGGCATTTGGTGAGAATCCACAGGGAGGTAAGATTACAGGTAAAGGTACTGTCACTAATGGCAAAATTACCTTTGATGATGTATTTTATGTAGCTGAACTAAAATACAATCTTGTCAGTGTGTCTCAAGTGTGTGATAAAAAGAATAAAATACTTTTCACAGACATTGAGTGCATCATTCTTTCTCCTGATTTTATTTTAGATGAAAAATATGTTGTTTTAAGAACTCCAAGGAGAAACAATGTGTATTGCCTGGATATAGGGGGAGAACTCATTTCTTCAAATGAGGTCAACTGCTTTATATCCAAGGCAAACACCACTGAATCAGAACTATGGCATAGAAGGATGTGTCACACAAATTTCAAAAACATGAACAATTTAGTAAAAAGAAATCTGGTCATTGGACTACCTCAAAAACAATTCATGTGTGATCATCACTGTGTTGCATGCCTAAAAGGTATACAACACAAGACTTCTCATAAGTCCAAAACTGTGAACTCTATTTCTGTTCCTTTACAGCTCTTACATATGGACCTTTTTGGACCTACAAATGTAATGAGTATTGGAAAGAAACAATATTGTCTTGTTATTACTGATGACTTTTCCAGATATACATGGGTTTTCTTTCTCAGGACAAAGGATGAAACAAGTGAACTCATAAAGAACATAATTGTCAAACTGGAGAACACATCTGATCAAAAAGTTAAAGCCATAAGATGTGATAATGGCATAGAATTTAAAAATGCTAACTTAATTAACTTTTGTGATCTTAAGGGTATTGACAGGCAATACACCTAGAACTCCTCAACAAAATGGTGTAGCTGAAAGAAGAAATAGAACCATCATTGAAGCAGCAAGATCAATGCTTGCAGACTCAAAATTACCAATTACTTTTTGGGCAGAAGCTGTTAATACTGCTTGTTATGTTCAAAACAGAGTATTAATAGTGAAGCCACATTTTAAAACACCATATGAACTTTTTAATAAAAGAAAACCTTCCATAAGTTTTCTAAAATCATTTGGTTGTCCTTGTACTATTTTGATTACAAGAGAACAAATTGGTAAGTTTGACTGCAAATCTGATGATGGAATCTTTGTGGGATACTCTACTCAAAGAAAATCATACAGAGTATTCAACAAGAGACTAAGGATAATTGAAGAAAGCATCAATGTATCCTTTAATGAAAATGTACCTAATGAACAAGGAAATGGTCCAGATTGGCTATTTGACATAGACAATCTAACCAAATCCTTTAATTCTAACATAAATTTCAATTCAGGTAATTCAAATTGTCACTATCAAAAGGAAGGAACATCATCTATTAATACTGGTCAAGAGGAAATGAGATACATAGTAGTTAATACTGCTCCCATAGTTAATACTGAGGACAGTAACAACTCAAATTCTGGAACCATTAGTAACTCTGAGAATGAGGACAGTAGTAATTCAAATACTACTGATACCAGTAATAGTACTCAAAATACTACTGGTCCCAACAATAACCTAGATTCTCAAGATACTACTGATACCAGTAACAACAACAATACTACTGATCTCAATGAAGACAATAGCAGTAGTAACTCTGACCAAGATGATGATGAACCAAGCATCAATGACAATGAAGGATCACTAGAGCAACAACTGCCTGAGACAAATGAGTCCAATCTTGAAAATCAACTAGTAGTTGATAAAACTACAACCACAAGGACTCAGAAAAACCATCCATTAGACCTTGTTCTAAGTGATGTTAACTCACCACTACAAACAAGAAGCAAATTAAATAAAAGCTTAACTGCAAACATGTGTAATATAAGTCTTATTGCTAATGAGTGTATGTTTGAATGCTTTTTGTCTCAGGATGAACCAAAGAAGATCCAACAAGCAATGAAGGACTCAAACTGGATTGAGGCAATGCAAGAAGAACTCCTCCAATTCAAGTTACAAGCTGTTTGGACACTTGTACCTCTACCCAAAGTAAAAAGAGCCATTGGAACAAGATGGATCTTCAGAAATAAGAAAGATGAAAGAGGTATAGTGATCAAAAACAAAGCCAGACTTGTAGCCCAAGGATACACTCAAGAAGAAGGAATAGACTATGATGAAGTATATGCTCCTGTTGCTAGAATTGAAGCCATAAGAATATTTCTAGCATATGCTTCATTCAAGAAGTTCAAAGTCTATCAAATGGATGTTAAGAGTGCATTCTTATATGGGAAGATTGAAGAAGAGGTCTATGTATGCCAACCTCCAGGTTTTGAAGATCCAAAACATGGTGATTATGTGTTTAAATTGGATAAAGCTCTGTATGGCCTACATCAGGCACCAAGAGCATGGTATGACACATTATCATCATACCTATTGAAGAACAACTTTAAAAGAGGAGCCATTGATAAAACTTTGTTTACAAAGAAAGTCAAAGATGATATACTACTAGTACAAATCTATGTAGATGATATCATCTTTGGTTCAACCAATGATTTATTATGCAAAGAATTTGAAGAACTGATGCAGATTAAATTCAAGATGAGCTCTATGGGTCCAATGAACTTCTTCCTTGGACTCCAAGTCAATCAAAGAACAGATGGTATTTTGATAAATCAATCAAAATATGTCAAAGACATCTTGGAAAAGTTTGATTTGAAAGACAGTAAAAGTGCTAGTACACCAATGGAAACACACAAACACCTACATCCTGATATTGAGGGGGAGGATGTAGATGAACACTTATATTGATCAATGATAGGCTCTTTGATGTACTTAACTGCATCAAGACCTGACATTATGTATAGTGTTTGTGTGTGTGCAAGGTATCAAGCAAGACCCAAAGAACTACACTTGCAGGCTGTTAAAAGAATATTCAGATACTTGAAAGGCAAACCATCACTAGGTCTATGGTATCCACATGATTCACCCTTTGAACTCATAGCCTACACAGATAGTGACTATGGAGGTGAATGTCAAGATAGAAAGTCCACTACTGGTGGATGTCAATTCTTTGGATCAAGACTGGTGTCATGGCAATGTAAGAAGCAAACAAATGTATCAACATCAACTGCTGAAGCAGAGTATGTAGCCGCATCTGCTTGCTGTGCTCAAGTACTCTGGATTCAAAACCAGCTTCTAGACTTTGGTATCTCTATCCTTAAAACTCCTATTTTTATTGATAATCAAAGTGCTATTAGTATTGTGAACAATCCAGTAAAACACTCAAAAACTAAATACATTGAAATAAGATTTCACTTTATAAGAGATTGTAATGAAGAGAAATTAATCAAAGTAGTTAAAATCCATACTGATGATCAATTAGCAGATCTTTTTACAAAAGCATTTGATGTAGGAAGATTCAACTTCTTGGTTAGCAGTATTGGAATGATTTTGATAAATTAAAATCTCACTTAAAATCATGTGTAAAGTTATTGTTGTAAAATATTATTTATTTACTTAAGTGTTTTACTACTGGTATATCTGTATTACTAGTGTGTAGGCATGTGCACAAAATACTACTGGTAGTTAAATACTACTGGTGTGTATTAGGTTTACACAAATACTACTGGTAAGTCAGTACTACTGGTATTCACATATACTACTGGTCTTGTGTGTTGGTGGTTACTACTGATGTCTATAGTTACTACTGATGTCAAAATCCTTAGTCACTACTGATGTTCGTAGATACTACTGACGTTTTATTACTGATATCTCATTTACTACTGGTCCTTCAGAATCACAATTACCAAACTAACCCCCATGAAAATAACCGTTATGTTATGATTCGAAGGGCATTTTAGTCGTTTTCCAGATTAAATCGAAATATATAAAAGGCGGCAGTCGATTAATTTAGCATTATCTTCACTTCGATTTGCTAAATTCTCTCGATAAACCCTAGTTTACGATCAAAAACCCTTCGTCAGTAACAAAATTCATTCTTGTTCTTCTCAAAATTCAACAAAAATGGCAACTCTAAAATCTTTGAATGTTCAAACCGATCTCAAATACTCAGAATTTCACAATATGTGTGCCTTCCTAAAGAATCCCGACGGCACAAAAGATTTTCGTCCGATCGTCAAATTCTTGAGAAATTCTTATATACAGTTTGCTTTAACTGTAAAACCAAAATCATATCAACAGCACTTGGTGGATTTCTGGACCAATGCTGAACAAACAGAAGGAACAACCATATCTATGATCAAATCAAAAGTAGATGGAAAGCACATAACAGTCACAGAACAATCAATTCGACACCATCTACAATTACACGATGATTCAGGTATGTTTACTCTTCCTAAGGAATACATTGCTGAAATTTTAAATAAAATGGGTTATGAGGGAAGACTGAATATAGTAACTTTTCAAAAGGGTCTTCTCTCCCCACAATGGAAATTTTTAGTACATACTATTCAGCATTGTATTTCTCCTAAACGAAGTACTTGGAATGAGTTTAATAAGGCAATAGCCTCTGCTGTTGTCTGTTTATGCACAGACCAAGTATTTAACTTTTCTCAAATGATTTTTGAAGGTATGTTGGGAAATCTCAGTTCTTCTAAATTTTTAATGTATCCCAGATTTCTACAACATATAATAAACTGTGAATTACAAAACTTGTCAACTCCTAAAAACATTTTTATACTACCTGAATTGAACAAGAAAGTTTTCTCAAATATGAGAAAACAATTTAAATTTTCGAGCAAGGAAACCCCTCTGTTTCCTAATATGATCAAAGATCAAACAACTATTGGAGAGGGTTCAATCATAGATACAACCCAAGTTGAACCTCAACCCACTCCATCACCCCCAAATACAGCCCAAACACCACCCCAAATAGTCACTCAATCACCAACTCAAACAGAAGTCCTGAATGTGTCCCAGGAACTTGATATAAATCTGCAGAGTGCTACTCTTCACTCTGTGGAAGACCTACCAGATAAAACCAAAAATATTTCCACAATTTATCAAAGAAAGAAAATTTCTTCAAAGGACACCAGGGGACAAATTGAGTCAAACCCCAGACTCCAAGAGTTGTCCTCCAAGGAGGAGAGAGGACATGAGGCGAGGGCTTTCACTACTGATGCCCCAAAGGTGGGTGCACAGGACAGTGAAAACATCATTAGGACCCAGACCTCGGCAACTTTGAGTGATGACTCATTTGAGGAGTTACTCAAAGGACCCCGGTGCCAAGAAACCATAAGGGGGGGCATCTCTGCTTCTTCTAGGAAGAAGAGGATGTCTAAAAGACCCAATGAATCACCAAGAAGTGATGAGGGCAGATCTGTTGAATTGATGGATAGGATGGAAAACCTCAAAGCCAATGTACCTGTTAGTGAGCCCGATGATCTTGCTAGATGGAGTGAGGGCAGTATTAAAATCAACCAATTGACGGAAAAAGTGGATTCTCTTGAATCCACTGTACAAAATTGTCTTACATATCTTACAAACCAAGGAAAAACTATGGCTGCTATGAAAAGGCATGTTAATACCATCAACAAACGAATGAGGTTTTATGAACACAGGCTTCATCAACAAACCAAAATCATCAGAAAATTGAAGAAGAAAATTGATGATAGTGAGGCTCCACCAGTAGAGCTCACTAAGGGGGAGAAGGATAACATTCAAACCATGATTGATGAATCAATTGCAGCAGCAGCATCCTCTCTCCTCAATTTAAAAGAAACTACTGTTGATGAAGGCCCAGAAATGATGGTTACTGAAGATGAGCCAATTACTACTGCTCCTATGGAAGATCAAGCTGAAAAAGAAGTATCAGTAGTAAAACCTACTACTGATATCATAGCAGTAGTAAATGAAGAAAAGGCAGCAAACACTACTGATGCCCTATCAGTAGTAATCTCTGAAGACATACCAGTAGTAACTACCTTAGTTACTACTGATGACATTATTGAGCTGCCACCACTACTAGAACCTAAAGTAATACTTCCACCATCTCCAAAAAGAAAAACAACACAAATGGTGGTGAAAGATATTGATGATGATGTAAATTGGTTAGAAGTTGATGAATGCTCCCTGCCTCCACATCCTAAAATACTTCCTTTGTCACAGATACAACACTATGGTCCCAAATTTGTCCTTGAATCTGAACCAGATAAAAAGAAAGATAACTACATAGGAAAGGGAAAGGAAGTTGCTGATGAAGACCAACCTAATAGAGCTCAAGGTCATGAAATGGGCAACAAAATCAATTATGCAAAATCAGCCAAACAGGATAGGTGGAAGGTAAAGAGAGCAAAGTACTTAAAAAGGTTGAAGTATCTCTAGCAAATGAAAACAAAAGATTAGCAGAAAGGGCTAGAATACTGAGACAACCATTCACAGAAATCAAATTGGCAGATATAGCAGATATATCAAAACTGCCACAATTTCAACAAAAGGTCAAAACCAAACAAGTTGCTGAAACAAGAAAAGAACTACAAAGAAAAGAACTACAAAAATTTAGGCAACTTGAATATGAAACACTAGAACTTATTGAAGCACAAGTACAAGAATGCAAAGAGCAGAAGGCTGATATGCCAGAACAATTTGCAGAGAAAAAGAAAGAAATGATCACATTCTTAAAATCAAAAGGTAACAACACAAAGGCCTTTGGAAGAATGAAGCTGATCAATTTGGTTGAAAAGTACTGTGTAGAAAAGAAAAAGGATCTTACTGAACAAGATATTAATGAGAAGTACACCACTAAACTTGAACAGATAGACTCTAAAGAAAAGAAAGAAAGAAAAACAATAACTGGAGAATCATCTGGTGTATTCTCTCAAACTTCAAAGAAAAGGAAGACATTTACCTCTGAACTTGAACAACCAAAGAAGAAATTACAAATGGTTCAGGTTTATGATCTTCCCATTGCTCCCCTACAAAATAATCCAATCATCAACTGGAGATGTATAGATGATATGATTGAGATTATTAGAGAAGATAAGGTCATACAAAGATTCAGAGCTTGGAAACCTTTGGTCATGTCCCTAACCAGAAGTGACATTATCAAGATGTTGATCATTGGTAAACCAAGAATGACTAAGAAGAACTGGAAGAATTCAGCTGCAGGCTATCTTACTGAAATGATTGATGCTGCTTTCTATCCAGAAAATTATTCAGAGAAGTTTACAAATCCAGAGAATGTTCAAGCCTGGAATGTGCTGCCAACTGTCAATATGTACTTCTTTGAATATACAAGTACGAAATGTGACTTATTCCTTTATGAGAAAGAGTATCCTCATTCTGAGAAAACTCTTTATCAACTTTGGTGCATGAACTTTATTAAACCACATGATGCTGTGATGCTCCAAAACAAATTGAATGAATTTGTTAAAAGAATCAGCAAATATATTATTGCATAAAGGAATAAAAGGAACCAACAGACTTTAGAAGGTGATCAGAAAAGAGCAAAGTTGTTGGAAGAAAAGGAAAAGAAGAAGTAAATAGAAACTTAGTTGATTGAAAGATAATCAATAAGTTTAGGGGGAGATTGTTGGAACAAAAACACAGATCAACTTATTACTGATGCTGCAGTTAGTACTGATCATAATTAGTACTGATGGGGCAGAACATGTTACTACTGATGAAGTTGATACTGGTGTATACTATAACTTAATTACTACTGATCAAAGCTTATTGAAGATACTAGTGATCAATAGTAGTTACTACTGACGATGATAATGGACTTACTACTGGTCACCAAGTTTACTACTGACGTTACTTATTTACTACTGGTGATTGCAGTTTACTACTGATACGCGTTTTGGAAGCATATCAAGTCCGAGATCTTCGTAGAGATAGTTATAGCATGTAAATCAATGTATATCTTTATAATTCGATGTAAATCAAAGTCCTAGAATAACTAGGGTAAATAGTTTAGCTTCAAGGACTATTATAAATAGTTCCTTACGAATTGTAAACGTACGTGTGTATTGTTAACTTAATAATATACATTGAAGCTTTTTGTGAAACTGTGTTCTTAATACTTTCGCATATTATTTACAGTTCATTGTTCTTAATTACATTGATATAGTGTTGATCCGCTGCAACTTCTATATTCAATTAGATCTAAGGTGTTTATTAACTTCTCTATAGTTAATCGATCCTGACAAATGTTATTCATGAACCTATTCGTCTTTGTTGTAAGTTAAGTTTCACTAACATTAAACATCACGATAACAATTATATAAATAAAAAAGAAAAGTATGCAGCACAACCACAATCAAGAGTCGACACATTCGTCGTTTCAAAACAACTGTTAATCTCAGAGTGATTCATTTGAGTTTATACTTATCATCATTTACTTCTAATTTACTAATTATTACTTTGTTTTCTTTCTCTAACAATAAATACATCCTAAAGATAACTTTATACATTTTGTATTTGAATCTTTCATCAAGAAATATCTTTATAAATTCAGAAATTATGGAACCGATTCAAATTATTGTTGCCTCAACTTACCAGGCGGGTCTACCGGTTCTGGAACCGCCTAAAGACCGACCCGACACCGAACCGGAACCGGCACCGGTTAAACCGATCCGGTTTTCGGTCTTAGGACTTTCATTTTTCCGGAAACCGGGTTTACCGGTTCCGGAACCGAACACATCCCTATTATAGAGTCTTATATTATCTCACTTTAAAAATATATTGAGTGTAACATTAACCACATTATGTTATCAAGGTTTGAAATCCTCTTCGTCTTCAAAATAACACTGGATCTATAACGATCACTTTGTTTGATCGTGATGCAAATAACTTGCAAGGAAAGACAGTTAAATTTTATGTGGATAAAATTAAGAAGGTTAAATTCTTAACTAAATATTTTTATGTTGTTTTTATTTTTTTTAATATTGATTTATATACGGATTATTTCAGGCTGGTTTAGAAGTTGTAACATTTCCGGATGAATTTAGTTGACTTGAAAATAAGAAGTTTGCTATGAAGCTAAGTATAATAAATTTTAATGTAATGTATCACTATAATGTTTGTGGATTTTTTGCTATCACATTATGTTATCAAGGTTTAGAAGTTGTGATTTTTTCCATATGAAAGTGCTTCAAAGATGCGCGTTGTGTTTGAAAATCAGCCATTACAAGGACAAAAGATGTTAGTACTATAGTATATGTATGAGCCACGTTTCATTTATGTGCTGTAAAGGCAAAAGGGCAAAAAGAGAACAATGTTGATATATATGACAAGAAATTTGAATTGAAATATCTCTTCTACTTTTATCCTTAATTCATTTTATTGATTAAATAAATAACTAAGTAAAACAATTAATCTATAGAAATAAGATTGGTACCAATGGGCATCACCCCCAACCCTTCACTACCAAATTTGAGGCCTCGGCTGCTGATGCCGTTGGCACGCGCGCATCAGTGCTGAGTTTAGAACAACTCTATAAAATCGATCTTTAGGCTCCTGAATAGTTAGTTCATAATCTTGGAATAAGCATATACAAATCATAAATTTGCGGAATTAAATAAACAGATTTGTATTGCTAAACAAGGTTTTCAGAGCCTGCCATAGTTTCTTTGCATCATCATATTCAACAAAGAGATGTTGATAGTCGTTTGGAATGGCAAGCAAAAGAGTGCTTAGAGCTTTGCGTTCAATTCCTCTGTCTTTCTTTTCCTTTTCACACTTAAGTTTGTCTGCTTCAGTTAATGAACTTGATGCTTGAGTCTGAATGGTTTTGTTGCCTTCAACAACAACTTCCCACATGGAATAATCAGTAATAAGCATATACTGCTTGATTCTGTTTTTCCACATCCCAAAGTTATTTGGAGTGAGAATGGGAATTTTGTTTGCTTGAGTACTTTCATTGTTATCAGGCATGATTAACAATTTTAAGATCGAAAGTATGAAACTTTTTGCTGTTCTTAATTCGTAGATCTAGAACCGTAATGCTCTGATACCACTTGTCAGGATCGAATAACCAAACAAGTTATTATAAACCCAGATCTACTTAACACAAGAAGTTACAGCGGATTAACACTTATGTTATTAGATTAAGAACAATGTAAACTGGAATCGAATAAGAATAAAACGAAGAACACAGTTTATCACAAAAAGCTTCAATGTATTAATTTGTTCGATCAATACACGTATGTTTACAATTCATAAGGAACTATATATAATAGTCCTTGAAGCCTAACTTATTTACCTAGTTATTCTAGGAATCGATTACAATTGAATTACATAAAGATTTACATTCTATAACTAACTCTACTAAAATCTCGAACACGATCAGCTCTAAATATAACATCAGTAGTAAACTTGATCGTCAGTAGTATTTGCCTTTAGCAGTAGTAAATCGAGATCAGTAGTAACTTCCTTCGGTAGTAATCCAATCTTCAGTAGTAGATCCTTTATGTTCCAACAATCAGCAGCCCATGTTAGTAGCCGCGTCTTCTCCATGATGTGTATTGCTCTCGCGCCAGTAGTTGTGTGAGGGGGAGGGGAGGGGGTTGGGTAATATTTTAATATTTTTTAATTGGGGATGACTTAGTGATGTGTTAGTGATGAGTTGTTCTTGGCACGACCACGTCAGTAATTCGTCAGTAAAGATGTAAGTGACGTGAATCTAATGACTGATTTAATGACTCGTCACTATTGAGAGCGACATAATACCATCTCCACATGACAATTCCTTTGGGTACCATGTGCTCTAAAGTCTAGACGTCACTTCACTAGATGATACATATATCCACATGTATTATTTTCATTATTATAATTTCTTTTGTCTTCTTTTTTCTGCCTTTGTTGGTAATAAAATGATTCTGTTCCAACAAGGGAATTAAAAATTAAAGGATGTAAACATGCGTTTGTGTTTTAGTAATTCTTTAAGCAAAGTGCAATGCAAAATAAATAGCTACTATGCTAATATGCAGCTTCATTCAACCCTGTACCTTTTCCCATACAACCCTCACTCAGTAATGGAATTTATTTCCTTAGTAACTTTTGCCACTGCAACTACACTACTAATTATCTTGATTTTAGTAAACTACCCCCAACGGAGAAAAAACCTCCCACTAGGTCCTAAACCATGGCCTCTCATTGGCAATCTTAACCTCATTGGCTCTCTCCCTCACCAATCTCTTCACAAATTGTCCCAAACCTACGGCAAACTCATGTACCTTAAGTTCGGTTCCACCCCTATTGTAGTCGCATCGTCCCCAGAAATGGCTCGACAGTTCCTGAGAACCCATGATCGTATTTTTGCTTCCCGGCCGCTAACTGCAGCTGGGAAGCATACCACATATAACTACCACAATATCACATGGGCCCCATATGGGCCCTATTGGAGTCAAGGTAGGAAAATCTACCTTAACGAGCTTTTCAGCTCGAAAAGACTCGCGACTTCGGAACGCATTCGTGTTCAAGAAATGAAGATTTTCCTCGCACGTTTAGGCTCAATTCTAGGAGATCCTGTTGTTCTAAAAGACCATGTTTCTCGCATGAACCTTAGTGTAATTAGCCGGATTGTATTAGGTCGTAAGTACTTTAGCGAATCAAAAGACGAAAAGGAGATCGTTACACTTGAAGAGTTTCAAGAGATGTTGGATGAATTGTTCTTGTTAAATGGGGTGTTGAATATTGGGGATTGGATGCCTTGGTTAGGGTTTATGGATTTGCAAGGGTATGTCAAGAGAATGAAGGCTTTGTGCAAGAGATTCGATAGGTTTCATAATCATGTACTTGAAGAACATAGGGCGCGGATAAAGGACGAAGGGGAGGGTTTCGTAGCAAAAGATATGGTCGATTTGTTATTGAAGTTAGCCGATGATCCTAATCTTGAGGTCAAGCTCGATTCTAATGGTGTTAAGGGGTTTACACAGGTACGTATAGTATATACATTAATATTGATGTATTAGAACACAACTATTAAACAAATATAATTAGTAAACTAATCACATAACCACAAAAAACTGCCATGTAGTGACACATCATAAAGTTTCACTAAAGGAAAAACTTAATATAAAAAGTATTAAAAAAAACCAAAAATTGACATCAACAACTTCTCCACTTGGATTTCCCAAAATAAACCATAGGAATTTATATTTTTTTTGTGTGACTTTTCGGAATTTTTATTTCTACTGGGTCTCTATTTGGAAACATCCATTTAGAATTATGCGGGAATATGTATTATACTTTTCAAAAAGTTCACTAAAACGCATTTATGGTGACACATTTGTGTGTCATTAAAACTTCTGTTACTAAATGTCACTCTTTTTTAGTGCACAACTTGTTTTTCTTTATTTATATATTTGTATTATGAACTATGTTGCAGGATCTGATAGCCGGTGGAACTGATACAGCCGCCACAACTGTGGAATGGGCAATGTCGGAGCTCATTAAACAACCCCATCTAATCGACAAGGCAACCAAAGAGCTCGATAGGGTGATTGGTAGAGACCGCTGGGTCCAAGAATCCGATTTCCCAAATCTCCCCTACATAGATTCAATTCTAAAAGAAACCATGAGGTTGCACCCGGTGGCGGTCTTACTAGCACCTCATTTAGCCCTTGAAGATTGCAAAGTGGCAGGATACGATATCTCCAAAGGCACGACAGTTTTCATCAACTCATGGAGTATAGGGCGAGACTCGGATATTTGGGATGACCCGTGTAGTTTCCAACCCGAGAGGTTTTTGGGTAGGGACCTGGATGTAAAAGGGCAACATTTTGAGTTGTTACCATTTGGGTCGGGCCGGAGGATGTGCCCGGGTTATAGCCTTGGATTGAAAATGATGAAGTCGTTACTCGGGAATTTATTGCACGGGTTTAATTGGAAGTTGCCTCAATATACGAAGATTGAAGATATAAACATGGAAGAATTGTATGGGTTATCTACGCAAAGAAAGTTCCCGTTAGTTGCAATCGCGGAACCTCGATTGGCCACTCATATGTATAACTAGGACGACATATATATGGAGAATATATTGTTACACAAGACC
The DNA here is from genome assembly GCA_963853835.1 of Calendula officinalis. NCBI lineage: Eukaryota > Viridiplantae > Streptophyta > Magnoliopsida > Asterales > Asteraceae > Calendula > Calendula officinalis. The sequence continues at coordinate 79,612,424 of OY970820.1, read as the reverse complement.
ATCGTTCAGGCATATACAATTAGGGGTGCCCATTGGGTTATCAAGTCGGGTTTGAGGTAAAAAATCCTAACCCGAAACGCGACCCAATAATGATTTGACTTTGTATGGTTCAGGTTGGTCAGGTTTCGGGTTTGTCGGATTGGCCCGATCGGGTTAATTTGTCGGGTTACACTTGAGTTAGGAATTTTAGGTAAAAATAAAAAAATTATCTAATATACTAAATTTTATGGATTTTTATTTAACACTTGTAATTGTTAATTGATTTTTATTTAATGATTTATCATATACTCCCTCCGTCCCTAAATAAAGTTCTCATTTCTCTTGAGCACAATTTTAAGGCAAAAGTTAGTAGTGAGGTTATTTGGTAATAAATTTAAATAAAATATATAGTTGGTTTGGAGAAATAAAGATAATTAGTGGAAGTTAGTAGTGACATCCTTAATAATTATATTATTTTATTAAGTGGACCTCATTCAACTTGTGAAATGAGAACTTTATTTAGGGACAAAAATCTAGGAAGAAATAATAACTTTAACTAAGGACGGAGAGAATAATATGTTGATGATTTTAGTGTCATCGGCCATTTTGTGTAATTGTGATTTACTAGAGACCAAGGGAATTTGAGTTAAGTTTAAATACGAGGTCGGAGGTGCGGAATGCACACTTGATTTAACTAACTCAATTCATTAAATTGATCAAAGGTTGCATTTATTGGTTATTATATTCTTATATAAAAAAGTAAAATAATAATAATCAAATATATGGGCAGTTGACGAATTGCATAGATATAAATTTCAAGTTTTCATTATAAAAAACATATACAGAAAGATGCATATCGAGATTAAGGGGAGAACATCCACTTGATTCAAATGGCTTCGATTTTTTATTTGTTAATGATATAATGATCCAAAAGTTGCAACTTTTCACTCTCTATGTATATAGAGTTTTGGTCTCATTTATAGATATGAAAAACATACAAATTTTCTCTATTATTCAAACTCTTGATTCTATGCTTGGAATAAGAGTTGTTGCCTTTGTCTTATCCCAATAAGGATTTCATGGAACCCACAAGCAATCGGTAGGGTCGAAGTACTTTATTGCGAAAGTGATCACACGATTCAAAGGTCTATCCGCCAATATCCAAACCCATTTATCCAACATAATATGCTAATTCATTGTAAAAATGTCTTATTTTTTAGAGGTGAAAGATGAAGGAAAAAAACGAAAAGATAATGAAAAGACGAGTACATTCACAAATAATTTATAACTAATACACGTTTCATAAACTGTTATCAATAAACAAACTTATGACATACGTACAGGCTTCATCAAGCTAGCTTACAGCGACATATTAAGTTGTTTATTATACAACGAATTAAGAAGCTACACGGGTAGGTTGTTTTATTTATCCATTATTTAACCCGGCCCATCTATTCATACATGATACATATATATGATCAGGCCCACCGTAGCGCATGCTGCGCATCTATTCATACATATGATCGGCCAATCGGGGTTCGCAGATAGCAACTAACGGAAACTTCCTTTGGGTTGACAACCCGAACATTTCTTCCATATCCATGCTTTCAATCTTCTTATTTTCAGAAAACTTCCAACTAAACCCATGCAACATGTTCGCCAATAATGATTTCATCATCTTTAATCCAAGATTATACCCCGGGCACATCCTCCGACCCGACCCAAACGGCAACAACTCAAAATGCTGCCCTATCACTTCTATATCTCTACCCATAAACCTATTGGGTTGAAAACTTTCTGGGTCATCCCAAATTTCTGGGTCCCGCCCGATGCTCCATGAGTTTATCATGATCGTTGTCCCTTTGGCGATATCATAGCCGGCTACTTTGCAGTCTTGAAGGGCTAAATGTGGTGCAAGTAAAACGGCCACGGGGGTGCAACCTCATGCTTTCTTTTAGAATTGAATCTATGAATGGTAGGTTTGGGAAATCACTCTCTTCGACCCATCGATCTCTTCCAACAACACTTTCGAGCTCTTCTGTCGCCTTCTTGATTAGATTGGTTTGTTTGATGAGCTCTGACATTGTCCATTCTAGGGTAGTTGCAGTTGTATCAGTTCCACCTGCGATCAAGTCCTGTGATACATAAATTCTTAACGCATAAGTCGTGATATAAAAGGAGGGATGGAACACGAATAAAATGTATATGAAAATATTTGCACTGATGATACCCCTAACAAAAAAAATATACAACTGGTGGTACTCATCTGTTTTTTTTTTCCTGAGTCCGCCACTATATATGTGCATACATATGTACCTGTGTAAGTCCCTTGATGGCATTAGAATCAAGCTTAACCTCGAGATTACGATCATCGGCTAAGTTTAATAGAGAATCGACCATATCTTTAGCTACAAAACGATCTCCTTCGGCTTCCATTCGAGCTTTATGCTCATCTATTACATGATCATAAAACATATCAAGTCTCTTACACAAAGCCTTCATTCTCTTCGCATACCCTTGTAAATCCATAAATTCCATCCAAGGGATGTAATCCCCAATATTCAAAACGCCATTTAGCAGGAACCATTCATCTAATATCTCTTGAAACTCTTTGTGTGTCACGATCTCCTTTTCATCTTTCGATTCACTAAAATATTTACGACCCAATGCAACCCTACTAATCATGCTTAGATTTGTGTGTGAAACTTGTTCTTTTATCGCGATGGGTTCTCCGGACAATTTGTGTAAACGTGAGACGAAATTTTGTCTTTCCTCTACACGAATGTGCTCAAAGGAGCCAAGTCTTTTCCAGCTGAAAAACTCGTTAAGGTAGATTTTTCTAGATTGGCTCCAGTAGGGCCCATATGGGGCCCATACAAGGTCATGGTAGTTGTAGCTGGTGTGCTTCCCAGCTGCAGTTGTTGGCCGGGAAGCAAAAATATGGTCATAGGTCCTCAAGAACTGGCGAGCCATGTTTGGGGACGATGCAACTACTACTGGGGTAGAGCCGAACTTGAGGTACATGAGTTTTCCATAGGTTTGGGACAACTTGTGGAGAGATTGGTGAGGGAGAGGGCCGATGAGGTTAAGGTTTCCGATGATAGGCCATGGTCTAGGACCCGGTGGAAGGGTTTTTTGGCCCAGGGGGCGGTTTAGTAATTTCAAGATAAGTAGGGTGATTGTAGTGGCTGCAAAAAGCCAATTAAGGGACTCCATTAATGGTTAAGTGAATGTTACTTTTCTGGTGAAGGTGGTAGTGGTATGAGTGCATATTTATAGTGCACTATACATGCTACTAATTTGAATAAAGCATGTGAATTAGGACACAAAGAAAATGAAAATAATCTATATCATCGTATCTTGATAATGACATCGGGTAGACATAGTACTTTAACCTTACCTTATCGTTTTGATGTTTAATTAATAATTAAACGCATTTATTAAATGTGTATTTAGTTGAAAGTATGAATTTTCATTAGATTAGAAACGTGTGTCTTAATGTGACATGTCACATCTTACTTGTATTATATATTATAGGGCGATTTCTAAAAATAAATATAATTAAAATTAAAATTAAAATTCACACAAAATAATTCAATTTTTCATAAAATAAGTCGTTCGGTTGTACGGTTTGTGTTACTCCATATAAAATTTGATAATTGTGTTCTTGTCACACAAAATATAGTCTTATTGTACAAAAATATAGTTTGGTCGTATATCGACAAGTCGTATAAAAATGATCTGATCCTACAAAAAATATCTACCTTACACATGGGTAGCATAAAAAAACATCAAGTTAGATAGTGTATTTTGAGAAAAGTCGCCCAAATTGGTTTTTTGGTAAAATATATCTATTTTTGGTCAATTTTGATAATTGTCTCTATTTTGTAAGCTAGAAGTATAATTATTTGCTAGTAGTAGTAAGCTTTTCATAACAACGTATAAACTCGTAATTTGCATTTCATTAGGGCATTTTTAATACTAGTAATCTTTCGAAAAGTTAATTTATTTTCCATATCATGCCACTTCATCAATTTTATAAATATTATAACTTTATAAATTCATCTCTAGTATCTATAAATCTATTAAATCTTTATAAAAGAGATGTAAATTAAATTATGAAGATATATCCAACATCCTAACTATTTTCATGTTACATACACATAAAACGAACTATACATAAAAACTAAACTATCTTCAAATACTATTGAATTGTATTTACAGTCAATATGTTGTGTTTAACCTTTTTAGCAGGTAAGCGTTAAACACAATTGGTTGCGCTTGCAATGTCGCCGGAATCTTCACCAGAGTCGTTGTTGGAATCTGAAACCGCTAGAGATATCCGTTTAGTTGGATCGGTTTTATGGGAATCAAATAGGTGAAACAAGCTGCTTTTAACCTACCCAACCCGGCCCAATTACACTCCTACAACGCTTATTTAATAATAATAAATATAAAAGACTTATGTACGAATTGTTCCCAGGAAAAATAATGTAACCAGGTTGATGGCATAAGAAAGACAATATAATACTCCCTCCGTGCCATAAAAAAATTTACATTTCATTTGGGCATAATCTTTTAGATAGTTAGTGGTGAGGTATTTTATAATAATTTTGATTAAAATATAAGGTTAGATTGGAAAGAGAAAATATTTTATTGGTGGAATGATTGGTAATAATATTAATTCATTAGGTGGGCCCCCAAATTTGAGAAATGTGATTTTTTGTGGGATAAAATTTTAAGGAGAAATGTAATTTTTTTTTTGTGGGACAGAGGGAGTACAATTAAACTATATGTGTATGATTTATTTCATGTTCAACATGTCATATTTTATTTAATACTAGCCTATAACCCGTCATAAATCATGGATGTGTTATAAAAAAATTTCATAGTTTTTTTGTTTTTTAAGAATACTATATATATTGAAAACTTTGTTTCTTTGTAATAATTTTGTAGCTAAAATAAATAATTTCACATACTTTTTAGAACACTAACTATACACATTACAAATTCAATATTAGCAGAATATGCTTCCTAAATTATCAGTATAAGTAAGAGTTTAAATAAGTGACGCACCATACTATGCATTTCCTAAAATAAAAGAAGAGATCATCGAGTTGTGGAAAATAATAAAGAACAATAATGAAGATTCAAAAACATATAATGTGAAATAAATTTGTGTAGGCTATCTGAAATAGAAATATATATTAAGTAATATGGCGGATCAAATCCTTTATAAAAAAAATGTGAATATAATATATGGGTTACGATCCGGTGAAAATTAAAAATTGGTGAGGATTGCAAGGACAATTCCCAACCAATCTTTTAAGACTTATTGGATATTATCAGAAATTTTGGATCTTTAGGAGGAAACATTTATTGATAATGATTCAAAATTTCTGATAATGATTTGAAAATCTTAAATGATTGGTTGATTATTCTTATATTTCTCACCCAATCTTACTTCTATATTTGACTTACTTACCCGAGAATGAACCTTGGTTTATGACACATTTAAACGGTTCTTTTGTCGACACACCAATATTGTATAGAACATGAATGATGTATGCAAGAATTCTTCATATTGAGTTTGACTTTTTTTGTAAATTAATCGAAATAGCTCAAAACAACAACCTTGTGTCAAAATCTTGAGTAAAGTAAGTGAAAGAAATGCAAGTTCATCACCACCAACATAAACATCAACCGGACCCTAATACATGCATGACTTTAATACATGCATGGCTTTGAAAATAAAAATATTTCTTTATTGTAAAAAGAGTCATAATAATTTTGGTGAAATAACCGGTCTTACATTTCTTTTTTTCTTGTAAACCAAGTATGTTGAGTTTTTAGGATCCATAAGTTAAACCATACATGAAAACAAAATTATAGGATAAGAGTCGATTAATGACATTTTCTTGTAGATTGCTTTCATTTGTGACTAAAAAAAGATAAGAAAAATATTGAAAAAAATCACCAACAAGAACAAGCTAGTTGTGCATAGTGTTTATGATAACATTTTATATAAAAGTAATTTCTTTCATAAACAAATATTGCCATCTTTTGTCATATTCATTTATAATTTATACCCCGTGTAATACATATGTTTGTTTTAAATTAATATGTTACACTTCATGATGCTAAAATAAAGTCGAAATGACATAGTTTAGACATACTAATACTCTCATGGTCAAAACATACATTTTATCCTACATGACCTTATATAGATAGATAGATATTTTGAATTTGAATGAAAAAAAGATATACACAATTAACTCCATAAATTTATTTTCAATTTTACTAATTGTTAAGTTGAAATATATCTACCTAATTTAATTAATTAAAAAAAGCTAACCGTAAATTCAATTTTGAGCAGGAGATAAATATGAGCGGATAACTAATTTAATTAATTACATAAAATTTATTTTGTTTTGATTTATTTTGACAACTAAATGATGATTACGTACAAATTTTAATTCAAATTTTAAGATATGATTTAATTTAAATCCTTAAGGTGATATGGAATACTTTCATTGGTGGTTGATTAATGATATGACAAAGATGACATAACAAAGATAACATATATTAGTTGACGTGACATGCTTTCTTTTATTAAAGATAAAGATATATCTCAATATGAAAAGTTCCATTGATGGATCTCATATTTTTTATTGTTTAATGTTACGATGCTAACATTTCATTGTTGTTTTATAAAAGCAAACTATACATTAAAAAATCCACCGAGAATGGACGAATATTCACTTGCAAAATACCTGGCTTCCTTCCCCTCGTATCTGCAAGACGAAAGAATGGAAAAGAATAACACAAAACCTTTCAAGTGGCCTAACCGAAATAACCCACAGAAAGAGACAAGGGCCCAATTAACACAAATAGCCTACACAAAGAGACATTGGCCCAAACCTCAATACCTACCAACTAAAAAAAAAGTAGAATACAAAGAGAAGAAATGCCGCAGAACATGATTTCACAAATTGCACTAATTAAATATTTTTTACAACTAACCAAAACCTGATCAATGGGTTTAGTTAAAACCGGATATCCTGATTTTCAGATATTTGAATTTTGGATAATGGAATTTTACTATTTGTATTTGGTATTCGGATATTCGGAATTGGGACACCTGGTAATCCGAGAAAAAAATAAATTATTTAAATATATTTTTTCAAATATTTCGGATGTTTTCGATTTTTTTCGAGATCGGAGATCCAGAAAAATTTGACAATCAAGAAATCACCATCAAGATTTCTTGGTTAAGCAGCTCGATTCTATCAGAGGACTTATCGAACCTATATGTTTTACGTTAGCTGGGCTTAAAGTCATTACACAATCTTTTTCTTTAAGCAACTTCTTGGGTAAAGGTGGATTTGGACTGTTTCACAAAGGTTTCATAGATGATAAGGTTAGACAGGGTCTGTTGGAATTAAATATCATTGTCATTTGTTTAAATATAAATATTTATTATATAATGCTTATGATATAATTAAAATAGAAGAAAAGGTGCAACCAAGGCAAACGGCCGGCAGCAATAACTGCCGCCACCAACTGCCACCCCCTGAAATTCCGGCACCACCATAACTGTCAATAACTGACACCGTAACCGCCACAACTAACCGTGCACCTGTTCGATTACTATATATAGAAGTAGATTTCGTCAATGTAAATCATTCCGAATGTGAGATTCGAGAATCAAAATATAAGTGTAGATGATGAATTAGAAATGTATAAAATCTTATAAATCAATGAAATTTTGCTTTGATTAAATATGTGTTTAATTTTATGTTTATAAGACACAGGTGGAGTGAACCAACATAACAAAAGCATACGGATGGAGTAAAATGCGTAACAAGACATCGGTGGAGTGGACCAACATAACAAAAAAATACGGATGGAGTAAAATGACTAATAAGGAGTGCTGAAAAACAAGACGGTGGAGTGAACCAACATGTAGCTCAAATGAAGACGGTGAAGTTAACCAACATGAAAGCTCAAATGAAAGACATGAACAAATGACTTGATATTTAACCGGGGGGGGGGGGGGTGTTGGAATTAAATATCAATTTGTCATTTGTTAAATATAGGTATTTGTATTATAATACTTATGATAAAAGAAAAGGTGTCAACAAAGGGTAACCGCCGGCAGCAACTGCCGCCACCAACCGCCACCCTCTAAAAAACCGGCACCGCCATAACCGTCACCAGTAACCGTCACAACCAAGGGGTGTGACTATTCGCTCATACCTTTTCGTTTAGTATAAATAAGAATCAAATTCCTCAATTGTAAACATTCAAATTTTAAATTCAGAATCAATAAAAGTATATATTTTTTTGTTCTTGCCCCTGTCTTATGACTACGTTGGAGCACCGCCGGAGAAGCGGTTCTCCACCAATTGATCAACACCGGAGTCAGAAATCTACGATTTTAACAGGGTCTAAAGGCTCAGCCAGTAGCTGCTAAGTTTCTGGACCTCGAAGGCGGACAAGGTCGTAGGGAATGGCTGGTATGTAATTATGTAGACAAGCTCAGTACTTGTGCTCAGTACTTGTGCTTGTGTATGTATGTAAGCTCAGTACTTGTGCTTATGTAAAATTGTTAACTGAGTAGATCGCTTAACTAGGACTTGTGAAATGATGTGATGAACTGAACTGCGTACCTTTGGTGTTTTATGCAACTTGAAGTGGAATAATTAATCGATTGATTATTGATTTTGGATACGTCATCTGTGTCGGGAGTTTATATAGATATAAATGACGCATGCTTTCTTGTCTCTTTATTATTGAATCTGGACTAAGTTAGTGTGATCTGATGTATGGATTATTCTAGTTTAATCGAAGTTATTTTTTTCTTAAATGTTTTAAAAGATAGTTTTCTTTTCTTGTTGTCGGCGCACACATAGTGCCTCGTGTGTGTAAGTTGTTCATTTATGTTTTGTGCAAATTGGCGATAAGTTGAAATTAATTGTCTTAGTTGTTCCTTCGCTTCAGGAGAGGTGAAGATGATTGGTTGTATGTCAGTTTCGGTCACAATATATGCGACCATAAATAAATTGAGTGAATATCGTTAATGTAAGGCTTATAATTTTGATAGATGTAATCATAGACGTGAATTGAATTGTCCAAGTAGGACTAGTGTTTGTTATATGAAAAAGTTGAAACTTTTATTGTGACATGACGGGTCACATGTAGTGACTTGTATAGTGAGAGTCGTAAATGTCTGACCAATGTAAATAAATTGATGCTTGCTTTTGTTATAGCCATTAATTATGACCGCCAGTTAATGTTAAATATCTGAATGACCTGAAATGTTTATGATGCAATCCTGATTAGTTTCCTATGTTGAATTTGGAGTCTGAGGAGTGACTAATGACTTGGATTTGTAGATCATTTTGAGTTGGCTTGCGATACTAATAATCAGAGATAAACTAGTTTGTTAAATGATTGCATTGATTAAGAAGTTGTTTGTGAAAAGTTTTGAAATTGACGATTTATACTTAAATCTAGTGCTTAGATTGGATGATTAGATTAAAATGATATATGTTAATAAAAATTGATCATAGTTTAAATTGGTAATTTTTAATTACTCAAATCGATGATAACGTTTGGATGATTGTAATAAAAGTTGTCAAATTAGGATTTTGAGGTTTTATGTCTTAAGAGATATGTTTCTAGATCAAATAACTTGTTACAAATGATAAAAGTTGTTTATGCTTAATTGTGAGTTGAATTGATGAAATTATCTTGCTATTTGGATGTTTAATAAGTAAGAGTCAAGAACTAGTGGTATGGTAATTGGTTGACTTGAGTCTAAGTAAAAGTGGACATTTAATTGAAATGGCTAATTAGTCCTAACATGATTTTAACATGTTTAATGAACCATTAGTTGTATGTTTGGAAGTGTTATGATAAATTTCTCAATTTTGACTTGTTAAAGGTAATTAGTATCAAAACTTGATTGAATGCATTTTACAATTGCTAGACCTTGATTATGATGATAATCGTTTGATATATGCATAAGTTGGTTTTGGTAAATAGTTTAACATGTTATGAAAGTAATAAAGTAATTTTGACTATAAAACTTGTTTTGGCCCGTTTGGTCATAAAGTGTTAAGAATTTGATAAATGCCTAGTTGATAAGTGAGTTAACTCTCGTAAGGATTGAAATCTCATGAGTATGACTGATTGAGTATAAAAAAAAATTTGTTATTTACATTACCATGTTAGTAGAGGGATATGTGATTTTGACTTGTTTTATCAAAACATGTAACTTGACTTTATAGAATTTGGATTGATAAAATTAAGTAAACAATTTAAATAGTCATCTTGATAAAATTAAGAGACCATACATATTTTATTTTATATCATCGCACTACAAATATCTTGTTAGTCCCGTAATAAGTAAATTACCGCACTTATACGCTTTCACCGACCAAATAAAAATTAATGGCAACACTCAACACTTTTTAAATTTTTCTTTATTAATCAATAATGATACAATAAAGATGCAAGTAGTTTGCGGAATAGCTAAGAACAAAAACCTAACTAAACTACTTGCATGTGATAGACAATAACATATACTATCTAAGACAAGTTCCGATCAACAAATGATCAGGCGCCAGACCAGACACCTTCGTTACACAGATTTAATTCTCAAATCAAGTAACTAAGGATTAACTGGTGGTTTACACTATGCTCAAAGAAATAAAGGTCTAGAGTAATTTTAGTAGCGTGTAACCTTGTTTGGTGCACACTGAATTTGATCGCTAAGTCCTCAATTTATAGCATTGGGAAACGTGGTGCCAAACGAATGATCGATCGAATCCACGTGTGAGAATTTCGTTGGTGCAGAGGATATTTCATGCGAAGAGCACTACTAACGTAATGCTGACAGTACTTTCTGTCATCTTGTGATCGCCGATATCTTCTAGAAGATTTGCAAGATATTCCATTTATCAGCGACACACTAACTTGTGCTTTACTTGTGTCTTTCTGTGACACTGAAACTTCGGGCCTTTGTGCGCTTCAGGTAGCCATGAGTCTTCAAATACTCATGCTTCTTCATACGGCCTTCAGCTTCAGTGACATTCAGTAAGAGTTTTGCTTAGAGAGGTATCTGTCTTCACGGTTCAGCGTTATTGTCAAGTGTGCACTGAACCTGCTACAACTATCTGATCTGTTAACCAATATCTGATTCCGCACGGGGAACTGATCGTTGTTTCAGATAGTGATCAGATAGAGTAGCTGGGTAACTGAAATCCGAACTGATTAGTTTCAGTTACCCACAATCTGAGGAACTGATCCTCATATTGTCTTCTAACTATTTGCCTTTTTGTCTTCATTAAATCCCTTCAGTGGGGGATGCTTTTCAGAGACCCAACATATCAATTTTTTTAAACAATTTTCGTATTACTTAAATGCAAGATTTTTATATTTTGACTCCCACTTCAATATAAAATTATAATATCAATGAAAAAAACCCACACTTTTTACGATATCTACAAATTAAAAAACTTGATACAGTTTTAACTGTTTTTGTAGTATTACTGAATTTAGTTATGACCCCTAATTTGTGATTATGGCCGAGGTGTAGTTTGCAATCCCTTCAAATAGTGTTGTTTTCTTTCAATAAGAGCATTAAACTAAGAGCTTTCAATAAAAGCATTAAAATGTACATTAATCAAAAAATCACCCATGCATTTAGAATACTCCTTATCCAAGAATGGAAATACATTTTTTATTGCTATTAATATCAAAACCCTATAAATTTTATAGAGGCATTTTTGAGATATTTTGCCCAGGGCAACAAAATGCTTTTACAGCCTCTATTCCACCGCCCCTCGCAACCGCGCTCCGCCCATATAACTCTCCCTTCGGCCTTTCCCTTCAGGTCTACGTACTTCATTCAGCAGCTACATTCTTAAGAATATCTTCAATACAATTACTCATATTTTTCTTCATCCGATTTAGGTTTTTTCAAGATACAATAACTATTCAATATTCGAAACTAATTAATTCATCAATTTTATCATGCCGTATGAAGGAACTTGAAAATGCCATCGTTATTAGGGCATACAAACAATAATTAGGGGTTGCTGTAAATTGTTGCAAAGTCTAAATTATATTATTAGTCTTATGCGTTCGTTTGAATATCATACTCGATGATTAAATTTATATTGTGGAAAACCAATTTTTCTTTGAAACTTTTGAAATTTGAGGGAATCAATGTTTACCACAATTGATTTTACTCTTTGTAATTTAACAAACTTTTCACGATTCCCACCATCACTTGCGGTTACAATGGTACAATTCTTCATGTATTACTCATCATGATCATATATAAATTTTATTGATTCCTTGTGTTACCAATTTGTTCATTTTGAATTAATTGTTTGATTGTGTTTATGTAGTTTGGTTGTTTTAAAAATAAATTACAGGAACCCTTTTTGTAAAATTGCTTACATCTCTACTATATTATAAAGCATTTACCATTGCCATTTTTAGCAATGGTCGGATGTTTATTCTTTCAAAATTAATAAATATAACCTAATATACTGTGTGCTAGATAAGAGTAATGAAACTCTCAAAATAACCCTCTCGTCGATTCAGTTACCCATAAACCTCCTTGATTCCATCGCCTCCCTTACACTTTTTGTCTACAAACCTCGGTACCTGCAAACTTCCTCCCCGTCGATTAAGTTCCCCATAAACTTCCTCGATTCCATTGCCTCGGTACATTTAACCTTCAGTCTGCAATTGCCTCATCGGTGAGTCGGTGACACTGCATATTTCGATCTCTGGGTATCAACTGTCATCTTTAATTTCCATTCCATCTTCAAATTTTTATTTACTTCTAATTTTTTGTGCTTAGTTGTTTGTTTTTCCCCCTGAATAAGTTATCTCGATCTATTTCAAATTTCTGCTATCTCGTTTTTTATTCCTAAACTCATGTATTTTATTTGTGAAGGCAGGGCTTTGTTTTTGTTTTATAAGCAGATTGTGGCGTCCATGGATAAACCCGGTCGCCTTTGAAAATTATATTATCGGGAGCTCCTGGTTCTGGTAATGGAACACAATTCGAGCTAATTACAAGTAAAGTGGTTATTGAAATTTTTTCCCTGTTTTGAAAGTGGTTATTTGTGACATTTAATAATAAGTTAATCAGACATTTAAAGAACTATTTTTCAATGATATGATTGATTTCTTTGTAGTTGAATTTTTTGATATTATGCAGCATGATTTAGTGCATGTTGCAGCCGGAGATATACTAAGAGCAGAAGTAGCAGCAGAACAGGATGGTGACTTTTTAATAGCTTTAACTGATTTCTTTTTTGACATGTTGTATTTTTAATAACTTTAAGTGATATCTTTTTATGGATGAAATCAATGGTGAAAGATCGTTTATCAAAACAATTTTCTCTTGAGAAATGATGGGTTTTTGGATGGATACACAAGAAGCTCATCACAAGCAACATCACTTCAAGCCTTCGGTTTTAATTTTGACCTTTTTTTTTTCATCAAGTAAGTTGACCCTGTTCATGTATGAATGGGGTTAAATTTGTGAACATGTTAGCAGTCAATTGTTATAATTTAAGTTAACAAATCAAGTGAGGATAGGTGAGTTGCTAAAATGTTGATGGTTTTCTAGGTTTCTGTTCAAGAGCAATTTAAGGGTTTTTTTAATTTGACCCGTTTCGGATTCTTTTTCAGGAAGGCATTTAAGGCCTGGTGAAAAGTGCAGAGAAATTTGATGCTTGAAATGGTTTTATTTGTTCAACATACGCTCACTGGTGGTTTTCATGTTCTAGCAAGATTATTATATTTTAATTTTTTCACTTTAAATGACGAGAGGTGCAAAAAAAACTTTATAGAAGTTGCATATATCCTTGTTTGCAGGCTGGTGCATTTTCAAAAAACATAATCAATTTTCAATAAGTAATCCCAAACACCCCTAATTAGAAGTGACTAATTTCTAAAGCATTTGTAATTAGATTAGCAATATCATTCAATAATTAGTAATGAGTAGAATATGTGGACATAGATAGCTAAAACTATAGCTATGTAATAATTTGGGAAGTAAACGCAACCCTTTTTTATAGAAATTCAAGGGAATGGATAAACATATGCTATCAGGTATGCCCAAATTAACCGGGCCTATTTACACTAACATCACTGTTCTGACCCACCAAACCTGTGACACCAAACGTGCGACACTTGAAATACTATTAATCCTGTGGGCCCACATTAACAGGCAACGCTTGATGTGGAAAAAGAAGTAGGAGCAGATTTTGTTGCTCATGGATGCGCATGAAAGGGAAATGATCAGGCATACTTTTAAACTCTGTTTTTTTTCCTCATATATAAAAATGATTTTTTTGACAGGTACGTTTTGAGCTGACGTTTTTTTCTCTTAATCCTGATCTTCAATGTGCCCATTCCATTCACAAAGAAATCCATTTATAGCAGAGATAGGAATCTTTGGCATATTAGTCATCAGGTACATTTGTTACAGGATATCAAATTGGCAATTTTGGCCCGTTTAGTTGTGAATCTGTTGATATCGGCTGTGTTCGTATTTCAAATGGGTCAAATGCTTTAAACGTGTCGACATTGGAATGAGTTGATTTGGTTTGGTTTCAGTTGTGTTTTAGCTAAAAGGTTGACGTGTCAATTACTTAAAACGGGTCGAAAGTTGTCTAAAATATATTTGCCACCTCGTGTAAAATTAATCTTGATTAGTTGGTTTCTTTAATTCTTTTTGTGGTGTGTGTAATTGAAGGGAGACCTTGTGGAAAATTAACCATGATGCTGCTGGGTTTATTAGGTTGTATGGGTTGCCTATGAGGATTCAGACTATGCTTGAAAAGGATCTTGGTAAAAAGTAAAAAAAGGTAAGATGTTTTACTGTTAGGATTCTTGTTTTTGGTTGTTTTTGAATTTGGGAATGTTTAAAATTGAATAACACTTTTAGTGATGTTAGTGTTGTTTTTGAATTTCTGGTTTAAGTTTTTTGTGTTAGTATTGTTATCAACACTTTTAGTGTGTTATGTAATATAAATTTGACAAAGTTGGTAGTGTAAATTATATGATCATTTGTGTAAATTCGATAATTGCAAGATAATTTATCGAGCTACATTGTGGGGATGGGTTGTTAAAATTGTATTAAAGTCAAAATGATTTTATAACATGGCTTTTACACATTCCTTAAATTTGTTCTCTCGTATATTATTCTTACATCATGCTTAAAAAGTTGAAATTACAACAAACACCACTACCTACTATCTGTGACCACCGCTACCACCAACCACCATCACTACCGCTATTACCACTCACTAATTGGCCGCCATCAAATATTATCACAGGTACCCGCCGCCGCATTGCGCTGGTACCAGCTAGTTTGTTTGTAAAGTTTTTATCAACTAAATTGAAAAATGATAAAAATGTTTTGGTATCAAACTAATTTAAGTTAACTTGACCAATTTCAGGTTTATTTAAAGTAACAATGAAGGTAATTACCCAAGTAGTGGTGCTGGTTTAAGAATTATATTTGACACAAATGTTGATAGCAGGTAATCAATCAATCATACACATATTAAAAGCATTCCTTTTGGTTGGGGCATTTTTATAATATTGTCAATAATAGTGTCTGAATCAGATATTCTGCTTTGGATTTTACGTGTGTAATTTAATTAAAACCGTCTTTGACATCTGCTATTTGAATGCAAGTGGGTTTCTTAGAAAATTATTTTATTAAATAAGTTTAAATTAATTACTGCTTTTGTTTTGTTTGATACCACTAGCACCCTGGAACAACTATTGTTATGGATTGGATACTTCTGATGGCTTACAACGTTGATAGAGAAACAAATTAGGCAACAAAGAGATATTTCATATATTCATGTTTTACTCTTTTCATGATTTGCTCACAGTTCTCAAATTCTTGCACGGGGAAACACCAACAGTTCAATCGAGAGTATAAAAATGTTGTTGGAACAAAAACACAGATCAACTTATTACTGATGCTGCAGTTAGTATTGATCATAATTAGTACTGATGGGGCAGAACATGTTACTACTGATGAAGTTGATACTGGTGTATACTATAACTTAATTACTACTGATCAAAGCTTATTGAAGATACTACTGATCAATAGTAGTTACTACTGACGATGATAATAGACTTACTACTGGTCACCAAGTTTACTACTGACGTTACTTATTTACTACTGGTGATTGCAGTTTACTACTGATACGCGTTTTGGAAGCATATCAAGTCCGAGATCTTCGTAGAGATAGTTATAGCATGTAAATCAATGTATATCTTTATAATTCGATGTAAATCAAAGTCCTAGAATAACTAGGGTAAATAGTTTAGCTTCAAGGACTATTATAAATAGTTCCTTACGAACTGTAAACGTACGTGTGTATTGTTAACTTAATAATATACATTGAAGCTTTTTGTGAAACTGTGTTCTTAATACTTTCGCATATTATTTACAGTTCATTGTTCTTAATTACATTGATATAGTGTTGATCCGCTGCAACTTCTATATTCAATTAGATCTAAGGTGTTTATTAACTTCTCTATAGTTAATCGATCCTGACAAGTGGTATCAGAGCTTATTGGCTCTAGATCTACTATTTGTTAAGAACAACAAAAAGTTTTAATCTTAAAAACACACACATTATTAATCATGACTGATAATAATGAAAGCACTCAGGCCAACAAAATTCCTATACTCACTCCCAACAACTTTGGGATGTGGAAGAATCGTATTAAGCAATACATGCTTATTACAGATTACTCTATGTGGGAAGTTGTCCTTGAAGGAAACAAAACTGGTCCTGGTCAAGCAAGCAGCTCTGCAACTGAGGCAGACAAACTTAAATGTGAGAAGGAAAAGAAGGACAAGGGAATCGAACTTAAAGCCCTAAGCACTCTCCTACTGGCCATTCCTAACGATTATCAACATCTCTTTGTTGAATATGATGATGCAAAGATACTTTGGGAAGCACTGGAGAAGAGATTCTTTGGGACCAAGAGCACCAAAAGGAACATGAAGGCTGTTCTCAAACAAGACTTTGAAAATTTCAAAGGAAAACCCAATGAAACACTCACTCAAGTGTTTGACAGATTCAACAAGTTAATTGGTGAACTTAACAGGTTGGGGTTAAGATGGATCAAGAAGATGTCAACATGAAGTTCCTAAGATCTCTTAGTGAAGAATGGGTCATGTATACAGTGGTGTATAGACAAAGAGATGCTCTAGAAGAAAAAGAGCTGGATGAACTCTACAATGATCTCAGAGTATTTGAAACTGAGGTAAACCAAAAGAACCCTTCTATTTCTTCTAATAATGCTGCATTTGTCTCTAGTACAGGTCAAGGTCAGGAAACCTTCACAGGAAAGGCTGCAGATTCTGAGGATACTGCAAGAGAATCCTTCTTCACTAGTCATGTGCATACTGCACTGATTAGTGATGACTTGGAACAATTGAATCCAGATGATCTTGAGGAGATGGATCTTAAATGGCAGATGGCTATGTTGAGCCTAAGGACAAAAAGATTCTTAAAGAGAACTGGTAGGACAAGCCTCAACTTCAACAAAGGTGACAAAGCTGGATTTGACAAAACTAAAGTCAAATGTTACAACTGTAACAACCTTGGTCACTTTGCAAAAGAATGTCCTCAGCCTGACAAAAGATCAAAATCAACTGCCCTTGTATCACAACAAGGACAAGGCTATGACTGGAGCTTTCAAGCAGAAGAGCATGCTCAAAATCAAGCTCTCATGGCCTTTACTGACAACAAAACTGAGGTAAAACCTAAACCTTGTACTTCTGAATGTGCTAAAATTATTAAAAACCTAGAAAAAGAAAACACTAAATTAAATGAAGATTTAGCAAAAGCAGTCAGAAGAAATCATGAGTTTGATAGTGTGATTGCTGATCAAGAACATCAAATAAAGGTGTACCAGATGATTGATCAAAGGATAAAGGAAGAATTGCTTCAGGCTGTGGATGAGAAAGAGTTTTATGAAATAAAAAATAAAGAACTAACAAGTAAATTAGAAGAATGTCAGCTTGAAATTGAACAAAATAAATTAACAATTAAAAAGTTTGAAAGAAGCACTAAAATTCTTGATGAATTAACTAATAATCAAACTACAGAAAAAGTTGTTCATGGGGTGGGATATCATGCTGTACCACCTCCATATAAATTCATTCCTCCACTTAAAAACAGTTCAGAAAGAATCATTAATGAATTAAAAACTGAAAATCAAACTGAATCACACAATGAAACATCTGAATCAAATGATTCTTCTGATGATGATCAATCAATTGAATTTACAATTTCACCCTATCCAACTGAATCTCCAAGATCAACTGATACAAGTTTTCACACAGCACAAAGTCCAAATGAATCTCCCAAATATGATGCAGAAAATATACCTAAAATTCTAAAAAGGGGAAATGAAAGAAATAAAAAACAACTCTTAGATCAAAGAATACCTGAAGGTGCTAAAAATAGAAAATTAAGATGTGTCATATGCAATAAAATGAACCATTTAGCAAAGGATTGTCACTTCAATCCAATAAACTGCAAAGAGTTAAAGGAATTTAAAATTTTTAAAGAAAATACAAAAACTCAAAAGTTGAAAGATACTACTGGTTCTTCAGTAGTAAATAAAAATAAAACTCCAATTGCTGAAACTCCAAGATTTGGAAGAAGTGCACCAAGATTTGTGCAAAACAGAAGAGTTGGAAGCCCAAAGAACAGCAACTACTTCAAGAACAATGGAAAATCCAATCAAAATAAACAATATCTTAAGTTTTCCAACACCAGTAAAAACTTTAACAACTGTACTACTGGTGTTAACCCTAATTATAATGCTTTATGGTACCAGTACAAGAATACTACTGGTAAAAACCCTAATTACAAAAATACTACTGGTGTTAACCCTAAAAATACTACTGATTCTTTTAAACATGGTAAGTACCCAAATACTACTGGTCCATCAGTAGTAAAGTATTCTAAAGCTAAAAATCATGGGTATAAACCAAGATCAGTAGAAAATTCAAACACCAGTAACACATTTAAAAGGGCAGTAGTAAAACTAAACACCAGTACTAAACAAGTGTGGGTACCAAAAATGTTTAAAGTTAAATCCTCAAAAGCTTATTTCTCAAAGGATGAACCCAAGACATATAAAGCTTGGGTTCCCAAACTTAACTAATCCTTTACTCACTTGTGCAGAGCATTCAGATACCAGAAGCAGGAAGAACATGGCATATTGATAGTGGATGCTCAAGGCACATGACTGGGAATCTGCAAATTCTTAAAGATTTCAAGTCATTTGATGGAGGATATGTGGCATTTGGTGAGAATCCACAGGGAGGTAAGATTACAGGTAAAGGTACTGTCACTAATGGCAAAATTACCTTTGATGATGTATTTTATGTAGCTGAACTAAAATACAATCTTGTCAGTGTGTCTCAAGTGTGTGATAAAAAGAATAAAATACTTTTCACAGACATTGAGTGCATCATTCTTTCTCCTGATTTTATTTTAGATGAAAAATATGTTGTTTTAAGAACTCCAAGGAGAAACAATGTGTATTGCCTGGATATAGGGGGAGAACTCATTTCTTCAAATGAGGTCAACTGCTTTATATCCAAGGCAAACACCACTGAATCAGAACTATGGCATAGAAGGATGTGTCACACAAATTTCAAAAACATGAACAATTTAGTAAAAAGAAATCTGGTCATTGGACTACCTCAAAAACAATTCATGTGTGATCATCACTGTGTTGCATGCCTAAAAGGTATACAACACAAGACTTCTCATAAGTCCAAAACTGTGAACTCTATTTCTGTTCCTTTACAGCTCTTACATATGGACCTTTTTGGACCTACAAATGTAATGAGTATTGGAAAGAAACAATATTGTCTTGTTATTACTGATGACTTTTCCAGATATACATGGGTTTTCTTTCTCAGGACAAAGGATGAAACAAGTGAACTCATAAAGAACATAATTGTCAAACTGGAGAACACATCTGATCAAAAAGTTAAAGCCATAAGATGTGATAATGGCATAGAATTTAAAAATGCTAACTTAATTAACTTTTGTGATCTTAAGGGTATTGACAGGCAATACACCTAGAACTCCTCAACAAAATGGTGTAGCTGAAAGAAGAAATAGAACCATCATTGAAGCAGCAAGATCAATGCTTGCAGACTCAAAATTACCAATTACTTTTTGGGCAGAAGCTGTTAATACTGCTTGTTATGTTCAAAACAGAGTATTAATAGTGAAGCCACATTTTAAAACACCATATGAACTTTTTAATAAAAGAAAACCTTCCATAAGTTTTCTAAAATCATTTGGTTGTCCTTGTACTATTTTGATTACAAGAGAACAAATTGGTAAGTTTGACTGCAAATCTGATGATGGAATCTTTGTGGGATACTCTACTCAAAGCAAATCATACAGAGTATTCAACAAGAGACTAAGGATAATTGAAGAAAGCATCAATGTATCCTTTAATGAAAATGTACCTAATGAACAAGGAAATGGTCCAGATTGGCTATTTGACATAGACAATCTAACCAAATCCTTTAATTCTAACATAAATTTCAATTCAGGTAATTCAAATTGTCACTATCAAAAGGAAGGAACATCATCTATTAATACTGGTCAAGAGGAAATGAGATACATAGTAGTTAATACTGCTCCCATAGTTAATACTGAGGACAGTAACAACTCAAATTCTGGAACCAGTAGTAACTCTGAGAATGAGGACAGTAGTAATTCAAATACTACTGATACCAGTAATAGTACTCAAAATACTACTGGTCCCAACAATAACCTAGATTCTCAAGATACTACTGATACCAGTAACAACAACAATACTACTGATCTCAATGAAGACAATAGCAGTAGTAACTCTGACCAAGATGATGATGAACCAAGCATCAATGAAAATGAAGGATCACTAGAGCAACAACTGCCTGAGACAAATGAGTCCAATCTTGAAAATCAACTAGTAGTTGATAAAACTACAACCACAAGGACTCAGAAAAACCATCCATTAGACCTTGTTCTAAGTGATGTTAACTCACCACTACAAACAAGAAGCAAATTAAATAAAAGCTTAACTGCAAACATGTGTAATATAAGTCTTATTGCTAATGAGTGTATGTTTGAATGCTTTTTGTCTCAGGATGAACCAAAGAAGATCCAACAAGCAATGAAGGACTCAAACTGGATTGAGGCAATGCAAGAAGAACTCCTCCAATTCAAGTTACAAGCTGTTTGGACACTTGTACCTCTACCCAAAGGAAAAAGAGCCATTGGAACAAGATGGATCTTCAGAAACAAGAAAGATGAAAGAGGTATAGTGATCAAAAACAAAGCCAGACTTGTAGCCCAAGGATACACTCAAGAAGAAGGAATAGACTATGATGAAGTATATGCTCCTGTTGCTAGAATTGAAGCCATAAGAATATTTCTAGCATATGCTTCATTCAAGAAGTTCAAAGTCTATCAAATGGATGTTAAGAGTGCATTCTTATATGGGAAGATTGAAGAAGAGGTCTATGTATGCCAACCTCCAGGTTTTGAAGATCCAAAACATGGTGATTATGTGTTTAAATTGGATAAAGCTCTGTATGGCCTACATCAGGCACCAAGAGCATGGTATGACACATTATCATCATACCTATTGAAGAACAACTTTAAAAGAGGAGCCATTGATAAAACTTTGTTTACAAAGAAAGTCAAAGATGATATACTACTAGTACAAATCTATGTAGATGATATCATCTTTGGTTCAACCAATGATTTATTATGCAAAGAATTTGAAGAACTGATGCAGATTAAATTCAAGATGAGCTCTATGGGTCCAATGAACTTCTTCCTTGGACTCCAAGTCAATCAAAGAACAGATGGTATTTTGATAAATCAATCAAAATATGTCAAAGACATCTTGGAAAAGTTTGATTTGAAAGACAGTAAAAGTGCTAGTACACCAATGGAAACACACAAACACCTACATCCTGATATTGAGGGGGAGGATGTAGATGAACACTTATATTGATCAATGATAGGCTCTTTGATGTACTTAACTGCATCAAGACCTGACATTATGTATAGTGTTTGTGTGTGTGCAAGGTATCAAGCAAGACCCAAAGAACTACACTTGCAGGCTGTTAAAAGAATATTCAGATACTTGAAAGGCAAACCATCACTAGGTCTATGGTATCCACATGATTCACCCTTTGAACTCATAGCCTACACAGATAGTGACTATGGAGGTGAATGTCAAGATAGAAAGTCCACTACTGGTGGATGTCAATTCTTTGGATCAAGACTGGTGTCATGGCAATGTAAGAAGCAAACAAATGTATCAACATCAACTGCTGAAGCAGAGTATGTAGCCGCATCTGCTTGCTGTGCTCAAGTACTCTGGATTCAAAACCAGCTTCTAGACTTTGGTATCTCTATCCTTAAAACTCCTATTTTTATTGATAATCAAAGTGCTATTAGTATTGTGAACAATCCAGTAAAACACTCAAAAACTAAATACATTGAAATAAGATTTCACTTTATAAGAGATTGTAATGAAAAGAAATTAATCAAAGTAGTTAAAATCCATACTGATGATCAATTAGCAGATCTTTTTACAAAAGCATTTGATGTAGGAAGATTCAACTTCTTGGTTAGCAGTATTGGAATGATTTTGATAAATTAAAATCTCACTTAAAATCATGTGTAAAGTTATTGTTGTAAAATATTATTTATTTACTTAAGTGTTTTACTACTGGTATATCTGTATTACTAGTGTGTAGGCATGTGCACAAAATACTACTGGTAGTTAAATACTACTGGTGTGTATTAGGTTTACACAAATACTACTGGTAAGTCAGTACTACTGGTATTCACATATACTACTGGTCTTGTGTGTTGGTGGTTACTACTGATGTCTATAGTTACTACTGATGTCAAAATCCTTAGTCACTACTGATGTTCGTAGATACTACTGACGTTTTATTACTGATATCTCATTTACTACTGGTCCTTCAGAATCACAATTACCAAACTAACCCCCATGAAAATAACCGTTATGTTATGATTCGAAGGGCATTTTAGTCGTTTTCCAGATTAAATCGAAAGATATAAAAGGCGGCAGTCGATTAATTTAGCATTATCTTCACTTCGATTTGCTAAATTCTCTCGATAAACCCTAGTTTACGATCAAAAACCCTTCGTCAGTAACAAAATTCATTCTTGTTCTTCTCAAAATTCAACAAAAATGGCAACTCTAAAATCTTTGAATGTTCAAACCGATCTCAAATACTCAGAATTTCACAATATGTGTGCCTTCCTAAAGAATCCCGACGGCACAAAAGATTTTCGTCCGATCGTCAAATTCTTGAGAAATTCTTATATACAGTTTGCTTTAACTGTAAAACCAAAATCATATCAACAGCACTTGGTGGATTTCTGGACCAATGCTGAACAAACAGAAGGAACAACCATATCTATGATCAAATCAAAAGTAGATGGAAAGCACATAACAGTCACAGAACAATCAATTCGACACCATCTACAATTACACGATGATTCAGGTATGTTTACTCTTCCTAAGGAATACATTGCTGAAATTTTAAATAAAATGGGTTATGAGGGAAGACTGAATATAGTAACTTTTCAAAAGGGTCTTCTCTCCCCACAATGGAAATTTTTAGTACATACTATTCAGCATTGTATTTCTCCTAAACGAAGTACTTGGAATGAGTTTAATAAGGCAATAGCCTCTGCTGTTGTCTGTTTATGCACAGACCAAGTATTTAACTTTTCTCAAATGATTTTTGAAGGTATGTTGGGAAATCTCAGTTCTTCTAAATTTTTAATGTATCCCAGATTTCTACAACATATAATAAACTGTGAATTACAAAACTTGTCAACTCCTAAAAACATTTTTATACTACCTGAATTGAACAAGAAAGTTTTCTCAAATATGAGAAAACAATTTAAATTTTCGAGCAAGGAAACCCCTCTGTTTCCTAATATGATCAAAGATCAAACAACTATTGGAGAGGGTTCAATCATAGATACAACCCAAGTTGAACCTCAACCCACTCCATCACCCCCAAATACAGCCCAAACACCACCCCAAATAGTCACTCAATCACCAACTCAAACAGAAGTCCTGAATGTGTCCCAGGAACTTGATATAAATCTGCAGAGTGCTACTCTTCACTCTGTGGAAGACCTACCAGATAAAACCAAAAATATTTCCACAATTTATCAAAGAAAGAAAATTTCTTCAAAGGACACCAGGGGACAAATTGAGTCAAACCCCAGACTCCAAGAGTTGTCCTCCAAGGAGGAGAGAAGACATGAGGCGAGGGCTTTCACTACTGATGCCCCAAAGGTGGGTGCACAGGACAGTGAAAACATCATTAGGACCCAGACCTCGGCAACTTTGAGTGATGACTCATTTGAGGAGTTACTCAAAGGACCCCGGTGCCAAGAAACCACAAGGGGGGGCATCTCTGCTTCTTCTAGAAAGAAGAGGATGTCTAAAAGACCCAATGAATCACCAAGAAGTGATGAGGGCAAATCTGTTGAATTGATGGATAGGATGGAAAACCTCAAAGCCAATGTACCTGTTAGTGAGCCCGATGATCTTGCTAGATGGAGTGAGGGCAGTATTAAAATCAACCAATTGACGGAAAAAGTGGATTCTCTTGAATCCACTGTACAAAATTGTCTTACATATCTTACAAACCAAGGAAAAACTATGGCTGCTATGAAAAGGCATGTTAATACCATCAACAAACGAATGAGGTTTTATGAACACAGGCTTCATCAACAAACCAAAATCATCAGAAAATTGAAGAAGAAAATTGATGATAGTGAGGCTCCACCAGTAGAGCTCACTAAGGGGGAGAAGGATAACATTCAAAGCATGATTGATGAATCAATTGCAGCAGCAGCATCCTCTCTCCTCAATTTAAAAGAAACTACTGTTGATGAAGGCCCAGAAATGATGGTTACTGAAGATGAGCCAATTACTACTGCTCCTATGGAAGATCAAGCTGAAAAAGAAGTATCAGTAGTAAAACCTACTACTGATATCATAGCAGTAGTAAATGAAGAAAAGGTAGCAAACACTACTGATGCCCTATCAGTAGTAATCTCTGAAGACATACCAGTAGTAACTACCTTAGTTACTACTGATGACATTATTGAGCTGCCACCACTACTAGAACCTAAAGTAATACTTCCACCATCTCCAAAAAGAAAAACAACACAAATGGTGGTGAAAGATATTGATGATGATGTAAATTGGTTAGAAGTTGATGAATGCTCCCTGCCTCCACATCCTAAAATACTTCCTTTGTCACAGATACAACACTATGGTCCCAAATTTGTCCTTGAATCTGAACCAGATAAAAAGAAAGATAACTACATAGGAAAGGGAAAGGAAGTTGCTGATGAAGACCAACCTAATAGAGCTCAAGGTCATGAAATGGGCAACAAAATCAATTATGCAAAATCAGCCAAACAGGATAGGTGGAAGGTAAAGAGAGCAAAGTACTTAAAAAGGTTGAAGTATCTCTAGCAAATGAAAACAAAAGATTAGCAGAAAGGGCTAGAATACTGAGACAACCATTCACAGAAATCAAATTGGCAGATATAGCAGATATATCAAAACTGCCACAATTTCAACAAAAGGTCAAAACCAAACAAGTTGCTGAAACAAGAAAAGAACTACAAAGAAAAGAACTACAAAAATTTAGGCAACTTGAATATGAAACACTAGAACTTATTGAAGCACAAGTACAAGAATGCAAAGAGCAGAAGGCTGATATGCCAGAACAATTTGCAGAGAAAAAGAAAGAAATGATCACATTCTTAAAATCAAAAGGTCACAACACAAAGGCCTTTGGAAGAATGAAGCTGATCAATTTGGTTGAAAAGTACTGTGTAGAAAAGAAAAAGGATCTTACTGAACAAGATATTAATGAGAAGTACACCACTAAACTTGAACAGATAGACTCTAAAGAAAAGAAAGAAAGAAAAACAATAACTGGAGAATCATCTGGTGTATTCTCTCAAACTTCAAAGAAAAGGAAGACATTTACCTCTGAACTTGAACAACCAAAGAAGAAATTACAAATGGTTCAGGTTTATGATCTTCCCATTGCTCCCCTACAAAATAATCCAATCATCAACTGGAGATGTATAGATGATATGATTGAGATTATTAGAGAAGATAAGGTCATACAAAGATTCAGAGCTTGGAAACCTTTGGTCATGTCCCTAACCAGAAGTGACATTATCAAGATGTTGATCATTGGTAAACCAAGAATGACTAAGAAGAACTGGAAGAATTCAGCTGCAGGCTATCTTACTGAAATGATTGATGCTGCTTTCTATCCAGAAAATTATTCAGAGAAGTTTACAAATCCAGAGAATGTTCAAGCCTGGAATGTGCTGCCAACTGTCAATATGTACTTCTTTGAATATACAAGTACGAAATGTGACTTATTCCTTTATGAGAAAGAGTATCCTCATTCTGAGAAAACTCTTTATCAACTTTGGTGCATGAACTTTATTAAACCACATGATGCTGTGATGCTCCAAAACAAATTGAATGAATTTGTTAAAAGAATCAGCAAATATATTATTGCATAAAGGAATAAAAGGAACCAACAGACTTTAGAAGGTGATCAGAAAAGAGCAAAGTTGTTGGAAGAAAAGGAAAAGAAGAAGTAAATAGAAACTTAGTTGATTGAAAGATAATCAATAAGTTTAGGGGGAGATTGTTGGAACAAAAACACAGATCAACTTATTACTGATGCTGCAGTTAGTACTGATCATAATTAGTACTGATGGGGCAGAACATGTTACTACTGATGAAGTTGATACTGGTGTATACTATAACTTAATTACTACTGATCAAAGCTTATTGAAGATACTAGTGATCAATAGTAGTTACTACTGACGATGATAATGGACTTACTACTGGTCACCAAGTTTACTACTGACGTTACTTATTTACTACTGGTGATTGCAGTTTACTACTGATACGCGTTTTGGAAGCATATCAAGTCCGAGATCTTCGTAGAGATAGTTATAGCATGTAAATCAATGTATATCTTTATAATTCGATGTAAATCAAAGTCCTAGAATAACTAGGGTAAATAGTTTAGCTTCAAGGACTATTATAAATAGTTCATTACGAATTGTAAACGTACGTGTGTATTGTTAACTTAATAATATACATTGAAGCTTTTTGTGAAACTGTGTTCTTAATACTTTCGCATATTATTTACAGTTCATTGTTCTTAATTACATTGATATAGTGTTGATCCGCTGCAACTTCTATATTCAATTAGATCTAAGGTGTTTATTAACTTCTCTATAGTTAATCGATCCTGACAAATGTTATTCATGAACCTATTCGTCTTTGTTGTAAGTTAAGTTTCACTAACATTAAACATCACGATAACAATTATATAAATAAAAAAGAAAAGTATGCAGCACAACCACAATCAAGAGTCGACACATTCGTCGTTTCAAAACAACTGTTAATCTCAGAGTGATTCATTTGAGTTTATACTTATCATCATTTACTTCTAATTTACTAATTATTACTTTGTTTTCTTTCTCTAACAATAAATACATCCTAAAGATAACTTTATACATTTTGTATTTGAATCTTTCATCAAGAAATATCTTTATAAATTCAGAAATTATGGAACCGATTCAAATTATTGTTGCCTCAACTTACCAGGCGGGTCTACCGGTTCTGGAACCGCCTAAAGACCGACCCGACACCGAACCGGAACCGGCACCGGTTAAACCGATCCGGTTTTCGGTCTTAGGACTTTCATTTTTCCGGAAACCGGGTTTACCGGTTCCGGAACCGAACACATCCCTATTATAGAGTCTTATATTATCTCACTTTAAAAATATATTGAGTGTAACATTAACCACATTATGTTATCAAGGTTTGAAATCCTCTTCGTCTTCAAAATAACACTGGATCTATAACGATCACTTTGTTTGATCGTGATGCAAATAACTTGCAAGGAAAGACAGTTAAATTTTATGTGGATAAAATTAAGAAGGTTAAATTCTTAACTAAATATTTTTATGTTGTTTTTATTTTTTTTAATATTGATTTATATACGGATTATTTCAGGCTGGTTTAGAAGTTGTAACATTTCCGGATGAATTTAGTTGACTTGAAAATAAGAAGTTTGCTATGAAGCTAAGTATAATAAATTTTAATGTAATGTATCACTATAATGTTTGTGGATTTTTTGCTATCACATTATGTTATCAAGGTTTAGAAGTTGTGATTTTTTCCATATGAAAGTGCTTCAAAGATGCGCGTTGTGTTTGAAAATCAGCCATTACAAGGACAAAAGATGTTAGTACTATAGTATATGTATGAGCCACGTTTCATTTATGTGCTGTAAAGGCAAAAGGGCAAAAAGAGAACAATGTTGATATATATGACAAGAAATTTGAATTGAAATATCTCTTCTACTTTTATCCTTAATTCATTTTATTGATTAAATAAATAACTAAGTAAAACAATTAATCTATAGAAATAAGATTGGTACCAATGGGCATCACCCCCAACCCTTCACTACCAAATTTGAGGCCTCGGCTGCTGATGCCGTTGGCACGCGCGCATCAGTGCTGAGTTTAGAACAACTCTATAAAATCGATCTTTAGGCTCCTGAATAGTTAGTTCATAATCTTGGAATAAGCATATACAAATCATAAATTTGCGGAATTAAATAAACAGATTTGTATTGCTAAACAAGGTTTTCAGAGCCTGCCATAGTTTCTTTGCATCATCATATTCAACAAAGAGATGTTGATAGTCGTTTGGAATGGCAAGCAAAAGAGTGCTTAGAGCTTTGCGTTCAATTCCTCTGTCTTTCTTTTCCTTTTCACACTTAAGTTTGTCTGCTTCAGTTAATGAACTTGATGCTTGAGTCTGAATGGTTTTGTTGCCTTCAACAACAACTTCCCACATGGAATAATCAGTAATAAGCATATACTGCTTGATTCTGTTTTTCCACATCCCAAAGTTATTTGGAGTGAGAATGGGAATTTTGTTTGCTTGAGTACTTTCATTGTTATCAGACATGATTAACAATTTTAAGATCGAAAGTATGAAACTTTTTGCTGTTCTTAATTCGTAGATCTAGAACCGTAATGCTCTGATACCACTTGTCAGGATCGAATAACCAAACAAGTTATTATAAACCCAGATCTACTTAACACAAGAAGTTACAGCGGATTAACACTTATGTTATTAGATTAAGAACAATGTAAACTGGAATCGAATAAGAATAAAACGAAGAACACAGTTTATCACAAAAAGCTTCAATGTATTAATTTGTTCGATCAATACACGTATGTTTACAATTCATAAGGAACTATATATAATAGTCCTTGAAGCCTAACTTATTTACCTAGTTATTCTAGGAATCGATTACAATTGAATTACATAAAGATTTACATTCTATAACTAACTCTACTAAAATCTCGAACACGATCAGCTCTAAATATAACATCAGTAGTAAACTTGATCGTCAGTAGTATTTGCCTTTAGCAGTAGTAAATCGAGATCAGTAGTAACTTCCTTCGGTAGTAATCCAATCTTCAGTAGTAGATCCTTTATGTTCCAACAATCAGCAGCCCATGTTAGTAGCCGCGTCTTCTCCATGATGTGTATTGCTCTCGCGCCAGTAGTTGTGTGAGGGGGAGGGGAGGGGGTTGGGTAATATTTTAATATTTTTTAATTGGGGATGACTTAGTGATGTGTTAGTGATGAGTTGTTCTTGGCACGACCACGTCAGTAATTCGTCAGTAAAGATGTAAGTGACGTGAATCTAATGACTGATTTAATGACTCGTCACTATTGAGAGCGACATAATACCATCTCCACATGACAATTCCTTTGGGTACCATGTGCTCTAAAGTCTAGACGTCACTTCACTAGATGATACATATATCCACATGTATTATTTTCATTATTATAATTTCTTTTGTCTTCTTTTTTCTGCCTTTGTTGGTAATAAAATGATTCTGTTCCAACAAGGGAATTAAAAATTAAAGGATGTAAACATGCGTTTGTGTTTTAGTAATTCTTTAAGCAAAGTGCAATGCAAAATAAATAGCTACTATGCTAATATGCAGCTTCATTCAACCCTGTACCTTTTCCCATACAACCCTCACTCAGTAATGGAATTTATTTCCTTAGTAACTTTTGCCACTGCAACTACACTACTAATTATCTTGATTTTAGTAAACTACCCCCAACGGAGAAAAAACCTCCCACTAGGTCCTAAACCATGGCCTCTCATTGGCAATCTTAACCTCATTGGCTCTCTCCCTCACCAATCTCTTCACAAATTGTCCCAAACCTACGGCAAACTCATGTACCTTAAGTTCGGTTCCACCCCTATTGTAGTCGCATCGTCCCCAGAAATGGCTCGACAGTTCCTGAGAACCCATGATCGTATTTTTGCTTCCCGGCCGCTAACTGCAGCTGGGAAGCATACCACATATAACTACCACAATATCACATGGGCCCCATATGGGCCCTATTGGAGTCAAGGTAGGAAAATCTACCTTAACGAGCTTTTCAGCTCGAAAAGACTCGCGACTTCGGAACGCATTCGTGTTCAAGAAATGAAGATTTTCCTCGCACGTTTAGGCTCAATTCTAGGAGATCCTGTTGTTCTAAAAGACCATGTTTCTCGCATGAACCTTAGTGTAATTAGCCGGATTGTATTAGGTCGTAAGTACTTTAGCGAATCAAAAGACGAAAAGGAGATCGTTACACTTGAAGAGTTTCAAGAGATGTTGGATGAATTGTTCTTGTTAAATGGGGTGTTGAATATTGGGGATTGGATGCCTTGGTTAGGGTTTATGGATTTGCAAGGGTATGTCAAGAGAATGAAGGCTTTGTGCAAGAGATTCGATAGGTTTCATAATCATGTACTTGAAGAACATAGGGCGCGGATAAAGGACGAAGGGGAGGGTTTCGTAGCAAAAGATATGGTCGATTTGTTATTGAAGTTAGCCGATGATCCTAATCTTGAGGTCAAGCTCGATTCTAATGGTGTTAAGGGGTTTACACAGGTACGTATAGTATATACATTAATATTGATGTATTAGAACACAACTATTAAACAAATATAATTAGTAAATTAATCACATAACCACAAAAAACTGCCATGTAGTGACACATCATAAAGTTTCACTAAAGGAAAAACTTAATATAAAAAGTATTAAAAAAACCAAAAATTGACATCAACAACTTCTCCACTTGGATTTCCCAAAATAAACCATAGGAATTTATATTTTTTTTGTGTGACTTTTCGGAATTTTTATTTCTACTGGGTCTCTATTTGGAAACATCCATTTAGAATTATGCGGGAATATGTATTATACTTTTCAAAAAGTTCACTAAAACGCATTTATGGTGACACATTTGTGTGTCATTAAAACTTCTGTTACTAAATGTCACTCTTTTTTAGTGCACAACTTGTTTTTCTTTATTTATATATTTGTATTATGAACTATGTTGCAGGATCTGATAGCCGGTGGAACTGATACAGCCGCCACAACTGTGGAATGGGCAATGTCGGAGCTCATTAAACAACCCCATCTAATCGACAAGGCAACCAAAGAGCTCGATAGGGTGATTGGTAGAGACCGCTGGGTCCAAGAATCCGATTTCCCAAATCTCCCCTACATAGATTCAATTCTAAAAGAAACCATGAGGTTGCACCCGGTGGCGGTCTTACTAGCACCTCATTTAGCCCTTGAAGATTGCAAAGTGGCAGGATACGATATCTCCAAAGGCACGACAGTTTTCATCAACTCATGGAGTATAGGGCGAGACTCGGATATTTGGGATGACCCGTGTAGTTTCCAACCCGAGAGGTTTTTGGGTAGGGACCTGGATGTAAAAGGGCAACATTTTGAGTTGTTACCATTTGGGTCGGGCCGGAGGATGTGCCCGGGTTATAGCCTTGGATTGAAAATGATGAAGTCGTTACTCGGGAATTTATTGCACGGGTTTAATTGGAAGTTGCCTCAATATACGAAGATTGAAGATATAAACATGGAAGAATTGTATGGGTTATCTACGCAAAGAAAGTTCCCGTTAGTTGCAATCGCGGAACCTCGATTGGCCACTCATATGTATAACTAGGACGACATATATATGGAGAATATATTGTTACACAAGACCATCGTTCAGGCATATACAATTAGGGGTGCCCATTGGGTTATCAAGTCGGGTTTGAGGCAAAAAATCCTAACCCGAAACGCGACCCAATAATGATTTGACTTTGTATGGTTCAGGTTGGTCAGGTTTCGGGTTTGTCGGATTGGCCCGATCGGGTTAATTTGTCGGGTTACACTTGAGTTAGGAATTTTAGGTAAAAATAAAAAAATTATCTAATATACTAAATTTTATGGATTTTTATTTAACACTTGTAATTGTTAATTGATTTTTATTTAATGATTTATCATATACTCCCTCCGTCCCTAAATAAAGTTCTCATTTCTCTTGAGCACAATTTTAAGGCAAAAGTTAGTAGTGAGGTTATTTGGTAATAAATTTAAATAAAATATATAGTTGGTTTGGAGAAATAAAGATAATTAGTGGAAGTTAGTAGTGACATCCTTAATAATTATATTATTTTATTAAGTGGACCTCATTCAACTTGTGAAATGAGAACTTTATTTAGGGACAAAAATCTAGGAAGAAATAATAACTTTAACTAAGGACGGAGAGAATAATATGTTGATGATTTTAGTGTCATCGGCCATTTTGTGTAATTGTGATTTACTAGAGACCAAGGGAATTTGAGTTAAGTTTAAATACGAGGTCGGAGGTGCGGAATGCACACTTGATTTAACTAACTCAATTCATTAAATTGATCAAAGGTTGCATTTATTGGTTATTATATTCTTATATAAAAAAGTAAAATAATAATAATCAAATATATGGGCAGTTGACGAATTGCATAGATATAAATTTCAAGTTTTCATTATAAAAAACATATACAGAAAGATGCATATCGAGATTAAGGGGAGAACATCCACTTGATTCAAATGGCTTCGATTTTTTATTTGTTAATGATATAATGATCCAAAAGTTGCAACTTTTCACTCTCTATGTATATAGAGTTTTGGTCTCATTTATAGATATGAAAAACATAAAAATTTTCTCTATTATTCAAACTCTTGATTCTATGCTTGGAATAAGAGTTGTTGCCTTTGTCTTATCCCAATAAGGATTTCATGGAACCCACAAGCAATCGGTAGGGTCGAAGTACTTTATTGCGAAAGTGATCACACGATTCAAAGGTCTATCCGCCAATATCCAAACCCATTTATCCAACATAATATGCTAATTCATTGTAAAAATGTCTTATTTTTTAGAGGTGAAAGATGAAGGAAAAAAACGAAAAGATAATGAAAAGACGAGTACATTCACAAATAATTTATAACTAATACACGTTTCATAAACTGTTATCAATAAACAAACTTATGACATACGTACAGGCTTCATCAAGCTAGCTTACAGCGACATATTAAGTTGTTTATTATACAACGAATTAAGAAGCTACACGGGTAGGTTGTTTTATTTATCCATTATTTAACCCGGCCCATCTATTCATACATGATACATATATATGATCAGGCCCACCGTAGCGCATGCTGCGCATCTATTCATACATATGATCGGCCAATCGGGGTTCGCAGATAGCAACTAACGGAAACTTCCTTTGGGTTGACAACCCGAACATTTCTTCCATATCCATGCTTTCAATCTTCTTATTTTCAGAAAACTTCCAACTAAACCCATGCAACATGTTCGCCAATAATGATTTCATCATCTTTAATCCAAGATTATACCCCGGGCACATCCTCCGACCCGACCCAAACGGCAACAACTCAAAATGCTGCCCTATCACTTCTATATCTCTACCCATAAACCTATTGGGTTGAAAACTTTCTGGGTCATCCCAAATTTCTGGGTCCCGCCCGATGCTCCATGAGT
Organism: Calendula officinalis; assembly: GCA_963853835.1. Taxonomy (NCBI): domain Eukaryota; kingdom Viridiplantae; phylum Streptophyta; class Magnoliopsida; order Asterales; family Asteraceae; genus Calendula; species Calendula officinalis. The sequence continues at coordinate 79,578,302 of OY970820.1, read as the reverse complement.
TTATCATGATCGTTGTCCCTTTGGCGATATCATAGCCGGCTACTTTGCAGTCTTGAAGGGCTAAATGTGGTGCAAGTAAAACGGCCACGGGGTGCAACCTCATGCTTTCTTTTAGAATTGAATCTATGAATGGTAGGTTTGGGAAATCACTCTCTTCGACCCATCGATCTCTTCCAACAACACTTTCGAGCTCTTCTGTCGCCTTCTTGATTAGATTGGTTTGTTTGATGAGCTCTGACATTGTCCATTCTAGGGTAGTTGCAGTTGTATCAGTTCCACCTGCGATCAAGTCCTGTGATACATAAATTCTTAACGCATAAGTCGTGATATAAAAGGAGGGATGGAACACGAATAAAATGTATATGAAAATATTTGCACTGATGATACCCATAACAAAAAAAATATACAACTGGTGGTACTCATCTGTTTTTTTTTTCCTGAGTCCGCCACTATATATGTGCATACATATGTACCTGTGTAAGTCCCTTGATGGCATTAGAATCAAGCTTAACCTCGAGATTACGATCATCGGCTAAGTTTAATAGAGAATCGACCATATCTTTAGCTACAAAACGATCTCCTTCGGCTTCCATTCGAGCTTTATGCTCATCTATTACATGATCATAAAACATATCAAGTCTCTTACACAAAGCCTTCATTCTCTTCGCATACCCTTGTAAATCCATAAATTCCATCCAAGGGATGTAATCCCCAATATTCAAAACGCCATTTAGCAGGAACCATTCATCTAATATCTCTTGAAACTCTTTGTGTGTCACGATCTCCTTTTCATCTTTCGATTCACTAAAATATTTACGACCCAATGCAACCCTACTAATCATGCTTAGATTTGTGTGTGAAACTTGTTCTTTTATCGCGATGGGTTCTCCGGACAATTTGTGTAAACGTGAGACGAAATTTTGTCTTTCCTCTACACGAATGTGCTCAAAGGAGCCAAGTCTTTTCCAGCTGAAAAACTCGTTAAGGTAGATTTTTCTAGATTGGCTCCAGTAGGGCCCATATGGGGCCCATACAAGGTCATGGTAGTTGTAGCTGGTGTGCTTCCCAGCTGCAGTTGTTGGCCGGGAAGCAAAAATATGGTCATAGGTCCTCAAGAACTGGCGAGCCATGTTTGGGGACGATGCAACTACTACTGGGGTAGAGCCGAACTTGAGGTACATGAGTTTTCCATAGGTTTGGGACAACTTGTGGAGAGATTGGTGAGGGAGAGGGCCGATGAGGTTAAGGTTTCCGATGATAGGCCATGGTCTAGGACCCGGTGGAAGGGTTTTTTGGCCCAGGGGGCGGTTTAGTAATTTCAAGATAAGTAGGGTGATTGTAGTGGCTGCAAAAAGCCAATTAAGGGACTCCATTAATGGTTAAGTGAATGTTACTTTTCTGGTGAAGGTGGTAGTGGTATGAGTGCATATTTATAGTGCACTATACATGCTACTAATTTGAATAAAGCATGTGAATTAGGACACAAAGAAAATGAAAATAATCTATATCATCGTATCTTGATAATGACATCGGGTAGACATAGTACTTTAACCTTACCTTATCGTTTTGATGTTTAATTAATAATTAAACGCATTTATTAAATGTGTATTTAGTTGAAAGTATGAATTTTCATTAGATTAGAAACGTGTGTCTTAATGTGACATGTCACATCTTACTTGTATTATATATTATAGGGCGATTTCTAAAAATAAATATAATTAAAATTAAAATTAAAATTCACACAAAATAATTCAATTTTTCATAAAATAAGTCGTTCGGTTGTACGGTTTGTGTTACTCCATATAAAATTTGATAATTGTGTTCTTGTCACACAAAATATAGTCTTATTGTACAAAAATATAGTTTGGTCGTATATCGACAAGTCGTATAAAAATGATCTGATCCTACAAAAAATATCTACCTTACACATGGGTAGCATAAAAAAACATCAAGTTAGATAGTGTATTTTGAGAAAAGTCGCCCAAATTGGTTTTTTGGGAAAATATATCTATTTTTGGTCAATTTTGATAATTGTCTCTATTTTGTAAGCTAGAAGTATAATTATTTGCTAGTAGTAGTAAGCTTTTCATAACAACGTATAAACTCGTAATTTGCATTTCATTAGGGCATTTTTAATACTAGTAATCTTTCGAAAAGTTAATTTATTTTCCATATCATGCCACTTCATCAATTTTATAAATATTATAACTTTATAAATTCATCTCTAGTATCTATAAATCTATTAAATCTTTATAAAAGAGATGTAAATTAAATTATGAAGATATATCCAACATCCTAACTATTTTCATGTTACATACACATAAAACGAACTATACATAAAAACTAAACTATCTTCAAATACTATTGAATTGTATTTACAGTCAATATGTTGTGTTTAACCTTTTTAGCAGGTAAGCGTTAAACACAATTGGTTGCGCTTGCAATGTCGCCGGAATCTTCACCAGAGTCGTTGTTGGAATCTGAAACCGCTAGAGATATCCGTTTAGTTGGATCGGTTTTATGGGAATCAAATAGGTGAAACAAGCTGCTTTTAACCTACCCAACCCGGCCCAATTACACTCCTACAACGCTTATTTAAAAATAATAAATATAAAAGACTTATGTACGAATTGTTCCTAGGAAAAATAATGTAACCAGGTTGATGGCATAAGAAAGACAATATAATACTCCCTCCGTGCCATAAAAAAATTTACATTTCATTTGGGCATAATCTTTTAGATAGTTAGTGGTGAGGTATTTTATAATAATTTTGATTAAAATATAAGGTTAGATTGGAAAGAGAAAATATTTTATTGGTGGAATGATTGGTAATAATATTAATTCATTAGGTGGGCCCCCAAATTTGAGAAATGTGATTTTTTGTGGGATAAAATTTTAAGGAGAAATGTAATTTTTTTTTTGTGGGACAGAGGGAGTACAATTAAACTATATGTGTATGATTTATTTCATGTTCAACATGTCATATTTTATTTAATACTAGCCTATAACCCGTCATAAATCACGGATGTGTTATAAAAAAATTTCATAGTTTTTTTGTTTTTTAAGAATACTATATATATTGAAAACTTTGTTTCTTTGTAATAATTTTGTAGCTAAAATAAATAATTTCACATACTTTTTAGAACACTAACTATACACATTACAAATTCAATATTAGCAGAATATGCTTCCTAAATTATCAGTATAAGTAAGAGTTTAAATAAGTGACGCACCATACTATGCATTTCCTAAAATAAAAGAAGAGATCATCGAGTTGTGGAAAATAATAAAGAACAATAATGAAGATTCAAAAACATATAATGTGAAATAAATTTGTGTAGGCTATCTGAAATAGAAATATATATTAAGTAATATGGCGGATCAAATCCTTTATAAAAAAAATGTGAATATAATATGTGGGTTACGATCCGGTGAAAATTAAAAATTGGTGAGGATTGCAAGGACAATTCCCAACCAATCTTTTAAGACTTATTGGATATTATCAGAAATTTTGGATCTTTAGGAGGAAACATTTATTGATAATGATTCAAAATTTCTGATAATGATTTGAAAATCTTAAATGATTGGTTGATTATTCTTATATTTCTCACCCAATCTTACTTCTATATTTGACTTACTTACCCGAGAATGAACCTTGGTTTATGACACATTTAAACGGTTCTTTTGTCGACACACCAATATTGTATAGAACATGAATGATGTATGCAAGAATTCTTCATATTGAGTTTGACTTTTTTTGTAAATTAATCGAAATAGCTCAAAACAACAACCTTGTGTCAAAATCTTGAGTAAAGTAAGTGAAAGAAATGCAAGTTCATCACCACCAACATAAACATCAACCGGACCCTAATACATGCATGCCTTTAATACATGCATGGCTTTGAAAATAAAAATATTTCTTTATTGTAAAAAGAGTCATAATAATTTTGGTGAAATAACCGGTCTTACATTTCTTTTTTTCTTGTAAACCAAGTATGTTGAGTTTTTAGGATCCATAAGTTAAACCATACATGAAAACAAAATTATAGGATAAGAGTCGATTAATGACATTTTCTTGTATGACATTTTCTTGTAGATTGCTTTCATTTGTGACTAAAAAAAGATAAGAAAAATATTGAAAAAAATCACCAACAAGAACAAGCTAGTTGTGCATATTGTTTATGATAACATTTTATATAAAAGTAATTTCTTTCATAAACAAATATTGCCATCTTTTGTCATATTCATTTATAATTTATACCCCGTGTAATACATATGTTTGTTTTAAATTAATATGTTACACTTCATGATGCTAAAATAAAGTCGAAATGACATAGTTTAGACATACTAATACTCACATGGTCAAAACATACATTTTATCCTACATGACCTTATATAGATAGATAGATATTTTGAATTTGAATGAAAAAAAGATATACACAATTAACTCCATGAATTTATTTTCAATTTTACTAATTGTTAAGTTGAAATATATCTACCTAATTTAATTAATTAAAAAAAGCTAACCGTAAATTCAATTTTGAGCAGGAGATAAATATGAGCGGATAACTAATTTAATTAATTACATAAAATTTATTTTGTTTTGATTTATTTTGACAACTAAATGATGATTACGTACAAATTTTAATTCAAATTTTAAGATATGATTTAATTTAAATCCTTAAGGTGATATGGAATACTTTCATTGGTGGTTGATTAATGATATGACAAAGATGACATAACAAAGATAACATATATTAGTTGACGTGACATGCTTTCTTTTATTAAAGATAAAGATATATCTCAATATGAAAAGTTCCATTGATGGATCTCATATTTTTTATTGTTTAATGTTACGATGCTAACATTTCATTGTTGTTTTATAAAAGCAAACTATACATTAAAAAATCCACCGAGAATGGACGAATATTCACTTGCAAAATACCTGGCTTCCTTCCCCTCGTATCTGCAAGACGAAAGAATGGAAAAGAATAACATAAAACCTTTCAAGTGGCCTAACCGAAATAACCCACAGAAAGAGACAAGGGCCCAATTAACACAAATAGCCTACACAAAGAGACATTGGCCCAAACCTCAATACCTACCAACTAAAAAAAAAGTAGAATACAAAGAGAAGAAATGCCGCAGAACATGATTTCACAAATTGCACTAATTAAATATTTTTTACAACTAACCAAAACCTGATCAATGGGTTTAGTTAAAACCGGATATCCTGATTTTCAGATATTTGAATTTTGGATAATGGAATTTTACTATTTGTATTTGGTATTCGGATATTCGGAATTGGGACACCTGGTAATCCGAGAAAAAAATAAATTATTTAAATATATTTTTTCAAATATTTCGGATGTTTTCGATTTTTTTCGAGATCGGAGATCCAGAAAAATTTGACAATCAAGAAATCACCATCAAGATTTCTTGGTTAAGCAGCTCGATTCTATCAGAGGACTTATCGAACCTATATGTTTTACGTTAGCTGGGCTTAAAGTCATTACACAATCTTTTTCTTTAAGCAACTTCTTGGGTAAAGGTGGATTTGGACTGTTTCACAAAGGTTTCATAGATGATAAGGTTAGACAGGGTCTGTTGGAATTAAATATCATTGTCATTTGTTTAAATATAAATATTTATTATATAATGCTTATGATATAATTAAAATAGAAGAAAAGGTGCAACCAAGGCAAACGGCCGGCAGCAATAACTGCCGCCACCAACTGCCACCCCCTGAAATTCCGGCACCACCATAACTGTCAATAACTGACACCGTAACCGCCACAACTAACCGTGCACCTGTTCGATTACTATATATAGAAGTAGATTTCGTCAATGTAAATCATTCCGAATGTGAGATTCGAGAATCAAAATATAAGTGTAGATGATGAATTAGAAATGTATAAAATCTTATAAATCAATGAAATTTTGCTTTGATTAAATATGTGTTTAATTTTATGTTTATAAGACACAGGTGGAGTGAACCAACATAACAAAAGCATACGGATGGAGTAAAATGCGTAACAAGACATCGGTGGAGTGGACCAACATAACAAAAAAATACGGATGGAGTAAAATGACTAATAAGGAGTGCTGAAAAACAAGACGGTGGAGTGAACCAACATGTAGCTCAAATGAAGACGGTGAAGTTAACCAACATGAAAGCTCAAATGAAAGACATGAACAAATGACTTGATATTTAACCGGGGGGGGGGGGGGGGGGGTGTTGGAATTAAATATCAATTTGTCATTTGTTAAATATAGGTATTTGTATTATAATACTTATGATAAAAGAAAAGGTGTCAACAAAGGGTAACCGCCGGCAGCAACTGCCGCCACCAACCGCCACCCTCTAAAAAACCGGCACCGCCATAACCGTCACCAGTAACCGTCACAACCAAGGGGTGTGACTATTCGCTCATACCTTTTCGTTTAGTATAAATAAGAATCAAATTCCTCAATTGTAAACATTCAAATTTTAAATTCAGAATCAATAAAAGTATATATTTTTTTGTTCTTGCCCCTGTCTTATGACTACGTTGGAGCACCGCCGGAGAAGCGGTTCTCCACCAATTGATCAACACCGGAGTCAGAAATCTACGATTTTAACAGGGTCTAAAGGCTCAGCCAGTAGCTGCTAAGTTTCTGGACCTCGAAGGCGGACAAGGTCGTAGGGAATGGCTGGTATGTAATTATGTAGACAAGCTCAGTACTTGTGCTCAGTACTTGTGCTTGTGTATGTATGTAAGCTCAGTACTTGTGCTTATGTAAAATTTTTAACTGAGTAGATCGCTTAACTAGGACTTGTGAAATGATGTGATGAACTGAACTGCATACCTTTGGTGTTTTATGCAACTTGAAGTGGAATAATTAATCGATTGATTATTGATTTTGGATACGTCATCTGTGTCGGGAGTTTATATAGATATAAATGACGCATGCTTTCTTGTCTCTTTATTATTGAATCTGGACTAAGTTAGTGTGATCTGATGTATGGATTATTCTAGTTTAATCGAAGTTATTTTTTTCTTAAATGTTTTAAAAGATAGTTTTCTTTTCTTATTGTCGGCGCACACATAGTGCCTCGTGTGTGTAAGTTGTTCATTTATGTTTTGTGCAAATTGGCGATAAGTTGAAATTAATTGTCTTAGTTGTTCCTTCGCTTCAGGAGAGGTGAAGATGATTGATAGATGTAATCATAGACGTGAATTGAATTGTCCAAGTAGGACTAGTGTTTGTTATATGAAAAAGTTGAAACTTTTATTGTGACATGACGGGTCACATGTAGTGACTTGTATAGTGAGAGTCGTAAATGTCTGACCAATGTAAATAAATTGATGCTTGCTTTTGTTATAGCCATTAATTATGACCGCCAGTTAATGTTAAATATCTGAATGACCTGAAATGTTTATGATGCAATCCTGATTAGTTTCCTATGTTGAATTTGGAGTCTGAGGAGTGACTAATGACTTGGATTTGTAGATCATTTTGAGTTGGCTTGCGATACTAATAATCAGAGATAAACTAGTTTGTTAAATGATTGCATTGATTAAGAAGTTGTTTGTGAAAAGTTTTGAAATTGACGATTTATACTTAAATCTAGTGCTTAGATTGGATGATTAGATTAAAATGATATATGTTAATAAAAATTGATCATAGTTTAAATTGGTAATTTTTAATTACTCAAATCGATGATAACGTTTGGATGATTGTAATAAAAGTTGTCAAATTAGGATTTTGAGGTTTTATGTCTTAAGAGATATGTTTCTAGATCAAATAACTTGTTACAAATGATAAAAGTTGTTTATGCTTAATTGTGAGTTGAATTGATGAAATTATCTTGCTATTTGGATGTTTAATAAGTAAGAGTCAAGAACTAGTGGTATGGTAATTGGTTGACTTGAGTCTAAGTAAAAGTGGACATTTAATTGAAATGGCTAATTAGCCCTAACATGATTTTAACATGTTTAATGAACCATTAGTTGTATGTTTGGAAGTGTTATGATAAATTTCTCAATTTTGACTTGTTAAAGGTAATTAGTATCAAAACTTGATTGAATGCATTTTACAATTGCTAGACCTTGATTATGATGATAATCGTTTGATATATGCATAAGTTGGTTTTGGTAAATAGTTTAACATGTTATGAAAGTAATAAAGTAATTTTGACTATAAAACTTGTTTTGGCCCGTTTGGTCATAAAGTGTTAAGAATTTGATAAATGCCTAGTTGATAAGTGAGTTAACTCTCGTAAGGATTGAAATCTCATGAGTATGACTGATTGAGTATAAAAAAAAATTTGTTATTTACATTACCATGTTAGTAGAGGGATATGTGATTTTGACTTGTTTTATCAAAACATGTAACTTGACTTTATAGAATTTGGATTGATAAAATTAAGTAAACAATTTAAATAGTCATCTTGATAAAATTAAGAGACCATACATATTTTATTTTATATCATCGCACTACAAATATCTTGTTAGTCCCGTAATAAGTAAATTACCGCACTTATACGCTTTCACCGACCAAATAAAAATTAATGGCAACACTCAACACTTTTTAAATTTTTCTTTATTAATCAATAATGATACAATAAAGATGCAAGTAGTTTGCGGAATAGCTAAGAACAAAAACCTAACTAAACTACTTGCATGTGATAGACAATAACATATACTATCTAAGACAAGTTCCGATCAACAAATGATCAGGCGCCAGACCAGACACCTTCGTTACACAGATTTAATTCTCAAATCAAGTAACTAAGGATTAACTGGTGGTTTACACTATGCTCAAAGAAATAAAGGTCTAGAGTAATTTTAGTAGCGTGTAACCTTGTTTGGTGCACACTGAATTTGATCGCTAAGTCCTCAATTTATAGCATTGGGAAACGTGGTGCCAAACGAATGATCGATCGAATCCACGTGTGAGAATTTCGTTGGTGCAGAGGATATTTCATGCGAAGAGCACTACTAACGTAATGCTGACAGTACTTTCTGTCATCTTGTGATCGCCGATATCTTCTAGAAGATTTGCAAGATATTCCATTTATCAGCGACACACTAACTTGTGCTTTACTTGTGTCTTTCTGTGACACTGAAACTTCGGGCCTTTGTGCGCTTCAGGTAGCCATGAGTCTTCAAATACTCATGCTTCTTCATACGGCCTTCAGCTTCAGTGACATTCAGTAAGAGTTTTGCTTAGAGAGGTATCTGTCTTCACGGTTCAGCGTTATTGTCAAGTGTGCACTGAACCTGCTACAACTATCTGATCTGTTAACCAATATCTGATTCCGCACGGGGAACTGATCGTTGTTTCAGATAGTGATCAGATAGAGTAGCTGGGTAACTGAAATCCGAACTGATTAGTTTCAGTTACCCACAATCTGAGGAACTGATCCTCATATTGTCTTCTAACTATTTGCCTTTTTGTCTTCATTAAATCCCTTCAGTGGGGGATGCTTTTCAGAGACCCAACATATCAATTTTTTTAAACAATTTTCGTATTACTTAAATGCAAGATTTTTATATTTTGACTCCCACTTCAATATAAAATTATAATATCAATGAAAAAAACCCACACTTTTTACGATATCTACAAATTAAAAAACTTGATACAGTTTTAACTGTTTTTGTAGTATTACTGAATTTAGTTATGACCCCTAATTTGTGATTATGGCCGAGGTGTAGTTTGCAATCCCTTCAAATAGTGTTGTTTTCTTTCAATAAGAGCATTAAACTAAGAGCTTTCAATAAAAGCATTAAAATGTACATTAATCAAAAAATCACCCATGCATTTAGAATACTCCTTATCCAAGAATGGAAATACATTTTTTATTGCTATTAATATCAAAACCCTATAAATTTTATAGAGGCATTTTTGAGATATTTTGCCCAGGGCAACAAAATGCTTTTACAGCCTCTATTCCACCGCCCCTCGCAACCGCGCTCCGCCCATATAACTCTCCCTTCGGCCTTTCCCTTCAGGTCTACGTACTTCATTCAGCAGCTACATTCTTAAGAATATCTTCAATACAATTACTCATATTTTTCTTCATCCGATTTAGGTTTTTTCAAGATACAATAACTATTCAATATTCGAAACTAATTAATTCATCAATTTTATCATGCCGTATGAAGGAACTTGAAAATGCCATCGTTATTAGGGCATACAAACAATAATTAGGGGTTGCTGTAAATTGTTGCAAAGTCTAAATTATATTATTAGTCTTATGCGTTCGTTTGAATATCATACTCGATGATTAAATTTATATTGTGGAAAACCAATTTTTCTTTGAAACTTTTGAAATTTGAGGGAATCAATGTTTACCACAATTGATTTTACTCTTTGTAATTTAACAAACTTTTCACGATTCCCACCATCACTTGCGGTTACAATGGTACAATTCTTCATGTATTACTCATCATTATCGTATATAAATTTTATTGATTCCTTGTGTTACCAATTTGTTCATTTTGAATTAATTGTTTGATTGTGTTTATGTAGTTTGGTTGTTTTAAAAATAAATTACAGGAACCCTTTTTGTAAAATTGCTTACATCTCTACTATATTATAAAGCATTTACCATTGCCATTTTTAGCAATGGTCGGATGTTTATTCTTTCAAAATTAATAAATATAACCTAATATACTGTGTGCTAGATAAGAGTAATGAAACTCTCAAAATAACCCTCTCGTCGATTCAGTTACCCATAAACCTCCTTGATTCCATCGCCTCCCTTACACTTTTTGTCTACAAACCTCGGTACCTGCAAACTTCCTCCCCGTCGATTAAGTTCCCCATAAACTTCCTCGATTCCATTGCCTCGGTACATTTAACCTTCAGTCTGCAATTGCCTCATCGGTGAGTCGGTGACACTGCATATTTCGATCTCTGGGTATCAACTGTCATCTTTAATTTCCATTCCATCTTCAAATTTTTATTTACTTCTAATTTTTTGTGCTTAGTTGTTTGTTTTTCCCCCTGAATAAGTTATCTCGATCTATTTCAAATTTCTGCTATCTCGTTTTTTATTCCTAAACTCATGTATTTTATTTGTGAAGGCAGGGCTTTGTTTTTGTTTTATAAGCAGATTGTGGCGTCCATGGATAAACCCGGTCGCCTTTGAAAATTATATTATCGGGAGCTCCTGGTTCTGGTAATGGAACACAATTTGAGCTAATTACAAGTAAAGTGGTTATTGAAATTTTTTCCCTGTTTTGAAAGTGGTTATTTGTGACATTTAATAATAAGTTAATCAGACATTTAAAGAACTATTTTTCAATGATATGATTGATTTCTTTGTGGTTGAATTTTTTGATATTATGCAGCATGATTTAGTGCATGTTGCAGCCGGAGATATACTAAGAGCAGAAGTAGCAGCAGAACAGGATGGTGACTTTTTAATAGCTTTAACTGATTTCTTTTTTGACATGTTGTATTTTTAATAACTTTAAGTGATATCTTTTTATGGATGAAATCAATGGTGAAAGATCGTTTATCAAAACAATTTTCTCTTGAGAAATGATGGGTTTTTGGATGGATACACAAGAAGCTCATCACAAGCAACATCACTTCAAGCCTTCGGTTTTAATTTTGACCTTTTTTTTTTCATCAAGTAAGTTGACCCTGTTCATGTATGAATGGGGTTAAATTTGTGAACATGTTAGCAGTCAATTGTTATAATTTAAGTTAACAAATCAAGTGAGGATAGGTGAGTTGCTAAAATGTTGATGGTTTTCTAGGTTTCTGTTCAAGAGCAATTTAAGGGTTTTTTTAATTTGACCCGTTTCGGATTCTTTTTCAGGAAGGCATTTAAGGCCTGGTGAAAAGTGCAGAGAAATTTGATGCTTGAAATGGTTTTATTTGTTCAACATACGCTCACTGGTGGTTTTCATGTTCTAGCAAGATTATTATATTTTAATTTTTTCACTTTAAATGACGAGAGGTGCAAAAAAAACTTTATAGAAGTTGCATATATCCTTGTTTGCAGGCTGGTGCATTTTCAAAAAACATAATCAATTTTCAATAAGTAATCCCAAACACCCCTAATTAGAAGTGACTAATTTCTAAAGCATTTGTAATTAGATTAGCAATATCATTCAATAATTAGTAATGAGTAGAATATGTGGACATAGATAGCTAAAACTATAGCTATGTAATAATTTGGGAAGTAAACGCAACCCTTTTTTATAGAAATTCAAGGGAATGGATAAACATATGATATCAGGTATGCCCAAATTAACCGGGCCTATTTACACTAACATCACTGTTCTGACCCACCAAACCTGTGACACCAAACGTGCGACACTTGAAATACTATTAATCCTGTGGGCCCACATTAACAGGCAACGCTTGATGTGGAAAAAGAAGTAGGAGCAGATTTTGTTGCTCATGGATGCGCAGGAAAGGGAAATGATCAGGCATACTTTTAAACTCTGTTTTTTTTCCTCATATATAAAAATGATTTTTTTGACAGGTACGTTTTGAGCTGACGTTTTTTTCTCTTAATCCTGATCTTCAATGTGCCCGTTCCATTCACAAAGAAATCCATTTATAGCAGAGATAGGAATCTTTGGCATATTAGTCATCAGGTACATTTGTTACAGGATATCAAATTGGCAATTTTGGCCCGTTTAGTTGTGAATCTGTTGATATCGGCTGTGTTCGTATTTCAAATGGGTCAAATGCTTTAAACGTGTCGACATTGGAATGAGTTGATTTGGTTTGGTTTCAGTTGTGTTTTAGCTAAAAGGTTGACGTGTCAATTACTTAAAACGGGTCGAAAGTTGTCTAAAATATATTTGCCACCTCGTGTAAAATTAATCTTGATTAGTTGGTTTCTTTAATTCTTTTTGTGGTGTGTGTAATTGAAGGGAGACCTTGTGGAAAATTAACCATGATGCTGCTGGGTTTATTAGGTTGTATGGGTTGCCTATGAGGATTCAGACTATGCTTGAAAAGGATCTTGGTAAAAAGTAAAAAAAGGTAAGATGTTTTACTGTTAGGATTCTTGTTTTTGGTTGTTTTTAATTTGGGAATGTTTAAAATTGAATAACACTTTTAGTGATGTTAGTGTTGTTTTTGAATTTCTGGTTTAAGTTTTTTGTGTTAGTATTGTTATCAACACTTTTAGTGTGTTATGTAATATAAATTTGACAAAGTTGGTAGTGTAAATTATATGATCATTTGTGTAAATTCGATAATTGCAAGATAATTTATCGAGCTACATTGTGGGGATGGGTTGTTAAAATTGTATTAAAGTCAAAATGATTTTATAACATGGCTTTTACACATTCCTTAAATTTGTTCTCTCGTATATTATTCTTACATCATGCTTAAAAAGTTGAAATTACAACAAACACCACTACCTACTATCTGTGACCACCGTTACCACCAACCACCATCACCACCAACCACCATCACTACCGCTATTACCACTCACTAATTGGCCGCCATCAAATATTATCACAGGTACCCGCCGCCGCATTGCGCTGGTACCAGCTAGTTTGTTTGTAAAGTTTTTATCAACTAAATTGAAAAATGATAAAAATGTTTTGGTATCAAACTAATTTAAGTTAACTTGACCAATTTCAGGTTTATTTAAAGTAACAATGAAGGTAATTACCCAAGTAGTGGTGCTGGTTTAAGAATTATATTTGACACAAATGTTGATAGCAGGTAATCAATCAATCATACACATATTAAAAGCATTCCTTTTGGTTGGGGCATTTTTATAATATTGTCAATAATAGTGTCTGAATCAGATATTCTGCTTTGGATTTTACGTGTGTAATTTAATTAAAACCGTCTTTGACATCTGCTATTTGAATGCAAGTGGGTTTCTTAGAAAATTATTTTATTAAATAAGTTTAAATTAATTACTGCTTTTGTTTTGTTTGATACCACTAGCACCCTGGAACAACTATTGTTATGGATTGGATACTTCTGATGGCTTACAACGTTGATAGAGAAACAAATTAGGCAACAAAGAGATATTTCATATATTCATGTTTTACTCTTTTCATGATTTGCTCACAGTTCTCAAATTCTTGCACGGGGAAACACCAACAGTTCAATCGAGAGTATAAAAATGTTGTTGGAACAAAAACACAGATCAACTTATTACTGATGCTGCAGTTAGTATTGATCATAATTAGTACTGATGGGGCAGAACATGTTACTACTGATGAAGTTGATACTGGTGTATACTATAACTTAATTACTACTGATCAAAGCTTATTGAAGATACTACTGATCAATAGTAGTTACTACTGACGATGATAATAGACTTACTACTGGTCACCAAGTTTACTACTGACGTTACTTATTTACTACTGGTGATTGCAGTTTACTACTGATACGCGTTTTGGAAGCATATCAAGTCCGAGATCTTCGTAGAGATAGTTATAGCATGTAAATCAATGTATATCTTTATAATTCGATGTAAATCAAAGTCCTAGAATAACTAGGGTAAATAGTTTAGCTTCAAGGACTATTATAAATAGTTCCTTACGAACTGTAAACGTACGTGTGTATTGTTAACTTAATAATATACATTGAAGCTTTTTGTGAAACTGTGTTCTTAATACTTTCGCATATTATTTACAGTTCATTGTTCTTAATTACATTGATATAGTGTTGATCCGCTGCAACTTCTATATTCAATTAGATCTAAGGTGTTTATTAACTTCTCTATAGTTAATCGATCCTGACAAGTGGTATCAGAGCTTATTGGCTCTAGATCTACTATTTGTTAAGAACAACAAAAAGTTTTAATCTTAAAAACACACACATTATTAATCATGACTGATAATAATGAAAGCACTCAGGCCAACAAAATTCCTATACTCACTCCCAACAACTTTGGGATGTGGAAGAATCGTATTAAGCAATACATGCTTATTACAGATTACTCTATGTGGGAAGTTGTCCTTGAAGGAAACAAAACTGGTCCTGGTCAAGCAAGCAGCTCTGCAACTGAGGCAGACAAACTTAAATGTGAGAAGGAAAAGAAGGACAAGGGAATCGAACTTAAAGCCCTAAGCACTCTCCTACTGGCCATTCCTAACGATTATCAACATCTCTTTGTTGAATATGATGATGCAAAGATACTTTGGGAAGCACTGGAGAAGAGATTCGTTGGGACCAAGAGCACCAAAAGGAACATGAAGGCTGTTCTCAAACAAGACTTTGAAAATTTCAAAGGAAAACCCAATGAAACACTCACTCAAGTGTTTGACAGATTCAACAAGTTAATTGGTGAACTTAACAGGTTGGGGTTAAGATGGATCAAGAAGATGTCAACATGAAGTTCCTAAGATCTCTTATTGAAGAATGGGTCATGTATACAGTGGTGTATAGACAAAGAGATGCTCTAGAAGAAAAAGAGCTGGATGAACTCTACAATGATCTCAGAGTATTTGAAACTGAGGTAAACCAAAAGAACCCTTCTATTTCTTCTAATAATGCTGCATCTGTCTCTAGTACAGGTCAAGGTCAGGAAACCTTCACAGGAAAGGCTGCAGATTCTGAGGATACTGCAAGAGAATCCTTCTTCACTAGTCATGTGCATACTGCACTGATTAGTGATGACTTGGAACAATTGAATCCAGATGATCTTGAGGAGATGGATCTTAAATGGCAGATGGCTATGTTGAGCCTAAGGACAAAAAGATTCTTAAAGAGAACTGGTAGGACAAGCCTCAACTTCAACAAAGGTGACAAAGCTGGATTTGACAAAACTAAAGTCAAATGTTACAACTGTAACAACCTTGGTCACTTTGCAAAAGAATGTCCTCAGCCTGACAAAAGATCAAAATCAACTGCCCTTGTATCACAACAAGGACAAGGCTATGACTGGAGCTTTCAAGCAGAAGAGCATGCTCAAAATCAAGCTCTCATGGCCTTTACTGACAACAAAACTGAGGTAAAACCTAAACCTTGTACTTCTGAATGTGCTAAAATTATTAAAAACCTAGAAAAAGAAAACACTAAATTAAATGAAGATTTAGCAAAAGCAGTCAGAAGAAATCATGAGTTTGATAGTGTGATTGCTGATCAAGAACATCAAATAAAGGTGTACCAGATGATTGATCAAAGGATAAAGGAAGAATTGCTTCAGGCTGTGGATGAGAAAGAGTTTTATGAAATAAAAAATAAAGAACTAACAAGTAAATTAGAAGAATGTCAGCTTGAAATTGAACAAAATAAATTAACAATTAAAAACTTTGAAAGAAGCACTAAAATTCTTGATGAATTAACTAATAATCAAACTACAGAAAAAGTTGTTCATGGGGTGGGATATCATGCTGTACCACCTCCATATAAATTCATTCCTCCACTTAAAAACAGTTCAGAAAGAATCATTAATGAATTAAAAACTGAAAATCAAACTGAATCACACAATGAAACATCTGAATCAAATGATTCTTCTGATGATGATCAATCAATTGAATTTGCAATTTCACCCTATCCAACTGAATCTCCAAGATCAACTGATACAAGTTTTCACACAGCACAAAGTCCAAATGAATCTCCCAAATATGATGCAGAAAATATACCTAAAATTCTAAAAAGGGGAAATGAAAGAAATAAAAAACAACTCTTAGATCAAAGAATACCTGAAGGTGCTAAAAATAGAAAATTAAGATGTGTCATATGCAATAAAATGAACCATTTAGCAAAGGATTGTCACTTCAATCCAATAAACTGCAAAGAGTTAAAGGAATTTAAAATTTTTAAAGAAAATACAAAAACTCAAAAGTTGAAAGATACTACTGGTTCTTCAGTAGTAAATAAAAATAAAACTCCAATTGCTGAAACTCCAAGATTTGGAAGAAGTGCACCAAGATTTGTGCAAAACAGAAGAGTTGGAAGCCCAAAGAACAGCAACTACTTCAAGAACAATGGAAAATCCAATCAAAATAAACAATATCTTAAGTTTTCCAACACCAGTAAAAACTTTAACAACTGTACTACTGGTGTTAACCCTAATTATAATGCTTTATGGTACCAGTACAAGAATACTACTGGTAAAAACCCTAATTACAAAAATACTACTGGTGTTAACCATAAAAATACTACTGATTCTTTTAAACATGGTAAGTACCCAAATACTACTGGTCCATCAGTAGTAAAGTATTCTAAAGCTAAAAATCATGGGTATAAACCAAGATCAGTAGAAAATTCAAACACCAGTAACACATTTAAAAGGGCAGTAGTAAAACTAAACACCAGTACTAAACAAGTGTGGGTACCAAAAATGTTTAAAGTTAAATCCTCAAAAGCTTATTTCTCAAAGGATGAACCCAAGACATATAAAGCTTGGGTTCCCAAACTTAACTAATCCTTTACTCACTTGTGCAGAGCATTCAGATACCAGAAGCAGGAAGAACATGGCATATTGATAGTGGATGCTCAAGGCACATGACTGGGAATCTGCAAATTCTTAAAGATTTCAAGTCATTTGATGGAGGATATGTGGCATTTGGTGAGAATCCACAGGGAGGTAAGATTACAGGTAAAGGTACTGTCACTAATGGCAAAATTACCTTTGATGATGTATTTTATGTAGCTGAACTAAAATACAATCTTGTCAGTGTGTCTCAAGTGTGTGATAAAAAGAATAAAATACTTTTCACAGGCATTGAGTGCATCATTCTTTCTCCTGATTTTATTTTAGATGAAAAATATGTTGTTTTAAGAACTCCTAGGAGAAACAATGTGTATTGCCTGGATATAGGGGGAGAACTCATTTCTTCAAATGAGGTCAACTGCTTTATATCCAAGGCAAACACCACTGAATCAGAACTATGGCATAGAAGGATGTGTCACACAAATTTCAAAAACATGAACAATTTAGTAAAAAGAAATCTGGTCATTGGACTACCTCAAAAACAATTCATGTGTGATCATCACTGTGTTGCATGCCTAAAAGGTATACAACACAAGACTTCTCATAAGTCCAAAACTGTGAACTCTATTTCTGTTCCTTTACAGCTCTTACATATGGACCTTTTTGGACCTACAAATGTAATGAGTATTGGAAAGAAACAATATTGTCTTGTTATTACTGATGACTTTTCCAGATATACATGGGTTTTCTTTCTCAGGACAAAGGATGAAACAAGTGAACTCATAAAGAACATAATTGTCAAACTGGAGAACACATCTGATCAAAAAGTTAAAGCCATAAGATGTGATAATGGCACAGAATTTAAAAATGCTAACTTAATTAACTTTTGTGATCTTAAGGGTATTGACAGGCAATACACCTAGAACTCCTCAACAAAATGGTGTAGCTGAAAGAAGAAATAGAACCATCATTGAAGCAGCAAGATCAATGCTTGCAGACTCAAAATTACCAATTACTTTTTGGGCAGAAGCTGTTAATACTGCTTGTTATGTTCAAAACAGAGTATTAATAGTGAAGCCACATTTTAAAACACCATATGAACTTTTTAATAAAAGAAAACCTTCCATAAGTTTTCTAAAATCATTTGGTTGTCCTTGTACTATTTTGATTACAAGAGAACAAATTGGTAAGTTTGACTGCAAATCTGATGATGGAATCTTTGTGGGATACTCTACTCAAAGCAAATCATACAGAGTATTCAACAAGAGACTAAGGATAATTGAAGAAAGCATCAATGTATCCTTTAATGAAAATGTACCTAATGAACAAGGAAATGGTCCAGATTGGCTATTTGACATAGACAATCTAACCAAATCCTTTAATTCTAACATAAATTTCAATTCAGGTAATTCAAATTGTCACTATCAAAAGGAAGGAACATCATCTATTAATACTGGTCAAGAGGAAATGAGATACATAGTAGTTAATACTGCTCCCATAGTTAATACTGAGGACAGTAACAACTCAAATTCTGGAACCAGTAGTAACTCTGAGAATGAGGACAGTAGTAATTCAAATACTACTGATACCAGTAATAGTACTCAAAATACTACTGGTCCCAACAATAACCTAGATTCTCAAGATACTACTGATACCAGTAACAACAACAATACTACTGATCTCAATGAAGACAATAGCAGTAGTAACTCTGACCAAGATGATGATGAACCAAGCATCAATGACAATGAAGGATCACTAGAGCAACAACTGCCTGAGACAAATGAGTCCAATCTTGAAAATCAACTAGTAGTTGATAAAACTACAACCACAAGGACTCAGAAAAACCATCCATTAGACCTTGTTCTAAGTGATGTTAACTCACCACTACAAACAAGAAGCAAATTAAATAAAAGCTTAACTGCAAACATGTGTAATATAAGTCTTATTGCTAATGAGTGTATGTTTGAATGCTTTTTGTCTCAGGATGAACCAAAGAAGATCCAACAAGCAATGAAGGACTCAAACTGGATTGAGGCAATGCAAGAAGAACTCCTCCAATTCAAGTTACAAGCTGTTTGGACACTTGTACCTCTACCCAAAGGAAAAAGAGCCATTGGAACAAGATGGATCTTCAGAAACAAGAAAGATGAAAGAGGTATAGTGATCAAAAACAAAGCCAGACTTGTAGCCCAAGGATACACTCAAGAAGAAGGAATAGACTATGATGAAGTATATGCTCCTGTTGCTAGAATTGAAGCCATAAGAATATTTCTAGCATATGCTTCATTCAAGAAGTTCAAAGTCTATCAAATGGATGTTAAGAGTGCATTCTTATATGGGAAGATTGAAGAAGAGGTCTATGTATGCCAACCTCCAGGTTTTGAAGATCCAAAACATGGTGATTATGTGTTTAAATTGGATAAAGCTCTGTATGGCCTACATCAGGCACCAAGAGCATGGTATGACACATTATCATCATACCTATTGAAGAACAACTTTAAAAGAGGAGCCATTGATAAAACTTTGTTTACAAAGAAAGTCAAAGATGATATACTACTAGTACAAATCTATGTAGATGATATCATCTTTGGTTCAACCAATGATTTATTATGCAAAGAATTTGAAGAACTGATGCAGATTAAATTCAAGATGAGCTCTATGGGTCCAATGAACTTCTTCCTTGGACTCCAAGTCAATTAAAGAACAGATGGTATTTTGATAAATCAATCAAAATATGTCAAAGACATCTTGGAAAAGTTTGATTTGAAAGACAGTAAAAGTGCTAGTACACCAATGGAAACACACAAACACCTACATCCTGATATTGAGGGGGAGGATGTAGATGAACACTTATATTGATCAATGATAGGCTCTTTGATGTACTTAACTGCATCAAGACCTGACATTATGTATAGTGTTTGTGTGTGTGCAAGGTATCAAGCAAGACCCAAAGAACTACACTTGCAGGCTGTTAAAAGAATATTCAGATACTTGAAAGGCAAACCATCACTAGGTCTATGGTATCCACATGATTCACCCTTTGAACTCATAGCCTACACAGATAGTGACTATGGAGGTGAATGTCAAGATAGAAAGTCCACTACTGGTGGATGTCAATTCTTTGGATCAAGACTGGTGTCATGGCAATGTAAGAAGCAAACAAATGTATCAACATCAACTGCTGAAGCAGAGTATGTAGCCGCATCTGCTTGCTGTGCTCAAGTACTCTGGATTCAAAACCAGCTTCTAGACTTTGGTATCTCTATCCTTAAAACTCCTATTTTTATTGATAATCAAAGTGCTATTAGTATTGTGAACAATCCAGTAAAACACTCAAAAACTAAATACATTGAAATAAGATTTCACTTTATAAGAGATTGTAATGAAAAGAAATTAATCAAAGTAGTTAAAATCCATATTGATGATCAATTAGCAGATCTTTTTACAAAAGCATTTGATGTAGGAAGATTCAACTTCTTGGTTAGCAGTATTGGAATGATTTTGATAAATTAAAATCTCACTTAAAATCATGTGTAAAGTTATTGTTGTAAAATATTATTTATTTACTTAAGTGTTTTACTACTGGTATATCTGTATTACTAGTGTGTAGGCATGTGCACAAAATACTACTGGTAGTTAAATACTACTGGTGTGTATTAGGTTTACACAAATACTACTGGTAAGTCAGTACTACTGGTATTCACATATACTACTGGTCTTGTGTGTTGGTGGTTACTACTGATGTCTATAGTTACTACTGATGTCAAAATCCTTAGTCACTACTGATGTTCGTAGATACTACTGACGTTTTATTACTGATATCTCATTTACTACTGGTCCTTCAGAATCACAATTACCAAACTAACCCCCATGAAAATAACCGTTATGTTATGATTCGAAGGGCATTTTAGTCGTTTTCCAGATTAAATCGAAAGATATAAAAGGCGGCAGTCGATTAATTTAGCATTATCTTCACTTCGATTTGCTAAATTCTCTCGATAAACCCTAGTTTACGATCAAAAACCTTCGTCAGTAACAAAATTCATTCTTGTTCTTCTCAAAATTCAACAAAAATGGCAACTCTAAAATCTTTGAATGTTCAAACCGATCTCAAATACTCAGAATTTCACAATATGTGTGCCTTCCTAAAGAATCCCGACGGCACAAAAGATTTTCGTCCGATCGTCAAATTCTTGAGAAATTCTTATATACAGTTTGCTTTAACTGTAAAACCAAAATCATATCAACAGCACTTGGTGGATTTCTGGACCAATGCTGAACAAACAGAAGGAACAACCATATCTATGATCAAATCAAAAGTAGATGGAAAGCACATAACAGTCACAGAACAATCAATTCGACACCATCTACAATTACACGATGATTCAGGTATGTTTACTCTTCCTAAGGAATACATTGCTGAAATTTTAAATAAAATGGGTTATGAGGGAAGACTGAATATAGTAACTTTTCAAAAGGGTCTTCTCTCCCCACAATGGAAATTTTTAGTACATACTATTCAGCATTGTATTTCTCCTAAACGAAGTACTTGGAATGAGTTTAATAAGGCAATAGCCTCTGCTGTTGTCTGTTTATGCACAGACCAAGTATTTAACTTTTCTCAAATGATTTTTGAAGGTATGTTGGGAAATCTCAGTTCTTCTAAATTTTTAATGTATCCCAGATTTCTACAACATATAATAAACTGTGAATTACAAAACTTGTCAACTCCTA
The DNA here is from genome assembly GCA_963853835.1 of Calendula officinalis. Taxonomy (NCBI): domain Eukaryota; kingdom Viridiplantae; phylum Streptophyta; class Magnoliopsida; order Asterales; family Asteraceae; genus Calendula; species Calendula officinalis. The sequence goes on along the minus strand of OY970820.1, from coordinate 79,556,200 downwards.
AAAACATTTTTATACTACCTGAATTGAACAAGAAAGTTTTCTCAAATATGAGAAAACAATTTAAATTTTCGAGCAAGGAAACCCCTCTGTTTCCTAATATGATCAAAGATCAAACAACTATTGGAGAGGGTTCAATCATAGATACAACCCAAGTTGAACCTCAACCCACTCCATCACCCCCAAATACAGCCCAAACACCACCCCAAATAGTCACTCAATCACCAACTCAAACAGAAGTCCTGAATGTGTCCCAGGAACTTGATATAAATCTGCAGAGTGCTACTCTTCACTCTGTGGAAGACCTACCAGATAAAACCAAAAATATTTCCACAATTTATCAAAGAAAGAAAATTTCTTCAAAGGACACCAGGGGACAAATTGAGTCAAACCCCAGACTCCAAGAGTTGTCCTCCAAGGAGGAGAGAGGACATGAGGCGAGGGCTTTCACTACTGATGCCCCAAAGGTGGGTGCACAGGACAGTGAAAACATCATTAGGACCCAGACCTCGGCAACTTTGAGTTATGACTCATTTGAGGAGTTACTCAAAGGACCCCGGTGCCAAGAAACCACAAGGGGGGGCATCTCTGCTTCTTCTAGGAAGAAGAGGATGTCTAAAAGACCCAATGAATCACCAAGAAGTGATGAGGGCAGATCTGTTGAATTGATGGATAGGATGGAAAACCTCAAAGCCAATGTACCTGTTAGTGAGCCCGATGATCTTGCTAGATGGAGTGAGGGCAGTATTAAAATCAACCAATTGACGGAAAAAGTGGATTCTCTTGAATCCACTGTACAAAATTGTCTTACATATCTTACAAACCAAGGAAAAACTATGGCTGCTATGAAAAGGCATGTTAATACCATCAACAAACGAATGAGGTTTTATGAACACAGGCTTCATCAACAAACCAAAATCATCAGAAAATTGAAGAAGAAAATTGATGATAGTGAGGCTCCACCAGTAGAGCTCACTAAGGGGGAGAAGGATAACATTCAAACCATGATTGATGAATCAATTGCAGCAGCAGCATCCTCTCTCCTCAATTTAAAAGAAACTACTGTTGATGAAGGCCCAGAAATGATGGTTACTGAAGATGAGCCAATTACTACTGCTCCTATGGAAGATCAAGCTGAAAAAGAAGTATCAGTAGTAAAACCTACTACTGATATCATAGCAGTAGTAAATGAAGAAAAGGCAGCAAACACTACTGATGCCCTATCAGTAGTAATCTCTGAAGACATACCAGTAGTAACTACCTTAGTTACTACTGATGACATTATTGAGCTGCCACCACTACTAGAACCTAAAGTAATACTTCCACCATCTCCAAAAAGAAAAACAACACAAATGGTGGTGAAAGATATTGATGATGATGTAAATTGGTTAGAAGTTGATGAATGTTCCCTGCCTCCACATCCTAAAATACTTCCTTTGTCACAGATACAACACTATGGTCCCAAATTTGTCCTTGAATCTGAACCAGATAAAAAGAAAGATAACTACATAGGAAAGGGAAAGGAAGTTGCTGATGAAGACCAACCTAATAGAGCTCAAGGTCATGAAATGGGCAACAAAATCAATTATGCAAAATCAGCCAAACAGGATAGGTGGAAGGTAAAGAGAGCAAAGTACTTAAAAAGGTTGAAGTATCTCTAGCAAATGAAAACAAAAGATTAGCAGAAAGGGCTAGAATACTGAGACAACCATTCACAGAAATCAAATTGGCAGATATAGCAGATATATCAAAACTGCCACAATTTCAACAAAAGGTCAAAACCAAACAAGTTGCTGAAACAAGAAAAGAACTACAAAGAAAAGAACTACAAAAATTTAGGCAACTTGAATATGAAACACTAGAACTTATTGAAGCACAAGTACAAGAATGCAAAGAGCAGAAGGCTGATATGCCAGAACAATTTGCAGAGAAAAAGAAAGAAATGATCACATTCTTAAAATCAAAAGGTCACAACACAAAGGCCTTTGGAAGAATGAAGCTGATCAATTTGGTTGAAAAGTACTGTGTAGAAAAGAAAAAGGATCTTACTGAACAAGATATTAATGAGAAGTACACCACTAAACTTGAACAGATAGACTCTAAAGAAAAGAAAGAAAGAAAAACAATAACTGGAGAACCATCTGGTGTATTCTCTCAAACTTCAAAGAAAAGGAAGACATTTACCTCTGAACTTGAACAACCAAAGAAGAAATTACAAATGGTTCAGGTTTATGATCTTCCCATTGCTCCCCTACAAAATAATCCAATCATCAACTGGAGATGTATAGATGATATGATTGAGATTATTAGAGAAGATAAGGTCATACAAAGATTCAGAGCTTGGAAACCTTTGGTCATGTCCCTAACCAGAAGTGACATTATCAAGATGTTGATCATTGGTAAACCAAGAATGACTAAGAAGAACTGGAAGAATTCAGCTGCAGGCTATCTTACTGAAATGATTGATGCTGCTTTCTATCCAGAAAATTATTCAGAGAAGTTTACAAATCCAGAGAATGTTCAAGCCTGGAATGTGCTGCCAACTGTCAATATGTACTTCTTTGACTATACAAGTACGAAATGTGACTTATTCCTTTATGAGAAAGAGTATCCTCATTCTGAGAAAACTCTTTATCAACTTTGGTGCATGAACTTTATTAAACCACATGATGCTGTGATGCTCCAAAACAAATTGAATGAATTTGTTAAAAGAATCAGCAAATATATTATTGCATAAAGGAATAAAAGGAACCAACAGACTTTAGAAGGTGATCAGAAAAGAGCAAAGTTGTTGGAAGAAAAGGAAAAGAAGAAGTAAATAGAAACTTAGTTGATTGAAAGATAATCAATAAGTTTAGGGGGAGATTGTTGGAACAAAAACACAGATCAACTTATTACTGATGCTGCAGTTAGTACTGATCATAATTAGTACTGATGGGGCAGAACATGTTACTACTGATGAAGTTGATACTGGTGTATACTATAACTTAATTACTACTGATCAAAGCTTATTGAAGATACTAGTGATCAATAGTAGTTACTACTGACGATGATAATGGACTTACTACTGGTCACCAAGTTTACTACTGACGTTATTTATTTACTACTGGTGATTGCAGTTTACTACTGATACGCGTTTTGGAAGCATATCAAGTCCGAGATCTTCGTAGAGATAGTTATAGCATGTAAATCAATGTATATCTTTATAATTCGATGTAAATCAAAGTCCTAGAATAACTAGGGTAAATAGTTTAGCTTCAAGGACTATTATAAATAGTTCCTTACGAATTGTAAACGTACGTGTGTATTGTTAACTTAATAATATACATTGAAGCTTTTTGTGAAACTGTGTTCTTAATACTTTCGCATATTATTTACAGTTCATTGTTCTTAATTACATTGATATAGTGTTGATCCGCTGCAACTTCTATATTCAATTAGATCTAAGGTGTTTATTAACTTCTCTATAGTTAATCGATCCTGACAAATGTTATTCATGAACCTATTCGTCTTTGTTGTAAGTTAAGTTTCACTAACATTAAACATCACGATAACAATTATATAAATAAAAAAGAAAAGTATGCAGCACAACCACAATCAAGAGTCGACACATTCGTCGTTTCAAAACAACTGTTAATCTCAGAGTGATTCATTTGAGTTTATACTTATCATCATTTACTTCTAATTTACTAATTATTACTTTGTTTTCTTTCTCTAACAATAAATACATCCTAAAGATAACTTTATACATTTTGTATTTGAATCTTTCATCAAGAAATATCTTTATAAATTCAGAAATTATGGAACCGATTCAAATTATTGTTGCCTCAACTTACCAGGCGGGTCTACCGGTTCTGGAACCGCCTAAAGACCGACCCGACACCGAACCGGAACCGGCACCGGTTAAACCGATCCGGTTTTCGGTCTTAGGACTTTCATTTTTCCGGAAACCGGGTTTACCGGTTCCGGAACCGAACACATCCCTATTATAGAGTCTTATATTATCTCACTTTAAAAATATATTGAGTGTAACATTAACCACATTATGTTATCAAGGTTTGAAATCCTCTTCGTCTTCAAAATAACACTGGATCTATAACGATCACTTTGTTTGATCGTGATGCAAATAACTTGCAAGGAAAGACAGTTAAATTTTATGTGGATAAAATTAAGAAGGTTAAATTCTTAACTAAATATTTTTATGTTGTTTTTATTTTTTTTAATATTGATTTATATACGAATTATTTCAGGCTGGTTTAGAAGTTGTAACATTTCCGGATGAATTTAGTTGACTTGAAAATAAGAAGTTTGCTATGAAGCTAAGTATAATAAATTTTAATGTAATGTATCACTATAATGTTTGTGGATTTTTTGCTATCACATTATGTTATCAAGGTTTAGAAGTTGTGATTTTTTCCATATGAAAGTGCTTCAAAGATGCGCGTTGTGTTTGAAAATCAGCCATTACAAGGACAAAAGATGTTAGTACTATAGTATATGTATGAGCCACGTTTCATTTATGTGCTGTAAAGGCAAAAGGGCAAAAAGAGAACAATGTTGATATATATGACAAGAAATTTGAATTGAAATATCTCTTCTACTTTTATCCTTAATTCATTTTATTGATTAAATAAATAACTAAGTAAAACAATTAATCTATAGAAATAAGATTGGTACCAATGGGCATCACCCCCAACCCTTCACTACCAAATTTGAGGCCTCGGCTGCTGATGCCGTTGGCACGCGCGCATCAGTGCTGAGTTTAGAACAACTCTATAAAATCGATCTTTAGGCTCCTGAATAGTTAGTTCATAATCTTGGAATAAGCATATACAAATCATAAATTTGCGGAATTAAATAAACAGATTTGTATTGCTAAACAAGGTTTTCAGAGCCTGCCATAGTTTCTTTGCATCATCATATTCAACAAAGAGATGTTGATAGTCGTTTGGAATGGCAAGCAAAAGAGTGCTTAGAGCTTTGCGTTCAATTCCTCTGTCTTTCTTTTCCTTTTCACACTTAAGTTTGTCTGCTTCAGTTAATGAACTTGATGCTTGAGTCTGAATGGTTTTGTTGCCTTCAACAACAACTTCCCACATGGAATAATCAGTAATAAGCATATACTGCTTGATTCTGTTTTTCCACATCCCAAAGTTATTTGGAGTGAGAATGGGAATTTTGTTTGCTTGAGTACTTTCATTGTTATCAGACATGATTAACAATTTTAAGATCGAAAGTATGAAACTTTTTGCTGTTCTTAATTCGTAGATCTAGAACCGTAATGCTCTGATACCACTTGTCAGGATCGAATAACCAAACAAGTTATTATAAACCCAGATCTACTTAACACAAGAAGTTACAGCGGATTAACACTTATGTTATTAGATTAAGAACAATGTAAACTGGAATCGAATAAGAATAAAACGAAGAACACAGTTTATCACAAAAAGCTTCAATGTATTAATTTGTTCGATCAATACACGTATGTTTACAATTCATAAGGAACTATATATAATAGTCCTTGAAGCCTAACTTATTTACCTAGTTATTCTAGGAATCGATTACAATTGAATTACATAAAGATTTACATTCTATAACTAACTCTACTAAAATCTCGAACACGATCAGCTCTAAATATAACATCAGTAGTAAACTTGATCGTCAGTAGTATTTGCCTTTAGCAGTAGTAAATCGAGATCAGTAGTAACTTCCTTCGGTAGTAATCCAATCTTCAGTAGTAGATCCTTTATGTTCCAACAATCAGCAGCCCATGTTAGTAGCCGCGTCTTCTCCATGATGTGTATTGCTCTCGCGCCAGTAGTTGTGTGAGGGGGAGGGGAGGGGGTTGGGTAATATTTTAATATTTTTTAATTGGGGATGACTTAGTGATGTGTTAGTGATGAGTTGTTCTTGGCACGACCACGTCAGTAATTCGTCAGTAAAGATGTAAGTGACGTGAATCTAATGACTGATTTAATGACTCGTCACTATTGAGAGCGACATAATACCATCTCCACATGACAATTCCTTTGGGTACCATGTGCTCTAAAGTCTAGACGTCACTTCACTAGATGATACATATATCCACATGTATTATTTTCATTATTATAATTTCTTTTGTCTTCTTTTTTCTGCCTTTGTTGGTAATAAAATGATTCTGTTCCAACAAGGGAATTAAAAATTAAAGGATGTAAACATGCGTTTGTGTTTTAGTAATTCTTTAAGCAAAGTGCAATGCAAAATAAATAGCTACTATGCTAATATGCAGCTTCATTCAACCCTGTACCTTTTCCCATACAACCCTCACTCAGTAATGGAATTTATTTCCTTAGTAACTTTTGCCACTGCAACTACACTACTAATTATCTTGATTTTAGTAAACTACCCCCAACGGAGAAAAAACCTCCCACTAGGTCCTAAACCATGGCCTCTCATTGGCAATCTTAACCTCATTGGCTCTCTCCCTCACCAATCTCTTCACAAATTGTCCCAAACCTACGGCAAACTCATGTACCTTAAGTTCGGTTCCACCCCTATTGTAGTCGCATCGTCCCCAGAAATGGCTCGACAGTTCCTGAGAACCCATGATCGTATTTTTGCTTCCCGGCCGCTAACTGCAGCTGGGAAGCATACCACATATAACTACCACAATATCACATGGGCCCCATATGGGCCCTATTGGAGTCAAGGTAGGAAAATCTACCTTAACGAGCTTTTCAGCTCGAAAAGACTCGCGACTTCGGAACGCATTCGTGTTCAAGAAATGAAGATTTTCCTCGCACGTTTAGGCTCAATTCTAGGAGATCCTGTTGTTCTAAAAGACCATGTTTCTCGCATGAACCTTAGTGTAATTAGCCGGATTGTATTAGGTCGTAAGTACTTTAGCGAATCAAAAGACGAAAAGGAGATCGTTACACTTGAAGAGTTTCAAGAGATGTTGGATGAATTGTTCTTGTTAAATGGGGTGTTGAATATTGGGGATTGGATGCCTTGGTTAGGGTTTATGGATTTGCAAGGGTATGTCAAGAGAATGAAGGCTTTGTGCAAGAGATTCGATAGGTTTCATAATCATGTACTTGAAGAACATAGGGCGCGGATAAAGGACGAAGGGGAGGGTTTCGTAGCAAAAGATATGGTCGATTTGTTATTAAAGTTAGCCGATGATCCTAATCTTGAGGTCAAGCTCGATTCTAATGGTGTTAAGGGGTTTACACAGGTACGTATAGTATATACATTAATATTGATGTATTAGAACACAACTATTAAACAAATATAATTAGTAAATTAATCACATAACCACAAAAAACTGCCATGTAGTGACACATCATAAAGTTTCACTAAAGGAAAAACTTAATATAAAAAGTATTAAAAAAAACCAAAAATTGACATCAACAACTTCTCCACTTGGATTTCCCAAAATAAACCATAGGAATTTATATTTTTTTTGTGTGACTTTTCGGAATTTTTATTTCTACTGGGTCTCTATTTGGAAACATCCATTTAGAATTATGCGGGAATATGTATTATACTTTTCAAAAAGTTCACTAAAACGCATTTATGGTGACACATTTGTGTGTCATTAAAACTTCTGTTACTAAATGTCACTCTTTTTTAGTGCACAACTTGTTTTTCTTTATTTATATATTTGTATTATGAACTATGTTGCAGGATCTGATAGCCGGTGGAACTGATACAGCCGCCACAACTGTGGAATGGGCAATGTCGGAGCTCATTAAACAACCCCATCTAATCGACAAGGCAACCAAAGAGCTCGATAGGGTGATTGGTAGAGACCGCTGGGTCCAAGAATCCGATTTCCCAAATCTCCCCTACATAGATTCAATTCTAAAAGAAACCATGAGGTTGCACCCGGTGGCGGTCTTACTAGCACCTCATTTAGCCCTTGAAGATTGCAAAGTGGCAGGATACGATATCTCCAAAGGCACGACAGTTTTCATCAACTCATGGAGTATAGGGCGAGACTCGGATATTTGGGATGACCCGTGTAGTTTCCAACCCGAGAGGTTTTTGGGTAGGGACCTGGATGTAAAAGGGCAACATTTTGAGTTGTTACCATTTGGGTCGGGCCGGAGGATGTGCCCGGGTTATAGCCTTGGATTGAAAATGATGAAGTCGTTACTCGGGAATTTATTGCACGGGTTTAATTGGAAGTTGCCTCAATATACGAAGATTGAAGATATAAACATGGAAGAATTGTATGGGTTATCTACGCAAAGAAAGTTCCCGTTAGTTGCAATCGCGGAACCTCGATTGGCCACTCATATGTATAACTAGGACGACATATATATGGAGAATATATTGTTACACAAGACCATCGTTCAGGCATATACAATTAGGGGTGCCCATTGGGTTATCAAGTCGGGTTTGAGGCAAAAAATCCTAACCCGAAACGCGACCCAATAATGATTTGACTTTGTATGGTTCAGGTTGGTCAGGTTTCGGGTTTGTCGGATTGGCCCGATCGGGTTAATTTGTCGGGTTACACTTGAGTTAGGAATTTTAGGTAAAAATAAAAAAATTATCTAATATACTAAATTTTATGGATTTTTATTTAACACTTGTAATTGTTAATTGATTTTTATTTAATGATTTATCATATACTCCCTCCGTCCCTAAATAAAGTTCTCATTTCTCTTGAGCACAATTTTAAGGCAAAAGTTAGTAGTGAGGTTATTTGGTAATAAATTTAAATAAAATATATAGTTGGTTTGGAGAAATAAAGATAATTAGTGGAAGTTAGTAGTGACATCCTTAATAATTATATTATTTTATTAAGTGGACCTCATTCAACTTGTGAAATGAGAACTTTATTTAGGGACAAAAATCTAGGAAGAAATAATAACTTTAACTAAGGACGGAGAGAATAATATGTTGATGATTTTAGTGTCATCGGCCATTTTGTGTAATTGTGATTTACTAGAGACCAAGGGAATTTGAGTTAAGTTTAAATACGAGGTCGGAGGTGCGGAATGCACACTTGATTTAACTAACTCAATTCATTAAATTGATCAAAGGTTGCATTTATTGGTTATTATATTCTTATATAAAAAAGTAAAATAATAATAATCAAATATATGGGCAGTTGACGAATTGCATAGATATAAATTTCAAGTTTTCATTATAAAAAACATATACAGAAAGATGCATATCGAGATTAAGGGGAGAACATCCACTTGATTCAAATGGCTTCGATTTTTTATTTGTTAATGATATAATGATCCAAAAGTTGCAACTTTTCACTCTCTATGTATATAGAGTTTTGGTCTCATTTATAGATATGAAAAACATACAAATTTTCTCTATTATTCAAACTCTTGATTCTATGCTTGGAATAAGAGTTGTTGCCTTTGTCTTATCCCAATAAGGATTTCATGGAACCCACAAGCAATCGGTAGGGTCGAAGTACTTTATTGCGAAAGTGATCACACGATTCAAAGGTCTATCCGCCAATATCCAAACCCATTTATCCAACATAATATGCTAATTCATTGTAAAAATGTCTTATTTTTTAGAGGTGAAAGATGAAGGAAAAAAACGAAAAGATAATGAAAAGACGAGTACATTCACAAATAATTTATAACTAATACACGTTTCATAAACTGTTATCAATAAACAAACTTATGACATACGTACAGGCTTCATCAAGCTAGCTTACAGCGACATATTAAGTTGTTTATTATACAACGAATTAAGAAGCTACACGGGTAGGTTGTTTTATTTATCCATTATTTAACCCGGCCCATCTATTCATACATGATACATATATATGATCAGGCCCACCGTAGCGCATGCTGCGCATCTATTCATACATATGATCGGCCAATCGGGGTTCGCAGATAGCAACTAACGGAAACTTCCTTTGGGTTGACAACCCGAACATTTCTTCCATATCCATGCTTTCAATCTTCTTATTTTCAGAAAACTTCCAACTAAACCCATGCAACATGTTCGCCAATAATGATTTCATCATCTTTAATCCAAGATTATACCCCGGGCACATCCTCCGACCCGACCCAAACGGCAACAACTCAAAATGCTGCCCTATCACTTCTATATCTCTACCCATAAACCTATTGGGTTGAAAACTTTCTGGGTCATCCCAAATTTCTGGGTCCCGCCCGATGCTCCATGAGTTTATCATGATCGTTGTCCCTTTGGCGATATCATAGCCGGCTACTTTGCAGTCTTGAAGGGCTAAATGTGGTGCAAGTAAAACGGCCACGGGGTGCAACCTCATGCTTTCTTTTAGAATTGAATCTATGAATGGTAGGTTTGGGAAATCACTCTCTTCGACCCATCGATCTCTTCCAACAACACTTTCGAGCTCTTCTGTCGCCTTCTTGATTAGATTGGTTTGTTTGATGAGCTCTGACATTGTCCATTCTAGGGTAGTTGCAGTTGTATCAGTTCCACCTGCGATCAAGTCCTGTGATACATAAATTCTTAACGCATAAGTCGTGATATAAAAGGAGGGATGGAACACGAATAAAATGTATATGAAAATATTTGCACTGATGATACCCATAACAAAAAAAATATACAACTGGTGGTACTCATCTGTTTTTTTTTTCCTGAGTCCGCCACTATATATGTGCATACATATGTACCTGTGTAAGTCCCTTGATGGCATTAGAATCAAGCTTAACCTCGAGATTACGATCATCGGCTAAGTTTAATAGAGAATCGACCATATCTTTAGCTACAAAACGATCTCCTTCGGCTTCCATTCGAGCTTTATGCTCATCTATTACATGATCATAAAACATATCAAGTCTCTTACACAAAGCCTTCATTCTCTTCGCATACCCTTGTAAATCCATAAATTCCATCCAAGGGATGTAATCCCCAATATTCAAAACGCCATTTAGCAGGAACCATTCATCTAATATCTCTTGAAACTCTTTGTGTGTCACGATCTCCTTTTCATCTTTCGATTCACTAAAATATTTACGACCCAATGCAACCCTACTAATCATGCTTAGATTTGTGTGTGAAACTTGTTCTTTTATCGCGATGGGTTCTCCGGACAATTTGTGTAAACGTGAGACGAAATTTTGTCTTTCCTCTACACGAATGTGCTCAAAGGAGCCAAGTCTTTTCCAGCTGAAAAACTCGTTAAGGTAGATTTTTCTAGATTGGCTACAGTAGGGCCCATATGGGGCCCATACAAGGTCATGGTAGTTGTAGCTGGTGTGCTTCCCAGCTGCAGTTGTTGGCCGGGAAGCAAAAATATGGTCATAGGTCCTCAAGAACTGGCGAGCCATGTTTGGGGACGATGCAACTACTACTGGGGTAGAGCCGAACTTGAGGTACATGAGTTTTCCATAGGTTTGGGACAACTTGTGGAGAGATTGGTGAGGGAGAGGGCCGATGAGGTTAAGGTTTCCGATGATAGGCCATGGTCTAGGACCCGGTGGAAGGGTTTTTTGGCCCAGGGGGCGGTTTAGTAATTTCAAGATAAGTAGGGTGATTGTAGTGGCTGCAAAAAGCCAATTAAGGGACTCCATTAATGGTTAAGTGAATGTTACTTTTCTGGTGAAGGTGGTAGTGGTATGAGTGCATATTTATAGTGCACTATACATGCTACTAATTTGAATAAAGCATGTGAATTAGGACACAAAGAAAATGAAAATAATCTATATCATCGTATCTTGATAATGACATCGGGTAGACATAGTACTTTAACCTTACCTTATCGTTTTGATGTTTAATTAATAATTAAACGCATTTATTAAATGTGTATTTAGTTGAAAGTATGAATTTTCATTAGATTAGAAACGTGTGTCTTAATGTGACATGTCACATCTTAATTGTATTATATATTATAGGGCGATTTCTAAAAATAAATATAATTAAAATTAAAATTAAAATTCACACAAAATAATTCAATTTTTCATAAAATAAGTCGTTCGGTTGTACGGTTTGTGTTACTCCATATAAAATTTGATAACTGTGTTCTTGTCACACAAAATATAGTCTTATTGTACAAAAATATAATTTGATCGTATATCGACAAGTCGTATAAAAATGGTGTGATCCTACAAAAAAATATCTACCTTACACATGGGTAGCATAAAAAACATCAAGTTAAATAGTGTATTTTGAGAAAAGTCGCCCAAATTGGTTTTTTGGGAAACTATATCTATTTTTGGTCAATTTTGATAATTGTCTCTATTTTGTAAGCTAGAAGTATAATTATTTGCAAGTAGTAGTAAGCTTTTCATAACAACGTATAAACTCGTAATTTGCATTTCATTAGGGCATTTTTAATACTAATAATCTTTCGAAAAGTTAATTTATTTTCCATATCATGCCACTTCATCAATTTTATAAATATTATCTATATTATAATAAAACAAAGTTTTTGATGACACATGTCATCTTTTAGTGCCTCTTAATGCCACATGGCATTCCCATATTAATTCCAGGCTTGATTTTCCCGCTCATTGGAGCATTAAATTGAATTTAAATAAGTAAAATCACCTAAAAATATGTTTTCTAAGTTTAACAAATTATTCTTAATTTAAGGAATTTAAAATTTTAATATTTAAAAATCTTGGATGACACATGTCATAATAAACTTACTTAAAATAATTAAAACACGGTAAGAAATATTTACGGAAACTTATGTATGTTGTAGTCTAACATACGTAATTTCAATACCAATATACAATAGATTTAATATTTACACCACTTGATTGTATATACCTTTTTAGTTTTTAATCTTTATTTTGTTTATTTGTTTATTTATTTTTCTTTGACTATAATAGTCAACTACTTACAGTAATCCGCCAAAATTCCACGGGTTATAGATATTGTGAAGTATTGACGATAATATATTAAGGATAATCAATAGTCAATACTGAAATATATTTTAAATTTTATAACCAACATAAACATATCATTATTTCCTAATTTTTCTGTTTTGCTAAGAGTAAGGGGTGCATTAACCCTTGCCAAACTCAAATATGTCAGTGTGGCAGGTAAAGTGGCGCCACTTATAATTTTGACATCACACCGCTAGTGGTGTGAATGAATAGTTTATCAGTCTGAGTGGTGTGAGTGACTACTCAAGCCATTTCACTAGCTAAAGTGACGTGAGTGGGTATGTTTTTATTGAGGTATTTAGTGAGTGAGTAATATTTTAGTGATGATTGATGATAGTGGAGTTTAAATGTGAAATATAAAATGATGATGTAGAGCTGATGTGACGTTGATATGGACAAGTGGCTCAAGCCATCATACCATCACTCTTAGAGCATCTCCAATAGTTAACCTCTCAATAGTTTATTGTTTTTGTCACATCATCTTTCCACTAACCAAAAAGTTTTCATAAAAACCCTCTCTAATGGTTAATATTTTTAAAAGTTTTTTATTATTAATATTTACTATTTACTTTATCTATCTTCAATATTTTATAAATGCCCCTCACATGTATAATTTGACAATTTTTATATCATTTTATAAAACTTAACATTTTTTAAAACATCTCATATAAAATATTAGAATGACATTAATATTAAAATAAATTATAATTATTACATTGCAAATATTGAAAAACATGACTTTAAAACATTGAAGGACTAAAGAGTTTAACATGTAAATTTATAAAATTATAGGGACTAAGAAAATCAAACACTGAGAGTCAATTAAAGGGTTATGAAAGAATAAGTGGTTAGAATAAGCTTTTAAAAAAGCGTTATATTCCAATGGTAAAAAGTTTTCCAAAAACTTATTGAAATAATAATATTTTTTTTTGAATAATCTACTATTGGAGATGCTCTTAGAGTTGATAATTAAGGAAAAATCTATTATTATTCAAATTAATATAATATGGCCGGCAGAGAGGGCACCAAATGCCTAAACAAGACAAGAACCAACTATATGCTTAACACAAACGGGTCCTCCCTCTAGCTTATAATGTAACGAGTTGATTATGGTTTTGTTTATCTGGTCCAAACAGGTCAAAGAAACTATTATCATGTAAGGAAATTAATTTGTTAAATAGACTGTTCGCATTAAGTCCTTCAAAGTGTTTTTTCTAATACATAAAGCATCCTAAATCATAGTTTAAAATTTTAGTTTGGCCCACAAATTATTTACAAAGCGTATTTGTTTTTATTTTTTTAATTTAATAGGGTTTAGAGTTTAGGAGGTATGGTTTAGGATTTGATTTGTTTAATTTTAATTTTAGAATTTTATTAATACAGATTTGTTAATTAGAATATTAATTACTTGACAATATTAATTATTCAGTTAAAATGTTATTTTTTTGTCAATGTGTTAGAATGAATAAACAAATATTTTTATTAAGTCAAATATGGTTAAAAAGATGAAACATCCAGATTTGAATAAAAAGTCATTCATGAATCCTTACAAATCACAGTATTCCTAGACATATTAATCAACATGATTCGAATTTTGAAATTAAATATTATAGTAAGTATCAAGACTATAATACAATGACAAGTAGAATCTGTATTTTCATATGGACAATTATATGTAGCGTTATCTAGAGCAAAAAGTAGACTATGTTTGAAAACATTAATAGAAGATAAGAAATGTGGTCTAACAAATAGAACATCATATGTTGTATTCAGTGAATTGTGTAGAAATTTATCTCAACTTGAACTATTTTGTTAAACATATTGTTGCATAACCGTTATTTTGTTAAAGAGATTGTTTCGTAATCTTAGTAATGTTTTATTTAAAATTTATCTGTTATTTTACGTTTATCATTTTATTATTACGTACCCTTACATTTTCTCACATCTATACAATTTGTAAGCTTTTATTCCATAATTTACGTTTTAGAAGCATTATATATTTTCTTAAAATATATGTAATAATCATGCAATTAACAATAAATTTTGTGTCATATAAAAGTTATATTCAGTAAAATTATTAGCAGCCCGTGATTTTTCACGGGTCATAACCTAGTAACTCTGTAAATTCATCTCTAGTATCTATAAATCTATTAAATCTTTATAAAAGAAATGTAAATTAAATTATGAAGATATCCAACATCCTAACTATTTTCATGTTACACATAAAACGAACTATACATAAAAACTAAACTATCTTCAAATACTATTGAATTGTATTTACAGTCAATATGTGGTGTTTAACCTTTTTAGCAGGTAAGCGTTAAACACAATTGGTTGCGCTAGCAATGTCGCCGAAATCTTCACCAGAGTCATTGTTGGAATCTGAAACCGCTAGAGATATCCGTTTAGTTGGATCGGTTTTATGGGAATCAAATAGGTGAAACAAGTTGATTTTAACCTACCCAACCCGGCCCAATTACACTCCTGCAACGCTTATTTAAAAATAATAAATATAAAAGACTTCGGGTGTGTTTGGTACAGAGATTAGAAGGGAGAGAAAGAGAAATAAAGGTAAAGTCTCTTGTTTGATTACATTGAGAAAAGAAGATGGAGAAAAAAAACTTTTCACTTTTTCTAATTTTAATTCCCTACTAAATAAGGGGAAAAGAGGGAATGATATATCGAGACTTAAAAAAAACACGTAGAGAATCATAAAGCCCACAAAGCCCTCTTCTTTTCTTTATACGAAACCCTTCGTCCTCAATTTCGTTAGCTGTCTACTGCAATTCCGTCGTCAATTGTCTGCCACAATTCCGTCCAGCAACAATTCGTCCGCCACTTCTTCCAGGTTAATCTCGTTATTTGTCTCCTGAACTCTATCTCTCTGTCTCTCTATTATACATTATTTGATGCATCACAGGTTAATCTCGCAATTCCGTCCAACAACAATTATGTATCTACGTTTCAATATTTAATGCATCACATGGTTCCTTTTGATTATATATATGTTTTATGTATCACAATCGTCCGCCACATGTTTTATGTATCAATTTTGAATCTTTAACAAATATGAAAACGAAGGTCAAATGATCAACTCCACAGACTGTCGAATTAAATTCCATCCATCTACCTTTTAAAAATGTGTGTACGCTGAAGATATCACTTTGGCGTTGTATATGATATGGTAAATACAAGTGGGTTCGGCTGGAATGAAGAAAAAAAAAATGTGTGTACGCTGAAGATAGTGTATGGGATGAATGTGTCAAGGTATGTTCTAAATATACATTTAATAAATGAAGAAGCATTCTTATTTATTTATTTTTTCTAATTGTCTTGTAGTCTCACAAAGGTGCTGGTAAATATCGAGGCAAGCCAGTTGCATTCTATGACAATCTGTGTATCATCTTTGGTAAAGTAAGAGCAACGGGTTGTAAATCGACTGATCTTGGAGAAGATGAAGAATGTATTCCAGAGACGCAAGCAACTTCCCCAATTGATCCTCATGACTTTGATTTCGTTGAAGATGGCGTTCAAGATGACGGTCGGTCTGGAGTACCAACAAATAATGTAATAAGCAAACGTAAAAGACGCAAAAGCACGGATCGCGATGAAATATATCGGGAGTCATGCAAAGAGATGAAGGAAGTCATTGGTAAGTTTGGAGAAATTATTGGCGAACATCTGAGTAAAGAAGGTTTTGAGACTCGTGAAATTTTTGAGGAGGTTAGTGATGAGTTGAAAACTTTACCGGGTATTACAATAACCAAACGTTTTAAAGCATCTAATTCGATTGGAAAGGATGTCCTTCTAGGACGGTTATTTCTTGGATTGACATAAGAAGAGAAAATATGCATGGTAGAATCTTACACCGATGGCTCTATGGGATGATTATTTATGGTTCAAATATTGTTGTTGGTTACATTGTGGTTTTAAGTACTTAGAACTGTTATTTTTTTTTTACATTTTGATTGAATTGATGTTTTTGAAAGTGACAATAGTTTATGTTTTTGGATGTTATTATTGATTTTATTAATGCACTTTCATTATTAATTTATCCATGATTTTGTATGTTATAATAATGATTATTGTGGGAAAAGAATATGTTTGCTAATTATAAAGTTTGTACAATTCTCTACTAATTTTTTTTGTTATACCAAACAAGAGAAATGATTCTCTGCTGCAATTCTCTGTTCAAGTCTCTGTACTACCAAACAGAGGAGTCAATTCTCTTTCTCCAGACTAATTCCCTTTCTCTGCAATTCCATTCTCTGCAACCATTTCCTTGCAATTCCATTCTCTGTACCAAACGTACCCTTATGTACGAGTTGTTCCTAGGAAAAATAATGTAACCAGGTTGATGGGATAAGAAAGACAATATAATAATCCCTCCGTGCCATAAAAAAGTTTACATTTCATGTGGGCATAATCTTTTAGGATAGTTAGTGGTGAGGTATTTTGTAATAATTTTGATTAAAATATAAGGTTAGATCGGAGAGAGAGTATTTTATTGGTGGAATGATTGGAAATAATATTATTTTATTAGGTGGGCCCCCCAAATTTGAGAAATGTGATTTTTTTGTGATATAAAATTTTATGGAGAAATGTAAACTTTTTTGTGGGACAGAGGGAGTACAATTAAACTATATGTGTATGATTTATTTCATGTTTAACGTGTCCTATTTTATTTAATACTAGCCTATAACCCGTCATAAATCACGGATGAGTGATAAAAAAATTTCTTTTTTTTTTGTTTTTTAAGAATACTATATATATTGAAAACTTTGTTTCTTTGTAATAATTTTGTAGCTAAAATAAATAATTTCACATACTTTTTAGAACACTAACTATACACATTACAAATTCAATATTAGCAGAATATGCTTTCTAAATTATCAGTATAAGTAAGAGTTTAAATAAGTGACGCACCATACTATGCATTTCCTAAAATAAAAGAAGAGATCATCGAGTTGTGGAAAATAATAAAGAACAATAATGAAGATTCAAAAACGAATAATGTGAAATAAATTTGTGTAGGCTATCTGAAATAGAAATATATATTAAGTAATATGGCGGATCAAATCCTTTATAAAAAAAATATAAATATAAAATATGGGTTAGGATCCGGTGAAAATTAAAAATTGGTGAGGATTACAAGGACAATTCCCAACCAGTCTTTTAAGACTTATTGGATAATTATCAGAAATCTTTGATCTTTAGGAGGAAACATTTATTGATAATTCCTATAATGATTTAAAAATCTTAAATGATTGATTGATTATTCTTATATTTCTCACCCGATCTCACTTCTATGTTGACTTACTTACCGAGAATGATCCTTGGTTTATGACACATTTAAACGGTTCTTTTGTCGACACACCAATATTGTATAGAACATGAATGATATATGCAAGAATTCTTCATAATGAGTTTGACTTTTTTTTGTAAATTAATCGAAATAGCTCAAAACAACAACCTTGTGTCAAAATCTTGAGTAAAGTAAGTGAAAGAAATGCAACTTCATCACCACCAACGTAAACATCAACCGGACCCTAATGCATGCATGACTTTAATACATGCATGGCTTTGAAAATAAAAATATTTATTTATTGTAAAAAGAGTCATAATAATTTTGGTGAAATGACCGGTCTTACATTTCTTTTTTCTTGTAAACCAAGTATGTTGAGTTTTTAGGATCCATAAGTTAAACCATACATAAATACAAAATTATAGGATAAGAGTCGATTAATGACATTTTCTTGTAGATTGCTTCCATTTGTGACTAAAAAAAGATAAGAAAAAAATTGAAAAAAATCACCAGCAAGAACAAGCTAGTTGTGGCATAGTGTTTATGATAACATTTTATATAAAAGTAATTTCTTTCATAAACAAATATTGTCATCTTTTGTCATATTCATTTATAATTTATACCCCGTGTAATACATATGTTTGTTTTAAGTTAATATGTTGCACTTCATGATGCTAAAATAAAGTCAAAATGACATAGTTTAGACATACTAATACTCACATGGTCAAAACATACATTTTATCCTACATGACCTTATATAGATAGATAGATATTTTGAATTTGAATGAAAAAAAGATATACACAATTAACTCCATAAATTTATTTTCAATTTTACTAATTGTTAAGTTGAAATATACCTACCTAATTTAATTAATTAAAAAAAGCTAACCGTAAATTCAATTTTGAGCAGGAGATAAATATGAGCAGGGGATAACTAATTTAATTAATTACATAAAATTTATTTTGTTTTGATTTATTTTGACAACTAAATGATGATTACGTACAAATTTTAATTCAAATTTTAAGATATGATTTAATTCAAATCCTTAAGGTGATATGGAATGCTTTCATTGGTGGTTGATTAATGATGTGACAAAGATGACATGGTAAAGATAAAGTGTATTAGTTGACGTGACATGCTTTCTTTTATTAAAGATAAAAATATATCTCAATATGAAAAGTTCCATTGATGGATCTCAAAATTTTTATTGTTTAATGTTACGATGCTAACATTTCATTGTTGTTTTATAAAAGCAAACTATACATTAAAAAATCCACCGAGAATGTACGAATATTCACTTGCAAAATACCTGGCTTCCTTCCCCTCGTATCTGCAAGCCGAAAGAATGGAAAAGATTACCACAAAAACCTTTCAAGTGGCCCAACTGAAATAACCCACAGAAAGAGACAAGGGCCCAATTAACACAAATAGCCTACATAAAGAGACATTGGCCCAAACCTCAATACCTAGCAACTAAACAGAAGTAGAATTCAAAGAGAAGAAATGCCGCAGAACATGATTTCAAAAATTGCACTAATTAAATATTTTTTACAACTAACCAAAACCTGATCAATGGGTTTAGTTAAAACCGGATATCCTGATTTTCAGATATTTGAATTTTGGATAATGGATTTTTACTATTTGTATTCGGTATTCGGATATTCGGAACTGGGACACCTGGTATCCGAGAAAAAAAATAAATTATTTAAATATATTTTTTCAAATATTTCGGATGTTTTCGATTTTTTTCGAGATCAGAGATCCAGAAAAAATTGACAATCAAGGAATCACCATCAAGATTTCTTGGTTAAGCAGCTCGATTCTATCAGAGGACTTATCGAACCTATATGTTTTACGTTAGCTGGGCTTAAAGTCATTACACAATCTTTTTCTTCAAGCAACTTCTTGGGTGAAGGTGGATTTGGACTGTTTCACAAAGGTTTCATAGATGATAAGCTTAGAGAGGGTCTCTTGGAATTAAATATCATTGTCATTTGTTTAAATATAAGTATTTATTATATAATACTTATGATATAATTAAAATAGAAGAAAAGGTGCAACCAAGGCAAACGGACGGCAGCAATAACTGTCGCCACCAACTGCCACCCCTTGAAATTCCGGCACCACCATAACTATCAATAACTGCCACCGTAACCGCCACAACTAACCGTCGTGACTGTTGATTCGCACCTGTTCGATTACTATAAATAGAAGTAGATTTCGTCAATGTAAATCATTCCGAATGTGAGATTCGAGAATCAAAATATAAGTGTAGATGATGAATCAGAAATGTATAAAATCTTATAAATCAATGAAATTTTGATTTGATTAAATATGTGTTTATAGGTGGAGTGAACCAACATAACAAAGCATACGGATGGAGTAAAATGCGTAACAAGACATCGGTGGAGTGAACCAACATAATAAAAAAATACGGATGGAGTAAAACGACTAATAAGGAGTGCTGAAAACAAGACGGTGGAGTGAACCAACATGTAGCTCAAATGAAGACGGTGAAGTTAACCAACATGAAAGCTCAAATGATTAAACTTAAGGTGCTCAAAGATAATGGGCCTATGATTGTGTTCAAAGATAAACTTAAGGTGCTCAAAGATAAGTGTAAAGTTTGGTGGCAAGAGAAGAAGGTGGCACAACAAAGCGAACGGTTGAGATTGTTGAACGAGATTAATCTCGTTGAGCAGAAGATGGAGTCGATGCAGGTCACGGACGAGGAGAGACAAACAAGATCTAATGCCAAACAATGCTTATATAAACTTGACGTTAAAGAATGGAGGGATTTGGCTCAAAAAGCTAAAGTCAAATGGAGTATTGAAGGGGATGAAAACTCTAAGTATTTTCATGGGATCGTTAATTCTAAGCGTCGGTATTCTTTAATGCAGGGGGTCAAGCAGGAAGGTCTTTGGGTTACGTCTCCCCCGGTGGTTAAAGATATATTTTTTAAATCTTTTGAAAAGAAGTTTAAGCGGGTTCCGTCAATCGAGGTGGTGAACCGTAGTGATAAGTTCAAGAGGTTATCTGATGAAAGTTCTAGATTATTAACGGCGCCTATTTCGGAGGCAGAGATTAAACAAGCGGTGTGGAGTTGTGGAAGTGATAAATCTCCGGGACCGGACGGTTTGTCATTCGCCTTTGTTAAAAGGTTTTGGGACCTTTTAAAAACTGACATCTTTAATTTTGTTGTTGAATTCTTTGATACATGTTTCATCCCGAACGGTTGCAATGCATCGTTTATTACGTTGATCCCGAAGGTGGTGAACCCGCTAGTGGTTAATGACTATCGACCGATTAGTCTGATCGGGCTTCAATACAAGATTATTGCTAAAATCTTAGCTACTCGGTTAGCTGCAGTAGTGGATTCGGTGGTAAGTGTGGAACAATCAGCGTTTATTAAAGGCCGTCAGATTTTGGACGGTCCGTTAATAGTTAATGAGATGGTAGCATGGTACAAGAAAAAGAAGAAGAAGGCTATGATCTTAAAGGTTGATTTTGATAAAGCTTATGATTCTGTCAATTGGTGTTTCTTGGATAGAATGATGGAATTTATGGATATCCCGGTTAAGTGGAGGCATTGGATTAAGGCAACTCTCCATTCGTCTAGAGCTTCAGTGATCCTTAACGGGAATTCTTCTAAAGAATTTAAGCTTGAAAGAGGATTGGGTCAAGGTGACCCACTTTCTCCTTTTCTATTTAGTTTAGCAATGGAGGGGTTACATGTGGCGATGGAAAAAGCGGTGTCTCATCAGTTCTTTAAAGGGCTTAGGGTGGGAGATGCTGATCTAAACATATCTCACCTTTTTTATGCCGATGACGCGATTTTTATGGGGGATTGGTCGTTGGTAAATGTCCAAACCCTTCTTATTGTTCTCCATTATTTTTATATGTCGTCGGGCTTACAATTGAATTTGCATAAGTCCAATATTTACGGCATTGGTGTTAAAGAGGAAGACATAAGTGGTATGGCGGAGTCTATAGGGGTATGCAAGGGTAGACTTCCATTTATGTATTTAGGGCTCCCGATTGGAGCTTGCATGTCTCGAAAGAAGAATTGGGAGGGGTTGATTAATAGATTTAAGCAAAAACTTTCTAAATGGAAAGTTAGTGTGTTGTCCATTGGTGGTAGGTCTAGGCTCATCAAGTCGGTGTTGGGTGGTCTCGGGGTATACTACCTTTCTATGTTCTTGTTGCCGAAAAATGTAGAAACTTATTTGGAACGGTTGCGAGCTTCGTTTTTTGGGGGGGAACCGATGGTATTAAAAAAATTCATTGGGTTAAGTGGAATGCGGTGTTGGCGTCATTGGCGAACGGAGGTCTTGAAGTGTTTAATATGTCGTTATTGTTGATGTGGATTTGGCGTTTTGTGAATGATCGACATGCTTTATGGGCAAAGATGGTCGCTGTGTTGTACGGCCAAGATGGTGGGTTTGGAAGTATTAACACCCGGGGTTCCTCTAGCTCGCAACCGTGGGCTCAGATATTGAAGATGATTGCAAAGTTTAAAAGTCAAGGTATTGGCCTTCTTGATCACTTGACAAGAAGGGTGGGCAACGGGTTGAATACGTCTTTTTGGAAGGATAATTGGCTCTCTAATTCTAATTTGGCATCCTTGTACCCGAGGTTGTTCCGTCTCGAGTCAAATCCGGGTTACGTAGTGGCGGATAGAGTAGTAAACGGTACGGTGGTGTGGGATTGGTCTCGTGTTATGAGAGGTGGTAGGTTGGACGCCTTGGTTTCGCAGTTGGCTTCAAGGTTGGAGGGGTTTGTTTTACGGGATGGTCCGGATGTGTGGAGGTGGGAGCTTGGATCGGAAGGGGTGTACGAGGTAGGGGTAACGAGAAAGTGGCTAGACGGGTTGTTCCTCCCAATGTCGGTGGATCAGACGCGGTGGAATCGTCTCGTGCCGCGGAAGGTTAACATTATGTATTGGAGGGTGTCGTTAAATCGTGTACCGTCTAAGATTAATTTACTAATTCGTGGGGTTCCATTACAAGATACAAAATGTGAGGTGTGTGGCCACTGTATGGAAGATTCCGATCACATATTGTGGCATTGTGAAGTTGCTAGGGAGGTTTGGGTGGCGATAAGTAGGTGGTTGCAGTTGTTGGATATCAACGTTTGGATATCAACGTTTCAGGGTTGGAAGACTTGATGTATACTTTAGATGCGAATGTGTCTAATTCCCGAGTTAAGTGCTTAATGGAAGCGAATTGTTTAATGGTGGTCTGGATTTTGTGGAGACATAGGAACGCGGTTACGTTTAAAAATGGTGATACCCGGAGGAGTTTGTTGGTGGATGCAATTAAAGAAATTTCATATAATTGGATCACTAGTAGAAGTTCAAAGTTTAGAATTAGTTGGATAGAATGGTTAATTTTGCCTTGTAATGTGTAATGTTTTTTTTCGTTTGTTTCTAGCCTTGTGCTAGTGTTCGTTTTGTTTTAATGAAAGCCGTTTCAAAAAAAAAAAAGACATGAATAAATGACTTGATATTTAAGGGGGAGTGTTGGAATTAAATATCAATTTGTCATTTGTTAAATATAAGTATTTGTATTATAATACTTATGATAAAAGAAAAGGTGTCAGCAAAGGGTAACCGCCGGCAGCAACTGCCGCCACCAACCGCCACCCTCTAAAAAACCGGCACCGCCATAACCGTCGCCGGTAACCGTCACAACCAAGGGGTGTGACTATTCACTCATACCTTTTCGTTTAGTATAAATAAGAATCAAATTCCTCAATTGTAAACATTCAAATTATAAATTCAGAATCAATAAAAGTATTTTTTTTTTTTTGTTCTTGCCCCTGTTTTATGACTACGCTGGAGCACCGCCGGAGAAGCGGTTCTCCGCCAATTGATCAACACCGGAGTCAGAAATCTATGATTTTTAACAGGGTCTAAAGGCTCAGCCAGTAGCTGCTAAGTTTCTGGACCTCGAATGCGGACAAGGTCGTAGGGAATGGCTGGTATGTAATTATGTACACATCTATTTAATTATTATATTTGTATATAGTATGTCAGGATCGATTAACTATAGAAAAGTTAATTAACACTTTAGATCTAATTGAATATAGAAGTTGCAGCGGATCAACACTATATCAATGTAATTAAGAACAAAGAACTGTAAATAATATGCGAAAGTATTAAGAACACAGTTTCACAAAAAACTTCAATGTATATTACTGAGTTAACAATACACACGTACGTTTACAATTCGTAAGGAACTATTTATAATAGTCCTTGAAGCTAAACTATTTACCCTAGTTATTCTAGGACTTGATTTACATCGAATTATAAAAGATATACATTGATTTACATTCTATAACTATCTCTACGAAGATCTCGGACTTGATATTCTCCATAAACGCGTATCAGTGGTAAAACTCATCACCAGTAGTAAATATGTAACATCAGTAGTAAACTTGGTGATCAGTAGTAAGTCCAGAAACCATCATCAGTAGTAACTACTAAGATCAGTAGTATCTTCAGTCTTTGCATGATCAGTAGTAACTAAGTTATAGTAGCACCAGTATCAACTTCATCAGTAGTAATATGTTCTGCCCCATCAGTACTAATTATTGTCAGTACTAACTGCAGCATTAGTATCAAGTTGATCTGTGTTTTACTCCAACAATCTCCCCCTAAACTTATTGATTATCTTTTAATCAATCAAGTTTCTTTTGTTCCTCTTGTTCTCTTCTTCTTTTCTCAAGAGTTCTTTGATTCTGTTGAAGCCTTTGTTCAATAATATATCTGCTGTTCCTCTTTGTAAAGTAATTCAGTTTGTTTTGGAACATAACAGCATCATAAGGTTTCATCAAAGTGTTTATGAATATCTGATACATAGTCTTCTCAGAGTGTGGATATTCTTTTTCATATAAGTACAATTCACATACTTTGCCTGATTTCTCAAAAAAGTACATATTGGCAGTAGGAATGACATTCCAAGCATACACATTACCTGGATCTGTAAATTGTTCTGGATAATTATCTGGATAAAATGCAGCATCTATCATTTTTGTTAGGTATCCAGCACCAGACTCTTTCCATGATTTCTTTGTCATTCTAGGTTTTCCAATAATCAGAAGCTTGATTACATCACTTCTAGAACATGATCTGACTAATGGTAACCATCCAGTGAATCTATGTACAACTTTTTCTTCCCTTATGACCTCTATAACATTGTTCTGTATCACTCTCCCGTTAATAATTGGATTGTTCTATAATGGAGCAATAGGCATTTCAAGAACAGGTATAATTTGTTTTGATTTCTTCTTAGAGCTTTGTTCTTGATCAACAGATTTTCTTTTCTTTGATTGGGGAGTTGAAGTATCACCAATAGTTGAAACACTACCAGCTTTGATCAAATTTGGACTGATTGGGATTAAAGTTTTGGCTTTCTTTGTTTCTTCAGCTTCTTGTTCAGCCAAGTCTTTCTTCTTTGCAGTGCAGTATTTTTCAATTATAGTTATCATCTTCATTCTTCCAAAAGATTTTGCACTGTGCCCTTTTGTTTTGAGAAAGTCTATCATAAGTGTCTTTTGTTCAAAGATATCATCTGGTAGATCACCTTTTGTTCTTTTACATTCTGCTACCAGATCTTCAAGACAGTTTAGATGTTCTTCTTCTACTTTTCTGAGCCTTTTGAATTCTGCTTCTTGGGCTTCTATCTGAACATCTTTGATTTGAGCAGGTATTTGAACAGGAGTTGCACTTTGAACTTTCTTTTTCTTTTCTACTAAAGCTTGATACATTTCCACTTTCTCTAAAAATTTTCTGTGTTTAATTCTCCATCTGGATTGCTATTCTGCTCTGACATGATTAATCTTGTTTACCATGTGATGTCCTAAAGCTCTGTTTGGATAATCATCATCATATATTTCTTTTCCTTTTCCAATATGAGCAGATGGTGGAGGTGGAATGTATTTCATATCTGGTATACCCATCATCAGAAGTTTTGGATAAAATAGATGTAGTTGACCTTCTGGTAAGATTTTAGGGTGTGGAGGAAGTGTACATTCATCTACCTCAAACCAATTCACATTATCATCAATGTCAGGTATGATAAGTGGTTGATCAGGTGTTGGTGGTTTGGAGATGATGACATGCCTTTCTCTTTCAATCAGCTCTGGGAATTGTAGTTCTTCCTCTTCAGTAGTAACCAGAGTAGTTACTACTGGTGTGACTTCAGGAGTTACTACTGATAGGGCATCAGTAGTATTTGGTGCTTTCAATTCCTCTTCTTCATTTACTACTGCTATAATATCAGTAGTAGGGGTTACTACTGGTATTTCTTTTTCAACTTGTTCTTCCATTGTAGCAGTAGTAACAGGCTCATCTTCAGTAACCATCATTTGTGGGCCTTCATCAACTTCTGTTTCTTTTAAATTTAGGAGAGAAGATGCTGCTGCTGCAATTGATTCATCAATCATAGTTTGTATGTTGTCCTTCTCCCCCTTAGTGAGCTCAACTGGTGGAGCCTCACTATCATCAATCTTTTTCTTCAATTTTCTGATGATTTTGGTTTGTTGATGAAGCCTGTGCTCATATAATCTCATTCTTTTGTTGATGGTATTGACATGCCTTTTCATTGCAGCCATCGTTTTTCCTTGGTTTGTGAGATATTCAAGACAATTTTGTACAGTGGATTCAAGAGAATCCACTTTTTCCGTCAATTGTTGGATTTTAATACCGCCCTCACTCCATCTAGCAAGATCATCGGGCTCACTAACAGGTACATTGGTTTGAAGGTTTTCCATCCTATCCGTCAAATCAATAGATCTGCCCTCATCACTTCTTGGTGATGAAATGGGTCTTTTAGACATCCTCTTCTTCCTAGAAGAAGCAGAGATGCCCCCCCTTGTGGTTTCTTGGCACCGGGGTCCTTTGAGTAACTCCTCAAATGAGTCATCACTCAAAGTTGCCGAGGTCTGGGTCCTAATTATGTTTTTACTGTCCTGTGCACCCACCTTTGGGGCATCAGTAGTGAAAGCCCTCGCCTCATGTCCTCTCTCCTCCTTGGAGGACAACTCTTGGAGCCTGGGGTTTGACTCAATGTGTCCCCTGGTGTCCTTTAAAGATTTCTTTCTTTGGTAAAGTGTGGAAATATTTTTGGTTTTATCTGGTAGGTCTTCCACAGAGTGAAGAGTAGCACTCTGCAGATTCATATCAAGTTCCTGGGACACATTCAGGACTTCTGTTTGGGCTGGTGATTGAGTGGCTAGTTGGGGTGGTGTTTGGGCTGTATTTGGGGGTGATGGAGTGGGTTGAGGTTCAACTTGGGTTGTAACAATGGTTGAACCTTCTCCAGTATGGGGATGATCTTTGATCATATTAGGAAACAGAGGGGTTTCCTTACCCGAAAATTTAAATTGTTTTCTCATATTTGAGAAAACTTTCTTGTTCAACTCTGGTAGTATGAAAATATTTTTAGGAGTTGACAAGTTTTGTAATTCACAATTTATGATATGTTGTAGAAATCTGGGATACATTAAAAATTTAGTAGAACTTAGATTTCCCAATATACCTTCAAAAATCATTTGAGAAAAATTAAATACTTGGTATGTGGATAAACAGACAACAGCAGAGGCTATTGCCTTATTAAACTCATTCCAAGTACTTCTTTTTGGAGAAATACAATGCTGAATAGTATGTACTAAGAATTTCCATTGTGGGGAGAGAAGACCCTTTTGAAATGTTACTATATTGAGTCTTCCCTCATAACCCATTTTTTGTAAAATTTCAGCAATGTATTCCTTAGGAAGAGTTGACATACCTGAATCATCGTGAAGTTGTAGATGGTGTCTGATTGATTGTTCTGTTACTGTGATATGCTTGCCATCTACTTGTGATTTGATCATTGATGCGGTTGTTCCTTCCATTTGCTCAGCATTGGTCCATAAATCCACCAAGTGCTGTTGATATGTTGTTGGTTTTACAGTTAAGGCAAACTGTATATAGGAATTTCTCAAAACTTGACGATCGGTCGAAAATCTTTTGTGCCGTCGGGATTCTTTAGGAAGGCACACATGTTGTGAAATTCTGAATATTTAAGATCGGTTTGAACATTCAAAGATTTTAGAGTTGCCATTTTTGTTGAATTTTGTGAAGAACAGGAGTGAATTTTGTTATTGACGAAGGGTTTTTGATCGTAAGCTAGGGTTTATCGAGAGGATTTAGCAAATCGAAGTGAAGATAATGCTAAACTAATCGACTGCCGCCTTTTATATCTTTCGATTTAACCTGCAAAACTACTAAAATGTCCTTCGAATCATAACATAACGGTTATTTTCATGGGGGTTAGTTTGGTAATTGTGTTTCTGAAAGACCAGTAGTAAATAAGATATCAGTAGTAAAACGTCAGTAGTATCTACCAACATCAGTAGTGCCTAAGGATTTTGACATCAGTAGTAACTATGGACATCAGTAGTAATCACTAACACACAAGACCAGTAGTATATGTGAATACCAGTAGTACTGAACACCAGTAGTATTCATGTATACCTAATACACACCAGTAGTATTTAACTACCAGTAGTATTTTGTGCACATGCCTACACACCAGTAGTACAGATATACCAGTAGTAAAACACTTAAGTAAATAAATAATATTTTACAACAATAACTGTACACATGATTTTAAGTGAGATTTTAAGTTATCAAAATCATTCCAATACTGCTAACCAAGAAGTTGAATCTTCCTACATCAAATGCTTTTGTAAAAAGATCTGCTAATTGATCATCAGTATGGATTTCAACTACTTTGATTAATTTCTTTTCATTACAGTCTCTTATAAAGTGAAATCTTATTTCAATGTGTTTAGTTTTTGAGTGTTTTACTGGATTATTCACAATACTAATAGCACTTTGATTATCAATAAAAATAGGAGTTTTAAGGATAGAGATACCAAAGTCTAGAAGCTGATTTTGAATCCATAGTACTTGAGCACAGCAAGCAGATGCAGCTACATATTCTGCTTCAGCAGTTGATGTTGATACATTTGTTTGCTTCTTACATTGCCATGACACCAGTCTTGATCCAAAGAATTGACATCCACCAGTAGTGGACTTTCTATCTTGACATTCACCTCCATAGTCACTATCTGTGTAGGCTATGAGTTCAAAGGGTGAATCATGTGGATACCATAAACCTAGTGATGGTTTGCCTTTCAAGTATCTGAATATTCTTTTAACAGCCTGCAAGTGTAGTTCTTTGGGTCTTGCTTGATATCTTGCACACACACAAACACTATACATAATGTCAGGTCTTGATGCAGTTAAGTACATTAAAGAACCTATCATTGATCTATATAAGTGTTCATCTACATCCTCCCCCTCAATATCAGGATGTAGGTGTTTGTGTGTTTCCATTGGTGTAC
The DNA here is from genome assembly GCA_963853835.1 of Calendula officinalis. Taxonomy (NCBI): domain Eukaryota; kingdom Viridiplantae; phylum Streptophyta; class Magnoliopsida; order Asterales; family Asteraceae; genus Calendula; species Calendula officinalis. The sequence goes on along the minus strand of OY970820.1, from coordinate 79,526,655 downwards.
TAGCACTTTTACTGTCTTTCAGATCAAACTTTTCCAAGATGTCTTTGACATATTTTGATTGATTTATCAAAATACCATCTGTTCTTTGATTGACTTGGAGTCCAAGGAAGAAGTTCATTGGACCCATAGAGCTCATCTTGAATTTAATCTGCATCAGTTCTTCAAATTCTTTGCATAATGAGTCATTGGTTGAGCCAAAGATGATATCATCTACATAGATTTGTACCAGTAGAATATCATCTTTGACTTTCTTTGTAAACAAAGTTTTATCAATGGCTCCTCTTTTAAAGTTGTTCTTCAATAGGTATGATGATAATGTGTCATACCATGCTCTTGGTGCCTGATGTAGGCCATATAGAGCTTTATCCAATTTGAACACATAATCACCATGTTTTGGATCTTCAAAACCTGGAGGTTGGCATACATAGACCTCTTCTTCAATCTTCCCATATAGGAATGCACTCTTCACATCCATTTGATAGACCTTGAACTTTTTGAATGAAGCATATGCTAGAAATATTCTTATAGCTTCAATTCTAGCAACAGGAGCATATACTTCATCATAGTCTATTCCTTCTTCTTGAGTGTATCCTTGGGCTACAAGTCTGGCTTTGTTTTTGATCACTATACCTCTTTCATCTTTCTTGTTTCTGAAGATCCATCTTGTTCCAATGGCTCTTTTTCCTTTGGGTAGAGGTACAAGTGTCCAAACAGCTTGTAACTTGAATTGAAGGAGTTCTTCTTGCATTGCCTCAATCCAGTTTGAGTCCTTCATAGCTTGTTGGATCTTCTTTGGTTCATCCTGAGACAAAAAGCATTCAAACATACACTCATTAGCAATAAGACTTATATTACACATGTTAGCAGTTAGGCTTTTATTTAATTTGCTTCTTGTTTAAAGTGGTGAGTTAACATCACTTAGAACAAGGTCTAATGGATGGTTTTTCTGAGTCCTTGTGGTTGTAGTTTTATCAACTACTAGTTGATTTTCAAGATTGGACTCATTTGTCTCAGGCAATTGTTCTTCTGGTGATCCTTCATTGTCATTGAAGTTTGGTTCATTATCATCTTGGTCAGAGTTACTACTGCTATTGTCTTCATTGAGATCAGTAGTATTATTGTTGTTACTGGTATCAGTAGTATCTTGAGAATCTAGGTTAATGTTGGGACCAGTGGTATTTTGAGTACTATTACTGGTATCAGTAGTATTTGAATTACTACTGTCCTCATTCTCAGAGTTACTGCTGGTTCCAGAACTTGAGTTATTACTGACATCAGTACTAACTATTGGAGCAGTATTAACTACAATGTATCTCATCTCCTCTTGACCAGTATTAACTGATGATGTTCCTTCCTTTTGATTGTGACAATTTGAATTACCTGCATTGAAATTCATGTTAGAATTAAAGGATTTGGTTAGATTGTCTATGTCAAATAGCCAATCTGGACCATTTCCTTGTTCATTAGGTACATTTTCATTAAAGGATACATTGATGCTTTCTTCAATTATCCTTAGTCTTTTGTTGAATACTCTATATGATTTGCTTTGAGTAGAGTATCGCACAAAGATTCCATCATCAGCTTTGCAGTCAAATTTACCAATTTGTTCTCTTGTAATCAAAATAGTACAAGGACAACCAAATGATTTTAGAAAGCTTATGGAAGGTTTTCTTTTATTAAAAAGTTCATATGGTGTTTTAAAATGTGGCTTCACTATTAATACTCTGTTTTGAACATAACAAGCAGTATTAACAGCTTCTGCCCAAAAAGTAATTGGTAATTTTGAGTCTGCCAGCATTGATCTTGCTGCTTCTATGATGGTTCTATTTCTTCTTTCAGCTACACCATTTTGTTGTGGAGTTCTAGGTGAGCTGTATTGCCTGTCAATACCTTTAAGATCACAAAAGTTAATTAAGTTAGCATTTTTAAATTCTGTGCCATTATCACATCTTATGGCTTTAACTTTTTGATTAGATGTGTTCTCCAGTTTGACAATTAAGTTCTTTATGAGTTCACTTGTTTCATTCTTTGTCCTGAGAAAGAAAACCCATGTATATCTGGAAAAGTCATCAGTAATAACAAGACAATATTGTTTCTTTCCAATACTCATTACATTTGTAGGTCCATATGTAAGAGCTGTAAAGGAACAGAAATAGAGTTCACAGTTTTGGACTTATGAGAAGTTTTGTGTTGTTTACCTTTTAGGCATGCAACACAATGATGATCACACATAAATTGTTTTTGAGGTAGTCCAATGACCAGATTTCTTTTTACTAAATTGTTCATGTTTTTGAAATTTGTGTGACACATCCTTCTATGCCATAGTTCTGATTCAGTGGTGTTTGCCTTGGATATAAAGCAGTTGATCTCATTTGAAGAAATGAGTTCTCCCCCTATATCCAGGCAATACACATTGTTTCTCCTTGGAGTTCTTAAAACGACATATTGTTCATCTAAAATAAAATCAGGAGAAAGAATGATGCACTCAATGTCTGTGAAAAGAATTTTGTTCTTTTTATCACACACTTGAGACACACTGACTAGATTGTATTTTAGTTCAGCTACATAAAATACATCATCAAAGGTAATTTTGCCATTTGTAACAGTACCTTTACCTGTAATCTTACCTCCCTGTGGATTCTCACCAAATACCACATATCCTCCATCAAATGACTTGAAATCTTTAAGAATTTGCAGATTTCCAGTCATGTGCCTTGAGCATCCACTATCAATATGCCACGTTCTTCCTTCTTCTGGGATCTGAATGCTCTGCACAAGTGAGTAAAGGATTAGTTAAGTTTGGGAACCCAAGCTTTATATGTCTTGGGTTCATCCTTTGAGAAATAAGCTTTTGGGGATTTAACTTTAAACATTTTTGGTACCCAAGCTTGTTTATTACTGGTGTTTTGTTTTACTACTGCCCTTTTAAGTTTGTTACTGGTGTTTGAGTTTTCTACTGATCTTGGTTTATACCCATGATGTTTAGCTTTTGAATGCTTTACTACTGATGGACCAGTAGTATTTGGGTACTTACTATGTTTAGAATGACCAGTAGTGTTTTTAGGGTTGACACCAGTAGTATTTTTGAAAGTTGGTTTGGGAGCAGTAGTATTTTTGTAATTAGGGTTTTTACCAGTAGTATTCTTGTATTGGTACCAAACAGCATTATACTTAGGGTGAACACCAGTAGTAAAATTGTTAAAGTTTTTACTGGTGTTGGAAAATTTAAAATATTGTTTATTTTGATTGGATTTTCCATTGTTCTTGAAGTAATTGCTGTTCTTTGGGCTTCCAACTCTTCTGTTTTGCACAAATCTTGGTGCACGTCTTCCAAATCTTGGAGTTTCATCAATTGGAGTTTTAATTTTATTTACTACTGAAGGATCAGTAGTATCTTTTAACTTTTGAGTTTTTGCATTTTCTTTAAAAATTTTAAATTCTTTTAACTCTTTGCAGTTTATTGGATTGAAGTGACAATCCTTTGCTAAATGGTTCACTTTGTTGCAAATAACACATTTTAATTTATTATCTTGAGCCTTTATGATTTTTCTTTGTTCTAAGAGTTGGTTCCTATTTCTTTGGTTTCCCCTTTTTAGAATTTTGGGTATATTTTCTGCATCATATTTAGGAGATTCATTTGGACTTTGAGCTGTGTGAAAACTTGTATCAATTGATTTTGGTGATTCAGTTTGAGAGATTGTAAATTCAATTGATTGATCATCATCAGAAGAATCATTTGATTCAGATGTTTCATTATGTGATTCAGTTTGATTTTCAGTTTTTAATTCATTAATGATTCTTTCTGAACTGTTTTTTAAGTGGAGGAATGAATTTATGTGGAGGTGGTACATCATGATATCCCACCCCATGAACAACCTTTTCTGTAGTTTGATTATTAGTTAATTCATCAAGAATTTTAGTGCTTCTTTCAAACTTTTTAATTGTTAATTTATTTTGTTCAATTTCAAGCTGACATTCTTCTAATTTACTTGTTAGTTCTTTATTTTTTGTTTCATAAAACTCTTTCTCATCCACAGCCTGAAGCAATTCTTCCTTTATCCTTTGATCAATCATCTTGTACACCTTTATTTGATGTTCTTGATCAGCAATCACACTATCAAACTCATGATTTCTTCTGACCGCTTTTGCTAAATCTTCATTCAATTTAGTGTTTTCTTTTTCTAAGTTTTTAATAATTTTAGCACATTCAGGAGTACAAGGTTTAGGTTTTACCTCAGTTTTGTTGTCAGTAAAGGCCATGAGAGCTTGATTTTGAGCATGCTCTTCTGCTTGGAAACTCCAGTCATAGCCTTGTCCTTGTTGTGATACAAGGGCAGTTGATTTTGATCTTTTGTCTGGATGAGGACATTCTTTTGCAAAGTGACCAAGGTTGTTACAGTTGTAACATTTGACTTTAGTTTTGTCAAATCCAGCTTTGTCACCTTTGTTGAAGTTGAGGCTTGTCCTACCAGTTCTTTTTAAGAATCTTTTTGTCCTTAGGCTCAGCATAGCCATCTGCCATTTAAGATCCATCTCCTCAAGATCATCTGGGTTTAGTTGTTCCAAGGCATCACTAATCAATGCAGTATGCACATGACTAGTGAAGAAGGATTCTCTTGCAGCATCCTCAGAATCTGCAGCCTTTCCTGTGAAGTTTTCCTGACCTTGACCTGTACTAGAGACGAATGCAGCATTATTAGAAGAAATAGAAGGGTTCTTTTGGTTTACCTCAGTTTCAATTACTCTGAGATCATTGTAGAGTTCATCCAACTCTTTTTCTTCTAGAGCATCTCTTTGTCTATATACCACTGTATACATGGCCCATTCTTCACTAAGAGATCTTAGGAACTTCATGTTGACATCTTCTTGATCCATCTTAACTCCAACTTGATTAAGTTCACCAATTAGTTTGTTGAATCTGTCAAACACTTGAGTGAGTGTTTCATTGGGTTTTCCTTTGAAGTTTTCAAAGTCTTGTTTGAGAACAGACTTCATGTTCCTCTTGGTGCTCTTGGTTCCCACGAATCTCTTCTCCAGTGCTTCCCATAGTATCTTTGCATCATCATACTCAACAAAGAGATGTTGATAATAGTTAGGAATGGCCAGTAGGAGAGTGCTTAAAGTTTTGAGTTCAATTCCCTTGTCCTTCTTTTCCTTCTCACACTTAAGTTTGTCTGCCTCAGTTGCAGAATTGCTTGCTTGACCAGGACCAGTTTTGTTTCCTTCAAGGACAACTTCCCACATAGAGTAATCTGTAATAAGCATGTATTGTTTAATACGATTCTTCCACATCCCAAAGTTGTTAGGAGTGAGTATAGGGATTTTGTTGGCCTGAGTACTTTCATTATTATCAGTCATGATTAATAATGTGTGTTTTAAAGATTAAAACTTTTTGTTGTTCTTAACAAATCGTAGATCTAGAACCAATATGCTCTGATACCACTTGTCAGGATCGATTAACTATAGAAAAGTTAATTAACACTTTAGATCTAATTGAATATAGAAGTTGCAGCGGATCAACACTATATCAATGTAATTAAGAACAAAGAACTGTAAATAATATGCGAAAGTATTAAGAACACAGTTTCACAAAAAGCTTTAATGTATATTATTGAGTTAACAATACACACGTACGTTTACATTCGTAAGGAACTATTTATAATAGTCCTTGAAGCTAAACTATTTACCCTAGTTATTCTAGGACTTGATTTACATCGAATTATAAAAGATATACATTGATTTACATTCTATAACTATCTCTACGAAGATCTCGGACTTGATATTCTCCATAAACGCGTATCAGTGGTAAAACTCATCACCAGTAGTAAATATGTAACATCAGTAGTAAACTTGGTGATCAGTAGTAAGTCCAGAAACCATCGTCAGTAGTAACTACTAAGATCAGTAGTATCTTCAGTCTTTGCATGATCAGTAGTAACTAAGTTATAGTAGCACCAGTATCAACTTCATCAGTAGTAATATGTTCTGCCCCATCAGTACTAATTATTGTCAGTACTAACTGCAGCATCAGTATCAAGTTGATCTGTGTTTTACTCCAACATAGTAAGATGTGAAATGTTTAAGGTAGTGTTTTTTTGTAAAGTCCCGGATAAATTTCAGTCTTTAGATAAAAAAAAAAGTCAAATGGTCAAGATCAACATCCAAACCACCACCACCGCATCGCATGTGATTGAATATATCAACACCACCATCACCCCCACTACCACTGCCACTGTCGCTACCACCTCCCGCCACCACCGGCCGCTTTCAATCAAATGCGACTGCACGCCGCCGAATAATCTTTTATGCAAGTACAAAAAATCAAAATACATCTTCAAGTATAAAAATATGTGAATAATCTTGATCACATTAAAATACATATTTTACCAACCATTATTAATTAACAAACATATCATGAACTACGTACAAGCTACATCAACCTAGCTTATAACGGCATACTAATTTGTTTATTATACATGGTCTATGACTTAGAAGCAAAATTAAGTAATGCGATATCTCCTGAAGATAATACGGCGAATTAAGAAGACAAAGGTGGGTACGTTCTTTTATTTATCCACTTGTCCCAAAACACATATGATAGGCCAATCGGGGTTCGCAAATAGCAACTAACGGGAACTTTCCCTGGGTTGACAACCCGAACATTTCTTCCATATCCATGCTTTCAATCTTCTTATTTTCAGAAAACTTCCAACTAAACCCATGCAACATGTTCGCCAATAATGATTTCATCATCTTTAATCCAAGATTATAACATGGGCATATTCCTTCGACCCTACCTAAACGGCAACAACTCAAAATGTTGCCCTATCACATCTATATCTCTACCCAAAAACCTCTCGGGTCGAAAACTTTCTGGGTCATCCCTGTAACACCTCAAATTTTAATACAAAATATTTCCGTAAAATCCCTTTTTAAATTCAAAACATTTAGAGTATTGTCCCAAAATATGGATTTACAAAAACCTTGGTATAATATAAAAATCATTAGTTGGTGTTACAAAATATATCATAACCAAAGCCAAACGTAAATCCACCTGCTATCTCTACTAAATCCGTGCGACTCTACTAGCAATCGCACCTAATCCTTAGCTCCTGAACCTGAGTACATAGCATCACAAACAAACATAGTACGTAAGACAAATTTGTCTCGTGAGATACATGGGTTTTAGACCCGACATTAATATATATAAATAATCACATTTATTAATAATCACATTTAATAGATATATAAATATATATATATATATCTATATACTTTAGTTACCTCCGTGGTAACCCTATCTCATTCATATACATCAATCACCTCTTCGGTGATTCTATCACATTCATTCATAGCCTATTCGACCCGTCAAGTTGTTCGGAATGCCTCCAATCCAACGAGACCCCATTTTGCCCTACTAACTGGAATGCCTCCGATTCAGTAGAACCCCCATTGCCACAGTGTTCAGCCAAAGTGACCTATCTTCATCTTACTAACCAGAATGCCTCCAGTTCAGTAAGATCCAACATCTTGTTGGGTGATCGGAATGCCTCCGACTCATCAGTTTTATTCAAGATACCATGATAATCCAGAATGCCTCCAAATCTATCATGTACCTGTCCTATTTCAATCTACCCGTCATAACTATTTCATGTGACTATGTGTCACATCTAACATCAATGCCATAAGGCCATCTTGCAAACTATCCATATACCAATCTCACTTAGTATTCACACAATCAAGCAACTAGTTAATATAAAGAAATTAAATAGCTAGTTTATCATTAATAATCACATATCAAAAATATCTCTTTACCGCTATGTACCCAGTTTTAAAGTTCACATGTACTCACCTTAGTCAAGCTTAATCCTCTTGTACTCCTTGAACAAAATCTTCACTTCCCAAGACTTGTAAATTCCAAGTCTTTCAACAATTGCCCTAATCATGAAACCATGCAAGGTTTATCATCAAACATCATCATATTTTACCACTAGTTAACTACTAGTGTCATCTTCCCCAATTTCTACAAAACCCTAGTTTCATAAATCCATATCATGAACATGTTTTCCTTGACAAAATACCATGGATCTAAGTTAGATAACACTCATTTCGTCATTCATGGTAAACCCTCCAACTAGGGTTTACACACTTAACCATTTACCCCAAATTCAACACATACAACTAACTAAGAGTTGAGATATACCTTTAATCTTCACCAAGGAGTGTAGATCCACAAGATTCGAGCTGAAAATCTGCTCCAAACGTTCCTTTACACTCAAGATTCGTACTCACACTTAGAGAGAAGAGTTAGGGTTTGCAAATGACTTCAAATGGCCAAAACCCGTTTTAATATTGCTGTCGGCCATAGTTCACGGCGTGAACTAGTTCACGATCGTGAACTATGCGCGACGCGAACTCCTCCCGATCGCTATCTGAACGCTAACTTTGATCGATCAAAACCACAAATCCCTGTAAAGAGTTCCCGATCGGGAACCCAAGTTCACGGCGTGAACTTTCCAAAGCAGCAGGGCTGCACTTTTCCGTCTTCGTTTCGACCCGGTTTCGTCCATAACTTTCTCATGCGGTGTCCAAATGTCACGAAACCAATTCCTACGTCTTTTAAACGATTTATCCTTATTTATTATATTTTTCCCATAATTTATTTTATTCAAATTTCGGGTCGTTACAACTATCCACCCCTTAAAAGGATTCCGTCCTCGGAATCAACTCAAGGATTTCCAATCCTCATTCCACTTCCAAATTATGATTCGATAATACTTATGCATTTAACTGCCCACTTGACCCGTTATACCCAAACGGCCAAAAAAATCCAAACATATGTTCCTAATACCCGAACGGGTCAAAATTACACCATTTGCCATAACACTCTGTATCTTTTAACCAATCCTTTTATCCACATAGGGATGATATGACCCAATCATTACTAATAACCCATTGACCAAAATGATAGTCAACCCCTCGCTTTGACCAAATTGTCAACATTGTTCCACCCTTGACTTAAGCGCAAAGTCAACAAATCTTGAAAATTTTCCTTATCCATTAGTGGTTCTATTAACCATCAATTCTTTAACCATCAATCTTACACTCCTGGTCCAACAACAGCCATACTCAATTTCTAAATTCCATTCGAATTGTCCAAAGGTCAAAGTCGCACCCTTTGACTACAATTATTTCCATTAATCAATCAACCACTATCATACACACATATATGCAATACATTATGCTCTTATCCTAGACTAACCATTTTAAACAAAAGTCAAAATCCAATTTTTTTTTACTAAAGTCAACATCCCATCAGTTGATCAACCTTGGCTTATGAATAAAGTCAACTTACCTTGCTAAATTCCACATGTTCTTTATTACTAAGGCATCGCTTCCCAAGCTTTTCATTCCTGATTTCATATTTAAATTTCTTTTCTCATTTGTTTCCTTTTTCCTTGATTTCGATCCCCACAGTCGATTAACAAATTCCATTTAAATTGACATCAATCTCTATTACTCCTTTACCTTCATTCAAATTCTTATACCATTCATAATTCCTTTCAAACATCCCTATACCATACTTGAAGTTCCCGATTACCGGCTATAAAGTCTCAATCATATCCAATTGTGGCCTAACCACCCGTTATACACCTTTCACCACTCATTGGCTACTAACCACTTTGCTTCCTAAAGCATTCCTTTTTCATGAACCATTAACTTGTAGGTATCTCCTACACATACTTCTACTTAAACACGACCCGTGTTTTCAATCCAATTTCTCACTTACCATATAATTATAGCAATAACTTAACCATACGGTTCTACATACGTCCGATGCAACCCTCATATTCCTTAAATATCCAATTATACTTAACTAACTTATCGAGATGATCGGAAAGCCTCCAATCCATCCCGACGCCAAACTGTCACAATGATCGGAAAGCCTCCAATCCAAAGTGACTCATACAAAACTATTCCATCTTGCATACAATTCATGTATGCCTCATTACACTTACCATCATGCTATCATTTTCTTTCACATTTGACTTTCACAATCAATCACATATTCTATCCAAATTTTCACTTTTCCACTTTCCACATAACATTACCTCTCTAAAACCTCATGCCTTCCAAGGCCATTATTTCCACTTACACACAATACCACACAGTATACACATAATCATTTCTAGTGCTTCCCACCAATCTACTAATTTATCAATCGCCTTATTCGATCCATTCTTACTAAAACTTCTAACTTTTCTTTCACCCGGTCATCATGAGTCAACCAATTGACTTCGATCGTCACCCATACATACACTATCGTACTTTTTCCATAAACCTTTACCAAAAATAAATTATCCACTCTTGATGTCACACCCGACATCTCCGACACAACCGTTTGCCATGGCTACTTGCCAACACTCCATCAATCGTATCCAATAACTAAGGTTCCATTTTATATACATATATCCTTTTCTTTTCTTTTTTGTATTTCCCGACTCGCACTAACACCTAGTACTTCATTGTACTACCATCCTCATGTGGAAATTATTCACCACTCTCGTAATCCAACTTTCAATATTCTAAGATAACATAATCCTTCCTATTCTTATTTCTCGCGACATACCGGTCGCCAACCCATAACTATACACATAGCAACCCGGGGAGATTATCTCCTAGACTTATTATTTTTTTTTATTTTTTTTTCACATCATATATTCCATTACCCATCTCGACTCTTGCACCATAATAACGTCAGACCTAGTAATTTCCTTCACGTCGCCTTCCATCTGTGCACGACTTCCTCACCACAAAATAACACTTTCACATTCTATAAACTTTACTTAGGGAACTTTTACAACTTTCATATTCCGTCTTTGATACTCCATGACATCATAGTTTTCCTTTTTTTTTTTTTTTTACCAATCATAATATATTGATCATTTATTTAATTATCATTCTATACTTCCATGAAGGATTCTCATCGTTACTCCCTTCCACATAATTTAATTTCTCTTTTCTCAATACCGGTCATTAATTCAGAACTTTCATCTTATACATAGGCCATGGAAGTTGACTCTACTAACTACTTTCACAACAAATGCTCATCTAACGACTATAATGACCTAATTCATTAGACATCGTCTCGTGCGGTTCATCAACAAGTAATTCACAGATCATATAACATAAGATTTATAGGCATCGTACCTGCAGCGGTATCGTGGCTTCCTCTAGCCTCGCCGTGAGCAGTTGACATCAGCATACCGGTTCCTCTCTTCGGGCATGCACCACTAAAATGCCTCTTCTCGTGACACGTGTAGCACTCCACTTCTTTGATATTATTCACTCCACAGTCTTTTGCCCTGTGCCCAACTCTTCCGCATGTGAAACATAAAGCTGTACCCGACTTGCATACCCCCTTGTGGCCCTTACCGCAATTATGACACTTTCCGCCACCAACTTTATTGGTCAAAGTCGGTGTGAACCTTCCCTTCTTTGATGGTTCCAAACTATCTTCGATTCCCCTCTTTTCTCCACTTCTTGGTAGCTCTTGAACCACTACCTGATCAACTTTCTTGGTGTACACATCCACCGACTCATCTCCTTTTCTGAGAATCATAGCTTCTTCTTGCACTTTCTCTAACTTTCTATTAGGACAAAATTTCTCTTTCAAACGGCTCGTGAATTCATCCCATGACATCTTGTATATCGCCTCCTTGCCTAAGACTTCGTACATCATAATCCACCACATGTGTGCTTCGTCCTTCAACATTCTGGAAGCATAAGTCACCATATCTTCCCTTTTACATTTGCTACTCTCCAAAGCTTGCTCAGTTTCTCGAATCCACCGGACGGTGACTCTTGGCTCAAAACTTCCCGAATACACCTTGGACTCATATGCCATAAATGCCTCGAACGAACATCCATTTCTCTTATCAAGACTCATATCATTTTCCTTTTCAGTCGAGAATTTCTCCATGTGGGCCTTGCTACCCGAACACTTACTCTTTACACCCGGTTTGGAATTACCTTCCCTTTCATGGGTCATCCGGTCATCAATAATCCGGTTCATGTCCTCTTTTAATTCTTCCCTCATTCGATCAAACATATCGCGAACCACTTCAAATGTTACCGGCGTGTAGCTAACATAACCTTCCGGACCCTCTCCCGAGTTAAGTGGAGTTCCTCCACTTTCCACATTCACCATTTTGCTATAATAAGATAACAACTATACCTTAATCAATCATTCATTCAATAGTCCATTACGACTCTCAAGCTCGAAAATGACCACATAAGGCAATTCTTCCTAGGGTTCGACCCTAAGACAACTTAGCCATATAGCTTTCAAGGTCAACCTAGTTATCTAACGGAAATATATCATTCTACTTCTACAACTTAAGCCTAGGGTGGTCAATCCAACCTAATTCGCTTAAGCTATAGCTCTGATACCAAGTTGTAACACCTCAAATTTTAATACAAAATATTTCCGTAAAATCCCTTTTTAAATTCAAAACATTTAGAGTATTGTCCCAAAATATGGATTTACAAAAACCTTGGTATAATATAAAAATCATTAGTTGGTGTTACAAAATATATCATAACCAAAGCCAAACGTAAATCCACCTGCTATCTCTACTAAATCCGTGCGACTCTACTAGCAATCGCACCTAATCCTTAGCTCCTGAACCTGAGTACATAGCATCACAAACAAACATAGTACGTAAGACAAATTTGTCTCGTGAGATACATGGGTTTTAGACCCGACATTAATATATATAAATAATCACATTTATTAATAATCACATTTATCAGATATATAAATATATATATATATATATATATATATATATATATATATATATATATATATATATCTATCTATATACTTTAGTTATCTCCGTGGTAACCCTATCTCATTCATATACATCAATCACCTCTTCGGTGATTCTATCACATTCATTCATAGCCTATTCGACCCGTCAAGTTGTTCGGAATGCCTCCAATCCAACGAGACCCCATTTTGCCCTACTAACCGGAATGCCTCCGATTCAGTAGAACCCCCATTGCCACAGTGTTCAGCCAAAGTGACCTATCTTCTTCTTACTAACCAGAATGCCTCCAGTTCAGTAAGATCCAACATCTTGTTGGGTGATCGGAATGCCTCCGACTCATCAGTTTTATTCAAGATACCATGATAATCCAGAATGCCTCCAAATCTATCATGTACCTGTCCTATTTCAATCTACCCGTCATAACTATTTCATGTGACTATGTGTCACATCTAACATCAATGCCATAAGGCCATCTTGCAAACTATCCATATACCAATATCACTTAGTATTCACACAATCAAGCAACTAGTTAATATAAAGAAATTAAATAACTAGTTTATCATTAATAGTCACATATCAAAAATATCTCTTTACCGCTATGTACCCAGTTTTAAAGTTCACATGTACTCACCTTAGCCAAGCTTAATCCTCTTGTACTCCTTGAACAAAATCTTCACTTCCCAAGACTTGTAAATTCCAAGTCTTTCAACAATTGCCCTAATCATGAAACCATACAAGGTTTATCATCAAACATCATCATATTTTACCACTAGTTAACTACTAGTGTCATCTTCCCCAATTTCTACAAAACCCTAGTTTCATAAATCCATATCATGAACATGTTTTCCTTGACAAAATACCTTGGATCTAAGTTAGATAACACTCATTTCGTCATTCATGGTAAACCCTCCAACTAGGGTTTACACACTTAACCATTAACCCCAAATTCAACACATACAACTAACTAAGAGTTGAGATATACCTTTAATCTTCACCAAGGAGTGTAGATCCACAAGATTCGAGCTGAAAATCCGCTCCAAACGTTCCTTTACACTCAAGAATCATACTCACACTTAGAGAGAAGAGTTAGGGTTTGCAAATGAGTTCAAATGGCCAAAACCCGTTTTAATATTGCTGTCGGCCATAGTTCACGGCGTGAACTAGTTCACGATCGTGAACTATGCGCGACGCGAACTCCTCCCGATCGCTATCTGAACGCTAACTTTGATCGATCAAAACCACAAATGCATGTAAAGAGTTCCCGATCGGGAACCCAAGTTCACGGCGTGAACTTTCCAAAGCAGCAGGGCTGCACTTTTCGGTCTTCGTTTCGACCCGGTTTCGTCCATAACTTTCTCATACGGTGTCCAAATGTCACGAAACCAATTCCTACGTCTTTTAAACGATTTATCCTTATTTATTATATTTTTCCCATAATTTATTTTATTCAAATTTCGGGTCGTTACAATCCCAAATATTTAGGTCCCGCCCGATGCTCCATCAGTTTATCAGGATCGTTGTCCCTTTGGCGATATCATAGCCGGCTACTTTGCAGTCTGGATACGGGGTGCAACCTCATGCTTTCTTTCAGAATTGAATCTATGAATGGTAGGTTTGGGAAATCACTCTCTTCGACCCATCGATCTTTTCCAATAACACTTTCAAGCTCTTCTGTCGCCTTCTTGATTAGATCGGGTTTTTTGTGTTGGAAATATTAATTAATTCTTTATATTAATTAAATACTTGCAAATTGGCAAGTTTCCCACATTGGTGGGAGGAAGAACATTTAGTGGGTTTATAAGGCATTTAATTCCTTAAGCTTTCAAAGGCTTTAGTGGAGGATTAAAGGCTAGACCCACATGCGCGCCGAGCCGAGACCGATGACGCGAAATGACGCGATTTAGGCGCACTTTGTGAATGTTTGGGGATTAAAGCGCATTTAATGCCCGGCCGTTTTTTTGACTATTTCAAACATTTGTATTCCATCTAGTTTAATACATATTCGGTTATGATTTGTGTAGTCAAGACCATTACACCCAAATTCATTAGCCTCATGATGGCTTACTGTTACGTTTGTGGAGTCTATAAAATGGAAGCCAATACAGTGTTGTTGAACACACGAAAATACACAAAAGCTCTCAAACTCTCTGCTACTCGAAGTGCTTGTTCATCCTGTGATTTCCAAGTAATCACTTTGTGTTACACGATGCATCAAATCACATTGTTTACGCTGCATCAAATCCTGGGGTGATACGTTGAAAGCTAACAACATACAGCGCGTATAAACCTTAAAGGACAGGAATTCATTATGTGGGGTTTTCTGTTCTTCCCGTCAACTTTCAGGTTCGGTTTTGTTCATTTTGGTTATTTGATTATTACTAACATTGTTACAGAATATAAATTATACAACAGTTTGATGAGCTCAGTCCATTCTAGGGTAGTTGCAGTTGTATCAGTTCCACCCGCGATCAAGATTTATAATACATAGATGCTTAAGGCATAAGTCATGATATAAAAGGAGCGATGGAACACAAATAAAATGTAAACAATTGATATAAAAATGTGTGTATTGATGATACCCCTAAGAAAAAAATGTGCAACCGGTGATACTCATCAGTTTTTTTCCTAAGTCTGTCGTACATATGTACCTGTGTTAGTCCCTTGATGGCATTGGAATCAAGCTTAACCTCAAGATTACGATCATTGGCCAACTTTAATAGCGTATCAACCATATCTTTGGCCACAAAACGATCTCCTCCGGCTTCCATTCGAGCTCTATGCTCGTCTATAACATGATCATAAAACATATCAAGTCTCTTGCACAAAGCCTTCATTCTCTTCGCATACCCTTGTAAATCCATAAATTCCATCCAAGGGATGTAATCCCCAATATTCAAAACGCCATTTAGCAAGAACCACTCATCTAATATCTCTTGAAACTCTTTGTGTGTCACGATCTCCTTTTCATCTTTCGATTCGTTAAAATATTTATGACCCAATGCAACCCTACTAATCATGCTTAGATTTGTGTGTGAAACTAGTTCTTTTATCAAGATGGGTTCTCCGGACAACTTGTGTAATCATTGTCTGCCTTTGATCTCTTTCTCTTCCACCAATCTCTCTATCTATGTCTGTTCTCTTCCTCATTGTCTTCTCACTCTCTCCCTCTCTCTCCAAAATCATACCAATACTCAATAAAAAAAACCTAGATTATCAAAATAAATAAAAACCCCAGATACTCAATAAAAAAAAACCCAGATACAAATAATCAAAACCCTAATCTAATCTCTGAAATCAAACCATATGTGAGATCCATGGCGACAGTGGTGGCGGAGCACGGTGGTGGCCTCTCTCTCGTCACCGGAAACAATTACCCACCGACGACCTGCAACTATAGTGTTCTTCTCCGTTTCCGTGACAACGATAACGACGAAAACAAAGAGAGTGAGTTCGATAGGGAAATTCTATTGCTCAACATTATCGATCTCTTATGAGGATAAACTATTTGCTCCGGCAGCGAATACGACCCGGAAGAACAAAAGAAGCACAAATATTTGCATCCGATTTGTTAGGCACGGACATTTGCGGTCGGAGTAACATTTGCGGCCGGAATCGCGTTTTTCAGATCCGGCCAACCAGACACCGGATTTTGTTGAATCAATAGTGGATCTCCACTATTTAGACCATTCCGAGTTGAAAGCCCATGGTCTGCCGACCCAGATCCGCCGGGAAGTTGCGCCGCCGCCTGGTTTTCTTTTTCTAACCACGACGCTGCCGTGATTTCAGGTGGCTTCCGACCATGTTTGGACCTCCGACCTTTCATACACTTGTAAGGAAGACAAAACCGAGCATGTTGAGACTTGTTTCAGGGTGTTACTCCGGCCAGTTTGGTCGGAATCCGGCCGCCGCCACAAAAACACACTAAATAGCTTTTAGGGCTTCATAATTTGGAAGGGTTGAAGAACATAATACCCTTATGTGAGGGAAGAAGATGGAGTGCGAAAAGACAAAAAATACCATTATGTGCATCGCACATAAGGTCACTTAACAGAAAAATTTATCACTGTTTGGCCTAAAGGACCAAACGTGCAAAATCGGTAAACATAAAGGACTACACTTTTCGAAATTAAAAGATTAGGACTACACTTGCAATGTAGTATCATCTTAAAGGACCATTTGTGTAATTAACTCTTTAATCATTTATTAGATGTATTCAATCACCGTAGGGTCAATGGCCTAGCGGTAAAGTTGTTTGCCTTCAACTTTGAGGTTGAGGGATTAAGTCCCATAATGGACATAGATGTAGATTAGCATTGCCGATAAAAAAAAGATGCATATAATCATTTATTAAATGTGTATTTAATCATTTTTTTACCTTGTCGTTTTGTACTTTTGATGTTTAATCAATAGTTATTAAATAACTATACAATATATCTGTCGATTATGTATTAGAAATAATGTTTATTTGTCTGTATTATTGATATTATCACGATTTAATAGATAATAAAATAGGTTTTGGACATAAAAAGAGTATTAAAGGTTTGAAAGAAAATGAAAGTAATTATAAAGTTTAGAAGGATATAAAGATAATTTATAACTTTGAGAAGGATATAAAAATAATTTATGTAACACCGCATTTTTTTTTCAAAAGGCAGTTAAGTATTAACCTATGTCACGGAAATATCTAGTTTAATTAAGTTTACAAACCATGGTCCCACAAAATATTACAACCCAATACTTGTTAAAAGACGGTATTACTAAACACGACTCATTTTACAAAACATATAATTTAAGCATGGTCAAACTTCCCGTCCAAGTCCGACCCGTTCAAGCCATCCAACCTGAAATGTGTCAATAAGGGAGGGATTAGCACAAAAGCTAAGTGAATGAATTCTTAACACTACCAACTACACTAAACACGTAAACACGGAAGTTAAAAACATCTCCGGTTGGGTAATCACTTAATTGAGAGGATCGGCGGCTTTGCGGGCCTTAAACCATGGTCGGCCAAAACCAAGGTAACCGATAGCGTTCTGTATCCAACACCCGGGCAACTCCCTCCCCTTAACCATGTAACGCATACAGGTAAGGTCGGATACCCTAATAGTCGATACACTGTGCCCAGCCGTTATCCATCCGACACTGACCTCATCCCGCTTGTGCACATAGTCATGTATGGTATTCCCTAACACTAGGCATACATAACAAGTAGACTAGCTACGAAAAACACCGCGAAAAACGTCACAACAGAGTTCCCAATCGCGAACTCCAGTTCACGATCGCGAACTAGAGTTCGTGACGTGAACTCTGATCGTGAACTACTTTGCGATGAATCAACAACTTAGCTGGACCGACTTCACGATCGCGAAGAGAAGTTCACGCCGTGAACTTCTCTTGTCTGGTAATTTCCTGCGATTCTTTACATATATGCCAATACCAAACGATTTAACCGAAACCTGAGTTGTAGGTCGAATCCACTCACCTTTCAACTTCCGATTCCTTAACTCAGTGAGCTAGTATCACTGAGTATCCTTCCCGGTTCCTGTCAACAATATACCGAGTTAGTGATAATCCACCGAATTGTCAAAATCAACAATTCCAACAACTAACCACCCAAGACTCATAAAATGCACATTTTATGACATTTACAATTAGCACAAATCTCATCAATACAATTGACCATTTTGACCATTTATCAAGTATTCACAACTAGTTGACCCAAATGGGCCAAAAACCCGAACATGAACCTAACACTTCCACATTTCCATCAACTAGCAATTAGTCTTTAAACTAGCAATTCACAATCATTTAACAATTCCATCAAGATCATAACCCTCACAAATCCAAGTATGATACTTCCAAGATCACTAGTTAATCATATTGACCCAAACACTAAATAGATCAATTCACACAATCATCTATACTAGGTTTTCACCATCCATAACTTACCAATCATGATTTCTCAACCTAATAAACAATTCTATTCATTCAAACATCAAGAAATCCAAGATTTGTCAAAACCCACCTTCAACATCCACCATTAATGGAGGTTGAAGGTGATTTTCACCAAATCTTGTCTTCCTTCAACAATCAACCATACAAATGATGTAAAAGCTTGCACAAACACAAAAAACAACATCCATAACAAGATTCACCAATAAATCATCAAGCTACATAAACCCTAGTTCAAACTCTAGCTCAAGAACACCAAGAACAAACCAAGGGAAGGATGAAACTTACTTCTAGACTTCATCTACACAAACTTGAGTACCAAAATCGGGTCCTAGCACCAAGAACAAACTCAAGGAGATGATGAACAAGTAGAGAGGAAAACGATGGAGTTTGCAATGAAATAGTGAAAGTGTGTGGATAATGTTTGAACAATTGAAACAAGGAAGAAAAGGAGGGTTTCTCCCTCCCTCTCTCTTGACCGGCCAAGCCCCAAGGTGGGGCCCTTTTTGTTTTATTATTAATTAATAGTATATATCTGAAAAGTCCCTTTCGTGATTAATTTATTTAAAATAGCAAACGAACTCCAATTTTCAAAACGAAAGCATTTCCGGAAACGATATTCAACAAGGAATCTAAAAATATAAAAATCACGTTTTCATTCCAAATATATCACAAGTCGGGTATTTTAACCCCTTGGTTAAAATACCGCAAAAGGCAGCAGGCTAATTAAATTAACTAAGCATTTAATCAGGAAATCATTTCATAAGATACCTTAAGGTCAATAAACTACTAGGCCGGGTTTTGGGATGTTACAACTCTCCCCCACTTAGGAAGATTCCATCCCCGGAATCCCATCTTGATCAAACTAGGAGGGATAACGTTCTCGCATATCGGCCTCGGTCTCCCATGTCATATCCGCACCCAAATTGTGCTTCCACTTTACCAGAACCATAGGAATTTGTTTCTTTCTCAATTTCGTCACCTTTCGGTCTAATAATTCCACCGGTTCCTCGACCAATCGTTTCTTTGTATCAACCCGCAACTCTTGTACCGGGAGAATTTGGCTCGGATCTTCGATGTTACACTTTCTCAAATAACAAATGTTGAAAGTGTTATGGATTGCCGACAACACCGGGGGTAACTCGAGTGTCACCGATTGAGAATTCACCACCTTGCTAATTCGAAACGGCCCAATAAACCTCGGGGCCAACTTTCCTCGTTTACCAAAATGAATAACACCCTTCCAAGGTGAAACCTTCAAGTAAACCATCTCATTTTCCGAGAACATAGCGGGTCTACGTCTCGGATCGGCATACATCTTTTGTCGGTCACGGGCGGCTTTCAACTTTTCTCGTGCAATTGCAACTTTATCCGCGGTCATTTGTACGATATCGGGTCCCGCATATTGTTTCTCGCCCGCTTCCAACCAACACGTCGGGGTTCGACACCGACGGCCATACAACATCTCATACGGCGGCATCTTAATACTTGAGTGGTACGAGTTATTATAAGCAAACTCGATCAACGGAAGGTGGGAATCCCACAACCCACCGTACTCTAACACACACGCCCGCAACATATCTTCAAGTGTTTGTATCGTTCTCTCCGATTGCCCAGCGGTTTGGGGATGATACGCGGTACTCAAATTCACCCGCGTCCCCAATTCTCGTTGCAAGCTATTCCAAAAATTCGAAGCAAAACGGGGATCCCTATCGGACACGATAGAAATCGGAATACCATGTCGGGATACCACTTCATCAATGTATAATTTTGCCAATCTACTAAGTGAGGCGGTCTCACTAGTAGCCAAGAAATGTGCACTCTTCGTCAAACGATCAACTATAACCCAAATCATGTCGTGACCCCTTGTGTACGCGGCAACTTGGTCACGAAATCCATGGTGATCCGATCCCACTTCCACTCGGGAATCGGCGATTGAGTTAAAGTTCCATAGGGCTTTTGGTGTTCGGCCTTTACTTGAGCACAAATATGACATTGGCCCACGAAACGGGCAATGTCGGTCTTCATTGTCGGCCACCAATAAAGTGCTTTTAGATCATTATACATTTTCGTGCTACCCGGGTGAACCGATAACCGTGAATTGTGAGCCTCGGCTAAAATCAATTCTCGCAAACCCCCGAGTAACGGTACCCAAACCCGAGATTGATACGTCTTCAAACCCCGAGAATCTTCTTCTAAATCGTCCTTCCTCTTTATTAAAATCTCGGTCTTCAAATGTTCGACATTTAAGGCTTCCATTTGTGAAATCTTCAACCGGGACACCAAATCCGACACAATTTCCATTCTCATAAATTGTACCCGCCCCGAATCTCCCTTTCTACTTAAGGCATCAGCCACCACATTTGCCTTTCCGGGATGATAATGAATTTCACAATCGTAATCCTTAATCAATTCTAACCATCTTCGTTGACGCATATTCAACTCCTTTTGCGTGAACACATATTGCAAGCTTTTATGATCCGTACAAATCACGCACTTAGTACCATACAAATAGTGTCTCCATAATTTTAGTGCAAACACCACCGCCGCCAACTCTAAATCGTGAGTCGGGTAATTCTTTTCGTGATTCTTCAATTGCCTCGAAGCATAAGCAATAACCCGGTCTCGTTGCGTCAACACGCAACCTAAACCCGCAAGTGAAGCGTCACAATAAACAATAAAATCCTCCGGGCCTTCGGGTAAGGCAAGAACCGGAGCTTGACACAATAATCGTTTTAGAGTTTGAAAGGACTTCTCGTGATTTTCACCCCACCGAAACGGTACATCCTTACGGGTCAACCTCGTCATAGGACCCGCTATCTTCGAAAAATCCTTAATAAACCGGCAGTAATAACCCGCTAAACCCAAGAAACTCTTTATCTCGGTTGGGTTCTTTGGAGCAACCCAATTCATAACCGCTTCAATCTTTGCCGGGTCCACCTTGACCCCATTCGAACAAATAACGTGACCCAAAAAGTGAACCTCTCGAAGCCAAAATTCGCACTTCGAGAACTTCGCAAATAATTGTTCCCGCTTCAAAGTTTCTAACACTTGCCTTAAGTGTTTCTCATGTTCTTCTTCGGTCTTGGAATAAATTAAAATATCGTCAATGAACACGATAACGAATTTGTCGAGGTAAGGCCGACAAACTCGGTTCATCAAATCCATAAATATTGCGGGAGCATTCATCAACCCAAACGGCATAACCAAGAACTCATAGTGGCCGTAACGAGTTCGGGACGCCGTTTTATGAATATCGTTTTCGTGAACCCGAACTTGGTGATAACCCGATCTCAAATCAATCTTTGAGAAATAAGAAGACCCTTGAAGTTGATCAAATAAATCGTCAATACGCGGCAAAGGATATCGATTCTTTACCGTTCTCTTGTTCAATTCCCGATAATCAATGCACATACGGAGTGCACCATCCTTCTTTTTCACAAATAAAACCGGAGCTCCCCAAGGCGAGGAACTCGACCGAATAAAACCCTTATCCAATAAATCTTGGATTTGTGTCATCATTTCCCGAATTTCGGACGGTGCTAAACGATACGGTGCTCTAGCCACGGGATTGGCGCCCGGCACCAATTCAATTTTGAATTCTACCTCCCAAACGGGAGGTAACCCAGGCAAGTCTTCGGGAAACACCTCCGGGTATTCCGAAACCACCCGGAGATTACCAACCTCTTTCCTTTCCTTTTTCACATCAATCACATAGGCCATAAACGATTCACATCCCTTGGTCAAGGACTTACGGGCTTTCATCATAGATATCATGGGTATGGTCGGGGTCGCACGGTCTCCCCGGGCCACGACGTGTGACCCGTCGGGTAAAAGAAAAGTAATTAACTTTTGGTGACAATTTATGTTGGCCCTATTAGCACTTAACCAATCCATACCTAAAACCACATCAAAGCCGGATATCGGCATAACAAGTAAAAGAATCGAAAATTTTACGCCATCAATATCAATACTAGCCCCGGACACGGATGTCGTGACCGGGACCATTTCACCATCGGCCACCTCTACCTCTAGAGGTGTCGCGAACAAGGAAATAGGCAATTTCAATCTGTCACAAAACGAACTATTTGCACCCGAATCAAATAATACACGAGCGGGTATGGAGTTTATTAGAAACATACTGGTGATGACATCGTCGGTAGTGGTGGCATCCTCCACCGTCGTCTTGAATGCCCGACCCGTAGGTGGTGGATGACTCTTCCTCTTTTGACTTCCCGACGAAGCCGATCCCCCGCCCGAACCCGAACCCTTCTTCGTTGGGCAATGCATGGCCCGATGACCCTCTTTCTGACACGTCCAACATACGCTATTTTCTAGCTTGCATTCTGAAGACTCATGCCCGTGTTATCCACACTTAATACACCTTCGAGTTTGTGCCGTACACGGACCGGCATGGGCGGACTTACACGGTAGGCACCACGGGTTCCTTTGGTTGGAACCTTGAAGGATTTGTTTTCGATGATCATTGGTTGACTTATGATTTCCTTGGGATTTCTTGTGGTTGCTCGAGTTTGATTGTTCATACTTTCCCTTATGAAACGGGGCCTTCTCCCGACTCGCGGCTTTTTTTGCCAAGATATCACTTTCGGCCGATTTGGCAAGATCATAGGCTTGCAAGAGAGTCCCCGCAAGCCTCGTTACATTCCGATACTCGGGCAACAATTCCCCAACAAAGTGTTTGATTTGGGTGGACTCATCGGGCACCCATTGTGTCACAAACCGGAGCTTACCATTAAATTGGAGGATAAGCTCATCCACCGTCATTCGATCGGTCATCTTCAACATCATGAATTCATTCTGGATTTTATCCAACTCAAACGGGCTACAATACCGAGCCTCCACTTGATCCCGAAATTGTTTCCACGTGATTGCATCCATCATCTCATTACTAAAATTTGCGGTCAACCCATCCCACCAATCCATAGCCGGTCCCCCCAACATTCGGGACGCATACCGGACTTTCAAATGGTCCTCACAACTACAAGCAATAAGAGCCTTCTCGGTGGCCCTAAGCCAAGTTAGAGTTTCCGCCGGGTCGGTACTCCCCCGGTACTCGGTTGGCTTACAATCAAGGAAGTTCTTGTAAGTGCACGGTTTCTTCTCGATCGGGAAAGGTTGGTAGAAGAATTGTTGGTGTTGGGCATTGGCAAAGGGTACGGTGTGGGTGGGTGGCGGTTGTGGTATGCTTGCATTGGGAGATGAGGAGTCATTTCGGGGAAAGACGGGATTGTGAGTAGTTTGAGTGAAGTGTGGGGGTGGATTCGCTTGGGTTGGGGGTGGCAAGGTAGACCGAGCCTCGGGTCGCGGCTCAGTCGATTGGCTTTGGCGAAGAGCCCTTATGGTATCCTCAAGTTCCATATTCCGTGTCTCCAACAACACGATATGTTCTTCATTCGGTATTTCATCACCCCCCGAGCCCGTTGCTCCATCATTCCCAAGGTTCGTGTTCGGTGGGACGTTATCCAAGGTGTTTCCATCCGTAGCCATTCCTGCTACAAAACACAACATCTCACCAAGACTTAGTGGATCTCCACTATTTAGATCCGGCCAACCAGACACCGGATTTTGTTGAATCAATAGTGGATCTCCACTATTTAGACCATTCCGAGTTGAAAGCCCATGGTCCGCCGACCCAGATCCGCCGGGAAGTTGCGCCGCCGCCTGGTTTTCTTTTTCTAACCACGACGCTGTCGTGATTTCAGGTGGCTTCCGACCATGTTTGGACCTCCGACCATTCATACACTTGTAAGGAAGACAAAACCGAGCATGTTGAGACTTGTTTCAGGGTGCTACTCTGGCCAGTTTGGTCGGAATCCGGCCGCCGCCACAAAAACCCACTAAATAGCTTTTAGGGCTTCATAATTTGGAAGGGTTGAAGAACATAATACCCTTATGTGAGGGAAGAAGATGGAGTGCGAAAAGACAAAAAATACCATTATGTGCATCGCACATGAGGTCACTTAACAGAAAAATTTATCACTGTTTGGCCTAAAGGACCAAACGTGCAAAATCGGTAAACGACTACACTTTTCGAAATTAAAAGATTAGGACCACACTTGCAATGTAGTATCATCTTAAAGGACCATTTGTGTAATTAACTCTTTAATCATTTATTAGATGTATTCAATCACCGTAGGGTCAATGACCTAGCGGTAAAGTTGTTTGCCTTCAACTTTGAGGTTGAGGGATTAAGTCCCATAATGGACATAGATGAATTTAGATGTAGATTAGCATTGCCGATAAAAAAAAAGATGCATATAATCATTTATTAAATGTGTATTTAATCATTTTTTTACCTTGTCGTTTTGTACTTTTGATGTTTAATCAATAGTTATTAAATAACTATACAATATATCTGTCGATTATGTATTAGAAATAATGTTTATTTGTCTGTATTATTGATATTATCACGATTTAATAGATAATAAAATAGGTTTTGGACATAAAAAGAGTATTAAAGGTTTGAAAGAAAATGAAAGTAATTATAAAGTTTAGAAGGACATAAAGATAATTTATAAATTTGAGAAGGATATAAAAATAATTTATGTAACACCGCATTTTATTTTATTTTAAAAAAGGCAATTAAGTATTAACCTATGTCACGGAAGCATCTAGTTTAATTAAGTTTACAAACCATGGTCCCACAAAATATTACAACCCAATACTTGTTAAAAGACGGTATTACTAAACA
The DNA here is from genome assembly GCA_963853835.1 of Calendula officinalis. Taxonomy (NCBI): domain Eukaryota; kingdom Viridiplantae; phylum Streptophyta; class Magnoliopsida; order Asterales; family Asteraceae; genus Calendula; species Calendula officinalis. The sequence continues at coordinate 79,501,155 of OY970820.1, read as the reverse complement.
CGGCTCATTTTACAAAACATATAATTTAAGCATGGTCAAACTTCCCGTCCAAGCCCGACCCGTTCAAGCCATCCAACCTGAAATGTGTAAATAAGGGAGGGATTAGCACAAAAGCTAAGTGAATGAATTCTTAACACTACCAACTACACTAAACACTTAAACACGGAAGTTAAAAACATCTCCGGTTGGGTAATCACTTAATTGAGAGGATCGGCGGCTTTGCGGGCCTTTAACCATGGTCGGCCAAAACCAAGGTAACCGATAGCGTTCTGTATCCAACACCCGGGCAACTCCCTCCACTTAACCATGTAACGCATACAGGTAAGGTCGGATACCCTAATAGTCGATACACTGTGCCTAGCCGTTATCCATCCGACACTGACCTCATCCCGCTTGTGCACATAGTCATGTATGGTATTCCTTAACACTAGGCATACATAACAAGTAGACTAGCTACGAAAAACACCGCGAAAAACGTCACAACAGAGTTCCCAATCGCGAACTCCAGTTCACGATCGCGAACTAGAGTTCGCGACGTGAACTCTGATCGTGAACTACTTCGCGATGAATCAACAACTTAGCTGGACCGACTTCACGATCGCGAAGAGAAGTTGGTAATTTCCTGCGATTCTTTACATATATGCCAATACCAAACGAATAAACCGAAACCCGAGTTGTAGGTCGAATCCACTCACCTTTCAACTTCCGATTCCTTAACTCAGTGAGCTAGTATCACTGAGTATCCTTCCCGGTTCATGTCAACAATATACCGAGTTAGTGATAATCCACCGAATTGTCAAAATCAACAATTCCAACAACTAATCACCCAATAAAATGCACATTTTATGACATTTACAATTAGCACAAATCTAATCAATACAATTGACCATTTTGACCATTTATCAAGTATTCACAACTAGTTGACCCAAACGGGCCAAAAACCCGAACATGAACCTAACACTTTCACATTTCCATCAACTAGCAATTAGTCTTTAAACTAGCAATTCACAATCATTTAACAATTCCATCAAGATCATAACCCTCACAAATCAAAGTATGATACTTCCAAGATCACTAGTTAATCATATTGACCCAAACACCAACTAGATCAATTCACACAATCATCTATACTAGGTTTTCACCATCCATAACTTACCCATCATGATTTCTCAACCTAATAAACAATTCTATTCATTCAAACATCAAGAAATCCAAGATTTGTCAAAACCCACCTTCAACATCCACCATTAATGGAGGTTGAAGGTGATTTTCACCAAATCTTGTCTTCCTTCAACTATCAACCATACAAATGATGTAAAAGCTTGCACAAACACATAAAACAACATCCATAACAAGATTCACCAACAAATCATCAAGCTACATAAACCCTAGTTCAAACTCTAGCTCAAGAACACCAAGAACAAACCAAGGGAAGGATGAAACTTACTTCTAGACTTCTTCTACACAAACTTGAGTACCAAAATCGGGTCCTAGCACCAAGAACAAGCTCAAGGAGATGATGAACAAGTAGAGAGGAAAAAGATGGAGTTTGCAATGAAATAGTGAAAGTGTGTGGATAATGTTTGAACAATTGAAACAAGGAAGAAAAGGAGGGTTTCTCCCTCCCTCTCTCTTGACCGGCCAAGCCCCAAGGTGGGGCCCTTTTTGTGGCTTTTTATTAATTAATAGTATATGTCTGAAAAGTCCCTTTCGTGATTAATTTATTTAAAATAGCAAACGAACTCCAATTTTCAAAACGAAAGCATTTCCGGAAACGATATTCAACAAGGAATCTAAAAATATAAAAATCACGTTTTCATTCCTAATATATCACAAGTCGGGTATTTTAACCCCTTGGTTAAAATACCACAAAAGGCAGCAGGCTAATTAAATTAACTAAGCATTTAATCAGGAAATCATTTCATAAGATACCTTAAGGTCAATAAACTACTAGTCCGGATTTTGGGATGTTACAATTTATGAGTTTACAAAAAATATATTAGCAATTATCCCTTAAAAAACTCCACCGAATGTACGAATAATCACTTGCAAAAATCCTGGCTTCCTTCACTATGCAACTAATCAAAACGTGATCAATCGGTTTATTAATGGATGCTCAAAACCAGATATCCAGATTTTGAATGGTGGATTTTTACTATTTGTATCCGGTATTCAAATATCCAGAATTTGAATACTTGTTATCCGAGAAAAAAGAAATTATATATATATATATATATATATATATATATATATATATATATATATATATATATATATATATATATATATATATATATATATATTCAAATATTTTGGTTATCTACATTTAAGATGGTTTCGAGTTTTCCGGATATCACTATCCCCCGTGTCTCTGGATATATGGATTTCTGATATCATATATGATATAACTAGCCTATAACCCGTGATAAATCACGGGTGGCTTATAAAATATTTCAAAATAAAAATTCAAATAAATAAATATATTGATGTAATTTGTCAAACAATAAACAACATTTTACAACAACTACTTTAAAAGTGTGTTGGTGCAATGGTGCATATATACAATAGTATTATAGTACCCTTTGTCTCAACTATAGTGTTAATTTTATATTGCAAAAATGCAGTAAACATATAGCGATTTCTCTGCTAAGCCTTATCGGTGAAAATGAAACATGAATCAAGATTAATAACACTGCAATAAATAAAAACTCAAGATTAATAATTTGGACAGTTTTTTAGTTATTAATTATATCCATAAAAAACTTACCAGCCCCTTTTCGTAAACCATTGACAGATTTGTTTCACTTCAGCTCTTATGATTAGATTAAAACCAGAGTTAAAGCTCATGATGCTGCATAACCTGCGAAGAAAGACTACAAAATTATGGGCACAAGAGTAATAACTTCTATTTATGTAAACTATGGAGTATGTTTTAACAACTTTGAAGGGATTTTTCTTTCTAATTTTAGTCAATTTTTATTTCATGGAAATTACCTACAAAACTAAACTTGGAGCTATCTTACAAGTTTATAAAAGCTGATAATTTGTGCAAATTTAAATATGTTTTTTCAATAAAAATATTAGTTGAATAAATTTTGGCTTCATATAAAGCCTAATCTCCAAAGAATTAAAACATGTCAAAACTAATTATCAGCTGAAAAATTAGAGTAACCATATCATCAGTTTGTGTAGGTTGTCCCTTACTTGCTGCCACAAATTCCTCATCCTATTTTTTCGTTATAAAAACTAAGTAATTAGTCAAAATGTTAAATAAAATCCCTATTTATATCATTCATTGTCTGACAAACCTTACACGTTTGATCATTCATAATTTGTTGTACGTTTTCTTTTTGGTAGCGTTCTTCCATAACAAGCCCTTGGTTTAAACACCACCAACTGTAAATCTAGAAGTTTAGCCGCTGCATAATACCTAAAATTTTATCACATTTTGTGATAAATTGGAACTAAAACATCAGAAAACTAACATAAATACATAGATATATAATATACCTTTGAAGGTATTGGGTAATTTTACATTTTTACTTTAACTTCCAGAAGAGGAAGTTGAAGTTAACAACATATGAAGGGTTCAAAGTTATAAAGTTTATAACCAACCTTAAAAGAGAATATATGTTCGTATTATATAAATCTTTGTTTGACTTTGAGGGATTTCCATCTTGTTTGGCCCGTTCTTTTAGATAAACACCTACTTTAGTCGTTTCAGATGAAAGTGAAAGCATGACCCATTTATAAGTAAATGTCGAAATCACCACCTATTATAGTATCATATCGTTACAACTTCAAAAAGAACCATGATCCCATCACCATCTATCAACTCCGCAAATTACAATTTTTTGCTAAAAAATTAACTTAATATAAGCATCTATAAATTATAGGAGTAATCACCATAACTGGAGATAGTTGGAAATCATTATATCACCTACAAATTGTAGGAGTAATCACAGAAAATATAATAGAAAAGATAAAATAATAAATTGTCCTACCTATCGAATATGATCTGGTGAGGTTTATTCCTATGCGGCTGTGCAGAAACCAAGGCTTTGTACTTTCAAATTCGGGGCCAGTTCATTGAAGCCACAACTTTACATAATACGGGGCAACCTCTTTTTGTCCCATTTTAATTATATAAGAATTAATAAGACTGTTAAAAAGAATATAAAAACCATTTTCATTAAACTGAGTAAGGCCATTTTAAGCAATTGAAAAAACTTCAGTTGTGCTGAGTTTAGAACAACTCTATATAATCGTCGATCTTTAAGCTCAAGAATAGTTAGTTCTTGATCTGGAATAAGCATATACAAATCATAATATTGCGGAATTAGATAAACATATTTGTATAGCTAAACAAGGTTTCATCATCATCAATTTATACAATGATTACTAAAAGCCCCAATTCTACATATAAATATGTAGAACGGTTTTGGTTAACAGGATCAAACGACCTTGAGGCTTAGAGTACACACACATACACGTTAAAACGTGGGTTTCAAGAACGACTAATTCTATACCTCTAGGTTTCTTTATATACTAGAAAACCTAGAGATTTACAAGGAAAAGATAATAGTAAATCTTTTTAAATCAATAAAGATATACTATATCTTTTACATTTATGATTATCTCCTAAATCTTCATTCAAATTTCGACTTTCATATCTTCAATTTAGGTCCTTGTACTTTCCAAGTTTTGACACATCAAATCTTTAATTGAATATTATATAAATATTCCTAACAAGTTGACTTATGACCAGGTCATAACCCGTTTTGTAGTCAAATGGGTCAAAATGCAGCTTCTAGTAGAAAGGTAATATAGATAAATAAAAAAATTTAGAAAAAAAAAACTTACAGCAGCAATTGAAGGACTTGAATCTTCTCCTGGTTGCGGATGAGTGGCATCATCACCAAAGATTATAGTGGTCGATCAGATACATACGAAAGCCTACAATTCAGATCTGGATATAAAACACTGTTTCAGACATCAATCTAAACAAAATTAACAAAGTGTTAACTAATTTTTTTTGCATCAATACAGTGGTAAAAGAGTGTAAAGATGCATAAATTCCTTTGTTTTTACACATTTGAACATGTTTATGCCAAAATTGCCCAACATCATCTTTTCTTTGGCTTGAAAAATTGGCGATTGTTCAGTGATCAACATTTCCACCACTAATCATTTTCTACAAATTATTTAAACAGTGAGAAGATCAGATTAAAAATTGGCTTCTCATAGTTGTAAAAAACGGTAGGCGGTAGCCATAAAATCAGGAATTAATTAGCTAGGAAAATAAATTTTATTAGGTGCATATTTAAAATTTTGTATATTAACAAACCGGCTTAAGGATTAGGTGCACATAGGTAACAAACAAATTTACTCCTTAATTTTCAACATGTTTTTCACTTTCATAGCCTGCAAAGAAAGTCCCTCCTCACACGCTCAATCTCCACACAAGCCTATGTGCATACAAACATATTCAACAGTCTTCATCATCTTCGCGGATCTACTTATCAAGCAAAATCGGGTGTTAATTCATCAAGAAAATAGTTACCTTTCCCACCTGCAAAAGTCACAGAAGAATCATACTCTATATAAGCTTTCAAACAGTCATTGCGGCAACCGATGAGTTGCGCTTTGCTCTGATCAAACTAACAGTGGAGAAAACTGCAATAGAATAAAAAAGGTAAAGATATGAGATTAAAATTTGGCATAAACGCTGCCACCGTTTACGATATCCATCTCAGGTCGATCAAAAGGGCGTGACTTTAATGGCATTGCTTTGGCAGTAGAGAAAAGTAACGAACCCACAATAAAACTGAATTTTAGGTATTTGTGAGATAACCAAGCCTACAATCCACAATAATCTTGAAGACGATTAGCTAATCTCACTGACTGATAAAGGATTTGAAACGGGCGGTGCTTAGTTTGCGGACGGAGTTTCCTTAATTTTTGCCGTCGAGTGAAACGTTTCGAATTTTGAGAGGTGAAAGGGCTGAGTAAGGGCTAAGTGGCACTAACAGATGGCGTCAAGCTGACGTGGACTGACCTGGCATTATACATGGAATTACATGTGGCTTTTTCAATTCAAAAAAAGTCTCTTTTATTATATATAAAGATGTTTTGGATATCATGTAATCGGATATTTTTGAACACCACTAAATTTAGTCTCGTTATTGCACGAAGTACATAAAACAGAGGTACTATCTATACGAAGTTTATCATGAGTTCTTGGCCTTCCTTGCATACCCACGATTGATCGCAAGATGTTGTGAGTGTAACGGCCGTAATTTTACGTTTGTATTATCGTATGTTTAATTCGGGATTTATACGAATTCGTTATTTATGTTAGTTTATGTTTACCGTTATGTTTTATCGAGTGTTTGATTGTTTGGGACTTGGTATGATAAAAAAATGGGTCACGACTTGGTTGGAAATGAGTTTAAAGAGCTGAAAGCTGTCCTGGACAGCTCTCGCGACGCGAGCTGGGCGCGAGCTGGACGCGAGTAAGCAAACAGAGATTTCAGGGGTCCAACGCGAGGATCGCGCGACTAATTCGCGATGGCCTCATGACGCGAACTCGACGCGAGCGAAACGCGATGCTGGTAAGACGTATTCTTCGATCGGGCAAGAAGGGGACCGAGCGCGTAACCTCGCAACGCGAGGTGGACGCGAAGTCGGCACGAGGCATGTCCGAACTATAAAAACTTGAGTGTAGGCTAGGGTTTAACCACACCTACAATCCTACACATAGTGCACCCGTTTTCTTGGAGAAAGGAGAGGATTTTGGTGGTTTGGAGATCAAATCTTTATCATCCTTGAAGATTTAAACATCAAGGGTAAGGATTCTTGATTATCTTGCTTATGTACCTTGATTGTGAGTTTTATTTGGGTAACAATGGTGGTTTGGACAACTTACCATGTCATCTTTGGGGAAGATGACCAAACATGAGTGTAAAACACTCATTGTGAGCTTGTAAACATTGTGTGCAAGTTGATTTGGGAACTACTGATAGGAATCTTGAACTAGGGTTTGGGATTTCCACCAAGTTGGATGAACTTGGTGGTTAGGAATGTTGATATGGATTGATTAGTAAGTAGTTATAGATAATAACTAGATTATATAATGAAATTGATGTTAAGTCAAGAAGGCTTAAAGATTGGTGATACTCCATTGATTGAGGAGTAAAGATTGTGTTGGTAAACACAAGGTTTGGAACGCATTGCTAAGGTGAGTATATGTCGTCTATTCTGAGTACATAGTAAACCCAATTTTATAATTGAAATGATTTGATGAGTCTTTATTAGATAATTGTTTTGATAAAGAAAATGATTGAATTGTGATAAGTATGAATCGAATTTTTTAATTGATTAGTTATCACAAGTATGATATGACTTATGTTATGGAGCATTGGCTCGAGATTTATGAATTGTTATGTGGTAGCTAAGTAATTGGATCCTAGATAACCAAACAATTGGGGGAGTAGTGACACCTACTTGGGACGTTACCAGCATGCGCAAGAGTAGGATGTCTAGCAATAGATAACACGGAAAGCGGGGAGTTTGAGATAACCCGTAAATCGGGGGAGCAATAGATAACCCGGAAACGGGGGAGTTTACCTAGATAACCCATATCAGGGGAGTTTGTTTCGGGGAGGCCCGTTGCGTATGTGTGGGCTTATGGGAAGCCTTAGAGTATGATTGACTATGTGCAATGTGATATTTATTTAAATATTATTTTATTGCAATTATTCTAACCGGGTCTAAAACTCATGTTTCTTACGAGACAATTTTGTCTCACGTACTACGTTTCTTTTGACTATGTACTCAGGTTCGGGAACTAAGGATTAGGCGGCCCGTAGTTTAGCATTGGAAGTGATTAGCTCGGTGTACTTACTTAATTCCCTAGACTTCAGTTTTGATATTATTGTAACACCGATTTTTGGGATACTCTGATACACTTTCTAAATTTTTTACTTAATTCATATTTTGGGATGTTGATTTGTAAGCCTTATTTTTAATATTTAAAAGTTTTAAATTGGGTTGAAAAATTGAAGTATTACACTAAGTGCTTTGAAACCTAGTTAAGTTAGCGGATCATCCTGCGACATTTAATAAATCAAATGTTACAATACAAGAGACAAATTTGAAATACAAATTCTACATGTATCACCAAAAACGATTTCCTCATGTAGGCAAGTACACGGTATAAGAATTAAACCGTATCGAATAGAGAATCGAGAAAATGATTTTAGCCGAACTGAGGACCGAACCGACGACGCCCGAAACAGAACGAGACCAAGAATCGGTCGAAACCGAACCGAGAAGATTCTTCGATTTTTCCGAGGACAAAACCGAATTGCTCGGAACCGGACCGAGAACAAATTTTAAATGAAATACAGAACTTGTTATGAAACTGTAAAAATGTAAAAATGAAAAAGGTTACACTTATTTTGATACTAACGAATTATTAGAAATTTATTTTTATCAAAAGTAGTTTTAGAAATAAAATGAAAAACTTTAAAATAATATATTGATGAGAATATAGACTACGTTATCTATTTATTTAAAAAAATTAAGAAACGAAGAATGACGAGCATTTATTGACAACATATCATAAGAAGGTAACTTACATGACGTGTTGAAGGCGGTGATAGACAACGACGGCGATGGATCGTTAGCCTACTTCTTCAACACTATACAAATTTCCAAAAGCGAGCATGCCATTTAACTAAAGAATATCTCTCACATATAATTAGTAAAAATAATGTTAAATAATTTAGAACAACGTTTATTAGAGGTGTAAATGAGCTGAGATGAACCTAAATTTAACTAGATTCTATTGGCTTGTTTAAGTTTTATATGTAAAGCTCGAGCTTTGATCATTAAAGTATTTGTAGGTTCGGGCTCAGCTCGATTATGCTTATTTAAGGTATCATATACATAAAATATACGGGTATAATTCTTTCATTTAATTATACTATTTATATATGATGTAAATATTATATTTTTCTATAATATATAATTTACATATCTATGTATAATATGGGTGTGGATCTATAGAAAAGCAATATTAAACAAAGAATACAAGGAAGTAACTATAACCCTTAGATTAAAAAATGAAAGGACTAGATTAGAACCTAAAAGAAGAGGCACACACATAAATTATGATTGGAATCGTGATACACAAATAGGCTTGCAGGGCAATTTTGTAAATTTTACACTCTTTCACCTAAAGAGTGCATTCACGTGATATTATCAAATTAGGTTTTCTGAAAAGCACAGAAACTTCAATCAGCGATTTCGTCACAGGACGATTTCACACAGACAATCTATTCAACACATACTCAATCGGCGGTTTTCTTCACAGAGTGATTTCAAACGGAATTTCACAATCGATAGATTTCTAACAATCGATTCAATCGGCGATTGCTAATAGTCAGCAATTCAATCGGCGATTCACAGTTTCGGTGATTCAATCGGGTATCTAGTAGGCTTTCAGTCAGACGATTTTTACGTTGTTCGTACGGTAGGTTTTATCATCAATTTTGCTCGTATTGTCTATTTTGTGTAGATGTTGGTGAATACGTTGATATTCAGAAGAGTTGTATATTTCTGCTTGTATTGATAAACTTTATGTCATGAGTAGGCTAGAATATTGATACATTCGTACTAATAGACTAGCATTTTCATTTTCATATGATACATTTATGTGTTATGCAACATGCTAAAAATGCATTTGCATTTTCATATGAGAATCAATTAGATGCAACCTTGTTAAATAAGAAAATGTATATTGTTTGTTTGGTCCAGGGTATTGATATTTATAATTATATTGTTTTTTTGTTTGCTCCAGGTTCCTAATCGATCAGGTTCTTAATCAATCAATTGCATTTCCTGTTTTACAGGCGTGATTCTATCGCTCAGAGTCTAGTAAGTACATTTACAACAATAATGATAATAAAAGAACGAAGCCTACCAAAATAGATGAAGAAGAATTTTGGGTGGAAAATGAAGATGCAAGTAAGAACCATGAACAAGTTACGTATGAGTGGGAAAAAAAATAGATGTTGGTTTAACTATGAATTAGGTTTGTTATGTATAGCTATCAACTAGGTAATTTGTAGGTTTTTCGTAATTCAGATTGCTGGATTTAGGTGGTTGGATGCGTTTTCGAGGTTGGTTTGTTTTTATCGAACTTATTGGTGGTTTGTTGGTTTTTGATTATATGGAATGATGGATGGTTGTAGAAGTAATATAGATTGTTATCGTTTTGATAATTTTTTCTTTATTTTTTGTTATGATATTCAATACAACAAGTGCATATACATAAATTTGATCAAGTGGTGATGATACCTGAAAAGGTAAATAGAAACTGCGAAAAAAAAACTATATGTAATGAAAATGCAAATGCAACTATAATTATGAAAATGCAAATGCAACTATCATTATCCAAAACAATTGGTTAAAATTTAAGGGAATAAGTAGATTTAAAAAGGCCAAATGTAATTGCAAGTATGAAAGTCAAAATGCAACTGCAAGTGCGAAAATGAAAATGCAACTGCAAGTACGAAGATGCAAATGTCAGTTTTGCAAAAAAGTTGGTTATAAAATTAAATGCAAATGCAACTGAGCATTTAAAGTAGAAACCTAATATCAAATTTCAGGTAATAACTACTTAAAATAAAAGAGTAGATGCAAGAATTCAACTATAAGTATGAAATTGCAAATGCAATTGTCAATTTTGAAAAAACGTTGGTTATAAAATCAAGATTAACTACGTAATATGAAAATGCAAATGTATCTACAAGTATAAAAGTGCAAATGCAACTAACAATATATTTAAAGAGGACATGAATTAAAAATTTCAGTAAATATATCGAAAGTGCAAATGTCAAAGTATGTTTAACCACATTTGGTAAAAGTATAAAAATAACCAATAAAAAAATAACGTGTCACTCAAGAAAATCATGCATCATCATCTGCTTGTTGTGGTTTTTATCTTTGCATCTTCAACTTTTTTCCTTTCTGGACAAGTGCGAATATTATGAGAACATTCTGGGTAGATTTAATGAGCTCAAAGCCATCTACAATAGCATACGCTCTATAGAAATTCCAAGCATCGCCCAAAGAATCAAATTTCATATCATTAACAGCTCTTTTAGAATTAGGAACATTAGGAACCCCATACTTATCACCAAGAGCATATATTTTTTTCAAATCCAATTCGAAGAGAAGTTGGAACATGATCAAAATCTATAAAAAAAAATTAAAAAGGTGAAACTTTTTAAAAATAATTGCATAAAATGAATATGCAACTTGAACTATGAAAATGCAAATGCAAATGCAAATGCAAGAATCAACATTCAAAACAATTGGTTAAAAGTTCATAAAATGACTACATAAAATGAAAATGCAACTGCAAGTATGAAAATGAAAATGGTGTTTAAAGTTTCAGGAATGACCAAGTATAATGAAAATGCAAATGCAACCGTGAGAATGAAAATCAAAATCAGGAAATGAACTTTAATTTCAAACACATCATCTTAAACATATCTATCAACAAAACTACGAAAACAGATCTGAATATTGATTAATAACATATCATACACAAACATTATTCACTTAGACTAATTTTATCGTATCATACACAAACACGTCATCTTAAACATTCAATTAAACATTATTGAAATAAAAAAAATGTATTAGAATCAACAAATTACCATCATTATGCAGTTCTGGATCCAATTAGATATCTGATTCGGTAGCCATTAAGCAGAATTAGAGATTATTAGCTAATACATGAATCTCATGAAGAAATTGAAAGGAGTAGAATTCGGAAGGAATTGAATGGTTCAGATCTACGACCTACCTGGAGTTTAATCTGATTCCCTCATATAAATCTGATTTAGGGTTCATATAGGAGCTGATTTAGGGTTCCTATAGGAGATGTTTAGGGTTCTTAGCTAATTTATGGTTCAAATTGGTACATATTTGAAATCGGAGCAGCTGATGTAGGTTCAAAACGGTTCTAGGATCTGTGATTTGGAGCTGCGTATGAAGTGTGGAGCAGAGCAGCTGCGATTTGGAGGTGTGGTGTGGAGGAGCTGCAATTGGAGGTGGAGTGTGGAGCAATTGTGATTTGGTGGTGGGGAGACATGAATGAAGGAAAACTAAAAGGGAGGACATATTGTTGTAGGGGGTTAAAATGACAATCATGCCCTTAAGTGTCCTTGAATGTTTTAACTAAATCAATGCTTCTAATTGCTTCTTTAAGTTCTCTAAATTACATAACTTCTTTCTTGATCCTTATTCTGTATAATATATAAATAGACATATAATTATAATATATATATATATATAATAATAATTAATATATATTAGCTAGTTGGGACTTCCAAGTTTAAATGAGATATTTGGTTGAAACGCGGGCTCGAGCTCGTTTAATAAACAAGCTTTAAGTTAAGTCAAGTCAGACTCGAGCCCTAATTCGTGCTTTAGTCGAGTAGCTTTCAAAAATGTAGAATTACTTACTCCTACCATCTATACAACCTAGTTAAGGAAATCTCACATGTGTGGTCGTGTGGGTTGCTATGAATTAGAAATCCTACCCTATATATGAGGCCTAAATTTGAAGAGGGTTTGACACCATGGCAATTCCAAGCATTCCTATTCGTCCATAATGCCACTTGGAATTCCTTGATTGGTCCACATCATTTGCACTAATACAAACGAATCTGGTACAGCTTACGGTCTACATTCATACGCTCCATATACGGCAAACGAATCTGGTACGGCTTACGGTCTACATTCATATGCTCCATATACGGCTTCCTACATACAAGGAAACAAATAAATAACTATTTAAAAGATCCTACATACAAGGAAACAAATAAATATTTAAATACGACTTCCTACATACAAGGAAACAAATAAATAACTATTCAGAAGTGATACACGACTCAATATAATTTCTATAAAACCGGCATTCTATGATTACGGCATAAAAAGCTGGATTGTGCAACGGAACCAGACTTCAGATATTACGGATTACGGCATAAAAAGCTGGATTCTTCATTTAATAAAATGCCCGTGTAACATTTCTTCATTTACCCTTTTTTTGTACAAAATCATCATCACATCTATCGATTATTATGTCATTTAGAAATATATAAAGTTTTTGGACATTTTTCTACATATTAAAATTTACAGCATACCCGCCCATCGTGCGGGTTTTGTAGCTAGTATGAAGTATAGCCACCAAATTTCGAAAGCACAGCCATAACTCTGCCTTTATTAGTTAAAACATCACATCATATACTTGAATATTAGTTCCAACCGAAAGCAAAACCAATCAAATATTGTTAAATTCAAATCAAAATAACATGCTTTTTCAAAGGCATCCCCTTCTCTGTCACCGAACTTATACTCGTGATGTATGCAACTTAACCGTTGTTATAATTGGTTTTTAACATTCCGTTAGGTATCTGGTTCCCGTAACAAATAACATGTAATAAGGAAAATACGATAAAAAGATCCAACTAGTATACAAATCAACCACACTACGAATTAACTCCTAGTTAACTTGAATCCTACACAAGTAAATAACATATATTCAAATATGCACGCTAGAAACATATCTACGCCTTCCCCAAACCATTAACAGTCTATGTGACAACACACCAGCCCGCTTAGCTGGCATTGTCGAGTGACCCGGAACTTACAGACATCCCTAATCGGGTTCCAAGAAATGCAACATAAATCACCATAAGCCCGACCCCAAACGACTTATTTAATTGCATATTGTTTCTTGGCAACATTACTAGTGACCAAAGCAACCCGATTACTAGAAACCCTATGTTACAAAACAACCCGATATCACCCGCCATTATATAAGATTCGGGCCGTTTTGACCATGATCCAATTAGCATACAAAACCCCAAACCAACAAGTGTGTTGAACATCGGGCCTGCATAGCATCCAGACACCGCTATCTGCACACCTTCACCGCCATTAACCGCCAATGCAACATTTGACATCAAGTCACCCATTGAATTTCCCCATGCTAATACGGTTAACCCAAGAATCGATGGGTTAATTCCGAATATTAAACCAAACGCAACCAATAGTGAAACTAACTCGTTAGCTATTATGTAGAACCAAATTATACTCATGAAAAATCCACCGAGAACCCATGGTAGCAACCACTTTTGAGGCGGTTGGTCTGATCTTGTGCATATAAACGCAACCCCACCAAGCATTAACCCAAGAACCGCGCAGCCCGAGTAGATTAGCCCGTTGACTAATTGACGCGAGTCGTGTTCGGTGTTCCAAAGAAACCCTAAAAGCAACGGTGCGAATGTAACACTAGCAACCGCGTAACCTTTTGACCATCTTTCTTCCTCGATTATAGGAATCGTTAATCTTCGTGGTAAAGTTAATGGTAGTTCCAACCATGAAAACATTTTTGAACACGAAAAGGATGAATCTTTATTCTCGTTAACCGCCACCTCATCGTTCCATCCCCACGGATTCGAGCCGTCTTCCGAACCGTTTCCAAGAACCTCGGAATAAATCGAGACATTCGAACCCCACATCCAATGAGGAACTTTTGACTCAATCAAATGCGGGACATCATCGGATTCTGTAAAGGATGTGTTTCTCGATTCAAGATCTCTACTTTCGGGACCATCCGTTTGACTAACTGCCAACAACGGGACACACGTGTTGACTTTCAAAATACCGATTTTCCCTTTCCGTCTTAAGAATTCGTTGCCAGCAACTAACGAAGCATAAACAACATAAATCAAAACAAACGCGATGGCCCCAGTAACACTAACATCTCCAACGAACAAGATAACACCGAGAGACACAACAGCGAACATAAGCACAACAACATCTCTAACAAAACAATTCTTATCGATATCAACAGTCTGATTAGCCACACAGATCGAAATGATCCCCACAACTACGCACGTGACAAAAATAGCACCGCCCAAAATGCTATTTAAACCAACATCACCGTTATCAGTACCAGCAAACGCAGCAATACTAGCAAATACATCAGGGGCGCCGTTACCTAACGGAAGTAACGTTACCCCTGCAACAGTCGGTGATAATCTCAATAAAGTTGACAATTTTTCAAGTGAACAACAGAAATAATCTGCAGCTGTGTTCCCCAAAAGATAAAATAGTGCAGCTAACCAAATAATTAGGAGAATGTAACCAATTGAAGCATGATTTTCACATGAACAATAGAAAAAATTCAGGTAATTGAAAAACCCATCAGAATTACATTGAGGGTACGCAATTAAGAACTCACATTGACTTTTATACCCTTCATGCTGATTTAATCCAGTACAATCAGGTGGGGTTGTGATACCCAAGGTATCTGGACTGGTCCGAAAGCCGACCCGGATTCCAGTGTTGTACTTCGAATCATGGGTCAGTTGGAGAAAGCAAAATAGGAGAAATACAAGAGTAAAAAGACCACGGAAATTGAAGGGTGTCATCAAGAAACCTAAATTTATGAAGAAAAAAATTCAACAAAGAATTATTTGGGAAATGAATTAAGGTAATTGGGTATCATCAAGATTCAGGAAACATGATTTTAGAGATTTAAATGGGTAAATATATCACGAAAAAAACAGGGTATGAAGATCATAAGGGAAGAACATAAAATTGAGGAATAGGGATAAAATAGGGGATGAATTTAGGGTTCTTGATGTTGAAGATCTGATGGCTTTTGTTTTGGTTTTTGTGAAAGTGTGAGTTCATATTGTAGTGGTTCGCTTTCAATGGGAAGGTATCATTTTGAGATGGTTCGTGTCGTCACTTTCGGAGAATCAGATGTGCCAAAGGGTATAAAGCGGTAAATGATTTTCTTAATCATTTGATTATATATTTTTTTTTAACGACAAATACACACTTTTTATTTAATACTAGTAATAGTTTTCATTTAATACTTTATATATAAAATAGAACAAAAAATATTAAATATCTTATTTAGATATTCTTTGAGCCTCTTCTCGCTCTTCTCGACTCTACTTTTAACCGATGAGTTGAGCTCCTAGCCATTGAACCAATGGACCGTGCCAATGTCACTTCATTTGTCGGTTAAGAGAAGAGAAGACCGACTTCCCGTTGGAGTAGTCTAATTCGATTTAATCAATGAAACTTGCCTAATAGATTTTTTTTTTCTACCTAACCCAAAAACCGTTGTATTCATAACGTAGATGGAAATAAAATAAATAAATAAACTTGGCAGAGTGGTTAATCGCAGATTCGCAGGTTCTAATTCGCCGCCTTACAACATTTTTAATTTAATTTTACACTGTCTAGCTGAAATTTGTAATTTCATAAATAAAACTTACCTAGCGGGTACTGCAAAATCCGTACTCGCATCCGAACTCTGCTGGGTACGTGAAACCCGATGGATATTGACATCCTCTGATTGGAATCAACTCTTACTTTCAATCAATGCTTCTGCAACTGTCAATCTTATCAAAGTGTTTGCTACTCCTTCTTGATTCGTCATCCGTTCGTCAAATACGTTAGTTTTCACAATTCAACTAGAATTTCTTATTTGGATGGTTGTGACTGTTATAGTTCTAGGGGTTTTTAATTCCAACGATTTCATGGTATTGAAGGGTTTCATGAAAATAATGGAATGTCTGAAGGGCTAAACTGTTATGAATATTGTTACCATGATTACTGCTTTTACTATACGATTTAATGAAAATAAAGTAGACAAATCAAAGATGATTTAGATAAAAATAATAATTATTGAATGCATCAAATGTACGCTTTAAAAGCTCGCATAGGACCCAATGGCGGACCCAAACATGCACTAAGTCGACATATCAATAGATATTTTTAAAGAAATATATTAGAATTAAATGAAGTATTAAACTTTTTATAAAAAAATATAAATAGCATGTGGATCATATCAGAATCATATGCATTTCTGATTTACACGACATTAGCCGGATAAAGCAACTATAAAAGCTATGCTATCGGGTTTTGACAGTCATAGTGATTCAGAACCATTTTCATATGAATTGGTCGAGTTAGGTAAAGTTTTAACTTTTAACATAGTAGTTACAAGGAAGTATCTCATGATTGTCTACCGGTATAAATGTCTGAAATAATATTCTAAAGGTTATGTATTTGATTATTTATGTGTAAAAATTTACCAGATGACTAGAAATTAGGTTACATAAATGACGAGCAAAGTTTGACTACATTATATATAAGATTATCATTTAAAAAAAATAGTAGGTCACACGGAAACAAATCGATATATAGGCTAAGTGTTATTTTGTGTAGATACAATATTATAAATCTCTTAATTCAAAAACTACCTTATTACTATTATAATAGTTATGTAAATTATATTCAACACATATTTATGTAACACATTACCCGCTCCAACACGATACCCAATCCGACATGTGACAATATAGTGGCGGAACCTAGAAAAAAAATTAGTGATATTACCAGTTTCGCATTATTAGTTTTGCCACATCAACCAAAAACCTATTTATAAATAGCATCTCCAATGGTTAATCTTTCAAATAGCTTTTTCTTCTTAAAATTATTAGTTTACCTTTATGTATCTCAAATGTTTTATAAATATCCATCAAATATAATTTGATAATTTTTATAGCATTTTATAAAACTTAACATATCACAAAAGAACAAAACTAATCACCGTGTTTGTTCTTTAATAAAAATATTGAAATAAGACAGTTATAATTTAAGTTAGACACCGGTGACATATATCCTGCCAATGTCATTTGTGACAATTGATCTGACATGCATGTTGGGTACATTTTGGAATTTATAAAAAATATTGGTGTGACTTGCATGCTTTCTTCCTGTTTGTTCATCCCTTCATACATTGTTACCAACATTAATTACCCCCAAATACTAATATACTCTACCTTGATGAAAGTGTTGCGGTTCCACAAAAAAAATAAAATTACCCCTAAATGCAATGACCATGAGCAATAACACACAGGGGCTTACATAGTATTGAAAACTTGTATTATTCTTAGTACAAGATTAGGAACCGTTCAAAAAAAAAAAAAAAATATCATAGACTTCATAGTACAAGATAACACAACAGCATACGAGCTTCATTGTGTAAATAGTTTCATTAGAAATTACAAGCATAATCATAGTAGAATACATTAAAAACAAGCGATTAAATCACACGTACATAGAAGCAGCACCATTTAACCTTCAAATGTGATCATGGATATAAGAGATTCATGAGCAGGGAAACGAGAAACAAGTTCAGACCGTTTGACCAACACAAAATCATCAAACTGGAAAGCAGGTGCAACCGTACATCCCACCAAAGAAAAATGTTCCTCTGCATCTCTCGGTGCATTTTCCACGACAACGTTATTATCAGTCGATATTTCATAATCTTTTGTAGGAAATGCTCCGAACCACACGTTTGGTGGGACCGTATACTGCAATAGTTGGTTATTTGCAATATCTTGTCCAATGCATGTTAACTTCAAACTCCCAGTTTTATCATCTATTTCCAGTATCTGTAGGATTACATTACAATATAATGTTATTGATTAACATACATATAATGAATATGCATAAAAAATATTAAATAATGAGGATTTTATTATACCGTAAGGGGTTCGCCTAAAGAAAAATGCCATGTTTCTGCACTTGGAATACGATGAAGATGTGAAACACTTCCAGATGGAAGTAAAAAGTAAATGGATGTACTAATTGGACGATCAACCTTATCTGTTTATAACTTTAAATCAGAAACTATAATACAATAAGCAAGAAACTTTAGGGGTGTTTGGATGCGTGTTTTATACGTGATCATCTAAAATGTTGTGATTTCAAGTCACATATTATCAGTTTTTTTCTTTTCTTTTCTTTTTAACAGCAAAAACATATTATCAGTTTCTAGGGTTTGGGTAAAGTCAATTTGCTTCTGATTAATATTATCCAGGGGTTAAATAATGGATCAAATCCTTAATTACAGGCATCAAATTTTGAATCCCTTCTGTAATGATTTATTGATTTCAATTATAAGCAAATGTTATCTGTAATTGTATTAATTTGAAATTTCCAGAGGAAAAGGATCCCATCTTTGCACTGGGGAAAATTAACTTGAAATTTTTAGCTATTTGAACAATACAATCGATTTGGAATTGGTGAGTGACACTCAATCAATTTATGAGACAGCTAATAAGTGGTCAAAATGAATTCATTTCATGAGATAGAAAATGGCAATTTATAAAGATTGAATTCAATCAGTGAAGAGATATGCTTACATTCAGGGGGGAGTTGAGAAGTTGATAGAGTGATTGAAGTGTCTCTAAATGTCTCCGAGAAGAACCCACCTTCTGGATGTGGCTTCAGATTCAACTTTCCGGCGACCTCCGATGCTGTCGGTGCCATCTTTCGGCAGACTATTCTTTTCTTTCTAGTGTTCAGCTTTCCGGCAAGCTTTATCTTTTGTGCCCACCAACCCTTGATTAATATTTTCACTTTTCAACACACGGCGTTAGTAGATCTTGAAAAGGAAACATAAAATATTCTTGGTTTACGACTTCATCAATTTTTATACTACCTCCGTATCAAAATAAGTGATACACTTTCCTAAAAGAGGTGGAACAAAATAAGTGATACACTTCAAAATCTTTCTTTATTTGGTAAAAAAGTGGGACCCCTTCTCCACTAATTATTTACTTTAATAAAGTAAAATTACTCTTTTACCCTTACTTTTACTTTTAAACATCATTAATTTCACTACATCCAAAAAAAGTGGGTCCCATTATCCACTAACTATCCACTTTATACTATTTTAAATTACTTTCCAATCTTTTGCCTCAAAAACCACAATTTCTCAAATGTATCACTTATTTTGATACGGAGGTAGTATTTAATTTTGGTGATTGTACTGTAGTTTGTAATTTATTACTTCCTCCGATTCAAAACAAGTGATACACTTTCCTTTTTGGGGTGATTCAAAATAAGTGATACACTTTGAAAAGTTTCCTTATTTGGCAAATAAAATGGGACCCACACCCACTAACTATCTACCTTAACAAAGTGAAATGACTCCTTTACCCTTACTTTTTACTTTTAAACATCATTAACCTTACTTTATTCAAAAGGTGTGGGACTCATTCCCCACTAACCATCCAATTATAATCTTTTGCCTAAAAAACCGTGAAACCCCAAGTGTATCACTTATTTTGTGTAACACCGCAAAATCTGAACCATTTTTTTTTACAACAAATGCGGAAGCGTTTCAAAATTACACATATATAACTTGTTATTCACAAGTTATAAAAAAAACATAAGATATATAATTTTGCAAAAGTTAACTTTCCGAAATAGTGTTACTTAACATTACGGCTCAACATCAAAATCATTTCTTTAAGTCCTGGTCAATCATTCCTAATCTTAATCTCCGAAAGACTCATCCAACTACAACCTGTAAAAGATTCAACATAGTGGGGGATTAGCACGAAGCTAAGTGAATGAAAATATAACATTTTATATTGTCTAAGTACAACAATCTCGATTCACAATCTTCACAGATTCACAATCTTTACAGATTCACAAATAACGAGAGGTCCGGCGGTTTTGCAGAACCTTACAACTGTTGTGGGCCTAACAACAGCTTACCGATAGCCCTTTACTCATTAGCAATGGTAAAGCTTCCTTAAGACACAACGAATATGCCAAGGTACAATTACCGTTATCTAACAGTAAACGAAAGCTTAGCCACCCAGTCAAGCTGCCTCTATACTTTTTCATGTGCACATATCGATTAATTAACACATAGCCAGTTAATTATCATATACCATTAATACCGGTCCTGAAATAACGAAGCAGTACTAATGAATCAGCACTAACTGATCAGCACTAACTGATCAACACTAACTGAATCAGCACTAACGGAATCAGCACTAACGGGGTCAACACTAACTGATCAACACTAATGGGATCAACACTAACCACTTTCAATTGAAACCAAAACCATTGCAATTTAAACAATACAAAGGTTATAAATCCACTCACCTTTGCCAAGTCTCTTTCCACTCAGTTGTCTAATATCACTGAGTCTCTTTTGCTTTTCCTGATAATCAAAACAATATCCGAATTAGTAATCAAATTTTACCAAAGTATACTTTTAACAAAATTTTCATTACTAAGACTTCATTTAGCCAATAACCAAATACATGCAACAACTATCATGGCTAACTAAATAATTTGAGCAAATCTTCATACGTAACTAATTCAAACAAGAATTATGTTATTCTTTATTTCCTTCTTCAATTAATTCACATATACATAAACAAATAATCAAGGCTTTTGAATTCATACGTATTACCAATTTACATATCTTTTCTTTTCAATTCGTGACAATGCAGTAGCTTTAATGTTTAATATAAACAAAACAAATTTGGTTTCCATTAAACCCACACTATAAAGACGAATTAATATCAAAATATTTTAGTATGATACAAGTACCATTTGACTGTAACAAACTCAAAGTCTAACTAATCACTTTTTGTTTTAACAACTTATTATGATTTTGACCCAAAAATGTTACATAATACTTTAACAATCAAAATGACCATTCTTTTACACACTTACAACTATACTACATGAAATTACCACTTTGACTATTTCAAGTCAAAGTTTAAGAATCATTTGTGCAATTTTAACCATTTTGGCCCAAACGGGTCAAAGTCTCAACTTTTATCTATAACTCTAAACAAACCCATAATTTATTCTTAATTTTAACACGTCATCTTTGTGATGAATTGAGCATTCAAAATTTAATTCAAACTTTCTGCTTTTTTTTGACTCAAAAGTCCTTTAACACAATTTGTCTATAATAGTCAAAACTAACATTTAACCAAACACAACTTTTTACAAAACAATTTCTATAACCTCTTAACAAAATCAGTCATTACTAACCACTTAGCATCTAGAAACATTTATATTAACATCAAAATCACACTTTTTAACAAGAATTTTCAAGAATCCTTAAACCCTAAATCCTACATCTTTTAAGAACTTCAATAATAAAGAAGAAGAGATAATTACCTACTTGATTTCCTGCACAACAGCAAGTTTAGGACTAAAATTCATCAAGACTTAAAGCTTCGATCTTTATTTGGGAAAGAAAGGAGTTATGTGTGTGTTTTAATGTGTGTGTATAAAGCAGAGACGAAAGAGATTGAGATTGAAGGAAAAATTAGATTTTTCTTCATTAGGTGACTCACCCATACCCACATAACACGTGTTCAACAAGAGGAATTCCAAAATTTCATTTAATACAATGTAATATTATGTATCTGGTTCATAATTAATTAATTTAAAATACTTAACTAACTCTGTTTCCAATAACGAAGATATATTTGGAACTTTGGTTCAAAAATGAATCTAATGACATAAAAATCAATCAAAATATCTAAATATTTTAGTTTCAACTAATTTTAACCCCTTGGTAAAATAATAATTAATTCAAATGAACTAGTAAATAATATTTGTCACTTACTGAAAGTGATAAAACACTAGGCCGGGTTTCAGGGTGTTACAAATCTACCCCCCTTAAAAAGATTTCGTCCTCGGAATCTGATCACATTCAAACTAATCAATCAAAAGTTTTTATCTTGGTCTTAATTTAGCACATCAAACTAGTATCCACACAATATTCTCATGCCCACTTGATAACTCTAAATATTCCAACTACGTCAATCAATATTCCAGATTTTCTTTTAAAGTTATGAACTCATCCAACAAGTTGTACAACGTTTATCATCTTTCTTTTCTTTAAATCACAAAAAAAAAAATCAAATTTAAGAACTCCCAAGTATCGTTGCCCAACATAATATTGATCAATCTTTAATCCTCTAAATTATCAAATCAATCTCTTTTTTTCTCAAAATTACATTCCCACCTTCGAATTTGTTCTAATTCACATAAAATAATTATTTTCCCTTGATTTCTTGTATCTCCAAAGCATAGGCAATAATATTTTATTTACTCATGTTATAATAATCCATACAGTTCCTACATTCTGTTATCATCATCAAAATCATTTATGAGATCCACTTTGTCATCATTTCAGTCAATCCACTAACTCGAAACTATCTCAACTTGTTCCACAATAAGTACTGTCTATAATTTCTTTACAAATCCAAGCATAGGCATTAACAACTTTTCTTCACTTTTAAAATCCATAATCCTCTAATACATTTTAATCATCTCCTTTATAATAGTATACAATCTTTCGTGATCTGCGTAAACGGTGCATCTCATATTAAACAATAAGGTCTTCATAGTTTTAAGGCATAACATCAATTATAAATCCTAAGTTATGGTTTAGATAATCCTTCTCATATCTTTTTTTTATAATCCAAAAGTATAGATAATTTCTCAGCTCCTTGCATAGGTCACAGTAATCGATTCAAAATCTATAATGTTACATATCGTTTGTCATTTCATCGAAATTTCGTAGAAAATTATACCAAAGCAATAGTAGTAAAAAAAACTCAAATCATATCCTCATGTGTACTTTTCTTAGTAGCCATCATCAACTAAACCAAATCATATGTTCATTTGTGTCATTTTTTTTTTCTTTTCATGCAGTACAACACATACAAAGATCATATGCTTTTTTTTTTTTCTTCTTACGTGTACAAGAACTAAATTCCCATTTATTTCCTTTAGGTTTTACAAAGTAGCATTTCACCAAAAACAAAAGCATTCCAATTTATTTACCTTTTATGTTCTTTCTATGCAACAGCAGGTTCTAACAAAATCACAAACCCATATTTTGTTTTCCCTTTTGTTCTTATATGTGACATTTAAAGAAGTAACCAAAGGTCCAAAACTTCTTCTTCTTCTTTTTTTTTTTATACATATACACATGTAGCATAGGAGAAACCAAAAGAGTTGAATGTTAATTTTCCTTTCCTTTGTTTTTTTTTTTCTACAACCAGGCAACAAGAGCAATGAAAAACAAATGTCAAACTTTGCATCGGAACTCATTAATACTGAAATCAGTAACAAATTTACGGTCATGTCCACTAATTTCAACACTACCCCCTTTGTAACCAACATTTACATCAGATTTAACATTTAACTGCTTCCATCGTAACATGTTCAACACTTCTCTCGAATAATATTCATATTTAAATCTAGATTTTATAGCTCGGGATATCATCGATCAATTATTCACAAAACAATCGGTAACTAGGTTTATCAAGTCAATTTTCATACTCCACAATCAGCTTAGGTTGTAAATCATATATCTTCATCAGGTCATACTTCATATTATTTTGAGGATACCCGAATATCTAGAGTCATATATTCATCACTTCTAACACCCATATCAAAGGCAAACACCAAATCACACATACTGGTCAACTACAATTAGTCGTCAATCTACAAGTCACTACATGTGACACAACGGGGCACCGTAATAATTTACTCTTTCTTATACCAACCGCTAGTCATAATTAAACTATTCAGCCGACGTCTATAATTACATCAGTTTTAATTATAAGCTTTTACATTTCGGGACTTTACAATAATTATTATTATAATCAAATTGATTTGCGGTCATATATATTGTGACTGAAACCGACATATAACTCATCATCTTCACTCCTCGTGAAGCAGGGGAACAGTCTAAACAGTTAATTTTAACTTATCACCAGTTTACACAAACCATAAATGAGTTATTTGCTCCAACATCGAATAACACGAACACTTAATGAGCAACTCACACCCCGCAAGTCACTATATGTGACCCGACAGTCCACAGTAATGATTATCCATTCCCTTATTCTACTCACTAGTCCCACCCGGACCACTCAGTATATACTTATGATCACATCAATCTCAGTTATAAGCATTTCATTCAGGAAATTTACAACAATTATTTTCTAAATCAAATTCAACTTCAATCACAGATATTGTGACCGAAATCAGGATACCATCAAGCAATTCACTTCTCCATGAAGTAAAGGAACAACAAAACAATTAATTTCAACATATCACGTATTCGCACATAACATACTTAAGCAATTTACTCTAATATTACATGACATAATTAAGGTATTGAGTTTATCGAAAACATACCCGTAATATCATCAACAGTGACAGTAGCATCATCCGCCGTCATCCTGTAAGCTCCACTCCCAAGTGAAATAGCATTCTTTCTCTTTTGTCTCGCAGATGACAATCCCCGACCACCCAGTCCTTGACCTATAACCACTTTTTTTTTCTGTAGGACATTCAATCAATCTGTACCTGTCACTTTGACAATTCCACCACACACTACGAGGAAGTTCACAATCCTTTGCCATGTATCTGATCGTTCCACACCTAACACATCGCTTAATCAACTCGGTACCCGATCTTAAATGAGAAATTCTACAGTTATTGTACCATCAATCTCTTTGACTCGACACTATCTGTTTGTCTTTGATTTTAAGTCCCTTGTCTCTGATTTTCCCGCCATTTTCTATTTTGTCAGAATCCAAAATATTAATATCTTGTTTTCTTTAATAACACGTTTTCCTTATTCTTTACATTTCAGGTTTTAACATCACTCTCAACTGATTTGGCCGTCATAAAATCCCGAGATGAGGCACTGGCTAACCTAACTGTGCCCCTATACTCTGGAAACAACTCCAATAAACTGTCGTACATGTGAAGTCTCATCGTGAACTCATCATTATATAAATTTCGACTTGCAATAAACAGTTTTATCAACTCAGCAACTGTCATTCCCTCGGTCATCTATAGTTTCATAAACACTTTTCTGATTCAGACCATCATAGAATACTACGGTGTGATTCATAAAGCTTGTCTTGAAACTGATTCCAAGTATTGTAATCCTCCAATTGTTTGTAAGTATATTATTGTTCCAATCCCATATGTGATGGAAATCTAAAGCAATGATACTGTATGATCCTTTTGTCTGATTTTCCAACATATGTATAAGTTATACCTCGTTTAAATCTGCATCGTTACTTGATGTATCAACACTTCCAAGGTCAAAGGGGTCAGGTTCTCTTTATCTATCATACCTGTAAACTCAATCACAACATCTCACAAATTTTTAGTTTAAACCGTTAGTACCTAACATATTAACCTGTCACATACTAATCACACTTTCCTAATCCTCACACAATAGGAATGTTTGACCAAACTTGAGCCAAAATTTGGGAATGCTACACCTAACTGTGTACACACCGCCAAATCAAGGCTCTGATACCAAATTGTAACACCGCAAAATCTGAACCATTTTTTTTACAACAAATGCGGAAGCGTTTCAAAATTACACATATATAACTTGTTATTCACAAGTTATAAAAAAAAACATAAGATATATAATTTTGCAAAAGTTAACTTTCCGAAATAGTGTTACTTAACATTACGGCTCAACATCAAAATCATTTCTTTAAGTCCTGGTCAATCATTCCTAATCTTAATCTCCGAAAGACTCATCCAACTACAACCTGTAAAAGATTCAACATAGTGGGGGATTAGCACGAAGCTAAGTGAATGAAAATATAACATTTTATATTGTCTAAGTACAACAATCTCGATTCACAATCTTCACAGATTCACAATCTTTACAGATTCACAAATAACGAGAGGTCCGGCGGTTTTGCAGAACCTTACAACTGTTGTGGGCCTAACAACAGCTTACCGATAGCCCTTTACTCATTAGCAATGGTAAAGCTTCCTTAAGACACAACGAATATGCCAAGGTACAATTACCGTTATCTAACAGTAAACGAAAGCTCAGCCACCCAGTCAAGCTGCCTCTATACTTTTTCATGTGCACATATCGATTAATTAACACATAGCCAGTTAATTATCATATACCATTAATACCGGTCCTGAAATAACGAAGCAGTACTAATGAATCAGCACTAACTGATCAGCACTAACTGATCAACACTAACTGAATCAGCACTAACGGAATCAGCACTAACGGGGTCAACACTAACTGATCAACACTAATGGGATCAACACTAACCACATTCAATTGAAACCAAAACCATTGCAATTTAAACAATACAAAGGTTATAAATCCACTCACCTTTGCCAAGTCTCTTTCCACTCAGTTGTCTAATATCACTGAGTCTCTTTTCCTTTTCCTGATAATCAAAACAATATCCGAATTAGTAATCAAATTTTACCAAAGTATACTTTTAACAAAATTTTCATTACTAAGACTTCATTTAGCCAATAACCAAATACATGCAACAACTATCATGGCTAACTAAATAATTTGAGCAAATCTTCATACGTAACTAATTCAAACAAGAATTATGTTATTCTTTATTTCCTTCTTCAATTAATTCACATATACATAAACAAATAATCAAGGCTTTTGAATTCATACGTATTACCAATTTACATATCTTTTCTTTTCAATTCGTGACAATGCAGTAGCTTTAATGTTTAATATAAACAAAACAAATTTGGTTTCCATTAAACCCACACTATAAAGACGAATTAATATCAAAATATTTTAGTATGATACAAGTACCATTTGACTGTAACAAACTCAAAGTCTAACTAATCACTTTTTGTTTTAACAACTTATTATGATTTTGACCCAAAAATGTTACATAATACTTTAACAATCAAAATGACCATTCTTTTACACACTTACAACTATACTACATGAAATTACCACTTTGACTATTTCAAGTCAAAGTTTAAGAATCATTTGTGCAATTTTAACCATTTTGGCCCAAACGGGTCAAAGTCTCAACTTTTATCTATAACTCTAAACAAACCCATAATTTATTCTTAATTTTAACACGTCATCTTTGTGATGAATTGAGCATTCAAAATTTAATTCAAACTTTCTGCTTTTTTTTTACTCAAAAGTCCTTTAACACAATTTGTCTATAATAGTCAAAACTAACATTTAACCAAACACAACTTTTTACAAAACAATTTCTATAACCTCTTAACAAAATCAGTCATTACTAACCACTTAGCATCTAGAAACATTTATATTAACATCAAAATCACACTTTTTAACAAGAATTTTCAAGAATCCTTAAACCCTAAATCCTACATCTTTTAAGAACTTCAATAATAAAGAAGAAGAGATAATTACCTACTTGATTTCCTGCACAACAGCAAGTTTAGGACTAAAATTCATCAAGACTTAAAGCTTCGATCTTTATTTGGGAAAGAAAGGAGTTATGTGTGTGTTTTAATGTGTGTGTATAAAGCAGAGACGAAAGAGATTGAGATTGAAGGAAAAATTAGATTTTTCTTCATTAGGTGACTCACCCATACCCACATAACACGTGTTCAACAAGAGGAATTCCAAAATTTCATTTAATACAATGTAATATTATGTATCTGGTTCATAATTAATTAATTTAAAATACTTAACTAACTCTGTTTCCAATAACGAAGATATATTTGGAACTTTGGTTCAAAAATGAATCTAATGACATAAAAATCAATCAAAATATCTAAATATTTTAGTTTCAACTAATTTTAACCCCTTGGTAAAATAATAATTAATTCAAATAAACTAGTAAATAATATTTGTCACTTACTGAAAGTGATAAAACACTAGGCCGGGTTTCAGGGTGTTACATTTTGAATCGGAGGAAGTAATTGTTTTTCATAATTTTATTATCTAATTTGATTGAACACTTCTATTTATAAAATGAGTAGAAAATTTTATCACCTCTCAATTTTATATTCAAAACTTTAGCACGCTATCTAATGGTATGACACGAAATAAGTTTGAATTTGTCATAAACAAGTCTATGTTGTAAACGGGCCAACCCATTTAACCCGTATAATACTCATGTTGGGTAAGGCTTACCCATCAGCCCATCAAATAATATAAAACTTTAAATATAATATAGTGTGTTAGATTTTTAGTAGTATAAGTGTATAACTATTATTTTTTTCTACATTAGAGTAAAACTATTATTGTATATGTATTTCTTAATTTTTTTTCTAGTGACAAATTCTTCGTAGATACATAACCCGCAATCTCTTGTTTGATACCCGCATACCGATAAGCTACGAGTCGTTTGGTTAGTGTTGTATTTTATTGAAAATATAATGTTTTAGTCATGGATAAAAGGTTATATGTAAATGGCTGATTCATAATTCCAGTATAGTACATTGGAAATACATGTTAATAAAAACTGTGGTCGCGAATAGGCTTTAGCCTTGCAAACAAAGCATGAA
This sequence comes from Calendula officinalis, assembly GCA_963853835.1. NCBI lineage: Eukaryota > Viridiplantae > Streptophyta > Magnoliopsida > Asterales > Asteraceae > Calendula > Calendula officinalis. Next base: position 79,471,878 of record OY970820.1, on the reverse strand, counting down.
TCGATCATTGAATCTGGGTGCTGAAGGCCTGAAAACGATATCAAAAAGTTAATTAGAAACATCGATATCACATGCATTGTTAATTAAATGTTATGTAAAGGAAATATAAAAAGAAAATGTTGACATGTCTGGGTCCACAAGGTGAGCCGATAGGTTCTCGAGTGGGCCTTGCCCGGTGTAAATAGCTTGAAACACCAATATGGCTAACCGCCCATTCTTTATTTCCTCAGAACCATAAGAGGTTATGGGGACCCTCTTCTACCCTCCACCCAACCCATTAATGCTAATTGCACCATGAATAAATTAAGTAGTTGGGTCAGCAAAGTATTCTCTTGAGCCCACATCGAACCATGAGAAGTTTTCGAGAAAAGCCAATCTTTCGTGCCATTCAGGTATCAGATGTAACACTGCAAAATTTAGAAAGCATTTTTTTTTTTTAAAAGGGTGTGCGGAAGCATATAGATAATATATAGTTTAGGTTTACAAACCAACCGTCCCAAATTAAACTCCAATAGTAATAATAATAATATTTAAACGGTGTTAATAAACGGCATGACTCATATTACAAAACATATCAAACTGAGCTTGGTCAATCATCCCGTCCAAAGCACCGATCACCTGAAAAGATTCAACGAGGGAGGGATTAGCAAAAAGCTAAGTGAATGAATATAATCTACAAATTTTGTAAAGCACAACAAGCTAGCATAGGCCTCTCTAAGATCTAAAAGCCACATAACCACATAACACTATTTGTTCGAGAAGATCGGGGTCCTGCCGGAGCCTTAAACCATGGTCGGCCAAAACCACGGTAACCGATAGCGTTTCGTATCCAACACCCGGGCAACTCCCTCCCCTTAACCATGCAACAAATACAGGTAAGGTCGGATACCCTATTAGTCGATACCCGATGCCCAGCGCACTGACTTCTCAAACCTCGGTCACCAAGTCAAACCGAGTTGTTGCTACCAATTAAGCAAAGTCTCTTCACATATGTGCACATAACCTATTTGATTCAATACTAGCAAATAGGTACTAAACTAGCAAACTGTCAAAGATTCGCGCCCGGAAACGACCCGAAAAACCTGGAATCTGAAGTTCACGATCGTGAACAGTAGTTCACGAACGTGAACTAGATTTCACGACGTGAACTAGAGTTCACGATCGTGAACTCTCTACAGGGAAGTTTCCTGCATTTTTCCTGTATTTTCCTGCATGTTTCCTGTATTTTCCTGCATCTTTTCCCAAACAGGCAATACCAAACCGATTGTAACCGAACACAAGTTTGAGGTTAAGTCCACTCACCGAAACCTTCCACTTGCCGAACTCAGAGGTCTAATGTTTCTGAGCCCCGATCCCAATTCCTGTACACCAAAGGAATACCGAATTAGTATATAATTCCACCAAATTATAAATAATGTTGAATAGACGTTTAACACTAACACTTGCACTAACTAGATAACCAAATACTTAAATCATCATATGAACATGTCATGACCGTCTACACTTACATAACAAGTCAACTAGTCATTTGCAAGTCTTACATTCAAACGGGTCAAACCGGATTATTAAACAATAATACATCCTATAGCTGTAATCATATCATCAACTTGCAATTCACCAAATGTTACCAATAACATTGCTAATCACATAATCCTAACAAAATACTTACACTTTCACAATCCAAGTTATTTTAAGTCATTTTACCACTAAATGGCCCGAACGGGTTAAAAGCCCGAACATGATTATAACACTTCCAATTTCCATCAATTAGCACCATTTCTCTATAACTAACAAGTCATAATCATATAACAATTCATCAAGTTCCAAGTCACCAACAATCCATGTATTTTACTTCCAAATTACTAGTTAATCATTTTAACCAAAAACATCCAAACACTAGCTAGCATTTCAACAATCTCACTAATCTTGACATAATTCAAAACTAACATATCCACTCTTATCATGTTAACATATCCAAGCAATAAAACCCGCAAAAACCCATCAGTGCCATGATTCCACCAACTAGTCATTTAACACAATAATTGGTTCATAATTTCTACATAAACTTAAACAATTGTTTTAACTAACAATCTTACCCAAATCAAGTCATAATCCACCAAAACATCCAATACTTGATTTCTCAACATCCATAACTTACTAAACATGTTTTCTCATCCTAATGAACAATTCCAAGCATTCAAACCACAAGAAATCCAAGGTTTGACAAACCCATACAACCTACTTTTACATAAACACACCAACTTGTACACTTTGCTAAAAAGGTTGTACCTTGTACTAAATTACTTGTACTCATGCAACAATACACGTCAAAACTTGCAAGAATACATATTATACCATCCACAACAATATTCACTAACAAAAACCCAAGAATCATAAACCCTAGTTTAATCAACTATCATGGAATCGAAAATAAACACCCATAGATTAAAGCTTACCTCAAGAGCTATCCAAAAACGGGTTCGGATTTAAGATTGATCAAGAAACGAGCTAGCAATCTCTCTTGGAGCTTAAGAACAATGAAGAAGATGGAGATGAACAAGAGAGAGAGACGTACATAGAGAGAGAGAGAGAGAGAGAGAGAGATGGAGATAAATCAAGAAGGGAAATGGGGCTTTTCCCCCTCTAAAAGCCGGTCAAGGGTGGGGGTGGGACCCACTTGACTTTTTTTTCATTTTTAACAAATACAACACAAAAGTCCCTTTCGTAGTTAATTTATTTAAAATACCAAACGAACTCTATTTTTAGTCACGAAAATATATTCGGAGAGGATATTGAAAAGAGAATCCAAAAATATAAAAATCATATAATACTTTAAGCATTTCAGAAAACGGATATTTTAATCCCTTGATTAAAATATCCCAAAAGGACAAAAGGTCAAACAATTTATTTAACATTTAATCACTTTATTCCATTTAGGGTCAAATAGATATATTTCCAAATATCAATATATACCTAAAACAACTAGGCCGGTTTTAGGATGTTACATCAGAATTCATTAGTGGCTGATGTTGGAAATAGTGTCTAACACATCAAATAAACTGGTATTCCGGTTCGGGTATTTTAGAGTCCTATTCGGGTTGCCCTCGAGGAATCAACGAACACGAGAAATAACGTAATGTTTAATTAATAGTTTAATTAAATGGACTATTGGGCTAAACGGGCTAATCTAGTTAATGGGAAATTTATTAGATTAAGGTATCGGACAAAGTATTAATCATTAATACTTGTGGGCTTAATTAAAGAGTTAATTAGAAGCGGGCTTTGGACCAATTAGTGTTTTACCATAATTGGAATTTTGGCAAGTATATATTAAGGTTAAGGGTTTAACCTAATACACACTTAATCAATTGATCCCTTGCCTCCCAAAAGCATTCGGCCGAACACCACCATCTTCGACCGAACCACCGCCGCTGTCCCACCGTTCCGCCGCCGTCGCAGCTCCGCCGTGCGCCGCCGCCGGTGAAACCGAAATAGTTTTCGGTTGTGTTGCTTTCGGTGCAAGTTTCTCAAGAGTGCTTTGTACTACCTCGTGGTACATCGTCTCGTTCGTGATCAACCTTGAGTGTGATACGATAGAGGGATTCTTCCTTGAATCCTAGTGCATTATTTGATCTGGCTCGTACTAGATCACAGGGTTTGTCTAGTTCACCAAATCGCGAAGAACAAGGTTTTCGAATTCATCTATTTAATTATTATATCTAGTTGCATTAGAATTGTAAACCTAACGGTCCAAAAGTTTTATCGGGTCAATGTTCTAATCAAGTTACTTGAGATTTCCGCCTCAAGTAAATTGTGACTAGATGCATAGAAAACCGAACAGCTGATACTTGATAGGGCTGCTATATGAATGCATAGAAAGCCCAGAAAAAAAGAAAATGATATGATTGAAAATTCAAAAACAATGTGAGAATATGACAATTTAATTGCTCTCGTCCCTCCCCACTTTTCAAATGTGACAACATACCAACAATTGATTTCGACTGCATAACTTTTTTTTTCTATGAAAGACATTCGTGTTTTAAAAACCGAAAGGCTTGTTTGATCCTATAGTATCCACCCCTCCTATAATTATAATTCAGCCAACAACAATATTCAATCTCTTTAAAATATAAGTATGAAAAAGTTAAAATATAAATAATGATATCTTGAAAAAACCGTCTCTAGATAGACATAATATAATTGTATTTTAGACCTTTGATATTAATGAGATAGACTTTGTTTTTGGTTTTCCATAAAAAATTTAAGTTCAATATCAACTTGGTAATAATTTATAATTAAAGTTAAAATAAACTATAAACAAACCATTTTAGTTGTAGTTTTGATAAATATTTCATAACTAACAAAACATTTATAAATACTAGCAGGGTACCCGCGCAATGCGGCGGCGGGTACCCAGAAATCATATTTCGTGGCGAGCAAGTGTTGTTCGTTTACACGGTAATAATTGTTGCTAGAAATACATAATTAAAAGGAAATGTGGATTTTGGTAAGAGTTGATGATTTACAGCGTCGTATATTTAATGTTATTGGGTAAAATGGTTTTCGAGTAACAGACTTTTGTTATTAAGTGTGGGTGGTGTTACCAAAGTGTAATGTATAGCAAGTGGTTAACACATAGTTAAGTTAGGAGAGGTCTTGGGTTCGAATCTTATTAGCCGCGATTTTTTTTAAGGTAGAGAACTAACTAACAAAAGTGGAAAGGTCCTTAAAATCAAGTTTAATGAGCTCCTTAAACTTGCCTAATGGGGTAGGCCTAAATGCTTTATATAGTAGTAAGATAAACTAAGAATTAAAATTGTTGCAAACAAACAATTAGACCCATGCCAACGCTGGCGTCTTCTACCCGTTGGCATCAATTTTTGGCACGTCACTAGTTGAAGCCGTTGGCACCGGCGCGTCACAAGCCGGCGTCGATAGAACACATCGGGGTGGCTACGGGTTGAAGGGTGGCGCCGTGGTGCTTGTGAGGGGGGAAGGGGTGTTTGGGTAATATTTTAATTATTTTTTAAATGAGTATGAGTTAGTGATGTGTTAGTTACTGATATATTGTTGTTAGCACGATCACTTCAGTAATCCGTCAGTAGAGAAGTGGTTACTGATTTAGTGACACATCACTGTTGGGAAATGCCCTATTAATTTACTGTGTGTACATTTGGTAATGTTCGGTAAAGGGGTACTATTATGGTAGCGAAAACACAACTACACAAGGGACGTTGAGTGGTGATCAGGGGCGGATGTGTGCATTAGCACACGGTGGCACGGGCCACTACTCAAATCTTTTTGGGTAGCACAAAATTTTAATTTTTTTTTTTTTTTTGGTATTATGGTGTTACTATCAGATTAAAAAACTACTCAATAACATAAAATAATATTAAAATAAAAACCATATATTACCAATCGTCCAACATAAAGCCCAACTCAAAATCTAAACCTAATTAAATAAATGTTTTATATATCACCATGTTCCGTGTTCGTAAAAAATTATGTGCTTTTCTAAAGTCCTGTATTTTTCGAACTTTGTAAGTAATAATTCTTTATACAAGTATTTTTTATCTCCTAGAGTCCTAGGTACTTTGTAATTCTTTATACTTCTCCTAGAGTACACGGTACTTTGACTAATACATACAACTTTTTATCATCTGTATAATATTTAATTATCTCAATTGGTATATAGGCTACAAAATGTACTGATCGATGTAAATTGTGATGTACTTTGTGTATGTATAAATGATCCAATATAAGTATTCCAAATACAAGTGTTGATATAAATGATCGCTATCAACAAATTTCTGCATGCAATCGTATTACTTTTCATATTTGATGCAAACGTATTTTTAGAATTTTTTTTAATATTTGATGCAATCATATTTTTTTTTTTTAACTTTTTTTTATCTTTCATTTTGTATCCGATTTTTTATTGTGCTACTACTATTGCAAAGTTCTAGTTCCACCCCTGGTGGTGATATTACTTTTAAACAAGGGTTTTGCTAATGATAGCCCTTAAGACTGTCACTAAAGCTTGTACATTGATTAAAAAGGTAATATTCCTAAAATTCAGGGGTTGTCTTTTGTGTATTTTGCCTTCTTAATGACAGCTCTAAGGGTTGTCATTAGCATTTTCCTTTAAACAAATCTACATTAGAGTCCGACATAATGTGTATACAAATTCAGTTTGTTTTAGCTAATTTGAAGAAATATACAGATCAAATATATTGACAATATGAACAACTCAGATCAAGGCAAACAATGCATTCTTATTGATGCAATGGTTAATAATACGAATACAATTCAAAACCTCACTACAAATCTATCACACTCAAACGCAGAATAAGATCATCAAACAAACCTTGAAGATCTTAAGAAGTAACCCTAACTGAGAGAGAAGGAAAGAGAGAAGAAAGTAAAACTCGATATCTGATATGAACACAACTGACTATCCTTCTCTCTCTTATACAAAATATCTAACCTAACAGAATATTACAACTAAGACCCTGAACTGTCAATACTTGGCACCTGCAATCAACAACTTACAATAATAAAAAATAAACTAAACACATACCTTTAATACTTCCAATAACACTTCCAAAATACCACATGCTTATTCCTGCATTAACACTTATAACACAACATAATTTCAACTTTAAATTACATACCTTTTAACACCCCTTAATATCATGGTTGAAATACATCAAAAAGCTTCAAATGCCTGCAAAAATTCTCATGTTGCTTGGAAGGCAACCCTTTAGTAAACAAATCAGCAGTATTGTTAGCAGAATCTATTTTAATAATTTTAACAACACCTGCACATGCTTTGATTCTAACATAATGCAAATCAATTTCAAAATCTTTACTTCTATCATGATATACTGGATTTGCAGAACTTAGAATAGCAGCCTTGTTATCACAATAAACATCAATAGGTAAAAGTTTTAGTAACCCAAGCTCAGTAAGCAACTTTTCAATTCCAAACTACCTCACAAACAACTGAACCCAAGGCTTTATATTCAGCCTCAGCAGTTGACCTAGAAACAGTTTGTTGTTTCTTGCTTTTCCAGGCAACTAAACACTCACCCAAAAACACTGAATATCCAGTTACAGACTTTCTTGTTGCCAAACACTTTCCCCAATCTGAGTCAACATAGGCTTTCAACTTGAAACTATTACCTTTACTAAACAACACTCCTTTACCTGGAGCACCCTTAATATACCTCAGAACTCTGATTGCTATATTCAAATGAGACTGTAATGGCTGATGCATAAATTGACTCAAACAGTGCACAACAAAAGAAATATCAGGACGAGTTAAAGTCAAATAAATCAACTTACCAATTAATCTCTGATATTCTGTTAAATTTTTAAGAGGTAAATCATCTTTCGTAGAATTATCAGCATCAATAATAACCAAATTAGCTTCAATAGGAGTATTAACAGGTTTACAAGCAGTTAATCCAAACTCAGCTAACAATTCTAAAGCATATTTTCTTTGACTCATACACAACCCAGTTTCAGTTTTTAAAACTTCAATCCCTAAAAAATATTGCAATTCTCCAAGATCCTTTATCATAAATGAGTATTTAAAAACACTTTAAACTTTTCAATTTCATTAACATCATTACCAGTGACAACTATATCATCTACATATATTTTGTTTCTTAATAAACAAGGAGAAATCATTTAAACTTTGCACAAAACCATGTTTAACTAATGTTTGAGTTAATCTTTCATTCCATTTCCTAGGAGCTTGTTTAAGACCATATAAAGACTTGACTAATTTACACACTTTATTTTTGCTACTATCAAAATATCCTTCAGGTAATGTCATATAAACATCTTCACACAAATCTCCATATAAGAAAGCATTAACATCCAATTGAAACAACTTCCAACCATATTCGACAGCCATACTAATAACACATCTGACAGTAATCATTTTAACCACATGGGAGAAAGTCTCATCAAAATCAACACCTTCTCTTTGATTATAACCTTTGGCTACTAATCTAGCTTTATATCTATCAATTTCACCATTAGATTTATACTTAATTTTATATATCCATCTACATCCTATAGGTTTTCTATCAGGAGGCAAATCAGTTATAACCCAAGTATTATTTCTATATAAGGCTTCCATTTCAATATTCGTAGCATTTATCCAGTTAGTATCAAGAGAAGCTTCTTTATAACTATTAGGCTTATAAGATTTATTTAAACTAGTAATAAAAGAGAAATTATCTTTTGTCAAACTAGAGTAACTAACAACTTTGTTTAAATCATATTTAGCTTTATTATTTAAGACAAAATCCCAATTTTTTTAGGTAAAACACTAGGTCTTGTAGACCTTCTCAAATTATCAGTTTGCATAACAGATGACTAACCCTCATGAGATATATTAACATTGGAATTATCAGTGGTAGTATCTACTCTAACAGTTCTGTCAGAATTCCCAAGGACACACATCCTCCTACTATCATCACTGGATGATGCAGTGGTAACATCTACACTGGCATTTCTTCTAGAACTACTAGGGACACACATCCTCCTAATATTTTCCTGAGAAACCCTCCCCTCATCATTGGGCACAAACTGATTTTCATGAGTTTCAAAATTATTTAAGTCAAAAAAATTTGAATGATTTATATCATTGTTATTAGAAAAATTGAATTCTTGATCATTAACATTCATTTTATAAGGAAAAACAGTTTCATAAAATTTTACATCTTTAGAAAATATAATCTTTTTATGATCAAGGCTCCACAATTTATAACCTTTTATTTTTGAGCTATATCCAATTAGAACACATTTTTCAGATTTACTACTAAATTTATCATTATCATTCAAAATTTTAGAAAAACATAAACACCCAAAACATCTTAAATGGTCAAGGGAAGGTTGCTTTTTATAAACTAACTCATAAGGGGACCTACCATTCAGCACAGAAGAAGGAATCCTGTTAATTAAATGAACAACAGTTAAAACGCAATCAGACCAAAAGGAAAGAGGAATTTCCCCCTGAAACAGAAGAGACCTAGCAACATTTAAAAGGTGTCGATGTTTCCGTTCTACAATCCCATTTTGTTGAGGGGTGTAAGCACAAGTTGTTTGATGAACAATTCCATTATTTTTGCAAAAATTTAACATATTTAAATTTACAAACTCAGTTCCATTATCAGACCTAAACACTTTAACATTTTTATTAAATTGATTTTTGATTAAAATAAAAATAAAAATTCAACTATTTGATCAAAGACTTCAGTTTTAGACTTAAGCAAATAGACCCAAACATCACTAGTATAATCATCTACAATTGTTAAAAAAAATCTGAAACCATCTCTGCTTACAACCCTATAGGGACCCCAAACATCTACATGAACAATATCACTAATACACTCAGTTTTATGGTCACTTATAGGAAAAGGTTCCCTAGTTTGTGTAACACCGCAAAAACTCTAGCCATTTTTTTTTAAATATTACGGAAGCGTCCCATTTTAGTTACACCACAAAACTTAAGTTATTACATAACCAAACATAATAAAAATTAAAAACAGTTTTACCACCATTATGGCTTAATTACAAATTATATCAAAAAATCAGAGCCACGGTCAACCATTCCGACAAAACACCCCTTGACCCGCCCAACGATCAAACCTGCAAAAGAATCAACGAGGTGGGGGATTAGCACAAAGCTAAGTGAATGAATAAAGCATCTAAATTGTATAAACACAACAGATAAGATTCACACAACTAATTATAGGTAACCACAAACGCAGAGGACGGCGGTTCGGCCGAACCCTAAACCATTGTTGGCCCAACAACGGTAACCGAAAGGCCCCTTTACTACATTGGCACGGTAAAGCCTCCTTCAAATGAAACGAATGCATCCAAGGTCCAAGAACCCGTTATCCAATAGTAACCGATGGCCCAGTAGAATTCACCCATTACTGACCTCTATCCACCCGAATGCGCATTCAATCGAGTAATTAATAATCGTCATTAATTACTATACTAAATAAACAATCCATAAAAATAACGTAGCGAATATCTAGTTAATTAACAAACACCCAAACAAGAACCGAATCGAAAAATGATTTCTGCAGCCAAACAGCCAAGTTCGTGCTGCACGAAAAAGTTCGTGCGGCACGAAAATTACTTTCTGTTCGTCTTCGTGGCACGAACCACCTGCAGATGCTAAAATTCCTGCACTTTTCAACCGAATGTGAAATACCATCTACACCATTATAATCCATACAAGTTGTAAGCTAAATCCACTCACCTTAGCACCACAACTTGATCAAAACTCAGTATTCTTATATTACTGAGCTTGCTTCCCTTTTCTGTATAAAATGAATACCGAATTAGTAACTAAATTCCACCTAAAATGACAATAATATAAACTAATGACCAACGCATATATTGCACCATCTTTAAGACCACTTACTTGCAATTCTACTTGTGACTAAACCAACTCAAAACTTTCATATACCAAGTTTGTAACATCTATCAAACCAAACTTGCACATAAACAAGATTTGATAATTTAGGCCCAAACGGGTCAAAACTGTACAATTAACACAACACTTGCAATAACCAAACTAACATGTCATTGAGCATCTAAATATCATTTAAACATAATTTAACATACAATTTCAAGTCAAATTCCCAGATTTGACCAAGTCCAAAATATCCAAGTTACTAGTTTTATACCAAAAATCACTACTTAGCCAAACACTATCAATTTTCATGACAATTCCTCATAAACTTTAACTTTCACTTCTATAATGCTAGATAACACTTCACAAATACGAATTTAGCATAAAACAACAATTTCAAGATTTTGGGTAAAAACTCATCTTCTTCCTCAAGAACACATCAATGGAGAAATCATGAACCCTAGTTAATTTAAGTTTCTATAAGTGAGTTTCTCCTCTAAAACACTTAATAAACACAAAGAAACCATAAAGATTCATCAATTTAACATTTTAAGCAAAAAATCTCATAAAACCCATCAAACACAAGAACCCTAGCTTTTAGATAACAAAACTTCAAGAACTAATATAAGATGAAGATTACTTACTCTTGTCTTGCACAAATTCGAGATTCACAGCAGAAATTTGAGGAATCCTAAACCTAATTAGCAAGAAACTTCAAAGCTTTCAAAAAAAACTAAAGTGGGGGTGTGGGTGTCGATGTGTAGCAGGCAAGAGAAAGAGATGAGTCATTTTCTAAAACCCCTTCACCCACACACGTGTGCTATCAATAATAAAAATCAGGTTTCTTTTAATAACAATATAATACTGAAAGTCTGGTTCACAATTAGTTTATTTTAAAATACCTAACCAACTTGGATTTTAACAACGAAGATATATTTGGAACTGAAATTTAATAATGACCCCGAATATGCAAAAAATCGTATTCATATCTAAATAATTCAATTTTCACTAATTTTAACCCCTTGGTTAAAATATAATTAATTTCAATTAATTCAAATAAAATCCAATAAATATAAAACAATTAGATATTACTTACTGAAAGTAATAAATATTTTAGGCCGGGTCTCAGGATGTTACAAATGTTTAGCCTTATGGCATATATCACAAGGAGAAACCACAGATTTTTTTATCAAAATTTAGTTTATTACTAAGAACATCTAAAACAGGATCAGCAGGATGACCAAGTCTACTATGCCACAAAGACTTAGATAAATAACATATAGACACAGAATTGCAGGTATGAACAGTTTCACTTACATTTAACATGTACAAACCACCAAATTCTTTACCAGTCCCCACTGTTATCTTTGCTTTCAAATCCTGAACATAGCAATTAGACTCATCAAAACCAATAATGAGTTTACTATCCCTAGCAAGTTTCTGAACAGATAATAGACTAACACAATATTCAGGTATAACCAACATATCATACAAAGTAATTTTCTAATTTAATTTCAGATTACCAATATGTTTAATAAAAGCTTGAGTACCATTTGGATGAGACACAAAGATTTTTAAATCTCCAACCTCAACAATATTGTCAAGACCTCTAAGAGATCCTGTCATGTGTTGATTTGCACCTGAGTCAACAATCCAACTTGAACTGGGCTCACTGGTTTTAAAACAGCTATTAGCATTGAAAAATGTTTTGAAATTATTATTGAAAATTGTACTATAATTGTAGAAAGTACCTGACATATTAGACTGCAAGTTAGAGGTGCTAGGAACAGACTTCTCACTAATCAATGACATTATTTTTTGTAGTTGTTCACTTGTGAAAGGAGTAGAAGAACATTCATCATTAACAAAACTCTTTTCTGAAGCATAGGTTTGATTAGAAACATTATTCCCTTTTTGAAAATTAGTTTTCTTTTTATAGTAAGAAGGATAACCAATGATCTCAAAACACTTTTCAATAGTATGACCAATTTGATCACAATTAGTACAAACTCTGTTAGAATTTTTATTAAATTTTTTCTTATTATCATATTGAGTCATAAAAGCAGTAGTAGATTGTTTATTCAGATTATCATGACTAGACACTCCTATATGTGACTCTTCTCTGGAAATTATAGCATATGCAGCCTTTGTAACACCCGTATTTTTAAAACGTCATTTAAATCATTTAAAAATACATTTTTCCAATATTTGAAATATTGTTCAAAATACAGTTTAACAAAAAATTTAAAACTTTATCAGAGTTCACAAAAATACGGTATCACCAAGTATATCAAAACCATAGGCAAACAGGATCTACCTAAGAGCTCCCGAGCTAAACATCTCTAGGCCACTTCTAGTGCAACCTTCTATCACTTCAAACCTGTACCTGAGTACACAGCCACAAAACAAACGTAGTACGTGAGACAAAACAGTCTCGTGAGATACATGGGTTTTAGACCCAAATAATAATAATAATCGTTTCATAAATATATACATAAACATATATATACACTACATCAATTTCGTCTAGTCACCCTATTGTGACTCTAAAATTCTTGCTTCCCTAGCAAACATATCTAGTTATCGGGTTGCCCCCGAACTAACTAGCCACACTATCGTGCCTAACTATCGGGTTGCCCCCGAACTAACTAGAAGCACCATCATATCCAACTATCGGGTTGCCCCCGAACTAGCTAGAAGCACAAACATATCTAGTTATCGGGTTGCCCCCGAACTAACTAGAAGCACCAACATATCTAACTATCGGGTTGCCCCCGAACTAGCTAGAAACATCACCATGTCTAGTTATCAGGTTGCCCCCGAACTAACTAGCATCACATCATCTCGTTCTTACCATAACTCAACAGTTATGTCAATCTAGCTCTCGGCTATCACATCAATCATCAAATAAGTTAGTTATCTAATAATAACTATATATAACTAGCTCAACATAGTGTGAACGTACCTGTATAGTCCCATGGACTCGATCATAAGCAACCCACATCTATATCCACATCTATGAACCCTGGGAGGTCCATATCTACTCACTTCATAAGATATGTTTCTTATTTTATCGATATCATAATACTTTTATCTCTTGGTTGACTATAATACGCAATTATTATTAGTCTTATCATGTTCATTTTCATGTATATGCGTTATTTACTTTTATAAGTAAATCTTACCAATAGGTACTCATCGCTATAAAATCATCCACAATTGCTTTACTAATACATATCTATAATATAGTCTCATTATACATACTTTTAATCAATTACTTCATTATTATGGTTCGTTAACATAGATTCCATAATTACTTTAATTTATTGTATTTTCCCTCCGATTCATCAATCATACTAGACATATTCTAGTATCACATTCTACATACTTTCATACATTTTCCATCACTATCTTTATAAAAATATTTATTAATAAAGACCCATAAATATCATATGTGTTTTCAAAACTATTCGCTATGTACTCAGTTTAAAAGTCTCATGTACTCACCTTAGCAATAAAGTGCTCCAACCATATTCTTTACGCCAATTTCCTTGCTTCACAATTCGATCAACTTCCAAGACTTCACCAAAAGCCTTTAATCTTCAACTAGGAGTGAAATCTACCAAAGATTTGTGAAGGATTCGACCTCAAACAGTCCTCAAGCTCGAAAATTGCCATAGGAGAAACTAGGGTTTTGATATGGCATCAAATGAGCCAAACCCCGATTTAATGCTGCTCGATCAAAGTTCACGGCGTGAACTGAACTTCGCGTCGCTAACTTTCCCTACTCGCAAACTTCGCGATCGCTAACTGGTCGTGAACTACTTCACGCACAAAAGCCCAACCTTCGGTAGACAGTTCCCGATCGCGAACTTCCCTTCGCGGCGTGAACTCCTTCATGCAGCAGGGCTGCATTTTTCGGTTGTTGTCTCGACCCGGTTTCGCCCATAACTTTCTCATACGGTGTCCAAATGACACGAAGCCAAATCCTACGTTCTCTAAACGATTTATCCTTATTTATCATAATTTATAAATTTATTTATTACAAAATTCGGGTTGTTACAACTGTAGGGATTTACTACGCACCATGCGACTGATCAACCACTTGGGTCGACCACCTAGTACACGAGTTCGAACCTTGCTGACCAAGAACATGAACTTGTTCTTGACCGGTTAAAACTAACTAGCTGATTTAATCCCTAAATGCGGAACTGGGATTAAACCTAATCCTTAAATCCTAAAGGATTGGGATGTTGGAATTCTAGATTAGGTTAACAAGAAAGAAACCTTGTACGAAGAACTCGAACACACACACATACTTGTGTGTGTTCGTCGACCATCAACCAAAGAACCCTAGGGTTCTTTGGTCGAAATTCGTCCAAGAGGGAGAAGGGAGAAAAGGGTTTTCCCAAAACATACCTTGTTGTTTGCTTAAGATTGATCCACTGATGATGAACAAATCAAGCGATCTTCTAGTTGATCTAAGAAATGAACTTGTTCTTCAAAACTTGAAGAACACGAAGAACGAACGAAGAACACGAAGAACGCAAGACTTGTGTTCTTCCCTTGTTCCTTGTTCGGCCGAAATAGGGAGAGGAGGGGGGAAGTATTTTCGTGGCTTGTGTATGTGTGTTAAGGGGTTTAGGGTTTACCCTAAGCCTCTTATTTATATACAAATAAGTTACGCTTAGAACCCTTCTAGTTTAATTAATATTAGAAGTTTAATTAAACTTCCTTTTAACACTTCCACCCCTTATAGTTTAACTAGTTTATTATTGTTGCACTTAACTACTAAATGTCTAGTATTAATACACTAATAATTCGGTACCCATATACACGAATTATATACTTGTATTTATACTTCTAATAGTTAATTATATAATAACCTTTATATAATTTATACAACAATATTTTCCAATTACCATATGATTTTATAGCTTTAAATCATATTATGGATAACCTTTAATTAACACATTGTATATTTACTCAACTAGTAAATGTACAACTACTTGTATTAGTTAGTTAGTTAAACTAATCTAGTAATAAGTTAAACTTAACTTAATACTTATCTGATTCATAATGACTACTATGAATCATTCCTCTTCGTAGTATCATTGCTTATCTTGCTCGTATTACATGCATTCACTGGTGTGACCCTTAAGTGTTTCGTAGGCATGGATGTATCATCATAGGTTGACTGACTGTGCACATAATTCCTTCAGACTCCCACTTGTGCAAGTCTGTAACCTTTGTCTTAATGATACGAGCTACAGTGGCATTCTAGATGGGCATGTAGGTAACCAACCCCATAAAAACAGCTTATGTAACCTAGGTATGGTTTATGAAAAACTCTTTAATAGCGTCTCCTAGTAAAGAACACTCTGTCTCTACTTCTTGGGCAAACTATGTTAGGCTCATCCCTTGCAGCACGATATTTGTGATAACGAATACGAGCATGGTAGAAATTATCAACTCCTGTATTCGAAATCATTTCATGACTACTTGATTCAAACTGTTGTGATAAACGACAAAGAACAAATCAGTTCATTTGGGCATGGCCATGCACTTTCCAGTTATATCATCACGTCAAAGGACCTATAAATATCTCTCCTAAAAAGGAGGTGCAATTACCATCTTGTATATTTCGATTTAAAATACAACTTCCTTTGTACCCAGTATCGCCTCGTATGACAAACGTATTTCAGTATTGTCTAAGTTGAACCAAAACACATTAGTCATTGTATCCTAAACCAAATACCTCAGGCTTAAGGACAATCCTAGTGAACAATACTTTTGAACTTTTCAACCACGAAGTATTGTCACGGTGGTCAATCCAATATTCGTCGAGCTCCAACAGAATATCACCGATATTTGGTTTACACAAAACTTGTGTAGCTATCTTCGAAGAACTTCGAATCTACCACCAAATACCGCGATGACGTTAACGTCCCATCGAGATTCCCACCAAGACGAGTAGTCACGGATTTTGTGTCTTCTTGAATAAATAGACTTTTATTCATGGATCTTGTAAAACATACAAAGTCTGAATAAAAATGATACTAACTCAAGTATTATTCCTCACTGGACATAGATACTGAATTATTACTGGATCATTACTTATTCCTTTCGTTTGTGTTGATTACTTAATGATTCTTACAACCTTGATTGTAACTTTATCACTAAACCAATCATTTCTATTAAACTAAAGACATAAGACGAGTATTTAGAAATACTATTACTTTTGTCTTTGCTAGATATTGTTCTTGCAACAATCTAGAACATATTATAGTCTTGCCTTTTATGTAATTCGTTAAACATAGGAGGATTGGAAATTAACTCCTTAGTTTCTTGAATTCATAAAACTATTCTTGTAATTAAAGCCTCTTTTAGTTACTTGATTTGTAGATATTGTTACTAGTTAAAGAAATTTCCTTCAATGATTGTGTTATCCACTGAAGTGTTTAACAACCTATTAGATATGCAATAATTAATCACAAGACTTGTGATCACGCTATTAGGTTTGCAATAATCTAATCAACGATCATTTATTATTTCTCTTAACTCTTTGGCTAACGACTTGGTAAAACCTTGTTGTTAATGTCTTACTAACTTACTAAATTCACTAACATCTTTAATGAATTACGTTAGTCTTAGCTCCCACTTACTTTTATGGAACTTAAGCATCTCTTAAACTACTTTGACCTAGTCAATAACTTGTAGTTCAATCTTTTAAGAATTCTATCAATAATTAAGATCATACTTTGGATTTGTGAATATCCAACATTCCTGTTTAGGGAATTATGATCTTTATTGATTACTGTATCTAACAAGTATAAAACACTTGAAATGATACTATCAATTCTAAAATACATTAGTACTCTTTTAAGAATCTTATTTAATGCCAAAGTCATTTCTTGGATTTCTCAAATATCCATTATTCCTATAAGGGAATCATGACTTGATTAAATATTGTATTTATTACAAGTATAAAAGACTTGCAATAATACCATTTAATTCTTAAATACTTTAATATAGTTATGTCCCTTTTTAAGAGTCATTTAATGTTTAAGTTATTTTACTTGGATTAATCGAATATCCAACTATTCCTATTAGGGAATTATGACTTCATTAAATCCTTTACTACAAGTATGAAAGACTTGTAATAATACTCTTTAGAGTCTATCTTGATTATATCCAATATGATCATACTATATTAATACTAATACTTTAAAACTTTCTATCACAAGTAATGATTATTACTTAAGATGTTTTAACTAAGTTCAATAACCTTGGAACCTTATGCTTCCATAAAACTCTTAAACACTTTCATTAGAAAAACCTTCTAATTACTAGCATCTAAATACCTTGAGCTATCAAGACATTATTTATACAAAAATCAAACAAATATATATATAAACATAAAACATAAGTAAATCAAAACTTGACTTACAATCTAGTCATAAACCTTGACTAGTGTAATTATCACACATGCACACAATATAATTCAAACATGGATTCGATTATTGATTAAAACCAAAAATGAAACTTGTTTCAACAAAAATAAAATTATCCAAACAATAAAGTAAAATTGTTTAAAACGAATCCACTGAAAAAACTGAATTATAAAAAACTTGGTGCTCGTGGGATTATCACCATCTCATGCCGGTCATCTCACTTATCATCTTATGCAATAAACGATTGCTAAAGTTGATTTACTTGTAATAAACTTTTACAAGTAGGAAGCGAGCATCTAGAAGTTGGTCAAGTCAACTAAGGAGCAAGCATTGCCTCCTACCCTTTGACCTTTGCCATAACCAAGACATCGTTTCTTGGTCCTTCTTTGGCTTTACCTTCTTGACCTTTTTGTTTGACTCCATTACCCTTTAGGCACGCCATGGCTGAGATCGGTTTTATCCTTTCCCTTTCCACTGCGCCTCTTTCTCTTATCACTACCATCATCGGTTACTACGAGATCATTCTTAAACTTGGTCCCCAAATCAACTCAGTAGTCTTGAGCACGGAATGTAGCTCAACAATGGATTGCTCCATGTTATGCATGTTGTAGTTGACTACATAAGACTTATAGTCATCTAACAATGAGTTGAGTATCATTACTGTTGCTAACTGCAACGGTACTGGGTATCCTATTCATTCAAGATGATCCATGTGCTCTTTCATTTCCATGACGTGAGCACTCACCGATGATCCTTTAACCACCTTGCGAGATTTGAACACCCTATAAGCGTAATATGCTTATCCTTGTTCATTTCTAGCATTTGCGGCAGGAGTACTTAGTATTGCTCTTTCTAGGACATTTCCTTTTCTCTCATGTGTAAGCATAATCCGAAGATCACGCTTCCAATAGAGAAACATTGACCCAGTCAATTCGTCCTTTTCTAGAAACAAGCGTAGTGAGAGATTGTTGGTATGTGTTGTTATGGTTGTTGCTGCCATCTACAAATCAAACCCAGTTTAATTAGTAATCATCAATAAACATTCTCTAAAATATATTATAAACCCATAATTAATATTTTAGGCCTAGGATCCATATATCACATTCTCGCCGCAAGGTTTGGGCACTTCCCGACGAGACATGCTATTTCTGGTAGGTAACTTCCTTACCGATCGTATCAAGACTTGACACGATTCCTAGGGGTCGTAGAATATATAGACTTATAACTTATTACAACTTTGTACAATCTAATTGTACATTTCTAAGTTAGTAATAAAGTCTAGTATGTTTATTCTACTCAAGTACTTTTTGGGCCGGGACTCCCGATTATCACCAAAGTAGATCAGACCATCTAAGACAGTGTGATGCTCTGCGCAGGGACTCCCGATTATCACAGAAGCTTACGCACCCTAACACTCGCAATGATTTGAATCCATATCTAAGGTTCTTTATCCTTACAATATGAATATCGTTGAACAAGTGAGGTGTTCCATTAGGTGGATAGTACTTCGATCTAAGATTTTCTTGGGTTTGTTTAAGTCTTAAACTAAACTTAAACTTTTATTCCAATCTTAATCCTTGTTTAAAAAATGTGTGACTTGAAGAATTGAATGGTTCAACAAGACACCTTTTTTAAAACATAAGAACTATTCTTTAAAACTTATAGTTTCAAGAATTTACACGATTTTACATGTATACCTAAATCGAGGTGTACAAAATGTTTTACTAGGTTTTGTGAGAAACCTTATTTCTAATAAAACTTACTTGTTTTATATTACTTGAAAAACTTATAAAACTTATGTTAAACTTTTAAGACTTTTATGATTCATAAACTTGAAACATAAACCTAGTTTAACACACCTAGTTTTTCATAAGTCTAATAATGAAATTAAACATTTATTTCTTACTTATTAAATTCGACCATAACTTATGCCTTAACGACACACTTATAAACTTTGTGATTTTCTTGTGTAGCTCCCACTAGCTTCAACAACCATGATGAAACTTAAGCTAACACAATCACCGGTTTATACTTGGTGAAAATAATAAACCTTTTATATAAAAACTATATATAATGATTCTTTAGTTTGTTTAAACCTTTCTTATATTTAACTTGAACTAGTTAAATATAGGTTCTTGTTATTTATACTTGATCATTAATCTAGTATATTACATAACTTGTAAAATACTTATATCATACTTGTATAATTATCTAGTTATAATAACTTATAACTTTATACACCTTGATATATATAACAATATAACTTTGTATATTTCTAGTTAATAATATAATTTCAACTTGTACAATTACTAGTTATAATTAAATCATAACTTGTACATTCTAGTTTTAATTATATTATAACTTATACAATAACTAGTTACACTATTATTTCTTTAAAGATCAAAATAACATTATCCTTTTAATTGTTTCATTTTATCTTGTATTTAATATATATATATAAATTCGTATATATGTAAATAATAATAAACTTGTAACATTCTAATAAGAATATTACATCTAATTTATACGTATAAATTTTAACTTGAACTAATTAAAATGTGTATAAACTTATTATATCTTTTAAAATTCAATTTTACTCAATAAAAAGAAACGAAAAAATTTAAATACATATATATAGTTATACATAATTAAATACACCTTGTTAATTTTAGAACTTAAAAATTAACACCTTCTTTATCAATTCCCAAATTAATTAGATGAACCCTAATCTTGTTTTTGATCAATCAAAACTAGGGTTTTGACTTTCTTGATCAAAGACATTATTTTTAATTAAAAGACCAATTCTAATCAATCCTTTTAAACAATAAACTTTGTTTAAATTCTAAGATAGATTATAACTTTTAATAAATTTATTTAAACTCTTTAATTTAAACCTTATAGACAATAAATGTTGTCTAAATTACTAGGTTTAAAGAACTAGCTTTAATAAATCTATCAAAATAATAATTAAACCTATTAGACATAAACTTGTCTAATTAACTAGGTTTTAGATTATTATCCTAATTAATAAATTTAAACTATTAAACTTAAACTAGTTTAATGTTCTAGGGTTCTTTAGGGTTTTCGAAAATCTTAAGACTAGGATACTTTTCCATCAATTAAACTAGGCTAGTTTAATAAACTTGGTGTCCAAGTAATCCTCTAGATTTCGAAAAATTCTAAGGTAATTAGGAAAGAATCCTTTTGATCAATTAAACATATCTTGTTTAATATACTTGATCCTAGGGTTCTTTCTAGGTCACGAAAATTCTAGGGTTTATGGAAAGAATCATTTTGATCAATTAAACATATCTTGTTTAATACACTTGATCCTAGGGTTCTTCCATGGTTTCAAAAATTTGCTAGGGTTTTCTAGAAACCTTCTTGACCAATTAAACTTAGACTAGTTTAATGTTCTTGGTCTTAGGGTTTCTTCCCTTATTTTCGAAAATATGAAGAAGAAGAAAGAAAGAAAAATACTTGAAACAAAAGAATAATTAAAGTAAACAAAAAAAAACTTTGTTAATCTAGTCTAGATTTCTGAACCATCGCTCTGATACCACTGTAGGGATTTACTACGCACCATGCGACTGATCAACCACTTGGGTCGACCACCTAGTACACGAGTTCGAACCTTGCTGACCAAGAACATGAACTTGTTCTTGACCGGTTAAAACTAACTAGCTGATTTAATCCCTAAATGCGGAACTGGGATTAAACCTAATCCTTAAATCCTAAAGGATTGGGATGTTGGAATTCTAGATTAGGTTAACAAGAAAGAAACCTTGTACGAAGAACTCAAACACACACACATACTTGTGTGTGCTCGTCGACCATCAACCAAAGAACCCTAGGGTTCATTGGTCGAAATTCGTCCAAGAGGGAGAAGGGAGAAAAGGGTTTTCCCAAAACATACCTTGTTGTTTGCTTAAGATTGATCCACTGATGATGAACAAATCAAGCGATCTTTTAGTTGATCTAAGCAATGAACTTGTTCTTCAAAACTTGAAGAACACGAAGAACGAACGAAGAACACGAAGAACGCAAGACTTGTGTTCTTCCCTTGTTCCTTGTTCGGCCGAAATAGGGAGAGGAGGGGGGAAGTATTTTCGTGGCTTGTGTATGTGTGTTAAGGGGTTTAGGGTTTACCCTAAGCCTCTTATTTATATACAAATAAGTTACGCTTAGAACTCTTCTAGTTTAATTAATATTAGAACTTTAATTAAATTTCCTTTTAACACTTCCACCCCTTATAGTTTAACTAGTTTATTATTGTTGCACTTAACTACTAAATGTCTAGTATTAATACACTAATAATTCGGTACTCATATACACGAATTATATACTTGTATTTATACTTCTAATAGTTAATTATATAATAACCTTTATATAATTTATACAACAATATTATCCAATTACTATATGATTTAATAGCTTTAAATCATATTATGGATAACCTTTAATTAACACATTGTATATTTACTCAACTAGTAAATGTACAACTACTTGTATTAATTAGTTAGTTAAACTAATCTAGTAATAAGTTAAACTTAACTTAATACTTAACTGATTCATAATGACTATTATGAATCATTCCTCTTCGTAGTATCATTGTTTATCTTGCTCGTATTACATGCACTCACCGGTGTGACCCTTAAGTGTTTCATAGGCATGGATGTATCATCATAGGTTGACTGACTGTGCACATAATTCCTTCAACAACTATCTACCCCTTAAAAGGATTCCGTCCTCGGAATCGCCAAGAGTTCCAACCCACATCCGACTGAGCATTCCGCTCTCATTCCCTTGTGGTCATTACCATCAAACTTTCCTCATTCCTATTCCGTTAACATTACATATCCAAACATTCACTTAACTCCGTTAAGTCCTTACGGTCAAGACCCAATATTTAAAAGCTCATAATGCTCGAACGGGTCAAAATTTCACAATTTGACCAAAACACCGACATTCTCTCGACCGATCTTTTCATTCTCATAACATTGGTACGACACAATTATACCATTAACTAGTTGATTTAAACGAATGTCAAACTCTAGCTTTGACCCAACCGATATATCCCGCCATTGGTATATCCCCACATTATCTACTCTTTGACTTAAGCACAAAGTCAACTATACTTTAACATTTTCCCTTCTCGTTAAAGGTTTCATTAATCGTCCATTCCTTTACTATCGTCTTTAATTTCATGATTTTATCAATAACCGTATAATCGGTTCCCAAGTTCAACCCTAAACACCCAACGGGTCAAAGTCGCACAATCCGACTATAACTCTTTTAATTATTCCATTAATCGTTTTCACGCATATACCATCGACACATTACGCCCTCAACATTCACTAATCGTTCATAACGAAAGTCAAAGCCCATCTTTGGCTAAGTCAACCAGTCACAAATTGGTCAACCTTGACTTTTGCGTGAAGTCACCCAAACTCTTTCAAACTAACAAATTTCATGCTCACGGGGCACCATCACTAATTTATCACTTCCGGTTCTACTCATTATTGTTCCCTTAACAATTGCCCCCGTTTTTCCACGCTTTCAATCTCTCCCCAATTATGCGAGAGTCGTACATATACATAAGGTCACACCGACCTTTACCGAAACTTAACCATCATTTGGTCACTCATGCCATCATTTAGTATTCTTTCAACAACTTTGCATCACATCGATCAGTTCTATAACTTTTATGCTCAATTATCGGTATTAAATCTCCTACCGCGACACATTCCTCAATTTCATACAAGTTTATCATAACTTGATTACCAAATGATGATTTGCCCACTAGGAGTTTCTCTTTCCTCCTATTCTATGAATCGTAGGCACCTCCTACACATGCATGTCCTAAATGCAACCCGCATTTCAAACCAAATTCTCATTTACCATAACATAATAGCAATACTCATTAACCACATGGTTCTACATTCATCATATAAACACATAAACATATACACACATATAGATATACACACATATATCACGCCAATTCAATCTAAACACCTCTATTGTGCACATATACAAACATATGTATATGTCACCAATACCATCTATACATCTCTATTGTGCACATATACAAACATATGTATATGTCACACCAATACCATCTAGTATCCATCTTTTTACATCACGTAGCTTTGCTACTTTCTCACTCATTCAATCGCCCAATTATTCATCATGCATTCTAGCACCATTCACATAATATCACATTATCGTTTTCTTTCATATCTAACATGTTTCTCATTTGCCATAGTACTCAACGCGATCCACATGACACTACCTTTTCATCATCATATGCCTTTGAAGGCCATCACATAATGCACATGCATTGTATCCCGCGGATAACTAATAAAAATCTCGTTTCTCTTACACATTAACCGGTTCATTTCCTTATTACCAAATTTCCAAATCTTTTTGTCACTACGGGAGTAACTATCACTCCATTCCATTAACCATAACTCGCCGGTCATCCCGGTCATTCTTGAGTCAACCAATCGACTCTGGTCTACACTTGCAACCCATGACTTAGCACTCAATGGCCTAACACTCGATTTTCTACTTTCATACATCGTGGGACTTAGGACTATTCCTTTCCCAATCGTAGTCTTACACTACACTACGTCAAACATTATAACGCTATTGCTATGACACTTTTACCGACAATCTTCTTCTCACCTTAGATTATCGAATCCATCAATCCTGTCACATAACTTGCTATGGCTATACGCCAACTTTTACTCAATTGTTTTCAACGATTAAATTTCGTCGTCCCCGACGCTTATTCTTTTCCACATATTTTCCATTTATAAATTCTAAGGTATCACTATACCTTAGTCATTCTTCCCTTTACCATTCACGTATAATATTACATTACTTATCCGGATTCCCGCCGAATATCCAAATTCCATTTCCAAGGATCCTATTCCAAAAATTTTCATCCATACTAACAATTCTTATCAAGACTTAGTACTTCATTGTACTACTACACTTTTGTTGAAAATACTCATCAAATCTCGTGTGTCATCCTTTTGTACTACAAATTAGTATCAAACCTTATATCCTTACTACATGCGACACTCTTGTCTATAATCCTTTCCAATACATACTTCCATACACATAACTAACCGGGAAGACTATTCCCAACAATAAATCCCCGTGTCATACGTCTCGTCTCCAATTTCTAAAAGCACCAATTCGTGCAACAATTAAACAATTAAGCCATAATCACATAACATCAATCTTCACCTATGATCTCCGAGGTTGCATCATGAACCCCCCCTCTAGATTTCCTTCCGGGAAGACTTCCCCTTTCAACTCACTTGTGAGTTCCTTTCACAACATCTTGTATCGGGATCTCCTCCACAGAGCTTCATACAACACATTCCACCATGTTAACACCTCATCCTTCAATAATGGTGACGCCAAAGTCACCATATCGTTCTCCCTTCATTTGCTACTCTTTAGCACTTCCTAAATCTACCGAATCCACCACATTGTGACCTTCGGCTCAGAACTTCCGAATTACACAACGGTTTTTACATGTTATGAAGGCGTTATACAACCTCCTTCCGTTTCTTCCGGTTAGGTCTCGCTACCTTTTTATGTAGATAACTTCCCAATGCAAATTTCGCCACTCGACTGCTCTTCCTTCATACGGGTATTGGAATCATTTCACCTACCCTCATTCATAACTCCTTCCAATTTAGTGGAGCCCGTCCACTTTTCACATTCATTCTTTCGCCATACCAACATATCCAACCAACAAGATTCAAACAGTCAACTCAACAGTTGAAAACAACACAGCTAGATCAAAACATGGCATTTCAAATAGGGGTCGACCCTATCATACTAATGCCCTACGGTCTCAAAGACTTCACATTTCACAATCCATAACAACTTCTATAGGTCCCCTAGGTTCAACCCTAAACTTAACATAAAGTCTCGAGGTCAACCTATCGATCTCAAGGAATCCTTCATTCCTATTGCTACAGTCTAACACTAGGATGGACATCCAACCTAATTTACTTAAACTATAGCTCTGATACCAAGTTGTAACACCCGTATTTTTAAAACATCATTTAAATCATTTAAAAATACATTTTTCCAATATTTGAAATATTGTTCAAAATACAGTTTAACAAAAAATTTAAAACTTTATCAGAGTTCACAAAAATACGGTATCACCAAGTATATCAAAACCATAGGCAAACGGGATCTACCTAAGAGCTCCCGAGCTAAACATCTCTAGGCCACTTCTAGTGCAACCTTCTATCACTTCAAACCTGTACCTGAGTACACAGCCACAAAACAAACGTAGTACGTGAGACAAAATAGTCTCGTGAGATACATGGGTTTTAGACCCAAATAATAATAATAAACGTTTCATAAATATATACATAAACATATATATACACTACATCAATTTCGTCTAGTCACCCTATTGTGACTCTAAAATTCTTGCTTCCCTAGCAAACATATCTAGTTATCGGGTTGCCCCCGAACTAACTAGCCACACTATCGTGCCTAACTATCGGGTTGCCCCCGAACTAGCTAGAATCACCATCATATCCAACTATCGGGTTGCCCCCGAACTAGCTAGAAGCACAAACATATCTAGTTATCGGGTTGCCCCCGAACTAACTAGAAGCACCAACATATCTAACTATCGGGTTGCCCCCGAACTAGCTAGAAACATCACCATGTCTAGTTATCGGGTTTCCCCCGAACTAACTAGCATCCCATCATCTCGTTCTTACCGTAACTCAACAGTTATGTCAATCTAGCTCTCGGCTATCACATCAATCATCAAACAAGTTAGTTATCTAATAATAACTATATATAACTAGCTCAACATAGTGTGAACGTACCTGTATAGTCCCATGGACTCGATCATAAGCAACCCACATCTATATCCACATCTATGAACCCTGGGAGGTCCATATCTACTCACTTCATAAGATATGTTTCTTATTTTATCGATATCATAATACTTTTATCTCTTGGTTGACTATAATACACAATTATTATTAGTCTTATCATGTTCATTTTCATGTACATGCGTTCTTTACTTTTATAAGTAAATCTTACCAATAGATACTCATCGCTATAAAATCATCCACAATTGCTTTACTAATACATATCTATAATATAGTCTCATTATACATACTTTTAATCAATTACTTCATTATTATGGTTCGTTAACATAGATTCCATAATTACTTTAATTTATCGTATTTTCCCTCCGATTCATCAATCATACTAGACATATTCTAGTATCACATTCTACATACTTTCATACATTTTCCATCACTATCTTTATAAAAATATTTATTAATAAAGACCCATAAATATCATATGTGTTTTCAAAACTATTCGCTATGTACTCAGTTTAAAAGTCTCATGTACTCACCTTAGCAA
The DNA here is from genome assembly GCA_963853835.1 of Calendula officinalis. NCBI lineage: Eukaryota > Viridiplantae > Streptophyta > Magnoliopsida > Asterales > Asteraceae > Calendula > Calendula officinalis. Next base: position 79,444,545 of record OY970820.1, on the reverse strand, counting down.
TAAAGTGCTCCAACCGTATTCTTTACGCCAATTTCCTTGCTTCACAATTCGATCAACTTCCAAGACTTCACCAAAAGCCTTTAATCTTCAACTAGGAGTGAAATCTACCAAAGATTTGTGAAGGATTTGACCTCAAACAGTCCTCAAGCTCGAAAATCGCCATAGGAGAAACTAGGGTTTTGATATCGCATCAAATGAGCCAAAACCCGATTTAATGCTGCTCGATCAAAGTTCACGGCGTGAACTGTACTTCGCGTCGCTAACTTTCCCTACTCGCAAACTTCGCGATCACTAACTGGTCGTGAACTACTTCACGCACAAAAGCCCAACCTTCGGTAGACAGTTCCCGATCGCGAACTTCCCTTCGCGGCGTGAACTCCTTAGTGCAGCAGGGCTGCATTTTTCGGTTGTTGTCTCGACCCGGTTTCGCCCATAACTTTCTCATACGGTGTCCAAATGACACGAAGCCAAATCCTACGTTCTCTAAACGATTTATCCTTATTTATCATAATTTATAAATTTATTTATTTACAAAATTCGGGTTGTTACAGCCTTAACATCAGGTATAGGTTCTCTAGATAACGAATTACTTCTAATAGACACATATCATTCATCTAAACCCATTAAGAACTGCATGAGTTTAAGAAATTTATTATGATTATTAAGCACAACATTAGCATTACAAGTACAATTAGGAAGTTCAACTATAGCATCAAATTGTTTCCACAAAGAATTCAGTTTGTGATAATACACAGATATAGGAGTACCATTTTGCTTTAGAGTATTAATTTCATGATGAATATTAAACACAATTGACCCATCTACCTTACTATAGGTTTCCTTTAACTCATTCCAAACAATAGCAGAATTGGTATTAAAAATTTGTCCAGCAAACAGTTCATCAGAAACATAACCTAAAATCCATGACAGAACAACAGAATTGCACCTATCCCACTGTCTAGCAAGAACATCATTAGTCAAACTCTTTTCACATGTACCATCAATAAAGCCAATTTTATTTTTAGTTTCAAGAGCTAACAACATTGCCCTAGACCACACATTATAATTTTCAGTTCCTTTTAATTTTAGAGAAATTAATGGAGAACCAGTAGTGTCACTAGCATGCAAATATAACGGATCACTAAAATCAAGTTTGTTAATAAGCGTAATTGGATTGTCATCACCCATATCTCCACCAAACAAATTGAACATACACAAACAACCAACAAAATAAGAAGAACACAAATAACAATCAACAGAGCACAAAACAACCTAAAAGGAAAGCCAAGTAGGGAGCCAGATTCCAAAACTCTCAATAGAAGTTTGGACAAGCTATATCAAGGATCCTTCTCTTCTACCAGAAAACGGTTAGTAATAAGAATAATGAATAACAAGAACAATAGAGAACAAAAGAGATCTCTGGTGTAGGTCAAGCTCCTTGTATCTCAGAGCCCTCCAATCAACAAGGTTACTTGCTACGACCTCAGAGTAGGACAAGAAAAACTTACAGTGATTAAGCCACCAAGTTCTTCACCAAAATAGCAGAGAAATATCCACCAATTGCAGCGAAAATGTAACACCGCATTTTTTTAAAGGCAATTAAATATTAATCTAAGTTACGGAAGCATCTAGTTTAGTTAGGTTTACAAACCATGGTCCCACAAAATATTACAAACCAAAGTTAGTTAAAAAGACGGTATTACTAAACACGGCTCATTTTACAAAAACATAAGATTTAAGCATGGTCAAACTTCTCGTCCAAGCCCGACCCGTTCAAGCCTTCCAACCTGAAATGTGTCAATGAGGGAGGGATTAGCACAAAAGCTAAGTGAATGAATTCCTAACACTACCGACTACACTAATCACTAAAACGCGGAAGTTATAAAACATCTCCGGTTGGGTAATCATTTAAACGCGGAAGTTATAAAACATCTCCGGTTTGGTAATCACTTATTTGAGAGGATCGGCGGCTTTGCGGGCCTTAAACCATGGTCGGCCAAAACCACGGTAAACGATAGCGTTTGTATCCAACACCCCGGGCAACTCCCTCCCCTTAACCATGTAACGCATACAGGTAAGGTCGAATACCCTATTAGTCGATACACTTTGCCCAGCCGTTATCCATCCGACACTGACCTCGTCCCGAATGTGCACATAGTCATGTATGGTATTCCCTAACACTAGGCATACATAACAAACAAGCAAGCTAAGAAGAACAGGTGCCAAAGCTGCTCAACCCAGAAATCGCGTTGCTATCTAGGAGATAGCGTCGCTATCTCCCGAGAAATCGCGTTGCTATTTCCCCTGTCTTAGCTATTTCGGTTCTCTGTTTTTCACTCTTTCCCGAACCTACCAAGATAGCGTCACTATCTTCCCCAGACCTGCCAAAATCCTGCATTTTCACAAGTATGCAATTTCCAAACGGACTAAACCGGAACCCGAGTTGTAGGTTAGATCCACTCACCGTTACTTCCACTTGTCGAACTCAGAGGTCTAATGTTTCTGAGTCACGATCCCGATTCCTGTACACCAAAGGAATACCGAATTAGTATATAATTCCACCAAATTATAAACAATGTTAAATATGCATTTAACACTAACACTTGCACTAACTAGATAACCAAACACTTGAATCATCATATGAACATGTCATGACCGCTTACACTTACATAACAAATCAACTAGTCATTTTGCAAGTCTTACAACCAAACGGGTCAAACCGGGTTATTAAACAATAATACCTTCTATAACTACAATCATGTCATCAACTTGCAATTCACTAAATGTTATCAACAACATTTCCAACACATAGCCTAACAAACGCTTATACTTGCACAATCCAAGTTTCTTAAGTCACTTTACTACCAAATGGCCCAAACGGGTCAAAACCCAAACATCACTATATACTTGCCAAATTTCCACCATCTAGCATGTAACACCTCAAATTTTAATACAAAACATTTGGCCCAGATAGTTATTTAATAAAGAGGAGAACTATCCCAAAATACGGATTTACAAAAACCTTTGGTATGAAAATCAGAGTATAAATTCGGTGTTACAAAATATATCAAAACCAAAGCTAAGTCTAAATCCGTTCTAGTGCTCTTCTACTCTAGGCCCCGCATCTCTATCCATGCGTACCTAAACCTTCGATCCCGAACCTGAGTACATAGCAAAACAAACAAGGAGTACGTGAGACAAAAACGTCTCGTGAGCTACATGGGTTTAGACCCGCCAATAATAATAATCATAAGACATATAAATACATATACAAGTAGTTCATCCATCTATCTAGTCACCCTATTGTGACTCTATGATCCTTGCTTTCCTACCAATCATATCTAGTTATCGGGACATCCCCAACTAACTAGAACCACATTAACTCAACGGTTATATCAATCAAAGCACTTGGCAATCACATCAATCATCAACAAGTTAGTTAACTATATTCAACAATATACCACTAACCCTATTTACTAAATTCCACACAATTATCAAATAGACTCGACATATGTACTAACAAGTATTTTCATGGCTATGTACTCAATAAAGTCCACACGTACTCACCTTAGCAATATAATGCTCCAACCGTATTCTTTCCGCCGGTTTCCTTGTTCCAATAATTCGGTCAAACTCCAAGACTTCACCGGAAGCCTAATTCAACAATCATACAATGTTCAACAACACATACTACTAATAATGTATCCATTAATCACTAGATACCATCAACTAACACTTTCCCCCAATTATGGTAATTTACCAAACCCTAGGTTTAACCAACCCTTAAGATTCTTACCAATCTTAACCATACACTTGATTCCTTTGTTAATATACCATCTATCAAGGGTATACATCAATTATTCACCATAACCCATAACCCCCAATAACTAGGGTTTCAAACCCAAGCATCAAAATACACAGATCTAAAGCTACAAGGATCAAGGAGTGAAGATATACCTTTAATCTTCACTTAGGAGTGAAATCTACCAAGGATTTGTGAAGGAATCAACCAAAATCTGCACTTGAGCTCCAAAATCGCCAAAGATGAAAACTAGGGTTTACTATTGCATTAAATGAGCCAAAACCCGAATTTAATGTTGCACGACCCAAGTTCACGGCGCGAACAAAGTTCGCGTCGCTAACTTTCCCCAGACGCAAACTTAGCGATCGCTACCCAAACGTGAACTACTTCGCGCCCAAAGGTCCAAATATCTGATAGCAGTTCCCGATCGGGAACTCCTACTTCACGGCGCGAACTACGAGTGCAGCTAGGGCTGCACTTTTCGGTCTAGGTCTCGACCCGGTTTCGCCCATAACTTCCTCATACGGTGTCCAAATGACACGAAACCAATTCTTACGTTCTTAAAACGATTTATCCTTATTTATCATATTTTTATAAAATTTATTTATTTACAAATTTCGGGTCGTTACAACTATCTACCCCTTAAGAAGATTCCGTCCTCCGAATCTCATCATAGTTCACGAAATCCGGGTATCTTTTTCGAATCTCGTCTTTGACTTCCCAAGTCAAATTCGGCCCAAGGGAATGCTTCCACTTGACCAATACCAACTTGATCTCTTTATTACGAAGCTTCTTCGTTTTCGTTTCTAATATAGCCTCGGGCTCCTCAATCAACCGGTTCGGGTCGTCAACCCGCAACTCTTGCAATGGAATAATATTTTCAACTTCCCCGATAAACTTTTTCAAATAGCTCACGTGAAAGGTGTCATGCACACCTTGAAGTTCGGGTGGAAGTTCCAACTTAAAGCTTGAAGCCCGACCCGTTTCAATATCTTAAACGGCCCAACATACCTTGGACTTAGTTTTCCTTTCTTACCAAACCGCATTACACCTTTCCAAGGTGACACTTTCAACATTACCATATCACCGACATCCAAGTCGTATGGTCTTTTCGTTAAACCTGAATAACTTCGTTGTCTATCTTGGGCAACTTTCATGTTGGTTTGTATTATACCGATCTTTTCATTCGTTACCTTCACGATCTCGGGACCCGTGAGCTTTGTTTCTCCCGCCTCTAACCAACAAGATGGAGTTCTAAACTTTCTCCCATACAACTCCACATAAGGCGGCATCTTAATAGTCGAGTGATAGCTATTATTATACGAGAACTCGACTAACGGTAAATGTTCATCCCATTTACCACCGAAGTCTAACACACACGATCTCAACATGTCTTCGACCGTTTGAATCGTTCTTTCACTTTGACCGTCGGTTTGCGGATGATAAGCCGTGCTCAACCGCAACTTTGTACCCAACTCTTCTTGTAATGACCGCCAAAATCGCGAGGTAAACCTCGCGTCTCTATCGTATACAATCGATAACGGAACCCCGTGGAGTCGAACCACCTCATCAACATATAACTTGGCCAATTTCACAAGTGGCAATGTTTCCCGAATGGCTAAAAATAACGCACTCTTGGTCAACCGGTCAACTATGACCCAAATGGCATCGTGACCCTTACTCGTCTTCGGTAAACCTACTATGAAATCCATAGTTATGTCTTCCCACTTACCGGCCGGTACAACCAATGATTGAGCTACCCCGTACGGTACTTGATGCTCGGCTTTCACTTGTGCACACGTGGCACACTTGGAGATATACTTGGCCACTCTCGCCTTCATTCCGGGCCACCAATAAACCCGTTTCATATCTTGGTACGTCTGTGTACTTCCCGGGTGAATCGAATACTTTGACTTGTGCACATCATACAACAACTCTTTTCGGATGCCACCGAACTTAGGAACCCAAATACGACCGCCTACGGTCTTCAACACTTGTGCATTTTTGAGAAAATGTTGGTTCTTGCCTAACCGTTCTTGTCTTAACTCGTCTTTTCCCATAACCTCTCGTTGGGCATTCTTGATTCTTTCGAAGACGCTCGAGACGACTTCTATACGTGTTAAAATTCCTCGGTTCGGGTTCTCATAAACCTTTCGGCTCAAGGCGTCGGCTACTACATTAGCTTTTCCCGCGTGATACACAATTTCACAATCATAGTCGGCGATCAACTTCATCCACCTCCTTTGTCGCATATTAAGATCCTTTTGAGTGAACACGTACTGTAAACTTTTATGATCCGTGTACAACGTACACCGAGTACCATACAAATAATGCCTCCACAACTTCAAGGCAAATATAATCGCCGCCAACTCCAAGTCGTGTGTCGTGTACCTCAATTCCGCATTTTTCAATTGTCGCGAGGCATACGCGATCACCTTTCCTCTTTGCATCAACACTCAACCTAGCCCTTGATTCGAAGCATCACTATAAACCACAAAATCTTCCATACCATCCGGTAACGTAAGGATCGGCGCGTTACATAACTTTTCCTTCAACAATTTAAACGCCTCTTCTTGTTTCTTCTCCCACACAAACTTCTCACTTTTTCTCGTTAACTTCGTGAGTGGAATCGCGATTCTCGAGAAGTCTTGTATAAATCTTCGGTAATAACCGGCTAACCCAAGGAAACTTCTAACCTCGGTAGGAGTTCTCGGAGGCTCCCAATTTGACACCGCTTCAATCTTGGACGGGTCAACTTTAATACCATCACACGTCACCACGTGACCTAAGAATTGCACTTCCCGCAACCAAAATTCACACTTCGAGAATTTTGCATACAACTTCTCCCGTTTCAACACGTCTAAAACAAGCCTCAAATGACCTTCGTGTTCTTCTTCGGTTTTCGAATAAATCAAAATGTCGTCAATGAACACGATCAAAAACTTATCAAGGAACGGTTTATAAATCCGATTCATCAAATCCATAAAAATAGCCGGTGCGTTTGTAAGACCAAACGGCATCACTAGAAATTCATAATGACCATAACGCGTACGAAAAGCCGTCTTCTCGGTGTCGCCTTCTTTCACCCGAACTTGATGATAACCCGACCTCAAATCGATATTCGAGAAATAACTAGCACCTTGCAATTGGTCGAATAAGTCGTCAATTCTCGGCAACGGGTAACGGTTCTTAATAGTTACCTTATTCAACTCTCGGTAGTCGATACACATTCTCATCGAACCGTCTTTCTTCTTAACAAATAACACCGGTGCACCCGACGGTGACGAACTTGGACGAATAAAACCTTTGTCTAACAAATCTTGCAATTGAGTCATCAATTCTCGCATCTCGGTGGGAGCTAAACGATACGGAGCACGAGCAATCGGTGTCGCCACCGGAATTAAATCAATCTTAAACTCGACTTGTCTCTCCGGTGGCAAACCGGGCAAGTCATCGGGAAATACCTCGGGGAAATCCCGAATAATTTTGATGTTATCCATCGTCTTCTTTTCTTTTCGGCCATCTAATACATATGCAATAAACGATGCACAACCTTTCGATATACTTTTCTTCGCCTTAATGGCGGTAATCACATTAGGCATGTGATGTCGTTTCTCCCCATACACATACACTTTCTCATTCTCGGGTGTCCTAATCGACACTATCTTCTTACCGCACAAATTTTTGGCTTGGTGCATACCCAACCAATCCATACCGATAACCACATCAAACGCCCTAATTCCCATGGGCAACAAATCTACCTTAAACTTTCTACCGTCTATTTCCATTTCACAATTTCTATAAATACTTTCGACCATAGAAGTTTTCCCGTCGGCTACGTCTATCTCATAAACCTCATCTAACATCTCGGTCGGCACATTCAATTTACAACCGAACTCATAAGACACAAACGAATAATTGGAACCCGAATCAAACAAAATATGAGTTGGCAAGGAGTTAATGAATAAGGTACCTGACACCACATCGTGTGCCTCCTTCGCCTCCTCCCGAGTGAGTTGGAAGGATCGCCCCTTCACCTTCGCCGGCTCCACTTTCTTTTGAGCCGTGGACACCATCGATTCGGTTTCCTTCTTCGGGCACACATTGCTATAGTGCCCCTTTTCGTGGCACTAGAAACATTCAACCTCGGCCAAAGATTTAGACTTGCATTCTCGGGCCATATGCCCCGACTTCCCACAATTAAAGCAAGTCTTCGACTCTCCTCGGCACACGCCGGCATGATTCTTCCCGCACTTCTTGCACGAGCCAACACTACCTTGCTTAGAGAAGCTCGAAGTGAACTTCCCTTTCTTGAACGAACTAGAGCCGCTCTCGGCTTTCCTTTTCTCGCCCACATGGGCCCTCTCGGCAACAGGTGCCTCGTTCACTTCCTCAACACCCCGGGCGGCACTAATGGCCTCATCAAGTGTGACCGCCCTCTTAACTTCCAATTGGTAGTCCCACGGTAGCCCATTAGCATACCGGACCACCCTCAACCTCTCATCCGAGTAGGTTTTAGCAACAAACGGGAACAATCCCGTGAACTCTCTCGAGTATTCCTCGATTGACAAATCACCCTTCTTAAGGGTCACGAACTTCTCGTGCATCTTTTCCAAATCCCTTTCGGGACAAAATTTCTTTTTCAATCTCGTGGTGAATTCATCCCACATCATTTTCTCAACCACCTCCCTCCCGAGGGTTTCATACACGATATCCCACCAAACCATATCATCTTCTTTTAACAATTGTGATGCATACGTCACCATATCGGCATCCTTACACTTGCTACTACCGATAACCCTCTCGGTCTCTCGGATCCACCTCATAGTTACTTTCGGGTCCGAACTACCCGTGTACACATTCGGCTTACAAGCCATGAAGGATTTAAACGAACAACCTTCTTTCACAACGGGCTTTGCCCTAGCATCACTTTGGCCACCCGTGGAGCACTTCCCTTCACCGGTGCCACTTCCCCCGGTTATCTCATCCGATCTAGCCTCGGATTCACGGTCTCCACCCGACCTCTCACGGTCCCCAATAATTCGGTGCACTTCCTCGGCCACCGTCCCTTTGATTTGATCAATAATAGTTTGGAGATCCGCCATGGTTACCGGAGTCCTATTAGCTCCGACCTCCGACTCATCAACTCGATGCATCGACGGTTGACTTTCTTGTTCAACCACCCTCTCGACATGAGGTATTTCTTCCTCCCGGTTTTCCGGGGCTTTCCCCAACTACGAGTGTTCACCATTTCTTTCGATCAAGACTATACGAAAGACATTAAACATTTAGTACCTTGTGTACAACCCGTTAGTCGTATAAGACTCATTGTCCATAATCATATCAAATTTCATCGGTCCCCCTAGGTTCAACCCTAAACTTAACATAAAGTCTCAAGGTCAACCTATGATCTTAAGGAATCTTATATTCCTAATGCTATAGTCTAAGACTAGGATGATCATCCAACCTAATTCACTTAAACTATAGCTCTGATACCAAGTTGTAACACCTCAAATTTTAATACAAAACATTTGGCCCAAATAGTCATTTAATAAAGAGGAGAACTATCCCAAAATACGGATTTACAAAAACCTTTGGTATGAAAATCAGAGTATAAATTCGGTGTTACAAAATATATCAAAACCAAAGCTAAGTCTATATCCGTTCCAGTGCTCTTCTACTCTAGGCCCCGCATCTCTATCCATGTGTACCTAAACCTTCGATCCCGAACCTGAGTACATAGTAAAACAAACAAGGAGTACGTGAGACAAAAATGTCTCGTGAGCTACATGGGTTTAGACCCGCCAATAATAATAATCATAAGACATATATATACATATACAAGTAGTTCATCCATCTATCTAGTCACCCTATTATGACTCTATGATCCTTGCTTTCCTAGCAATCATATCTAGTTATCGGGACATCCCCAACTAACTAGAACCACATTAACTCATTAACCGGGGATCCCCCGCATTAACGAGCTTCAAGGTAAAGGCAAGAGGGAATCGCCCAATCTACATATACCTGCCTTACTCGCCGGACTACTTCCAGTTAGCAAGACTACTATCATGGAATGGGCCGATGGGGATCCGCCCAAATGCTCCCCATTCCATACCTCATGACCGGGGATCCCCCGCGTCATCACATCGTCTCAACCTTACTATAACTCAACGGTTATATCAATCAAAGCACTTGGCTATCCCATCAATCATCAACAAGTTAGTTAACTATATTCAACAATATACCACTAACCCTATTTACTAAATTCCACACAATTATCAAATAGACTCGACATATGTACTAACAAGTATTTTCATGGCTATGTACTCAATAAAGTCCACACGTACTCACCTTAGCAATATAATGCTCCAACCGTATTCTTTCCGCCGGTTTCCTTGTTCCAACAATTCGGTCAAACTCCAAGACTTCACCGGAAGCCTAATTCAACAATCATACAATGTTCAACAACACATACTACTAATAATGTATCCATTAATCACTAGATACCATCAACTAACACTTTCCCCCATTATGGTAATTTACCAAACCCTAGGTTTAACCAACCCTTAAGATTCTTACCAATCTTAACCATACACTTGATTCCTTTGTTAATATACCATCTATCAAGGGTATACATCAATTATTCACCATAACCCATAACCCCCAATAACTAGGGTTTCAAACCCAAGCATCAAAATACACAGATCTAAAGCTACAAGGATCAAGGAGTGAAGATATACCTTTAATCTTCACTTAGGAGTGAAATCTACCAAGGATTTGTGAAGGAATCAACCAAAATCTGCACTTGAGCTCCAAAATCGCCAAAGATGAAAACTAGGGTTTACTATTGCATTAAATGAGCCAAAACCCGAATTTAATGCTGCACGACCCAAGTTCACGGCGCGAACAAAGTTCGCGTCGCTAACTTTCCCCACACGCAAACTTAGCGATCGCTACCCAAACGTGAACTACTTCGCGCCCAAAGGTCCAAATATCTGATAGCAGTTCCCGATCGGGAACTCCTACTTCACGGCGTGAACTACGAGTGCAGCTAGGGCTGCACTTTTCGGTCTAGGTCTCGACCCGGTTTCGCCCATAACTTCCTCATACGGTGTCCAAATGACACGAAACCAATTCCTACGTTCTCAAAACGATTTATCCTTATTTATCATATTTTTATAAAATCTATTTATTTACAAATTTCGGGTCGTTACATAGCACACACTTACTACAACTAACAAGTCATAATCATATAACAATTCATCAAGTTCATGGCTACCAACAATCCATGTGTTTTACTTCCAAATTACTAGTTAATCATTTTAACCAAAAATATCCAAACACTAGTTAGCATTTCATCAATCCCACCAAATCTCAACACAATCCATAACTAACATATCGAATCTATCATGTTAACATATCCAAGCAACAAAACCCGCAAAAACACATCAATACCATATTTCCACCAATTAGTCATTTAACACAATAATTGGTTCATAATTTCTACATAAACTCAAACAGTTGTTTTAACTAACAATCTCACCCAAATCAAGTCATAAACCACCAAAACATACGATACTTGATTTCTCAACATCCATAACTTACTAAACATGTTTTCTCAACCTAATGAACAATTCCAAGCATTCAAATAACAAGAATTCCAAGGTTTGTCAAAACCCATAAAACCTACTTTTAACATAAACCCACCAACTTGTACACTTTGCTAAAATGGTTGTACCTTGTGCTAAATTACTTGTACTCATGCAACAATACATGTCAAACTTTGTATAAACACTTAATATACCATCTAACACAATAATCACCAACCGAATCTCAAGAACACATAAACCCTAATTTATCAACTATCATGAAATCGAAAACGAACACATATAGATTGAAGCTTACCTCAAGGCCTTCACAAAAACGTGTTTAGATTAAAGATTGGGCAAGAAATAAGCACAAGATCTTCCTTGGAGCTAATTTATAAAAGTCCCTTTCGTAGCTAATTTATTTAAAATATCAAACGAGCTTTGTTTTTAGCAACGAAAATATATTCGGAAACGATATTAAAAGGAGAATCCAAAGATATCAAAATCATACAATCCTTTAAACATTTCAGAAACCGGATATTTTAATCCCTTGATTAAAATATCACAAAAGGACAAAAGGTCGAACAATTTATTTAACATTTAGTCACTTTATTTAACATATGGTCAAATAGATATTTATCAAATATCCATATATACCTAAAACTTCTATGCCGGTTTTAGGATGTTACAGAAAAAATAACAACAGCGGAAAGAAATAACAGTATAAAGTGAAACTGACTTACTTTATACTAAGGATTCTTCAAGGTCTGAAGAATCAACCAATACAGATCCGTACATGAACAAGAGACAGAGATATAACTTCTCTGTTTAATCGCGAACAGATCGAGAATCAGAAACCCTAAGTTTTCTGAGTCGCACAACTTTAATCCAAGATCTATATAAAGAGAAGGAGACGAAGATCGAGTCTGACCTTCAAAGAATAACCGATGAGAAATCGATTTCTTCGAAAAACAACGAGCCGATCCGAAACCCTAGGATGAAAATCGAGAAACGATCGATTAAGCGAGAATTCGTATGATTCAATAAGAACTCATACGATCAGAGCGAACGTAGCTCTAATACCATGAAGAAATATACAGATCAAATATATTGACAATATGAACAACTCAGATCAAGCCAAACAATGCATTCTTATTGATGCAATGGTTAATAATACGAATACAATTCAAAACCTCACTACAAATCCCTCACACTCAAAAGCAGAATAAGATCATCAAACAAACCTTGAAGATCTTAAGAACTAACCCTAACTGAGAGAGAAGGAAAGAGAGAAGAAAGTAAAACTCGATATCTGATATGAACACAACTGACTATCCTTCTCTCTCTTATACAAAATATCTAACCTAACAGAATATTACAACTAAGACCCTGAACTATCAATACTTGGCACCTGCAATCAACAACTTACAATAATAGAAAATAAACCAAACACATACCTTTAATACTTCCAATAACACTTCCAAAATACCACATGCTTATTCCTGCATTAACACTTATAACACAACATAATTTCAACATGAAATTACATACCTTTTAACATAATTCACTTTGGTTTGCCCTGAGGAAAAATAAAACCGAACTCAAAGTGTTCGGTTAACTAAACACCAAATACCAACCATAGATTTTTGATTTGGTTCAATAAAATCCGTTTGTTTGGCGGGGGTGGTTTGACTTCTACTCAACCCTAAATTCGTACCAATAGTATTGACTCAACCCAACGTATGTTCTTTGTGGGTTGTGAATTGTGATTATCATTTTCCATAAAACAATATAACGGGTTAAACAAACTTTCCTAAAACAACCTCTAAATATGCCTCAACCTAAATTATGTGATTTGTTGTAACTTACTGCTACATATTACTGCAAACATGAAAAACATTTCATAATCATAAATAGATTCACGGCGTTTGATTCGTTTCTGATGCAGATCGTCCCTTCTCACGTACTCCATTCTCCCCCAAATTTTTAATCAAATCCAACAACTGCTACTGAACTCGACCTAATTGACATAACAACCACCACCTTCCAAATCACCAAACCCTCATCAATCCAATGCTCTGCAATTCATGTATTATCCCCACAATCTTCATACTCCATCGCCATTCACCCATTATCTATTAGCTGTTATCCAATTTTACAGATTTACCTACACTATTATGGTGGAAACCCTAACCTCAATCTGGCGATCCAACCTCCGCCGTTCGATTCCCGGGCTCTTCTCTTCCTACAAAACCTTATTCGCACTCTTATGGATCGTTGTATTCACATCTCTTTTCATATGGCAACGTAATTTCGTTGATGGGATTTCGATTTTCCGGCGACCGCTTCCTGCTCGTCCGTTGCCTCGTTTCCGACCCGTGGTGTTTAATCTAACGGATTTTGGAGCTGTTGGAGATGGCGTTACCGTTAATACGTTGGCTTTTGAGAAGGCTGTTTTTACGATTTCTAAGCTGGGGAAGAAAGGCGGTGGCCAGCTCAATGTTCCGGCCGGAAAATGGTTAACGGCGCCGTTTAATTTAACGAGTCACATGACATTGTTTCTTGCTGAAGATGCTGTTATACTTGGCGTAGATGTGAGTGTTTTCAAATCTGTTTCTTATCTCATTTAATACTCTTTAATTGGTTAAGGTTATAATAAATGGTGGATCTTATGACAAATTAGCATTCAAAATCTAGTGTGATGATTGTTAGTAATAACTCAACTAGCCAAAATATATGCATATTTTGATTAGAAAAGCATTAGGCTAATCACATTATATTCATAAATTTTATATAGCTTGCAGCAATTGTATACACTACACACCAGGGGCTAACTTGAACCTAATGAAATAGTTAATACTTGTTGATCAATTACTCAAATATTTTTGTTTTGTTTTGTTTAAACAGGATGAACGATTGTGGCCTCTAATGCCTCCTTTACCTTCTTATGGTTATGGTAGAGAGCATCCTGGACCTCGATATGGTAGTTTAATCCATGGTCAAAATCTCAAAGACGTTGTGATCACAGGTCAACACCTAAGTTTTTACTTAATACCAGTTTTAGATGTAACATATAATAATTATCCTGCAAGCTTATTATTTTTTTTAAAAACAGGGCATAATGGCACGATTAACGGGCAGGGTCAAAGATGGTGGAAAAGATATCGCCAAAAGCTCCTTAATCATACACGGGGCCCACTTGTGCAAATCATGTATTCAAGTGATATTTTGATATCTAATATCACTCTACGCGATTCACCTTTTTGGACACTTCATCCTTATGATTGTAAGAATGTAACAATTAGAAATATGACGATTTTGGCCCCCCTTTCTCAAGCCCCAAATACAGATGGTATCGATCCTGGTAATGTTTCTTTTTTCATTTAATTTACTTCTTTAAAATAAATTGATTTAATCTTGAGTATTGTGATGTAAACAGATTCATGTGAAGACATGTTAATAGAGGACAGTTACATAAGTGTCGGTGATGATGCAATTGCAATTAAAAGTGGTTGGGATCAATATGGTATTGCTTATGGTAAACCCTCAACAAATATTCATATCAGAAACCTTGTAGTTCAATCTATGGTCAGGTAAGATTAGCTGCATTTGATTTTTTCATTATTTAGGTACTTTTATACCAACTGCAATTAAACTGCTATCTAAGTGTAAAATAAAATTATTTGAGAGACTTCTAGTTCTAAATCATAAGGGTTAATTATGTTTTAATCCTCAAACTCTTACTTGTTTGGTGTCATAACCCTTAAAACTTTTTATTGGCAATGGTTTTATCCTAAACTTCGATTGACTTAGTGTTTAACCCCGTTGACTCTTGACATGTAACCAGTCAACTGGTGATTTTGTGTTGAGGTGTAATTTTTCATAGGGTTAACTATGGTTTAATCGTTCAACTTTAACCTATTTGATAGTTTAACCTTCAAACATTTTACTGAATGTTTCACCTATCTTATAACCTAATAACACAATTATTATAACTTAATATTGTTATAAAAAAATCGGTATAAGGTTTTATATATGAAGGGACTAAACTACAAAACCATTGCAAGAAAAGGTTCACAGGTAAAAATGGTTTTTGTGAGTTTGAACTTTTTTGATAAGTTAACAAAAGTTAAGGGACTAAATCATGCAAAAAATGTCTGAGGTTAATTTTGTAATGTAATAATTTTGACAGTGCTGGAATATCAATCGGGAGTGAAATGTCTGGCGGGATTTCAAACATAACGATAGAAAACATCCTAGTATGGAACTCAAGACGTGCAGTTAGAATCAAAACAGCTGCAGGCCGAGGTGCATACATACAAAACATTACATACAAAAACATAACTTTTGAAAACGTACGTGTCGGAATTATTATAAAAACCGATTACAACGAACACCCAGATGGTGGTTTTGACCCAAAAGCATTCCCACTAATTAGGGGAATTAGTTACACCTCAATCCATGGTGAAGGAGTTCGTGTGCCCGTTAGAATACACGGGAGTGCAGATATACCCGTGAGAAATGTGACATTTAGAGATATGTCGGTTGGAATTAGTTACAAGAAAAAACATATTTTTCAGTGTGCGTATGTCTCGGGTCGTGTGATTGGAACTATTTTCCCGAAACCGTGTGAGAATCTTGATCTGTATGATGAGCAAGGAAATCTTGTGAGAAAATCAAAATCGGAGAATGCTTCGGATATAGATTATGATATTTAAAGATGTTTTTCTTACTCGAGTGATCGTTGATATTCGAGCGTATTTCTGTTTTGTTTTGTTTTGTATTTTTTTCTAATGTAGGAATGTTGTTATAGAGGAAAGTTTGGTGATGTAATGTTGTTATTGCCTTGGTTTTGTTTGTAATACATGTTTATATAAACGAATGTTATTCAAAAAGCCGAATAGGCCCGTTTGTGGCTTTTAAATGGAATTTTACACTAGCTATCATTCATGGTTTTTTCTTCTCCTTTTTTCCTTCTAAATAATTATATATAACCTACATTTAAAGTGAACTATTAGATCGAGTATATCATCAGTAAAGTTGAACAATCAACATCATAAAGAGTTCCTTATAAATGAAAATATTATTTAAAAAGTAAATGTATTCTTACATGTGTCCTAATTTAGCTGTTGTATAATCTCTTGTCTAATTGTGTTATCAAAGGATGGTTTATGTTTTTATCGGACCGCTAAAAAGTTATTAAATCAATTGTATATATATAAGCGTTATTATTATATAAAACTTAATATATTTATATATAAATTTGACATATTTATAAAAAAAAATAGAATGTTAGTTTTCTTTATAAAACAAAATTATATTGGTCTAATTGAGATATCCTAGTAGATTAAAAAAGTTACAATATTAAATATGGACAAATATAATTGATCTTTAATTTACACAACTAAGTATTGCTGATTTCTTCATTAGGTGATCTATGTCGGCACTCGGCACGTGGACTTCTTTTTGGACCCAGCACACCGACAAACTTCACGTTATGTTATATACATTTCTATGTCGATTGCTTCAAAAAACAATACATATATAATCTTGCATAAATCACACTTTCTGTTATTAAGAACTTATCATTATCACACGTGGCCCCGTCAAGTTTGTAATCGCGATCAACAACATGTTTGCTTATATTGAGAATATATATAACCGAGAATTCGACTTTGACAACCAAACAATAAGCCGGTTAGAACGACACATAAATGCCAAAAGACGATTGTAACTAACAGTAACAACAACTTCAATATCTCTCACTGCAAGCTCAATGTGGTGAAGGATACACAGTAATTGACGGCAACCAATTAATGGATGGTGGTGTGATAGTGGTGGTGGTAATGGTAACGGATAGTGTGTGGTGGTGGTCGCGGAGAGTGAGTGGTGGTGGTGGTAATTTCAATTTTTAAAATTTAAAGGATTAATAAAGATTATTTTATATCAAGTAAGAAACATATCGAGGCTCAGTTGGGTAATACATTGTATATTAGTAACGCATATTCGTACATGTTGCATATTTTTTATAAATGCAAATATAGCCTCAGATATATATATACCACAAAGATTTCAAATGCATTATATATAATAAAGATAATGATTAAAAAAAATTATCTAAATAAATAAATGTTAAAAACAATTAAGCAAACCGTTGACTTAACCTAAGGTCGTTTAACCCCCATTAACTCGTTTTAAATGTTAAAAATTCTAACATTGACTTTTGCAACTCTAAAGTCTAAACACACCAACTCTTCCTTTATCCAAATTTAAAACACTAGCAGGTTACCGCGCAATGCGGCGACGGGTACCATGTGACTAAATTTGACGTGATCAAGTAGTGTGTGGTAACAACGGTAGTGATTGTGGCTGCTGGTTGTGATTGTGCAAATGGTGTGTGATGTTAATTTTAAAGATATCTCATAAGTTTCCTTAAATCAGAAATTGACTTTTTTTAAATATGAAGCGTTTTAGCTATGTTGAATATCTCATAAGTTTCCTTAAATCCAAAATTGACGTTTTTAAAATATGGGCATTTTGTTTATGTTGAAGTTAAATGTTATATATATTAGTTGTTGGGATAAAGCAAAATATTAAGTAGATCAATTGGTTAACACACAGTCCGTACTCGCAAAAGGTTTTGAATTCGAATCATGTAAGCAATATTTATTTATTTTTGTGGTGTTTAAGATATTACCAAAAATAGAAATAAGATTAAATTTAAGCTTAAGGATTTCTATACTTAGTAGTCCTAAACCCTTTAATAAGGAGTAAGATAAGATATACTCCGTATCTAAACTTTAACGGACTAATTTTTTCTCCCATGCGTTCCTGTAACTCACTACTTATAAAGCAACCCCAACCGAGTCCAATACCAAAAGAATATCTAACATTTACTTAAAACTCAATGTAAACATGATCTAAATGTTCACTTTTAAAAAGCACTAACACCTTAGCATGCATGATTACTTTATATAAATATATTTATTAGAAGGGTATCCGTTTAATACGTAGCAGGTACGTACCATGTAATTAAATTTTGCAACGACCAATTCGTAGGTGGTGATCGTAGATGATGGGTGATGATGATGGTGGTCCTAATAAATTTAACTTTTTAAAATATAAGACTTAAATTAAGATAATTATAATTAAATAATAAATATATAATTTAATAACTTAATTAATTATTATACGAAGTATTAGTTTAATAACTCAGAGATCGTAACTTCAAACTTTGCATAGTACAAAATAAAGTGTGCTAACATAGGAAAGTTTCAAATGCAGAAGGATATATAATATACACAAATTAGCATGTGATTGCGCGTTGGTCCACACGATAATGCACCACACGTCAAACCATGGATGGCCACAACATTTATTTTATGACTTTTAATATTTAATTGTAATTAGGAACGTGTTATGAGGCGTTTCTTCCCATGTGCATAGTGGGCAGAGGACGGCAATTTCCATTCTTCCCCAACTCCATTTTCAATCCAATTTTTATGCATGTGTCTATCATCATAATAATACTATATTTAATTAAGAAAAATTGCTAGATACAATTTTTTATTTTACTAATTCATAAAATAATCAAAATGCAGAATCCACTCATTCTATTTTCCAATTCATCTTTTGATTTCAACATGTTTATTGATCCAATAAATTTAAATATAAATAAAAAAACATAAATGAAAATTTTAGATATTAAAGAGAAGGGCATTAATGGAAACAAAGAAAAGGTCCACCATATTAGCACGTGATAAACAATAAATAAAGATATAGTATTGAAAAGGGAAACAAGGTGAAGTTGCCTATAACACGACTCTTTTTGATCATCTATATATGTCACAAGTCTATTACCCAAGCCCCAAATCTACATAGCTTCGATTAATCAGTATCATATTTTCATATTCTTTCTTTTTTTCTTTCTTTAAATTATGTCTACTTCATCGGAAATTGTGGATTCCAGTAGGTTTTCCGGTCAAAATACGCCGGTCAGAGCTCCAGAGAAGTCCAGTTTTACCAAGACTTGTAATCTTTTTTCTCAATACTTGAAAGAAAACGGCAGCCTTCCAGATCTAACCCTTGGTAAGTTTTAATTTCCTGATTATATGAAGGATGTAATTGAGAAAGTTTAAACCTTTTAGGTTCTTGATGCTGTTTAATCATCAAATTCTTGTTGTGGGTTATGTTTTCTTGAGTTAAAGTTTGATTCTTTTGTGTGTTTCCAGGTAGGAGAACCGCCACCATGAATTTGTTCCCCATGGCGGAAACCCCACGCGCAACCGTCGCAGAGAAGCAGCAGCAAGATCGATCAAGAACCATGACTATATTCTATAATGGTCAGGTCATTGTGTTCAATGATTTGACTCCTGAGAAAGTCAAAGAAATTATGAAATTAGCTGAAAATGGTGTTCCCCAGAAACCAGATGAACCTTTGAAGAACACTGTTGTCTCTGGCTCTGGTAATTAACAAAGCTTTTCATTTCAAATTGGGAATTTGGTGGGAAATAATTCTGATCCAGAAATCTAATAAAAGTGGATATCTTTTTGTGTTTTTGCAGATCTTCCAATCGCAAGAAAAGCTTCCCTTGCCAGATTCTTAGAGAAGAGGAAAGATAGGTAATTAATTAACGAATTAAATGCTAATTAATTATTCCATTATAAACCCCGTTTCATAAGCGATTCTAATGAATAAGAATGTGAAATTATGACAGAATCACAGCTCGATCGCCATACCAAACTCAAGATGTTTCAAAGCAAGATGATAGCAAAACATGGCTAGGACTTGGTGCACAATCACGGTGATAAGGGGTTACCGATTTATCGATCAAGAATATTAATTACGTTTAGCATGGTTATTTTACATTATCTTGGTAATCTTTTTCCGGTAGCCGGTTTAACTATATAGAATCTCTAACCTGTTTTTACGTCTTTCTTGCGAAGAAAGATGATGTATTGTAATAGTTTTTACATGTGATATGGTATGGATGGTATACATCTTTTTTAATGTCGATTGTTTTGTGTCATGTTTGTGCCCTATGGTTACCAGAATATATATTTGAACATGTAACATGTGTGTTGGAAACACTCAAAAAACGTATTGGGTATTTGAATGGTGTTTAATATTTGAAGTTGGGTGTCTGACCATATTTTTTTTTTTTTGATTTTCGAATAATACTTTGAAAGGAAATACTAAAAAACAACAACTACCTAAAATCTGAAAAGGCAGAATATAGACAATGTGATATTTAGACACTGACTTGTTAATAGTGAGACTGCTTTTCGAAATTGTTTTTGATAAAACTATATGATGGAAAATAAAGAAGAATATGTGTTGCGTGTTTTGCTAGTTGTGAATTTCCCTTTTAGTTAATCAATTGTATAATCGATGTTTTGGTCGAGAATATAAATATTAGGAGAAAAGAAAGTAGATGTTAGGTATGGTCGACAAGAAAATTATGAATATTTATTCCATGTTGAAAACCTAATGTAAGATAATATTATTTATAGTCTATAACCCGTGATAAATTATGAACCTGTGATATATCATAGACGACTTATAAATTTTTTGATGATTGATTATGATCCTGTGTACTTGTCTGACGCATGAAGGATCCCCTAGTATTTTTTATAATGGTGGAAACTCAAAAAACTGTAGAAAATATGTATTGTTGACATAAGTGTGTCAGTTAGAATGCCAGCTGATGTGACAATGATGTGTTCAAAACTGAACGGGTACGTTAGTATCACGGTGGACAATAATACTTAATCATTTGTTGTTTAACTTTTGAAATAACAAAAATAAAAAAATAAACCTCCTTGCCAAAATCAGTTTTACACTTACATAATTTTATTAGGGTTTTTCCAACATATACCCCATAGGCATATGTTAAGGAGCATTGATGATCTTAAACTTTCCAATAAATCCATAAAATCATTTAATATATCACTTAAAACTCCAAATTTTAACTTTATTAAATGTTCATGGCTACACTTTTAGAAAATTTGATTTCATTTAATACACCTTAACATGTTAGAAAAACCCATTAAATCAAGTAAAGTAATGTTAATATCAGAATTGGCTTATTTTGTAATTACGGTACATGCGTATCGAAATCCGCTACATTTTCATGTTGAAGCCCTCGTAATGCAAGCTGTAGCTAAATGTTTTTACTTATAACTTCAAGTCAGAGTTTTATTTCTATAGAAATGTTAAAAACAAGTAGTTATATATGAAATGATATATGAAGAATAAACTTGGAAGAATTGTGATTTTGGTACAAGGTTCAACCTCTTTCTCAAAGCTATCCCAAGTAGCTTTTAATCTAAAAATCAAAACTATAGTTTACATAAATTACATAACCAAATAAAAAACTATTTTAATAAAAACATTTTCTTAATAAACTGTGAACTTTAAACTTGTAGTAAAATCCCTTATTTATTCAGTTTTTAAATTTTTTACCATGAGCAAGAAAAGCAAAATTGAAACAAAAAGATCCAACGGTGGAGAAGCAACGAGCACAAAATCAACGCATTAGAGCATCTCTAATGGTAGTTTTTTATAAAACTTATTACTATTATAATAAGTCTTTGAAAGAAAAATTGTCAAATTATATATACGGAGTATTTATAAAATATTTGAGATAATTAAAGGTAAACTAGAAATATTATAAAAGAAAAAGTTTTTATAAAAGTTAACCATCAGATATGCTATTTATGAAAAGATTTTTAGTTAGTGAAATGTTGTGATAAAAGTAATAGTAAGTCATTAGATGAGGATGGAAGATCTGACAGACATATCCTCTCTTTTACTCCCTCCGTCCCTAAATAAAGTTTTCATTTGTGTTGGGCACAATATTTTAGGAGATAGTTAGTGGTGGGGTATTTGGTATTACTTTTGAATAAAATATAAGGTTTGATTGGAGAGAGAAAGTGTTTTAAAAGATAGTTAGTGGTGAAAGTATTGGTAATAATATTATTATATTAAGTGGGTCCCTTAAGTTTGAGAAATGAGAACTTTATTTAGGGACAAAACTTGAAGCTGAAATGGGAACTTTATTTAGGGACGGATGGAGTATTTCATTTCGACAATCTTCTTCTACGCACTCACACTCCTTTGATTACAGGTTTCTTTTTTCCTTTTTATAAACATTTTATTTTATACACTTTCTCCTGTTTATTCGTTAAACAAAACCCTAGCTTTCCTTTCCTTTCTATCTATACATACACACACTCTGTATCTATTTCTATCAAAAGATGCAGCAACATCAACTGCAGCATCAGATGATAAGACAACAACACGCCCTGATGCAGCAATCCCTCTATCACCCAGGTCTCTTAACCCACCCCCAGGTAATTAATTAATTTCATTTCATTTTTCTTCATCTTTTTTTTTTTGTAATCTAATTCTGTTTTTTATATCAAAGTTGTTACCTTTTCTTCTGGGTTTTGAGCTTACATTTATGGGTCAGATTCTTTTTCCTATTAGAAGGTCTAATTTTGACAGAAAAAAAACAAAAAAAAAATCACTTTTTTGGGGTTTATGCAACTGGGTATAAGTTTTTTTTATAGGTTTCTAACATGGGAATTGAATTGAAGTTTGTGTACTCTTTATTTTCACCAAAAACTAATGCACTATGTACACGATGTAGAACATAAAAACCTAAACCAAAATGTACTTGTGTTAATATGTTAAACCATTAGAGGTTTTAGCCATTCTGTACTAATTCACTAATTTCTTTTGATGAAAGGACGAATTAATAACACAAGCGGGGTTAAGAAATTTTGATTAAAATTAAGAAATCAATAACTTTTAACCTTGGATAACTCATATAAGATCATGCTAAATGAAGTGCTTTTATCCATATGTTTCATCTTTCCTAATTACTTATTAGCATTTTATATTAATTTTATTTACGGTATTTGCAGATAGAGCCAATCTTGAGTGGAAATTTACCTCCTGGATTTGATTCAACTACATGCCGCAGTGTGTGAGTGTCTTAAAAATTTTAAGGTTTTATACGCCTAAAATAACAGAGTACTTTTTCACAAAGCCAAAATAAGTTATTATTTTAGGAAAAAAAACCCTTAATTAAATACCAAAAACAAAATACTAATATTTGAGTTAATAATAGGTACGTGGGGAACATCCACCCACAGGTGACAGAATGATACGATCGGAATGGTGGACACGGTCAAGAAGTGGGGTCGTGTATATCAAAGGCGTAAACCAAACGATTGAAGTTTATCTTTATTTAAGATTCGAATGCTTATTTAGTTTTAGTGTTTATCTTGTTTCCTTATTCGATTAGTATTGGGGCCCGACCCTATTTAAAGGGAATCGGCCAAACCCCTCGAATTGTCGAATTATTTGTTTAGTCTATTCTTTCATTGTCTTAGGGAGAAACCTGGTTCTCCAATTCCAGGATTATCAATATAAGCATTCGATTTGATTTCTTAATTGTTCAAGTCGTATCAAATTGGTATCAGAGCATTCGATTCTGAGATGACAAAAAAAATCGTTGATGTCGATGGGGAATTAACGGATCACAAGGCAGACACGGCTGCGAAGTTCGGTCAAATCGAACTAGGGTTTACGTCGATGCAGAAGCGCATGGAGGCCATGCAAATCGAAACCCAGCAACGTATGGAGGCAATGCAAGCCGATACCCAGCGGAGATTGAATGAGTTCAATCAGAAACACACGGATAAACACACGGAGATGATGGCCATTCTGCTCAGTCTCCAGCAGAAACAGCCCATCACCCCACCGCCGCCACTGACCTCCGGTAACACCTCCACCACCGCGCAAACCCTACCAGTCGCAATGCAAACCACAGCCACCACACCCCAATCAACGACACGGCCACCACAGGCGACAGGGCCACAGTCGAGCAGGGTTTCCACATCCCTGAAATTCGACGACTTGGGATTTCCGTTACTGGCCTTTGACGGACCTAACGGGTCACCCAGTGGAAGACTGAAACAGCAACAGTCGGGATATGACGCTTTCCGTCCTGAATACGCACGAGAAGATGATTACGTGCCTTACCCGTTTGGGTACAAACCCCGACCACCCGGAGCCTCTGGATCGGGAACCGGATCGGGGCCGCATGGAGATAGATCATGGACCGCCGGAATCGACCACAGGCTAAGGAAGCTGAAGATGCCTATCTTTGAAGGAGAAGACGCTTACGGTTGGGTCTATAGAGCGGAAAGGTTCTTCGAGGTACAAGGGCTCACATCTTCGGAGGACCGACTACGGGCCACAGTCATCTGCCTCGAAGGGCAGGCGCTGTCGTGGTATCGGTGGAGCGACCGAAGGGACCCATTCCGCGGTTGGGATCACCTGAAATCACGATTACTAGAACGGTTTCAACCGTCACAAGACGGTGATTTGCACGAGCAATTCCTGAATATCAGCCAAACAGGGTCGGTACGGGAGTTTGTGAGCTTATTCGAGTCCATGGCGGCTCAATTGGAGGGTTTATCCGAGAAAGTACTCGCAAGCACGTTTATTAAAGGGTTGAAGGCCGACATCCGCACGTCGGTAAGGGTGCTACAACCCGATGGTCTTATTAATGTGATGAAAATCGCCTTAATGATTGACGAGGCAGGGACAGGGGCGGTAAGTGAAAGAGTGAAACCGGCCCCAAAAACGGCTTTTAACCGGAACCAAGGAAACGGACCAAGCGGACCCGTAACCACGAACCCCGGGGCAAACATCACTAATGGGAAACCGACACCCGCGTTGACGAACAAGCAACCCTACCGGAAGATGACCGACACCGAATATGCCGACAAACGGGCAAAAGGGCTCTGCTTTCGATGCGATGGGCGCTACGGTCCCGGTCACCGATGCCCGGATAAAACTCTACGGGTACTTATAGTGACGGAGGGCGAGGAGGGCGAATCCGATGGTGAACAGGAAGATGAGCATGTTCATCTGGACTACTTAGAAGTCTCCGCCCAATCGGTTGCCGGCCTCACATCCCCGCGGACCATGAAATTACGCGGTACCATCAAGGGCATCGAGGTAAAGGTACTAATCGACAGTGGGGCATCCCATAATTTTGTGTCTGCCAGGTTAATCGAGCCGCTGCGACTGACGGTACACGGGCGGAAACGAAGGGGCGTCGTCTTGGGCAATGGCGGCGAGGACGTTACGTATGGAATCTGCCGTAGCGTGGAGCTGCAGTTACCGGGCATGTTGGTCAAAGAGGAGTTTTACCCATTAGAACTCGGCGGTACCGACGCCATTTTGGGTATGAAATGGCTGGAGGAATTAGGCGACATGTTGGTAAACTGGAAGACTCAAATCATGTCGTTTTACTGGAAAGGGGAACGCATCACATTACGGGGCGAGCCGGGCCTGCGTCGTTCCCCCGCCTCCCTACAATCGATTGCCCGTTCCATGCCCGACATCACCGAAGGATATTTGGTGACCTTGAGCAACGCGGAGCTGCCCGAATCATCAACAGACGTACATCCCGATTTGCGGTCATTATTAACTAACTATGTTGATGTTTTTGATTTACCAACAGGTTTACCGCCACCCCGCGGTCACGAGCACGCAATCAATTTGAAGAGCGGCACCGAGCCCATCAATGTGCGACCGTACCGGTACCCACAGTTACAGAAAGACGAGATCGAACGTTTGGTGAAAGAAATGCTCGAAGCCGGGGTAATCCAACCGAGCACCAGCCCATTCTCGAGCCCGGTCCTGTTGGTCAAAAAGAAGGACGGAAGCTGGCGGTTCTGTGTCGACTATCGAGCACTGAACAAAGCCACAGTGTTAGACAAGTTCCCGATACCCGTGATTGACGAATTATTGGACGAATTGCACGGGACCACGGTTTTTAGCAAACTTGATCTAAAATCCGGGTACCATCAAATACTGATGAAACACACGGATGTACTCAAAACTGCCTTCAGAACCCACGAAGGCCACTACGAGTTCCTAGTGATGCCCTTCGGTCTCACAAATGCACCATCGACATTTCAGGCATTGATGAACCGCATCTTCAAGCCCTTTTTGCGGAAATTCGTGTTAGTGTTCTTCGATGATATATTGGTCTATAGCAAGACTGTGGCGGATCATGTCGAACACCTCTCGGTAGTGTTTGACCGCTTACGGGAAGAAAAGTTATACTGTAACAAGAAGAAATGCGTATTCGGGCAACCACAAGTCGATTACCTCGGTCACATCGTTACCGCCACCGGGGTAAAAGCCGACCCTTCTAAAATCACTGCTATGACCGAGTGGGCCATCCCAAAAACATTGCGTGAATTGCGGGGATTTCTCGGTCTCACCGGGTACTACCGGAAGTTTGTTCAAAACTACGGCAGAATCGCCCGCCCACTCACCGACTTACTGAAAAAAGATAGTTTTCAGTGGACGGACGAAGCTACCACCGCATTTCGTACACTCCAAAAAGTAATGACACAAGTTCCGGTATTAGCTATGCCAGATTTCGCTAAACCCTTCACACTTGAAACCGACGCATCAGGGTACGGTATTGGCGCGGTCCTTATGCAAGACGACCGCCCAATTGCTTATTATAGTCAGGTGTTAGGTCCACGCGCGCAGTTAAAATCCGTATACGAGCGCGAATTGATGGCAATCGTTCTGGCAATTCAAAAGTGGCGACCATATCTGTTGGGCCGCAAGTTTACGGTCATCACGGACCAACGCAGTCTTAAGTACCTCCTGGACCAACGTGTGATCACCGGTGAGCACCAGCGTTGGATCTCCAAGCTATCGGGCTATGAATTTGACATCGTTTACCGACCAGGAAAGGAAAATGGAGCTGCGGACGCACTGTCGCGCAAAGAGAAGCTGCTGGAATGCCGTGAGCTTTTTCTCAGCAAACCCCGCAATAGCCCGGTACTCCTGACCGAGTTACGCGATAACCCGGAGATTATTGCAATTCGGGCACGCGTCGAAGCACGTGAAGACGGGTTAGAACACTACTCAGTGCACGACACGAACCTTCTATACAAAGGACGACTAGTTTTGCCTCGCACTTCCCCATGGATCCCCCGGGTGTTCCACGAGTTGCATACAGCCACCATCGGCGGCCACGGGGGTGTACAAAAGACTTACCACCGAGTTGCAACCGAATTTTTTTGGGTCGGGATGAAGCGTGATATCGCTAAATTGGTTTCGGAATGTCTCGTATGCCAACGAAACAAATACTCAAACATGTCGCCAGCAGGGCTCTTGCAACCATTGGAATTACCACAGCGTATATGGGAAGATTTATCTATGGATTTTATAGACGGGTTGCCAAAGTCGGAGGGGTATAGTGTAATTTTAGTCGTCGTTGACCGTTTAAGCAAATCAGCTCACTTTGTGGCACTCAAACACCCCTACACGGCCTCCTCAGTAGCCGCCGAATTCATCAGAAACATAGTTCGCCTTCATGGAATTCCCCTCTCCATTGTGTCCGACCGAGACCGTGTATTTATCAGTCACTTTTGGAAAGAATTGTTTAAACTACAGGGTACGACACTCAAACATAGTACGGCTTACCATCCCCAAACGGATGGTCAAACGGAAGTGGTGAATCGGAGTTTGGAAACCTACCTACGTTGCTTCACCTCATCCGCACCGAAACAGTGGGTCAAATGGTTGCCGTGGGCGGAATATTGGTACAACACATCTTTCCATTCCTCAATTGGCATGACACCCTTTAAAGTATTATATGGGCGCGACCCCCCAACCATTCTCGGCTATGATCACGGGAACGCCTCCACTTTTGCAGTGGATACTTACTTAAGCGAACGGGATTCAATCTTAGCGGAACTCAAGATGCACATGAACCGAGCCCAACAAATCATGAAATGTAAAGCCGATGGACATCGACGCGATATCGCGTTTAATGTAGGGGATCACGTGTTTCTCAAATTACGGCCTTACCGACAGAAAACAGTCTCTCAACGGGCTAACGTAAAATTAGCTCCGCGTTTTTATGGACCGTACCCAGTGCTGGCTCGCATTGGAGAAGTGGCATATAGGCTACAACTACCGGATACGTCGACCATCCATCCAGTTTTTCATGTATCTCAATTAAAAGCTGTGGTTGGGGCGCATTTGGTCGAAGCGAGGTTACCCCCGGACACGTCCGTCACGGCCAACCCAATGTGGCAACCAGAAAATGTATTGGGCGTCAAAGACAGTAATGACGGGTTCGAGGTCTTGATTAAATGGAAAGATTTACCAAGCGAAGAAGCTACATGGGAACAGGCAGATCACATCCAGATGCAGTACCCAGATTTTCACCTTGAGGACAAGGTGAGTCTTTGGGGCGGGGGTAATGATACGATCGGAATGGTGGACACGGTCAAGAAGTGGGGTCGTGTATATCAAAGGCGTAAACCAAACGATTGAAGTTTATCTTTATTTAAGATTCGAATGCTTATTTAGTTTTAGTGTTTATCTTGTTTCCTTATTCGATTAGTATTGGGGCCCGACCCTATTTAAAGGGAATCGGCCAAACCCCTCGAATTGTCGAATTATTTGTTTAGTCTATTCTTTCATTGTCTTAGGGAGAAACCTGGTTCTCCAATTCCAGGATTATCAATATAAGCATTCGATTTGATTTCTTAATTGTTCAAGTCGTATCACAGAACCCCTACTTCAAGAAATTTTTTCAAGCACCGGTGCTCTTGAAGGATGCAAGCTCATTAGAAAAGACAAAGTATATGATTAATTCATCATTTTTCTAACTATTTATAAATAAAGTATTTAACTATATATAAGTATTAATGTATTTGGATTTCCAGTCATCATATGGGTTTGTGGATTATTTTGATCGACGTTTTGCTGCTCTTGCAATTGTCACTCTTAATGGAAGGCAGGCATCTGTACGTAAAAATCTCAACTGGTTTTTATTTAATTAATTATATTTTGTTCTTGTTATCAGTAATTACAAAATTATTTTTGACATCGCAGGTTCGGGCAGCCAATAAAAGTTAATTGGGCATACGCTAGTAGCCAGAGAGAAGATACATCAGGTTTCTAATTTTTTTTATATAAATATTAATAACTAGTGATCTTAGATGTAATTTTTCTAATTTGTTTCACACATAAAGTTTTTGCGAATTCACATATGTTAGTGATGAGGTTTGTGTAGTTAGAGTCATCATTAGGACATAACTGACATACTACATATTTTACCCGCACGTTGCATCGGAATATTAGTACATGTATTTTTTTACATCAACATATAGATTCATGTATATTATTTATCCTCACTGAAGTATAAAAAATTAAACTTCATAAAAGTATATTAGTTTTTCTAAAATAATTGAAAAGTATATCTTTTTGCAGGTCATTTTAACATATTTGTAGGTGACCTTAGCCCAGAAGTTACTGATGCCACATTGTTTGCTTGTTTCTCTGTGTACTCTACTTGCTCGTGAGTCCATTTTTTGTTTAATTTTTCATAAAATTAAATGAAAATGTGGCATGATGAATGATATAATGTATTTTCCTACTGATTTGATGTTTGTTTAAGTGATGCAAGAGTTATGTGGGACCAGAAAACGGGCTGTTCTAGAGGATTTGGGTTTGTTTCTTTTCGAAACCAACAAGTAAGTCAACGATATTTGGATTTGTTTACAAGCCTAATTATCCATCAATTTATTTTTCCTTTTCTTTAAAATGTGGCAGGATGCCCAAAGTGCAATCAATGACTTAAATGGTGAGGATTTTAATTGTTTCATTGTTATTAGTGTGAGTAATTTTATTTTTATTTTTTTGTAATTTGATTTTAATTGTAGGAAAATGGCTCGGAAGTAAACAAATCCGATGCAATTGGGCAGCAAAAGGTGCTGCTGGGTCAGATGACAAACCTAGATCAGATACCGTCGAATTGACAAATGGAACAAAAGGTTAGCTCATCACAATATTAATACCCAAAATAAAAAAAGAAATATAAAATAAAAAATAAAAAATGAAAAATATTTATACAAGATCTTGAAATTTGCTTATATGTGCAGAAGATGGTCAAGAAAAGGTCAATGAAGATGCTCCTGAAAATAATCCTCAATATACAACCGTTTATGTCGGTAATCTGGCTCCCGAGGTTAGCATTTTTTTACCATTTCTCAAAAAAGAGTTAAATTAAATAATTCTGTTTAACTGAATAAATAAAATTATAATTATAGGTAACATCAGGTGATCTTCAGTGTCATTTTCATGCACTTGGGGTTGGTGTTATTGAAGATGTTCGTGTTCAACGTGATAAAGGTTTTGGTTTTATTAGATACACTTCACATGCTGCAGCTGCTCGTGCTATACAATTAGGAAATGTGAGATATCTTAATGGCAAGCCACTTAAGGTATTTTTTATTTTTTTTCTAAAATAACTACGCACTTTTACATTTTTTAATGTACTTCTACATTTGTTTTATTCAGTTATTGTACAAATCTTTGTCCATTTGGGTGAGTAAAAGATGGTTTTGTAACCCAACACTAAAAGATGAATATTGTTTCAAAAATTGATAACTAAGTTTATATATAATGATGATTATATACAAATGGGCACAAACTCTATACAATGATAAATATGGACAAATATTGTTATTTTGGACTTTAGAAAACCCCGTTTTAAAGCTCAGCTAAGTATAATGTTTTGGGGTAATATTCTTTTACATGATTTAATTTGATGATTTTGTTCATTAGTGTTCATGGGGTAGCAAACCGACACCACCAATTACTGGCGGCAATGATGTTGCAGCATATGAACGACAGCTGGCACTTATGCATCAACAGATGTACTACCAGTAATAATCTCTACAAACATCAAGTTTTTGTTTCAGTTATTACCGATTACAACAAAACGATACTGTTGTTTCAATGTGTCAATTGTGGCTTATTTAGAATGCTTCAATCAGATTAATTGCTCAATTTTTTTTATCTGTAAATACTGACATAGGGATTTTCTATGTATGAAGAGAAAAGCGTTTTGAGATCAATGAGGCTTCCAGATATCACCAACCTGAATTGATAAGAATTTATTAAGTATAAGATACAGCAAACGACAAAAATATATATGCAAGTATAAGTTTCAATCATCATAGAGTCATTTTACATTAAAATTGGCATGCCATGAATTAGTAACTAAGAGTATTATGTGGGAAAATAGATACAGTAAAGATGATGAAGTAAAATTTACAACAATGTGTGCAAATGCAATGCTCTGATCCAACAAGCTGCAAAATAGACGTTAATCACCACAAATAGAAGTTAAATATAAAGTCAAGAGAAATAAAACTTCAAGCGCGTGAGGAATTGCATTATAAGGATTTTTCCAACCTAAATTATCAAAAGCCTCAATTATAATTATTTTTGTCCAACTACTTAACTCTTTGAATTATTTCACTTGCTCTTTGTCTTCTTCCATTTTTAATCTTCAAATACTGGAATCAAATCTCAGAAATTTTTGTCATAACAAAAGAAACGGGAGCAAAAATCATAAAATTTTTATCATTTTTAAAGAATACTCACAGGAAAATAAGATTCGTTTTTTCAATTTCCAAATTATATGTAATTACATTTGCCAATAGATGTACATTTACATCTTTACCCTTAATATAAATGATACTCCCTTTTTACAAAACAACCCCTCAATGTTTAGCCCCTTCACTTTTTTTGAAATTTCTAAAAAAGCCCCTCATCTTTATCTTTACCCTTAATGTTCTTCGGTGACCACACGCTTTGCGAATAGTCCGGAGTCGACTCAGATGAACCTTTGTGGCATTAAGGGGTTTTTTTCTTCTCACATGAAATATCTTTGCATCCACGTTTTGTTTTTTTTTTTTTAAATGACATCTAATATAAAATTAGTATATTCATTTGAGAGTTATGCTATTAAAAGTATATTACAACACATATTTCGGTTTCTTAATATAATATAATCTTTTAAGTATTGTATGAAATATCAACATACAATATTTTGGAAACTATATGAGGATCCTCGCAGCAACACAGGGTAGTAATCAACTAGTTGATAAACAATTCAACTTGGGAACGTCTATTTTGAATACTAGGTTAAAACCCGCGCGATGCGGCGTATTGCGAACTATATATTCCTGACGATTAAAAGTCTATTGGTTACATATTTTTATAACGAATACGATACGTAAGCATGAAAACTTTGTATAAAATAGAGGTAACACGATAAACCTAATTAAGTATAAAATACAGGGAATAAATGTCTCTTTATGCGTGTTACTCATCATGTAAAACCTCTCGATACACCACATTTGCTGTGTAAACTCCGTCGAGATTAAGTTTTTTTGCTGGAGTTACCAATACTTTTGTATTGTCACGCGAAATTCCTCTTAAAAGGGCAACGTAAAGTTGCCCATGTGAGAACACTGATTCCGGAGGATAAACGCCCACGTTTGGAATTATCTGTCCTTGGGCTTTGTTAATTGTGATCGCAAAGCTTAGCCTGACCGGAAACTGTTTTCTTTTCAACTTGAAAGGAAACATGTCTGCTTAAGACGGAGATAAAGGTATTCTTGGCAAGAAAACCCTTTTTCCAGCATGCTGGCCAACGACTATTTCCGCATCAATTAGATTTGGCTTAAACTTTCTGCATATAAGTCTAGTGTCATTACATAATCATAGGGAGGGATCGATATTACGTAAAAGCTTAGCATAACTGGAAACTGTTTTCTTTTCAACTTGAAAGGAAACATGTTTGCAGATTTTTGATGAAAACGGCGACGGGTGCTAGTAGCTGGTATGTGTTTCGTATCGTGAATGCAAAGATTAAATGGTTGAGACGTCTATTTTATATAGAATGGAGGTAATAAGTATTACAAATTAACACATTAAATGAATATTAATGCAAAGATTTAATGGTCAGTTATAAAATGAAATAAAAAAAACGTATATATAATTGTGGTTTAAATTACAATTAATTCATATAATTAGTTTTGAAATACAAATAATTATAATTGCCTTTTATAATTAATTGAAAGTTAATGACGTTACAAATCTGCATTTTATAACTAATCCGTCAACTATTCAATATTCAATACTTAGGACTTCTAAGGTAACAATCAATTATTACTTCGTTTTTTAATGGGTTTCAGTAACATATGGAAAGAATTAATTACTCCATATTTTTTTATGACCACTAAATTCTAATTTTGTAAACTTTTAAAATTGACATTACCCTCTATGAAATTGGCATTACTCACCTCTATTCTCTTGTAGCCACCACCCACAGCACCACCGTCGCACCACCGCCGCACATAGCCGCAGCGTCGCCACACAGCCGCCATCAGACACCGCTTGAAACCACCATCTCCCACCTCTGTCGTGGGTATGAACAGCGTTTGAGAACAACACCGCGATCCACCGCTGTCCACCACCGTAGCTCCGCCGTCCGCCACTCTACCGTCGCCGTCCGCCACTCTACCGCCGCCACCATCCGCCACTCTGCTATGTTGTTCGCTCTCCATCTCTCTGCTCTGACGTTTGTTTTTTCCAGATCTGGCCACCAACACTTGGTTTTCTGCGGTTTCTCTAGACCTTTATCATTTCTTGTTATACCTCTCTCTCTCTCTCTCTCTCTCTCTCGGCTCTCTTTTCAGTCTCTCTCCTGTCTCTCTCTCTCTCCTGTTTCTCTCATTCACTTTTTTATTTTTTTAAAAGTGAAAATTGAAATAAACCCATGAAATAATAGCTAATGAGGGTACATTTGTCTGAGATACAATTGAACCATACTTATGTTTATATATTTGAAATGTACAGATTTTTTGAGATACAATACATATTTTTTGAGATACAATTGAAGATTTAGGGTTATAGCAGATTTACTAGTTTTTAGATTGTAAAATGTTAATTGACTGAAGTTAAAAAGGGAGGTTAAACATTAAAAATGTATTTAAAAAGATTAAAAATTCTTTTTTTAAATAAAAAAATTGGTTAAAGGATAATATCTATTTAATAAGATGAATTAAATGCGTTGTTTAACTAAAAATTTAAATTATAAATTGGACTTGACAAATATCACATTCCAACGTACCTTTTAGAGAAACTCATTTCCCAATATACATTTTTCAAGGTTACCAGATTTTGACTTCTATATTGTTGGGGTTCGTTTAGTAGGACCCTTTATATATAAACGTATGTAGCTTGGGATCGTGCATTTTATATTTAACTAGTAGGTTCTCCCTGGATTTTGATATACAAATCATTATTTATTAATAACATTATTGATTAAAAGTATCGAATATTTAATTTTTAATTATTAATAACGAAACACATGTCCTACAAAGTATATCTACAAAGTATATCTAATATGAATACTTAGATGGTAATATTTTACATCAAAAGAAAACAAAGTCAAACATTCAATTTAAATTCGCAAACTTTTATAACTATTAACTGTTTGACATTATTTATTGCGTCACTATAAATTCTTAAGTTTTGTATGTATAATTCGATCACATGTCTTACTAACAACTAGGTTTTACCCGTGTGAAGTCGCAACAGATTCCCATAAATATACAGAATAATTTTTATCGATCATATTATTGATTAAAATGTATCAAATATTTAATTTCAAATTGTCGGTAGCAAAATGCATATATTTACGAAGTGCATTATTACGAATACTTAGAAGATAATAATATACAACTGGAAAAAAAAAAGTCAAAACAAAAAAATAACTCGTAAAAAGATTAACAAAGATAATAATAAAATATTTAGTGAACTATTGGATCAAGAGATCAATGGCTTAGATGAACTATGGTAGCGTTTGATTTCGACTTAATCGGCTTAATGTGAAAATAACTATATGTAGAAAGTCATAAAAAGCTGTTTGTTTATTTCTTAATCCAGACAGCATTACTCAACTGAAAAAGTCACGAGATGATGATTTTCCCATTAAGTCGTCATTTTTTTCTTTTTTATATTTATGCAATTTATATTAATTAACATTTCATGTTGGTCTAGTAAAAAAATGTTTAATTTATTATTCATTCTTTTAAAATAAATTTTTTATTTAAACTGTAACTTAATTATTTATATATCAATACTTTTTATTATTAAAAACTTCAGTTTATAATTATATATCACTTAATTTTGTATATTTACAATAATGAGGAATTGAAAATAGAAAAGTTGTTAAATTTTATTATTAAAATCATTCATTCAGCATGAAAAATAAACGATAACACTAATTTATTCAGACAAACATAATATATCCAGATAAACACTTTAAGTAGACAGGACTTAATAAATAAAAAAACAAACAACCCCTATGACATTTATGTAAATGAGTGAAAATTAAAACTTTAAAATAAAAGATGAAAGGATATAATTGTAAAATCGATTGTAATTCATATATGGTATTTTACTACGAATTAATTTTTTGTGTTGAAGTTAATTATATGATCTCTCTCCATTCTCTCAAATTTTTAAATTTCATCTTCTCTCACGAAAAAAAAACTCACAAATCTCAATTGTTTCTTTTTCATTTTTCACTCAATTTCCCTAAATGGTTGGAAAGAAAGAAAAAAAACTGGGAAATAAAAATGGAAATGCGTTGAATAATTGAAGTAAAAAGGGTTGGAATTTGATTTGTTTAAAGAAGTTGACGTGAAATGCAAAAAGTTTAATAGTTCAGGAAATGTAGTGTACAAGTTTTGGTTATTTTAATTGTTCGTGATATGTTCACTAGTAATATGTTTAGTTCATAGCATACAATTTACTCATTAGTGATACGTCTTGTTTATTATTATAGTTTGTTCACTATTAATATATTTTGTTCATTAGTATTGCTTGTTCACTCAAAATCGAAGAACATAAGTATAATTTGTTCATCTTTATTATTTGTTCACTAGTGAAGAGTCAAGAAGGCGATCTGTTAGTACATTAAATACACGAGATGAACATGTAGGGTTTCTTCCATATTTGGTTCTTCAGTTTCATGATCTGAGTTGTTTAGTAGTGAACAATGATGAACATGTCCAGTTTCCGGCGAAGGCGGCGGTTCACTGGTTGATGAATAGTGGTGAATACTATAGGAGCTAATACCAATTTTCATTAAATAAAATACAATACAATTGGGAAATTGACGAAAACAAATACAAGATTGAAACAAGAATATGTAGAAACAAAGAAGAAACAAGTTTTGGTTGAGTCTCGTGAAATACACGATCCCCTTAAAATAGATTCGTCGTCTATCTCCCAGGGTAAAACAACCGAGTAGTTTTACACTACCGAATATAATCCAAGCCAAAACACTTATCGAAAGTTCATGTGTTTAAGGAACTCTAAAAATGGAGAGAGCATATTGTGAGGCTTGTAAGTGGGTGTAGACAAGTTGGTGAATCTGTTTCAAGTTGTCAAGAATGTGTCTTCCAATGAACCACACATCTTCTATTTATACTAGAATTTGGTCCAAGGTCTAATGACACTCATTAATGTCATTAATCCAATTCAACACAATTCATTACAAAGAAATGAAACCACTAATTCAAATATATTTTTAATGACAAACATTAAAAAATATAAATAATATTATTATTTGAATACTTCCACTAAATCAAGTGGCAAAACCGAGTGGCAAAAAACGAACCCCCATGATACCTGGGAGACGAGTGTGGATAGGTTCGAGTTTTCACAAGTTCATTTGTTTGATTTCTTTGTTCCGTACACCCCACTTTGAGAGTCGATATCTCATTAACCACAACTACATTTTGGACATACCAACCATTAATTATATATAATTAAATATATAATTATATGGGTCCAAAATTTTCCAACAATCCCCCACATGAATAGAGATCGATCGAAAACACAACAAAATTTCGATAAATATTCAACAGTTAAGTCTTGCAAAGGATAGGTAGGTTTTGGCCTTTGAACCTTCCCTTGAGAAGCACACTTAGTCTCCTAGCAGTCAGTAGACGTGATGTCCTTGAACTGAATCCGCCTTTTGTGTAGACGACAGTATACATTCTCACAAGACTCTCCCTAACTTGTTCATATCCTCTTATCGTGCCCGTCTTGGTCATGGACATTGCCTGGTTCTGCGAGAGCTACTAAGAATTGTGCCCCAACAATTCCATTCGAAGCGACCCCACTTCTCCCTCACATAGGTGATTCTCTATCACGAATCATTAAAAACCATAGTGCTTATCCTCATTGTCACT
The DNA here is from genome assembly GCA_963853835.1 of Calendula officinalis. Lineage (NCBI taxonomy): Eukaryota > Viridiplantae > Streptophyta > Magnoliopsida > Asterales > Asteraceae > Calendula > Calendula officinalis. The sequence continues at coordinate 79,406,961 of OY970820.1, read as the reverse complement.
GAACTAGGAATGGACTAGGAAGTAGTACAATGTACTCCCTTTAAGAATGTTTGGAGGAATTCCGTTACCCCCACAGTGACATCCCTTCGTTTATACAATTAGGTTGTCCTATTGAACCTAGATATTGGGATCTCCAGTCAACTAGGTTAGGTTTCCTTCGCATAAACTTTATTCCACGGGCTTTAGTCACATTCCTTCATAACTAACTCTCTACTTAAGCCTTTTCATAAGCGGATCCGCGATGTTATCATTTAACTTTTATAGTCAATCACGATAACTTCACTTGAGAGTAGTTGTTATATCATATTATGTCTTACCATTATACACTGTACACTTGACTAATGTAAATATAAGACAATACCAATATATACATCAATTATTTAGAATATCTTCTTTAATTGATGTAACTTTTATGAAGATGAATGAGTACCTTAGCAAGGTACCCCCACATTCGTACGTATTTTTAAGACGGTTTTCTTTCAAACCAAAATTCGTACAATGATTCATCTAACCTTAACGAGGTATCTTATATAGAAGATAACTAGTCGACACACGACATACCCCCACATTTGTACAACTTAGTAAATTAATTGCTTCAATTTTACTTATCATTAAGTAAAATTAACAATATAATTTAATTCGTACATATCACTATGTAGTATAATCATCAATATACATTATGATATACTTGTGACCACCTTTAGAAGTTGATTTCAAATCACACACTTTTGTATGAATCATATCAAGGAGTTTGGTTATTTCTTTCAACCAAATAGAATGATGAATTTGTTACATTTGTTACATTTGTGAGTTGAATCAATATGGAATGTTGGTGGTATGCAACTAAATTTATTTAAAACCAAATTTAATTAAATTTATATGGCATAATCAACCATGTTAAATATTTAACAATTCAAAATAAATGAAGAACTTTATTAGCAATTATTAAAATCGCGGTTACAAGTTGTCACATTTAATTTTAACATTTTTACCAACAACAATTCCACATTTTGATAACACAATTCCATTGGATTCAATCACAACCCGAGTAACAAACTTAGTAAGCAACCATCCGGACACAAGATTCTAACGAATCCCCGAAACATACAAGATGTTGCTCAACACGACATCATTTCCGGAAGTCGTCCTTAAGATAACATTTCCTTCACCTTTGATATATGTGGTAGCCGAGTTTCCCATAAAAGTTTTTACTCATTTTTCAACAACTTTGAAAATGATAAACATATTTTTATCGAAACACACATAACGGGTAGCACCCGTATCGACATACCTTCCACTTGAATCGGTTCCCACCAAATTCACTTCCGACAAATCGGAAATCATGGACACATTATGCACATCTTCCTTCATGTACATTTCCATGTTAGGCATTGTCACAACATTTGTTATTTTTATCAAATAAAATGCAAATTTGACCAATTAGCCTTAACAATCAAAATATTCCAATTAGTAGTAAGATATATTTCAAGTATCATCTGTTCAAGAATCAACTCAAGAAGCCAAATACTATCTTGTATCTTACTCACTAATATAAACCAACATTTTTCCCAAGTCTCACAATTTGAAAGTAAAATTCTAGATGCCCAAGCAATCCATAAATATAAAATCCGAAGAATTTAACTTTTACCAAATTTGAGAAAATTCAAGTAACCAATGTTAACTTGAAAGCTAAAACAATAGAACTTTTTCATTTCCAAAATCTTATAATTTCCAAATATCTCACCTCGTGAGACTATATTCAAGAAACCAAGGTAATCTTGATATGTATAAAATGGAAATTAAATTATTTTTTTTCAAGAAAAGTCTATAACCATCAATCACAAATTTCATAGAAAAACCCTAATAATTCTCAAACTTTGAAAGCAAAATCATAGATGCCAAAGCAATCCATAGATAAAAATCCCGAAGAATTATAGTTTTTCACAAGTATGAGAAAATCAAGTAGCCAAAGCAAACTTGATTACAAAAACTTTTTAATCCAAAAATTCAAGTAAATTTTCTCACTATTTGAGATTAAAGTCAAGAAAACCCAAATTATCTTGATACTTGAAACTAAATAAATCAAAACATTTATATCCAAAAACTTTTAATTTCCAAATATCTCACACAATGAGACTATATTCAAGATACCAAAGTAATCTTGATATGTATAAAATGGAAATTACGAAAAGTTTATAAAATATTTTCTCAAACAAATTCTTTATAATTCAAGAATAAGGACAACATTATAAAATATATCCAAAGTATTTGATTTCCAAATAGTCTCACAAATTGAAACCATATGTCAAGAAGCCAAAGCTACCTTGAGATGAAGAAAATGGAAATCAAAATCACTTACAAACCAATGTCCACAAATATAAATTTTAAATCCAAAATTGTTTTAAACAATATATCAAGTTATTTAAAATCAAACTTTAAACACTTGATATAATAAACTTTAAATCCAAAAATTTGATTTAACAATTTAAACAAAACAAATTGGAAATTTTCTAAAACTCAAAATTGAATCTTTTTGTTCTATATAAACGTTTCAATCACCACTTTTTCCGAATCTATGCTATTAACGAGCAAAATCCGAAAAAAGAAAAAAAATTATGTATTTTTCCAACCGGTATTAGCTTAGAGAGGAAAAATCTATTTTAAGTTTGTAGGAGCTAATACCAATTTTCATTAAATAAAATACAATACAATAAGGGAAATTGACGAAAAACGTTTACAAAGATTGAAACAAAATAAAATAGAACAAACAAGTACAAGGTTTTGGTTAAGTCTCGTGAAATTCACGATACCCTTAAAATAGATTCGTCGTCTATCTCTCAGGGTAAAACAACCGAGTAGTTTTACACTACCGAATATAATCCAAGCCAATACACTTATAGAAAGTTATTGTGTTTAAGGATCACTAAACTTGGAGAGAGCAAATTGTGATGCTTGTAAGTGAGTAGGAAAGTATGAGAATGTGTGTTTTCCAATGAACCACACATCTTCTATTTATAATAGAATTTGGTACAAAGGTTTAATGACATTCTTAATGCCATTATGACCATTATGTCATTCAATACAAAGAAATAAACCATAAAATTCAAATATATATTTAATGACAAACATTAAACATATTAATAATATTATTAACAATATTATTCTTAATTGAATTTTTTAACCATAAAACCGAACCCCCATGAAGCTCGGGAGACGAGCGTGGATAAGTTCGAGTTTCCACTAGTTCATTTGTTTGATTTCTTCGTTTCATACACCCCACTTTGGAAGTCGATATCTCATTCACCACAACTACATTTTGGATATATCAACCATTAATTATATATAATTATATGTGTCCAAATTTTTCCAACAAATACAAATCTTATTAGTTAAAAATGGAAAGTATTAATTGTATTGATTTAATTGACAAAATTAAAAAGAAGTTAAAAAGATAATCACACCCTTACATATTAAAAAAAATATATTAAAACAAATGAGTGTCCAAGATTAGTTAGTTTTACCCATATTCTTACTCATATTTAAACTTGAAATGTGTAATCAATTAATTATCTTTGCTCATATCATCCTTTTATTTTGATACTATTCATGATCAAATGGGTATGATTATGAATAAGACTAAAAGGTATAACGAAATATCATTTCTCAAAATCTATTCGTATTCATAAAAAGCGACATATATCGATCGAAAGACATGTTATGTGGGGACGGAAATGGGCGGAAAATTTTGTGGCCCGTGGATTCTGCATGTCGTGAGTGGCTGGATAAATTTGCGAAACTCTAGAAGCTAATGACTATTGTAAAAGTGTGGAATCGTCTTATTCGAACTATATAACTAAATACTTGAAAATTGAAACCAATATGATCATATACAGTCTTTAAAACTTGGAAATAAACCATTCAACTCAAAACCCGAACCAATCAACAATTTGTTAATTCAGTTTTATCTAGTCATACTGTTGGGATATAAAACAGAGATATCATTCTATTACTGATGCTGCAGTTAGTACTGATTCAAGATTACTGAAGATTAGTACTGATGGGGCAGAACTACTGTCAGGATCGATTAACTATAGACAAGTTAATAAACACCTTAGATCTAATTGATGATAGAAGTTGCAGCGGATCAACACTATATCAATAATTAAGAACAATGAACTGTATGAACAATAAACAAGAATATTAAGAACACAGTTTCACAAAAAACTTCAATGTATATTATTGAGTTAACAATACACACGTACGTTTACAATTCGTAAGGAACATACTTATAGTAGTCCTTGAAGCTAAACTATTTACCCTAGTTATTCTAGGACTTGATTTACATCGAATTATAAAAGATATACTTTTAATTACATTCTATAACTATCTCTACGAAGATCTCGGACTTGATATTTTCCAAAAACGCGTATCAGTAGTAACTGCAATCACCAGTAGTAAATAAGTAACATCAGTAGTAAACTTGGTGATCAGTAGTAAGTCCATAATCAACGTCAGTAGTAACTACAATGATCAGTAGTATCTTCAATCTTCTCATGATCAGTAGTAACTTAGTTATAGCATACACCAGCATCAACTTCATCATTAGTAAATGTTCTGCCCCATCAGTACTAAGTATGTCAGTACTAACTGCAGCATCAGTAATAAGTTGATCTGTGTTTTGCTCCAACAATCTCCCCCTAAACTTATTGATCATCTCTTAATCAATCAAGTTTCTTTTGTTCCTCTTGTTCTTTTCTTCTTTTCTCAAGAGTTCTTTGATTCTGTTGAAGCCTTTGTTCAATAATATATCTGCTGTTCCTCTTTGTAAAATAATTCAATTTATTTTGGAACATAACAGCATCATAGGGTTTCATCAAAGTGTTTAGGAATATCTGATACATTGTCTTCTCTGAATGTGGATATTCTTTCTCATATAAGTACAATTCACACACTTTGCCTGATTTCTCAAAGAAGTACATATTTGCAGTAGGAATGACATTCCAAGCATATACATTACCTGGATTTGTAAATTGTTCTGGATAATTATCTGGATAAAATGCAGCATCTATCATTCTAGTCAGGTATCCAGCTCCAGATTCTTTCCATGATTTCTTTGTCATTCTTGGTTTCCCAATAATCAGAAGTTTGATTACATCACTTCTTGAACATGATCTGATTAAGGGTAACCATCCAGTGAATCTTTGTACTACTTTGTCTTCCCTTATGACTTCTATGACATTATTCTGCATCACTCTCCAGTTAAGAATTGGATTGTTCTGTAGAGGAGCAACTGGCATCTCAAGAACAGGTATAATTTGTTGTTTTGATTTCTTCTTGGAGCTTTGTTCTTGATCAACAGATTTTCTTTTTAGTGATTGGGGAGTTGAAGTATTACCAACAGTTGTAACACTACCAGCTTTGAGCAAATTTAAGCTGATTGGTACTAAAGTTTTGGCTTTGGCTTTCTTTGATTCTTCAACTTCTTGTTCAGCCAGGTCTTTCTTCTTTTCAGTGCAGTATTTTTCAATAATAGTTACCATCTTCATTCTCCCAAAAGATTTTGCACTGTGACCTCTTGTCTTCAGAAAATCTATCATAAGAGCTTTTTGTTCAAATATATCATCAGGTAACTCACCTTTTGTTCTTTTGCATTCTGCTATAAGCTCTTCAAGACAGTTTAGATGTTCTTCTTCTACTTTTCTAAGCCTTTTGAATTCTGCTTCTTGGCCTTCTATCTGAACATCTTTAATTTGAACAGGTGCTTGAACAGGCATTTCTCTTTGATTCTTCTTTTGTTCAAGAGCTTGATACTTAGCTACCTTCTCCCAAAATCTCTTATTCTTCACCTTCCATTTGTCTTGTTTATCAGCTCTAACAAGATTTATCTTGTTTACCATGTAATGACCAAGAGCTCTGTTAGGGTAATCTTCATCATATATTTCTTTACCCTTTCCAATGTGTGCTGAAGGTGGAGGTGGAATATATTTCATATCTGGCACTCCACTTATTATAACTGAAGGAGAAAATGATCTAAGTTCATTTTGTTGAAGAATTTTTGGATGTGGAGGAAGTGAGCATTCATCAACCTCAAACCAATTCACATTATCATCAATGTCAGGTATGATAAGTGGTTGATCAGGTGTTGGTGGTTTGGTAATGATGACATGTCTCTCTCTTTCAATAAGCTCTGGAAAATGTAGTTCTTCCTCTTCAGTAGTAACTAGAGTAGTTACTACTGGTGTTACTTCAGGAGTTACTACTGATAGGGCATCAGTAGTATTTGCTGCTAATAATTCCTTTTCTTTATTTACTACTGTTATAATATCAGTAGTAGAGGTTACTACTGGTATTTCTTTTTCAACTTGTTCTTCCATTGTAGCAGTAGTAATAGGCTCTTCTTCTGTCACCATCATCTCTGGGCCTTCATCAACATTTGTTTCTTTTAGATTTAAAAGGGAGGATGCTGCTGCTGCTATAGATTCATCAATCATTGTCTGTATATTGTCCTTCTCCCCCTTAGTGAGCTCAACTGGTGGAGCCTCACTATCAACAATCTTTTTCTTCAATTGTCTGATGATTTTGGCTTGTTGATAAAGCCTGTGCTCATATAATCTCATCCTTCTGTTGATGGTGTTGACATGCCTTTTCATTGCAGCCATGGTTTTCCCTTGGGTAGTTAAGTATATATGGCAATTTTGTACAGTGGATTCCAAGGAATCCACTTTATCCGTCAATTGGGTGATTTTAATACTGCCCTCACTCCATCTAGCAAGATCATCGGGCTCACTAACAGGTACATTGGTTTTAAGGTTTTCCTTCCTTTCCATCAATTCCACAGATCTGCCCTCATCACTGCTTGGTGATTCATTGGGTCTTTTAGACATTCTCTTCTTCCTAGAAGAAGCAGAGATGCCCCCCCTTGTGGATTCTTGGCACCGGGGTCCTTTGAGTAACTCCTCAAAAGAGTCATCACTCAAAGTTGCCGAGGTTTGGGTCCTAAAGATGTTTTCACTGTCCTGTGCACCCACCTTTGGGGCATCAGTAGTGAAAGCCCTCCCCTCATGTCCTCTCTCCTCCTTGGAGGACAACTCTTTGAGCCTGGGGTGTGACTCGATTTGTCCCCTGGTGTCCTTTGAAGAAATTTTCTTTCTATGATAAATTGTGGAAATATTTTTGGTTTTGTCTGGTAGGTCTTCCACAGAGTGAAGAGTAGCACTCTGCAGATTTACATCAAGTTCCTGGGACACATTCAGGACTTCTGTTTGGGTTGGTGATTGAGTGGCTATTTGGATTGGTGTTTGGGCTGTATTTGGGGGTGATGGAGTGGGTTGAGGTTCAACTTGGGATGTAGCAATGGTTGAACCCTCTCCAATATTGGGTTGATCTTTGATCATGTTAGGAAACAGAGGGGTTTCCTTGCCCGAAAATTTAAATTGTTTTCTCATATTTGAGAAAACTTTCTTGTTCAACTCAGGTAATAGAAAAATGTTTTTAGGAGTTGACAAGTTTTGCAATTCACAGTTTATGATATGTTGTAGAAATCTGGGATACATTAAAAATTTAGAAGAACTAAGATTTCCCAACATACCATCAAATATCATGTATGAAAAATTAAATACTTGGTCTGTGCATAAGCAAACAACAGCAGAGGCTATTGCCTTATTAAACTCATTCCAAGTACTTCTTTTAGGAGAAATACAATGCTGAATGGTATGTATTAAAAATTTCCATTGTGGGGAGAGAAGACCCTTTTGAAAAGTAACTATATTAAGTCTTCCCTCATATCCCATTTTGTTCAAAATTTCAGCAATGTATTCCTTAGGAAGAGTAGTCATACCTGAATCATCGTGTAATTGTAGATGGTGTCTGATTGATTGTTCTGTTACTGTGATGTGCTTTCCATCTACTTTAGATTTTATCATTGATGATGTTGTTCCTTCTGTTCGCTCAGCATTGGTCCAGAAATCCACCAAGTGCTGTTGATATGATTTTGGTTTTACAGTTAAGGCAAACTGTATATATGAATTTCTCAAAAATTTTACGATCGGACGGAAATCTTTTGTTCCGTCGGGATTCTTTAAGAATGCAACCATATTGTGAAATTCTGAGTATTTGAGATCGGTTTGCACATCGAGAGTTTGTAAAGTTGCCATTGTTGTTGAGATTTTGCAAGAATTTTGTTACAGATGAAGTGTTTTTGATCGTAAGCTAGGGTTTATCGAGAGGTGTTTAGAGAATCGAAGTGAAGATAATGCTAAATTAATCGGCTGCCGCCTTTTTATATCTTTCGATTAAACCTGCAAAACTACGAAAATATCCTTCGAATCATAACATAACGGTTATTTTCATGGGGGTTAGTTTGGTAATTGTGTTTTATGAAAGACCAGTAGTGAATAAGATATCAGTAGTAAAACGTCAGTAGTATCTACTAATATCAGTAGTGACTAAGGATTTTGACATCAGTAGTAACTATAGACATCAGTAGTAACAATTGACATACAAGACCAGTAGTATATGTGAATAACAGTAGTACTGACTTACCAGTAGTATTTGTGTAAACCTAAAATACACCAGTAGTAATGAATTACCAGTAGTATTTTGTGCATACACTTTCACACCAGTAGTACAGCAATACCAGTAGTAAAACACTTAAGAAAATAATGTTTTACAACACTAACTTTACACATGATTTTAAGTGAGATTTTAAGTTATTAAAATCATTCCAATACTGCTAACCAAGAAGTTGAATCTTCCTACATCAAATGCTTTTGTAAAAAGATCTGCTAATTGATCATCAGTATGGATTTTAACTACTTTGATTAATTTCTTTTCATTACAATCTCTTATAAAGTGAAATCTTATTTCAATGTGTTTAGTTTTTGAATGTTTTACTGGATTATTCACAATACTAATAGCACTTTGATTATCAATAAAAATAGGAGTTTTAAGGATAGAGATACCAAAGTCTAGAAGTTGATTTTGAATCCATAGTACTTGAGCACAGCAAGCAGATGCAGCTACATATTCTGCTTCAGCAGTAGATGTTGATACATTTGTTTGCTTCTTACATTGCCATGACACCAGTCTTGATCCAAAGAATTGACATCCACCAGTAGTGGATTTTCTATCTTGACATTCACCTCCATAATCACTATCTGTATAGGCTATGAGTTCAAAGGGTGAGTCATGTGGATACCATAGACCTAGTGATGGTTTGCCTTTCAAGTATCTGAATATTCTTTTAACCGCTTGTAAGTGTAGTTCTTTGGGTCTTGCTTGATATCTAGCACACACACAAACACTATACATAATGTCAGGTCTTGATGCAGTTAAGTACATCAAAGAGCCTATCATTGATCTATATAAGTGTTCATCTACATCCTCCCCCTCAACATCAGGATGTAGGTGTTTGTGTGTTTCCATTGGAGTACTAGCACTTTTGCTGTCTTTCAAGTCAAACTTTTCCAAGATATCTTTGACATATTTTGATTGATTTATCAAAATACCATCAGTTCTTTGACTGACTTGGAGTCCAAGGAAGAAGTTCATTGGACCCATAGAGCTCATCTTGAATTTAATCTGCATCAGCTCTTCAAATTCTTTGCACAATGTATCATTGGTTGAGCCAAAAATGATATCATCTACATAGATTTGTACCAGTAGTATATCATTCTTGACTTTCTTTGTAAATAATGTTTTATCAATGGCTCCTCTTTTAAAGTTGTTCTTCAATAAGTATGATGATAATGTGTCATACCATGCTCTTGGTGCCTGATGTAGGCCATACAGAGCTTTATCCAATTTAAACACATAATCACCATGTTTTGGATCTTCAAAACTTGGAGGTTGGCAAACATATACCTCTTCTTCAATTTTCCCATATAGGAAAGCACTCTTAACATCCATTTGATAGACTTTGAATTTCTTGAATGAAGCATATGCTAGAAATATCCTTATGGCTTCAATTCTAGCAACAGGAGCATATACTTCATCATAGTCTATTCCTTCTTCTTGAGTGTATCCTTGGGCTACTAGTCTGGCTTTATTCTTGATCACTATACCTCTTTCATCTTTCTTGTTTCTGAATATCCATCTTGTTCCAATGGCTCTTTTTCCTTTGGGTAGAGGTACAAGTGTCCAAACAGCTTGTAATTTAAATTGAAGGAGTTCTTCTTGCATTGCTTCAATCCAGTTTGAGTCCTTCATTGCTTGTTGGATCTTCTTTGGTTCATCCTGAGACAGAAAGCATTCATACATACATTCATTAGCAATTAAACTAATGTTACACATATTTGCAGTTAAGCTTTTATTTAATTTGCTTCTTGTTTGAAGTGGTGAGTTAACATCACTTAGAACAAGGTCTAATGGATGGTTCTTCTGAGTCCTTGTAGTTGTAGCTTTATCAACCACTAGTTGATTTCCAAGATTGGACTCATTTGTCTCAGGCAGTTGTTCATCTTGTGATTCTTCATTGTCATGGATGTTTGGTTCATCATCATCTTGGTCAGAGTTACTACTGGAATTATCTTCATTAGGATCAGTAGTATTGTTGTTGTTACTGGTGTCAGTAGTATCATGAGAATCTAGGTTATTATTGGGACCAGTAGTATTTTCAGTACTGTTACTGGTACCAGTAGTATTGGAATTACTACTGACCTCATTCTCAGAGTTACTACTGCTTTCAATATTTGAGTTATTACTGATATCAGTATTAACTATGGGAGCAGTATCAACAATTATGTATCTCATCTTTTCTTGACCAGTATTAATAGATGATGTTCCTTCTTTTTGATTAAGACAATTTGAATTACCTGCATTGAAATTCATATTAGAATTAAAGGATTTGGTTAGATTGTCTATGTTGAATAGCCAATCTGGACCATTTCCTTGTTCATTAGCAACATTTTCATTAAAGGATACATTGATGCTTTCTTCAATTATCCTTAATCTCTTGTTGAATACTCTGTATGATTTACTTTGAGTAGAGTATCCCACAAATATTCCATCATCAGCTTTGCAGTCAAACTTACCAATTTGTTCTCTTGTAATCAGAATAGTACAAGGACAACCAAATGATTTTAAGAAACTTATGGAAGGTTTTCTTTTATTGAAAAGTTCATATGGTGTTTTAAAATGTGGCTTCACTATTAATACTCTGTTTTGAACATAACAAGCAGTATTAACAGCTTCTGCCCAAAAAGTAATTGGTAATTTTGAGTCTGCTAGCATTGATCTTGCTGCTTCAATGATGGTTCTATTTCTTCTTTCAGCTACACCATTTTGTTGTGGAGTTCTAGGTGAGCTGTATTGCCTGTCAATACCTTTAAGATCACAAAAGTTAATTAGGTTAGCATTTTTAAATTCTGTGCCATTATCACATCTTATGGCTTTCACTTTTTGATCAGATGTGTTTTCCAGTTTGATAATTAAGTTCTTTATGAGTTCACTTGTTTCATCCTTTGTCCTGAGAAAGAAAACCCATGTATATCTGGAAAAGTCATCAGTAATAACAAGACAATATTGTTTCTTTCCAATACTCATTACATTAGTAGGTCCAAAAAGGTCCATATGTAAGAGTTGTAAAGGAACAGAAATAGAGTTCATAGTTTTGGACTTATGAGAAGTCTTGTGTTGTTTACCTTTTAGGCATGCAACACAATGATGATCACACATGAATTGTTTTTGAGGTAGTCCAATTACCAGATTTCTTTTTACTAAATTATTCATGTTTTTAAAATTTGTGTGACACATCCTTCTATGCCAAAGTTCTGATTCAGTGGTGTTTGCCTTGGATATAAAACAGTTGACCTCATTTGTAGAAATGAGTTCTCCCCCTATATCCAGGCAATACACATTGTTTCTCCTTGGAGTTCTTAAAACAACATATTTTTCATCTAAAATAAAATCAGGAGAAAGAATGATGCACTCAATGTCTGTGAACAGAATCTTGTTCTTTTTGTCACAAACTTGAGACACACTGACAAGATTGTATTTTAGTTCAGCTACATAAAATACATCATCAAAGGTAATTTTTCCATTAGTAACAGTACCTTTACCTGTAATCTTACCTCCCTGGGGATTCTCACCAAATGCCACATATCCTCCATCAAATGACTTGAAATCTTTAAGAATTTGCAGATTTCCAGTCATGTGCCTTGAGCATCCACTATCAATATGCCATGTTCTTCCTTCTTCTGGGATCTGAATGCTCTGCACAAGAGTAAAGGATTAGTTAAGTTTGGGAACCCAAGCTTTATATGTCTTGGGTTCATCCTTTGAGAAATGAGTTTTGGGAGTTTTAACTTTAAACACTTTTGGTAACCATACTTGTTTAGTACTGGTGTTTTGTTTTACTACTGCCCTTTTGGAGTTGTTACTGGTGTGAGAAGTTCCTACTGATCTTGGTTTATACCCATGATTTTTAGCTTTTGAGTCCTTTACTACTGATGGACCAGTAGTATTTGGGTACTTACCATGTTTAAAATGACCAGTAGTGTTTTTAGAGTTAACACCAGTAGTGTTTTTGAAATGTGTTTTGGGAGCAGTAGTATTTTTGAAATTAGGGTTTTTACCAGTAGTATTCTTGTACTGGTACCATACAGCATTATAATTAGGGTTAACACCAGTAGTAAATTTGTTAGAGTTTCTACTGGTGTTGGAAAAATTAAAATATTGTTTATTTTGATTAGATTTTCCATTGTTTTTGAAGTAATTGCTGTTCTTTGGGCTGCCAACTCTTCTGTTTTGCACAAATCTTGGTGCACTTCTTCCAAATCTTGGAGTTTCAGCAATTGGAGTTTTTATTGTATTTACTACTGAAGGACCAGTAGTATCTTTTAACCTTTGAGTTTTTGCATTTTCTTTAAAAGCTTTAAATTCCTTTAACTCCTTGCAGTTTATTGGATTGAAGTGACAATCCTTTGCTAAATGGTTCACTTTATTGCAAATAACACATTTTAATTTATTTTCTTGAGCCTTTATTGTTTTTCTTTGTTCTAAGAGTTGGTTTCTATTTCTTTGGTTTCCTCTTTTTAGAATTTTGGGTATATTTTCTGCATTATATTTAGGAGAATCATTTGGACTTTGAGCTGTGTGAAAACTTGTATCAATTGATTTTGGTGATTCAGTTTGAGATATTGTAAATTCAATTGATTGCTCATCATCTGAAGAATCATTTGATTCAGATGTTTCATTATTAGATTCAGTTTGATTTGCAGTTTTTAATTCATTAATGATTCTTTCTGAACTGTTTTTAAGTGGAGGAATGAATTTGTGTGGAGGTGGTACAGCATGATATCCCACCCCATGAACAACTTTTTCTGTAGTTTGATTATTAGTTAATTCATCTAGAATTTTAGTGCTTCTTTCAAACTTTTTAATTGTTAATTTATTTTGTTCAATTTCAAGCTGACATTCTTCTAATTTACTTGTTAGTTCTTTGTTTTTTGTTTCATAGAACTCTTTCTCATCCACAGCTTGAAGCAATTCTTCCTTGATCCGTTGATCAATCATCTTGTACACCTTTATTTGATGTTCTTGATCAGCAATCACACTATCAAACTCATGATTTCTTCTGATTGCTTTTGCTAGATCTTCATTTAATTTAGTGTTTTCTTTTTCTAGATTTTTAATAATTTTAGCACATTCAGGAGTACAAGGTTTAGATTTTACCTCAGTTTTGTTGTCAGTAAAGGCCATGAGAGCTTGATTTTGAGTATGCTCTTCTGCTTGGAAGCTCCAGTCATATCCTTGTCCTTGTTGTGACACAAGAGCAGTTGATTTTGATCTTTTGTCTGGTTGAGGACATTCTTTTGCAAAGTGACCAAGGTTGTTACAGTTGTAACACTTGACTTTAGTCTTGTCAAATCCTGCTTTGTCACCTTTGTTGAAATTGAGGCTTGTCCTACCAGTTCTTTTTAAGAATCTTTTGGTCCTTAGGCTCAGCATAGCCATCTGCCATTTAAGATCCATCTCCTCAAGATCATCTGGATTCAATTGTTCCAAGTCATCACTAATCAATGCAGTATGCACATGACTAGTGAAGAAGGATTCTCTTGCAGTATCCTCAGAATCTGCAGCCTTTCCTGTGGAGGATTCTTGTCCTTGACCTGTACTAGACACAAATGCAGCATTGTTAGAAGAAATAGAAGGGTTTTTGTGATTTACCTCAGTTTCAAAAACTCTGAGATCATTATAGAGTTCATCTAACTCCTTTTCTTCTAGAGCATCTCTTTGTCTATACACAACTGTATACATGGCCCATTCTTCACTAAGAGACCTTAGAAACTTCATGTTGACATCTTCTTGATCCATCTTTACACCAACTTGGTTGAGTTCACCAATTAGTTTGTTGAATCTGTCAAACACTTGAGTGAGTGTTTCATTGGGCTTTCCTTTGAAATTTTCAAAGTCTTGTTTGAGAACAGACTTCATGTTTCTTTTTGTACTCTTTGTCCCAACGAATCTCTTCTCCAGTGCTTCCCAAAGTAACTTAGCATCATCATATTCAACAAAGAGATGTTGATAATCATTAGGAATAGCCAGTAGGAGAGTGCTTAGAGTTTTGAGTTCGATGCCTTTATCTTTCTTCTCCTTCTCACATTTAAGTTTGTCTGCCTCAGTTACAGAGCTGCTTGCTTGAAGTTGACCAGTTTTGTTTCCTTCACAAACGACTTCCCACATAGAATAATCTGTAATAAGCATGTATTGCTTAATACGATTCTTCCACATCCCAAAATTATTGGGAGTGAGCATAGGGATTTTGTTGGCCTGAGTGCTTTCATTATTATCAGTCATGATTAATAATGTGTGTGTTTTAAAGATTAAAACTTTTTGTTGTTCTTAACAAATAGTAGATCTAGAACCAATAAGCTCTGATACCACTTGTCAGGATCGATTAACTATAGAAAAGTTAATAAACACCTTAGATCTAATTGATGATAGAAGTTGCAGCGGATCAACACTATATCAATAATTAAGAACAATGAACTGTATGAACAATAAACAAGAATATTAAGAACACAGTTTCACAAAAAGCTTCAATGTATATTATTGAGTTAACAATACACGCGTACGTTTACAATTCGTAAGGAACATACTTATAGTAGTCCTTGAAGCTAAACTATTTACCCTAGTTATTCTAGGACTTGATTTACATCGAATTATAAAAGATATACTTTTAATTACATTCTATAACTATCTCTACGAAGATCTCGGACTTGATATTTTCCAAAAACGCGTATCAGTAGTAACTGCAATCACCAGTAGTAAATAAGTAACATCAGTAGTAAACTTGGTGATCAGTAGTAAGTCCATAATCAACGTCAGTAGTAACTACAATGATCATTAGTATCTTCAATCTTCTCATGATCAGTAGTAACTTAGTTATAGCATACACCAGCATCAACTTCATCATTAGTAAATGTTCTGCCCCATCAGTACTAAGTATGTCAGTACTAACTGCAGCATCAGTAATAAGTTGATCTGTGTTTTGCTCCAACAACTACGTTTACTACTGATGCTACTGATCTCAAGCTACTACTGATGACAACAAATACTACTGACGTTCTATTTTTGGTGCTGATCGCATACGAGATTCTAGCATAGTTAGTTACGGAATGTATATCTTTATGAAATTCAATTGTAATCGATTCCTAGAATAACTAGGTTATTAATTTAGGCTTCAAGGACTAGTATATATAGTTCCTTATGAATTGTAAACATACGTGTGTATTGATCGATCAAATTAATATACATTGAAGCTTTTTGTGAATTATTGTGTTCTTATTTACATTCGTATTCATTAACAGTATTCACTGTTCTTAATCAACTAAACTATAAGTGTTGATCCACTGCAACTTCTAATAGTTTGTAGATCTGTGATTAATTAATCCTTCTGGGTTAATCGATCCTGACAAGTGGTATCAGAGCTTTACGGTTCTAGATCTATGAATTAAGAACAACAAAAAGTTTCATACTTTTGATCTCAAAATTG
The DNA here is from genome assembly GCA_963853835.1 of Calendula officinalis. Classification (NCBI taxonomy): domain Eukaryota; kingdom Viridiplantae; phylum Streptophyta; class Magnoliopsida; order Asterales; family Asteraceae; genus Calendula; species Calendula officinalis. Next base: position 79,390,967 of record OY970820.1, on the reverse strand, counting down.
TTAATCATGTCTGATAACAATGAAAGTACTCAGGCAAACAAGATTCCAATTCTCACTCCCAACAACTTTGGGATGTGGAAAAACAGAATCAAGCAATACATGCTGGTTACTGATTATTCCATGTGGGAAGTGCTTCTTGAAGGCAACAAGACTATTCAAACTCAAATAGCCACTACTTCAACTGAAGTAGACAAACTCAAGTGTGAGAAAGAGAAGAAGGACAGAGGGATCGAGCTCAAAGCCTTAAGCACTCTTTTGCTTTCCATTCCCAATGATTATCAACATCTCTTTGTTGAATATGATGATGCAAAGAAGTTATGGCAGGCTCTGAAAAAGAGGTTTGTTGGTACAAAGAGCACAAAGAGAAACATGAAGTCTGTTCTGAAACAAGACTTTGAAAACTTCAAAGGACAGAAGAATGAATCATTGTCTCAAGTATTTTATAGGTTCAACAAACTCATTGGTGAACTGAATCAAGTTGGTTACCAACCAGACAATGATGATGTCAACAGGAAGTTCCTCAGGTCTCTAGGTGAAGAATGGTCTATGTATACTGTGATATATAGACAAGGAGATGCACTAGAAGAGAAAGAGCTTGATGAACTCTACAATGAACTAAGAGTGTTTGAATCAGAGGTAAGTAATAAATCTCCTAATTTACCTTCAAACAATGCTGCTTTTGTGTCTAGTACAGGAACATGGAAGGACAATGCAAAGAATACAGGAATTGAAGATGCAGTAATAGAATCTTTCTTCACTAGTCATGTGCATACCGCATTGATTAGTGAGGATTTAGAACAACTCAATCCTGATGATTTGGAAGAGATGGACATCAAGTGGCAGATGGCTATGCTGAGCTTAAGAACCAAAAGATTTCTTAAAAGAACTGGAAGACAAAATCTGTCTTACAACAAAGGTGATCGTGCTGGATTTGACAAAACCAAGGTCAAATACTACAACTGTAGCAATCTGGGTCACTTTGCCAGAGAATGCCCAAACTGAAGGGTTTCATAACACTGATCGACCACTTGGGTCAACCTCCTAGTAAACTTGGTTCGACCATACTGACCAAGAACATGAACTTGTTCTTGACCGGTTAAAACCAACTGGTTGATTTAATCCCTAAATGCGGAACTGGGATTAAACCTAATCCTTAAACCCTAAAGGATTGGGATGTTGGAGAACTAGATTTGGTTAACAAGAAAGAAACCTTGTACGAAGAACTCGAACGCACACATACTTGTGTGTTCGTCGAACTGACCAAGAACCCTAGGGTTCTTGGTTCGACTTTTGTACAAAGGGGTGAAGGGAAAAAGGGTTTTTCCAATTCATACCTTAGATTGCTCAAGATTGATCCAGCAGTGATAAACACAACGAGAAGCCCTCTAGATAAGCTCTTGTAATGATCCTTGTTCTTCAAGACTTGAAGAACACGAAGAACGAACGAAGAACACGAAGAACACAAGACTTGTGTTCTTCCTTGTGTTGCTCGGCCGAAATAGGGAGGAAGGGAGGCCAAAATTTCGTGGCTAGGGTTGATGGAATGAGCACCTTACAAGGGAACCCCAAGCCTTCTATTTATAATAGAAGGACTTTCACTTAGGGCCCTTCTAGTTTAATTAAGATTAATTCATAATTAAACTTATCCTTTTACACAACCAACCCTTATAGTTTATTTAGTTATTATTGTTGCACTTAATTATTAAATGTCTAGTATTAATACACTAATATATTTCGGTACAATATATATACACGAAATATATATATACTTGTATTTATACTTTTAATAATTAATTATATAATAAACCTTATATAATTTAGACAATAATATTATCCAACACCATATGATTTAATTACTTTAAATCATATTATGGATAATCTATAATTAACACATTGTATATTTACTCAGCTAGTAAATGTACAAATACTTGTATTAATTAGTTAGATAAACTAATCTAGTAATAAGTTGAACTTAACTTAATACTTAACTTGATTCATAAATGACTATTATGAATCAATCCTCTTCCAAGTATCATTACATATCTTACTCGTATTACATGCACTCACCGATGTGACCCTTGAGTGTCCTATAGACATGGACGTGACATCATAGGTTGACTAACTATTCACATAAATCCATCAAACTCCCACTTGTGCAAGTTCGTAACCTTAGCTTGATGACACTAGTCCTGCAGCGGCCCTCTAGCAGGCAATACAGGATAACCAAGCCATAGAAACTCTTATACCCAGGTATTGTTTCAGAAAAACATATTAATAGCGTCGTCTAGTATATAACACTCCGTCTTTACTTGTTGGGTAACGTGTTAGGTTTATCCCTTGCAGCACGATATTTGTGATAACGAATACGAGCATGGTAGAAAAATATCAACTCCTGTATTCGAAATCATTTTATGACTTCTTGATTCAAACTGCTGTGATAAACGACAAATAACAAATCAGTTCGTTTGGGCACGGCCGTGCACTTGCCAGTTTCTTATCAAGTCAAAGGACCTATAAATATCTCTCCTAAAGAGGAGGTGCAATTACCATCTTGTATATTTCGATTTAAAATACAACTTCCTTTGTACCCAGTATCGCCTCGTATGACAAACGTATTTCAAAATTGTCTGAGTTGAACCAAAGCACATTAGTCATCGTATCCTAAACCAAATACCTCAGTCTTAAGGACAATCCTAGTGAACAATACTTTTGAACTTTTCAACCAGGAAGTATTATCACGGTGGTCTATCCAATATTCGTTGAGCCTCCAACAGAATATCACCGATATTTGGTTTACACAAAACTTGTGTAGCTATCTTCGAAGAACTTCGAATCTACCACCAAATACCGCGATGACGTTAACGTCCCATCGAGGTTCCCACCAAGACGAGTAGTCACGGATTTATATCTTTTTGAATAAATAGACTTTTATTCATGGATGATGTAAAACATACAAAGTCTGAATAAAAATGATACTAACTTGTGTATTATTCCATCACAAACAAAGACCAAAGATCAAACTACAACAAAAACAGTACCTCAAATTCAACTGCTTTAGTATCTCAAGAAGGACAAGGGTATGACTGGAGCTTTCAAGCAGAAGAACATGCACAGAACCAAGCTCTCATGGCCTTTACTACTGATCCTTCTACTACTGAGGTAGATTCTAAATCTTGTACTCCTGAATGTATTAAAGCATATAAAGAATTAGAAAAACTTAATAAAGAAACACTTGAAGAGATGATACTAAACAGAAATAGAAGAGTTGAATACAATGGTTGTATAGCTGATTTAGAAAATCAAATTAAAATTTATAAAATAACTGATCAAAAAATAAAAGATGAATTGTTACAAACTACTTATGACAAAGAACATATTGAATTAAAACTAAAAGAAACTTTAATCAAATTAGAAGAATGTCAAATGGAATTAGAACAGAACAAACTAACTATTAAGAAATTTGAAAGAAGTTCTAAAATTGTTAACGAATTAACTAATAATCAAACCACAGAAAAGGTTGTTCATGGAGTGGGATATTATGCAGTCCCACCTCCAACAAATTTTATTCTTCCACTTAAATCAAGTACAGAAAGAGTTTTAAATGATTTAAAAATTGAAAGTCAAACTGAAACTGAAACCAGTAATGAATCAAATGAATCTTCTGATGATGATCAAACAACTGAATCAAATGATACAAGTTTTCACACAACACAAAGTCAAACTGAATCCCCAAAATACAATTCAGAAAATATACCTACAATTCTAAGAAGGGGAAATCAAAGAAACCTAAATCAGTTAAAAGAACAAAGAAAACCTGAAAGTGCTAAAACAACAAAATTATCATACTTAATTTGTAACAAGGTTAACCACATAGCTAAAAATTGTCACTTTAATCCTATTAACAGTCAAGAATTTAAAGAATTCAAAATCAACAAAGAAAAAGAAAAAGCCTTAAAACTAAAACAAATTGAAGAATCAAAAGAAAAGGAATCTAAAAAACCAAAACAAAAAGAACTTAATAAACCATGTGCTGACACTCATAAATTTGGAAGAACTGCTCCACGATTTGTGCAAAATACCAGGTATAAAAGTCCAAACAGAAGTAATTATTTCAAAAACAATGGAAAACAAAATCAGTTTACTCAATATTCAAAGTTTTCAAACATCAGTAGAAACTATTCCAGGTTTACTACTGGTAAAAACCCTAATTACAATGTTGTCTGGTATAATTACAAAAACACTACTGATTATGCTCAAAATTCATATTACCCAAACACTACTGGTCCATCAGTAGTAAAATTTTCAAAAGCCAAAAACTACGGGTATAAACCTAGATCAGTAGTAACTAAAAACATCAGTACTAAGTACCAAACTGCGTATAAGGCTCATTCAGTTAGAAAGACTTACTCTTCAAAGGATGAACCCAAGACAAAACAAGCTTGGGTTCCCAAAATTAACTAATCCTTTTACTTTATGTGCAGAGTATCCAGATCCCTGAAGAAGGTAGAACATGGCATATTGATAGTGGATGCTCTAGACACATGATTGGAAATCTTCAAATACTTAGAGATTTCAAGTCTTTTGAAGGAGGATATGTTGCTTTTGGAGAAAATCCTAGAGGTGGTAAGATTACAGGTAAAGGTACAGTATCAAATGGTAAGATCACTTTTGATGATGTCTTTTATGTTGCTGAGCTTAAATATAATCTGGTTAGTGTCTCACAAGTCTGTGATAAGAAGAACAAAATTCTTTTTACAGATGTTGAGTGCATCACTCTTTCTCCTGATTTTATTTTAGATGAAAAATTTGTTGTTTTAAGAACACCAAGGAGAAACAATGTGTATTGCCTGGATATAGGGGGAGAACTCATTTCATCAAATGAGATCAACTGTTTTATATCTAAGGCAAACACAAATGAATCAGAACTTTGGCATAGAAGGATGTGTCACACAAATTTTAAAAATATGAACAATTTAGTTAAAAAGAATTTGGTAGTTGGTCTACCACAAAAAGAATTTATGTGTGATCATCATTGTGTTGCCTGCCTAAAAGGTAAAAAACACAAGACTTCTCATAAGGCCAAAGCAATTAACTCTATTTCTAAACCTTTGCAGCTCTTACATATGGACCTTTTTGGACCTACAAATGTAATGAGCATTGGAAAGAAATAATACTGCCTTGTTATTACTGATGATTTTTACAGATATACTTGGGTCTTCTTTCTTAGGAGCAAAGATGAAACAAGTGAAATGATCAAGAATCTGGTTATAAAGCTGGAAAATACAAGAGATCTCAAAGTGAAAGAAATTAGATGTGATAATGGAACTGAGTTTAAAAATACTAACCTAATTGATTTTTGTGATCTTAAGGGCATTGACAGGCAGTACAGCTCACCAAGAACTCCACAACAAAATGGTGTAGCTGAAAGAAGAAATAGAACTATCATTGAAGCAGCCAGATCTATGCTTGCAGATTCAAAATTACCAATAACCTCTAGGGAAAATTGAAGAAGAAGTGTATGTATGCCAACCCCCAGGTTTTGAAGATCCAGAACATGATGACTATGTGTACAAGCTAGACAAAGCTCTATATGGCCTACATCAGGCACCAAGAGCTTGGTATGACACATTGTCCTCATACTTACTCAAGAACAACTTCAAAAGAGGTGCAATTGAAAAAAATCTGTTCATAAGAAAGGTCAAAGATGATATACTACTGGTCCAAATATATGTAGATGATATCATCTTTGGATCAACAAATGATCATCTATGCAAAGAATTTGAAGAATTAATGCAGATCAAGTTCAAGATGAGTTCAATGGGTCCAATGAACTTCTTTCTTGGACTCCAAATCAATCAAAGATCAGATTGTATCCTGATCAATCAATCTAAATATGTTAGAGACATTTTAGAGAAATTTGCACTCCAATGGAAACTCACAAACACCTACATCCTGATGTTGAGGGGGAGGATGTAGATGAACACCTATACAGATCCATGATAGGCTCACTAATGTATTTTACTGCATCAAGACCTGACATTATGTATAGTGTTTGTGTATGTGCCAGGTATCAAGCTAGACCTAAGGAATTACACTTGCAAGCTGTCAAAAGAATTTTTAGATACTTGAAGGAAAAACCCTCTCTTGGTCTTTGGTATCCACATGCATTGCCATTTGAACTAGTAGCCTACACTGATAGTGATTATGGTGGTGAATGTCAAGATAGGAAATCTACTACTGGTGGATGTCAGTTCTTTGGATCAAGATTGGTGTCATGGCAATGCAAGAAACAAACAAATGTTTCAACATCAACTGCTGAAGCAGAATATGTAACTGCATCTGCTTGTTGTGCTCAAGTACTCTGGATTCAAAATCAACTACTAGACTTTGGTATCTCTATCCTTAAAACTTCAATTTTTATAGATAATCAAAGTGCAATCAGTATTGTAAATAATCCAGTAAAACACTCTAAAACAAAACACATTGAAATTAGATTTCATTTCATAAGAGACTGCAATGAAAAGAAATTAATTAAAGTAGAGAAAATACATACTGATAACCAATTGGCGGATCTTTTTACAAAAGCATTTGATGTAGGAAGATTCACCTTTCTGGTCAGCAGTATTGGAATGATCTTAATAAGTTAAGTCTCAAAAGAAAATCATTTGTAAAATGTTTTGTACAATTTCATTTATTATACTACTGGTTATTTATAACTACTGATTGTATGCTTTTACTATAATTTATTACTGATAGGGTTTCTCAGTAGAATTAGGTCAAGTATAAAAACAATGATTACTACTGATGTTTCTACTACTGACACTTAGTTACTACTGGTAGACCGTTATCTGGAAAATACATAAATTACATTACTGACCCTCATGAAAATAGCCGTTGGGTTATTATTCGAAGGATATTTTGGTCTTTCTGCATGATAAATCGAAAAATATATAGCAGACTGAGATTAGTTTAGCATTATCTTCTTCTCGATTCGATAAACCCTACGCTAAACCCTAATCTCTGCAAAATCCGATCAAAACCCTGAATCAGTAACAACTCAATTCCTCTCACCAAAGTGAAATTCTTGCCAAAACGATCACTCTCTCTGAAAGATTCATAACAACAGATAAAAATCAAGCACAATGGCAACCCTAAATCACTCGCAATCAGAACTGATCTTAAATTTTCCGAATTTCACAACATGTGTGCTTTCTTGAGAAATCCAGATGGTACAAAGGATTTTCGTCCTATTGTAATGTTCTTAAAGAACTCATATATAAAATTTGCGCTCACCATCAATCCAAGAGCATATCAACAACACTTGGTTGATTTCTGGTCCAATACCGAAAGAATTGAAGATTCAACCATGTCCAAGATCAAATCAACAGTAGATGGAAAGTCTATTATTATAACTGAACAAACAATCAGACACCATCTTCAACTCAATGATGAGTCAGGTTTGTTTTCTTTACCAAAGGAGGATCTTGTTGCTGTTTTACAAAAAATGGGGTATGAAGGAAGATTAGATATTGTAACATTTCAAAAGGGTCTTCTTTCACCTCAATGGAAGTTTTTAGTTCATACTATTCAACACTGCATCTCTCCAAAAAGAAGCACTTGGAATGAGTTCAACAAGTCAATAACTTCTGCTATTGTCTGTCTGAGCACAGCACAAGTCTTCAATTTTTCAAATATGATTTTAGAAGGAATGCTTGGAAACTTATCATCCTCAAAATTTTTAATGTATCCAAGATTCCTAACTCATATAATAAACTGTGAATTACAAAATCTTTCAATTCCCAAAAACATTTTTGTAACACCAGAATTAAAGAAAAAGGTGTATGCAAATATGAGAAAAAGATTTAATTTTTATGGTAAAGATACTCCACTATTTTCAAACATGATCCATGATCATCCCCCAACTGGAGAAGGTTCAAGTCACCCCATTGAACCCCAACCAACTCCACCACCAAATACAGCCCAAACAGAACCCATTCAGTCCACTCAATTAAATGAACCAACAGATGTCCTGCAAGTGTCCCAGGTACATGAGATTAATCCCAGAGTGCTACTCTTCACTCTGAGGAAGACCAGACAATAGCCAAACACATTTCTAAAACTTATAAAAGGAAGAGAACTTCCTTAAAGGACACCAGGGGACCAATTGAGTCAAACCCCAGACTCCAAGAGTTGTCCTCCAAGGAGGAGAGAGGGCATGAGGAAAGGGCTCTCACTACTGATGCCCCAAAGGTGGGTGCACAGGCTAGTGAGAACATAATTAGGACCCAGACCTCGGCAACTCTCAGTGATGAATCAGAATTTGAGGAGTTACTGAGAGGACCCCGGTGCCAAGAAACCACAAGGGGGCGCTACTGCTTCTTCTAGGAAGAAGAGAGTGTCCAAACAACCCAATTTATCACCAAGAAGTGATAAGGGTAGAACTGACCAAACTGAATTAACGGATAGGATGGAAAACCTTCAAACCAATGTACCAAATGAGCCCAATGATCCACCCAAATGGGCTGAGGGCAGTATTAAACAAACTAAATTGACGGATAGGAAGGAAAACCTTAAAACCACTATACAACATTGTCTGACTCTATTAAACAATCAAGGGAAAACCATGACATACATGAAGCACTATATTAACACTTTGAACAAAAGGCAGAAGAGGTTTGAGCACAGGCTTCAAAGGCAATCCAATTTGATCAGGAAATTACAAAGGAAGATTGCAAGTAGTGAAGCTCAACAAGTTGAGATCACTAAGGGGGAGAAAGATCAAATTCAAGGGATGATTGATCAATCAATTGCAGCAGCAGCCCTTCTAAACTTAAAAGAGGTCCATGGTGAAACATGTCAAAGTGTTGGTGAGAACCTGTATAAAGAAATGGAAAATCTGGATGATGATGTATTTGTGTCTGCAAACCAATCACAAACTGCAGAACAAATAAACTCACCAGTTACTACTGAAGTCATTGAGACTACTGATCCAATGGAAATTGAAGAAAACAAGGATCAAGAGGTTGTTACTACTGACCCTATTGAAGAAAAAGAAACTCCAGTAGTAAAAACACCAGAAGAAGAGTTTATGGATACTACTGATGCCCTAGCAGTAGTAACTCCAATAGCAACCTCACCAGTAGTAAATGAAGAACAACAAGTTGTGGTGTATGAACCTGAAAGTACACCAGTAGCAACCACAACAGTAGAAACCACAGCCATCACACCAGTAGCAACCACCTTGGTTACTACTGAAGAAGAAGATGAATAGATTCATGAGCTTCTTGAAAAAGAACAGATCATCATTGTTACAAAACCTAAAACACCAGAACAGCCACTTGTCATACCTGATATTGATGACAATGTGAACTGGTATGAAGTAGATGAATGTGAACTTCCTCCTCACCCCAAAATACTTCCAGAGGATAAAATTCATCTATTCTCTCCGTCAATTGTGTTCATTACTGTTCTTGATAATAAGTATACTCCACCTCCACCAGCAGTCTGTATTGGAAAAGGGAAAGAAAAATATGATGATGATTATCCAAACAGAGCACTAGGTCACTACATGGTAAACAAAATAAACCATGTCAGACCTGCTAAAAGAGATAAATGGAAGGTGAACAGGATAAGGTACTTAAGAAAAGTTGCTAAAACTCAAGCTCTTGAAGACAAGAAAAAGGCTGAAAAAGAAAAATTAAATAATCCTGAAAGTCAAGAAGCTGAAGTACAAATCCCACAAATAGAAGGAGTCCTGGTAGAAGGTCAAAAAGCAGAATTTGAAAGACATAGAAAGATAGAAGAAGAACACTTAAATTGTCTTGAAGACCTTGTAGCCGAATGTAAAAGGGAAAAGGCTGATCTACCAAATGACATATTTGAACAGAAAAAGAATATGATTGACTTTTTGAAGTCAAAGGGACATAGTGCTAAATCTTTTGGTAGAATGAAGATGATTACAATAGTAGACAAATATTGTACTGCCAAAAGGAAAGAATTAGCTGAATTGGAAGTTGAAGCTGAAAAAGAAAAAGTGTTAATTGAAATAGATCCCATGACAATCCTCACTAGAATACCAATAACTGGAGAACCTTCAATACCTACTGAGAAGAGAAAAAGAGATGAATCTGAAACGGAACAAAGGAAGAAAAAGAAACAGGAAATACAGGTATTTGATACTCCTGTTGCTCCTATTGAAGATAATCCAATCATTAATTGGAGGATGGTTGGTGATGCTATTGAGATCATCAGACAAGACAAATCAGTTCAAAGATTTACTGGTTGGAAACCATTAGTTATGTCTTGTAGTAGAGCTGATATCATTAAAGTCTTGATCATAGGCAAACCAAGAATGACTAAGAAGTCATGGAAGAATTCAGGAGCTGGATACTTAACTAAAATGATAGATGTTGCATTTTATCCAGATCAATATCCTGAAATATTTTCAAATAAAGAAAATGTGTATGCTTGGAATGTGCTACCCACAGTGAATATGTATTTCTTTGAAAGATCAACCAAAAACTGTGAGCTGTACTTGTATGAAAGGGAATATCCTCATTCTGAAGAAACAATGTATCAGTTGTATACAAACACAATGATGAAACCCCATGATGCTGTAATGTTCCATAACAAGCTTAATTATTTTATCAAAAGAAACAGCAAGTATATCATTGCTCAGAGAAAGCTGCAAAATCAAAGAACAACTGAAGGCAGACAAAGAAGAGCTAAATTATTAGAAGAACAAGCTAAGAAAAATGAAGAGCAAAAAGAAACTTGATTAATTCAAAGAGAATTAATAAGTTTTGAATTAATCAAGTTTAGGGGGAGATTGTTGGGATATAAAACAGAGATATCATTCTATTACTGATGCTGCAGTTAGTACTGATTCAAGATTACTGAAGATTAGTACTGATGGGGCAGAACTACGTTTACTACTGATGCTACTGATCTCAAGCTACTACTGATGACAGCAAATACTACTGACGTTCTATTTTTGGTGCTGATCGCATACGAGATTCTAGCATAGTTAGTTACGGAATGTATATCTTTATGAAATTCAATTGTAATCGATTCCTAGAATAACTAGGTTATTAATTTAGGCTTCAAGGACTAGTATATATAGTTCCTTATGAATTGTAAACATACGTGTGTATTGATCGATCAAATTAATATACATTGAAGCTTTTTGTGAATTACTGTGTTCTTATTTACATTTGTATTCATTAACAGTATTCATTGTTCTTAATCAATTAAACTATAAGTGTTGATTCGCTGCAACTTCTAATAGTTTGTAGATTTGTGATTAACTAATCCTTCTGGGTTAATCGATCCTGACACATACTTTTATTTAAAAAATTCAAATTCAAATAAAAATGTAGATGTTCATGTCGAAAGAATGTTTGTGTTATCCAATTCGATCGAAATCCACAAACTAATTTTCAATCCATAAAATGGTTTATTTTTACGTACTACAATGCAGATATGTAAGTGAAATTATTATCCATCCTATATCCAAATATGTTTAGGGGAATCAAGGTTCCACGGAAGATTTGTAAAATTGTACTACTTTGGTAAATTACTACCGAGCGAAGATAAAAGGAAAAGTAGTAGTTATATGTAAACTGTTTGCTAAACTATAAGCAAATAATAAATATGAAAAATAACTATACATTAGTTTATATTCGGTTTATTTGAACTTTCAGTTCTTGATATTTGGTTTATTGTTTTATTTTCTTTTTTTGGTTAACCCGTAGGAATCATAAATTTTCAATTTCTTAGGTTGATTGGTTAAAGTATCATATATTGTAAATTGTTTAGCAATTTGCTAAACTTTCGTTAATAAAATGCCGTTCAAAAAATAATACAGTAATAATAGTAATCAATACTATTTCTAAAACTAAAACAATAATTTGGCAACTTGTCCTAAAAACCAAAAGTATAACAAATAGCCCAATGCCCCATAAGTAAATATAATTATAAAATATATATTTCGGAAATGAGAAACATAAGACCATGTCTAATATTTGCATTAAAACCCAAAATTTGGTGTTTGATGTAAAAATTCATCTCCCCCAAAATATCAAATTTATTTTAATGCAAATTTTCACCAAATTAGGTGTAACACCATCTTGCACCAAAAAATTAAAACTCATTAACATAATTCAAATATTGAAAGGTTATTTAGTTATTATGTGTAGATTTATTATAAAATAATATTTTTTTACTCATAATATTTTAAAAGTATAACGACAATATTAAGACATAAACATTAGAAATCATAGCATACTTTGGAAATACATGATAAATATTAAGCCATGAACCTAGGTTGCAACAAAATAGTTAGGATTTTGGGAAATGAAAGTAAACTTATAATATAAAAATATTTACTTTTTCATTTATGTTTACAACATGTTAGAAAAGCTTAACCCTAACTCAATTCATTTATTAAATGTGTTAGTGATGTCGGTCCATTTATGACCTCTGAACTCGTTTAGAGTTAACTCTAATCAATTTATTTCCGTATCGAGTTTGTGTTATATTTGCATGTCTAGGAACTAAATGGGAAAACGAATATGTAAGTGTGATAAAGAAGTAAACTCTATTAGAAAAGTTAGTTGGGTAGCCAAAGTAAGAGTAAATGGAACTTGATTGATATTTTTGTAACGTCTTTTTCAACCTTCTACTTGACCCAAACTGTCAACCCATATTATACAACTTTGACGTATCTCAACCCAATCATTATTCAAATTAATTTTTCTTTACAATTTCAACCCAATGCTTACCACCTCAATCCTAGTCAAAGCCATGGTGGCCTCAACTTAGCCTCAAGTTGAGACGGCAATCACCTAAAAACTGGTATCAGAGTTGCACTTCAACTAAAACGTTGACCTAATTTATTAATTTTTGAACGATAAAAAGATGTATTACTAAAATAATTAGCGAGAAATTAGTGATACAAAAACACCTACAAGATTCCAAACCCGTGGGGACGAAACATTACGTCGTGTCTAACACACTAATAATTCATTAATTAAAATAAATTTTATTATTACCTCTTTCGATTCAAAATAAGTGATACACTTTCCATATTTTGATGTATCTAAATAAATATCAAAATAAATAATACATTTTAATTATTTTATTTGGTAAAAAATAGTAGATCTCACACTCACTAACTACCTATTTTAATAAAATGAAATGACATTTTTATATTTACTTTTACTTTTAAACAACATTAATCTTAATTTATTAAAAAATTGTGGGACCCATTCTCCACTAACTATCCAATTAATCTAATTTAACACTCATTATAATCTTTTATCTCAAAAACCGTGAAACCAACAATGTATCACTTATTTTGAATTGGTGGAAGTATAAGTTTTTGACATAACAAAACTTGACATGCGTACGTTCGTTACTTTTCAACCCTAAACTATTAAAAATGGCTTCTCTAATTAGTGGTGACTCTGTTTGTGCAATAAATTTTTTTATAAGTGCGAGGCTAGCCATTATTCATGATGTTCAATGAAAAACAAGGGATTAAAATTGCCAAATTTAAAAGGATTTTGTTATGTGTCTTAAGAGCCTGTTATTAATGTAAATATTAAATATCTATTTTTACCTTTATATTAAATGATGATCTCTTCTTTTTTAATATTAGTAAGCGTATATTTATATCACATAAAAATTACTAATAATTATACATTAGTAAAGAGAAATTGAAAATGAAGATCACCTATTTTGGTCCTGCCGCAAAACATGGGAACTCTGGATTGACTTTTGTAGATGGTGGCGTATTGACACTGGACAGATTCATGGAGTGGAGCAATTGATGAAATAGAGGGTTCAGATTAATATGACAAAAGACAAAGCTGATCAATTCTTGACCGCCTTATTTCGGCATTGTGGCATATTTGGAAATTAAGAAATGATGCAATCTTCTCAAAAATAGAGGCATGTTTTCAATCAATCTTCTTGAAGGTTCAAGCTCAAGCCTTCTATTGGATAAGCACAAATTAAAGATGAAATGGAGAAGTAATGAGTGGGGACTTTGGATGTTAGACCCGATGGAATTGTGATCAAGACAAAATAAAGGAGTAACACGTTTTTCTTATCTTGGTGTAGTTTAAACTAGTGATTAGTTTTAGTATATATTTAGATGATGGTCGTAGGTTTTGTTATTTGTGGCGTGGAATATATACCCTACTTTTTTGCTAGAATTTTAATTAATTAATATATTGTTACCTGGGTATCTTTGGTGCGGGTGATAACAATGCTGAAGCTCGTTGCCGTTGTACTTTTTTTGATGTTAAAAAAAATGTGTGTTAAACTCACACGAAAGTACTTTGGTGGCCGCCAAACCAAAGCTTCACTTCCACCAATTGAGCCACCGCTATACCAATGACGCTCATTAAATGCATGTGCTCTTCATTTGGAGGATGTCTTTAATTAACATCATGTTTCTTCTGCCGCCAAACCTTTAACAGTGTAGAGGATATCTTTACTATGAGTGTTAAAATCATGTTAAAAAGCCAGAATGACTTTAGTATAAATTTAACACATCTCCTACACTTTATGCTGAGCTCTAAGGAAAAAAATTCCTCATTAATTGCATGCTAACCGATACCCCTGATGCACATCGTAGAAAATCCCAACTTAAAATGTTACCACCAGGGATGTCTATCAGGTTATCAAATCATGTCTGTCGGGTTTGAGATAATAAGGTCGGTTTGACCCTTTGAGCACCCCTATTAGAATAATGTCATTTAGATATTATCAAGACAAGCAACTAGGGGTAATAAGACGTCAAAATATACGAAAGAGTTTTCTTGCATTTTCAAAACTCCATTCACGGAGGTTCAACGCATCGTCCGCAATTTGGAGATGTGAAATATGGAACTTTTGAGTTCCAGCCCTCAATTTCAATTATGAAGAGAAAATTTGATAACATGTCACTTTTGCGAAGACCTTTATTGTTTTTAAATTCGGAGGTGGGTGATCAATTAAGAACCAATGCGTACGCCGAAGACATTCTTTCATCCAATTTTTACCAAATTTGATCGAAACTCATAATTTGCCCAAGAACAGAAGCTGAAAAATTATACTTCAGTTAAGAGAATCTAACGTCTTTTTATAGTCAACTTTTAACATTAAAATATGGTTTTTCGTTCTAGAAATCCAATTAAGGATTTTATCAACCATAAGAGTGGTTGGTACGATGGCTTACGTCAAATACCCATCTCAGCGCCGCATTACTATTTCACATTCAAAACCCCCAAATAATCAATTTACATAACTAATTAATAATGTTCATTGAGATCACTAAAATACATCTTATCAAAAAAATACCCTTTAAAAAATAAACAATCTCTTCTCTCTCATCCGTTAAACCTCGGACGTGCAACCCCACTCACCCAACGCATGGTGTGGTGGCAAGGATTAAATTGGTGCCACAAAGGCATTTTCATCCGTCTTGAGATGGAGGCGCCACCACACCCCATGCTCTAAGGAATCCATCAATAATTTATCTTCCTTTAATTAACTAAGTTTGGACTTCGGTAACCACCGATACAATAACATTAAGAAGTCAATTCACTAAAGTCTTGGTTAAAATTTTATAAAGGCACCGAATAACGCTAATACGTCGGTAATCATTGATGGCAAGTGGGTATTTTACTATTTCATTTTGTGAATTAAAGTAATGAAACCCTTTAATTAAGAGTACATCTATTTTATCGAAATTTTTTACAAAAGCCAAAATATCTTTTTCAACATACAAATTCAATTTTCATTTTGGATAAGTTTT
Organism: Calendula officinalis; assembly: GCA_963853835.1. Taxonomy (NCBI): domain Eukaryota; kingdom Viridiplantae; phylum Streptophyta; class Magnoliopsida; order Asterales; family Asteraceae; genus Calendula; species Calendula officinalis. The sequence continues at coordinate 79,375,162 of OY970820.1, read as the reverse complement.
AAATTTATTTTTGTAATTGAAAATATGACCAAAGTGAAAGACCATGCAACCATCTTCAAAATTTAAGTGGTCACAATTAAATAACGTCGATAGCGATAGGAACATATATGGCTTTAATTGAACCTTCATTTATGACTACTCAAAATCATCATTTGTTTTGAGAAGGTCGACGAATACAAAATATTTCGACCTATTATACCATTCATTCACATTATCAAAGGTGAGAATAAATTCTGAACTACACCAAATCGTTTGACACGTGTTGTGAATTGTTGAAATCAACCCTCTCGCAATGAATTAGTACGTGGTATGAATTTCTAAATAATTTTATAGAAGTCATGTATTCAATCCCTCCATTTATGTAATGCCCAAGAAAAAGTTTGATAATGACCACGGTTACATTTGGATGGTTTACATTGTTAAATGGACATATCGATTAAGTATAACTAATTAAATATGCTATTATCACTACAAAATAATAGTTGTCACATAATAGTATCATAGTAATAACATATACATTATGAGGTAAGTATTATTAAAATCATGTTAAAAATTATTGCCTTTAATATGGCTTTAACATTTTTTTACACCTAGTGCTCTAATAAATTTGAGATGAATTAAATTTGTAGTATAAAGAATATAGACAAACGCTTATAGAAACTCGCAGATCAATTCCACAATCTCTTTGATTTGGGGTTGTTGAAAACCAGCTTTTTATAATAACATATTCATATATTAACACCTTAAAAAGAAGACTTCATTTTACAATAACGTGACCAAATTCAAATTAAGTAAGATACAATTATGTCTGAATTATAAATTCATTATAAAGATAATTAATTTTAGATAAGGATTTAGAAGTCCACCCGTTTACTTTGCTCATATATGAATTTTAAAATATGAAACTTGAATGAGGAAGTGTAGTCTATATTTGAACGCCACGTTTGATGGAAGCATGTTGGTTATTTTTTCTATTTTTCTCAACAACAACATAATATTTGATAATAATCAAATGCTAGATGTTTAGTTATTAAAAACACTAGCATTGTGCAAATTGGACCGATAATTGGTCTGCATTATGGAATTAAGTCGAACTTAATCGAGTTATATCGGTCCAGTTATCAGTTTAATTTTTCATGCAAAATAACATAGATTTAAATTGATGGTTTGGCTTTGATCTAATTTAAAGTTATGGTCCTTTTTTTCTTAATATCCTAGCTTAAGGACAATGAACGTTTGTAAACCGGTGAGATCTAGTCCATGGTCTTATCATGGTGATCAATGAAAAATGTTGGAGATAGCTTATTGTGGTGAAATATTTTAAGAAATTTTGATTCATAACATACTAATTAAGCATATGGACAACATGTTTATTGAACAATAAGATCGTGGCAATTATGTATGTGGGAAAACACACACATATATACTACTTGTCATAAGCTGTGATCGAGGAGAAGTTATAGATCTTGTAACTAACATACATAAAGATATTGGTGGGTTGACAAAAAAGAGGCAAAGTTTATAATATAAGGACCTGAATTATCATTATTTTAATCAAGTTCAAAATGGTATGAAGCAAGTGAAAACAAATTGAAGGATTGGTAAATCCTTTTGAAGAAAAACAACATATATTGATAGCACTAGGAAACTTTTTAAGATCGAATTGAGTACGCAAAAGAAAAAAACTTACAAAGGACTAAGTTGAAAGTAGACTTGAAATCCAGGGACTGAAGTTGGAAATCTAGAAAAAAAAGGAGATAAGGAGAATCTTTACAATCGCAAGTAGCTTTTGCATTAAAAGGCATCATGTGTGGCCTTTTTCAGTATCTAAAATGACCACATGACATTGCCAATTAACACACGTGCTCTTCTACTCTTCTCTCTCATACATTCACACCGCGCAAACCAAAACCCCACCAACTTATTTGGTACACTTGTTAGAGCTCTAGCCTCTAGGTGACGGATGTCTCATTCAAAATAGTTTATTTTTAATTTTTCAATTGGGTGTTATCTTCCTTTATATATGAGGCTTGTATTTGAGTTTTTTTTACCAACTCATCACTTTAAAACATTCTCATTGGCTCCCAATGCCACCTCATATGCTACCTGTCTTCGTAAATAACTCATTTAATATAATATATTTTAAATAAAAATTAACCAGTAGATTAGGAAGTTTTTAAATATACTTTAAATATTATTCGGATTAATTTTAGTAATCTGTTGAATTTCATTCGAATTTATGGCAATATAAGGAATGAATTCATAAAATACGCAGACTTGGTATAAGCAATTAATGAATTTTTTTTAAATTTGGAAAGTTCCTAACTTTTGAAACTCATTTAAAGCAAATTTTTATCCCAATTAGTCCGGAAATATTTACATCAAGTATAGAATAAACCAATAAGGTAATTCCGAATTCTATGGATTTCGGAAATTTACAGAACACGAATTCAAAACATACTGGCCTAATACGAATCTTCCTCTATATTATCTTTAAATAAAGAAACTATTCAAAATTTCTGTAACATTTATTCATGTATCAAAATTTGTACAAATTTATCATTACAATTATAGATTCTTATGTCATTTTAAAAGTATTAATATTTGCTGTTATTTTTCTTTCATGTATTTCTTGAAGCATACCCGCCCAGTCGGGCGGGCTATGAAGCTAGTTATTAGAATATATTTCTTTGTAGTGAACAAACACTCTAGTTAAAGTTAACTGTTTTTTATCTTAGAAATTATGATCACAAATAATTAATAACTGTTGAAAATATTAATTAATATTTATATTTATATTAATTAATACTTGCAAGTTGGCAAGTTCTCACATTGGTGGGGGGAAACATTAAATGGGTTTATAAGGCATTTAATTCTTTAAGCTTTCAAAGGCTTTAGTTGAGGATTTAAGGCTAGACCCACACGCGCGCCGAGCCGAGACCGATGACGTGAAATGGCGCACTTTGCACTTTGGTCGTGTGTTTGAGAAGACTGTAACGTCTGGGTATCAAAACTGGTTGATGACTTTGGCCGTTGTAATGTTTTTGGTTTATGACCATATCAGTTAAAACGTGTGAATGGTCGATATTAATCCCGAACAATTACAGTTTTGGATCATTTGGTTCACTATAAATACTGGCTCGAGGCTCTGTTTAGAACACACTGAAAAAACATACTTGCTCTCTCAACTGCTCATACGTTTGTGCTATGTTACTCCCTCATTCTGATTAAACACTTTGTGTTGGTTTGGTATATCTTGGCTGTAAGATCTTACCAACGCACTGCATCAAATCCTGGGGTGGATACGTAGAGGCTAGCATAGAGGCTAGCAGCATACAGCACGTATAAACCTTTAATGACACTTTCATTCCGCGCAGTTTGTTCTTCGTCAACTTTCAGGTTTCTCTATTCATTTTGGTTATTTGATTATTACTAACATTGTTACAGAATATAAAATATATAACAATAACATGGTTATCCAGCCTCCACCAGAAATAACCACCAACCACCTTTACGTATTGCAGATTTCCGATGCGAGTGAGTTGGTGGTGGTGGTTAACGACGGAGTATGGTGGAGGTTGTGAGAGAATTCAGAGAAAAAGATGAAAGTTTAGGGCGTGAAGGAGATGACATAAAAGTGACTTACGACATTTTAGTGTTTAGATAAATGATTTCGGGTTATAATTTCAGGCTAGAATTTTATAAATTTAAAACATTACTGTAACGTCCCGAAATTTTCTGATAAGTAGATATCATTTTTAAATTCTAGTTAAATTTAAGTTAATGATCTATTTGTCCATATTGTGTAGCTAATCAAGTTTTGATATCTCTAACACTAACTGAATGGTAATTTATGTTATTTAATTATTATAAATAAAAGAAAGGTTAGTAGTCTTAATTCAATAGTGAAATCTGCATGTTTTATCACTTTCCGTGTAACTCACGAGTGTGTAAGGCCCAGACTTTTGGAGATGTGTTATTTGGGCTCATGTGCCCAATTCGGACAAGAAGGCCTCGAAATCATTAATTTTGCACGTAGTATAAATGTCTGGTGTTGCCCTAGCCGTTTTCCACCTTAACCATAATTCCTTCTTTTGTCTACTTGCTTCCTCACCAAGAAAACGCACCACCACCGTGAAACACCACCATCTCGCAACCATGATTCTGTTTCCGCCGGTTTCCTCAAGCATCTCCACCATCTTCATTTCTGTTGCTTGTTTTCACCGGTGTGCTTGAGAAAAATAATTCCGGTGACGACCAAGAACCTTGCCGTTTCCTCTTCCATCGCAAGCTATGAACCGCCATTTCCGTTCGAGTTCGCATCACCACCGTAACCTTTATCTTCTGTTCTGCATTTTCTGCTCCGGTGTGTTCCACCACCATTCGGATCGGTTTCCGGGTAAGTTTTCTGTTACCGCCGTACCTTTTCGTTTTGCCGCCGTGAGCTCCTCTCGATTCTGTGTCGATTCCGGTAAGCTGCAACCAGTTCTTTTCACCATCTCTTTTGAATTCTTTGGTTTTGTTTTAACTCTAAAACGATTCTGTATGTGTGATAATGTACGTGGAGCAGCTGAAGCTCCGATGAGATGCTAGCTTCCGGAGGAGAAAGTTAACCAACCCAGTCTGTTGATGGAGTCGAGATCGAGCTAGAGTGAGGGGTAAAACCTCCCTTACTGTTTTCTTTGTTTGGTCCGTTCGATTGAGCACGCATGAATTTATGGTTTTGTTTTTCCGATTGTCGTTTTGATGGTCCGCTTAAGATTTCTTTTGGCTGAAGTTCTTTTGGTAGACTTGTTAGGATTTATGGGTTTTCAAGTTTGGGCAGATTCTTAATCCGTGTCAAATTGTATTAATATTAAACAAAGAGTCAAGTTTTAGTATTATTTAATTAGAAAAGTTTATTATCATTTTAATTGGGAAAAGTTCATTATTATTTAGTTGAAAAGGTTTTTTTTATTATTTTAACTGGGTAGAGTTTTTATTATTACTAAATTTGGGGATTGCTAATCGGGAAACTTTTAAACCTTTAAACGAAGTTGAGTTGGGTCTAATCTGGGTTATATTATATGCCTTAGGATCGTCTAGACGCTAGCCGGACAGTAGTGTAGTGAGCTAAGGGATCTTCGGAGCTTACGTTTTCAAGGTGAGTATTCTCACCGTGTATTCAGTTTTAACGTTATACATGCATGACTTACGTGTTATATTACTTGCACCTTAATTGTTATCTGAGCTTGATCTGTTATCTGAGTTTGATCTGTTATCTGAGTATCTGAGCAGCTGTTTACTTATTCATAATCTGAGACATTGTGCCTGGGTAACCGAGCTCGGCACAGGGTCATTCTGTGCTACTACTTGCTAGGGCATCTGAGATAATTATGTTAAAGAGATAATAAAACATAATAACACACATCTGAGTTTTTGGCTATATGCCTGGGATCACCTCCCGTCTGAGTTTTTGGGATTATTCCCGTCTGAGTTTTGGGATCACTCCCGTCTGAGTTTTTGGCTTATGCCTATCTGAGGTGTGAGGAGGGGCGAGGTTGATCTCTCGTCCCAAATCACACAAGCGCGCTATATAAATTAAAATCTGAGTAATAAAATCTGAGAAAATAAATCTGAGCAATTAATCGAGTAGATTCTGAGTAGGAGTACACCGATGTGCCCTCATGTGTTGTATGTTATGATTGTTTGCATTTTGAGAATTATTCACTCAGCTTCCCCAGCTGACCCAACTTTTCCCCCACATTGTTTCAGGTACCAGCAAAGGAAAGGAGAAGGTGGACGGTTGACCGCTGTATCTTCTCATGACTGATGTGGACATCATTTAATATTTGAAAACACTTTATTTTATTTTAACTATTTCCGCAAAAATACGTTTTAAATGTTAAATATTAATATCTGAGATTTATTTATGGGACCTTCGATTATAATTTTATTTTTCAAAAATTTTAAAAATCTTGTAAAATTTAGGGGGTTACAAGTTGGTATCAGAGCTCTGACTTGAGGGATTTGGATTCACAAGGGGTGAATCCGATCTCAAGTTTGAGTCTCGAGTTTTAAAACGCGAACTGAGTAAAATATTTTCTGAGAAAAGTTTCCACATCAAGCATACAGCATGTCACGTCGACCTCTCGCTTTTCTCATTGCTGGTAATATTTAATAGTTTTATTTATTTGAGATGTATGTTGTATTCTGAGTATGGATGAGTAGAGTAGTCTGAGATTTTTGTGTTTTTTTTTCTAAGTATATTTTTCCGAGTGTTGTTTCGGATTACATCTGTGAAATAAACTCTAAAAGTTATAATAACATACGAAAATTACATATGAATAGTACGATTAAATACTATGTATATATAGATATACAAATGCGAAGTTTGATAATTTTGAGTATAATTTAGAGCATAATTCTGAGTAAAATTCTGGTTTTAATTCCCAGTGTTTAATATATTTATGCATATACAAATACGCAAACCAGAGGAATTATAAATTTTAATGAGAATAATAAAAGTTTCCAATTTAGAGGAACACCTAATAGAGTTGAAATGAAATTTTATAATTCTGAGAAATTTTAACCAAAAGTGTGATAAATGAATACCAATTTGTAATATAAAATTCATAAATTATCAAATGAGAAACATGCTTGAGTAAATGAGAAATGGAGAAGTTCCTAATATTAAAGAGAAGTAATAAATTTTGAAACTCGGAGAATATTAAAAGTTTTCATTTCGAAGAAAACACTTTATAGAAAGAGTTATTGAAGCTAGTAAATCAGAGATTAATAAATATTTAAATGAGGGTTTACCAAGTTGTGTAAGGGAAATTATTAATTCAAGAAAATGAAAAATAAGTACATTCGAGCTGAACGAGGAGATATCAAACTAAATTTTTGAGAAATACGTTTAATGAGATAATAAAATGAGTATTGCATAATGAGAAGATATTGAATCAAGATTAAGCAGCCAAAAGATACATTAATATGGAATTCCAAATTTGTGTAAGAACCTATAGAATGTATTAAAAGAGTAATCATTTGTGTTTTGAATTAACCGAAACAGTATTGAGACAAGAGTATAAGAAGTAATGAAGCACGAGTAAAAGAGAAAATTTATAAAGGGTTGTAAGAATTAATCAAATTAAATTAAAAGGGAAAGAAAGATTGATCATAGTTTAATAAAACGATATATGGGTGCATGTCTAAATAATGAGAAATAGTTACATCAAAATTATTAGAAAATTTAATTTATATTAAAAGTGTATTTATTGAAGCGAGCTATATAAGCTTATTAGAATAATTAACCGAGAGTATTGAACTAGGAAATATTAATTGTCGCTCGAGACGGCAATAAATCAGAAAAAAATTTGAGAAAGAGTAAATGTGATTCATGAGAAATGATAAAAGAGATAATTAAGAGTAGGAGATAAGACGATATTCGTATTGTGAAAGTAACAAAGTGGAAATATTTCTATGAATCTGAGTTATCTGAGTATCGCGTATAAGACTAAATATACGCATGATTTTCTGAGTAATGTTTATGAGGTTTTGAGTAACCACAGCCGAGTGCATATCTGTATTTATCAGATATTGAAAGTAAACTTTTCTTTCTTCTGAGTGTGATTTGTTTGTGGATTATTTTTATGTGGGAAGTTGTGAACTTTGGGATTGACTCGTGACCAAACAAAAGCATGTGTCGAAAGTAATAGAGGGCCCCTATTACCGTACACACAGGACTTTTGGTTGGTTCGGGGGAAATTTTGAAGGGAACGATGGACCAATGCTTGTTATTGTGAATTTAATATGTGTATCCTAATTGTTTGTGTGACTACATACTTGCTTGTTTATTTTGGTAGACAATACTAGTTCCAAACTCGAGGACGAGTTTTTCTCCAAGTGGAGTTGAGAAGGGGTAAAAAGGAAAATTGTCAAGAAATAGTTATCATTAATTATTATTTATAAATAATATGAGCATGATGCTTATGCAGAGAGATTTTACTGGTATGAATTTAAAGCGCGAAATCTAGATACATATAATTGATCAAATAAATTATGAGAGTAACTATCAAATCAAGCAGTTGATAATAATTAAATTTATTCTATGGGTAATTATAGAGTTTACAACAAAAATGATAGATCGGGTTTAATGGAGAAATTAACAAATCAAGTTAATTGGGTTGAATGAATATCGTGCAAAAGGGAAGTAGTAATACTACAATTATATACAAAATAAGACAGTATACTTATTCTTGGGTGGTTATAAATGTGATAAGGAGAAATCATTAAATTAAAGTAATGAGAACTTATTAATGAGTCGAATATGAGAAAACTGCTACCATGAAATTTTGAGGAAAATGAGTTAAAATGAGATCGGTAATTTGCTGGTAATGAGTTATTATTAAAACGAGCTAAATGATAAAATTTTATTTTGATTAATTATGGAATAATTTTGAGTTATAAGAAATTTACAAACCGAGTTACATAAGCAAATTAATAAAATGAGTCAAAAGAGAAAAATATTAAATTAACGGGAAGTTTTATTCAAATTTTTGAAGTATTATAAAGTGTTATGAGTTTTGAGGTATTATAAAATTATTTGAGAAAACTCTATCTATGAATAATTATTAAACTTGAGATGAGAACAACTATTCAATAAATTTATATTGAACTTAGGAGAAATTTCAAAAAGACGAGAATGTACAGAATATATGAACCATGAGTAAACCGTAAAATTTAGAATAAGTGTAACTGTGAATTGAGTAAATGAGAACTAAAGAATTAATTCGTAATTTGAGTAACGAGAAATCATTATAAATAAGAGTATGAAATTTAATTGGAATTTTTAGTGGGTAACATGAAATTAATGAGTAGATATGGTCAAAATAATTAAGAGACATTTTAAATTGTGTAAAATCAGTGAAGCGGTCTATTAAAGGATCGTTAAACTAGATGAATGAGAAAACATCTATTAAAATATTATCGAGAAACCACTAAATGTAATAGAATGAGAACCTATTAAAGGGAATTAAATGACAAGATCGTTAATTTGAGCTATTTAAAGGGTTATCAACATCGGTAATATGCAAACCTAATAGAGTAAGTTAACAATATAATGTTAAAGTAGAGTTATTTGGAAAACCAATAACGCGGTTGAGAGAGAATGTATCATTCCAAGTATTATAAGCTGGTAATTTGGAACACGCGAGTAGTAATAAGAATGAGTAAAAATGTGATTTATACCTAATGCTATTATTTGTAAATATTGTTACCTTACGAGTTGTTACTGAGTTACATTTATGAGTTTGCTCCTGAGTTATATATTTCCGAGTTGTACTCCCGAGATATGTTTAGAGTTTATTTCTGAGTTAAAATTGTTGAGTTTAGATTTATGGGTTATACTTCTGAGATATATTCCGAGTTAGACTTCTGAATTACATTCATGATTGACATTTCTGAGTAAATTGCATGAGTACTACTGAGTAATTTTAATTTCTGTGTGCATCATCTGAGAATTCTGTGTGATATGTACATCTCTTGTGAATAACTTCCTGTTTTTGTATTAACTGATAACGGTGTAATCTTCTAGATTGCTTCTTTGCCTTATGCAAACTGATGTCCCATAGGGAAGAGGACCTTTTTGGAGCCATTTTTAATATGGAATTGACAATAACAGATTTTAAAAATGTTGCAAATATGTATAAGTGATTATTATTTGATAGAGTTGTGCTGAAAGTTATGTCCCTTATATTTATTGTTATCGCCATAAGAGGGTCGTGTGTGGTCATGGAGCTGGATTGAATGACCAAGTTCCACGCCGAGATCATCTAACATCATCAACAAATCCGTAGCAAACCTTCAAGTGGAGTTGAATTGGAGATTCAACGCGACGTTACCAGCTGGGTGTAGGAACCGTATCCGGCTTCGAGAGCAAGAAGACACCTTCAACATAGTATCGTGGGTTATTTTGCATATGTTAGCGACACCATTTTCGACGATAAACCGAGATCCTTAGTGAGCGTTCCGATTTTTTGCCCTTATCATTTTGCGCCGCCAGAGATGGAAGATTGTATGAGCAGTTCCGAGAGCCGCGGTTTATTTTGACCGAGTAATCCACCGTGAAGAGCTCAGTTTATTCATAACCTATCTTGTGTCTCCCCATTTGAGGACGTGTGTCGTTGGCGGTTTGAGTTTGAGGTGCGCAACCTTTATCCTGAGTTGTTTCCAAGTGATGACTTCGGGGACGAAGTCTGATTCAAGTGGGGTTGAGTTGTAACGTCCCGAAATTTTCTGATAAGTAGATATCATTTTTAAATTCTAGTTAAATTTAAGTTAATGATCTATTTGTCCATATTGTGTAGCTAATCAAGTTTTGATATCTCTAACACTAACTGAATGGTAATTTATGTTATTTAATTATTATAAATAAAAGAAAGGTTAGTAGTCTTAATTCAATAGTGAAATCTGCATGTTTTATCACTTTCCGTGTAACTCACGAGTGTGTAAGGCCCAGACTTTTGGAGATGTGTTATTTGGGCTCATGTGCCCAATTCGGACAAGAAGGCCTCGAAATCATTAATTTTGCACGTAGTATAAATGTCTGGTGTTGCCCTAGCCGTTTTCCACCTTAACCATAATTCCTTCTTTTGTCTACTTGCTTCCTCACCAAGAAAACGCACCACCACCGTGAAACACCACCATCTCGCAACCATGATTCTGTTTCCGCCGGTTTCCTCAAGCATCTCCACCATCTTCATTTCTGTTGCTTGTTTTCACCGGTGTGCTTGAGAAAAATAATTCCGGTGACGACCAAGAACCTTGCCGTTTCCTCTTCCATCGCAAGCTATGAACCGCCATTTCCGTTCGAGTTCGCATCACCACCGTAACCTTTATCTTCTGTTCTGCATTTTCTGCTCCGGTGTGTTCCACCACCATTCGGATCGGTTTCCGGGTAAGTTTTCTGTTACCGCCGTACCTTTTCGTTTTGCCGCCGTGAGCTCCTCTCGATTCTGTGTCGATTCCGGTAAGCTGCAACCAGTTCTTTTCACCATCTCTTTTGAATTCTTTGGTTTTGTTTTAACTCTAAAACGATTCTGTATGTGTGATAATGTACGTGGAGCAGCTGAAGCTCCGATGAGATGCTAGCTTCCGGAGGAGAAAGTTAACCAACCCAGTCTGTTGATGGAGTCGAGATCGAGCTAGAGTGAGGGGTAAAACCTCCCTTACTGTTTTCTTTGTTTGGTCCGTTCGATTGAGCACGCATGAATTTATGGTTTTGTTTTTCCGATTGTCGTTTTGATGGTCCGCTTAAGATTTCTTTTGGCTGAAGTTCTTTTGGTAGACTTGTTAGGATTTATGGGTTTTCAAGTTTGGGCAGATTCTTAATCCGTGTCAAATTGTATTAATATTAAACAAAGAGTCAAGTTTTAGTATTATTTAATTAGAAAAGTTTATTATCATTTTAATTGGGAAAAGTTCATTATTATTTAGTTGAAAAGGTTTTTTTTATTATTTTAACTGGGTAGAGTTTTTATTATTACTAAATTTGGGGATTGCTAATCGGGAAACTTTTAAACCTTTAAACGAAGTTGAGTTGGGTCTAATCTGGGTTATATTATATGCCTTAGGATCGTCTAGACGCTAGCCGGACAGTAGTGTAGTGAGCTAAGGGATCTTCGGAGCTTACGTTTTCAAGGTGAGTATTCTCACCGTGTATTCAGTTTTAACGTTATACATGCATGACTTACGTGTTATATTACTTGCACCTTAATTGTTATCTGAGCTTGATCTGTTATCTGAGTTTGATCTGTTATCTGAGTATCTGAGCAGCTGTTTACTTATTCATAATCTGAGACATTGTGCCTGGGTAACCGAGCTCGGCACAGGGTCATTCTGTGCTACTACTTGCTAGGGCATCTGAGATAATTATGTTAAAGAGATAATAAAACATAATAACACACATCTGAGTTTTTGGCTATATGCCTGGGATCACCTCCCGTCTGAGTTTTTGGGATTATTCCCGTCTGAGTTTTGGGATCACTCCCGTCTGAGTTTTTGGCTTATGCCTATCTGAGGTGTGAGGAGGGGCGAGGTTGATCTCTCGTCCCAAATCACACAAGCGCGCTATATAAATTAAAATCTGAGTAATAAAATCTGAGAAAATAAATCTGAGCAATTAATCGAGTAGATTCTGAGTAGGAGTACACCGATGTGCCCTCATGTGTTGTATGTTATGATTGTTTGCATTTTGAGAATTATTCACTCAGCTTCCCCAGCTGACCCAACTTTTCCCCCACATTGTTTCAGGTACCAGCAAAGGAAAGGAGAAGGTGGACGGTTGACCGCTGTATCTTCTCATGACTGATGTGGACATCATTTAATATTTGAAAACACTTTATTTTATTTTAACTATTTCCGCAAAAATACGTTTTAAATGTTAAATATTAATATCTGAGATTTATTTATGGGACCTTCGATTATAATTTTATTTTTCAAAAATTTTAAAAATCTTGTAAAATTTAGGGGGTTACAATTACTTAATTATTAGGTAATTATGAGGTTTCTAAATAGTCAACCCTTTTTAATTTCTACATATTATCTCTTTTTTTTAAGGGCAACTAAATCAATTACTATTTGTCTACAACAACACTTGAACTAATGACCTATAGATTATGGACAATACCTTACATGAATACCACTAGGCTATCTCTATCATACCACTTCTTTAAAGTGATTGAATATCGTTGTTGTTAAAGCTTTGGGTGTTGACTTGTCAAAGCCACGCCAAAGGCATTTGGTGGCGCCAAACCGGTACCACAGTCTCGCCATACCCGTCGTCGGTCCGTCGTTAATATCTTGGCGGAGCATTAAACACGTTTGTGTGTGTATTTTTTATTTTTAGTGGTAATTGATTTGGAGTATTTTTGTGGGTTTTAAAAGGGTGTTAAATGAAGATTATATACAAAAAGATAAATTTGGAGTGTGTGTTAAAAGTTAAAACCACAAAAAAGAAACATTTTTGCCTTTAACACGAGTTTAATATGTTTCCATACCTTGTGTTCTTATATGTTATTCTTTTGTTAAATCATATGTCATATAATTAGCACTTATATACCATCAGACTTAAAAATCAAGATTATCACATGCGTTTTGTCATATTTAGTATTCGTCAACTATGAATTCTGTTAATGATGCCGGTGGTGCAAAAGAAAAGGTTAAGAGAAACTGTAACTTTATGTGTTTTCGAATTAAGTTCAATAAAAGAATTCCATATCATTAATTTATCAACGTGCCAATTTGACCCTCCAGTCTTTTTCATTCTACTATTTCGTCTTCTTGTACGCAGTCCCCTAACACACACACACACATATATATATATATAATATATATATATATCCACATACACTCATTAGACAAATTAACATACATCATCAAAGCAGCAAATTAAACCCCAAAGAATTATAATGGTGCCTGCATCAGAAACAAGAGAACAGTCACCAGTAGATGAAGCAAAGTATAGAGGCGTGAGAAAGAGAAAATGGGGAAAATGGGTGTCGGAAATCAGGCTTCCTAACAGCCGCGAAAGAATCTGGTTAGGCTCATATGACTCGCCAGAGAAAGCTGCTAGAGCTTTCGATGCCGCTGCATACTGTCTGCGCGGCAACAATGCAAAGTTCAATTTCCCTGAGCAGCCGCCTAATATTCCTGGAGGGACATCTTTTTCTCCCTCCGAGATACAGGCGGCTGCTGCCCATTTTGCAAATTCTAACCACTCTTATCCACATCATTACTCCGAGTCCCCATCGGACTTAGTTTCAGACACGACGGCCCCCATGGAGACACACACCTCTACCTCATCATTTGAGCTTTTTGATGATAATAGTAATTATGTGACCGATTATGGAATATTTCCCGGGTTTGATGATTATTTCATGCGGCCACCGCCAATGGATTACGAAGAGGATAATTCAAACGATGTCGGGGATATCTCGCATGGCCCGTCATTCCTTTGGAACTTTTAGTCACGGGCCAGTTATATATACCATCAACCATATATATACACATGAGTATATGTATGCATCTCTCTCTTATATATAAACTACACATCCTTGAAATGGGTCAGAATTCTGGAAGGTTTTTGTTGCCGGAGTTGCTGATAAATACATAAAGATGGACTGCCTAATTTTTTGCATAAGGAGTCATCTTATCTTCTAGCTTTTCATCTAATTTTTGCTTTTGTTCTAATTTTTTCTCCACATGTGTTTGTGGAGGTGAGCCATTATCGATCATTTTTCATACATTATATTTATACGTACAAATTCAATTGTGTTTTCATGTACTATGCACGATGCTCTATATAAATTATCTAGATTATTTATAATTATATCATCTAAGTTTTTAATTGCTATAAAAGTTGTTACATTTGCATATTATTAATTTATTATTATACATGCGGGGCATGTATGCTTGTGGACGCATACACGGAGCTAATACAGGCACAATAAGGTTAGACCCTCTTAATAAAATACTTCAAACCAATCATAATTAAAAAAAAGAAATGAACTACTTTGGCATCCGTTATTTGCTTGGCGACGGCGTCTTGGCGATGGCAACGATGTCGTTTGGCACACTTTGATGCTGCCAAGGCGCCAAAATATATTTGGCTTGAATTTAACATGGTCGACATCTTATACTCTCAGAGTTTAAAACATGAAAGTGATATTTATAGATAATATAATCACGGAGGAAGCGGTTACTTGTGGATTTAGAGTTGTTCTTTTACATATATTATTTTGTGTTTTATTTTTTGGTATGTAATATTATATAAATTAATTGAAGTATGATAGCAAAACAAAAAATGAAAACTAACTACGAATAAAAGTTAAACATGTAGTTATATGAATTTTGCTGGGATGAATAATGTTATAATAGATTTGGTGTAATTTGAATATTACTACTCATCACACGAGGTGTGTTTGGTGCAGAGAATTAATTAGAAGGCGAGAAATAGAATTAATTAACAATTAAATCTCTTCTTTGATTGCATTAGAAAAAAAGAGGGTGGAGAATTGTCAATTCATATTTTCTAGATTTATTTTTCCCTCCCATGTAGAGAAATGATGTAAATTGTAAAATTGAGAATTAAAACATTAAGGGTGCGTTTGTCATGCCTGCAATGACCCGAAATTTTTATTAAATAAATTATGTAAAAATATGATAAATAAGGATAAATCATTTAAAAAGCGCGAGATTTGGTTTTGTGTCAATTGGACATCGTACGCTATGTGTATTTAGTTGAAAAAGTCGAAACTGGCTCGAAATAAGCAACAAAAAGTGCAGCCTTAGCAGCACTGGGCAGTTCGCTTCGCGAACCAGAGTTCACGTACGAGAACTTTGGACAGAGATTTTGGGTATCAGCCATGAGGATCTTCGCGTTGGGTTCGTGAACGCAAAAAGCGCGTGTTCGAGATAGTTCAGACTTCGTGGCGCGAACTCTTCGGCTACAGTATAAAAGCGTGATTTCAGCCATAAATGCTCATTTAAAACCCTAGAAATCTCTCTCAAAGCGTGCGTACGAATTTTGAGTGTAAAGAGTTGTTGGAGGTAGAATCTTCATCAAATCTTGGGTGATTTCACTCCTATTTGAAGATTAAAGGTAAATCTTCACTCCTAGTTGATTTTGGGTCTTGGATTCATGAAGTAAAAGCTTGAATCTCAAACCCTAGTTTTGGGTAGTTGCTTTAATGGTTAAATGGAAGTTATTTAACTTAGATCTACAACCTTTTTACAAGGAAAATGTGTTCATAACATGGATTTGAAGTAATCTTGAGATTTATGAAATTAGGGTTTTATAAGTTAGCTAAAATTGGGAAAAATGATACTAGTAGCTAACTAGTGGTAAGAGATATAGTTAATGATGGTGTTTGATGTTAAATCTTGTGATGATTTATATATTAGGGCTTGGATTGAAGGACTTGAGGTTTACAAGCCTTGGGGAAGTAAGATTTGTGTTCAAAAGACACATCTTGGGTTATGCTTGGCTAAGCTGAGTACTGTTGGATTATGGTGGGTTCAAAACGCAGCGGAAGAATTTATTTTAAAATTAAAGTTTAACCACCACAATCCACCAAGGACCATATCTCTAAACCGAAAAATGCAACAAAGAAAAGAAAGAACATCATACCCTTGAAGACACCCGCAAGAATGATGATGTTGATGAGTGGATGAAGGTCACGAGTTGGTTCCCTTCTACCGTTGATCCACACCAAGTTACCGTTCCTTTCGAGCCGCTAACCCAACACCGAAAAGCTCAAGATCTTCTTAGTTTTTCGGTGAACTAACACTTGAATATTTTTGAGAGAGAAAGTTGTGGAAGCCTTAGCCTTCTTTTAGCCATGAAGATGATGTATTTAAAGCCACACAAAACGTGCATAAGGTGTGGCAAAGAGTCAACATCATCTCTACATGCATTGGACCATAAAGTGGTCCAATAAAAAAGAAGCACTAACTAGTGGAAGAGTAATTATTAAGTCTCCATGCATTGGACCATCAAATGGTCCAATCACATCTTTTAATAAAGTCTTCCATCCATTAATGAAGAGTCTCCGATATTAAACATGGGTCTCCCTTATTAACGGAGCTGCAGTAGGGGCAGCAGTAACCGAGCAGCAGTAGTAGGGGAATCAGTAGTAACTGAGCATCAGTAGTAACTGAGCATCAGTAGTAACTGAGCAGCAGTAGTAGGGGCATCAGTAGTAACTGAGCAGTAGTAACTGAGCAGCAGTAGTAGGGGCATCAGTAGTAACTGAGCAGTAGTTACCGAGCAGCACTAACTGAGCAGTCCCTTATTAACTAAGGTTCTACCGTATTAACTAACGCTACCCCTTATAAATTCTCTCATATAATCAAGTGTATTCGGAAAGGAATTCCCCCGGTGTGTGACCTGATAGGCTCATGTATTATCAGCCATGATACCCGAACGCGTGTGTCGGTGGGCATGATTCTAACAATTACATGTGAACTTTCAAAACTGGGTACATAGCTGATAAATGTTTAAGGTCAAATGTTTTATTGACTATATGAGTAATTTGATTATTTATGTGATTTATGATCAATTGTTTATACGATGATGAATTGTTAATTAATTGAGAAATGATGGAGCTATAAGCTCATAATGATGAATAAGAAATGATGATTAACAGATGATGATGATGTCCCATGGCCGTGATAAATTGGAGACATTTCATTTATCACGGTACCCTAAGGTTAGTGGTAGATTGGAGGCATTCCAGTTACCCTGACAATCTCGGTCTTGATAGATTGGAGGCATTCCAGTTATTTTGACGTTGGCCAATGACGAATGAAAGAAAGTGACCGTTATGAATTTAATAATATTATTTTATCATAACTGATATTATGTGACTAGTTGTTTCTCGGGTCTAAAACCCATGTATCTCACGACGCAAATTTGTCTCACGTACTATGCTTGTGTTTTTGCTAAAATGGTTGAAATTTACAAGTTGAAATTGTTGAAACTAAAATGCAAAGAATGGTGGAGAGCCAAAAGCTCGGGTACGGTGGAAAAAAGAAAACAGTTGGCGGCTTTGGTGGCTAATATTGAAAAAAAGATGGAGTGTAATTCGGTTCCGGAAGAGGAATTAAGTGATCGACAGGCTGCAAAAGTGGATCTATATAAACTAGAAGCTAAAGAATGGAGAGATTTGGCTCAAAAAGCCAAAATTAAGTGGTGCATTGAGGGAGATGAGAACTCGAAATATCTCCATGGGATCAATAATAGTAAAAGAAGACATGCTACGATCAGAGGCGTGAAAGAAAATGGTGTTTGGCTTACTTCTCTGGTGACCGTTAAAGACGTGTTCTTTAATTACTATGCTAAAAAGTTTAAATGTGTTCCGATTATAAAAGTGGCAAGACAAAATGATAAATTCAAAAGCTTGACCGAGGAAGATTCGAACATGCTGTCGGCTCCAATCACGATGGTTGAGTTGAAACGGGTTGTGTGGAGTTATGGCAACGATAAGGCTCTCGGCTTGCACTTATTAAAAAAATTTGGGATATTCTTAAATGTGATATTTTTAACTTTGTTGTTGAGTTTTTTGAAACAGGTTTTATGCCGACTGGGTGTAATTCATCATTTATCACTCTTATTCCCAAAGTTATTAATCCTCTTTCAGTCAATGATTATCGACCTACTAGTCTTATTTGTGTGCAATACAAGGTGATAGCTAAAGTTTTAGCCTTGTGGTTAGCTGCGGTGGTTGACTCAATTGTAAGTAATGAACAATCGGCGTTTATCAAGGGCCGACATATTTTAGATTGTCCAATGATTGTTAATGAGCTTATTGCTTGGTATAAAAAAAGAAGAGATCTGTGGTTTTAAAAGTTGACTTCGAAAAAGTGTATGATTCGAAAAGTTGGGAGTTTTTGGGTCGGATGATGGAGTTTATGAATTTTCCGGATATGTGGCGTCGTTGGATTAGTGCGATTTTGCACTCTTCCAGGGCTTCGGTAATTTTGAACGGGAACGCTTCAAAAGAATTTAAACTTGAAAGAGGTTTACGACAAGGTGATCCTTTGTCTCCGTTTCTTTTTATAATTGCCATGAAAGGTCTTCATGTGGCTATGGAAGAGGCGAATATGCATCACATGTTTAAGGGGGTCAAATTAAAGATGCTTCGGTAAGTATTTCTCACTTGTTTTATGTCGATGATGCTATTTTTATGGGTGAATGGTCAATTAATAATATAGAGAATCTTCTTATTATTCTTCATTACTTTCATATAGCTTCGGGTTTAAAATTAAATCTTCACAAGTCGAATCTTTATGGTGTCGGTGTCCCATAAGTAGAGATAATTGATATGGCGGATAAACTTGGGGTGTGTAGAGGTAAAATACCTTTTATATATCTTGGTTTACCGGTGGGAGATTGCATGTCTAGAAAAAAGAGTTGGGATGTTTTAATTGATAAATTCAAGAAGAAGATGTCAACTTGGAAAGTGAATACTCTTTCGATAGGGGGCCGCTCGTTGCTTTTAAAGTCGGTATTGGGTGGTATGGGCATTTATTATATGTCATTGTTTATTATGCCTAAAAATGTAGAACAAATCCTTGAAAAATTGAGGGCCTCGTTTTTTTTGGGTGGAACCAAGGAGAAAAGGAAGATTCATTGGGTTAAACGGGAGGCGGTATTGGCCTCTTTTCAAAATAGAGGTCTTGATATTGGAAGTTTAAAGGCGTTCAATATCGCGCTTATGTTAAAGTGGATTTGGCGGTTTGTAAAAAATGATGATAGTTTGTAGGTTAAAGTGATTAAATCGATTTATGGTGAAAGTGGAAGATTGGATGTGGGTATTTCTCGTGGTTTGGGCTCCTCTCCGTGGGCTCACTTGATGCAAATGACATGCAAATTCAAAGATAAAGGGGTGGATTTCATGGCTCACTTGAAAAAAACGGGTTGAATGTAACGACCGAAATTTGTAAATAAATAAATTGTACAAAAACATGATAATTATGGATAATTCGTTTCAGAACCGTAGGAATTGGTTTCGTGTCATTTGGACACCATTTGATATGATTAAAGTCGAAACCGGTCAGGTTTAGACAACAAAAAATTGCAGCCTAGCTGCCTGAAGGAGTTCACGACGCGAACTATAGTTCGCGATCGTGAACATCAAACAGAGAATTGAGGTTTTTCAGACATGGAGTTCACGACCCGTTCCCGATCGGGAAGTGTTCCCGACGCGGGAAGTTCGCGATCGCGAACTGTGTAGCTGTATATTATAACGGGTTTAGGCATCAACGACCCTACTTGTAGCTCAGCCGTTTTTGTGAAGAAAAGAGGCGATTTTGGAGGTCTAGAGCTCAAATCTTAATCATCTTTGAAGATTTAAACATCAAAGGTAAAGATTATTGATTCTTATCATCTTCTACCTTAGTTTCAAGCTTTTCATGGGCATCAATGGTGGTTTTGGGAACCAACCATATCATCTTTGGGGAAGATGATCTATCATGAGTGTAAAAAACTCATGGTAAGCTTGTAATCAATGTTTACTAGCTAGATTTGAGTTTTATGGATAGAAATCTTGAACTAGGGTTTGAGATTCCACCAAGTTGTATGAACTTGGTGGTTGGGAATGTTAAATTGGATAGATTAGTGATTAGTTATGGATAATAACTAGTTGTTGTGTTGATGATGATATTAGGTCAAGAAGACCTTGAGATTGCAAGTACTTCCTTGATTAGGAAGTAAGGATTTGTGTTATTGAACACAAGTATTGGATAGCATTGCTAATGTGAGTACATGTGATCTTTTCTGAGTACATAGTAAAATGGTTCCTATGGTTTAAATTATTAAACAAGTTTTTAGTAGTCTTTATTAGACAAATGATTTGATAAAGAAAATGATTGATTCGTTTAGTACATGAATTGTATTGTTTATTGACTTGCTTGGTTACCACTAGTATGTTGAGATTTGTGATTTGGAGCATTGGCTCAAGTTGATGATTTGTTATGTGCTAGCTAATCAATTGGATCCTAGATAACTCACACAAGTTGGGGGAGTTAGTGACACCTACTTGGAGCGGTACCACCCTGCGCAAGGATAGTGTGTCGAGAAATAGATAACCCGGAAATCGGGGGAGTTTGAGATAGGCCGGAAAACGGGGGAGAAATAGATAACCCGGAAACGGGGGAGTTTACCTAGTTAACCCATATCGGGGGAGTTGTTTCGGGGAGGCCCGTTACGTATGTGTTGGGCTAATGGCAAGCCTTAGAGTATGAATGGCTATGTGCAATTTGATAATGATTTAATTATTACTTTATTGCAAATGTTTTCTAACCGGGTCAAAAACCCATGTTTCTCACGAGACATTCTTGTCAAGCGTACTACGTTTATTTGGCTATGTACTCAGGTTTGGGAGCTAAGGATTAGGCGGCCCGTAGTAGTAGCATTGGATGATTAAGCTCGGTGTACTTATTTAACTCCCTAGACTAGTTTTGATATATTTGTAACACCGGTTTTTGGTACTCCTTAATTATTCCAAATGTTTTATTTAAACCATGTTTTTGGATGTTATAGATTTTGAATGTTAAACTTATTTATTTAAAAAGTTTAAATTGTTTTGAAAAATTGGTGTGTTACATTGAAGATGGTCGAAATACTAGGTTTTGGAAAGATTCTTGGGTTGGGCCGAATCCTGTGTGCGTGGATTAACCAAGGATCTTCAGGCTTGATGTTCACGAGAATTGCATGGTGGCGGACAGAATGATGCATGGCTCGATTATGTGGTCATGGCGTCGAGAAGTGAGGGGAGGAAGGGAACAAGCTCAAATTGAAGAATTGAATCGGATTTTAGATGGTAAATCGCTTTCTAATGAACCAGATTCTTGGGTGTGGGACATTGGCGATGAAGGGGTGTATGAGGTTAAAAGTATTAGAAGGTGGCTTGACAATCTTATCCTTCCGTCGTCAGTAATAAATATGAGATGGAAGCCGTTTGTTCCCCGAAAAGTTAACATTTTATTTTGGAAGATAAATTTGAATAAGGTATCTTCCAAAGTAAATCTTTCTTTAAGAGGGATTCCTCTCGAGAATCTCAATTGCATGATGTGTGGGGAGAGTATTGAAGATACAGAACACATCTTTTGGAGTTGTGAAGTGACAAAATGTGTATGGAGTGCAACTGGAAGGTGGTTACAAATTGTTGATACTAATCTGGAAGATCTAGATGAATTCCTTTGTAATATTGATAATGGGCTGATGAGTGCCAAATCGAAGTTGTTGATTGAGGCGGTGGCATTTACGGTGGTTTGGATTATTTGGCGGCATAGAAATGCAATTATTTATGGGTTTGTAATCGTAGAGCTAAATTTAAAGTTAGTTGGGCCGAATGACTTATTTTACCATGTAATAGTTAACTTTTGTGAATTGTTTTTCTAGCTTTTTGCTAGTTTTTAATGAAAGTTGTTTAAAAAAAAGCTCAGGTTCGGGATCGAAGATCTAGGAGGTCCGGTTAGAAGAGACCTTGTTGAGATTAGTTTGGTGTTGATAATTAGAACCCTTAAGATATAATTTGTAACACCATTTTTGTGAACTCTATAATCTCGAACAAGAAACCTTGGTTTTTGTAAAGCCGATATTTGACACCGATACATTTTTACATATTTGGGGATGAAATGTTATTTTTAAATTAAAGGTGTTACAATGTCGTGATGTCATAATCTTCCGTAATGGCGTTCAATACCAAAGAATTGAATTCATTCAGAATTCGATTCCATTGTAATTGAATTATGTTGTGTGTTTGTTTATAAATTTTTTAACTGGAATTTAAATTCATACTTATGCATATCTTTTTAATTTTTTGATCTTTTTTTTCTTAATTTTTTTAGATTTTTTATTTTATTTTTAGTTTTTAAAATTTTAGTTTTTTTATCTTTTTAGTTTTATAATATTATTAATTTTTAAATATTTTAATTTTTGTAATTTTTTTTAATTTTTTATTAATTATTTAATTTTTTTTAAATATTTTTAACCATTTTAAATCTGAATCATATAAAATAATCAAGTTTGTTAGTTCATTAATGGAGCGTAATTGAATTCATAAGGTTTTGGACAATATTTCAATTACAATGAATAATGTATTACGAAATTACGTAAGAATTAAATTACGAAAGAAAAATTTATCTAAATATACCTCTGTAATAGAATTGAATTCTAGATACGAAGTATAAATGATTATATCAATACAAACCATGCCTAAAAAATGCACAAAGACTTGTACATGTATATGTAATCAACTCTTAATTGTAGAAAAACTATTATAAAGAAAAAAAGAAAAAAAGGAGAATTGTGAAGCCTCGTGGTCTTCTAAAACACATGTTCTCTTCGTTCGTTCGCAGCAGGAGAAGAAACGTTCTACACATAGCTACTCTCAATGGAGTTAGTGTATTGAACAGAAATTCGTGATTTGATTTATGTTAACTTGATTAGTTTAGTAATTGAATTCATAATTAGTTCATGATCCGATTTCTGTTAACTTAGGTTTGGATTTACGTTACTTAGGGGGTGTTTGAGAGAGCTTATTAGTGGTGCTTACGAGCTTTTAAGCTTATTTAAGCTTAATAAGTTTTTGTAAGTGTTTGGGAGATGCTTATAAGCTTACTAGCTGGTACCCGCGCAATGCGGCGGCGGGTACCCTGTAATTATATTTTGTTGCGGCGATAGTTTTGGTGATGGTGGTAGTAGTAGTGATGGTGATAGACTGGTCAGTGGTGGTGCACGATGATAACATGTTAAATGGGTCAATAATCAATTAAAGTGTATATTCTATTCATAAAACCTCATAAATCATTGTATATACTAATTTCGATTCATATTATATATTTTAAAACCAACAAAATAGCCAGGAAGGCGACTATAATGACCATGCGTTAAAACCAACATGTAATTTTCCAATATCTCTCTCGCAACAATTAACTCTGCAACAAAATCCAAATGTTGTACGCAGTGCATCATTATTGTTGAGATTTGTATTCGGTTTTTCGATATTCTTATAATGAAACATTTTTTTGTCAAATTCTGTCATACTAATATTAATAAAAACAATAAAAAAAATGTGATGTTACTTACCACATATACATTGCCAGTTAGTTTGGGTATATAAATCTGTCCAAACAAATATTTTGATGTATGGACAATTTCAGGTATATAAATCCAATCGTCTGCCTCTTTTGTAACGAAACACGCCTTTTGCAAACCGATTTGGATTCCATGAGTGCAAACCGTTTGGGTTCCATGAGTGCAAACCGTTTGAGAAGTTGTGGTTATCTATGATGTTGAAAGTATGGCTACTCTTTTCGATGATCATGTTATTTGGCTTATGTAAATAAGTAAAATAAGCCAAAGCATTTACTAATATTTAAAAAAGAATTCATTTGACTTTAAAAAGTCAAACACTAACAGATTTACCTAACAAAATAATTTAACCAGTGGTGCCCAGATTCGATAAAGCTTAATTAAACACAAATTTTAAAAGCGGACTTATCTAAGAATAATTAATACGAAATATTAATACGAAATATTAAAAACAAGTGAACCTTATAGTAGGAACATAAAACATATTGGTCCATGTTGGCCTCTTTTGTCTCCTTAAGCACTGCATTATAGTAACATAAAATGTTAATAAAAATATGAATGTAACATAAAAAAGATGAAAATCGAATGATCTTATGTAAGAATAATTCCATTTCGGCTAATTTCTGTGTTTTGGAGAGAATGAAAAACTTTAATAAAAAAGGAATCATTTTTTGATTCTTGGGGCCCGTTCTCTATTTTAAACAAAAAAAAAGAAAGAAATACATTCCATTTCCCCCTATCCAATCACATGTACCAAAACATCCCCCAAGATTAAAACATTAGGGAAAGGCAGTCAAATAAGGTCAAAAGCAAACATAAATCCAACCAAATAAAAAGTAAGACCTTTCATGAAATTGAATAATCGAAATGAGAGTTTCTTTTAGTTACCTGTAGATGTAATTGGCCATAATTCCTCGACTTCGAATAAGTCCCTTTGCTGACCAATCAGCCATCCAATTTAATCTTAAAATCATCTGTAAACAAATAACAAATGTTAGTATAAGAATACCCGGATTTAAAATTGGTTGTTTGAGTTTTCATACAGCTCCATTTTGCAAATCTAAAATTATTCTGATCTCAAACAATCACACAAAAGAACATCAATACATGAAAATTGAAATTTAGTAACACACCAAAAAGTATCAGTATATGTGGGTCGATGCAAAGTCCATACTAACAATAAATCCTATGTGAATATTGCTAATATCTATCCCATTTACCTCCACTATATCTGAACCTACTATTTATTAAATGTACAATGATATGTTGTTAATAAGTACATATGCAAGTCTATAGAGATAATGGATATAAATTGTATATAATGGCCCGCAACTTGATTTTATGCATTCAGAATAAAATGCAAACAAAAATTGCTTACTTTTCATAAAGCTTTTTGAGCTCTTCAGAAATCCTAACACACATTGAGTCCATTACTTTCTGGTCGAGCTCCTAACACATCAGTTGTAACCATTTCTGGCTGCAAAGCAAATCAAACCAGATAAGTGTGTGTGTGTGTGTGTGTGTGTGTGTGTGTGTGTGTGTGTGTATTAATATTAATACCTCAAAATCAATAGGAACAGTAGGCCAACAAAAACGAAGACCGCTACACCAAGCATGGCCAAGTGACAAATGCAGCAAACATAGGTGCTATAACTTTAAATACCATTACAATAAAAGCAGATGTTAATTATCCTCGAAGGCCTGTTTTTAAACTGCATGTTTTCGAGCTATATTGCAAATAGGGTTTTTGCACCCAATAAGTCTTTGCCAGACATGTTGCTAAACCTATCTAAAATATGATCTCAGAAGAAACTGTGTACACAATCTATGCACAAAATTATGATATTTGTTATACATAAAAACACTTTTGATAAGAAATATATTAACTTATGAAAGATTACCTTAGGCCTCTCCCAACCCTTACCCATCACTAAACCCATCACTAGCGCCACGTCATCACATCCTTACTGACACGGCCGTGCCAACCCTACCCATCACTAACCCATCACTAAACCCATCCTTTCCACATCATCATTTCCACATCATCATTTTAATTAATAAAAAAACACATTACATTAAATAAAAACCATTACATTAATAATAAAAATAAAAACATTACGATTAAAAAAACACGATTACGGAAAAAAAAAACAATACGGAAAAATAAACATTACGGAAAAAAAACAATACGGAAAAAAAACATTACGGAAAAAAAAAATTAACGTTGACGGTAGTTTGGCGGAAGGGTCCAAATGTGTTCGATTAAGGCATTGCGAAGTTTATGATGCACAACTCGATCACGTATCTCCTTCTCAATACGCAATTGGGCTGCAACCCGTTCATGCCATGTACGTTGTGGGTGATTTTCCGGGTTAGCGGTATAGTCTTCTTCGATTGGACAAATTGCGCGGCCGTTATCTTCCGTAATCATGTTGTGTAATATCACACAAGTGTACATGATCCGTCGTATTTGTTCACATTGTATGGTCGTGCCGGGTTTTTAATGATTGCCCACCGTCCTTGAAGCATTCCGAAAGCTCGTTCGACATCCTTCCTAGCGGATTCTTGGAACCGCTTGAACTTCATGTTCTTTTCTTCAATTGGGCAGTTAAATGACTTGACAAGTGTTGCCCATTCCGGATAAATCCCATCAGCTAGATAATAACCCTTCGTAAATTGCTCACCTGAAATAGTAAACGGAACTACGGGAGACCTGTCTTGCCTTATTTCATCAAACAAATCTGATTCGTTAAGGACGTTTATGTCGTTATTCGAACCCGCCGGGCCAAAGTACGCATGCCATATCCACAAATCGTATGACGCAACAGCTTCAAGCATTATTGTGGGACATCCTTGATCACCACGTGTGTATTGGCCTTGCCATGCTGTTGGACAATTTTTCCAAGGCCAATGCATACAATCAATGCTACCAAGCATCCCAGGAAAACCATGTATCTCTTGATGTTTGGCATGTAAACGTTGGACATCATGAGTTGTTGGTTTTCGCAAAAACTCAGTCGAGTATAGATGGAATATACATTTACAAAAGTTGTCCAAACAATCGTACGCTGTTTGTTGACCCATGTGTAGGTACTCATCAAACAAATCAGCGGCACAACCGTACGCCAATTGACGTATGGCAGAGGTACACTTTTGAAATACATTAAAACTGGGGTAACCCGTAGCGTGTCTCTTTTGACGGAAATAATCAAAATACGACGGTAGTTGACCCGGTGGATTATAAAAATGTATAGCCTGACATATACAGATGAACAAAGGTTTCGACATGCGAAACCGTCTTCGGAAGTAGTCCAGGGGGAAAACGGAATTGTCGGCAAAGTAATCATTCCGTAAACGTTCAGCAGCCGCAACGCGATCTCTTGGTATATATCTTCGTGGTGCTCTCGGCACGGTGGAATTTTCAGCCTCTTCTTGATCTAGATAATCAAGTCTTTCAATAGTTTGATTCAAATCGAAGACGGCTGTTACATTAACATAATCTTGCCAGTAATCATCGGCGTCATCGTTTGGATCCATTGAATGATAGAAAATATATGGAAATTGGGAAGAGAGGAAGTATGTGATTGTAAGAAAATATAATGTGATTGTGTGTTTAAAATGGTAGAGTGTAGTGGGTTTTTATAGAGGTTGTGTGTAATATTAATTATTTGTATTAAAAAAAACAAAAATTAATTTAAAATAAAAAACGGACGCTCCCCCGGACCCACCTCGCCCTCGACGCCATCACCACCCCCGTCCTCACCACGACGAATCCTTCACGACGCCGGCCACGACGGCTCGGTGCCAACGCCGTCGTGGCTCGACGCAGCTCGACGGACTCCCCCGACGTGCCGTTGGCACGTGTCTTAGAGAACAATATCTTGAATTATATTGTTACTCAATATGCCGAAAATTTTAGGGAGTATAAACTATACTCCAATAGATATAGATTCGAATTTAGAATTTAACTCATGGCAGAGGAACAAACCTGAAGATGTTTCACTGCCACCTCCTCCTCTATCCTCCGTTACCAATAACAGAGTAGCAACTCCACGCACAACACTAATTCACCTTCAATTCCGATCAATTCAAGTTTATCACTAAAGTAATTTGTAGTTGTAGGTTGAATTAGGATGGTTGAAGTATGCGATTCCCAATTTCTGATGAATTTGAATCCGACCTCTGCATCGGTATATTGAAGGAACCGAAGAGGCTTTATGTGGTAGTGTGAGGTAGTGTCAGCATTGGGAATCGGCGTTTGGAAAGTAGCGTTGTCATGAAGAATGGGAATCGACGGGACTCACGGGAGTATACGGATGCAAGGGTATATAGGGTTGGGTCAGACGATACGTAACATATATGTTTAAGAAGAGAAAAATTGTCATAGTTGTCTATTAGCTTAGCTGGTAAGGCTGATTGTTAACAGCCCCGATATCTGGGTTCGATTCCTATTCACGTCTTTTTTTAATAAAATGCATAAATACCATAATTAGCAAGTGTGTTGGCTGAATTTTCAGCTTGCTAATTATGAAAGGGGTAAACCTTTTATAATATAGTAAAGATATTTAAGGGCTTTTAAATAAGCTTCTTGGAAGGGGATTATTAGCTTATTTAGGACCTTTTACACATTTAACCTCTTATTTCACCAACCTTCTTATTTAAAAGCTTTTACAAATGTCCTTTATAGTAATTTTATAATAAGCTTATATAAGGTCTTCCAAACACTTTATTTAATAAAAGCTTATTAATTTAATTAAGCTCTTAAGCTTATAAGCTCATAAGCACAAGCACTTCTAAATAAGTTTTCTCAAATACACCTAACTGATTTTGATCAAACTTGATTTTTATCAAATTTAGGTCAAACTGATTAGGTCAAATTTATCTTATATATCAAATGCAATATAGTTGAAATGCAGCCTCTGTATTGAATTTAAAACTGAGTAACGGACACAAATTACTCTGCCCATGGGTTGATAATGCATGTGGTGAGCTGGCGGCGGCTTTGGGGGCGGAGAAATTGCTTTTGTTGACTGATGTGCGGGAATTCTTGAAGATAAATATGATCCTGCAAGTTTGGTTAAAGAATTTGATGTAAATGGAGTTAAAGAAAATG
The DNA here is from genome assembly GCA_963853835.1 of Calendula officinalis. Taxonomy (NCBI): domain Eukaryota; kingdom Viridiplantae; phylum Streptophyta; class Magnoliopsida; order Asterales; family Asteraceae; genus Calendula; species Calendula officinalis. The sequence continues at coordinate 79,346,408 of OY970820.1, read as the reverse complement.
ATGGAAGATGGTAAAATTGCTGGTGGGATGATATCAAAAGTGAATTGTCATGTGAAATCACTTAAAAAAGGGGTTAAAACCGCGAGTATAATTGATGGAAGATTGGAACATTCTTTGTTTTGGAGGTATTTACGGATGAAGGGGCTGGAACAATGATTACCGGGTAAAATTTTTTTTCTTTTTTTTTTATATTTAGTTTTTGTTGTGTTTTTACAGATATTTAGTTGTGAAATGTTTGATGTCTGGTTTAAATTCTAACCAGAGGGTTTGGAAAATTAAGAAGTGTTGGAACAGATCACAGGTCAACTTATTACTGATGCTGCAATTAGTACTGATCATGGTTACTACTGATGAATACTATGGTTGTTACTGATGGGGCAGAATAACTTACTACTGATGAGTTGATACTGGTGAAGACTATAACTAAGTTACTACTGATCAAGCACATATGGAAGATACTACTGATCTTAGTAATTACTACTGACATTGGTTTTGGACTTACTAATTGTAACACCACAATCTTAGAGCCATTTTTTTTTTTTTTTTTTTTAATATGCATACGGAAGCGATTTTAGAAAAACTATAAACCCTATTTATTACATATTATAAAGGCCATTTACATATTAACCAAAATATATAAAACGTTTAAAGGTGTTACTAAAAACAGGCTCGACCCGGTTTACAAAATCAGAGTACGGTCAGACTTCCAAAACCCGACTCTAGTCAAGCCAAATCCACAACCTGAAAAGAGTCAACAAATGAGGGATTAGCACAAAGCTAAGTGAATAGAAATAAACATCAATTTGCATAACCACAACAAATTAGAAAATCAAGAGAAATCAATAGGGAGAAAACCGTCCAAACTTCCACAAGCAATTGGACGTTAAAAGAGGAGAAATCGATAGGGGAAAACCGTCCAAACTTCCACAAGCAATTGGACGTTACGAGAGGACCGGCGGTCGGGCGAGGACCTTCGACTGTTGTCGGCCCAACAACAGTCAACCGATGGCTCCTTTACTTATTAGCACGGTACTCACTCCTGACGGAACACATTCGTAGGAGTCCGAGCACCCCATCCAATAGTAACGAAGCGTAGCCGAAAACCACCATAGCTAACCTCTAAAAAAAACATGTGCACATACTACCATTAACAATCCCACAATTAATGGTACCACTGGAAAATCAATGAAAACCAAGAAAAATGAATTTTCCCAAATCAACCAAGAAATCTGCTCATGACCAAGTTCGCGTCGTGAACTCAGAGTTCGCGTCGCGAACTAAGAGTTCACGATTCGCGAACTTCTTCACGACCAAGACCCCACTTCTCTGACCCGAGTTACCGATCGCGAACACGAGTTCGCGACGCGAACTCCCCCAGATACCAAATCCTGCACTTTTTCTCAAAACTCTACCATTCCCTAATTTTGTACATCACACAAGAAAGAAGGTTAAGTCCACTCACCTTAGCTTCCCTTGTGAAGAACTCAGTAGTCTTATATCACTGAGTTTCTTTTCCTTTTCCTGTAACAAAACGAATACCGAATTAGTTACCCGAAATCATTAACTTTGCAACAAGTACAAATTATAAGTCTAACCATTATATGTGTACAACCAATTGACAAGTTAACACTTGCATTTCAAAACATATTAATTGACAATGTCTAGAATTCCATTAAGTCACTTCCAAGCAATTCATCATGCATTTTTATCCAAGTTGCACATAATCGGCCCAAACGGGTCGGGACACTTAATCAAGTCAAACTTTCAACTTACTAATACCACATTGTCAAGTTATCCAATTATCACTAATTTAAGTTATTGACATACTATTTGCATCCATATACAAGCTTAACCAACTTTGACTTTATTTAAGTCAAATTGCACAATTTAACAACCAAACGGGTCAAGACCCGGAACTACCACAAACATACCTCCAATTAACCAAGTAACACATTTATGACATGAAATTCATAGTCCCAAGTTACAAGTCATCCAAGACTAAAGTCAACAATTCATGAATTTAACTAGCTATTCTAGAAAACGGGTCAAAAACGTTTTATTAACTTCCAATGTTTACAAACTCTTAATTATCATTTTATCAAGTATACAATTACCATATATTAACCAACTTCATGTTAATTAGTTATACTTTGAAACACCCAAAATAATCAATACAAGTTTAACCTTAAAAGATACATTTGACCACCTTCTATTAACTCAGAATTATGACTACTGTTATTACCTTATCAGTTCATAAAATTATGATATTAATAAAGTAGACTCTTAGACCTTCGAAACGACTGGTCGCACGCCCAAAACGGAGTTACAGTTGATTTTATATGATTTTTGCAAAATGGTCAAAATCTGCCATATTTTTGTGCTTACGGGATTTTTACCAATTTCACCCAAACACTACTTTTAATCTATCAAAACAACCAATTCATGTTACAATCAATCCTATACAATAATTATCACTTCTAACATGCATATTTAACCTAACCAAACTTCAAGAACACCAAAAATACACAATTCATCAAATTGGGAAGAACTCCATCTTCTTCCCAAGAACACCATGGATGGAGCTTCATGAAAGCTTCACCAAATGATCTACAACTAACAATTCAACACATATAACTTGCAAGAACTCAAATAGACACCAAATCATGCATCAATTTCGAATTACAAGCAACCCATCGAAAACCAAGAACCCTAATTCATTTTTACTTCAAGAACTATGAACCCTAACTTTCAAGAGAAGAAATCTTACCTATAGCTTGCTTCAATTCGGAATTATGGCTGAAATTAGGGAAGATTTAGACCACTTTTCTTTTATTTCTCAAGAACACAAGAAAAAACTCTTTTGTGGGGGAAGAAGGACACGTATGAGAACAAAAGGGAAAGCAGATTCAACACTAACACACATACACACATACGTGTAACACATGGGGAGGAGTTTTATTTTTTTATTAAACACAGTATGTAGTACAGAGTATTTGGTTCGCAGATAATTAATTTAGGCTTAACTAACTTCAATTTTAACAACGAAGATATTTTTGAAACCCCGGTTCAGAAGTGAACCCAAATATGTAAAGATCATTTTAATATTTAAATATTTCAGTTTTACTAATTTTAACCCCATGGTTAAAATACATTTAAATATAATTAAATCAAATAATTTATATAAAACAATAAACAATTAAATTACTTACCGAAAGTAATTAAAAATTCTAGGCCGGGTCTCAGGATGTTACAATTCTACCCCCCTTAAAAGATTTCGTCCTCGAAATCTCATTGATTACACATATAAGAAATAAAACAAGTTTACAAATATCATTATATCTTTGTCTCATATTTATATGTCAAAATAATAATCCTTATTGTTTCTCCATATTACTAACATTATCGAAATTTTAATTATTAAATCCTCATTTTCTTTTCTTTGTAGTTTCAGACTTGGTGTCTCATTCGACAAATTCTCTAGTTACTTTGTTTTTAATTTATCCACATAACGAGAAGTCATTTCCATTTAAGTAATTCGCAAAATAATCATAATTTCTTCGGATAATCACACACCGTAAACTCTTTTGGCATGTACAATTTGCATGTTTTATATTTAAAAGTTGATAATTACGCAATGTCATTTATCACAATCTCCAGGTCATGGTTCGCATAACTCCACTTATACTATTATAAACATTAAAAAGCATAGACAATCTATTTTTATCTAATGTAATTTAACATTTCAAGTGTCTTAGATTCTCAAATATCCTCTTTTGTTTATTATTTCACCAAAATTTTGCACTCTTAAGTGGTTTAACTTGTTAAAAATCTCATAATTTTAGAATAATTATAATAATTCCACAGTCATAAATCACTAATTCTCAAAATTACACTTTTTGAAATCCAAATTCTAATCAATTTTCACATATAACGGCATTAATTTTCATTATTTCAAAATGTATCTTTAATAAATTTCTCAATCTTATTAAATTTTATATTCACTCTGAAATTCATCCATCAATATAAACGAAAATCAATTCAATATGGTCAATAAATTTAATTCTTCATGTCAATTTTCATTTACACATTGAACATAAAAGGCAATTTTAGAAAAATCCAACCTATAACAATTCGAGTTATAGAGAAATCATTCAGATATACTTCATTAACTTTCTTTCCTATTTAACATCTAAAACACATGAAAGAACAAATTAACACTTTTATAAGCATACAACAATGTATTTCAACTAAGTGGCCAAGCAAAATAAAAGTCAACATGTCAGTCTTCACTCTTCAAACTACTACTTGTGATTTGACAGGTCATGACAAAAATTTCATATATTCTTATTTAAAATACTAGTCCTACCCGGACTAGGTAGACTATGCATAAGATTACATTAATCTAACTATATGCATTACATTAACCGATGCTTACAATAAACATTTATCAAAAACAATTTGAACCTCAAATACATGCATTATGACTTGAATCCATAAATCACTAACCATATTTATTCCTAATGGAGTAAACACACACGTAAACAATTCCAATTCATCACATAATTCATAATCTAATTTCCTATCAATTTTATAGCAACTCAGGATATCATCCATTGATATAATCACAATTCAATTTATGGAGGCTAACAATTTGATTGTTATAGGTTAACTGTTTTTTTTTTTTTTTATACATTCAACACAAAGGATACTTTAGACAAGTCCATAAGGTAACCATTCAAATCATAAAGAAATCATTTAGATACATTTTATTAACTGTCTTTTATATGTCATCCATAGCAAAGGTAAGAATTTAATTCAATCGTTTGGTCGGGTTTTTATCGGTTCTCACTTACTAATTCACTTCATGTGACTCAACGGGTCACGACCAAAAGTTATCGTTTATTCTTTTATTTAACACTAGTCCTACTCGGACTATTCGGTTTATGCATAAAATTACATCAATCTTATCTAGAGGCTTACATTCAAGAAGTATACTACATTCAATACCCAAAATCAAATTGAACTTCAGACACATACATTGTGACTTAATTCCATTACCAACAATTATCTTCACTTCCCATGAAGTAAAGGAACAAAAAAAAAAAAAAAAAAAACAATCAATTTCATCTTATCACAAATTTGCACGCCATTTATATTTATAATAGCTCTTGACACAAATGTTGTGTCCAAAAATCCATATAACATAACTATTTCCACTTCAAATAGAATAAAAACACAAGAGTACACAGATTTCAGCTTGTCACATAATTTTACCAACATAAATGAGCTATCTACTCCAATATGAAACAATTTACACGTGTAAGGATAGTATCGATCAGAAACGTACCGGTAATGACATCGTCAGTAGTGGTAGCATCTTCAACCGTCATCTGATGAAGGGTGATTCTTTCTTTTCTTTTCTGACCGTCGACGATAACGATCCCCCGTCCGACCCAGATCCCGACCATGTCTTCTTCACCAAAGGGCATTCACCCGCCCTATGACCTTCTTTTTTTTTTTTTGACAATTCTAACATACCTCTCTCGAAAACTTACTATCTTTTCACTCGTGCCCACAATACCCAAAACGAACACCTCACATCGTCTAAACTGAATAAGAATCTGTATGAGCTGACATGTACCTAGCACACCATTGTGTCCAACGACTTGTACCACCTCCCAACTGTTTACAGTTCAAGCCTCCTGGTCCTTCATTTCCTTTCCACCTCTCATCCTATTGGGGATCCGACTGATTAGGCTTTGATATATGAGAACCTAACTTGTATCTAAAAGTGATGCGATACTCATGTAATACGGCCTCGCAAAATTTTCTATCTGAGAAAGTTAATCTGATACCCACTGTTACTTTGCCAAATACACGGTCAATAAATCCCATCATATCATAACAATTCTTTTAAGCATCTGGTTACATACTTTACACTTAACGCATCTTCACAATTACATGCATCTAAATCCTTTACCATTTCTCTCAACCGGTTTAAAGTAATACTCGAATATTAAATTCCACTAAATTTTGGTAACTTACACTCTAGAAATTATTTGTAGGTTCATGATTGTTTGGTTCGGGTTTGTGGTGGAAAAATGGGTATTAGTAAGGATAAGGTCCTTGGGGTGGATGGGGTTAGTAGAACAATTGAGGTAGTAAATCGGGTACAACATTTTAGGCGTAAAAAGGGTAGTTGAAATAGTAGTAGGGATGGGTATCTGACTGAGTTGATTATGTTCATAGCCTCTAACACCATTTTGAAGATCTTGCATTTAACCTTCCGAAAAACCTTTTTTTTTGCACTCTTGATTACTCTTCTGACCGAAGGCCCAACATCATCAGGATTTCCAGTCGGTGGGTTCGGAGGGTTTGCTTTTATCGTTATCCGTCTCACCTGTAACAAACACAACATCTCACGAATTCTTAGTATAATCCGTTAGTACCTATCATACTAACTTCTACTAAACCACAATTCATATTCACTCTACTAATCCTCCCCAATATTAAGGAAGTTGACCAACTCGAGCCAAGATTTGGGAATGGTACACCTAAATGTGCAACCATCGCCAAACCGAGGCTCTGATACCAAATTGTAACACCACAATCTTAGAGCCATTTTTTTTTTTTTTTTTTTTTTTAATATGCATACGGAAGCGATTTTAGAAAAACTATAAACCCTATTTATTACATATTATAAAGGCCATTTACATATTAACCAAAATATATAAAACGTTTAAAGGTGTTACTAAAAACAGGCTCGACCCGGTTTACAAAATCAGAGTACGGTCAGACTTCCAAAACCCGACTCTAGTCAAGCCAAATCCACAACCTGAAAAGAGTCAACAAATGAGGGATTAGCACAAAGCTAAGTGAATAGAAATAAACATCAATTTGCATAACCACAACAAATTAGAAAATCAAGAGAAATCAATAGGGAGAAAACCGTCCAAACTTCCACAAGCAATTGGACGTTAAAAGAGGAGAAATCGATAGGGGAAAACCGTCCAAACTTCCACAAGCAATTGGACGTTACGAGAGGACCGGCGGTCGGGCGAGGACCTTCGACTGTTGTCGGCCCAACAACAGTCAACCGATGGCTCCTTTACTTATTAGCACGGTACTCACTCCTGACGGAACACATTCGTAGGAGTCCGAGCACCCCATCCAATAGTAACGAAGCGTAGCCGAAAACCACCATAGCTAACCTCTAAAAAAAACATGTGCACATACTACCATTAACAATCCCACAATTAATGGTACCACTGGAAAATCAATGAAAACCAAGAAAAATGAATTTTCCCAAATCAACCAAGAAATCTGCTCATGACCAAGTTCGCGTCGTGAACTCAGAGTTCGCGTCGCGAACTAAGAGTTCACGATTCGCGAACTTCTTCACGACCAAGACCCCACTTCTCTGACCCGAGTTACCGATCGCGAACACGAGTTCGCGACGCGAACTCCCCCAGATACCAAATCCTGCACTTTTTCTCAAAACTCTACCATTCCCTAATTTTGTACATCACACAAGAAAGAAGGTTAAGTCCACTCACCTTAGCTTCCCTTGTGAAGAACTCAGTAGTCTTATATCACTGAGTTTCTTTTCCTTTTCCTGTAACAAAACGAATACCGAATTAGTTACCCGAAATCATTAACTTTGCAACAAGTACAAATTATAAGTCTAACCATTATATGTGTACAACCAATTGACAAGTTAACACTTGCATTTCAAAACATATTAATTGACAATGTCTAGAATTCCATTAAGTCACTTCCAAGCAATTCATCATGCATTTTTATCCAAGTTGCACATAATCGGCCCAAACGGGTCGGGACACTTAATCAAGTCAAACTTTCAACTTACTAATACCACATTGTCAAGTTATCCAATTATCACTAATTTAAGTTATTGACATACTATTTGCATCCATATACAAGCTTAACCAACTTTGACTTTATTTAAGTCAAATTGCACAATTTAACAACCAAACGGGTCAAGACCCGGAACTACCACAAACATACCTCCAATTAACCAAGTAACACATTTATGACATGAAATTCATAGTCCCAAGTTACAAGTCATCCAAGACTAAAGTCAACAATTCATGAATTTAACTAGCTATTCTAGAAAACGGGTCAAAAACGTTTTATTAACTTCCAATGTTTACAAACTCTTAATTATCATTTTATCAAGTATACAATTACCATATATTAACCAACTTCATGTTAATTAGTTATACTTTGAAACACCCAAAATAATCAATACAAGTTTAACCTTAAAAGATACATTTGACCACCTTCTATTAACTCAGAATTATGACTACTGTTATTACCTTATCAGTTCATAAAATTATGATATTAATAAAGTAGACTCTTAGACCTTCGAAACGACTGGTCGCACGCCCAAAACGGAGTTACAGTTGATTTTATATGATTTTTGCAAAATGGTCAAAATCTGCCATATTTTTGTGCTTACGGGATTTTTACCAATTTCACCCAAACACTACTTTTAATCTATCAAAACAACCAATTCATGTTACAATCAATCCTATACAATAATTATCACTTCTAACATGCATATTTAACCTAACCAAACTTCAAGAACACCAAAAATACACAATTCATCAAATTGGGAAGAACTCCATCTTCTTCCCAAGAACACCATGGATGGAGCTTCATGAAAGCTTCACCAAATGATCTACAACTAACAATTCAACACATATAACTTGCAAGAACTCAAATAGACACCAAATCATGCATCAATTTCGAATTACAAGCAACCCATCGAAAACCAAGAACCCTAATTCATTTTTACTTCAAGAACTATGAACCCTAACTTTCAAGAGAAGAAATCTTACCTATAGCTTGCTTCAATTCGGAATTATGGCTGAAATTAGGGAAGATTTAGACCACTTTTCTTTTATTTCTCAAGAACACAAGAAAAAACTCTTTTGTGGGGGAAGAAGGACACGTATGAGAACAAAAGGGAAAGCAGATTCAACACTAACACACATACACACATACGTGTAACACATGGGGAGGAGTTTTATTTTTTTATTAAACACAGTATGTAGTACAGAGTATTTGGTTCGCAGATAATTAATTTAGGCTTAACTAACTTCAATTTTAACAACGAAGATATTTTTGAAACCCCGGTTCAGAAGTGAACCCAAATATGTAAAGATCATTTTAATATTTAAATATTTCAGTTTTACTAATTTTAACCCCATGGTTAAAATACATTTAAATATAATTAAATCAAATAATTTATATAAAACAATAAACAATTAAATTACTTACCGAAAGTAATTAAAAATTCTAGGCCGGGTCTCAGGATGTTACAATTCTACCCCCCTTAAAAGATTTCGTCCTCGAAATCTCATTGATTACACATATAAGAAATAAAACAAGTTTACAAATATCATTATATCTTTGTCTCATATTTATATGTCAAAATAATAATCCTTATTGTTTCTCCATATTACTAACATTATCGAAATTTTAATTATTAAATCCTCATTTTCTTTTCTTTGTAGTTTCAGACTTGGTGTCTCATTCGACAAATTCTCTAGTTACTTTGTTTTTAATTTATCCACATAACGAGAAGTCATTTCCATTTAAGTAATTCGCAAAATAATCATAATTTCTTCGGATAATCACACACCGTAAACTCTTTTGGCATGTACAATTTGCATGTTTTATATTTAAAAGTTGATAATTACGCAATGTCATTTATCACAATCTCCAGGTCATGGTTCGCATAACTCCACTTATACTATTATAAACATTAAAAAGCATAGACAATCTATTTTTATCTAATGTAATTTAACATTTCAAGTGTCTTAGATTCTCAAATATCCTCTTTTGTTTATTATTTCACCAAAATTTTGCACTCTTAAGTGGTTTAACTTGTTAAAAATCTCATAATTTTAGAATAATTATAATAATTCCACAGTCATAAATCACTAATTCTCAAAATTACACTTTTTGAAATCCAAATTCTAATCAATTTTCACATATAACGGCATTAATTTTCATTATTTCAAAATGTATCTTTAATAAATTTCTCAATCTTATTAAATTTTATATTCACTCTGAAATTCATCCATCAATATAAACGAAAATCAATTCAATATGGTCAATAAATTTAATTCTTCATGTCAATTTTCATTTACACATTGAACATAAAAGGCAATTTTAGAAAAATCCAACCTATAACAATTCGAGTTATAGAGAAATCATTCAGATATACTTCATTAACTTTCTTTCCTATTTAACATCTAAAACACATGAAAGAACAAATTAACACTTTTATAAGCATACAACAATGTATTTCAACTAAGTGGCCAAGCAAAATAAAAGTCAACATGTCAGTCTTCACTCTTCAAACTACTACTTGTGATTTGACAGGTCATGACAAAAATTTCATATATTCTTATTTAAAATACTAGTCCTACCCGGACTAGGTAGACTATGCATAAGATTACATTAATCTAACTATATGCATTACATTAACCGATGCTTACAATAAACATTTATCAAAAACAATTTGAACCTCAAATACATGCATTATGACTTGAATCCATAAATCACTAACCATATTTATTCCTAATGGAGTAAACACACACGTAAACAATTCCAATTCATCACATAATTCATAATCTAATTTCCTATCAATTTTATAGCAACTCAGGATATCATCCATTGATATAATCACAATTCAATTTATGGAGGCTAACAATTTGATTGTTATAGGTTAACTGTTTTTTTTTTTTTATACATTCAACACAAAGGATACTTTAGACAAGTCCATAAGGTAACCATTCAAATCATAAAGAAATCATTTAGATACATTTTATTAACTGTCTTTTATATGTCATCCATAGCAAAGGTAAGAATTTAATTCAATCGTTTGGTCGGGTTTTTATCGGTTCTCACTTACTAATTCACTTCATGTGACTCAACGGGTCACGACCAAAAGTTATCGTTTATTCTTTTATTTAACACTAGTCCTACTCGGACTATTCGGTTTATGCATAAAATTACATCAATCTTATCTAGAGGCTTACATTCAAGAAGTATACTACATTCAATACCCAAAATCAAATTGAACTTCAGACACATACATTGTGACTTAATTCCATTACCAACAATTATCTTCACTTCCCATGAAGTAAAGGAACAAAAAAAAAAAAAAAACAATCAATTTCATCTTATCACAAATTTGCACGCCATTTATATTTATAATAGCTCTTGACACAAATGTTGTGTCCAAAAATCCATATAACATAACTATTTCCACTTCAAATAGAATAAAAACACAAGAGTACACAGATTTCAGCTTGTCACATAATTTTACCAACATAAATGAGCTATCTACTCCAATATGAAACAATTTACACGTGTAAGGATAGTATCGATCAGAAACGTACCGGTAATGACATCGTCAGTAGTGGTAGCTTCTTCAACCGTCATCTGATGAAGGGTGATTCTTTCTTTTCTTTTCTGACCGTCGACGATAACGATCCCCCGTCCGACCCAGATCCCGACCATGTCTTCTTCACCAAAGGGCATTCACCCGCCCTATGACCTTCTTTTTTTTTTTTGACAATTCTAACATACCTCTCTCGAAAACTTACTATCTTTTCACTCGTGCCCACAATACCCAAAACGAACACCTCACATCGTCTAAACTGAATAAGAATCTGTATGAGCTGACATGTACCTAGCACACCATTGTGTCCAACGACTTGTACCACCTCCCAACTGTTTACAGTTCAAGCCTCCTGGTCCTTCATTTCCTTTCCACCTCTCATCCTATTGGGGATCCGACTGATTAGGCTTTGATATATGAGAACCTAACTTGTATCTAAAAGTGATGCGATACTCATGTAATACGGCCTCGCAAAATTTTCTATCTGAGAAAGTTAATCTGATACCCACTGTTACTTTGCCAAATACACGGTCAATAAATCCCATCATATCATAACAATTCTTTTAAGCATCTGGTTACATACTTTACACTTAACTCATCTTCACAATTACATGCATCTAAATCCTTTACCATTTCTCTCAACCGGTTTAAAGTAATACTCGAATATTAAATTCCACTAAATTTTGGTAACTTACACTCTAGAAATTATTTGTAGGTTCATGATTGTTTGGTTCGGGTTTGTGGTGGAAAAATGGGTATTAGTAAGGATAAGGTCCTTGGGGTGGATGGGGTTAGTAGAACAATTGAGGTAGTAAATCGGGTACAACATTTTAGGCGTAAAAAGGGTAGTTGAAATAGTAGTAGGGATGGGTATCTGACTGAGTTGATTATGTTCATAGCCTCTAACACCATTTTGAAGATCTTGCATTTAACCTTCCGAAAAACCTTTTTTTTTTTTGCACTCTTGATTACTCTTCTGACCGAAGGCCCAACATCATCAGGATTTCCAGTCGGTGGGTTCGGAGGGTTTGCTTTTATCGTTATCCGTCTCACCTGTAACAAACACAACATCTCACGAATTCTTAGTATAATCCGTTAGTACCTATCATACTAACTTCTACTAAACCACAATTCATATTCACTCTACTAATCCTCCCCAATATTAAGGAAGTTGACCAACTCGAGCCAAGATTTGGGAATGGTACACCTAAATGTGCAACCATCGCCAAACCGAGGCTCTGATACCAAATTGTAACACCACAATCTTAGAGCCATTTTTTTTTTTTTTTTTTTTTTAATATGCATACGGAAGCGATTTTAGAAAAACTATAAACCCTATTTATTACATATTATAAAGGCCATTTACATATTAACCAAAATATATAAAACGTTTAAAGGTGTTACTAAAAACAGGCTCGACCCGGTTTACAAAATCAGAGTACGGTCAGACTTCCAAAACCCGACTCTAGTCAAGCCAAATCCACAACCTGAAAAGAGTCAACAAATGAGGGATTAGCACAAAGCTAAGTGAATAGAAATAAACATCAATTTGCATAACCACAACAAATTAGAAAATCAAGAGAAATCAATAGGGAGAAAACCGTCCAAACTTCCACAAGCAATTGGACGTTAAAAGAGGAGAAATCGATAGGGGAAAACCGTCCAAACTTCCACAAGCAATTGGACGTTACGAGAGGACCGGCGGTCGGGCGAGGACCTTCGACTGTTGTCGGCCCAACAACAGTCAACCGATGGCTCCTTTACTTATTAGCACGGTACTCACTCCTGACGGAACACATTCGTAGGAGTCCGAGCACCCCATCCAATAGTAACGAAGCGTAGCCGAAAACCACCATAGCTAACCTCTAAAAAAAACATGTGCACATACTACCATTAACAATCCCACAATTAATGGTACCACTGGAAAATCAATGAAAACCAAGAAAAATGAATTTTCCCAAATCAACCAAGAAATCTGCTCATGGCCAAGTTCGCGTCGTGAACTCAGAGTTCGCGTCGCGAACTAAGAGTTCACGATTCGCGAACTTCTTCACGACCAAGACCCCACTTCTCTGACCCGAGTTACCGATCGCGAACACGAGTTCGCGACGCGAACTCCCCCAGATACCAAATCCTGCACTTTTTCTCAAAACTCTACCATTCCCTAATTTTGTACATCACACAAGAAAGAAGGTTAAGTCCACTCACCTTAGCTTCCCTTGTGAAGAACTCAGTAGTCTTATATCACTGAGTTTCTTTTCCTTTTCCTGTAACAAAACGAATACCGAATTAGTTACCCGAAATCATTAACTTTGCAACAAGTACAAATTATAAGTCTAACCATTATATGTGTACAACCAATTGACAAGTTAACACTTGCATTTCAAAACATATTAATTGACAATGTCTAGAATTCCATTAAGTCACTTCCAAGCAATTCATCATGCATTTTTATCCAAGTTGCACATAATCGGCCCAAACGGGTCGGGACACTTAATCAAGTCAAACTTTCAACTTACTAATACCACATTGTCAAGTTATCCAATTATCACTAATTTAAGTTATTGACATACTATTTGCATCCATATACAAGCTTAACCAACTTTGACTTTATTTAAGTCAAATTGCACAATTTAACAACCAAACGGGTCAAGACCCGGAACTACCACAAACATACCTCCAATTAACCAAGTAACACATTTATGACATGAAATTCATAGTCCCAAGTTACAAGTCATCCAAGACTAAAGTCAACAATTCATGAATTTAACTAGCTATTCTAGAAAACGGGTCAAAAACGTTTTATTAACTTCCAATGTTTACAAACTCTTAATTATCATTTTATCAAGTATACAATTACCATATATTAACCAACTTCATGTTAATTAGTTATACTTTGAAACACCCAAAATAATCAATACAAGTTTAACCTTAAAAGATACATTTGACCACCTTCTATTAACTCAGAATTATGACTACTGTTCTTACCTTATCAGTTCATAAAATTATGATATTAATAAAGTAGACTCTTAGACCTTCGAAACGACTGGTCGCACGCCCAAAACGGAGTTACAGTTGATTTTATATGATTTTTGCAAAATGGTCAAAATCTGCCATATTTTTGTGCTTACGGGATTTTTACCAATTTCACCCAAACACTACTTTTAATCTATCAAAACAACCAATTCATGTTACAATCAATCCTATACAATAATTATCACTTCTAACATGCATATTTAACCTAACCAAACTTCAAGAACACCAAAAATACACAATTCATCAAATTGGGAAGAACTCCATCTTCTTCCCAAGAACACCATGGATGGAGCTTCATGAAAGCTTCACCAAATGATCTACAACTAACAATTCAACACATATAACTTGCAAGAACTCAAATAGACACCAAATCATGCATCAATTTCGAATTACAAGCAACCCATCGAAAACCAAGAACCCTAATTCATTTTTACTTCAAGAACTATGAACCCTAACTTTCAAGAGAAGAAATCTTACCTATAGCTTGCTTCAATTCGGAATTATGGCTGAAATTAGGGAAGATTTAGACCACTTTTCTTTTATTTCTCAAGAACACAAGAAAAAACTCTTTTGTGGGGGAAGAAGGACACGTATGAGAACAAAAGGGAAAGCAGATTCAACACTAACACACATACACACATACGTGTAACACATGGGGAGGAGTTTTATTTTTTTATTAAACACAGTATGTAGTACAGAGTATTTGGTTCGCAGATAATTAATTTAGGCTTAACTAACTTCAATTTTAACAACGAAGATATTTTTGAAACCCCGGTTCAGAAGTGAACCCAAATATGTAAAGATCATTTTAATATTTAAATATTTCAGTTTTACTAATTTTAACCCCATGGTTAAAATACATTTAAATATAATTAAATCAAATAATTTATATAAAACAATAAACAATTAAATTACTTACCGAAAGTAATTAAAAATTCTAGGCCGGGTCTCAGGATGTTACAATTCTACCCCCCTTAAAAGATTTCGTCCTCGAAATCTCATTGATTACACATATAAGAAATAAAACAAGTTTACAAATATCATTATATCTTTGTCTCATATTTATATGTCAAAATAATAATCCTTATTGTTTCTCCATATTACTAACATTATCGAAATTTTAATTATTAAATCCTCATTTTCTTTTCTTTGTAGTTTCAGACTTGGTGTCTCATTCGACAAATTCTCTAGTTACTTTGTTTTTAATTTATCCACATAACGAGAAGTCATTTCCATTTAAGTAATTCGCAAAATAATCATAATTTCTTCGGATAATCACACACCGTAAACTCTTTTGGCATGTACAATTTGCATGTTTTATATTTAAAAGTTGATAATTACGCAATGTCATTTATCACAATCTCCAGGTCATGGTTCGCATAACTCCACTTATACTATTATAAACATTAAAAAGCATAGACAATCTATTTTTATCTAATGTAATTTAACATTTCAAGTGTCTTAGATTCTCAAATATCCTCTTTTGTTTATTATTTCACCAAAATTTTGCACTCTTAAGTGGTTTAACTTGTTAAAAATCTCATAATTTTAGAATAATTATAATAATTCCACAGTCATAAATCACTAATTCTCAAAATTACACTTTTTGAAATCCAAATTCTAATCAATTTTCACATATAACGGCATTAATTTTCATTATTTCAAAATGTATCTTTAATAAATTTCTCAATCTTATTAAATTTTATATTCACTCTGAAATTCATCCATCAATATAAACGAAAATCAATTCAATATGGTCAATAAATTTAATTCTTCATGTCAATTTTCATTTACACATTGAACATAAAAGGCAATTTTAGAAAAATCCAACCTATAACAATTCGAGTTATAGAGAAATCATTCAGATATACTTCATTAACTTTCTTTCCTATTTAACATCTAAAACACATGAAAGAACAAATTAACACTTTTATAAGCATACAACAATGTATTTCAACTAAGTGGCCAAGCAAAATAAAAGTCAACATGTCAGTCTTCACTCTTCAAACTACTACTTGTGATTTGACAGGTCATGACAAAAATTTCATATATTCTTATTTAAAATACTAGTCCTACCCGGACTAGGTAGACTATGCATAAGATTACATTAATCTAACTATATGCATTACATTAACCGATGCTTACAATAAACATTTATCAAAAACAATTTGAACCTCAAATACATGCATTATGACTTGAATCCATAAATCACTAACCATATTTATTCCTAATGGAGTAAACACACACGTAAACAATTCCAATTCATCACATAATTCATAATCTAATTTCCTATCAATTTTATAGCAACTCAGGATATCATCCATTGATATAATCACAATTCAATTTATGGAGGCTAACAATTTGATTGTTATAGGTTAACTGTTTTTTTTTTTTTATACATTCAACACAAAGGATACTTTAGACAAGTCCATAAGGTAACCATTCAAATCATAAAGAAATCATTTAGATACATTTTATTAACTGTCTTTTATATGTCATCCATAGCAAAGGTAAGAATTTAATTCAATCGTTTGGTCGGGTTTTTATCGGTTCTCACTTACTAATTCACTTCATGTGACTCAACGGGTCACGACCAAAAGTTATCGTTTATTCTTTTATTTAACACTAGTCCTACTCGGACTATTCGGTTTATGCATAAAATTACATCAATCTTATCTAGAGGCTTACATTCAAGAAGTATACTACATTCAATACCCAAAATCAAATTGAACTTCAGACACATACATTGTGACTTAATTCCATTACCAACAATTATCTTCACTTCCCATGAAGTAAAGGAACAAAAAAAAAAAAAAAACAATCAATTTCATCTTATCACAAATTTGCACGCCATTTATATTTATAATAGCTCTTGACACAAATGTTGTGTCCAAAAATCCATATAACATAACTATTTCCACTTCAAATAGAATAAAAACACAAGAGTACACAGATTTCAGCTTGTCACATAATTTTACCAACATAAATGAGCTATCTACTCCAATATGAAACAATTTACACGTGTAAGGATAGTATCGATCAGAAACGTACCGGTAATGACATCGTCAGTAGTGGTAGCTTCTTCAACCGTCATCTGATGAAGGGTGATTCTTTCTTTTCTTTTCTGACCGTCGACGATAACGATCCCCCGTCCGACCCAGATCCCGACCATGTCTTCTTCACCAAAGGGCATTCACCCGCCCTATGACCTTCTTTTTTTTTTTTGACAATTCTAACATACCTCTCTCGAAAACTTACTATCTTTTCACTCGTGCCCACAATACCCAAAACGAACACCTCACATCGTCTAAACTGAATAAGAATCTGTATGAGCTGACATGTACCTAGCACACCATTGTGTCCAACGACTTGTACCACCTCCCAACTGTTTACAGTTCAAGCCTCCTGGTCCTTCATTTCCTTTCCACCTCTCATCCTATTGGGGATCCGACTGATTAGGCTTTGATATATGAGAACCTAACTTGTATCTAAAAGTGATGCGATACTCATGTAATACGGCCTCGCAAAATTTTCTATCTGAGAAAGTTAATCTGATACCCACTGTTACTTTGCCAAATACACGGTCAATAAATCCCATCATATCATAACAATTCTTTTAAGCATCTGGTTACATACTTTACACTTAACTCATCTTCACAATTACATGCATCTAAATCCTTTACCATTTCTCTCAACCGGTTTAAAGTAATACTCGAATATTAAATTCCACTAAATTTTGGTAACTTACACTCTAGAAATTATTTGTAGGTTCATGATTGTTTGGTTCGGGTTTGTGGTGGAAAAATGGGTATTAGTAAGGATAAGGTCCTTGGGGTGGATGGGGTTAGTAGAACAATTGAGGTAGTAAATCGGGTACAACATTTTAGGCGTAAAAAGGGTAGTTGAAATAGTAGTAGGGATGGGTATCTGACTGAGTTGATTATGTTCATAGCCTCTAACACCATTTTGAAGATCTTGCATTTAACCTTCCGAAAAACCTTTTTTTTTTTTGCACTCTTGATTACTCTTCTGACCGAAGGCCCAACATCATCAGGATTTCCAGTCGGTGGGTTCGGAGGGTTTGCTTTTATCGTTATCCGTCTCACCTGTAACAAACACAACATCTCACGAATTCTTAGTATAATCCGTTAGTACCTATCATACTAACTTCTACTAAACCACAATTCATATTCACTCTACTAATCCTCCCCAATATTAAGGAAGTTGACCAACTCGAGCCAAGATTTGGGAATGGTACACCTAAATGTGCAACCATCGCCAAACCGAGGCTCTGATACCAAATTGTAACACCACAATCTTAGAGCCATTTTTTTTTTTTTTTTTTTTAATATGCATACGGAAGCGATTTTAGAAAAACTATAAACCCTATTTATTACATATTATAAAGGCCATTTACATATTAACCAAAATATATAAAACGTTTAAAGGTGTTACTAAAAACAGGCTCGACCCGGTTTACAAAATCAGAGTACGGTCAGACTTCCAAAACCCGACTCTAGTCAAGCCAAATCCACAACCTGAAAAGAGTCAACAAATGAGGGATTAGCACAAAGCTAAGTGAATAGAAATAAACATCAATTTGCATAACCACAACAAATTAGAAAATCAAGAGAAATCAATAGGGAGAAAACCGTCCAAACTTCCACAAGCAATTGGACGTTAAAAGAGGAGAAATCGATAGGGGAAAACCGTCCAAACTTCCACAAGCAATTGGACGTTACGAGAGGACCGGCGGTCGGGCGAGGACCTTCGACTGTTGTCGGCCCAACAACAGTCAACCGATGGCTCCTTTACTTATTAGCACGGTACTCACTCCTGACGGAACACATTCGTAGGAGTCCGAGCACCCCATCCAATAGTAACGAAGCGTAGCCGAAAACCACCATAGCTAACCTCTAAAAAAAACATGTGCACATACTACCATTAACAATCCCACAATTAATGGTACCACTGGAAAATCAATGAAAACCAAGAAAAATGAATTTTCCCAAATCAACCAAGAAATCTGCTCATGACCAAGTTCGCGTCGTGAACTCAGAGTTCGCGTCGCGAACTAAGAGTTCACGATTCGCGAACTTCTTCACGACCAAGACCCCACTTCTCTGACCCGAGTTACCGATCGCGAACACGAGTTCGCGACGCGAACTCCCCCAGATACCAAATCCTGCACTTTTTCTCAAAACTCTACCATTCCCTAATTTTGTACATCACACAAGAAAGAAGGTTAAGTCCACTCACCTTAGCTTCCCTTGTGAAGAACTCAGTAGTCTTATATCACTGAGTTTCTTTTCCTTTTCCTGTAACAAAACGAATACCGAATTAGTTACCCGAAATCATTAACTTTGCAACAAGTACAAATTATAAGTCTAACCATTATATGTGTACAACCAATTGACAAGTTAACACTTGCATTTCAAAACATATTAATTGACAATGTCTAGAATTCCATTAAGTCACTTCCAAGCAATTCATCATGCATTTTTATCCAAGTTGCACATAATCGGCCCAAACGGGTCGGGACACTTAATCAAGTCAAACTTTCAACTTACTAATACCACATTGTCAAGTTATCCAATTATCACTAATTTAAGTTATTGACATACTATTTGCATCCATATACAAGCTTAACCAACTTTGACTTTATTTAAGTCAAATTGCACAATTTAACAACTAAACGGGTCAAGACCCGGAACTACCACAAACATACCTCCAATTAACCAAGTAACACATTTATGACATGAAATTCATAGTCCCAAGTTACAAGTCATCCAAGACTAAAGTCAACAATTCATGAATTTAACTAGCTATTCTAGAAAACGGGTCAAAAACGTTTTATTAACTTCCAATGTTTACAAACTCTTAATTATCATTTTATCAAGTATACAATTACCATATATTAACCAACTTCATGTTAATTAGTTATACTTTGAAACACCCAAAATAATCAATACAAGTTTAACCTTAAAAGATACATTTGACCACCTTCTATTAACTCAGAATTATGACTACTGTTATTACCTTATCAGTTCATAAAATTATGATATTAATAAAGTAGACTCTTAGACCTTCGAAACGACTGGTCGCACGCCCAAAACGGAGTTACAGTTGATTTTATATGATTTTTGCAAAATGGTCAAAATCTGCCATATTTTTGTGCTTACGGGATTTTTACCAATTTCACCCAAACACTACTTTTAATCTATCAAAACAACCAATTCATGTTACAATCAATCCTATACAATAATTATCACTTCTAACATGCATATTTAACCTAACCAAACTTCAAGAACACCAAAAATACACAATTCATCAAATTGGGAAGAACTCCATCTTCTTCCCAAGAACACCATGGATGGAGCTTCATGAAAGCTTCACCAAATGATCTACAACTAACAATTCAACACATATAACTTGCAAGAACTCAAATAGACACCAAATCATGCATCAATTTCGAATTACAAGCAACCCATCGAAAACCAAGAACCCTAATTCATTTTTACTTCAAGAACTATGAACCCTAACTTTCAAGAGAAGAAATCTTACCTATAGCTTGCTTCAATTCGGAATTATGGCTGAAATTAGGGAAGATTTAGACCACTTTTCTTTTATTTCTCAAGAACACAAGAAAAAACTCTTTTGTGGGGGAAGAAGGACACGTATGAGAACAAAAGGGAAAGCAGATTCAACACTAACACACATACACACATACGTGTAACACATGGGGAGGAGTTTTATTTTTTTATTAAACACAGTATGTAGTACAGAGTATTTGGTTCGCAGATAATTAATTTAGGCTTAACTAACTTCAATTTTAACAACGAAGATATTTTTGAAACCCCGGTTCAGAAGTGAACCCAAATATGTAAAGATCATTTTAATATTTAAATATTTCAGTTTTACTAATTTTAACCCCATGGTTAAAATACATTTAAATATAATTAAATCAAATAATTTATATAAAACAATAAACAATTAAATTACTTACCGAAAGTAATTAAAAATTCTAGGCCGGGTCTCAGGATGTTACACTAATGGTCACCAGAGTTACTACTGACGATGCATATTTACTACTGGTGATTGCAGTTACTACTGGTACATGTTTTGGAAGCATATCAAGTCCGAAATCTTCGCAGAGTTAGTTATAGAATGTAATTCAATGTATATCTTTTATAATTCGATGTAAATCAAGTCCTAGAATAACTAGGGTAAATAGTTAGGCTTCAAGGACTATTATATATAGTTCCTTACGAATTGTAAACGTACGTGTGTATTGTTAATCAATAATATACATTGAAACTTTTTGTGAAACTGTGTTCTTAATATTTTCGCATATTGTTCTTACAGTTCATTGTTCTTAATTATATTGATATAGTGTTAATCCGCTGTAACTTCTATAATCAATTAGATCTAAAGGTGTTTATTAACTCTTCATAGTTAATCGATCCTGACAAGTGGTATCAGAGCTTATTGGTTCTAGATCTACGATTTTAAGAACAACAAAAAGTTTTAATCTTTAAAACACACAGATTGTTAATCATGACTGATAACAATAAAAGCACTCAAGCTAATAAAATCCATATACTCACTCCCAATAACTTTGGGATGTGGAAGAATCGTATTAAGCAATACATGCTTATTACTGATTATACTATGTGGGAAGTTGTTGTTGAAGGAAACAAAACCGTTCCTGGTCAAGCAACAAGTTCTTCAACTGAAGCAGACAAGCTCAAGTGTGAAAAGGAGAAGAAAGACAGAGGAATAGAACTCAAAGCTCTAAGCACTCTTCTACTAGTCATTCCTAATGACTATCAACATCTCTTTATTGAATATGATGATGCAAAGGTATTGTGGCAGGCACTGGAAAAGAGATTTGTTGGCACTAAAAGCACAAAAAGAAACATGAAGTCTGTACTGAAGCACGACTTTGAAAACTTCAAAGGCCAAAAGAATGAATCTCTATCTCAAACCTTTGATAGATTCAACAAACTCATTGGTGAACTGAATCAAGTTGGTGTGAAACCTGACAATGATGATGTCAACAGAAAATTTCTCAGATCTCTTGGAGAAGAATGGTCCATGTACACAGTCATATATAGACAAGGTGATGCTTTGGAAGAAAAGGAGCTGGATGAATTGTACAATGAGCTTAGGGTGTTTGAATCTGAGGTAAGTTCTAAAACTCCTAATTTGTCTTCAAACAATGCTGCTTTTGTGTGTAGTACACGAACAGGTCAGGAAACTGCAAAGGCTGCAGATTGTGAAGATGCTGCAAGAGAATCCTTCTTCACTAGTCATGTGCATACTGCACTAATTAGTGATAATTTGGAACAACTGAATCCAGATGATCTTGAAGAGATGGATCTTAAATGGCAGATGGCTATGCTAAGCCTTAGAACCAAAAGGTTCTTGAAGAGGACTGGAAGAACAAACCTAAACTTCAACAAAGGTGATAAGGCTGGATTTGACAAGACTAAAGTCAAATGTTACAACTGTAACAACCCTGGCCACTTTGCTAAAGAATGTCCTCAGCCAGACAAAAGATCAAACTCAACTGCTCTTGTTTCACAACAAGGACAAGGTTATGACTGGAGCTTTCAAGCCGAGGAACATGCACAGAATCAAGCTCTCATGGCCTTCACTGACTCTCCTACTAAGGTACAATCTAAATCTTGCACTCCTGAATGCATTAAAGCTTATAAAGATTTAGAAAAACTGAATAAAGAAACACTGGCAGAGATGATTCTAAATAGAAACAGAAGAATTGAATATAATGGTTGTATAGCTGATCTTGAAAATCAAATTAAAATTTATAAAATAACTGATCAAAAGATAAAAGAAGAATTGCTACAAACCACTTATGAAAAAGAACATCTTGAATTAAAATTAAAAGAAACTTTGATCAAACTAGAAGAATTTCAAATGGAATTAAAACAAAACAAGTTAACCATTAAAAAGTTTGAAAGAAGCTCTCAAATTGTCAATGAACTAACAAGTAATCAAACAACTGAAAAGTTGTGCATGGAGTGGGATATCATGCTGTACCACCTCCATATAAATTCATCCCTCCACTTAAAGATAGTTCAGAAAGAATCATCAATGAATTAAAAAATGAAAATCAAACTGAATCTAATAATGAGACATCTGAATCAAATGATTCTTCTGATGATGATCAAACTACATACTCAATTGAATTTACAATTTTTCAAACTGACTCAACAAACTCAATTGATACAAGCTTTCACACAGCACAAAGTGAAGAAAACTCTCCTAAATATAATGCAGGAAATATACCACAAATTTTAAGAAGGGGAAATGAAAGAAATAAAAATCAACTCTTAGATCTAAGAAAACCTGAAGGTGCTAAGGATAAGAAATTGAGATGTGTTATTTGCAACAAAGTAAACCATTTAGCAAAGGATTGTCACTTCAATCCAATTAACTGTAAAGAGTTTAAAGCATTTAAAAACTTTAAAGATAAAGCAAAATCACAAAAGTTAAAAGATACTACTGGTCCATCAGTAGTAAATACAATAAAATCTCAAAAATCTGAAACACCAAAATTTGGCAGAAATGCACCAAGGTTTGTGCAAAACAGAAGAGTTGGAAGCCCTAAGAACAGCAATTATTTCAAAAATAATGGCAGAACAAATCAAAATAAACAATATTTTAATTTTTCCAACACCAGTAGAAACTTTAACAGGTTTACTACTGGTCATAACCCTAATTATAATGCTGTTGGATACCAGTACCAAAACACTACTGGTAAAAACCCTAAAAATACTACTGCTGCCAAACCAAAAGCCAAAAACACTACTGGTCATTCTAAAAATGGTACGTACCCAAATACTACTGGTCCATCAGTATTAAAGTACTCAAAAGCTAAATATCATGGGTATAGACCAAGATCAGTAGTGAACTCAGACACCAGTACCAATTCTAAAAGGGCAGTAGTAAAACAGAACACCAGTACTAAAAAGGTATGGGTACCAAAAATGTTTAAAGTTAACTGTTCTAAATCTGATTTCTCAAAGGATGAACCCAAGACATATAAAGCTTGGGTTCCCAAACTTAACTGATCCTTTACTTACTTGTGCAGAGCATTCAGATCTCTGAAGAAGGTAGAACATGGCACATTGATAGTGGATGCTCAAGGCACATGACTGGAAATCTGTAAATTCTTAAAGATTTCAAGTCATTTGATGGCGGATATGTGGCCTTTGGTGAGAACCCAAAGGGAGGTAAGATTTCAGGCAAAAGTACAGTTACAAATGGCAAAATTACTTTTGATGATGTATTTTATGTAGCTGAGCTAAAATACAATCTTGTCAGTGTGTCTCAAGTTTGTGATAAAAAGAAGAAAATTCTTTTCACAGATATTGAGTGCATCATTCTTTCTCCTGATTTTGTTTTAGATGAAAAATATGTAGTTGTGAGAACTCCAAGGAGAAATAATGTGTATTGCCTGGATATAGGGGAGAACTCATTTCTTCAAATGAGGTCAACTGTTTTATATCCAAGGCAAACACCACTGAATCAGAACTTTGGCATAGAAGGATGTGTCACACAAACTTTAAAAACATGAACAATTTAGTAAGAAAGAATTTGATAATTGGACTACCACAAAAACAATTCATGTGTGATCATCACTGTGTTGCATGCCCAAAAGGTAAACAACATAAGTCTTCTCATAAGTCCAAACTTGTAAACTCTATTTCTGTTCCTTTACAACTCTTACATATGGACCTTTTTGGACCTACAAATGTAATGAGTATTGGATATAAACAATATTGTCTTGTTATTACTGATGACTTTTCCAGATATACATGGGTTTTCTTTCTCAGGACAAAAGATGAAACAAGTGAACTCATCAAGAACTTAATTGTTAAACTGGAGAACACATCTGATCAAAAAGTTAAAGCCATAAGATGTGACAATGGCACAGAATTTAAAAATACTAATTTAATTAACTTTTGTGATCTTAAAGGTATTGACAGGCAATACAGCTCACCCAGAACTCCTCAACAAAATGGTGTAGCTGAAAGAAGAAATAGAACCATCATTGAAGCAGCAAGATCAATGTTAGCAGATTCAAAGCTACCAATCACTTTTTGGGCTGAAGCTGTTAATACTGCCTGTTATGTACAAAACATAGTATTAATAGTTAAGCCACACTACAAAACACCATATGAACTTTTTAACAAAAGAAAACCGTCTATAAGCTTTTTAAAATCATTTGGTTGTCCTTGTACTATTCCGATTACAAGAGAACAAATTGGTAAGTTTGACTGCAAAGCTGATGATGGAATCTTTGTGGGATACTCTACTCAAAGCAAATCATACAGAGTGTTCAACAAAAGATTAAGGATAATTGAAGAAAGCATCAATGTATCCTTTAATCAGAGTGTTCCTAATGAACAAGGAAATGGTCCAGATTGGCTATTTAACATAGACAATCTGACCAAATCCTTTAACACTAACATGGATTTAAATGCAGGTGATTCAAATAGTCATACTCAAAAAGAAGGAACATCATCTTTCAATACTGGTAAAGAAGAGATGAGATACATAGTAGTTGATACTGTTCCCACAGTTAATGCTGAGGACAGTAATAACTCAAATTCTGGAAGCAGTAGTGAATCAGACAATGAGGACAGTAGTAATTCAAATACTACTGAGACCAGTAATAGTACTCAAAATACTACTGGTCCAAGCAATAACCTAAATCCTCCAAACACTACTGATCCCAGTAATAACCTAAATACTACTGATCCCAGTAGTAACTATGAACCAGCAAATGATGATGAACCAAACTTCAATGACAATGAAGAACCTCAAGAGGAACAATCTCCTGAGACAAATGAGTCCAATCTTGAAAACCAACTATGTGTGGATAAAGTGCATGGCACCAGAACTGAAAAGAATCATCCTCTGGATCAAGTCCTTAGTGATGTGAACTCAAGCATGCAGAAAAGAAGCAAATTACATAAGAGTCTAACTGCAAACATGTGTAATATAAGTTTAATTGCTAATGAATGTATGTTTGAATGCTTTCTGTCTCAGGATGAATCAAAGAAGATCCAACAAGCAATGAAGGACTCAAACTGGATTGAGGCAATGCAAGAAGAACTCCTTCAATTCAAATTACAAGCAGTTTGGACACTTGTACCTCTACCTAAATGAAAAAGAGCCATTGGAACAAGGTGGATCTTTAGAAACAAGAAAGATGAAAGAGGTATAGTGATCAAGAACAAAGCCAGGCTTGTAGCCCAAGGATACACTCAAGAAGAAGGAATATACTATGATGAAGTATATGCCCCTGTTGCTAGAATTGAAGCAATTAGGATATTTCTAGCATATGCTTCACACAAGAAGTTTAAAGTCTATCAAATGGATGTAAAGAGTGCCTTCCTATATGGAAAAATTGAAGAAGAAGTATATGTCTGCCAACCTCCAGGTTTTGAAGATCCAAAACATGGTGATTATGTATTCAAACTAGACAAAGCTCTATATGGTCTACATCAGGCACCAAGAGCATGGTATGATACATTATCATCATACTTACTGAAGAATGATTTCAAAAGAGGAGCAATTGACACTCTGTTTACAAGAAAAGTCAAGAATGATATACTACTGGTGCAAATATATGTAGATGATATCATTTTTGGATTAACAAATGATGCATTATGTAAAGAGTTTGAAAATCTCATGCAAATCAAATTCAAGATGAGCTCCATGGGTCCAATGAACTTCTTCCTTGGACTCCAAGTAAATCAAAGAACAGATGGTATTTTGATAAACCAATCAAAATATGTTAAAGACATCTTGGAGAAGTTTGATATGAAAGACTGTAAAAGTGCAAGTACACCAATGGAAACACACAAACACATACATCCTGATGCTGGGGGGGGGGATGTAGATGAACACCTATATAGATCAATGATAGGATCTTTTATGTACTTAACTGCATCAAGACCTGACATTATGTATAGTGTTTGTGTGTGTGCAAGATATCAAGCAAGACCTAAAGAACTACACTTGCAGGCTGTCAAAAGAATAATCAGATACTTGAAAGGCAAACCATCACTTGGTCTATGGTATCCACATGATTCACCCTTTGAACTCATAGCCTACACAGATAGTGACTATGGAGGTGAATGTCAAGATAGAAAGTCCACTACTGGTGGATGTCAATTCTTTGGATCAAGACTGGTGTCATGGCAATGTAAGAAGCAAACAAATGTATCAACATCAACTGCTGAAGCAGAGTATGTAGCTGCATCTGCCTGTTGTGCTCAAGTACTCTGGATTCAAAACCAACTGCTAGACTTTGGTATCTCTATCCTTAAAACTCCTATTTTTATTGATAATCAAAGTGCTATTAGTATTGTGAACAACCCAGTAAAACACTCCAAAACCAAACACATTGAAATAAGATTTCATTTTATAAGAGACTGCAATGAAAAGAAATTAATCAAAGTAGTTAAAATTCATACTGATGATCAATTAGCAGATCTTTTTACAAAAGCATTTGATGTAGGAAGATTCAACTTCTTGGTTAGCAGTATTGGAATGATTTTGATAAATTAAATTCTCACTTAAAATCATGTGTAAAGTTTCTGTTGTAAAAAGTTACTTATTTGTTCAAGTGTTTTATTACTGGTAGGTCTGCATTACTGGTATGCAGGCATGTGCACAAAATACTACTGGTAGTTCACTACTACTTGTGTGCATTAGGTTTACATAAATACTACTGGTAAGACAGTACTACTGGTATCCACATATACTACTGGTCTTATGTGCGAGTAGTCACTACTGATGTCTATAGTTACTACTGATGTCAAAATCCTTGGTTACTACTGATGTTCATAGATACTACTGACGTTTTATTACTGGCATCTAATTTACTACTGGTCTTTCAACTATCATATTACCAAACTAACCCTCATGAAATTAGCCGTTGTGTTATGATTCGAAGGGCAATTTAGTATTTTTGCAGGATAAATCGTAAGATATAAATAGCTGAAGTCGATTAGTTTAGCATTATCCTCACATCGATTTGCTAAATCCTCTCGATAAACCCTAACTTACGATCATAAACCCTGCACCAGTAACAAAAATTCTTACTTGTTTCTCTCAAATCAAACGATCCAAACTTCTCAAAATCAACAACAATGGCAACTCTACAATCTCTCGATGTTCAAACAGATCTAAAATACTCAGAGTTTCACAATATGTGTGCCTTCCTAAAGAATCCAGACGGTACAAAAGACTTTCGTCCAATAGTACAATTCTTGAAGAACTCATACATCAAGTTCGCTTTAACTGTAAAACCGAAAGCATATCAACAACACTTGGTTGATTTCTGGACAAATGCTGAACGAACCGAAGGGTCGACCATGTCAATGATTAAATCAATTGTGGATGGCAAAACGGTCACAGTAATTGAACAATCAATTCGACACCATCTACAACTACATGATGATGCAGGTATGTTTTCACTTCCTAAGGAATACATTGTTGAAATTTTAAATAAAATGGGTTATGAGGGAAGACTTGACATAGTAACTTTTCAAAAAGGTCTTTTCTCCCCACAATGGAAATTTTTGGTTCATAACATTCAACATTGTATTTCTCCTAAAAGAAGTACTTGGAATGAGTTTAACAAATCAAAAGCATCTGTTGTTGTTTGTTTATGCACAGACCAGGTATTTAATTTTTCAAATATGATTTTTGAAGGTATGTTGGGAAATCTTAGTACTTCAAAAATTTTAATGTATCCCAGATTTCTTCAACATATCTTAAACTGTGAATTACAAAACTTGTCAACTCCTAAAAACATTTTTATAATCCCTGAGTTGAACAAGAAAGTTTTCTCTAATATGAGAAAACAGTTTAAATTTTCGGGCAAGGAAACCCCTCTGTTTCCTAACATGATCAATGATCCACAAAATCTTGGAGAAGGTTCAAATATCATTACTAACCCAATTGAACCTCAACCCACTCCATCACCCCCAAATGTAGCCCAAACACCATCCCAAACAGTCACCCAATCTCCCACTCATATAGATGTCCTGAATGTGTCCCAGGAACATGATTTAAATCTGCAGAGTGCTACTCTTCACTCTGTAGAGGACCGACCTTTAACCAAATCAATCCAGAAACATTATAAAAAGGAAGAAAACTTCCTTAAAGGACACCAGGGGACAAATTGAGTCAAACCCCAGGCTCCAAGAGTTGTCCTCCATGGAGGAGAGAGGACATGAGGCGAGGGCCTTCACTACTGATGCCCCAAAGGTGGGTGCACAGGACAGTGAAAACATCACTAAGACCCAGACCTCGGCAACTCTGAGTGATGACTCTTTTGAGGAATTACTTAGAGGACCCCGGTGCCAAGAAACCAAAGGGGGGGCACTGCTGCTTCTTCTAGGAAGAAGAGAGTGTTTAAACAACCCAATGAATCACCAAGAAGTGATGAGGGTAGATTTGTTGAATTAACGGAAAGGATGGAAAACCTCAAAGCCAATGTACCTGTTAGTGAGCCCGATGATCTTGCTAGATGGAGTGAGGGCAGTATTAAACAAACACAATTGACGGATAGGTTGGGATACCTTGAATCCACTGTACAAGACTGCCTTCAATATCTTACAAATCAGGGAAAAACAATGACAGTAATGAAAAAGCACATTAATACCATCAACAAAAGGATGAGAATGTATGAGCACAGGCTTCATCAACAAACAAAACTCATAAGGAAATTAAAAAGGAAGATTGAAAATAGTGAAGCTCCACCAGTTGAGCTCACTAAGGGGGAGAAGGACAATATTCAAACAATGATAGATGAATCCATTGCAGCAGCAGCAATTTCTCTCCTCAATCTCAAAGAAACAACAGTTGATGAAGGCCTAGAAAAGATGGATGTTGATGATGAGCCAATTACTACTGCTCCTATGGAAGAACAAACTGAACAAGAAGTATCAGTAGTAACTCCTACTACTGATATTATAGCAGTAGTAAATCAACAAGAGGAAATAATTGCACCAAACACTACTGATGCCCTATCAGTAGTAACTCCTGAAGTCACACCAGTAGTAACTACCTTGGTTACTACTGAAGAGGAAGAACTAGTTTTACCAGAGCTAATTGAAAGAGAACGATTTGAAATCATCACCAAACCACCTACACCTGATCAACCACTTATCATACCTGACATTGATGATAATGTGAACTGGTTTGAGGTTGATGAATGCTCACTTCCTCCACATCCAAAAATACTTCAACAAAATGAACTTACATTATTTTCTCCTTCAATCATAATCAGAGGTGTTCCTGATATGAAATACATTCCACCTCCACCTTCAGCTTATGTTGGAAAGGGTAAAGAAGTATATGATGAAGATTACCCTAACAGAGCACTTGGTCACTTTATGGTAAACAAGATAAATCTTGTCAGAGCTGATAAACAATCTAGATGGAAGGTGAAGCACAAGAGATACTTGGAGAAAGTAGCTAAGTATCAAGCTCTTGAAGAGAAGAAGGCTCAAAACGAATTACCTGTTCAAGTAGTTCAAATAGAAGATGCTCAGATAGAAGCTCAAAAAGAAGAATTCAAGAGACTTAGAAAAGTTGAAGAAGAACATATCAATTGTCTTGAAGATTTGGTATCTGAATGCAAAAGAACTAAAAGTGAATTAACAGATGATGTATTTGAACAGAAGAACAACATGATTGAATTTCTCAAATCAAAAGGGCACAATGCAAAATCCTTTGGCAGAATGAAGATGATAACAATTGTAGAAAAATATTGTGCTGCCAAAAAGAAGGATTTGGTTGAACAAGAAGCTGAAGAAGAAAAGAAATCAAAAGCCCTAATTCCAATCAGTCCAAGTGTAATTAAAATTGGTAGTATGTCAACTACTGGTGAATCCTCAACTCCCCAATCCAAGAAAAGAAAGGCTGTTACTCAAGAACAAAGTGCTAAAAAGAAATCAAAAACTGAACAAATCATTCCTGTTCTTGAATTACCTGTTGCTCCCTTGCAGAACAATCCAATCATCAATTGGAGAGTTATGCTCAACAATGTAATAGAAATTGTAAGTGAAGACAAAGCCATACAAAGATTCACTGGATGGTTACCATTGATCAGATCATGCTCAAGAAGTGATGTTATTAAACTTCTGATCATTGGAAAACCAAGGATGTCAAAGAAATCATGGAAAGAGTCTGGTGCTGGATACTTAACACGAATGATTGATGCTGCATTTTATCCAGACAACTACCCAGAACAATTTACAGATCCAGAGAATGTGTATGCTTGGAATGTGATCCCAACTGTAAATATGTACTTCTTTGAAAAATCAAGCAAAAGATGTGAGCTATACTTATATGAAAAAGAATATCCACATTCTGAAAAGACTATGTATCAGATATTCACTAACACAATGATGAAGCCATATGATGCTGTAATGTTCCAGAACAAATTGACTTATTTCACAAAGAGAAACAGCAAATACATCATTGAGCAAAGAAGACAACAGAATCAAAGAACCCTAGAGAAAAGAAAGAGGGAAGAAGAAGAACAAAAGAAACTTATGTGATTGAAAGAGAATCAATAAGTTTAGGGGGAGATTGTTGGAACAGATCACAGGTCAACTTATTACTGATGCTGCAGTTAGTACTGATCATGGTTACTACTGATGAATACTATGGTTGTTATTGATGGGGCAGAATAACTTACTACTGATGAGTTGATACTGGTGAAGACTATAACTAAGTTACTACTGATCAAGCACATATTGAAGATACTACTGATCTTAGTAATTACTACTGACGTTGGTTTTGGACTTACTACTGGTCACCGGAGTTACTACTGACGATGCATATTTACTAGTGGTGATTGCAGTTACTACTGGTACATGTTTTGGAAGCATATCAAGTCCGAGATCTTCGCAGAGTTAGTTATAGAATGTAATTCAATGTATATCTTTTATAATTCGATGTAAATCAAGTCCTAGAATAACTAGGGTAAATAATTAGGCTTCAAGGACTATTATATATAGTTCCTTGCGAATTGTAAACGTACGTGTGTATTGTTAATCAATAATATACATTGAAGCTTTTTGTGAAACTGTGTTCTTAATATTTTCGCATATTGTTCTTACAGTTCATTGTTCTTAATTATATTGATATAGTGTTAATCCACTGTAACTTCTATAATCAATTAGATCTAAAGGTGTTTATTAACTCTTCATAGTTAATCGATCCTGACAAGAAGTTACAATTTTGACCACTGAAGCTAATTTGTTGCCATTTTATACCCTTTTTTGTTATTGGGCAAAATCATTAACCACAACTTATGTTACCAGAAAATAAACTTGCATTTTCTTTATATATGGTTCAACCTGCAATGGTTCTGAATATGATGAATACAATTATAATAAGCAGAGTTAAAAAAACAAAAGTAAACTAATAAGTTTATTGTGACCTAGACTGACTGTAATTACTTTGTTTGTGAACCTATACTGGCCATACCAACATCCTCGCCATGTCATCTTCGCCGTGGGTATGGCGGACTGCCAAGGGGCGAATGGACTTTTTTTTTTGAATTTTACCTCTTTTGGTGGGACCAAATTAATACCCCTCTGGCTTTAACACCATTTAACATCAAGGAGCCACTTTTCTCCCCCATATTAAAAGGCAAAAAAACCCTATACCATGTGTATAACACTCTTCTCACACCTTGTGCTCTTAGAGTCGTGTTAAAAGCTACGTTAAAAAACATTTTTTGCATCTTTAACATGATTTTAACAGTTACCTCCCGATTATATTCCTCAGTGTAACATATTTATAACATTCATTTAGAACCTACAAAAAATACCTTAAACTAATCATAATTTAAAAAAGTCGTTTAACCTCGCGTTAACAATTTAGCAAGCATTGGTGCCGCCGAAGGATATTTTCCTGATGGAGTTTAACCGGAAGACACCTGCTACTCTTATATACTTCGGTTATGCATCACAATTGTTGAGATTGAATATAGTAAGGTTGACCCAAACTATAAAGAAACTAGGTAAAGAAGGTGTTTATTGTGGGCCAACCATGGCTAATTGTACGTGTTACGTGATATTTCATGGCTTAATTTGAATTAATTATTTCTATTTAGGGTTTTGTTAATAATAACCTTTAGGGTTGTCTTTAAGGGGTAGTTTTATACTTAATCGTTTGTACTTTTATTAGTTGGGAATGATTTCTAAAAAGTAGGCGTCACATAAGGGGTTCCGTAAGGGGGAGGACGCGTCTTGGCAATGGGATGATGGGATGGAGGCACCCCTTACGCGCCCAATCTAATGCTCTCGAGGAATCTCGCACGCAATTCGAACAAGAAATGGGATGCGTTTGGTTAAAGTGAAATCAAGTTGCCAATAGGTGGCTCTGAAGCTGTCATTATACCAATAGATGTTTTATGAAGCAGATATTATTTGATACCATAAGCTTAATTACTTTCTAAGTGCTTAGCATATCAACTTAAGTAAGCCATTAGCCGAAACAGATAAGCCCATAAACAGTTAAAAGTAAGCTTATTGGCAATCGGAAATTTCAGTATGTCCATAGGCTGCTAAAATAAGCCTCATTAAATCTTGAAAAGAGGTGCAAATATATATGCAGAAGTTTTGGATGGAAGCTTTACTTCTGATGCTCTCAGGATCGATTAACTATAGACAAGTTAATAAACACCTTAGATCTAATTGATGATAGAAGTTGCAGCGGATCAACACTATATCAATAATTAAGAACAATGAACTGTATGAACAATATGCAAAAATATTAAGAACACAGTTTCACAAAAAGCTTCAATGTATATTATTGAGTTAACAATACACACGTACGTTTACAATTCGTAAGGAACATACTTATAGTAGTCCTTGAAGCTAAACTATTTACCCTAGTTATTCTAGGACTTGAATTACATCGAATAATAATAATATACATTGATTTACATTCTATAACTATCTATACGAAGATCTCGGACTTGATATCTTCCAAAAACGCGTATCAGTAGTAACTGCAATCACCAGTAGTAAATAAGTAACATCAGTAGTAAACTTGATGATCAGTAGTAAGTCCATAATCAACGTCAGTAGTAACTACCATGATCAGTAGTATCTTCAATCTTCTCATGATCAGTAGTAACTTAGTTATAGTAAACACCAGCATCAACTTCATCAGTAGTAATATGTTCTGCCCCATCAGTACTAAGTATGTCAGTACTAACTGCAGCATCAGTAATAAGTTGATCTGTGTTTTGCTCCAACAATCTCCCCCTAAACTTATTGATCATCTTTTAATCAATCAAGTTTCTTTTGTTCCTCTTGTTCTTTTCTTCTTTTCTCAAGAGTTCTTTGATTCTGTTGAAGCCTTTGTTCAATAATATATCTGCTGTTCCTCTTTGTAAAATAATTCAGTTTGTTTTGGAACATAACAGCATCATAGGGTTTCATCAAAGTGTTTATGAATATCTGATACATTGTCTTCTCAGAATGTGGATATTCTTTCTCATATAAGTACAATTCACACACTTTGCCTGATTTCTCAAAGAAGTACATATTTGCAGTAGGAATGACATTCCAAGCATACACATTACCTGGATTTGTAAATTGTTCTGGATAATTATCTGGATAAAATGCAGCATCTATCATTCTAGTCAAATATCCAGCTCCAGATTCTTTCCATGATTTCTTTGTCATTCTTGGTTTCCCAATAATCAAAAGTTTGATTACATCACTTCTTGTACATGACCTGATTAAGGGTAACCATCCAGTGAATCTTTGTACTACTTTGTCTTCCCTTATAACCTCTATGACATTGTTCTGCATCACTCTCCAGTTAAGAATTGGATTGTTCTGTAGAGGAGCAACTGGCATTTCAAGAACAGGTATAATTTGTTGTTTTGATTTCTTCTTGGAGCTTTGTTCTTGATCAACAGATTTTCTTTTTAGTGATTGGGGAGTTGAAGTATTACCAACAGTTGTAACACTACCAGCTTTGAGCAAATTTAAGCTGATTGGTACTAAAGTTTTGGCTTTGGCTTTCTTTGATTCTTCAGCTTCTTGTTCAGCCAAGTCTCTTTTCTTTGCAGTGCAGTATTTTTCAATTATGGTTATCATCTTCATTCTTTCAAAAGATTTTGCACTGTGACCTTTTGTCTTTAGAAAGTCTATCATAAGAGACTTCTGTTCAAATATATCATCTGGTAAATCATCTTTTGTTCTTTTGCATTCTGCTACAAGATCTTCTAGACAGTTTAGATGTTCCTCTTCTACTTTTCTAAGCCTTTTGAACTCTGCTTCTTGGGCTTCTATCTGAACATCTTTAATTTGAGCAGGTATTTGAACAGTAGTTGTACTTTGAACTTTCTTTTTCTTTTCTACTAAAGCTTGATACATTTCCACTTTCTCCAAAAATTTTCTGTGTTTAATTCTCCATCTGGATTGCTTTTCTGCTCTTACATGATTAATCTTGTTTACCATGTGATAACCAAGAGCTCTGTTTGGATAATCTTCATCATATATCTCTTTACCCTTTCCAATGTGTGCTGAAGGTGGAGGTGGAATATATTTCATGTCTGGCACTCCACTTATTATAACTGAAGGAGAAAATGTTCTAAGTTCATTTTGTTGAAGTATTTTTGGATGTGGAGGAAGTGAGCATTCATCAACCTCAAACCAATTCACATGATCATCAATGTCAGGTATGATAAGTGGTTGATCAGGTGTTGGTGGTTTGGTAATGATGACATGTCTCTCTCTTTCAATAAGCTCTGGAAAATGTAGTTCTTCCTCTTCAGTAGTAACTAGAGTAGTTACTACTGGTGTTACTTCAGAAGTTACTACTGATAGGGCATCAGTAGTATTTGCTGCTATTAATTCCTTTTCTTCATTTACTACTGCTATAATATCAGTAGTAGAGGTTACTACTGGTATTTCCTTTTCAACTTGTTCTTCCATTGTAGCAGTAGTAATAGGCTCTTCTTCTGTCACCATCATCTCTGGGCCTTCATCAACATTTGTTTCTTTTAGATTTAAAAGGGAGGATGCTGCTGCTGCTATAGATTCATCAATCATTGTCTGTATATTGTCCTTCTCCCCCTTAGTGAGCTCAACTGGTGGAGCCTCACTATCAACAATCTTTTTCTTCAATTGTCTGATGATTTTGGCTTGTTGATAAAGCCTGTGCTCATATAATCTCATCCTTCTGTTGATGGTGTTGACATGCCTTTTCATTGCAGCCATGGTTTTCCCTTGGTTAGTTAAGTATATATGGCAATTTTGTACAGTGGATTCCAAGGAATCCACTTTAGCCGTCAATTGGGTGATTTTAATACTGCCCTCACTCCATCTAGCAAGATCATCGGGCTCACTAACAGGTACATTGGTTTTAAGGTTTTCCTTCCTTTCCATCAATTCCACAGATCTGCCCTCATCACTGCTTGGTGATTCATTGGGTCTTTTAGACATTCTCTTCTTCCTAGAAGAAGCAGAGATGCCCCCCCTTGTGGTTTCTTGGCACCGGGGTCCTTTGAGTAACTCCTCAAAAGAGTCATCACTCAAAGTTGCCGAGGTTTGGGTCCTAAAGATGTTTTCACTGTCCTGTGCACCCACCTTTGGGGCATCAGTAGTGAAAGCCCTCCCCTCATGTCCTCTCTCCTCCTTGGAGGACAACTCTTTGAGCCTGGGGTGTGACTCGATTTGTCCCCTGGTGTCCTTTGAAGAAAGTTTCTTTCTTTTATAAATTGAGGAAATGTTTTTGGTTTTGTCTGGTAGGTCTTCCACAGAGTGAAGAGTAGCACTCTGCAGATTTATATCAAGTTCCTGGGACACATTCAGGACTTCTGTTTGGGTTGGTGATTGAGTGGCTATTTGGATTGGTGTTTGGGCTGTATTTGGGGGTGATGGAGTGGGTTGAGGTTCAACTTGGGATGTAGCAATGGTTGAACCCTCTCCAATATTGGGTTGATCTTTGATCATGTTAGGAAACAGAGGGGTTTCCTTGCCCGAAAATTTAAATTGTTTTCTCATATTTGAGAAAACTTTCTTGTTCAACTCAGGTAATAGAAAAATGTTTTTAGGAGTTGACAAGTTTTGTAATTCACAGTTTATGATATGTTGTAGAAATCTGGGATACATTAAAAATTTAGAAGAACTAAGATTTCCCAACATACCATCAAATATCATGTATGAAAAATTAAATACTTGGTCTGTGCATAAACAGACAACAGCAGAGGCTATTGCCTTATTAAACTCATTCCAAGTACTTCTTTTAGGAGAAATACAATGCTGAATGGTATGTATTAAAAATTTCCATTGTGGGGAGAGAAGACCCTTTTGAAAAGTAACTATATTAAGTCTTCCCTCATATCCCATTTTGTTCAAAATTTCAGCAATGTATTCCTTAGGAAGAGTAGAAATACCTGAATCATCGTGTAATTGTAGATGGTGTCTGATTGATTGTTCTGTTACAGTGATGTGCTTTCCATCTACTTTAGACTTTATCATTGATGATGTTGTTCCTTCTGTTCGCTCAGCATTAGTCCAGAAATCCACTAAGTGCTGTTGATATGATTTTGGTTTTACAGTTAAGGCAAACTGTATATATGAATTTCTCAAAAATTTTACGATTGGACGGAAGTCTTTTGTTCCGTCGGGATTCTTTAAGAATGCAACCATATTGTGAAATTCTGAGTATTTGAGATCGGTTTGCACATCGAGAGTTTGTAAAGTTGCCATTGTTGTTGAGATTTTGCAAGAATTTTGTTACAGATGAAGTGTTTTTGATCGTAAACTAGGGTTTATCGAGAGGTGTTTAGAGAATCGAAGTGAAGATAATGCTAAATTAATCGTCTGCCGCCTTTTATATCTTTCGATTAAACCTGCAAAACTACAAAAATATCCTTCGAATCATAACATAACGGTTATTTTCATGGGGGTTAGTTTGGTAATTGTGTTTATGAAAGACCAGTAGTGAATAAGATATCAGTAGTAAAACGTCAGTAGAATTTACTAATATCAGTAGTGTCTAAGGATTTTGACATCAGTAGTAACTATAGACATCAGTAGTAACAATTGACATACAAGACCAGTAGTATATGTGAATAACAGTAGTACTGACTTACCAGTAGTATTTGTGTAAACCTAAAATACACCAGTAGTAATGAATTACCAGTAGTATTTTGTGCATACACTTTCACACCAGTAGTACAGCAATACCAGTGGTAAAACACTTAAGAAAATAATATTTTACAACACTAACTTTACACATAATTTTAAGTGAGATTTTAAGTTATTAAAATCATTCCAATACTGCTAACCAAGAAGTTGAATCTTCCTATATCAAATGCTTTTGTAAAAAGATCTGCTAATTGATCATCAGTATGGATTTTAACTACTTTGATTAATTTCTTTTCATTACAATCTCTTATAAAGTGAAATCTTATTTCAATGTGTTTAGTTTTTGAATGTTTTACTGGATTATTCACAATACTAATAGCACTTTGATTATCAATAAAAATAGGAGTTTTAAGGATAGAGATACCAAAGTCTAGAAGTTGATTTTGAATCCATAGTACTTGAGCACAGCAAGCAGATGCAGCTACATATTCTGCTTCAGCAGTAGATGTTGATACATTTGTTTGCTTCTTACATTGCCATGACACCAGTCTTGATCCAAAGAATTGACATCCACCAGTAGTGGATTTTCTATCTTGACATTCACCTCCATAGTCACTATCTGTATAGGCTATTAGTTCAAAGGGTGAGTCATGTGGATACCATAGACCTAGTGATGGTTTGCCTTTCAAGTATCTGAATATTCTTTTAACCGCTTGTAAGTGTAGTTCTTTGGGTCTTGCTTGATATCTTGCACACACAAACACTATACATAATGTCAGGTCTTGATGCAGTTAAGTACATCAAAGAGCCTATCATTGATCTATATAAGTGTTCATCTACATCCTCCCCCTCAACATCAGGATGTAGGTGTTTGTGTGTTTCCATTGGACTACTAGCACTTTTGCTGTCTTTCAAGTCAAACTTTTCCAAGATATCTTTGACATATTTTGATTGATTTATCAAAATACCATCAGTTCTTTGACTGACTTGGAGTCCAAGGAAGAAGTTCATTGGACCCATAGAGCTCATCTTGAATTTAATCTGCATCAGCTCTTCAAATTCTTTGCACAATGTATCATTGGTTGAGCCAAAAATGATATCATCTACATAGATTTGTACCAGTAGTATATCATTCTTGACTTTCTTTGTAAATAATGTTTTATCAATGGCTCCTCTTTTAAAGTTGTTCTTCAATAAGTATGATGATAATGTGTCATACCATGCTCTTGGTGCCTGATGTAGGCCATACAGAGCTTTATCCAATTTAAACACATAATCACCATGTTTTGGATCTTCAAAACCTGGAGGTTGGCAAACATATACCTCTTCTTCAATTTTCCCATATAGGAAAGCACTCTTAACATCCATTTGATAGACTTTGAATTTCTTGAATGAAGCATATGCTAGAAATATCCTTATGGCTTCAATTCTAGCAACAGGAGCATATACTTCATCATAGTCTATTTCTTCTTCTTGAGTGTATCCTTGTGCTACTAGTCTGGCTTTATTCTTGATCACTATACCTCTTTCATCTTTCTTGTTTCTGAATATCCATCTTGTTCCAATGGCTCTTTTTCCTTTGGGTAGAGGTACAAGTGTCCAAACAGCTTGTAATTTAAATTGAAGGAGTTCTTCTTGCATTGCCTCAATCCAGTTTGAGTCCTTCATTGCTTGTTGAATCTTCTTTGGTTCATCCTGAGACAGAAAGCATTCATACATACATTCATTAGCAATTAAACTTATATTACACATATTGGCAGTTAAGCTTTTGTTTAATTTGCTTCTTGTTTGTAGTGGTGAGTTGACATCACTTAGAACAAGGTCAAATGGATGGTTCTTTTGAGTCCTTGTAGTTGTAGTTTTATCAACTACTAGTTGATTTTCAAGATTGGACTCATTTGTCTCAGGCAGTTGTTCATCTTGTGATTCTTCATTGTCATGGATGTTTGGTTCATCATCATCTTGGTCAGAGTTACTACTGGAATTATCTTCATTAGGATCAGTAGTATTGTTGTTGTTACTGGTGTCAGTAGTATCATGAGAATCTAGGTTATTGTTGGGACCAGTAGTATTTTCAGTACTATTACTGGTACCAGTAGTATTGGAATTACTACTGACCTCATTCTCAGAGTTACTACTGCTTTCAATATTTGAGTTATTACTGATATCAGTATTAACTATGGGAGCAGTATCAACAATTATGTATCTCATCTTTTCTTGACCAGTATTAACAGATGATGTTCCTTCTTTTTGATTAAGACAATTTGAATTACCTGCATTGAAATTCATATTAGAATTAAAGGATTTGGTTAGATTGTCTATGTTGAATAGCCAATCTGGACCATTTCCTTGTTCATTAGCAACATTTTCATTAAAGGATACATTTATGCTTTCTTCAATTATCCTTAATCTCTTGTTGAATACTCTGTATGATTTACTTTGAGTAGAGTATCCCACAAATATTCCATCATCAGCTTTGCAGTCAAACTTACCAATTTGTTCTCTTGTAATCAGAATAGTACAAGAACAACCAAATGATTTTAAAAAACTTATAGAAGGTTTTCTTTTATTGAAAAGTTCATATGGTGTTTTAAAATGTGGCTTCACTATTAATACTCTGTTCTGAACATAACAAGCAGTATTAACAGCTTCTGCCCAAAAAGTAATTGGTAATTTTGAGTCTGCTAGCATTGATCTTGCTGCTTCAATGATGGTTCTATTTCTTCTTTCAGCTACACCATTTTGTTGTGGAGTTCTAGGTGAGCTGTATTGCCTGTCAATACCTTTAAGATCACAAAAGTTAATTAAGTTAGCATTTTTAAATTCTGTGCCATTATCACATCTTATGGCTTTCACTTTTTGATCAGATGTGTTTTCCAGTTTGACAATTAAGTTCTTTATGAGTTCACTTGTTTCATCCTTTGTCCTGAGAAAGAAAACCCATGTATATCTGGAAAAGTCATCAGTAATAACAAGACAATATTGTTTCTTTCCAATACTCATTACATTTGTAGGTCCAAAAAGGTCCATATGTAAGAGCTGTAAAGGAACAGAAATAGAGTTCACAGTTTTGGACTTATGAGAAGTCTTGTGTTGTTTACCTTTTAGGCATGCAACACAATGATGATCACACATGAATTGTTTTTGAGGTAGTCCAATTACCAGATTTCTTTTTACTAAATTATTCATGTTTTTAAAATTTGTGTGACACATCCTTCTGTGCCAAAGTTCTGATTCAGTGGTGTTTGCCTTGGATATAAAACAGTTGACCTCATTTGTAGAAATGAGTTCTCCCCCTATATCCAGGCAATACACATTGTTCCTCTTTGGAGTTCTTAAAACAACATATTTTTCATCTAAAATAAAATCAGGAGAAAGAATGATGCACTCAATATCTGTGAAAAGAATCTTGTTCTTTTTATCACAAACTTGAGACACACTGACAAGATTGTATTTTAGTTCAGCTACATAAAATACATCATCAAAGGTAATTTTTCCATTAGTAACAGTACCTTTACCTGTAATCTTACCTCCCTGGGGATTTTCACCAAATGCCACATATCCTCCATCAAATGACTTGAAATCTTTAAGAATTTGCAGATTTCCAGTCATGTGCCTTGAGCATCCACTATCAATATGCCATGTTCTTCCTTCTTCTGGGATCTGAATGCTCTGCACAAATGAGTAAAGGATTAGTTAAGTTTGGGAACCCAAGCTTTATATGTCTTGGGTTCATCCTTTGAGAAATAAGCTTTGGGAGTTTTAACTTTAAACACTTTTGGTAACCATACTTGTTTAGTACTGGTGTTTTGTTTTACTACTGCCCTTTTGGAGTTATTACTGGTGTGAGAATTTCCTACTGATCTTGGTTTATACCCATTGTTTTTAGCTTTTGAATACTTTACTACTGATGGACCAGTAGTATTTGGGTACTTACTATGTTTAAAATGACCAGTAGTGTTTTCAGAGTGAACACCAGTAGTGTTTTTGAAATTTGTTTTGGGAGCAGTAGTATTTTTGAAATTAGGGTTTTTACCAGTAGTATTCTTGTACTGGTACCATACAGCCTTATAATTAGGGTTAACACCAGTAGTAAATTTGTTTGAGTTTCTACTGGTGTTGGAAAATTTAAAATATTGTTTATTTTGATTAGATTTTCCATTGTTCTTGAAGTAATTGCTGTTCTTTGGGCTGCCAACTCTTCTGTTTTGCACAAATCTTGGTGCACTTCTTCCAAATCTTGGAGTTTCAGCAATTGGAGTTTTGATTGTATTTACTACTGAAGGACCAGTAGTATCTTTTAACCTTTGAGTTTTTGCATTTTCTCTAAAAACTTTAAATTCCTTTAACTCCTTGCAATTTATTGGATTGAAGTGACAATCCTTTGCTAAATGATTTACTTTATTGCAAATAACACATTTTAATTTATTTTCTTGAGCCTTTATTGTTTTTCTTTGTTCTAAGAGTTGGTTTCTATTTCTTTGGTTTCCTCTTTTTAGAATTTTGGGTATATTTTCTGCATTATATTTAGGAGACTCATTTGGACTTTGAGCAGTGTGAAAGCTTGTATCAATTGATTTTGGTGATTCAGTTTGAGATATTGTAAATTCAATTGATTGCTCATCATCAGAAGAATCATTTGATTCAGATGTTTCAGTATTAGATTCAGTTTGCTTTTCAGTTTTTAATTCATTAATGATTCTTTCTGAACTGTTTTTAAGTGGAGGAATGAATTTGTGTGGAGGTGGTACAGCATGATATCCCAGCCCATGAACAACCTTTTCTGTAGTTTGATTATTAGTTAATTCATCTAGAATTTTAGTGCTTCTTTCAAACTTTTTAATTGTTAATTTATTTTGTTCAATTTCAAGCTGACATTCTTCTAATTTACTTGTTAGTTCTTTATTTTTTGTTTCATAGAACTCTTTCTCATCTACAGCTTGAAGCAATTCTTCCTTGATCCGTTGATCAATCATCTTGTACACCTTTATTTGATGTTCTTGATCAGCAATCACACTATCAAACTCATGATTTCTTCTGATTGCTTTTGCTAGATCTTCATTTAATTTAGTGTTTTCTTTTTCTAGATTTTTAATAATTTTAGCACATTCAGGGGTACAAGGTTTAGATTTTACCTCAGTTTTGTTGTCAGTAAAGGCCATGAGAGCTTGATTTTGAGTATGCTCTTCTGCTTGGAAGCTCCAGTCATAGCCTTGTCCTTGTTGTGACACAAGAGCAGTTGATTTTGATCTTTTGTCTGGTTGAGGACATTCTTTTGCAAAGTGACCAAGGTTGTTACAGTTGTAACACTTGACTTTAGTCTTGTCAAATCCTGCTTTGTCACCTTTGTTGAAACTGAGACTTGTCCTACCAGTTCTTTTTAAGAATCTTTTGGTCCTTAGGCTCAGCATAGCCATCTGCCATTTAAGATCCATCTCCTCAAGATCATCTGGATTCAATTGTTCCAAGTCATCACTAATCAATGCAGTATGCACATGACTAGTGAAGAAGGATTCTCTTGCAGTATCCTCAGAATCTGCAGCCTTTCCTGTGGAGGTTTCTTGTCCTTGACCTGTACTAGACACAAATGCAGCATTGTTAGAAGAAATAGAAGGGTTTTTGTGATTTACCTCAGTTTCAAACACTCTGAGATCATTATAGAGTTCATCTAACTCCTTTTCTTCTAAAGCATCTCTTTGTCTATACACCACTGTATACATGGCCCATTCTTCACTAAGAGACCTTAGGAACTTCATGTTGACATCTTCTTGATCCATCTTTACACCAACTTGGTTGAGCTCACCAATTAGTTTGTTGAATCTGTCAAACACTTGAGTGAGTGTTTCATTGGGCTTTCCTTTGAAATTTTCAAAGTCTTGTTTGAGAACAGACTTCATGTTTCTTTTTGTACTCTTTGTCCCAACGAATCTCTTCTCCAGTGCTTCCCAAAGCAACTTAGCATCATCATATTCAACAAAAAGATGTTGATAATCATTAGGAATGGCCAGTAGGAGAGTGCTTAGAGTTTTGAGTTCGATGCCTTTATCTTTCTTCTCCTTCTCACATTTAAGTTTGTCTGCCTCAGTTACAGAGCTGCTTGCTTGAAGTTGACCAGTTTTGTTTCCTTCACAAACTACTTCC
The DNA here is from genome assembly GCA_963853835.1 of Calendula officinalis. NCBI lineage: Eukaryota > Viridiplantae > Streptophyta > Magnoliopsida > Asterales > Asteraceae > Calendula > Calendula officinalis. The sequence goes on along the minus strand of OY970820.1, from coordinate 79,301,612 downwards.
CACATGGAATAATCTGTAATACGCATGTATTGCTTAATACGATTCTTCCACATCCCAAAATTATTGGGAGTGAGCATAGGGATTTTGTTGGCCTGAGTGCTTTCATTATTATCAGTCATGATTAATAATGTGTGTGTTTTAAAGATTAAAACTTTTTGTTGTTCTTAACAAATAGTAGATCTAGAACCAATATGCTCTGATACCACTTGTCAGGATCGATTAACTATAGACAAGTTAATAAACACCTTAGATCTAATTGATGATAGAAGTTGCAGCGGATCAACACTATATCAATAATTAAGAACAATGAACTGTATGAACAATATGCAAAAATATTAAGAACACAGTTTCACAAAAAGCTTCAATGTATATTATTGAGTTAACAATACACACGTACGTTTACAATTCGTAAGGAACATACTTATAGTAGTCCTTGAAGCTAAACTATTTACCCTAGTTATTCTAGGACTTGATTTACATCGAATAATAATAATAATATACATTGATTTACATTCTATAACTATCTATACGAAGATCTCGGACTTGATATCTTCCAAAAACGCGTATCAGTAGTAACTGCAATCACCAGTAGTAAATAAGTAACATCAGTAGTAAACTTGATGATCAGTAGTAAGTCCATAATCAACGTCAGTAGTAACTACCATGATCAGTAGTATCTTCAATCTTCTCATGATCAGTAGTAACTTAGTTATAGTAAACACCAGCATCAACTTCATCAGTAGTAATATGTTCTGCCCCATCAGTACTAAGTATGTCAGTACTAACTGCAACATCAGTAATAAGTTGATCTGTGTTTTGCTCCAACAGATGCTTATCATATTACAAAACCTCACCCTGATCGAAGGTAGATCAAATAAACCTCTCATGTATGATGTGCAAATATATATGCAGAAGTAATTGACCACCGGGTCGATTTAGGTGTCGTTATTAGGTAGCGGTATCATATTATGCATCGAAAAGGCGTTATCTCAATCCGGTGTAGCTAGGGAACATGTGAACTACATAAATGCACATGCTACATCAACACAAGCTGAAGATATTAAGGAATACCAAGCAATTAATGTTCAGTGTTTTGGCCATGTTCAAGAGGTTACTCAAATCAACATGCATTGCTTAATCTTAATTATGAAACATAATTACTTGCACTAATCGGTTTTCAAATGAACTTTTGATGTGGAAGTTTTCTTTTTTAACAAATTAAGGAAGCTGTTGCAACCGTACAAGGAATTGCACCGAAATGATTTGTAGTTACGTTATATCCAACCATTGAAAAAATCAATTTTGGTATGTTATGTACTATGTAGCTAGGCGATTAGGATAGGTTGGGTACATCCAAATATTGATCTTGGCCATCAAGACAAGTCATTACTGTTAATTAACGAGGTAACCTAACAACATTTATATATGAAACAGAACAGAGAGTTTGCTTGTGGGCAAAAGAAAGAAATAAATATCAATGTGGCCCTGTAAGATTGTTGCCAACCGTGACAAGACCGACACTTTCAGCTTTTAGCGTCACGTTAGCCGAATCTAAAACCTGACACTCGACGGTCATACTCATGCCAACACTATCACTTGTCTTTGATCAGTGTTTTTGGAACCCACCATAATAGAATATACACACGTAATACCCAATTAAAATAAACTTGGGCCTCACAATTTTCCACCTCTCAACCATCTATTCTCTTCACGGGCCATTGGCAGCAGTCTAATTCATTTCGGTTTGGGGTCACTACTCTTGGCAATTATTTGAGCCTTTTCAGTAGATGTCGCAGATACATGGGACCACTGTCCTTTTTCCAACAAGATTATTAAACTTGATCAATTATATCATCGATCATACTTTAAACACATTGTTTTATTATATAACAAGAACTACAAACATTAATTAGTTACATAATTAACTACCCCCATCGTTAACTATACTTATAACAAACATATTATAACAAGCAAGCTTTAACATGAAGATACATCAAATGATGGTGATGATGATAGTGAGATCAATGAGGGGGTTAAGGGTGATCGAGACGATGTATGAGATAAAGAGCATTACTAGTAACCTTTGCAACATTTGTTACCTTTCGTTTGATATCAGATCTCACTGTCTCTCCAATATCCTTAAACCCATCGAGACATGTATCTTCATTGGTCAACGCTGCGCTGACCCATGTTTCAGCATTACTCATTTGCCACCTAAACGTGCCTCTTTTAAGCTCCTTAAGTTCACCCAAAGTCTTCCTAAGGTCATCAACCGAGTCCGATATCTGGCTAGCACAATCTCTAACCGCACCTTTTTCCCGTTTGTTTGCTTCTTTTTGCATCTCGGAAAGATATTCCGACACCTTGGCGGCACGAGAGATGCTGACGTGGATCGCCGCCTGCGCTAGCTCTTTCGGTGTGGTGGCTGGCCCTCTGTAGGTGGTCAGTGTGTGAAAACACACCTTTGGGAAGGTGGCTTGTTGGCAAGATGAACGGACGAGATCAGGTGATGGGGAGGCCATGGTAATTGCAGTGGATGACAAAGTGAAGATCATGAAAAAGAAGAAGATGAAGGTAGCCATTGTTGAAGAGTGAAGTGAAGAATTAAGGTTAGAAAAGTGTGAAGTTGAAGTAGGTGGGAAACAACTAAATAAGAGAGCCCATGATCATATTTAATGAGATTCAAAACGTGATGGTCCGGTCGACATAATGGTCTCACCAGTACATGGGCTAAAACACCAAATCAGTCAAAGTTTAGGATAAACTATTGTTAGAAAAATTAGGTTAAAAGATCAAACCGATGAAAGTTTGAGGATTAAAATATAATTACGGTAGATGTTGCAAACTGTGAATAAAAAAGGTAAGTAAATGAATTATTGGTGATTGTATAAATGAAATGTATATCTAAATGGAGAAAGAAGAAATGACAGCAAAAAGAAAGGCTGGCAGTTTACTCCTTTTAAATGCCCACCTACATTTGTTGGCTATTCAACAGCGGATGAAATAAAAGATAAGATGGGTCGGGTCGGGGTTAAAACTAAAAGTAAAAGAACTCAATATCACTAGTATATTAGATACTCGTAATATAAGATTGTATCTTATAATTAATGATAGATATATGTGTACATACATAGGTTGCGGCTAGTGAGAATGCGACATCTGATTGTGGTACTGTGGTGCCATAGGCCCATAACATGGTAGAAATAAATGGACAAAAATCATTAAATGCGAAAAATAATTTCTTCATTAATTTTCCTTGTTACGAGTGTCACATCTGAACCTGCCTAACCCTACAATTTCATGTTTCCTTACCTTGTTTTTTACTCGAGCCAATCTACTATGGTTCATGCAAATTGCAAAAACGTCATTTTTTTTGCATTAATTGGATGTATGAGTAGATATGATTGATTAGAGGCAAAAGATGCCTAATTTTTTATTCAGATTCTAATTAAGAGTGCTTACTGAATATTCTTGATTTGCCCGATTAAGAGACTTCCTCTTAATGAGATTGTTAATCAGGTTTATCAAACAACCCCTAAATCTTTAACGGATTATTTGGAGAGACTTTATTTCTTAACTACACATTTACACCCTGCTTATGTTACTTATATATATAAGTACGTATGTAAAACGTATAAATGTTCTCTTACTTTTTTAGAAATACTCCTTATGGAACTCAAATCATGTTGCGATTCTTCTCGTACGATAGTTTCTACATATTTATTTGCCAATACTGGCATCCCATTATAGAACACTCCTAAAATTAACAACTTTTTAACCTTTGTTTACCAGATTCAACGATTTATATATATAAATGTTTTGGTCATTAATAGTTGGGATTACGGTACACCGATAAATTCGGATTGTGACGTATCAACGGGTAACGGATCAGATGAATCAAATATGAAACTTAATATAAATCAGACTTGTGCAAGATTTTTAACGATAGAAATGAATTATATTAATGATCGATCAGACAAGATGTGTTGCCTTACAATTGCCGATACAATATATTCGATTTTCAAGGGTTGTCACACTTTACACTACGGCTATTCGAAGCAAAACAATTGAAGTGACAACTGAAGGTACGTGCCAACAACTTCTTCTCCAACCAAAGTGAAGCTGACGTCCAAGTGAAGTTGTCACTGGTAGTGGTCCAATAGAAATAGAAAATACATAATAACGAAGTATATAACATTTTACTGGGTCTTGGGAGTGTAATTGGGCATGACTAGGCCTACAAGTGGTCTACGTGGCCCATAATTGTTCTAGAGCCGGCCTTGTTATCGGTAAGTGGTAACAATTTCTATCAATGGAATATGAGAGCTGATTCTGACTATTGGGCTCAGCTAGGCCTCAAGAGTTGTTTTAATGGGTTTCGGTGGGCCCGAAGACCTGTCTCGAACCCAAGACTTATTATGAACCTTTAGATTCACACGTTAATAAAACCGAAACCCTGACAAATAGAGCAAAATAGAATTACAGATTGATTTTGATTACCATACTATGAACTGTATAGTAACTTGTTTCTTACTAGATTGAAGAGACGGGTTGGGGTTGATGATGCAGATGCGTTTTAACCTATTAGGTTGTACCCATTCGATCACCAATGTAATGCAGCCGGAAGATAATATTATTCCTATGCTAGATCCATACCCATTGAGATTTCTTATTGTAAGAAAGTGGGAATTGGTTTCTACTAAATAATTTTAGTAATATTCCTATTCATTTGATTAACAATACAAATATCCAAATTAAATAATAAGATAGTGAATTTCACGTATCAAATTATTTAATAATTCATAAGCAATATCTAATACACATAAAAGGTTTGAGTAATTGAGTGTTTGATGATACATAAAAAAACACTTTTTAAAGAAAGCTAAGTAGCGTCACCTTTTTATTTGAATATTATACACAAGCTTTACTTTTCTCCCAAGGAAAACATTTGAGTTTGATCATTCTTGATACTCATAAAAACCAAAATGATGTTACTCTATGAAACAAGTTAGAGCCAATACGCATAGCATTAAAAAAAACGAAAACAATTCCAAAATTCATCTCCATCAAATTCCCATTTTGTTCTTGACCAAAATCTGTACCTATTCGCATCAGATCTCTCTGTTTCTCCCTATTTCTACCCCAATTCAACAACTACAACACCGCCCTCGATTCTGTTCATCCTCCGCCGTCCGCCTAGCACCATCTTCAGGTTACTTTTCTTGTTTTGATTATTTGCGTTTAGTTACACCTTTTATTTGATTCTGATCTGTTAATCTGCTCCAATTTCGTTTAATGTTTATGTTATATTGTAATCCAATTCTAGTCGAAATGAAGATCTAATTCAGTTACTAGACTGTCCACTTAGTAGGGTTAATTTAGTTCCATAAAGATCTAATTCAAACTTTTAAAAATTCAGCAGGAGAAAGAATTAGGTCTATTGAGGATTACAAAAATGGACGACAACGGAGGAACAAAATTAAACGGTATTCGACAAATTGTTAGGCTTAAAGAAATCATTCAAAGATGGCAACATGTGACACTTGGGGCAAAAGAGAATGATGATGATAACAATAACAATAGTTCTGGTGGAGGGATTAATCCTGCAATTAGCATGAGATTAAAGGGCTACACTGTTTATTCTGATTCAGATGTTGAAGATGGTTGCCACAGCCCTGATTTGCCCAATGATGTCCCTAAAGGCTATTTAGCAGTTTATGTGGGCCCCGAGCTTCGAAGATTTATAATTCCCACAAGTTATCTTAGTGATCCATTGTTCAAAGTTCTGCTAGAAAAAGTTGAAGAAGAATTCGGGTTTGACCATAGTGGCGGTCTTACCATACCGTGTGAGATTGAGACCTTTAAATACCTTCTTAATTGCATGGAACATCATCAGAAAGATCATCTTGATGATAACCACGGTAAAATATTCGATTTTTGGTTGATTCAGTTCATTTTCTGGAACAATACAATCATGTAATAATTAGTAATTACATCTTTTGAACTGATTTTGCAGCTATGATATGAGGAATAAAGAACAAAAGATCGATTGTGCAGCTTATTCGTGTGGTATGACATTCTTTTATCTGTATTTTTGTTCTTCTCTTTCAAATATTCAAGTGGAAGAGAATCAATGATATAATTTGTAGGAAGTTAAAACTTGTGCTTCTAGATTAGATTAACTTTGTGTTCTTCATTCGTTGTGTTCTTGGAATTTGTAGCATTTGTTGATTGTTCATTGTTTAATGAAAAAGTTTACTCTTTCGGCTATTTGTTCTCTAACATTGTTGTGTAATTGTTGGCAACGCTATTTCGTTAATTGTTAAATAAGCCATCAATATCCATGTTAGTCGTAACTTGTTAAGTTAATTTGATTGTTGTGTTTTGGAATATGCTTGTAAAGAATAAATGACAATGAGAATGCTTTAAGGTAAAGTATAAGGAGATAGATGGTGTATAGTTGTAGTTTAAAAAGGAGAATAAATAAGGGACTAGAGATCATATGATTGACAACCATCTTCTAGGGGGTTATGTGTTCGGTCTCTATTCTAGGTAAACATTTAGGGGAAAGTTCAGAAACGGTCACGATAAGGGTTGGATTGCGTACATTACGAGCTCGGCGGGAGCCTGTTACAAATGGGACATATCCTTTTAAATAAAAGGAAAAAGTTATCATAAAAAAGATTATGTGATTGATGAATGCATGTGCTTAAAGATTTATGGATCATGGAGAGATGTGTATTATATAAGTAACATGATTAGTGTGAGACACCTCATAGGAAATAATATATTAGATTAGAGAGAGAGATGGAAAGATTATGGGCATCTCAAGAAAATCATTGTTGTGTGGTGTTGTCGGGTTTTTTTTTTTTTTTTTGGCATTTGTTTTAGGGACCCAACCATGGTGCGCTCGGACTACCGCTACAATTGTGGCGATTGAGTTATTCAGACCACTTTCATCTGTGACGTCAACTAATACTACTGGGAGTGGTCTCATGCTCCACGACTCAAAAACATTTTGTACGAACCTTGCGGGGTAGTTTGGTTAAAAAAAAGTGTTTGTTACTATGATGACAAGAAAAAAGAAAAATAATACTACGAAAGCTAGTGTGTTAGGCATGGATTATAGTCTATGTTATATTTCCGGGGCAACTTAAGATATTAGTTTGAAAGTACATCGTACTTTTTTTGGTAATTGATCATTAGGCAAACCTTATGGATACAGAAACATGATACTTAGGCTATGCCAACACGATAATTACAAGTTCGCGTGGTTATTGATATAGTTGTAAACAAGTTGATCATTAGGCGAACCTTAGGGGTAAAAAATCACGATACTTACAAGTTCACAAGTCAACGAGTCATCTTGAGTAGTCTCGAGAAAGATTCAAGTATGATTCAAGATTTCAAGTAACTCGCTATTATATATGTTAGAACTAAGGATGAGCACGGTAACTTACCCATATCGAATTGATGGTACCGAGTCCTTGGGTTCGGTACGGGACCTGTCCGAGTGTCCGGTTCCGGTATTCGCTTGGGTTTCCTCATCATGATACTAGTACGGTACCAAATGGCCTGAGTTTCAGAATTGGGTACCGAGTCCCTAAGTTCGATATTGGTATTCGTACCGGTTGCTCATCCCTAATTAGAACTCTGTTCAATAAGGCAAAGTTTGACATGAGCTCAATCAAAATATGTATATTCTCACATAAATAGGACTTGTAAGCCCAATAAAAAATTAAATTGAAATCTTATAAACTCGAACTCTATATAGGGAGAAAAAAGAAAACTTAGGCCCAATTGCTTATCATCCTACAACACTGAATAGTTTTAACTTTTAAGCCCAAAGTAGGTCGACAAGCTAATAAAGTTTTTACTCTCTTAATATCAAAATAAGTGATACACTTTTTGATTTAGGGGTGGAATAAAATACTAGTAAGTGATACATTTTTAAAACTTACTTTATTTGGTAAGAAAGTGGGACCCCTTCTCCACTAACTATCTAATTTAATAAAGTAAAATGACCCTTTACCCTTACTTTTACTTTTAAACATCATTAATATCACTTTATTCAAAATAAGCGTGACTCATTCTCCACTAACTATTCACTTTAATCTATCTTAAACTATCTTTTAATTTTTTGCCTCAAAAACCGTGTTTGTCCAAATGTATCACTTATTTTGATACGGCGGTAGTATATGTAATTAGGAAGTGAAGTCGCTCGAAGCATACATTAAGTTGGGTTTATGATCATATAAGAACTTGATTTGGATTCTTATCGTAACTTTTTAATCTTTATGTATGGGTTAATATTTTTGGTTGTGACTCAAAATGAGTTTTCTTCATTGAAGATAAGTCTGATAACTATATGCAAGCTCTCGATCTGGGCTTGTGATGTTTAGATGGATATTTCTGAGCTATTTTAACTTTTGATTTTAGCTCGAGCAAGCATAAAGAAAACTCATCCAGCTATATAATCGAGTTTCAGCATAACCTAACATTATCGAATTGAGCTTGAGCCCAACTATAGGCCAGAACCATCGTTTCAATTTAACAAGTTGTAAACACCTTGAGTATAATTTGATTTGTTTTAACAAAGCAATTTAACAGTTGTGAACACTACGCCAAAAGTATAATTCGGGCGATTTTTTTAACCTTTCGACTTATGTGAAAATTGAAATGGTTTTTTCTTCATAACTTAAGTTGCTAATATCACTTATTTAATCCATTATACATAAAAAAATATGATCCATATAATAATGCTTTAAAATCCGTTCTCAATAACAGACTAACAATAGCAATATGAAGTAACATTATTTATCGAGATATGATATTGATTCTTACTAAACCTAGATGCTTATTTTTCTGTTCATTTAATCAATATAATTGTACAAATCAAATGATAAGATTATAAAAGAAAATTAATGAATCCCACATGTAAATTATTTTATGAGTAAAATGATAAATTAAGAAAATTTAATAGAAAAAATACAAATTTTCTTATATGTCCACCACATCCCCCCCCCCCCCCCCCCCCCCCCCCCTCTCTCTGCCTATGAAACATTCTTCTTGTATTATGTTGGTAGACACGCTAGAATGGGCTTACATCACATCACATGCATGTCTTATTGTTTGGATTTTAGCATAATTATTGTAACGTAATTAATTAACCGTTAATGGTTGGGGTCGTGTTATACAAAACAAACTTCCATTTGGACCACATCAAATTTAAACACAATTCAATTTCTTTAATGGGTTATTGTGCCAATGTATTTTTACAATTTATTAATGTTTACTAGTTATATAAATTTATGTTCAGTCATATAAATTTATGTTGAGTCATATAACTCATATGTGGTTTGTTTAAGGAGATCTAGAATTATTATAAAGTTCCAAGGAACACTTTTGGATCCTTGGATCAAGGAGATCAATGGTCCAGATTATATCCTCATTTAAAATATTTTTTGTGCGTGGAAGGGTATAATGCCCCTCCATGTGTAATACTTATTTTTAATCTTGATCATTGATTAAGCTTGATCTAATGACTGTAAGTTATTCCTTGGGACTTTATAATATTAGTGTTCCTCCCTGAACACAACTCTAACTCATATAACTAAAAGATAGGTGTCATGTTTGAATTATTCGGTAACCTGATGTTATTCCTTGATAGAGCAATCAATTCATTACTTGTTGCAAAGATGATGATTTTGGATGATAGTTTGCGAAGAAATGAGGGTTTTAGTGAGAGAAAGTTAGAGAGAAGGGAGAGGGTTTTGCTTGGAATTATTCTTTGATTAATGGCAAAACTTCAGGATTAAGCATTACAAATGAGTATTTATACCATAAGTCTAATTGCCTAGCTAATCCTAATTAACTAACTTAAACTAATATGCAATGTTACAAAAGTACCCCCTAGACTATTATTTACAACAAATAAGTCCTAACAATCTCCCTCTTTGTAACAATAGTCTAGGTTGCATATCTTTGAAGTCTTCTTCGATTGTAAAGCTGGAGCTGAGTGATTAACCGTTGTGAAGTTGTGTTGATAAATCAGCTTCGGCTTTTGATGATCGGTGATAACTATACTTTTAATTGGCTTTTCAACCAATATAAAGTATTCCAGAAGACTTCAAGCAAATCGATGAATTGTAGACCCATAGATAGAGCGGTTAGCAGCGGAAGTCCTTTCTTGAAGTTATGGCTTTGTCGATTTGCTGATGATCCTCGGTTCCTGACATTTGTTGAAGTCGTCGAAGTGCGGTATATTAATTTATTTTGGATTTTCTGACCGTTGTTGATAATGTTGGAGTATGGTCATAGAATCCCTTATCTGATGTATTGACTGTTGTTGATAAGAGTGGAGTACAGTCATCAGATCCTCTATCAGACATAGTGACTGTTGTTGATAAGAATGGAGTACAGTCGTCTGATCTTCGCACAAGAAGGTATCAGGGTAACCCAGGATCACATAGATTGCCTGTTAGCACAACAGTTACATAAACTGTGTGACCTACATTCAGTGTTGGCTTTGATGTTAGCACTGGTAGGATTTCCATTCAATCATCATGGAATACCAAAATGTTGGTATCACTATGAATGTTCCGGCAATATCACAAGGATATGCTTGGTGGAATGTCTGTGTCCTAGAGAAATTTAATTCGGTTCTAGACTCTATACGTGGACAAACGAAGGCGATGATGGGAGGTGGGTCCTCTTTTTCAATATCAACAATCTCCAAATGAGATGTCGATAGTGGATGTGGTAATCTCCGTGATTTTGAAACAAGTACTTTTTGTACTTGAGTGGTCAGTGGGGGTTGTGCATTGCATCACTCGGTCCATGATGTCTTAATCAGAGAGCAACTTATGCAGTCTGATATAGATGTGGTTACCCGGTCTTTTGTTCGGTTTAGGGAGGGTTTTTCGTTTTCTTTAACCCTTTCTCACACACTCCTCACTCAACTCACTTTTTCATTTTCAACCACACCCTCGTTTTTGTGTTACCATGTGATAAGCTGATTTGCACCCCATACTTCATACCCCCTCTCAATGTTTACCTCAGCGCACCCCAATCAAGATCCCACGATACTTGATTCTGCTCACCTAGACCTAGGACCCTCACTTTTTAGTTCATGTATTGTCGGTGGCTCCGGGGAAGATCATGCTGGATATAACAGATCATAGGTGTAATTTGAGAGTGGTCTATTACGCTCATGTGCATTTTAATCAGCTTTTTAAAGATGTTTCATTTTAGGAGTTTCACATGGATTTTACGGTAACACCGGACTCACTTAGAGTATGCGTTATCACACGGTATGAATCGGTAGTCGTTTGCACAACCTTTGATTCAAATGTGTGACCTGCGTTTAGAGTTGGTGTGATTTTAGCTCTAGCAGGATTTCCACTCGATCCTCGTGAAACATCAGATTGTGATGCCACTACGAGTATTCCGATGGATTCACGGAGATCCATATTTTTAGTGCAAGTGTCCTATTTTGGAAGATTCTTGAGGGTGAGAACTAGACACACTGTGCATAAGAGACTTAACCCGGGGCAGGAGTTTATTATGTTTCAATACCGACATACTCCGAATGAGCGGTCAGTAGATTTTGTGCTACGTCCCCTAATGAAATGAAACAAATTCCTGTTGAGAGGAATTTGAGTAGTTGGTGGTGGCGTGCATTTGCTTTATTGGGCCAGTAAAGTCTAGTGAAGCATTCAACGTATGAATGATCACCTATTTGTATGGTTGCTCGGTTTGTTGACGGTTTGGATGCACTCAAAGGTGTGTTTTCTTAAATTTATCATGTTTTCACATCACCTTTCACTCACCTATTTCTATACCCTAGACGTATACCTTCACATTTACTAGTTGGCAGTACAATATTTCCCTGGGAAGGTAAGGCCGGATATGGCAAACTATGGGAATGTATGTCTTTTGAAGTAGAAAGTAACGAGAATTAAAAGAATTTGTAATAAACAAATGCTATCTTTACTATAGAACTAGTAAAGAGATCGTTTACGGATATTACAACGACTTATAATTAACGTTACAAGCATAAAACTTTTTGATTTGGGTATTTTGTTTTGATTTTCTATATATTTCTCCCCCTAGAAATAATAATTCTCCCCATAGAATTAATATTTCTCCCCCTCGACAAAACAAAAGTATGACCAAGTTTTGAGTTTTGAGGACGTACCTTATACATCGTCGGAGGGTTGAAGGTGTAACACCGCAAAATTTAGGAAGCGTTATTTTTTTTTAAAAGGGTGTGCGGAAGCATATAGATAATATATAGTTTAGGTTTAGGTTTACAAACCAAATGTCCCAAAATAAACTCCAAATAATAATAATAATATTTAACGGTGTTAATAAACGGCATGGCTCATTTTTCAAAACATAACAAACTGAGCTTGGTCAATCATCCCGTCCAAAGCACCGATCACCTGAAAGATTCAACGAGGGAGGGATTAGCACAAAGCTAAGTGAATGAATATAATCTACAAATTCTGTAAAGCACAACAAGCTAGCATAGGCATCTCTAAGATCTAAAAGCCACATAACCACATAACACTGTTTGTTCGAGAAGATCGGGGTCCTGCCGGAGCCTTAAACCATGGTCGGCCAAAACCACGGTAACCGATAGCGTTTCGTATCCAACACCCGGGCAACTCCCTCCCCTTAACCATGCAACAAATACAGGTAAGGTAGATACCCTATTAGTCGATACCCGATGCCCAGCGCACTGACTTCTCAAACCTCGGTCACCAAGTCAAACCGAGTTGTTGCTACCAATCAAGCAAAGTCTCTTCACATATGTGCACATAACCTATTTGATTCAATACTAGCAAATAGGTACTAAGCTAGCAAACTGTCAAAGATTCGCGCCCGGAAACGACCCGAAAAACCTGTAATCTGAAGTTCACGATCGTGAACTAGAGTTCACGACGTGAACTAAAGTTCACGATCGTGAACTCGCTCCAGGGAGCGTTTCCTGTATTTTCCTGCATGTTTCCTGTATTTTCCTGCACCTTTCCCAAACAGGCAATACCAACCCGATTGTAACCGAACACAAGTTTGAGGTTAAGTCCACTCACCGAAACCTTCCACTTGCCGAACTCAGAGGTCTAATGTTTCTGAGTCCCGATCCCGATCCCGATTCCTGTACACCAAAGGAATACCGAATTAGTATATAATTCCACCAAATTATAAATAATGTTGAATATACGTTTAACACTAACACTTGCACTAACTAGATAACCAAACACTTAAATCATCATATGAACATGTCATGACCGTCTACACTTACATAACAAGTCAACTAGTCATTTGCAAGTCTTACATTTAAACGGGTCAAACCGGATTATTAAACAATAATACATCCTACAACTGTAATCATATCATCAACTTGCAATTCACCAAATGTTACCAATAACATTGCTAATCACATAATCCTAACAAAATACTTACACTTTCTCAATCCAAGTTATTTTAAGTCATTTTACCACTAAATGGCCCGAACGGGTCAAAAGCCCGAACATGACTATAACACTTCCAATTTCCATCAATTAGCACAAATTCTCTATAACTAACAAGTCATAATCATGTAACAATTCATCAAGTTCCAAGTCACCAACAATCCATGTATTTTACTTCCAAATTACTAGTTAATCATTTTAACCAAAAACATCCAAACACTAGCTAGCATTTCAACAATCTCACTAATCTTGACATAATTCAAAACTAACATATCCAATCTATCATGTTAACATATCCAAGCAACAAAACCCACAAAAACCCATCAATGCTATGTTTCCACCAACTAGTCATTTAACACCATAAATGGTTCATAATTTCTACATGAACTTAAACAATTGTTTTAACTAACAATCTCACCCAAATCAAGTCACAAACCACCAAAACATATAATACTTGATTTCTCAACATCCATAACTTACTAAACATGTTTTCTCAACCTAATAAACAATTCCAAGCATTCAAACCACAAGAAATCCAAGGTTTGACAAACCCATACAACATACTCTTACATAAACACACCAACTTGTACACTTTGCTAAAAAGGTTGTACCTTGTGCTAAATTACTTGTACTCATGCAACAATACATGACAAACTTTATATAAACACTTAATATACCATCTAACACAATAATCACCAACCAAAACTCAAGAACACATAAACCCTAATTTATCAACTATCATGGAATCGAAAATAAACACCCATAGATTGAAGCTTACCTCAAGAGCTACTCAAAAACGGGTTCGGATTTAAGATTGATCAAGAAACGAGCTAGCAATCTCTCTTGGAGCTCAAGAACAATGAAAAAGATGGAGATGAACAAGAGAGAGAGAGAGAGAGGCGTATGGAAAGAGAGAGAGAGAGAGATAGAATGGGATGGATTGATGAAAGAAACAAAGTGGGGGATTTCCCCACTCCCCAACCGGTCAAACAAAAGGTGGGGGACCCACTTGGTGATTTTTTCCCATTTTTAACAATACAATATAAAAGTCCCTTTCGTAGTTAATTTATTTAAAATACCAAACAGACTCCAATTTTAAAAACGAAAGCATTTCTGGAAACGAAATCCGACCAGGAATCTAAAGATATAAAAATCACATTTTCATTTAAACATTTCAGAAAACTGATATTTTAATCCCTTGATTAGAATATCACAAAAGTACAAAAGGTCAACCAATTTATTTAACATTTAGTCAATTTATTCCATTTAGGGTCAAATTGATATTTTTTCCAAATATCAATATATACCAAAAACAACTAGGCCGGTTTTAGGATGTTACAACTCTACCCTCCTTAAAGAGGATTCCGTCCTCGGAATCCAAAAACAATATTCAAATAGCAAGTATTTATCACAATAAGTTTACGACTCTATTCCAATCACTTTCACGTATACATGCTCAAACAAAATCACATCCAATTTGTCATACACTTTATAGTATACTTAGCAATTCCAACTTTTCATATTATGTTCCCGCAAAACATCGCCATTTCAATTAACAATCAATTAATTCCTGCAGTCTACACACACTCCAAATAATCTCAATACTCATATAGCATTTACCATTCATAACAAGATAGCATTCCTCATGCCATAAAAGTTAATCAACTAGCTTAAGTTACAACATAATTTCCATACACAAGGTCACACAATTATTTCAAGTCTCAAATACCTACTTGTTTTTACCTTTATTCTATCAAGACTTACAATCTTGCACGGTTTAACTTGTTAAACGACCCATAATTTTAAGAATTTCCATCAAAATTTCCGGTCTTAATCAATTAATTCTCAAAAATACCCTTTCATAACATATCAAGCTCATATCATGACTAATAAGTGTTTCCAATAAAATGTCAACTTTTACTTAGACTTCAAGTCAAACAATTGCAATTCAACTAGTTCTCGACTCTTACTTATTAACATCCAAATAACATGATACTTTTCGTCAATTCAATTCACAATTGAGCATAAACAACTTTTATTAACATAAATCATTTCTATACAATCATTTAAATCTAAACACTAGATTTAAGTATAAATCACATTTTCAAACTCTTCTCAAATAATTTCATAATCAATGCAAAATCATATAGGGGTCTCTTTTATCTTCAATTATTACTATCACAAGTCATCTCAAAAGATCTACACACACAATTCCTTAGTCACTTTCAGACTCCAAATTCAACATAGGAAACAAGTCACTACATGCGACCCGACATGTCACAATAAAAGTTTCACTTTTTCACATAACAAACCCTAGTCCTACTTGTACTATTCAATTCACGCATGCAATTCCATCCATTTTAATTACAAGCATCACATTCCCACATTTTACAATAATTACCATTATACTCAATTTGATCCACGGTCACATATATTGTGACCTAAACCGACATGCAGCCGATTCTCTTCGCTTCCCGAAGTGAAGGAACTACCAAAACAATTTCAAACAACTATCACCAATTCACACAATATGAAAACGAGTAACTCTAACCACCGAGAAACTATGTGTGTCCCGACAAACAAGAAAAGAAGCAATCTTTTATAACTTTTAATTCATAACTTTAATTAACCAGACTAATCCATACATCATATCACTCTAAACTTAGTTCAAGTTTCAATAAAAGGAACATCTAAGCATACATCACTTATATCTACAAAACTCCTGACACATAAGATGTATCTCAAATCAACAAGCAATCAATTATTCTAATTCAAGTGACATAGCACACCGAAGGTAAGCAGTTCAGTTCATCACAACATTTCGCAAATCTTAATTAAGCAATCTTCTCAATTAACAGTTCTACATAAACACAAGTATTGAGTTTATTAAAACGTACCCGAGTGGTCACGGTCAGTGACGTCAGTACTCTTTCTTTTCCTTTCTACAGTTGATGAAGGTTTCCCGACCGCCCCCGCACTTGACTTATAACCCACCTTCTTTTCCAAAGGGCATTTTCTATGCTCGTGCCCCCCCACTTTGACAATTCCAACACACATCCTGTGGAAACGTACAATCCTTACCCTCGTGTCCTAGTTGACCACAACCCTTGCATTTCCTGGTCTGAACAGTGCAAGTCCCAAAATGAGCCGACTTACATTTTCGACACCACGGGTTCTTTTGACCAGATTTGCGAGCAACCTGATCACGACTCACGTTCCCCGGTTGTTTATAGGCACCTTGGTGTCCTAACTCTAGATGTGACGGGACTTCCAAGTGTGGGTATGGGCAAAGTCCCTGAGGTGGAAGTGGATGATTTATCTGAGGTGGAGAGGGTTGGTTCATTTGTGGCGGGAGTGGATAATTTGCTAGTGGTTGTGTTGATGGGAGAGTAAGAAGCAATGGGGCGAGGATCGAGGGTGTCATTCCTTTGATTAGTCATTGTTGTTGTTGTACCTGATTTCTCTACTCTTGCACTTGGTTTTCCAATGCAAAAATATGTGCTTCCCGGTCAGTCTCCACATTGTTACTTGTGGTAGCAGCTTTCTCTGGGGTCAAGGGGGTCGGGTTCTCTTTATCTGTCATATCTGTAGCAAAAAACAACATCTCACGAAATCTTAGTTTAAATCGTTAGTACCTACATACTAACTATAAACTAACTTCATTCACATTTGCTCTAATCCCACTCGTCTGGAATGCTTGACCAAACTCGAGCCACGATTTGGGAATGGAACACCAACCCCGTGTATCCATCGCCAAACCGAAGCTCTGATACCAAGTTGTAACACCGCAAAATTTAGGAAGCGTTATTTTTTTTTAAAAGGGTGTGCGGAAGCATATAGATAATATATAGTTTAGGTTTAGGTTTACAAACCAAATGTCCCAAAATAAACTCCAAATAATAATAATAATATTTAACGGTGTTAATAAACGGCATGGCTCATTTTTCAAAACATAACAAACTGAGCTTGGTCAATCATCCCGTCCAAAGCACCGATCACCTGAAAGATTCAACGAGGGAGGGATTAGCACAAAGCTAAGTGAATGAATATAATCTACAAATTCTGTAAAGCACAACAAGCTAGCATAGGCATCTCTAAGATCTAAAAGCCACATAACCACATAACACTGTTTGTTCGAGAAGATCGGGGTCCTGCCGGAGCCTTAAACCATGGTCGGCCAAAACCACGGTAACCGATAGCGTTTCGTATCCAAAACCCGGACAACTCCCTCCCCTTAACCATGCAACATATACAGGTAAGGTCAGATACCCTATTAGTCGATACCCGATGCCCAGCGCACTGACTTCTCAAACCTCGGTCACCAAGTCAAACCGAGTTGTTGCTACCAATCAAGCAAAGTCTCTTCACATATGTGCACATAACCTATTTGATTCAATACTAGCAAATAGGTACTAAGCTAGCAAACTGTCAAAGATTCGTGCCCGGAAACGACCCGAAAAACCTGTAATCTGAAGTTCACGATCGTGAATAGTAGTTCACGAACGTGAACTAGAGTTCACGACGTGAACTAAAGTTCACGATCGTGAACTCGCTCTAGGGAGCGTTTCCTGTGTTTTCCTGTATTTTCCTGCATGTTTCCTGTATTTTCCTGCACCTGTCCCAAACAGGCAATACCAACCCGATTGTAACCGAACACAAGTTTGAGGTTAAGTCCACTCACCGAAACCTTCCACTTGCCGAACTCAGAGGTCTAATGTTTCTGAGTCCCGATCCCGATTCCTGTACACCAAAGGAATACCGAATTAGTATATAATTCCACGAAATTATAAATAATGTTGAATATACATTTAACACTAACACTTGCACTAACTAGATAACCAAACACTTAAATCATCATATGAACATGTCATGACCGTCTACACTTACATAACAAGTCAACTAGTCATTTGCAAGTCTTACATTCAAACGGGTCAAACCGGATTATTAAACAATAATACATCCTACAACTGTAATCATATCATCAACTTGCAATTCACCAAATGTTACCAATAACATTGCTAATCACATAATCCTAACAAAATACTTACACTTTCTCAATCCAAGTTATTTTAAGTCATTTTACCACTAAATGGCCCGAACGGGTCAAAAGCCCGAACATGACTATAACACTTCCAATTTCCATCAATTAGCACAAATTCTCTATAACTAACAAGTCATAATCATGTAACAATTCATCAAGTTCCAAGTCACCAACAATCCATGTATTTTACTTCCAAATTACTAGTTAATCATTTTAACCAAAAACATCCAAACACTAGCTAGCATTTCAACAATCTCACTAATCTTGACATAATTCAAAACTAACATATCCAATCTATCATGTTAACATATCCAAGCAACAAAACCCGCAAAAACCCATCAATGCTATGTTTCCACCAACTAGTCATTTAACACCATAATTGGTTCATAATTTCTACATGAACTTAAACAATTGTTTTAACTAACAGTCTCACCCAAATCAAGTCACAAACCACCAAAACATATAATACTTGATTTCTCAACATCCATAACTTACTAAACATGTTTTTTCAACCTAATAAACAATTCCAAGCATTCAAACCACAAGAAATCCAAGGTTTGACAAACCCATACAACCTACTCTTACATAAACACACCAACTTGTACACTTTGCTAAAAAGGTTGTACCTTGTGCTAAATTACTTGTACTCATGCAACAATACACGCCAAACTTTATATAAACACTTAATATACCCTCTAACACAATAATCACCAACCAAAACTCAAGAACACATAAACCCTAATTTATCAACTATCATGGAATCGAAAATAAACACCCATAGATTGAAGCTTACCTCAAGAGCTACTCAAAAACGGGTTCGGATTTAAGATTGATCCAGAAACGAGCTAGCAATCTCTCTTGGAGCTCAAGAACAATGAAAAAGATGGAGATGAACAAGAGAGAGAGAGGCGTATGGAAAGAGAGAGATAGAGATAGAATGGGATGGATTGATGAAAGAAACAAAGTGGGGGATTTCCCCACTCCCCAACCGGTCAAACAAAAGGTGGGGGACCCACTTGGTGATTTTTTCCCATTTTTAACAATACAATATAAAAGTCCCTTTCGTAGTTAATTTATTTAAAATACCAAACAGACTCCAATTTTAAAAACGAAAGCATTTCTGGAAACGAAATCCGACCAGGAATCTAAAGATATAAAAATCACATTTTCATTTAAACATTTCAGAAAACTGATATTTTAATCCCTTGATTAGAATATCACAAAAGTACAAAAGGTCAACCAATTTATTTAACATTTAGTCAATTTATTCCATTTAGGGTCAAATAGATATTTTTTCCAAATATCAATATATACCTATAACAACTAGGCCGGTTTTAGGATGTTACAGAAGGAGAGTATTTGCATTTACGACTGATTGAGAAAATATATCGTCGGAGGGTTGAAGGAGAGTATTTTCATTTAAGGACAAAACAAAACTATGGCTTCTGATCGGGTTCTGAATCTGAGTTGATCAGAAGCCATAGTTCAGAATTTTGACACTGTTGACAGATGGAGTGCCTCCCAGCAATTGAATATTAACGCGGGCCACCCCTCGGGTTTAGTCTTTTAAGAGAAACTGGTTCGTCTGGCCATCGGACGCCATGATATTGACCAAATTTTTGCGGTGGGTTACTAACTGCAGTTGTGTAGGTGGGCGTTTTGCTTCGGTCTCGTACCCCCAAATGAACCTCAAAGTGTCTAATCATTGTGCGCCAGCTTAATCTGTCATCAATGACAATGATTAGTTTGTCGATGTTGCTTCGTCGGGAGGTGTTCTTTGGGTTGCTGGGAAGACTGTTCAAGTGTCTCCCCTTTTTCTCCAACTTTTTTTTCAGGAGTTTTAATGTACCGTCACAGAACTTGGCAATGTCTGAAACACGGAAGAAAAGTCTTTCATTGAAGAGATTCGTGTAAGTCATTCCCAAGTTAGGTTCACCCAGAACAACTGTTCGCCGAGTTTGAATTTCAGTGGGAAGGGATATGTATGGTGCAGCCAGGTGATCCTTTTGTGTGCCACTTTCAAAGGCCATTTGTACATCTTCCATCCGAGCAGCAAGAGATTTGACAAGCATGAAGCGAGAGCGAAATTTCTCGCATGATTTTTCACTGGATGTGGGGTGTCTGGAAGAACTCGTACTTTGTTGTATAGACATTCTATATCTCGAGGTTCAAGAATATAGAAGTCTCCTTCATCAATCGTGTACACTTGATCGTCTGCTCTTCGAATCTTGAAGATGGTGTACCAGTAATAGCCTGAGAAGTGGTTGGTCGTTATGTCCAAAAGCTGCGTGATCGGTGATTTGTTGTATCGATCTGTTTTGCCCCTTAGGAACTAAGCGCCAGACTTTTAATCTTTCAAATTGATTAATTTCTTCTTGCATTGAAATTATCCAGTCTGGATCGAAAAGAGCTTCACTGACTTTCTTAGGTTCAGTGGAACTTAAGAATGAAACGTATTGACATTCGTCCGCTGTAGCCCTTCGAGTTTGGACGGATGACTCTGGGTTTCCGATGATGAGATCCAAAGGATGTTCCTTCGCCACTTAGTAGAATGAGGAAGTGGAAGTTGACCAGGGTTAACATTGGAATTATCAGTGAACGCATGGTGTGGTATGATTGCAGTTTCAGGATTTGGGGGTTGAGGAGGTGGTTGAGGATCAGTCCTTGGAAGATGAAATTTAGAGAAATCAATTACCAGTGGAGCAATAATATTTGACGGAGGTGGAGGGTCATCAGGTGGTGATTGAGTTTCCACGGTTGCTGTTGAAGGACCGACATTTGCTGTGGGAATTGGTGAGGTTGGAGAAGGAGATGTTGGTGATGGGGATTCATTGGTGGATGGAGTGTGGATTTTCGGAGCAGTGATGGATTGAACATCTGCCAGAGGTTGGGGTGGGGGTGGGGGTGGGGGTGGAGGTGGGGGTGGGGGTGGGGGTGGAGGTGGGGGTGGATGCCTGACGTTGTGATATTCATCATAGAAATGTTCAAATAAGATTTCAAGATCATTCAGAGATGTTGAATGATCAGAGGAGGTTGTGGGAAGAGGTCTTTCAATTCCACCCGTCAATGAATCAAGCGGAAAAGTTTCATCGAATGACACATTGACACTTTCTCTGACCAATCTTGTAGATCGGTTGTAGACTCTGAATGAAGCTGATTCCTTTGAATATCCAATAAAGACTCCTTCATTGGCTTTTTCTTCAAACCTGTTCAGTTTATCTTTGTCGTTTAGAATGAAGCATCGACTACCAAATATGTGGAAGAATTTTACATTTGGTATTCGATTGTTGATGAGCTCATAGGGAGTTTTGTTGTATGTTTTGTTGATGATAGAGCGGTTTTGAGTAAAGCATGCGGTGCTGATAGCTTCAGCCCATAAAGACAGTGGTAGTTTTAAAATGAAAGCATTGTACGTGCAGCTTCAACTAACGTACGATTGCGTCTTTCTACAACACCGTTCTGTTGGGGAGTTCGTGCAGCGGAAAACTGATGGGTGATGCCAGCAAATTCAAGATAAGAGTCAAGCACCCGATTCTTGAATTCAGTACCATTGTCGGTACGGATTGATTGAACATTTAATTCCAGGTTCACTTGGGTTTTCTTGATGAATGAGATGATGATCTCTGCGGCTTCATCCTTTGAGCGAAGGAAATGAACCCATGTGTACATTGAATAGTCATCAACAATAACCAAAACTGTAACACCCAAAATTTACAAAAATAAAAAAACAATTGTAGTACAAGATATTAAATTAAAAGGTCCCAATACTTGAATTATTAAATCCCAATAATAATATCTTCATTTAAAATTGTATTTAATGCGGAAATAGTTTAGATAAAATAAAGTGTTTAAAAAATATTAAATGCTGCCCACATCAGCACGGGAAAAATACAGCGGTCAACCGTCCACCTTCTCCTTTCCTTTGCTGGTACCTGAAACAATGAGGGGGAAAGTTTTGGGTCAGCTGGGAAGCTGAGTAAATAATCTCAAAATGCAAACAATTAAAACATACAACACATGAGGGCATATCGGTGTACTCCTAATCAAAATCTACTCAGTTAATTACTCAGAATTATTTTTCTCGGATTTTATAACTCAGATTTTAATTTATATAGCGCGCTTGTGTGATTCGGGTCGATCGCCCCTCCTCACACCTCAGATAGGCGTAAGCCAAAAACTCAGACGAGAATGATCCCAAAAACTCAGACGGGAGGTGATCCCAAGATAGGCACATAGCCAAAAACTCAGATGTGTGTTATTATATCTCTTTAACATAATCATCTCAGATGCCCTAGCAAGTAGTTGCACAGATTAACTCTGTGCCGAGCTCAGTTACCCAGGCACAATGTCCCAGATCAAAATAAATAAACAGATGCTCAGATACTCACATAACATATCAAACTCAGATAACAAGTATGGTTCAACTAGTATAACACATAAGTCATGCATGTACAACGTTAAAACTGAATACACGGTGAGAATACTCACCTCGAAAAACGTAAGCTCCGAAAGATTCCCGACAGTCAACGGCACACAGATTATCTCTTAGACGATCCTAAAACATAAAATGAAACCCCGAATTAAAATCCACCCCAAGGACTCAATTTAGAAAAATTGGCAGCACCCGTTAATCTCATGGGAACTGCCATAACTCCTAAAAAGATCATTATATTTTCCCCATCATTTTACCGCATAAACTAGACAACGAGAACTACAAATCACTGTGAGACGGTCATTGGCCAAAACAGATTCTAAGGGACTAAAAACGGTGTCACAAGATAGGCATGCTGGACAGGTCAAGTTCCTAACAGCAACATATTAAAACAGGTATAACTTTTAAACCGTAAATCAGATTAACGAGAGGTTTGCGGCAATGGAAAGCTAACTCAGAAAACAAGGTCCCAGCACGGGCCGAAAATCCAAAAGGTTATTTTAAGTAGGTCAACAACAGCTGAGAACACGAAGGAAGATTTTGTTGGAAGACTGTTGAACTTATAAAACCCGTTTTAGCAAACCCGACCCGTTACCGAACAACCCGAACACCTAGAATTTGATACCCGACAGTTTAAAAATATTATTTTTCTCAAATTGTGTCTTTTTTTATATAACTTGATGGTAAAAGTTCTCGATTGAACCATTTCAGAAAATGAGTCAATGATGCAGCCTATATGATTGACAGAAACGAGTAGACAAAACATTAAATATGGCTCACCGAAACAACAACACACGATGCCACCATCTGATGATTGTTTCTTGGCTGCTGCTGAATGTCGAACAAGAGAGGTTGATAACTGGTCGTTGACACAATGGGGCAAAATGGGATGTTTTATAGCCCCTCCTAAGCCAAAAAATAAATTAGAAAGATTGGTCAAAGCTTAGCCACCATCTCGACATATTAAAAAGGGGATGAGGTCACTTATCTTCCAAGCATAATACTTCATATTTAATTGAGTGGCTGACAATCTTCAAGAGATTATTAAAACGCATACACACATACGAGTGTGTGTGGTGATTGTTTCTTCCGACCAAAATAACGCCGACTTGTACCAAGTTTTTCTTGCGGCCGTAGACTTGATCGAGTGAAGGAATAAAAGGCAAGGGATCTTTAAGGGTTTAAGAGCATCTCCAACCAACCTCTATTAACCCCTCTATCTCTATATTTGAAGTTTTATCTTCTCCAACCCACCTCTATCCCTCACTCTAAATATAGAGTGAGAGAAAAGCTCCCTCTATATTTGAAGTGAGAGGGTATCCCCTCTATCCATGCCTCTATCCATAAACCTCACACATCCTTCACTAATTTTCTTTTGTAATGTAAAATAAATTAATTAAAAATATGATTTCTGTGGGTCCCACTAGTTTTAGAGGGATTGATAGAGTTTATGGTTGGAGTTGAGATTATGTTTAGAGTGAATGGACCCACCAATTATAGAGATAGAGTGAGTTTTATAGAGTTTATGGTTGGAGATGCTCTAAGGGTTACATAATTTTAATTAAACAAGCCCATAATCACTAACCCGTGCCTTATCCTTTGGCCGGCCCAACTCACTAAAACACCACTAAACTCTTACGATTAACTAACCGGTCAAACCCGAGACGAACTTTAAAATTACATTTAAAAAAATAGGAACGCCAATAAAATAATAAAGTATCTAAATGATCAAGATGTCAAATAATTCGAACCGTCTAACATCATTAGAATTAATTTATAAATTAATCCATTTTAAATTTAAATATGACGATAAAATTAATATTATTTAATTATTAAAATTTCAAGGCGTTACAACTCAACTCCACTTGAAATAGACTTCGTCCCCGAAGTCATCGCTCGAAAGAAACTCAGAGTAGCGATCTCGCATCTCAGACTCAGACTCGCCAACGACACACAAACCCAAATGGGAAATATATATAAAAAAACATTATGAACAAAATGAAGCTCTTTAAGGGTGACCTACTCGACCAGGATGAACTCTGACTCTCGCAACTGCTCATACAAATCTTCCAATTCCTGGCAGCGCAAGACGATAAGGCTAGAAATCGGAACGCTCTCAAAGGATCTCGGTTGCATGTCGAAAACGGTGTCAAAATATACATCAAAACAGCCCACGACACCATGTTGAAGATATATCCTCGCTCCATCGGTTGAACACAGTGGCTGCACCAAGCGGTAAACCTCGCGTTGAATCTCCGATTCAATTCCACTTGGAGATTTGTTATAGATTTATATGTGGCGACAGATGATCTCGGCGTAGTGCTTGGTCATTTAATCCATCATCACAGACACACTTGGTTCTCTTATGGCGAAAACAATAAGTTTTTATGGGAAATTTCTTCCTGCACAGCTCTATTAATAGATCACTATACATTTTAGTAACATGTAAAATCTCATTACTGACAGTTCTCTATCAGAATGGCTCAGAAGGGCCCTCTATTCTATAGGATAATAGTTTGCCTAAAGTATAAAAACAATTTAGTGGTTTACATCGCTATCAACTAACACAAAAACTGGCAAATTATTCACAAGGAATATACATATCACACAAAATTCACATATACTCAGGTATATAACTCATAAATATGATCTAGAAATATGGCTCAGAAGTAAACCTAGAAATCTAACTCAGAAACAAAACAAGAAATCTATCTCAGAAATAAACTCATAAAGTAATAATATTTACTAGCAATAGCATTAGATATAAATCACATTTTTACTCAGTCTGATAACCCTCTAATTAGCTCAAATTAACAATTTTTTCATTTAATTCTCTTTAGTATGTTCCCATTCTACTACATTTAGTGGTTTCCTGATAATATATTAATACATGTTTTCTCATTCATCTAGTTTAACGATCCTTAATTGTTTGTTTCGCTGATTTTACACAATTTAAAATGTCTCTTGATTATTTTGACCATATATCTACTCATTAAATTCATGTTACCCACTAAAAATTCCAATTAAATTTTATACACTAATTTTACTGATTTCTCATTACTCGATTTACGAATCAATCCATTAGTTCTCATATACTCAATACGCAATTACCCTTTATTCCCAATTAAAGATTTTCTCATTGTTCATTAGTTTGATACTTTCTCATCTTTTAGAAATTCTCATTAATTTAACATAATTTTATTGTTAACTTCACTTAATGTATTCCTCATATAGTCAATTCATTAACTACTCTCCATTTAATAATTTAATTATAAAATATATTATTTGATAAAATATATTACTTGCAAATAAATTTTTCTCATAAAAATTTATAACACCTCAGAAATTTAATATAAACTTCCGTTAATTCAAAACTTTTCTCTTTTAACTCATTTTAACTTGATCTATAAATTTCTTATAAACTCAAAATTACTCAATAATCAATTTACATGAAAAAAAAATTCATAAAGATTTTAATAATACATTACCAACTCTAATTAACAACCTCATTTTAACGCATTTTCTCATATCCAACACATTAATTTTTTTCATATGCAAACTTATCTCATTAATTATATAATAATTATAATATTTGTTACTTCTTATTTGTAAAATTTCGCTCAACTCAATTAACTCAATTTAATAATTTCTCAGTTATCCCTGAGTTATCAACTCAATAATTACACTATAAAATGAATTTAATTAATTTCTCTTAGTCCAATAGTTTAAATTAAATGAAGTATATCATTTGATAACTCTAAATGATAAAATATATTACCCAATTCAATAATTTTGTATGATAATTCTTATGAAATCCAATTTAATAATAAAATTTTCTCATTACTCCGATGTATTAACGTCCCGTTAATTTAAAGTTTTTCCTTTAACTCATTTATTTTAATAACTTGATCACTTGAGTTGCTTATTAATTTCCTTACAAACTCAAAATTTTACTCAAAAAATTAATCAATTTTTTTTTCTCATTTAACTCGTTTTAATAGTTCAGTATCAGCTCAAATTGACAATCTCATTTTAACTCATTCCTCAAAATTTCATTGTCACATTATAATCACAGTAAACAATATATAATTATAGTACTCATTACTCCACTTTTGCAAAATTGCACTCAACCCAATTAGCTTGATTTATTAATTTCTCCATTAATCTCGATTTATCAATTTGTTATAAACTCTATAATTACCCCATGAATATTTTTTTTAATTATTCTCAATTACTCGATTTGATAATTACTCTTATAATTTTTGTGATCAATTATATGTATCTAGACTTCACACTTTGAAATCCTTACCCGCATAAATCTCTCTTTATAAGCATCATGCTCATAATATTTATTAATAATACGCCGTGATAATTATTTTATGGAAGTTTCATTTTTTATTTTTTTACCCCTACTCAACTCCACTTGGAGATAAACTCGTCCTCGAGTTTGGAAACTGACATTCTCTACCATATTTAAACAAGCAAGCATATCAACACACAAACAATTTGGATACACATACTAATTTCACAACAACAAGCATTGGTCCATCGTTCCCCCTCAAAATCTTCTCATAACCAACCAAATGTCCTGTGTGTACGGTAATAGGGGCCCTCTATTACTTTCGACACCTACTTTTATTTGGTCACGAGTCAATCCCAAAGTTTACAATTTCCCGCATATAAATCCACCGACAAATCACACTCAGGGGAAAGGAAGTTTATTTCGCAATATTTGATAAATACATATATGCACTCAGTTGTGTGTACTCAAAATCTCATAAAGATGACTCAGAAAATCATGCGTACATTTAGTCTCGTACGCGATACTCGGATAACTCAGATTCATAGAAATATTTCCACTTAGTTACTTTCACAATACAAATCTAATTTTAAACTTTTCATTTCGATATGTCATTTATCATTCCTCATGAATATGATTTACATCCTCTTCACAATTATATTAAATTTATTGTAATCTGTGAGCGTCGATTAATACCCTTTCGATCAGAGTTCTCAGTTATTGTGTTCCTCGTTTAACTTGATTCAATTATGGCTCTTTTAACTCGTTTTTAAATAGGTCATCATCAAATTTATGACGTTAGCCTCTCCTTAATCCACTTTAATAATTACTCTTTAAGATGAGCTTCAAATATTTCTGATTAATTTGACTCAGCAATTTCTCAATTAATTAGTCTAATAAGCTTATATAGCTCGTTTATTATCTCAACGTTAACTTAATAATCTCTCGCTGAACTCGTTATTCACATGAAATTTTGCACTCAGCAATTTAAATCACTTACTCGAAATGTTTTCTCATTTTATTTCTATTTAATGATTCTTAAATAAATATTAATTTGTTGACTTTTCAACCTGAAATCTTCTCAATTAGTACAACTCATGACTCATGGTATTCACGATTTTTAATTTCTCATTTAGTAAGTTTAATTTAATATCTTCTCTTTTAACCATGTTCAATAATTCTGTTTTATCTCCTGTTGATAAATCCTCGTTTAACTCAACTTGATTGTTCCTCATTAATTCACTTTATTAATTATTGTTAAGATAGCTTCAATAAGTACCCTTTTAAAATAAATTAAATTTCTAATAGATTTTTTTGACGTAACTTTTTCTCATTAATTATTTTCCTCAGTTTGACGTATTCAAGATTCCTTATCTCTTCATGAAAACATTTTTCTTTTACCTATATAAAGATTTCATTGTTACTTCTAGTAAGATTTCTCGTGAATGTCAATTGGTACAATTATTGTTAATTTGATAAAGTATTCACTTATTTAACTCGGTTTAATAGCTTCTCATTATGTATACTCATATTATTACCTTATAAATACGCTTCTCAATTATTTGATTCGATATTTTCTCGTTTAGCTCCAATGTAATTATTTCTCATTTTCTTAATTAATAAATCCTCCTTACTCAACTTGATAAACTCTCATAAAAATATTCTTAAATAATTTGATTTAATAATCTCTAGTTTACTCGTTGCAATAACTCAATTTATTACGTGTTTTCTCCAAGACGAAAACTTTTAATATTATCCCATTGTAAAAATAAATAAATTATTACTCCTCTTTAATATTAATAACTTCCTCGTTTCTCATTTACTCAAAGTATGTTTCTCATTAAATGATTTATAGATTTTATATCATATATTGATATCTATTAATTACACGTTGGTTACAATTTCTCAGATTTGTAAAATCTCACATTAACTCTATTAGGTGTTCCTCTAAATTGGAAAATTTTATCATTTTCTCATTAAAATTTATTGCTCTTTATATTCTCATTACAATTTATAACTTCGCATTACTCGAGTATATGTTTTTGTATATCTTACTACTTTAAAAAGCATTCTAGACATTTCTAAAAGAGGAAGTCTGAATTTTCAACACTTCCTTTTTTAGCAATGTCCAAGCACCCTTCAAAATCAAAATAAATATGCCTTACCCGAGATTCGAACCCAAGACCATTCGGAAAACAACCAAGATGATAACCACTGGGGCATGTGGTTTTTTGTTATGGTTTTGTTAGCTTACGTTAATATACCATTAACTCGGATTTTAAACATAACCTATAAGAGTCAACTGCCTACATTAAAATTTCGCATTTATTGTTCTATATTTAAACCACTTTTGCCATTTAAAAACGAATTATCATTTTAATGTAGGCATTTAAACGAACCAATAATACTCATTAAAAACGAACTACCATTTAATGTAGGCATTTAAAAACGAATTACCATTTACTAAGGTGAAAATCCTTCTTTTTTGCCATTTAATTTTCTAACCGGCCACAAATCCGAGCTTGAAAGAATCAATTACTCCTTGATTTTGGTTTCACTGAAATAAAATTTCAAATCTATTTATTGTCATTCGCTTTCTATTTTACCATTCACTGAATCCAATTTAACTCAAGAATCAAAACACATGTATCAATAGAAAGTCTTTGTTTCCAGTAGGATTTTAGGGGTTTTTTCATACGATCTGTAATCTCCAATTGCAAAAAATGGTGTCAAAAGCCAAAAGGGAGATTATTACCGTGTGGCTCTTCACGAAGATCTTCATCATCAACGCTCATCTTCTCAATTTTGATTATCTAATCAATTTTCGTTTCAATCTTTCTCGCTCTCGGGATTCTTTTGATTCCAAACAGTTCAAGCAATTTTACGGAAGCTCATGATTTCAGCTCTTTTTTTCACCGCACTATGAAGGTGGCAGGTCAGTTCGGTTTTAATTTGATTTTTTTATAATTTGTTGTTGTCATTTGGCTCAATACAATTTGGCCCGACATTGCTTGATTTTGTTTATGTGAAATTAGAAGTGATAGTAAAGAAGACAGAGCATATCAGTGGTTGAAATTATCTCATGGGAACCTAGAGCCGTTATTTATCACAATTTCCTGGTTAGCTAATTTTTCTCTCTCCTTTTAATTGGGTTGCAGCCGGTCACAAATCCTAGGATCGAAGAAGGCATCCTGCTATTTGAAGTTCCACTGATTTAGTGAGCTGACTATTTAACCTTTTTTTTCATTTTTGACATATGATATTGTTTCATAAGGATTTGGATTCTTTTTATTGTACTGCTTCTTCATGACAATGTAAGTTGTTTTGATCTCTTGGATTTCGTTTATTTCCAAAATTTAATGATTCGGTATTGTTTTACTTTCAGAAGCTTCTTTTTTATGCCAAGTTTTGTGGGGGAACAAGAATCAAAATCGATGAATTGTGTTTTGTGCTTAGGTATGCTTGTGGAAAGGAATCAGTTCGCCAGTTGGGAGTGTTATTGTTGGGACAAAAAGCTTCATTGCAATAGTATGTTTTTCTATTTGTCGAAATTGAAATAAGCATTTTACTTATAATTATGGTACATAGGCATAAAAGATAGAAATTCAATATAATTACATACTTATATTGTATATAGTGTGCCATTTCAGATATGAAGCTCTACAAACCTTTAATCATATTTGGCCGATGTAAATTGATGTTTGACCTGTTTCACCCATTTGACCCGTTCTGTTTAACCTTTTTAATTATTTTTTTGCTTGCTTCGTTAAGTTTTTTATTTTTGATTACATTTTTTATATAAATATACAACTCGAATCGACCTATTTATAAATGGTCAAAAATCTAAATCGCCCCGTATTATTGTTAATTGTTTAATCTTATATTATACTTAGGCTTCAAGTGAACAAACAACATGATGATCTTTTATTGATGTTAGTTGCTGGACATGAAGCCATTCAGTTTTAAGTTGGACTGATATCTTTTAAGCAAGGGACCCAAGAGAATAGTCATCTTTATTTCTTAAAATATTTAAAAGTTTGAGAAGTTAATAGTGTTATGTAGCAGACTACCAACTTATGAAGACGTCAAAAACCTTAAATTATCACTTTTCTTCAAAAAAAATATCAATATGGGTAATTTGTTGGTACGGGCAATCGGGCATTGTGCACATCCAATTTTAAGTTTTTTCCCCCTTTATCTTACACGTTTAACCCATTACAAATAAAACATAATCTGAATCGACCCATCCTTATGAAAAAAGGCACCATATGGATTGATGCAATCTGCAACGCATATGTATTCGGTAAGAGGAAGTGGGCATAAAGTAAGAGGAAGTGAAGTAGTGGACTACAAGACATAATCTTGGTACCGCTTGAGAAACCGATGGAATCTTAATATTACTGGATTACGAGACATCTTAATTTAAATTATCATTCGTTTGTACATTTATTGTTAAAGAAATGTGTAACCGAACGACATTTTTAGCTACATGTATACATATTCTTCTTCCACTATACAGGTTACTTGGTACATGCACTCACGCTTGCCCATATATCCACTAGCGACAACTTCAAACAAGAGAAGCCCCATGTGTGCAATTATCTGTAGCCTGACAACATTTACGCGCTATATTATGTAATTCCGGGTACCCGCCGCATTGCGCGGATTTTAACCTAGCAAGTGTATATTGCCTTTGGCGAATTACAATTCTTGACGGAAATATCATTTTGACTTACTATTAAGTTAATGGCATTTTGGCAATATCATTTTGAGACGTTTATTTTATTACCAATTGTATATTGCCTTTGGTCAGTCTTTATTATCAAGTGTATATTGTCATGGCATTATGGCAGTATGTTGTTTGTTGAAGTTTCCTATTTCAATTAGGGTTTACGTGTTTTACTGATTCTGGTTTTCTTGTGTTTGAGCAATGACTTTCTTGAGCCTACAATATATAAAAAATATTAAAAAAATCAAGAATGCACTTTGACTGATTTTAAGCATTGGAAACACAATGACGTTGCTGCTGAAGACGACATCATTTCCTTCAAACATAAGTATTGTAAATGACATGTTATTCGCGAATACAAATTTTCTTTTCACCACCATTGTTCTTTTATCGCGTATACCATAATAGCAAAATTTATATATCCGAACAACATTTGATCTCCACAAAATATAGTTAGCAGGGTACCTGCCGCCGCATTGCGTAGGTACCCTACCTTTTATCTATAAATGTGTTAATATGGGTTATGTCTTATTCTTAACGGGTCAAATGAGTTACACTTCACAAGTCGGTAAAAAAGGATACGACTAACCTCTAAAGTGTTATTTAAGTGGGTAAAACATCTAAAATGTTTTCATTAGATTTTTCATGTTTTAAAATTTAAGGTATTACTATGAATGTAAGTATCATGATGAGTGTCAAGAAAAATTTGCAAAAGCATTTGTAGGGTGAACCGAGTGTGGCTAGACATTACTTTCAAGCCTCCATCAACAATCGAATAGGAATGAAACAAAAAGAACTCGTAGAATTGTATATGTATATCTTTGTACTTTTGTAATGAATTTTTAGTGAGGTATAAGTTGTTACATTATTTTTCTAATTAAATGATGGTGTGTTTTGTTGTTATTTTGCTTTAGTTAATGAATTTTACTTGAATTCTCAGTTGCCTAAACCGATTGTGGTTTGCTAAATTGGTTTAATTAAATACATGGTGTTTTTTGTGGTTTGCTAATTAAATTGAATTCTGAATGGTTGCGGTGCTTTTTTCCCTCTATTTTATACTCCCTCCGTCCCACTAAAAACTTCTCATTTCACTCAAAAAAAATTGTCCCACAAAAAACTTCCCATTTGATAATTGGAGGGACCCACTTAATAAATTAATATTATCTCATTAACTTTATGTCATTTTTTTAAAGTTTCCCTCACTAACTTTATGTCAATCTCTAAACTAATCGTATATTTTAATCAAATTTATTATTAAATACTCACAATTAACTATCTCCTAAAAATATGTGCCCAAGTTTTTTGTGGGACGGAGGGAGTACTTAATTAGGTTTATTTTTTTATAACAAGAAACATTAGAGATAATTCATTTGTGTTATTATACATTAAAACATGTAACTGAACAACATTTCAACGTCAATGCAAATTCTTTCTTTTTACCTCTATTTTATACACAGTTTTCATGCTTATGTACGGTATTCGTTATAAAAAATATGTAACCAATGAACATTTAATCGACAGGAATATATAATTCGCAGCCGCCGCATAGCGCGGGTTTTTTGTTGTATTTTTTTGCTAATGAATAACAATGAAGTTTTTTTTTTATATATATCGACACCTTTTATTTGTTTTGTTGTGTTATAGCTAAAAGACTAGCAACTTTGTTTGTTTTGTTATGGTTTAGCTAAAAGACTTGCAACATAAGCGTGGATGCAAAAACGGTTTGCTGGTATCAAAACAATAAGATTAGATTTGTTTAATCCACGTTTTGAATCTGATTTGATAATTTATGACTACTCTTTTGGCAGAAATTTTGTTGTACGTGATATACATTGAGATTTCTCAAAGACTTAATTTGACTATAGTCGGGTCATGAGTCGTAAAAGACTTATTATACACAGTTTTCATGCTTATGTATTGTATTCGTTATAAAAATATGTAACCAATGGACTTTTAATCGCCAGGAATATATAGTTCGCAGCCCGCCGCATCGCGCGGGTTTTAACCTAGTATATATAAAATATGTAGAACTTTAAGAATTAAAATCAAAATTATGCTCAAATTAAGCTCTAAATTATACTCAGAATTAAAGAATCTCGTAATAGTAAATCTATATACGTATATGTTTAGCCATTCAACTCACTGGTAATTCTCTCAGGAAATAAACCGGTAATTCTCAGAATACGCTACTCGTCTATACTCAGAATATAGCAAAATCTCAAATAAATAATACTCTTAGATATTACCGGCAGTAGGAAGCGAGAGGTCGACGTGACATGCTGTATGTTTGATGTGGAAAATTTTCGCAGAAAAATATTTGACTCTTTTCTCGTTTTAAAAACTCGATACTCAAACTTGAGCTTGAATTCGCCCCTTGCGAACCCAAATCCTTCAAGTCAGAGCTCTGATACCAACTTGTAACACCCAAAATTTACAAAAATAAAAAAAAAATCGTAGTACAAGATATTAAATTAAAAGGTCCCAATACTTGAATTATTAAATCCCAATAATAATCTCTTCATCTAAAATTGTATTTAATGCGGAAATAGTTTAGATAAAATAAAGTGTTTAAAAAATGTGGGGGAAAGTTTTGGGTCAGCTGGGAAGCTGAGTAAATAATCTCAAAATGCAAACAATTAAAACATACAACACATGAGGGCATATCGGTGTACTCCTAATCAGAATCTACTCAGTTAATTACTCGGAATTATTTTTCTCGGATTTTATAACTCAGATTTTAATTTATATAGCGCGCTTGTGTGATTCGGGTCGATCGCCCCTCCTCACACCTCAGATAGGCGTAAGCCAAAAACTCAGACGAGAGTGATCCCAAAAACTCAGACGGGAGGTGATCCCAAGATAGGCATATAGCCAAAAACTCAGATGTGTGTTATTATATCTCTTTAACATAATTATCTCAGATGCCCTAGCAAGTAGTAGCACAGATTAACTCTGTGCCGAGCTCAGTTACCCAGGCACAATGTCCCAGATCAAAATAAATAAACAGATGCTCAGATACTCACATAACATATCAAACTCAGATAACAAGTATGGTTCAACTAGTATAACACATAAGTCATCCATGTACAACGTTAAAACTGAATACACGTTGAGAATACTCACCTCGAAAAACGTAAGCTCCGAAAGATTCCCGACAGTCAACGGCACACAGATTATCTCTTAGACGATCCTAAAACATAAAATGAAACCCCGAATTAAAATCCACCCCAAGGACTCAATTTAGAAAAATTGGCAGCACATGTTAGTCTCACGGGAACTGCCATAACTCCTAAACAGATCATTATATTTTCCCCCATCTTTTTACCTCATAAACTAGACAACGAGAACTACAAATCACTGTGAGACGGTCATTGGCCAAAACAGATTCTTAGGGACTAAAAACGGTGTCACAAGATAGGCATGCTGGGCAGGTCAAGTTCCTAACAGCAACATATTAAAACAGGTATAACTTTTAAACCGTAAATCAGATTAACGAGAGGTTTGCGGCAATGGAAAGCTAACTCAGAAAACAAGGTCCCAGCACGGGCCGAAAATCCAAAAGGTTATTTTAAGTAGGTTAACAACAGCTGAGAACACGAGGGAAGATTTTGTTAGAAAAGTGTTGAACTTATAAAACCCGTTTTAGCAAACCCAACCCATTACCGAAAACCCGAACACCTAGAATTTGATACCCGACAGTTTAAAAATATTATTTTACTCAAATTGTGTCTTTTTTTTATATAACTTGATGGTAAAAGTTCTCGATTGAACCATTTCAGAAAACGAGTCAATGATGCAGCCTATATGATTGACAGAAACGAGTAGACAAAACATTAAATATGGCTCACCGAAACAACAACACACGATGCCACCATCTGACGATTGTTTCTTGGCTGCTGCTGAATGTCGAACAAGAGAGGTTGATAACTGGTCGTTGACACAATGGGGCAAAATGGGATGTTTTATAGCCCCTCCTAAGCCAAGAAATAAATTAGAAAGATTGGTCAAAGCTTAGCCACCATCTCGACATATTAAAAAGGGGATGAGGTCACTTATCTTCCAAGCATAATACTTCATATTTAATTGAGTGGCTGACAATCTTCAAGAGATTATTAAAACGCATACACACATACGAGTGTGTGTGGTGATTGTTTCTTCCGACCAAAATAACGCCGACTTGTACCAAGTTTTTCTTGCGGCGTAGACTTGATCGAGTGAAGGAATAAAAGGCAAGGGATCTTTAAGGGTTTAAGGGTTACATAATTTTAATTAAACAAGCCCATAATCACTAACCCGAGCCTTAGCCTTTGGCCGGCCCAACTCACTAAAACACCACTAAACTCTTACGATTAACTAACCGGTCAAACACGAGACGAACTTTAAAATTACATTTAAAAAAAATAGGAACGTCAATAAAATAATAAAGTGTCCAAATGATCAAGATGTCAAATAATTCGAACCGTCTAACATGATTAGAATTAATTTATAAATTAATCCATTTTAAATTTAAATATGACGATAAAATTAATATTATTTAATTATTAAAATTTCAAGGCGTTACAAAAACATATCGTTTACCAGCAAGACTTTGAACGCTCATTGGACCACATAAATCCATATGCAGTAGTTCAAGAGGTTTGGAAGTACTTGGAGCCGGTTTAGGTTTGTGAGACTTTTTGGTCATTTTTCCCATTTCACATGACGAACATTTATGATCTTTTTCAAACGCAACATCAGGTAATCCAGACACATGTCCTCCTTTTACGAGTTTGTTCATGGTTTTGAAGTTAAGATGGGATAAACGGCGATGTCATTACTATGACTCATTGGAAGTAGTTTTTGATACGAGACATACTTCATCGATTGGAACAAGGTCA
Source organism: Calendula officinalis (assembly GCA_963853835.1). Lineage (NCBI taxonomy): Eukaryota > Viridiplantae > Streptophyta > Magnoliopsida > Asterales > Asteraceae > Calendula > Calendula officinalis. Next base: position 79,264,755 of record OY970820.1, on the reverse strand, counting down.
TTAAGATCAATAGTGAATGAGTTTGTGTCACGAGTTCCAGTTAGAAGTTCTTCTCCATCATAAGTACGAATAGCACACTTTTTTGTGCGAAAGTTGACTTCCAGAGTTTTGTCACAGAGTTTGCCGATGCTGAAGAGATAATGAGAGAGATCTTCAACAAAGGCAACATTTCTTCTAATCAGGTTATGGCGAATGATGTCATCGAGTCCTAAAATGGCTGCTAAATGATCATTCCCAAATTTGACCGTTCCTCAATATCTTTCACGAAAGTTGGTCAGGAGATTTTTGTTTCCCGTCATGTGCCTCGAACAGCCCGAGTCGAGGTACCATATATTCTGCATAAAACAAATAAAACATTTTAGGTACCCAATGATGTATGGGTTCACAACGATTAGTGACAGATGTTTTATGCAGATTTTATGTGATGATTAATTTAGAGCTTTGGGGAACTGCTAGGAGACAGTTCGGATTTGATTACCCATTTGAGAGATTTTCAGAGGATTGAATAATCCAATGAGATTTTTCGTTTTTAATCCAATTATATTTCACACGAGTAGATGTTTTAGCGGATGGTTTGTCGCATTTTGAGGAAACTGACGGTTTTGACTTTTGTGCAAAGTTTTCTTGAGAAGACGTGCGACGAGAAGACAAATGGGAAACAGAAGTTTGTGGAGTTTGAGAAGATTTCTTCGATTGTTTGGAAGTTATCTTGTGAGTTTTTGTTGGAGACTCTGAGTTTGACGTTGTTTGTTTAGAAACTTCCCGATACACTATACGACGATGAGATGAAGATTTTTCAGAGGTTGGTTTGAATGAACGTGTAACGGGAGATTTTACTGGTCGAGAGTTTATTGTTTTGCATGGATCTTGATAGCAAGTTGTGCAAGACTGAATGATTTCACGAACTTTACCAAGAACATCATGTCTTTTACCACAAGGAGCATATATTTTAATAAAATATCGTTCATCGTACTGAGAAATTGGTTTATCAGTCTTTCTAACAAAATAAACCTTTTTGCCATTTTTATCAGTTTTAATAATTAATTTTACGCCATTAACTGTGTAATTAACATGACGATAAACTGCATAATCATACAAAATACCATAAGCTTCTTTCGGAGAAATAAATTGTGAAGAGTCATTACATTTATTTTTAACAGAAAAAGATGAAACTACAGACTTAAATGGACTAGACTTCTTAAGTAGACAAGGCTTCTTAAGCATACTTGATCCAGTCTGAATAGACTTCTTTGACTGCTTGGCTCTTTTTGCTTCAATCGGCTTCATGGACCTCTTCCTTTGAGACTGTAATTTTTGATCTGCAAGATTCAAAACAGGTGGATTAGATCTTCTCTTCAAGATGGTTGGAACTGGATTAACTGGTGCCGGTCCTAATAAAGAGGATTTAGAATTTTGAGAAACAGTTTTGTTCGTTTTAGGTTTTAATTCTAAAATGGTGTCCTCAAAATTATGTATTTTGTTTTGAAGATTTTCTTTTTCTTTATCAAAGGCCTTTTGAGTTTCATCAATTTCAGATTCTAATTGGACAATTTTCTTTTCTAAAATTGATGGTGGAACATAAAGCTTTGGCTCTTTGATTTGTTTTAAAATTTCATTTTCTGGAATGGAAAATTCAGCTGGTGTGATGATTGAAAAATATTCGTTGTGTTCAAATTTTGCTTTCTTCTTTTCGTATGTTGAGTTTAAGGCATCATAATTGACGATAATTTGAGCATTTTCTTCCTTTTCCCTGTTGAATTTTTCAATTAATGCTTCTTCATCTGGCATATGAAGGAAGCTTTGCCAGATTCCCAAGTTCATGTAATCGTAATTGTATAGTGTAGGAAGAACATCAACAGCTTTTTCTAGAGGACGGGTATTCTCTGCTCCGAGACCCTCTTTTGACTTGTATGATCTGAACTCTTTTGGCTCATTGAATTTTATTGTTTGTTCTGTGTGACCAGCTTTGACGATTGTCTGCTCCAGTTTAGAAATATGTTCTTCAACATTTTCCTTCCTGACAGTGAGATTGTGTATGGTTGCTGATTGTTCATCGATTTCCTTTTTAAAACTGTTCGTTATATTTTTGATTTGTTCATTTAATTTTTGAATTTCGATGTCAGCCGTCTTCAACTGATCTTGGTAGTCTTTCATCTTGACGTCTGCAGTCTTTATCCATGTTTGTTCTCTATGAAGTTGAATCGCCAAATCATTGATCAGCTTCTTAGAGTCGTCGTTCTCACCTGACACCATTTTCATGTTTTTAAGGTTTGAAATTTCAAGATTTTTTGCATTAATAATTTGATTTAGTCGATTGACCTCACTGGTGTGAGCAACATGAAAGGATGACAACTGTTGTTGTAACTCTTGAGTTTTTTTATTTGAAGCATTATTTTGATTTACTTGAGGAACAAGTGTGTTTCAAGTTGACGCCGAAATGTGACATTTTCTGCCTTTAAGTTTGTGATTTGTGCATTTGATTCATTAGTTGTGTTTACTTGTTTTTGTAATTTATCTTGTAATTCAGAAATTTGAAATTGAAAAGCAGATTTTGACGTAGACAGCTGATTTTGTAATTCCTTCTTTACTTGAGTTAGTTGAAGAGAGCATTGACTTAAATCACTTAAATCATTTAAAAGTTGTTCTTTTTCGGATTCTAAAACAGTAATTTGTTTTGTCAATTGTGATTTCTCATCAATTTTAATTAGAAGTTTTTCATGAAACAAGGAATTTTCTGATTCATCAGTGTCTGAGTCAGATAGTAAAGAATCAAAAGAAAAAGAATGTACCTCATTTTCATCGTTCTCTGGGATACCTAGCTCAGCTCTTAATTCATCTGATCTAGCCACCAGAGCCAGGCTGGCAGTGCATTCCTCTTCCTCTTGATCATCTGAGTCTTCCAACCATTGCATGTCCTCAGCTAGAAGGACTTTGCCATTTTCAACGTGCTTCGCCATGAGCATCTTTCTTTTAAAGTATTCAGAGTCCTTAACCTTCGGCTTTTTGCATTCTTTTGCGAAGTGCTCCGTCATGCCACAGTTGTAGCATTTTTTAGGTGGCTCAGTGGAAGAAGAAGATGTTTTATTGGTCGGGGTTTAAGAAGAGTTAAATTTGAAGTTGGAGGAAGATCGGAGGTTGTTATTTGTTGGCTTGGTATAGTACTTTTTGTTGTAGCTCGATATTAAAGCTATGGCATGACGAACCGACTCAATTTCTTCGTTTGTCCCCTCAGGGATCAGAGTCTCTGGTTCTTCTTTAACTACCTCCTTTGATTGTGCTGCCATCAGTGATTCATTGATTCCTTTGTTAAGAGCTTGGTTTTGTTTGGCCAACAGTGCAAGTGTGTCAACATTATCTTGCCTAGATTTGGCGATTCCTTTCACCATAGGTTCATTCTGATGAAGATATTCATATAATTCATGAACGTCTATGAGGCTTAAGTCTTTGTGCTGCATCACACTGTTGCCAAACATTTCCCATTCGGGAAGTAGGGATTGAATAAATTTGATGTTAATTTCAAGATTCTCTTTGTTTAGGTTGTTCTTTCTGAGATCATTGAGCATGTTGCAGAATCTGTGGTAGGTTTGCTCCAATTCTTCTCCCGCGATAGCTTTAAATTGACCGTAAGTGTTTAGGGTGGATACCATCTTAGCTTTGTTTCCCAGGTCAGTACCTTCCATCTGCTTGCGGATTTCATCCCATAGTTCTTTACCTGTGCTGAAAATGTCAAGGCTGCTATTTCATTTGTAAGGCCCTGTAGCATATAAGAGTGTGCGTACACATCAGCCCTAGCCCTTTCCTTCTGTTCTTGGGTATATTCCTCCGGGGGAATTTCAATAACACCACCAGTTACCGCTGGTTGAGAGTTTGGGGCTGCTACCACAGCACGGTAGAATTTTGAGGGTCCGGTTTGAAGAGATTCGAGGATAAGAGGACCGGATGTTTGACTAGGAATAAAATGGAGGAACCATTTCTTCCATTGACCATATTCTCCTCGGTAGAGAACAGGTGGTTTGGTATCCGATCCAATGGACAAGGCGTCCTTGGAAGTCATGTTTGAGTGGTAAGGTTAAGAACACGACGGGAAAAAATTTGAAGTTTTGGAGAAAGTTCTCGGGCCGAACTGTTGAGAGAGTTCGGGTCGAGGTCTTGAATGAGTTCGGGTCTAGAAGAACAAAGTGTTCGGGCCGAAGAGAACAACGTGTTCGGGCCGAAGTGGAACAAGTGCTCGGGCCGAAGAGACCAAAGTGTTCGGGCCGAAGTGGAACAAGTGTTCGCGCCGAAGTGTTTTGAAGTGTTCGGGCCGAAGTGTTTAATAGGTTCGGGCCGAAGTGGTGAATAAGTTCGGGCCGAAGAGGTCAAGGTATTCGGGCCAAACTGTGGAATTAGTTCTGGCCGAGGAGAATAGAGAGTTCGGGCCGAAGATTTCACTGTTCTCGGGCCAAGAACACTAGCGTCGTTCTTGAGCAGAACACTTCCGAACTGCCAAAAAAATTCACTAAATTGATCATAGAACGCTCGTTTCTTAACCAAAATCGATGATTCTTTTTGCAAACTGGCCCAAAAACGTTTTCCTTCAATCCATTTCAATAGTATTCACGAAAAACAGCCTAGATCTAATCTAAAATTTGAATTTTCAAGGTTTTTTTAAGCTTTAATGGAGATTTCTTAAAATCACAGTTTCATCATCAATATGGATTGGAATTGGATGAAATCTGATTCTAAGCTTAATATAATGAAGAAATGAAGCTATTTAACCCATAAAAACAAGCATTAATACCTTAAATCCGGATTTTGATTTTTGACCCATTTTTCTTCAAAAACTTGTAAAACCCATTAGATCTTCTTATTTGGACAGTAAGCAATGGATATGGATCGAATTCAGAGTGAATTTGTGCTCTGATACCAATTGTTATTCCTTGATAGAGCAATCAATCCATTACTTGTTGCAAAAATGATGATTTTGGATGAAAGTTTGTGAAGAAATGAGGGTTTTAGTGAGAGAAAGTTAGAGAGAAGGGAGAGGGTTTTGCTTGGAATTATTCTTTGATTAATGGCAAAACTTCAGGATTAAGTATTACAATTGAGTATTTATACCATAAGTCTAATTGTCTAGCTAATCCTAATTAACTAGCTTAAACTAATATGCAATGTTACAAAAGTACCCCCTAGACTATTATTTACAACAAATAAGTCCTAGCACCTGATAACTTGATAAATGATGTAACGATAACTGAATGAACCATGAAACAAAACAATAACCTAACTACCTAAATGGGACATGAAAATGGCATGTCTTACCACGTTACCAAGTTACAACAATGTGTTAATGATTTATATTACTAATATTATATAAGTGTAATACTTCTGGGATAAATTTATTGACCAAACTTCATTACAATTTCTCCTTAGAAATCTATATATACATACACCTATACGTTAACTATGTATGTATTAGTTCCATAATTTGTTAAATTATAAATTTATTTATACATCATCTATTAGAATAAGAATCTCTTTATGTTACTTCATACAATGCTAGTTCGAATCTAGTTTTATTAACTATTTTTTTAAGAAAAAAGTCTAATTAACTTGACAATCGCTAGCTTATATTAGAAACAAAACCATAATTAATAAACAAATAATAGGTGAGGCAGCTGAAAACGCGTATCTTCCATTATTTATTTTTTGTTTCTTCCATGCTTACTTTCGTAGTTTCATATTTGTTAAATAAATAAAAAATTAGTTTAAAGAAAAAGTGTTAGACCCAACGTAGAGAAACAGAAGAAGGGGTCTGCTTCTGGTGTTTGGTACATGGACGTTGATTAATTAAACAAAAAGCATCCAACCAACCCAATCATTTCTCCACCTTGACAATTAATTAACTACTTTAAATTAATCTATTTATCTTTTCGCTTTCCAAACTTTTTCTTGCTTTCCATGTCTACCAACTCAATTTTTGGTTAGACTTGTCGCATTCAACAAACGGTATGTGACACTGACACAAACATAAAATCATATTATTAGATTTTATAGATGCATTTTAACAGTATGTTATAAATTTGCATAATATAATGTATGAAGTAAAAATTATAGTAAATAAATTATTTCCTTTACTATTTTAAGTTTCTTTAATGCTTTGAAAAAATATTATAACTGAAAATCATGTCTAAAATACAATTCTTGATAGTAACAAAATAAAAGAAAATTGTAAAATATCAAGACTTATACGAAAATATTATTTCAACATTAAATTATGGAATTTGGACATGATGGTATTGGTAGGGCTTCTGTCAAAACCATTATGTTGGCTAGATTTGTCCCATTGCAAATTTAATGAACGCCCATGCTTCCAATTTGGTCCTGTGTTTCTTTAAGTTGTGGAAGGTGAGTTGTTAATTGTCACCATAATTCACCCGAATAAAAAGTTGTGATCGCTTTAACTCAACACACTTTCTAAGTTCTAACATATTTTCCGCATTTTCACTATATATGCATCATATTTACTACAAGACCTAGGGGTGTTTAATTTATTTATTATTGGGTATTGTAAGAGATGACCTCTCATTAGGTTGAGAGTATTTGCTAAGTACTATTTTACCCTTTACTCGGTCTAAGTTTCTAAGCCAACATTTGACCTTGTTGGAAAAAATAAGTTGATGACTCAGTAAGAGGCGATCTTATGACTTTTACATATTATATTATGAATTTTACAATGGTTTATAATAACATGTTAATTGCCATAACATTTAAAAGCTATAATATAATTTTATTACGGTAACACGTAACCAAATATATTTCAAAATAATAGTACGTACACACGTTGCTTTGAGTTTATGGATCAATCACTAAAACCAATTCCACTTAACAACGCCAGACGTGATGAACACATCTTGTTGGGTTACAGATTTAGTTTCAATATAAACTTAATCAAATCAAAAGTATTAAACAGAAAGAAAAATTATTGGATTAATAACTTGTTATCCAAGAAAGAAAATGAATGGTGTACAGCATGAATTCGATACCAGATTACAATTAAAATGAATAAAAAAAATCAACAAGCATAAAAGTCGACAAGTTCATGTAAACCTTGATCAGGTTGAGGATCTGCATTTTCGATCATCCACAATAAATGTTCAAACAAAACAACTTCACATTCAATCGTGACATTAGAATTATCATTATCACCATCATTATCACCCGAACGTTCTACAAGTTCTTGAAACAACGGGTGTTCGGCCACTTCTGAGCTTATAAGATATCGCCTTCTTGATTTCCCTACAAAAACAGCATGCGAATTATGGCTCAAGTGGTTGTTGTTGTAGTCTTCTTCATTAGCCGATTCACTGCTTTTGGTAACCGAGTGCCATTTTTTTAGAACCGATTTGATCCTGGTTAGCTTTCCGCCTTTCGCCATCGATTTTGATGCCAAATTTGAGGTTTTTGTTGTGGAGATGGAGAAAATGAGGATGGAAGTTGGTTTCTTATATGGAGTGATTTGTGGTTGGAGATGAGATGGGCTATATGCATGCATATATATTTTTTTATATATATTGATGGTGTTGGGAGAAATAGGTGTTTAGGGCCATTCTTGATCGTCTAATAAAATATTGACGTGATTTGTATGTGATTGAGACCTTCCAAGAACATGACATTATAATAAGCTATAATAGTTATCAATCGCTTTTAGTTTCTCTTGAATTTACAAATTAAGAAATGGGATTGGATGGTGTATTTTAATAGGACATCTACCAACTCTTGTGAAAAATAATACTCCGACTTTTCGTGTCTATCTATTGACTTTTGTGGGGTATGTTTCTAAAGGATTTTCCCTAAAGAAGTAGAGAAAAACTTATGTTAAGCCGATTGAACATGTTGAACCGATGTTGAGCCGAAGTTTGTAAAAGAAAAAGTGTTTTTCTATGTTATATATTTTATTTAAATTTAAACTTTCATCTCTTGAAATTTAGTGTTAGACTCAATAAGGCGTTATTTCGAGTAAGAAGTTACACTTTTTTATCTACAGATTTGATTTTCAATGATTTCTCAAAAGTCAAACCTACCACATTTGGCAACATTCATATAAAGAAATTCATTTTACTATTAAAAGTTATCTAGAAATATTACAGTATAAGTTCTCATATTGAAACATGTCATATATAGAAACACAACGTGAAATTAATTAGACATGGTGGAACACCAAACACGTAAAAGTGTAAAACATATTGCAAGAAACTAAACCAAAGACTTTTTATACAATTTCATTTGTTGTACATTCAATCTCAAGAAAAACTGCCAAAATTGTAGAGTTTAAAAAAAAAAAAAATAAAAAAAAAATTTAGTCTTTGACATCATTAACACCTTCGGTTGAAATCAGGAACCGAGCTTCAGCTTCAGCTAAACATGGGGAACTAATCACTTTACAAATGCGTTCTTCTCCCCTTCCTTTCCTCAAAGCTAACCTTTTTTTAACAATTAACTAATTTTTTAATAAATTAATTTATGAGATTTTATGGATTTCAATTAATATACCTTGTTGTAGAAGCATGAGCCATGATGTTACCACCAATGGGTTTAAATTGTGGGCCCGCAAACATGGCAGAACCGTCTACTTGGGCCACCACTTGATTAGTGATCACCACCGCTACACCAAACTAATCAAAAATATTAAAATAACAAATCAATACTAATTAAGTAATTAGCATGATTAAAATATTATTATTACCTCATCTGCTAATTTTTGAAGGCTCCTTAAGAACTTTGCAAGATGCATTTGTCGGGCAGATAATTCACCTCTGCCCGAGAAATCCGTTCTTCTATACAGTGCAGTTGCACTGTCCACTATCATGAGTGCAAACCTTCAAAACATAACTAAATTTAGCTCAAACTGAATTAAGTAAAAATAAAAGACTTAAACTTTTAATTATCTGACTATTGAAATAAATGTTTTGATTCGATGAATGAAGAAAACCTAGTTTCAACCATCATTGAAGCTGCTTCAAGCAACAGTCTTGACTGATGATCTGTATTATATGCTCTTGCATATGCTACATTCTCCAGTACATCAGCACCGTTCAATCCAAACCTGCAACACAAATTCATGATTAAAAAAAACAACTTAAAAATTAAAAAAAAAAAAACAATAATTTTAAACAACCACCTGTCTGCTATCTGTAAGAGTCTTTGTGGCCTGAATGTACCTTCAGCATCAATGTACATTGCTTTCCCTTCACCGCCACCTTGATCTAATGGAAGCTGAAAATTATAAATTAAAAAATAAATAATATTATTTCATGAATAATTATTAAAATAATGATCTTACTTGGCAAGTTACACATAAAGTGTGACAAAGTTGAGTCTTTCCAGAGCGAAATTCGCCATATAATTCAGTAATAGATCCAGTCTCGATTCCACCTATATCAAAGGTACATAATGTCACGATTAAATTAATTAGATGGTAATTCTTATATATATATATATATTATTATATCATATAATGGAATTTATATGTGCCATCTAATATCTTGTCAAGCTCTGTAGACCCTGAAGATATTTGAATTATTTCTTGTCTTTGTGCATGGAGCTGGCCTGCACTAGTGAAACCCAACGGGACCAGTTTTGAAGCTGTTGAAATGCAACAAAAAAAAAGAAAGAGCATTAAACTTTATATATTGAAAAAAACCCATCAATTAAAAGTATGAAATCGACACTATGGCATGCCTGCTTCAACAATTTTATCAACTTTAGCTTCACTGATTCCTTTAATTTGCAAAAGCTCTTTTCTAGGAGAGTATGCTACAGCTTCAACTGTACATAAACCAGCATCTTTCAGCTTCTTTATGTCAAGGGCAGCAATTCCTGAAGCCTTTAGGGTTGTTTAAGTTAGTAATTAGCAAAAATCATTGAAAACCTAAGTAATGTAAATGTGGGTTTTGATCTTGATCGGACATACAGAATTAAGTTGACCAATTTAGTCAAATCTTGGAAAACCCATCAAGAAACACACCCTATTGCAGCATGTTGGTTGTTCATATCAAGAAATAAAGAAAATATAAAGAACCCTAATTCCAAATTGACTATCACAAGATATAGTCAAAGCCCCAGCATCCGAACATCAAGAAATAAAAATATATATAATTCCAAAATGATATTATACGGTTCTTTTACAAGATATAATCAAAACACTGAAAATTATTACATCAAGAAAATAAAAGAACCCCAGTCATAATTGGGAAGTCTTTTTTACAAGATAAAAACTAGGATCGTAAACAATTCGAATACCCATTTGGCCATTTCGATAAGGAAACCCTGTTTTGGGGAAAATAAATACTAGTAACCAGATTGAAAGAAGCCATAACAAGATTCGGTTGAAAATGTAAGTAACATGCCTGAAGTTGTTCGACTGGAAAAGGGCCATATCATCCAAGTGTTCATCCTGCAGCTGTTGTTCTTGTACTGCCTTCTGGTTTCTCTGCCTTTGATCCATAGTTGAAATCAATTTCAGATCAGAAGAAGAAACCGTAACGAGGGTCACTGCACTGGTGAAGCTAAAGGGAAAGCAATACTAAATACCCGAGAGATTTTTAGACCGGGTCAATAATTTGGGTTGATTACTTGATTGTTAGTCATGACACATTGAGTCATTGACACCCATGATTGTTAGTTTTGACTGAAGACGGGGCCAAAACTTTCGAGAAACAGAGTAATTAATTAGCCATATCATTACAAACAACTCTGCGACAAAAAAACATCGAATTTGAATGTAGCCTTTTGGTTATCGGGTGCAGTTTCAACTTTAATGAAATGTTGAGGTTTGTGCAATGGCGTTATCAAACATCGCATTCATATTCATTTAGAACATGAGTAAATCACACAAACAACACAACAAAGTATCAACATATTCACAATTACAAGATCAAAATTTGAAAAACTTTTTAAGAACAGACGTGAATGAATGAATGATTAACAAAAGTATATTAAGCAGAAGCTAATAACCAAAACATAATGTGTGAAGAAATGGCAATAAAAAACCACGCAATGAAAGCCATAGCTATCGAGATCTCAAATCGGCTACATGGAAGATGCATTTTAGGGTTTGTGCAGAAATGCAAATCTCTTGAATATAGAACCATAATTCCAGCTGAAGAACAAGCAGCAGCAAGAGATAAAGTAGCTGTCACCTGAAATTTAAATCACATTTAAGCATATAAATATTGGTATTAAGATGGACATGATGAGAGAACGATAGATAAATCGGATGAAAAGAAAGGATTATACCCAATCACCAACCACAAATAAGCTGATTAGGACAGCATTTTGAAGGTCTTTCTTGCTTCCAAGAGCATATACATCAAGACATGCAAGTCCAAAACTCCACAACATTTGAAGCCCCATCGATGCAATTAAATAACTCCACCAGAATAATTCATATGTTAATCGGATAAAAATTATATAATTAACATGTTACTTAGTGCCCTAATCGCGAAAATAGCCAGATCAAAAGGTAAAATTAGTATCCGCATAATGATATCTCATATTCTCATTGTTCCACACTTGCATACCTTAAAAAAGTCTCTAGTGTTTGTGTAAAAAAACATTAGAAAAAAAATACTGTAATTGTTATTCCTTGTACAAGCCCTAATTAAGTGTGGTTTCCTGACGCAAGCTACTGCTAATTAAGTGCCAATTAGGGTAAATCTTAAAAACATACAATAATTAAATTCAATGATTCAGCAGCTCATTAAATGTTAAAAATTGAAATATAGAGTGATGAACAGCATATAATATACCAAAATGCAGTATAATCCGAAAAACCAGTAGCTGAAACCATCCATCCAATTGAAGCAGCAGCGCATAAACATTGCCCAGTTCGTAACATCAAACCACTCACACTACCAGCGCTTCCAAACATATCCCTCAATTCTTCTTATGATTATGCAATCTCTCTGGGGCCCTTAGATCGAGAGGGCCCTAAATTCCAGCCCTAGATTTCAATATACTTCACCATGTGGGGTGATCTGAGCATGCAAAACACTGTCGAACTGAATTTTTGGGTGAACAAATGATCACAGTAATCGATTGTAAAATGTGTGGATTACGAGTCACAAATTTTGGACGGAGTATTCTCGTAGCGTGATGGTACTTCTGTGAGTTTTGCCACTTATTACATCCATAGTCCCTGAACTTCGTTTATTACACCAGACGTCCATGAGGTATGCAATTCATTTCACACGTAGTCCTTCTGTGAACTGGACGTCTAAATGCTCAGTTAATTTACAGATGTGCAGATCACATGATGGGTAAAATGGTCATTTGATATATTGTTAAGCTGCACATTCTGGACTTAACTCTTTCATTTTTCCATTGAAATGGCCATTTTACCCATCATGTGACCTGCACATGTGTAAATCAACGGAGCATTTAGACGTCCAGTTAACAGAAGGACTAAGGGTGAAACGAATTGCATACCTTAGGGACGTATGGTATAATAAATGAAGTTCAGGGACTGTGGGTGTAATAAGTGGCAAACCACAGGGACCTTCCGTGTAATTTACTCGTACTTCTTTTCTTTTCTTTTCTATTTTAGGGGCATGTTTGGGAAAGTCATAAAAAGTAACTTATTAATTTATTGACTTTTTAAGAAGTCAATAAGTTAATAAGTTATTTGGGTAAATGCCTCAAAAAGAAGTTTTCAAGAAGTAAGGGAGCCACCAAAGGGCCAATGGCCTAGCGGTAAGGTGTTTGCCCTCCAACCTAGTGGTTGAGGGTTCGAGTCCCATAGTGGACATAGGTGGTTATTTAGGAGTAGATTAGATTTGCTGTTCCAAAAAAAAAAAAAAAAAAAAAAAAGTAAGGGAGCCCTTACTTTTCAAAACTCCTTTTTTAAAAGTCAATAAGCCAATAAATCCTTTTTCAAAAAACTCATCCAAACATGCCCTTAGTAACAAGATATCCATCATGATTACTTTCGATAAATATTGGCATTTCTCTGTCAAAGAAAGGTCTAAATCTGCAATAAAAATATGCGATAACATAGTTGAATAAAATGTTTCACAACATTGCAAATTAAATGAAATTTAATTTAAAGTTACTAAATAAAAATATCAATATAGGTAGAAGAACCTTGTCTTCCATTTTTTAACCTCATATTGTAATTTCTTTACAACTTCTTGATATCCTAAGTTTTCATGACAAGTGGTGAATCTAGAATCAAAATCAAAATTAATCGGAGTCCATTAGTAGTTGACCAATTAACAAGTGGAGCCAATTAAAAAAATTTCTATTAAAACAAATAAAAAATCATATTTTTTGTACATGGGATCCCACTAAGTGGAGGCCATACACCCCTCTTAAATACATATGCATCTCCCAGTGTTCATGACACAACTTACTAGCATACCAAACATCTTGCAACTCATCGAAAGAAACTGCAGCGGAAATTGATTTGGTAATTTCGGCATCCTTGAAATCGACCGGGAAGAATTCCTTTGAGTCCAAGAGGTTCGCCACACCAACAAGTTGCTCCATGTATATTCGCCATGATCATGTTACACTTCCTCTGCTTCGTTAATATTGTAAATCTCTAATTGGTAGGTATGGGTACCATTAGCCACACCAAAAATTTTGTCACATCAGATGTCACATATATAATCACGTCACATCATTTTACAGGATATATTCAACACATTATCACTCTCATTTACATGTGAAAGGGCCCACCAAAACACCCCAAAAATACCTACCACATACATGACTCTCTATCAGTGGCCCAATTCTTTCACGGACTTTCACATGAAGAGGGCCACATGGGGGTGGTTCTAATTTCATTCACGATGTGGCAACCAACCAAATCAGCAACCACACCACGGGTATGGACGTATGGTACCCGTACCGAGCAGGCTAAGGGTTAATGTTAACAATAAAAACTTTCAAATTTTGTTGAATACCACGTCATTTAGATTAAATGCAAAGTGTGACCTGGAGTGACATGTCAACCAAAATGGGCATAAATTTGAATTTTATGGACAAAATCGGTTACTAATAAAAAAAGGTTTTGCCAATCATTGTTCTTTAAGTCAATGGTTAAAGGAAATTTAAATGATTAATGTACAATAAAACAAACATGTGTTGTTAATAAATTTCAGTGGTGATTTTTATTAGTCATTTTACAATTTTTTAAAACACAAAAATGATTCTGTAACATTACCCTAAGATCATTATTTAATATTTCCCTACAAAAAATACTCCCATATTTGACAGAATATCAAACATGCATCCTTGGAAAAAATATATAATTATTGACCCTTTTAGAGGTAAGAGAATTTATTTTGCCAATTTTTTTTAGCAAATATAGATTTTTTTTTTTTATTATTTTTTTTTTTGCAATTACCCCTTTTCTATTAGACTGCAAAGATTTTGCGTACACTTTTATATTGCAAAGAGCATAAGTAACATACGTTGAACAATAATCTTTTTGATATAAAAACAAGTTAAAAAGATTTAAACGATTTGAAATTTGTTTATATCTCAGTGAAGTATATGCTTGTGATAAAAATGTTATGTTTAAAGGAAATTTGCAAACTACCTTTACATGTACTCCCTCCGTCCCACAAAAAACTTCTCATTTTACTTCAAATTTTTGTGCCACAAAAACCTTCTCATTTCTTACATTTGATGGGTCCACAAAATTAAATATTATTATTACTAAGGACTCACCATTAACTATCTAATAACTATCTTTCTCTCTCCAAACCAATCTTATATTTTAATCAAAATTAATATCAATACCAACCACTAACTATCACCTAAAAACTTATACCAAAGTGAAATGAGAAGTTTTTTGTGGGACGAAGGGAGTATAATGTATTATTGGTAACTTTTTTAATTAATACTAATCATGTTTAATGATAACTCGTACTCAAAGTTACATATTACGCAGGACAAAACTCGAAAGTATTCTTAAGTTAAAAAATTATACTACTAGATTTTATTCGCAAATTTAAATATCATACTTATTCATACTGAACAAAATTCTTAGTCAGTCAATAAAGAATGTTTAATAAATCATAATTTCCTTGATTAAAGTATAATACTATTATAAGTTAAATATATTTAATGTTATACTGATTTTACTCTTATTATAATTGAAAATAAATGTTTTTGAAAAATTAAATGCAGAGACATAAACAACATTTAAGATTAATAAGAATATGATTTTCACTAATGTACACATTAGAAAATCTCATATTGGACTCGGTACCGTACATGTGTCAATTTTATTTTTAGATTAATATATTAAGGGGGTGATTTTCTTACCAAAATTTTTAATGTATGTATTACATCCGATTTTAATATACTTGTGCAGTTAACTGTAAAATTTATACTGTACGGTATAACCATAAAAAATTGTGGTACCAAAATCAATTATCATTAAATTATGTCTTAAAAATAAAATATAGCTGTAAGTAATTTAAAAAATAAAAATAAAACCACAATTTGCCTTTTATTAATTTTACATGTCAAAATACGCCAAGCAAATTTTTGCTCGAGGACTCAAAAAGTCTGTGTTGGTCACGATTTCAAAACCAAACCCTAGACCTCTGATCGCTTCTCTATTCATCGTCTTCGCTTTACCGTCAATCAATCATGGGTTCAGGTTAGTTTAAGTTTCATTATTTCGTACTTACGGGTCTCAATTCCAGCCATTAATGACCTATCTGCAGAAAAGCACATAAACACACGCACACTCACAATTAGTACGAACATGTGCTCGTGTGTATCTTGTTTAATCAATGGATTTGCATTTGTGATTACGATTTCGTTTTTCTTTCATCTCATGAAGATGCAGACATGGAGGATTATGGATTCGAGTACTCGGAGGAAGAACCTGAAGAGCAAGATGTGGACATTGAAAATCAATATTATAATTCTAAAGGTACTAAATCCCCTATTTCAGTACTTATAATTCTGCACATACTGGTTCAGTTTTTTTTTTTTTGTTTTTTCAAAATTGTTTAATCCTTGTCGAGAAGAAGGTGGATTGTTAATTTACAAATGATTATAATGTTGATTTTGGGGTGAAAACTGTACAATTGATGAGGGGCCTGTTTCGTCACTGATCTTTATTGTCAATACTCCCTCCAATCCAGAAAAGAGATACGCATTGCGATTTGTATGATGATGTAATTATAAGCTATTAATCATATTAATGTCTACATTTCTTTCATATAGTTTTACACGTGTCAGTTAATTATTATGTCAATTTTTTGTTGTATCCAGGTTTGGTTGAGACTGATCCAGAGGGTGCACTTATCGGTTTTGCTGAAGTAGTTCAAATGGAACCAGAAAAAGCAGAATGGTAAGCATATTATAATTAAAGCATGTTTTTTTTGCACATTTTGTTGATATTTCTTGTGTTATGCTATGAAACAGGGGATTTAAAGCACTTAAACAAACTGTCAAACTTTATTACCGTTTAGGGAGATACAAAGAAATGACAGATGCATATAGAGAAATGTTAACTTACATTAAATCTGCAGTTACTCGAAACTACAGTGAAAAATGTATAAACAATATCATGGATTTCGTATCTGGATCTGCTAGTCAGAACTTTGGTCTTTTACAAGAGTTTTATCAAACCACCTTGAAAGCACTTGAAGAAGCTAAAAATGAGGTTATTATTATTATTTATTATTATTTTAAAACAAGGTTTAATAATCTTATATAAGTCATATTAAAGTCAATTATTACATTTTTTGTGTAGAGATTGTGGTTCAAAACAAATCTTAAGCTTTGCAAGATCTGGTTTGACATGGGTGAGTACGGTAGAATGAATAAGGTATGCAACTTTTCCAAAACCACCTTTTTCAACATCAGTTATATCCAGGGGTAAAACTGTAATTTACCACAATGTAACAGATTTTGAAGGAACTCCACAAATCCTGTCAACGGGCAGACGGTAGTGATGATCAAAAGAAAGGAACTCAGTTATTGGAAGTTTATGCAATTGAGATTCAGATGTACACCGAAACAAAAAACAACAAAAAACTTAAGGTGAGATGCTGTTATATGATGATATATCCAGTATGGTTAGTGTTATTAATTTAATTTATATATTTTAATTTGTGACAGCAACTTTATCAAAAGGCACTTACTATAAAATCAGCAATTCCTCATCCTAGAATTATGGGAATTATTCACGAGTGTGGTGGAAAAATGCACATGGCAGAACGCCAATGGGCAGAAGCTGCTACTGATTTTTTTGAAGCTTTTAAGAATTATGATGAAGCTGGAAATCAACGAAGAATTCAATGTCTCAAGTATGCTATATTTTATTATTATTATTATTATATTATTATTATTATTATTATTATTATTATTTAATTTTTTCATTACAGTTGAACCTAATTTTTATATATTTAAATATGTTACAGGTACTTGGTACTAGCCAACATGCTTATGGAATCTGAGGTCAATCCATTTGACGGTCAAGAGGCAAAACCGTATGTGAAAATTATTTTTTTATATTGTTTGGTTAATGGATTTGGGTTTCAAAAATGATAGTGATTCCTAATTACAAACCAAACGCCCACAGGTACAAAAATGATCCAGAAATCTTGGCAATGACGAACTTGATTGCAGCGTATCAACGGAATGAAATCTTGGAATTTGAGAAGATTCTCAAGGTACAATTTTGTCACAGTTATTATTTGTTTTATCATATGATTGTGATTTCATAAAACAATCTGTTGCAGAGTAACAGAAGAACGATTATGGATGACCCATTTATCAGAAATTATATCGAAGATCTTTTGAAAAACATCAGAACTCAAGTGTTACTCAAGCTCATCAAGCCCTACACAAGAATCAGGATCCCCTTTATATCAAAGGTACACACATATACATACATGATACATATACATATACATATATTCAGAATATACTTATAAATTGTTATAACACACACAGGAGCTTAATGTGCCAGAGGCAGATGTGGAACAGTTGTTAGTGTCACTGATATTAGACAATCGAGTTCAAGGCCATATCGATCAAGTTAACAGGCTGTTGGAGTGTGGTGACAGGTTATATATCGATCTACATAAACTATCTTTTATTTTTATTTTAAATTAGTTATTATTATTTATTAATACAGAGATTTCAATGGTGGCAGGTCAAAGGGAACGAAGAAATACACTGCTGTGGAGAAATGGAACACACAACTTAGGTCACTCTATCAAAGTATTGGCAACAGAGTTGGTTGAATCGAAATGTAATAACTTTTTGATGAGAGTTTTGTTATTTTCACTTTAGCATAATCAAAATTCGATTGAAAATTTGTCGTCCGTGAGATGAAATTTATTAAAAGTTAATGGTAATTACGTAATATCAGCGTTTAGTACACACAAATTAAGTCTTTGCAAGCTTGTTTAGTTATCGTTTAGCACAAATTGCAACTAACTACCACTCCTACTACAAATAGCAACCTACTAATTAGTTGTTTAAGATTACCATAAACTATAATTAAATGAACCTAAAAGTTAGCTATTTTTGACTCCTAATTAGCTCCATAATTTTCAAAACCATTGTTGTCCATATAGATCACTTTTATACTAATGGTTTTATTTTTCTTTTACCATATTTTGCATTTCATCCTTATGCTACGCTTTGTTATTAAATTGATCTATATTAATAAAAAATAATTTTTAAGAATTAACTCCCAATACTAAAAAGTAAAAAAAACATTTCATTTAATTAGAGATGGTAAATTATTCATCTGATAATTTTAAGTTGAAACTCAATTAAAAATATAATAAAATTTCCAAAACTAAACCTTATCTATTTTTTTTTAAACGGTAAATGATAACAACAGAAGCCTACTTGCAATATTTCAACGGGACCCCATGTTTGAGCTCCTATACAGGGCAAACTCAGCCCTCACAAGAATTTTAAGGAAAAATCCCCAATATTTAGCACCACAAGAGATATATTACGTCTCATATATCAATTTCTAGGGAATCAACCTTTCGAACTCACATCTCATATATGAGTAAAATTCATGCATTAATTCCGAGCTAAACATGTCTATTTGATTTGCAATAACTGGTGTCAAAATGAGTCCAATATCTATAGACCCACCCCACCCAGATTCATCATCAATGACCACCGATATATAAATCAACGCAACCAAACCCTCTTTCCCCAAATAATCGGTTTGTTGATCAAAACCCCTTTAAATTCAATCGAGATTATAAGGGGAAAACTCATCAGCATGGCTGTAGTTGATTTCGTAATTGTATTAGTAGTAGTAGCAGCAGCATTTACATCGACGGTCACCGGAAATTCTGAAGGAGACGCGCTTTACGCCCTTCGCCGGAGCTTGAACGATCCCGACAAAGTACTTCAGAGCTGGGATCCAAATCTTGTTAATCCTTGCACATGGTTTCACATCACCTGTAATCAAGACAGTCACGTTACTCGCGTGTAAGCCAAACCCTTGTACTAAAACCACCCAATTTGTGTGTTTTTTAACCTAATCTTTGCACTTCAGTTACTAGAGCTGAAGAAAATTTACTTAGAAACTATTAAAAGTATATTAAATTTCAGCACTCGGAGCTTATTTTGTTTAGCTCAATTTTTTCATTTAGGGTGTATTTGCTACTGGTTGTTCATTCAAGTTTTGTCCTAATGGATTTTATACTCACCTGTGCTATTGAATTTGATTTTCTTCTTATATAAGCCTTGGGATGTTTAGAGCTACAGAGAATGTGGTTTAGAAGAGACTGAGATTGAAATTTATTTATTTTTATTTTTTATTTGTTTTTGCATACAACTTGACATCCTTAAACATTTCTGGACTTATAGTTTTGGGTAAAATCAAGGGATTAATAGAAGAAGGTTAGAGGTGGCAAAATGTACTGGTCAAGCAGTTTGGATACAGGGTCAAAACTTTTGTAAATATTATTGTTGATTTAATCAAATATCTAAAACCATAATCTGAAAAACTCAGTATTTATACACAAACTTAATTTACTATGTTATTATTATTGTTTTACAGGGATCTTGGAAACTCAAAGTTATCTGGTCATCTTGTTCCTGAGCTAGGAAGACTCGAACATCTACAATATCTGTAATTTACTCATTTTTATTAACTTATGCATCCAAAAATAAATTTTTTTAATCCATATAATGTTTTATAAGCTTCAATAAACATGTAACATATTATGATTGATGCAGTGAGCTTTATAAAAATACGATTCAAGGTACAATTCCCGCAGAAATTGGTAACTTAAAAAGCCTCATAAGTTTGGATCTCTACAACAACAATATCTCTGGAAATATTCCACCTACACTTGGAAAATTGAAATCTCTAGTGTTCTTGTGAGTTTAACCAACTATTTTACAACAATATTGATAACTTTTATGTTTGATTATATTAATTTCCTATTTACAATTTGCAAGGCGTCTTAATGATAACCGTTTAACCGGAAGAATCCCAAGGGAACTCATTGGTATTTCAAGCTTGAAAGTTGTGTAAGTGTTTTTTTTTTTTTTAATTTATATGTTACAAAATTTAACGAGATTCTGTTAATAAAGTGTTTTTGGATGTTTTTTGTTTTTCAGGGATGTATCAAACAATAACCTATGTGGAACAATTCCTACCACCGGCCCGTTTGAACACATTCCTTTGAACAAGTAAGGCTTTATTTCATAATTAAGCCGAAAGAGAAAGGGCAATTTGGTAATTTGGTTTTTTTTTTTTTTTTTTTTTTTTGCAGCTTTGAAAACAATCCTCGTCTTGAAGGGCCAGAGTTGCAGGGACTAGCAAGTTATGATACAAACTGCTATTAATTAAACAAGTTGGTGGTCAAGTTTTCTGCTTTTTTATAAAAATCCGTATCAAGTTGCAAGTGAAAAAGATATAACATCTGGATAGTTTGTTGTGATGTCGTCTGTAAAATCGTTAATTATGTTGTGTATGTTGTCTTAAAATATATAATATTTGGTGGCGACCAATGGAAGCTATGACTTTGACTTATATGTTGACTGTTTGATCTACGTTGCATAAACTCACTTTGGGCGGGCCTAAACCTGGGTTGAGGAAAGTCAGTTCCCGTTATCCTAACCCGTGGTGGCCCGCCATTTCTTGATGAGTTTGTTGCATGAAAGTAGGCCATTGAAACCCGTAAAGGATACCAATATATGTACTCATTGAAATATACTATACTCATACCCATATTACGATACATATGTGTTCACCTATCTATAATTGTTCTGTTAGAAGCAAAATTTGAATTTACAATAAAAACCTCAGTGAGTAGAAACAAAACCAATGATAAACCGGATGTACCTTTTTCTTTTCTTTTCTCGTATCGGAATTTAGTCAGGCTTCTTTTTGATGTATGTGTAGGAGGTGACACGTGAAATGTATCATGAAATCATATATACGTGTACCTGCGCAATGGGTAACTATATTTTGTTAGATATTTCGTAATAAATTTCGAATGCTTGGAATCTCTGAAGTTGTGTATTCACTTTCAGATCAAAGTATTTCGAAAGTACATTCGAAATCTTCAATCGGATGAAATCAGAGTTAACAAGAACAGAGAATATGTGATCGTTTTGAGGAAATCGTACCAGAGAATATGACCAAAAACCAGTGTTAATCACTTCCTAGAAAATCTGACGAAAACCTCTTTGAACTGCTAAATCGCAGTTAAAACTGTTCCAAAACCGCCCAGAACTGGGTCGGATCCGGGTCAAATATTATGGGTCGAAAACCAATCAACAATTCGACCCCAGCCAGGGGCTCTGCCCCTTGGACCCCGCCAGGGGCGCTGCCCCTTGGAACCCCGTTATCGGGGGCGCTGCCCCTGAACCCCTGTTAAGTCAGTGTATTTTAATCATAATAAATTTAAATAAGCGTGCACTCCGCACCATCCTTACTTGTTTAATATTTATTAAGATTACATTTGATCAACAAGTTTATCCCATTACACTTAAATAATATTGGTGATACAAATCACCAACAATCCTCCCCCATTTAAGTGCAATCTTGATTAACTTAAGCAACTCATAACAAACAACAAACTGATGCATAAATGAAATGTCGCGACGATTGAATTTCATATTAGTACATTACTCATTCCAAATATTCGAATATTAGGGTGTCACTAAGGATTGAACCCTTAATATACATAGTGAATACATGAAGATAATATACACAACAGTTTATATTCTCATATGTTCTAACTTGACACTTATTTTACTAGCTTGTGTCCCATCCTTCAATAAGCATATCAAAGCTAAGTCCCAAACTTCTTGAAGCAGCTAAACTTCATGCTTATATAGGTAGTTCTTTTACTCTTACACCTGCATATGCAATTTTTCAAAAGAACGATTAAGAAATAACATTTCAACCTCCTTTACTTGCAGTTCTGAACACATACCTTGGGATGATTTTAATAATGTGTTCCAATCTTCTAATATTAAGCTTTCCACATTGAATTCAACATCTAATATCAAATTAGACGGGAATTGGGTATCTTAATATAAAAGATTTTTGGTGGACTTTAAACCCATCCCCACAGCCGCCTTGTGCACAAGATCTCTAGGTAACCCTTTGGTTAGATGATCGGCTAAATTCAACCGAGTTCTAACAAACTCCACCGATATAACACCATTCGTGATAAGATCACGAATCTTACTATGCCTAACACCTAAGTGTCTAGACTTCCCATTATACACTTGACTATAAGCCTTAGTCAACGTAGCAGCACTATCACACCTGATAGAAATGGGAGATATCGGTTTGGGCCACAATGGAATCTCATATATCAAATCTCTTAGCCACTCAACTTCTTTACCAGCTGCATCCAGGGCTATAAATTCAGATTCCATTGTTGAAGTCGTAATACAAGTTTGCTTCTTATAAGCCCAACTAATGGCACCTCCTCCAAGGAGAAATACCCAACCACTTGCAGAGGAGTGATCCTCCAAGTTGTTAATCCAGCTGGCATCCGAGTATCCTTCTATAACAGAAGGATATCCACTATAAGTCAAACTATAATTCATGGTTCCTTTCAAGTACCTGAACACTCGACTTAAAGCTTGCCAATGATGAGAACTAGGATTGCTAGTGTATCTACTAAGCTTTCCTATAGCAAATGCTATATCAGGCCTAGTGCTGATCATAGCATACATTAAGCTTCCAATAGCTCTAGAATATTTAAGCTGAGACACCGGAGCTCCTTTATTTGGTAGAAGCTTAATAGTAGGATCAAATGGAGTACTAGCAGGAGAACTATTTCCAAAGTTAAACTTTTCAAGTATCTTCTCAATATAATGAGATTGAGAAACAGATATACCATTGTTTCCCCGTTTGATCTTTAAACCAAGAATAACTTCAGCCTCCCCCATATCCTTTATATCAAAGATAGATGATAAAAATTTCTTGGCTTTATAACTTGATCTTGATTAGTACCAAAGATCAACATATCAACTCCTTTACCAGAATTATCAAATTTGCTATAAACACACTTGTCAGCTTGATTTAATGAATAACCATTAGACAAGATCACCTCATCAAATTTTTGATGCCACTGTTTTGGTACTTGTTTCAGACCATACAATGATTTCTTTAATTTGCATACCTTATTTTCATTTTCAGGCATCACAAACCCTTCAGGTTATTTCATATATATCTCCTCATCCAATTCACCATTCAAGAATGCAGTTTTAACATCCATTTGGTGAATCACAAGATTATGTATAGATGCTAAAGCTAACAACAATATAATAGTGGAAATCTTAGCAACCGGAGCATAAGTATCAAAGAAATCAATACCTTCCTTTTGCCTAAAGCATTGGATAATCAATCTTGCTTTATACTTATCTATGGTGCCATCCACTTTCATTTTCCTTTTGAGGATCCATTTGCATCCCAATGGTTTGCAACCACGGGGCAAATCAACTAATTCCCATGTATTGTTATGCAAAATAGAATCAATTTCATCTTGAATTGCTTCTTTCCAGAAATGAGCATCCCTAGATGTCATCGCTTCACTAAATGTCTTTGGATCTTCCTCAATAATACAACAATATTGATGTTTAGACACTGTCTTATCCCGTGTTCCTTCAACTAAATAAAGTTGAAAATCAGATCCAAAAGACTTAGCTTTCCTGACTCTAGTGCTCTTTCTAGGTTCAGATGATCCAGGTACAAAATCCGTACCACCACTAACATCTTTAGCTTGAGATGAACTCTTGCTAGAAGATGGTTGAATCATGTCCCTTGGCCTTGGTATAGATGTAAATCTCTCTTCATCAAATATGGAATCTCGTGACTCAATAACAGTGTTCACCGACACATAGTCATTAGATTCTATAACATAAAATCTGTATGCCTTGGAATTCTCTGCATATCCAATGAAGATACAATCTATACCTTTTTCACCCAAGTTTTTCCGTTTGGGCTCAGTGAGCCTAACAACAGCTCTACAACCCCAAATTTTGAGATAACTCAAATTTGGTACCTTTTTGTACCACAGTTCATAGGGAGTGCTTTTACTCCTTTTATTTGGAGTCCTATTAAGTAAACAGCAGGATGTTAACATAGCCTCACCCCAAAATCCGTCACTTAGACCATAATAGGATAACATGGAATTTATCATTTCCTTCAAAGTCCTATTCTTCCTTTCAGCCACACCATTTTGTTGTGGTGTATAAGGAGCCGTGGTCTGATGTATTATTCCAGTAGACTCAAAGTAGACCGGATCTTAATACTCACCACCTCTATCCGTACGCAAAACCTTTATTAAATCATTTTTATGTAGCTCTACTTGTTGTTTATAAATTTTAAATTTATCAAGAGCTTCATCTTTTGAATGAAGTAAATAGACATGGCAATATCTAGATGCATCATCAATAAACGTTATGACATACTTCTTGTTTCCTAGAGAAGGTGTTGCATGAAAATCACATAAATCACTATGTATAAGTTCCAATACTTTACTTTCTCTATTAATGTCTTTGAAAGGTTTTCTAGTGATCTTTGTTAGCATACAAGTCTTACATTTTTCATTTTTCATGTCAAATCCGGGTATTAAACTCATTTTAGACATCTCTTTTAAACGTTTATAATGAACATAACCTAGTCTAGCATGCCACAAATCGGATTCATTTAAATTATTGTTATTACTAGTAGAAGCTAAACAAACAGAATTATCATTACTAGGATAATTAAGATTCAACATAACCATTCCATTACATACATAACCAAACCCAACAACGGTACCATGTTTTGACAAGATATACTTGTCACTTTCCAACACTTGTTTGTACCCACACTTATTTAATACTACTTCACTTATGAGATTCTTTCAAATCCCCGGTACATACAACACATTGTCTAAACACAAACATTTTCCAGAACTAAAATAAAGTAAAACACAACCAACACCCTTGATTGATTCAGTTGCAACATTTCCCATCTTCACAACGGATCCATCTTCAATTGGTTGAAAGTCTTTAAACTAACGAAGATCTTTGCAAACATGACTTGTAGCACCCGAATCAACCCACCAAGCAACATCATCATCATGTACATAAAATGCATCAGAAATTACAGAAACATAATTTTCAATATAATTAGAATTATGTACTAAATCAGAATTATGACTTTGCTTTCCCGGGCCCTTAGACCCACTTGGTCCAGCATTGGACCCACTTGGACCAGCCTCTTTGTTCATCACACGAACACGACAATCTTTCTTAAAATGACCTGGTTTGTTGCATTTCCAACATACCGGAGGCTGTTTGGGCTTTTTGTTTGATTTGTCATCTTTACCATTAAACTTCCTTTTGTTTTTAAACTTGTTGGAATTCTTGGATTCATCACCTTCCACCATATTCACAGAAGAAGATCCAACTATGTTCTTGCCTTTAGGATTGTTATCAAGTTCTTGATTTTTCAAGGACTCTTCAATCCTAAGATGGCTTCCAAGTTGCAACAAAGTTAACTCTTCTTTATTATGTTTAAGAGTATGTTTAAACTCTTTCCAGGAAGGGGGCAATTTGTCCATAATCATAGCAACCGAAATTGCTTCATCCATTTTCAGATTATGTTGGGCAAATTGTCCCAAAAACCTCAACAATTCGTGGAATTGTTCCATGACAGGCCTGGTATCAATCATTTTATAGTTCATGAAATTACCAACCAGAAACTTCTTACTAGAAGCATCTTCTGCCATGTACTTGGATTCAAGAGAATCCCATAGTTCCTTTGCGGATTCAACGTTTTGATAAACATCAAAGAGAGAGTCAGCCATACCATTTAAGATGTGCCCACAACAGATGTAGTCATCGTTCTCCCACTTGGATCTCTTCCTCGCCACTTCAATCGGTTCATCTTCTGCGAATTCAGGAATGGGTGTACTCAGAACGTACACCACTTTCAGAGTGGTAAGGAGGAAATGCATCTTCTTCTGCCAACGACGGAAATCCTGCCCTTCAAACTTCGTCAATTTGTCAAACTTGCTCGTCATGTCTTTCACAGATTCACTGTTCGCCATTTTCACAGAATACTTTGATCTTTGTTAGATATTTCGTAATAAATTTCGAATGCTTGGAATCTCTGAAGTCGTGTATTCACTTTCAGATCAAAGTATTTCGAAGGTACATTCGAAATCTTCAATCAGATGAAATCAGAGTTAACAAGAACAGAGAATATGTGACCGTTTTGAGGAAATCGTACCAGAGAATATGACCAAAAACCAGTGTTAATCACTTCCTAGAAGAACTGACGAAAACCTCTTTGAACTGCTAAATCGCAGTTAAAACTGTTCCAAAACCGCCCAGAACCGGGTCGGATCCGGGTCAAATATTATGGGTCTAAAACTGGGTTCAAATCAACAATTCGACCCCAGCCAGGGGCTCTGCCCCTTGGACCCCGTCGGGGCGCTGCCCCTTGGACCCCGACCAGGGCGCTACCCCGGACCCCGCCAGGGGTGCTGCCCCTTGGAACCCCGTTATCGGGGGCGCTGCCCCCGAACCCCAGTTAAGTCAGTGTATTTTAATCATAATAAATTTAAACAAGCGTGCACTTCGCACCATCCTTACTTGTTTAATATTTATTAAGATTGCATTTGATCAACAAGTTTATCCCATTACACTTAAATAATATTGGTGATACAAATCACCAACATATTTTGTGGCGACCATTTGATGGGTGATGGTGATGATGGCTGGTAGTAGATGGTGGTGGTAGTGGTAATGATGGCAGTGGTGGGTGGTGGTAGGTAGTGATGGTAATTTTAACTTTTAAAATTTAAAGAGTTAATAAAGATATTTATAGTTAAGTAATGAACAAATAGTCTAGTATGATGTTAATAAATATGTCCTGAAATAATAACTGTTTTGGCTGAGTCTTGCTAACTTAAGAATGTTCCAAATGCATTATATATAGGAAATATAAAATTAGAACTGTTAGTATTTTTATAAT
Organism: Calendula officinalis; assembly: GCA_963853835.1. Lineage (NCBI taxonomy): Eukaryota > Viridiplantae > Streptophyta > Magnoliopsida > Asterales > Asteraceae > Calendula > Calendula officinalis. Next base: position 79,237,259 of record OY970820.1, on the reverse strand, counting down.
ATCAAGACTCCATACTTCGATCTTGTATATAGACAATGATGCACTTCTAGAAGTTTTGCGACTCTTTAGTGTATAAATGTTGTTTTGTCAATTTATAGTGCTTTAAAACGTGCACTGAATCAAGTGTATGAAACTTAACACGAAAATGCTGGTTATAAGTGCAAGCATTGAATGGTAGAGGATGATCTCGATAATTGGACATGTCATTATCGATTTGCCCATCTCCGTGTATATGTGTACGTAGGGGTGTTAATTGAGTTATTGGGTCAGTTTAGAGCTCTGCTGTCGGATTTAGAGCAAAAAAGTCTAACCCGCAACATAATCCTACAAGGAATCGAGTTGATTGGGTTGGGATTTCGGGTCTGTCGAGTTGCAAACCGAAACTCTTTTATTTTATATTGATCACTTTCTCAAATTCAAAGTATAAAAAAGTATGCTTAATATATGTAGATTGTGAATTAGGTGTACATATAAAAAAATCAGTTAAAAAAAGGATGTACATAAAATAGGTTATTTGCATTGTAAGTGAAGTAACGTCCTCCATGTATCATTAACTAGGGACAAATGGACAATATTTGACATGAAATGAATTGAACAATATTAGATTTATAATGAATTTGTATGTGTGGCATTCATATTATAATATATAACATTTACTTAGTAATGAATAGTGGCACATAGGTGAATTTTTTTTTTTTTTTTGTAACTTTTGTTTAATCTTGAACCGGTACTCTATCACAGTATTTTTCTTACGTAAATTGAAATGATATTCATTTTGTTCCTTTATTTATATTGTTCTTACATAAAGTTTAAATAGTGACTTTGAAGTTCATATTTTATTATCTTAAAATAAGTGTATTAATGATAAGAATTTAAAAAGCCTTTTAGGTTAAGTGATTACTGTTATTTTCAACATTTTTTTCAAGATCTACATTTCAATAATATTTTGTTATTTATCTACATACGTATACTTTTACATACGCCGCAACATATTTTTTGATTTGTCGTACAAAACCCCCGCGGCAATGCGCGGGGTCGATTTTACTAGTTGTATTACAAAATGCGAAATGTTATTAAAAGATATATAACACCTCAATATTTAAAACACCTTTTAAATCATATTTTTAAATAAATATATTACAAAGTCCAATATCCAAAAATACGGTTTAACAAAACCTTTTAAAAGATTATCAGAGTTATAAAACACAGTATTACAAAGATAATATCATAACCATAGGATAACGGGATCTACCTATAAGCTCCCGAGCTAAACATCTCTAGGCCACTTCTATCGCGACATTCTAAACCTTCAATCTCGAACCTGAGTACATAGCCAAAAATAAAGTAGTACGTGAGACAAAATAGTCTCGTGAGATACATGGGTTTTCGACCCATTCACAAATATAATAAAAGTCATATTCATTACTTTTCTTTATTCGTTTATTACTTATTAACTCGTGATCTTATCATTTTCATACATATATACTAGCAAGCTAACCATAAGCTTACTCTCATCAAAATCACATACTTGTAAGCTAACCTATGCTTACACATACTTAATCACATACACTACGGACCTCTCTGAAATAAACTCCCCCGATGTGTGTTATCTAGGTAAACTCCCCCATTTCCGGGTTATCTATTGCTCCCCCGATTTCCGGGTTATTGAAACTCCCCCGCTTTCCGGGTTATCTATTTCTCGACATGCTACTCTTGCGTAGGGTCGTACCTCCCCAAGTAGGTGTCACTAACTCCCCCAAATTGTGTTGGTTATCTATGATCCGGATCCTTTTCTCAACACATATTGAAATCATCAAATACGGGCCTATGCTCCAATAATACATACTCAAACATAAATTAGAATGCATCTATTCTAATTATCATATTATTCTCGTTTCTTATTCAATTTCAATATTGACTTCACCAAGTCCTTTATTATCCTTTTTATATATATATATATATATATATATATATATATATATATATATATAATTTATTTCTTTTTTAAAACCTTATAACATTCTTAATAAGAATATTATACCTAATTTGTACATGTGTATTTTAACTATTTTATCTGTTAAAATTATTTTCTTTTAAATACTTAAAAATTTCCGAAAATTATATATAATATAATATAAATACATCTGGTTAATTATTAATACTTTAAAATTAACACTTCTCTTTTATCCTTAATTAAATTTAATTAAGGGTAAATTACAGTTTTTGTCCCTGACCTTTTGCCGATTTGGGGGTTTTTGTCCCTAAATTTTTTCTTCTATTTTTTTGTCCTTTATGTTTTTAAAATTCTGCATATTTGTCCTTCCGTCCAAAATCTTCCGTTAACTGACGATATTTTGGGTGATTTCCCCAAATTACCCCTATTTTAACTATTTTTCTTTTATATCTTCTTCATCTTCATCATCTTCATCAAAAACCCAGATGCAAGTCGCCGAAGGTCCCAAATCGAAACCCAAATACTTAACTGGAGTCCTAATTGGTTATAGATCCATGTTCCTCTCACCCACGCAAGTCGAACCATGTATAACACTCCCACCGGAATCGCGTTTTTCCGGCCGCCGGACCAATTCCGGCGCTGAATGCTTCCCTTCTGATTCAATCTTCAAAACACGTTCAGAAACCAAAATTTGTTGAGGGGAAATACTCTCCTCACTCCCCTGAACAGTTTCCGACCAAGCACGACCTACGATTTGGCCGGAATCCGCCAGAACAGTCGACGGCGACGGCGATTTTTCATCATCGCTGGCACCTTCCCCCGGCGCGTGGGGGCGCGTGAGAGGTCTGGTGGCCAATTGGAAGCCACCGTTGGAATCGTCTAGTCAAGAAGAAGACTCGCTCAAAGTTTGAGACCCAAACTCTGTCGGAGCTCGCCGGAAATCGCAAAACAGCGGCTGGTTTTTCAGATCTGGATTTTCAGATCTCGCCGGAGATCTCGTTTTTCAGATCTGGTATTTAGGATTTGATGAAGATTTTATGAAGATGATGGTTTTTCAGATAATGTCTGGTTTTTATAAAGATGATGGCAAGAGAGAAAGATAATGTTAGAGAGAGACGATGGTGATGGCAAGAGAGAGACGGTGGTTTTTTCAGATTTGATTTTGATTTTATGAAGATGATGGATTCAAAAATCTGATCTTGATTTAGGATTAGGGTTCATGGATCAGTTGGGGGTTGGGGATGAAGAAATGTAAAAGACGAAAATACTCTTATTGTTTTTGCATTTTTAGTCACCTAACGGTCAAAATTGGACGGAAGGACAAATATGCAGAATTTTAAAAACATAAAGGACAAAAAAACAGAAGAAAAAAGTTTAGGGACAAAAACTCCGAATCGGGAAAAGGTCAGGGACAAAAACTGTAATTTAGCCTTTAATTAATTAAACCCTTATCTTATTTTTGATCAATTAAAACTAGGTTTCAATATTCTTGATCAATAACTCCTCTTAGTTAAAGATTAATCCTAATTTATCCTATTCAAACAATTGTTTAAATTCTAGGATAGATTATAACTTAATTTTATTTAAGCTTATTCATTTAAATCTTCTAAACAAAACTTTGTCTAGATTTCTAGATTTAAAGAACTAGTTTTAATAAATTCATTAAAACAATAATCAAACCTCATTAAACATAGACTTGTTTAATTTTCTAGGTTCTAGATTATGTTCTTGATTAATCTTATTAACCAATTAAACTAAACTAGTTTAATATTCTTGGTCCTAGATTACATCTAGGGTTTCGAAAAATACCTTAAGCCAGTAAACTTTTTCACCAATTAAACTAAGCTAGTTTAATCAAACTTGGTGTCCAAGTCTCTTCCTAATTTTCGAAATCTAGGGAGAAAAGGAAAGAATCTTTTTGACCAATTAAACCAAAAACTTAGTTTAACGTATTTGGTCCTAGATTTTGAAGATCAAGTAATAAGGAAAGAATCCTTTTGACCAAAAAATTTAACATTCTTGGTCCTAGGGTTCTTGTAATTTTCGAACATATTAGGGTTAGGGAAGCATTTTGACCAATTAAACTAAACTAGTTTAATGTTCTTGGTCCTAGGGTTCTTTATAGATTTCGAAATTACTAGGGTTTAGAATCCTTATGACCAATTAAACTAAACTGTTTAACATTCTTGGTCTAGGGTTCTTTTGACCCTCATTCGAAATCCATGGGAAGAAAAAGAAGAAGGAACAAAAAAATAAAACTAGGAAATTAAAACAAACAAAACAATTGTTAATCTTGTTTAGATTTCTAAACCACCGCTCTGATACCACTGAAGGGTTTCATAGCACTAATCAACCCATTGGGTCGACCACCTAGTACTTGGTTCGAACCATACTGGTAAGAATATGATAGTGTTCTTGACCGGTTAAAACCAACTAGCTGATTTAATTCCTAAAAGCGGAACTGGGATTAAACCTAATCCTTAAACCCTAAAGGATTATGGGACCATGGAAATCAAACTTGATTAACAAGAAAGAAGCCTTGTACGGAGAACTCGAACACACACAAAGCTTATGTGGTTCGTTCGACCATCAACCAAAGTGGTCGAATTCGTCCAAGAGGAAAGAAGGGAGAAAACGGTTTCCCAAAACATACCTTATTGCTTGCTTAAGATAGTCCACTGATGATGAACAAATCGAGCGACCTTGTAGTTGATTAAAGCAATGAACTTGTTCTTCGAAACTCGAAGAACACGAAGAACGAACGAAGAACACAAGACTTTGTGTTCAAGCTCTATTCGGCCGAACTAGGGGAGGGGAGGGATGGTGATTTCGTGTAAGGTGTATCAAGGAATAAGGGTTACCATAAGCCTCTTATTTATACTTAAATAAGTTGCGCTTAGAACCCTCTAGTTTAATTAAGATTAGATCTTTAATTAAACTTTCATTATTACGTTTGCATCCCTTATAGTTTTACTATTCTTTTATTATTGCACTTAACTATTAAATGTCTAGTATTAATACACTTATATATTTCGGTATAGATATACACGAAATATATATACTTGTGTTTTATACCTTTAACAATTATTTAGACAATAATATTATCCAATCACTATATGATTTAATAGCTTTAAATCATATCATGGATAATCTTTAATTAACACATTGTATATTTACTCAGCTAGTAAATGTACAAATACTTGTATTAATTAGTTAGTTAAACTATTCCAGTAATAAGTTAAACTTAACTTAATACTTAACTGATTCATAATGATTATTATGAATCATTCTTCTTCGTAGTATCATTGCATATCTTGCTCGTATTACATGCACTCATCGGTGTGACCCTTAAGTGTTTCGTAGGCATGGATGTATCATCATAGGTTGACTAACTGTGCACATAATTCCAACATCCCTACCTTGACAACCCCTCTCCTTCGACGCGTTGCGTAAGTCGATTTGGTCAGGCGACCTTTGTGGCTCGTGGTGAAAAGAAAGGAAAAGGAAGAGAAGGGGTTTGGTCGCCTATTAAGTGAGTTTGGTCACAGTTTAGTCACGGGGCGAAAAAACTAATGTAACGCTGATGTGGCAGCGTTACAAGTAGTGTAACTAAACTTACATCAGTTTATCAACTAAAATTACATCAGCTTTTGATGATATATAACATATATGACGTGTAATACAACACACCCGTCTTATAAAAAGTTGTGTGTAGATGCACCTTTTGATCGCATCTTTACGTTTAGTTAACTGTATGCATAGTTATCTTACCGATAATTATAGTGTAAGTACGGAATATAGATAGAGTCAGACCAGATCCGTGGGCGTGCGATTTCTGTTTTTCCGAGGTCAGCAAAATGTATTTTTCCAGTTGGAATATTACAAGTTGGCATCAAATAATATCTCCCCCAATTCGTGGTGGGGTTACTGAATTTACATAACTTTATTATAATAATACTAATAAATCCACCAATTCTTCTTCGTCTTCGTGTTCTTTGAGAGTACGAGAATCTAGAATGTGGCCATATGTCTCGTTTTGGATTCATTTAATTAACACCAATTTATAAATAAATCCACACACCCATCTTCGAATTTCCGGATTTCATCCGCGAATCACAAATTGTTTATCTTAATTTGAGCAACATTAACTGCTGCTGATGCTACATCTGCATGTAAGAAGAAGAACCTAAATCTGCCATCCGATGATTCTTCTAGGGTTTTGTTTTGTGTATTCGGTGAGTTCTTCTTCCGTGAATCTGTAATTAGAAATAGAATTAGAATGCCGTTTATGTTTGGTATGGATTCAGCTGTATATTTGTAGGTTTTTGAGTGAACACTGCCTTTTTATCGAAATTAACGTAGGGCTGTTGAATTTTTCGATCTTAATTTTGTCTATCTAGTAATTAATTGGTGCGTATTTACTGAAACAATGGGATCAAATGGCGTTAGTGGTGAGCCTCAAACCCTAAAATCTGATCCTTTGGCGAGACAGAACTCAATTTATAACCTAACTTTAGATGAGGTTCAACACCAATTAGGGGATCTAGGAAAACCTTTAAGTAGTATGAATCTTGATGAGCTTTTAAAAAGTGTTTGGACTGCTGAAAGTGGTATGAATGTTGACTTTCCTCACCATGGTCAACCCCCTTCTGCTTCACTCACTCAAGATCTAAGAAAACGAACAGTTGATGAAGTATGGCAAGATATTCAACATGGTCACAAGAACAGCGATAAAAATAAAATTAATAATAATAAAAACGTTGAAAACAAGGGTAATAGAGAGAGACAACCGACACTTGGCGAGATGACATTGGAGGATTTCTTGGTAAAAGCCGGGATTGTTTCCGGAACATCTCAGGGAAATAATAATTTGGATTCAAATGTTTCGAATCAACCGAATATAAACAATCATCAACAACAAGCACAGTGGATGCAGCAGTATCAAGTGGCACCAATTCAGCAGCAGCCACATGTGTACATGCCAGGTCATCATTCGGTTAACCCGATGCTGGAAATCGGTTACCCCGAGACGCAAATGACGATTTCGCCCTCGAATTTGATGCATAATTTATCGGATACACCGACACCTGGAAGGAAAAGGATTGCTTCTGGTGATGTGATTGAAAAAACTGTGGAAAGGAGGCAAAAAAGGATGATTAAAAATAGAGAATCTGCTGCACGTTCCCGAGCAAGAAAGCAGGTACTTTAAGAATAAAAAAAAATATTTTAATTGTTTATTGAGTAATTTGTATGAGATTTCGTTATGGTTAAATAGGCTTACACACATGATCTGGAGAACAAAATATCGCGTTTGGAAGAGGAAAACGAAAGACTCAAGAGACAGAAGGTACGTTAATTTGGGAGTGATAGTTTGTAAAAGTTTGGGTAGTTTTGTAATTTCAAAAGTTTCAGGGTATGTTTTACCATTTCCAAAATTCTAAGGGCTTTACAGTACATGTTAATAAAGTTTGTATTTGCAGGAAGTAGGGAAGGTTATACCGAGTGCACCACCACCCAAACCAAAGTACCAGCTGCGAAGAACAACCTCAGCTCCTTTTTAACAATAATTCTTCGGGTTAAGGATTATGTAGATGCATTTTGTCTTTTAATATTGTTTTTTGTTTTCAGTTTTCATTAGGAGATGTGGTTTTGATGATGCATTGTGTTTGTTAGCTTTTTTATAAACAGTGTATCGGGTCAACGTTATGGGCTATGGGTCGATTTGTATCATTGCCTGTGGTTGTGACTGCCGTAAACTGACTTTTTCTTGTATGTATATTGTTAAGACAACTATGTATCTCATTCTAGTTTATTTAAATGCAGTTGCTTTATTACCACAATGTTGCCACAGTGACTTTTATCGTTCGCAATCAAATTTGTAAATTTATATACAAAAGCTTAAATTTAAACTCTTAAACCTAAAATATACCCAAAAACTCTAGATCTTAGTGTTAGGGGTGAGCATATGTGTTTACTCACCAGTCTGACTGGAACTGGTAATTGCGAGTCTTCAATCTTTAAAAATAACTAATCTATTATCACAAAAACATAATAAGTTTCTTCTTTCTTTCCAATTTAATTGTCTATTTATAAAGTTTTAAAAAGAAAATAATTATTACCATTTTTAAATCGTTGGAAAATACATTTGAGCGTTTATAAAGACAGTAACCTGTTGGTGAAGAAATTTTGGGCGCTATCCATAATCGTCTACCGCTTTTCTCCAATGGCTGCTTCTGCACCTACCACTTTCCAGAGAACGCCAATCTTCAATCTCACTACACCACCAAATCGCCTTACCTATTTCTCAAAGCTCTCCTCTTCATCTCTGCAACTAAGCAATCAGTCATGGACAACACGATTTCCCACCCTCGTATCATCTTCCTCATCCCCAATCTGTTTCTCAAATAAGTTAAAGATATCTCGTCTTCCTGTTGGTTTCGCTTCTTCACATGAAGAAACCCTCGTTACTGACGATGGAAAGGACGCCGTCCCTGATGAATCTCAACCTCCGGTACTGTTCATTTCTTTGATTTTTAGTAATTTCAGTTTACTAATTTGGAGTGAAATATGATATGAATTCACCTGTTTTTATACCTAGTATGAAAATTACCTCACTTTTGCTTGTGGAAGTTGTTCCCCAAATTCAATTTCGATTTCCGAAACTTGACCTAGTAACTGTGGAAACTTATAGTCAAAGTATCAAATTCAATTGAATTGAAACTAATTTTGTTTTTATATCAAATTGGACGAAATGTAATTGATTTAATTCAAATATGGATTGTTTTGGGACAGGAAGAAGTATAAATTTAGGGAAATTCGTACTCTTAGAGTCTTACTTCAGTTTCAGCATTGTGTGATTTTGCAGTATTAGGGTTCAATTTAGGGACTTTTTGTTGGTCAAAACATGCCCGCAATGACTGTAATTTAGGTCAAACGGTTGACTTTCTGTCAAATACTCCTTTTAACAGACACATAATCATTTTATTTGCAAATATATAATTACTCAATTTCACTTGCTCACTAATGTATTAATAGGTGGAAGATACAGAAGTCGCTGCTACAGATGATGAATCAGTTGAAGATGATGTTACAGAACTAGAAGAATCACCTGCATCCATTTTAGCATCACTGCAATCATACAAAGAGGCGTTAGCAGAAAATAACGAGTCAAAAATAACCGAAATCGAAACTCATCTAAAATCAGTTGAAGATGAAAAATTAGTTCTAGAAAGACAGCTGGCAACAGTTTCAGAAGAACTTTCAAGTGCAAAAGACCGAGTTCTGAGAATAAGTGCTGATTTTGACAACTTTAGAAAAAGGACAGAACGTGAACGGGCTTCATTGGTTGCAAATGCACAAGGGGAAGTTGTTGAAAACCTTTTGCCCGTTTTGGATAATTTTGAACGGGCTAAATCTGCTATTAAAGTGGAGAATGAAAAAGAGGAAAAAATTAATAATAGTTACCAGAGTATATACAAGCAATTTGTTGAGATTTTAAATTCTCTTGGTGTTGTTCCTGTGGAGACAACTGGACAGCCGTTTGATCCTTTGGTAATTCTCGTTTAACATTCTACAACTTTTAAATAAAAAATATAAATTAATAAATTATACAAATACCAAAATATATACAATCTTTATAGTGATTTGCCTACTTGATCATTGGCTGCAGGCAAATCGGCGAGTTGGCTCGAAATTCAGTCGAGTATTTGATGATCTTTTTCAAAGGCTGGAAAAACTTTGTTCAGGTTTTATCAAGACCTAAAAAATTACTTTTTTTAGCTCAAAAGTCAAAACAAGTCCTTGACTGATTCGAGCTGACTCACGCCACTTCAACTTTTTGTAATCATTTTATTCAAATTTTGTAATCGATTTGTGATATGACATCTGTTTTATCATTATTGGGGTAATTATAATAGTTATAGCGTTTTCAAAGTAGTTTGACCGGTTGACTTTTTAATGATAAAAAAGCTGCATGAAGCAATTATGCGGGAAGAATCAAGTGAATTTGATGAAGGTGTGGTAATTCAAGAATTTCGCAAGGGGTTTAGAATTGGTGAAAGACTTTTACGTCCCTCAATGGTTAAAGTCTCGTCTGGACCAGGACCTGAAAAGGCTGAACCGGTTAGCCCACCAGGACCAGACTCAGTGGACCAACCAGAGGATGTTGACCAGTCAGAAGCGGTTCCAGCTCAGGAGGAATGATACAGTTAATTTTATAAATTCAGTTAGTTAGGGATTGAAATGAGTTTTTTTTTTTGCCAAGAATACTGCCATTATAATGCTTGTGGGAAACATGTTATGTTATATCGCTAATTGTCTAATGTTATGCTCATATAATCACGTTTAACAAGACATTTATGTATGGTTGAAGATTAATAGACAAACACAGAAGATGGTATATATATATATATATATATATCTTTTAAGTGTATAACTTTACACTCACAACTCAGACACAAAAATTGTCCATAAAGCCCTATTCTCACTCAAACAAAAATGAAGACACAATCATGTCTCAAGGAACCTCAAATAATCGAACCAACCCCAAAGAACAAGAAGAAAATTTTGTAAAAATTCAAAATTTTCAAAACCCAATCAAGAAAAAAATAAAATTACAATAAAAATCGAACCATTGTGGTTGAAGCATTCTCTGTTCCATGGTTGACCATTGTGGCATCACTAGAAATAGTCACAGATGTAGTTTCTCAGGTAAAAAGTATGGTCTTACATGATCATATACATGTTCTTGATCTTTTTCAGAAACCATTTCTGCTTCTAGAGGTTGCTCATCTTCAATATGATCCTTATTTTCAAGATCACCAACAGAAGAAACGGATTCTGTATCAGGTACAGAACTAACCCTAGAATCACTGAGTTCACTAAATTGTCTATGAAATTCAGCAAAGCTTCGTTCAGGTACAAAGGACGGTTTCATCCTAGTTTCCCGCCTCTCGCTTCTAGAAGCTCCAAAAACCAAGGGACCGATATTGAAACTTTCATGCCTACGGAAAAACAGTTCTTTCAGTTGAACTGCACATTCTTGTTGAAATGTGTCTCCAACTAAATCAGGTTTTTCTTCACTTGAATCATATGGAAGATCAAACGGATTTCTACGTTGTAGTAAAACAGATGGAGCAGATCCTGGAATGTTATCGTTTGAATCATAATCAAACGGATTGATTCTTGCGGTTGAAATTGGAGGAATATTCCATGGGAGATCATCAGCAGTTTCTGGATCTATTAAATTCTTTTCAGCTTGCATTCTCATGGTTTGTCTTGCAATAAGATTCTCCAAACGTCTGTTTCTTTCCATTTCTGATGTTCCTAAATTCATGAGATTCTTTTGGTCGTATTCTGTCCATAAAATAGCAGATTCTGTTTCATCTTCTTTGTCAGTATGTTTTGATTCTTTATCATCGTTACCAGCTTCTAAATATTCATGATTTTTAATACTTTTATTATCTTCATCATCATCATTAGATTCACTAGTGGTATCACTTGATTCAAGTGAATGTTCTGAAACAGCATCAATTCCATCACGTGACAGATGAGGTGGCACTTCATGAGGTTCTCGTTCTTCAGAAAGTAGTGGATGAAGTTCATCAAGCATAGGAATGATGTTAGCCATTGATGCATCTGGTGATGAACTTCCTGCAAGATCAGATCCTGAATATGATCCTTCATCATCATCATCAGCTTCAACACGTTTCCACAACAAACCAGAAATAGAATTCAACGGATCAGGTGAACCCTCCCATAATTTATCAACATTTTCCAACACAATATGTTCATCTTCTGTTTGTTGAAGTGGAGAATAATGACTTCCTAAAACAACTTCCTCTTCTTCCGTTCCAATATTTGCTTCCTCTGCTAAATGTTCTTCCCCAAATTCAACCAAATTAACAGGTCCTTTTACACCACAATCATCATCGAATGACCTATTTGAAACCTCAATTTTACTCCCATTAGTTTCCTTGTAAACAAAACTTCCTTCTCTACCAACCTTACTTTCCAATTTCCGAATCTCATCTAGGTCAGGTTTAACTTCCGTTTCAATTTCAGGTATATTTGGCTGACCAAAACTCAACAGACTTCCGAGCAGAACAGCAGTAGATACAATTACAGGAGAAGCATATACCAGAAGCGAAAACAATAGAGGAAATAATCGGTACGTTGAAAACAAAACAATAATCATACCAACGAGAAACGGATGTCTAACGACTGATCCGCGGCAAATTATCATCGAACTGCTAACATACTTTCTGAACAAACCAGCGTCCATTTTAACTCTATATGAACTTCTACAGGTAAATATAACAGATCAATAAACAAAACAAGAAGAAATGATGATCAGACGGTTAGTACCTTGAGGATCAAGTTTTTGAAGAACCGAAATGGTGTGTAGGAATTCAGTTTTTGAAATTATAAGCAGCAACAAGTTGTTGTTGTGTAAGGATTCTGCTTTTTTGGAATTAACAGGTAGGAAAATCGAAACCGAAATCGAGTGTTGATGAATTGGAAAGGAGGTGCTGGAATTGCGTGGGGTGGTGGTGGTAAAAGGAGCGTTGAATAACACTTTCCCAAAGGCCATTACTGGCGCTTCCATTTCCATGGCCTCTTTTTTGTGGTTTTCAAAGTTAGTAGGACGGGGGTCTCTACTTTCTTTGCTCGTGCTCAATTTATACAAAAATGCTCAATTAAATAAAAATGAGGTTAATGTTTCAATGTATCTTTCTCACATACTCGTGTATACGGGGTAAATCAAATAAGCTTCTGATAGTCACCCCTAGACAACCAACAAAATTATTTACTATTAGACCGTGTACATTACGAGTAAAGTTTAGTTATCTTAAAGAATTCTTATAACAAAAATACTTGTATATATTTTCACATGCGATTAAATATAGTATATAATAAAGTAGTTCTAATTAAAGTATGATTACTTTAAAAATATCATTTGCTACATCTAGTACGACATGTATGGATATGCTATAAGTTTAACGGGACATGACATGAGCATTACAATTATTGAAGTCCATTTGCAAGCCCATCTTTCCATAAATGACGGGGTACATAACATTGCATGATTTCTTGCAATATTATTAGTTGTTAGGTTTTCTCTCTAGAATATGAGGCGTCATCAAGTTTCAGGCGACGGTTGGACGACGGTGAACCACCGGAGGCAAGCGCCTATCACCGTGTTCGTTTCCAACATTCCAGATGGTTCCTTCCCTGCGGAACTCCGGGAGAAATTTCAGCATGTCGGTAAGATCGTAGATATTTATATTGCCAAGAAGAAGGAAAAAGGTGGAACAAACTTTGCTTTCATCAGGTTCTCCGGTGTCCACGACGGTAGAAAACTTGTCGATTCCATTGGCATAATCAAGCTTGGTCAATGCATCCTGCATTGTAATCTCGCAAGATACCAAAGGAACTCCCCGGCTGTCGGTGCTCCCCGTGGGGGTCGCAGTTGCAATTTCGATCCTAGGCCTAATCCACCTCCACCACCCCGATCTCACCCACACCCCCCTCCCCGTCAAAGACCCATTGGTGGGCTCTACAATGTCATGTCATATGCGAATGCTGTCAGTGGACAGAATAATACTCAAACGGCATGCAATGGTCCTATTCTCTCTCTTGCACCATCGCGATTCTTGGTGAACTCCATGCAGAACATGATTTTAGTGGGAGAAGTTTTGGATTTCAATAGACTGAGGAATCTCCCATTATTCATTGAAGATGAAGGCATATCCGACGTTAAGGTATACTATTACGGTGGTTTATGTGCGATGCTTTGTTTTGATATTGCATCGTATGCCAAAAACTTTCTGGAAAATGAACCTTGTTGGAACAAGTGGTTCAAGTGGCTCAAACCCGGGTCCGATACCATTGGCATGACGTTTCAGCGATTGGCTTGGCTTCGTATATGTGGCCTTCCAGTCCAATTTCGGGGCAATGAAAACATTACAAAGATAGCAAATTGCTATGGTGAACTGGTGGAACTAAAAACATGTATGTGGGATAGTGCGAATATGTCTAATGTTAAGGTGGCTATCACGACTCCCTCAAAACTAAGGATCAATGAAGAAGTCACTATTTCTTATGGGGATGTCAAATTCCAAGTTGGAGTCTCAGAGATTTACTTTGATTGGCAACCCTTTTCGTTGCATTCCTTTTCCCAAAATCCTAGTGCGTTTGGTGATTTAGAAGACGATTCCGACAGGTATGATTCCGATGAAAAATATGTGGATGATGATGAGATTTCGGAAACCTGGGACGGGAATCAGGTTGCAAACGAGCCGGAAGAGGGGGAAATACTGCCGAACTTGGAACCCAACATCGCCGGTGAGGGAGGCTCTCCGGCTGCGGATTCATGCATGAACGATGCATTTAATTCTTGCAATAATATCGAGAAGAACTACACGGTTGTCGAAGAGTCTCAATATATTCCCCATGACTCTGGAAATGTCGAGGTTGGTGCGCGCACTGTTCCACATGTTCGGCTGGACCCTATTTTCTCTTTTGGGTCTAGCCTCAATTTTGGGCCCTTTCCTTCTTCAGCACCTGGTGATCCTTTTAATGCTAGCCCATTTGTGGTGGGCTTGGGTCAATCTGCTCCTGTACCTGGCTCGGCCTAAAAAAAAAGACGTAGGTTCTCTCCAATACGTCAATTCCAACAGGGTGGTTCTTCCGATCCTTTACCCTCTCTTCTTCCAGTAACCTTTTTGGCTGCTCCATCCATTGATCTCAACAAGTCTATTTCTCATCCGGGCTCTTGTTCCTCATCGGCTTCGGTTGAGATTTCTCAATCTCTGTCATCGGTCCCTGAGATCACAAAGACGGTTGCCATTGGGGTCGAATTAGGGTTCGATGTTAACAATGACGAACCAATCTTGCAAGAAATTGTATCTGGTGTTGGTGCTTGTAATGTTGTCCAATGAATTTGCTCTCCTTAAACATTAGGGGTGTGAGTGAATCTCACAAGGTTGATTGGGTTAGAGATCTTAAACAAAAACACAAAATTGATTTTATAGGCTTGCAAGAAACACATATGTCTGACTCGAATTACATTGACATAAACGGATGTTGGGGCAACACTGGTTTTAACCATGAATTCGTCAATTCCTCCGGTAGGTCTGGAGGATTACTTTGTATCTGGGATTCTGCGATTTTTGACACTAATTTTTGTCATAAATCACGGTTCACTTTAACGATTGGCGGTCACTGGAAGGGCTTTGCGGGGAACACTTTTCTTGTTAACATTTATGCCCCGCAGTCTCTTGTTGAGAAGAGACAATTATGGGCCGAGCTTGTAAGTCTGAAAAATTCCTACCATGGCAACTGGATATTATTTGGTGATTTTAATTCGGTCCGATCTCCTGATGAACGAATAAATTCTTCTTTTTGTCAAACCGCTGCTAATGAATTTAACAGTTTCATCAACTCTTTGGGTTTAAAAGAATTTAGCATGGGTGGGAGACGCTTCACCTACCTCAGTCCGGATTGCAACAAACTAAGCAAATTAGACCGCTTTCTTGTCTGTGGAAACTTCATTGCTGCTCAACCACGCTCCTCGGTTACTGTCTTGCCCAGGGAGTACTCCGATCATTCTCCTATTATTTTATGCAATCATGTGGTTGATTTTGGTCCCCCTCCCTTTAGATTTTACAACTCATGGCTATTACGAGACGGGTTTTCAGAGGTGATAAAGAATGCGTGCACTTCGTTTCAGGGTTTTGGGCCTCCGGACAGATTATTGGCTGCCAAATTACGTCACTTTAAAAAAGAAATTAAAAATTGGAGATCTATTGAATTTGCCAAAGAGTGTAAAGCCTTATCTGACCTCAAGTCCAGAATCTCTGAATTAGATGCTGTGGTGGAATCTAGACCGTTGTCTAGCAATGAAGTATCGGAGTTTAAAGCAGGCAGGATAAAAATACAAGAATTGGAGAAATATCGCAGATTGGATTTGAAACAGCGTGCTAGGATTAAATGGGCAATCGATGGGGATGAGAACACTTCATTTTTTCACGGTACTCTCAAGAATAAAAACAGGCACAACCGTATAAACGGGCTATCGGCTAATGGCGGCTGGATTACCGAACCGAATGATATTAAGAATGAAGCTTTGCGGTTTTTTAAATCGAAGTTCACTGAATTGTGACCGGACAGGCCGAGTTTTACTAACGATTCCTTTTCTAAATTGTCTTCTTTGCAGCAGGAATCGATTGAAGCCCCTTTTTCCGCTGCTGAGATTAAAAATGCGGTTTGGGCTTGCGGTGGAGAGAAGGCCCCGGGGCCCGATGGGTTCACTATGAAATTCATTAAAGCCCACTATGATTGCCTTGTTGATGATATTACTGCATTCTTCAGAAATTTTGAGGATACCGGGTTTATTGCGCAAGGCTGCAATTCATCTTTTATAACCCTTGTTCCTAAAATCAAGGACCCGGTTATCTTAAATGATTTTCGCCCTATTTCACTTATAAACTGCATGTATAAGATATTATCTAAAGCTCTTTCCTTCCGCCTCAAATCGGTAATCCATGGTATTGTAAATAATACCCAATCGGCTTATATCAATGGTCGGAACATATTGGAGGGCCCGTTAGTGATCAATGAGCTTTGTTCTTGGGCAAAATCCGCTAAACAGAGCCTACTATTATTCAAAGTGGATTTTGACAAAGCTTTCGATTCAATAAATTGGGGGTATTTAGATTCGGTGCTTGCACAGATGAATTTTGGTATCAAATGGCGTAGATGGATTCGTGGATGCCTTTCCTCCTCATATGCATCAATACTTATCAACGGTTCCCCAACCAAAGAATTTCATGTCTCAAAAGGTGTAAGGCAAGGCGATCCTCTCTCTCTCCTTACCTATTTATTATTGCCATGGAGGGTCTAAATGTCGCAATTCAAACGGCGTGTAACAAAAACCTATATCGGGGTGTAAAATTAGGTGCGTCTGGGCCCACTGTCTCGCACTTATTTTACGCAGACGATGCGATTTTTGTGGGTGAAGCATCTAGTAGTAACATGGAAAACCTTGCTAGAATTCTTAGATGCTTTCATGCATCCTCCGGGTTACAAGTCAATTTTTATAAATCTAAAGTGTTTGGAATTGGTATCACCTCAAGCCAATTAAATAGTTGGGCAAGTATTCTTGGTTGCATTCCCGGTTCTTTTCCTTTCAATTATCTTGGGGTGCCGGTTGGTGCAAATATGAATCTGAAAAAACATTGGATGCCGGTTATTGAACGTTTTACCTCCAAACTATCCGGGTGGAAAGCTAAGAACCTCTCTTTTGGCGGTCGATTAACTCTTGTGAAATCGGTCCTTAGTAGTCTACCTCTTTACTACTTTTCGTTATTCAAAGCCCCAACTTGTGTAATTGACCGCCTCGAGCAAATTAGAAGAAGGTTTCTATGGGGTGGGAATGAGGATGTAAACAAGATTAATTGGGTTGCGTGGTCAACTGTATTGGCTTCAAAAGATAGGGGTGGTCTAGGTATTGGCTCTTTAAAATCACAAAACCAAGCTCTATTGTTAAAATGGTGGTGGAAGCTTCGTGACAGTAATTCATGCATATGGAAAGAGGTGATCAAAGCTGCCCATAATCTGATCAAAAAACCGATCCACCTTATGGCAAAAAACAGTACGAGTGGTGTTTGGCGCAGCCTAACCAGAGTTGATAAAGATCTGTACAATCTCGGGTATAACTTTTTTGATTTGTTTTCTCTTCAATTAGGTGCAGGAAACATATTCTTATTCTGGAAAGACTTATGGATTGGTAATATGGTATTACATCTCCGTTTCCCGGCCCTATATGCGATCGAAAAACACAAATCATGTTGGGTTGCAGATCGGATATCAAATTCTGGTTTCTCGTGGGACTGGTCACACGGTTTGAACAACAATACTCTGATCTCCGAATTCTGCGATCTACTTCATCTCATTAGTACCATACGGCTTAATCACTCAGATGATTCAATTCAGTGCAAGATATCCCCCGATGGTGTTTTTGCGGTCCATCATACAAGACAATGGCTTGATGAGAAAGTTACAACTTCTGGATACACAAACATGCCATGGTCTGCGATTGCACCTTTAAAGGTCAACTGTTTTACATGGAGGGTCGGTTTGGGAAGAATACCGGTGGCAACTAGTTTGGCTAACAGGGGTGTCAACATTGGGTCAACATTGTGCAAGCTATGTAATAATGAGGAGGAGTCGGTTGATCACTTGTTCATCAGATGTCCTCATGTAATTGATATTACGTCTTGGATATTTAACTGGTGTGACATTCCTACCCCAACATTCAGCTCGGTGGTTGAATACATAGAATTTGGCGCGGGTTGGGGAAACTGTCCGAAGAAAAAAAAGGTTCTTAATATGATTATTCAATGTATGTTATGGTGCATTTGGAAAGCTAGGAATGAGGCGGTGTTCAACAATATGCATAAATCACACACAACCGTTGCGGGTGACATTATATCAACCTCTTACTTATGGCTTAAACATAAGAGTAAATTTCAATGTAACTGGTTTGATTGGTGTATTTCTCCTTTTTTGTCTCTTTTGTAATCTTTTACCTTCTTTAGCTACTTGCTAAGTGGGTGTTCTTTAATATATTTGCCGTTTCTAAAAAAAATTATTAGTTGTTCTTTAATCTTTTCATTTAATGAGTTTGGCACTTTTATTTTATTTATTGGCGTAAAAGTGCACACCTGTAATGTATGTATACGAGGTGTAATTATGTGTACTTAATCAAATTTCTTTAGGATCCTATTATTTTGACAACCCATTATATAATTTTGACAGCCTTGGTCAAAAAGCTAACCATTAATTTTATTAGCTGACACATTTAACTTTGAAAGTTGTAATAAAGACCTTGGAAATAGAAAATACAGTAATTTTTTTTATAAATTCTTTTTTTTGAAACTTGCAAACCGGCCAACACCCACCCGTAATCACCACCACCCACCGGAAACCACCATCCGCCGACGACCACCACAGTACCACCACTATCTCTACTTTTGAAACAAGTGATTTAGTTAACAAAGTAGATCTCTGATTATGATCGTATACAAAATTAAAAAAAAAACAGATTAAAACACAAAATCACTTCAAATCCGATCCACAACCATCCACGGGTAACCACACCACCGGCGACCGCTACCGAGCTGCTGTCGACACCCTTCGATAACACGCACAGAAGACAGAGTTGCAGGGAGCAAATCGGATGGTGTTGGTGGTGCTCGATGTCGACGGTGGTGGTGGTGAGCTGCGAAAACTCCACCAAACACCATCACCGAGTTCAGATGAGTGAGAGGCTGATGATGGGTGCACTACGGTTAGTTTCAGACGCAGAGGAGGTCGCTCATCGCTAATAACAACGGTGGTGGTGGTGGTGGCGGCGGTGGCGGTGGTGCCGGCTTCGGTGTGGAGGCAGAAAAACCCAATAGTGGTGAGAGAGAGCGGCGTGGCAGCGGTGTGACTGATGGTCGACGGTGGTGGTGAGCTTGAGCGGCGGAGTTCAGGTGGTGGTGAACATCAAAGTTGGAGAGATCTTGAGCTTGAGCTGCATAATTGGTGACTTTTGGGGTGAGAGAGAGAGAGAGAAAGTGTCTGAAATGTGAGAGTGAAATAAGTTTTGGATAGAGAAGTATATGATCCGTAAAAAACAATATTTTTAGGGTCGTACTAAATCAAATAAATTATTTCTTTTTTTATTATTTAATTAGGTCTCACTTCAAATAGGTTATCTTTAAATACTAATAATATAAAATAAGTAAAATAATTAAATATGTAAAATAATTAAATTTGTAAAAAAAACAACACATACAGAAAATGATTATTTTTAATTAATAGTAACAAAAAATAAGTATAAAATAAGGGTGCCTCTAACTGCACTCCATAGTAAAAAAAATAATTATTCACAAATGATTGGAAACCCCATTAATCTACTGGATGTCATCTCCCTACTTAAATGTTTTAAAAACCCTAGATTATCTCTCACCTAAACCCAAGGCTTGTAGCCTAGTGCTATCCAAGGAAAATTTAAGGTGTTGCCCATGACCTATTGGGTTCAAGCCCGGTCGTGGACAAAAAGGTGGAAGGTTCGAGGGAAGGCATACTGCCCCTTGTGGATGTCACTGTCTAGGCTCGAACCACTAACATACTAACTTGCCGTTCAAAAAAAATAATAAAAAAAATAAAATCTCTCACCTAAAAAAACCTACTTTCTTCCCACTCTCTTCTATAGTCTTGCAGCCACCTTCCACCGCCTTCCACCGCCGCACCGCCGCCATCCACCGCCGTCCAACACCACTAGCCGTTCCACAGCCGCACCACCGTCGTCCACCGCCTTCCACCGCCGTCCACCGCCGCACCGCCGTCCGACATTACTCTGATCTGCTATTCGCTCTCCACCACTCTGCTCCAGCGTTAGTTTTCTCCATGTCTGGCCACCATCACCACCAGCGGTGTTAGTTTTCTCCGGCTTTTAAAACCACCATCTCCTTTAACTTCTCCGGCGGGAGAAACAGCTGCACCACAAACGACAGAGGTGGGAGATATGGAGAAAACTAACAAATATATCTAAAGTGTATATCTCTCTCTCAGACTTTCTCTCTCCACCGACCCTCTCTCTTCTGCTTATCATCTCTCTCCGGCTCTCTACCGTCTCTCTCTTCATATAAAAAAAATTATTTGGGAAAAATACTTATTTAATAATAGTAATTAAAATCATTGTTTGACTAAAAGTGTGTATTGAAATTTGGAATCTGACATGTTTACATTTTCCCAATACAAGTACATTTTCCAATATTTAACTTTGGGTAAATGTCATAAATTGTCCCTGTGGTCTTGGAGACATTATCTCTATGGAACCAAATGTGTTATATGTACCGATCATAAAAGTCTTCAATATGTTTTCACACAAAAAGATTTAAATGTAAGACAACGAAGGTGGTTAGAGCTCATTAAAGACTATGATTGTGAAATTCGGTACCACCCGGGGAAAGCTAATGTAGTTGCCGATGCCTTAAGCCGTAAGGGATCATCGGAAGTGATCCAATTCATGCGTATGGAAATCGTGTCAGATCTTGTCGATAGGTTAAGAATATGCCAGATAGAAGCTTTGAAAGATGAGAACTTGAAATCGGAAATTATGTTAAAGCGGAAAGATGAGTTGGTTGATGATTCGCGAAGATTGAAAACGTTTCGGTCACGAATTTGGGTACCGTTACTTGGGGGATTACGGGAATTAATACTAGTAGAATCACACAAATCACGTGTATCTATCCATCCGGGTTGTACAAAGATGTACAATGATTTGAAAGTTTTGTATTGGTGGCCCTCTATGAAGTTAGATATTGCTCAATTTGTTGAAAAATGCCATGTTTGTGCACAAGTCAAGGCCGAACATCAAAAACGTACGGGTCGTTAAAACAGTTAGATATTCCCGAGTGGAAGTGGGATAATATTACAATGGATTTCGTCACGAAATTACCTCGTACTCAAAAGAATCACGATATGATTTGGGTAATTGTCGATCGGTTGACTAAAAGTGCTCACTTTTTGGCCACAAATGAAACTGCATCACTCGATAAATTGGCTAAATTGTACATTGATGAGATAGTTTCCCGACATGGTATCCCATTATCTATTGTGTCCGATCGGGATCCACGATTTGTTTCTAGTTTTTGGAAGAGTTTGCAAAGAGAATTAGGTTCTCGAGTGAACTTGAGCACGGCGTATCACCCACAAACAGACGGTCAGACAGAAAGAACCATTCAGACTTTGGAAGATATGTTACGGGCTTGTGTAATGGAATATGGTGGGTCGTGGGATTCTCATTTGCCTTTGATCGAATTCGCTTATAACAACTCGTATCATTCGAGTATTAAAATGTCACCATATGAAATGTTGTATGGTAGACGGTGTAGAACTCCCACATGTTGGCTTGAAGCGGGAGAAAAACAGTTTGCGGGTCCCGAGATTGTTCAGATAACGGCCGATAAGGTGGCAATTGCACGTGAAAAGTTAAAAGCCGCTCGGGATAGACAGAAAATGTATGCGGATCCACGACGTCGACCCGTAACATTTGTGGAGGGTGAACGGGTTTATTTGAAGGTTTCTCCGTGGAAAGGTGTTATCCGTTTCGGGAAACGGGGAAAGTTAGCACCGAGATTTATTGGGCCGTTTGTTATTCGTCAAGTGGTGAATGACCAAACCGTTGCACTTGATCTTCCTCCTGAATTGTCGGGTATTCATGACACGTTCAATGTGTGTTATTTGAGGAAGTGTAATATTGATGAGGAAATCCCGGTGTTACCGATTGTAGATTTAAAAGTGGATTCGAGAAAAAGGTTAGTTGAAGAGCCGGTGGAAATTTTGGATCGAAAGGTAATGAAATTGAGAAAGAAACAGATACCGATGGTTTTGGTTAAGTGGAAACATAGTTTGGGGGCCGATATGACGTGGGAAACCGAATCAGATATGAAGAATCGTTATCCGAATTTGTTTGATCAAAGTGAGATTCCGGGGACGGAATCTTTTTAAGGAGGGGAGATTTGTAACATCCCGAGACCCGACCTATTATATTTTATTACTTTTGGTAAATAATATCTTATTGTTTATTATTTTATTATTTTATAGGATTTTATTTGATTTATTTGAATTAATTGTATTTTTAACTATGGGGTTAAAAATTAGTAAAAACTGAGATATTTAAATGTTAAAATGATTTTTACATATTTGGGTTCATTTCTGAACCAGGGTTCTAAAAATATCTTCGTTGTTAAAATTGGAGTTAGTTAGGTCTAAATTAATTATCTGTGAACCTAATATCCTGTACTGCGTTTTAAATGAAAATACCTGTTGTGGGGGAAGGGGGTGCGTGGCCTTGTACAAGGCAGGTGTCAATTTTAGTCTTTCCCTCTTGCTCTCTTGCCTGTACACGACATACACACACAACACACACATTCTTGAAGCCTTTTCTCTCAAAATTGAAGATCATCGACTAATCTCTTGCTTGTCATCTCTGTGATTTCGTTTTTGGAAGCTAAACTAAGTAAGTTCTCTCCTTCTTAAGCTAGGGTTTCATGTTCTTGATGTAGGGATGAACTAGGGTTCTTGAGCTAGTGGGTTTTCATGAAGTTCTTGGTGAATCTTGCTTGTAATCCGAAATTGATGCTTGATTTGGTGTTTATTTGAGTTCTTGCAAGTATTGTATGATTTGTTGTTAGTGTTAGCTCATTTGGTGAAGCTTTCATAAAGCTTCATCAATGGTGGTTTTGGGAAGAAGATGGCTTTTTCCCTAATTTGATGAATTGTGTATTTTGATGTTCTTAATGTTGTGTTAGGCTAACTATGTTTGTTAAATGATTATTGTTAGTTATGAAGAATTTCTAGGTGCTTGTAATGAAAATGCATTGGTGTTGGTAGTGTTTGGCTAAGATGGAAATTTAGTCATAACTAGCTAAATTTGTAGATTGTTGACTTTAGTCAAACCTGGGAGTTGACTTTTAGTCTTGTATGGCTTGTAAACTTTAATTGTCAAATTCATGTCAAATATGTGTTAGTTGTCTAATTGGATGTATGATTATGTTAATGTCGGATTTTGACCCGTTTGGTTACAAATTGTGCAAATTGACCTATTTTAGGTCAATAGATGAATAACTTACACATGTATACAGATGTTGTGCAAATTGCTTAGATTAATGTTAAGTAAGGAACTTGACAATATGAAATTGTTATTTGACAAGTATGAGCTTGAATATGTGTTTGACCCGTTTGGGCCTAATGTGTGCAATTTGATTGAAATGCATTAAGATTGGTTTAGAATTAACTTGATGGAATTCTAGACATGGTGAGTATTATGTGTTGAAATGCAAGCATTTGTTGCCATTTGATTGACCTCAAATAATGGTGTTTGGCTTATAGTACTTGTTACATAATTGATGGTTTCGGGTAACTAATTCGGTATTCATTTTGTACAGGAAAAGGGAAGGAGCCTCAATGATATAAGATCATTGAGCTCGGCACGAAAAAGGAAGCTAAGGTGAGTGGACTTAACCTTCTTTCTTGTGTGATGTACAAAATTAGGGAATGGTAGAGTTTTGAGAAAAAAGTGCAGGAATTTAGTATCTGAGGGAGTCCGCGTCGCGAACTTGTGGACGCGATCGCGAACTCGAGTCAGAGAAATTGGGGTTTGGTCGTGATGTAGTTCCCAATTCGTGAACTCAGAGTTCGCGACGCGAACTTCGTCAGGAACAGATTTCTTGGCTGCAATTCTTTTTACAAGTTTATTCTTGGTCTAGTGGTTAA
This sequence comes from Calendula officinalis, assembly GCA_963853835.1. Taxonomy (NCBI): domain Eukaryota; kingdom Viridiplantae; phylum Streptophyta; class Magnoliopsida; order Asterales; family Asteraceae; genus Calendula; species Calendula officinalis. Next base: position 79,212,973 of record OY970820.1, on the reverse strand, counting down.
TGGTAGTATGTGCACATGTTTTTAGAGGTTAGCTATGGTGGTTTTCGGCTACGCTTCGTTACTCTTGGTGGGGGCGATCGGACTCCTTCGTATTCGTTATGTAAGGAGGGATCACCGTGCCTCTAGTAAAGAAGCCATCGGTTGACTGTTGTTGGCCGACAACAGTTGAAGGTCCTCGCCCGACCGCCGATCCTCTTATAACGTCCAATTGCTTGTGGAAGTTTGGACGGGTTTTCCCTATTGATTTCTCTCGATTTTCTAATTTGTTGTGGTTATGCAAATTGACGTTTATTTCTATTCACTTAGCTTTGTGCTAATCCCTCATTTGTTGACTCTTTTCAGGTTGTGGTTTTAGCTTGACTAGAGTCGGGTTTTGGAAGTCTGACCGTACTCTGATTTTGTAAACCAAGTCGAGCCTGATTTTCAGTAACACCGTAAATGTTTTATATATATTCGATTAATATGTAAATGGTTTTTATGTTGTGTAATAAGTAGGAGTTATGGTATTTCTTAATTCGCTTCCGTATGCTTATTTATTTTTTTTTTTTTAAAAAAATGGCTCTAGGATTGTGGTGTTACATCCACTGAGCAACAAAGTTAACCATGTCAACCTGTACAAAGCCAAAATCATAACGTGCAAAACCAAATGTATCAAATAAATTTGTGCTAAAAACCCAATTTAGATTCTCAATTTTGTAAAAAGACAAGAAAACAAAAACCCTAAATTGAAGCTCTCTTAACCAGTTATTTCAATCGCAACGTCATCGTTCTCTTCCACCTTCGCGGCTGCAGTCATCTTTTTCTTCCACCTTCGCCGGTGCCGTTATCGTGATGGATGTTTCAAACAAATAAGCAGATCCGCAATAAAACCCCTCAATCGGAAACATCATAAACAATCATTTATGTTACGAGAGGGGATGAAATCCAACCTTTTCGATCTCTGGCGAAATCCTGGATCGTTTCCATCTCCGGCGAAATCCATCTCCGGCGATATCAGACCACCGACACCAGCATCGTTTCCATCTCCGGCGAAATCCTCTCTGGCCATCAAAATCGTATCACCGACATGTAACCCTAAATCTGATTTGAGTTGTTAAATAACAGATCTTGAAGATGGATTTATAGATTTCAAAATCAGAATAAGCCTAACAGATATGGGCAGAAAGGGTGGGTGAGGGTGTTAGGGCTGTGAAGGTGCTTGAAGGGCCAGATGATGAACATTAATTTGGGGGTGTTTGAGCATATGTTCTTCAAACAATGAAATTAGGGGCAATTTGGGAAAAATGACAAAAGTATCGTCAGTTAACGGTGGATTTTGGACGGAAGGACGATATACCATAATTTTAAAGAGTACGGGGACAAAAAACCCAAAAAAAAAAAAAATTTAGGGACAAAAAGCCAGAAAACCCAAGACCTCAGGGACAATTTCTGACATTTACCCTTTAACCTTTTTTTATATTGTGGGAGTTCTTTTAATAGTACCCTAAAATAAAAAAAATAAAAAACTTAACAAAATATAATAGACAAATGAGATGTCAAAATAGAAAATCCCTTTCTTTAACCTTTACGTTTTTTTTTATAAATAATCTAAACTTTTATAGAAAAATATTTAGTATATCAGTACTAAATTTGAAAAAATTTATTTTAAAGTATTTTCAAATAAATAAATAGTTATGAGAATTATAAAATTATAAAAATTTTATAAGTGAACTCATGATTTATATGCTACTAAAGTAATAATGCTAGTAAGCCTAGTATATACCATATTAGAAATAAAAATAAATAAAATTTGATGAAAATCAGCTACCCGGCCCAACCGTCTAGTATATACCACTGTTCGGTCTTTTTCCGTTTACATTTCCAGCTTTATCAACAAGAGGAAAAAGCCGGAACCAACACTCGATGCTCAAACATGGTGGTCCGAACAGTGAATTCAATTTCACTTTTTCACTCCACCTCGCTGCCGTCGCCCCTGCCGTTAGTAGCTTTCCGGCGGTACCACCAAATTCGAGCTTTTCAGTACTTTCACTTCTCTCGTTTTTCAATTCGTAAGCCGATGGTGCTCGGTTATCATAACATAATTAGCGGCGGCAGTCGGAGATATTCCGTCCAAAGTTTCGTCGATTCTGTGCTTGAAGAGTTTGAAGCCTTACGCCGGCGGAGGACAGTTCGTGCAAGTAACAAGTTCGTCTCGTCTCTTTCATTAATATCGTTATGCATTTCATATTATGCTTAATTGAGTTTGTTTTGTTACGATTGTTGCCAAGTTGCCAAATGTATTACAAACTGTTCAACATATGCTATAATTAGTACTTGCATAGTCCCTTTCTCCCAGAATAGTGAGGTTTTCCCCCTTCAATACATGTTGGTGATTCAAGTGATTTGTATAATTGTTCTTCAGATCAGTATTAACAAGCAGTAAGGAAGTCGTTAATGATAAATTACATAAGCAAGTACTGCAGAAAGGATTGCTTCTGGAGTTTAAGAAAGATTCTGAGAGAATTTTGCTTGCTGTAACTCAGAAACCTGATGGAAGAAGGAATTGGATAGTCTGTGATCAGGTCTTTTAGATAAATTATGTCTAGGAATCGTTCCTTTAATGGTATAAGGAAGGTTTTGATTGTTATCTGGTTTTAAACATGCAGAATGGTGTTACAACCTCCATTAAACCACAACAAATCACTTATATAATTCCAGGGGTTGATAATTTTAACACCACCGAGATATCAGACTTCAATCAGAAAGCTCAGAATAACTTGGTTGGTTGACTTCTCCCCTAAATTAAATATCATGAGTGATTGTATGACTTGTGGAGATAGTTATTTATTATATAATTATTTATTTGCAGGATCCCACACTCCTTGAATTTGCTTGGATTGAGCTTCTTGAAAGTAACAAGTCAGTAACAGTTGAAGAATTGGCTGAGGTAATTGTGCTTAAATGTGATGTTTGACATTTCATTCTCTCTCCATTGACTTTTTTTACATTCTTACAGATGATTTTTGGCAGTTCGGAACCTATTGAGAGCTATTGTGCTCATCTCTTGCTATCAAGAGATGAAACTTACTTCACTGTCCTTGACAGCAAAGGCTCTTGTTCTGTTTATGGTCCTCGGTCAACTCTTCAGGTTTGCCTTTTGCTTAATTCCCATTTTATGCAGTATTCTTGTTATTGATGACCAAATTAAACAGTAAATATTTAGACTTTAGAGTAATTAAGTGATTTTTATTGGGTAAATAATGTAGGTAGAAGAATTGAAACGTAAAATGCTTGCAAAGGAGGCAGCTGATAAGGAATTTAATGAGTTTTTACAGTTACTAAAATCTGCAAAAGCAATGCCTCCACGTGGCAAACCATCAATTTGTTCCTGGAAATCTGAAGAGAAAATCTGGCAAAGAATCGAATCTCTCGAGGCTTTTGCAATAGATGCTTGTAAAGATGATGTGCAAAAGAATACTGCAGGAGCAGTAATTTCCTCTCTCTCTCTCTCTCTCTCTCACACACACACACACACACACGCACATATATGTATATATGTATGTATCATGTGTAGGTTTTAATAATAAATGTTTACATTTATCAGATCCTGAAGGCAATGGGGTTAGCTAAGACAGGTGCATCAGCAGTAAATCTTCTGATAGATATCGGTTATTTCCCAGTACATGTTAATCTTGATCTCCTGAAATTCAACATACGTACGGATTATCCAGATCAGATTTTGTCAGCTGCTGAAAAGCTTCTGCAAGAATCACCTGATCCAGATAAGGTACTTTGCTTCATCTTTTTTATTTTTTATTTTTATTTTTCTGATATTGTTGCATGCGAATGTAGGATGATAGGGTAGATTTGACACATCTGAAGGTATATGCAATTGATGTGGATGAAGCAGATGAGGTGAAGTTGATTATTCATTTTGTTGTGTACATTTTGTCTGATTAAAAGTCTAATGGCATTTAATGTTTTATGACAAAAATTACAGCTTGATGATGCATTGAGTGCAACAAAATTACATGATGGTCGAATTAAAGTTTGGATACATGTTGCTGATCCAGCTAGCTTTGTTGAGCCAGGGAGCATGATAGACAGGTACACTAAAAATGTTATACTTTTTCAGAAAAATGTTGTACTTTTTTAGAAAATATTTTATGGAAAACTCGAAAACATTTGAACACTTTTCAAAAATTTCAGTAGTTTTTTTCGCATTTTGTGGAAAAAAATAGAAAACTAAACGCACACTAAGGTTGATATTTATTGTTGCACTGTAGAGAAGCATTGCAAAGAGGAACATCTGTTTTTCTACCAACTGCCACCTATCCAATGTTTCCTGAGAAACTTGCTATGCAAGGAATGAGCTTGAAGCAAGGAACAATTTGCAGGGCAGTTACAGTTGCAGTTGTATTACATTCTGATGGCAGGTACACAAATTATGCTTTACTCACTCATCCACAATTTCCACTAATTTTTTAATAGTTTATCAGAGTGTTCTACTTGTGATCTTACTACATTATTTGATAACAGTATTGCAGAATATGCGGTAAATAATTCAATTATTAAACCGACTTATATGCTAACTTATGAAAGTGCATCCGAACTTCTTCATATGAATTTGGAAGAAGAATTAGAACTAAGAACTCTTGCTGAGGCTGCACGTATTCGACTTCAATGGCGACGTGCACAGGTTGGTCAATTTTATTAAACATTTACAAGGAAAATAATATTTATATAATTTTCGTTGTTTGCCTGAATAACAACGTACTTTGAAAATTGATCCCTATTTAGTCATCGTACAAATAATCTCTGTTCAATTAGGTCACTAAAAGATAACTCTCTGGCCCAATTGGACAAGAAATTGTACATCGACAAACATAAAAGTACTTTTTAGACAAAAAAAAATCTATTAATTTCACCGATTGTGATTATAAAATATTACTTATGATTCAGGGTGCAATTGAGACAGGGTCATTGGAACCCAGAATAAAAGTTGAAAATCCGGACGATCCGGAACCATCAATTCGGTTATATGTCGAAGAGCAAACGGACCCCGCAATGAGACTTGTTTCTGAAATGATGATACTTTGTGGGGAAGCTTTAGCCACATTTGGTTCTTCCAATAAGATTCCTTTACCATACAGAGGACAACCACAAAACAAAATTGACACATCAGCATATGATCACCTTCCGGAAGGTCCCGTTCGCAATTCGGCTATTGTCAAACTTATGCGGGCTGCTGAAATGGATTATAGGAAAGCTATTCGACACGGTATTCTTGGGATTCCTGGTTATGTACAGTTTACCTCTCCTATTCGTAGATATATGGACCTCCTTGCCCATTACCAGGTGTTTTTTATTTTTTATTTTTTATATATATAGAGTTTTAAACATTGAATTGTTTTTTTTTCAATTATATAAAAAAAAATATATGTGTGTAGGTGAAAGCTTTTCTTAGAGGTGATGTTCTACCATTTACATCTGGACAGCTGGAAGGAATGGCAGCATCTGTGAACATGAATGCTAGGATTGCAAAGAAGCTATTTAATACGAGCCTACGGTATTGGATACTAGAATACTTAAGAAGGCAACCCAAACAAAGAAAATTCCGTGCGTTGATCCTTAAATTTCTCAAAGATCGGAATGCATTATTACTGCTTTTGGAGGTAAACATTGTTTGAATGTGATCATGTACTTGATGATGCTGACTAGAGGTTTTATAGGTTGGATTTCAAGCATCTGCATGGGTGGCAATTGGGTCACATGTTGGGGATGAAGTGGAGGTCCGGGTTGAAGAATCTCACCCTCGTGATGACATCATAACATTCAAAGAAGTTATACGAGTCACATAAATATCTTCTAAATCTTTTTGCAATATTTGATGATGTCAAAAACAACAAATTTCAGTTGTTTTTTGCAATATTGACCCGTAAACAGTTGCAAGGAATTCATATGGGCAAAGATTAGTGGTGGAAGACAGTTTTACTGTAGAACATTCTAGAAAAGTTCATGTTACTTGAAGATATGAGAAGGTATATCTCAACTTATTGATTTGTATATGTCTAAATGTAGATTTTGTATTAGTGTAACCTCCAAATAGGATGGAAAGCTTTGATCTATTAAGAAAACATTTAGATCATATCTCTATTTTGATTTCTAACTATCTGGGCGTTTAAAATGATTTCCTAAAGGTTACGGGTTTTATCACTTCCTTTGATAAACATTTATTAGATGACAACGCTTGAACTTGAATTGCGTGGGAAGGTGACAATGAGTTTTACCACTTCATCTACACAAACATTTGTGTTATCTTTTCTTATCGCACTTATATATAATAAATAAAAATAACCAAAATTATAAAAAATCTTATGAACAATATTGGAATTGTATATATAGAGTAATGACGCCCTCGAGTTTTATTAAACAATATGAGAAAGCTCAAACAATCTTTTTAAGTAATCATGGATGCCAGTTTTGGTGATAATAAACGAAGTATATATGTGTATTATTAGGTATTTGATTCTATCTTATATAATCATATTGAACTACACATTAAAATAATATTATACGTAATTAAAAAGAATGTGTTCAAGGACCAAAACAATTTAACTAAAGTAAAATGGTCGTAGTGGTAGTATAAGTGGGCAATGTCTGGTTTTGCCAAAGTCGCCAAACCACACCTTCCTGACGCCAAATATAAGTCGCCAAAGGTTTAACAGGTGTTAACTTAAAACAATTCTTTTTATTAAAATGTGATTGGTTAAAGTATGTTTATGGGTTCCAAAAAGATGTTACTAGGTAATTTTGATGTGAGTATTAAAAGTATATTATAAAAAACAAAAATACAATCTTAACATGAGTTGATTTTAACTAATGTGGTTTGTTAACCTGTATCCACCTGCCGTCAGTTAAACAAAAAAGTAGTGTGGATTTGGTGACCCGATTTATTTGACTTAACTGGGCACGTTTTGTCTTTGTTCCCTATTTCTTTTCTACTCCACAATGTTTCCATATAGTACGTAGAACACCCTTAAAAGTTTTTATAATATAACTCTTGAGTCCTAAACAGTGCATCTTTAAATTTGTTGTCTTATGTTTTACAAAGAATTGTACAACGCTTACGAGTTACAATATTGGTGTTTTGCAGTCACTTAAAGTTCACGATAACAGAGTCGGTTATGAAAGATTTTATAAATAATGACATATTGAACTAGTAGGAGTAGTTCTCCTAACCCGAGTTGATATTCATTTATCATAATTATTACATATGAATCGTATTGATTGTGATTAGAAATATAATGAGCGTTATCAACACCTATCGATGTAAACAATTTGTTAAAAACTCAAACTATTTAAATTTTAAAGAAGATAAACATTCTAAAATAAGTAATCTACACACTCCTTAGTTTTTTCCAATTTGAGATTATGAGTGTGATTACCAGTGTTGTAAAACTCGGCCTACTCGGCCGAGTACTCGTCGGGTAACCGCTACTCGGTGGTGTGCCGAGTCGGGTAGGTCTGAACCGGTAAAATTACTGTTCAATATAAAACTCAGTGAAAACTCGGCCAACTCGGTGAAAACTCGGCCAACTCGGTAAAAACTCGGCCAACTCGGTCAAAACTCGGCCAACTCGGAAACTCAGTCAAAATTTGGAAACTCAGTCAAAATTAGGAAACTCGGTCAAACTCGATTAAAACTCGGAAACTCGGTTAAAATTCATTCAATTTCTCCAAAATATGTTGTATTTTTATGAACTAGGGAAATTATATGTATATTATATATTTTTATAAATAATTATATATGAAAATCTCAATCCGAGTACTCGCCGAGTACTCACCGAGTAACCGAGTACTCGCTACAAGGTTGTCGAACGAACGGGTAGCGAGTAGCGAGTTCTGCAACCATGGTGATTACTATATACTACGGAGTACTACGTAATTAATAATTAAGCAGTTATAAAAAAACAATCAAGGCAAAAATGTATCATAGGGGCTAGTATAAACTTCTCAAAAAACATTAGGGGCTTTAGTGAAAATTTATGTCATGTATATATATGTCAACCCCCACCCCACCCCTCTGTTAAATTTTACAAAGATCACAAACAGATTCTTCAATTAGATCATACGAAACTTACCGATTTCCCGAATCTAAATTACTTTTGCGGCAATATGGCAGAAGCTCGTCGGCCGGAGATCCAAATCAAGGTAAACTCCAGGCGCGGCCACGGCGGTGGAAATATCATCCATCCGGTTGAAGTTGAGTCATCACCGACACCTTGGCCGGCCCCTTCTCCGTTCCGAGAGGTTAAGCATTTTAAGAAGTGGTTCCCGTGGTTGATTCCTAGTTTTGTTATAGCTGGTACTCTCATGTTTATAATCACTATGTATGTCAATGATTGCCCTAAAAATTCGGTTTCTTGTGTCGCTACCTTCTTGGGGAGGTTATCCTTTCAGCCGTTCAAAGAAAACCCTCTTCTCGGACCTTCATCTTCGGCGTAAATCTCTTAATTATCCCCTTTAATATCAGATTTGATTGATTATGATCATAATTGATGCTAATTTTAACACTTATTCCTAGTAGCTGTGTATATACAAATTTAGGTTTTATTAGGATAGCAAAAGACTATATAATTGAATGTTGTTCTTTCTTTACCACTCATCAATTGTGTACTTTTATGCTCATTGCTACCTTTTCTGCCTGATTTATTTTGGTCGTTGATGCAATTAACTATAGACAGCCATCTTAATAGGTTCTTTGTTTGGCTAAAGTAAAACTTGAGGGGTTGTTTGGGAAAGCTTATTAAGATTTACAATGGCTAAACATATTATTAAACTTCAATTTAACATTTATATGATTTCCTTTTTTAGGTTAGAAAAGATGGGAGCATTGGATGTGAGTAAAGTAGTAGATGATCACCAAGGTTGGCGCCTAATAACTTGTATTTGGTTACACGGCGGTCTTTTCCATTTATTAGCAAATATGTTGAGTCTTTTAGTTATCGGCATTCGACTTGAACAAGAATTCGGGTTCAGTAAGTACAATTACCTTATTATAAACTTTATTCAATTTATTGAAAATTTTAAAATAACTTGTTTATAATGTTTGCAGTACGCATTGGGTCGCTTTATATAATCTCTGGATTCGGTGGCAGTTTATTTTCTGCACTTTTTCTTCAATCCAATATTTCGGTTGGTGCTTCTGGTGCGGTTTTTGGGTTGTTAGGTGGAATGCTTTCTGAACTTATAACTAATTGGACTATATACGCTAACAAGGTACTTAATTAATTAAATCTTTTCATTTGTCAACAACAATTACTCATACGGTATTTGTTTCTTAAAGTTTGTTACTTGTATGTTATGTACAGCTGGCAGCATTAACGACCCTTGTGATCATTATAGTTATTAATCTAGCGGTGGGAATTCTGCCACATGTCGATAATTTTGCTCATCTTGGTGGGTTTTCTACTGGTTTTCTTCTAGGGTTTGTGTTCTTGATGCGTCCCCAATTCGGGTGGGTTAGTCAACGATATTCTCCCGCTTATTCTCGGGCTGGAGCTAAGCCCAAATACAAGGCGTATCAACGGGCCTTGTGGGTCCTTTCACTCATCCTTGTGGTGGCTGGGTAATAAAATATCTTTATTTTGGCCCGTTTAGTTTTTTAGCTATTTTATTAAATTCACATTTTTGGCCCGTTTCAACAGCATGATTGTGGGGCTTGTTGCACTTTTACGTGGGGTGAACTTGAACGATCATTGTTCTTGGTGTCATTACATGAGTTGTGTGCCTACTTCAAGATGGGGTTGTGATACAACACCTGTGTCCTGTGTGGTGAGTCATCAAACTCAGCTCATTTTTTTAATTGTTTACTTTTTTGTTGTTAATGATTGAGTTTGGGACTAATGGAATGGTGACGTGGCATTGCAGTCTGAGCAAACGGGTAACCAATATACATTATCATGCTCCAATGGTGGTAAAAACGGGACCTACTTGTTGACGAACCCTAACTCATCTCAGTTACGAGGTCTTTGCACTCAACTTTGTCGATGATCGCTATCGTTTGGTTACAGAAACTTCATGTGTATTATATGATTCATCTTAATTTTTTTTGTTATAACACCCAAACATCTTGAGGGAATATAATTCCACATATATATTATATATATGCATATCATATAGTGTAATGATTTGATTTGTGGTTTACTTCTTTTGTTTATAACCATAAATGTTCGGTTCATGCGTTGTAATGAGATTTTAAAGTGTTTATTTTCTTAAGCGAAAATTAAGATTCGGGTTATGTTGGATTTAAAAAATTTAATTTTGTATTAAAAAAAACTGTACGGTCATATTTTATAACAATAATAACGGATCATATCATACAATGATAATAACACTTTAACAATTAAATAAAAATAGAAGTAGTATATTGGTAATTTATTGGAGTTTTAAAATGTAATATGAAATGTGTATATGCATAATTTATAAAAAATATTAATGGACCATAGATTCTTTTTAAACATTACTTTTCTGTTTATTTGCTAATATCTTGATCTTTGTAAGATTGTTAGTAGAGTAACAATACATTAGTTTAATTTATGACTCTACAAGAAGGATTCAGATTCAATCCCAGAGCAACAAAATATACCCCTTGTGTTAATGGGAGTTCACATATATCGAGTCTGGGCAATATGCAAAGCGAATGTTCGTCCTGGAATTAGTTGCCTCGCGTCCTGGAAGTAGTTGGCGTCAGAACCCATGTTATGAGGAAAAACAATATCAAAAGTAAACAGAAAAAATAACTAAGCAATATCTAATTCTAAATAGATTTAACTTAATTTTAAGACCCATTAGTTATCCTAATCAATCGTCTTCTTTTAAGATCCACCTGGTTACGGCCCAAAGTTTATAAGTCAAGCCCACAATTGACTTTGCCCTCAGGCCCACCTCCGGTTCCTTCATTTGCTCGCTCTGCACCTCCGGCTGAAGTGGCCACCCGGCCGGCGTCTGTTCTCCGACCTGGATTTTGAATCTGGTAAGCGGTAACCCTATCTCTAACTTTGCTTTAATAATTTTAAACCCTAAATATCAGTATAATTCATGTAATTATTACTAATATATGCATTCCTAATAATAATTTGTTTAAAATCGGTGATGCTTAGTATTGAATCTCATATAATCCTAATTTCTAGTTTTGTTTTCTTAATATGTTTCCTCTTTCTCATTTGCCCAATCGGGCTTCAGTATAGTGGCCCTAATTATAAGTTCTGAAATGGAGGACAAAGCCTCACAGTAGATGTCAATTTTATTATTATTCACATGGCTTTCATTTCTAGAAGCTTCCTAACAACAAGATCAATTGCTCGAGTTTCTTCATTGCCAGAACAACTATCTCCTTCATTATTGTACTCATACTCCTCTGCTGTTGCTGTTGCTGTCACTGAACTGCAACCGCCACCTCAGCCAACACCCTCTTTTCAGGCTCAAGGTTTGATTCTTGTATAATTCATTGAAATACCTGCCTATTTTTGGTTACTACTAAGAAGTGATTGTGATCTGTTGATTGTACAAACATTTGTCCAATTTTGGTAGAGAAAGTGAATTAATTGTTGTAATTTTAATATTTTATTCCTTTATCATTGATCAGAGAAACAAAAAGGATGGACAAGATTCCTGCTTTTTGTTCCGGGAGCTATCACTTTTGGTCTTGGTACTTGGCAGATCTTCAGAAGACAAGAAAAGGTTGTATACTATTATTATAATCTCATCAATACCTATAAATCTTAGTTATATAACTAACTGAAATATTGATTATGCAGGTTAAAATGCTGGATTACAAAAAGAGTAGATTGGAAATGGAACCTATTAACTGCAACTACATAACTCCTTCAGGTGACAATTTGGACTCCCTAGAATTCAGGAGGGTGGTTTGTAAAGGAGTTTTTGATGAAACAAAATCCATTTATGTGGGCCCACGTTCTAGAAGTATTTCAGGAGTAACCGAAAATGGATATTACCTCATTACACCCCTTATGTCTCTCCCAAACAGCCCTGAAAGGTTTGTTCAATCATTAGTTTTAGCTAAAGTATCAAAACTATTAATTAGAGAAACTAAAAAAATTAATGAGATTTGTTATATGTTTTTGCAGCTTGCAGATGCCGATCCTAGTCAACAGAGGATGGGTCCCACGAAGTTGGAGAGACAAATATCTAAAAGAAGCTCAACATGAGGATGAACATTCTCAAAGTACAGAATCTGCTGCTACACAGGATAACAGCTCTTGGTGGAAATTTTGGTCTAAGAATCCTAAAATTACCGAAAAGGTAGCCTTTTTTTAATGTGTTATATATGCACATTATATTATATGTGAATATTTTAAATTTATTACCTACAGGAACAGGATGATATTCGACAAATAAAGCTAGATGAAATTGTTGGAGTTATTCGTGGGAGTGAAAAACCTAGTATTTTTGTACCAGCAAATGATCCAAAGTCACATCAATGGTTTTATGTTGATGTTGATGGAATTGGTCGAAGTTGCGGGCTTCCTGAAAACACAATATACATTGAAGCGGTCAACAAAAAAGTCAACCCTTGTAATCCATACCCAATTCCTAAAGATAATAATGCATTGGTTCGTAGTTCAGTAATGCCGCAAGATCATCTCAACTATACATTCACTTGGTATTCTTTATCAGCAGCAGTTTCATTTATGGCTTTCAAGAGATTACAACCTAACAAGAAATTCAGATAACTATTTATTTTTACATATTTGTTTCGCTCTAAATGGAGCGACAATCAGTTTTGCTGCAGTGCAAACATGAAAATGCAAGTGTTCCTCTTAATAATACTAAAACTAATTACATGCGTCCAAATTGTCTGGGAAAGTTTGTTTGTTTGAGAATTTGTATTTTTGTGACAAATAGTGCTAATCTAAGAGGTTGTTACGAACTAATTGACAGAAGTCAAGATAAGTTGCAACTTGCGACAAATAATTAACAAACTCTTACTTTGTAATCATTATCTTTTGGGAAATAACATTGGTACTTATTATTTGTGTCTACTTATATGTTAACTCACTTGATCAAGACAAATGTCAAAATCAAGAGATGGTAATTCAAAAAAACATTAGTGTATTTCATGTCATCTTGTGGTGAGTAGCAACGTCACAAATAATAAACATCAATCGCTTACTCACATTGTTCACTTTTAGTTCCTATGAAGAGTTTTTGGCCACCTTCTACCTTAATGGCATCGTATTTGTATTATTATGTGTTAACTTCATAAAAAATCATTATATACAAATATTATCCTTGATCTTCTAGGCGTTTATTTGAAACTCCTTTCATTCTTCATAAAAAAGGTGTCATCCAGTACAATTTTAGGCTGAATCATGTAACAATATTAATGAAAATTTTATGGTAGTTACTAAATGTGTCTTTGTATATAAAATTGGTGATTTTGTCATATAATCATTGAACTATCCATATGGTTGAGAGTCCTCACAACTTAGGCACAATGATGCAATAGCGCGTTCTATCCACTAAAGCTAATAGCCTGTTGTGCAAGTGTTTATTACTTGCATTTATAATTCACAGAACTATAACTCAGATCTGCCTTCGCTAGTGTATAGAGAGTGGTCATCATGTGGTGATGATAAATGAGGTTTCAAACCACCAGCGGTTAATTTGGGTTGGTTAATTTAGTTATGAATTGGTTTTTCGGTTAATGTGTTCATCCATATGTTATAGTGTTTAATTCGTTACAAAATATTATCAATGAAAATGTATTAAAAAAAATCAAATAATGTGTTGGAGATTAACTAACTGCATTTGCTTTGCTGGGGTGAAAAAAATAATCAAACTGACTTTAGATGCGATAAAAACTTTAAATTCAAAGCATTTTGTCATTTCACTATTTACGTAAGCTTTTGATGTTGACACATAACGACTTGTGTAACGAATTACAAGATCCTATTCATCTGCTGCATTTCACAAAACATGATTCCCATATCTCAAATCATTAGCGTATATATGCATAAAGTAAACTGTCATCAGCTGTAGGTAAATTTGGTACCTGATCTCATTTACTCTTGTATCATGACTACCTTAAAACTTACAAAGGATAGTTGCAGCATGATTCTAAATCTTGCAAGAAGTTTACAATCCAAAAGGTGAAAGTTTTTCCCTAACAAATATACCCATCTACACTAGAATGATTCAGTTAATAATGCAAATAACAGTCAAAACATCATTAAATTTGTTGATGTCCCAACTACAAATGGTTCCATTAAAACACGAGTTAAGAAGTAGAACATGATACCGAGTGCTATAGAAATCGGTAGAGCTGGCAGAGCCTGACGAAACACTGACAACAGTATGAGAGTGCACCCCAATCCAGATATAATAGCAAGGTAACAGGCATAAACTGTCATTAAATCATACATTGCAGCTCTACCCACAAGAACACTGTAGAAAACAAAGTCACCTAATCCAAGTTTTATACCTCTAGTTGTCTCCTCATCAACCCCCCTGCTCCTTGATTCTGCTAATGGTGATATTTCTTCATCTTCAACAATTTCACTTGGTCGAAATCGATCAGTACTGTCTATAGAAAATGAAAACTCACTACCTGTGCTTGAATTAGATCTCAATCTATCTTGTAAACTTGGCACCAATGGTGAAGTTTCTTCATCAATCATTTCCATCGTGTCATCACTTCTGGAATCTGTACCATTGTGTCTAGCCATCTCAACCTGGAGCTCAACTGAATCTGATGAGACTCCACCTACCAAAAGCCCCAAACTAGACCTTCTAGGGTTTCGAGAAACGGTTGGGCGAGCCTCATAAACCAGAGCAGGAAGCTCATCGTCTCTACTAGATGCTAATTCAACCAAAATCTTAAGAGGTCCGCCGGGAGCCAAAACTGCAACCAGATCGTAGAGAGCTAATGCCACCAGTAAAGTCCAGGTGGTCCATTCCGGCAGATTAGTAAACCAAGCGGCAACGATTATACCTAACAGAACCATATAAACCTGCCTCAACACAATCGGAATTGGTATACCTTCAGCGAAAATCGAGAGAACTCCGACGACCGTGAAATTGAAAAGCAAGATGAAACAAGTGATGGCGTCGATCGGAATTGAAAATTGTCGAATAATGGCGAGGAAGATTGAACCGCCCATGACACCGAGGACAAAGAAGGCGGAAAAACGCATGTAGTTTTTGAGGAAATTGGTGAAGTTGTAGTAGTAAAGGAGAACGAGAAGGAAGGTAACAACGGCGATGAGGATAACAAAAACGAGAGCATTGAGGAGAGAACCTTCGATCTTATCCGATGTGGAATCCGATGGAGTTTCGAGGTAGACGAGATTAGCGGCGGTACGGATTGGCTCGGCGGACGGGGATGAAAAAGTGTTTAGGGAGTAGACCAAAAGGACGACTAGAAACATGCAAATTGATACCGGAGACATTACGCCGATGATTTCCACTCCGATTGACTCCAGGATACTGCCATCCATGGCTGGGGAGTTTGGATTTAGATTCCGATGAGAAAAACCGTCGTCAAATTCTAGGGTTATTGGCAGATCTCCGATGGAAATTGCCGATTGTACTGAACTGGTCTACAACAGAAGTTTTTGATGGTGCACACGCCGCATGCCTGATCAATCTTCTACTTATTGGCAAAATTAAAATTTAATCATAAATATAGAATTGGGAAATGATTTGTTAATAGAAGGTTGACTCTGTTTATACAGGAAATTCAGGAAGTATATTTTCATTAGATGTTTAAGTTTCAAATTTTTGTTAACATGGTACTAGTCAATTTGTCTATGTCTAATCTTTCTTACGGTTTAATTCTTGCACTTAAAATGGTTTAACCATCAAAATCTTTTTAGTGATAAACGTGGTTCAACTTATTTTACTAGTCAATGTGTTTGACGATTTTATTCTTAAAGTGTATTTTTCACACTACAATTTACACTATATTGCTCCAACCCTGTATTAAACCTAACCTTATATATAATGTTAGAAACTAGCATAACACATATACATCTAGATTAAATATAGTGTTGAAGTTTCATTATAAAAGTCAGAAAAATGAGAATATATCTAGAATATAATTTTTAGGGTTAATTACAATCAAACTAGTTGGAGTAATTTAGTATTAACACTACCTTTTACATTATAATTACACGAAGTAGATTTTAGTGTTAAATATAGTATTATGGGTTGAAAATGGCCTTTAACTATAAAGTGTGGCAGTACTTAGCATGCCACAATGGTTTTTCTAACCAAATCAACCGAAGTTTAAAAACTTGAGCGTTAAAACTTAAGATATCACTCTCAACCTTGAGGTCTAGAGTTCGAGTCTCGTCGTGGACATAGGTGGTAATTAGGAGTAGATTAGATTTGCCGTTTCAAAAAAAAAAAAAAAAAAAACTTGAGAGCAATAACAAAATTAAGTCGGGTGAGACGTGAAATTATATGTTTAAAAAAATTATGGTTGATTACAGTTTAAGAAAATCAAGAAATTCTCATCTAACGAAAAGCCAATATTTATAGATCAAGTTTATGCAAATCGCATTTATAATGAACTGAATACATGTTTAAAACCAGACATAATGAAAATTCTCTCTTTTTGCAGATAAATAGTCATAGACTTTGCATTTATTAAGAATCATACCAGCAAATTGTCAGAAACCAATAGGCTAAAACACGTTTAAAAGAACCATTAGCCTATTTTATCAACCTTTTATGCGGCCACTAAAACTTCAAACCACAGAATTTTTAGGATACCAAATACGATTGAACACAAACATAACTTATTTTTACAGACGATACGAACAATAAATAATAATGTTATGTTAGATCCTATCCAAATGGATTCCCACCGATTGAAGCCACTGGACCTTGAGCTTGAATGTTTCTACAAAATCACCAAACATATTTCAGCAATTTTCTACCATACATAAAACCGTCAAAACTCTAAAGTAAGTGTGTGTGTGTGTGTGTGTGTGTGTGTGTGAGAGAGAGAGAGAGAGAGAGAGAGAGAGAGAGAGAGAGAGAGAGAGAGAGAGAGAGAGAGAGAGAGAGAGAGAGAGAGAGAGAGAGAGAGAGAGAAATAAGGCACTTACGGCATCTGCGTGGTTGGTGCTTGCGCTGGCATGAATAGTAAGGCATCTGTGGAACCATATTACAAAAGATTCTTATACCAAAAAAAATAAAATACAGAAAGTGATTTACATTTGAAATTATACCTTGTGATTTACCATAACTAAATGGTATTGATGCACTTTCAGGAAACCAAGATGTGGACATATTATGATTGGGGAGAGCAGATTGTAAAGAGCTCATGTCCAAAAACTGCACTTCAAAATCAATCATTATAAAATGGACTGTGTGTACGATGATTATTGAGGACATTAAATTTATAATTATAGATAAAGAAGTAACCATGTTGGTTGATTCAAGATCAGCATCACTAGCAAAATCAAATGGATTGCGAGATTTTGTATCAACTCCATGTGATTGTGCTCCACCCTGAATCAATTTTAGACAAACACAAACATATCAATAATAATAAGTTATATATATGTTTCATCTCGACATTCTGTAAATCCATATAATAAAGTTAAATAAATATAAATAATAATAACTAGTGTTTTTTTATTCTGATTAATACCTCGGATATTCCCCAAGTCAAATACGGATTAGCAGTTAAAGGATCATCCTGTTTGCTACTCTTTGTATAAATGGTCTCAAAGGGTGTGATAGATTCTTCAAGTGAACTCCATGACTGCTTAAAAAAATAGGGTTAAAATTAAACAAAACTATGCCTCTAATTATCATTAAGCATAGTTATTGCAAAAATAAGCAATATGCAGTACCTGATTATTATTTTCATTTACTGGAGCCCCAATATCAACCCACGGGTTATGGATTAAGGATGATGGTGGGCCACTAGCACTAAAATCTTGCTGACTAGATTCTGCATGTGCATGCCAAGGCATGTCAAAGATGGCCCACCCATCGGTTTTCTGATTAATCGTATCCGTTGATTTATCTTTCATAGTTTCAGCAGTCGACTGCTGATGTGGCATAACAGCAATTAAATCCAAAGGTTTGAACTGCTGACCCGCACTCACAGTTGGTGGTCCAGAAGCCAAAGATGTAACCGATAAGTCAAACAAGTCAACGGGTGGAGCCAGTGTGGTCAATTGAGGTGCGTTTGGTGCACTGAAAAGATCCAAACCACCAAACTTTTCAGGTTCAACAGATGGTTCAGATGTCGTGATGGGTTGAGGTGCGTTTGGTTCACTAAAAAGATCCAAACCATCAAACTTTTGAGGTGCGTTTGGTGCACTAAAAAGGTCTAAACCATCGAATTTTCCCGATCCTGATGATTGCGACAAATTGGGGGGCGATTGGGTCCCAGTGACTGAAAAATCCGAAACACGAGCATTAGAAACCTCGTTTCCAAACGCGTCTTGTTGCACATGATCATTTAACCGACTTGTACTAAGAAACCGAAACATTCCTCGATCTGATCCCGGTTTTTTAGTAAGTGTTGGAGCTTGTTTCCCGTAACGGCGTTCTTCGTATTGATAATCATATGGTGGACTCTGAGAGTAAGAATGATATGAACTAGCTCGTCTTGTTTCATCTTCATGGTTTCTGTTGTTCTGAAAAAAGTTGATAATTGAAATTTTTAACTTTTTATATATAATTAGTGTCAACTGTCAAATATGGTTAAACAGACATACTACCAGTGTATCTCTAGGAGGCTTTCCAGACGCCTTTGAAGCGAAAAATTTCTTATCCACATACGCACTCTTTATAAATTCGCGGACTTTTTCCACATTACTGTAATAAAAATAAAGCATAATTAAGGTTAATTAAATTCACATTCTTTTTATTCCAAAAATAAATGCAACGATGTGATGGTGTATCTATCGCTATCACCTGTTATCTGGAAGTCTCTGTTCTCGTGGGTCCCAATCTTTAAGAAATGTTTCTCTTGCACGCTGAAAAAGAAAACAATGTGTCAGTAAATAACTAACTTCTACAAAAAAAGAAAAAAAGAAAAGGCAGTATTTGTACCTGATTACCACCTTCTTGAAGGGCTTCAACTTCTTGTGAAGTAAACTTAGACATTGATACAGATTTAACACGGTGAGTAAACTCACGGCTGCAATATGCAATAAGATAATTTTTATATATGATATTGAATAATAAGCAGATAAATTATGGACATATCCTAAGTTCATTAGTAAAAACCGAATGTGTAGATATTGGAATCGAATAAAGCCAAAGTGATCCATACGGAATCGAAAATTATAAATTTTTTAACTTTAGAAAGAAGAAGCCAAAACCTTCAAATTAATAACTCCAAATACATAGAAAAACTATAACGAATGAGTACCAAAGGGTTAGTTTTTTGAAAATTAACATAACATACTGATTGTCATTACCTTGGATATTTTAGTTGTTGATTGTTAGTTTAATTTGCACATATATTACTATTAGTATTATAATTTGAAACACTTAACTGGTCATATAGTTCATCAAACTGAATATAACTACATTCGAATTTGTACTTGATTAATGTCATATGGATACAAATCCGGATAGAACTATCAAATGTAGATATTTGATATATTATCATATTTGAAATAAAGAACTTCAACTGACAAAACAAAAACTCACTGTATCCCACTACATGTCATGCAAACGAACGTCCAAAAATTCGTGCACACGTATTGAGGTCCCTGTAAAACAATTTTAAAAACCAAAACACGATCAAAAAACAGGGTAAAGCAACAGATGTTTTATCAGCAAATAATCGAATTAGCAATAATTTTCCATTACCCTTATATAAATAATGTAATTAAAGTTATAGTTGATTATTAATTTAATAAGTATATACACAGAAACACTTACCAAACTGTTGCAATTGATGCATCTTCGGTTAGGAGGAAGCTTCATTAAACCCCTAATAATTTTTTCATTTCGCTCCTCCTCCTTCCTGCTGCTCATTCTTAATTTCGATTTTCTCAGCTAAAATTTCAAATTCGTCTGTGTGACTTTGCGATTAAACAGTATACAAAAAAGGGGTTGACTGAATCTAGGGTTTTGGGTTTTTCGAATAGCGAAGAAGAAAAGGATGCAACAGAGTTATCTCTCTTCCCCAATTTGCGCTCGAATTCCTAGCAATCCTTCCAGTCAGCTCAACGACACGATCAGTGCTTGAAATTTTGCTTTTGGGGCTCAATTATTTGAATTTGGCCCGTTATAGCACTGAGTGATGCTAATGCTATACTCCCTGTCCAGTCAATACTTGAAAATTTTCATTTCATACCCACTAAAATGAAAATAGACCATTCCAACCTCCCAAGTTGGGAACAGTTTGTACTTGAGTTAAATTATGTTCAAAAATCAAACTCAAATTAATAGTGAGCACTATTTACCTCCCGTTATAGATTTGAAATAAAATGGATGTAGACTCCGGTTTGGTTGGTGGAAAAAATGAGCCTAACTCAGAAAAATATGAGGTAGCTTTTAATTGGATTTGTAATAGGAATAACAAATTTAGAGTTAGTTATTCTGAAGAGTGAATTACATAGGAGGTCCTTTAAGTTTATAGCAAATTTCACCGATGGTCATTTAGTTTCAAAAATTACACCGATGGTCCTTAATTCTGAAAGGTTTTTCACCAATGGTCCTTTACACTAACTGACGTTAATATATTCCGTTAACTCACCCCATGTGCAATGAACGCGATGGTAAAAAAGTCATTTTTAAGTATTTTTCATTCTTAAATTAATTTTTTTTTATCTTAAATAAAAGTTTTTAGTTTAAGAATAAAAATAAATGAAATGAAAAATGATTTTTTTACCCTCATGTGCATTGCACATGGGGTAAGTTAACTAGAAAAATCTAACGCCAGTTAGTGTAAAGGACCATCGGTGAAAAACCTTTCAGAATTAAGGACCATCAGTGTAATTTTTGAAACTATAGGACCATTGAAGGAATTTGCTATAAACTTAAAGGACCTTCTGTGTAATTTACTCTATTCTGAATGGCTTATTCTTCCGTGTACTTGATGTATTGTTTTTTTTTTCTAGCTCGCTAGTTTTTTAAGTTTAATACAAAAGCTGTTTAAAAAAAAACTCAGAAAGATATAATGGCATGATAATATCAACCAAATCAGTAAATTTTGAATTATTATGACATGAAATATAATAAAGTATTAATTAATTAAAATCCATAATTTTAAATATTTTCTGCTAATTGTTACCTTGTTTAACAATTTAGGTTAGTTTAATTATTAAAATTGGAAAAAATACTAGTAAACATAGTATATATATGATAAAGAGAAGAACAAAACTGAGAATAGAATATGAATGAATATTATTGATCTCATCTCATCAATATGTCTATGTAGGTTACGTAAAATAGAGATAACAACGATTAATATTTATCTGTAACAGCAATTTAATATCATAAATTGATTACTAATAAGAAGATAAAGACTTCCAAACTACCGTAAATCACAACATTTCTTATTGTATTTGCCAAAAAAGTAGAAGTGAAGTAGTAATTTGGTGGCTAAATATGAACTCTAACAGAGCTGCAAAAGATCGGTCAAAACACCTGAAACAAATGTATATTGCGTGTTGTTATGGGTAACTACAACGGGGAACTTTATTCAAGTAGAGTACACTACAGATTAACGAGTAGACTCGAAGCACAAAGTCTGGTGTCAAATTGTTTTGTTTTTTCTCCCCATTTGAACAGATGAAAATGCCGAATATAGCGATTTTTAAATTCTATGTTAATTGGTTTAGAATTGAAATTGCATCTCGGATGAATATCCCAAAGTGTCTAGATGACCGGCCATCGCCTTGTTCATTGGTGGTGGACCGCATCTTACAATCTGCATGTTTGACAATTTTTTCATTTTTTATACGTATTTTTTTACAAATGTGATTTTAAATTATAAAAGTTTTGAAAAGTTGAAAACGTGTTTAAAATATACCTTAATATCGGATGCAGGTGCAGGGCAATGTGTTTGGATCATTTCTTTTGATACAAAACCGACACCACCCGTCCATTCCTCTGGTGGCTGCAATTGTATTAAAATAAAAAATTAATTATAAAATAAAAAATTAGAACTAAATAGTTCTTAAGCTTTCTAGTTATATGACCCAAATAACATATTTAATAACAATACCTGATTCAACACATAGAACACTCGGAAACGGTCAGGGTAATTAGTTGCAAGCCCATCGATTTCTTCCTGAAGTTATCCAATTAATCAATTACATAAACTATTAACAAACATTAATATGATTAACCTCATATTCAACATTTATGGACCACAAATTAGTTAAACATAATTACTTACCTTAAGTAGAATATCATCATATGTGACATTCGCATAGATAAGATGCACCTGGGTCTTGTCTTTTGGGTTTTCTAGTATAGCTCTAGCAACCTAGATTAAATCACAAATAAAAAATTAACTGAAACAAAGAGCTCAGACTTTATAACATTCAGAAATAGATAAATAAATAAATAAAAATACCTGAAACATTGGAGTGATTCCAGAGCCCCCTGCAAGCATTCCAAAAGCTCTCACTTGGCCTGGTTGATACCTAAAACGCCCCTGGAATCATATAATGATATTTAATTTAATGTTGATATAATGTTATTCGGTTTGAATATTTTTACTAGAGTTTATTTTCAATGAAATTTTTACTAGAATATTAAAAAATTATAATTATGAGGAAATGCATGTACCTTAGGTCCTTTTACAGCCATATAATCACCTTCACGCATCTCTCTGAAATGGTGGGACATACGACCTTGTGGATACATCTACATTACATATATGTAGAACATTACAGCCATTTATACTGGAACCTAAAATATGTTTAAAAAAATAATAACTACAAAAAAATCAAATAACAATGTGTACCTTGATAACTAACTCAAAATATCCCACATCAGTGTCAAGGGTGGTTGGGGTGTATGGTTTAATAACCTCTTCCCCTTGACTATCTTTACCCCTGAAGTACAAAACAAGCCAAACAACATGTCAAACAAACTTTTGACTTTTGAGCTCACATTTATATTGATGTATTGCCAAAATGAAACCAATACTTTTTCTAATTTGTACTGTTTTTTCATAAAATTCACTGTAATTATCATTTTTCAGCAGCAGGCTGAATAAAGGATTGATATAGATCTATAAGCAAGTGTCATAAAATAGCAAGATACTTTACTTTAGGTGGTGGTCCAGTTTTGGTAATTATAATTTTTTAAGGTCAGTTTTGGTAGTTACGTTTTTAGCCAACCTACTTTGGTAATTATAGTGTTAAAAAGCCTAAATAATAACCACACATGACTCAAGAAACTTCTTTTAGTTACCAATATATGCTGATTGATGACTAAAAACTTGTAATTACTAAACGGGCCTTAAAAGGTTATAATTACCAAAATAGACCGTCGCCTAAAGTATATTGCTACTTTTATTTTATGTCATGTGCCCTAGATCTATTTGTGAAAAAGAAATCAAGCTAATATACCTGCAACTTATGTGTTGTCCAATAGGAAGTCCCAAAACTGAAGTAGGTGTAGGTAGCTCAAATCTGAATTTTGCCACATTATGGCTAAGTTGCGTTTTTTTCACAAGTTTGAACTGCTTAAAATTTTCAGGATCTATGCTCCCTACTGAAAACACATAAAAAAATTCAGTGTTAAAACCATTAAAATCTAAAACTTGGAATATAAAAGTTGCATAAGTTTGTTAAACCTTTTGTTTTCTTTGAGGAATAAAAGTAAGCTGCAGTAACAACGACAGCAACAACAGCAACAGCAAGCCCAACCTGTATTTCCTTTGCTTCCAGTAAATCCATTCTTGTATATTGAAATCAATCTTAGCTGAAAGATGTTTCACCAAAAAACACAACTTTAATGATCTGACAATAAACCCTATTTATAGCAGTTTCAGGATAATTATACTAAAATTCAAAATTCTGTACTGTCCACAAGCAGAGCAATATGCTGCCTGTTGTCCAGAGTCATTTCCAAACTAAATGGAAACAATGTTTAAGGAAATAAAATATATTAATAATATAATTGTCATCACATGAAAACTAAGAATCTCATGTAGCTATGTAAGTTATGTGATTTTAAAATTTTAATTATGGTTTGAGTTTATGTGTGTAACAATTAAGCAGGTTATCATAATAGCAATCATTTACATTTTTGTTCTAAGCAATCTCTGGAACACAAAACACCCAATCTTTTCAATACATGAACATTCATTTCCACCAATTTTATATCACATAATTTCCATATCAAAAAGCATCACAAACACATCATCTACTACTGAAAATCATTAGCCATTGAAGTTACTAATATTACTCCCTCAAAAGAGAGAAGAGTCCACATTTGATTTTGGAAATTCAAACCTCTAATTTCGAAGTGGAACTGATATGAACGGATTTACTTGTTTAGAGTAGCAAATTGTGTACTAATTCAGTGAAATAAATGTTTTTCCAAACCTAAAACGATGAAATTTTTTATCAAGTTTTAAATATACATCTAGAAATAGGCATAGACTGCATCTTCCATTGGTTTAGTGCAATGCATTTCAAACCAACTCCATCTCCATTGTCCATACTCATGCATCATGAATCAAATTTCAAAATATTAAATTAACCGTTCCAATTTGATCTAGACTATGATTATAAAGCAAATCAGCTAATTCAACAAACTGAATTAGAACATACTTCAGTTAATTAGAACATACTAAATTAGAAGAAGCAGGAATAAGAACATTTACTTATCGAATAGACGAGAGATACAGAAACCAAGCCTGAAGAGAGAAGAGAAAAAATCAGGAACAAAATATTGATATGTAGATGTGCGAATAAAATAGTAACAGTGAGAGGAAGGACTGGTAAATAGTAACAGTGAGACCAATGGCGGAATCAGAAACTTTCACTAGCGGTAGCACCCTTGTGGTGATAAAAAAAACGGGGTTAAGAGGACTGCGACCTCTAGTGTGATCCCAATCGCTACGTCCGAAACAAAAACAAATTTAACACAAAAAAAATTATATTACATATCACATTTTTTAGTTACATACATCAATAAATCTTCAAGAATATATTTCATTAACCTACAAAAGAATTATTAATTTTATAAACATATTACAAAATCTAAAATACACACTTTATGTTTTTTTATTTGGTTCAAATATTAGGGTTGTCTTTGAGTGTGAACTATTAACTAATAGTTAGAGGGTTTTTTAGAATTGATTTGAGATATTGAATAGATTTTTAATCTATAAAAATTTTGGTTTGTAAAATTATATTATATTTTATAATTAAAGTATTGAATAAGGAAAATAAAGGGAAATGATTTGAAATGTTTGAATTAAAGAGTTTTTCTTAAATGTATAAGGTAAAAAAAGAAGAAAAAAATTGAAATATATGGGTTGAGAAAGAAAAAACCCTTGTAACAAAGAGCTTAGAAATGAAATAAAAAATTGATTTAAAAAATAGCAACAACAAGATTCGAACTCGTGGCCTCCTTATACATGCAAGGAGTGCTAACTAGCTGCGCTAGTAGATAGATGTGTCTTATTTCCCCTTTCCGGATATATATTAATGTATTTAAAATACTATAACAATAAAAAAGTCCCGAAAATTTACCGTATCGAATTTTTTTCGAGTAGTAGCACGTGCCACCGTGTGCTCTATACTGATTCCGCCCCTGAGTGAGACGAAAGCCAATCCCCACACTGCTGGTTAGATTACTGTTTGAATGGTCACCTTTGTTATTTTTGCTCTCAGTTTTCTCTTTTTTTATCAAACACATTATCAAACAGTGGCCAAAGTGGCATAATGAGTGATCGTTGTTTTTTTCTTTTTAAATTTCATTATAAATTAAAAACATTACACTAATAATAATAATAATAAAAAAAGTGAAATATTTGGTAAAAGAGTTGGATATTTATAGGGTAAAAAAAAGGTTAAAAATTAAGTTTGAAAGGGGTGTGAGTATTTGGAATTTGGATATAGCCGTTGGAAGGGTGGGGGTTTTAAAATTTTGATTGTTGGCCACGACCTCCAACGGTCGAGTGGCCGACCATTATGGTCTTGGGACGCATCGTGGGTTAGCCCTCATAACCGGAGGGACGCGGTGGGTGACGTGGGCGGTCGCGACCCCTGTTTTGGGCGTACGATACGCGTAGTCTTATAGTCAAAACCGGAGGACTTTTTTTAGATGGCGGATTTACTGCAGTACGAGATAAGTTGTGTAACAATTATTAAAGAGAACCCAAAACTTGTAGCCTAGTGGTATGGTGAAAGGAGTAAGGTGTTGTTCATTCATAGGTTCAAGTCCCGTCGTGGGCAATATGAGTAGATTAGACGACGTTCAAAAAAAAAAAAACAATTATCAAAGGGGTATTGACCTAGCGATAAAAGTGTATGTCCCGTATCCTTGAAGTCGGGTGTTCAAATCTCATAATGGACATATGTGATTTTTAGGAGTAGATAAGGATTTGTCTTACACACAAAAAATTGTGTAACAATTGAAAATTTATCATAGTAGTGTTGAAAATATTTAAAAAAATTAATATAGGTGATACCTTTAAGCAAAAAAATGTACAACCAGTAATACGGATCATGTATACTTATATCCACATGTATATCCATTTTATATCAACATTGTTATTTATATTTATATCCATTATAAGAAAAGGTTAAATGGATATCCATTACAGCTTTTTAGTTAAAGAAAATACTAACTTTATTATTTAAACGTCCCTCTGATCTAAGCCTACCTCGCCCGCCCTTACAAAATGCTAACACTTCGATTGCGTGATTAGGTTTGTGTGAAGTCATGAAAGTTACACAAAAAGAATAGAAATTTACAAGATTGGATCTTTCCGTCAAGAATTGCATGTTGTTCAGGTTTAGTAAGAAGAATGTATGTCTCTATTTCATTTGAGTTAGCCGATATTGCAAGCAACCTCTACCGGGAAAGCATTCGATCCTGCCGAAGATCGAGTTGGAAGAGCAGAGAGGATCTCTCTTAGCTCGATGGCTTCTTTGCCAAAAAGCGCTATAGCTAACGCTACGAGGGGGTCAAAAACCTTGTTACCTTTTTGTTTTGGGTATGACGTAACCAGGCTAGCATAGTTTATAACAATACAACACTATGTACTAAAAATGGTCGCTCACCAAGGAAGCATCGCCACTAGGGATGCACCAAACCGGTTTGTTGACCAAACCGGTTCGGGTTTGAAACCAAAATCGGTTTTGGTCAACACCGTTGAAACCGATTTCCTCAATAACCGGTTCGGGTTCTAACCGGTTTTAGGGTTATAAAACTCAAACTGGTGTTATGTGTAACACCGCATTTTTGAAACCTTTTTTTTTAAAGGATAACCATTTTTAGCATTAACATTAGATTACGGAAGCGATTAGTCTACACCTACGTCTATTTAAGTTTACAAACCATGGTCCCACACAAAACAATACAATTCAAGTAGTTAGTTAAAAGACGGTATCACAAAACACGGCTCATTTCACAAAATAGAAGATCTTCATCGTTTTCTTCTTCTTTGAGCGGGAAAGGAAAATGCTCAAAGTGTCAAGAACATTTTCTGCTAAGTCATTATCTGCAGCAGGTACCATCAGCTGATTCCACTATCAGCTGAGTGGTCTTCTTCTGGTCTTTGTCCTTTGGCCATAGACTTCGAATGAACACTCTTCTATAGCTGCTGATTTGACTTGTTTCCTAGAGGTAAGTACGTACTCAGCTGAAGGATTATGAATATACTTGTACTTCAGCTAAGTACATACTTCAGCTGATTTGTTCTTCTTAGCTATTGATCATCAAATCTTATTTACTTAGTCTAGGGACTAACAATAACTATAACAAATCCAAGTATTATACTTACAAAGTCTCTAGTCCACCATTTAACAAAATAGTCCAAACACTAGCTACATTACTTCACAAAATTAACCATACTATGTTTTTAACATCCATAACTAAACAAACATGTTTTCTTAACCTAACAAACAATTCCATCCATCCAAACATCAAGAAATCCAAGGTTTGTCAAAACCCACTTTCAACATCCACCATTAATGGAGGTTGAAGGTGATTTTCACCAAACCTTGTCTCCTAACAACAATCAACCATACAAATGGTGAGAAAGCTTGCATAAACACATATTATCACGTCCATAACAAGATTCACCAATAAAACACTAGAAATCATAAACCCTAATTCATAGCAAAGCTCAAGAACAAGTAAAGGAGAAGGTGTAGCTTACTTCTAGGGTTCTTCTACACAAACTTTAGTATGAAAATCGGGTCTAAGCACCAAGAATCAACAAGCTCAAGCTCAAGAACAAGTATGGAGGTTTTTGTAACGACCCGAATTTGTAAATAAATAAATTGTATAAAAATATGATAATTATGGATAAATCATATAAAATACGTGGGAATTGGTTTCGTGTCGTTTGGGCACCGTACGAGAAAGTTACGGGCGAAACCGGGTCGAGACAAGTTGGAAAAAGTGCAGCCTTGCTGCCATCAGGAGTTCGCGACGCGAACTATAAGTTCCCGATCGGGAACTTGCTCCAGGGAGTTTGGCCATGTGTCGCTAAGTAGTTCGCGACTAGGTAACGATCGCTAAGTATGCGTGTAGAAGGAGAGTTCGCGACGCGAACTATGGTCGCGTCGTGAACTTGTGTCTGGCAGCATTAATGTCGGGATTTGGCTCATTTATTGCCAAGTGAAACCCTAGTTTTTCTCTCTTCGAACTTGTGAACGATTTTGGGTGTCAAGCATCATTTGGAGTCGATTTCTTCATCAAATCTTGTGATTCTTCACTCCTAGTTGAAGATTTAAGGTATATCTTCAATCCTTTGTAGTTGTAGCTTTAGATCTATGGGTTTAGAAGCTTGGGGTTGAAACCCTAGTTCTTGGGGTTATAGATTATGGTGATATAAATGGTGTATACACTTAATAGATAGTATATTAATAAGGAAATCAAGTGTATGGTTAAGATTTGTAAGAATCTTAAGGGTTGGTTAAACCTAGGGTTTGGTAAATCACCATATTTGGGGGAAATGGATTGATGGATGTATTCTAGAGGTAGATGAACACATTAATAGTAGATTGTGATGTTGATCATTGTATGATCATTGTTTTAGGCTTTCGGTGACATTTTGGAAAGTCGGTGAAATTGGGAAGCGAGAGCTTGGTGTCAAGAACACAGTTGGAGCATCTTTATTGCTAAGGTGAGTACGTGTGGAATTTACTGAGTACATAGCCCTGTTAAATATTTTCATTACTTGTGTTATGGTCTATTTGCTTAATTGTGTAGACTAGTAGTTGATAGTTAGTTATACCTACGATAGTATTGAACTAACTTGATGATGATGAAAGTGCTAGCAAAGAGCTAGATTTGCATAACCATAGGGTTATGATGAGATTGAGATGATGTGATGATACGGGCCACTCCCGATCATGAGTTGTGGATTGAGGGGCAGTTGGGCGTATTCCCATCGACTCTTCCACGTTAGTTATGCGATGTCACGGGATACTCCCGGTCATGAGGTGTGGAGTGAGGGGCAGTTGGGTGAATTCCCATGTGAATTCCCATCGACTCATCCACGTTAGTTATGCGATGTCACGGGATACTCCCGGTCATGAGGTGTGGAGTGAGGGGCAGTTGGGGTGAATTCCCATCGACTCATCCACGTTAGTTGTGATTGATAGGTAAGCAAAGTTGTTCGAGTCACACTAAGGTGACTAGACTGGATGGTTGGATATATATGTGTATATTGGTTGGTTATATGAAATGTGACATTCATTTTTATTATCGGGTCTAAACCCATGTAGCTCACGAGACGTTTTTGTCTCACGTACTCCTTGTTTGTTTTGCTATGTACTCAGGTTCGGGATCGAAGGCTTAGGTTCGCACGAATAGAGTTGCGGGACCTAGAGTAGAAGAACTTTAGATTGGATTTATGCTTAGCTTTGGTTTTGATATATTTTGTAACACCGAAACTTTATACTCTGATTCATACCAAAGGTTTTTGTAAATCCATATTTTTGGGATAGTTCTTCTATTTATGAAAAATGTTTTATTTTGGGCAAATATTTTGTAATTAAAAATTGAGGTGTTACAACTTGGTATCAGAGCTATAGTTTAAGTGAATTAGGTTGGATGACCATCCTAGTCTTAGACTGTAGCATTAGGAATATGAGATTCCTTAAGATCATAGGTTGACCTTGAGACTTTATATTAAGTTTAGGGTTGAACCTAGGGGACCGATGAATTTGATATGATTTGGATATTGAGTCTCATGAGACTAATGGGTTGTACACAAGGTACTAAATGTTTAATGTCTTTCGTATAGTCTTGATTGAAAGAAATTGTGAACACTCGTAGAAGTGGGAAAGCCCCGGAGAACCGGGAGGAGGAAGTACCTCCTGTTGAGAGGGTGGACGAGCAAGAAAGTCAACCATCAATGCATCGGGTTGATGAATCGGAGGTCGGAGCTAATAGAACTCCGGTGACCATGGCGGATCTCCAAACTATTATCGACCAAATCAAGGGAACGGTGGCCGAGGAAGTGCACCGAATTATTGGAGACCGTGAAAGGTCGGGTGGAGACCGTGAATCCGAAGCTAAGTCGGACGAGAAAACCGGAGGTAGTGGCACCGGGGAAGGGAAGTCCTCCACGGGTGGCCAAAGTGATGCTAGGGCTAGGCCCGTTGTGAAAGAAGGTTGTTCGTTTAAATCATTCATGGCTTGTAAGCCAAATGTGTATTCGGGTAGTTCGGACCCGAAAGTAACCATGAGATGGATCCGGGAAACCGAGAGGGTGATCGGTAGTAGTAAATGTAAGGATGCCGATATGGTGACATATGCGTCACAATTGTTAAAAGAAGATGCGATGGTTTGGTGGGACATCGTATATGAGACCCTAGGGAGGGAGGTGATTGAGAAGATGTCGTGGGACGAGTTCACCGCGAGATTGAAAAAGAAATTTTGTCCCGAAAGGGATTTGGAAAAGATGCACGAAAAGTTCGTGACCCTCAAAAAGGGTGATATGTCAATCGAAGAATACTCGAGGGAGTTCACGGGATTGCTCCCGTTTGTTGCTAAAACCTACTCGGATGAGAGGTTGAGGGTGGTCCGGTATGCTAGTGGGTTACCGTGGGACTACCAATTGGAGGTGAAGAGGGCGGCTTCACTAGATGAGGCCATTAGTGCCGCCCGGGGTGTGGAAGAGGTGAATGTGGCACGTGTTGCCGAGAGGGCCCATGTGGGCGAGAAAAGGAAAGCCGAGAGCGGCTCTAGTTCGTTCAAGAAAGGGAAGTTCACCTCGAGCTTCTCTAAGCAAGGTAGTGTTGGCTCGTGCAAGAAGTGCGGGAAGACTCATACCGGCGGGTGCCGAGGAGAGTCGAAATCTTGTTTTAATTGTGGAAGGGCGGGGCACATAGCCCGAGATTGTAGGGCCAAGTCGTTGGCCGATGTTGAATGCTTCTCGTGTCACGAGAAGGGGCACTATAGCAATGTGTGCCCAAAGAAGGGAATCGAGTCGATGGTGTCCACGGCTCAAAAGAAGGTGGAACCGGCCAAGGTGAAGGGGACGATCCTTCCAACTCACCCGAGAGGAGGCGAAGGAGGCACACGATGTGGTGTCAGGTACTCTATTCATTAACTCCTTGCCAACTCATATTTTGTTTGATTCGGGTTCTAATTATTCGTTTGTGTCTTATGAGTTCGGTTGTAAATTGAATGTGCCGTCCGAAATGTTAGATGAGGTTAATGAAATAGAAGTAGCCGACGGGAAAACGTCTATGGTTGAATGTATTTATAGAAATTGTGAACTAGAGATAGACGGTAGAAAGTTTAAGGTGGATTTGTTGCCCATGGGAATTAGGGCGTTTGATGTGGTTATTGGTATGGATTGGTTGGGTATGCACCAAGCCAAGATTTTGTGTGGGAAGAAAATTGTGTCGATTAGGACACCCGAGAACGAGAAAGTGTATGTATACGGGGAGAAACGACATCACATGCCTAATGTGATTACCGCTATTAAGGCGAGGAAAAGTATATCAAAAGGTTGTGCATCGTTTATTGCATATGTATTAGATGGTCGGAAAGAAAAGAAGTCAATGGATGATGTCAAAATTATTCGGGAATTCCCCGAGGTATTTCCCGATGACTTGCCCGGTTTGCCACCGGAGAGACAAGTCAAGTTTAAAATTGATTTAGTGCCGGGGGCGACGCCGATTGCTCGTGCTCCATATCGTTTAGCTCCCACCGAGATGCGGGAATTGATGACCCAATTGCAAGAATTGTTAGATAAAGGTTTTATTCGTCCGAGTTCGTCACCGTGGGGTGCACCGGTGTTATTTGTTAAAAAGAAAGACGGTTCGATGAGAATGTGTATTGACTACCGAGAGTTGAATAAGGTAACTATTAAGAACCGTTACCCGTTGCCGAGAATTGACGACTTATTCGACCAATTGCAAGGTGCTAGTTATTTCTCAAAGATCGATTTGAGGTCGGGTTATCACCAAGTTCGGGTGAAAGAAGGCGATACCGAGAAGACGGCTTTTCGTACACGTTATGGTCATTATGAATTTCTAGTGATGCCGTTTGGTCTTACCAACGCACCTGCTATTTTTATGGATTTGATGAATCGGGTTTGTAAACCGTTCCTTGATAAGTTTTTGATCGTGTTTATTGACGACATTTTGATTTATTCGAAAACCGAAGAAGAACACGAAAGTCATTTGAGGCTTGTTCTAGACGTGTTGAAACGGGAGAAGTTATATGCAAAATTTTCAAAGTGCGAGTTTTGGTTGCGGGAAGTGCAATTCTTAGGTCACGTGGTGACGTGTGATGGTATTAAGGTTGATCCGTCCAAGATTGAAGCGGTGTCAAATTGGGAGCCCCCGAGGACTCCTACCGAGGTTAGAAGTTTTCTTGGATTAGCTGGTTATTACCGAAGATTTATACAAGATTTCTCGAGAATCGCGATTCCACTCACAAAGTTAACGAGAAAAAGTGAGAAGTTTGTGTGGGAGAAGAAGCAAGAAGAGGCGTTTAAGTTGTTAAAAGAAAAGTTATGTAACGCGCCGATACTCACGTTACCGGATGGTATGGAAGATTTTGTGGTTTATAGTGATGCTTCGAATCAAGGGCTCGGTTGTGTGTTGATGCAAAGAGGAAAGGTGATCGCGTATGCCTCGCGACAATTGAAGAATGCGGAATTAAGGTACACGACACACGACTTGGAATTGGCGGCGATTATTTTTGCCTTGAAGTTGTGGAGGCATTATTTGTATGGCACTCGGTGTACATTGTACACGGATCATAAGAGTTTGCAATATGTGTTTACACAAAAAGACCTTAATATGCGACAAAGAAGGTGGATCGAGTTGATTGCCGATTATGATTGTGAGATTGTGTATCATGCGGGGAAGGCGAACGTGGTGGCCGATGCCTTGAGCCGAAAGGTTTATGAAAATCCGAACCGAGGAATTTTAACACGTATAGAAGTCGTCTCGAGTATTATCGAAAGAATCAAGAATGCCCAACGAGAAGTTATGGGAAAAGACGAGTTAAGACAAGAACGGTTAGGTAAGAACCAACATTTTCTCGAAAATGCACAAGGGTTGAAGACCGTAGGCGGCCGTATTTGGGTTCCTAAGTTCGGTGGTATCCGAAAAGAGTTGTTGTATGATGTGCACAAATCGAAGTATTCGATTCACCCGGGAAGTACAAAGACGTACCAAGATATGAAACGGGTTTATTGGTGGCCCGGAATGAAGGCGAGGGTGGCCAAGTATATCTCTAAGTGTGCCACGTGTGCACAAGTGAAAGCCGAGCATCAAGTACCGTATGGGGTAGCTCAATCATTAGTTGTACCGGCCGGGAAGTGGGAAGATATAACTATGGATTTCATAGTGGGCTTACCGAAGACGAGTAGAGGTCACGATGCCATTTGGGTCATAGTTGACCGGTTGACCAAAAGTGCGTTATTTTTAGCAATTCGGGAAACGTTGCCACTTGAGAAATTGGCTAAGTTGTATGTTGATGAAGTGGTTCGACTCCACGGGGTTCCGTTATCGATTGTGTCCGATAGAGACGCGAGGTTTACCTCGAGATTTTGGCGGTCATTACAAGAAGAGTTGGGTACAAAGTTGCGGTTGAGCACGGCTTATCACCCGCAAACCGACGGTCAAAGTGAAAGAACAATTCAAACGGTTGAAGATATGTTGAGATCGTGTGTGTTAGATTTCGGTGGTAAATGGGATGAACATTTACCGTTAGTCGAGTTCTCGTATAATAATAGTTATCACTCGACTATCAAGATGCCGCCTTATGAGGCATTGTATGGAAGGAAATGTAGAACTCCATCTTGTTGGTTGGAAGCGGGAGAGACGAAACTCACGGGTCCCAAGATCGTGAGAGTGACAAATGAAAAGATTGGTATTATTCAAAACAACATGAAAGTCGCCCAAGATAGACAACGAAGTTATTCGGGTTTAAAGAAAAGACCATACGACTTGGATGTCGGTGATATGGTGATGTTGAAAGTGTCACCTTGGAAAGGTGTGATGCGGTTTGGTAAAAAGGGAAAGTTAAGTCCAAGGTATGTTGGACCGTTTAAAATATTGAAACGGGTCGGGCTTCAAGCTTTTAAGTTGGAACTTCCACCCGAACTTCAAGGTGTGCATGACACCTTTCACGTGAGTTACTTGAAGAAGTTTATCGGGGAAGTTGAAAATATTATTCCATTGCAAGAGTTGCGGGTTGACGGCCCGAACCGGTTGATTGAGGAGCCCGAGGCTATATTAGAAACGAAGACAAAGAAGCTTCGGAATAAAGAGATCGAGTTGGTGTTGGTCAAGTGGAAGCATTCACTTGGGCCGAATTTGACTTGGGAAGTTAAGGACGAGATTCGGAAAAGATACCCGGATTTCGTGAACTATGATGAGATTCCGAGGACGGAATCTTCTTAAGGGGTAGATAGTTGTAACGACCCGAATTTGTAAATAAATAAATTGTATAAAAATATGATAATTATGGATAAATCATATAAAATACGTGGGAATTGGTTTCGTGTCGTTTGGGCACCGTACGAGAAAGTTACGGGCGAAACCGGGTCGAGACAAGTTGGAAAAAGTGCAGCCTTGCTGCCATCAGGAGTTCGCGACGCGAACTATAAGTTCCCGATCGGGAACTTGCTCCAGGGAGTTTGGCCATGTGTCGCTAAGTAGTTCGCGACTAGGTAACGATCGCTAAGTATGCGTGTAGAAGGAGAGTTCGCGACGCGAACTATGGTCGCGTCGTGAACTTGTGTCTGGCAGCATTAAAGTCGGGATTTGGCTCATTTATTGCCAAGTGAAACCCTAGTTTTTCTCTCTTCGAACTTGTGAACGATTTTGGGTGTCAAGCATCATTTGGAGTCGATTTCTTCATCAAATCTTGTGATTCTTCACTCCTAGTTGAAGATTTAAGGTATATCTTCAATCCTTTGTAGTTGTAGCTTTAGATCTATGGGTTTAGAAGCTTGGGGTTGAAACCCTAGTTCTTGGGGTTATAGATTATGGTGATATAAATGGTGTATACACTTAATAGATAGTATATTAATAAGGAAATCAAGTGTATGGTTAAGATTTGTAAGAATCTTAAGGGTTGGTTAAACCTAGGGTTTGGTAAATCACCATATTTGGGGGAAATGGATTGATGGATGTATTCTAGAGGTAGATGAACACATTAATAGTAGATTGTGATGTTGATCATTGTATGATCATTGTTTTAGGCTTTCGGTGACATTTTGGAAAGTCGGTGAAATTGGGAAGCGAGAGCTTGGTGTCAAGAACACAGTTGGAGCATCTTTATTGCTAAGGTGAGTACGTGTGGAATTTACTGAGTACATAGCCCTGTTAAATATTTTCATTACTTGTGTTATGGTCTATTTGCTTAATTGTGTAGACTAGTAGTTGATAGTTAGTTATACCTACGATAGTATTGAACTAACTTGATGATGATGAAAGTGCTAGCAAAGAGCTAGATTTGCATAACCATAGGGTTATGATGAGATTGAGATGATGTGATGATACGGGCCACTCCCGATCATGAGTTGTGGATTGAGGGGCAGTTGGGCGTATTCCCATCGACTCTTCCACGTTAGTTATGCGATGTCACGGGATACTCCCGGTCATGAGGTGTGGAGTGAGGGGCAGTTGGGTGAATTCCCATGTGAATTCCCATCGACTCATCCACGTTAGTTATGCGATGTCACGGGATACTCCCGGTCATGAGGTGTGGAGTGAGGGGCAGTTGGGGTGAATTCCCATCGACTCATCCACGTTAGTTGTGATTGATAGGTAAGCAAAGTTGTTCGAGTCACACTAAGGTGACTAGACTGGATGGTTGGATATATATGTGTATATTGGTTGGTTATATGAAATGTGACATTCATTTTTATTATCGGGTCTAAACCCATGTAGCTCACGAGACGTTTTTGTCTCACGTACTCCTTGTTTGTTTTGCTATGTACTCAGGTTCGGGATCGAAGGCTTAGGTTCGCACGGATAGAGTTGCGGGACCTAGAGTAGAAGAACTTTAGATTGGATTTATGCTTAGCTTTGGTTTTGATATATTTTGTAACACCGAAACTTTATACTCTGATTCATACCAAAGGTTTTTGTAAATCCATATTTTTGGGATAGTTCTTCTATTTATGAAAAATGTTTTATTTTGGGCAAATATTTTGTAATTAAAAATTGAGGTGTTACAGTTTTAGAGAGAAAAACAATGGAATAGTGAGGATAAGGTTTTCAAAAGGGAAGAGTGAAGAGGGAGTTACCCTCCTCTCTCTCTTGACCGGCCAAACAAGGGTGGTGGGACCCCCTTGTTGGCTTTTCCTTTAATTAACTGTATATGTCTGAAAAGTCTCTTTCGTAGCTAATTTATTTAAAATAGCAAACGAGCTCCAATTTTAAAAACGAAAGCATTTCCGGAAACGAAATTCAACAAGGAATCTAAAGATATAAAAATCACATATTCAATTCAAATATATCACGAGTCGGGTATTTTTAACCCCTTGGTTAAAATACCGCAAAAGACGAAAGGCTAATTAAATTCGCATAGCATTTAGTCTGGTAATCATTTATTAAAATACCTTAAGGTCAGTAAACTACTAGACCGGGTTTTGGGATGGTACATTATGGGTATTGTAACCGGTTCGGTTCGGTTACAAACCGGTTAACCGGCCAAAACCGGTTTGTTGACCAAATTTGCGGTCGGTTTTGGTCAAAACCGGTTCGAAAGCTAAGAACCCCAAACTGGTTGGGAACCAAACATGTTTTGGTCAAAACCGGGTTTGTTCGGTTTCCGGTTTTTTGTGCACGGCTAATCGCCACCACTAGAGCTCGGACAATGAATGCACACCCACTTTTTCTTTTGCTTGGTTTGGTCGGTCAGGCGATTGAATGGTTGTGTTGCATAGGAATTGGATGTAGCGCCGTTCTCTTTCTTTTTTCGGTCATATGTTTGTTACAAGAGAAGCGGAGGTTAGTTGGCATAGACCAACTGGCCACCAAAAGAAATTTTATGAGTTTTTCTTTATTTTCTAGTCTCGAATCACTAAATTACGTTTTTATAACTTTAACGTATTTGACTGTCTTTTATTTTCTTGTTTTTTTACGGTTAAACAATCTCTACATTTATATTTCTTTCTTTTGTAAATCATGGTTGTCCTAGAGTCACGAGATCCTGTTCCCGACCACCCAACTAAAGGGGTGTTTGGGAAAGCTTATATAAGGGTGCTTATAGCTTATAAGCTTATATAAGCCTAAATAATCCCAATTTCAAAGGGATTATTTAGGCTTATATAAGCTTATAAGTTATAAGCACTCTTAGATAAACTTTCCCAAACACCCCTAAATTCCTCCTCTCTTGATTCTTCTTCTCCCCTGTGAAACTTCACCCCAATTTCGTGGATCTATACGCAATCGATTCAAAGATGGATTATTATAAGGTTTTAGGTCTCAGCAGAAACGCAACGAAAGACGAAATCAAAGAAGCTTTCAGGGATATAGCAAAGAAATTTCACCCCGATAAGCACTCAGGTTCTCCTCAATCCGTCAGGGATGGGGCCACCGTCCGATTCAAGCAGGCATCGGAGGCGTACGAGGTTCTAGTCGATGATCACAAGCGCGCTGATTATAATCGAAGCAATCGGGGCGGTAATAGTGGTGCCGGGTACGGAAACTACGGGTATGATAACAGGAGGAACAGTTCATCGAAATATGATTACTACGGCAGCAGGAAAGCTACTGTTTCTAGGTTTCAAATTGCTATGGGATATATAAACAGTCGTGCCTTCCTTCTCAATGTTGCTTTTGCTGGGTATTGTTTCCTTTCTACAACCTTGATATTGAAATCAAATTGAATAATATATTTTCAAAATCGATATGATTTTTGCATAGTATACTGTTCTGATCATGATCACTTTTAGAAAGCAAATTGTGCATAAGATATTGTTTATTGTTACGAAACTGATTCAGTAATTTGGTATCTATGAATTTGCTCGAATATGTTATACTGTGGATCAAAGTTACAAAATTGGTGAATCTGTTAAGCTTATGACAAATAGGTAACTTAGTATTAATTGCAAAATGTGTCTATTTTGTAACTTATAATACCGTGAAAGCATGCATGATGTTGATCTGAACTTAAGTTAACTGGCATGCTTACAAAATTATAAAAAAAATTAATATAATAATAAATAAAAAAAACCCCGAAAGTGATGATTTTTCAACGTATTAACTTTTTGCAGGGCTTTACTAAGTGGTCTAGCGGTGGTTGAAATAAGTAGAGATGCCATCTGGAAGAGGCAGAATCCAGGTGTATGT
Source organism: Calendula officinalis (assembly GCA_963853835.1). Lineage (NCBI taxonomy): Eukaryota > Viridiplantae > Streptophyta > Magnoliopsida > Asterales > Asteraceae > Calendula > Calendula officinalis. The sequence continues at coordinate 79,173,998 of OY970820.1, read as the reverse complement.
TATTTCTCCTTTGTTTTAAATTTCACTACTTAGTTTTTTTTACCATTCTGTATTTTCATCTGTAGAAATCATTTGAAGAAGCAATGGAATCTATACAGAAAACAAAAGCAGTTGAGGAAAAGGAGTAACCGGTCAGGTTCTGCAGAGATATTGGTTGATAAATACACACTTCAATGCTGCTTTAAAATGTGAGTTCTTGTGTTTTTTATCCTATGAAAATTTTCTTTTTTCTTGTCTCAGTTTTCGTTTTTGATCACGTTTTCATGTTACAGAGTGTAGATACACAAGTTGTACATATTCACAAAGAACAAAGATTAAAGCTTGTTCTGTTTTTTGCAAAGGAGATTGAAAATGCAGTCGACAGGGAAATCATGGCAGAACAAACAACTGACAAATGTTTTTTTGTACAAAATGAAATAAACATCAAGGCCAGCAACAATTATGAAATCAAAATAGAGTGTACTTTGACTTTTTTTTCTAGCTATGATGATGATGTACTTTGACTTTCTCAAGTCAAACTTATTTAAGAAAATGAAGACAAATAAGTTTGAAGTATGTGTTTAATGATGTGAATGTTATGAACTTTGATGTGCCTTGGGTTTAGTTTATTGTTTCTTTCACTGGTGGATACTTCGATCATATTAGTTTTTAAAAGCCGATGTTGTGATTAAACAATATCTACTTAATAGCACCAGGAGTACCATTTTACATCCTATTTTTCCTTCTAATCAAAATACATATACATCACATATGAATGCTAAAAATACTATTTTGACTACAAAAAGTCAACATATCTCTAATCTTGAGATAAAAAAATACAAAGTTTGAAAGAATCAGATTCAGTTAGTCTTCTTTTTTTTGTGGTTTTGAAGTGCGTACAAGCAACCTAAATGTCCAAACTGCCAATAAAGTTGCCTCGATTGGGGCAAGCCAATAAACAATCATATGCTCATTCGTTATATGAACACCAAGAGCATACGCCCACCCGATTACCTAAAATTTTTATAAATTAATAAGTGTCAATATACAAATTTCATAAAAAAATGCTACATGTAAATCAAGTTGCTTTCTAGGTTGAGAAACGGGTCAAAACAGGTAATTTGTCAATTTTCTTGAATTGTATTATAGTTATTTAAAACAACATAATTCTTATAAATATTAGCTTTTTGGACTATATTACTTACAGCAGCCGGGTTCATGCATCCACCAGTTAAATCTGATCCAAGTATATGAAGAGAGAGTTTTAAGATGCTATTAATCCAATTCTTCCAGAAGAAACCTCCATTAATGTTTCTTTCAAGACCGAGTGTGATTAACACATACGTGAATGTTAATAATCCTTCTGTTAGTGCACCTTCATGAAGCTTGATCACCAGCTCAGGCCCATGCCAAATTTCAGGAAATATACGAAGTATAAGCTTCACACCAATGATTGATCCAAAAACCTTAAAATTTGACATAACTCACATAAGTAAATGTGTCAAAGTTGAAATTTTTAATCCAACTATTAAAGATAATTTTGGAAGATACGATCAAAAAATTGCTATAAAACTAGTAATTCAGATGTTGAAGTAGATCTGGAATATGATTACACATCCTTAAGTGGAAGGCTTAATGCAATAACTAGAATTATGTGTGTGTTTAGGGGGTGTTTGGATGTGTGACTAAAAGTGATGTTATATAGCAATTGGCATTAAATTCAACCTCAAGCATAATTAGTACCAAGAAAACATATATAGACACCAATACAATGTCAAATTGGCCTAAATTTCAGAACCCTAATTCACATTTCATCAACGAAGCAAAAAATCAAACTTTATGAAGACAAATTTCTAACCTGAAAGGGGATTCTTCCAACATTGAACAGAAAGGTGAGAAAGCTTCCATTAATGGCGGATATGAAAACAATAATGGGATTATAAGCTCCGCCACTTGTGACTTTAACCAAATAAGCAAATAAAAACATGTTGAGAACAGAGAAGGAACACCTAAGGAATTCAGAAGCTTGACCATTATCGCTCAAGGTTAAAACATTATGAACAATTATTCTGACCATAACGCTTGCCCAAACCCACATGAAAGATAATATCGTATCTGTTACAATCAGCTGCACCATTCCCGCCATTTTTCGTGGATTTTTGTCTCGATTTGTCAGCAGTTTTCACCCAAATCGTATGAATTTGATGAATTGTATGCGGCGAATTGCGTTGACTAGATTGACAAATTCTCATGTGATATGAAAGATTGTTGGTGTAAGGGGAATGAAAAAAAGTAGAAATTGCGCGCGATGTGTTTGCTCACTTGCTCCAATTTCAGATAATTTGCATACAGTGAAATTTTTAGTTAGTGTAATTCAAACTTTTTAAAATATGATTTACAATAAAAGTATCGTTACATTAAAATATTAAAGCTTTTAAATACATTTTGTAATGAAATTAAGAATATAATAAATTTATATCTTTGTTATTTAGTATGGAAACAATTTAAAGATATAGAATATACTAATTTTAGGTTTATTTTCAATAATAATGTGTTCCATATAAACTTTCATGTTATGCATATGGTATTATTTAATTTAATTTTAAAACTAGCTGAAAATTAGAGTAATTATTATTTGTATAAAGTGTTTGACAAATTAGGTGGACTTAAATCTAGAGCTATAAAAATCATACCCTATATATGAGGCCTAAATTTGAAGAGGGTTTGACACCATGGCAATTCCAAGCATTCCTATTCGTCCATAATGCCACTTGGAATTCCCTGATTGGTCCACGTCATTTGCACTAATACAAACGAATCTGGTACATCTTACGGTCTACATTCATACGCTCCATATACGGCAAACGAATCTGGTACGGCTTACGGTCTACATTCATATGCTCCATATACGGCTTCCTACATACAAGGAAACAAATAAATAACTATTTAAAAGATCCTACATACAAGGAAACAAATAAATATTTAAAAGATCAATCAGCGACTCAATCGTATTTTATTCAGAAGTGATACACGACTCAATATAATTTCCATAAAACCGGCATTCTATGATTACGGCATAAAAAGCTGGATTGTGCAACGGAACCAGACTTCAGATATTACGGATTACGGCATAAAAAGTTGGATTCTTCATTTAATAAAATTCTCGTGTAACATTTCTTCATTTACCGTTTTTTTGTACAAAATCATCATCACATCTATCGATTATTATGTCATTTAGAAATATATAAAGTTTTTGGACATTTTTCTACATACTAAAATTTACAGCATACCCGCCCATCGGGCGGGTTTTGTAGCTAGTTAAAATATATACGTATAATAGAGCATGTTTTATATTTTCTCACTAAAATAATATTATATATAGCAGAAAGTCTATGTTATACCACATATTACAATCGCAGTTATATAAGTTCGTTTATTACATTTAACGTCTTTGGAGTATAGTCTTTGTTATAGTTTTGGTCCTTACCGCCGTTTTTTGAATAACCAAACTACCCTTTTTGCCTTTTTCTAATAAAATAAAGATAAACGATTACACATTTAATAAATATAAAATAAAGATAAACGATTACACATTTAATAAATAGTAAACCACAAGGATCATCCATTAAATTTATTCAATCAATTGACTTCTTTTTTTTTTATCTCTTTTATTGCACACCTCATCACAACTCTTTCCTTACAACCACCTCAGGTTAGGGGTGTGTTCGGTTCCGGAACCGGACCGGAACCGGTAAACCCGGTTGTCCAAAAAACAGAAAATCAAAGACCGAAAACCGGACCGGTTAAACCGGTTCCGGGTCGGTTCGGTCTTCAAGCGGGTTTAGAACCGGTAAACCCGGTTTTTGTGTTTGTCATCCAATTATACATTTTTTTGTGCATATTTTCATCTTAAATTATATAACTTAGATATTTGATCGTATTTTTAATAAAAGTATGATGTTTGCGGGTGTTCGCGGGTTGTTTCAAGTCAAATATGTTTCTATTAAAAGCCTATATACCTATTATTTCGACATATATACATGAAAACTCGTAAGCATATATACTTATTTAAATGCCAGTTCCAAACCCGAAAAGACCGGAACCGAACCGGGACCGGAACCGGTAAACCCGGTTTGTTATTTTTGATCAAATCTAAGAACCGGAAACCGGACCGGTTAAGCCGGTTCCGGTTCGGTGCCGGTTCCGGTTCGGTGCCGGTTTTCCGGTTTTTATACACACCCCTACCTCAGGTCACATATTTGCATATCTTCTTTTGAAAACCAGTTTAAATAAAAACAGACAATTGATCTATACGATCTCAATAATAAAAACTCGTTTAATAAAACCACCAATTAAAAACAAACAATTGATGCAGGTCTCCAAAGGAGTTGGTGTTATGTAGTCGGGTGTCAATAGAACATCACCGACGGTAGAACAACTGGAGAAGACAACCGAATGTAAGGGTTGGGGATGAATCGACTTTTTCAAGGGGTGTGGTGGTGCGAGTATAATGGTTATTGATTGAATTTTGAAATCAAAGAGATAGAGATAGATGTTGAGACTAAATGTCGTGGAAGAATATGGATTAAATATATTTAAAAAAAAGAAAAAAAAATCAATTAGTGGATGGTTTATGTAGTTTACCACTTATTACATTCAAACTCCTTTATATTCGTTTTATTACAAAAGGCCAAAATGTTAGTTTGGTCATTTAAAATTTTTTAAAGACGTAACAAAGTTTATATACCAAGAATCATCCAGTGTAATAAACATACTTATAACAATGAGGTTGTAATAAGTGATATACCATATAAACTTTCCATGTAATTTTAGGTACACCTTTGCAACATTCATTGAAGTCCATTTCTACCATCAATATATTTGCTGATGGTGTGAATGTACCTAACCAAGTGTTCCCACTTCCCAGTAAAGTATAAACTTTGATCTCATGTAAAACAAATAACTTCCTTTTATAACACTAAACATATAAGATGATTAAAAAAATACATTGATGTATCGGCATGCTAAACTTATCTAACTCATTAGATATTTGAAATGTTGTGCAAAAACATAGTCTTTATGTTCATTTTTTATTTTAGTATGTCTTAATTTACACATCAGGAATATATTGATCACTTTTATTAAATACGTATATTTTGTCGTTAAAAAAAATACGTATATTTTGTCGTGTTAAAAAAAATACGTATATTTTTTTTAATATTAAAAAATGAGCACCTATAATCTTATTCTAAACCTTACATTTGCACAAGTGTATTAAAACATGCTTCAATATCATATTTGTAACTTGCAAGTTGCAACGTTTATTTGATTTGAAATGTATTTACACTAGAGAAACGATTTAGCACTAAAACAAACATCTCCCTAAATCACAACAAAACAAATCAAACTACCACAATTTCTTGTGCCAAAACAAAGTAAAGAAACATTCTATCCCATAAAACAACACTCTCTCTATTTTGTCGAGGCATGATCATTTTGGTCGATTCCTCCTTCGTTATGAAATTCAAAATCTTGTCGATTAACTAGAAACCATGGACCGAGTGGCGCATATTTGATCTCATTGTTATCTTTTAAATCTTTATTAGAAACAAAATCACTGGAAGTATTCTAATTATTTGGCAAATCACTCATTTGAAGAAAAATGCTAGGTTCTTTATCTAAGTTTCCCGTTGAACTATGTGCAGACACGCTTAATCTTTGTGTGAAAGATCCAACGGTCGAAACACCGTCATCATCTTCAACCACCACCCACTCTCGAAAATCAATTGGGGGTGGTAGTTTAGAGCCAAAAACATCCTTAATGTTCTTAAAAAACCCTTCGTTAAATGGATTTTTCTTCTTTTCATATCGATAGCGGAAGCTTTCATTCGTTGTCTACAAAAAACACGACAAGACATAATAATTTTAGGACGATTTACCGGTTGGCAATCATCATAAAAAGAAAGTTAAAATGGTTTTAAGAATGTAACCTGGTTTGTGGAGATGAGATAAAAATGGAAAAGGCTGAGCCCGCCAACGAACCAAACGGAAATGAAGCAATACGCCACGAGTGTAACCGAAATCACGTCTTTTGATAAGCTGTTCCATAAGTTTGAGTTTTGACGCATAATATCGATCAACGAAAACGTGAACACGTATACGCATAAGACTGTAGCTGATGTAACGAATAGGAGGAAGTACCGATAGTTGCGCTGCAAATGCGTCAACCATGATTACAACTAGAAAAATTGTATTGTTTTCTACATAATCTTCATACCGATAAAATGATTGATGTGGAATGCACTAATTATCTTTCATAATCTCATCATTCAATTTGGATACTTGTACATTATTTGTACTAATCAAGTAATTATGAAGATTTAGGGGTGTTTGGAAAAGTTTATTAAAAGGGCTTATTAGCTTATTTAAGTTTAATAAGCTACATTAAGTGTTTGGATAAGCTTATAAGCTTATACTTATTAGCTTATTTAAGACCTCTTGAAAAAGCTATTTTGTTGAGGATTATTAAGAGAGGGGGGTGTGGTGGCGAGCCCCCCTCCGCTGGATGAAACATGTCCCATGTGGCATGCTCTTGGCGAGCACAATCCTCCGCCACCATAACGATTCTCCGCCACCATACCGCCCGTTAAGTGAAAAAGGCATCTCGCCGGTGGTTTGGCGAGGAGAGAGGGAATTTTGTTTTTTTAAAGGTATTTTGTGAGTGAGGGGTATTTTAGTGGGTCCCAAAGGAGTATTATTGATTAATTATGGTAGAGGAGATATTTGAGGTTTTGAATGTGAAATGTGAAATAGTGATGTAGCGCAAATATGACGGTTTGGCTTAATATGACCACACTTGACCCTCTTAAGACTTATTTAAGAAAAGCATTAGTTTTACATTTTTACTCCCCATCTAATTTTATCTATTTTATTATTTCCTCACAACCTTTTTATTCACTAGACATTTTTTGATAATTTCACAATATCTTTTAATAAGCTAAACAAACATTTTATCTAGAAAAAAATTATTAATTTAAATAAATTTATAAACTAATAAAGCTATTTTGAATAAATTTTCCCAAACAACCCATTAATACCAAACAGTTTTACAACTACTAAATTATGCAACTTAGGCGTGGTGACTTATTTATGGGTATGTTTTGAGTAATGGAGAAAATTAGTTAATAGACTTACAACTCCGATACATTGCCCTACCCACGGGCAATGGTGATCAAATCGTTGCACACAGTTATTACAAACGGAGCAATGAGAAGCACGTGGCGGTCGGTAAAGCATGCACGTGTCACAATATCTTACTCTAATCGTGTGGCCATTAACGAGCATGTCTTTGAATCTCGGCACCCTCAAACTCCACGCGGAACCATTAAGCCAATCCAACGATTCTGACCGGAAACTGAAGGAATCTTCACATACCGGTGGTTGGTTATTCCGACGAATTAGCCCGGGATTCCTTGCGGCCGTCATGAAGAGAAAAGTTGGAACCTAGACGGTTGATTAGGTCAAAGTAAATTGATTAATATAAAATGATGATTAACGTACCAAAAGCGTGAGGAGGATTCCTGTAGCTAGTACTCCATACTCGAAAAGGTTTCCGTTTTTATCGATTTTGAGTAGGTATTTAACGCAGAAGGTTATCGCCGGAGCTCCGATTAGGAACGTCGATAAAACTACTGACCCGGCGTCGGGACCGAAAATCAATCTGCCGCCACAAAAGAATTTCTGCCAACCAAAATGTAACAATTCAACTGGAATGCAAACTTCACAAAAACATATTCATAATTCATATCTAGTTTGGCTGATGTTGACTTTCTTACATAATTGTTGAAAACAGATAATACGCACACAAAAAGTTATGAAAACGTAAAAAAGCAGGAAAATTAATTGAGATTAATCTTATACCAATGCGAATTTTGTATGATTTAACATGCATGTCTATAACTCAATATCTGTTAAAAGTCAAACGTTGACCTTTTACAATGATAGAAGATATGAATATGATACTCATGAGATCAGTTATAGATTTCAGAAATACCCACATTGTTTGACAATATTTTCCCCAATACTAATGACAATTTTGATTTTCATAAGTCAAAATTAAAACATTTTGAAGACTAATATGCTCCCACAGTAGTTCTCAAATCGTCTTGATTTGCTCTAGATGCCAGGAAATTTAAAGGAAATGAACGATCCTATATTAAATCTGACATTTTCACGTTGAAACAAAATTTTGTTAAAGATAATCCATTTGGTTTATAATTTCTTGTAAAATTAATCTCTTTCTTGAACAAATGATTACTATCTTGATGATATTAATAAGTGATTTAAGCAGATAGCCACAAAATAATTACGGAATTGCTAAATTGGAAGAATGAACTCACGTTACGACCTTTCCAAACTTGATAAAGTCTCTTTGTTTTGGTTTTGCGAGGAGAAACAGAGTCCTGGTAAGGGAATTCGCTCATTGCATCCGGATTCAAACCCTAATTCCAAATTTCAATCATAGTGAAGGAAATAGATTAAATTTATGTTTTTGTTAAAGAAGAGGGAGATCAATAGGGGGAGTTAATGTGTTGTTTTTGGATCAACAACCCCTCTCCCTCTTTCTCCCTCTCTATCTTTCCCTCTCTGTATATATCTTTCTGTTTCTATATCTCCCCGATTTGTACGATATCCCAATTCGTCTAATTAAACCCCCAGAAGATATTTTCTTTGGTTTCTCTCTCCATTTTGTGACCAATAGAGTCCCAAATCCCATGTATTTCGTTCTAAATTTTCTTGGGTTACGTGAAATGCTTATCATATTTTCTAATTAAAAAATAAAGTTAACTTTTTTATAATTGATGTATACCTCCATCACCAGTGAACATGCTTGAACATAGTCAGCCTTATGGTCAGCAGGGTTTAACAATGGGCTTTTTTTTCTTTAAGTTTTCAATAGTAACCAATTTGTAAGTTTTTGGTTCTATTGTATTTCTAATAATTTTTCTTGTAATGGTCACTTTGATGCACGGCGGTGCAAACCTGGTTTGCAGGCTTGTAAAGAACCGAACGAACACGAATGTGCCTTGTTCGTGTTTGCTTGTTAAAAAATAAAAAGTGTTCGCGAACGATTCACAAATATTTAAACGAACCAACTTTTGTGTTTGTGACCGTTTGTTAAGAAAATTGAGTGTACGAACTGTTCGCCGACAATTCTTGTAAACGAACATACACAAACAAACCTTAAAGAACGGCTTAACAAACGCTCACGAACGTAGATGAACTAATGAGACTTAACGAACGTTCACGAACGTAAATCGGTGAACGAACCTAAACAAGTTTGCAGCAATCCTCTAAGATTTTTGTAATCTCTAATCTGGGGATGTGGTTGTTCTTGAAACTTGTAAACCCGTTACCCGAAAAATGAAAAATCTAAAACCGAGAACCGGCCAGTTCGGGCCCGGGTCGGGTCGGTCTTCAGACGGTTCCGAAACCGGATAGACCCGGATATGGTGAAGGCTGCCGTGCAGTTTTATTTTTTGATGTTTATGCTGTTTTTTCTGCCTTTTATTGTTTTTTTAGAATCATATCTCAAGTAGTTATAGAATCATCCTGGAAATTTAATTTATTATTCTTTTTTTCTGTTAAAATGTGCTGAGTTTATAACAATTGTGTGTGATTGCTAACTTTGATTCATCCCCTATATCATATCCTCGAGAACAACTTTCTGCATGAGAGCAAATAAAAAGTTGGTTAAAAATTGAACACCAACTACTCAACTACATAAATAATTAAATATTGTATTTAGTTTATGAAAGTTGTGAGTGATTGTTAATAACTTGATATAAATATTTAAAATCGTGCCTCAAGATCACCAACCCTAAAGGAAGGATTCAAATGCTTTTGCTGAACAAAAGCTTTTGCTAGAGGTCCGCCAACATAGTATACCGGTCTTAAACCCTGTTGGGAAATAATCAAGTTATTACTGATGCTGCAGGTAATATTGGCGAATTACTACTGATGGTGATCAAATGTAAAATACTACGGATCTTGGATGTTACTACTGACGATGCATTTACTACTGATGTCGATAAACAGAACAGATCGTGTCCGAGATTCTAGTATAGTTAGTTATAGAATGTATATCTTTGTGTAATTCAATTGTAATCGTTTCCTAGAATAACTAGGTTAAAGTTTTAGGCTTCAAGGACTATTATATATAGTTCCTTATGAATTGTAAATATACGTGTGTATTGATCGATATAATTAATATACATTGAAGCTTTTTGTGATAAACTGTGTTCGTATTCATTCATATTCAATTTACAATTTACATTGTTCTTATTTAATAACAAGAGTGTTAATCCGCTGTAACTTCTCTTTGTTAGTAGATCTGTGATTTAATAACTTGTTAAGTTATTCGATCCTGACAAGTGGTATCAGAGCATAAGGTTCTGGATCTACGAATTAAGAACAATAAAAAAGTCTCTTACTTTCGAAACAAAATTGTTAATCATGACTGATAACAATGAAAGCACTCAGGCTAACAAGATTCCAATTCTCACTCCCAACAACTTTGGGATGTGGAAAAACAGAATTAAGCAATACATGCTTATTACTGACTATTCCATGTGGGAAGTTGTTCTTGAAGGCAACAAAACCATTCCAATCCCAATCACCAGCACATCAACTGAAGCAGACAAAGTCAAAAGTGATAAGGAAAGGAAAGACAAAGGCATTGAACTAAAGACCCTAAGCACTCTGTTACTTGCCATTCCTAATGACTACCAACATCTATTTATTGAATATGATGATGCTATGAAACTATAGCAGGCACTGGAGAAAAGATTTGTTGGTACCAAAAGTACCAAAAGAAACATGAAATCTGTGCTTAAACAAGGATTCGAAAACTTCAAAGGACAAAAGAATGAATCTTTGTCACAAGTTTTTGATCGATTCAACAAACTCATTGGTGAACTCAACCAAGTGGGAGTTATACCAGACAATGATGATGTCAACAGAAAGTTTCTCAGATCTCTTGGAGAAGTATGGACTATATATACTGTTATATATAGACAAGGGGGTGCTTTGGAAGATAAGGAGCTGGATGAACTCTACAATGAACTTCGAGTGTTGAATCTGAGGTAAGTCAAAAAAATTGCTACTTTACCTTCAAACAATGTTGCTTTTGTGTCAAGTACAGGTACAAGTCAAGATGTTGCATCTGGAAAGCAGGCAGAATCTGAAGATGCAGCTAGAGAATCCTTCTTTACTAGTTATGTACACACTGCATTGATTAGTGAAGATTTGGAACAAATTAACCCTGATGATCTGGAAGAGATGGACATCAAATGGCAGATGGCAATGCTGAGCTTAAAGACTAAGAGATTCCTTCAAAGAACTGGAAGACAGAATCTGAACTTCAACAAAGGTGAACGTGCTGGCTTTGACAAAACCAAAGTCAAATGCTACAACGGCAACAATTTTGGTCACTTTGCTAGAGAATGTCCTAGCAAAGATCAAAGATCAAATTATAACAAGAACAACACTTCAAATTCAACTGCTTTGGTGTCTCAAGAGGGTCAAGGTTATGACTGAGTTTTCAAGCAGAGGAACACACTCAAAATCAAGCTCTCATGGCCTTCACTGAGTCTACTACTGAGGTACATTCCAAATCTTGCACTTCTGAATGTATTAAAGCTTATAAAGAATTGGAAAAACTGAACAAAGAAACACTTGATGAGATGATATTAAACAGATTTAGAAGAATTGAATTTAATGGTTGTATTGCAAACATAGAAAATCAAATTAAAATTTATAAAATAACTGATCAAAAAATTAAAGATGAATTATTACAAGCCACATATGATAAAGAACATGCTGAGTTAAAATTAAAAGAAACTTTAATCAAATTAGAAGAATGCCAGTTAGAATTAGAACAAAATAAATTAACTATTAAGAAATTTGAAAGAAGCTTTAAAATAATTGATGAATTAACCAGCAATCAAACCACTGAACAAGTTTTATTCCTCCACTTAAGACTAGTTCAGAAAGAATTTTAAATGAATTCAAGATAGAAAGCCAAACTGAAACCAGCAATGATTCATCTGATGATGAACAAACCATTAAATCAACTGATACAAGTTTTCATACCACACAAACTCTAACTGAATCCCCATAATACAATTCAGAAAATATACCCACGATTTTAAGAAGGGGAAATCAAAGAAACTTACATCAGTTAAAAGAACAAAGAAAGCCTGAAAGTGCTAAAACAGTAAAATTAACATGTCTGGTCTGTAATAAAGTTAATCATCTAGGAAAGGATTGTCACTTCAATCCAATTAATTGCAAAGAATTCAAAGAATATAAAGTAAATAAAGAAAAACTAAAAGAATCCAAATTAATACAAAATGAAAAGGTTCAACAAACAAAAAATCCACATGTTGAAGTCCCAAAATTGGGAAGACCTGCACAAAGATTCGTGCAAAATATCAGACATGGAAGCCCAAAAAGAAGTAACAATGTTGAAAATAATAAAAGACAAAATCAATTTTCAAGATATTCAACCTATTCAAACATCAGTAGGAACTTCCACAAGTTTACTACTGGTAATAAACCTAATTACAATGCTGTAAGACACAACTACCATAATACTACTGATCATGCTAAAAAATCATATTACCCAAATACTACTGGTCCATCAGTAGTAAAATACTCAAAAGCCAAAAACTATGGGTATAAACCAAAATCAGTAGTAAAACCAAACAGCAGTAACAATAAACATATAAAGACCAAACCTGCATTTAAAGCTTATACAAGTCGAAAATCTTATTCTTCAAAGGATGAACCCAAGACAAAACAAGCTTGGGTTCCCAAAATTAACTAATCCATTTACTTTTTGTGCAGAGCATTCAGATCCCTGAAGAAGGAAGAACATGGCACATTGATAGTGGATGCTCTAGGCACATGACTGGAAATCTACAAATTCTTAGAGATTTCAAGTCTTTTGAAGGTGGATATTGCTTTTGGTGAAAATCCAAGAGGTGGTAGGATTACAGGTAAAGGTACAATATCAAATGGTAAGATTACTTTTGATGATGTATTTTATGTTGCTGAGCTTAAATATAATCTGGTTAGTGTCTCACAAGTATGTGATAAAAAGAACAAGATTCTTTTTACAGATATAGAGTGCATCATTCTTTCTCCTGATTTTGTTTTAGATGAAAAATTTATTGTTTTAAGAACTTCAAGGAGAAACAATGTGTATTGCCTGGATATAGGGGGAGAACTCATTTCTTCAAATGAGATCAAGTGTTTTATATCAAAGGCAAATACAAATGAATCAGAACTCTGGCATAGAAGGATGTGTCACACAAATTTTAAAAATATGAATAATTTAGTCAAAAAGAATTTAGTAGTTGGTTTACCACAAAAAGAATTCATGTGTGATCATCACTGTGTTGCATGCCTAAAAGGTAAACAACACAAGACTTCTCATAAGTCTAAATCAATTAATTCTATTTCCAACCCTTTGCAGCTCTTACATATGGACCTATTTGGACCTACAAATGTAATGAGTATTTGGAAAGAAACAATATTGTCTTGTTATTACTGATGACTTTTCCAGGTATACTTGGGTTTTCTTTCTTAGGCCCAAAGGTGAAACAAGTGAGATCATAAAGAATTTGATAGTAAAACTGGAAAACACAAGAGATCTCAAAGTGAAAGCCATTAGATGTGATAATGGCATAGAATTTAAGAATGCTAATTTAATTACCTTTTGTGATCTTAAAGGTATTGACAGGCAGCACAGCTCACCAAGAACACCACAACAAAATGGTGTAGCTGAAAGAAGAAATAGAACAATCATTGAAGCAGCAAGATCCATGCTGGCAGACTCAAAATTACCAATTACATTTTGGGCTGAAGCTGTTAATACTGCATGTTATGTTCAAAATATAGTATTAATAGTTAAGCCTCATTTCAAAACACCTTATGAACTTTTAAACAAAAGAAAACCTGTAATAAGTTTCTTAAAATCATTTGGCTGTCCTTGTACAATTTTAATTACAAGAGAACAAATTGGTAAGTTTGACTGCAAATCAGATGATTGAATTTTTGTAGGATACTCAACTCAAAGCAAATCATACAGAGTATTCAACAAATGGCTAAGGATCATTGAAGAAAGTGTGAATGTATCCTTTAATGAGAACTTAATGAATGAACAGGGAAATGGTCCAGATTGGTTATTCAATATTGATAATCTAACCAAATCGTTTGATTTTAATTATGATTGTAATGAAGGTGAATCAAACAATCAAAGTCAACAAGGAGGATCATCATCATTCAATGGTAGTCAAGACACAATGAAATATATCCTGGTTAATATTGATCCCACAGTTAACACTGAGGACAGTAGTAACTCTGGTAACCCTAGTAATCTTGACACCAGTAATAACTCAAACTCACAAGATACTACTGATCCTAGTAGTAACACAGAATCTCAAACAAATGATGGTGAACCAAACAATTCTGATGTCAGTAATAACAATGAAACATATGATTTGAATGACAATCATGTTACTACTGATACCAGCAAAAATGAAGAATCTCAAGAAACTCCAGAAAATCAAGAAGAAACCTGGACAGATGCACAAGTACCTGAATCTAATGAATCAAATCTTGATAGTCAAATTGTTGCTGATAAAGTCTCTAACTCAAGAACTGAAAAGAACCATCCTTTAGACTTAGTTCTAAGTGATGTGAACTCAAATATGCAGACTAGAAGCAAATTTAATTCAACCTTAAATTCAAACATCTGCAATATAAGTCTAATCTCTAATGAATGTATGTTTGAATGCTTTCTATCACAGGAGGAACCTAAAAAGATTCAATAAGCAATGAAAGATTCAAATTGGATTATAGCAATGCAAGAAGAACTTCTCCAATTCAAATTACAAGCTGTCTGGACACTTGTACCTCTTCCAAAAGGAAAAAGGCCCATTGGAACTCGATGGATCTTTAGAAACAAGAAAGATGAAAGAGGTAGAGTAATCAAAAACAAAGCCAGACTTGTAGCCCAAGGATATACTCAAGAAGAAGGAATAGACTATGATGAGGTATATGCCCCTGTTGCAAGAATTGATGCAATAAGGATATTTCTGGCATATGCTTCATTCAAGAAATTCTAAGTCTATCAAATGTATGTCAAAAGTGCATTCTTATATGGAAAGATTGAAGAAGAAGTCTATGTTTGTCAACCTCCAGGCTTTGAAGATCCTAAACATGATGATTATGTGTACAAGTTAGACAAAGCTCTTTATGGTCTATATCAGGCACCAAGAGCATGGTATGACACATTATCATCATATCTATTGAAGAACAATTTCAAAAGAGGTGCTATTGACAAAACTTTGTTCATAAGGAAAGTTAAAGATGATAGATTACTAGTCCAGATATATGTAGATGATATCATCTTTGGATCAACAAATGATCAACTGTGCAAGGAGTTTGAAGAGTTAATGCAGATCAAATTCAAGATGAGCTCAATGGGTCCAATGAAATTCTTTCTTGGACTCCAAATCAATCCAAGATCAAATAGTATTTTGATTAATCAATCAAAATATGTCAAAGACATCTTGGAAAAATTTGCAATGAAAGCTTGCAAAAGTGCAAGCACCCCAATGGAAACACACAAACACCTACATCCTGATGTTGAAGGGGAGGATATAGATGAACATCTATATAGATCAATGATAGGTTCTTTAATGTATTTAACTGCATCAAGACCTGACATTATGTATAGTGTGTGTGTATGTGCCAGGTATCAAGCAAAACCTAAGGAACTTCACTTGCAGACAGTCAAAAGAATCTTCAGATACTTGATGGGAAAACCATCACTTGGTCTTTGGTATCCACATGACTCACCATTTGAACTTGTAGCCTACACAGATAGTGACTATGGTGGTGAATGTCAAGACAGAAATCTACTATTGGTGGATGTCAATTCTTTGGATCTAGACTAGTGTCATGGCAATGCAAGAAGCAAACAAATGTCTCAACATCAACTGCTGAAGCAGAGTATGTCATGGCAATGCAAGAAGCAAACAAATGTCTCAACATCAACTGCTGAAGCAGAGTATGTAGCAGCATCTGCTTGCTGTGCTCAAGTTCTGTGGATTCAAAATCAACTCCTAGACTTTGGTATCTCTATTCTTAAAACTCAATTTTTTTATTGATATTCAAAGTGCTATTAGTATTGTGAATAATCCAGTAAAACACTCAAAAACCAAACATATTGAAATAAGATTTCATTTTATAAGGGATTGTAATGAAAAGAAATTAATCAAAGTAGAGAAAATTCATACTGACAAACAACTAGCAGATCTTTTTACAAAAGCATTTGATGTAGGAAGATTCAGCTTCTTGGTTAGCAGTATTGGAATGATTTTAATAAATTAATTTCATTATTAAAAGTATATGTAAAGTTTTGTATAAAATTTTCTATTTAAAAGTGTGTTTTACTACTGGTTATTCATTATTACTGACTATGAGTTGTATTAGTAATTTATTACTGATAGGGTTTTTCTGAGAATTAGCTTAAGTATAAAAACAACAGTTACTACTGATGTTTTATTATCGGTACTTAGTTACTACTGATCGACCATTATCTGTAAAATACAATATTTTACCATACTAACCCCCATGAAAATAGCCGTTGGGTTATGATTCGAAGGGTAATTCGGTCATTTTGCAGGATAATTCATAAAATATAAATAGCTGAAAGTGATTAGTTTAGCATTATCCAAACCTCGATCCGATAAACCCTACTATAAACCCTAATCTCTGCAAATCAGATCAAAACCTTGAACCAGTAACAAATCAATTCACTTACGAAATCGTTCATAACAAACTCTCAAGATCATTTTCCACTAAACATCAAATCCCAAAACATTACAATAGCCATGAAGAAACCTCTGGCGATAGAAACAGATCTTCTATACTCTGAATTCCACAACATGCTAGCATTTCTAAGGAATCCTGATGGAACAATAAGCTTTAGGCCGATAGTAATGTTCTTGAAAAACTCTCCCATTCGCTTTGCATTAACTGTACAACCAAAACTTTGTGTCCAACACATTGTTCAATTTTGGGAGAAGGCAGAAAGAGTAGAAGAACAGGGCATACTCAAAATTAAATATGACATTGATGGAAAACCCATTATCATCACAGAACAATCCATTAGAAATCATCTCAGACTGAATGATGAGCCAAGTATATCTCTACTCTCTAAGTCTGAATTAATTGAAAATATTTTAAAAATGGGATATGAAGGAAGAACCGACATTCAAACCTTTCAAAAGGGTCTTCTTTCTCCACAATGGAAGTATTTGGTCCACACAATTCAACACTGTATGTCACCAAAGAAGAGTACTTGGAATGAGTTCAACAGATCAATAGCATCTGCTGTTGTCTGTTTGTTCACATATCAAGTATTCAATTTTTCTAAAATGATTTTTGAAGGAATGCTTGGAAACCTGTCAGTCTCAAAATTTTTAATGTATCCAAGATTACTTGCTCACATTTTTGATTGTGAGATCCCTGATCTCATCAAAACCACAAACATTTTTCCATTCCAGAGCTAAATAAAAAGGTTTTCTCAAACATGAACAAGAAGTTCAATTTTTCTGGAAAAAAAACACCTTTATTTGCAAACATGATCTATGATCATCCTCCTACTGGAAAAGGTTCAAGCCACCCCATTGAACTCCATCCCACTCCATCACTCAAAACAGCCCAAACACAATCTCATGAGTCCACTCAATCACCCACACAAACAAATATCCTGAATGTGTCCCATGTACATGTAGATAAACCTCAGAGTGCTACTCTTCACTCTGAGGTAGACCAGCCCATAGCCAAACAAGTCTCTAAAACTTATAAAAGGAAGAAAACTTCCTTAAAGGACACCAGGGGACCCACTGAGTCACACCCCAGTCTCAAAGAGTTGTCCTCCAAGGAGGAGAGAGGGCATGAGGAAAGGGCTCTCACTACTGATGCACCAAAGGTTGGTGCACAGGCTAGTGAGAACATCATTAGGACCCAGACTTCGCAACTTTAAGTGATGACTCATCATTTGAGGCAGCACTTAAAGGACCCCGGTGCCAAGAAACCACAAGGGGAGGTACTTCTGCTTCTTCTAGGAAGAAGAGAGTATCTAAACAACCCAATGAATCACCAAGCAGTGATGAGGGTTGAATGAAAATTCCTGAATTGATGGAAAGGATGGAAAACCTTAAAGCCAATGTACCAAATAAGCCCGATGATCTACCTAGATGGAGTGAGGGCAGTATTGAACAAACCAAATTGACGGATAGGAAGGAAAACCTTGAAACCAATGTACACCATTGTCTGGAACTACTGAATAATCAAGGAAAGACCATGAGCTACATGAAGCACTATATCGATGCACTAAACAGAAGGCAGAAGAGGTTTGATTATAGGCTTCAAAGGCAATCCAATCTCATCAGAAATTACAAAAGAAGATTGCTGATAGTGAGGCTCAACAAGTTGAGACCACTAAGGGGGAGAAGGATCATATACAGGGTATGATTGATCATTCCATTGCAGCAGCAGCAGCCTCCCTCTTGAACCTCAGAGAAGCTCATGATGAAACAGGTCAAATTTTTGGTGAAGACCTGAATAGAGGAGTCAGAAGTATGTGTTAGGGTCATTTATGTTGTATTCAGTAGTTAGGGGACTAGTTGTGACACATTGTATAAGAGATAAACTAGTCATTAGTCTTAATCATGATGATTAGTGAGATAGGAATTTAAGGGAAACTAATACTCACTAATTGTAAGCTTTCCTCACATAGTTGAAATTACACTATAAAAGCCTCCTACTTTCCCTCCATCTCTCTCTCAAGAACACACACACTAAACACACACTTCAATCTTCAACACTTCTCAAATCACCATGGATTAGCTAGATTTCTACATCATTAGATCTCTCAGTATGGATGAAGATGTATTCATGTCTGCACAACAATCTCCAGCAGCAGAGCAAATATCTTCTCCAATTACTACTGAAGTCATGGGTACTACTGATCCCATGGATACTACTGAAGCTATTGAACAAACAGAGGTTGTTACTACTGATCCCATTGAAGAAGAAACAACATCAGTAGTAAATATTCCAACAACAGAAACAAACATTCCAGTTACTACTGATTCCCTAGCAGTAGTAGCTACAACAACAACCTCTCCAGTAGTAGACGCCTCATAACAACTGGTAATCCATACAATAGCTACAACACCAGTAGTAACCACCTTAGTTACTACTGAATCTGAAGAAGATATACCAGATCTTGTTGAACCAGCCGTGATCATCCCAAGGCCTCCAACTCCAGAATTACAACCACTTATCATCCCAGACTTTGATGATAATGTGAACTGGGATGATGTTGATGAATGTGCTCTTCCTCCTCATCCAAAAATATTACCACGGAATAAAATACATACATTTTCCCCCTCAATCACAATAAATCTAGTCATAGATATGAAGTATACTCCACTATCTAAATGTGTGAATGTTGGTAAAACAAAGTTTGATGATGATTACCCACACAGAGCTCTAGGTCACTACATGGTAAACAAGATAAACTTAGTCAGACCTGTAAAGCAAGATAAGTGGAAGGTTAAAAGGATGAGATATCATCGAAAATGTGCTAAGACTCAAGCTCTTGAGGATAAAAGAAAGGCTGAAGAAGAAAGAACAAAAAATGCAGCTATTCAAGAAGTAGAAGAGTTCTTAGAAGAAGATCAACAAGAAGAACTGAATAAAATAAAACAAATTGAAAAGGAAAGTATAGATCTTCTTGAAGCACAAGCGAAAGAATGCAAAAGTGTTGGATCCCAACAACACAAGCGTGTTGCGTTATGACCGTGTAACAAAGATAAAATAAGAACACACAAGATTTCAATGATTAAGAGTTTATTAAAACAACTTAATACAGTACAAAGTTTGCGGAAATAGATAGTACACACTAACTAAAACTTTCTACTTGAAATGACACTTTTGTTTGCTCAAACTAGAAGACTATGCAAGGAGAGTTTTATATCAGCTGATGCAGACAACTGATATTGAATGCCTGAGTAATAACTATGAAGAAGTTAATACCAGACAATAACAACTCTCAGAGAATGTTCTTGTGCTATGAATTCTAAAAGGTGTGTGTAAATGCAAGCATTTACGTCTCTATATATAGCCCAAGATCCGTGTTCCTTTGTCCACAAGGTAATCGACGTGTAAACATATCATTCGTCAATGTGGACTTGTCCACGGAGACATTTAATGCTCTTGCATATGTTGTAGTCCCAAGTGTACTTTGTGTCAACTCCTTTTGCTACCTTTTCTGATGCACAATGAAAAGGTGTACTACTATAGTACAAAAGTATTGACTTTCCGTTTACATGCTTGGAGGGACAAACGATGATGTACTGACATATTATCTTTTATTCCAAAATAGAAGATCTTCATCGTTTTCTTCTTCTTTGAGCGGGAAAGGGAAATGTTCAAAGTGTCAAAAACATTTCCACTAAGTCTTTATCTACAGCAGGTATCATCAGCTGATTTCACAATCAGCTGGATGGTCTTCTTCTTGTCTTTGTCCTTTGTCCATAGACTTCGAATGAACACTCTATTTGTCTTTAAATCACATACTCAGCTGAAGGTTTATTGCATATACTTTCTTCAATACATACTTTAGCTGATATAATTCTTCTTAGCTATCGATCATCAAATCTTATTTACTTAGTCTAGGGACTAAGAATCTCCCCCTATTTGATGCAATCGAATAACTGTATAAGTATGAACCTGTAATGATTCAGCTGTTTGGATCAGCTGAATGTTTATGTGCTTTGACCCTTTGGGTTCTTTTATATCTTTTTACAGTGTGTTTACAAGTATATTACAAAATTTGATTTTCTATTAAATGAAGCTCAAAAGTACAAGGAAAATAAAAAAAGCAAAATTACAATGTCTTGGGCATTGCTTCCCCAGTGACATTGTGATACAGTGAGCTGATGGCTGAGTCGATTAATTTTTTCATTTGTCTTCCTTCTTCAGTGGAGGAACTCAGCGACTTGTGATAGATCAAAAGTTGATCAATATCACACATATACAACTCATCAGCCCGTTGAAAGCAAGGCACCTTCTTCTCCAGATAGCAAAAGCCGTAGATTGGTTCTTTCATGATCAGCCCAGGGACAACGTTTACTCCCATGGGGACATCTTTTGTGATATTGAGTCTTGGTCGTTTTTCAAATATGATTGATGACCCAATATCAAGTGTTCTGGAGTCAGCAAAGGGGTCAGGAAGAACGGACTTACGTTTCTCCCCTCTTGCTGAGGAGCCTTCACCAACAGGTTCTCTGATAGCAGCTTCTTGAGAATCATGCAATTCAGCAGGTATGCGATTTTCCAACTCAGGAGAGTGTCTCCTGATATTGTCGCATAGAGTGTTGAAGGTGAAGATTGCGATTCTTATCTCACTTTCCAGATCTGTTATAGTATCTGACGGTTTTGCAGATCTGGCAACTGCTAGCAACTCATTCCACTCAGCATAGTTGAGTTGAGTGCTGATCTTTATCAGAGAAATCTTTTTCAGCAGCAACAAGTCCTCCAGCTCTAGTTATTACTACGTCTTGTGAGGAGCTGGATGAAGACTTGGGGGCTCTTACGCTGGTGATTTTTGCTTACTGCCTACGTTGATAAAGAACCCTGTTGAACATCCTAATGTTCTCAGCTCTTTGCGCCTCAGCTTTTTGATACAGCTCTTCTTGAGTTTTTCTATGAAGGGCAATAACTGCATCAAGATCAGTAGTGGTTCCAGCTTCTTCTAAAAGGTAAGCTTTAACGGCGGCAGAAGTAGGCTCCCCCTCAGCAGGTTGAGGATTCACCTGTATAATGGGCTGAGGGATTTGGATTTGCGAGGCTTGGACTTGTGGGCCCTCAACTGGTCCAAAGGAATCAACGATTTTAACTCCAGTTAAGGGTTCTCCTATCCTGAGGCCTTCAGCAGTGGTGAGTGTTGGTTGAATGGTTGTCTCACCTGCTGAAGTAGTTACCTCAGGTGTTTCAGTAGTGACGAGTGATGTTGGAATTTGTGTCTCGTCTACTGAAACGTCTTCTTCTTTTGGTATCCCAGCAGAGGTGGTAGGTGGAGATCTTGTGGTCTCACCTGCTGGGATGTCTTCTACATTGGCTCCAACAACAGAGGTGATTATAGATTGTGAAGCAATTTGTTCACCTTGTTGTTCACCTGCTGAAGTAGCTTGATCTTTCTCCCCCTCAGAGAGTGCCTGAAGAATTAAGGTACTCTCTTGAAGCAGGACGGACAGCAGCGGCACCCTCATTGAGCGTTTGAAGAATGAGGTTGAGGTTGCCTTGGAGACCAGCGACTTGGGAAGTCAGCGAGCTGACTTCAGTCTCCAATTTGTCCATTCTTGTGGACACAGCAGAAGCAGACTCCTCAATAGCCTGAGAGAGGTGGCTATGAGTGTTGGTCAGCAGAGACTCTTGCTTTAACTATGCAAGAGCCAGACGATCGACAGCTGGTTGGAGAGGAGATACCTTGGAGGACAAGGTATTCAGCTGTCTTTCAACTTCTGCTTCTGTGCTCGAGCTTCAGCGAGAAGCTTGTCTTTCTGGACTCTGTCAGACTCGCGAATGGAGTTCAACTCTCGATGAATGTACGTTTTGAGAGTGTTGAACTCGCTGGTGTTGAGCCGAATCTGCTCAGAAAGAAGAACCAGCTGAGGAGTCTGAGTGTGAACCTCAGTGTGCAGAGAAGTTATGCTGGAAGAGAGATTCTCAGCAGTTTTAGCAAACTTCTTTGGAACATCCCTGCGAAGGGTGTCCATCTGCTGACTCAGCTTGGCCATCCCATGTCGAATCTGGGATGTTACAACTCTAGACATCAGAGCAGCAGCGGCTCTGATGGGAATGCTTCCTCCAGCTTTGCTGGATTCAGCATGGGACACTTGGACGCTTTGGGAGAGGGGGTCCGGTATGTCTCCAGCTAGAGGGGTAACCTCAGCTGTGGGAGTGGGTGTTCCTGAGTTAGGAGGAATCGGTCCTATGGGATGAACAGAAACTATGGGGGGTGAGTTGGGTCCAGCTGAAACTTCTGAGTTTCTAACAGAAGGGCCGACATCAGCTGCCGAATCAATTTGAAGCCAAGGTGCATCTACTTCTTCGTCAGCTGATGAATAGTAGGGCTGAAGAGGTTCATCACCCGAATCAAACATCATATGAAATGTTGTTTGATCATCTTGAGCTTCGGTCTCACCAGCCAACGAAACTGGTATAGAGACTGGAGGAAGAGTTCCTCTGGGTGGTGTATCAGCTGCCTCACAGCTCAGTTGGCGAATATGTTCGCGATCACTGGCAGCTTGGGTGGTTGCCTCAGTAACAACTTGGTCTAAAGCTGTCTCTTCATTGGCGGTGGTGGTTTCCTCGATCACCTGCTGGTTTAAGCCGGTGACGTTGTGGGAAACAGAAAGAACAGTTTCAAGGTTGACTTGGTTTCCAGTCAATCTATCATCAACTGCTGACTCAGAAAGTGATGAAGAAGTTGGTGGTGGTGTGTGTGCAGCTGACTTACGGGTGGCTTGGGTTGAGCCGAAAACTTCACCAGCAGTCTGTCGAGAGACTGAGGTGTAGGAAAACCTTATAGTATTCACATGGCGGAACTTGAATACCACATTACTGGATCTCTACTAGTCAATGAGATCACGAGAAAGAGAAGATGATGAACATTACCTTTAGATAGCTAAAGAAGTGATCCACCTCTACTGCACCACCTGGACACGCTGCAAGACCTCGTTGTACCAACAAAGCAATACACAAAGACTTGTGTTTGTGTGTGTGTTGCGTCGAATGCTCAAAGCCGAAACCCCTTGGGGTTTTGGTTCGTACGAACGGCAAAGGAGAGGGAGAGGGAGAGGGAGAGGGAGAGAGTGTTTAGGGTTTTTCTAAGCAAGTGAATCAACCCATAAGCCTTAACCTTAAGTCCTTATTTATAGGGACTTAAGTTACAGTTAAGTCCTTGGAGTTTAATTATGATTAATCTCATAATTAAACCTCCCATTAACACTTTAAACCCTTGGACTTTTACTAGTTAATTAATTAACTATTAATTAACTGTTCGTTAAATACTTAACCTAATATTTAACCATCCTCACAAATAATAATTAACTTATTATTATTTATTCTCTTCTTTATAATTAACTTAACTAGTTAATTATTCCACACAACTTACTTTATTCGGTTGTCCATTATTGGGTGTGTAGTGGTGTGACCCTTTAGTGTCTTATAACATTGGACACGGTGACACGTGTACTTATCTGTGCACATAAATCCTTCAGACTCCCACTTGTGCAAGTTAAGAAACACTTTCGGATCATCGTTGGCCTAAAGCGGTCCCTAGCCAGACATTTAGGATAACCACGTCATAAGAACTCTTACATCCAGAGATAATATTCATAAAATGAATAACACTAACAGATTTTCCTTTCGCATCATGATATTTTTTAATTTGAGTAATAGACTTGGAGCAGGGATCTTGTTCTATATATACTCGAATTTTCTCGACTCTGATTTCGACTTTCTGTAGTAACGGATTACCGAATGATCTAATCATTCTCCGAGCGTGGCCACACATTTCAGTAGTCTTAATCGTCGAGCGGCCATGAAATATCTCTTCTAGTTAAATAAGGTGCAAATTCCATCTTGACATTTGCGTTATCTTGCCCACGACTTCCGTTGTCTTAGTCAAGTTCCTTATGATCACCCTTTTACGGTGTGATGGTAGATAAATGCTAAAGATCAGAAGTCATCGTGTCTCAAACCAAAACGTCTCAGGTCAGAGGACATCTACTCGAAATTACTCATGCTTGGGCTCCATGAAGTAATCTCGATCTTTTGGTCACGTCTAATGTTTAGCAAACTCTGTAAACATCTATGAATATTTATTTTAACAACCCTTGTTTCTCTATTCAATAACTATGAAATAGATAAATATTCATAATGGCATTAACTCTTGAATCTAGCTCCCACTAAATTCAGACAATTTAGATACTCAAAAACTTTGTGTATCAAGGATAGGTTTAAAACATGTTAAGAATAGACGATGTGAAAATATTACGTAAAACTTTCTATTTCAATCCCACGAAATGTTATTACATAATGTATCGATTTCAAACATGTCTATGATTCTAATCAAAATTAATAGCTACCAGTATTTAGGTACTGCATGCCTATAGCGTGCGCATGTTTCTCATGCTTTGGTCCAGCTAGTGGTTTTGTCAACGGGTCAACGACGTTGTCATCCATCGGTATTTTTTAAATTACAATATCACCTTCTCTTACATACTCACGTATGCGGTGATATTTCCCGCGTACATTCCTGGTCTTTTGATGCTCTCTTGGTTCAACAGCTTGCGCTATTGCTCCACTATTATCACAGAATATTTCGATGGGTCTAGAGATACTGGCAATAACTCTAAGATCCTCGATAAAATTCTTAAGCCACATGGCTTCTTTCCCAGCATCATTTGCGGCAATGTACTCAGCCTCTGTAGTCGAATTTGCTATCGTATCTTGTTTCTGACTCTTCCAAGATATAGCTCCTCCATTTAGTGTGAAGACAAATCCCGATTGAGATTTGTAATCGTCTCTATCGGTTTGGAAGCTTGCATCTGTGTAACCAGTTACACGCAATTCTTCCAACGAACCTCCAAAGACCAAGAACATTTCTTTCGTCCTTCTCAAATACTTGAGAATGTTCTTGATAGCCACCCAATGGGGTTCACCAGGATTCTTTTGATATCTGCTTGTGAGACTTATGGAGTAAGCAATATCGGGCCTAGTACATAACATGGCATACATGATTGATCCAATTGCCGAAGCATATGGTACCAAACTCATCCTAGCTATTTCCTTGCTAGATGTGGGACTCTGAGCTTTGCTCAGTGTAATGCCATGTGTCATTGGAATGATTCCTCTCTTGGAATCACTCATAATGAATCTCTTCAGTACTTTGTCAATGTATGTACTTTGACTAAGTCCAATAAGCCGCCTAGATCTATCCCTATAGATCTTTATACCTAGTATAAATGTGGCTTCTCCCAAGTCCTTCATCTGGAAACATTTACCTAACAGGATTTTACTCCTTGTAATGCTGGTATATCGTTTCCTATGAGCAGTATGTCATCAACATACAAGACTAGGAAGATTACTATGCTCCCACTGAATTTTGTATAGACACACGCCTCGAACTCACTCTTGACATAACCAAATTCTTTGATTCTTTTGTCAAAGTGTAAGTTCCAACTTCTAGATGCTTGATTCAATCCATAAATGGATTTTTAGCAATTTACATACTTTATTAGGATTCTTTGGATCAGTAAAACCATCCGGTTGTATCATGAATACATCCTCATTCAACTCCCCGTTAAGGAAGGCGGTTTTAACATCCATCTGCCATATCTCATAGTCGTAATATGCTGATATGTCCATAAGAATTCTAATAGACTTAAGCATGGCGACTGGCGAGTAGGTTTCAGAATAATCCACACCATGTGTTTGCGTGAAACCCTTCGCAACTAGTCGTGCTTTGTAAGTATGTACTTTCCCATCCATGTCGGTTTTCTTCTTGAAAACCCACTTGCATCCAACAGCACGAGACTGTGGTGGCAAGTCTGATAACACCCAAACTTGGTTGTCATACATGGATTGCATCTCTGCTTGCATAGCCTCGAGCCATCTTTCAGACTCTATGCCGTTGGCAGCTTCGCTGTAGGTTAATGGTTCTAGTAGACTTCCATCATCTTCATCGATCATGAATCCAAGATACCTATCTGGTTCTTGGCGTGGTCTACTGGACCTACGC
This sequence comes from Calendula officinalis, assembly GCA_963853835.1. Classification (NCBI taxonomy): domain Eukaryota; kingdom Viridiplantae; phylum Streptophyta; class Magnoliopsida; order Asterales; family Asteraceae; genus Calendula; species Calendula officinalis. Next base: position 79,147,060 of record OY970820.1, on the reverse strand, counting down.
GGATTGCGTGTCTCTTCTTCCTCAACCGGTGGGTCTGGTTGTGGATCAATAATTCTTTGTTGAACTATTGGTTCGACTGAAGTCGTCGGTGGATCTTCGTTCTCTTCAATTTCAGTTCCTAGAAACTTCTCCTCCAAGAAGACACCTTTACGAGCAACAAAGACTTTGTTGTCTTCTTGATGATAGAAATAGTATCCTAAGAACGAAGATACACTTGTCTGACTTGGGGTTTAGTTTGTCTGTGAAGTTACGTCTAACGTATGCTTCACAACCCCAAATCTTGAGAAAAGATAATTTAGGTTTTCTCCCCGCCCAGTGCTCGAACGGAGTCTTTTCTACTGACTTGGTCAGAAACCTATTCAGTGTAAATGTTGCAGTCTCGAGTGCATGTCCCCAAAATGATAGTGGTAGTGGGGCCGACACATCATTGAACGCACCATGTCTAACAAGGTGTGATTCCTCCTTTCTGATACGCCATTCATCTGAGGCGTATACGGAAGTGTGAGTTGTGAAACAATCCCACATTCCTTCAAATGATCGTCGAACTCTTGGCTCAAATATTCGCCTCCTCGGTCAGACCGAAGTGACTTAATTTTCTTGCCTAGTTGGTTCTCTACTTCCCTCTGATATTCTTTGAACTTGTCAAAGCTCTCAGACTTTAGTCTCATAAGAAAGACATAACCATACCTACTGAAGTCGTCAGTAAAGGTAATGAAGTACGGTATCCTCCTCTAGCTTATGGAGTAAAGGGTCCACACACATCTGTGTGTATAATCCCTAACAACTCGCCTGCCCTTTCATTGTAGTGGTTGAAAGGGTCTTTTGTCATTTTGCCAGATAAACAAGCTTCGCATACTGCATATGATTCCAAATCAAATGGCTCTAGAATTCCATCATCGTGGAGCTTCTTAATGCGAGTCTCGTTTATATGACCTAAACGACAATGCCAAAGATAAGTTTGATTCAAGTTACTCTTGGATCTTTTACTTATATGATAAATGTCTCGTTCTAAGTTATTTAGATTTAACGTGTATAAACCATTATGAGAATTTGCATTAAAATATAAAATGTCATCTTTTAAACACGAAATTGTTTTTCCATAAAACTCATAATAAAAACCACTGTCTATAAGTAAATCAAAAGAAATAACATTCTTAATAAGTCTAGGAACATAATAACAATCTTTAAGTTCCAAGACTCTTCCTGAAGGCAACTTGAGAAGATATGTTCCTACGGCTTCAGCTCCAACCTTGGAACCTTCGCCCACTCGTAGTTCAGCATCCCCTCGTCCTAGCCTCCTGTTCTTCTTAAATCCCTGCAAATGATTGCAAATGTGATGACCACATCCGGTATCCAATACCCAGGATTCACTAGAAGTAACGAGACAATCAATCATATAGATACCTGAATTGCTGACAAAGTCAGCGTCCAACAGCCCCACGTCTGACGTGTGCTCGCAAATATCCTTGCCGCCACAAGTTGGGCAACACAAATCATCAAAGGCATTCAACCAAGCATAGAACTCATCCTGCTGAATCTCAGGGAGAGATTCTTCCTCCAGCCATTGAACATCGCGTATACACAAGAGATTCTCGTGTAGACCTGCGACACTCAAATCAAAATTCCCGATCATACGTACTACCTTGTCCTGATAGTACTGAGTGAGATATCCAAACAAGAACAAGACTTGTTCATGCTCGTTTGATGTGGCAGTAACTAGGGTGAGACAATCTAGTAACCTCCTTATGTTGATAAGGTGGTCACTCAGTGGTTGATCATCTTTCATTTTCGACGAAATGATTTCTTGCAAAATGAACTGCTTGCTATCTTCAGTACTATCTTTAAACGTCTCCTCAAGATACTGGACAAACTCATAGCATGGTTTCTTACGTAGATTATCAGTAAGCTCTGATAATGAAGTAAGAATAAGAATCGACATAACTTGTGATTCATCTGCCAGATACTGATAATAAGCATCAAGCTCATCATCCTGGGCATCTTGCCCTGGTTGTCCCTTGGGCACCTCGTCTATCACGTATAGTAGATTCTGTGCTTTTAGGTAACTCCTAAAGTGCACTTTCCAAAGTTTGTAGTTCGGACCAGTAAGCTTCCATTTTCTAGTGATGAACTTTCACGATTCGTTTGGTGAGTAAAACGGAATTTCTGATGGTACAGACATCTATAAGAAAAACAACAAACGGTTAGGTATAGCCATATTTCCTTTTTTAATAAATAACTTCTAAACAAGAAAAACAACAGACATCTCTAAGATCTGCTACTAGAGCCTTTAGCTGAGGAGCCAGATTTGCCTTTAAAGAATTTCATGTTTTTCACAAGTAAGGCAAGCTCAGATATAAGGGCATCATTGTCTTCGTCTTCATCGACCTCTTCGATGCTGACTTCAGGCATGTTGAACAAACCAACAGCTGAAGTGTTGTCAGCTTCATCATCTGATGGTGGATATTCAATCCTGTTGGGTTTGTTTATAGAAACAAGAGCAGTTGAAGATCCAGCGGGACTCACTTTAGAGTCCTTTGGAGGTTGAAATTTGTTGAGTACAGTTCTCTCATGGCTTAGAAACATACCATAGAGATAGAGGAGGGAGTGTAATCTTTTAAGGTAGGAGATGTACTCATGCAAGTTATGATGGTAGCCCATTTAGAGGGTAAGGCTGCCATAAACTTACACATTTTGGACATATCGTCCTTATAAACTCCATGCGACTTCGGCTCGTTTAACAGAATGTTATAACGATTGAAAGTTTGAGCAGCTCATAGTCATGGATGAGCATGTTTTTGTTATGTTCACGCACAACAGATGTGCCTTCATAAACTTCAGCTAGCATGTCCCACATCTCTTTGACTGAGTCACAAAATTGTATATTGTGATACAGTTCATCACCAACTGCTTGAAAAAGCATATCCCTTTCCTTATTCTCAAGATGAACAAGACGTTTTTCAGCGTCCGTCCATTGGGCTTCAGATTTAACAACGTAATGTTTTGGTATTTCAGGAATACCAGGAATGAGAGTTTTAGGGATGTATTTTCCTATCGTGATGTTATCTTGAAGTTTTGGGTGATAGGTAACCATGTGGGATAACATGCGAGTTTTCCACATGGGATAGTTGGTTTGGGTGAGTTTGGGAGGTTTTCCAGATGATGGAAGATCGGATGATGTAGGTTCAGCCATAACAGATGCTCAAAGTTGATGGAAAACAACTTTGACACTTGCTCTGATACCAGTTGTTGGATCCCAACAACACAAATGTGTTGCATTATGACCGTGTAACGAAGATAAAATAAGAACACACAAGATTTCAATGATTAAGAGTTTATTAAAACAACTTAATACAGTACGAAGTTTGCGGAAATAGATAGTACACACTAACTAAAACTTTCTATTTGAAATGACACTTTTGTTTGCTCAAACTAGAAGACTATGCAAGGAGAGTTTTATATCAGCTGATACGGACAGCTGATATTGAATGCCTGAGTAATAACTATGAAGAAGTTAACTCTCAGAGAATGTTCTTGTGCTATGAATTCTAAAAGATGTGTGTAAATGCAAGCATTTACGTCTCTATATGTAGCCCAAGATCCGTGTTCCTTTGTCCACAAGGTAATCAACGTGTAAACATATCATTCGTCGATGTGGACTTGTCCACGGAGACATTTAATGCTCTTGCATATGTTTTAGTCCCAAGTGTACTTTGTGTCAACTCTTTTTGCTACCTTTTCTGACGCACAGTGAAAAGGTGTACTACTATAGTACAAAAGTATTGACTTTCCGTTTACATGCTTGGAGGGACAAACGATGATGTACTGACATATTATCTTCTATTGAAAAGGATCTTCATCGTTTTCTTCTTCTTTGAGCGAGAAAGGGAAATGTTCAAAGTGTCAAGAACATTTCCACTAAGTCTTTATCTACAGCAGGTACCATCAGCTGATTCCACAATCAGCTGGATGGTCTTCTTCTTGTCTTTGTCCTTTGGCCATAGACTTCGAATGAACACTCTTCTATAGCTGCTGATTTGACTTGTTTTCCTAGAGCTAAGTACATACTCAGCTGAAGGTTTATTGCATATACTTGCTTCAGCTGAGATACATACTTCAACTGACATTATTTGTAACGACCCAAAATTTCGAATCAAATAAATTATGGAAAAATATGATAAATAAGGATAATTCGTTTAAAACACGTAGGAATTGGTTTCGTGTCATTTGGACACCGTATGAGAAAGTTATGGACGAAACCGGGTCGAGGCAAAGACCGAAAAGTGCAGTCTTGGCTGCATAAGGAGTTCATGACGTGAACTTTTGTTCACGATCGTGAACAGCCACCAGAGATTTGGACATTCAGGCGTGAAGAAGTTCCCGACCCAGTCCCGATCGCGAAGTATGCGTATTTTTCAAAGTTCACGACGCGAACTCGAATTCACGATCGTGAACTCTCTCGACACCAGCATTAAAGTCGGGATTTCCTCATTTCTTACACACTAAACCCTAGTTTTCTTCTCCCAACTTGTGTGTGCGATTTTTGAGTGTAAAGTGGCGATTGGAGCTTAATCTACACAAGATCTTGGAGATTCTTGCTCATATTTGAAGATCAAAGGTAAATCTTCATCCCTCTTGTGCTATAAGTCTTAGATTCAAGTGGGGAAGCTTGAATCATGAACCCTAGTTATGGGTTTGTACATAAATGGTTAAATGGAAGTAATATAACTTAGATCTATGGTATTTTAACAAGGAAAATGTAGTCATGTTATGGATATACGAAAATGTGTTGATTTATGGAATTAGGGTTTGGTAACTTTGGGGAAAATGGTGCTAGTAGTTGACTAGCCATGGATTATGTAGTTAGTATTGATGATTGATGCAAACCATTGTATTGGTTTTGTTAATAGGTTATTGGTTGGAGGATTTGAGGCACTCAAATCTTGGGAAGTGATATTGGTGTTCAAGGAACACGTCTTTGGATAAGCTTGGCTAAGGTGAGTACATGTGAACTTTAAAACTGAGTACATAGCGGTAAAGAAGTATTTTTCATAATTTGCGATTACTAATGTTTAAACTAGCTGTTTATTGTTATTATTAAATAGTTGGATTAATTGTGTGAATACTAATTGAGATTAGTATTTGGATAGTTTGTATGATGGCCTTACAGAATTATTGATAAGATGTGACATATAGTTACATATAATAGTTATGACAGGTAGACTGAAATAGGGCAGGTACGTGATAGATTCAGAGGCATTCTGGATTATTACGGTATCTTTAAACTGATGGATTGGAGGCATTCCGATCACCCAACAAGATGTCGGATCTTACTGAATTGGAGGCATTCTGATTAGTAAGATAAGATGGGTCACCTTGCTTGGACAAGGTGACAAAGGGGGTTCTACTGAACCGGAGGCATTCCGGTTAGTAGGACAAAACTGGGGTCTCGTTGGATTGGAGGCATTCCGAACAACTTGACGGGTCGAATAGGCTATGAATGAATGTGATGGGATTACCGAGGAGGTGATCGATGTATATGGTTGTGATAGGGTTACCGCGGAGGTAACTATAGTATATAAATATATATTTCTATATATATATATTTAGTATGTGAATTTATTTATATAATAATGTCGGGTCTAAACCCATGTATCTCACGAGACAATTTTATCTTACATACTATGTTTGTTTGTGATGCTATGTACTCAGGTTCGGGAGCTAATGATTAGGTGCGTTTCCTAGTGAAGGGGCACGGGTTAGAGATAGCAAGGTGGATTTACGTTTGACTTTGGTTATGATATATTTTGTAACACCACTAGTGACTTTTATTATATACCAAAGATTTTTTTTTGTAAATCCATATTTTGGGACAATACTTTAAATGTTTGAAAAACGAAAGGATTTTTCGGAAATAATTTGTATTAAAAATTTGAGGTGTTACAACTTGGTATCAGAGCTATAGCTTAAGCGAATTAGGTTGGGTTAACCACCCTAGGCTTAAGTTGTAGGAGTAGAATGATATATTTCCGTTAGATAACTAGGTCGACCTTGAAAGCTATAGGGCTAAGTTGTCTTAGGGTCGAACCCTAGGAAGAATTGCCTTATGTGGTCATTTTCGAGCTTGAGAGTCGTAATGGACTATTGAATGAATGATTGATTATGAAATAGTTGTCATCTATTTATAGCAAAATGGTGAATGTGGAAAGTGGACGAACTCCACTTAACTCAGAAGAGGATCCGGACGTTTATGCTAACTACACACCAGTGTTAGAAGTGGTTCGTGACATGTTTGACCGAATGAGGGAAGAAGTAAAAGAGGACGTGAACCGGATTATTGATGACCTGATGACCAAGGAAAGGGAAGGTAATTCCAAACAGGGTGTAAAGAGTAAGTGTTCGGGTAGCAAGGCCCACTTGGAGAAATTCTCGACTGAAAAGGAAAATGATATGAGCCTTGATAGTGTAGGACCCAACCACCCATATATTGTTAATAAAATCGGTAAAGACAAGATCATATACGTCATATGATTATTCTTATTAAGCACAAACGTATAAAATGTGTTCTTGGTTGCGGAATAACCAAGAACACTCCACAAAGTGTTACATTTAGAATTGGGTTACCGGTGATCCACACAAATGATCAACCGGGATCCAAAAGGATGCTTAACAACTAAAGACTAAACCTCTATTTATAATGTATAGAGGTTTTACAATTAACCCTATTCTATATGTAACTCTCAATTCTAATAAGTGCATCCCTTGATTAAAGGGATTTGATTCAGTACTCAAATAAGGAATGCACCATTCACGGACTGGTCGGTCCGTGTACTCAGTATGACTGAGCTATACCGACTAACTCGGTATGAGACTGAGCTATACCGACCAACTCGGTATGAGACTGAGCTATACCGACTAAGTCGGTATGTGGAGCTCGGTCCGTGAACTCGGTATCACCTCATACTGACCAACTCAGTATGACCAGATACCGACCAACTCGGTATGAGACGAGTTTCACTAAGATTATTTATATAAGTTAAACTTATATATTCCTTTGTTCATCAGATTCACAAAGTAATAGGTTTGACCGGGTTCTCTACCCTAACAATCTCCCCCTATCCGATGATAACAAATGAATATGTTTAACCTAATAAATAATAACGATCTTGTCTTGTATGGTCTTCTTTTTGAGATCTTTTCATATTCTTTATTCACCGAGTACTTCAAGAAACTATATATCACACTAACTTTTCTCCCCCACAATCATTAACTCCTTTCTCAAACTGTCCGGTAGATTTGAATTGTAATGAAACATCACTAAGGAATCATTCAATTAGTAGATTTCCTCAGTTTGAAATGATTCAAATGATTGTAAAATAATGTGTGACACGTACCCCCTTGAATAACTTAGCATGAACATCTTAGCTTAAAAGAACTTTAGCTTCATATAAAGAAAACATATATTACATTGTGTTTTCTCCCCCTGAATCAGAGTCATCTCCTTAAACTGTTCGGTATATTTTATCTTTGACTTGAAACATCACTAAGGAATCAATCAACTTATAGATTTCCTCAGTTTAAGATGATTTCTTATGACTAAAAGGAGAAAAATATGTGAAACATACTCACTTGTATAATTCAGCATGCAGAATTTCATTTCTCTAATTTTGCAGCAACTTCAAAAAATCATATCTCCATGTAGAATCTTCTGATCATTATGAATTTTTAACACAATATAGATATACCTGTCTTCAACATCATATCCAAAAATCATAGTGATCCATCGGTTGAAAAGATCACGGCAGTCTCATACTGACCACTCGGTATGAGACAGTCAATATCAGAAAATCATCAACTTTGAAAATATGTATCTCTCAGTATACGATTCTGATCAGTCTGAAATTTTGATACCGAGTACATGTATGTGATATGGATATAATATCCAAAATTTATGAAAATCCAACAATTACAAAAGATACAATAGCCGTTTTACCAGAGTTGCGCAGAATTAAAAACATACCATAAATATTCGTCAATAATCTTCAAAAATATATATCTCTCAATAAACGATTCCTTTTGAAGATCTGAACGGTGAAAACGTTAAACACATTATGGTGATACTTCTGTCCAAATTTCACGCTTATTAGAAGTTTGAAGAAAGAGATTTGATTTTTCTACCATGGCTGCCCAAAAAGTAAGGAATAAAAAGCATAGAATCTGACTTTTTGCGCCATACATATCTCTCTACCAGAAACTCGAATTACAATTCTGAACGGTCAGACTGTGTTTCTGTGTGTTGAGAACCTCCTGTTCAAATTTCACACAGATTCGACCATTAACGAAGGAGATCCGGCATTTCTTCTAGCCGTGCGCATAATATGATGAAAATTCTGCATTGTTCTTCTTTATGAAAAAACTTGATCTTCAACAATATATAGGGTTATATGATCATCAAAGTTGTAGATAACTTTGAACCGCTCTGATACCAGTTGTAGGACCCAACCACCCATATATTGTTAATAAAATCGGTAAAGACAAGATCATATACGTCATATGATTATTCTTATTAAGCACAAACGTATAAAATGTGTTCTTGGTTGCGGAATAACCAAGAACACTCCATAAAGTGTTACATTTAGAATTGGGTTACCGGTGATCCACACAAATGATCAACCGGGATCCAAAAGGATGCTTAACAATTAAAGACTAAACCTCTATTTATAATGTATAGAGGTTTTACAATTAACCCTATTCTATATGTAACTCCCAATTCTAATAAGTGCATCCCTTGATTAAAGGGATTTGATTCAGTACTCAAATAAGGAATGCACCATTCACGGACTGGTCGGTCCGTGTACTCAGTATGACTGAGCTATACCGACTAACTCGGTATGAGACTGAGCTATACCGACCAACTCGGTATGAGACTGAGCTATACCGACTAAGTCGGTATGTGGAGCTCGGTCCGTGAACTCGGTATCACCTCATACTGACCAACTCAGTATGACCAGATACCGACCAACTCGGTATGAGACGAGTTTCACTAAGATTATTTATATAAGTTAAACTTATATATTCCTTTGTTCATCAGATTCACAAAGTAATAGGTTTGACCGGGTTTTCTACCCTAACAGATAGGAGAAATGGATGTTCGTTCGCGGCATTTATGGCATATGAGCCCAAGGTGTATTCGGGAAGTTTTGAGCCAAGAGTCACCGTCCGGTGGATTCGAGAAACCGAGCAAGCTTTGGAGAGTAGCAAATGTAAAAGGGAAGATATGGTGACATATGCTTCTAGAATGTTGAAAGATGAAGCACACATGTGGTGGATTACGATGTACGAAATATTAGGCAAGAAGGCGATATACAAGATGTCATGGGATGAATTCACGAGCCGTTTGAAAGAGAAATTTTGCCCCAAGAGAAACTTAGAGGAAGTTTAAGAAGAGGTTCTGATTTTAAGAAAAGGAGATGAACCGGTGGATGTGTACACCGAGAAAGTAGATCAGTGGGTGGTCCAAGGGCTACCAAGAGATGGGGAAAAGAGGAGAATCGAAGATAGTTCGGAGCCATCAAAGAAGGGGAGGTTCACACCGACTTTGACCAATAAAGTTGGTGCCGGAAAGTGTCATAATTGTAGTAAGGGCCACAAGGGAGAATGCAATTCGGGTACAACTTTATGCTTCACATGCGGAAGAGTTGGGCACAGGGCGAAAGACTGCGGGGTGAATAACATCAAAGAAGTTGAGTGCTACACGTGTCACGAGAGGGGGCATTTTAGTGGTGCATGCCCGAAGAAAAGAACCAGTATGCTGACACCAACTGCTCACAGTGAGGCCAGAAGGAGCCACGATATCGCTTCAGGTACTATGTTTCTAAATATTATGTTATAAGATTCGATAATTACTTGTCGATAAGTCGCACGAGGTAATGCTTTTAAGGATGGGCCATTGGAGTTGTTATATGAGTCTTTGATGTGAAAGTAGTTATTAGAGTTAACATGCACGACATATATATGGTTAAGCGTTATAAGTTGAAGAGTGGAATTGGGAAAGATGAAATTAAAGTATATTGAAGGGATGATGATGGGCAACTTTAATGAAGGTATAAAGTGGGATTAAATGAAGGATCAATATGTTATGATTGGTAAAGAGGAAAACTTTGGTGCCATGGGGCATCAAGGACGAAATAGGAAAGTGGTAAAATTCTCTAGGTAAGATTGATAGAGTGTAAGGTGTCACCGAAATGGTATGCTAAGCCAAGAGAAACAATAAACTATAAAAAAAATGGCATAGAAAAAGTGTGATAACTTATAATGGGATTTGGATCGGAGTCAGTTGGGTGACTCGAGTTGACCAGATTATTTGGTAAGAAGGTGGAAAATTGAAGGTATTAGTGGTTATCTCGATGGTAAAAGAAAGATTGGGAAATTTAGTAATGAGGAAATGAATCGACTAAGAACGATTGATGAACGAGTAGATTGGGTGAAAGCACTAGAAATGATTATGTGATCACCATGTGGTATAGTGTATAAGTGGGAGTAATGGCCGAGGGGAGGCGTGTGATTTTAGGAAGATAATATTATGTGAAAAATGGAAATTGAATGGGCAATTAAGAAAGAAAGTGGTAGCTCGATGCTAAATGAATGGTGCATGCACGAATCGTGTGCAAGATAGAATGGTATTGCATGAATCTTGTTAGATCGGAGGCTTTCCGATTAACGAGATTTGATGAGTCACTATGGATTGGAAGCTTTCCGATCATTGTGACTGTTTGGAGTCGGGATGGATTGGAGGCTTTCCGATCATCTCGATAAGATAGTTAATGAATGATTTGTTGTATCCGGGATACGGTGATTGTAGCTGGCGTATGTAGAACCATATGGTTAGTTGTTGATACAATTTTATGGTAAATGAGAGCTTGAGTTGAAAATATTGTTTGTGTTTAAGTGTAAGTATGTGTAGGAGATGCCTACAAGTTTATAGATTATAAAAGGGGTGCTTTTAGGAAGCAAAGTCTAATAGTAGCCGATGAGTGGTGAAAGTTGTATGATGAGTGGTTAGGCCACTGATGGATGTGTTAGAGGCTCTAAAGTCGGTAATCGAGAATTGCAAGTATGGTATGCGGATGTTTAGAATAGGTTTAAATGGTGTAAGTACTTGAATGAAAGTTTATAAGGGTAATAGAGATTGGTATTGCTTGAAATGGAAATTGTTAACCGATCGTGGAAATTAAAATCCAGGAAAAGAGGAAACAATTGAGAAAAGTTGAGTAGTGATGTGTCAATATTAACGGATACGTGAATTTTGCAAAGTAAGTTTGACTTTATTCATAAGTCAAGGTTGGTCAACTAGTGGATTGTTGACTTGGGTCAAAATTGGGTTTTGACATTCGCTTAGTATGATTAGGCGAGGACAAGAACATAATGCGTCTCTCACATGTATATTTTAATGGTTATTTGATCAACGAAAATAATTATAGTGTGTGACTTTAACCGTTGTGTGTTCGAGTTGAAATTGGGAATTGAGCGTATGATTGTTGATGAATCGTGAATGCAAGGTCGATTGTAAAGGGAAAGGATGATTAATGGAACTTTTAGTGAGAAAGGAAATTATCGAAGTGTAGTGACTTTGTGCTTAAGTCAAGGGTTGACAAATTTGGGATATGGCGACTTGGTCAAAGCTAGGCATTGACTTTCGTTTTGATTGATTTGATAATAGTAATGTTTGGGTATAGATCCTTTGTTGATAAAATGATATAGTTAAATGATTGGAAGTGTTATTGTAACGACCCAAAATTTGTAAATAAATAAATTGTATAAAAATATGATAAATAAGGATAAATCGTTTAAAGAACATAGGAATTGGTTTCGTGTCATTTGGACACCGTATGAGAAAGTTATGGACGAAAGCGGGTCGAGACAATGATGAAAAAGTGCAGCCTTGGCTACACATAAAGTTCACGCCGTGAAGTAGGGTTCCCGATCGGGAACTGCTATCAGGTAATTGGACAGTTGGGCGCGAAGTAGTTCACGTTTGGGTAGCGATCGCTAAGTTCGCGTGTGGGGGAAGTTAGCGACGTGAACTTAGTTCGCGTCGTCAACTATGGTCGAGCAGCTTTAAGTCGGGTTTTGGCTCATTTGAAGCCATATCAAAACCCTAGTTTCCCCTTTGGCGATTTTTGAGCTTGAGGACTGATTGAGGTCGAATCCTTCACAAATCTTTGGTAGATTTCACTCCTAGTTGAAGATTAAAGGTATATCTTCACTCTTTGATCTTTGTAGCTTAAGATTTATGCATTTTGATGTATGGGTTTGAAACCCTAGTTCTTGGGGTTTTGGGTTATGGTGAAATAATTGATGTATACACTTAATAGATGGTATTTTAACAAAGGGAACAAGTGTATGATTAAGATTTGTAAGAATCTTAAGGGTTGGTCAAACCTAGGGTTTGGTAAATCAACATAATTGGGAGAAATGTGTTAATAAGTGTTATCTAGAGATAGATGGACACAATAGTAGTAGTATGTGATGTTGATCATGTTGTGATATTTGTATTAGGCTTTTGGTGAAGTCTTGGAAGTTGATTGAATTGTGAAGCAAGGAAATTGGCGTAAAGAATACGGTTGGAGCACTTTATTGCTAAGGTGAGTACATGAGACTTTTAAAACTGAGTACATAGTAAATAGTTTTGAAAATACATATGATATTTCATGAGTCTTTATTAATAAATGTTTTGATAAAGATAGTGACTGGAAAGATAAGAAAAATAGGTATATTATGATACTAGAATATGTCTAGTATGATTGATGAGATTGGAAGTAGTATGATAAACTAAGTAATAATGGAGTCTTTATTAGTGTACTATAATGATAAGATAATGAGTAAGAGAATGCAAAATGAGTCTCTATTAATAAATATGTATTAGCAAAGCAATTGGAAATGACTCTGTAGAAATGAGTATCTATTGGTAAGATTTACTAATAAAAGTAAAGAACGAATATATATAAAAATGAATATGATGTGACTGGTAATAATTATGTATTATAGTCAGAGAAGAGATAAAAGTATTATGATATCGATAAAATAAGAAATGTATCTTATGAAATAAGAAAGTATGGACCTCATAGGGTTCATAGATGTAGAAGTAGATGTGGGTTGCTTATGATCGGGTCTATGGGACCATACAGGTATGTTCACACTATGTTGAACCAGTTATATATAGTTATTATTAGATAACTAACTTGTTGATGACTGATGTGATAGCCGAAGGCTTTGATTGGAATAACTGATGATTTATGGTAAGAATGAGATGATGTGATGACGCGGGGGATCCCCGGTCATGAGGTGTGGAGTAAGGGGCAGCTGGGTGGATTCCCATCGACTCATCCACGGTAGTAGTCTTGTTAACTGGAGGAAGGTCCGGCGAGGAAGGCAGGTATCGGTAGATTGGGCGATTCCCCTTGCCGTTATCTTGAGCAATTCGGGGGATCCCCGGTATGTTTCTAGTATGTATATGTTTATATACTAGATTTGGTTGAAGCTTATTAATGCGGGGATCCCCGGTTAATAAGTTAATGTGCTTCTAGTTAGTTTGGGGCAACCCGATAACTAGATATGTTGTGCTTCTAGCTAGTGCGGGGGCAACCCGATAGTTAGATATGATTGCTAGGAGAGCAGAGATTGTTAGAGTCACGGTAGGGTGACTAGCCGGTAGTGAGATTGTTTATATATATATATATATATATATATATATATATATATATATATATATATATATATATATATATATATATATATATGTTTATATATTTATGAAATTATTATTATTATTGGGGTCTAAAACCCGTGTATCTCACGAGACTATTTTGTCTCACGTACTACGTTTATTTGTGGCTGTGTACTCAGGTACAGATTTGAAGTGTTAGAAGGTTTCACTAGAAGTGGCCTAGAGATGTTTAGCTCGGGAGCTATTAGGTAGATCCCGTTGCCTATGGTTTTGATATACTTGGTGACACCGTATTTTTGTAAACTCTGATATAAGTTTTAAAGTTTTTGTTAAACTGTGTTTTGGACAATGTGACAAATATTGGGAAATTGTATTTTAAATGATTTAAATGAGGTTTTAAAAATACGGGTGTTACAACTTGGTATCAGAGCTATAGTTTAAGTGAATTAGGTTGGATGTCCATCCTAGTCTTAGACTGTAGCAATAGGAATGTAAGATTCCTTGAGATCGATAGGTTGACATTGAGACTTTATGTTAAGTTTAGGGTTGAACCTAGGGGACCTATAGAAGTTGTTATGAAATGTGCAATGTGAAGTCTTTTGAGACCGTAGGGCATTGGTAAGATAGGGTCGACCCCTATGAGAAATGCCATGTTTTCATCTAATTGTATTGTTTTCGATTGTTGAGTCGACTGTTTGAATCTTGTTTGTTGAATACGTTGCTATGGAGAAGGAATGAATTTGAAAAGTGGACGAGCTCCATTAAATTGGAAAGAGTTGTGAATTAGGATATGAACAAGATTTTTGAATAATTGAATAAATAAGGGTAGGTTGTATGATTCCAATACCCATATGAAGGAAGAGTAATCAAATGGTGAATCCCGTAGTGGGAAGTGACTACATAAAAAGGTAGCAAGACCTAGTCGGAAGAAATGGAAGGATGTTGTATAGGGTTTTCATAGCGTGTAAAACCGTTGAGTAATTCGGAAGTTCTGAACCGGAGGTCACGATTGGTGGATTCGGAGGATTGAGCAAGTGCTAGGGAGTAGCAAGCGAAGAAAGAAAGATATGATGAGTTTGACATCCATATAATTAAAGGGTGAGGCGTTGACACGGTGGAACGTGTAGTATGAAACTTTGGGAAAGAGATTGCGGTACAATATGTTGTGAAAGGAACTCACGAGTGAGTTGAAAGGGGAAGTCTTCCCGGAAGGAAATCTAGAGGGGGGGGGGGGTTCATGATGAAACCTCAGAGATCTTAGGTGAAAACTGATGTTATGTGATTATGGCTTAATTGTGTGGTTGTTGCACGAATTGGTGCTTTTAGAAATTTGAGACGAGTCGTATGACATGGGGATCTATTTTTGGGAATAGTCTTCCCGGTTAGTGATGTGCGTGGGAGTATGTATTGGAAAGGATTATAGACAAGTGTGTCGCATGTAGTAAGGATATAAGGGTTGATACTAATATGTAGTATAAAGGATGAGACACGAGATATGGTGAGTGTTTCTAACAGAAGTGTAGTAGTACAATGAAGTACTAAGTCTCGATAAGAATTGTTAGTATGGATGAAATGTTTTGGAAAAGGATCCTTGGAAATGGAATTTGGATGTTCAGCGGGAATCCGGATAAGTAATGTAATATTATACGCGAATGGTAAAGGAAAGAATGACTAAGGTATAGTGATACCTTAGAATTTATAAATGGAAAATATGTGGAAAAGAATAAGCGTCGGGGACGACGAAATTTAATCGTTGAAAACAATTGAGTAAAAGTTGGCGTGTAGCCATAGCAAGTTATGTGACCGGATTAATGGATTCGATAATCTAAGGTGGGAAGAAGATCGTCGGTAAAAGTGTCATAGCAATAGCGTGATAATGTATGACGTAGTGTAGTGTAAGACTACGATCGGGAAAGGAATAGTCCTAAGTCCCACGATGTATGAAAGTAGAAAATCGAGTGTTAGGCCATTGGGTGCTAAGTCATGGGTTGCAAGTGTAGACCAGAGTCGATTGGTTGACTTAAGAATGACCAGGATGACCGGCGAGTTATGGTTAATGGAATGGAGTGATAGTTACTCCCGTAGTGACAAAAAGATTCGGAAATTTGGTAATAAGAAAATGAACTGGTTAATGGAGGTTAATGTGTAAGAGAAACGAGATTTTATTAGTTATGCATGTGCATTATGTGATGGCATTCAAAGGCATATGACGATGAAAAGGTAGTGTCATGTGGATCGCGTTGAGTATATGTCAAATGAGAAACATGTTAGATATGAAAGAAAACGATAATGTGATATTATGTGAATGGTGCTAGAATGCATGATGAATAATTGAATAATTGTGCGATTGAATGAGTGAGAAAGTAGCAAAGCTACGTGATGTAAAAGGATGGATACCAGATGGTATTGGTGTGACATATACATATGTTTGTATATGTGCACAATAGAGATGTATAGATGATATTGGTGACATATACATATGTTTGATATGTGCACAATAGAGGTGTTTAGATTAAATTGGCGTGATATATGTGTGTATATCTATATGTGTGTATATGTTTATGTGTTTATATGAGGAATGTAGAACCATGTGGTTAATGAGTATTGCTATTATGTTATGGTAAATGAGAATTTGGTATGAAATGCGGGTTGCATTTAGGACATGCATGTGTAGGAGATGCCTACGATTCATAGAATAGGAGGAAAGAAAAACTCCTAGTGAGCAAATTATCATTTGATAACCAAGTATGGTAAACTTGTATGAAATAGGGGAATATGTTGCGATAGGGGAACTAATTCCGGTAATTGAGAATAAGAGTTATGAAATTGATTGATGTGACGCAAAGACGGTTGAAAGAAAACTAGATGATGGCATGAGTGACCAAATGATGGTCAAGATTTGGTAAAGGTCGGTGTGACTTTATGTAAGTGTACGATTCTCGGATAATTGGAAAAAAAAAACTGAAAGTGTGGAAAAACGGGGACAATTGTTAAGGGAACAATAACGAGTAGAACCGGAAGTGATAAATTAGTGATGGTACCCCGTGAGTATGAAGTTTGTTAGTTTGAAAGAGTTTGGTTGACTTCACGCAAAAGTCAAGTTTGACCAATTTGTGATTGGTTGACTTAGTCAAAGATGGACTTTGACTTTCGTTATGAGCGATTAGTGAATATTGAGGGCATAATGTATCGATTGTATGCATGTGAAAGGATTAATGGAATACTTGAAATAGTTGTAGTCAGATTATACGACTTTGACCCGTTTGGGTGTTGTCAAGATTGGATTTGGGAATCGAGTATATTATGGTAGGTGGATCATAAATTAAAGGCCAATTGTAAAGGAAAGGAGGATTTATGGGATCCTTAACGAGAAGGGAAATTGTTAAAGTATAGTTGACTTTGTTCTTAAGTCAAGGGTTAGACGATGTTGGAATATGGCAACTTGGTCGAAGCTAGACTTTGACATTGGTGTTGGTCAATTAGTTGATTATAATGCGTGGGTCATGTCATTTCTATGTGTATAAAATGATCGGTTAAAGGATTGAAAGTCTTGTGGTCAAAATTGTGCAATTTTGGCCCATTTGGGCACTAAAGGCCTAAGATGGATTTTTGACCCGTTTGGATCTAACGGGGTTAATTGAATGTTTACATACATATTGTCGACAAATTCGGAATGAGAAAAGTTTGACGGTAATAACCACGGGAGAATGAGAACGGATACTCGGAAGAATGCGGATTTGAAATTTTTGAGTGATTCCGAGGACGGAATCCTTTTTAAGGGGTGAATAGTTGTAACGACCCAAAATTTGTAAATAAATAAATTGTATAAAAATATGATAAATAAGGATAAATCGTTTAAAGAACGTAGGAATTGGTTTCGTGTCATTTGGACACCGTATGAGAAAGTTATGGACGAAACCAGGTCGAGACAAGGATGAAAAAGTGCAGCCTTGGCTACACATAAAGTTCACGCCGTGAAGTAGGGTTCCCGATCGGGAAATGCTATCAGGTAATTGGACAGTTGGGCGCGAAGTAGTTCACGTTTGGGTAGCGATCGCTAAGTTCGCGTGTGGGGGAAGTTAGCGACGCGAACTTAGTTCGCGTCGTGAACTATGGTCGAGCAGCTTTAAGTCGGGTTTTGGCTCATTTGATGCCATATCAAAACCCGAGTTTCCCCTTTGGCGATTTTTGAGCTTGAGGACTGATTGAGGTCGAATCCTTCACAAATCTTTGGTAGATTTCACTCCTAGTTGAAGATTAAAGGTATATCTTCACTCTTTGATCTTTGTAGCTTAAGATCTATGCATTTTGATGTATGGGTTTGAAACCCTAGTTCTTGGGGTTTTGGGTTATGGTGAAATAAGTGATGTATACACTTAATAGATGGTATTTTAACAAAGGGAACAAGTGTATGATTAAGATTTGTAAGAATCTTAAGGGTTGGTCAAACCTAGGGTTTGGTAAATCAACATAATTGGGAGAAATGTGTTAATAAGTGTTATCTAGAGATAGATGGACACAATAGTAGTAGTATGTGATGTTGATCATGTTGTGATATTTGTATTAGGATTTTGGTGAAGTCTTGGAAGTTGATTGAATTGTGAAGCAAGGAAATTGGCGTAAAGAATACGGTTGGAGCACTTTATTGCTAAGGTGAGTACATGAGACTTTTAAAACTGAGTACATAGTAAATAGTTTTGAAAATACATATGATATTTCATGAGTCTTTATTAATAAATGTTTTGATTAAGACAGTGACTGGAAAGATAAGAAAAATAGGTATATTATGATACTAGAATATGTCTAGTATGATTGATGAGATTGGAAGTAGTATGATAAACTAAGTAATAATGGAGTCGTTATTAGTGTACTATAATGATAAGATAATGAGTAAGAGAATGCAAAATGAGTCTCTATTAATAAATATGTATTAGCAAAGCAATTGGAAATGACTCTGTAGAAATGAGTATCTATTGGTAAGATTTACTAATAAAAGTAAAGAGCGAATATATATAAAAATGAATATGATGTGACTGGTAATAATTATGTATTATAGTCAGAGAAGAGATAAAAGTATTATGATATCGATAAAATAAGAAATGTATCTTATGAAATAAGAAAGTATGGACCTCATAGGGTTCATAGATGTAGAAGTAGATGTGGGTTGCTTATGATCGAGTCTATGGGACCATACAAGTACGTTCACACTATGTTGAACCAGTTATATATAGTTATTATTAGATAACTAACTTGTTGATGACTGATGTGATAGCCGAAGGCTTTGATTGGAATAACTGATGAGTTATGGTAAGAATGAGATGATGTGATGACGCGGGGGATCCCCGGTCATGAGGTGTGGAGTAAGGGGCAGTTGGGTGGATTCCCATCGACTCATCCACGGTAGTAGTCTTGTTAACTGGAGGAAGGTCCGGCGAGGAAGGCAGGTATCGGTAGATTGGGCGATTCCCCTTGCCGTTATCTTGAGCAATTCGGGAGATCCCCGGTATGTTTCTAGTATGTATATGTTTATATACTAGATTTGGTTGAAGCTTATTAATGCGGGGGATCCCCGGTTAATAAGTTAATGTGCTTCTAGTTAGTTTGGGGGCAACCCGATAACTAGATATGTTGTGCTTCTAGCTAGTGCGGGGGCAACCCGATAGTTAGATATGAATGCTAGGAGAGCAGAGATTGTTAGAGTCACGGTAGGGTGACTAGCCGGTAGTGAGATTGTTTATATATATATATATATATATATATATATATATATATATATATATATATATATATATATATATATATATATATATATATATATATATATATATATATATATATATATATATATATATATATATATATATATATATATATATATATATATATATATATATATATATATATATATATGTTTATATATTTATGAAATTATTATTATTATTGGGGTCTAAAACCCGTGTATCTCACGAGACTATTTTGTCTCACGTACTACGTTTATTTGTGGCTGTGTACTCAGGTACAGATTTGAAGTGTTAGAAGGTTTCACTAGAAGTGGCCTAGAGATGTTTAGCTCGGGAGCTATTAGGTAGATCCCGTTGCCTATGGTTTTGATATACTTGGTGACACCGTATTTTTGTAAACTCTGATATAAGTTTTAAAGTTTTTGTTAAACTGTGTTTTGGACAATGTGACAAATATTGGGAAATTGTATTTTAAATGATTTAAATGAGGTTTTAAAAATACGGGTGTTACAACTTGGTATCAGAGCTATAGTTTAAGTGAATTAGGTTGGATGTCCATCCTAGTCTTAGACTGTAGCAATAGGAATGTAAGATTCCTTGAGATCGATAGGTTGACATTGAGACTTTATGTTAAGTTTAGGGTTGAACCTAGGGGACCTATAGAAGTTGTTATGAAATGTGCAATGTGAAGTCTTTTGAGACCGTAGGGCATTGGTAAGATAGGGTCGACCCCTATGAGAAATGCCATGTTTTCATCTAATTGTATTGTTTTCGACTGTTGAGTCGACTGTTTGAATCTTGTTTGTTGAATACGTTGCTATGGAGAAGGAATGAATTTGAAAAGTGGACGAGCTCCATTAAATTGGAAAGAGTTGTGAATTAGGATATGAACAAGATTTTTGAATAATTGAATAAATAAGGGTAGGTTGTATGATTCCAATACCCATATGAAGGAAGAGTAATCAAATGGTGAATCCCGTAGTGGGAAGTGACTACATAAAAAGGTAGCAAGACCTAGTCGGAAGAAATGGAAGGATGTTGTATAGGGTTTTCATAGCGTGTAAAACCGTTGAGTAATTCGGAAGTTCTGAACCGGAGGTCACGATTGGTGGATTCGGAGGATTGAGCAAGTGCTAGGGAGTAGCAAGCGAAGAAAGAAAGATATGATGAGTTTGACATCCATATAATTAAAGGGTGAGGCGTTGACACGGTGGAACGTGTAGTATGAAACTTTGGGAAAGAGATTGCGGTACAATATGTTGTGAAAGGAACTCACGAGTGAGTTGAAAGGGGAAGTCTTCCCGGAAGGAAATCTAGAGGGGGGGGGGGGTTCATGATGAAACCTCAGAGATCTTAGGTGAAAACTGATGTTATGTGATTATGGCTTAATTGTGTGGTTGTTGCACGAATTGGTGCTTTTAGAAATTTGAGACGAGTCGTATGACATGGGGATCTATTTTTGGGAATAGTCTTCCCGGTTAGTGATGTGCGTGGGAGTATGTATTGGAAAGGATTATAGACAAGTGTGTCGCATGTAGTAAGGATATAAGGGTTGATACTAATATGTAGTATAAAGGATGAGACACGAGATATGGTGAGTGTTTCTAACAGAAGTGTAGTAGTACAATGAAGTACTAAGTCTCGATAAGAATTGTTAGTATGGATGAAATGTTTTGGAAAAGGATCCTTGGAAATGGAATTTGGATGTTCGGCGGGAATCCGGATAAGTAATGTAATATTATACGCGAATGGTAAAGGAAAGAATGACTAAGGTATAGTGATACCTTAGAATTTATAAATGGAAAATATGTGGAAAAGAATAAGCGTCGGGGACGACGAAATTTAATCGTTGAAAACAATTGAGTAAAAGTTGGCGTGTAGCCATAGCAAGTTATGTGACCGGATTAATGGATTCGATAATCTAAGGTGGGAAGAAGATCGTCGGTAAAAGTGTCATAGCAATAGCGTGATAATGTATGACGTAGTGTAGTGTAAGACTACGATCGGGAAAGGAATAGTCCTAAGTCCCACGATGTATGAAAGTAGAAAATCGAGTGTTAGGCCATTGGGTGCTAAGTCATGGGTTGCAAGTGTAGACCAGAGTCGATTGGTTGACTTAAGAATGACCAGGATGACCGGCGAGTTATGGTTAATGGAATGGAGTGATAGTTACTCCCGTAGTGACAAAAAGATTCGGAAATTTGGTAATAAGAAAATGAACTGGTTAATGGAGGTTAATGTGTAAGAG
Organism: Calendula officinalis; assembly: GCA_963853835.1. Taxonomy (NCBI): domain Eukaryota; kingdom Viridiplantae; phylum Streptophyta; class Magnoliopsida; order Asterales; family Asteraceae; genus Calendula; species Calendula officinalis. The sequence goes on along the minus strand of OY970820.1, from coordinate 79,125,348 downwards.
AAACGAGATTTTATTAGTTATGCATGTGCATTATGTGATGGCATTCAAAGGCATATGACGATGAAAAGGTAGTGTCATGTGGATCGCGTTGAGTATATGTCAAATGAGAAACATGTTAGATATGAAAGAAAACGATAATGTGATATTATGTGAATGGTGCTAGAATGCATGATGAATAATTGAATAATTGTGCGATTGAATGAGTGAGAAAGTAGCAAAGCTACGTGATGTAAAAGGATGGATACCAGATGGTATTGGTGTGACATATACATATGTTTGTATATGTGCACAATAGAGATGTATAGATGATATTGGTGACATATACATATGTTTGATATGTGCACAATAGAGGTGTTTAGATTAAATTGGCGTGATATATGTGTGTATATCTATATGTGTGTATATGTTTATGTGTTTATATGAGGAATGTAGAACCATGTGGTTAATGAGTATTGCTATTATGTTATGGTAAATGAGAATTTGGTATGAAATGCGGGTTGCATTTAGGACATGCATGTGTAGGAGATGCCTACGATTCATAGAATAGGAGGAAAGAAAAACTCCTAGTGAGCAAATTATCATTTGATAACCAAGTATGGTAAACTTGTATGAAATAGGGGAATATGTTGCGATAGGGGAACTAATTCCGGTAATTGAGAATAAGAGTTATGAAATTGATTGATGTGACGCAAAGACGGTTGAAAGAAAACTAGATGATGGCATGAGTGACCAAATGATGGTCAAGATTTGGTAAAGGTCGGTGTGACTTTATGTAAGTGTACGATTCTCGGATAATTGGAAAAAAAAAAACTGAAAGTGTGGAAAAACGGGGACAATTGTTAAGGGAACAATAACGAGTAGAACCGGAAGTGATAAATTAGTGATGGTACCCCGTGAGTATGAAGTTTGTTAGTTTGAAAGAGTTTGGTTGACTTCACGCAAAAGTCAAGTTTGACCAATTTGTGATTGGTTGACTTAGTCAAAGATGGACTTTGACTTTCGTTATGAGCGATTAGTGAATATTGAGGGCATAATGTATCGATTGTATGCATGTGAAAGGATTAATGGAATACTTGAAATAGTTGTAGTCGGATTATACGACTTTGACCCGTTTGGGTGTTGTCAAGATTGGATTTGGGAATCGAGTATATTATGGTAGGTGGATCATAAATTAAAGGCCAATTGTAAAGGAAAGGAGGATTTATGGGATCCTTAACGAGAAGGGAAATTGTTAAAGTATAGTTGACTTTGTTCTTAAGTCAAGGGTTAGACGATGTTGGAATATGGCAACTTGGTCGAAGCTAGACTTTGACATTGGTGTTGGTCAATTAGTTGATTATAATGTGTGGGTCATGTCATTTCTATGTGTATAAAATGATCGGTTAAAGGATTGAAAGTCTTGTGGTCAAAATTGTGCAATTTTGGCCCATTTGGGCACTAAAGGCCTAAGATGGATTTTTGACCCGTTTGGATCTAACGGGGTTAATTGAATGTTTACATACATATTGTCGACTAATTCGGAATGAGAAAAGTTTGACGGTAATAACCACGGGAGAATGAGAACGGATACTCGGAAGAATGCGGATTTGAAATTTTTGAGTGATTCCGAGGACGGAATCCTTTTTAAGGGGTGAATAGTTGTAACGACCCAAAATTTGTAAATAAATAAATTGTATAAAAATATGATAAATAAGGATAAATCGTTTAAAGAACGTAGGAATTGGTTTCGTGTCATTTGGACACCGTATGAGAAAGTTATGGACGAAACCGGGTCGAGACAAGGATGAAAAAGTGCAGCCTTGGCTACACATAAAGTTCACGCCGTGAAGTAGGGTTCCCGATCGGGAAATGCTATCAGGTAATTGGACAGTTGGGCGCGAAGTAGTTCACGTTTGGGTAGCGATCGCTAAGTTCGCGTGTGGGGGAAGTTAGCGACGCGAACTTAGTTCGCGTCGTGAACTATGGTCGAGCAGCTTTAAGTCGGGTTTTGGCTCATTTGATGCCATATCAAAACCCGAGTTTCCCCTTTGGCGATTTTTGAGCTTGAGGACTGATTGAGGTCGAATCCTTCACAAATCTTTGGTAGATTTCACTCCTAGTTGAAGATTAAAGGTATATCTTCACTCTTTGATCTTTGTAGCTTAAGATCTATGCATTTTGATGTATGGGTTTGAAACCCTAGTTCTTGGGGTTTTGGGTTATGGTGAAATAAGTGATGTATACACTTAATAGATGGTATTTTAACAAAGGGAACAAGTGTATGATTAAGATTTGTAAGAATCTTAAGGGTTGGTCAAACCTAGGGTTTGGTAAATCAACATAATTGGGAGAAATGTGTTAATAAGTGTTATCTAGAGATAGATGGACACAATAGTAGTAGTATGTGATGTTGATCATGTTGTGATATTTGTATTAGGATTTTGGTGAAGTCTTGGAAGTTGATTGAATTGTGAAGCAAGGAAATTGGCGTAAAGAATACGGTTGGAGCACTTTATTGCTAAGGTGAGTACATGAGACTTTTAAAACTGAGTACATAGTAAATAGTTTTGAAAATACATATGATATTTCATGAGTCTTTATTAATAAATGTTTTGATTAAGACAGTGACTGGAAAGATAAGAAAAATAGGTATATTATGATACTAGAATATGTCTAGTATGATTGATGAGATTGGAAGTAGTATGATAAACTAAGTAATAATGGAGTCGTTATTAGTGTACTATAATGATAAGATAATGAGTAAGAGAATGCAAAATGAGTCTCTATTAATAAATATGTATTAGCAAAGCAATTGGAAATGACTCTGTAGAAATGAGTATCTATTGGTAAGATTTACTAATAAAAGTAAAGAACGAATATATATAAAAATGAATATGATGTGACTGGTAATAATTATATATTATAGTCAGAGAAGAGATAAAAGTATTATGATATCGATAAAATAAGAAATGTATCTTATGAAATAAGAAAGTATGGACCTCATAGGGTTCATAGATGTAGAAGTAGATGTGGGTTGCTTATGATCGAGTTTATGGGACCATACAAGTACGTTCACACTATGTTGAACCAGTTATATATAGTTATTATTAGATAACTAACTTGTTGATGACTGATGTGATAGCCGAAGGCTTTGATTGGAATAACTGATGAGTTATGGTAAGAATGAGATGATGTGATGACGCGGGGGATCCCCGGTCATGAGGTGTGGAGTAAGGGGCAGTTGGGTGGATTCCCATCGACTCATCCACGGTAGTAGTCTTGTTAACTGGAGGAAGGTCCGGCGAGGAAGGCAGGTATCGGTAGATTGGGCGATTCCCCTTGCCGTTATCTTGAGCAATTCGGGAGATCCCCGGTATGTTTCTAGTATGTATATGTTTATATACTAGATTTGGTTGAAGCTTATTAATGCGGGGGATCCCCGGTTAATAAGTTAATGTGCTTCTAGTTAGTTTGGGGGCAACCCGATAACTAGATATGTTGTGCTTCTAGCTAGTGCGGGGGCAACCCGATAGTTAGATATGATTGCTAGGAGAGCAGAGATTGTTAGAGTCGCGGTAAGATGACTAGCCGGTAGTGAGATTGTTTATATATATATATATATATATATATATATATATATATATATATATATATATATATATATATATATATATATATATATGTTTATATATATATGTTTATATATTTATGAAATTATTATTATTATTATTGGGGTCTAAAACCCGTGTATCTCACGAGACTATTTTGTCTCACGTACTACGTTTATTTGTGGCTGTGTACTCAGTTACAGGTTTGAAGTGTTAGAAGGTTGCACTAGAAGTGGCCTAGAGATGTTTAGCTCGGGAGCTATTAGGTAGATCCCGTTGCCTATGGTTTTGATATACTTGGTGGCCTAGAGATGTTTAGCTCGGGAGTTATTGATAAGATGTGACATATAGTTACATATAATAGTTATGACGGGTAGACTGAAATAGGGCAGGTACGTGATAGATTCGGAGGCATTCTGGATTATTACGGTATCTTTAAACTGATGGATTGGAGGCATTCCGATCACCCAACAAGATGTTGGATCTTACTGAATTGGAGGCATTCTGATTAGTAAGATAAGATGGGTCACCTTGCTTGGACAAGGTGACAAAGGGGGTTCTACTGAACCGGAGGCATTCCGGTTAGTAGGACAAAACTGGGGTCTCGTTGGATTGGAGGCATTCCGAACAACTTGACGGGTCGAATAGGCTATGAATGAATGTGATGGGATTACCGAGTAGGTGATCGATGTATATGGTTGTGATAGGGTTACCGCGGAGGTAACTATAGTATATAAATATATATATTTCTATATATATATTTAGTATGTGAATTTATTTATATAATAATGTCGGGTCTAAACCCATGTATCTCACGAGACAATTTTGTCTTACGTACTATGTTTGTTTGTGATGCTATGTACTCAGGTTCGGGAGCTAAGGATTAGGTGCGTTTCCTAGTGAAGGCGCACGGGTTAGAGATAGCAAGGTGGATTTACGTTTGGCTTTGGTTATGATATATTTTGTCACACCACTAGTGACTTTTATTATATACCAAAGATTTTTTTTGTAAATCCATATTTTGGGACAATACTTTAAATTTGAAGTGTTACATTATTCTTCTTAGCTATCGATCATCAAATCTTATTTACTTAGTCTAGGGACTAACAAAAAGAATGAAAGAAGATATGCCTGAGCAATTTGCAGAAAAGAAAGATGATATGATCTCATACCTAAAGTCTAGAGGGCATAATGCAAAATCCTTTGGAAGAATGAAGTTGATAACCATTATTGAAAGGTACTGCATTGAAAAGAAGAAAGAATTGGCAGAACCAGAGATCAAGGAATACAAAGTAACAAATTTAATTGAAATTGATCCTAAACTGGTAAACAAGAGTAATTCAAAATCTGGTGAATCCTCAATCATAGCTGCCAAGAAGAGAAAAGACATAGAGACTGAACTACAAGCAAGGAAGAAAGCAAAAATAGATCTCCAAATTATTAATCTTCATATAGCTCCTCTACAGGATAATCCAATTATCAATTGGAGCGTTGTAAATGATGTGATAGAAGTAATTCGAGAAGATAAATCAACTCAAAAGTTCAGTGCTTGGAAACCAATGGTTATGTCCTTAACAAGAAGTGATATAATTAAAGTATTAATTATTGGTAAACCAAGAATGTCAAAGAAGTCATGGAGAAACTCAGGAGCTGGATACCTCACAGAGATGATAGATGCTGCATTCTATCCAGATGACTATCCTGAGAGATTTACTAGTACAAAGAATGTTTATGCTTGGAATGTGCTACCAACTGTTAACATGTATTTCTTTGAAAGGGCCAGCAAGAAGTGTGAACTATTTTTATTTGAAAAAGAATATCCACACTCTGAAGAAACAATGTATCAAATCACCACCTGTTCCTTTATGAAACCACATGATGTTACTATGTTTGCTGAGAAGTTGAACTATTTTGTTAAAAGGAACAACAAGTATATTATTGCCCAAAGAAAAACAAGAAATCAACAGATCAAAGAAGGTGATGAAAGAAGGGCCAAACAGTTGGAAGAGAAGAAGAAGAAAGAAGAAGAGGAAAAGAAACTTGATTAATTCAAGATGAATTAATAAGTTTAGGGGGAGATTGTTGGGAACTAATCAAGTTATTACTGATGCTGCAGGTAATACTGACGAATTACTACCGATGGTGATCGAATGTAAAATACTACGGATCTTGGATGTTACTACTGACGATGCATTTACTACTGATGTCGATAAACAGAACAGATCGTGTCCGAGATTCTAGTATAGTTAGTTATAAAATGTATATCTTTGTGTAATTCAACTGTAATCGTTTCCTAGAATAACTAGGTTAAAACTTTAGGCTTCAAGAACTATTATATGTAGTTCCTTATGAACTGTAAACATACGTGTGTATTTATCGATAAAATTAATATACATTGAAGCTTTTTGTGATAAACTGTGTTCGTATTCATTCATATTTAATTTACAGTTTACATTGTTCTTATTTAATAATAAGAGTGTTAATCCGCTGTAACTTCTCTTTGTTAATAGATCTGTGATTTAATAACTTCTTGAATTATTCGATCCTGACAAACTCGGTTAAACCGGACTGGAATCGGAACCGGGACCGGTAAACCCGGTTTGATGTCTTTGATCATATCTAAGAACCGGAAACCGTCACTTAAGCCGGTTCCGGGTCGGGTCAGTTCCGGTTCGGTTTCGGTTTTGCGGTTTTGATACACACCCCTACTCTAATCATTATAGGAAATGCATTTAATGAATAATTTAAATATAAAGCATACTTACAAAACTTGAACATAAAAACTTAAGTTGTTAACGAAGAAAATAATTGAATCACAATCTAAATTTTGAAGGAATTTCACACAAACCTTAAAATCACCCTAAATATAGTATATATGTTGTAAAATAAAACTCTAACTATCATGTATGAAAAAGAAAATATATGAACATAAACGAACGTTAACAAACAAACACATATATGTGTTCACGAATGTAATTAAACGAATGAGACCTCTGTTTGTGTTCTTTTGTTTAATTAAACGAGCACAAAAACAAACAAACACAATGCATTCGTTCGTTTAACTAAACGAACATAAACGAATGATCATAAATGAACTCCCACTAAACAGTTAACGAACAGTTGGTGAATGTTAAATTCGTTTACGGGATAACGGTGGTTTGGTTTAGCATGAGTCATTTTATATCGTAGGTAAAAAGGGTTCGGCTATATGGGTTGATAGGTTTGATACGGGTGTACTCATATCATATAAAAAAATCTTTTTCGGTATGGTGTAATATGTTCAAAGTTTTTTTTGTTCTTCTTCATTTTATTTACCTTTTATTACATGTTAACATGTTACCTTATTTAAATTTATATATAAATAATTTATAATTAAAAATTAAAAATTTATATATAAGGTGACTTGTTTACCTATAATAGAATGTGAATTTTATATGATTGTAAAGTCTTTAGAACTTGATTATTTATTATTTGGAAAGTTTGCATGATAAGTCTAGAGATATTTCACAGAAAGTTCATTCAATTAGTGTAAGGAAGGTTGTTTTTTCTTTTTTATTTCACTCACTTTCTCAGAAGTAAAGTTTGTGAAACATCGTAACTATTTTATGAAATTAACTTTAATTTTTTTTTAAAACTATCTCAAATATATATATTTCTTAATAAATAATGGGACGTGATTCGTGTATAACAATATTTATCCATACAAAGTAATTTCATCCCAAATGATAATTATGTACTTCCTTTCATTTTATCAAATTTTACATTTCTCCCCTCTTTTTAAGAGTATGGTTATCATTTGGTATAAAATTGATCTGAAGAACCTCCCATAAATTATACATATGGGTTTTGATAATGACAACCTTAGGGCTATCATAAGACACGCATTAAAAACTTGTATTTTAATATACAACCAATACCTAAAATTCAGGAACTATCCCATTATACAAGTTTTTATGCACTTAGTGATAGCCCTCAGGGCTGTCATTAGGGGTGTCCAAAGGGTTGACCCGATCCGACTCAAACCCGAACCCGATTATGCTAATCGGGTAGGGTCTATTCGGGTTCCATGTTATTATCGGGTTTTTTAAACCCGACCCGACCAACCCGATTCGTTATCAGGTCGGGTTTCGGGTTAGAATTTCTTAACTTTGTCGGGTTCGGGTTGACCCGATTTAAGTTCAACTATTATATTTCCTATAAAAATTAAGAAATTTTTACTATTAAATCAATTAATTAGCAAATTATATGATAAAGTATTCAATAAAAGTCAATTAATAATTACAAGTGTTATATAAAAACTCATAAAATTCAATATAATAAATAATTTCTTTAAATTTTACCCAAAATTTCTAACTCAAGTGTAACCCGACCAACCCGATCGGGTCAACTCGACAAACCCGAAACCCGACCAAACCGAACCCGACAAACCCGAATCATTGTTGGGTCGGGTTTCAGGTTAGGGTTTTTTTAACCCCAAACCCGACAGGTCCAACCCGATAAGAGTCGGGTCGGGTTGACCCGTTGAGTACCCCTAGTTGTCATTATCAAAACCCTATATATATTATTATTTTATTGACACATTAATATTGGTCAACCCTATAAGATCTCACCAATAACATGACGCGTTTAAACCGCGTTACGATTGAATGCAAGCAAAAGTCGAAATCAATCAATTCCCTGTAACTATTTAATCCTTACCGCGTTTTCATAATCCAACAAATGTCTTTCTCTAAATAAATACCAACGTTATCATCCAGGATTTTCAGAAATATTTATTACTAAATTAATACGGAGTATCATTAATCATTTTTTTTAATAATTTTATATTTTCCTCAAGCTTCTAAAAACGCGGCTTGTCTTCGTCATGACTCGTTAAGTCTTGTGGCTTAATCGTGCCGCCACGTAATGGTTCAATACTTGGGCGTAAGGTTTGACGTATGTTAAAGTCTAACTTGATTCACATTTACCTGTGATAAGTTGTGTTTTCTGAGATATTTTGTGAGTAAAACGTATTTTAATAGGTCCAAAAAGATTATTTGAATTGAGTTTTTATTTAGATTGGGTTAAAAGTAAAGGGATACTTAAGGGTGTCAATATGAAATATAAAATGTTAATGTTACATTTGTATATCGATAATTTAGCAAAGTAACTTGAACTTCGTTACCTATCTCTCCGAGTTTGAGTTTATCTAATATACTTTATCTTTGTGCTCTTAATTATGACAATAGTAAGAATAACTCTACATAAAATGTAGATGATATGACTACAGTAGAAACTATAAATTAATATTTATGGTACCACCAAAAGTTATTAAATAAAAGAGTTATTAATTAGTCATAGATTGATAATTATTAACTTATTTTATTAAGTTATAATGAAATACTCCATTTACAAACACCATTCAGACTTCCAGGTAAGGTACTAGCACGATACGTCAGTGAATATTTTATGTGATTATATTTGTATCGATTAAAAGTTGATCAGTTATATGTTTTTTACTAATAGTTATGGTACAAATGAATGATATTTTAAATTATGGTAAACATAAATATTTTCAAATGATAACCTGAAATTTGTTGCAGAGAGAGTGTGTTGGTATGGTACTCCGTATTAGTTAAGGTGGAAGAATTAATGTGAATGAGTAGTATACAATAATAAGGGTAGCATATTAAAAGCCATTCAACCAAGAAGATTAATAAATTAGTGCTACTGCATATCTTCAAAAAGTCTAGTGTTCAAGTCTCACATATCCTACACACTTTTACGATTTTTGACAAGGCGGAATAAGTACTTTCCCAAAATAATGAATTGGTGTGCTTAAAATTCTGATTGATTATTCAGAAAATTTCACATGCATTATATATATTAAAATTTTTGTACAATGCGTGTATATATATGTAATATATCAAATGAAGCTGAAGAAACCATTAAATCTCCCACATGATTATGATTCTTGTGTACAATGCATCAGTTTAGAAATTAGAACTACTGAGTTTTGAAAATAAAGGAGAAGGGGATATTTCTATAAAAGAAAAAAACAGAATAAAAGAAAAGGAAGGGGGTGGGGTAGGGACAGAAGAGGGTAGAGCGATAAAATCGGATGCAACGAATTTGATAAACCGATCACGTCCGGAACCGAAGCTGGTATATAAACCCTATTCTTTCTCTGAAAACCATTGATTACAATCGACAGCCCTATTTTGTCTCTCTTTCCAATCAAATTTTCACTCAAAACTCAAATGGCCGATCAGCTCTCCGATGACCAGATCTCTGAGTTCAAGGAAGCCTTCAGCCTATTCGACAAGGATGGCGACGGTATGTTTTATTTCATGCCGTGTATTGTTGATTCGATTTCGATGCGTTGATTATTGAATTCCGCTTGAATGTTTTTTTTCCTTCATGACTTGTTTTTACATCTTCTAATTTAATGCGGTTGTCTTAGAAATGATCTGTAATAGTATGTGTATGTATATTGTCAGGTGTATGTTTATTTATGCCATCGATTTGGGGGTTTATGACTTCATTTCTGGTTTAGCAGCGAATTTTCTAATCAATGTGATGCATCATGCTTTTGTTTTTGAAGTCGTTTTGAGATTTAGAAGTTGCTTTTATGGAACCTTTGTTTTACTTTCATTTATGTTTTTGCATCCAAAAATTACAGTACATGAGAATTAGCAGGGATTGATCCTGATGAGAGATATATGATCATTAACGAAAAAATCAATTCCTTTATGAATTTGTCTATATGTCTATCTGCCTGCTAGTAATAGCTTGCGGATGTGGTCGGCATGCTTTTCTCAGAGGTTGTATATAAGCACTAACCACGGAATTTTATTAAAATAAATGTAGAGTCAAATGTTGAGTTTGTTTTGGGTCATCAGGACTCAGGAGTAATTAATATACAACTAGATAAATGAGCTTGTTATAAATGTTGATTCAAATGTTCATGTTCGTATCAAAATTAGAACAAATGAATCAACTTTCGATTATTTTTTATCCTTTAATGGAATGGAAGAAATAGGAACGGCTGACAGAAGAAATTGCTTCTCTGTTTATGGTAATTGACCAATTGAGCATTTTGATGATTTGAAATAACAAGAGCACCAAACATCCTGCTTTTGGAACATATGCTGTTTTTAGTAGATGTGAGATCTTATTTAGTTTTGTTTCTATTCAATCATGGTATGTTAAAGGTGCTAGGCTGTAATCCTGGTGTGTAGATGCTTGGTGCTAAGTTTCTAAATAATTTATCTATATTATGTATGTCAAAAGTACTCAAATATGACACAAAATATTACTTTTATGTAACACAAATCTTCTAACCATACTTGATATTAATCCTGGATATGTACCTGGCATATGCTCCAAATTATTAATATTAACATAAATTTATTTGAATTATTATTGTTATTTGAATTTGTTGATTAAATTATATGAATTTGTGTGCAGGCTGCATCACTACAAAGGAACTTGGGACGGTGATGAGATCGCTTGGTCAAAATCCAACAGAAGCTGAACTTCAAGACATGATAAATGAAGTGGATGCAGACGGAAACGGAACAATCGATTTCCCCGAGTTTTTAAATCTCATGGCAAGAAAGATGAAAGACACAGACTCTGAGGAAGAATTGAAAGAAGCTTTTAGAGTGTTTGATAAAGACCAAAACGGTTTCATTTCTGCTGCTGAATTGCGTCACGTGATGACAAATCTCGGGGAGAAACTTTCTGATGAAGAAGTTGATGAAATGATCCGAGAAGCAGACGTTGATGGTGATGGTCAGATCAACTATGAGGAGTTTGTTAAGGTTATGATGGCTAAGTAAGTCATCATTCATTAGTTGTCATTATTTATTATCTAGTTTCTTCAAATTGGATCCTTTAAAATCTTCTTGTTTAATTATGTATCTGTAATGGATGATTACCAAAATCTTTTCTTTTTCAAGTTTGTGATTCTGAGTCTCATCATTTCTCATATTAGTTTTGTGTATACGGTGATGTCAAAGCAGTAAGGGCGCCTCCTGAAATAATAACTTAGAAGTAAGTTTATATATGCCAGTCGATTAGGGCAAAGTTTGGAAATGGTCATGGCAATGGTTAGGTCGCTTACACCACCAAGTTACCCTAACAAAATTAATAAAATGTAAATTTATAAATATGATGTATATCTTTGCAATACGGCGTAAAGCGTGGGCCCATCTCCTAGTATAATACAGTGTAATAAATATTATGGGATAGAACTATAGAAGTCATCTCAATAATAAAAGGTTGATGACATAGTGGCAAGAGCTTCGAATAACTTTCTAAATGTCACGAGTTTGACTCTTCGTAGGTAAATATTTCTAGATGATTAGATGAATGTTAAAGAACACTTAAGGTAGTGATTATGATGAATGTTAAAAATCAATTAAGGTAGTGATTATGTGGCGTACATCATGAGCGAAGCTCGAACTGTTGTCTTTCACGAGTATCTATCCCCACACTACCAAAGTGGGGGAGATCTCTGCTAACCTCCTTTAAATCCATTTTTAATCTCAAATCTCCACTCATTGCGCTTCAATCAAAGGTACAATTCGTTGATTATGTATTGCATTCATCTAATCTGTAATGTCGAATTGGCAATTGATTATAGAGTATGTCAGATTCAGTTTACTAATTTAGATCGCTATTCGCCGATTGATTTACTGGATAAAGCTAGTTATTTGATACATTTCGATCCTGTTCTAACTGTCATATTAATCCGAACTAGCATTAGCTGATCTGTTAAATTATTAATCAACTAAATAACTTTCTGGTTTAGTTTGGGGTGTTCTGGATGAATTGTGATCGGATAACATCAAATAAATATAAAGTTGTTACATTTTCATTTTATTAGACATAAATAGGGGTGATTATCGGGTCAAAACCGAACCGAACCGATATAACCGATAACCGATTAAGCATAAAATTCGAAACCGAAAACCGAACCGTTAATACTTATCGGTTTCGGTTTTGGTTCGGTTTTGGTTCCGGTTTTCGGTCTAAAAACCGATATGATCCAATAAACTCCAAAACTATTTTTTTGCTATTTTTCTCCACTTTCCAGATTTAACCTCTGAAGTCACCAAGTCGTCAAATTGTTTTCAACACAACAAATGCAAAGACCAAGTGACCAACTTTCAAAATAAACACTCTAACAAAAAATCGACGATGAAGTTTAGAAGTAGGAGCAGTCTTTTGGAAACCAAAGGGTTTTAGGAAACAAAATAATTAAAATTGAGAAAAGAGATATGGACAAGTTATACGAGGCTATCATATGGGGGAGGTAGTTAAGGGGTTTCCTAGTTTTTTGTTGTATGAGCTTAGTTATCGGTTCGGTTCGGTTAAAAACCGATAAGAAATGGACCGAAACCGATATGGACCGAAACCGATATAGCCATATTTCATAAACCGAAAACCGAACCGAAATCTGTTATCGGATCGGTTTCGGTTCGGTTTCGGTTGGTTTTCGGTTCGGTTCGGTTTTTCCGGTTAAAATGCTCACCCCTAGACATAAACTAGGTTAAAACCCGTAAAAAATACGGGTTGTCATTTTTATGCTAAATGTAATTATACCGAAGGAAAATAATTAATCATTAATTTCATAATTATTACAATGACTTCAAGAAAATATAAATAAAATCAAATAGAACATTAAAAAATGTTAAATATAAAAAAGCAATGTCTTTAACAACATAATAAAATTTAGGGTAAATTACAGAAATTGTCCCTGAGGTATCCTAGATTCTGAGTTTTTGTCCCTAAACTTTTTTCTTCCGTTTATTTGTCCTTGACGTTTTCAAAATTCCGCATTTCTGTCCCTCCGTCCAATTTTGACCGTTAAGTGACCTTAAATGCAAAAGATATGAGGACATTTTAGTCTCTTTTCCCTTTCTTACAAGAACCCTAACACCTCTACTTGTATATTATGCTTCTAAATTTGTACCACATATTAATTTTGATTTTTCATGTGTGATCAAGTCAACTACTGCCCAGAATCTATGTTCATCGCACCTAACACCCCTAACACCCCATCAACGGCATCCATAGTTCATCGTACCTACGATTTAACCAAAAATTAAACTCACGATTAAGTGTGTGTTACTGTGTGTATTTAGTCCCGCGGCCGCCGCCAGATCTAAACTAAAATGCATCAGCTCATCCGACGACCCCTCACTCAGGCTTCTCGACGAAGGCCGTCACCGTCGCACCTCTGGTGAATTCTAATCTGTAAGATCCGTTGGCGGATCTGAAAATCGGAGAAGACGAAGAGCCGGTGAACCGCCGGATCTGAAAATCGCACCTTCGAGATCTGATTGTGTTGTCCATGAGAACCGCCGCCTGCCGGAGAAGACGAAGAGCCAGTGGTGGCGTGCAACACCACAGAGTGGAGATGATGTCTTTATTGCAGATATGAAACTCTCCAGTCATCTTCTTCGTCGAAATGCCGGCCACCTCTCCGAAACCTCGAAATGAAGATGAAAGAACAAAGCAATTTTGGATTTGGGGATTTTGAAGAGAAAACTGAAGGGTTTCATAACACTGATCGACCACTTGGGTCAACCTCCTAGTATGTTTGGTTCGACCATACTGACCAAGAACATGAACTTGTTCTTGACCGGTTAAAACCAACTAGCTGATTTAATCCCTAAAAGCGGAAGTGAGATTAAACCTAATCCTTAAACCCTAAAGGATTGGGATGTTGGAAATCTAGATTAGATTAACAAGAAAGAAACCTTGTACGAAAAACTCGAACACACACATATACTTGTGTGTGTTCGTCGAACACTCACCAAGAACCCTAGGGTTCTTGGTGTAGGGTTCTTGGTGTTCTCGTTCGATCGTACAAAAGGAGAAGAAGAAAGTGTGTTCCATGAAACATACCTTAGGTTAATGCTTAAGATAGATCCACTGATGATGAACACGACGAGCAATCTTCTAGTTGATCACTTGCAACGATCTTGTTCTTCGAAACTCGAAGAACACGAAGAACGAACGAATAACACAAGACTTGTGTTCTTGGTGATTCGGCCGATCGAGAGAGGGAACAAAGGGAGGGAATTTGGTGATTGTGAGGCAAGGATCAACATCTAGGGTTAAGTCATAAGCCTCCTATTTATAATAGAAGATCTTACACTTAAAACCCTTCTAGTTTATTTAAGATTAACTTTTTAATTAAACTTCTTTTTTACACTTCCATTGTAACATCCCAGAACCCCGTAGCACAATATTGTCCACTTTGCCCACCGGCGCATGGTTTTGTTCTTGGTATGGACCACTTCCACCCAAAAGGCCTCATGCTAAGAGAGGTATCCACACCCTTATAAAGAGTGTTTCGTTCCCCTCTCCAACCAATGTGGGATGAATCTTACAATTCTCCCCCCCCCCTTGGGACACAACGCCCTCGTTGTGCACATCAGCCCGGGTCTGGCTCTGATACCACTTGTAACATCCCAGAACCCCGTAGCACAATATTGTCCGCTTTGCCCACCGGCGCACGGTTTTGTTCTTGGTATGGACCACTTTCACCCAAAAGGCCCCATGCTAAGAGAGGTATCCACACCCTTATAAAGAGTGTTTCGTTCCCCTCTCCAACCAATGTGGGATGAATCTTACAAAGCTTGTAACACCCAAGAATTTATAAAAATAAAAAAAAATTAATACAAGATTTTAAATAAAAGGTCCCAATAAATTCAAATATTTTAAATCCCAAAATAGTAAAGTCGTTATTTAAAATGTATTTAGTGCGGAAATAGTTTAATAAAGTAAAAAGCGTTTAAAAATGATAAATGCTGTCCACATCAGCTTTGGTGAGATACATCGGTCAACCGTCCACCTTCTCCTTTCCTTTGCTGGTACCTGAAACAGCGGGGGGAAATATGGGTCAGCTGGGAAGCTGAGTGAATAGTCTCGAAATGCACACAATCATAACATACAACACATGAGGCACATTGGTGTAATCCTACTCAGAATCTACTCAGTTATTTACCCAGATTTATTTCACATATTTTATTACTCAGATTTTAATTTATATAGCGCGCTTGTGTGATTCAGGTCGATCGCCCCTCCTCAGACCCCAGATAGGCGTAAGCCAAAAATCCAGACGGGAGTGATCCCAAAAACTCAGACGGGAGGTGATCCCAAGTAGGCATATAGCCAAAAATCCAGATGTGTATTATTATGTTTTATTCTCTTTAACATAATTAACTCAGATAACCCAGATCACAGATAATTCAGATCACAGATAACTCAGATCACAGATAACTCAGATAGCAAATATGGTGCAAGTAATGAAACACATAAGTCATGCATGTATAACGTTAAAACTGAATACACGGTGAGAATACTCACCTCGAGAAAACGTAAGCTCCAAAGGATTCTCGACACTCTAAGGCGCTGCTCGGTTATTCCTAGACGATCCTAAAACATAAAAATGAAAACCCGAATTACAATCCATCCCAAGGACTTAATTTAGAAAACTGGCAGCACCCGTCGGTCTCACGTGAACTGCCGTAATTCATAAACGGTACACTACATTTTTCCCATATTTTTACCATAAAAACTAGACAACCAGAACTACAATTCATTGTGAGACGATCACTGGCCAAAACGGATTCTAAGGGTCTCAAAATGGTCTCAAAAGACAGACATGTTGCACAGATCAGTTTCCTAACAGCAGCTTATGGAAACAGGCATAACTTTTAAACCAAAAATCGGACTGACGAGAGGGTTGCGGCATTGAAAAGCTAACTCAGAAAACAAGGTCCCAGCACGGGCCAAAAACTCAAAAGGTTATTTTAAGCAGGTCAAACACAACCGCGAACATAAGACAGAAATCTGCCAAAAATGTATTTTATGTACAACCCATTTTAACAAAACCGATTTAATACCGTAGAACCCGAGTTTTTCATAAATGAACATGACAGATTAGCCTCTCAGTTTCTCCATTTATAAATGATTTTATGAAAACCCTGATGATAAAAGTTTCCCGATTGGGAAACCGAGAACCCTAGGGGTTCGGTTTCCCCTTCGGTTATTAATTCCCGATTTTATAAAAACAGTTAAACAATTCAACCCACCGAGACAACCCGAGGCTCGGCCTCGACTGCCCGGATCACAGATCCCAACCCGAACGATTAATCAATTAATAGGACCAACTAGCTACTCGAGACAACAAACGGCACAACAACAATCAAGTCAAACTGAAATCGATTAGGGGACTCGGTGTCAAATTATTAACCTGCAGCCCTAAGATTCCTATGGACGAACAGATTAGCAAGCCCGGTTAAAAAAAACAAAAACAAAGAGTTGCGGTTAAAGGACTACCGAATAGACAACCACTCGAACCGTGACCCGATTGATGATTCCGTCTAGATTGCTTGCAACCCACTGATCGGTCTCTCCTGCTCGATTGCTGCCCCAATTCGAACCCACACCGATGAGGGTTCTTTTGTTCCTGTTCGATGGTGACCACAACAACAATTCCGACACAACAAGGATTAGAATCAGTCGCCAATAGCTAGGATTGAACAGAATAGAAAGATTGGAACAAGGAAGCCATTACCGAGAATAAGCAATTTCCGCTACACGAGATGCTTGAAATTCTTCTCCTTCTTCGATCACTAGTCTCTCTCTCTTGCTGGATTTCCGATCAATAGAATGTCGCAGAGGTTTGGAAGCGTCTTAAGATCGGCCGAATGGGATTAGGGCAGTTGTCAAAGGGAGCGTGAGATTAAGTATTATGGTGTACGAGCTCTAAGCCTTATTGAGATTGGGCTAATAAAAACGAAATAGGCCCCTTCACAGTAATGTTCCACCACCGGATCAAGAAGAAAAGAAATGACTAGCTTTGTTTTTAAGGAAGTTGGGCCAAGCTCGATTATTTACTGTGACTTTAAGCTTGGTCAAAGAATAGCTGGTCCAACCCAAATCTCGTAGCCGAACTCCACATGATGGCTGGTTGCTTTCGGAAATTAGACAAGTCGGGTTCGGCCCCTGGCCTACGGCCGACCTCACTTGACGCGGAAACTAGGACTTCTAATTTTTTAATGAAGACTAGGTATTTAACGTCGCGATAATAAAATGTCACAATAACGTAAATGAAACATCACATAATTAATTACTTATATACACGAGGCGTCACACAATAAAGTTCATATAAATAGATAATCGAAACGTCACCTATTATTTCACCAAATAACATCAAATAAGTATTACAATAATGTTTTAGACGAATAAAACGTAATTAAATTTAATTATAAAATTTTGGGGCGTTACAACTCAATCCCACTTGGATCAGACTTCGTCCCCGAAGTCATTGCTCGGAAATAGCTCGGGATAATTATCACGCATCTCAGACTCGGGTTCCCATGTCCACTCAGAACCTTTGCGGTGCTGCCACTGCACCTTAACTAACACAATTTCTTTGTTGCGCAAAGTCTTGACCTTGCGGTCAAGAATTGCAATCGGTCGCTCAATATAGTTCAACTTTTCGTCAATCTGGATATCTTCTAACGGCACAACCACAGACTCGTCGACAATACATTTTCTCAGTTGCGAAACATGAAAAGTATTGTGAATAAAATGGAGTTCTTCTGGTAAATCAAGACGATAAGCGACTTTACCAACTCTGGCGATCACCTGATAAGGACCAATATAACGAGGTCCATATTTTCCTCTCTTTCTGAACCTGATTACTCCTTTCCACGGGGAAATTTTCAACAACACATAGTCACCAACCTGAAACTCTAGAACAGATCGCCTCTTGTCAGCATAACTCTTCTGGCGACTCTGTGCAGTAATCAATCTCTCTCGGACCATCTGAATTAGTTCGGTAGTTTTCAACACAATCTCAGTGCTACCTAGCACTTTGTGCCCAACTTCGCCCCAGCAGATAGGCGTTCGGCACTTCCTACCGTATAACATCTCGAATGGCGGTTTACCTAATTCAAAGAAATTATTAAAACATTCACACACAAATTAAAGGAAGGAAAGAAGATCAATAAACATACGAATGCTCGAGTGATAGCTATTGTTGTAAGAAAATTCCGCCAACGGTAGGTACTTATCCCAGCTACCTCCAAAATCAAGTACACAAGCTCTCAGCATATCCTCGAGCGTCTGAATCGTCCGCTCACTCTGACCGTCTGTCTGTGGATGAAACGCGGTACTGAAATGAAGTCTCGTGCCCATCTCCTCTTGGAATTTCTCCCAAAATCTCGATGTAAAACGAGTGTCTCTGTCTGATACAATAGAAACCGGTATACCGTGTCTCGCCACAATCTCGCGAACAAAAATATCCGCCATCTTCTCAGCTGAAGAACTCTCCCGAATCGGAATAAAGTGGGCACTCTTGGTCAAATGGTCAACAACTGCCCAGATAGCATCATACCCTCCAGGCGTTTTCGGTAGCTTGGTGATCAAATCCATGGTAATCTGTTCCCACTTCCACACTGGAATTTCTAATGGCTACAACATACCATGTGGTCTCTGGTGTTCGGCCGTGACTTTGCGACAAGTCAAGCATTTCTCAACATACTCGGCTACCTCTAACTTCATACCCGGCCACCAATAGTTATCACGAAGATCTCGATACATCTTAGTCGAACCTGGATGAATAGAAAATTTGGACTTATGAGCCTCGTCTAGTAATATATCACGATTACCACCATGTGAAGGAACCCAAACTCTACCAAGATGTGTCAAAAGATCTCTACTGTCTTTCACAAAACTGTCAATCACACCTACAACCCTTTCCTTCTTAGCCTGCTCAGCCTCCGAAGCCTCTATCTGTGCACTGCGAATAGACTCTAATAACAATGCCACTGCTGTCAACCTCCTACAAATACCCCAAATAGGGTTCCTGCTCAACGCATCAGCTACTACATCGGCTTTACCCGGATGGTAAAGGATCTCACAGTCATAATCCTTCAGCACATCAAGCCATCTTCTCTGTCTCATGTTCAAATCCTGCTGATCCATCAAATATTTCAAACTCTTATGATCAGTGTAGATGGTGATTTTCACGCCGTATAAATAATGTCTCCAGATTTTTAAGGCAAACACCACTGCACCTAGCTCAAGATCATGTGTAGGATAGTTGCCTTCATGAGACTTCAACTGTCTAGAAGCATACGCGATCACTTTACCCCTCTGCATCAGAACAGCACCCAGACCCTGAATGGACGCGTCACAATAAACCACAAAGTCTTCTACACCCTCCGGCAGGGCTAGAATCGGCGCCTCACATAATCGTTTCCTCAATGCTTCGAAAGCCTCTTGTTGCTGATTACCCCAACTAAATGCAGCCGATTTCTTGGTCAACTTTGTCAACGGCGAAGCGATTTTGGAGAAATCTTGGATAAAACGACGGTAATACCCAGCTAAACCTAGGAAGCTACGAATCTCTGATGGCGTCTTTGGTACTTCCCACTTCATCACTGCTGAGAGGAGGTGCAATTACCATCTTGTTATATTTCGATTTAAAATACAACTTCCTTTGTACCCAGTATCGCCTCGTATGACAAACATTTTTCAGAATTGTCTAAGACGAACCAAAGCACATTAGTCATTGCATCCTAAACCAAATACCTCAGGCTTAAGGACAATCATAGTGAACAATACTTTTGAACTTTTCAACCACGAAGTATTGTCACGGTGGTCAATCCAATATTCGTTGAGCTCCAACAGATTATCACCGACATTTGGTTTACACAAAACATGTGTAGCTATCTTCGAAGAACTTCGAATCTACCACCAAATACCGCGATGACGTTAACGTCCCATCGAGGTTCCCACCAAGACGAGTAGTCACGGATTTATATCTTTTTGAATAAAAAGACTTTTATTCATGGATATTATAAAACATACAATGTCTGAATAAAAATGATTCTAACTCGAGTATTATTCCTCACTGGACATAGATACCGAATTATTACAGGATCATTACTTATTCCTTTTGTTTGCGTTGATTACTTAATGACTTTTACAACCTTAATTGTAACTTTATCACTAAACCAGTCATCTCTATTAAACTAAAGACATAAGAGAAGTATTTGAAAAATACTATTTCTTTTGCCTTTGCTAGATTTTGTTCTTGCAACAATCTAGAACATATTCTAGTCTTGCCTTTTATGCAATCCGGTAAACATAGGAGGATTGGAAATTAACTCCTTAGTTTCTTGAATTCATAAAATTCTCCTTGTAACTAAAGCCTCTTTTAGTTACTCGATTTGTAGATATATCATTACTAGTTAAAGAAATTTCCTTAAATGATTATGTTATCCACTGGAGTGTGAACAACCTATTAGATATGCAATAATTAATCACAAGACTTGTGACCACGCTATTAGGCTTGCAATAATCTAATTAACGATCATTTATTATTTCTCTTAACTCTTTGGCTAACGACTTGGTAAAACCTTGTTGTTAATGTCTTACTAACTCACTAAATTCATTAACATCTTTAATGAATTATGTTAGTCATAGCTCCCACTATCTTTTATGGAATTTGAGCATCTCTTTAAACTACTACTTTGACATAGTCAATGACTTGTAGTTTAATCTTATAAGAATTCTATCAATAATTAAGATTATTACTTTGGATTTGCGAACATCCACTATTTCTGTTTAGGGAATCATGACCTTTATTGATTACTATATCTAACAAGTATAAGACACTTGAAACGATACTTCCAATTCTTAAATGTATTAGTATTCTTTAAGAACTTTATTTAATGCCAAAGTCATTTCCTGGATTTCTCAAATATCCATTATTCCTATAAGGGAATTATGACTTGATTAAATAATGTATTTATTACAAGTATAAAAGACTTGCAATAATACTTTAATATAGTTTGTCCCTTTTAAGAGTTCATTTAATGTCTAAGTCATTTTACTTGGATTTTACGAATATCCAATTATTCCTATTATGGAATTATGACTTCATCAAATCTTTTATTACAAGCATGAAAAACTTGTAATAATACTCTTAAAATTTATCTTGATTATATCCAATATAATCATACTATATTAATACTAATACTTTAAAACTTTCTATCATAAGTAATGACTATTACTTAAGATGCTTTAACTAAGTTCAATAACTTTTGAACCTTATGCTTCCATAAAACTCTTAAATACTTTCATTAGAAAAACTTTCTAATTACTAGTATCTAAGTACCTTGAGCTTCTAAGATATTATTCAACAATCAAACAAATATAAACAATGAGATCATTATTAGGTCAATACTTGACTTTATAATCTAGTCATAAATCTTGACTAGTATAATCAATACACATGCACACACAATATAATTCAACCATGGATTCAATGATGATAAACTTAAAAAAAAAACGGAAATTTATCATAAGATAGTAAAAATGTAATTTGTTCAAAACAACTTAAAAACTGAAAATTGTTTTACTGAATCCATACGAGTAATACTGAATTAAAACGTGGTGCTTGTGGGATCATTATCTCATGTTACTCGATCTCACTTTCCATCATCTTATGCAATAAACAATTGCTAAAGTTGAGTTACTCGTAATAAAGTTTACATGTAGAAAACGAGCATCTAGAAGTTGGTCAAGTTAACTAAGGAGCAAGCATTGCCTCCTACCCTTTGACCTTGCCACAACCAAGACACCGTTTCTCAGTCCTTGTTTGGCTTTACCTTCTTGACCTTTTGTTTGACGCCGTGGCTGAGATCGGTTTTATCCTTTCCCTTTCCACTGCGCCTCTTTCTCTGATCACTACCATCATCGGTTACTGCGAGATCATTCTTAAACTTGGTCCCCAAATCAACTCAGTAGTCATGAGCATGGAATGTAGTTCATCAATGGATTGCTCCATGTTGACTATATAATGCTTATAGTCATCTGACAACGAGTTTAATATCAATACTGTTGCTAACTGCAACGGTACTGGGTATCCTATTCATTCAAGATGATCCATGTGCTCTTTCATTTCCATGACGTGAGCACTCACCGATGATCCTTTAACCACCTTGCGAGATTTGAACACCCTATAAGCGTAATATGATTATCCTGGTTCATTTCTAGCATCTGCGGCAAGAGTACTTAGTATTGCTCTTTCTAGGACATTTGCTTTTCTCTCATGCGTAAGCATACTCCGAAGATCACGCTTCCAATAGAGAAACATTGACCCAGTCAATTCGTCCTTTTCTAGAAACAAGCGTAGTGAGAGATTGTTGGTACGTGTCGTTATGTTTGTTGCTGCCATCTACAAATCAAACCCAGTTTAATTAGTAATCATCAATAAATATTTTATAAAATATATTATAAACCCATAATTAATATTTTAGGCCTAGGATCCATATATCACATTCTCGCCGCAAGGTTTGGGCACTTCCCCACGAGACATGATGTTTCTGGTAGGTAACATCCTTACCGATCGTATCAAGACTTGACACGATTCCCATGGGTCGTAGAATCTTTAGACTTATAACTTATTACAACTTTGTACAATCTAATTGTACATTTCTAAGTTAGTAACAAAGTCTAGTATGTTTATTCTACTCAAGTACTTTTTGGGCCGGGACTCCCGATTATCACCAAAGTAGATCAGACCATCTAAGACAGTGCGATGCTCTGCGCCGGGACTCCCGATTATCACAGAACCTTACGCACCCTAACACTCGCAATGATTTGAATCCATATCTAAGGTTCTTTATCCTTACAATATGAATATCGTTTAACAAGTGAGGTGTTCCATTAGGTGGATAGTACTTAGATCTAAGATTTTCTTGGGTTTGTTTAAGTCTTTGAAACTAAACTTAAACCTTTATTCCAATCTTAATCCTTGTTTAAATGTGTGACTTGTGAATTTAGGGATTCTACAAGACACCTTTTTAAAACTTAAGAACTATTCTTTAAAACTTATAGTTTCAAGAATTTGCGCGATTTTATATGTATACCTAAAACGAGGTGTACAAAACGTTTTACTAGGTTTTGCGAGAAACGTTATCTATAATAAAACTTACTTATTTTATCTTTACTTGAAAAAACTTTTAAAACTTATATTAAACTTTTAATTCTTTTATGATTCATAAACTTGAAACATAAATCTAGTTTAACACATCTAGTTTTTCATATGTCTAATAGTGAAATTAAACATTTGTTTTAACTTACTAGATTCGACCAAAACTTATGTCTTAACGATACACTTATAAACTTTGTGATTTTCTTGTGTAGCTCCCACTAGCTCCAACAACCATGATGGAACTTAAGCAAACACAATCACCGGTCTATATTTGGTGAAATTAATAAACTTATTATATAAAAACTATATATAATAATTCTTAGTTTGTTTAAACCTTTCTTACATTTAACTTGAACTAGTTAAATATAGGTTATAAAGTTTTCTTGTTATTTATTACTTGATCATTAATCTAGTATATTACATGACTTGTAAAACACTTATATTATACTTGTATAATTATCTAGTTATAATAACTTATAACTTTATACACCTTAATATATAACTTTGTATATTTCTAGTTAATCGTATAATTTCAACTTGTACAATTTCTAGTTATGATGAAATCATAACTTTGTACTTTCTAGTTTTAATTATATAATAACTTTATACAATGACTAGTTATAATATTATCTTTTAAGATCAAAATAACATTATCTTTTAATAGTTCCATTTTATCTTGTATTTAATATACATTCGTATATATATATTATTTATAATAAACTTGTAACATTCTAATAAGAATATTACACCTAATTTATACGTATGTATTTTAACTTAATCTAATTAAAATACGTATAAACTTATTATATCCTTTTAAAATTTATTTTTCCTTAAATATTTAAAATTTCCGAAATAATATATATAAACAAATAAATACATCTTGTTAATTTTAGAACTTAAAAATTAACACTTCTTATTAATTAGTTAAACCCTAACCTTGTTCTTGATCAATCAAAACTAGGGATTTGACTTTCTTGATCAAAGATATTATTTTATTAAAAGATTAATTTTAATCAATCCTATTTAAACAATAAACTTTGTTTAAATTCTAAGATAGATTATAACCTTAATAAATTTATTTAAACTTTTTTAATTTAAACCTTATAAACAATAAAACTTTGTTTAAATTACTAGGTTTAAAGAACTAGTCTTAATAAATCTATTAAAATAATAATTAAACCTATTAAACATAAACTTGTTTAATTATCTAGATTTTAGATTATTATTATTCTAATTAATTCTTTTAATCAATTAAACTCAAACTAGTTTAATGTTCTAGGGTTCTTTAGGGTTTCGAAATTCTTAACACTAAGAAACTTTTTCACCAATTAAACTAAGCTAGTTTAATATACTTGGTGTCCAAGTTACCTCCAAGATTTCGAATTCTAAAGGGATTAGGAAAGAATCTTTTTGACCAATTAAACAAATCTTGTTTAACATACTTGGTCCTAAAGATCTTCCTAGATCTCGAACACCTTGGGGAAAAAGGAAAGAATCCTTTTGATCAATTAAACAAATCTTGTTTAACATACTTGATCCTAGGGTTCTTCCTTGTACACGAAATTTCTAGGGTTTAGAAAAGAAGCCTTTTGATCAATTAAACTAAACTAGTTTAATATTCTTGATCCTAGGGTTCTTTTACTATTTTTGAAAATTCTAGGATATTAGAAACCTTCTGACCAATTAAACTAGACTAGTTTAATATTCTTGGTCCTAGGGTTTTTACCATATTCGAAATTTATGAAGAAGAAAAAAGAAACTTGGAACAAAAAGAAGAAAAACTTAAATTAAAATAAACAAACAAACTTTGTTAATCTAGTTTAGATCTCTTAACCAACGCTCTGATACCACTGAAGGGTTTCATAACACTGATCGACCACTTGGGTCAACCTCCTAGTATGCTTGGTTCGACCATACTGACCAAGAACATGAAATTGTTCTTGACCGGTTAAAACCAACTAGCTGATTAAATCCCTAAAAGCGGAAGTGGGATTAAACCTAATCCTTAAACCCTAAAGGATTGGGATGTTGGAAATCTAGATTAGATTAACAAGAAAGAAACCTTGTACGAAAAACTCGAACACACACACATACTTGTGTGTGTTCGTCGAACACTCACCAAGAACCCTAGGGTTCTTGGTGTTCTCGTTCGATCGTACAAAAGGAGAAGAAGAAAGTGTGTTCCATGAAACATACCTTAGGTTAATGCTTAAGATAGATCCACTGATGATGAACACGACGAGCGATCTTCTAGTTGATCACTTGCAACGATCTTGTTCTTCGAAACTCGAAGAACACGAAGAACGAACGAATAACACAAGACTTGTGTTCTTGGTGATTCGGCCGATCGAGAGAGGGAACAAAGGGAGGGAATTTCGTGATTGTGAGGCAAGGATCAACATCTAGGGTTAAGTCATAAGCCTCCTATTTATAATAGAAGATCTTACACTTAAAACCCTTCTAGTTTATTTAAGATTAACTTCTTAATTAAACTTCCTTTTTACACTTCCATCCCTTATAGTTTTAACTAGTTTATTATTGTTGCACATAACTACTAAATGTCTAGTATTAACACACTAATAATTCGGTACCCATATACACGAATTATATATACTTGTATTTATACTTTTAATAGTTAATTATATAATAACCTTTATATATAATTTACACAACAATATTATCCAATTACTATATGATTTAATGGCTTTAAATCATATCATGGATAATCTTTAATTAACACATTGTATATTTACTCAACTAGTAAATGTACAAACAATTGTATTAATTAGTTAGTTAAACTAATCTAGTAATAAGTTAAACTTAACTTAATACTTAACTTATTCATAATGACTATTATGGATCATTCCTCTTCGTAGTATCATTGCATAACTTGCTCGTATTACATGCACTCACCAGTGTGACCCTTAAGTGTTTCGTAGGCATGGATGTATCATCATAGGTTGACTAACTGTGCACATAAATCCTTCAAAAACAAGGTTATGACAAAGATGATGAGGTGGGTTGAAGATGGGGTGTTCTTGGTGATGATGGTGATAATGATGATGATAGGGGTAATTTAGGGAAATTGACGAAAATATTGTTAGTTAACGGAGGATTTTGGACGAAAGGACAGAAACCTAGAATCTAGAATATCTCAGGACAAAAAAACTGAAAAAAAAAGTTTAGGGACGGAAACCCAGAATCTGGAATACCTCAGGGACAATTTCTGTAATTTACCCTAAAATTTAAGATAAATTTCTAAAAACCTACTTAAATACAACATTTGTTGTTTTTCTTGTAATATGTTACTATCATACAACAGAATAGAATTGATTATGTAAGGTAACTCTAAAAAATTGATTACAAGCTGCTTCTCCAGCAGCCATTAGTCCTGGAAAAACAGAATCCGGATTATCACCTTTTTTAGTAACAACCTGGAATAAGAAAAAAAATCTTTCTTATTCGCTGTTCGGATGTGAATTTTAAAAGTGTTTGTGATATTGATTAACTGGAATCACATAAGCAATTGTATCAAAATATACGGCAGATAATGGTGACTGGATGTAATATGCTAGAAATTTTTAAATAAAAAATTTAAAATAATTACAAATAGAATGACAAAAAAAACATACTCCTGCATAATGATTTAGGCACATACCTTAATTCTTTGAAGATAAAATAGTTGTAGTTTGGTTTGGAACTCAAAGTTGATTGTGATGATTGAACATAAAATCTTACTAAATTATAGAAGTTCGAGTTTAATTACTTCGGTCGCATGGCTATCATGATTGTTTATGCACCTTAATCGATTACGTTTCAGTTCTTCATCAATTTGGAAGTAATAACTGGTATCTTCGGAAATTATATAAAAAAAAATTTGAAAAAAATCAAGAATAATATTTGAAGTGTTTGACTACCATAATTGGGTTTAGATGTTTGACTTTTATAGTCAAATCACTCATAATTTCATAGAAATTATAAATTCCAGAAAAATTGTAATATATATATATATATATATGGTCGAGTTATATAGAGAACCCTGGTTTCAAAAAGAACTTTGAGAACTCTTATTAACCAATCACAATTTAGTAAATTAATTTTGATTTATTTAATTCGTATTAAATATTCAGGGGTATATACGATATTTTACAAAAAAAAATTGTTTCCTTTTTTGAAAATTTCCTAAAATTTAGGAATTATTTTCTAAAATTTGTTGTTACTTTGTCAAGTCGGTTTGTGCACATATGTTTTTTCTAAACTAGTGTTACATGTAAGTTGTGCACATATGTCGAGATGGTTTTGCATATATGTTATTTTGCGGGTTTTACATATATAATGAACATATACGTAACATAAAACAAACATGTTTAAAAATGAAATCAATATCCAAATTTTACACAATTGATAGAGCAAACATAATACATACGTGTAAAACTTATTCATACAAAAAAATCAAGTTATTTCAAAAAACAATATATATATATGTCTTCTAATGGTTGATGACGTGCAATTGTAATTGTGTCCCCTTTTGAAGCAGCTTTCTTCCTTATACACTCTAACACAAAATACTCATTTCCTCTTTTCCCACTTGTATAACTTGTCAATTTTCCTTGTACCTTTTACTGCAACATATAAAAAAACATATATATTTAATAATAACACATACACAAACTAATCAAGAACATATATGCAAACTTATAAAGAACATTAATGTTACCCATTCAATAATTGCAAGAATACATGATCCACTGCTGCTAGATTCCAAATACATGATCAAATGTGTAAAGATATACCGAAATGATTCCATATCCTTAGCCAATGCCTATAACGATAAAGAAAAACAAATATATAAGTAATAAAAAATGGACATATAGAAAGCGCATGATATACTGAATAACAATTGGTGTATATATATGCATATATACCACTTCTTGGTCTAATCTAACTGCATGGAGTTCTTATCTTTAATTCTTTATCATCCAAAGTCATTTTCAAATCCGCTATAGGTTTTTCACTTTCATGTACTTGTTCCATTATGAACCAAAATTCTCAGTAAACTACAAATTACTTTCATTTATATAGATACATAAATTAATCGACCATCACATTCTTACAAACCTGAAGTTTGAAAGTTAACGTGACGTGTTCTTTGACATGAGAATCAACAAATCACACTAATTTTTTATCTAAATTGCTTAGAAAATAGGAAAAAACTAACTCAAAGTTTGAATTTGTACCTCGTAAATCAATTCGCTCGTCACCCTGCACTAGCTTTGTACGGTCCATCTCCTAATGAAGGAAAACAGTCAAATAAAAATCAAAAAATCAAACCCCTACCATTGTGAATAACGAAGTATAAGCTTAATAATATACCACCGCCGCCGACACACCCAGATCTGGATCAGATTGTTTGAAGATCTGGGTAAAATTGTTTATACAAAACCCATATTGATACAAAATCAACAACCTCTGTCTCGATTGTTTAAACAAAACGAACGTAATTAATACTTTCTGCCGACGCCGTCGACGGAGTCGGGAGATCTCAAATCACAGAAGAATAACAACAAAAACCCACCACCGTATAATCGAGATAGAGGTCGTGGTGCGGCGGAAAATACAGAGATCGACACAAACATGTGTAAATAGGAAATGAAGAAGATGAAAATGTATTATTTTGGTGTAATTAACCCTAATTTAATCCCAATTATAAGATTTAAGAGAGAGATACACGGTAATTTTACCGTTTTTATGGGTGTTGATGAATCCGATGGAGGAACTGGTAAGCTTGAGAAGACATATTAAGGAGTTGAGGTCGGAACAAAGGAGGCTGAGGCTGGAGAGAACGACGGCGAACCAGAAGATGAATGTTACGATATGTGTGTAGATGCAGTTTGGAATTGAAATTTCAGTGACGTTGGGGATTTATCTAAAAAATTAGGTTTATGGTAGTGGAGAGAGTGGGAAGAAAGAGAAATTCTTAATTAGGAGAGAGGTGACACATTTTAAGGATTTTTCTGTTTTACTTTAGCAAACAAATTACTAACCTACCCTTTTTATTTAATTTTTATAAAAAAATGTTATTTAAATTATTTACTAAAATGCCATAAGTAATCTTAATCGTTAGATTAAAATCTAATGGCCCAAATTGATTAATAAGAAGTTCTCAGAGTTCTTTTTAAAATCAGGGTTCTCAATATAATCCTTCACTATATATATATATATATATATATATATATATATATATATATATATATATATATATAGAAAGTGTAATGTTGACCAGCAATATAATTGTCTCTAACCTTTGATTAACAATTATTGGGAGCCCTTTCCATGTACTTTTATGTCCAGAACCATTTTCTAACAATTATTGGGAGCCTTCTTTATAAACGCTTTGTAGATAGACACATCACCGTTTGCAATGACTGGAAAACATCTTCCCTTTGTACAAATTTATGTCTAATTCAATTACTAAAATATATATAAGTTATATTATATATACATATATATCATGAATACGAAATGTGATTAAAGAAACTTACACTAACTAAGCAACTATTAAAGCTCTAACAACATTTGAAGTGCCCATTTGAAATACTATTTAATTTGTTTCTTGTTCACAGGTTCTTAAAACAACAATGTATGTACCTTTTTCCACTGCAGAAGTTCTTTATGTTGGTTTGAGAATGATGATAGCGATGTACCCTTCTCTATAATAAGAACACAGATTTACTTAGTCTTTCGAAATTTTAAACATAAATACTTTTTTTCCTTAATTTTGAAATTGTATTTACTGCCTATTTCCTTAATTACAAAATTTTGATTATGTACTTTTTGAATTGTTTGGTTGTGTTTCTTGTTGTGCACGATGGTTTGGATTGTTTTCAGATATTATGTCTTGTTGTGCACGATGGTGGATTGTTTTGTTGTGTTTCTTGTCGCCTGAAAAAGTTTGAGAGTCAGTACTGAGGCGGTCAGTACGAGCGTACTGCAGTGTCTCATTTACACAGCCGAGATGCCCGTTAGAATACCCAACAATGGTGGACTTTTTGAGCTTTTTAATGAAGTACTAGGATTCAGAGAAAATGGTGCGGATTTCTTTGTGGGACCCGGGGTTGAAGTTTTTTTCAGCAATTTAATGTTCATGATGAAGAAGTTTCTCAACCAGCTTCAAAACTGTTAATTGATGGGATTCCAACAGCTAAAGTTTCAAAGAAAGACATACGGTCTGATTCTCATTGTGCGGTTTGTAAGGAGAAACTTATATTGGGGTCTAGTCTAAGAAATTACCTTCTATACACTTATATCATTCGGGTTGCATTGAACCGTGGTTAGCTCAGGTTAACTCATGCCCAGTTTGCCGCCGTGAGGTGGCACCGAAGGGCAGCAAGAAGGGTGGTTGGTTAAGACGATATTTTTCTCCTTTTAGGTTCTTATGATATCATACAATGTAACAACACAGTTGAAAGTAATCCAGTATAGTCAATGTGAATTGTGAGGGCAAGGATCAAACTGGAAATTAAACAAAAAGTAAATTACACAAACGATCGGGCACTAGTACAGAAAATCATTTTTTGGAACATTTTAAAAGGCATTTTATAACGTTTATATATAGTATTCCCTATGTGACTGTTCCAAAAGAAAAAAACTTTTAGGAGCGATTTAATAAATGTCCCCAAATATATATCTTTTGGAACACTTTTCACTAAAAGCCGTTTGATAAATCATTCATTTTTAGGAACTCTTGTTAGTAAAAACGTTCCATTAGCCATTAATATTTTGGAACACTTTTATTAAAAATGTTCCATAATCCTTCATTTTTTTGGAACACTTTTGCTAAAAGTGTTCGGCTAACCATTCAATTTTTTTGAAACACTTTTATTCAAAATATTCCATAATCATTTATTCTTTGGAACACTTTCACTGAAAGTGTTTCATTAACCATTTACTTTTTTAGAACTCTTTGAATTGAAAGATTTATAAAAACCATTATGGAATAATTTACTACTAGATTTGTTTTTTCAGTTCTACATCTACTATTTCAACATCAAATTTAACCAACAATCCACAATATCAAATTCATCAATTACTACCAACGTGTGTCTAACATTAGATTAACCACATTAATCCACTACAACCAATTTATTCCAAAAACTATTCAAAACACAAAACTACATTCATACATTAAATATATACCTAAATGCTTTCTTTAGATGGTTGGCAATAAAGTCCATAAAATAGTTTACTCGTAGAATTTATCATCTTGTCCAACACTGTCATGGGTATTGTCTTTATTGTTGTGATGTTTGTAGGAATCTGTTAGTAAGAAGAAGAAAATTAGTTAATTAATTAACGAAGAAATGATTTGTTGCAATAGACAAACACTACTTACATTATTGGGGAATTCATGTTGTACGACCATAAAAAACTCAAGAATCCATTTCATGATATAGTAGCTGCATTCCCAAGTGTCCCTTTGTTGGTTACACTATAACCAAATAACAAACATACATTTCACATATAAAAAACGTAAATATACATAGTGCTTTATATAAGTATGAGTGATTTACCTTACGAAAAGTCCAATCTAAGTTCACTTGACATGCGCTAAGAAAACAAGTGTTGAAGTTAAAAGACATGAAGCTATGAATTATAAATTGAATATCAACATTAGAAAACCTTACTTGTTCAACACGTTTACATCCAATAAATCTGGGGTCTTTTTGTCTTTCTCGTCTTTATTCTATGAATCCAAAATGTACCCCTTTTCCATGGGACGGTCAATAATAAGTAATGACCAATGATCTCTACACAAAAGTTTATGCCTTTTAAACATATAACCACAATCATAAAAGGAAAGAAAAACTAAAGTTTACGTACTCTTTATGATAAGGTAAAAGGAAAAATGCTTTATTTTTTTGTACAAGTAATGTTTTGTGTGTAAGAGTCACGACAAGCCATAGTCTTCTAAGCATACTCTTCAGTGTATATATCCGGATTAAGTGTCTTTTCAAGCCCCGTACAAATGCCTAAATGAAAATAACAAATATAATAAAATAAATTATGATGACCAATATATAAAAAAATTTAGTATCATGATGAACTGAAAGTCAAAAAACTTACATACACCAATACACCATCAATGAATTATGGGCGCGTCAAGCCAAATTTCTGTCATCTATCCTATTACCGAGATGGTGTACAACTTTGGTTTCACTTAAAAAACCTCCCAACTACATATGTGTAAATAAGCATAAGTTTTCATCTTTCGTTAACAAATAAAAGACATAATTTATTAGACTCTCTAATTAATCACTAAAACAAGCGAAAGCACAAAAGACACGGGTTTGGTAAAAATACACCCACTTAGTTTTCTAACTTAAGTTTGAACCGTAAACAAAAAAAACTATCAAACATTATTTATAAACCTAGGTTGATGAATAAAAAATCAATACAAATCAGATAAGTATAAAATTGGCGTACCAGTCAATTAGAAATAAAAATCCCCAATTTACATACCAATTACGAGCCTTGAGCAAGCAGTGAAATCCATTCCCAATTCCAAGTAAAATTGTAAAATTAATTGCACATCCCTAACCACAACCCCTTGTTAACATGCAAAATGCATAGTCAAAGTTTCAAATTGTGTCTCGAAGGATTTCAAGCTAATTCTAAGCGGAATAATGATGAAAGCATCGACTTGGAATTAACGATGTTATTATGGAAGAGCAACATGAAAATGTACCTTAGTTTCTGCATATCGAAGTTATAATCTCAAATTAAGAAGAGATGATCTCAAATTGACCGGTTAAGAAACAATGAAAGGGAAAAGAAAGATGAAATATATATGTTGGGAGTTTTGAGGGAAAATCACGTTCTTGGAGGGAAATATCTTAGTTTAGAAATTTTCGCCCCTTTTTTTTCTTCAAGGAAATAGCCATAAGCAAAAGGTAGCAAAGTGCTCTTTTATCTGTTATTACCATTATTTATTATTTTATTTGGCCTAAATAATTTTTCTTTTAAGTTTACTTTAAACATTATGCATATTAGGAGTGGCTAGGGGTGAAAGTGAGCGGAGTTGTTCGTAAGCTATTGGAGCTCGGCTCGTTAAAAGATCGATAAAAGTTGGAGTTAAATAAATTCGAGCCGAGATTAAGCTTAATTTAGAGTGCATTTAAAAGATCGATATATTATATATTTTTATAATATGTGTCTATATATATTATATAATATAATATAAAAATGAAATGCTTACATAATATATTAAATATTATAATTAAATAAAAGAATTATATATTTTATGTATACGGGAACTTAAATGAGTATAATCGAGTTGAGTCCGAGCCTGTGAAAACCTAAATGACCCAAGCTCGAGCTTTACATATAAAGCTCAACGACTTGAACTCGAGCTAACGAGCCGAGCTCAAAGCTAGTCAAGCTCGGACTCGGCTCGACTTATTTACACTTGCATATGGTATAATTTAGTGAAGTGTTCATTTAAAATGTAGACACTAGACATGTTTATGTTCTTTTTCTTCTTATTTCAACAACAATATAATAGTTGATAATAATAATTAAATGATAGATGTCAAATTATAACATACACTGGTACTTATTATTAGAAGGGGTGACAATTCAGGTCGGATTCATGTTCGTAGGTTCGAATTGAAGGGTTGACGGGTCAACTCATTAACTTATCATGAAACCAAACCTAACCCATTTAATAAACGGGTCACTTGAGTCAACTAAAACTGATCTGAAACATGTTTGCCTTTTTCGTGTTGATTTCAGGTGTAGTTATGTAATTTGTCTATGGATAGACTAACTCTGTAACACCATATTTTTGAAACCATTTTTTTTAAAAGTCACGTAAGCGATTAGGTTTAGTGTCTAGTTAAGTTAAGGTTACAAGCAAGGTCCAGCAAAATATTACAAACCAAGGTGTTAGTTAAAAGACGGTAATACAAAAACTAGGCTCATTTTACAAAATACATTTTGTTACACGTGTGGTACGAATATTACAAAATATTACAAACCAAGGTGTTAGTTAAACCCCCTTACGTGTAACACATACATGTAAGGTCCGGATATCACGATCGTCGATACACTATGCCCAGCCGTTATTCTTCCGACACTAATTTCATCCCGAATGTGCACATTTTCATGTATAGTAGTCCTCTATCACTAGGTATACATATCGAGTAGGCTAGCTACGAAAAATCTCAACGAATAACGTCGCAGAAAAGTTCCCATCGCGAACTCCGAGTTCGCGTCGCAAACTCAGGTTCGCGTTGGGAACTTGTCCGTGAACTAGTTCACGATTTACACCCAAATTCTCTGTCGATAGTTCACGATCGCGAACTACAGTTCGCGTCGCGAACTCCCCAACTCAGCCACATTTCCTGCGTTTTTACCAAGTATACGAATACCAAACCGAAAATAACCAACACAAGTTGGAGGTTGAATCCACTCACCTTTCAACCTTCGATCCTGTAACTCAGTGAGCTAATATCTATGAGTCTCCTTCCCGGTTCCTGTAACAAGTACGCCGAATTAGTAACTATTCCACCGAAATGTCAAAAATCATCAATTTAACAAATCACAGTCCAAAACTCATAAAATACACATTTTATGACATTACCAACAAGTCTAAGAACCACAACATATCAAGTTTTCATTTATAACCATCTAGCCTGTTTTACGACTAGTTGATCCAAACGGGCCAAAAAACCCGAATATAACTACAACACTTCCAAGGTTCCACCAACTAGCATATATTCCCTATACTAGCAAGTCATAACCACTTCAACAATTCATCAAGATCATAGATGCCAAATTCCAAGTATTTTACTTCCAAATCGTTGCATATAAATCTAAGTTTTATGAATATTTTATTTGGTCAACGAATGGCCCGACATTTAATGCGGGTCAAAGCATATGGTTGCCAGTCATTGTAGAGAATTCATGTCTTGTTTTCCTCTTATGTACGCCCCACCTCAAGGGGAACCTCTTCAATAGAAGAACCCGTGTGAGTGGGAAGGGCTATCCGAGCTCTCTTATTGAATTCATGGTCATATTATAAGTATGTATGGCTACCATTATCACCATCCATGGGGCGGATACCAACATAAAATGGTGGTAGCTCGTCAAAATGATTGTATTCATCCTCGTCGACAACATCATCAACGCCAACACGTATACTTATGCATAAAATTATATTTAATCAAGTGCCCCTCAATTACACATGCATCGTTAAATTTACAAACGGTTTTACAATCTTTACTAGGATACCACATGTATCGAGCTGCACTACTCACTTGATTAGTCTCAGCAAATGCAAGAAAAGTTTGCACATCCTTTACATATAATTTTGGGTTAGAACGTGAAATATCGTATATCGAATTTTGACAATCCATATGAAACAATAAATGAGCAAATTTGGTCACATTTTGTCTCTACCCCATTTTTTAATACGCGTATCTTTTATATAATAAAAATCGTATATGTTCTTAGTTAACCCCAGTTGATCCGCCGGTTGAACCGATCGATCCGTGACCCGGCCAACTTACCGGGTCGAGTAATAACCGGGGTTTTAAAGCATTGGATAAAATTAAATTTTATGGCATAACTTATAAAACTAATGAGTTTAGGAACTAGTTCCAAACAATTACATTTATTAAAAAAGTTTGGAACACTTATATTAAAAAAGTTCCGAAATATATACCAACTATCGTGGAACAATCGTAACAAACTATTTTGAAACACTTTATCAAAAAAAGCTCCGAACGATAACAATTATTTGAAACAATTTTCAGAAAAGCGTTCCAACTAATTATTACGGAACACTTTTATAAAAAAAGTTCCGTATAGTAACCAATTATTTGTAACATTTTTAGGGAGACCGTTCCAAATAACTAAATTTTTTGAAACGCTTTTAGTGGAACTGTTCTAAACAACTACTTTGGAACATTTTCTTAAAAAAACGTCTCAAATACATGTTTTTTGGAGCGTTTTTGTCACACCCCGCCAAAAATGGTTTTGCGGAAGAACGAGGTGCGACTAATTAGAAACATCACACATCAGTAATAATAAAACAACGCATAAATAGTAAATTTCCAAAACTTGTTTACAAAACCCAAATGTTTTGAAAATCATTAATGTCTAAATCTTAGACCCATTCTCTTAAAAATGCATGATGACCCATAACTTATGCGTTGCTTAAAAGTCGAATCAATTTCTGTTACCTGAGAAAACATATTAGAAAAAGTGTCAACACGATGGTTGGTGAGTTCACAGGTTTTGTGAGTTCATAAGAGTTAATATCATCGAAATAGTTCAGTACAAATCATGTACAAAAATAGTTTTTGTGTGCAATTCATAATCCCTTGACATGCTTGCAATACATTCAAGTTAAGGTATAATCAAAGAGCCTATAATCAAACCGAAATCTAAAATAGTTAGAATATAAAGCTCAAACCCAGTTGGGCTAGCGCATAACTAGCCATGAGCGGGGGATCAATCCCGATAGTACTATCTCTATATTCCTTGGCTACCACAAATAGTTAATGATTACTGTTAAACGTGGACTCGTAGCATGGTCCGGTTGTCCTTCATTGTTAGGTACGTGTACACAACAATGATTATACAAAGATTATTTATTGCAAAATAGTTGTGTAGTTATATATTTTCTCCCCCAATAATGTAGTTATAAAACAGTAAAAGTGGGGCCGTGAAACTCACCTTGGCAGATCTAGCAACTTGTATTTCAATAAATGTAGAGGTTTCCAACCAAAGTTTCCTTGCGTCCTAAACGCATATTCATAGTTAATATATGACGGTCTCAAGACGTGCCTAGTCTATATGATGCATTGAGATTTTATTAGTACGAATGTAGACTCAAGCGATATGTTAGTGACTCGGTTGAGTTGTCCGTGTTTTTAAATACGTTTGTTTACTTAAACAAGTTTGAAGGTCTTTACCCTTTGATTTGAAGGTAGTTCAAATCGTGATTTAATAAATTATTACTTGAATAAAATAATTTTAAACAAAAATAAATTTAATTATAAAATAGTAATTAAATAAGAAAATGAAGTACGTCATTAAATTATTAATTATATAATTAATTCATAACATTTAAATAAAGTATTAAATAATCAAATTATTTAAAAGAAAACGTTTTACTGATCTATGATTTCAACAAACTGACTTTGGGCTTAGACACGGACTGGGCTGCCACAACGAATCTGCTGGGTATAACGCAACGAAGGGGAATCGACACCAGCAGCAGCCGGCGACCGGAACACCGAAACAACACACAACAGAATAAGACTCACCGGCGAGTACGAAGTACTCGGGCGACTGAAACACACCATCACGAATTTCACACATACACAGCTTATGGGTGTACACTGCCGGAGACAATGCGAGACAGTGGTACCGTACGACGTCGGTCGGAATAACCGACGATAAACCCATACCATGCATGCTTAAAGAAAAATATTAAAAAGAGTTTCAGGATGTACCTATCGGGATTTGAGAGAGACCGAGTACGAAAGAAAGGAATCGTTGGATTTATTGCTTGTGTCGCCGGAGTTAGGACGAGAAAGAGATCACCAGAACTGTTGTTGCCGGAATAACGAGTTTGCCGGAGTAAGCCACATGAGATGGTGATGGTGGCGGGTTTGCATCTGAAAAGAGAGAATGGCGAGATGAAGATCGTCAGTCGTCTACTTACTTCGCCGGAAAACGCTTCTGCAGGTCATGAGGTTGGGTAAACGAATAGAAGAGATAACGAGATACGTGGTAGTTGGTTTTGGAAAGAGAGGAAAGTGATGATGATGGGGTGATCTCGGTGGTAGAGAAATGGAAGTTGGGTTCAATGGAATGGGATGATGATGATTATATTTGTTTAAACAAACTTTTACATATTATTATTATCATAATATAATAATAACAAAGAAGTCGGAGAGTTAGGTATAATAGGGGTGATGACACGTACAGGGGTGGGTGGATACTGGCGAAGTGGTCAAGGGTAGCCTATCAAAATTTAAATGATATTCGTATTACGTGGTATAAATTAATGATATTGTTACTAAAATGTTTCAACTATAGATTTACTTTGTTTATATAATGTGGTTATTTACTGTTAACTATATCACTTTAGATATATATATTGTTACTTTCAATATTCTCATATTGTATTGAGTAGTTAGATGATAATACGTGCATACTTAATTGTGTAGGATGATTTGTACCATAATTTTAGTTCCGGATTTAGATTTATATTTGGTCACCGACTAGTTAATTTATAGTCATCATTCTACCATTATAGACAAATCAATACATACACAAATATTGATGTGTACTAAAAACACATAATGTGTAGGATTTTGCTAGACTTAGAGGCGAAATAGGTACTTCATTAGCGATACATAAACTGTTTAATAATTTTGGTTGAAATAAGTGTCGGGCCAAATACCCAAATTTGAGGGTTGTCACATTCTCCCCTTGCTAAATAAATTTCGTCCCGAAATTTAAAACGATGTATTAATAGACTAGTTGTCGAAAAGATAAAATCTGAATACTTGCATTCCGTTAAGTTTCTTGTTGATAATCTGAAATAGGAAATGTTCGATAATTGTTTCTTAAATATTAATGATCTTAAAAGTACCGGTAACGTAAAAGAAACGTTCCGTTCTCGGTATCAGGATTTTGCCGTTATCATTTTCATTAGGATTGTTTTTTAAAGATTATTGTTGTTGGTGATGTTATTATGATTGTTGTTGTCGTTATTGTTGTTCCTCAACTTGAGAATAATGTCCGGTTTCACCACAACTTTTGCAAGTTGTTTTTTTTTTTTTTTTTTTCATTACTATTCTCCTTAATTTCATGGTGTATATAGTGCCTTAATTGTCATTTCTTTGATAGTTTCGCAACGCGTCGCGGTAAATGATGAAGTTTTTGGTTACTTTGGGTAGGACTATTATTGTTATGGCACATAATTTATACTTTAGGTTTTGGGACGTGGTGCTCATTCCACTGATTTGGGGTGCCAATTCCCACATACACTTCTCGATTATTATTATGTATTCTTTTCTTTTTTATTTTTAGCTTCGGGAGCTTCGAGATGAGAAACGAGTCAGTCTAATTGACTAAATATGGTGATGTAGTTGAAAATATCAGAACTTTCAATTGATAGGTTTCATAATTTGGTTTCTATTTTTTTTAAATTTCGTTATTAGGGCAATACTTTCTCATAAACAAAGTTTTATGTTCGTGTCTCATGCCATTTGGTAAACATTATTTATAAGGTCAATTATTGTTGTTGACATCTCTGTTGCGGTGGAAGACGTAGGTAGGAATTCGTTGGGGTCATAACAAGTTTTAAATTTTTCAGTTTGGAATATCTTCACGTTGAACTTTTGTTGGATTTATTTGGATGTAGATCGATTTCTTTTTTTAGTATAAAATAACCATTTCAGTTGACCAAAGTGGTCGTTTATTAATGAATGAGTGTTGGTTTCTTATTGTTACTTTAGTTAGCTTTCTGTAGGTTGTACGCGCTCGTAGGGATTAATTTTCATAAGGATGGGTTTGGACTCTTATTAAGAAAAACGTTTAGTCACAGACGATCCTAAATGTAGAAGTTCTGACCGTTGTAAAGACAATACTCACGTCTCGGTTGGATTCAAGGGCGGTAAGGCCATCTTGCGATAGATTAGACTTTCGAGTTTAGTGAGTTTAGTTTAGTTCTCCATTCAATTTGGAGTGGATGTTGGAAATCTTATTAAGTCTTTTAAGGGTATTTTCCAATAGATTCATAGGTTAGGTATGTTTTTAATTTGTTGTTTGATTGGTTTTTTTTTCTTTCTTTAACACGTGTGCTAAGGATGATTATTCATTGTTCCTTTTATTAATTCTTGACTTTGATAATTCCACATTCTACTATGTAATTATAAACACGTTGGCCACCCGTTTTTATAATATCATGATACAATGTTTCCTCATCATTATCACTTCATATTCTTCATATAAGATTATAAGAATTTTGGTGTTTTGCTTAGAATTTATTTTAGAGAAGTCCTCGAGATGATGTGGGACAACTTTTGTATTTTCGTTTACAATTTTACAATATAAAGAATCTTTTAAATTTGTTTTAATCTTTATCGTATTGGATTGACCAAATTTCGTGGCATTAGTGGTTGATGGGTAGACATTCAGTCTTTAGTCAAGCGGTGAATATTTCGAGTTTTACGATTAGTGAAATGAGAAATTAGTATTAAGTTTGTAATACTCACGTGAGGAACATTGTGTGAGAAGGATATATATAATGTATATATTGTGTGAGATGAGTATATATATTGTACACAACGAATACATCAAGTGTGATTAAGATAAGTGGTTTACATGTAGAGGTGTTTATTGTGCAAGGTCGTTCAATGACGTGCCTTGGTGCTCATTGGGTAATCGAGTAGATTATTCAAAATATTCGTTGCTCCCATACGTTTTGTAAAGATTCTCGGATTCGTCTTTTCGTGTAAGTGATTAGTGTAGTGTAGATAAGGATCCAAATTAGGTGTAAAGCATGTAGGGTAAGTGTGCAGTGAATAGTGTAGTGCAACGTATTGAGTATACGATATAACGTAATAGGTATCACACATAATTTCACGTATAAGTATCCTATATTACTAGAGTGCTCTATCTAATGTATGAGTAAGCCAACTAAAGCACCTAGTAGCAGGTCTATGGAGGAATACGATATGCGACTCTATATGAAATGCAAGTTTATGTGTGATGCAACTCTACATGAAGTGAAAATGTTTAGACTCAAAATATTTTTCCGGTTAT
Source organism: Calendula officinalis (assembly GCA_963853835.1). Taxonomy (NCBI): domain Eukaryota; kingdom Viridiplantae; phylum Streptophyta; class Magnoliopsida; order Asterales; family Asteraceae; genus Calendula; species Calendula officinalis. The sequence continues at coordinate 79,083,897 of OY970820.1, read as the reverse complement.
AGATTAGACTACCGCTAATTCACTATAACCAATGTCTCTGATACCAATCTGTCACACCCCGCCAAAAATGGTTTTGCGGAAGAACGAGGTGCGACTAATTAGAAACATCACACATCAGTAATAATAAAACAACGCATAAATAGTAAATTTCCAAAACTTGTTTACAAAACCCAAATGTTTTGAAAATCATTAATGTCTAAATCTTAGACCCATTCTCTTAAAAATGCATGATGACCCATAACTTATGCGTTGCTTAAAAGTCGAATCAATTTCTGTTACCTGAGAAAACATATTAGAAAAAGTGTCAACACGATGGTTGGTGAGTTCACAGGTTTTGTGAGTTCATAAGAGTTAATATCATCGAAATAGTTCAGTACAAATCATGTACAAAACTAGTTTTGTGTGCAATTCATAATCCCTTGACATGCTTGCAATACATTCAAGTTAAGGTATAATCAAAGAGCCTATAATCAAACCGAAATCTAAAATAGTTAGAATATAAAGCTCAAACCCAGTTGGGCTAGCGCATAAGTAGCCATGAGCGGGGGATCAATCCCGATAGTACTATCTCTATATTCCTTGGCTACCACAAATAGTTAATGATTACTGTTAAACGTGGACTCGTAGCATGGTCCGGTTGTCCTTCATTGTTAGGTACGTGTACACAACAATGATTATACAAAGATTATTTATTGCAAAATAGTTGTGTAGTTATATATTTTCTCCCCCAATAATGTAGTTATAAAACAGTAAAAGTGGGGCCGTGAAACTCACCTTGGCAGATCTAGCAACTTGTATTTCAATAAATGTAGAGGTTTCCAACCAAAGTTTCCTTGCGTCCTAAACGCATATTCATAGTTAATATATGACGGTCTCAAGACGTGTCTAGTCTATATGATGCATTGAGATTTTATTAGTACGAATGTAGACTCAAGCGATATGTTAGTGACTCGGTTGAGTTGTCCGTGTTTTTAAATACGTTTGTTTACTTAAACAAGTTTGAAGGTCTTTACCCTTTGATTTGAAGGTAGTTCAAATCGTGATTTAATAAATTATTACTTGAATAAAATAATTTTAACCAAAAATAAATTTAATTATAAAATAGTAATTAAATAAGAAAATGAAGTACGGCATTAAATTATTAATTATATAATTAATTCATAACATTTAAATAAAGTATTAAATAATCAATTTATTTAAAAGAAAACGTTTTACTGATCTATGATTTCAACAAACTGACTTTGGGCTTAGACACGGACTGGGCTGCCACAACGAATCTGCTGGGTATAACGCAACGAAGGGGAATCGACACCAGCAGCAGCCGGCGACCGGAACACCGAAACAACACACAACAGAATAAGACTCACCGGCGAGTACGAAGTACTCGGGCGACTGAAACACACCATCACGAATTTCACACATACACAGCTTATGGGTGTACACTGCCGGAGACAATGCGAGACAGTGGTACCGTACGACGTCGGTCGGAATAACCGACGATAAACCCATACCATGCATGCTTAAAGAAAAATATTAAAAAGAGTTTCAGGATGTACCTATCGGGATTTGAGAGAGACCGAGTACGAAAGAAAGGAATCGTTGGATTTATTGCTTGTGTCGCCGGAGTTAGGACGAGAAAGAGATCACCAGAACTGTTGTTGCCGGAATAACGAGTTTGCCGGAGTAAGCCACATGAGATGGTGATGGTGGCGGGTTTGCATCTGAAAAGAGAGAATGGCGAGATGAAGATCGTCAGTCGTCTACTTACTTCGCCGGAAAACGCTTCTGCAGGTCATGAGGTTGGGTAAACGAATAGAAGAGATAACGAGATACGTGGTAGTTGGTTTTGGAAAGAGAGGAAAGTGATGATGATGGGGTGATCTCGGTGGTAGAGAAATGGAAGTTGGGTTCAATGGAATGGGATGATGATGATTATATTTGTTTAAACAAACTTTTACATATTATTATTATCATAATATAATAATAACAAAGAAGTCGGAGAGTTAGGTATAATAGGGGTGATGACACGTACAGGGGTGGGTGGATACTGGCGAAGTGGTCAAGGGTAGCCTATCAAAATTTAAATGATATTCGTATTACGTGGTATAAATTAATGATATTGTTACTAAAATGTTTCAACTATAGATTTACTTTGTTTATATAATGTGGTTATTTACTGTTAACTATATCACTTTAGATATATATATTGTTACTTTCAATATTCTCATATTGTATTGAGTAGTTAGATGATAATACGTGCATACTTAATTGTGTAGGATGATTTGTACCATAATTTTAGTTCCGGATTTAGATTTATATTTGGTCACCGACTAGTTAATTTATAGTCATCATTCTACCATTATAGACAAATCAATACATACACAAATATTGATGTGTACTAAAAACACATAATGTGTAGGATTTTGCTAGACTTAGAGGCGAAATAGGTACTTCATTAGCGATACATAAACTGTTTAATAATTTTGGTTGAAATAAGTGTCGGGCCAAATACCCAAATTTGAGGGTTGTCACAGTTTTGCATTAGTAGTGGATTATAAAAGTTTTTTTAGAAACACTTTGTATAGGAAACGTTCTTAAATGTTGTGAAAATTAAATTTTCTGTAGTAGTGGGGTGGTATATACTAAATAAAACCTATAGTATTTGAGCTCAAAAAATTATACTTGTAATCTTTATTACTTAAGGTTTTTGCACCTATATATAAAGCTTGATAAAAACTTACAAGGGTTGATAAAAACTTGAGCGTCAACTCGAAAAACTCAAACATATAATATAATAATTACTAGCTACATAACCCGCCCGATGGGCGGGTATGCTTCAAATATATTTATTTAAAAAATTCCCAACAAAAGCTTAATAAATTAAAAAATGAGATATAATAATGATGTAGATTTAATTAAGAATTGATAGAAAATACGATACATTAAAAAATGTTACAAAAAGATTTACAAACGAAATAAGACTTCTTTGTAAACTACATTTGCTGTTGAATTAGTGTAATTCCCATCTATGAGACAACAAATTACCTTCAATCCATTCTTGCTCTTTACTGGTGATACAGCCACATAAAGCTGGCCATGTGAGAATACCGACTTTTGCAGAAATAAACCAACCTGAGACAACGTCTGGCCTTGACTTTTATTAATGGTCATAGCAAAGCATACCTGAACAGGGAATTGCCTCCGATTCAATTTGAATGGCATCTTGTTGTCGGAAGGGCTAATAACCATTCGAAGGATGGCGCAAATTGTACACACCTTGCCGCCAGATATGATTTTACCCTCGATTATATTTACCCCCATTCGTAATATCTGAAGTTTGGTTCCGTTGCACAACCCAGCTTTCAGATCAATATTACGTGGCGAACTTTGCTTTGGTAATGTGTATGCGCAATATTCTAGCAGTATAAATAACTTCATAATTAAAAGGTCGTGGATTCAAATCCAATTAAGAATGAAATGTAAATGTTATTTAAGTTCGTTGTAATTATTTATTAAAAATCAAATAAATACGGATTAAAAAAATTATATTATAAATTCTTAATTTTGAGATAAGTGTATAATTAACGAAAAGACCCTACGACGTCGTTACAATTAGTACGCAACTACGCACGTTTTCATACATTGTATCCCTTTGCAACCGACAAATTCACCCCTTTCAGTATTTCACATCACTTGCCTCATCGCATCAATACGCTTGTACACTATGTATAACAAATTGTACATTGATCTGAGTACAACAACTTTGGTGTTCTTCTTTTTTCGGTAACCGTCCTCGATTTCCCTCTTCTCCGCTTACTCTTACATCGAGACAATCGGAAGGATTTTGCCGATGAGAACCGCCAGAACGGCCACGGAGGGCGGCAGTTGTTCGTCTGAGATTATCACCGCCGGCAACGATTTCTGACTATGCTTCTCTCTTCTCCCGAGAAATGCTGCGTGGCTACTTCTCTGAATTCAAATTCGCCACAGTTCTCCACCGTGCTCGCACCGCCACGCTGGTCTTCTTCTCGTTTATTTGCTGTTATCTCATTCTAATTAGGGCTTTTGATTCGTGCCAGATCCGACTTCCCGATTACTTAGTCTCGTCAACTGACATGCTATCCTCTGCACTCTTCTCTGACTCGTTGTCGGTTAGTCTCCTTTTCCAGTCATCGTTTGATAAAATATATGTGTTTTAATAACAGTTGTTTATCAGCGATTACAATTACATGTTTTGATTTTGATTTTGATTTTGATCTATGGAATTATTGATTAGGATTTTATGAACGCATGTGTGTTGGAGCTAATTTGATAATTATAGAAAATGTAGTAATTAGTCACAATGCAGAACACTTCCTGTTAATTCACAAAGTAAATTGTTCTATTAGGAGCCGTGTCTTCCAAATTTGATCTCAATTTGAAGAAAATTATGCAGAACACTTAATTATTGTAGACTATGCTGTCATTGCTGTGAAATTTTGATGATGGATTCTGATCTGCAAGTCGAAAATTTATAGTAAAAGTAAATACATACTCATTACATGTGAAATAGCATAAAACACATTCTTTTTTTATAAAATATATACTGGTATTGCTATTGTAGGACAGTGCTGATAATAAGCTGGAAGCAGTTTTGAAGGAGGCTTCTATGCATGACAAAACAGTTATTTTAACAACTTTAAACGAGGCATGGGCAGACCCGAATAAAAATTGATTGACTGTTTTATTTACATTATTAACTGCATTTAAATAATGTAAATGCAGTACTGATTTAATTAAATCAAAATTGGTCAAGCATTGTTTGACAGTTTGACTTTTAACAGTCAAACTGTGATAGTTAAAAAAAAGTAAATAAAATTTGACTGTTTTATTAAATATTAATTTATTGACTGTTTTGTTTACATTATTAACTGCAAGCAAATAATGTAAATGCAGTACTTATTTAATTAAATCAAAATTGGTAAAACATTGTTTGACAGTTTGACTTTTAACAGTCAAACTGTAATAGTTAAAAAAAAAGTAAATAAAGTTTGACTGTTTTATTAAATAAAAATTGATTGACTGTTTTATTTACATTATTAACTGCATTTAAATAATGTAAATGCAGTACTGATTTAATTATATCAAAATTGGTCAAACATTGTTTGACAGTTTGACTTTTAACAGTCAAACTGTAATAGTTAAAAAAAAAGTAAATAAAGTTTGACTGTTTTATTAAATAAAAATTGATTGACTGTTTTATTTACATTATTAACTGCATTTAAATAATGTAAATGCAGTACTGTTTTTTCCGAATTAATTGGGCACACTTTGTATTTTCCGAATCATGTGGTTTTGTTGATTGAAAATTATACTGTTTTTATATGATTGCATTGTAATCATCAGGTTATAATGTTTGACTTCGTTTAAAGTGAAAGTGTAGTAATCAATTAACAGTCAAAACAGTTTGATTCGAGATATGTTTTCAGAATTACCTTGCAATTGAAGATGGTGGTCGACAACGTAGAGATATTTTTACCTGCAACTGGTTCAAAATAGAATGTGTAAGGTAAGATGTTTAACTGCAAATATTGAATAACAAAAATTTTCACAAAAATTTTTTGTACCTTCAATTGATGGAGTCTGTGGATGCAGGTTTTGAACTTATGAATATTTGCGTTATTGGGTAGTCTTATATAGGGATGAGTGAAATTTGAATTGAGGAAATTCCGGTGTTGGTAAGTCAATTTTTTAAGAATTGTTAATTGATTCGGGTTATTTAGTAGCCTTAAATGTAGATTTTTAATTGATTCGTTATATATATATATTGATATACTTACTTTGAATTTGTGAGCAGATAATTGATTGACCGGAATATATTTGCCTAATATAACGGATTGACCATAACTAATTACCAAACAGAATCAAGGCAACGATGGGAAAATGCCTGGATTTTCGGTCAGAATTGAATGCTCGGAATATAAGATCGGTGATGTTGGGTAGTTTTTGGTGGACCAATGCCGTAATTACACGTGGCATTGTCCACCAATGGGAGGCCTCCGTGATGATGAGTTGGCAAGTAATAAAAATGTGTAGATGCATATATAATAGAAGATTTTACATTCACATACAAGACTTGGAAAGTTTAATAAGACCTCCGATAGAGCTGCCAAAAACTCGAGCTCAGCTTGTTCAATTTATGGAGCTCATTGTTCGGACTTTCACTTGAACTCGATAAAAGCTCGGCTCGTTTATAACCCTAGTTAAGAATAGGTAAATTGACTAAAACTGTTGCTTATTTGTTGATGTTTGATGGGAAAAACATGTACAAATAATATTACTAAATTGACGTTTTTGAAAATATAAAATAGCAAATTTGTCTTTGACACATATTTTCGAACTTTTTAAGTTTTAACTATCTATCTTCTACTATATATGAGGCTTAATTTGGCTTGGGTTTGACAACAAGGCAATTCCGAGCTCTCCCATTGGACGGTTTTGCCACGTGTAATTCAGCGATTGGCTATAACATCTCATGAGCAAATCCGTTTTGTTGGTAATACTTCACTCCTGCAATTATGGAAACAATCGGATATAACGTCAAAAGATACACCATATCATTCTATCATAAATATTTCATTCAAATATGGAACTGAAACAACTATATTGTAAAACTAATAAGCCTAAATGTCGGGCATATATACAGTATATAATTCAAAATCCTTAAATCCCGTGATTTGGTTAATCTCTTTACCATATTTGAATTTAGGTTAACCATTGACATTATATAATACCGTTTTTAACATAAAAAAAAACTTACAGAGAGAAATCGAATTCCGATTGCCAGCTTCAAAGAACTGCATCAGGTAAAGAGAACGGCTTCATCACTTTATTTCTTTTACTGCTTAATAGCAATTATATAGAAGTTGTTATCTGCATTCAACCAGTTTCTTTGTCAAATAACATTGTAACCATTAACAGCAGCCATTTAATACTAATGGATCCTAATATATTGTTTTACCTCGCAGGAACCGAGGTAACCACTTTTACATACCAAATACTTAACTGCAAATAAACAGGTAAAGACGAAGAACCCTAAATAATATATTTTCTAAAAAAAACATATTTATGTTAAACTGTATTATTATTTAAATTTAGAAAACTGCGTTCTGATTAATTATATATTTTTTATATCTCAATTGAAAATTTAATCTCAATTTAATACTAATGGAGCCTTATATATTGTTTTACCTGGCAGGAACCGAGGAAACCACTTTTAATCAGCAAATACTAATCTGCAAATAACCAAATCACAAATAGTTTAATGGTAACCGTTTTTCTTCTTCATTCAACGTTTATTATCTCTACTATATTATAAAGAGTTTACCCCTTCCATAATTAGCAAGGCTGAAAATTCAGCCAACACACTTGCTAATTATGGAATTTATCTAAAATAAAAACAAAGGAATCAGGTTTCGAACCTGCGACCCACGGGATAAATGTCCAAGCCCAAACCAGCTGGTCTGGAATTCGATTTGTTACTTCATCTCGAACGAATTCTGTTAAACATAAAACAGGTCAACTATGTATGCTTCGGCCCAATACAACACTAAAGTAATGGGCATCATGCACTTACGTGGCCCATCTGGCAAAATGAAATCCAAAAAATCTTCAGCTTTGTTAAACCACTGTCCAATCTAAACCCTTTGTTAAACCACCGTCCAATTGACCATTGAACGATGCGGCCTCCTCGATTCCATCGACCCCTTCATCTCTCCTCCATTAATTCCTTCATCCCTCTTCCAAGCCTCCCCGTGCGTTTAAGCTCCTCGGTTGCTTCAACGACTCCTCGATTCTTTAAACTCCTCGGTTGTTTCAACGTCTCCTCGATTCCTTAAAGCTTGGTTTACGTTCCAATCAATCAATAACTTGTTACAATTAGATACGGATTCATATACGCTACATAACTCATCTGAAGCTTTGGCTTTTCATGCTTATTGACCACTTGATTAGTCTTGAAGCTTTGGCTACAGTTGGCTTCGGTGGTAACACGAATATGTTATCGTATCTTTTTTCTCGTAATGATGCTGATGAATTTAACCCAATTTTGAACCGTGAATGGATGCCAAAAGTCGTTTCAACTCTATGGTGTGTTTTCTTTTGTTGATTGGTATTAAGAATTTGAATTTTCAATATAAAGTCATTTTTCAAATCTCATGATTATAGAAACGTGCTAAGACTTCGTCTTGTAATTCTCCTTAGCTATAGAGGGGATCTGCATTAAGAGAGGAACCTATGACTTGAAAAAGGTAATATTTCTACTCATTTTATATTTTTCCATCATTTTTGTTTTATTTAAATGTGAAGATGATCTCGCTGGCCATCCTGGATGCATTGTTCAAGTCAAAAATCAACCTGTTTTATCCATTCGGGCTATCTAATTTGATTAGTGTTTGGATGTTTTTGCAGAATTATGCAGCTCAAGGTGGACCCGATTCCCTTTCTGTTATCATACAAGTTTCACTTTTTATAAAGTCAATGTTGTGGACCATTAGTTTTAATTTATAATGGCTGTTTGGTGTTTGAAATTAGGTCCCAGTACAACTACATACAATCTTGTTTTATATTACATGACAAGAACTCCTTTGGAAGAATCTCTTTTGTTACAATGCTTTGTGAATAGAGATGATGCTTTCAGAAATTCAAGATTTAAACTGACACCATATATATCTATGGTTACTAAAATATTACTTTTATGTATAAATCATGAAATTCACATTGACTTATTGACCGGATGGTGGTTTCTTGCGCATGGATCATGGTTGGTAAAGCAAAGTGTCGGGAAGAAAGCATGTTTGATTGGTCAAGCACTCAAAGTGACTTATTTTCGAGGGGGTGATGACATGGAGGTAATTACGGATTATCAGATTGACTTTGACATTTAAAGTTAAACAAACTATTTCAACCTCGAATTTGAAAATGAAGCTATCTTAACTTCCTACCATTTTTAGCAAGTACTACGTTTAACTTAGAGTTCGCATAAATTTGAGTTTAGAAAGTACTAGGTTTAACTTAGACTTTTGACTTGTATATTTTTGTAGATTGGAATTGATGTCGGTTCATCCAAAATGTCAAGAGGTTCGGTAAATCAATTTCTTGGTTAGTTATACAATTTGATTATATAAATTGCAATCCTAATACAAGTTTTATGCACCTACAACTTTTTATTCATAGACAAAAAATTGAACATTGACAATAATTTTTTTATATAATGTTGTTTTCACGCTAACTCTCAAGATGAGCTACTCAAATCATGGATACTTCATCTGTTTCTGTTGATTGCATGAATAATAACAGGGAAGAATTTGCGATTAAGTAGACTTTGTGTTGGCTTACGGGCCGATACCCGAATATCTATGTTGGGTCAAGCGGAGCAAGTTACAGATTGGAGAATCTGATAGAAGGACCTGAACAGATAAATTAAACTACATGGTGGTGTTGAATTTTCATAAGTTTTGACAATCTATTGTATCATATTTTGGTGTGAAATGTATTGAAGTTTATAATGCAAGTGTTCATTGTTAAATTGTATCTATTCATTGTTACCTTTCTCCATGTTGGTATCGTTGTAAAATTTATCTGTTCGTCCTAATGAACCGAAAACCATCCTATTAAGATCATATAGCTTAACTCTTTCAACCTAAGATATTAAAATGATATATTTTTATTTTTGATGTCATATTAGCTTAACTTTCTTAAAATGAGCATGAGGATAAAACATGCTTGCTTAGGTATTCGTGATTGTAGGGTATCTGCCGCCGCATTGCGCGGGTACAAGCTAGTTCTAATAAAAATACAAATCACAATGATTCAGAGAATTATTTTTCTTGAATGGAAGCGGCCATTTTTAAATAATTGAAACTAACATATGTGGTTACATTATAGGCAAGTCATTTGTTGTGACATATATCAGAGGACGGATTGAAGGTTATTTGTTGTGACAGAGATGATAATTACACTAATTCAACAGCAAATGTCGTTTACAAAGAAGTCTTATTTCGTCTGTAAATTTCATGTAACATTTCTTCATGTATCGAGTTTTGGTAAAAATCATCATTACATCTATTGATTATTATGTCATTTTTAAAATTATTAATCTTTGTTGGTATTTTTCTACATAATAAATCTTGAAGCATTCGTAGTGTATCTATACACACCGACATTTCTTTTTAATTTTTTTAATTGAAAAACCGTTAAAAGCAACGAATTTTAAAGTAAATCTTAAACAATAAACATCACACTCTGTAAGCAAAACCCCCGTCACTTTCCTTAAACTTAAATCACTAAACACACACAAAGTTAATAAAAACTCTCACCCAACACCCCCAAACCCAAACCCTATTGTCAAAATCCAACCCTCTTTCTCCTCTCTTCTGCAGCCATGGACGCTCACACCATCAATGGCGAACAGCAAGAGGATTGAGATTCAGTTACAAACAACCTGCATTTCCTGATATGGGAAAGGGGGAACAGCACCCTTTACCCACTACCACAACTGATTCACAATCAACTGTTCGTCATGCAGACAATTGTTCCTGTTGCTGTAGGATTACTCGTTTATTTCGATTTCGATGTGTGTTTGTTCTGATTCTTGGACTAGCGGTATTGCTCTCTGCTGTTTTCTGGTTGCCCCCGTTTTTTCGACACGGAGATCAGGGGGATCTAGATCTTAATTATCGTTTTAAAGGTTAGCGATCGTTGCATCGCTTTTATTGCTTGTAATTTGTTTGTTTTTTAGTTAGATGTTTCGGCATTGCTCATAGGATGCAGATCCCCATTTGATTTTTACCTAATTATGATTAATTGGCTCTGAAATTGTGCAATTTAGGGTTTATTTGCTGCAGTTATGGTTGGTTGATTTGACGATTTATTACTTTTTGAAGTTTGAATTGGTTCAATTTTTCCAGATTTGTCGGTTCTTAGGTCTACAATGTTGAATTTATTTGATCCATAAATAATCAGCTAAAATTTTGATTTTTATACCTTTTATATCCTTGAAGTGTTTCAATTCGACTTTAGGAATGAATTGTTTACTCGTAAGTTACTGACTGAAACTGAATTCAAAGTATCAAGTATTCGTTTTAAAATGGTAATTGCATTATCCATCTGTCTTAATTGCACGCTCTATTTAATTTAATTCAGTTGTTTATCTTACTACTATATAAAGCATTTAGGCCTACCCTATTAGGCAAGTTTAAGGAGCTCCTTAAACTTGATTTTAAGGACCTTTCCACTTTTGTTAGTTAGTTCTCTACCTTAAAAAAAATAAAAATCGCGGCTAATAAGATTCGAACCCAAGACCTCTCCTAACTTATCACTATGTGTTAACCACTTGCTATACATTACACTTTGGTAACACCACCCACACTTAATAACAAAAGTCTGTTACTCGAAAACCATTTTACCCAATAACATTAAATATACGACGCTGTAAATCATCAACTCTTACCAAAATCCACATTTCCGTTTAATTATTTATTTCTAGCAACAATTATTACCGTGTAAACGAACAACACTTGCTCGCCACGAAATATGGTTTCTGGATACCCGCTGCCGCATTGCGCGGGTACCCTACTAGTACTGTTGGAAGATATAAGAAGGTAATTAGGTGTGTAATTTTGACATAATGGTAATGTGGTCTCATTAATTATTTTTCTATAATATAGCTAATCTATTGGATTTAGCCTTATAATCTAGTCTGCAGTGGCATATAATGTTCAAATAAACTTTGATATATAACTGGTACCATCATCTTGTGGTCTATAATATAAGTCAACATAAATTCAATCAAACAATTGACTTTTCCATTTTCCAGGTCATGATATAGTAGCAACTTTTATGGTTCAGAAGCCATTATCTTTGCTGCAAGATGATTTTCCACAGCTTGGGGGTGATATATTTGATGAAATTCGAGTTCCCACTACTAAGGCATGCTCTCTCTCTCTCACACACACACACACACAAACACACACACACACACTCACATGTATATATCTTATCTTATTAATTATATATGTATGTTCTTTAGGTTGTAATTATAACTGCAGAAGATACTGGCGAACCGAATACAACAAAAGTCCTATTTAGTGTTGATCCCGATGAACACAATTCCATGATTTCATCATATGCTAAAAGTTTAGTGAGAGATTCATTTGTATCTCTTGTTTTAGACCAATCACCTTTGCGTTTGACCGAATCTTTATTCGGTCAACCATCTTCTTTTGAGGTGTTGAAATTTGTGGGAGGAATTACTGTTACTCCTGACCAAAGTGCATACCCGTTGCAAAAAGTGCAAATACAGTTCAACTTTACATTGAACTTTTCTATTCAACAAATTCTAGACCACTTTGATGAGTTGACTAGTCAACTCAAGTCAGGGTTGCATCTTGGTCCATACGAGGTAATATAGTAATAGCATACATATATTTTTGTGTATATCAGTATATGTAATTGTAAATTTAGTATTTTTTTTTTTTGGAATGCAGAACTTGCATGTTAGCTTGACAAACCCACAAGGTTCAACAGTGGGCCCACATACGACTGTACAGTCATCAGTTGTTTTGGTAATCGGGTCACCATCAATGGCTAGGTCAAAACAGTTGGCCCAAACCATTAAGGGTTCACCAACTAAAAACCTCGGGTTAAACAACACCCAATTCGGGCGGGTCAAACAAATTAGTCTTTCATCTTACTTTCATGGTTCTAGTGGTGGTGGGACCCTTGCACCTTCTCCAGCCCCACTACCCCAACCCCATCATAACCACCACCACCATCACCACCACCACCATGATAACCAACTGGCGCCTGCAAAACCGCCGGTCTCCACCCCTGTTCCTCACAAGAATCATAATGCAAAACCGCCAGACTGTCATTCCGGTTACAATAGGAAGAAGAAGAATCCGAATAAACATCCTCCTTTATTTCCGCCTGTTTCTCAGCCGGTTCTTCCACCACCACCGCGAAAATACCCGCCAACACCACCACCACGACTGCCGCCGCCACCACCACCGCCACTGTCACCACCACCACCACCGCCATTACCGTCACCGCCGCCACCTGTACCACCACCGCCACCTGTACCTGAAACGATCCCTGCATCAAGCCCTTTGCCGAATGTTGTCTTTGCGGGTAATCACCCCCCATCAAAAAGTGATTCTGATGCAGACCCTCCTGACACAACACCGTCAGGTCCAATTTTGCAACCATCATGTAAGTTCAGGGGCTATTTTGGTATTTACATTTTTAAATTTTATATCTGATTATTATGTTTTCAAGTCGCAAATTATTAGTTTTTAGTGTTTGGGGTATATAGTGAAACTGATTGTAATCATCTGATTTTTTAGGGTCTAAATAATAAGTTATGGTCAGTTTACCTTTTAAATCCTTAAACAATCAGAATCTGTCAATTTGCCGAGAAATCATTAGTTAATTATCTGATTATGATTATTATTCCAATTTGTTATCTTTTTACCGAATATTCAGTAATTTAGTAGTTTGACATGTTTGTTTATATTTTGCAGCAGCATGTGCAGTTGTAACGCCTTTGAGGGCAATTGCGGCGTTTCTAGTTATCATCTTATTACACTTATTGCAGCAATAATGACATAAGATTAAAAAAAAAAACATGTTTTGTATAATTTCTTCCAACTGAAGGAATGATGTTGGAAGTGGGGGAGCAGTGCAAAAAAGACGAGACTACCCTCACAAGTCGTCCTAAGTGGATATATAATTGTTGTTTTGTGATTGTATATATTTTGAAGTTGAGGCGGTCAATGTGTTGATCGGGTCAAAGTTATGGAGGTAACAGGCCCTTGATTACATTGACCGGGCCATGTTTTCTGTATCATTTCTCTTCATCAACTTAGAAGAGAAAAGAACCCAAAAAATGTACCACTTTTTGTTGTTGTTGTTGCTAATCTATTGGAGGCCACGAGTATGCTTATTATTTACAAAATGGTCGATGTCTGATTTAGGGATGTCCTTTCTATCTTTGCTTCGCCTTAAATATATATAAATTCCATACCAAAAGCTACTAGTTTGGATTACAATTATTTAAAATAAAATAATATCACATCATGTTAATTTAAAAAAAAAGTTGAAATAAATCTAAATTATAATTATAAGTTTAAACATTATTTCAAGGAATTTGGATTACAAAAAATGACATCACTCGTCCGTAGTACCTATTTGTAGAGCATCTCCAATATATATGCGTTTAATGTATTTTTATATTTTTAACAAAAACATATAAAAAATATTCCAATGTGTGAACTAAAGTAAATACTACTACACTAAAGTATAATACATTGTAATTAGAAGTTATAGATTTAAATGACACCAAATCTGATATAAGTCATGCAACACTGTTAATATTTTAAAAGATCTAAAATGCCATGTAATATTATTAACTTTTATTATTTGTAAGTTTCAAGTTTATTAGTTTGTATTTTGCTTTCTTTGGTAGAATTTGAGTTGAAAGATATGTTTGTAGCATAAAAAAATATTTTTTATACGAATTAAATCTCTCCTAATAAGTTTGCTCCATCTCAGTATGATGTTCTTAGACTATACGGTAGGGGCCAAGAGGGGTGGTGGTGCTTAGGTGGATCCTATGTGGAGTGGACCACACCACCGGGAGAAAAAAGGAACACCGCCCCCTCCCACGCGTGGTGTGGGGTTAACGGGAATGGTCACGGTAACATGACATAACGAGCGTGGTGGAGGAATTTGAGAGACAAAAGGTGGGACCCATCAACACACCACACCACCAATTGTGAGGGGGGTGGTATTCCCTTTCTTTTAACTGGGTGGTGGTTGCCACATGGACACCACACCACCACATGGCCCATACCCCATAACCTTAGAGAAGCATAAAGAATTGGGAGTTTGACTTTTGGTTGGTCAACAATCATTGCAAAGTGTTTAACAACTCCTCAATTCTAATATGCAATTGGTCCAAGTGTCAGAAATATAACCAAATAATATTGCGCTTGGTTGGTAAATTATGTCCATTAACTTCAAAGTTCAAAAAAACATTTAAAACTTTTGGTTGCATATCAAAACAAAAGTTTAGAATTTCATTGTTATACTTGATCTCATTAAAACAGCAATTTCAGGATACACATACAAGAGAACAACTAATTTGATAAAAGGAATTTTCCAGTTATTACAACCAAATATATACTAATTTCCAAGCAACTGAACAAAATCAAAATTTACAAGAACCTTGACGTATCATAAAGAGGCGAACAACTGATAAACAAACTCCATTAAAAGAAAACAAAAACAGCAATTATATAAAATCTGAACCACCCCCAAAGTGCTCAAGATCTGGATGTGTTCCACCAGGTGGCCTACGTGGGTTCCTGTAAACAAATTTAAAATGGAGTAAAAAATATAACACAAATAAATGAGTCAAAATTGCAAGCTCACATATATTATAAAGGCGTTAATTACCTGGTAAAGCGATTAGGCTCAAATCCAGGAACATCTGGTGGACCAAAAGGATCAAAACGAGCACCTGGTGGAACACCCCTGTTTTGTTTGCATTCCATAAGTCCAAATCCAACATATATAAACATTTTTATCTAAATGAATAATGATATTATAAGATAGTTGAAGAAAACACTCACTGTCGTCCTCCTGGGAACCCCATTGGTCCTCCACCACCAAAAAATCTTGGATCAGATGGTCCTGCAACATTTAATTATATGTAATTATGTAAATATTAAACATTATGAAAAAAAATATTAAGAAAAGACAGAAACATGTACCAACAAGCATTCCACCATCACCAAAACCACCCCTGTATATTGATTTTAAGCAACAGTTTAAGTTTGACAATTGGAATAATTAAAAATTGTAAACAAGATCAAGATCAAGAGAAATAAAAGATTTATTTTTTTTAAAAAAAGAAGAAGATTATTGACCTTGAAGGGTACGTCCCTGCAGGAGGCTGAGGATAGAGATCACCCCCACCGATACTGGGATAAACAGGAGGCATAACTATCCTGCACTTTTTGTTTTCAAATTAATAAAATACATACATTTAGAGAAATATATAATAATAATAAATCTTTATTGGGTGAAAATAATCGATACCCTGAAGGATGGTAAGGAGCACGAGGATCTTCAAGTCCAAAAGGTCCACCCCTAGGCTCATCTCTATCAGTGTCTTGTACTCTTGGTTCAGAACTACAAATATTTAAAAAAAATAGAAAAAAAAAATAAAAATTGAACCTGTTAAGAATGCTAAACACGATAGTTTACAAACTTAAGACAGCTAGTAATTTTTACTATGTTCAACTTATAGACTAGATAGTTACCTTGTAGAGGTACTGGATTTGCTTGCAGTGGTAGAAGTAGAACCATTCAATTTGTTTACAACGTCTTTATTTATGCGATCTACGAGCTTACCCAAGTTTTTAAACTGTGAACTGTATTTGGTGTCATCACTTTCTGCAGCAAATTCATCAATACTGCATAAAAGGGACATTAATTAAGCAAAAAACAATAAAAGTGTGATTATATCAATGTTCACACATAACTGCAGAGGAAATGTTACTTGATTTCGAGGTGAATAGGATCAGAAGAACCAGCAGCTAAAGCATCGATGAACAACTGGTTGTTCATAACAAGACACTTCACGAGTACTTTTTTTGAACCCTTTTTAGAGCTCGAGTAAACAAACGCATAATTATCATCTACTTCATTCCAACCATCAATGCCAGCTTCATCTAAATCCATAGAAACCAGAAAATCAAAATCAGACACCCATAGAAATGGATTGAGATCATATTGAATTCAAATTCGAATTCCTACCCTAGAATTATACGCTAAGGTGCGTTACCTTGGTTTTTTTAGAAATCAAAACCATAATACAGTGAAAACCCTAAATTCAAGTTAGCTAGAGTAATTACCGGGAAATACAGCGGAAAGGGCGTCGTCGGTGAACGCCGGGGGGCCGGTGGCGTTGAGATTGAAGCCGGTCGCGAGGAAAATGGAGTGTATAGCAAATGCAATTTTATCAGCTGAGTTCCTAAAATTAGGCCTGGAAGCCCTAATCACCGCTAATACCGATTGTTCAGTCGCCATTGTTTGGATTTTAGTCTATTGTCGAGAAAATGATTCTTGAGTTGCCGGAGAATCGATTTCTTTTTACAGAAGTTAACGTTCAGTCTCTCTAAAAACGTCTTATGGCGGTTCGGTTCCCGGCAAGTCGGCAGAACTACTAGTATGTTTGGGCCGTCTTTGGCCCAAATCAAGCTTGTTTATCAGCCCAATAGGAACTAAAGGTGTTTTAAATAGGGAGGATCAACAAATTTTCTTCTAACATAGTGTTTTAGACACAAATCTTTCTAATGTTTTGCTGGGTTCTTCCATAACATAAAGTCATCTAAACAACAGCTTTTAGCTTGCTTCTTTATTGTGGCGATCCCTTCTTCTGTCCTTAACTCGTACCTAGAGCTATGGTTAAAAACTTAAAAATTAAAATTGCTGTTTATGTTTAAGTATTGAAATATAATATTTTTGTTGGTTAGTGATTTTTAGAGGGTTGGTTTTTAGGATTGATACTTCATCCGTTTCAAAATAAGTGATACACTTTATATTTCAGATGTTTCAAAATAAGTGATACACTTTGAAATTCTCTTATTTGGTAAAATATAGTGGGATTTATACCCACTAATTATCTCTTTTTAATAAGGGTATGGATCAATAGAAAAAAGTTCTTATTTGAAGAAGTTGAAGAAGCAATGCATTTTCGTAAAATATACATATATGTATACGTATACATACATATATGTATATATACATATATATTCATACCATAGATATATATATGTGCATATTCATGCCCGATATATATGTATATATACACATATATATACACATGCATTTTACGTAACTTGCATTTTCAGTCGTAACTTGCATTTTCAATCGGAACTTGCATTTTCATTTACGAAAATGCATATGCATACCGTATATATATGTGTATATATATATACATATATACGGTATAAATATGAACGTATGTATACCTATGGTATGAATATATATGTATATATACATATATGTATGTATATGTATACATATATGTGTATTTTATGAAAATGCATTGCTTCTTCAACTTCTTCAAATAATGATGCTTATTTCTTGATCCATATTCTTTTAATAAACTGAAATGACAATTCACCTTTACTTTTACTTTTAAAAATAATTAAACTCATTTTAATCATAATATGTTGTACCATCACCAACTATCTAATTTAATCTTAATTACAATCTTTTGTCTCAAAAAATGTGAAACCCAAAATATATCACTTATGAAGTATATCTTACTCCTTCTTAAACCATTTAGGCCTTCTAAGTTTAGAAGGTCTTAATCTTAAACTTAATCTTAAATTTCTACTTTGGGAAACATCTTAAACACCACAAAATAAAAAATATTGCTTAAGGGATTCGAACCCAAGATCTTTTGCGAGTACAGATTATGTGTTAACCAATTGATCTACTTGACACTTTGCTTTATCCCAAAAAAACATCCAACATAATGCATAAACTTAAAACGCCTAGTCAACTCCCAGCCACTAGCAGCAACCACTATCCACACGACCACAACCATCAGCCATTATCACTACCGTTGTCACCACCTAATACTTAATCGCCGTCAAATTTAGTCATAGGATACCCGCCGCCGCATTGCGCGGGTAACCTGCTAGTATTTACTTAGAAGAGTATTTTTTTTCCATACATAATAGTTTTAGAGCACGAAGTATGGTAAGAGAAATTGTACCTTGTCAAGCACATGTGGCTCATCATGGTGGGCTGGTGCTACACCCTTCGTTTCATGGCCGACGGTGAAGGATTCGTGGTTTGCGCCATGCTCGCAAAAAGAAAGATGTGTGTGACTTAAAATTGTTTTTAATTGCAAGAAATAGATAAATGTGTGGATGTGGATCATAACAAAGCGACGTGTAATGGCGAAGAGTGAAATTTTGATTTGACAATTAGTGTTTAGTGGATGAGTTAACCATACACATGCTCTCAAGGACTATGCTTAGTAATAATACAATACTCTTCATTGTACAAGTAATGTTAGACATGTCTAAAACACATGTGACTAAAAGCAAGCCTAATTCATTCATTATTGACATATAGAACGCACACCTTCTTTCTCCTTACATCATTAACTTTCGCATATGTTCCAACCAAAATTTAAGCATAGCTTTAAATCTATTTAATTAGTTACATATGATAATTTTCTAATTGTATACATGTTCTACATGAAACCGAACATCAAGATACCGACCACATTTTGAGAAAATACGAGGAAAACAACACAGAATCTTGAAGGTAGATGGGGCGGTATAGGACGTGTAGGTGTTTATAGGGACAAGATATCTCTCACTAATTTTAAATATAATATTCTATTTACAATATATTAAATAATATTTTACTGAAATTTGGAGTTATTTATAATCACCCAACGTTTTGCGTAAATATAACGTTGAATACTGCATGATCCGTTTATTCGTTAGGGGAGTTTAGGAGTACTTTTTTTTCAAAAAAAAAGTTAAAAATATGTTTGGATATGTAATAAGCAATTTTTGAGAAAACTACAAAACTATTTTTTAAAACAGAAAGATTTTTTCTAAATAAATTAGTAATTTTTTTTCCAAAATATCCCTTAATTCCTTACGCAACAGCTGCTGAGTCTATTTTATTCACCGAGTAATCTGGAAATTTCATCTAAAGTTTTGATCGTATTTTTCTCCCATACTTCGATTATTTAATTCCAAAGTTTATTGCGACATAAATAAAACACATCATGTCCCCTTCACAGTTGTATTTCGTATTATTCTAATTCTTTCACGTGTAATTCTGTTCAACACCTACCATTCTCCACCTATTTTTAAACTGACTATTAATTTGTTTATAGCAATATAACATTTTGTTCTTACTTTAATTACCTTAATCGGTCATCTGAAAAAATTTGAAGGTGGGGGATGCCTATCTTGCCCACTCTTATTACGGCCATTGCTTACAACTAGTGTCTATGTAAATATGAAATTAAAACTTAACTTTTTATTCGTCAACTGACTTTTCAAAGGTGTTGATCGTGTTTTCCTCCCATTAGTTTAATTATGTACTACATGATAATTACTGTAGCATAAACGCAATACATCATGTCCCCTAACAGTTGTATTTCATCCTATATTTTAATCCCTTCACGTGTACACTTGTCCTTTTCTACAGACATTAAATATTTATAAAACCATTTCAACCAAAGTATTTATAATTATTTAATTAGTTATGATTTAATTTTCTGTAAAACACACAGATTTAAACATTTTATTGTCATATGAATTATGTATAGATCGTAGAAATACGTATAACATGTACTAGAAAAACCTGTGATATATAATAAATTTGTATAATGTATATATTTAATTTAAGCCGTTTATATATAATAAATATGAGGTGTATTAATAGCCGCTAGTTTGTGCTATATAATACTAGTTATATCAATATGAAAAACATAGATAAAAGTGATATAAAATAAACAAAAGGAAATTTCCATTGCCGTTGACATCATCTAATGAAATTATGAAACCAATCAACCAAATGAAGTTTCCCTCACAGCTATCATCATGTGAAGTCACACAACAACATGCATATACACACAACACACCCGAAGGCACTATATATAGTATATACCTCCATTTCTTACAAACACCACAAAAATGGCTCAACTTGTTCTGATTTTCTTGATCTCATCACACGCATTTCTTACCCTAACAGCAGCACATTCGGCAATCAAGCCTACCTCGATTGAACCACCGGCTTTTAGCCCGTTAGATGACATAAATGGTAAAAAAGCTGAAGCTCCTATAATTCGGAAACTTGGGAAACACCATGTAAACAAACCGGACCCGCCAACCAACGGGCCATCAAGTGATCATGAAGAGAATGGTGGGGATACGGGGGAGGAGAGTGGAATGTACCTAGAGAAGCACCACCACCACCATGGGTCAGGGTCAGTCGATAAGTCAATTGCTGGTGGTGGGGTGATCCTTGGAGGATTAGTCATGGCGTTTGTGGTGTCGATTGTTTGCTACATTCGAGCCACGAGAAGGAGGAGTTTGGTTGAACCACCAACTCCCGCCACGGCTAGAAGTGCTTCTTCATAGGGATTCAAATTTTGGGTTATACATTATAATGTCAATATATATAATTTACTTTAGAAGTAAATAATTTTTTCATTATTCTTGTTTTTGATCTTCTGGATCTCACTCCATTTGTTCTACAGGAAAAAAAAAAAAAAAATTTACAGTTGACTTACTTTTGAGTTTATGATGCTTGACAATTTCACAAAAATTAGCAATGTTTAATTTGTTGAAACGTTGCTAATAAATTACATTGGTGATTAATATTAAACTTAACAAAATTGGTGAATAATCCAAGGCTTGTTGACTCTATGACTTATTGTTAGTCTCGTTTTGAACAGATAAAGTAAATTATGCGCAGTTAAAAGAAAGAAGAATAAGAGTGTATAGCTAACATTTTTTTTTAGGACACAACTGAGAAATAATTTATATAGTATAGGGGCAATTCAATGCAAAATCTAAACCTCATATCTTCCATTCCCCCCTTCGTCGGAAATCCTCAGATTCTCGAAATGCATCTATCAATCCCTCCACCATCTCCTTCTCATCCCAAATCGTACCAACCTCTCTTCCTCACATCAACATTCTCCCATCTCTCAATTTTCATGCCACCACCGTCAACAACAATTCGCATGGGCGGCGGTCTGAGAACCTACCCCGGCGGCGTAACGAAGTGGCAGTGGAAACGTATGCAAGCTAAAAAAGCCAAACAATTCCTCAGAGCTCGACTCGCACGAGAACGTCAAATTTACGAAATGTGAAAAAGGGCTGAGCTAACCGCCGGCCGTATCGGAACTCGAACGGCCGTGGGAAGTCGTTGAGAAAGCTCCGAAGTTGTTTTCCACTACCGCCGATGAGCAGGTGAAGGTTAGCTGACTGGTTTCAGAAACTAGGTGGGTTTGATTTATGGTCGGTGAAAGATGGCCCCCAATTGTTTAAAGGGAATTTACCTTACATTTCTTTCAAGGTAAATTAGAATTAATTGTTATTTATATCCTTAAAATTTAATTATGGAATGGGATAAAATAATTATACTACCTCCGTATCAAAATAAGTGATACATTTGAGATATTGCGGTTTTTGAGGCAAAAGATTAGAAAGTGATTTAAAATAGTATAAAGTGGATAGTTAGTGGATAATGGGACCCACTTCTTTTGGATGTAGTGAAATTAATTATGTTTAAAAGTAAAAGTAAGGGTAAAAGAGTAATTTTACTTTATTAAAGTAGATAGTTAGTAAAGAATGAGTCCCACTTTTTTGCCATATAAGGTAAGTTTTGAAAGTGTATCACTTATTTTGTTCCACCCCTAAATAGAAAGTGTATCACTTATTTTGATACGGAGGTAGTATTAATTATGGGGATAAATGTCAAACAATTTTAATTGCCTTAGATGAATTAATAAATACTTTGAACAACTCAAGTCCCTTGTTTAAAACTGTCGAGGGAATCCCTTCCGCTAGATTTCCCCCCAAAGGGGTATATCGATGGGAATCCGAGCGCAATTGAGGATAACAATATTGTGTACTAATACCAATATTATTAGTTAAAATACAATACAATTGGAAAATTTGACAAATATGATTACGATGATTGAAACAAAAATATGTAAACAAAAGGAACAAACAAATTAAACGAGTTTTGGTTGAGTCTCGTGATAAACACGATCCCCTTAAAATAGATTTGTTGTCTAGTTTTTTGCTAGACTCTCATGATAATAAATTTTTTTGAAGGTCTTTGGGGGTGATGGAAATGTCGAAGCTTCACATGTTGCCTTCTTTTTGCTGTTCAAAAAAAAGATTTGTTATCTATTCCCCAGTGTAAAACAAGCGAGTAGTTTTATACTACCGGATATAATCCAAGTCTGAACACTTATCGATAAGTTGTTTGTTTTCTTTGGGAGAGAATGCATTTCAAGAGTATGTAAAAGTGTAAGATCAATTTAAAGTGTATGTCTTTTTGATGTGCTTACAAATGAACCATACATCTTTTATTTATAGAATTTGGTCTATAGGTTTAATGACATTCTCAATTTCATTATATCAATTCAATATAAATAAATAAAACCATTGAATTCATAAATAATAATATATATTAATGAATTAAAATCACTAATAATACGAATTCTTAACAAAATTGTTGGTTACAACTTATCAAGTATTGAACAAAGAATAGACGAAGAACAAAGATGAAATGAGATTATTAGAGGATGTCTGTTGAGGTAAACCAAACCCAAATTGCGTATCTATCTAACCAATTTAATCATGAAACGGAATGTACCATTATTGAATTAATGTTATAGTTATTTTGTAGGTTTACTAAATCCAAATGCATCTCAAATTCTCAATGCCAATATGCTTTTGGTTCCCATAATTAAGCAAAATTCAACTTGGCCATGTTCAAGTTTCAAGAACTTACATGTTTGGCCGGAATCGTCTAACCTAGACATGACCCGTTTATCCCATTTACTTCAATGGGTTAGTGAGTTAAGTGAGTTTTAATTTTTAAACAGGTTTGTCGGGCTTGAATAATTTTTATTATTTTATTAATTAAGCGGCTTGGCAGCTTGGCCTTTGTATCCACTATCAAACTTGAACATGACACATTTATTAAATGGGTTAGTCAACCTATTACCTAGGGCTGTTAAATCGTGCTATCGTTTCGTGTTTCTGGATAACACGACACGACACGACTTCGTTCAACACGAAAACGACACGACACGAAGTCGTGTTTTATTTTGCTAACACGAACACGACACGATTAAAAAACGATAAACACGACAACACAAAATAAATAACAAATTTCTTACTTAGCACATGCTAAAAACACGACAAACACGACAAAATCATAACTATCGTGTTAATTTCGTGTTAATATCTAAACACGAACACGACACGACACGACTTCGTGTTTGTTTTACACAACACGAATTCAAATTTCAGTTTCGTCCCAATTTCGTTTCGTTTCGTGTATTTTTGTCGTGTCGTGTTAGGTTTTGACAGCCCTACTATTACCTGTGTATTTAAAACTTATTATTACTTAAAACGCAGATTAAAAACGTGTATGATTACTATACGAACATATGCTACTATTTTTAACGTTTAACATACTTTTAAATTCAGATTTTTATTTTGTTGATCAAATAAAATAAGTTTTGAGATGGATTGAGTGGCTTAAAAAGTTATTTAAGGGCCCCGTGACACGCACATATGTGAACATGATTATGGCATTTTGCTGCAGATGATATAGTGGCGTTGACCTTCTTGATAAAAAAAGTCAAAACAGAATTATAAGTCAACACCATAGAGTGTCAAATAAAAATTATAATTAAAGTTAGACCTTGAAAAGTATGATCACAAACAATTAATTAACATGGTTATGCACGTTTTTTTTAAACTTAAACTAGTGGTTGACGGTGGTGGTGTTGGTGAGCGGAAGATGCAATGGTGGTGGTGTTGGTGAGCGGAAGATGCAATGGTGGTGGTGTTGGTGAGCGGAAGATGCAATGGTGGTGGTGGAGTTAGTTGGTAGAGCGGAATCAGCGGCAAAGTGAGCAACATAGTGAGTTGGTGGTGGAGGAGTATGGTGGAGGTTGTGATATAATTTATTAGTTAATTATTAGAGAATTATGAGGTGTCTATATATTATTATGATACTCCCTCCGTCCCTAAATAAAGTTCCTATTTCTCTTGGGCACAACTTTTTAGGAGATAGTTAGTGGTGGGGTATTTGGTATTACTTTTGATTAAAATATAAGGTTTGATTGAAGAGAGAAAGTGTTTTAGGAGATAGTTAGTGGTGAAAGTATTGGCAATAATATTATTATATTAAGTGGGCCCCTTAAGTTTGAGAAATGAGAACTTTATTTAGGGACAAAACTTGAAGGAGAAATGAGAACTTTATTTAGGGATGGAGGGAGTATATTATTATGAGATGTTCAAATAGTTAACACAAAATAATATCCAAAAAACTCTGACAATCAAAAATCAGCCAAGAACAAAACCCTTTTTTGTTTAAACAAAGACCCTCTTTTGTATCTGGTTTTGCGAAATAAACATCTATTAACAAACGAATTTAGCATCGAAGTCACTCGAGGATTAACCAATAACACTTTCCTAACATAACTATACCGGAAAAAGTTCATATTTTAAATTATATAAAGATTAAAGATTGGTTTTGTGATTTTCAAGAAAAAAACCCAAAAACTTTAACAATAAAAAAAAAACTTTTTACCTCAAAATCAGACATGATTTGCTTTAAATCACATTTCTTGATCGACTTTCACCAAAAAAAAAATTGTGGAATTATCATCTATTAATCATTAAGCTTTGATACCAATTTTCATCTAAGATTTCAAGCATCTACCAATTGTGTTGTGAACCCAGATTTCAATCATAAACCATACATATAAAACCCGTACGTAGCATCCATTTTGTCTGGGATTTGCCACATACTTAAAAATGCAATATATTAATGAATCAATTAATGTTTGTTTCTTGTCCTGTTATCGTATTATTCGACCGGATGACTGATATAACTTGTAAACTTTGTCAACATGGCCATATATATATGGTATACCTCCCCCCCTAAATTGGCAAATCACATAAAACCCTCAAGTACTTCTCATCTTGTCCCTGATTAGCCAATCTACTTAGAAACGTGACATATTAGCCAATCAACTAAATAGCTATATATCGAACAAAATTTACATGCCATCTGATTTTATAATTGGACAATCAAAATAAGAAATAAACTGTCATGATCGAATAACTCAATAAGTTATTAAATCACAGATCTATTAACAACGAGAAGTTACAATGGATTAACACTTTTGTTATTGATTAAGAACAATGTAAACCTGTAAGTTGTATAAGAAATATCAAGAATGCAGTTATCACAAAAAGTTTCAATGTATATTAATAATCGATAATACACACGTACATTTACAATTCTTAAGGAACTATATATAATAGTCCTTGAAGCCTAAACTTTTACCCTAGTTATTCTAGG
Organism: Calendula officinalis; assembly: GCA_963853835.1. Taxonomy (NCBI): domain Eukaryota; kingdom Viridiplantae; phylum Streptophyta; class Magnoliopsida; order Asterales; family Asteraceae; genus Calendula; species Calendula officinalis. Next base: position 79,057,683 of record OY970820.1, on the reverse strand, counting down.
ACTAAATTACAATTCGAATTACAAAAGATAAACATTCTAAACTAAATCTGCTAGAATCTCGGACACGATAAACACCATATATAGCCATCAGTAGTATTTGCCATCGTCAGTAGTATATCCAAGATCAGTAGTATCTTTGTAATTCTGCCCCATCAGTACTAACTCTTTTAGCAGCATCAAATCTTTGTCAGTACCAACTGCAACATCAGTAATAGATATTTTATATCCCAACAATCTCCCCCTAAACTTGTTAATTTACTTTGAATCAATCAAGTTTCTTTTTCTTCTCTTCTTTCTCTTTTCTCTTTTTCTCTTCTAATAATTTTGCTCTTCGTTCATCACCTTCTTTTATTCTTTGATTTCTAATTCTTCTTTGTTCTGCTATGAATCTCTTGTTCTTTTGAAGAAAGTAATTATATTTCTCAGAGAACATAGCAGCATCATGTGGTCTGATAAATGAGCAACATGTAGCTTGGTACATTGCTTGTTCAGAATGATCATAATCTTTTTCCATCAAGAACAGCTCACATCTTTTATCTGCTCTTTCAAAGAAATACATGTTCACAGAAGGTAGAACATTCCAAGCATACACAGGTTCTGTATTAGTGAACCTTTCAGGATATTTTTCTGGATGAAATGCAGCATCAATCATCTCTGTTAGATATCCAGATCCTGAGTTCTTCCATGCATCATTAGCCATTCTAGGTAATCCAAAAGTTAACATAGTAATAACATCACTTCTGGATAATGACATTATCATAGGCTTCTAAGCTCTGAATCTTTGAATTGACCTGTCTTTTCTAATAATATCAATTATATTATTTAATACCCTCCAGTTAATAATTGGATTTTCTTGTTGAAGAGTTTGAGGGATATCAAGAATAGGGAAGTCTTGTATTGATTTCTTCCTTGCCTCTTCTGCAGCATCCAATGTTTTTCTTTTATTGGCAGTTGGAGTTGAGGATTCACCAGTCATTGGTTTTCTGGTAATCACCAGTTTAGGATCAATGTCTATCAACTCTGTTAGCTTAACCTCTTCTTCTTCAGGTTCTGCCAATTCTTTCTTTCTTGCAGTGCAGTACTTGTCAACAATGTTTACCATCTTCATTCTTCCAAATGATTTTGCACTGTGACCTTTTGTTTTCAAGTATTCTACCAGTTTTTATTTTTGTTCAAGTACTTCTTTTGGTAGTTCAGCATTTATTTGTTTGCACTCTGCAACTAGATCTTCAAGACAGTTCAAGTGTTCTTCTTCTATATTCTTTTGTTTATCAATTTCTGCTTGTTGATCTTCCATCAGAAATTCTTCAATTTCTTGAATGGCTGCATTTTTCATTTTTTCTTCTTCAGCTTTTCTTTTATCTTCAAGTTCTTGAGTTTTAGCACACTTCCTGAGGTATCTCATTCTCTTCACCTTCCAATGATCTTGCTTTAGTGGTCTAACCAAATTTATCTTGTTGACCATATAATGACCTAAAGCTCTGTGTGGATAATCATCATCAAAATTTTCTTTTCCTTTTCCCACACATCTTGGAAGTGGAGTGTACGTCATAACAATTACTGGTACAAACTTGATTGTAGGAGCAAATGTATGTCCCCTTTTCTCTGGTAATATCTTTGGATGAGGAGGTAATGCACATTCATCTACCTCATCCCAGTTAACATCATCATCAATATCTGGGATTACCAGAGGTTGTATTTCTTGATTTGATTGATCGGTTGGAATTACTATTGCTAGTTCAATGAACTCTGGTATGTTTTCTACAGTCTCAGTAGTAACCAGAGTAGTTACTACTGGTGTTAATACTGATAAGTTGAAAGGTAATGGTCTGTAGATTACCAGTTGCATGTTTGAGGAGTTTACTACTGGTGATTCTTCTTCCATGGTTACTACTGGTAGCTCATCAGTACTGTCTGTATCAGTAGAGATTGGAGATGGTATTTGAAGGAATTATGTGCATAGTTAGTCAACCTATGATGATACATCCATGCCTACAAAACACTTAAGGGTCACACCGGTGAGTGCATGTAATACGAGCAAGTTATGCAACGATACTACGAAGAGGAATGATTCATAATAGTCATTATGAATAAGTTAAGTATTAAGTTAAGTTTAACTTATTAGTTTAACTAACTAATTAATACAAGTAATTGTATATTTTCTAGTTCAGTAAATATACAATGTATTAATTAAAGGTTATCCATGATATGATTTAAAGCTATTAAATCATATAGTAATTGGATAATATTATTGTGTAAATTATATAAAGATTATTATATAATTAACTGTTAAAAGTATAAACACAAGTATATATATTTCGTGTATATGGGTACCAAAATTATAGTGTGTTAATACTAGACATTTAATAGTTAAGTGCAACAATAATAAAGTAGTTAAAACTATAAGGGATGGAAGTGTAAAAAGGAAGTTTAATTAAGAAGTTAATCTTAATTAAACTAGAAGGGTTTTAAGTGTAAGATATTCTATTATAAATAGAAGGCTTATGACTAAACCCTAGATGTTGATTTTGAGCCTCTTTACACGAAATCCCTTCCCCCTTTGTTCCCTTCGATCGGCCGAACTCCAACACAAGAACACAAGTCTTGTGTTCTTCGTGTTCTTCGTTCGTTCTTCGTGTTCTTCGAGTTTCGAAGATCAAGGATCGTTGCAAGTGATCATCTTGAGGATCGTTCGTCGTGTTAATCATCAGTGGACTTATCTTAAGCATTAACCTAAGGTATGCTTCATGAAACACTCTTTCTTCCTCTCCTCTTGTTCGAAGTCGAACCAAGAACCCTAGGGTTCTTGGTAGTAGTCGACGAACACACAAGTATGTGTGTGTTCGAGTTCTTCGAACAAGGTTTCTTTCTTGTTAACCTAATCTAGTTCTCCAACATCCCAATCCTTTAGGGTTTAAGGATTAGGTTTAATCCCAGTTCCGCATTTAGGGATTAAATCAGCTAGTTGGTTTTAACCGGCTAAGAACAAATTCATGTTCTTGGTCAGTATGGTCGAACCAAGTATACTAGGTGGTTGACCCAAGTGGTCGATCAGTGTTAGTGTCATGTGAAACCCATCAGTGGTATCAGAGCGTTGGTTTAGAGATCTATACTAGATTAACAAAGATTGTTTGTTTACTTTAATTTTAAGTTTTGTTGTTTCAAGTATTTCTTCTTCTTCTTCTTCATAATTTTCGAAAAGAGGGAAGAAACCCTAGGACCAAGAACATTAAACTAGTCTAAGTTTAATTGGTCAAGAAGGTTTCTAGAAAACCCTAGCAATTTTCGAAACCCTAGAAAGAACCCTAGGATCAAGTATATTAAACAAGATATGTTTAATTGATCAAAATGATTCTTTCCATAATCCCTTAGAGATTTCGTGACTTAGGAAAACCCTAGGATCAAGTATGTTAAACAAGATTTGTTTAATTGATCAAAAGGATTCTTTCCTAATGCCTTAGGATTTTCGTAAATATAGAGGAATACTTGGACACCAAGTTTATTAAACTAGCCTAGTTTAATTGGTGGAAAAGTTTCCTAGCCTTAAGTTTTCAAAAACCCTAAAGAACCCTAGAACATTAAACTAGTTTAAGTTTAATAGTTTAAAAGTATTAATTAGGATAATAATCTAAAACCTAGTTAATTAGACAAGTTTATGTCTAAAAGGTTCAATTATTATTTTGATAGATTTATTAAAGCTAGTTCTTTAAACCTAGTAATTTAGACAAAGTTTTATTGTCTATAAGGTTTAATTTAAAGAGTTCTAATAAATTTATTAAAGGTTATAATCTATCTTAGAATTTAAACAAAGTTTATTGTTTAGATAGGATTGATTAAAAAGAAATTAGTCTTTTAAATAAAATGATGTCTTTGATCAAGAAAGTCAAAACCCTAGTTTTGATTGATCAAAAACAAGATTAGGGTTCATGTAATTAATTTGGGGAATTGATAAAGAGGATGTTAATTTTTAAGTTCTAAAATTAACAAGGTGTATTTAATTATTTATATATATGTATTTAAATTTTCGGAATTTTTTAATTATTAAATAAAATTGAATTTTAAAAGATATAATAAGTTTATACACATTTTAATTAGTTCAAGTTAAAATGAATACGTATAAATTAGATGTAATATACTTATTAGAATGTTACAAGTTTATTATAAGAAATATACATATATATGAATTTTATATATTAAATACAAGATGAATTGGAACAAGTAAAAAGGGTAATGTTATTTTGATCTTTAAGATAATATTATAATTAGTTATTGTATAAGTTATAATATAATTAAAACTAGAAAGTACAAAGTTATGATTTAATTATAACTAGAAATTGTACAAGTTGAAATTATATGATTAACTAGAAATATACAAAGTTATATATTAAGATGTATAAAGTTATAAGTTATTATAACTATACAAGTAAGTATTTTACAAGTCATGTAATATACTAGATTAATGATCAAGTAAAAATAACAAGAACATATATTTAACTAGTTCAAGTTAAATATAAGAAAGGTTTAAACAAACTAAGAGTTATTATATATAGTCTTTATATAATAAGTTTATTAGTTTTCACCAAGTATAAACCAGTGATTGTGTTAGCTTAAGTTTCATCATGGTTGTTGAAGCTAGTGGGAGCTACGCAAGAAAATCACAAAGTTTGTAAGTGTGTCGTTAAGACATAAGTTTTGGTCGAATCTAATAAGTCAAAAAAAAAAAAATGTTTGATTTCATTATTAGACATATGGAAAACTAGATGTGTTAAACTAGGTTTATGTTTCAAGTTCATGAATCATAAAAGAATTTAAGAAAAGGTTTAACATAAGTTTATAAGTTTTTCAAGTAAGATAAAACAAGTAATTTTATTCTAGATAAGAGTTTTCTCAAAATCTAGTAAAACGTTTTGTACACCTCGTTTTAGGTATACATGTAAAATCGTGCAAATTCTTGAAACTATAAGTTTTAAAGAATAGTTCTTATGTTTTAAAAAGGTGTCTTGTAGAACTCTTCAATTCACAAGTCACACATTTTAAACAAGGATTAAGATTGGAATAAAAGTTTAAGTTTAGTTTAAGACTTAAACAAACCCAAGAAAATCTTAGATCTAAGTACTATCCACCTAATGGAACACCTCACTTGTTAAACGATATTCATATTATAAGGATAAAGAACCTTAGATATGGATTCAAATCATTGTGAGTGTTAGGGTGTGTAAGGTTCTGTGATAATCGGGTCCCGGCGCAGAGCATCGCACTGTCTTAGATGGTCTGATCTACTTTGGTGATAATCGGGAGTCCCGGCCCAAAAAGTACTTGAGTAGAATAAACATACTAGACTTTATTACTAACTTAGAAATGTACAATTAGATTGTACAAAGTTGTAATAAGTTATAAGTCTAAAGATTCTACGACCCCTAGGAATCGTGTCAAGTCTTGATACGATCGGTAAGGAAGTTACCTACCAGAAATAGCATGTCTCGTCGGGAAGTGCCCAAACCTTGCGGCGAGAATGTGATATATGGATCCTAGGCCTAAAATATTAATTATGGGTTTATAATATATTTTAGAGAATGTTTATTGATGATTACTAATTAAACTGGGTTTGATTTGTAGATGGCAGCAACAAACATAACGACACGTACCAACAATCTCTCACTACGCTTGTTTCTAGAAAAAGGACGAATTGACTGGGTCAATGTTTCTCTATTGGAAGCGTGATCTTCGGATTATGCTTACGCATGAGAGAAAAGGAAATGTCCTAGAAAGAGCAATACTAAGTACTCCTGCCGCAAATGCTAGAAATGAACCAGGATAAGCATATTACGCTTATAGGGTGTTCGAATTTCGCAAGGTGGTTAAAGGGATCATCGGTAAGTGCTCACGTCATGAAAATGAAAGAGTACATGGATCATATTAGGTCACCCAGTATCGTTGCAGTTGGCAAACAGTAATGATACTCAACTCATTGTTAGATGACTATAAGTCTTATGTAGTCAACTACAACATGCATAACATGGAGCAATCCATTGTTGAGCTACATTCCATGCTCAAGACTACTGAGTTGATTTGGGGACCAAGTTTAAGAATGATCTCGTAGTAACCGATGATGGTAGTGGTCAGAGAAAGAGGCGCAGTGGAAAGGGAAAGGATAAAACCGATCCCAGCCACGGCGTGCCTAAAGGGTAATGGAGTCAAACAAAAGGGTCAAGAAGGTAAAGCCAAACAAGAACCGAGAAACGGTGTCTTGGTTGTGGCAAAGGTCAAAGGGTAGGAGGCAATGCTTGCTCCTTAATTGACTTGACCAACTTCTAGATACTCGCTTCCTACTTGTAAAAGTTTATTACAAGTAAATCAACTTTAGCAATCGTTTATTGCATAAGATGATAAGTGAGATGACCGGCATGAGATGGTGATGATCCCACGAGCACCGAGATTTTATAATTCAGTATTTTATGGATTCAGTAAAAACAATTTTATTTCATTGTTTGGATAATTTTATTTTATGTTAAAACAAGTTTTATTTTGGTTTTAAATAAATTTCGAATCCATGGTTGAATTATATTGTGTGCATGTGTGATAATTACACTAGTCAAGGTTTATGACTAGATTGTAAGTCAAGTTTTGATTTACTTATGTTTCATGTTTATATTTATATATATTTGTTTGATTGTTGTATAAATAATGTCTTGATAGCTCAAGGTACTTAGATGCTAGTAATTAGAAAGTTCTTCTAATAAAAGTATTTAAGAGTTTTATGGAAGCATTAGGTTCAAGAGTTATTGAACTTAGTTAAAACATCTTAAGTAATAGTTATTACTTATGGTAGAAAGTTTTAAAGTATTAGTATTAATATAGTATGATTATATTGGATATAATCAAGATAGACTTTAAAGAGTATTATTACAAGTCTTTTACACTTGTAGTAAAGAATTTAATGAAGTCATAATTCCCTAAAAGGTATTATTGCAAGTCTTTTATACATGTAATAAATACAATATTTAATCAAGTCATAATTCCCTTGTAGGAATAATGGATATTTGAGAAATCCAAGGAATGACTTTGGCATTAAATAAAGTTCTTAAAGAATACTAATATATTTAAGAATTGATAGTATCATTCCAAGTGTTTTATACTTCCTAGATACAGTAATCAATAAAGATCATGATTCCCTTAAAAGGAATGTTGGATATTCGCAAATCTAAAGGATGATCTTAATTATTGATAGAATCTTAAAAGATTAAACTACAAGTTATTGACTAGGTCAAAGTAGTAGTTTAAGAGATGCTTAAGTTCCATAAAAGTAAGTGGGAGCTAAGACTAACGTAATTCATTAATGATGTTAGTGAATTCAGTAAGTTAGTAAGACATTAACAACAAGGTTTTACCAAGTCGTTAGCCAAAGAGTTAGGAGAAATAATAAATGATCGTTGATTAGATTATTGCAAACCTAATAGCGTAATCACAAGTCTTGTGATTAATTATTGCATATCTAATAGGTTGTTAACACTTCAGTGGATAACACAATCATTTAAGGAAATTTCTTTAACTAGTAAGAATATCTACAAATCAAGTAACTAAAAGAGACTTTAGTTACAAGGATGATTTTATGAATTCAAGAAACTAAGGAGTTAATTTCCAATCCTCCTATGTTTACCGAATTACATAAAAAGTTAAGACTAGAATATGTTCTAGATTGTTGCAAGAACAATATCTAGCAAAGACAAAAGTAATAGTATTCCTAAATACTCGTCTTATGTCTTTAATTTAATAGAAATGATTGGTTTAGTGATAAAGTTACAATTAAGTTTGTAAAGAATCATTAAGTAATCAACACAAACGAAAAGAATAAGTAAATGATCCAGTAATAATTCAGTACCTATGTCCAGTGAGGAATAGTACATGAATTAGTATCATTCTTATTCAGACTTTGTATGTTTTACATCATCCATGAATAAAAGTCTATTTATTCAAAAAGATATAAAATCCGTGACTACTCGTCTAGCTGGGAACCTTGATGTGACGTTAACGTCATCCCGATATTTGGTGGTAGATTCGAAGTTCTTCGAAGATAGCTACACAAGTTTTGTGTAAACCAAATATCGGTGATATTCTGTTGGAGGCTCAACGAATATTGGATTGACCACCGTGACAATACTTCGTGGTTGAAAAGTTCAAAAGTATTGTTCACTAGGATTGTCCTTAAGCCTGAGGTATTTGGTTTAGGATACAATGACTAATGTACTTTGGTTCAACTCAGACAATTCTGAAATACGTTTGTCATACGAAGCGATACTGGGTACAAAGGAAGTTGTATTTTTAAATCGAAATATACAAGATGGCAATTGCACCTCCTCTTTAGGAGAGATATTTATATGTCCTTTGACTTGATAAGAAGCTGGCAAGTGCACGGCGGTGCCCAAACGAACTGATCTGTTCTTTGTCGTTTATCACAGCAGTTTGAATCAAGAAGTCATAAAATGATTTCGAATACAGGAGTTGATATTTTCTACCATGCTCGTATTCGTTATCACAAATATCGTGCTGCAAGGGATAAGCCTAACAACGTTACCCAAGAAGTAAAGACAGAGTGTTCTTTACTAGGAGACGCTATTAAGAGTTTTTTTATAAAACTATACCAAGGGTTACATAAGCTGTTTTTATGGGCTTGGTTACCTACATGCCCATCTAGAAAGGCCATTGTAGCTCGTATCATTAAGACAAAGGTTACGAACTTGAACAAGTGGGAGTCTGAAGGAATTATGTGCACAGTTAGTCAACCTATGATGATACATCCATGCCTACGAAACACTTAAGAGTCACACCGGTGAGTGCATGTAATACGAGCAAGTTATGCAACGATACTACGAAGAGGAATGATTCATAATAGTCATTATGAATCAGTTAAGTATTAAGTTAAGTTTAACTTATTAGTTTAACTAACTAATTAATACAAGTAATTGTGTATTTTCTAGTTGAGTAAATATACAATGTATTAATTAATGGTTATCCATGATATGATTTAAAGCTATTAAATCTTATAGTAATTGGATAATATTATTGTGTAAATTATATAAATATTATTATATAATTAACTATTAAAAGTATAAACACAAGTACATATATTTCGTGTATATGGGTACCGAAATTATAGTGTGTTAATACTAGACATTTAATAGTTAAGTGCAACAATAATAAAGTAGTTAAAACTATAAGGGATGGAAGTGTAAAAATGAAGTTTAATTAAGAAGTTAATCATAATTAAACTAGAAGGGTTTTAAGTGTAAGATATTCTATTATAAATAGAAGGCTTATGACTAAACCCTAGATGTTGATTTTGAGCCTCTTTACACGAAATCCCTTCCCCCTTTGTTCCCTTCGATCGGCCGAACTCCAACACAAGAACACAAGTCTTGTGTTCTTCGTGTTCTTCGTTCGTTCTTCGTGTTCTTCGAGTTTCGAAGATCAAGGATCGTTGCAAGTGATCATCTAGAGGATCGTTCGTTGTGTTCATCATCAGTGGACTTATCTTAAGCATTAACCTAAGGTATGCTTCATGGAACACTCTTTCTTCCTCTCCTCTTGTTCGAAGTCGAACCAAGAACCCTAGGTTTCTTGGTAGTAGTCGACGAACACACAAGTATGTGTGTGTTCGAGTTCTTCGAACAAGGTTTCTTTCTTGTTAACCTAATCTAGTTCTCCAACATCCCAATCCTTTAGGGTTTAAGGATTAGGTTTAATCCCAGTTCCGCATTTAGGGATTAAATCAGCTAGTTGGTTTTAACCGGCTAAGAACAAGTTCATGTTCTTGGTCAGTATGGTCGTACCAAGTATACTAGGTGGTTGACCCAAGTGGTCGATCAGTGTTACTGTCATGTGAAACCATCAGTATTTGATCATAAGTTTGAGTAGCTACTACTGATGTTGGGTCTTGTATGTCTTCTTCCATAAGATCAGTAGTGTTAATTTCTTCATTTGTTCTAACACTTCACTAGTATCTATACGATCAGTAGTATTTAACACCTCAGTAGTATGAGAAGGTGCTTGTTCTGCTGCTGCTGGGGATTGAGGTGCAGACACAAACACATCTTCATCCATACTTCTAACTCCCCTATCCAGGTCTTCATCAAAACTTTGACCTCTTTCACTATGAGCTTCTTTAAGATTTAAGAGGGAGGCTGCTGCTGCTGCAATTGAAGTATCAATCATACCATGTATATGATCCTTCTCCCCCTTAGTGATCTCAACCTTTTGAGCATCTCTATCGGCAATCTTTCTTTTTAATTTTCTGATGATGTTTGATTGCCTTTGAAGCCTATAATCGAACATCTTCTGTCTTCTGTTCATGACATTTATATAGTGCTTCATGTAGCTCATGGTCTTTCCTTGGTTGTTGATAAATACATGGCAGTTTTGTACAATGGTTTCAAGGTTTTCCATCCTATCCGTCAACTGGGTTTGTTCCATGCTGCCCTCATTCCTTCTAGGTAAATCATCGGACTGGTTGGGTACATTGGCTTTAAGGTTTTCCATCCGATCCATCAATTCAATAGTTTTCATTCTACCCTCATCACTGCTTGGTGATTCATTGGGTTGTTTAGATATTCTCTTCTTCCTAGAAGAAGCAGTAGTATCTCCCCGTGTGGTTTCTTGGCACCGGGGTCCTTTAAGTGCTGCCTCAAATGATGAGTCATCACTCAAAGTTGCCGAGGTCTGGGTCCTAATGATGTTCCCTCTATCCTGTGCACCAACCTTTGGTGCATCAGTAGTGTGACCCCTTTCCTCATGCCCTCTCTCCTCCTTGGAGGACAACTCTTTGAGTCTGGGGTGTGACTCAGTGGGTCCCCTGGTGTCCTTTAAGGAAATTTTCTTCCTTTGATAAGTTTTGGAGATTTGTTTGGCTTTTGGCTGGTCTACCTCAGAGTGAAGAGTAGCACTCTGAGGTTCTGTTTCATGTACCTGGGACACATTCAGGACATCTAATGGTGTGGTTGATTGAGTGGACTTGTTGGAGTCTGTTTGGGCTGATTTGTGGGGTGATGGAGTGGGTTGGGGTTCAATAGGGTGGGTTGAACCTTCTCTAGTTAGGGGATGATCATAGATCATGTTTGCAAAAAGAGGTGTTACTTTACCAGAAAATTTGAACTTCTTGTTCATGTTTAAAAATACATTTTTGTTTAATTCTGGAATTGGAAAAATATTTTTGGTTTTAACAAGATTTAGGAATTCACAGTAAAAAATGTGTGCAAGAAATCTTGGATACATTAAAAATTTTGTAGCAGAAAAGTTTCCAAGCATTCCTTCAAAAATCATGTTTGAAAAATTAAATACTTGATTTGTGCTCAAGCAGACAAGAGCAAATGCTATTGATCTGTTGAACTCATTCCAAGTACTTTTCTTTGGGGACATACAATGTTGAATTGTATGAACCAAGAATTTTCATTAGGGAGAAAGAAGACCCTTTTGAAAAGTTTGAATGTCTGTTCTTCCTTCATACCCCATTTTTAAAACGTTTTCGATTAAAACATCTTTAGGGAGAAGTGTTATACCTGACACATCATTGAGTTGTAGATGTTGTCTGATTGTGTCTTCTGTGATGATGACAGATTGACCATCTATTTCTGATTTAATCTTGATTGTATTTTGTTCTTCTATTCTTACTGCCTTCTCCCATAATTGATCAAGATGTTGTACACAGAGTTTTGGTTGTACTGTTAAAGCAAATCTGATCGGAGAGTTTTTCAGAAACATAACAATGGGCCTAAAGCTTCTTGTTCCATCAGGGTTTCTTAAAAATGCTAACATGTTGTGAAATTCAGAATATAGAAGATCTGCTTGAGCGACCAATGGTTTCTTCATTGTCATTTTGATTGTTTGAGAGAATGAAATTTGAGATTTTTGATTTTTGATTTGAAATGATCGGAGTGAATGAAATTTGTTACTGGTGGTAGGGTTTTGATCGTAGGGTTTATCAGTTCGAGGTTTGGATAATGCTAATTAATCGCATTCAACTATTTATATTTTTCGAATTGATATGCAAAATGACTGAAATACCCTTCGAATCATAGCTTAACGGCTATTTTCATGGGGGTTAGTACGGTAAAACTGCGTATTTCACATATAACGGCCGATCAGTAGTAACTTAAGCATCAGTAGTAAAACATCAGTAGTAACTGTTGTTTTACTTAACCTAATTCTCAGTTATACCCGATCAGTAGTAATTTGTGATTATAACCCACAATCAGTAATGATGAATATTCAGTAAACAAATTCAAAGGAAAAATACTTAAGAGTAATGTACAAAAACTTTACATATGAAATTAATTATTAATTTTTTAAAATCATTCCAATACTGCTAACCAAAAAGCTAAATCTTCCTACATCAAATGCTTTTGTAAAAAGATATGCCAGTTGATTATCAGTATGAATTTTTACCACTTTGATTAATTTCTTTTCATTACAATCTCTGATGAAATGAAATCTGATTTCAATATGTTTGGTTTTTGAATGTTTTACTGGATTATTTACAATGCTAATTGCACTTTGATTATCAATATAAATAGGAGTTTTAAGAATAGATATACCAAAGTCCAACAGTTGATTTTGAATCCATAATACTTGAGCACAGCAAGCAGATGCAGCTACATACTCTGCTTCAGCAGTTGATGTTGAAACATTTGTTTGTTTCTTATATTGTCATGACACCAGTCTTGATCCCAATAATTGACATCCACGAGTAGTAGACTTTATGTCTTGACATTCACCACCATAGTCACTATCTGTGTAGGCTACAAGTTCAAATGGTGAGTCATGTGGATATCAAAGACCTAGTGATGGTTTTCCTTTCAAGTATCCGAAGATTCTTTTGACTGCCTGCAAGTGAAGCTCCTTTGGTTTTGCTTGATACCTGGCACACACACAAACACTATACATAATATCAGGTCTAGATGCAGTTAAATACATTAAAGAACCTATCATTGATCTATATAAGTGTTCATCTACATCCTCCCCCTCAACATCAGGATGTAGGTGTTTGTGTGTTTCCATTGGTGTGCTTGCACTTTTGCAGTCTTTCATTGCAAATTTCTCCAAGATGTCTTTGACATATTTTGATTGATTAATCAAAGTACCATGTGACTTTTGATTGATTTGGAGTCCAAGGAAGAAATTCATTGGACCCATTGAGCTCATCTTGAATTTGATCTGCATTAATTCTTCAAATTCTTTACACAGTTGGTCATTTGTTGATCCAAAGATGATATCATCTACATATATCTGGACCAGTAGTATATCATCTTTGACTTTTCTTGTGAACAGGGTCTTGTCTATTGCCCCTCTCTTGAAATTGTTCTTCAAGAGGTATGATGATAATGTATCATACCAAGCTCTTGGTGCCTGATGAAGGCCATATAGAGCTTTGTTTAATTTGTATACATAATCATCATGTTCAGGATCTTCAAATCTCGGAGGTTGACATACATATACTTCTTCTTCAATCTTCTCATATAGGAATGCACTCTTAACATCCATTTGATAGACTTTGAATTTCTTGAATGAAGCATATGCCAAAAAGATCCTTATTGCTTCAATTCTTGCAAAAGGAGCATAAACTTCATCATAGTCTATACCTTCTTCTTGAGTGTATCCTTGGGCTACAAGTCTGGCTTTATTTTTGATCACTATACCTCTTTCATCTTTCTTGTTTCTGAAGATTCATCGTGTTCCAATGGGTCTTTTTCCTTTTGGAAGAGGTACAAGTGTCCAAACAGCTTGTAATTTGAATTGAAGCAGTTCTTCTTGCATTGCTTCAATCCAATTTGAATCTTTCATGGCTTGTTGAATCTTTTTGGGTTCTTCCTGAGATAGAAAACAAGCAAACAAACATTCATTAGATATTAGACTTATATTGCAAATATTTGAATATAAAGTTGAATTGAATTTGCTTCTTGTCTGCATATTTGAGTTCACATCACTTAGAATTAAGTCTAAGGGATGATTCTTTTCAGTTCTTGAGTTGGGAGCTTTATCAACAACTATTTGATTGTCAAGATTTGATTCATTTGATTTAGGAACTTAAGCATCTGTCTAGTTTTCTTCTTGATTTTCTGAATCATCTTGAGTTTCTTCAGTAGTAACATGATTTTCATTTAAATCATGTGTTTCAGAGTTACTACTGGCATCAGCATCTGTCTAGTTTTCTTCTTGATTTTCTGAATCATCATTGTTATTTTGAGTTTCTAAATTACTACTGGTGTCAGTAGTATCTTGTGAGTTTCAGTTGTCGTTGGCATCAGTATTGTTTGTATTGTCTGAGTTACTACTGTCCTCAATATTAACTGTGGGATCAATATTGACAATGATATACTTCATTAGGTCTTGACTGCCATTGAGTGATGATGATCCTCCTTGTGGTTGTTGATTGTTTGTTTCACCTGCATTAAAATCATAACTAAAATCAAGAGATTTGGTTAAAAAATCAATATTAAATAGCCAATCTGGGCCATTTCCCTGTTCATTCATCAAGTTTTCACTAAAGGATACATCCACACTTTCTTCAATGATCCTCAGCCTTTTGTTGAATACTCTGTATGCTTTGCTTTGAGTTGAGTATCCTACAAAGATCCCATAATCTGATTTGCAGTCAAACTTACCAATTTGTTCTCTTGTAATTAAAATTGTATAAGGACAACCAAATGATTTTAAAAATCTTATTGAAGGTTTTCTTTCATTAAAAAGTTCATATGGTGTTTTAAAGTGTGGCTTAACTATTAATACTCTATTTTGCACATAACAGGCAGTATTAACAGCTTCAGCCCAAAATGTTATTGGTAATTTTGAGTCTGCATGCATGGATCTGGCTGCTTCAATGATTGTTCTATTTCTTCTTTCAGCTACACCATTTTGTTGTGGAGTTCTAGGTGAACTGTACTGCCTGTCAATACCTTTAAGATCACAAAAGGAAATTAAATTAGCATTTTTAAATTCTGTGCCATTATCACATCTAATGGCTTTCACTTTGAGATCTCTTGTGTTTTCCAGTTTGATTATCAGATTCTTTATGATTTCACTTGTTTCATCTTTGGTCTTGAGAAAGAAAACCCAAGTATACCTAGAAAAATCATCAGTGATAACAAGACAGTACTGTTTCTTTCCAATACTCATTACATTAGTAGGACCAAATAAGTCCATATTTAAAAGCTGCAAAGGGTTAGAAATAGAATTTATTGCTTAGGACTTATGAGAAGTCTTGTGTTGTTTACCTTTCAGGCATGCAACACAATGATGATCACACATGAATTCTTTTTGAGGCAAACCAACTACACATTCTTTTTGACTAAATTATTCATATTTTTAAAATTTGTATGACACATCCTTCTGTGTCAGAGTTCTGGTTCATTTGTGTTTGCCTTGGATATAAAGCAGTTGATCACATTTGAAGAAATGAGTTCTCCCCCTATATCCAGGCAATACACATTGTTTCTCCTTGGGGTTCTTAAAACAACATATTTTTCATCTAAAATAAAGTCAGGAGAAAGAATGATGCACTCTATATCTGTAAAAAGAATTTTGTTCTTTTTATCACATACTTGTGAGACACTAACCAGATTATATTTAAGCTCAGCAACATAAAATACATCATCAAAAGTAATCTTACCATTTGATACTGTACTTTTACCTGTAATCCTACCACCTCTTGGATTTTCACCAAAAGCAACATATCCTCCTTCAAAAGACTTGAAATCTCTAAGAATTTGAAGATTTCCAATCATGTGCCTAGAGCATCCACTATCAATATGCCATGTTCTTTTTTTCTTCAGGCATCTGGATGCTCTGCACAAAAATAGATGAATAAGTTCATTTTGGGAACCCAAGCTTGTTTTGTCTTGGGTTCATCCTTTGAAGAGTAAAACTTTCTAGTAGTATGAACTTTTGATGCAGGTTTGGTTTTCATGTTTTTATTGTTACTACCTTTTGGTGTTACTACTGATTTTGGTTTATACCCATAATTTTTTGCTTTTGAATATTTTACTACTGACGAACCAGTAGTATTTGGGTGATATGACTTCTTATGATAATCAGTAGTATTATAATAATTATATCTGACAACATTGTAAATAGGTTTAGTATCAGTAGTAAATCTTTGATTGTTACTACTGATGTTTGAAAAACTTGAATATTTAGAAAATTGATTAGGCTTTCGATTATTTTCAAAATAATAACTTCTTTTTGGGCTTCCATGCCTGATATTTTGCACAAACCTTTGTGAAGATCTTCCAAATTTGGGGACTTCAACATGTGGATTTTTAATTTGTTGAACTTTTTCAGTTTGTTTTAATTTGGATTCTTTTAATTTTTCTTTATTTTCTTTAAATTCCTTAAATTTTTTGCAATTAATTGGATTGAAGTGACAATCCTTTGCTAGATGATTGACTTTGTTGCAAATTAGACATGTTATTTTTGTTGTTTTAGCACTTTCAGGCTTTCTTTGTTCTTTTAACTGATTTAAATTTCTTTGATTTCCCCTTCTTAATATGGTGGGTATATTTTCAGAATTGTATTTAGGGGATTCTTGACTTTGTGTGGTGTGAAAGCTTGTATCAGTTGATTTAATGGTGTGTACATCATCAGATAAATCATTACTTGTTTCAGTTTGACTTTCTAATTTCAATTCATCTAATATTCTTTCAGAACTAGACTTAAATGGAGGAATAAAATTTGATGGTGGAGAGACTGCATGATATCCAACTCCATGAACAACCTTTTCTGTAGTTTGATTGCTGGTTAATTCATCAATTATCCTAGAACTTCTTTCAAATTTTTTAATTGTAAGTTTATTCTGTTCTAGTTATAATTGACATTCTTCTAGTTTGGTTAAGGTTTCTTTTAATTTTAACTCAGCATGCTCTTTATCATAAGTTGCTTGTAAAAGTTCTTCTTTACATTTTTGATCAGTTATTTTATAGATTTTTATTTGATTTTCAAGATCAGTAATGCGCAACCATTAAATTCTATTCTTCTGTTTCTATTTAAAATTATCTCATCAAGAGTTTCTTTATTTAGTTTTTCTAGTTCTTTATATGTTTTAATGCATTCAGGAGTGCAAGATTTGGAATGTACCTCACTAGTAGAATCAGTGAAGGCCATGAGTGCTTGGTTTTGAGCATGTTCTTCTGCTTGGAAGCTCCAATCATAACCTTGTCCCTCTTGAGAGACAAGAGCAGTTGAGTTTGATGAACTATTCTTGTTGTAGCCTGATCTTTGATCTTTGCTAGGACATTCTCTAGCAAAGTGACCAAAATTACTACAGTTGTAGAACTTGACTTTGGTTTTGTCAAATCCAACACGTTCACCTTTGTTGAAGTTCAGATTATGTCTGCCAGTTCTTTGAAGGAATCTTTTGGTCTTCAAACTCAGCATTGCCATCTGCCACTTTATATCCATCTCTTCCAGATCATCATGATTGATTTGTTCCAAGTCTTCACTAATCAGTGCAGTGTGCACATGACTAGTAAATAATGATTCTCTTGCTACATCTTCAGTTTATTTAGGTTTTCCAGTTGTAGCATCCTGACATGTACCTGTATTGGACACAAAAGCGGCATTATTTGAAGGTAAACTAGGAGTTTTCTGACTTACCTCAGATTCAAAGACTAGTAGTTCATTGTAAAGTTCATCAAGTTCCTTGTCTTCCAATGCATCTCCTTGTCTATATATCACAATATACATAGACCACTCTTCTCCAAGAGATCTGAGAAACTTTATGTTGACATCATCATTGTCTGGTTTAACTCCAACTTGATTGAGTTCACCAATAAGTTTATTGAATCGATCAAAAACTTGTGACAGTGATTCATTCTTTTGCCCTTTGAAGTTTTCAAAGTCTTGCTTCAAGACAGACTTCATGTTTCTTTTAGTACTTTTGGTACCAACAAACCTTTTCTCCAGTGCCTGCCACAACTTCTTAGCATCATCATATTCAACAAATAGATGTTGATAGTCATTGGGAATAGTCAAGCAACAGAGTGCTTAATGTCTTCAGTTCAATGCCTCTGTCCTTCTTTTCCTTATCAATTTGAGCTTGTCTGCTTCAGTTGATGAGCTAGTGATTTGGATTGGAATGGTTTTGTTGCCTTCAAGTACAACTTCCCACATGGAATAATCAGTAATAAGCATATATTGCTTAATTCTGTTTTTCCACATCCCAAAGTTGTTGGGAGTGAGAATTGGGATCTTGTTTGCCTGCGTGCTTTCATTGTTATCAGACATGATTAACAATTTTAGTTTCGAAAGTATGAAACTTTTTGATGTTCTTAATTCGTAGATGTAGAATCTTAATGCTCTGATACCACTTATCAGGATCAAATAACTCAATTAGTTATTAAATCACAGATCTATTAACAACGAGAAGTTACAGCGGATTAACACTCTTGTTATTGATTAAGAACAATGTAAACTATAAATTGTATAAGAAATATCAAGAACACAGTTATCACAAAAAGCTTCAATGTATATTAATAATCGATAATACACACGTACGTTTACAATTCGTAAGGAACTATATATAATAGTCCTTGAAGCCTAAACTTTTACCCTAGTTATTCTAGGACTAGATTACAATTCGAATTACAAAAGATAAACATTCTAAACTAAATCTGCTAGAATCTCGGACACGATCAACACTATATATAGCCATCAGTAGTATTTGCCATCGTCAGTAGTATATCCAAGATCAGTAGTATCTTTGTAATTCTGCCCCATCAATACTAACTCTTTTAGCAGCATCAAATTTTTGTCAGTACCAACTGCAACATCAGTAATAAATATTTTATATCCCAACGTAAACTTATACGGGCTTAACAAAACCACAAGCAACCTCTATATCTGAATACATTGCCTGTGAAAAATACTAGTAAACAAATACGTAAACGGTATTATATTTGATGGGATACAATGAAGTCATGATGCAAAATCATCTCCATTATTTATGAAACAACACAATGATGAAATGTTATGACAACTTTTAGTGGCTCTGATGAGCATAATGTTAATGGTGATCCCAATCAGGCATATTAAATTCAGAAAAATAATATAGAGTCAAACCCATCATCAATCTTTATGCATATATTTGTCTCCATTTTGCCCAAGAACATGCACGACCTCTAAAACTTTTTAAAACTAGTGTTTATATTTAATAATTGCAATGTTGGTGCCCAGTGTTGATTGTCGGGATGTAGGCGGCTAATTCTTGTAGCTAAGTGAACAAACACGTCATTGTATTCGTATTAATTCTACTTACATATTTGAAATGAGGTGATTTTTACACCACAACTTTAATGTATCTACTTGCTCTATATAATTGTACATGCTGAGTTTATTTCAACTCTATATAATTGATCTTTAGGCTCCTGAATAGTTAGTTCATAATCTTGGAATAAGCATATACAAATCATAAATAATGCGGAATTAAACGAACAGATTTGTATTGCTAAACAAGGTTTTCATCATCATCAATTTATACAATGATTACTAAAAGCCCCAATTCTACATAAAATATGTAGAACGGTTTTACTCTTTTAACAGGATCATAATATGACCTTGGGGCTTAGAGCACACACACAAACATATTTTTTTTTAATAAACGTGGGTTTCAAGAACGACTAATTCTATGTCATTAGGTCTCTTTATATAATAGAGAACCTAAGACTTAAAAGGAAAAGATAATTACAAAATCTTTTGAATTCTATAAAGATATACTAAATCTTTTACATTTATCATTATTTCCTAAATCTTCATTCAAATCTTGAATTCCATATCAACGATTTAGGTCCTCGTAGTTTCCAAGTTTTGACACATCAAATCTAAATGAATATCGTCTAGAATATTCCTAACAATCTTCCCCTATTTGATTTGACAAAACTTATAGAATTAGCTTGGAATCTTCAAGTCTCTTTCCCTTTTTGACATAATCAAATACAAATCTGAAACTTGAACTTCCCATTGAATGATCAAGACTTTTTCTTCCCCTGAAAGTGTTCCATCATTCTTGTGTCTTCGAGGCTATATCAATTACATTGAAAATAAATCATCTTCTATTTGAAGTTAAAGTAGATTATCAAACTATGCATCACATCCCGTCTAAATCAAGTAATCAGCAACATCATATCTTGTATGAAGGACATTCTTGCCTTCAACAGATCTTTTCGTTAAGATTCTGTTGAATTGCAGTTACATCAATACATAACATCTTATGTAGTAAGACTTTCCACTTCTTCTTCAAACAAAATTAAATATATCTTCTTCTGTAATTGACTAATGAAGATCAAATATGTAACAAATAAACCTTCTTCCTTTATCTTCATCAAGCCTTCAACCTGTGTGTGTGAATAATGTGATTCGTTTCACATTAATATCACGAGTTATTTTCATCCTCTTTTTATCGAGAATAAATAATAATAAGTGATAAAACCGGATACTATCAATAAACCGTAGTATGGAACGAACATGGTGTGTGTCATGTTTTCCAAAGTATGATGTATCGGTTATGAGGAAGAAATCATGGTAACTTTGTACTCATGAAGATCAGTAATAAAATTTAATCAGCATTAATAACTTTTTCGGATCAGTACCCTTGTTTAATACTGACCAGTAGAAAAAAGTTACGCGCGTTCAGTAGTAATATGATCAACAGTAGTAATGATCAGCAGTAGAAACCGGATCAGCAGTAATAAGTTGCATCATTATCGAATTAGCAGTAACCGACAAATATTCTTGAAGATTCTGCAAAATATCTTTTTTAAATCTTGATGTAAATTCAGCACAATCCATGCGTGAAGATCCATTGCCTTTTTTTTTTTTTTTTTTTTTTTTAATATTCTTCCAAAATATTCTCTAATGTCGACTTTGAATTTTTTTTATACAACCATGAAACTTGCAAATCTTAAAAATTTGTTGAGATCTACTAATATTTGGAATAGTCCTTGAAATTCTTTAATTTAAAACTTCTTTCCAAATTATTCATTTATGAATAGGTTAATTGTAAAATTTGAATCAATCATCTTGTGAAATTTCATCCAGTGGATCTCAACAACTCGATTATGGAATGCTATAGAAAGCATCTTTCTTCCATCACAAAAAGTCGGTAGATTTTGAGCAGCAAACATCATAAGATTTGGAGGAAGTGCACGAATTGTTTCACAAAAATTAAAAAAAATACCGTAATATATTCTTACCTTAATACGTGAGATTCTTCTTTTTGTGGCCAACAACCCATACGTGGGGTTCTTTGTTCTTTCATCTTTTTTAATTGAATTTCGACCTCTTCTATCTGTTTCTTCACAAGCACGAGATACTTTTTCTAAACGTTTTTTTTTCCATCGATTCAGCCTCGTGTGTAACCCCTTAATATCTTCTTAATTTGTATGCTTGATTCTTCATATTCATTGATGAATTCTTGTTTTATTCCAGATCTGGAGCCACCCGCTCTGATACCAATTGCTGAGTTTATTTCAACTCTGTATAATTGATCTTTAGGCTCCTGAATAGTTAGTTCATAATCTTGGAATAAGCATATACAAATCATAAATAATGCGGAATTAAACGAACAGATATGTATTGCTAAACAAGGTTTTCATCATCATCAATTTATACAATGATTACTAAAAGCCCCAATTCTACATAAAATATGTAGAACGGTTTTACTCTTTTAACAGGATCATAATATGACCTTGGGGCTTAGAGCACACACACAAACACGTTTTTTTTAATAAATGTGGGTTTCAAGAGCGACTAATTCTATGTCATTAGGTCTCTTTATATAATAGAGAACCTAAGACTTATAAGGAAAAGATAATTACTAAATCTTTTGAATTCTATAAAGATATACTAAATCTTTTACATTTATCATTATTTCCTAAATCTTCATTCAAATCTTGAATTCCATATCAACGATTTAGGTCCTTGTAGTTTCCAAGTTTTGACACATCAAATCTAAATGAATATTGTCTAGAATATTCCTAACAATCTTCCCCTATTTGATTTGACAAAACTTATAGAATTAGCTTGGAATCTTCAAGTCTCTTCCCCTTTTTGACATAATCAAATACAAATCTGAAACTTGAACTTCCCCTTGAATGATCAACACTTTTTCTTCCCCTGAAAGTGTTCTATCATTCTTGTGTCTTCGAGGCTATATCAATTACATTGAAAATAAATCATCTTCTATTTGAAGTTAAAGTAGATTATCAAACTATGCATCACATCCCGTCTAAATCAAGTAATCAGCAACATCATATCTTGTATGAAGGACATTCTTGCCTTCAACAGATCTTTTTGTTAAGATTCTGTTGAATTGCAGTTACATCAATACATAACATCTTATGTAGTAAGACTTTCCACTTCTTCTTCAAACAAAATTAAATATATCTTCTTCTGTAATTGACTAATGAAGATCAAATATGTAACAAATAAACCTTCTTCCTTTATCTTCATCAAGCCTTCAACCTCTGTGTGTGAATAATGTGATTCGTTTCACATTAATATCACGAGTTATTTTCATCCTCTTTTTATCGAGAATAAATAATAATAAGTGATTAAACCGGATACTATCAATAAACCGTAGTATGGAACGAACATGGTGTGTGTCATGTTTTCCAAAGTATGATGTATCGGTTATGAGGAAGAAATCATGGTAACTTTGTACTCATGAAGATCAGTAATAAAATTTAATCAGCATTAATAACTTTTTCGGATCAGTACCCTTGTTTAACACTGACCAGTAGTAAAAGGTTACGCGCGTTCAGTAGTAATATGATCAACAGTAGTAATGATCAGCAGTAGAAACCGGATCAGCAGTAATAAGTTGCATCATTATCGAATTAGCAGTAACCGACAAATATTCTTGAAGATTTTGCAAAATATCTTTTTTAAATCTTGATGTAAATTCAGCACAATCCATGCGTGAAGATCCATTGCCCTTTTTCTTTTTTTTTTTTCTTTTTTTTTAATATTCTTCCAAAATATTCTCTAATGTCGACTTTGAATTTTTTTTATACAACCATGAAACTTGCAAATCTTAAAAATTTGTTGAGATCTACTAATATTTGGAATAGTCCTTGAAATTCTTTAATTTAAAACTTCTTTCCAAATTATTCATTTACGAATAGGTTAATTGTAAA
Organism: Calendula officinalis; assembly: GCA_963853835.1. Classification (NCBI taxonomy): domain Eukaryota; kingdom Viridiplantae; phylum Streptophyta; class Magnoliopsida; order Asterales; family Asteraceae; genus Calendula; species Calendula officinalis. The sequence goes on along the minus strand of OY970820.1, from coordinate 79,034,509 downwards.
ATTTGAATCAATCATCTTGTGAAATTTCATCCATTGGATCTCAACAACTCGATTATGGAATGCTATGGAAAGCATCTTTCTTCCATCACAAAAAGTTGGTAGATTTTGAGCAGCAAACATCATAAGATTTGGAGGAAGTGCACGAATTGTTTCACAAAAATTAAAAAAATACCGTAATATCTTCTTACCTTAACACGTGAGATTCTTCTTTTTGTGGCCAACAACCCATACGTGGGGTTCTTTGTTCTTTCATCTTTTTAATTGAATTTCGACCTCTTCTATCTGTTTCTTCACAAGCACGAGATACTTTTTCTAAACGTTTTTTTTCCATCGATTCAGCCTCGTGTGTAACCCCTTAATATATTCTTAATTTGTATGCTTGATTCTTCATATTCATTGATGAATTCTTGTTTTATTCCAGATCTGGAGCCACCCGCTCTGATACCAATTGCTGAGTTTATTTCAACTCTGTATAATTGATCTTTAGGCTCCTGAATAGTTAGTTCATAATCTTGGAATAAGCATATACAAATCATAAATAATGCGGAATTAAACGAACAGATATGTATTAATAAACAAGGTTTTCATCATCATCAATTTATACAATGATTACTAAAAGCCCCAATTCTACATAAAATATGTAGAACGGTTTTACTCTTTTAACAGGATCATAATATGACCTTGGGGCTTAGAGCACACACACAAAAACATTTTTTTTAATAAACGTGGGTTTCAAGAACGACTTATTCTATGTCATTAGGTCTCTTTATATAATAGAGAACCTAAGACTTACAAGGAAAAGATAATTACTAAATCTTTTGAATTCTATAAAGATATACTAAATCTTTTACATTTATCATTATTTCCTAAATCTTCATTCAAATCTTGAATTCCATATCAACGATTTAGGTCCTTGTATTTTCAAGTTTTGACACATCAAATCTAAATGAATATTGTCTAGAATATTCCTAACAGTACACCTAGTTGTAAAATTTATATTTTGTGGTATATGACATAATTACTGTGATGTTGAAATGAATTCTTTTTTGAAAAGGGTTAGATTAGTTTTTAATCATTTATAATTAATAATGAATACACACTTCTTTGTTTAAACCATCTCGTGATAATTTAGTGGTAAAATCTCTAAAATAACTTTATAGAGATTATGAGTTCAATTATTCCCCAGATTAGTTTAAAAAGTTTGTTGAATAACTAAAAGTGTTTATTTTAAGTATTCAATTATATTAATCAAAATACACATCACTTATCCTTAATTTGTAGTATCTTGATTGCCAAGAACGTCAACACTTAAAATTGGTTCAAGAAACGAGTTATGAATGTTGTTATTAAAACTCTTCTTTCTGTAACATTAATTCTAAAATAAAATGTCGTCTTTTCACGTGCTTATTCTTTTTTTTAAATGAAGCCTAATGATCAAGTATGTGTAGACATACATATACATATACGTATATTATATACGTGTATCGATAATTCTAGAAAACTTGTGAGTGGACGGAGACGAAAGACACTTGGTGAACTCTTAAAAGACGTTGATGGTGGCGAGTAAATAATTACGTGAATCGCTTAATAGCATCCCTTTTACAAAAACACACGTGAAAGTCATTCTTAAATTCTAATTTACCTCAAACGTGTTAATAGTGAGAGAATGACCAAAGTGGTCAGTCGACTTTATTCTTTGTTATATTCAAACCAAATTTGCATTCATCGAATAGTAGTTATAATTATGGCTTTCCATTTCAAAATCGAATCCAAAGCTAGCCTTGACGGCCGACTACGAGTTTTGTCATCTTACAAGAGATTACATGAAGTTTAACAACTATCTCAAATGGATAATTTTTTAAGTTGTGTCATTTGGTCGCCGATTTACCCTTGCTCATCGCTTAAAGAAAGTGTTTGTTAACTCTTTAATCTGTTCTACATCAGGTGCTTATATAGACATATACAATCAGTATAATTTTTTTAAGTATGCCAATTAAATCGTTCTTATCCGGTTATAATTTTATAAAAATATGGTATATATAATTATAAGAATAAAAATATATGATGCGGGGATATTAACATCTCAATAGATATTGACGATATTCCTTAAGTAATCGGTTTAAAAAATAAAATTTAACTAAATTGGTGAAATTTTTCTGAAAATTAATTTTCAAATATATATAATGAAAAAGAAAATTTTATTTTAGTCCTAAGACGTTTAAAATTGTAATATTTTAAATACTTTACTAAAATATTATTAAATTATGAGTGTTTATAGTTAAAATTGGGATGAATAAAATGAAATGAAACTATTCAGAAAATACAAACGGCAACGGCAAGGGCTCCAATTTGCGTTACCCTTTTATTGACACCTATGTATATATTAAAGAAATAATTACTAATTTACACTGTGCGACTGGTTCAATTCTCATATAGACTTCAATCTTCTCAAAATATTTTGTGCGACTGAGTGACTCTATAGAGCAGTACTAAGTGGTGAGCAACACTAACTGGAGCAGCTAGCACTAAGTGTTGAGTAGTACTAATGAGCAGTAGTAACAAGGTTGAGAGCAGTAGTAACAAAGTTGAGAGCAGTAGTAACAAGGTTGAGCAGTATTAACGAGCAATGGTAACAAGGTTGACCAGTACTAACTCGGACATGTGGCGGCGTTTGAGTGAAGTAGCACGAGGATTTTAATCACACGGTGTATTTTGGAAAGAATTGAAAATACAAAACTTTTCTAAAAGAACTTCGGTTTATTTGGTCTATATTAAAAAATCACACTATATTAAATGTTTTATTTATTGTACATATGAGTATTAATCGGTAATAATCTAATATAAAAATAGAGCCAAAATCTACTTATTTATAGATAAATTAATCAAAATTGTACATTTAACAATCATATTTTATTTTTATTTTTTGAAAATGATTCACCACTTCCTTGGAGTAAAATACTTTGAATTACCAACCCACTAAAAAACGGGAGATAAGGCAGAATCTCTCACTATATAAACAAAACAAAAGCTTCCAATTAAAATCCACATTTCTTACCCAATATTCGAAACTTAAAACACACTCTACAAGTGATAATATGGATCATTTTGAAAAAGGTCAAGAAGTGGAAATTGATGAACAAAAATGGGTTTACGATTCTTCGTTCGATCATAGAGGTCGAACACCTCTCCGCGCTTCCACCGGTGCTTGGAAAGCCTCCTTATTCATTCTCGGTAACAACCCTGATTTTCTCCTATTTTCTAGCTGAACACTGGCAAAAATTTCCCTATTATGTAAAATTTAATGTCAAATTTATGACATGAAAAGTTGTGATTCAAAATATCAGTTTGATTTGCTTGTATTTATAAACTTTTCAGAACAAGTTAGTCGATAGTCGATTTGGAACATTCAATTATTTTACACTTTGCTTACGATTTTTGTTAGTGAAGTTTTATTGACAATGATAAGACTCATTTACGCATGTGCTGAAAAGATGCATCACTTTTTTTTATTAGCATATCATTAAGATCAAACTGTGATTAATATACTTCTACTAATTTCATCTTATTGGAAGCTAGCATTTTAGTTACTTATTGTCAATAAAAGTTGTAAACCAAATACCAATAGGGTAAATGAATATCGAATCTTGTTTAGGCTACTTGAGAAAGTCGAGTCTTTAACCATTATCTATTGGAAGCAACATATATAATGTATGCGGTGTAACCGATGTTCTCGTGACTGTTTCCAAAAAAATTCTCAAGTCATCCTAAAGTTTTATAAAGTGAGAATTAACCTCCGATCTTTAGTGAACAGAAAGACAACCTTATCAACCAAATACCTATCATTTCTCATTATCTCATGTACGTTCACTACAAATACTGTTACACCAAAAGAAAGGTTATAGTCACCCTAAAAGGAAAGTCAAAAGGAAAAGTTATGTAAAGTTGGTTTCTGATTGGCTGTTGCTTATTGGGATAGTGTACCAACAACCTGAAATATGTTGATTCCAACCAATCATTTCATACAAATGAAAAGAATAAATAATATTAAGGAGTGATTTTTATATCATATATTTTAATTTATACATCATAATAGTAGTTTTATATGTTTGTACAGTCTGCAATAATATTTGCATAATGTGTTAAAAGCATTAAAAAATATGGTGTAAAAAGTAATTCTCATAATATTAGTGTTACTCTTTATGTCTACTTATATGGCTACATACTTAATCACGACAATTATTAAAATCAAAAGCTCATATGAAAAAAGAGAATTAATGAATTACACATGTAATCTTATGGTAAGTAGACACATTAGTTAGCACAAATAGTATGTATCATTATCATTTTTCAAGAAAAATTGTTTTATGATGTTAAAAAATTCGTATAAAATTATTTAAAATGTAATTTATAAATAGGTGAATACTCGTAGATATTCAACAATTAAGGAAGTATTTCATGATATTAGTACTTGACTAATATAAAAAAGGGAATGTATGACAAGAATATAATAATTGGAGCCACAAAAATTATTTCTCTACCATATTGTATAAATTTTAAAATATATTGTATAAATATGCTGAAAGATAGATTGTGGTGTGTGAATGAGTTTTCCTAACTTAGATATCATCTTCCATAATACGGAGTAATTACTTTTGATATTGTTTTCCATATTCCCCATGTTATTATACTCTTTTTGATAGTTTATTTTCAAATTTTGTTTACAGAAAAGATATAATAACGAGCTTTGATTTCAATGTGTTTGCAGCAATTGAGTTTGCAGAGAGGTTAAGTTACTTTGCAATAGGAACAAGTTTGATCATATACCTTACTAAAGTTCTCCACCAAGACGTGAAGACATCCGCAAAGAGTGCAAACCTATGGACCGGAGTGACGACTTTGATGCCACTTGTTGGAGGATTTCTAGCCGATGGTTACTTGGGTCGTTTCCCCACAGTTCTTTTATCATCATTTATCTATCTAACGGTAACATTTTTCCCCCTTCTAAACTATACATTTCACTACAAACATGTAAACATAATTAAATTATAGCTAACTTATTAATGTTTAATTATCGGTTACAGGGTTTGATTCTTCTAACAATGTCTAGTATGGTTTCGAGCTTAAAACCATGTGCTAGTCACGAGATTTGTCTAGAACCAAGAAAGCTCCACAAGATCGTGTTCTTCGTTGCAATATATTTCGTATCCATAGGCACGGGTGGCCATAAACCCTCTTTAGAAAGCTTTGGAGCCGATCAATTTGACGATGATCATCTAGAAGAACGCAAGAAAAAAATGTCATTTTTCAATTGGTGGAATGCAGCCCTTTGTCTTGGTTTGTTGCTCGGTGTAACGCTTGTTGTGTATGTTCAAGAACATGTTGGTTGGGGTCAAGCGGATATCATTATAACCGGAGTAATGATTTGTTCTGTTTTGGTTTTCATCGTTGGTAGGCCTTTTTATCGATACCGAAAGCCCGGAACACCATTCAAGCCAATGGTACAAGTATGTGTTGCAGCATTTTCCAAGAGAAAGTTACCTTACCCTTCTAACCCTAACGAGTTACATGAGGTGCCCAAATCCGAAAAGGTCCAAGAAAGACTTTTGTGCCACACAAAAAGCTTCAAGTAAGCAAATTTCTTGACATAATTATTTAGGAAAACATATTTACACCTAACTACCTCCGGGTATACTTTATTACATGATCTATATATATGCTTATTTCTTGATTCATACTTTTGGCTCACACATGTTTACATACATGAGCTGTGTTTAAGGTAAGGAGGTCTATTATTTTTACGAAATCCTGACAAATAAATCTCAACCATTGATCAATAAGATCTACTGGTCAAGATTAATCACATATATTATATATTGAGGGGTATTTTGGTCATTTTAAAAAAATAAAATTATTTTTTATTTTTATTTTAGAATTTTTATTTTTTTTATTTTTTTTATTATGAAGGGGTATTTTGGTCATTTGGCACTTAAAAAAAATTTCAATTTCAATTTTTATTTTTATTTTTTTTTTATTTTTTATTTTAATTTTTTTATTTTTTTATTAATTTTTTTATTAAAAAATAATATTTGTATGATAATTACGTGTATGACTTAATCACATGTGATTTTAGTGTAATCACATGCGATTCAGAATGCAATCAAATGTGATTCACTATGCAATCACATTATGTGTTATTAATGAAAAAATAATAATTTTTTAAAACATAATAATAATAATTTTTTTTAAATAAAAGTTTTAAAATAAAAAATAAAAATGAAAAATATTTTTTTTCAAAATGACCAAAATAATAAATAAAAAAATCAAAATTTTTTTAAGTACCAAATGACTAAAATACTCATGTATGTATAAAATATGTGATTAATCTGGACCATTAAATTTTATTGATCAATGGTTGAGATTTGTTCCTCGGGACTTGATAAAATTGATCGACCTCCTTTAACGTTTCTCTTACATACATACCTTTCTTCCATGTAATTAATGGGTTTCTAATAACGTTTTCTTTAATTAATAGAACGTTTTCTTTAATTAATAGATTTCTTGATAAAGCCGCAATAATAGAAGAACAAGAGTTCAATGACAAAACACAACAAAATCCATGGAGACTATCAACCGTAACAAAAGTAGAAGAGATGAAGCTACTTCTAAACATGACTCCAATTTGGCTAACTTCACTACCATTCGGTTTATGTTTAGCACAATCCACAACATTCTTCATCAAACAAGCTGCAATACTAAACCGTGAGATCACCCATCAATTCATCCTCCCACCGGCCTCAATCTATGGTCTAGCCGCATGTGGAATGATCCTTTCGGTGACAGTTTACGACAGAATCCTAGTCCCGATATTGAGACGAATAACAGGAACCGAAAGAGGAATCAATATCCTCCAAAGAATCGGAATAGGGATGGTGTTCTCCATCATAACAATGATCATATCCGCCATTATTGAAAGAAAACGTCTAACCGTTTCAGAAAATAACCCTTTACATGGTTCGGCCACTATGAGTGTGTTCTGGTTAGCACCACAATTCATACTCATTGGAATTGCAGATGGGTTCACTTTGGTTGGACTTCAAGAATACTTTTATGATCAAGTTCCTGATTCAATGAGAAGCTTAGGAATCGCTATATACCTGAGTGTTATTGGAGCTGCAAATTTCTTGAGTAGTTTCTTGATCACAATTGTTGATCATGCGACTACAAAAGTGTCGGGAAAGAGTTGGTTCGGGAAGAATTTGAATAACAGTCGCATTGATTACTTTTATCTATTATTGGCTGCGATTACTGCAACGAATTTGTGTGTTTATGTATTTGTCGCGAGAAGATATTCGTACAAGAATGTGCAGAGAAAGACTGATATGGCTGTTGCTGATTGCTACCAAGATGATAGTTGATGAACACACATATATATACATTATATAAATAAAGATGCAGTCCTGTAGTTTTAGGGATTTATGTGTTATATATGCAATAAAATTCTATGTAGTTTGGTGTGTTGTATTATTTGTAAAAAGATCTTAAACAAAACAATGCTACGAAATCGGGACACAAATCTACTATACGACCTATACATTGAAAATTCAACTCTTGGGCATCAAAGCCTTCATGTGTAACCTACAAAAAAAACATTTTTCTTCCCGATGAAAAACTCGTATAAATAAGGTAGAATTTTAGAAAAAACCTAAGAACGAGTGTCGGATAGAAGCTTCTTGAGTGTTTCATATGTCATGAAAACGATTCCTACACCGGGAACGACTTTGTAATATTCCGGAAGAATTCCTCTATAAAGACCACGTAAGCCTTCTGCCCGCATAATATGCCCGAGTGTCCCGAGTAACCCGGAATTGTAAACGCGGGCCCGCCCGCCCACTCCTTCCAACTGTTTTCTCCTTCTCACAAGATCCAAAGGAAATGTTGCTGCAAAAATTAATATAATAAATACAAAGAAAAAATTGATCAAACCTAAATTATTATTAAAAGGCATATTGTACCTGTTGAAGATGCAATGCCTGAGAGACTGCCACAAGTGAGACTAACCAATACAGTGGAATCATCTGGCCTATTGTAGGATATGAATTAGTTATTTTATTTATTTTTATGGTTAATGAGTATTATAAAATGCGTGTACCTTTTTGTTTTCCAATATGTGCGCAAGGTTTCATAAACAGAAAAGCTAATGGCAATACTTGGTCCAACACCCTGCATGAATCATAGTATTTCTTTTTAATTAATATTTTTGAATTTACATATTTGGCCCATTATAAATAAAACAATAGTAAAGTAAGCAGATTTACCAATAAGGTTGCTCCAAGTCCCTTATACAAGCCCAAAAAACCCTCATCTCTGCTAATTGTACCAAATGCATGCCAGATTCCATTATAATATATTGTGCTTCTCTGGAAAAAGAATGATTAAAGGTAAGATTACAGTCCCTTAATGAATACACAAGAGAATTAACAACAAAAGATGCAAGTTTAAATGTATTAACAGAACTAGATATATATCAATGTTCTAAGAATCGGATTAAGCGGCTGCTTAGTGCACCAATTAAGATCAAATTGGAAAATTAAGCGGTTTTAGCTCAGGCAGGTTAAACTTACCTGCTGCCAACTGATCTCATCTTGCAAGTTCCAAATTCTGATTTTGTCTTCTTCTGAGTTCCAATCTCAAATTGCAAGTTCCAATTTTGTCTTGCAAATTCAGATTCAAAGTAGAAGTTGGTGAATCAAGAGATTAAATTATGCAGTTCAATCATGTGATTAACAGGAGAAATGAAAAAAAGACAGCATATGAACAGATAGCTACATATCCGTATAATGTTGACTTGTTTAAAAAAATTGTTTGATTGTTAATAGAGGATTTGAATTGCTTTGCAAATTTACTCATATATAATTATATATTATAATGATATGAACAGGAAAATGGGTAATTATAGGTTTCTATATTAAAGGCTTATATTATAATAATTGCATTTTATACATTAAATTAAAAGTGAATTGTAAGATGTGTCCGCTTAATTAGGCACATGATCAACCGCCTAGCTCCGCCTAATGCTCTTTAGAACACTGATAAAACATCAAAACCTGTGAATAACATGATATATTCTATATATGCTACATGCATATTTCTATGAATTAAAATAACTATTCTGACAAAAATTAGGAAAAACTACTAACTGGAAAATTTTGAAATATTCATTATGAACCTGTGCTGCAAGACGTGTCCTGATGAGATCTAGAGGATATGTGGCAGTTGCAGCTGTTATTCCCGACATTCCACCGCCTACAAAATGCACACAAGCATCTGCAGCTGCAGTTCCACTATTATTTCCTATAATCGGTACTGACTTTAGTAACTGCAAATGATAGTAGAAGCAAGTTAATGATGATGATATAAATTAATCAAATAGTATCATCATAAACAGAACACTGTGTTAGTATAAAAACTAATAAACGCATAGAAATTACCCACTTTTTTGTACTCCTCATAAGCATAGAAGTTAACTCCTGTATAAGGAAGACGATGAGCAATAGTAACCAGATTTCCTTTCCAAAAAGCTCTAAATCCCTCTTCCTTAGTAATACGCAAAGCCTCCTTCCATATACAAGGTCTGCTCAACAGCGCCACGTCAGAATGCATACCTTGAACCTACAGAATCAATGCCAAATCGAACACTAATTTAAGAATTGTAGTAGTACGGATTATATTATAATGTTGGAAGGCAAAAACACATGAAGTTAGGGTTAAATCGATAAAAAATGATCAAGGCATGCATGATTGAACAATTAGGGCAATCTGTAAACTAAAAATTTCATCAACTTTAATAAAATTGCTGTCAATTGTAGCGAATGTTATTGTTGTTGTTTGGCGTTATTAATCCAATTTCACAATATCCATCTCTATTTTAAATACCTGAAAGAGAATCGTTAGTCGTGCGAGAGGAGCAGTACATGTTTTGCTAAAAGCACCAGCTATACCTCCGGCGAGAAGCTGCTGTACCGTCCCTATATCGGCGGACTGTTTTTTATGGTGATGACGTGGCGAAGGAGACGGCGCCACCGCCTGCTTCTTTTGCAGAAGCTTCACTGCGGTACTGCCGTCCACGACTCCCCCATGACTAGACATCCCTACCTGAGCATCCATCTACAGAAATTTGTGCGATTAAAATTGGCAACCCTTAGAAATGATAAAAACTGGAATTTGGGTAATTTCGCAGAGAAACCCCTGAAAAACCCTAACGTTGCGTGCAAATGACTCTATTATCTTTGTTATTTGGTGTTCATGTTAAATGTGAGATTGTTTTGGTTAAACAAAGTCCAGTTACTTTTAACGCTGGCCCTAAAACTCGAGTCCGTTAAATAGCTAGTAGTGTTTGCCTTTGTTTGGTGTTGCTTAGACCACTCCCAATAGTGACCGTAACTAACGACTTCAGCTGCTGTCAACTCAGCGTTACATCAGCAGACAAACTAATTAATACTAAACTGACGTAGTTATGCCAACAGCACTCCGTCACTTCACCAAATATAACTAATTGTAGGAAAACCTTGTAGTATTCACATGGCGGAACTTGAATACCACATTACTGGATCTCTACTAGTCAATGAGATCACGAGAAGAAAGAGATGATGAACATTACCTTTAGATTGCTAAAGAAGTGATCCACCTCTACTGCACCACTTGGACACGCTGCAAGACCGCGTTGTACCAACAAAGTAACACACAAAGACTTGTGTGTGTGTGTGTTCGGTCGAACTCGAACCCGAAACCCCTTGGGGTTCTTCGGCCGTCGACGAGGGAGAGAAGAGGGAGAGATTAGGGTTTAGGTGATGTAAAAGTGTAACACTTAAACCCTTAAGCCTTCTATTTATAAGGTTGTATGTTATGTTTAGGTCCTTGGAGTTTAATCTCATAATTAAACTTCCTATTAACACTTTAAACCCTTGGACTTTTACTAGTTAATTAATTAACTATTAATTAACTGTCCTTTAAATACTTAACCTAATATTTAACCATCCTCACAAATAATAATTAACTTATTATTATTTATTCTCTTATTTATAATTAACTTAACTAGTTAATTATTCCACACAACTTACTTTATTCGGTTGTCCATTACCAAAAACACAGGTCTCCGCAAAGTCGTAAGACCATGTATGGGGGCTGACGCCTGCCCACTGCCCATGTGTAGTGGTGTGACCCTTTAGTGTCTTATAACATTGGACACGGTGACACGTGTACCTATCTGTGCACATAAATCCTTCAGACTCCCACTTGTGCAAGTTAAGAAACACTTTCTGATCATCGTTGGCTTAAAGCGGTCCCTAGCCAGACATTTAGGATAACCAGGTCATAAGAACTCTTACATCCAGAGATAATATTCATAAAATGAATAACACTAACAGATTTTCCTTTCGCATCATGATATTTCTTAATTTGAGTAATAGACATGGAGCAGGGATCTTGTTCTATACACTCGAATTTTCTCGACTCTGATTTCGACTTTCTGCAGTAATGGATTACCGAATGATATAATCATTCTCCGAGCGCGGCCACGCATTTCAGTACTCTTAATCGTCGAGCGGCCATGAAATATCTCTTCTAGTTAAAGAAGGTGCAAATTCCATCTTGACATTTGCGTTATCTTGCCCACGACTTCCGCTGTCTTAGTCAAGTTCCTTATGATCACCCTTTTACGGTGTGACGGTAGATAAATGCTAAAGATCAGAAGTCATCGTGTCTCAAACCAAAACGTCTCAGGTCAAAGGAGATCTACTCGAATTTACTCATGCTTAGGCTCCATGAAGTAATCTCGATCGTTTGGTCACGTCTAATGTTTAGTAAACTCTGTAAACATCTATGAATATTTATTTTTGACAACCCTTGTTTCTCTATTCAATAACTATGAAATAGATAAATATTCATAATGGTATTAACTCTTGAATCTAGCTCCCACTAAATTCAAGCAATCACAGACAATTTAGATACTCAAAAACTTTATGTATCAAGGATAGGTTTAAAACATGTTAAGAATAGACAATGTGAAAATATTACGTAAAACTTTCTATTTCAATCCCACGAAATGTTATTATACAATGTATCGATTTCAAACATGTCTATGATTCTAATCAAAATTACTAGCTACCAATATTTAGGTACTACATGCCTATAGCGTGTGCATGTTTCTCATGCTTTGGTCCAGCTAGTGCTTTTGTCAACGGGTCAGCGACGTTGTCATCCGTTGGTATTTTCTTAATTACAATACCAAAGCATGAGAAACATGCGCACGCTATAGGCATGCAGTACCTAAATATTGGTAGCTAGTATTTTTGATTAGATTCATAGACATGTTTGAAATCGATACATTATGTAATAACATTTCGTGGGATTGAAATAGAAAGTTTTACGTAATATTTTCACATTGTCTATTCTTAACATGTTTTAAACCTATCCTGGATACACAAAGTTTTTAAGTATCTAAATTGTATGTGGTTGCTTGAATTTAGTGGGAGCTAGATTCAAGAGTTAATACCATTATGAATATCTATCTATTTCATAGTTATTGGATAGAGAAACAAGAGTTGTTAAAATAAATATTCATAGATGTTTACAGAGTTTGCTAAACATTAGACGTGACCAAAAGATCGATATTACTTCATGGAGCCCAAGCATGAGTAATTTCGAGTAGATGTCCTCTGACCTGAGACATTTTGGTTTGAGACATGATGACTTCTGATCTTTAGCATTTATCTACCGTCACACCGTAAAAGGGTGATCATAAGGAACTTGACTAAGACAGCGGAAGTCGTGGGCAAGATAACGCAAATGTCAAGATGGAATTTGCACCTTCTTTAACTAGAAGAGATATTTCATGGCCGCTCGATGATTAAGACTACTGAAATGCGTGGCCGCGCTCGGAGAATGATTAGATCATTTGGTAATCCGTTACTGCAGAAAGTCGAAATCAGAGTCGAGAAAATTCGAGTATATAGAACAAGATCCCTGCTCCATGTCTATTACTCAAATTAAGAAATATAGTGATGCGAAAGGAAAATCTGTTAGTGTTATTCATTTTATGAATATTATCTCTGGATGTAAGAGTTCTTATGACCTGGTTATCCTAAATGTCTGGCTAGGGACCGCTTTAGGCCAACGATGATCAGAAAGTGTTTCTTAACTTGCACAAGTGGGAGTCTGAAGGATTTATGTGCACAGATAAGTACACGTGTCGCCGTGTCCAATGTTATAAGACACTAAAGGGTCACACCACTACACCCAATAATGGACAACCGAATAAAGTAAGTTGTGTGGAATAATTAACTAGTTAAGTTAATTATTAAGAAGAGAATAAATAATAATAAGTTAATTATTATTGAGGATAGTTAAATATTAGGTTAAGTATTTAACGGACAGTTAATTAATAGTTAATTAATTAACTAGTAAAAGTCTAAGGGTTTAAAGTGTTAATAGGAAGTTTAATTATGAGATTAATCATAATTAAACTCCAAGGACCAAACCGTAACATCTAGCCTTATAAATAGAAGGCTTGTGTAAGGGTTTTAGGTTACACTTTTCATAACACCACAAAAACCCTAGCCTCTCTCTCCCTCTTTCTCTCTTCGGCCGAATCCAAGAAAACCCAAAGGGTTTCGGCTTTGGTATTCGTCGAACATTCACACACACACACAAGTCTTTGTGTGTGATTTGTTGGTACAACGCGGTCTTGCAGCGTGTCCAGGTGGTGCAGTAGAGGTGGATCACTTCTTTAGCAATCTAAAGGTAATGTTCATCTTCTTCTCTTTCTCGTGATCTCATTGATTAGTAGAGATCCAATAATGTGGTATTCAAGTTCCGCCATGTGAATACTACAATATTTTCCTACACTTCGTTCTCTTCAATTTATTGAAGCTCTATTTCTTTTCTTGGAGTTTCAGTTCCTAGAAACCTCTCCTCCAAGAAGACACCTTTCCGAGCAACAAAGACTTTGTTGTCTTCTTGATGATAGAAATAGTATCCTAAGGTTTCCCTTGGATATCCAACGAAGATACACTTGTCTGACTTGAGGTTTAGTTTGTCTGTGAAGTTACGTCTAACGTATGCTTCACAGCTCCAAATCTTGAGAAAAGATAATTTAGGCTCTCTCCCCGTCCAGTGCTCGAACGGAGTCTTTTCTACTGACTTGGTCGGAACCCTATTCAGTGTGAATGCTGCATTCTCGAGTGCATGTCCCCAAAATGATAGTGGTAGTGGGGCGCGACACATCATTGAACGTACCATGTCTAACAAGGTGCAATTCCTCCTTTCTGATATGCCATTCATCTGAGGCGTATACGGAGGTGCAATTCCTCCTTTCTTGCCTAGTTGGTTCTCTACTTCCCTCTGAAATTCTTTGAACTTGTCAAAGCTCTCAGACTTTAGTCTCATAAGAAAGACATAACCATACCTACTGAAGTCGTCAAGTAAATGTAATGAAGTAGCGGTATCTTCCTCTGGCTTCTGGAGTAAAGCGTCCACACACATCTGTGTGTATAATCCCTAACAACTCGCCTGCCCTTTCATTGTAGTTGTTGAAAGGGTCTTTTGTCGTCTTGCCAGATAAACAAGCTTCGCATATTGCATATGATTCCAAATCAAATGGCTCTAGAATTCCATCATCGTGGAGTTTCTTTATGCGAGTTTCGTTTATATGACCTAAACGACAATGCCAAAGATAAGTTTGATTCAAGTTACTCTTGGATCTTTTACTTATATGATAAACGTCTCGTTCTATATTATTTAGATTTAACGCGTATAGACCATTATGAGAATTTGCGTTAAAATATAAAATGTCATCTTTAAACACGAAATTGTTTTTCCATAAAACTAATAATAAAAACCAATGTCTATAAGTAAATCAAATGAAATAACATTTTTAATAAGTCTAGGAACATAATAACAATCTTTAAGTTCCAAGACTCTTCCTGAAGGCAACTTGAGAAGATATGTTCCTACGGCTTCAGCTCCAACCTTGGAACCTTCGCCTATTCGTAGTTCAACATCCCCTCGTCCTAGCCTCCTGTTCTTCTTAAATCCCTGCAAATGATTGCAAATGTAATGACCACATCCGCTATCCAATACCCAGGATTCACTAGAAGTAACGAGACAATCAATCATAAAGATACCTGAATCGCTGACAAAGTCAGCGTCCAACAGCCCCACGTCTGACGTGTGCTCGCAAATATCCTTACTGATATTGACGTTTTTAGACACGTTCAAACCCGTCAATATCGTCTATTTTGAGTACGTTTTAGAAGCAAATACATGTGATATTACTCAATTATGTGTTTATTTTACATTTCAGGTGATATAGCGAAAGAGGTGTCAAAAACGGGCCAAACGATGAAGAAAAATACAAGATTTCAAGCCGGAAATAGTTCACGATCGTGAACTGATCGTGAACTATTCACGATCAGTGACCAAAGTTTCTGAAGTGTTTTACCGATCGCCAACAAGAGTTACCGATCGTGATTTCATCAAAACGCAAAGTTCACGACGCGAACTATAGTTCGCGATCGTGAACTATGCGTGTTTGGTCGTGTTAAATGTCAGATCAAGGAGAAATGTTCAGTTATCTTTTGGACGTGTATGTTTTTGGGCAGTTAGAAGACACGAATTTTAGAGCATTTCATCAAGAAAACCTTCAAGATTATAGCAATTACTGATTTCTTATCATTTTGAAACAATTTCATGGTTGTAATTCTACTCTTTAACTCTTGTTTGTTGATTTCTATCATGTCTATGTGCTAGTAATCTTTATATTCGCTATGTTTGGATGATTCTAGGATTAAGTATTGTTTAATTTTAGGGTTTGTTTGTGTTCAAAACAATTGTTGAAGTTTAATTACTCTTTTTGGTTTAACTTATGAATTTTCGTTTCTTTATCGTTGGTAATTGATTGAATTAGGTATTGACAACATTTGGTTCAATTGATTACTTCCCCAACTTTTCATTATGACCTAGTTGGTAATTCACTAGAAATAGGGATTAGAGACAAGACTCCAATAAGTTAGATTAATCAAGAAGTTCAGCCCTAGTAATGAAAATTCTAGGTTAGAAGTCTTAGTTAATTCAAGACGGTAATTTCAACAAATAGAAGTGTGATTAGTTATAACTTTTGAGAGAAGAAATTCCTATTAGTTGTAATTAGTTTATTAAACGGGATTGAGCGAAATCTAATACCGTGACTTCTAGAACATTAAACCAACCGGTGCTTAATAACCATGCTTAGAACTAGATGATTCCATACATAGTGAATATCCCTTAAATCTCATTTCAAACGTTCAAACTTGCGTTTCTTGTCATTTTGAATATTAATTACATTTCACATAAATCAAAACATGAACAAAACTTTTTTCTTGATTAATTCTTTAACTTTCTTTAACTGGATTACATAAACTGTTCCCTGTGGATTCGATAACCCGAAATACTTACCTAGCCTATATTACCCACGATTAGGTATACTTGCCTATGAATGTGGTAATCTATAGTAGCGGTATTTAGGAGCTTAAATTTTATAACTAGATCCAACACATCACTTGCCGCCACAAGTTAGGCAACACAAATCAGCAAAGTCATTCAACCAATCATAGAAACTCATCCTGCTGAATCTCAGGGAGAGATTTTATTCGTCCAGCCTTTGAACATCGCGTATACACAAGAGATTCTCGTGTAGACCTGCGACACCCAGATCAAAATTCCCGACTATACGTACTACCTTGTCCTGATAGTACTGAGTGAGAGATCCAAACAAGAACAAGACTTGTTCATGCTCGTTTGATGTGCCAGTAACTAGGGTGAGACAATCTAGTAACCTCCTTATGTTGATAATGTGGTCACTCAATGGTTGATCATCTTTCATTTTCGACGAAATGATTTCTTGTAAAATGAATTGCTTGCAATCTTCAGTACTATCTTTAAACGTCTCCTCAAGATATTGGACAAACTCATAGCATGGTTTCTTACGTAGATTATCAGTAAGCTCTGATAATGAAGTAAGAATAAGAATCGACATAACTTGTGATTCATCTGCCAGATACTGATAATAAGCGTCAAGCTCATCATCATGGGCATCTTGCCCTGGTTGTCCCTTGGGCACCTCGTCTATCACGTACAGTAGATTCTGTGCTTTTAGGTAACTCCTAAAATGCACCCTCCAAACTTTGTAGTTTGGACCAGTAAGCTTCCATTTTCCAGTGATGAACTTTCGCGATTCGTTTGGTGAGTAAAACAGAATTTCTGACAGTACAGACATCTATAAGAAAAAACAAACAAACGGTTAGTAAGATTAGATAAATAAATAACTTCTAACATTATTTTCTTTTAATAATAATAGTTAGACTGGGACCCATATTTCACGCCCTCTAATGCAAGGTTTGGGCACTTCCCATTAGAGCCACGCTATTTTTGGTAGGTATAGCCATACCGACCGCCTCTTAGACTAGAAACGATTCCTAGATCCTCGGGATATCAAGTTGAACAACAAACTTGTACATGTTTTATTTCCTCTAGTGCATTTTGGGCCGGGACTCCCGATTATCACCAAAATAGATCGTACCACCTAAGACAGTGCGATGCCTTGCGCCGGGACTCCCGATTATCACAAGACCCTACGCACCTTAACACTCGCAATGATTTGAATCCACATCTAAAGTTCTTTCTCCTTACAATGTGAATATCGTTGAACAAGTGAGGTGTTCCATTAGGTGGGTTGCACTCTGATCTAAGATTTTCTAAAAAGGATTTTCCTTTGTTCGAAAAAGTTAGCCAGTTTTTAATTACTTGGTTTTTTATAAACTAACTGTTTATAAATTCCACTTTTAATTTGTCTTTATAAAACTTGGTTTATAAACAAACTGTTTACTTTACCATTATTAATTTAAAACATGGTTTTCTAAACAAACTGTTTATAATCACCATCTTATTAATTTATACCTTGGTTTTCTAAACAAACTGTTTATAATTACCATCTTATCATTAAATCTTGGTTTTCTAAACAAATTGTTTACAATCACCACCTTATTATTTCATATTATTATAAATAAACGAAAAATAAATAATGCTTGTAATTTTCGAAAAATTGCCATGCCATAACCCCAAAGACTTGGTTTTTGTGTTTTTGTTTATTTAATAATAAAACTTTATTAATTTTCAAAAAATAAAAAAAAATTCGAAAAACTTTAAAATAAACACATTATCACTTCTTTTGGGTTATGTCAATCTAATTAAATAAATAAACTGATAATTTAAATTACCAAACTGATAATTATTAAATTACCATAAACCGGTTTCTTATTTCCTCCTTAATTTCATAATTATCTTGATTTTAATAATTATTAAAATCATTAGGTTTGATTTAAATGTTTAATACTAATTATTATTATTTAGACAAAAAATTAAATAATCTAGTCAACTAAAATACTTGTAGATTGACTTTTAAACATAAAATCTTACATAATAACTTGTAGATTTTATTCCTTGACTTAGACCATATCTTGGACTAAAATCAAAAAAAGATATCTTGGTCTCCAAGAAACACCATCCAACCGAAACTCGGTGGATTCGGTTTTGGTCGACCACTCGGTCGTCAAACCGAGTTCCAACCGTGTCTCGGTTGGTTCGGTTTTGACTACCGTTATATATATATATATATATATATATATATATATATATAATATTTTCGTTAATAAATAATAATAATAATAAACAAATAAATCGTTAAACTTTTAAATAAAAAACTTAACATAACCTTTTCTTAATTTTGTCTTAAAACCCATTTATTCCAATTATTCAAAAACTTTGAACAATTTCCTTGGATTAAACATACTAGGTTTTATTTACTAAACAAAAGAAAGAAACCTAGTTCTTTTTATCTTGAAACCAATTCAACTCAATTATTCAAAACTTGAACAATTTTCTTGGATTAAATTTTCTAGGGTTCTTTCTAAGAAAAAAAAAAACTTAATATAAGTATTTATATGTATACGAAAATCGGAAAAAACAAGGAAGAAAAAGAAGCTTAATTTCTTTTTATCTAGAACCCTATTCAAACCAATGTTCATTCAAAACTTGAAGAACATATGCTTGGTCGAAAAATCTAGGGTTCTTTACTAGATGAAAAAAAACTCAACCAAATCGCATTGAGATTAGTAGGGAGCTCTGATACCACTGTAGGAAAACCTTGTAGTATTCACATAGCGGAACTTGAATACCACATTACTGGATCTCTACTAGTCAATGAGATCGCGAGAAGAAAGAGATGATGAACATTACCTTTAGATTGCTAAAGAAGTGATCCACCTCCACTGCACCACCTGGACACGCTGCAAGACCGCGTTGTACCAACAAAGTAAGACATAAAGACTTTTGTGTGTGTGTGTGTTCGGTCGAACTCGAACACCCGAAACCCCTTGGGGTTCTTCGGCCGTCGACGAGGGAGAGAAGAGGGAGAGATTAGGGTTTAGGTGATGTAAAAGTGTAACCCTTAAACCCTCACATAAGCCTTCTATTTATAAGGTTGTATGTTACGTTTAGGTCCTTGGAGTTTAATTATGATTAATCTCATAATTAAACTTCCTATTAACACTTTAAACCCTTGGACTTTTACTAGTTAATTAATTAACTATTAATTAAGTGTCCGTTAAATACTTAACCTAATATTTAACCATCCTCACAAATAATAATTAACTTATTATTATTTATTCTCTTCTTTATAATTAACTTAACTAGTTAATTATTCTACACAACTTACTTTATTCGGTTGTCCATTATTGGGTGTGTAGTGGTGTGACCCTTTAGTGTCTTATAACATTGGACACGGTGACACGTGTACTTATCTGTGCACATAAATCCTTCACTAATTTACCTTCTTTTTAATTAAAACAAAAATATAACTAAAAACATAATACTTTTATTAAAAAAAAACATTACAATAATTTAAAAACATTAAAAAAAACAATACGATAAAAAAAATTACAATAATTTAAAAACATTAATTAACGTTGGCGGAAATTTGGTGGGAGTTGCGAAATGTGGTCCACTGGTGCATTGCGAAGTCTGTGATGCATTGCTTGATCCCGTAGTTCTTTTTCCATTCGAGCGTGTGTTGCAACTCTCTCATTGACGTTATATGGTCTTGCGGGGTTTTAATATTTTGCCAACGCCATTACAAAACACCGAATGCTCGTTCAATATCTTTTCTTGCGGCTTCTTGATATCTCTTAAACCGAGTTTGTTGTTCAGATAGCGGATACGTAAATGTCTTCACAATGGTTGACCATTCCGGATATATCCTGTCACCGAGATAGTATCCTTTAGTTAATTGTTGCCCGGAAATGACAAAAGGAATAGTAGGAGTTTTGTCTTGCAGTAAGTCTTTGAATAAGTCTGGTGCATTAAGGACATTGATGTCGTTGCTCGAACCAGCTGGGCCGAAGTAAGCGTGCCAAATCCGCAAATCATAAGACGCAACTGCTTCTAGCATGATCGTTGGCTGCCCTTGGTCACCTCGTGTGTGTTTTCCTTTCCATGCCACCGGGCAATTCCTCCAGGGCCAGTGCATGCAATCGATGCTGTCGAGCATACCCGGAAAACCATGCACCTCAGCATGACGTTGATGTAAGCGCTCGACGTCATGCGCGTTGGGTTTTCTTAAGTACTCACCCGACAATAGATGGAATACACATTTGACAAAATTATCCAAACAATCATACGATGTTTGTTGTCCCATGTGTAGATATTCATCAAACAAATCGGCAGCACAACCATAGGCCAATTGTCGTACGGCGGAGGTATATTTTTGAAGAATACTAAAACCCGATCTTCCGGTAGCAAATTGTATACAAACGTTCACCGGCAGCTTCACGATCTCGTGGTACATATCTTCTTGATGCTCTGGGGATCGAAACGATCTCTTCATCGTCCTCTGTATCAGATGAAATAGCATTCACAATGGCGACCATTTCCTCGGCATTATAAGAATTGGCTATCGTCATAATAGCTTCCAAATCAGAATCATATTCGGAAGAGGAATTTGAAACATTATCCATTTTATAAGTATGGTTGGGTAGGAGAAGAGAAAATTTTTGTTGTGAAAATTATAGAATATATGTAGGTATTTATAGAAGTTTAAAAGGTTTAAAATAAACCCTAAACCCTAATTATAGAATATATATATATAAATATATATAATATATATATATATATATATATATATATATATATATATATATATATATATATATATATATATATATATATATATATATGGTCCGGATCCGGTGAGGACTCCTTTCTCGGTGAGGACAATTCTCGTCCACTCATCTTAAAAAGGGCATAAAGGTCATTTACGAAACCCCCCTTTCCTCCTTTTGCCACTTGTCCTCTTATAATTGGAAGTGAGTTTTTTCCCCGCACTTTGTTTGTCGCCCATAACTTTTTTTTTTGTAAAATAAAAAATCTAAAAATGCCAAAAAAAATTAAATTAAATTTTTTACAAAATGAGTATAGTCATGAAAATTTGAAAAACAAAATGGTCCAAAATTGACAATGATCCATAAATAACAAAATGATACAAAAATTAACAATAGTACAAAGTAAACAAAATGACCATGAATGAACAAAATGATCCAAAATTATATATGATATATTATTTGACTAATTATTTATGTAAAATTATGTTTATGCAAGATTAACAATGATCCAAAAATAACAAAATGATCCAAAATTATGACAATGATCCAAAATTAACAAAATGATCCAAATATAACAAAATGATCGAATATTTTATCCGGGTTTTTTTCAAATTTTCATGACTATACTCATTTTTTAGAAAATTTAATTATAAGAACTTTGGCATTTTTAGTTTTTTTTCTACAAAAAAAAAGTTATGGCCGAAATACGAACTTGGGGGTAAAAATAAAACCCACCAAATCAGAAATTGACATGTGGCGAGGAGAGAGGGTATTTGTGCGAAAATGACCATTTTAACCTTACAAATTTTCTTTTTACCCCCACTATTTTGTTAAACTTAACACAAAACCCCCTAACCTTCTAACATTGTTACTTTTCTTCACATTAGATCCTAGTTATTGATTTTCTTTTATCCAAGGCCCATATTTGTCTTCGCTGTCCTCACCGGAAAAAAGTGTCCTCACTCGATCCCACTTCTATATATTTATAAGTGAGATCGGGTGAGGACTCAAAATCCGGTGAGGACTGCGAGGACAAATCTCGTGCGTTCATCTAAAAAATATGTGGCTCAGATTTTCTTATATTTTTAGAAAATTCGTAGTGACATTTTTTGTAATTTTTATAATTTTTTCTAATTTTACTCCAAAGGTCAAAAGTTTAAGGGTGTTAATTGTCATTTGTATATGAAACTTGCATTCTTCAGCAACCTCACGCACCATCCCTCTCCCCTCCCTCACTCTCCAGTCTCCCCCACTCTCGGACACGTGTCACATTGTGATTGGCTGCACATTTTTTTTCCACCCACTTGTGTGTTTTGGCTAAAACTTTTTTTTTCTTAGATAAAAAAAATTCTGAAAAAACCAAAGTTCTTAAAATTAAATTCTCTACAAAATGAGCATAGTCATGAAAATTTGAAGAAAAATCTTTTTTATTAATTTTTTTTTTAAAATTTGAATCATTTTGTTATTTATGGATCATTTTGCTAATTTTGGGTCATTTTGTTACTTATTGATCATTTTGTTAAATTTGGATCATTTTGTTATTTTTGGATAATTGTCATAATTTTGGTATATTTTGTTTTTTTTTATCATTGTTAATCTTGCATAAATATAATTTTGCATAAATAATTAGTCAAAATATATCATATATAATTTTGAAGTATTTTGTTAATTTAGGATCATTTTATTTTATTTTGCACCATTGTTAATTTTTGGATCATTTTGTTATTTATGGATCATATTTTTCAAATTGTCATGACTATACTCATTTTGGAGAAAATTTAATTTTAAAATTATTGGCATTTTTAGAATTTTTATTTTACAAATAAAATAAAACGTTATGGGCGAAAAACGAATCGGGTGGAAAAACTCACATCCAATTAAAGGATGACAAGTGGCAAAGGAGGAAAGTGGGTGTTTCAAAAAGACCTTTGTGTAACGACCGTAATTTTACGTTTATTTTCGTGTATTTTAATTCGGAATTTATAAGAATTTTAGTATTTATATTAGTTTATGGTTCGAGTTGTGTTTTGTTGAGTGTTTGAATGTTTGGGACTTGGTATAACCAAGTATGGGTCAAAACTTGGATGGAAACAAGTTTAAAGGCCAAGAAGCTGGCCTGAACAGCACTTGCGGCGCGAGCCTGGCGCGAGCCAGACGCGAGGTCAAACAGAGAGTTCAGAACCCAGACGCGAGAGACTCGCGCCGAGCTCGAGTTGAGACTCGCGTCGAGCTCGCGGCACGAGCGAGGCGCGAGGAGCTGCTTCGAGCGGCGACCAGAAGGAGAACCCGCGTCACCTCGTGGCGCGAGCGGGCGCGAGGACCGTCTGAACTATAAAAAGTTGTGTGAAGGCTAGGGCTCATAACACCTACGAACCCTAGAGCTATAGCAGTCGTTTTTGAGAGCTTTTGGTCGGGTTTTGGAGCTAAGAAGCTCAAATCTTCATCATATTGAAGGATTCAAGCATCAAGAGTAAGAATTCTTGATCATCTTGCTTAGTTACCTTGATTTTGAGCTTAGTATGGGTAATAATGGTGGTTTTGGGAACCAACCATATCATCTTTGGGGAAGATGAACTTTCATGAGTGTAAAACACTCCTTGTAGACTTGTAATCAATGTGTACAAGTTAGATTTGGAATTTATGATGGAAAATCTTGAACTAGGGTTTGAGATTTCTACCAAGTTGTATGAACTTGGTGGTAGATGTTTGGATGGATTGATTAGTAGCTAGTTATGGATTATAACTAGGTTTTGTATTGATATTGATGTTAGGTCAAGAAGACCTTGTGATTGGAAGTACTTCTTTAATCAAGAAGTAAGGATTGTGTTGTTGTACACATGTGTTTGGATAGCTTTGCTAAGGTGAGTACATGTGATCTTTTCTGAGTACATAGTAAACCATGTTTTATGAAATGAAATGATTTTAGAGTCTTTATTAGATAAATGTTTTAATAAAGAAAAGATTAAATTGATAGAGTACGAATTTAATTGAAGTGTATTGAATTGAATTGTAAATTGATTTGTTTAGTTATCACTAGTATGATTGAGTTGTGATATGGGGCTTTGGCCCAAGTTGATGATTTGTTATGTGGTAGCTAATCAATTGGATCCTAGACAACCCACACAAGTTGGGGGAGTTAGTGGCACCTACTTGGGGCGGTACCACCTTGCGCAAGGGTAGTGTGTCGAGAAATAGATAACCCGGAAAGCGGGGGAGTTTGAGATAACCCGGAAATCGGGGGAGCAAATAGATAACCCGAAAACGGGGGAGTTTACCTAGTTAACCCATATCGGGGGAGTTGTTTCGGGGAGGCCCGTTACGTATGTGATTGGCTTATGGCAAGCCTTAGAGTTTGTTTGACTATGTGCAATTTGATAATTATTTAATTATTATTTTATTGCAAATATTTTTCTAACCGGGTCTAAAACCCATGTTTCTCACGAGACAATCTTGTCTCACGTACTACGTTTATTTTTGACTATGTACTCAGGTTCGGGAGCTAAGGATTAGGCGGCCCGTAGTGATAGCATTGGATGATTAAGCTCGGTGTACCATTTGATTCCCTAAGACTTTAGTTTTGATATTATTGTAACACTGATTTTTGGCACTTGTAATCATTCCAAATGTTTTACTTAAACTATGTTTTGGAAATTATGGATTTTTAGTATTAAACTTGTTTAATTAAAAAGTTTAAATTGTTTTGAAAAATTGGTGTGTTACACTTTGTGCCCTTTAACAAATGTGTGGACGAAAATTGTCCTCGCAGTCCTCACCGGGTTTTGAGTCCTCACCGGATCCGGACCCTATATATATATATATATATATATATATATATAATCCTTCACTACGAGTTATATTGAGAACCCTGATTTCAAAAAGAACTCTAAGAACTCTTTAATTTTAAACTTAACCTTAAAATAAGCAGTTTAACGGTGTAGAAAGTAGAATGGCATCTCTGTAATTAATAGTGTAATTTTGGTCAGATTTTTATTGAATAAAAGGGCATTCTAGTAAAAGAGTATAAATTAATTAATTTAATAACTCAAAAGTAAAGAAAATTCCAAACCTCCACCCCTAAGATTACGTGCATTACACCCACCTTCCAAAATCAAGAACGGATATTTCATAAAAAAGATACGATTGACGATGGTTTTTCCTCTCCAATATCTGCGAAAATTGGAACACGATTCTATCTTTTTTTAACTGATCGATGCACGTTTGAGCTATATATATATATAAGTGAGTTTTTAACCGATTTTTGCTTGCTCCTAGGTTTTCAGGCGTTGTTGAGGTCGACGGTTCAATAGGCTACATCCGGCGAACAATGTCAGGTAAATGTTCGATTAATACTCATACATAGGCTCGCATTTGTGTTTTTTTAACTTCGTTCAAAACGTATTTATGTAAAAATCGATTATGGCCGTAAGTTTATGCGATGGAAATTGGGTAAATGTGAAAGTTTTTTTGAAGACATACATGGATTTTTAAATAGTTTTGTTAACAAATAAGGTATATGGAATTGATTATAGCTGTAATTGGTTAAAAACATGTATGAAGTTGCGCATTATGGTGTTTATAATACGGGTGATTTAAAATTAAAAAAATCAAAAAAACATTCAATAATTTATTTTTGGGTGTGGATGCGTTATTAACATCAATTAAACATATCTGCAAATGTGTATGTGTTTAAATACACACAAATAAACAATGTAAAATCACAGACAATTATTGTTACCATATTGTCGGAAAAAGGTTGTTTTATGTTCTAACATTCATGATATTTGTTTTTTGCGTGAAGGTGCAACTAGAAGTGGAAAAAAAGGAAAAGGGTGATTGAAAAGGATGAGGATATTCAGAATAGTTTGTCCAAAAAGAAAGGTAACTACACAACATCATATATGCAAATTTAGTAAAATGATATACGTTTTCAAGAATTTATGTTATTTTTGAATTGAGCTAATGCATATAACATTAGATTGATATTTATAGCATGATGGTTGGATGAAAGGCAAACTAGACAGCTTTTTCAGCGTCATAGTTACATCTGGGAATGTTCGAAAATTTGCAATATCAGCGTCACACAACTTATAGTAAGTTAAGTATAGTCGTAAATATTGTAGACATACATATATATGTTGCATTTATGTACCGACTAACATTGATGTATGAATAGAAAACACTATTTGCCCGATATGCGATTTTCATTGGGCTTCTTAATGGAGACTCCTTTTACAACTCTGAGTTGGTCATTGGTGGCTTTAAATTGGCAAACCGGAAGATACAAGAAGACATGCAGAATATATGTTATGAGGTGGATGGAAACGTTTTTGGACAAGATCTGAAGAAATGGGATTGTGGTTTAGACGGTGAAAGATCAAAGCTAGTTAAACAAATAAAGATTGAAAACTAGGTATGCAACAAAGATTCTGCTTTCGGAATGCAACATTAGAAAGGATGAGATAAGATCAGGATTGGATGCTTTGGTTTAACTTGGATTTTTTTTTTTTTTGACTTTCTGGATTTAGATGGGGTAACATTCTTGTGTTTTTTTTTTAATGTTTTTTTAAAGACAAATGTTCATGTTACTTTGACTATCTTTATGCCATCGGTTTATGCTTATATTGTGTATAATCGGTTGTTTAGGTTTCAGACGGTTTTTTGTATTTGATGGTTGATAATTTCATAAATATCATACATGTTTTATAAGAAATAATTGTGTTAAAGTAATCAAAAGTATAAATTAATTGAAATTGACTAGTTACTTCATATTACCCATATGTAAGTGAAATTCGAGAATTATAAAGATCAAACTATAGCACATTGTATATATGGGACATTCCAGATATATAAAACCTATATTGATGTATATAAAACGTACATAGATAATAGAATGTTTTAATCTGCAGATCATGCATGTTTTACGCATACAAAAAACATATATGTTTTCCAACAGCAAAGTTAGAAAAAGTACTTATACTGAAATTAAATAGAATCACGACATGGTAGTTCTGTCCCCGCAACATGAAAAACACATCTTCAGGAGGGAAAAAAATGCCGAATTGTAACATGTAGATTGTCTAAATATGTTGAGACGGTTTTGCATATATGTTATTTTTCCGATAGTTAATGCTAATTTTGCGTAATTAGTATACGTCCTTGTTATAAACTGTTATAAACTACTTGAGCATATGTGTTTGAGGAACATAGATGTATAAGTCTCTAAAGTAAAAACGTTTTACTAATAACATATATGTAACAAAAAGAACATCGATGTATAAAAGTTGCACGAATGACATTTACACATCCAATCAATAACAAAACATTTATGCAAAGCAAATAAAATGAATAACACATATGTCCCAAAGCTAACTACATCTTCCAGTTTTCCTTTATGCAGAGTTGTTTTTTGACAAATCCAAAAGTTGACGTCCATCAGCAGCTTGCTGGGGAAAAAGAAACATAAAAACTCAAGAACATACGTTAGAAACCTCAAGTAAATTAAACAGATTTATTCATCACCGGAAATAAAATAAAACTAACTGTAGAAACCAAATCTCTTTCTTACGGTCACAAATAATAAAGTCTCACGATGGGAGCCACAATCAGCAACAAGGAAAGCCACGGCAGATCTCATAGTAAGTAGCTCATCCCTAGCTTTTTCTTTTTTGGTATGTGGTATCTTCATCACGAGACTGATCGGATCATACACCCGAGAGACCCCCACAATTGAGTGAGATAATTTTATGAGGTTACAAAAGTTTATGAAACCAGTAGATTATTAGTCAAAAGATAATAGCAACTTTCTTAACTTAAAATAAAGAATTAGAGAACAATGATCTAGAAACTTTTAACATTATTTTAATTATAAAAACACATTGCTACTGAAAATACATTTTGACATTATTTTAAATAAAAACACACCTAATCTTTTAATTCCTTATAAATTATATTTTATTTCATCTATAATAATCTTTTAATTCATTATAAGTTCCATGTAAATAATGCAAAAATACTAATAAAAAATCACACCTCAATTGACAAGATTATGGATCTCGTCTTCAGCCTCTTTGCTTAAACTAACTTCTTTTTGAAACATTTGCTCTAAAACATCAAACAAAATTAGCGGTGAACATAGCCCTCCCGAATTAAGCCCTACGAGATTGACCAAAATCAAAACAACAAATTTCATATTAATTTAGGATAACATAAGATTCTAGATTTTGGGATGATAAAAGGTGAACATACCTGTAGCGGCGGCCGGTAGGGAAGCACCCAGATCGGAGACATCAACTGTTCTTTGCTGTTGTTTCCCACGGCGCACGATTATCTACCTGAAACCCTAATGAAATCATATTTCCGTAGATCTGAAAATCAGAATACAAAAACTAGTGGAAAAACTAGTGCAAAAAGTAATGAAATCAGATGAATTTCGTCCTACATATGGATGACGGTGATTATGGACGAATGAAATTAGGGTAATTGATGATATACTCTACATACGGTTAGAATGAGTGTGAAGGATACGATCAGATCCAATCCATGATTGTAGGGATCTTTTTAATAACTTAAAAAAATGCATAAATCAGTTATAAATGCTAAATCTCTATAATACCCCTTATGATTTTACAATTATAAAATAAATAAAAAATCACTACTAATTTGTGATTGGTTAATCAAGGGTTCTCAAAGTTCTTTTTTAAATCAGGGTTCTCAATATAATCCTTCACTATATATATATATACTAGGTAGTTAATAGGGCCGTGATAATCACGGCCCATAAAATTGATTTAAAAGATACCTTTGATGCATGCGAATAATGGACCGTAAGAAAAACGACACATTTTGATATTGCAGTTCATAAACAATATTTAAGGAATTATGGAAAGTAATATAATAATGTAAATAATCCAGGAAATTCAGAAAGCTATGACAACTTCTCATTATGTCCTTACAATTTCTTCTACTTGAATGATGAATAATCAGAATATGAAGTCAGTAAGCTTGCATGCATTACATAAGACAAACATTTATATGATGGCCAATCGATCAAATTTGGTCAATAGTCAACAGATGTCAAACATGAAACCTCCAATTGATCAATCACAAATAATGGATTGCCAATCTCAAAACTTGTTAACCTTTTCAAATTCAAAGTCAATAGAAGCAGCAAACTCAGTTCCATGACCCGTTCCAGTAATTCCCGACACCAATTAGTTATAGACGCTCAAAATGATCTCATGTACCCAATAGAAGCTCAACTTGGGCCCATATCAAACATAAATAATAACCTGGTTACAGTTCTTTAAATTACCAAGAGGCAGGAGATTGACGTGTTACCTGTGTTTTCAATAGGATATCAGTGAGTAGTAGTTTACCTGCACCAAATACATATAACCAAAAAAGGATAATGTTACAAAGAAGCAAGAAGGTAGTATGACCAAATCGTAACTAATGAGCAATGAAAGAGTAAGTTAGAACAGGTAACAGCAAAACGTAAAATTAGACTTGAAATCGTAATTGTGCCCAAAAAGTTACAAATCCCCTGTTACACCAGTAGTTAGCAGTGATTGCTGGTTCAGCAAAAATGACTTCTGCTTCTTTACCACCTAAACCAACTATAATTCTAGCAAAAAGGTTTTGTTTTGTAATTAGCATGCCATATACGACAACAAATATATTAGTACTTCAACCGTAATCTAAATTGTTATAATTAAATAATTTAGGGAATCCCATAAAGTAAAAATACTTGTCAAAGACTTTGACCCATCTGACCGTTTCATTTTCAATTTTCTATTTTGAATTTAATATTTTGACCTGTCAAAGATAAAAAAAACCTGATCCATTCATAACTAAAACAATCACCTCTGGTTAAGATTCAAGAATCAAGATAACATTTATTTTTTATCAAGATCATTTTTTTTAGATCAAGATTATTTCTTTTTAGGTAGAATTTTTTTGTTTTTTGCACTCTTATTATATTTACTAACCTATCTATTAACTCTTCTTGGTCTAAGCAAAGCAGAATATAGAATCTCATGTCTATTAGTAGCTCCAATAATAATAACTCCATTAACACCACTAAATCCATCAAACTCCATTAAAAGTTGATTCTCTCTAATCATTCCCACCACCAATTATTGTAACTTTGTCTCCCAACAACATCAATTTCATCAATAAAAACCAAACAAGGTGATTTAATTTTCACATTATGAAATAAATCCCATACTCTAGAAGCCCCAATACCCAATAACCCATTTCTATAATTTCTGATCCTGAAAATAAAAAAAATGCTACTCCCGCTTCACCATCTATGGATTTACCAAATTGGATGTCAATTTAACCCTGGAACACAAACCTATTGTTATTTACGAAGTCTAATAAAACATCATAGTCTAATAAAAATCAAATATAAACTTGAATGGGCTGATTTGGTTTATTTCAAATATAAAATTGCTAAAATGAGATCAGCTAAGGTCAAATAGGTCGGACGGGTTAAAAGTTACATGTTGCCTATTGTTATTGCATAAACGTCCTAAATCATGTTTAATTTAGATTATAATTGTAGTACTATTATTTTTGTAAACATATTAATAAATGAATAAGTCACAAAAAAATTGATAAAAAGTGTTTTTGTGTCAACCTGACCACAACCCACTAAAATTTGGCCCGTAGAAAAAAAAAATTGTGGTTTGCAAGAATAATTAAACCTAAATCTATAAGATCTATTTATTTTTATTAATAAATTTACCTCAGCTAGCCTTTGTATACATGAGGCTGCAGCTTCATGAACCCCAACGTATCTGATACAATTTCCAGTACAGCTTCAACCAATAACGCATATGTGCTCACACCTATAATAACGGTGGATTTGTGAAGCAAATAGAAGTTGAAAAAAGGATAAATAGAGCAAGAACTCAAATGTAAAAACAACCAAAAAGGTGCATAGAATACTACATTACACTCAGGGACATCGCAGCATGTACCAAAGTTTTTTAAAAATCTCTAGTATCCCAAAACATTGTACAAAAAATTTGCATTATTCAAACTCAAATAAGAAAAACCCCAACATATTTCAAGCCTTGGTCAAAGAACGTCACCATTTACAAGTTGAAAATTTAGGCTTCAATATATGAGATGTGGCAAATCAAGTCAACAAGACGGGAGGTCCAAACATATTAAGAAAAAAAAAAGGCCAAATTAGTAATTAAAAAAGATGATATTTTTTTTATAAAAATCACCCTTTCTGAAACCATCATTTTTTGTAAAAAAAAAAGCATATTTGAATGACCAAAAAGGAACACAGCCATATCTATTGATAATCCACATAGAGACCAATTTTCGACAATGACAAGATGAAAAATATGTCGACATAGAAAGACAACAATAAAAAAAGGATTAGTCGGTCCAACTCAACCCGATCCAACTATTTTATCTCAACACATATTTTTATTTTTATCTCAAACTATGCAGATTCAAAATAAGTGTATCCCCATTAGTTGTCATACCACGAGACAAGTTTTACAAAGTTGTCATTCAAGGCGATTCCGGCATTGGCATCAAAGATGTGTGAATAGAATGTCACCAACAAAGTCGGTAGATACAACGTCCACTTCAACGTATCCCAAAATACCCCTTAATTTGCCTTTTGATTCCTCCCTAAAGTATTTATTACAAAAATATATACAAAAGTTATTTCCGAATATCAGCAGAATTAAACATTAATATAATTAACTGACCAATACTAACTTAAAGGCAACCCTGATTTGCTCATAAGTAGCTTACTCCTCAAGTCTGACAGTTAAAGTCAACTGAGGCATCGACAGTTGGTACACGAAAGGCCATTAAGGTCAATTTACCGTTAAGGGCTGGCAACACTTTGCCAATAGCCTACAATAACAGATAAATAAAACACGTTAATTAACTGATTTTTGTTTTATTTCTTTTTGTAAAATGAACTGGTTTTCTAATATTACCTTGGTGCTGCCGGGAATAACGTTGAAAGATGCAGCTCCTCCACCTCTGTAGTGCACTGTTGTCAAAAGACCCTCAACAATGCCAAATTTGTCATTAATCATAAAATCATAAGAAAGTGAATAATCCCACGTAAATATTAGGAGTCAAATATATCATGTAAATATACGTCTTGAACTACAAATACCTTGGCTAAAGGAGCAAGTCAGTTAGTTGTACAGATGGCATTTAAAACAACATTAAAGACGGGTGTGTATTCCTTCGCGTTAACACCCATAACAAACATGAGAGCATCTTTTTTAGGGGCCGAGATAACAACCTTCTTAGCACCACCCTGATAAAAATAAAACAAATCAAATCAGTTAAAAAACGAAATAAATATATAAATTAGTCAACAATTATATCCTTCTAACCTATTATTAAATTTGTACCCATGGTAATTCATGACTTAAAACCAAAAACAAAGAAGGCAGAATCCAATTAGACCTTTAAATGGGCAGCAACCTTGTCTTTGTCTGTGAAGACTCTAGTTGAGTCAACCACAAAGTCAACTCCTGCTGCACCCCATGGGATCTCTTCTGGTTTCCTAAAAGCACAAAAAGTAAATAATAAAATAAAAATTAAGAACTTGAAAAACTGAAAAGGTCCAAAACAGATGATCTTAGTGCTCAAAGGGATTTTACCTGAAGCCAATGGTTTCTCACCGAAGAGAAGGGTTTTCCCATATTTAACCTTAAGTTAATGATGTTTCCATTGGCCATGAACGATGTCATACTTGAACATATATGCCTGCAAGAAAGTAGCTTTTAACTTTTGCAAACCGATAAACCAAACACTTTATTCAGATAATATCATGACTTCAATTTGAATTCAAGTATTTAACACTCACCTAGTCTGCAAACTGCTAATACATTCATATCTACTATCTTCTTCCCCATTATATCATCACCATCTTCCACCACAGTTTCTCCACCTTCCATAGCAGCAAACGCTAATTCAACTCATACAGACCCTAAATCAACTCATACAGATTATAAACTAATCAAAGGCAAAGCTGGAAGCATATAGGTCATCTCCATACCAAATTACGATTCAATAGTAACTACAAATTATACTCATTTAAGTTCTCGGATTTGGAAAAGTAATACAAAATAAAGTGATGGAAATTCGAACAGACCGTTTAATTTCTCCAGGCTCCGATTCAATTTCTACTATCTTCTTCCCCGCGACATGATGACCATCTTCTTTCATAATTTATCCTCCTTCCATATCATCTTACAGGCCACAAATTAGCCGGCGATGGAGTCTGCAAATCCGTAGATTCTTCGTCATAAATTAGAAAGGGAAAAACGAAAATCGGGGTTAGGAAATATATAGTTACCAGCTGAGCTTTGGGAGGGAAAGAAGAATACACAAAAATCAGGAGCATATCTCATGGAGACTGATTTTCTTATATACTCAAATTGAAGCCCTAATTTTGAAGATAACCTTGAAATTTAGGAAGAACGTGTGTTTTTTTTTCTATATATAAAGCAAATTGAGGCGGTCGAGCATGAAGGCCGTGGAAAATCGCCAAGGGCAGCCGGCAAATTCCAATTGGAGAAACCATTCAAGCAACCTGGTCATCGACGATTAAGAGAAGCACGCCATACTTCGCCAATGATCGATGGTTTCTTCGAGCGCATAAGAGGGAGAGAGAGAGAGAGAGAGATGTGAAGGCGGTGGAAGTACTGGCACCTGGCGATCTCCAATTAGACCCTACAAGCACGTCATCGACGTGGGCAAGAAAACGATCTTTGTACATATAGATAAATGATATATATATATATATATATATATATATATATATATATATATATATATATATATATATATATATATATATATAGGGTCCGGATCCAGTGAGGACTCTTTTCCTCTCGAGGACTGTGAGGACTCCAAAAAAAACTCTAAAAATGATCCAAAACAAACTTTTTTCAAAAAATTCCTTTTTTAAACACTAAAATCGCTATGTATAAGATCAAAAAAAAAATTTCTAAAAATGATCCAAAAAAAAAATATGGATCATAATAATGATCCACAAAAAAAATCTGGATCATTGTTATGATTCGCTAAAAAAAGTGGATCATAATTTTTTTTTTTTAATTTTTTTTTGTCAAATGTAGTAGTAATCATGGTGGGTTATATATATTTTTTTCGGAATTTTTTGAAATTTTTATGAGGTGTCCTCGCGAGTCCTCACCGAAAAAAGAGTCCTCACAGGATCCCACTTCTATATATGTTTTCATGCATATATAGAAGTGGGATCCTGTGAGGACTCGTTTTTCGGTGAGGACTCGCGAGGACACCTCATAAAAATTTCAAAAAATTCCGAAAAAAATATATATAACCCACCATGATTATTACTACATTTGACAAAAAAAAATTTCAAAAAAAGAATTATGATCCACTTTTTTTAACGAATCATAACAATGATCTAGATTTTTTTTGTGGATCATTATTATGATCCATATTTTGTTATTGGATCATTTTTGGATTTTTTTTTTTTTTGGATCTTATACATAGCGATTTTAATGTTTAAAAAATGAATTTTTTGAAAAAAGTTTGTTTTGGATCATTTTTAGAGTTTTTTTTTGGAGTCCTCACAGTCCTCATGAGGAAAAGAGTCCTCACCGGATCCGGACCCTATATATATATATATATATATATATATATATATATATATATATATATATATATATATATATATATATATATATATATATATATATATATATATATATAATGGTAATATTACCGTTAGAAAAAAAAACAAAAAAAAATCGAAAAATCAACCGGAGCTCGCTCTCTCCTCCATCTTCAAAGCGGCGTGGCTCAAACCGGGCGGCAAACCAGTGGCAAACTGGCGGACCCGTGCCAACGGTCGCCACAACCGGCGTGCCAAACCGGCGGCGTCGGTGTGTGCCGTTGGCACCCGTCTTATTAGTTAAGGTGATGACTTCAAGTTTTATTATGAACAAAGTTGAGGTAGACTAGGAGTCATTAAAAAAACTAAATTAGTAATGATAAAATGGATTTGCAAACTACGAGTATTATTTTTAAGGTAATTGTTAGAATAGTTAAAATGATTAATGTCCAATTAACGAAGCATAAGTATTTAAAGTTGGTTAATGAAATTCAAAGGTTGTTTTTATTAGTTAACTTACAAGTATTTTAAGTCATAATTTTTTTTAAATCATTGCCCTAAGGATATTGTTTAGCATTTTTCATAATAAAATATTACTGAATGTAGTAATCAAGGTTCTAAAGTAGGGGTGAGTTTGAGGCGGGTTTTAACTAAAACCAAACCTCGAACCGCAAACTTTGGTTTTTAGAGATTTGAAACCGTTCGGTTTTGGTTTTTTCGGTTTCGGTTTTCTCAGTAGATCTGTTCGGTTTCGGTTTTCTTTTCGGATTTTTATTTTTCTTAAAATGTATCAATATGTTAACTTAAAAATCATGATCCAAAGTGTTGTATTTATACATTTATAAGAAATGAAAATTATTGGAATAAAATGTGCGAAAAATTACAAATGATATACTCAACACTTACTTTTAAATAGTTCAAAATCGAATCTTTTATAAATATAAAAATTATTATTACAAAATTTGAAAGATATGTATATATGGCGGGTTGAGACGGTGTTTTCAGTTTGGTTTTTCGTATGCAACCAAAATCCGCCCCAAACATTCGGTTTTTCAAAAAATAAAAATCACTCACGTCGGTTTTTCAAATCATTCGTGTCAGGATCGAATAACTCAACAAGTTATTAAACGAAGAGAAGTTACAGCGGATTAACACTCTTGTTATTGATTATGCACAATGTAAACTGTAATGTGAATGAACAAGAACACAATTTATCACAAAAAGCTTCAATGTACTAATTTTGATAGATCAATACACGTATGTTTGCAATTCATAAGGAACTATATATAATAGTCCTTGAAGCCTAAAACTTTAACCTAGTTATTCTAGAAATAGATTACAATCGAATTACAAAAAGATAAACATTCTAAACTAATTCTACGAAGATCTCGGACACGATCAGCTCTAAATATCAACATCAGTAATAACGTCCATCGTCAGTAGTAACTTCCAAGATCAGTAGTATTTCACGTTTAAGCACCATCAGTAGTAATTCAATAGTATTACCTGCAGCATCAGTAATAACTTGTTTATATCCCAACAGTTCGGTTTTTTCAGTTTCGATTCAGTTTTTCGATTTTTATGCTCACCCCTATTCTTAAGTAATATCCAACCGACTTGCGGTGCCAACAGTAAAAAAACTGTGGCTTCAACCGAAGGCAAGTGAAGACCTCCGCTAGTAGGAGTCTAAATTTGCAACAAACCAGTATTTTAGTTCATTTATTTTTAGCGTTAAATATTAAAATACTTTTAAGTATAAAATATAGAGTTAAATGCAAGAATGGTCTTTGTGGTTTGGCCAAATTGCACGTTTGGTCCTTGTGGTTCATTAAGTGCAGGCGCGGTACCCATAGTATGCATTTTTGTACACTCGTGGTCCCTCCACCCTAACTCTGTTAAGTCAACTCCGTCAGTCAAAAAGATTTTGGTAATTTCACTCTAAATTAAAGGGTATTTTAGTCAATTACCCAAATCTGATCCAAATTTAGTTCTTCATGACCGTCTTCGACAGTGAAACCCAAACAACCCCATCCCCACCATCTTCAACAATTTAATTGTCATTCCAGTTCAGCCTCCATCACCACCACGAAGACGATCACCACAACCAGCTCGAGGATTCTGCCGGCGATTAAGTTTCAACCGGCGATTTACGTATTTTCCGTCGAAGATTCTACCCGCGATTCTAACGATTCCTCGCCGGAAGAGCTCCTTCTTAACCGGTCAGAGGATATGAGCTATCTTCTTCTCCGGCCACCATCTAGATCCTTTCTCTTCGTCCAGATCTCGACAAACTGACTCCGGCGGTGTAGAACCCCCAAACCTGAAATTGATTTAATTTTCAGTTTTGTTATGTGATGATTTGATTTGTATAGTCGTTTGTAGGGGTGTTCACTATTCGGATAAATTCGGATTGTCTAAATGGACAATTTGGATTAGATCGTTTGGATTGGTTTTTTTGACTTTTTGGATCGGTTTGGACTTGATCCAAATTAATAATTTGGTTTTCGGATTGGATTTGGTTTTCATTGTAAAATCCGGATTGTCCAAAAAATCCAAATAGTATAAATATATAAAATATAAATATATAAAACAATTCTAGCCCATTTCTAGCAAAAACTAAATATAGTGACTATGGAAATTAACGAAATATCTGTTAGGTCACAACAACCCTGGTTTATAATGTTAATTGATAGAATATTATACTTAGTGAAATATTAAAGTGATAACACGAGAATATAGTCAATGTATAAATCCACTAAGTGTGGCTTGTTATGGAATAACAAGACCACTGATCAATTACAAAAGATGTGAATATAAGTTCGTGAATTGGTGAGTACTCCTTTGCAAGGTGATCTCTATTTATATTGTTTATAGAGATCTTACATGATGGAAAAGGAGTAATCGAAGGACTAAACTAAGGAAATGACTAAGATCAAGGGATTTGATCTTAGTCCGTTACAATACTGACTTGTAACTCAGTCCTTCTACTCAGTATTGGTTTTTCAATACTGAGTACTGATACTGAGTGGCCAATACTGGCCAAACTCAGTATCACTCCTAACTTAACTAATTTAATCTACATTTTAATCTAAGCTAGTCTAGATTGTTTTGTTATCCTAAGATACACAAGGGGTAAGGCTTTTTGCCTTAACAATCTCCCCCTATCTAATGATAACAAAACAATTACAAAGAGAAGTCAAAAATACATAACTACAGGCTGCAAAGTCTTCTTCTTCATCTTCTGTTGATTGATTCGAACTCATAGAAGACTTCCTTCTTCACATGGATGAACTCTTCTCTTTTCTTCAGTTCATCTTGCCTGTTGTTTAGCACAGCAACTATCTTCTTTCTGAACCAAGCATCTTCTTTCTTAGTTATCATCCATTTCAAACCCACCAAATGGCTTATAGGAGCTGTTGGCAAATCTGCTTCAGTAATGAAGCACTCCCTGTCATCTGAGTCAGTATACATATATCCAGATGTTGGATATATGGTACTCTTTTGATCCTGAAAGATAAGATTAGAGGGAACAGTATATTTGGGAAATATTCTGAAAGTATTAAGGCACTCAGGTTTGTTGTTCTTGAGAGCTTCAGTCATCACACTGAGTGCCCTGTAATCTGCTGCATAAAGGATGCCTTTTTCATAGCATATAGCAGATACAACCCAAATTTCATCCATCATCACTTGGGCTTCAGAAGATCTTAAGGGCATCTCCTTTATCAGTCTAGCAATTTTTACCCAGTCTTGGAGTCCCATATTCTGGATGTCATGGAGAAAAATCTTCATTGAAGGACTGACTGGCCCAGTACAAGTTGCAACAATTGATCTTTCAACAGTTTTGACTTTTATTTTGTTGACAAATTCATTTAGCCAGTATATGTCTTTTACATTCAGAAATGCTTTATTCCTCAGCATACTCAACCTTGTTTCCTTATATCTTGTTCTTTGTGCCACAATGTTCCAATACTGTTCAAGCAATTCATCTCCAGTTCTTCTTACAGTATGAGATCTTCTTGGAACATCTTCAGACTCAGATTCAGGTTCTTCTTCCTTAACTGGGAAGAATTTCTGGGCCTCAATCTCATCCTCAGCATCACTCTTTTCCTCAGTATACTGAGTAGATCTCCTAGGTTTTGAAATCAGAGGAGCTGGATCTTGTTCTTCACTAGATTTTGAGGACATAACCACATTTGTCATTCTTCTGGTTATTGGTCTTCTAGGAATTCTAGAAGGTCCTTCAGTTGGAGGAGAGATTTGTCTTCTTGGGGGCTCTTCATCATCTGAGAATGATGATGAAGAGCTTTCTTTATTTGCTTCATCCAGTGCAAAGTTTAGAAAATTTTCAGATGGCACTGGATGGTCTTCATCTTCATCATCAGCAATAGGCCAAACAAAAGGCATGTACACTATAATCTGCAAGTTGTTTTCCTCAGTAACAACTTGCTGTGGTTGGTCAGTTTCAGTCTCCCCCTGAGCAGATGGCCCAGATGGTTCATCTTCAAGTTGTTCCAAGACTGACCTTCCTCTTTGTCTGCTTCTTTCATACCTAAACCTAAGTGGTTCAGGTGTTTGCTGATGTTGTTGTTGTTGCTGTGGAGATTCATCAGTTAACCTTCTTCTTTTCTCCCCCTGAGCAGATGGCTCAGGTTGATCAACCTCTTGGTCTCTTTGTCTTTTCTCCCCCTTATTGTTATCATCATATAGGGAGGGAATGGGTTCAGTATCACCACCTATGTCCCCCTGTTGATCTTCAGGAGTTGGGGAGAGCATAGGTTCAGTAGCAGCATCCCTTGCACCCTCATGATGTGCAGGAGAGGGTGATCTTCGAGGCTCAGTGGCAGGACCTTCTTCATCTTGATTACCTCCAGTTGGAGTTTGTGGAAGTGGTGGAGGCTGATGTTGTTGCTGTAGAAGTGCCACTGACTGCTTTAATGTGTCAATCTCAGTACTCATCTCATCCATCCTGGCCAGAATATTATTCTGAGTGGCCTGCATGGCCAGGATTTGATTCAGAATAGTCTGCAAAGCCCCATGTACTTCCTGAGACTGAGTGGCTTGTGCCTTTTGGCCTTGCACAGATGGTGCTAAAGAAACAAAAATAGAAAACTGGTTAGTAAGAAAGGTTTATCAAATAGAATTGTGGTGTTGTTTAACTCTATAATCATATAAACAGAGTTGTGAAGTCTGTATTTCATCTGGTTCATGATGAAATATTGTGAACTTGTGCATAGCATGTGTAAGAAGATTTTTAGTAAAGGTGAATGTGAAATTTTAAGTAACTCGGTATAGGAGAGGTCACATTTACTAAAAGGTTTTGGTTTGGGAAATCGAAGCCTGGGATGTGCTTCTTATTATTTTCAATGTATATCACTCGGTGTCAGAGTGATAACAGAAATGTGGCTAAACCCATGGAAAATTTTGGCTAATGTGGCTTAAAAGGTGTTTGATCATTTCTTGAATCATGTGACCCAACTCAAAAATAAGCTGGACATAATTCAAGCAGCACCAGTGGGTGTCAGTGTGACATCAACCACCATTGTCTCTTTAAATGTTGAGACAACTGTAGACTGACAATGATCATTGAGGTGCTCAGTGTATGAATTTTGCATAGCAGCAGTGGGCTAACTATGTTGGCCATAAGTGGATATATTTGAAAGTTCGTTTGAGACTGTGGTCAGTATTGAGTTGGTACTGGCCAATACATAGTCTCTATTTGGGAAAAGTTTATATATATATATATACGATTAGGGCTTTTTAGAAATTCATACCTGAGACTTTGTCGGATTCTCTTCTTGCATCATGTGAGGTCGGCGTTGGATCTTCTGTATGCTGATTGGAAGCACCAGCACCTTCATGAGCTTCTTCTCTTCTGACAGCTACACCTTCCAGTGTATGCTGCTCATACTGAATTTCTACATCCAGAGGAGCATGGGGTTCCTCAATAGGTTGAGCAGTTGGTTCTGGTTCAGGACCTGGAAGGTCAGCGTTGGCTGCAGCTATGCTTTGTGCTTGAAGAGATGCAGTTAATGAAGGAGCATTGCCAGGTTGCATCTCTTCTGATGATAAATTTCCCATAATAACAGGGGAAAGATTTCTTCTTCTTCTTTGAATGACCAGTGGTGTATCCTCTGAGGGCTCAGTATCAGAAGCAGTTTCAATATGAGGAGCATCAGGATCCTGTGTTGGTGGAGAAATGTGTGTTGATCCTTGGACTACTGCTTGTTGAGCTTCCACCATCTCAGTATCTGGATCATCATTTCCACCATTTCCACTGTCATTATCAGTATCATCATTTTCTGATTCAGCATCAGAAATTTGTTCATCATTAATGCGTGCTTGAACTATAGCCCACATGGAGTGACTCAGTACAGGCTCTCCTTCTCTTGGCCTGTAAAAATAAATCTTCTCATGAAGTGGAGGAAGATCCACTCTGGGACTGTTGAACTCGTCATAAATATGAGCAGGCATCCCATTCTGAAAAATGAGCGAAAGAAATCTGCAGAAAGGAACATTGAGTTCACTGATTGGAGCCTGAATCAGAGAGGCCAGTTCATTGAAGATCAGTCTAGCATAATCAATATCTCGACCGTGATACATGGCATGAACATTCTGCATCCCAAATTCATTGATTTGATCCAAAGCTCCTGTTTTGTGGGTCATACATCGAATAAGTGTAGATATTAACAAACCCCATATAGGACCAAATTCATTTCGTTTAATAATGCCAGTGGTGCCTATGCGTCCAATAAAAGGTAATACTGAGCGAGCCTCTGTGCGATCGACAAATGGCTCATACTGAGCGTGAGCCGGAAGCCTCAGTGTTTCCCGAATGATACCAGTTGTTAGGTCACAACAACCCCAATATTGTTAATAACATCGGTAAAGACAAGATCATATACGTCATACGATTATTCTTATTAAGCACAAACGTATAATATGTGTTCTTGGTTGCGGAATAACCAAGAACACTCCACAAAGTGTTACATTTAGAATTGGGTTCCGGTGATCCACACAAATGATCAACCGGGATCCAAAAGGATACTAAACAAGTATAGCCTAAACCTCTATTTATAAGTTATAGAGGTTTTACAATTAACCATATTCAAATGTAACTTCCCAATTCTAATAAATACATAGCATGATTAAAGGATTTGACTAATAAAGTGAATCATGGGAAATAGCTCGGTCCGTGAACTCGGTATCACCTCATATCGACCAACTCGGTATGAGCACAT
Source organism: Calendula officinalis (assembly GCA_963853835.1). Classification (NCBI taxonomy): domain Eukaryota; kingdom Viridiplantae; phylum Streptophyta; class Magnoliopsida; order Asterales; family Asteraceae; genus Calendula; species Calendula officinalis. Next base: position 78,992,369 of record OY970820.1, on the reverse strand, counting down.
ACCGACCAACTCAGTATGAACCGAGTATTACTAAGATTATTTATTAGAGTTAAACTTATATATTCATTTGTTCATCAGATTCACAAAGTAATGGGTTTGACCGGGTTTTCTACCCTAACAATCTCCCCCTATCTGATGATAACAAATGAATATGTTTAACCTAATAAATAATAAAGATCTTGTCTTGTATGGTCTTCTTTTTGAGATCTTTTCATATTCTTTATTCACTAAGTACTTCAAGAAAATATATATCACATTAACTTTTCTCCCCCACAATCATTGACTCCTCCTCAAACTGTCCGGTATATTTGAGTTGAAATGAAACATATCCCAAGAATCATTCAACTAGTAGATTTCCTCAGTTTGAAACGATTCAAATGATTGTAAAATAATATGTGACATGTACCCCCCTTGAATAACTTAGCATGAACACTTTAGCTTTAAGAACTTTAGCTTCATATTAAGAGAAAATATATATCACATTGAGCTTTTCTCCCCCTGAATCATATACTTTCACCTTAAACTGTTCGGTATATTTTATCTTTGACTTGAAACCCCTCCAAAGAATCAATCAACTTATGGATTTCCTCAGTTTAAGATGATTTTATATGATTAAAAAGAGAAAAACATGTGAAAGATACTCACTTGTAAAATTCAACTTTCAGAATTTCGTTTCTCTAATTTTGCAGCAACTTAAAAAACTCATATCTCCATTTAGAATCTTCTGATCATTATGAATTTTTAACACAATATACATATACCTGTCTTCAACATCATATCCAAAAATCATAGTGATCCATCGGTTGAAACGATCACAGCGGTCTCATACTGACCACTCGGTATGAGACAGTCAGTATCAGAAAATCATCTATTTTGAAAATATGTACCTCTCAGTATACGATTCTGATCAGTCTGAACTTTTGATACCGAGTACATGTATGTGTTATGGATATAATATCCAAAATTTATGACAATCCAACGGTTACAAAAGATACAATAGCCGTTTTACCAGAGTTGCGCAGAATTAAAAACATACCATAAATATTCGTCAATAATCTTCAAAACTATATATCTCTCAATAAACGATTCCTTTTGAAGATCTGAACAGTGAAAACGTTACAAACATTTTGGTGAACCTTCTGTCCAAATTTCACGCTTATTAGAAGTTTGAAGAAAGAGATTTGATTTTTCTACCATGGCTGCCCAGAAAGTAAGGAATAAAAAGCATAGAATCTGACTTTTTGCGCCATACATATCTCTCTACCAGAAACTCGAATTGCAATTCTGAACGGTCAGACTGAGTTTCTGTATGTTGAGAACCTCCTGTTCAAATTTCACACAGATTCGACCATTAACGAAGGAGATCCGGCATTTCTTCTACCCGTGCGCAGAATATGACGAAAATTCTGCATTGTTCTTCTTTATGAAAAGACTTGATCTTCAACAATATATAGGGTTATATGATCATCAAAGTTGTAGATAACTTTGAACCGCTCTGATACCAGTTGTTAGGTCACAACAACCCTGGTTTATAATGTTAATTGATAGAATATTATACTTAGTGAAATATTAAAGTGATAACACAAGAATATAGTCAATGTATAAATCCACTAAGTGTGGCTTGTTGCGGAATAACAAGACCACTGATCAATTACAAAAGATGTGAATATAAGTTCGTGAATTGGTGAGTACTCCTTTGCAAGGTGATCTCTATTTATATTGTTTATAGAGACCTTACATGATGGCAAAGGAGTAATCGAAGGACTAAACTAAGGAAATGACTAAGATCAAGGGATTTGATCTTATTCTGTTACAATACTGACTTGTAACTCAGTCATTCTACTCAGTATTGGTTTTTCAATACTGAGTACTGATACTGAGTGGCCAATACTGGCCAAACTCAGTATCACTCCTAACTTAGCTAATTTAATCTACATTTTAATCTAAGCTAGTCTAGATTGTTTTGTTATCCTAAGATACACAAGGGGTAAGGCTTTTTGCCTTAACAATATCTTATGGCCCAAAATAATTCTAAAGCTATTAACTTCTTAATTGGCCCTTTCTAAATCTAATTCCAAAAAACAAAATACATGACTTGTGATCTCATCGACTGTCCAGTTTCCACATACAATCTTAACCCTGTCAGTTCTTACTTTAATCCCAATTCGTCCCTTCCCATTTGATACGTGAATCGCCCACAACCCACTCGTATCAAACAACAACGATTCGATAACATATGTGATTTTGCCCGCATGTATAACACCCTACTTGTTCATTTACATTGTATTAGTTGGCAATGGAGCAATCTTTTTGGAGCTTTTGAGAAAATTGATGTCAAGACTTTTGCATATATTATTTTAAATGTCACAAGCTATGAATTAGACTTGCACTTATGTATAAAGTAGTTTATCACTTTGAAATTATATATATTAAACTTAATATTAGTTATGTTATATATTTTTGTAGTCTTGTGAATATATATTAAGAAGAAAAAACGGTTTGGTTCGGACAAATCCAAACCATCCAAATTGTAATTTGGTTCGGATCGGTTTGGATTTAAATTAGTTGGGACGATTTGGTTTGAATATTTGAAATCCAAAATCCATTTGGATTCACCTATTTGGTTCGGATATATCCGGATTATCCAAACGAACACCCCTAGTCGTTTGATTTTCGTCTAAAATTGAGTGTTTGAATTTAGTTTGAATATGGTTAGTTTGAAAGATGGATTTAGTTTGGGATGTTGATTTGTACGCAGATGAGATTTGATTTGTACGTAGATGAGATTTTGAAAGATGGATTTAGTTTGAATATGATTATACTCCACTTTATCCTTTGAAAGTAGTTACTAATTTGCAAGAAGCTGTTTGGGATATTGATATTGTTATTAGATTTTTGTATGGGGTTTAGTTTTAATTTGGGGAAAAGATGGGGGAAAAAGATGGGGAAGAAGAAGAACAGGTGGCACCATATGAAAAATGACCAAATTGCCCTCGTGTGCTGGGCACATGTGGGCACAAATAGACGGAAGCTAACAGCGTTAGGGTGGAGGGACCACAGGTGCACAAAAATGCATATCATGAGTACCACGCCTGCACTTAATGAAACACAGAGACTAAACGTGCAATTTGACCAAACCCCAAGGACTATTTTTGCATTTAACTCTAAAATATAAATAACTTTTGAAATTTCAAGGTCGTTAAGAGGAAAAAAATAGGCACGTTACACACCCATCGGCAACACGGCATCATTTCTAATCGTATTTTCAGACTCGTAAATTTCGAATTCGATCTTTGGGTTTTCTCGAAATCAGAGATCTGATTTTTTTTAGGGATTCGCGCTCATCGATCAAAGAACGATAAGCAATAATAATGGATTGGGGAACGGTAACAACAGAAGATCTGATCGAAGCACTTAAGGAAGTCGATTGGTCATCTCCTCCTCGTCCTCTCAATGAATTCTTCTCCAAATTCACCGTCCCTCGATCATCGAACAAATGGAACAGTCGCCTTAAGTGTAATTTTTACTAGTATGTCCTTATTTTTATCTCTACTAATCGCTTTCAATTGCTTTTAATAACTTGTACTTTTAAAATCACTGATTAGAATTGTGATTACTTTGTGAACGAACAACATTAAACCCTAAATGTCATCATAATTGTTTCCGGTAGAGACTAATTCAATCTGAATAGGTTACTGTTGTTGATAATTGTTGAACTATTGCATCTTCTGTTGATAATATACGTAGTTAGAAATTAAATTGGGGTAATCAATTTAGGTTTTGTAAATTGTTATATTTCCTATTGGTTTGAAGATCACGGTGATGATCAGGGCGTATATTGAGTGATTTTTTTAATTCTAGAAGAGCTGGAGCTCACTTTTGATGACTGTTATTGCTGTGTTTGTGTAGATGGTGTAACATCTTAAATTACTATATTCTTTTGTGGTTATTATGATCGTTGAAATGCTTGGAGTGTTTGTTTTGCTGAGAATTTATGTATTTGGAAAAGGTAGTGATTTTTGTACCACGTGTTTTAACTTGTGTACCACAACAAATGCTTTATGTAGTTGTACAGTCTGTAGAAATAGTTGTACAGTGTGGTATAGTCATCAATATTTGTGGTATGAAAATTAACTCCCATCTGGAAAAGAGTGAACCCCAAATGTTGCAATCAGTACTTTTACTAAAGTTTTTGTTACTCTTTTAAGCTTATGTGTGATGCTTTTCATTTTGTTGCTTTTGAGCAACCATAGGAAGAAAGTGGGTGGTTGCAGTGAATGAAACTGACTATTATACTTGTCCCAAGGGAACATAATTTGTGTTTATTTGATTTTGAGGATTTTAAGTTGTGCTGGATATTTGTGCTTTTTTTCAGCTATCGGACAAATTACTTCCTCATGATTCTGTTCATTCTTGGTAAGCCAATTAAAGCAAAAGAGGTTTGATTGCTTGATCTATTTTTGAAATTGCTTACAAATGCCATGATTATGAATTTGTCATGTGTAGGTTTGGGATTCCTTAGGAGGCCACTTGCTATTGTTGCAGCTATGTCAACTGCTTTAACAATAGCTTTCTTAAATGATAGGTAACCTGTATAACTATAATATGATTTTTCAAGTCATGACTTATTAAATATCTTTTAATTTGACAACGGACTGGCTTACAGTTTTGCAGGCACATTTAGTGAAAAAGTAACAAGAACTGTGAGGCAGTTTTCTCCTCATTTAGCTGCAAAAATGAGACCTCCCCAATCGTAAGCTTCTTTGCCTTTGTGCTTTTATAATAAAATATAATAATATTAATATTAATATTATTAATAATAATATTGATAATGTTTTTAATGTGGCTTTCTGAAATCAGCAGGCCTGTTCTTCGTGGACGCCCTTCCTCTAAGAGGGCAATTTATATATGTGGACGCCCTCGTTGGGCTTTTGTTTTGGCATTTTCTGCTGGTATGTTTCTTTTTTATTTATTTTTTCATTATAATTAATTTTAATAAAGTTATAAACTAATAATCACAAATTTGTCCTTCAATAGTGAGTTTCCTTCTTTGGTTTGTTTCTTGCGGTCTCTTGACTTTGTTATGGGCATTAAGTGTTGGCCTTCTAGGTATTCTGCAAATTGCAATTTTCTTATTAAATGAAACTTATAAACAAACCTTTTGTAAAAATGTAAATTAGTGGTTACTAATACTTATCTGTTTCTCAGCTACTATCGCACATGCAAGCTTTCGAACACCTAACCTGAAAGCTCGTTTGAATACGTTTCGTGAGGAATTTCGTGCAGTTTGGCGCAATTATAGCGAACTTTAATCACTATTATTGCATGTAAGCACTCTGTTTTTTTTTGCTGTATCTTAATGCTTTGTTTTATTAATATTTATTTTTGTAGGGACAGCACAGCACAGTTAGTTATGAAGAAAATACGGGTGTTGTGGGTAACATAAAGATATTTGCTCAGTGAGTATAAAAGAACAAACTCGGGAAATTAGTAGAATGTAAAGTCTGTTGGATTTTGAATATAAACCATTGTTATGCTTTAGAAGTCGGTTATTCCAGCTGTAGCTTTCATTTTGTTCATAAACCCTTCCTTGTATGGATCAAATTTCAAATATATTCTTGCCTTATCGTTCTTTCCCATTTTAGTTGTACTCGTTTGATCATTAGATATAAAACATGACTAAAATGCGGGGAACGATTGGTTTATCTTGCTTGGCTAAACTGCTCAATGATGAAGCAACAGAACCGGTTAACCTTTTTTTCTTATTTTTGTTGTTTTTCTTCCTTGTGGTGTTTAAACTTCTTGTATCTGTCATTTGTATTAGATTTTACCAATGGTTTAGTAATATACTAACATGTTGGTTGTAATTATATTGTTGAATTTTGTGAGAGTTTTCTTTTTCCGTTGGTTCGTGGAATCTTTTTAAGGGAATGGAATTTGAAGGAATATGAAATTTCTAAGGAATTGGAATTTGAATTGGTATGATTTGGAAATTGGAATTATCACGTGTTTGGTTGACTGGAAATGTAAATGTAACTCGTAGTAGTAGTAATAATAACTATAATGTTGTTGGGTGTTAGGGGCAAGGGGTGGTTAGTGGTGGTTAGTGGTGGTGGTGGGCAATGGTGCCGACGGTTGGGGTAACCGTGGGTGACAAAAGACAACAATGGGTGGAAGTGGTGGCTAACGATGGTAAGTTCATGAGATTAGATTAAACTAATATTGGTTGGCACACAAACGGCTACTCATTTAAGGGCCCATTTTGTAATTAAAATTTAATTGCATTACAAAGTGACGTTTGCATAACTTTTTATTATTAATTCAATTGCTATGTAATTTAAAGATTACATCATCTGACTTTACTTAGCAAATAACTAAGAATTATTTATTATATTTTCTTGGGCGAATTAACAAATTGAATTAAGGTTAAAAATGGTAAAAAAACAAATTCAATTAAGGTTAAAAATGGTAAATTAGTGAAAGTTTGATGATTATACATAACTAACCAAATAAAGAAACCAAATCAAATTAGTTCCATAATAGATATATAAACTTATCCAATAGATATAAGTAACCAAATAAAGCAGCACGAACCAAATCACCAAATCACGGCTACATCAATCTTTTGTGATTCATCTTTTGAATTATATGTTGTTGCAATTCGACAAACATGTATGAAAGGCTGGACATTGAGCTTGAAAGGAAATTGATGGAGGTTAAAAAAAGTACACAAGGACATAACAGTATCAGATCAATCAATGGCATAATTATGTGGTTTCCTCATATTAGAGAGAGATTAGAAGAAATTAGAGGCGTTATTCGACAGTATGGTCAGTTTTTATAAAAATTGAGAAGTCGTATTTCTGAGACACTATGGTGTGCAATGGTAAGTGCCCATCGTGAAACGGTACGAAGCCGTCTCTTACCACCAGTTACCATACTTTTTTTAAAGGTAAAAACAACTACTAAGTACTAACACATTAATACGCATCACATGTTTGTTGTATATGTATCGTTATGGTACCGGTTTCAAATGTTTTAATTCTCAACACTATTGTCAACTAGACTCAAACTTTAGATTAATAATGTTGGTACAATTCTAAACTTTTTAAGAAGATTGATTGAAAAGAGAAATACAAAAAAATAAATAAATAAATAATATATATATATATATATATATATATATATATATATATATATATATATATATATATTTATTTATTTATTTATTTATTTAAAATAAAGTTGTACAACTTGATTAAAGCCAACTTGTTTTCAAATCACTGGATAATTAAATAAATTACATATATCATTAGTTTGGACATATGTCACCATATCTTGAGCACCATTCCATACAGTCCATGGGACTAGGAAAGCACCGCACTTGATCACGACAACAACACCACTTAGGTCCTGTATATTGGAAGCAAGAAAGCTATCCTAACTTTTCGTTTCTTGGTACTGAAACACTATCTTCATATCTTTTTTCGCTTGCAACTCTCGCGCCTACAAACATGTTAACAAGATATATATGAAGCAATTGTATAATCAAATAAATCATCTACACATTTACAAATGGATGTTGAAAAAGATAAGAATTTACATTCAAGACCAACAAACAATGCCAAAAACATTAAGCATAAGATAATGGCTTGTGGTGTCATCAACTTCGTCATCAGGGGTGGACCTAGTAAGGTGCACGGGGTTGCCCGGGCAACTCCTCAAAATTTTCGAATTAGTGTTAATTTTTATCTTTTTAATGTCGGTGACACCCATAACAAAAAAAATTCAACGAATATCTTTATGTAGTAGAAAAAAAATAGTAATATGTGTTATATTTAAATATTTGTTAAAAACCCATTTGCACATTAAAATGGGTGATGGTTTTTTGAAACAAACGTTGATTTGTAGAATAGGAGAAAAACCCTTTTAGATGTCACAATTGAAAATGTAATAAATCGTTTGCGAAAAATGAAAAAACGAAGAGCTCAACTTTAAAATGTAATTTATAGACGTTTTTGACATATGTAATGAAATCGTAGTTTCCAATTTCTTTTTTTGTTTCTTATATAGTATGAATAAAAAGTTGTGCAACACCTCAAACTTTTTTCTGGGTCCGCCACTGTTCGTCATTGTGGAGAGTGTTCATAGATATCTTTTAGGTTTGTTGTTCGAAAGAGATAAAAAGATTATATGAAGGATATGAATATTTATATATAATTATGGTTCTTATTTGGTAAGTTAATAAATTATATCATAAACACAATCATAGTGGATTATACAATAAATGATTATTGTAATTGTGAACTTACAAAAGGAGACTAGTGTTTCATAAAAAAATAGCAAAAGTCAAGTTACACTACAATGAACAAGTCAAGCAATATATAGTAAGGCTAAATAACTTAATGTGCTAGACATAAGGCCCAACTAATAAACCCAATAAAACTAATATGCTATAAAACTAATATGCTAACATCCCCCCTCAAACTCATAATGCAACAGTAATAAGCATTGAGAGTTTGTCAGTCCGAAAGTGAAACCGAGGAGCTGTCAAAGACTTAGTGAACATATCAGCAATCTGCAGGGTAGATGGAATATGCGGAAGCGAGATAGTCCCCTGCAGCAGATGATGACGAGTGAAGTGACAATCAATCTCAATATGTTTTGTGCGCTCGTGAAATACCGGATTCTTGGCAATCAATATGGCACTTTCATTATCACAATGCAGTGGAGTAGGCTTCGAAATGTGGACACCCATATCTGCAAGAAGCCACCATAACCAAACAATCTCACAAGTGGCAAGGGCCATGGCACGATACTCAGACTCTGTAGAAGAGCGTGAGACAATATCTTGTTTCTTACTTTTCCATGAAATCAGCGAATCTCCAAGGAAAATACAGTACCCAGTAGTAGATTTACGGTCATAAACATCACTATCCCAATCTGCATCACTATAGGCACGTAACTCAAGTGAGGATAAGGACGGAAGAACAAGGCTGCGAAACTGAGTACCACGAAGATATCTCAATATACGCATCACAGCTCCCCAATGAACACTAGTGGGAGCAGTAACAAACTGGCTAACAACATGAATTGCATGAGCAATATCAGGCCTTGTGACCGTGAGATAAACCAAACTCCCCACAATGGTACGATAAAGACTCGGATCAGATAAAGGAATACCGTCAGTTGGAGAGTACTTAGCATTGCTTTCTAAAGGAGTATCAACTGTCCGGTTATTCGTGAGTCGAGCACGATCAAATAAATCTGAGATATACTTTGTTTGAGATAAGATGTAACTTTTTGGGGATTGAGCAACTTCAATGCCCAAGAAATAGCGTAGCAAACCCAAACCCTTCATAGCAAAACGGTGGGCTAAATCACGTTTCAAAGATTCTATACCATCATGATCATCGCCATTATTAATCATATCATCAACATATAAAGAAAGAATGATTCTACCTTTATCCGTGCATCGAACAAAAAAAGCAGAATCATGATTACTTGGTTGAAAACCAAGTGACATGATGACTGTAGAGAACTTCTCAAACCAAGCACACGGTGCTTGTTTGAGACCATACAGGGCCTTTCGGAGGTGACAAAATTCACCTGGTTTGTGAGCAATACCTGGGGCGGAGACATGTATACCTCTTCATGAAGATCACCATTCAAGAATGCATTCTTGACATCCATCTGATAGATTTTCCATTGGCGAATTGAGGAAACTGCAATCAAAGTGCGAACAGTCATCATTTTTGCAACGGGAGCCAATGTTTCCTCATAATCCATACCATACTGTTGTGAATACCCTTTTGCAACAAGTCTGGCTTTATAACGTTCATCTGGTCCATTAGATTTTGTCTTAATTTTGTATACCCAACGACAACCTATCGTGCGTTTTCCAAGCGGAAGCGGAACCAAATCCCATGTACGTGTCTGGTAAAGAGCCGCAAGTTCCTCAGCCATAGCAGTCTGCCAAAGAGGATCAGAGACAGCCTCTTTGTAGGATGACGGCTCAGTGAGACGATGAACATTGGCCATAAAAGAGGCAAACCCAGACGAATAAGTAGAGTAAACAAAATCAGGAAGTTGTGTGGACTTCCGATTACGAGTAGGCCTCCCCCGTGGTAGATCAGCAACCGGTGGTGGAGCAGCAACCGGTGGTGGAGCAGCAACCGGTGGTGGATCAGTAACCGGGGGTGGATCAGTAACCAGTGGTGGATCAGGAACATCAAAATCAAAAGGATCAATAGTGCAAAGCTCCTCTCGGGTAACATCATGAGCCTGAACAAGGATACTATAAAACGGGATATGCTCCAAGAAAGTAACATTGCGAGACACATATAACTTTTGATTTGACGGATCATAACATCGATAACCTTTCTGACCAATACCATATCCCAAAAACACACAAAGAGCTGACTTCGAGGATAGCTTATTTCTCTCCACATGAGGCTTCAAAACAAAACATGTACACCCAAACACCCGCAATGATGCATAATCAGGTGTTTGCCCAAACAACATTTCATAAGGTGACCTGCCCGAGTTGTGAGCAATAGGGATATGATTAACAACGTACGTAGTTGTAAGAACAGCTTCTCCCCAAAACATGTTAGGAACTTGAGCAGATAATAACAATGATCGAGCAGACTCTAGGAGATGCCGATGTTTTCTCTCAGCAACACCGTTTTGCTGAGGTGTATCAGTGCAGGAGGACTGATGCGCAGTGCCATCGGATGCTAATAATTGGTTAAAATCATTAGAGGTAAATTCACCTCCTAAATCACAACGAAAACATTTGATAACAACAGAGTGCTGGGTCTTGATAAGAGCTCGGAATTCGTTATATACAGTCAAAAAATCAGACATGTTCTTCATAAAATAAATCCATGTATAACGAGTATAATCATCAATAAAAGAAACATAATATTTTGAGCCCGATTTAGAGGCAACCGGGGATGGACCCCACACATCAGAATGAACAATGTCAAATGGAGCAACAGAACATGTCACACTTCTATTAAAAGGTAAAGCATAGAATTTTCCAAGTTTACAACCACAACAATCAGAAATATCATCAGTTTTTAAAAAACCTAACACACCAGTGGAAATAAAAAATTGTAAACGTGAAGCTGACACATGTCCCAAACGAGAATGCCAAAGATAAAAATCAGACGATGACTGACTCAAACGAAAAGATGACAAATCAACACTAGAGGCAGCAACATTATTGATGCCATCAAAATGTAGCTGCTCCAGGACATAGAGATCCCCAAGCCTACGCCCTATCCCAATCACCCTCCGCGAGCGATTCTGAACACAACAAATCGAATCAAGAAAGTAGACCAAACAACCAGACTTGCACAGTTGACTGACCGAAGCGAGATTCAAAGCAAGTGTAGGAATATGATAAACATCTGTTAGAGATATATATGGGGTAGCAATAGAACCAACACCCTCAACTAACATAGGTGTAGCACTAGCAAACATAACAGATACGGGTGAACGAGGAGTTAACGAAGTAAAAGATGACAAATGTGGTGACATATGATGGGATGCTCCAGAATCCAATATCCAAAGGGATGAAGGTATACCTGAATTGCTGGATGTAGATGGAACTGATTGAGACATGGATGCTGACATGGCGGTAGGATTGGCAGCAATGAACTGTTTAAACTTCTCAACAATCTGGGGATCTAGAGCAGATGGTGGTGTAAAATCTGTTTCAGCCTCTACAGAGGGTGCAGCAGCAACAAACTGTGGTGGCCTGAAGTTTGAGGAAGAAGGATGAAAATGAGGCTGTCCAGCAGGTTTGTTATGTTTCTGATTTCCCTTGTTCAACAACACGGGGCACTGAGCCTTCCAATGATTTTTCTGCTTGCAATAGGTACACTCATCAAAAGCAACCCTGCTCCGATTCTGGTTTGAAGACTGTCTTGGCTGAGTAACAGCAAGAACAATAGGCATTGTTGTCTTAGAGCCTTTGTCTACATGAGATTTCAGACGAGTTTCTTCATCAATCAACTCGTGAACAACTGAATCAACAGAGGGAAGTGGAGTGCGATGCAAAATAGAGCCACGCAGACCATCTAAATCTGAACGTAAAGCCATCAAGAATTGAACCAAACGCTGCTCTTCCCTTCTATCAATATAAGGCTTAAAAGCCTTCAAGTCAACAGGTTCTGTAAGATCTAGCTGATCCCACAAGTCAGACATAGCATCATAAAATTCTTGGACAGTTAAACTGTTCTGTTGAAGTGCTCGAATATCAAATTCCAACTGATACTGTTTTGCAAAATTAGATTGAGTATACAATCTATCCAAGTGATCCCAAACTTCCTTAGCCGTGTCATACTTTGCTAACTGTGTACCAATCGACTGAAGAACAAGATTTATTAATCCAAGTGATGATCTTGGAATTTTCAGTTTCCCAAGTTTCTAATAGGGTTGCATAATTTGCAGCCTTATCATCTGTTGGTTTGGTTTTGGTACCTGTTATAATACCCAACAGGTTCTTCCCCCGCAAGAATTTTTCATAACATAACTCCAATAGGCCTAATTCTTGCCATCGAGCCATGACCAAATAGAAAATAATAATAACCAGCAGTAACAATTACTAATGCTCAACACCAGCAGTAACAGACCAGCAGAAACGGGTCAGCAGAAACGAATCAGTAGTTAATACTGATCAGCAGAAACGAACCAGCAGTAACGAGTCAACAGTTAATACTGATCAGCAGAAACGAACCAGTAGTAACGAGTCAGCAGTTAATACTGATCAGCAGAAACGAACCAGCAGTAACGAATCAGCAGTTGATACTGATCAGTAGAAATGAACCAGCAGTAATGAAGATCAGCAGATTCGGGTTAGTAGAAACGCTTAACCAAAATCAGGATTTCCCAAATCAACAAATCAAAAAACCCTAACGAATACAAATCGCCACACAAGAATACAAATCGCCAGACAAGAATACCAGTACTAACAACCAAACGAAACCCCAACAATCAATACTGTTTAACCAAAATAAGGATTTCCCCCAATCAACAAATCAGAAACCCTAACGAATACAAATCGCCAAACAAGAATACGAGCATTAACAACTAAACGAAATCCCCAGAATCAAACAAAATCAGACGAATCAAAGCAAACGAGATACTGAAACGAGCGAGAAAAACATACCAAAATTGTCAAAAATCATGAACAAAAGATCGAGTTTAGCTCTGATACCATGTGAACTTACAAAAGGAGGCTAGAGTTTCATAGCAAAATAGCAAAAGTCAAGTTACAATACAATGAACAAGTCAAGCAATATATAGTAAGGCTAAATAACTTAATGGGCTAGACATAAGGCCCAACTAATAAACTCAATAAAACTAATATGCTATAAAACTAATATGCTAACAATAATAACAAAAGATTACCGTGAACTCAATTATTTGGTTAGTCGATTTTTCTAATCATGAAAACATCAATACTTACTCCATTAAAACTCAATTTAAACAAAAGTATAACCAGATCCAATGAAGTTTAGTCAGTTTTAAAACAGAAAGGGTATAAAGTTATTTTTATTTTAGTGATTATATTATTAGTTTAATTACTAATATGTTTTTGTTTATTAAAAGACATTGAATTAATTAAAATGAACACCAAAAAAATAAAAGTATAGACATCCTACTTTGATTCCCTACAAACGTGAATTATGTGTATGTTTTTTTGCTGATTATAAACAAAATTATTCCCTTAAACCACGTGCTCTCTCAATATTAGCATATATTTTATTTTTATCCACTATGAAATTCAATTGTAGCTCTCAGCCTTTGACCTACTCGTAATCATTTAGGGAACAAAGATTACTTGTATTACTCCGTATTAGATTTACTATTTTGATGTAAGATAACATTTTATAAACTTTTAAATTTTGTTAACAAAAATCTAGAATAATCATCATGAATACAATTAATGAGGAATGTGCATTTTAACCGAAAAACAAAACGGAATCAGTTGAACCCGGGTTTTTATTCCCTTTTTCTTATCTTTGTTGGTTCTTGGATTTTCAGTTCCGATAAATTATTTTCGAGTTTCGATTCAAATACACACAATAATTCCATGTTATAAACCAAACCCTTCTTATCTACGGGTATTAGACACCTATCATAGTCCTAACACACCAACCAAACAATTACACCTCAAACAATCATGTGAGTAAAATCCAAATTAAAAGTTAACAAAAAATAACAATTTATTTCTATTAAATTAACAAGAGAAAAAAGCGAAATTGATTAGGCAATCTCTAAATTATTAGGATATGAAAACAACATATTAACAATATTTTAAGTCGAATGTCATCAGGTAAGACGCGGGTATGACAGGTAAGACGCGGGGAAATGAATAATTTGTTTGGAAAATTATTGGCAACTTTAATAAAGTTAGGATATATGAGAAGATTTAGTCACAATTATTCCTCATATTTTAATATTTGATATAGCACTAATACATATTATATAATTGTGGAGCTCAAAAAGTTGAAAATAATAAAGTAAGATAGGCATAAATGTGTTTTATTACTCACTTCGTTTTGCAACTGTGCTTTCCAATCCCTGAAATATCAAAGACAGTTGCAATCGGGATTGAGGTGGGGTTCCAAATTAATGAAGATAATCCTATTTTGTGTGAATTATTCTCAGGTGATGGAGTTGAAAACGTTCCTCAATGAATTTACTTTCATTTAATATCAGGGGGTTGAGTGAAACTCACAAAATTGACTGGGTTAGGCAATTGAAACTAAAACACAAAATTGATTTTGTTGGGCTGCAAGAAACACACGCAACAGTGGTCAGTAATATAGATGTTACCGGGTGTTGGGGTAACAATGATGTAGAATTCGATTCAATTGATTCGATTGGAAGATCGGGCGGGTTATTATGTATGTGGAATCCACAAGTGTTCGATCGTAATTTCTGCAATAAAACCTGATACTCTTTAACAGTTGGTGGGCGATGGAAAGGATTTGACGGTCTTATCTATCTCGTTAATATTTATGCACCGCAATCATTGGCAGATAAAAAGATCTTGTGTGATGAGCTTATTAATCTCAAAAATTCCCGACAAGGTACATGGATTTTCTTTGGTGATTTCAATTCGGTTCGTAGGCCTGACGAAAGAATTAGTTCTTCATTCTATCACTACACTGCTAATTCCTTCAACAACTTCATTAATTCGGCGGGCTTATCGGAATTTAGCATGGGTGGTAGGATACTCACATGGGTGTTATCGGAATTTAGCATGGGTGTTAGTCCCTAGACTAAGTGAATAAGATTTGATGATCAATAGTTAAGAAGAATAAATATCAGCTGAAGTATGTATCTCAGCTGAAGCAAGTATATGCAATAAACCTTCAGCTGAGGCGGGCTTATCGGAATTTAGCATGGGTGTTAGTCCCTAGACTAAGTGAATAAGATTTGATGATCAATAGCTAAGAAGAATAAATATCAGCTGAAGTATGTATCTCAGCTGAAGCAAGTATATGCAATAAACCTTCAGCTGAGTACGTACTTAGCTATAGGGAATCAAGTCAAAACAGCAGCTATAGAAGAGTGTTCATTCGAAGTCTATGGCCAAAGGACAAAGAAAAGAAGAAGATCAAGTAGCTGATTGTGGAATCAGCTGATGATACCTACTACAGATAAGACTTAGTGGAAATGTTCTTGACACTTTGAACATTTCCTTTCCCGCTCAAAGAAGAAGAAAACGATGATGATCTTCTATTTTGGAATAGAAGATATTGTGTCAGTACATCATCGTTTGTCCCTCCAAGCATGTAAACGGAAAGTCAACTGCTTTTGTACTTTCATAGTACACCTTTTTACTGTGCGTCAGAAAAGGTAGCAAAAGGAGTTGACACAAAGTACACTTGGGACTACAACATATGCAAGAGCATTAAATGTTTCCGTGGACAAGTCTACATCGACGAATGATATGTTTACACGTCGATTACCTTGTGGACAAAGTAACACGGATCTTGGGCTATATATAGAGACGTAAATGCTTGCATTTACACACACCTTTTAGAATTCATAGCACAAGAACATTCTCTGAGAGTTGTTATTGTCTGGTATTAACTTCTCCATAGTTATTACTAAGGCATTAAATATCAGCTGTCTGTATCAGCTGATATTAAACTCTCCTTGCATAGTCTTCTAGTTTGAGCAAACAAAAGTGTCATTTCAAGTAGAAAGTTTTAGTTAGTGTGTACTATCTATTTCCGCAAACTTTATACTGTATTAAGTTGTTTTAATAAACTCTTAATCATTGAAATCTTGTGTGTTATTTATCTTATCTTCGTTAATCGGTCATAACGCAACACGTTTATGTTGTTGGGATCCAACAACTGGTATCAGAGCGAGTGTCAAAGTTGCTTTCCATCAACTTTGAGCATCTGTTATGGCTGAACCTACATCATCAAATCTTACATCATCTGGAAAACCTCCCAAACTCACCCAAACCAACTACCCCATGTGGAAAACTCGCATGTTATCCCACATGGTTACCTATCACCCAAAACTTCAAGATAACATCATGATAGGAAAATACATCCCTAAAACCCTCATTCCTGGTACTCCTGAAATACCAGAACACTACGTTGTTAAATCTGAAGCTCAATGGACGGACGCTGAAAAACGTCTTGTTAATCTTGAAAATAAAGGAAGGGATATGCTTTTTCAAGCAGTTGGTGATGAAATGTATCACAATATACAATTTTGTGACTCAGTTAAAGAGATGTGGGACAGGCTAGCTGAAGTTTATGAAGGCACATCTGTTGTGCGTGAACATAACAAAAGCATGCTCATTCATGACTATGAGCTGTTTAAAGCTAAGCCTAGCGAGACTATAGCTCAAACTTTCAATCGTTACAACATTCTGTTAAACGAGCTGAAGTCTCATGGAGTTGATAAGGACGACATGTCCAAAATGTGTAAGTTTATGGCAGCCTTACCCTCTAAATGGGCTACCATCATAACTTGCATAAGTACATCTCCTACCTTAAAAGATTATACTCTTTCCTCTCTCTATGGTATGTTTCTAAGCCATGAGAGAACTGTACTCAACAAATTTCAACCTCCAAATGACTCTAAAGTGAGTCCCGCTGGATCTTCAACTGCTCTTGTTTCTCTAAACGAACCCAGCAGAATTGAATATCCACCTTCAGATGATGAAGCTGACAACACTTCAGCTGTTGGTTTGTTCAACATGCCTGAAGTCAGCATCGAAGAGGTCGATGAAGACGAAGACAATGATGCCCTTATATCTGAGCTTTCCTTACTTGTCAAAAATAGAAAATTCTTTAAAGGCAAATCTGGATCCTCAGCTAAAGGCTCAAGTAGCAGACCTATCTCGTCAGTTGCTTCTTCCAGACCCTCTGGAAGTACACCTGACATCTCTGAGATAACTTGCTACAATTGTAACAAGAAGGGACACTATGCTAACGACTGCAAGCAGAAGAAAGCAAGTTCATCATCTTCAACTGGTGAGTCCATTGAAGAAATATATAAAAAGCTACAAGCCTTCGCCAAAAAGATCTTAGAAGAAAAGAAGGAACTTGAAAGCAAAGTTGATGACAAGGGTCTAGTAGCTGAAACTCACGATTGGGCTGACTCAGGTGACAACTCGTCTAATGATGATGAACCAATGGCCACAATGTGTTTGATGGCTCGTGCTGATGATGATGAAAGTATTACAGCTGATGATGCTAGTTCTTATCAATGGGTCAACATAGTTCATAAAAAGGTAACCTCTATAATCTCTGCTGAGGCTACTAAAGCCAAAGATATTGTTGACACTATTATTTGTGACTTGCACTTCATTGATCAGCTGAAAGGTGAATGTTTGGATAAACATAGTGCTATTCTACGTGAAAATGCATTTTTAAAAGAACGATTAATTGATCACAAAACCTTAAAAGAAGAACTTTCTGAAACAAAATTTATAAACTCAGTTCTTCAACATGATCTAAATGAGAAAGTTAAAGAACTTGAAGCAATTAAAAAGATTTGTGAATCCTGGTCACGTTCATCCAAACGTGTGAGTGAATGTGTTAACTCACAAATTCCTAGTCAAGTACAAGCTGTACTAGGAGGAGACTTCCTTGCTGCAGCCGCTGTACCTGACAGCAGTACAGATGATCTGTGCTACTCGTCGGCCGATGCTTCTGTGCCAGCTGAAGAGTTGGTTTTTGGTTCCTTTGTTAGGTCTACCAAAACCTTTGCTACTGAGATGTCCTCAGAAGTTTCTTCTGAAGCTACTATTGAAGAGTCATCAGCTGACTCCTCTGTAATGGTAGTTAGGACACCCACTGTAGTAATTGTTGAACCAAGAAAATCTATCTTGGGTTCAGTACCTGCTGCTTCCTCTGCTAGACCTCAGTCGAAGACTAGCAAAACAACAGGAAAGAAAGTTGTTCTTACATCCTCCAAGGGTGAGCCAGTTGGAGTTCGTACTCAAGCTGCAAAGAACAAAGGTAAGAGTGTCTCTAAAAACACTCCAAGTCCTTCTTCAGCTGTGTCTGTCAAATGGCTGAAAGGAAAGGTCAGCAAGCGGACATCACTTGTTCAAGTTCTGACTATCTCTGATAATCAGAAAATGAAAGGGATTTTGGGTCCAGTTCCCAAACCCAATGCCTCGCCTTCCACTCCACTACAAAGAAACAGAAAATGTTAAGTGTGGAGATCGTGGGCATATGGCAAGTGAGTGTGACAGCACATGCCTGAGACCTTCCCCAACCTCAGCTTGTGAGCCCTCTGAAAAACCAACCCTTGTGAGTTCCAGCGGGAAGTCACAAGGACCCACATAAGTGTGGGTTCCCAAAATGAACTAACTCTTTTAATTTATGTGCAGGGTGATGAAAGCAAACATGTCTGGTACTTATACAGTGGTTACTCAAGACATATGACTAGATACAAATCCCTGCTGGAAGAGTTTGAAGTATGTGCTGGTCCTCCAGTAATTTTTGGTGATAATGGTAGAGGCTCAACTGAAGGTTATGAAACCATCTCTAATGGATCCGTAAAAATCACAAGAGTTGGTTATGTAAATGGGCCGAAACATAATTTAATCAACATAAGCCAACTATGTGATGCAAAGTTCTCAGTGAACTTTAATGAATACAGAGGAACGGTGATGGATAAAAGTGGAAAAGTTGTATTAATTGCTCCAAGAACCAAGAATGTCTATACACTTGACATGAATCCTCAAAATCAAGAAGTTTGTCTATTCTCACATTCAACTGAAGAGCTCAATTGGTTGTGGCATAAAAGACTCCCTCACCTGAACTTCAAAAACATATCGAAGCTGGCTCGAGGTCAGCTGGTGAATGGTCTACCACAAATCAAGTATGAAAAAGATAAGCTTTGTTCAGCTTGTGAACAAGGCAAACAACATAAAAGCTCTTTCAAATCAAAGCAATGCTTTTCCATCGACAGTTGTCTTCACATGCTCCATATGGATCTCTTTGGTCCTATGAGTACCGAAAGTTTGGGTGGAAAGAAGTATACTCTTGTTATCGTTGATGAATACTCACGATATACTTGGGTCATATTTCTTCGTCACAAGAGTGATGCAGCTAATGAAATTATCAAGTTCATCAAAAGGATGGAACTTCTAAACGGGTCTAGAGTCAAGATGCTGAGATCAGACAATGGTACCGAATTCAGAAACAAGACTTTGGAAGACTTCTGTTCAGATATTGGGATCTCCCAAAACTTCTCAGCTGCTAGAACACCTCAACAAAATGGTGTGGCTGAAAGAAGAAACAGAACCCTAATAGAAGCTGCAAGAACAATGCTTGCTGAGTCAAACATGCCTAAGCAATTTTGGGCAGAAGCTGTTAACACAGCGTGTTTTACTCAAAACAGGTCTCTCTACGTGAAGAGACACAAGAAAACTTCTTATGAGATTTTTTGTCAAAGGAAACCTTTCATCGGTTTCTTTCATGTGTTTGGGTGTGTGTGTTTTGTATTAAACACACAAGATCAGCTAAGCAAGTTTGATTCTAAAGCTGATGAAGCCATTTTCTTGGGATACTCCACTACATCCAAGGCATACAGAGTTTTCAACAAAAGAAGACAAACTTTGGAAGAGTCCATAAATGTTACTTTTGAAGAACACCCATAGGCCTTAAATCCCACCTCTGGTGACTCATCTGATGCATTTCAGAGATCAGCTGAACCATCTTCTGATGATGCAGCTGAAGCATTTTACGATGCTTTAAACCTCTTTGAGGTTCCTATAAATGAATCAGATGAGACATTCCATGATGTTCCTACGTATCTTGTAGATATTGCAGTTGTTCAACAAGAATTTCCAACAGCTAGAGCACCATCGAAGGGTATCTCTAAGCCACCTCTTCATACTTCAAGAAGATCCGTTCAAAATGAAGTAAATCATCCTGCTGAGCAGTCAGCCGCTCAATAAGGATCCAATTCTGCTGAATCTTCCTCTTCTACAGCCGCTCCTCAATCTTAGTGGACCTCTGAACATCCAATTGAGCTAATCATTGGAGATCCACAACAAGGAGTGGTCACAAGA
The DNA here is from genome assembly GCA_963853835.1 of Calendula officinalis. Lineage (NCBI taxonomy): Eukaryota > Viridiplantae > Streptophyta > Magnoliopsida > Asterales > Asteraceae > Calendula > Calendula officinalis. Next base: position 78,971,788 of record OY970820.1, on the reverse strand, counting down.
AGTAAAGCATCTTGCAATCTATGCTTATGGTCGTGCTTCTTAGCAGCTGAAGAACCGAAAAATATTAAAACAGCCTTAGAAGACTCAAGCTGGATTCAAGCGATGCAGGAAGAACTTACCCAATTTAAGGTCAACAAAGTATGGCAGCTGGTTCCTCCACCAGCTGGAAAGACTATAATTGGTACTAAATGGGTATTTAGGAACAAGATGGATGAAGAAGGAGTCATTATTCGCAACAAGGCTAGACTTGTTGCTCAAAGATATAGACAAGAGGAAGGAATCGATTTCGATGAAACATTAGCTCCGGTAGCTAGGCTTGAGGCTATTAGAATATTTCTAGCCTATGCTGCTTACAAGAACTTCACAGTTTTTCGGATGGACGTAAAGAGTGCATTTCAAAATGGAAAGCTGTAAGAGGAAGTGTATGTTAAGCAACCACCAGGTTTTGAAAATCCTAAGTATTTAGACTATGTGTTTAAATTGGATAAAGCGCTGTATGGGTTGAAACAAGCTCCTCGTGCATGGTATGACACACTCTCCACGTTTCTCATAGCAAATGATTTCACCAGGGGAAAGATTGATAAAACCTTTTCATTCGCAAAATCAAAGGTGATATCATTCTTGTTCAAATTTATGTGGATGACATAACTTTTGGTGCTACTGACGGAAAACTCTGTGGACGCTTTTCAAAACTTATGTCTACAAAGTATGAGATGAGTATGATGGGTGAATTGACATATTTTCTTGGCTTACAAGTTAAGCAATCTAAAAATGGAATTTTTATAAATCAAGAAAAATATATCAAGGATCTTTTAAAGAAATTTGATATGAATTCATCATCATCTATGAAAACTCCAATGGCTCCTCCTAACAATCTAGATGCTGACATAACTGGGAAATCAGTTGATGTCACATTCTATAGAGGAATCATTGGATCTTTGCTCTATCTCACCGCCAGCAGACCAGACATTATGTTTGCTACTTGCATGTGTGCTAGGTATCAAGCTGATCCTAAAGAATCTCACTTAATAGCTGCTAAGTGAATTTTGAGGTACCTCAAGGGTACTCCAAGCCTAGGTTTTTGGTACGCCAAAGACTCTGGGTTTGATCTAATCGGCTATTCAGATTCAGACTTTGCAGATTGCAAGATGGATAGGAAGAGCACCACAGGAGGCTGTCAGCTGCTAGGCGGAAAACTAGTCAGCTGGACAAGCAAGAAACAAAACACTATTTCTAACTCCACAGCTGAAGCAGAATACATTGCTGCTGGAAGCTGTTGTGCTCAAGTCCTTTGGATGAAGAATCAGCTGGTTGATTTTGATATGAACTTTTCTAAAGTTCCTATCTACTGCGATAACACAAGTGCTATTGCAATCAGCAACAATCCAGTTCTTCATTCAAGAACCAAACATATTGATATACGGTATCATTTTATTAGAGATCACATAGAACAAGGTGACGTGGAACTTCATTTCATTTCAACAGACCTTCAGCTGGCTGATTCATTCACTAAGCCTTTAGATGAAAAACGTTTCAATTTTCTAATCAGCGAGCTGGGTATGTTAAATGCTTGAATCAACTGCTGAAGTACTATCAGCAGCTGATAAGTCCACCTTGTCATTTAGTACGTTCAGCTGACTAAAAACATTTTAAATTCATCAGTCAGCCGAATAAAATCTTTCAAAATGATAACTTATCACGTTTTTAAAGAAAAACGTTTGGTTTTCCCACAAAAGGCATCTTTATCCCCATCCATACGTTTCCTGCGGCAAATATTTCCACTCGAGTGAAAATATTTGGCATTTGTGGGGGACAAGACACCCTGACACATGAAACTGCTCCACTAACCCCTCTCTTTCACATCCAACGACTTTTCCACACGATAACCAACATTTCCATAGTTGGTTTGTAACTATCCATAAATGATCTGGTTAAAATTCAAATATTTACCCAAACCGTTCCAAAAATCCCTATAAATACCCACATTTTCCCTCACTTCATCTTCACCACCCTCAAAATCTTCTCTCAAAACCTTCAATCTTCAAGCTTTTGTCTTTCTTCCCTCTCCCAAAATGTCGAAGAAAACCACAAAAACTCCTCTCTCAAGAGTTGCCATCGAGTTCGCTCAGAACTCGAATCTGGTTGGCAACACTTCTCCACCAAAGAACCTCGACGAAGTTTATCGACCGGTTGGGAAGTTCTGGCGTCACTGTCTTATCAGTGGTGCATTCTTCAGATTCACCAAGAGCATTTACGATGTCCTGCGTGATTTCAGGATGTCTGCCTCCGTTTCTGGAGACGACATCGTTGCGCAAGTTGGAGATCATCAAATCACCATTACTATTGACGATTTCCGAGTTGCTTGCGGGTTCGAATATCTGCTACCTGTCGAACTATATCAGCAGACTAAATCTGCTGATGAAGCTAAAGAGTCTCTAATCCGTATCACTGGATACAGATTAGAAAGTGAAGACGACAAGGTGCAGATCTTCAAGAAGTCTCAGCTGACGAGACCCTGGGCCTATTTCTTTACCCACATCATTCAGGGTATAGGTGGCAACTCCGGGTCTCACAACCAGTGCAACTCCAGCATGCAAGTCTTTGCTGAAGCCCTAATCACCGGTCATCGGATTGATTATGGGAGACTGGTGTACGAGGAAGTCAAGGCCAAGCTGAAGGCAAAGGGAACTCACATTCCCTATCTTCGCTTCTTCACACTGCGTCGCACATGTGATGCTTGAGAAGCTGGAGATTGATTATGAGGACCTTCCTGGGGAATCAGTGGAGGTATGTACCTTCTCCAACATCATCGTAAACTCCAAGATGGAAGATGGTAAGGATGTTCCCCTCTCCTCGTAAATGCTGAAGATCATTGATGATCGAGCCATATCCAAAAAGGATCAATCAGAGGGCACCTCATTAGAAGAATCTGCCATACAAGAAGGTATGTCCTTTTCTCATCTGAAGTGTTTTCCATCAACTGAACGTATACAAACTGTTGATGGAAATACCACCACTTCCACTAGGATCTCACTGCCCATTGACGTGGAAAATGTGGAAACGTGTGATATTCCACGTGGTGGGAAGAAGCGGGTCAAGCGAGCTGCTCACCGCCCTCCTTCTTCCTTTTCATTCTTTTTATCATCTTCTTCCACTCCCAGCGCCCCTTTTTCTCCTCAGCTGAGGGTAAGAGGGTCTGCTACCTGTGGTGAAGATGTGGCGGTTGATGATGTTGAGATGGCGACAGCATCATCATCAGGATTCAGCCGGAATCCATTGGGTTCTCACTCGAGATTCCGATTGGAAGGATTACGATCAGAAGCTATGTCAGCATCTGAGAGTAGTTCTTCTCATTTTCAGATTTGCAGTGTTTTTCCAGGAACTCAACCAACAATTGGAGTTCCTGTCCAGACACTTCCGGCTAATCCTCTTTTTCTCTCTTTTGCTCTTCAACCTCCTTCTGCAGATTTCTTAACAAGTCAGCAGACTTCAAAACAGCAATTTCGTTCTTTAGGAGTTAGTACCGGCTCCAACCTTCTGCGTAGCTCCTCGACTGATTCATTATCAGTCGTTGTAACAAGGGGACAAACTCCACAAGCAACCTCAGTCTCTCGACAGACTGCTGGTGAAGTTTTCGGCTCAACCCAAGCCACCCGTGAGTCAGCTGCACACACACCACCACCAACTTCTTCATCACTTTCTGAGTCATCAGCTGATGATAGATTGACTGGAAACCAAGTCAATCTTGAAGCTGTTTCTTCTGCTTCCCACAACGTAACCAGCTTAAACCAGCGGGTGATCGAGGAAACCACCACCGCCGATGAAGAGACAACTTTAGACAAAGTTGTTACTGAGGCACCTACCCAAGCTTCCAGTGATCGCGAACGTATTCGCCAACTGAGCTGTGAGGCAGCTAACACACCACCCCAAGGAACTCTTCCTCCAGTCTCTATACCAGTATCGCCGGCTGGTGATACCGAAGCTCCAGAGGATCAAACAACATTTCATATGATGTTTGATTCGGTTGATGATCCTATTCAGCCATACTATTCATCATTTGACGAAGATGTACATACTGGGCTTCAAACTGTTTTGACAGCTGATGTCGGCACTTCTGTTAGTAACCCAGAAGTTTCAGCTGGACCCAACCCACCCCCTAGTTTCTGAGCATCCCATAGGAGCAATTCCTCATAACTCAGGAACACCCACTCCCACAGCAGAGGTTACCCCTCAAGCTGGATACATGTCGGACCCCCTCTCCCAAAGCGTCCAAGTGTCCCATGCTGAATCCAGCAGAGCTGGAGGAAGCATTCCCATCAGAGCCGCTGCTGCTCTGATGTCTAGAGTGTATCATCCCAGATTCGACCTGGGATGGCCAGACTGAGTCAGCAGATGGACACCCTTCGCAGGGATGTTCCAAAGAAGTTTGCTACAACTGCTGAGAATCTCTCTTCCAGCATAGCTTCTCTGCACACTGAGGTTCATACTCGGACTCCTCAGCTGGTTCTTCTTGCTGATCAGATTCGCTGCAACACAAGCAAGTTCATCACTCTCAAAAACTATGTTCATCGAGAGTTGAACTCCCTTCGCGAGTCTGACAGAGTCGAAAAAGACAAGCTTCTGTCCGAAGCTCGGGCAACTGAAGCAGAAGTGGAAAAACAGCTGAATACCTTGTCTTCCAAGGTATTTCCTTTCCAACCAGCTGTTGATCGTCTGACTCTTGCACAGTCTAAGCAAGAGCATCTGCTGACCAACACTCATAGCCACCTCTCTAAGGCTATTGAGGCATCCACTTCTGCTGTGTGCACAAGAATGAACAAATTAGAGACTGAGGTCAGTTCGTTGACTTCCCAAGTCACTGGTCTCCAAGGCACCCTCAACCTTATTCTATAAAAATTGAATGAGGGTGCCGCTGCTATTCGTCCTGCTTCAGCACTAGAGAGTACCTTAATTCTTCAGGCACTCTCTGAGGGGGAGAAAGAGCATACTACTTCAGCAGGTGAAGAACAAGGTGAACGAAATGCTTCACAATCTATGATCACCGCTGCTGTTGGAGCCAATGTTGAAGATATTCCAGCAGGTGAGACCCCAAGATCTCCACCTATCACCTCTGCTGGGATACAAGAAGAAGAAGACGTTTCAGTAGACAAGACCCATCAACATCACTCTTCACTTCTGAAACACCTGAGGTAACTACTTCAGCAGGTGAGACTATCATTCAACCAACACTCACCGCTGCTGAAGGCCTCAGGACAGGAGAATCCTCAACTGGAGTTAAAATCGTTGATTCCTTTGGACCAGTTGAGGGCCCACAAGTCCAAATCCCGCAAATCCAAAACCCTCAGCCTATTATACAGGAGATTCCTCAACCTCCTGAGGGGGAGCCTACTTCTGCCACGGTTAAAGCTCTCCTTTTAAAGGAAGCCTGAACCACAGCTGATCTTGATGCAGCTATTACCCTTCAAAGAAAGACTCACGAAGAGCTGTATCAAAAAGCTGAGGCCCAAAGAACTGAGAACATTAGGTTGTTCAACAAAGTTCTTTACCAGCGTAGGCAGGAAGCAAAAATCACCAGCGTAAGGGCAATCAAGTCCTCTTCCAGCTCCCCACCAGAAGTAAAAATAACTAGAGCTGGAGGATACATTGCTGCTAAAAGGTTTCCTCTGAACAAAATCAGTACTCACCTCAGCTATGCTGAGTGGAATGAGTTGCTGACAGCTTCCAGATCTGCAATATCGTCTGACATTATAACAGATCTGCAAAGTGAGATCAAAGTCACAATTTTCATCTTCAAGACTTTATGCGACAATATCAGGAGATCTGCTCCTGAGTTGGCAAATCGCATACCAGCTGAATTGCTCTACTCACAAGAAGTTGCTGTCAGAGAACCTGCTGGTGAAGGCTCCTTAGCAAGAAGGGAGAAACGTAAGTCAGTTCTTCCCGACCCCTTTGCTGACTCCTGAACACTTGATATTGGGTCGTCTATCATATACGCAAAACGACCAAGACTCAATATCACAAAAGTTGTCCCCACGGGAGTAAACTTTGTCCCTGGGCTGTTCGTGAAAGAACCTATCTACGGCTTTTGCTATCTGGAGAAGAATGCGCCTTGCTTCCAACGGGCTGATGAGCTGCATATGTGTGATATTGATCAACTTTTTTTCTATCACAAGTCGACGAGTTCTTCCACTAAAGAAGGAAGACAAATGAAGAAATTAATTGACTCAGCGATCATCTCACTATATCACAATGTCACTAAGGAAGCTATGCCCTAGACATTGTATTTTGTTTCTTTTGATTTTCCTTGCATCTTTCTTGTTTTATTTAATAGAAAATCAAATTTTGTAATATACTTGTAAACATATGTAAAAAGATACAAAAGAACCCAAAGGGTCAAAGCACACAAACATTCAGCTGAGCCAAACAGCTGAATCAATACAGGTTCATACTTATACAGCTATTCGATTGCATCAAATAGGGGGAGATTGTTAGTCCCTAGACCAAGTAAATAAGATTTGATGATCAATAGCTAAGAAGAATAAATATCAGCTGAAGTATGTATCTCAGCTGAAGCAAGTATATGCAATAAACCTTCAGCTGAGTACGTACTTAGCTCTAGGAAATCAAGTCAAAACATTAGCTATAGAAGAGTGTTCATTCGAAGTCTATGGCCAAAGGACAAAGACAAGAAGAAGATCATTCAGCTGATTGTGGAATCAGCTGATGATACCTGCTGCAGATAAGACTTAGTGGAAGTGCTCTTGACACTTTGAACATTTCCTTTCCCGCTCAAAGAAGAAGAAAACGATGAGGATCTTCTATTTTGGAATAGAAGATATTGTGTCAGTACATCATCGTTTGTCCCTCCAAGCATGTAAACGGAAAGTCAACTGCTTTTGTACTTTCATAGTACACATTTTTACTGTGCGTCAGAAAAGGTAGCAAAAGGAGTTGACACAAAGTACACTTGGGACTACAACATATGCAAGAGCATTAAATGTTTTCGTGGACAAGTCTACATCGACGAATGATATGTTTACACGTCGATTACCTTGTGGACAAAGTAACACGGATCTTGGGCTATATATAGAGACGTAAATGCTTGCATTTACACACACCTTTTAGAATTCATAGCACAAGAACATTAATTCTCTGAGAGTTGTTATTGTTTGGTATTAACTTCTCCATAGTTATTACTAAGGCATTAAATATCAGCTGTCTGTATCAGCTGATATTAAACTCTCCTTGCATAGTCTTCTAGTTTGAGCGAACAAAAGTGTCATTTCAAGTAGAAAGTTTTAGTTACTGTGTACTATCCATTTCCGCAAACTTTGTACTGTATTAAGTTGTTTTAATAAACTCTTAATCATTGAAATCTTGTGTGTTATTTATCTTATCTTCGTTAATCGGTCGTAACGCAACACGTTTGTGTTGTTGGGATCCAACAAACTTCATTAATTCGGCGGGCTTATCGGAATTTAGCATGGGTGGTAGGATATTCACATACTTGATCCCTGATTGTTGTAAGTTAAGTAAATTAGACAAATTTTTGGTTTGTGCTAATTTTGTTGCGGCGCAACCTAGGTCTGTGGTTACTGCTCTTCCGAGAGAGCACTAGATCATTCTCCGGTTATTCTTTGTAACCATGTGGTGGATTTTGGGCCTCTCCCATTTAGGTTTTACAATTCTTGGATGCTTAGAGAAGGTTTTATTGTATGATAAATCAGGCTAATATATCTTTTCACGGGTATGGCACCCCTGATCTTATTCTTTCGGCTAAATTGAAACACTTCAAAAACGAGGTCAAAAAATGGCGGAGCATTGAGTTTGCCAAAGAAAACTCTGAACTGAAACAACTCAAAGGGCGGTTATGTGAACTTGACCGATTGGTTGAATCACGGGCTTTACCGGATACGGAATTGCAAGAGGTGAAATCGGGTAAAGTAAAGTTAACTGATTTTGAAAGACTCTGTTGGGTTGCTGAAAAGCATCCCCCACTGAGGAGATTCAATAAAGACAAAAAGGCAAATAGTTAGAAGACAATCTGAGGATTTGTTCCTAAGATTGTGGGTAATCGTATCTGATCTAATCAGATTTCAGCTACCCAGTTACACTATCTGATCACCAGTTGAAACAACGAGCAGTTCCCCGTGCGGAATCAGATACCGGTCAACAGATCAGATAGTATAACAGGTTCAGCGCAATGGACAAAACGCTGAACCATTGAACATATACTTCTCTAAGCAAAACTCTTAGTGAAGGTCGCTGGAGCTGAAAGCCATCTAAAGAAGCATGAGTATCCCAAGACTCATGAGTACCAGAAGTGTATCTAGGCTGGAAGCTTCAGCGTCACAGAAAGACACAAGTAACGCACAAGTTTGAGCATCGCTGATTATGGGAATATCTTGCAAATCTTCTAGAAGATATCAGCGATCACAAGACAACAGAAAGTACTGTCAGAATTCCGTTAGCCGTGCACGTCCCATGATATATCATCTGCACCAACGGAATTCTCACACGTGGAATCGATCGATCATTCCTTTGGCTCTACGTTTCCCAATGTTATTGTAACACCGCATTTTTATTTTTTTGAAAGCAATTAAATATTAGTCTAAGTACGGAAGCATCTAGTTAGTTAGGTTTACAAAACGTGGTCCCACAAAATAATACAACCAAAGTTAGTTAAAAAGACGGTATTACTAAACACGGCTCATTTTACAAAACATATAATTTAAGCATGGTCAAACTTCCCGTCAAAGCCCGACCCGTTCAAGCCATCCAACCTGAAATGTGTCAATAAGGGAGGGATTAGCACAAAAGCTAAGTGAATGAATTCCTAACACTACCAACTACACTAAACACTTAAACACGGAAGTTAAAGAACATCTCCGGTTAGGTAATCACTTGTTTGAGAGGATCGGCGGCTTTGTGGGCCTTAAAACATGATCGGCCAAAACCACGGTAACCAATAGCGTTTTGTATCCAACACCCGGGCAACTCACTCCCCTTAACCATGTAACGCATACAGGTAAGGTCGGATACCCTATTAGTCGATACACTATGCCCAGCCGTTATCCATCCGACACTGACCTCATCCCGATTGTGCACATAGTCATGTATGGTATTCCCTAACACTAGGCATACATAACAAGTAGACTAGCTACGAAGAAACACCGCGAAAAAATCGTCACGACAGAGTTCCCAATCGCGAACTCTAGTTCGCGATCGCGAACTAGAGTTCGCGTCGGGAACCCTGATCGCGAACTAGTTCGCGAGCATCAACCCAACTCCCTGGACATGCTTCGCGTTCGCGAAGTGGAGTTCGCGACGCGAACTCCCCCGTCTGGTAATTTCCTGCACTTTCCAATTAAGCCAATTCCAAACCAAACCAATAATCGAAAACCCGAGTTGTATGTTGAATCCACTCACCTTTCAACTTCCGATTCCTTAACTCAGTGAGCTAGTATCACTGAGTATCCTTCCTGGTTCCTGTCAACAATATACCGAGTTAGTGATAATCCACCGAATTGTCAAAATCATCAATTTCAACAACTAACCACAAAAGACTCATAAAATGCACATTTTATGACATTTCCAACTAGCACAATTCCTTGATCAATACAATTTACCATTTTGACCATTTAGCAAGTATTCACCACTAGTTGACCCAAACGGGCCAAAAACCCGAACATGATCCTAACACTCCCACATTTCCATCAACTAGCAATTAACCTTTATACTAGCAATTCACAATCATTTAGAAATTCCACCAAGTTGATAACTATCACAATTCCAAGTAACATACTTGCATAATCACTAGATCACCATTTTGACAAAATCATCCAAACACTAGTTAAATTACTTCACCAATTAATCAATACTAGGTTTTTTAACATCCATAACTTACCAAACATGATTTCACAACCTAATAATCAATTCTATCCATTCAAAACTCAATAAATCCAAGATTCATCAAAACCCACCTTCAACATCCACCATTAATGGAGGTTGAAGGTGATTTTCACCAAATCTTGTATTCCTTCAACAATCAACCATACAAATGATGTAAAAGCTTGCACAAACACATAAAACAACATCCATAACAAGATTCACCAACAAATCATCAAGCTACATAAACCCTAGTTCAAACTCTAGCTCAAGAACACCAAGAATAAACCAAGGAAAGGATGAGACTTACTTCTAGACTTCTTCTACACAAACTTGAGTGTGAAATTTGGACTCTAGCACCAAGAATCAACAAGATTGAGCTCAAGAACAAGTATGGAGTTTTAGGGAGAAAAAGGGTGCAATGGAATAGTGGATAAGGCTTTCAAATGGAAGAGTGAAGAGGGATTTACCCTCCCCTCTCTCTTGGCCGGTCAACAAGGGTGGTGGGACCCCCTTGTTGTCTTTTCTTTTAATTAAACAGTATATGTCTGAAAAGTCCTTTCGTAATTAATTTATTTAAAATAGCAAACGGACTCCAATTTTAAAAACGAAAGTATTTCCGGAAACGATATTCAACAAGGAATCCAAAAATATGAAATTCACATTTTCACTCCAAATAAATCACAAGTCGGGTATTCTAACCCCTTGGTTAAAATACCGCAAAAGACAGCAGGCTAAATAAATTAACTAAGCATTTAGTCAGATAAACATTTAATAAGATACCTAAAGGTCACTAAACTACTAGGCCAGGTTTTGGGATGTTACAGTTATAAATTGAGGACTTAGGCGATCGATTCCAGTGTGCACCCAATAAGGTTTCACGCTGCTGAATTTACCCCAGAACTTTATTCCCACAAGCAGAGTGTAAACCACCAGTTAACTCTAGTTGTCTGATTCAAGAATTGAATCTGTACAACAAAAGCATTCGGTCTTGTGCTTGATCATTTGTTGATCATAAACTTGTCTTAGATAATATCCGTTGTTGTCTATCACATGCAAGCAGTTTAGTTAGGATTTGTTCTTAGCTATTCCGCAAACCGCTTGCATCTTTATTGTATCATATTAAATGGGCAATTGATTGCGATGAAAACACTTCATTTTTTTCATGGTACATTAAACATAAAAATAGAAATAAACGGGTTCATGGTTTATCTATTAATGGCAATTGGGTTACCGACCCATGTGAGATCAAGTTAGAAGCCTACAGGTTTTTTTCGGAAAAATTCAATGAGGTTTGGCCGAATAGGCCAAAATTTTCTAATCAATCATTCAAAAAATTGACTGATATTCAAAAAGTATCCATTGAACAATCTTTTTCAGTGGATGAAATTAAAAAGGCGATTTGGGCTTGTGGCGGTGAAAGAGCTCCTAGACCCGATGAGCTTACTTTTAAATTCATCTAAGCTCACTACAATATTCTAGGATATTCTGAAGACACCGACACTATTGCTAGAGGTCGTAACTCCTCTTTTATTACACTTCTCCCAAAAATCAAAGATCCGGTTAATTTAGGTGATTTCCGCCCTATATCTTTAATTGGTTGCGTGTACAAAATCTTGGCAAAAACACTCTCATTTAGACTAAAATCGGTTATTGATGGAATCATCGGTGAAACTCAATCGGCATATATTAATGATATGAATATATTAGAGGGCCCTCTTGTGATCAATGAATTATGCTCATGGGCAAAAAGTGAGAAAAAAAAAAGATGTTTTTATTCGAGGTGGATTTTGAGAAAGCTTTTGATTCTATCAATTGGGGTTACCTTGACTCCGTGATGGATCAAATGAATTTTGATATTAACTGTCGTGGTTGGATTCGAGGTTTCTTATCTTCCACTTTCGCTTCAATATTAATTAACGGGTCGCCCACAAAATAATTTCATGTATCAAAAGGTGTTCGTCAAGGTGATCCATTACCCCCCTTCTTGTTTATAACTGCAATGGAATGGCTTAATGTGGCTATGAAAACGGCATGTGAGAAAAACATATTTTATGCACAAAAAATAGGTGCAAATGGTCCTTCGATCTCACACTTATATTATGCGGATGATGCAATTTTTGTTGGTGAAGCTTCTAGATCAAACTTGGCAAACCTAGCGCAGATTCTAAAATGTTTCAATGTATCATCCGGTTTGCAAGTAAACTTCCATAAGTCAAAATTATTTGGCATTGGAATCTCATCATCTCAATTACACAATTGGGCAAATATTCTACATTGTGTACCAGGTAATTTCACATTTAATTATCTCGGTGTTCCGGTGGGCGTCAATATGAATCTAAAAAAACATTGGGTTCCGGTAATTAATCGTTTCAATTCTAAATTATCCGTATGGAAAGGAAAAAATTTATCATTTGGTGGTAGGCCTACTCTTGTTAAATCCGTTTTGAGTAGTTTACAGTTATATTATTTTTCGTTATTTAAAGCACCCACTTGTGTTATTGAAATCCTTGAACAAATTAGGAGGAGATTTTTATGGGGGGATAAAAAGATTAGTTGGGTTGCTTGGTCCACCGCTTTGGCACCTAAACTCAATGGTGGTCTTGGTATCGGGTCGTTAAAAGCACAAAATTATGCACTTTTATCCAAATGGTGGTGGCGTATTCGTGATAGCAAAATTGTATTTGGAAGGATATTGTCTTGGCAATCCAAAAACTTAAAAATAAGCCTTTCCATAATATGGCCACATGTAATTCGGTTGGGGTGTGGAGAAAAATCACTCGTGTGGCCGGTGAACTCAAGAAATTCGAGTGCACAATCTCTGATGCTTTCACGATATGTATTGGCAATGACGAGTGCACAATCTCTGATGCTTTCACGATATGTATTGGCAATGACGAGTGCACAATCTCTGATGCTTTCACGATATGTATTGGCAATGACACTTCGGTTTCATTTTGGAAAGGTGTTTTGGTAGGTGAAAGCTCGCTGCAGTCTCTTTTCCCGACCTTATATAGTACTGAGAAAAATATAGTATTGGGCTTGGAAACATGGGTTTCGCAGTCATGTTGCTGTTAATGACTTCATCATGTTATTACACTTGATTAACCTCATTTGGTTAAATGATGCCCCTAATCGAATTCGTTGTAAGCTGTCTCTCGACGGTTCTTTTGCAGTCCATTACTTCCGTCAGTCGATTGATAAAAAATTAACCACTACGGGTTATGTCAATATGCCTTGGTCCCGCATAGTTCCCCTAAAAGTTAACTGCTTTGTGTGGCGGATTGGGTTAGATCGGGTCCCGGTTGCAAAAAACTTGGAAAAAAGAGGAGTTAATATTGGGTCCATCCAATGTAAAGTGTGCAACAGTGGCGATGAAGATGTGGAGCATGCATTTTTGCGTTGCCCTCGTGTGAGGGAGGTTTTTATTATGGATCTTCAATTGGTGTAGAATCCCAATACCTAATTTTCAATCGGTGAAAGATCTCATTGAATTCGGTGTTGGTTGGGGGAAATTGTTTAAAGAAAAGAAAAGTCTTAATGACTATCATTCAGGCTTTATTATGGTGTGTGTGGAAAGGCTAGAAACGATGTGGTTTTCAATAACGTTCATAAATCTTATTCGATTATTGACGGTGATCTCATCCAGATTTCATACTTATGGTTGAGACATAGGAATAAAATATGTTGTAATTCGATTGATTGGGGTATTTCCACGTTTTCGTTTCCTTTGTAACTGTTTATATTTGTGTTTGTTTTTTCCCGTCTTAGTATCTTGCTAAGCTCGGGGGTTTCTTAATATATTTTCCGTTTCCAAAAAAAAACTTCGTTTTGCAATATAAACTTTTTAATAATTTGCAATTTTTTATTACTTTTTAGAGTATTTAAAGGGTCATTGTATTGCATTACTTAGATGTTTGCACCATATGGAACTCAACATACTAGAGCATTTATGAGATATGAAAGTGCGGATGCTTATTTCAAGTTGTTTGAATCAGATAAATTTCAGGACTTTCACTTGTGGAAGATTGGAAAATGATTCAGATGTTTGTCAAAGTGCTTAAGAGTGACCCTACCAATTTCAGGATCTTTGTATGTCACCTCTAACAACTTATTTTATGAAATCGTTGATGTTGATGCTCGTTTGATTGAATGAAATTAAAGTACTAACACTCATTTTTCTTTAATGGCAAATAAGATGAAGTTACATTATGATAAGTATTTGGGTGACATTGGAAAAATAAATATGTTGATTTATGTTTCAGTTGTCCTTATCCCCGTCATATATAAGCTATAGTATATTAATTTTGTTTTCTCTGAATTCCAAAGTCATGATGAGAAAAATGAAAATGAGGAAAATAAAAGTCCTATAAGTAAGCTTGTTAAAGATGTAACCGTTGAACTCTATGATGCATACATAAAAAGTTAAATCATGCAAGTCTAATGAAAAAAGTCAAATGCAAGAAGCTCTTATAATTGATATGAAGGAGAGGTATAAAAGGGCTAGAAGTTATCTTGGAGCCTACAGAAGGAATCTGAATGGCAAAAGTATCTAGATGAAGAAAATAAGGAGGATGTAAATGATTTTTGACTTGGTGGAAGTTAAATAGCAATTAGTTCCATGTTCTTTTATAACTTCCTAAAGATGTGTTGGCGTCCTCATTTCAAGTGTTGCATCTGAATCATCATTTAGTAATTGAGGGTGAGTTCTCGATTCATTTAGACATCTTTAAACCCACAAATGGTTCATGCACTTTTATGTTCCCAAAATTGGATTTGAAACTCTCGCAACCTCTTAGTGTTGAAGAAAATATACACGACACTATAAACTTAATGAAGATATACTTTATGATATTTTGATTTAATTTCACAACTAATAGTTGCATTTTTTCGGAATTATCTCAAATAAGAGGAGACCTTAGCATTGATTTGTGATAAATTAATTAATCAACACATAATTATCTTTTGTAATAAACTTTTTTTTTTTTTTGCATTGTAAGCAATTAGGATATTCCTTTTCTTACACTTCTTATAGTATTTGATTTTTTTTTGAACGATCAGTTAGTAAGTTAGTGGTTTCGAGCCTATACAGTGACATCCATAAGAGACAGTATGTCTTCCCTCGAACTCTCCACATATTGGGAATAAACCCCACCATTTGACCACGACGAGACTTGAACCCAGGTCATGGGCAATACTTTATTTTTTTCACTAATACTACTACGTTAGAAGCCTTGAGTTTGTAGTATTTGATGATATGCTAATACGTATTCCTTTTTGAATGGCATCAGTTAGCAATGGACTAAAAAAATGGAATTTTTTTGTTGAATAACAAGAATTATGTGAGTGTCAGAAGACAAAAATATCCCTACATATATAAAATATATGAGTATTTTTAATCATTAACTTCTATTGATTAATGGTTAAGTTTTATTTCATGATACTTAAAAAGAAAATCAAAAAATTATTTAACAAATCTATATGAATTAATTAATTTTTTCGCAAATGATTCCTTGTACTTCCTTCGATTCAAAATAAATGACACACTTTCCTTTTTAAGGTGATTCAAAATAAGTGACACACTTTGAAAAATTACCTTATTTGGCAAAAAAATAGTAGAACGCACACCCACTAACTATCTACTTTAACAAAGTGAATTGACTCATTTACCCTTATTTTTACTTTTAAACCTCACTTTATTTAAAAGGCGTGAGACACATTCTTAACTAACCATCTAATTAATATAATTTAACTATCATTATAAATTCTTTTTCCTAAAAAACCATGAACTAAAATATGTCACTTATTTTTGGAGGTGCCATCTGTTGCAGCCGTATATTGTCGTCACGTTCACCTTGCCTATGCCGCAGCCCCCACTCTTTTCATTCAACCAATACTTCAATTCTCTCTCTCTCTATCGCCATTTTCACCAATCATCACACCTACAAAAACACACACATTCTCTACTCTCTCTATATCTCTCTCACACACACACTGTATTTCTCCTCTCTATATCTGAGGTTTTATCATCGAAATTGCATCCTACATTCGATCGATTTACGCCATGGATCCTACTCGAGCTTTTGTGAAGAACGTCAAACGTGTAGTCGTCAAGGTCTACCATCTTAATCGCATTTTCGTTTTAAATTGATTCGTTTTATTTCTGATTAACATCTGTTTAATTAATTTCATTTCGTTTTTGATGGCGGATTGTTGTTAAATTTAATTTGCCTAGAATCCTGCTCGATCGAGTTCGATCTATTCGTCTCTGTTTTTCCGGATCGTGATTTTCAGCAGATATTTTTGCTGGTTGTTTTGATTTTTGCTTTACGGATGAATGACACTTGGCAACATTTGCCATGCACATGATAATGACAATTCGGATGGCTTTTGCATTCATATCTACTGACGATAATAATAGACACCGTTTCATTTGGCATGTTAAAGGTTTCATGTGGCAACACGATTAATTTTGTCTATTTTGGTCTCAGATTATGAGGTCCACATATTTATTATTTTAAGATATAGTGATTGATTTTTTTCTATAGAATTCATTTTATTATTATTATAGATTATTTATTTTTTGCGACGCATCTCTTGTTTGGGGATATAATTTAGTAATTTACCCCTAGAAAGTAACAAAGTGATCTATAGTTAGAATTTATCCTAACGTATTTATTTGTCATGTGAAAGCAAAGTTTATATAAATGAATTTCAAGTTAATGATGGCATGTTTAGTTAAGTCATTAATCTTTAACTTTATGTTTGTAGGTGGGAACTGCTGTGGTTACCCGAGATGATGGAAGGTTAGCCGTTGGTCGACTTGGAGCTATTTTTGAACAGGTATCTTCGACAGACTTTCACTATGCACCTGCTTAAATTTCAAATATGTAACATTCTATTTTTAATTAAGTTATTAATAATAAATTTCAAATAGAAGCAATAATAATATTTAATTTTCTTCATAAAGTTTTGGCTAGCAGTCTATTAAACTCATGCACAAAACAATCTTTTGCAGCTTGAAGAGTTGAATTCCCGAGGCTTTGAAATCATTTTAGTTACTTCAGGAGCTGTTGGAGCTGGCCGCCAAAGGCTTAAATATAGGAAAATGATCAACAGCAGGTCCTTGTCTTACTTTTTTCTTTATTTTTTATTTTTTACTTTTTATTTTCTTTTCCTGCTGACAAATTGTTATTTAATTTGCAGTTTTGCTGACCTCCAGAAACCACAAGTTGAACTTGATGGAAAAGCTTGTGCAGCAGTTGGTCAAAATGGTTTAATGGCCTTATACGACACTTTATTCAGCCAGGTAAAAATGTTAGCCTGTACAATTCAAACTACATGGGCATTTTGGTAATTTTGTTTTTACTCACACGATTCTTTTCTGCAGTTGGATGTTACCTCTTCTCAACTACTTGTAACAGATAATGATTTCAAGAATGCAGATTTCAGGGTACAACTATGTCAAACAGTTGATTCATTGTTGGATTTAAGAAGCATCCCAATTTTCAATGAAAATGATGCAATCAGTACAAGAAGAGCTCCTTATGAGGTACATAAATGTCATTAACTAACTAATTATATAATCTTGGTATACTTAATTTGTGAAAAATTCTGTGTTGCAGGATTCTTCTGGTATTTTCTGGGATAATGACAGTTTAGCAGCTTTGTTAGCTATGGAATTAAAAGCAGATCTTCTTGTTTTGTTAAGTGATGTTGATGGACTCTATAGTGGGCCCCCAAGTGATCCAAGATCAAAACTTATTCATACATATATTAAACAAAAACATCAAAAAGCAATAAGTTTTGGGGATAAATCAAGGATGGGTAGAGGTGGTATGGATGCAAAAGTCAAAGCTGCAGCTAATGCTGCTTATTCTGGTACACCTGTTGTCATTGCAAGGTACTATATTACAATATTTGATATCAGTTTTATTGGTTTTTATATTTTATTTTAATATGGAAGTTTTTATTGTAGTGGTTATGCTGCTAATAACATTATTAAGGTTTTAAATGGAGAACGTGTGGGTACTTTATTTCATAAAGATGCACATATGTGGATTCCAGTTACTGAAATTGGTCCACATGAAATGGCAATTTCAGCTCGTGAAGCTTCTCGACGCCTTCAGGTTTAGTATATCTCATGGTTATACATACATTAATACCTACACAAACATGTGTGCACAAAAACATGCATGTAAATATGTATATACATGTGTAGATTTGATTGATCACTTATTTTTTTAATATTTTTTGTGGTTATTATAGGCACTAACAAGCGAAGAAAGAAAGAAAATCTTGTTGGATGTAGCAGCTGCATTAGAGGCAAATGAACAGTTTATTATGCTTGAAAATGATGCTGATGTTGAAACTGCACGTGATGCAGGATATGATGAAGCTTTAGTAGCTCGTTTAGCTTTAAAACCTAGCAAGGTATGCATCTGTTTTAATTCCCAAAATCTTGTTTTTTCATTTAAATCAGAAATTAATCCTGTTACTAATAATTTTATTAATCTTCCATGTGGAATATGTATTTGAATCGGTTTATTGTTTTTAATTTCTTCAGATCCGTGGTCTTGCAGAATCTGTACGTAGACTAGCAGAAATGGAAGAACCTATCGGTCATATTTTGAAAAGGACAGAGGTAACTAAATATATATTTATTTACATTAAATAAACAAAATCTTGGATACATAATTTATATATGGAAATTACGAATAATATTTTTGTGTGCAGCTTGCAGAAGGCCTTGTTTTAGAGAAGAAATCATGCCCTTTAGGTGTTCTACTCATTGTTTTTGAGTCTCGTCCTGATGCATTAGTTCAGGTAATAATAAACTTTTTTAAATATATTTGATTTTTAAATGGTATGATTTTTTTAACCGCTCCTTTGACCAAATTGACCAAATTTGTAGATTGCTTCATTGGCAATCCGTAGTGGCAATGGTTTGCTATTAAAAGGAGGGAAAGAAGCTAAAAGATCAAATGCGATACTGCACAAGGTTCGTTTTTGGTTATCAAAGTCTTTTTTTTAAATACTATTTTAATTTTTTTTAATAATTATTTTTGCGTTTCAGGTAATTACTTCTGCCCTCCCACAAACTGTTGGACCAAAATTAATTGGATTATTGACATCAAGAGAGGAAATCCCAGACTTATTGAAGGTATGTGCAGACACCAAATTTAATTCTCTAAAATAAAAATTATTATTTCTTAAAAATATATTTTGAACAGCTTGATGACGTGATAGATCTTGTGATCCCTAGAGGCAGCAATAAACTTGTTTCCCAAATAAAGAACTCGACTAAAATTCCAGTTCTTGGTCATTCTGGTAAGATAAAATATAAACTTGTGTAAATTTCCAAGTTAAATAATAATAAAAATATTAATTTTCCATTGCAGATGGAATTTGCCATGTGTACGTCGATAAAGCTGCTAATTTGGAGATGGCAAAAAAGATTGTATTGGATGCAAAAACAGATTATCCAGCAGCCTGTAATGCTATGGTAAATTATATAGTTACCTTTTACTTAATTTTATCTATAAATCTTTAATTACTAAAGAAATTAAATTTCTAGGAAACACTACTTGTGCACAAAGACTTGTTGGGTAATGGAGGATTGCAAGAACTTGTTAAAGAACTCGAGCAAGAAGGTACAACATAGACTACTGTAAAAAAAATGTTTTCTTTTTCATATTAAAATGATTATGCAAGAGACATTATTTATATTTTAATTTTATTTTCGTCTACAGGTGTTGCATTATTTTCTGGACCGAGAATTAATGGTGCGGTTAATTTGTCAAAAGCAAATACATTCCATCATGAGTATAACTCAAAGGCTTGCACAATCGAAATAGTGAATAATGTTGATGAGGCTATAGGCCATATTCATAGTTATGGAAGGTATGTTAACTTATTTAAAATATAATAATTAATTAATTTCTAGGATTTATTTTGTTAAAAGGGGACCAAACTATTCACAATTTCTTTTTAATTTTAGCTTTTTGGTAACTTTTTTTATTTTCTATTTCAGTTCCCATACCGAGTGCATTGTTACAGATGATCATGATGTTGCTGAACATTTTCTAAGTCGAGTTGACAGGTAATTCACGATTTTTCTGATTTTAATGGGTATTAATTGAGTTAAAATGCCTTTATGTTGGTTTCTCTACTAATATATAAAGCATTTAGTTCTCCTAATCTTGAAAATTAAGAACTTGAAATGACAATCTTACCCCTCATTTTATCAATCAATAATTTACTTTTTTGGAAATTATTCTCTACTAGCACCATTTTTAATTAAATCAATTTATTCTTAATTCAATTTAATAAAGATGTACCACTGGAATTGATCTTCTTTTTGAAATTAATTATTACCCAAACCGTTTATAATAATGAAATGAAAGATACTAATAAACTGTTGTTTTTGCGTGGGTACCTATGTAGTTTTACATAATTGATTTGGCTTCAATGGTAACACTTTTCTTTTTGTTTTGTGATTTACCTTTTTTGGCAACACTTTGTTCTGCTTCCTTTTTTAAAAAGATTAGATAACTATTTATTATCCAAAATAATTTTTTAATCAAATTTAAAACCTTGAAAACATCAAAATCATCAGTATTAATTATGCTTTTTTTGCTTTCAACAGTGCTGCAGTTTTTCACAATGCAAGCACAAGATTTTGTGATGGTGCACGGTTTGGGCTTGGAGCAGAGGTATTATAGATTTAAATCAGTTAACTTATGATTTTAATATTCTCATTTTATTTGCTTTATAATTCTGAAATATTTCCTTAAAAACAGGTTGGAATCAGTACAAGTAAAATCCACGCGCGAGGGCCAGTTGGAGTAGAGGGTCTCTTAACAACACGATGGTAAACATAAGTCAAACATAAATATTTACATTGTCTACATAAAATGGGTCATCCGTACAAATGGGTCGGGTTAATGAAAGCCCATTTAGAAAACTAACCGTTTGAGTTTTATTTATATTTGTGTAGGGTGTTGAGAGGTAAGGGGCAAGTGGTTGAGGGTGACAAAGGAGTTGTGTACACCCACAAAGACCTTTTATCAAAGTCAAACGGATTCTAGACTAAAGTCAATGTTTCAATCGTATGACTTTTATGTTTAATTAGGACTCAAAACGACATTATGAATGGGCATTATTAAATAATGTAATAGGGGCAGCTTGGATATTGGGATATCATATATTTGTAGGCGTTGTCACTCTGTTTTATAGCTGTCATTCTCTTCACCGTTTTAATTGTTCGAAGTGAATTGCAGATTCGGATATGAGTTCAGTTAAAATTTGATCTTTCATTCTAGTGGCAGCCAAATGGGTGGGTCTGGTAGTTGACCAAAATAGTGCCAGTCAAATGTTTAAAAAAATTCGTTAATACCATTAATTAATATTTCATGTTTTTATATTAGGGGGTTTCATAAATATCATTATGCTTTTATATATAGGTTTTTATAGGTTTTCCTCTAACGTACGTTCCGGTAACATACATTAGGTGCAATCAATGAATACAAAACTTTTCTATTTAAACTGAAAATCGTATGCATTTTAAAAAATGACAGAAATTCATTAGTTTTATTCAAGACATATTAGAAAATATATATTCCATTTGATGTAATTTAATTTAATCTGTGTCCTTGTGGCATACGTTAGAAAAATCTAATAAAAGAGAAAGAATTTGGTTTATCTTTTCTTTAACGCATTGTAAAAAAGTTCAAAATATATTTCAGAAGAAATACACAAAGGAAATGAATCACAAAACAATCCCGTAATTAAAACTAAAATCAAAACCGCTCAACATTAAAGAAATAGATCCGTTCTTAATTGCTCTAATTTTTATGAGTTTCTAACCATTATAAATAGGAGATGATTATATATATGAGCACACATCACTTATTACCACCATTGCAATTTTACAAACATAATCTTCAAAGTAATTCTATTCGCTATGGCTAAACTTATGGCTATATTTCACATCATCTGCATTCTCTTTGTTGTCTCAGGTATTACGTTCATATCTTATTCGTGTCACATTTATACATATTGCAACGTTACTTTTCATATATTCAGTGCGGACCTACTGTGTAACACATGGTAGCTAGTGATACCTCTAAGCAAAAATATATGCAACCAATGATACCCTTAAATTTTTTTTCTTGAGTCCACCGCTGCATATATTGCGTGACTTTATACTTCGTCTAGACGACGATATCATTCTTTTTTTTTTCTTTTTCTTTTTTTCTAGGATAATGAAAAGTCACTCATGGTTTTGTTTTCTAGAGGATGATATTAATCTCTGGCGATAATTAATAACTTGTATAATTGAATTGCACTTGTAAACATGATGTAGGAATATTGTTGGTGAAGGGAGCAGAGGAACGCTTAGAAGGAGCAAAACGTTGTAACATGTCGTTGGGGCCTTGTTCATATAAGTATTGTTATACAACTTGTTGTGCTAATAAATGTGCAGCAACAAAACCAGGAGGAGTAGGCCTTTGTGTTAGCGTTGGAACTGGTGTTTCCTTGTGCCAATGCACATATCCATGTGCATCATGAACTTTTTTTAACACTTCATGCTTAATTACAATGTAATAAAGATATGATGAAAACATCTTTTTTGTCTAAATAAATTTATTTCTCGTATTTATTATTACAATGTTTTATACTGTAGTAGTATTACCTTTTGATATAATAATTTGGTGAAAATGTTGTTTTAATTAGAGCATTGGGTGTGATGGCTTGAACCAAACACTCACCTCATCATTTTTCATTTCTCAACCTAGAAATTCCTTCACTCAAACCAAAACACTGTTTTGAGACCCACTAAAATACTTTCACTCACAGCACACGCCACAAAATTTGATTTGGCTCGGGGCAAGTGAACTCACATTTGATTTGGCACGGGGGGCATCGGTGTGATTGCATAGGGTTGGCAAAGATGTATAGCAAAATACCAGGGTGCAAGACTACAAGTGTCACACCCCGCCAAAATTGGTTTTGCGGAAGAACGAGGTGCGACTAATTAGCAACATAACACATCAATAATAGTAACTTCGCATACATTAAAAATTGGATTGCCAATGTCGTTACAAAAATCAAAAAGTAATTGTTTAAACATAAACCCAAAATAAATGTTTGAAAATGAAAGACTTGTGTCATAAAGACTTATTCTTGAAAATTAATGCATGACAATCCTTGACAAAATAGAACCTTGAAATGACTTAGTTTCCGTTACCTGAGAAAACATATAGAAAAAAAGTGTCAACACAATGGTTGGTGAGTTCACAGGTTTTGTGAATCCATAAGAGTATCATCAAAATCATTGTGTACAAATCATGTACAAAAATAGTTTTAGGTGCAATGTATAATCCCTCGCAAGCTAGCTAGGCAAACAAGTTAAGGTATAATCAAGGGGCCGGTAATCAAACCATAAATCTAAAGTAGTTAGAATATAAAGCTCAAACCCAGTTGGGCTAGCGCGACTAACCATGAGCGGGGGATCAATCCCGATAGTACTATCTCTATATTCCTTGGCTAAAACGCATAGTTAATGATTACGGTTAAACGAGGACATGTATTGTGGTCCTTAAACAGTTAGTACGTGTACACCACAATGATTATACAAAAATCAATTATTGCAAAATAGTTGTGTAGTATATGTTTTCTCCCCCAATATAGTAGTTATAAAACAGTAAAAGTGGGGCCGTGAAACTCACCTTAGCGAAGCTTCCAAATTAGTAAATCCCCCAAGGTTTGAGATTCCAACCAAAGTTTCCTAGCGTCCTAAACGCATTTGCATAGTTAATAAGTGACGGTCCAAATTGACACGCCTAGTCTATATGATGCATGAATGTTTCTCTCGACATGAACTTGGACTTGAATGATACGTTAGTGACTCAATTGAATTGAGTTCATATATTAAATACGGTTGTTTAGGTCTAACATGTTTTAGAAATAAGTTACACTTTCACCGGAAGTACTCGAATTATGGTACCATAGATAATCCTTTAAATAAAATCAATTTAGGTAATTATAAATATAAATTTAACAACTGAATATTAATAAATGAATAATAATTATTAAAAGTTTAACTTTAGAAATATTTATTTGTTTGTACAAATAAATAATAAATAATAATTACATATTAACTAAGAAAATTGATTTAATCCTTAATTATCAAATCTGATTATTTAAAGGATTTGGGCTTGACAAACTACTAGGCTGTGGAGATGTAGGCTGAAACTCGAACTGGACCAACGAATGGGTTATTATATTTAGGTAATTGAGCTATTATATTAAACTTTTGGGTTAAATTATAACGTAAAGTTGGTTGGGGTGTGGCATGTAATTAGGAAAAATGACGTTAAGGGAACCGGCTGGATGTCGCCATTGACGGAAAACAAATGAAATATGAATATCGGTACGGGTACCGCCGGCGACGGTCAATACGCGCAATGACACCCACACATGCATGCTCTTATTTAAAATAAAAATATCGAAAATGGTTTAGAAATATATACCTAGAGAGAGAGAGAGTCGATCGAGAAACCAAGAGAGAGTGCTTGAGACTGAGGTCGTCGGGAAAAGCTTCTGGTCGTCGGGAAAAGCTTCTGGTCGTCGGGAAAAGCTTCTGGTCGCCGGAGTAAGCCTTGGAGATGGTGGTTTCTGGTTTCGGTCATAGATATAGACGACGGGAGTGATAAGGTGATCGCCGGAGATAGATCTTGTTTCTGTTTCTGGTTCAGAGAGTCTTGAGTTCGCCGGAAATACGGAGGTTGTCGGTGTTGCCGGATTTACTTCGCTGTTTCTGATTTCACATGGGTTGAGAGGGATGAGAGAGATCGAACCAAGAGGTGGCTGTTATGTTTGTTTTCTAGTTTTAAAACGGAAGTGATGGGGTACTTCTACGGTGGTTTGTTGCTCCCCGCCGGAATGGTGGTGTATCGCCGGGAAAACCGAATGGGAAAGGAAATGGGAGTTGTGACCTAGTTTATGGGTTTCATGCAGTGAGAGAGAAAATGCGGTCATAGTAGGGGCTTGTAAGTTTTTGCTTCCTGATCCCATTATAAGATAAAGACGAGGTGGGAGGTTAACAACTTAACGTCACCGAGATATGGGGGTGGGTTGACCGGATCATGGGGTGGTGTGGTAGAAGAGATAGAATTTGCTATAAGAATATAATATTAAGAGGATAAAGCATGTGCACTCATAAAAGGGAATTTCAGTACATGCATAAAACCGTGGTGACTAGGGGATATGAATAACTTAGAATTTTAATTGATTTTCATAAAAACAAGAACTTAGGTGTACTCATATTTTAACTTGGTATTATATTTTAGCTGAGGTTTTGTTTGATTTATAGTTGTAGTCATTTACTCCATAAAACGTATCAGAATTTGATTTAGTCACTTTCGATATTCTAACATTGTAGTAAGTAGTTACATGATAATACTTACATACTTAATTGTGTAGGACGATTCATACCATATTTTTCGCACCGGTTGCTT
The DNA here is from genome assembly GCA_963853835.1 of Calendula officinalis. NCBI lineage: Eukaryota > Viridiplantae > Streptophyta > Magnoliopsida > Asterales > Asteraceae > Calendula > Calendula officinalis. The sequence goes on along the minus strand of OY970820.1, from coordinate 78,946,376 downwards.
TGGCTTAACTAAAACTTCATTAAATAAAATATAAGGTTTATATTATTTAGTCATGTTTAAAGTTTACATTTGGTCACCAATTCGCTAACCATTTACTTGCATCAACGTGCACTAACAACAAATAATGTGTATGTTTTGCTAGAATTAGACACGAAATAGGTACTTTATTATGATATATAATTTGTCAAATAATTTAGGTTGAAATAAATGTCGGGTCAAATATACGATTTTGAGGGTTGTCACAACAAGGTATTACGTTCGCCTAGGTAGTAGCAGCATAATAAGATCATAGTCTTTAATATGTATTTTACTAAGAAGTGCTAACGTTTCAAAAGTAACAAATATATTTCTTGCATAAAAAATCATTATATGAAACAGAAGTCAGTGATGAGAACGTTTCATTATTTGTTTCTATGTTCCATGTTTCTACTTCTACACCTCTGCCGAAGGCCTTAGTTGATGAGATGAATATTTAACATTTGTAAATAAAACATTTTATTAGCAAACACCATCTACAAATAAAACACCTGTAAATAACTCATAAACATTATAAATTTGAAAACACCAATTTGTCAGTTTTCAATTCGGTTCCAAACGATTCGGTCCAGTTATTAGACCGTGCACACACTTATTTAGTTAACTATTTCTTTGTTTTTACGTATAGAAAAATAAACAAAAAGTTATGATGTCCACCTGATATTATTCATCTTGCCAAATCAAGTTATAAAACGTTATAGTATAATTAGAAACTTAGAAATTTTAAATGAGTTTGATCTAGGGATGAGCTCGGTCTAGAAACCGAACCAGGCTTTATATTAATACCGAAAGCGTATCAATTACATGTTTTCGGTTTTGGTTCGATTCAGTTTTTTCAGCCCAAATATTCATCCTACACGAGGGCCGAACTGAACTAAAACCGATAGAACCAAAAATGAAAATGATGCATTTTTAAAACCAAAATCGAACCAATTACATATTTTCAGTTCGTTTTTTTCTTCTTCTGTACAAATGCTCACCTAGTTTGATCTTAATTACTATCAATTATAGTACTTTTCCGTTTATTGTTTTATCATATTTTGTAATTGGGTTTGGCTAACTCATGCCCTTAGGGCATGAGATAAAAGTCATTTAATAATCTTAAACTTTCTAAAAATGTATAAATTATCATTAATAAACATCATTTTTTTATTAATTCATGAGATTAATTAAATGCAATTTGAATTGTTTAATGAATTTGTTGTTCATTAAGTGCCTCTTATCTCATGTCCTTAGTGCATGAGTTAGAAAATCCCTTTATAATTTTGATGTAGAACTAAAATTCGATTATTTAAACTACTATAACTAAAGATAGAGATAACTATTTCATTTAGAAAATACATTTAATGTAGAATGAATAGTAGCTCAGCCTATTAGAGGTTGCCAACACATCAAAATTATTTCTCTTTATATACCGACGGAATGGAACTTTAAACGAAATTTAGTTAGCAGCCACCACTGTTAAGGCGTCCATATATTAAAGCAAACGTCCCACTTTCGAATCTCTATAGCGTATATTCTCATTTTTTTGCCAGCTCATGAAATGGAAGCTGCCACTAGGGATGGCAATAAACATCCGCCCCAATAATCATCCATCCGATTTGATCCATCGGTGGTGGATATGGATGAAGTTAAATGGGTGAATATTGGATGTGGAGCGGATGTGGATGTTTATTGGAGCGGATATGGATGACGATTTTCAATCCATAGATTAATACACTTAACCCGAAATTACATTTTCTATGTTATAATTATACATAATCAATATATATCTACACATTTTAGACTTATAAAATTTATACATAACACAATGTAAACATTATAAGTGATGCTCTAAGATTTTAATTAAACAAAGTCATATTTTTTTGTATCTATCACCTTTTGAAGATTAGCTACAAATTAACTATGCTCTATGAATTGAATGTAGATTCATAGTTATGTTTTCATTTGTATCTTCTTTTGAAAAAATTATGTATATATACAATAAAAATCATAAATTATGTATAAAATTATCGTATTTCCTTTAAGAAACAAAATTCATTCGACATCCAACGGATGTCTATTTACCCGATCTAATTCAATGGATATGGATGGATGAAAACGATTTTAAATAAATATGGATATGGATGTGGATGATGCAAATCTAAATGGATATGAATGTAGATATGGCATCACCCGATCCATATCCGATCCATTGCCATCCCTAGCTGCCACTTGCTTCTTTCTTTTAATTGTCTTTTTCCCTTTTTCTTATGTTAACTAAATATAACCTTCTCCATAATAGTAATTTTACAAGCTTCAATGATTTCTAACTTTGATAACTGTAAAGTAAATATAATAAAATTGCAAAAAAAATTAATTGAGTTATATTTTTTATCGTTTAAACTGTCAAACGGTCAAACCTTATAATAGTTTTATAATTTTATGTATGTTTTGTGGACTGACAAATCACCTTTCATATTTAAATTATATTTCAACGTCTGTATTAAAATTCTAACTTACCGCTAAAATAAGAATACATAACACTTTATATTGAAAATTATGTCATTTTTTTATACAAAAAATTTGTTTTACCGAAGCTTAAGTTTTAATAAACTAGATGATCTCGAATTTACGATACGATTCACATAATATTACACCACAATAAATATAACTAAAGGATGTAAAACGACGTATAACGATACACAATTTAAATAAATTAAAATTTGTTGAAATATAAATTTATCTCGACATGTATATAGATTGCAGTGTTTAATATCCCGCTACAACGCGCGGGTATAATCCACTCGTTAAACAATAAACACCATGTATCGTTGTCCCAAATACATTTAACCTTACCAGTTACCGTCTCTAAAACTAGAATTGAAGTTAGATTAAATCAGAAAAATGGCGGAAGAACTGAAGCTGTATACAGCTTGCTTAGGAAGTCCATACGTTTGCAGAGTTGAAATTGCTTTGAATCTGAAGGGAATAAAGTATAAAATCATGGAAGAAGATCTGAAAAACAAGAGTGCCGATCTTCTCAGGTACAATCCAGTTCATATGCAAGTACCGGTGCTGCTACACAACCGAAATCCGATATCGGAATCACTTGTGATCGTTGAGTACATTGATGATGTTTTATAACTGTTTTATAGAGAACCGTTCAAGGAGGTGAATTATTTTTACAAAGTTCCGAGCAATAAATCTCAACCATTGATCAATAGGATCTAATGGTCAGATTTAATCACATATTTTATACATGAAAGGATATTTTGGTCATTTGGCACTTTAAAAAAATTTAATTTTTAATTTTTTAATTTTTATTTATATTTTTAATTTTTTTATTATTTATATTTATATTTTTTTTATTTTTTCGTTAAAAATAATATTTATTTGATAATTACGTGTACCACTTAATCACATGTGATTTTAGTGTAAAATCACATGTGATAGTATACTTAATCATATTTGATATTTTAGATCAATCACATGTGATTCAGTACGCAATCACATGTGATTCAATACGCAATCACATTATGTGTTATTATTGAAAAATAATATATTTTTTTAAAAATAATTATAAAGAAAATAATAAAATAAAAAAAAATTAATAATTCTAAAATAAAAAAATTTATACTTTTCTTTTAAATGACCAAAATACCCCTCAATGTATAAAATATGTGATTAATCTTGACCATTAGATCTTATTGATCAATGATTGAGATTTATTCATCAGGACTTTATAAAGATGAGGGACCTCCTTACGCAACTCCTGTTTTATAACTGTCATTCTCTTCACCGTTTTAATTGTTAGAACTTAGAAGTGAATTGCAGATTCGGATATGAGTTCAGTTAAAATTTGATCTTTCATTCTAGTGGCAGCCAAATGGGTGGGTCTGGTAGTTGACCAAAATAATGTCAGTCAAATGTTTAAAAAAATTCGTAAATACCATTAATCAATATTTCATGTTTTTATATTAGGGGTTTTCATAAATGTCATTTTTTGATATTTCAGGTTTTTAAATATAGGTTTTTATGGGGTTTTTCTAACGTCTCCAAGTGTCATACATTAGGTGTAATCAATAAACATCAAATTTCTATTTAAACCGAAAATCTTAATTAATGTATTTTCTAAAATGATAGAAATTAAAGTTTATTAATTTTATTCAAGATATATTAAGAAGTAAATATTTCATTTAATGTAATTTAATGTGTGTTCATTACGTTAGAAAAAAAATCAAAAGCTAGGATATTCGTCGGAAAAAACCTTTTATAAAAGAGAAAAAAAGTTTGGCTTATCTTTTCTTTAACACGTCAAAAATAATTCATAAGAAATACACAAAGAAAATGAATCACAAAACAATCCCGTAATCAAAACTAAAATCGAAACAGCTCAACATTAAAGAAATAGATCCCTTCTTAATTGCTCTAATGCTTTTATGAGTTTCTAACCATTATAAATAGGAGATGATTATATATATGAGCACACATAGCTTATTGTTGGTGAATTGTAAACATGATGCAGGATTATTGTTGGTGAAGGGAGCAGAGGAAGGAATAGAAGGAGCAAAAAGGTGTAACATGTCATTGGGGCCTTGTTCATATGAGTATTGTTATACAACTTGTTGTGCTAATAAATGTGCAGCAACAAGACCAGGAGGAGTAGGCCTTTGTGTTAGCGTTGGAACTGGTGTTTCCTTGTGCCAATGCACATATCCATGTGCATCATGAACTTTTTTTAATACTTATGCTTAATTACAATGTACGGAGTAATAAATATATTATGAAAAACATATTTTTTTATTTAAATGAATTTATATCTCGTATTTAGGATTGTATTCAAAGAAGTCTTTGATTTTTATATAGTCTCAAGGAACAAATCTTAGTCATTGGATCAAAAGATCCCTTAATCACCACCATCATCAAATCACATGTGATTCAATATACAACCACCACCGCCGGCCACTACCGCCGCCGACCACTACCGCCGCCGACCACCGCAATCACATGTGATTGATTGGATACGCAAACATGTGATTGAAAACAGTGAAGGTGGCGAGGGTTGCCGGTGGTGGAGACGATGGCCGACAGATGTTGGTGGTGGTCTCCGTTGTTGAATCACATATGATTTAATACACATGGGGTGGTGGTGGTGGTGGTCGGTGGTTGCAATCACATGTGATATAGTACACAATTACACATGAGGTGGTGGTGGTGGTGTTGATGTCTTGAATCACATGTGATGTTGTGGTGGTGATAATTTGAGGGTTGATTGATCCAATGGCTGAGATTTGTCCCTTGAGACTACGTAAAAATCAAAGACTACGTTGAACGTTTCTCCTAGTATTTATTATAAAGTTTTATATAATAATTTGGTGAAATTTTAGTTTTTATTATAGCATTGGGTGTATTGCCTTGAACCAAACACCCAACTCATCATTTCTCATTCACAACCTCAAAAAATTCATTCACTGAAGCCAGGACACAGTTTTAAGACCCATCCAAATACACATCACTCACACCACACACCACAAAATTCGATTTGGCTCGGGGTTAGTGAACTCACATATGATTTGGCGCAGGGGACATCGGTGTGGTGGCATATAATAAAAATATGAGGGTACAAGGTATTGCTTTCACCTAGGTATAGTAGTAGCAATATAATAAAATTAGCTTCATAGCCCGCCCGACTGGGCGAACATGCTTCAAGAGATATATTAAAGAAAAATAATAAATATTAATACTTTTAAAATGACATAAGAATCCATAGTTGTAATGATAAGTTTGTACAAATTTTGATACATGAATAAATGTTACAAAAAATTTATAGACGGAATAAGGCTTCTTTGTAAACGACATTTGTTGTTGAATTAGTGTAATTGTCATCTCTGTCACAACAAATGACATTCAATCCGTTCTTGTTCTTAACTCGTGATATATGGCGCAAGAACTTCACAATTTTTTGATGACATGTACTTTTAACATCTTCTAATTGGTTTAAAATAGTGAGTTAAACGGCATTTTAAGAAAACTAATTACATGTCAGCATGCTAAACTATCTTCCTTCACACTTTGTTTCTTCACGCTTCCTTTTAGATGAATTGACAACATTGGCTCTCCCCACGATGCCCTAATTTTCGTTCAACACAAGTGCATTCATCCACCTATCCAACGGAGAACAACGACTTTACGATCTCGCCGAAGGTTCGTGCAGGGGTTCTCATGTTACCGACACTCATTACCATCTCCGACTACAATACTTGAGAGAATGTTCTTCATTCTTGAGATAACAACATATAAGTCAAGTAAACAATGATTTTCTAAAGTCAAACGGAAAAATACACGAATATATGACTATTTATAAAGCAAAATACATACATATTTGTCACATTATTGATTGTTGTGTTTTGTGTATAAAAAATTAGAATATAAAAAATAGTTTTGCCCACGTGTCCATTTCATCTATTTCTATTGGCCACTTATGATGACATGTAATGCTCAATAAGTCCACTTGTATTTAACCCTAATTTTTAAAAAACCAATACTAATAAATAAAAAAGTCAAGGGGAAAAACATAACCATATTTAAATACGGAACTAACTTACCAAGTTATATGTGGGAGATTTAAACACGGAGCTAACTTACCAATTTTTAAAATCAAATACTTAACGGTCAATATTACGTTAACTCACACTTTTTGTGATTTTAAAATATTAATTGACTGACTTTTAACTATTTTAAAACATATTTGACTTTTAATATTGTTACATGTTAATTATATTTATTCCTCGTTTAAAATACTTGATTCATAGCCATTCTGGTAACTCAAACTTTTTTAAATTCGTCTCTATGATATTTTGATGCAAGGTATGATTTAGGATTAAATACATGATCAAATAGGGTTACTGCATAAATAACATAAAAGTCAATTATGTATTAATTTTTTTAACGCATGTTGACTAATATAGTCAATTACTTTACTTTTATAGTCAACATAGATAATAAAAACGTAACAATATAACCGTCCGTTCACTTAATTTAAGAAATACTTCTACATGTAAATCCTTAATTTCAATTGTTAACTTTAATAATTTAAAGTATTTTCGATAATTAGGACTCAGTTTACTTCTTCAAACCAAATTTGACTAAAAAGTCGAACATTGATAAAATGTCAGCAACATCAACAGCACTAAACGGGTCATCAAGAAGATATATATCAACATCATTGTAAACTGCTCTAGCAAGTTGAATTCTCTGTTTTTGACCACCACTCATATTGAGTCCCCTTTGACCAACATCTGTTAAATCACCATGATTAAAATCGTTTAATTCCTTATCTAAAGCACATGATTTTACTGCATTTTAATATTTAATTGCATCCATTTGCTTTCCATAAAGTATGTTATCTCTAATTGTCCCACTTTGAATCCATGAAGCTTGACCAACATAAGAAATTGATCCAAAAACATCCACCTGGATACAAACAATAGCAATAAGCTTTAGAAAATATCATACTATTGCCAAATATTTAAAAATAACCAATCGTGTACTCACAGTTCCTGAAGTTTTTATAATGTCACGGAGTATAGCATACAAAAGAGAAGATTTTCCAGCACCAACGGGCCCACAAATCACAACTTTTTGTCCTCTAATAACTTCTAAATGTTAGGAAAGATGATACTGGATCCCAACTGAAATTGCCATTTTGTATGCTGATACATGGATCTGTGACTGTACGCTTTTGTTCTTGATTTTCAACCATCGTTTCATTTGATTTGATTCATTTTCATTAAGAAACGAATTGATTCTATCAAATGAGACCTTTTTTTTGAATTAACATTGAAAGAGCTTGTGGAATGTACTTAACTGGTTCAGACATTGTTCTTAACGTTGCCAAAATTGTTGCAGCATTTAATGTGGCACTTTTAAAAAAAAGGACAACCTAAAGAACAGTTGAAGAAACAATAGTTGGTGACATCCAATACAAAATGGACCCGTAAGCCTTTTGATATTGAGACTTACTTAACCACTTGAATTCACTTTCTCTACAAGATTCTATAAAATCCTTAAATCTGTCTTCCCATGATTGTAACTTAATGATTTTCATATTATTTAGGGTTTCAGAATTTTTATATTGTGCAATTATAAATTGTAACTGACATTTTTGTAATGCAATTGCAAATGGCACGTTTAGAAGCCCGGACATAATTAAAGGGACTAAACCCGGAAGAACACTGATTCCCACTACAGAAAATAATTTTACCACCTTCCATCACCTTTAAACAATTACAATTACAAAAATAAAAATAAATAAATAACACAACTGAACAACTAAAAACAATTTAAGCAATTGATCTAAATTTCGAAAACATACCAGAATATTGTCAACCTCTGAGATAAACTCAACTTGATGAGTCACAAGAATGACCGTTTCGTCCCCTAAAGCAGTCATAACGCAATCCTAAAAGTTAAATTATTCAAATATAACGACCAAAAAAGAAATAATAAAAGCAATAAAATAAAAAATTGAATTTTCTAACATTAAAAAGAGTTGCTGTTGTATGTGCATCAACAACAGTAAACGGGTCATCAAGAAGATATATATTAACATCGTTGTACACTGCTCTATCAAGAATGTTCCTTAATTGCATCGAATATTGTTGCTATGAAAAAATCAATTTCTCATAGAATCCAAATGATAAAGATATCTGATACAAATGACATACTTCCAATCTGCATACTGTATGTAGCATTTTGCACCTGCTTCACACCACCTTCATCATATTCTATAAAGTTATCAGCACCAAAAGTAAGAACTTCGCTGTCACCTGCAGAAATGGATCAAATAACCATTATTAAGTTCAAATTTCTTCTTAATTAAACAAATGATTAAGAAACTTAGATGTCTATAAATTAAGCATTAGTAACTTAGACAAGGTGTGTGAAGCCATCAAATGGATTCTTTGCAGCTTTTGAATCTGCTAAGAGCTCTGAAGCAATCTTGATCTATCATGCCAAACCGGCGATCAGCTTGAATTAAGAACAATCATCTAAAAAACATAAAAGTTCCATAAAAGTCAACAAATCGTTTTAAGAGTGTTGTTTAGTATATGTACCTGGAATTATAAACATTGTATAAATGATTCAACAAATATAGAACAAATTCGTAACAGAAGAAGCTATGTATTATTCAAACATTATTAAAAGAGTACAACCTACAAACTTTAGTTTTAACTGTCAAACAAATTCAAAAATCATATTACCAAGTGAAGTCTGAATACTACATATCATATTACCAAGTGGAACAACAAATCCTTAGCCTACCTGGATGTAGTATGTATTATATGAAAGTAAATTACTGTAGGGCTGATTCTGTCGCATGAATATGATGGATGAATGGCTTGTAATTCTCTCTTTGTTCTTCAAATCCTTCAACACATTTCAGTCTATTAACAAAGAACAATCACGCAAATATAAAGTGATAATAATACACAGCTGCTTTTGTAATTTAATTCATCACTCAAATCAACACACACTATAATTAAACATATTTATAACATTGAAATCAAATAACCAAAAATTGAGCATATTTAATTTATAATACTCAATTAACAACAGCACAAACCCTAAAACTAAGTTGTTCTTCAAATTCATGCGTATCATCATCGGGTTCTGATTCGAAAATCATGTTCAATACTTCCTGATCGTCGATCTCTTCCAATTCTAGATCTTCGTTTGCATTGTAATGATTTATGTCAAAATCTGATCCCAAATTATGAACATGAGACCCTAAACCGAATCCGAAGTCTAGCTCTATTTTGTTGGAGTCCGTTCGGTGATTCCATTGCTGTGATCCTTGATCATGATTATGTAAATCGGTGAGAGGTGACGATGAATGTGATTGCAATTGCAATTGCAATTGCGATATACGACCGCTTTGATGGAACATCTCGATTATGAAATTGTAACATTACCAGAAATCGACCTAATGTTAGATGCAGACTCGAAATCGCCAAGTAGCAGATGCCATGTAGATTTCGTCAAATAGCATAGAGCACCTAGATTGGCGATCGGCCGATTGCGATTTGTAGAAGTGATTGGCGATTTCTTCAAGTAGCGATCGGCGATTTCGAATGACAATTAATGCCGTTATTGTCGTGAAGTTTGTTGAAATGCAGAAGGAGAAGATTGAGAAGTTTCAAGGTAGAATATAGAATATAGGGAGGATTTTGTTGACCAATGGTGTAAGTACACGTGGTAATATAAATCAATGAGAGAGCTTCAAACTGCTTATTTGACAAACTTAAATAAAATGTAGGTTCATATATAGGAGAAGATTATAATTTTTAAAATGGTGTAAGTACACGTGGTAATATAGACCAATGAGAGAGCTTCAAACTGCTGAGTTGGCAAACTTAAATAAAATGTAGGTTCATATATAGAAGAAGATTATAATTTCTAAAATGTCATATTAAGATTAGTTTATAATCAGTGATAAATTACAATTGATCTCATAGAACCTTTCAAAACAAAATTTCAAATATTTAAAGTAACAAATACTATTTATCGATCAATAAGAAATTTGCAATTCAAGGAGAAAAGAAACTTAACATAAAAAAATTATAATATGAAACAAAAGAATGAAAACGTGTGGGCTTGTTTATACAAGAATTAATTATCTGGAGTTATTTCATTCTCAATTGTATTTCCTCGAGGTTTTGACATCCAGAAATCCATGTTCTGGAAAGACTGAGATAACAAGTAATACTAAAATTTTAGAGTTAATTGTAAGGATGGTTCCTGTAGTTTGGCCAAATTGCACGTTTGGTCCTTAAATTTCATTAAGTGCAGACACGATACCTATGGTATGCGTTTTGTTGCACCCATGGTCCCTCCCCCTAACTCTGTTAGATTCCAGCCGTTAGTGGACACATGTGCCCCTCACATGAGGGCAATTTGGTCATTTTTAATGTGGTCCCACCTTTTCTTCTTCTTCCTCAAATCTCTTTTCCGTCTCTCTTCTTCACAAAACAGACCACCTCAACCACCCTTGATTCTGCAACAAATCAACAAATATTGAAATGTACAACAGATTTCAACTCCGGCTACCACCAGATCTGCACGCCGACCAACTCCGGCAACCACCAGATCGGCTCGCCGCCACCAACTCCGGCAACCACCAGATCGGCACGCCGCCACCAACTCGTACCATCGCCGGCAAGAACTTGAAGATTTTTTATTTTTTTTATATTTTTATTCTCTGTAACCAAACTTAGATCTGAAGAATCAAAAAGGGTTTCTAGGGTTTCTTAAACTCGATTTGTGATTTAGGGCTTCTTAAACTCGATGTGGATGGACAGGTCGGTGGATGGTGGCGCACGTGAAATCAAAAGTAGTAGTTGGGGAAGAAGGTCGCCGGAATTGGAGACTTGTGGAAGATGGTCGCCGGAATTGGAGAGTTGGGGAAGAAGGTCGTCGAAGTTGGGGAAGGAGGCTGCAAATCGATTTTTGCGGCTGGTTTAGAGGGGCACATGCGTGGGCAGCAACATATATCACAGAGTTTCAGACAAAGATAATACAAGAATTCATTCATTATATGTACAAATTTGTCCGAATAACAAGCAACATAACACAGATCAAAGATGAGAGAAGCTTCAAATGAAGATAGATTTTACTACACTTGTTGAATTACAACTGGAGATTGCTATTTAGTCAGCTGTCCAGCTATGCTCAACAATTTCACGCACTTTTCTGTTGTATTCGCGCTTATTCTCACTGAACATTCTTGCTGCTTCTAAATTCGCAGGTGAGTTTGGGTTTGGATCACACAGCAATGACTACAATGAAAAGAGATTTGAGGAAGAAGAAGAAAAGGTGGGACCACATTAAAAATGACCAAATTGCCCTCATGTGAGGGGCACATGTGTACACTAACGGCTGAAATCTAACAGAGTTAGGGGGAGGGACCATGGGTGCAACAAAACGCATACCATAAGTACTGCGCCTGCACTTAATGAAATTCAAGGACCAAACGTGTAATTTGGCTAAACCACAGGGACCATTCTTGCAATTAACTCAAAATTTTATGTAATACACATCTTTCCAAAAAAGACTATAATGAAATAATATAAATAGGGATTTTCGTGCAATTTGGAGAAGAAAATATATATTAAATATAAATTTTGTATTGTTGTTGAATAATGACATGGAAGGAGAGGTGAGGTGAATGATAAAGATAGAGATAATTTAGAATATGCAGTTTTTATCGATAGTTTAATATTGACAAAATTCAGCACTGACCTTGTTCATATTCTATATATAACATTTACCATTGAGTGAACAGTGATTTTTTTGTCTTTTTCGAATTTTGTTTCAATATATAAAGCTAAAGAGGCAATTTGAAACATAAAAGCTTTCCTGCCAATGTGGTTGGCCGCCTTAGACTGGGCGTAATGGGTGACCAAACCCAGTTTGGTCACCCCTGCCACATCTGCGCCACATCAGCTTTCTCTCTCCTGATGAAACACACGACCAGATAGCGACCAAATGCCCGTAATGGGTGACCGTTCGGAAATTTTTTTTTATTAATTTAAATTTCATTAATAATTAAAACATTACATTAAAAATAATTTAAAACATTACATTAAACATAATTAAAAAAACATTAAAAAAACTACTGGTGGGGTCGTTCGCACCGCCACGTCGGATTTTCAGCGAAGTAGGCTGCCACGAGACGGTCATTCGCACCGCCACGGTCCCTATTCACGTATCTTCTAGGAGTTCTAGGGATATTAGAACTAGAACCTTCAAGAAACGCGGCTGCCGTTTGTAAAAAACCAAGATGTATAACCCTGTCCTCTTCCTCGTCGCCAAAAATGAAATTAGCGACATTCATTTCATCGTCGGAACTCATTTTTAGTATAGTGTGTGTGATGTGTGTGATGTGAGTAAGTATGAATAAAAGAAATGAGAAGTGTGAAATTTTTTAGAAAAAGATTGGGTATTTATAAGGTAAAAAAAGGGGTAAAAATTAGGTTGGAAGTGTGTGTTTTGGAGCCGTTGGAGTGGGCTGCCAACGGTCGACTAGTCGACCGTTGGGCTATGGCGACGCGTCGGCGAGCGGGGGTTGTAACGGGTGGGACGCGTCGGGAACGGAGGAGGTGGCGGTCGCGACCGCTGATTTGGTCGAGCGTTACGGATGGTCTTAGGATAAGGCTTACCCTGGCTATCCACCCAAGTTCGAATCCCAACTCCAGCGTTTTCTTTCTCAATTCTTTTAAATTTTCTATACTACAACCCTCTTTTATTTCTTTTAAATTTATTTGTTTTTGATTTTATTTTCAGCGTTTTTTCATTTCTTTTAAGTTTTTTTTTCTTTTTTCAATTCATTTAATTTTGTCAAACTTCGTAAATTTAACATTTTTCTGAATGTTAATTATTTTTTTAGTAGCACTTTACTCTTCTAAACTTTAATAACTTATAACTTTATTTACAATCAAAACTTTTATGTTCCTGTATAACTAATAAGTTTTTATATAACTAAAAGTAATATTTTTTTAACTACTATTATAATAACTTTTATTTTGAAAATGATATGTATTATTTCCAAATATAACAAATTATACAATCTTATTTTTAACATAAAGTTTTTGGATTGATATGAGTAACACAGTCTACATAAAGTAAAACTAAAGGATACGAATTGACATAATCAGTGAGGATAACAAAATTGGATACACTCAGCAGAATAACACAGGTCGTGCATACAATTACAATGTATAACTGAAACATTTGCTGTTGTAAATATTTTTTGAGCTTCGTATGAAAATCCCCGCAGCATCACGCGGGGAAATATCTGCTAGTTAAACAATAAACACCATGGATCGTTGACCCAAACACATTTAACCTTACCAGTTACCATCCCCAAAACTAGAATTGAAGTTAGATTGAATCAGAAGAATGGCGGAAGAAGTGAAGTTGTATACAGGTCGCTTAGGAAGTCCATACGTTTGCAGAGTTGAAATTGCTTTAAATCTGAAGGGAATTGAGTATGTAATCATGGAAGAAGATCTGAAAAACAAGAGTGCCGATCTTCTCAGGTACAATCCTGTTCATACGCAAGTACCGGTTCTGGTACACAACGGGAATCCGATATCGGAATCACTTATGATCGTTGAGTACATTGACGATGTTTGGAAGGGGTTTCCGCTTTTGCCCCAGGATCTGTACGACAAGGCTGTTATTCGGTTTTGGGCCAAATTCATCGATGATACGGTAACCATACATCTCCTTTTCTCTAATTCTCTTCTAATCTTCATTGATCATGACTCCATTTTTTGGACTTTTGGGATGCCAAAAGTTTTCATGTATATCCATATTTGGGTTAATTTCATAAAAACAGTAATCAAATTTTAAAAGTGTTTCATTTAAGTTATTCAAATTTACTTTAATTTTATTATAAAAACCACGAACGCTTAAATTTATATATAAAATAACATTTTAACTAATTATAAAAGGTAAATTTCATATGATTAGAACACTTTTGAAACTTGATTATTATTGATTGAAAGTAAAGTTTAAGTGACCTAAATGGAACACTTTTGAAACTTGATTACTTTATTAACCCATCAATATTTGTGTTCGTGTTCGCATTTGTTCATTAAAAAAATTAGGTAAACGGAGGAATATACATAAACTAAGACAAAACAATTAGTTCTTTATAATCATTTTGTATATAATTATTTGCGCTTATTCTTATAAGTATAACTGTTTTGTTAAAAATACTTAATATATATGTACGGTTATTGAATATAAAGAATGAATATACACAAAAGAAACTTAAGGAACGGTCTACTGAACGTTTACAAACGTAAATGAACGAGTGAGACCTACGTTCATGTTCATAGATTTAACTAAAAAAAAACATGAAATCCCGCTACCATTTCGTTTAAGGTCTAGTTCTGTCGTTTGAATTATTGTTTAGTATCTATATACATACGTATTGGGCGCGACAAAATAAGGGGAACAAATCTTTTGGACTGATTACTGATATGATTTATGTTGGCCCAAACAGACATTTATATCATATTTATCCTATCCTTGATGAGCTTTGGCCTTTGAAATTGGCATTATCTGCCCAAATATTACTCTTTAATAATGCGAACCTAACATAGTATGTTTTGTTCAGTGTATTCCGGCAACATTCAAGGTTTTTGGAAACATTGGAGATGAACAAACTCTTGCAGACACTTGTGAGAAACTGCAAATACTAGAAAATGAACTCACAATCAAAGGTAACAAGTTTTTCGGAGGTGAAAACATTAACTTGGTTGATATTGCTGCTGATTACTTAGCTTATTGGCTTGGAATGATCGAGGAAGTTGCCGAAATAAAGATTGTCACGAAAGAAAAGTTTCCAAAAATAACCGAATGGGCTGATAACTTTGTCAAATGTGAAGTTGTCAAAGAAGTCTTACCTCAAAGAGTATTACCTCCAAAAGAAGAACTGCTTGAGTATTTCAAAAAGCGGTTTGGTAAGGCGTAATGGTACTCGAGCGTTATAAATTTAGTCATTTTATTAGGGATTGTATTGTATGCTTATGAAGCACTGGCGATGAAAACCATGTGCAAGTGGAGTAGCTGCATATGGCCACCATTTGTGAGGGCCCTCTAATTTAGTATATGTCTGTTAGTATTTATATTGTTTTTGAATTTTAATACACTTTTTGTATAGTATCAAACTTGATCCAATAAAGGCCCACACCATACATATTTAAAAGAGTGAAAGACAGATATCGATATGGGCCACATACAAAAATAGATAAGCTTTTCGTGATTTACGGGGCCTCATTTGTAATTCTGCACCAGACCACCCAAATCATTGGGACGGCTCTATTATGAAGTTGAAGTTCTCTTTAACAAAAATGTATGTTAATGATTATTAGGTTGTGTTTGAATATGTCACTAATAGAATTAGAGGACTTCAAACACTTGTGCTGCCAATTATCAATTTTGATCCTGTCTAGTGTTCTATATTGATATCCACGTAAATGCGTTGAATAACTTGGTCGTTTTGTTTCTGTTCGAACCTCGTTGTATCTGTTTTGCTAGTTTCTTGCTAGCCGTTTTTTAATTTAAGTTTGTTTGTGGGTGCCTCGGAGGTGATGACCATACCGAAGCTTCTGGGGTATCTCACCTTGCCGTTAAAAAAAAAAGCAATTAGTGATTACTTTATAAATTTTATCCTCAAAATAATAATGGATGGAAGATCCATTGCTATGTGCCTGTGTTACCAATGGAATTAGGATGCTCTTGGGAGTTGGGATATAAACATTCTAATACTGATGCTGCAATTAGTACTGATCAACAAGTATGGAAGATAGTACTGATGGGGCAGAAACACGAAATACTACTGATGATGAATTTACTACTGACGATCTTAATTACTACTGATGTCTATATTTGGTGCAGATCGTGTTCTAGTTTTTCGTATAGTTTGTTATAGAATGTTTATCTTTTGTAAATTAATTGTAATCGTTTCCCAGAATAACTAGGTTAATAGTTAGGCTTCAAGGACTATTATATATAGTTCCTTACGAATTGTAAACGTACGTGTGTATTGATTCATCGATTAATATACATTGAAGCTTTTTGTGATAAACTGTGTTCTTACTATTGTTCATTCGATTACAGTTTACATTGTTCTTAATCAAATAACAAGAGTGTTAATCCGCTGTAACTTCTCTTTGTTAGTAGATCTGTGATTCAATAACTTGTTCGAGTTATTCAATCCTGACAAGTGGTATCAGAGCATTAAGGTTCTAGATCTACGAATTAAGAACATCAAAAAGTTTCATACTTTCGAACTCAAATTTATTAATCATGTCTGATAACAATGAAAGCACACAGGCTAATAAAATTCCAATTCTCACTCCCAACAACTTTGGGATGTGGAAAAACAGAATCAAGCAATACATGCTTGTTACTGATTATTCCATGTGGGAAGTTGTTCTTGAAGGGAACAAAACCATTCAAACTCCATTAGCAAGTTCATCCACTGAATCTGACAAACTCAAGTGTGAAAAAGAAAAGAAGGACAGAGGAATCGAACTCAAAGCCTTAAGCACTCTTTTGCTTGCTATTCCCAATGACTATCAACATTTATTTGTTAAATATGATGATGCTAAGAAGCTGTGGCAGGCACTGGAGAAGGGGTTTGTAGGCACCAAAAGTACCAAAAGGAACATGAAGTCTGTTCTAAAGCAAGACTTTGAAACTTCAAAGGACAGAAGAATGAATCATTGTCACAAGTCTTTGACAGATTCAACAAGCTTATTGGTGAACTAAATCAAGTTGGTGTTCAACCAGACAATGCTGATGTAAACAGAAAGTTCCTTAGATCTCTTGGTGAAGAATGGTCTATGTACATTGTTATATATAGACAATGAGATGCATTGGTAGAGAAAGACCTGGATGAACTGTACAATGAATTAAGAGTGTTTGAATCTAAGGTAAGTAATAAAACTCCTAATTTACCTTCAAACAATGCTGCTTTTGTGTTTAGTACAGGAACATGTCAAGATGCTTCAAAGAATGCAGGAGTTGAAGATGTAGCAAGAGAATCCTTTTTCACTAGTCATGTACACACTGCATTGATTAGTGAAGATTTGGAACAACTAAATCCTGATGATCTGGAAGAGATGGACATCAAGTGGCAGATGGAAATGCTGAGTTTAAGAACAAAAAGGTTTCTTCAAAGAACTGGCAGACAAAATCTGACCTACAACAAAGGTGATCGTGCTGGATTTGACAAGACCAAAGTCAAATGCTACAACTGCAATAATATTGGTCACTTTGCTAGAGAATGTCCTAGAAAAGACCAAAAATCAAACTACAACAAAAACAGTACTTCAAATTCAACTGCACTAGTATCACAAGAGGGTCAAGGATATGACTGGAGCTTTCAAGCAGAAGAACATGCTAAAAATCAAGCTCTTATGGCCTTCACTGATTCTACTACCGAGGTACATTCTAAATCCTGAACTCCTGAATGCATTAAAGCATATAAAGAATTAGAAAAACTTAACAAAGAAACACTTGAAGAGATGATTTTAAACAGAAATAGGAGAATTGAATATAATGGTTGTATAGCTGATCTTGAAAATCAAATTAAAATATTTAAAATAACAGATCAAAAGATAAATGATGAATTATTACAAACAACTTATGATAAAGAATATGCTGAGTTAAAATTAAAAGAAACTTTAATTAAATTAGAAGAATGTCAAATGGAATTAGAACAAAATAAATTAACTATTAAAAAGTTTGAAAGAAGCTCTAAAATAATTGATGAATTAACCAGTAATCAAAATACTGAAAAAGTTGATCATGGGGTTGGATATCATGCAGTTCCACCTCCAACTAATTTTATTCCTCCTCTTAAATCAAGCTCAGAAAGAATATTAGATGAATTAAAAATAGAGAATCAAACTGAAACCAATAATGATTCATCTGATGATGATCAAACAACTGATTCAACTGATACAAGTTTTCATACCACACAAAGTCAAACTGAATCTCCTAAATATAACTCAGAAAATATACCAACTATATTAAGAAGGGGAAATTAAAGAAACTTAAATAAGTTAAAAGAACAAAGAAAGCTTGAAGGTGCTAAATCAACAAAGTTAACATGTCTAATTTGCAACAAAGTTAACCACATAGCAAAGGATTGTCACTTCAATCCAATTAACTGCAAAGAATTCAAAGAATTTAAAGAAAACAAAGAAAAATTAAAAGAATTCAAATTAAAACAAACTAAAGAAGCCAAAGAGATCAAACCTGTTGAAATTCCCAAATTTGGGAGAACTGCACAAAGATTTGTGCAAAATATCAGGCATGGAAGTCCAGATAGAAGTAATTATTTCAAAAACAATGGAAAACAAAATCAATTTCCAAGATATTCAAAGTTTTCAAACATCATTAGGAACTATTCCAGGTTTACTACTGATAAAAACCCTAATTACAAAGCTGTCTGGTACAATTACAAAAATACTACTGACTATGCTAAAAACTCAAATTATCCAAATACTACTGGTCCATCAGTAGTAAGATACTCAAAAGCCAAACACTACGGGTATAAACCTAGGTCAGTAGTAAAATAGAATACCAGTACTAAACAACAAATGAAGACCAAAACTGCATACAAAGCTCATCTATTTAAAAAATCTCACTCTTCAAAGGATAAACCCAAGACAAAACAAGCTTCGGTTCCCAAAATTAACTAATTTATCTCATTTATGTGCAGAGCATTCAGATCCCTGAAGAAGGCAGAACTTGGCATATTGATAGTGGATGCTCTAGGCACATGACTGGAAATCTTCAAATTCTCAGAGATTTCAAGTCTTTTGAAGGTGGATATGTTGCTTTTGGTGAAAATCCAAGAGGTGGTAGGATTACAGGTAAAGGTACAGTATCAAATGGTAAGATTACTTTTGATGATGTATTTTATGTTGCTGAGCTTAAATATAATCTGGTTAGTGTCTCACAAGTATGTGATAAAAAGAACAAAATTCGTTTTATAGATACATAGTGCATCATTCTTTCTCTTGACTTTATTTTCGATTAACAATTTGTTATTTTAAGAACACCAAGGAGAAATAATGTGTATTGCCTGGATATAGGGGGAGAACTCATTTCCACAAATGAGATCAACTGTTTTATATCTAAGGCAAACACAAATGAATCCGAACTCTGGCATAGAAGGATGTGTCACACAAATTTTAAAAATATGAATAATCTAGTCAAAAAGAATTTGGTAGTTGGATTACCTCAAAAAGAATTTAGGTGTGATCATCACTGTGTTGCATGCCTAAAAGGTAAACAACACAAGACTTCTCATAAGACCAAAGCAATCAATTCTATTTCCAATCCTTTGCAGCTCTTACATATGGACCTTTTTGGACCTACAAATGTAATGAGTATTGGAAAGAAACAATACTGTCTTGTTATTACTGATGAATTTTCCAAATATACTTGGGTTTTCTTTCTTAGGACCAAAGATGAAACAAGTGAGATTATAAAGAATCTAGTAATCAAGCTGGAAAATACAAGAAATCTCAAAGTGAAATCCATTAGATGTGATAATGGCACAAAATTTAAGAATACTAATCTAATTGATTTTTGTGATCTTAAGGGTATTGACAGGCAGTACAGCTCTCCAAGAACTCCACAACAAAATGGTGTAGCTGAAAGAAGAAATAGAACAATCATTGAAGCAGCCAGATCTATGCTTGCAGATTCAAAATTACCAATAACCTTTTGGGCTAAAGCTGTTAATACTGCTTGTTATGTTCAAAACAGAGTATTAATAGTTAAGCCTCATTTTAAAACACCTTACGAACTTTTTAATAAAAGAAAACCCTCAATAAGCTTTTTAAAATCATTTGGTTGTCCTTGTAGAATTTTAATTACAAGAGAACAAATTGGTAAGTTTGACTGCAAAGCAGATGATGGAATCTTTGTAGGATACTCAACTCAAATCAAATCTTACAGAGTATTCAACAAAAGGCTAAGGATCTTTGAAGAAAGTGTAAATGTATCCTTTAATGAAAATCTGATGAATGAACAGGGAAATGGTCAAGATTGGCTATTTAATATTAATAATCTAACCAAGTCGTTTGATGTTAATTATAATTATAATGCAGGAGATTCAAACAATCAAAGCCAACAAGGAGGATAATCATCATTCAATGGCAGTCAAGACATAATGAAATATATCTTAGTTAATACTGATCCCACAATTGATACTGAGGACAGTAGTAACTCTGATAAACCTAGCATTCTTGACACCAGTAACAACTCCAACTCTCAAGATACTACTGATCCCAGTAGTAATTCAGAATCTCAAAGATATGATGATGAACCCAACAATAATGATGTCAGTAACAACAATGAACCACCTGAATTTAACAAAGAAAATGTTACTACTAATACCAGTAGCAATGAAGAATCTCCACAAAGTACATACAATCAAGAAGAAACATGGACAGATGCCCAAATCCCTGAATCCAATGAGTCAAACCTAGATAGTCAAATGCTTGTTGACAAAGTTCCAGGAACCAGAACTGAAAAGAATCATCCTTTGGACCTAGTCCTAAGTGATGTCAATTCAAACATGCAGACAAGAAGCAAATTCAATTCATCATTATATTCAAATGTTTGTAACATCAGTTTAATCTCTAATGAATGTATGTATGAATGTTTTCTGTCACAGGAGGAACCTAAGAAAATTCAACAAGCATTGAAAGACTCAAACTGGATCATAGCAGTGCAAGAAGAACTTTTTCAATTCAAATTACAAGCTGTATGGACTCTTGTACCTCTTCCAAAAGGAAAAAGACCCATTGGAACAAGATGGATCTTCAGAAACAAGAAAGATGAAAGAGGTATAGTGATCAAAAACAAAGCAAGACTTGTAGCCCAAGGATACACTCAAGAAGAGGGTATAGACTATGATGAAGTATATGCATCTGTTGCTAGAATTGAAGCAATCAGAATATTTCTGGCATATGCTTCATTCAAGAAAATCAAAGTCTATCAAATGGATGTAAAGAGTGCTGGGAAAATTGAAGAAGAAGTGTATGTGTGTCAACCTCCAGGATTTGAAGATCCAGAACATGATGACTATGTGTACAAACTAGACAAAGCTTTATATGGCCTTCATCAGGAACCAAGAGCTTGGTATGACACATTATCATCATATTTACTGAAGAACATTTTTAAAAGAGATGCAATTGACAAAACCTTGTTCACAAGAAAAGTCAAAGATGATATACTACTGGTTCAGATATATGTAGATGATATCATCTTTGGTTCAACAAATGATCAACTGTGCAAAGAGTTTGAAGAATTAATGCAGATCAAGTTTAAGATGAGCTCAATGGGTCCAATGAACTTCTTTCTTGGACTCCAAATCAATCAAAGATCAGATGGTATCTTGATTAATTAATCAAAATATGTCAGAGACATCTTGGAGAAATTTGCAATGAAAGACTGCAAAAATGCAAGCACACCAATGGAAACTCACAAACACCTACATCCTGATGTTGAGGGGGAGGATGTAGATGAACATCTTTACATATCAATGATATGCTCTTTAATGTATTTAACTGCATCAAGACCCGACATTATGTATAGTGTTTGTGTATGTGCCATGTATCAAGCAAGACCTAAGGAGCTACACTTGCAGGCTGTCAAAAGAATATTCAAATATTTGAAGGGAAAACCTTCTCTTGGTCTTTGGTATCCACATGACTCACCATTTGAACTCATAGCCTATATTGATAGTGACTATGGTGGTGAATATCAAGATAGAAAATCTACTACTGGTGGATGTCAATTCTTTGGATCAAGATTGGTGTCATGTCAATGCAAGAAACAAACCAATGTTTCAACCTCAACTGCTGAAGTAGAGTATGTAGCTGCATCTGCTTGCTGTGCTCAAGTTCTATGGATTCAGAATCAACTCCTAGACTTTGGTATCTCTATTCTTAAAACTCCTATTTTATTGACAATCAAAGTGCTATTAGTATTGTGAATAATCCAGTAAAACATTAAAAAACAAAACACATCGAAATAAGATTTCATTTTATAAGGGATTGTAATGAAAAGAAATTAATTAAAGTAGAGAAAATTCATACTGATAATCAATTAGCAGATCTTTTTACAAAAGCATTTGATGTAGGAAGATTCAGCTTTTTAGTTAGCAGTATTGGAATGATTTTAATCAATTAATTTCACTTTTAATATAATATGTAAAGTCTTTGTACAACATTTTGTATTTATAAGTATGTTTTACTACTGGTTATTCATTACTACTGATCATGAGTTACTCTTACAACTTAGTACTGATAGGGTTTTTTCTTAGAATTAGGTTAAGTATAAAAACAACAGTTACTACTGACGTTTCTATTACTGATACTTAGTTACTACTGATCGACCGTTATCTGTAAAATACGACATTTTACCATACTAACCCCCATGAAAATAGTCGTTGGGTTATAATTCGAAGGGTATTTCGGTCCTTTTGCAGGCAAATTTGAAAAATATAAATAGCTGATTGTGATTAGTTTAGTATTACCCTCACCTCGATTCGATAAACCCTACGATAAACCGTTATCTGTAAAATATGACATTTTACCATACTAACCCCCATGAAAATAGTCGTTGGGTTATAATTCGAAGGGTATTTCGGTCCTTTTGCAGGCAAATTTGAAAAATATAAATAGCTGATTGTGATTAGTTTAGTATTATCCTCACCTCGATTCGATAAACCCTACGATAAACCCTAACCTCTTCAAATCTCGATCAAAACCCTGCATCAGTAGCAAAGAAATTCATTCCGCAAATTACTCGCACTAGCAAAATCGATCAAAATCTCTGTGAAATCAATAATTCCAACATCAATTTCAAATATCCAAATCATACAAATGGCTACTCTGAAACCTCTCGAAGTTAAAACATATCTCAAGTATTCTGAATTTCACAATATGTGTGCATTCTAAAGAAATCCAGATGGCACAAATAATTTTCGACCAATAGTCATGTTCTTGAAGAACTCATACATCAAGTTTGCTCTGACAATCAATCCAAAAGCCTATGAACAACATCTTGTTGACTTCTGGGAAAATGCTGAAAGGATTGAAGACACAAACATGTCTAAAATCAAATCCAGAGTAGATGGAAGGGATATCATCATCACAGAACAATCAATAAGGCAACATCTTCAACTGCAAGATGATTCAGGTATGTTTTCTCTTCTTAAGGAGGATCTTGTTGAAACTTTACAATAAATAGGGTATGAGGGAAGACTGGACATTGTCACTTTTCAAAAGGGTCTTCTTTCACCTTAATGGAAATTTCTTGTTCATACTATTCAACACTGTATCTCTCCTAAAAAGAGTACATGGAATGAGTTCAACAAATCAATAGCATTTACTGTTGTTTGTTTATGCACATGCCAAGTATTCAATTTTTCAAACACGATTTTTGAAGGAATGCTTGCAAACTTATCATCTTCAAAATTTTTAATGTACCCAAGATTCCTTACTCATATTTTTAACTGTGAAATTCAAAACCTTTCAACTCCTAGAAACATTTTTGTTACTCCTGAATTAAACAAAAAGGTGTACTCAAACATGAGAAAACAATTTAAATTTTCTGGAAAAGAGACTCCACTATTCTCAAACATGATCTATCATCAACCACCACTTGGAAAAGGTTCAAGTCACCCCATTGAACCCCAACCAACTCCACCACTAAATACAGCCCAAACACAACCCACTCAGCCCACTCAATTGCCTACATCAACAGATGTCCTGAATGTGTCCCAGGTACATGAAATTAATCCACAGAGTGCTACTCTTCACTCTGAGGAAGACCAACCAATTGCCAAACAAATTTCTAAAATCTATAAAAGGAAGAAAACTTCCTTAAAGGACACCAGGGGACCAATTGAGTCAAACCCCAGACTCCAAGAGTTGTCCTCCAAGGAGGAGAGAGGACATGAGGAAAGGGCTCTCACTACTGATGCCCCAAAGGTGGGTGCACATGCTAGTGAGAACATAAATAGGACCCAGACCTCGGCAACTCTAAGTGATGACTCATCTTTTGAGGCAACACTAAGAGGACTCCGGTGCCAAGAAACCACAAGGGGAGATACTACTGCTTCTTCTAGGAAGAAGAGAGTATCTAAACAACCCATTTTATCACCAAGAAGTGATAAGGGTAGAAAGAAACAAATTGAATTGACGGATAGGATGGGAAACCTCAAAGCCAATGTACCAAATGAGCCCAATGATCCACCCAAAGGGGCTGAGGGCAGTATTAAACCAACCCAATTGATGAATAGGAAGGAAAACCTTAAAACCACTGTACAACATTGTCTGAATCTTTTGAATAATCAAGGAAAAACCATGACCTACATGAAACATTACATCAATACTCTGAACAGAAGACAGAAAAGGTTCGAGTACAAGCTTCAAAGGCAATCTAATCTTATCAGAAAATTACAAAGAAAGATTGCAGATAGTGAGGCTCAACAAGTTGAGATCACTAAGGGGGAGAAGGATCAAATTCAAGGAATGATTGATCATTCAATTGCAGTAGCAGCAGCCTCCCTCTTGATCTTAAAAGAAGCTCATGGTGAAACAGGTCAAAGTTATGGTGAAGACCTGTACAGAGGAATAAAAAGTATGGATGAGGATGTATTTGTGTCTGCAAATCAGTCACCAACAGCAGAACAAGTACACTCTCCAGTTACTACTAAAGTTATAGAGACTACTGATCCTATGGATACTACTGAAGCTAAGGATCAAGAGGTTGTTACTACTGATCCCATTAAAGAAGAAGAAATACCAGTAGTAAATACTCCAACAGAAAATATCATTCCTACTACTGATGCCCTAGCAGTAGTAACTACAACAACAACCTCACCAGTAGTAATCTCATCACAACAGTTGGTGGTATTTGAAACAGAAACTACACCAGTAGTAACTACCTTGGTTGCTACTGAAGATGAAGAAGAAATACCAGAAGTTCTTGAACCAGCTGTTATCATCCCAAGGCCTCCAACTCCAGAACTTAAACCACTTATCATACCTGACATTGATGATAATGTGGATTGGGATAATGTTGATGAATGTGCACTACCTCCTCACCCCAAGATACTTCCAATGAACAAACTCAAGTTATTTTCTCCATCAATAGTTATTCCTGAAGTTATTGATATGAAATACATTCCACCTTCTGTGTGTTGGAAAAGGAAAAGAGAAATTTGATGATGATTACCCAAACAGAGCTTTAGGTCACTATATGGTAAATAAGATAAACTGTGTCAGACCTGCAAAGCAAGATAAATGGAAGGTGAAGAGGATGAGGTATCTGAGGAAAGTAGAAAAGACTCAAGCTCTTGAAGATAAAAGAATAGCTGAAGAAGAAAGACTTAAAAATGCAGCAATTCAAGAGATTGAAGAATTCCTAGTAGAAGATCAACAAGCAGAGTTCAATAAACAAAGAAAAATAGAAGAAGAACATCTGAACTGCCTTGAAGATCTTATAGCTGAATGTAAAAGAGAAAAAGCTGATCTACCAGATGAAATTTTTGAACAGAAGACCAAAATGATAGACTACTTAAAATCTAAAGGTCATAGTGCTAAGTCCTTTGGCAGAATGAAAATGATAACAATAGTTGATAAATATTGTACAGCAAAGAAGAGGGAATTAGCAGAATCTGAAGCAGAAGAAGAAAAAGAAAAGGTCTTAGTTGAGATTGATCCCACAACTGTACTCTCCAGAACACCACTATCTGGTGAATCATCAAAACCTCCTTCCAAAAAGAGAAAAGCTCTTGAAACAGAACAAGAGGCCAGGAAGAAATCCAAACAAACAGAACAGATTATTCCTGTACTTGATCTTCCTGTTGCCCCTATTCAAGATAATCCAATTATCAATTGGAGAGTTGTTAATGATGTCAGAGAAGTTATAAGAGAAGATAAAACAACTCAAAGATTTACTGCTTGGAAACCAATGGTGATGTCCTGTTCAAGAAGTGACATAATTAAAGTTTTAATTATTGGTAAACCAAGAATGGCAAAGAAGTCATGGAAAAACTCAGGAGCTGGATACTTAACTCAAATGATTGATGCTGCTTTCTATCCAGATAACTATCCTGAAAACTTCACTAGCACAGAGAATGTATATGCTTGGAATGTGCTACCAACTGTTCATATGTACTTCTTTGAAAGAACCAGTAAGAAGTGTGAGCTGTACTTGTATGAAAAGGAATATCCTCACTCAGAAGAAACAATATACCAGATCACCACATGCTCATTCATGCGACCACATGACCTTGCTATGTTTCAAGAAAAATATAATTACTTTGTGAAAAGAAACAACAAATACATAATTGCACAAAGAAAGAAACAAAATCAGAAAACATTAGAAGGTGATCAAAGAAGAGCTGCTTTGTTAGAAGAGAAAAGGAAGAAGAAGAGAAGAAACTTGGTTAATTAAAGGTGAATTAACAAGTTTAGGGGGAGATTATTGGGATATAAACATTCTAATACCGATGCTGCAGTTAGTAATGATCAACAAGTATGGAAGATAGTACTGATGCGGCAGAAACACGAAATATTACTGATGATGAATTTACTACTGACGATCTTAATTACTACTGATGTCTATATTTGGTGCAGATTGTGCTCTAGTTTTTCGTATAGTTTGTTATAGAATGTTTATCTTTTGTAAATTAATTGTAATCGTTTCCTAGAATAACTAGGTTAATAGTTTAGGCTTCAGGGACTATTATATATAGTTCCTTACGAATTATAAACGTACGTGTGTGTATTGATTCATCGATTAATATACATTGAAGTTTTTTGTGATAAACTGTGTTCTTACTATTGTTCATTCGATTACAATTTACATTGTTCTTAATCAAATAACAAGAGTGTTAATACACTGTAACTTCTCTTTGTTAGTAGATCTGTGATTCAATAACTTGTTCGAGTTATTCGATCCTGACAGATGCAAATGTCAAGTTGTTGACAAAATAGTCAATGGTAAATAAGAGACAAAGACAGATGACGAGCTGAATTTTTCGTCACAATCACTAGTGACAACTTTCAGTTATAGTGACTGGACGACTTTGGTCGTCAATGAGGAATTTTTGACAAAATAAAGTCCTCCTTTATTTTTTGTATATCTATTTCGTTTACTTTTCTGTTTTCAATTTTTATTTAGCTTATATAATGATGTGGATATAAAATATCTAATAAATAAAATATATTATCAGCCAAGGGTTAACTAGATAAGCTATATGATGAAATATTTTGATGAATTAAAACTCTCAATAGTAAAAAAATAAATAAAAAATGAATATACTATAACATAATGTGACAACTTAAATATATTTTAGGGAAAATAGCGCAAAAAGAATGTTTGTGATGCAAGACAAAATTAAAAGGTAAAAATGTGTAAAACATATGTTAAGTATTACTCCGTAACATGTTTTTTAAAAAAGAAATAATATTATTCTCTATTGAATCTTCTTAGTTATTATATCCAAACTAAAAAAATTATATTAAGAAAAATAATTACTAAATTCTCACGTTAATATTTTATAAATAAAATAATTAAGTAAAAGGATTTAGTAAAAAGAATACTACGTATAACTTTTTTATTTAAAAAATGTTACCTATATTCTATTTGATGAAAGTTGCCATGATTTTCATAAAACAAAAATAGGTTTTGCTAATGACCGCCCGTCATTAACATACATAAAAGACTTGTACATTGATTCAAAAAGTAATATTCCTAAAATTCAGGGGTTGTCTTTTATATATTTTGTCTTCTTAATGACAACCCTAAGAACTGTCATTAGCATTTTCCAACAAAAATTGTATCATGGGCATTTGTGTAGAAACTAGAAAGTTCGCAAACATCCGAGGGGAGCACGATGCCATTATCTGCAATGCGTATGTGCATACGTAAGCTATCTTCTCCATTGCGTATGTGCTTACGTAAGCTAATTTTTCCTAACCCCAAATTAAAGGCTACAACTTCGGTAATCATATTTTTTACTTTATTTATATGAAATTACTTATTTAGACACCCTTCAAATTTATTCAAACACCCCTAATAAATGATAACAATTAAATATTTATTAATTAAGTAATTATTAGTTTTATTAAATATTTTTATTTTATAACTTCTAATTTATTATTTTTATTTTATATTATACTTTGATTTTTTTAATTTATAATTTATAATTTATATGTTTTATAATAATAGAAAAAAAGTTAAATAAATATGACAAGTTTTCATTTAAAAATATGGTGACGACTTTTTGTCGAAAAATTAACATTTTTCAGTAATCGCTATAAATGATAAAATAATATTTAATTTAAAATAAGCAGATAAAAAAGAAGTAAAATTTATAACTATTTAAAATATTTTTAAAAAATAAAGACATACGTTGGTAAAAAATTAAAAATAAATAATAACAAATATAAAAAGTAAAATTGATAAATATCATGTCATTTCTCAAGTTTCATTGATCTTGAACATAATTTCCAAAGTGAAAAGTATGTAAAATTTGATTAAAGGTGTGTAGTTGGTAGAGAGGAGTGTTTAAATAGAAGGACCCATTTGTATAGTAAAAGTATACCATAGCCCATGTCTAAAATTAACATAAATTATTTTTGAGAAATTAACATATGCTTGTTTAGGTAAGAACAACCCATCTACTATAAAACACGTAAATACACTATTTGTTATTTTGTTACGATAATATTATACTTATTACATTCAGAAAAATGATAACAATAAATCTAGAAAATTGTCATTAAGATATTAAAATATAAATTTGAAATTTATACATAAACCAATAATTAACTACTGCATTCGAAGAACTACCCTTAATTAATAAAACTAAAAATGTTTTGACCATATAATAATAATTTTAAAATCGCCTTTATGATTATTGTAAATAAGACTTTCATATTTAATATTAAAATTATATCATCTTTTATTAAAAAAAATAATTAGTTATAGTCAAACTCATATAATTAAATATTAGATCTATTAATTCTCTTTTATATTTTTATATTTTGAATTTTAATTGTGTTGTATAAATAAAATGAATAGAAACATATGTAGAGACATTTGGGAGAAAAATAAATTATCTGATAAGTCAAAGGGAATTTCAATTTGAACATCTCTTTATACTATATGAACATCTTAGTACTTTCTTATAATTCTTACACAGTCTCTATCATATTCTACCTTTAACCACTACCTCTACCAACTCACTCGCATCAGAATTCTCTGCTATTCATTCCGCCATTACTAACTTACTCCGTCGATCATTCCGCCTCCATTGAATTTGCCGCTCAACACCACTACCAGCAGTTTTAAGTTTAAGAAAACATGAACATATTGCGTGTGATAGCAGTTTTTAAATTTTAACTTTAATTTATATGATATAAAAAGCATTCAAACAGTGTGAACCTAAGTCAATTGACGTTGAATATACACCACAATCTCCAACAACCCTTCTAGCAATGACACCGACTACTTTTAATGTTTCCCTTCCAATTACATATTATCGTATTACTTGGTCTGCATAAGGTACAAGTTTTTACAGCATAATTGTTTTCTGATCTCATGAGTAAACGCCCACGCCCAAGCCCAACGACTCCTCCTGTAGTATTTATATCATCGTCCCCCCGAAGAACCTTACCATCCCGAAAACCAAACTCTGAGATTAGGTTTTACTGATTGAATCAGATCATCAAAAAATGGCGGATGAAGTGAAATTGTACGGCGTTGGAGGAAGTCCATACGTTTGCAGAGTCAAAATTGCTTTGAATCTTAAACAAGTCAAGTACCAAAACATCGAAGAAGACCTCAGCAACAAGAGTGCCGACCTTATCAAGTACAATCCTGTTCATCAGAAGGTGCCGGTGCTGGTTCATAACGGAAATCCGGTAACGGAGTCATCGTTGAATACATCAATGATGCCTGGAAAGGAGTTCCGATTTTGCCTCAGGATCCTCATGAGAGGGCTCTTGCTCGATTTTGGGCAAAATTCATCGATGATAAGGTAATCATTTTGATGTTCATTTCTATTTCGCTCTTAATTAGCAACTGCTTGTGAGTAATTTGACAATGGAGATGATCGAAGAAATGTTGTGAATTAAATGAAAAATATGGATCTAAGGCTCGTATTACAAAGACTCGTGGACCTTGCTAGCTTAACTACCTTTGACTTCTAAGCATCTTTGACTTCATCCTTCGTATTACCCTTTGAGAGGAAGCCTACTTAATCGGGCAGAGTCGTTGATAAGCACTCTTAATTATCTGGATAAATTATTTGACTTTTTTTCTCTTAATCCGACATATATAAGGAAAGTCGAATCATTTATAGTTTATACGTTGAATCATTATTAACACTTAAATTAAATAACGGACCCTTCACCTAATCACTATCATCCATCTTGAATAGATTTGTAATTCTTTCTTATTTATTTACTCATAACTGATTTGATATTATGTGGTGTTTTAGTGCCTTCCTGCAGTTATCAAGGTTTTCAGCAGCAAAGGAGAGGAGCAAGCTATTGCAGAAGCTCATGAGCAACTGGCATTGCTAGAAAAGGAACTAACTGTCAAAGGTCACAAGTTTTTTGGAGGCGACAACATTAACCTGATTGATATTGCTGCTACTTTCATTGCCTTTTGGCTTGGAGCAGTTGAAGAAGCTTCTGGAATAACAGTTCTCACCAAAGATAAGTTCCCAAAATTAACCGAATGGTCGGATAACTTTGTCAACTGTCAAGCTGTTAAGGAAACCTTACCTCCAAGACAAAACATTGTTGCATTTTTCAAAAAGCGGTTTGGTAACGCGTAATGCTTTATGGCTGTGTTTTATGAAGTTTGTGTGCACAACAACATCAATCGTTGTTGCAATAAACAGCGTTTATATGCTGATGTTTGTAATAAGTAGTATGTGACGGCTTTAATTTCGTGTTATGTTGTATGCGAAGTTTCTCTTGTATTTTTGCATAATCCCGTGATCAAATGCCAAATGCAGTGGCGGTAGCAGGAAAAAGGTGGGCGAAATTTTCGAGTTGAAGTCAGGTTATTAAGTAATATTTTTTTAAGGTTAAATTGTAAACAAAATCAAATGATCAATTTTAACTTGAAGAATATCTAATTATAAACTAAATCAATCAAAATCAAAATTCTCTTGTTAGTTAATTCAAGAATTTAATCAGTCTAACTATAAATTTTGTTAAAACATTGAAGTAAATTTTTTAAAGTATGTATATATGAATGATGTGGATTAATATGTTACTAGTTAAAATACTTATGTAATCAAATACATTGCAAACATAACATTTTTAAAATAAGAAAAAGGAGGGTAATTGGTCAAAAAAAGAAAATTTTAATGAAAAGTATAGCAAAAGATTATTAAAAAGGAAATAATAAAAAAATAAATTTAATAAAAAAAAGTTATATGAAAGGGACTTGAACTTAATGTTATATGTTTAAGATATATGAGTTAACCACTAAGCTAATATACTATGTGAACTAATAATCGCTCATAGATTATAAGCAAAAGTAAAAAATAAGTTGATACATAAAAAAATTTATACCAATCGGAAAACTTTTGGGGTGGGCAGACGTCCACCCTACCCTGCCCACCCTTGCTACCGCCACTTATCAAATGTGATGGCAATTCGCTACATGTTTCCCTTTGTTAAAATGAGCCAAACATAAAGTGTGTCAACCAAACATTCAATCTGTTCTGTTCTTATCAATGAATCCCAAGCATAAGTGATAATTCTTATTATGCGTAAATGATGAAACTCAGTCACTTCATCGTTAGGGATGCAAATTTGACCCGCAGGTTTGGGTACCCGTGGGTACCCAAGTCTTACGGGGCGGGTATTACCCGTCTAAGCGGGTAACGGGTCGGGTATGGGTTAAAATTTCATACCCGAGAGCGGGTACGGGTCGGGTACGGGTTTTATAATACCCGCACCGTTTATACCCGACCCGAATATATATATTAATGTGTAATTTTTTTAATACAGGTTTAGCCCACTAGTCACTTCCCAAACTTAACTCAATTCTTAATCTGTCATTAGCCCAATCTAATAATGGTTAAAATCTGACCCGTCTCCCGTTAGTCCATTACTTATTGAACGAAATAAGCCTGAACGAACCAAGAGTATTAAATGTTTTAGCTATTTTGTTTAATTTTTTTACTGAACGGGTACCCGTCGGGTTCTCCGTACCCGACGGGGATTTGACCGGGTACGGGGCGGGTACGGGTATTGGAATATCGGGTCGAGTACGGGTACGGGTTTTGCAGTACCCGCTATTACCCGTACCCGTTTACATCTCTATTCATCGTCATAAAATCACATGTGAAATCAATTTTAGTCCGTAGCCTATTAATTGCGTATTTTAGTCTTGCTCTCAATACTTGGAATCTTGGGTCCATTCTTGGGTACACATAGTTATTTCTCGTGTCGCATGTTTGAATGTCCTACACCCGAAGAATTAGAGATGTGTTCGGTTCTGGAACCGGAATTAAATCAAAAAAACTGAAACCAAAATCTATAATGAGAATAAGTACAATTATTTTACAATTTCAGTTAGAAATATAAAACTATAATGTTTCCTCATAAAACCAAAATCTGAATTTGAATAAAGTAATTATTTCTTATAATAACTTAAAATTTGATTTGCCTTGTACTATAACTAGCAACTCAAAAACGAAACATAAGAGGGAGTTTTGAATTGCCTGGTAGAATAAGTTTAAGAGTTGGGCCTTAGGAGATGTTTTAAAAGGAAGGCCCACCGTGAAGGAAGCAGGCCTATTCTATCCTCTTGCAGGAGAGTAGAGGTAGAGGTGAACACCGGATCCGGTTTTTTAACCGGATCAAAACTGGTTTCAAAACCGGTTTTATACTCGGACGATCGGATCAGTTCGTAACTGTAGGATCAAAACCGGACACTCAATCTCAAGCACATACCGGATTACAAACCGGTTTCAAAAAACCAGTTTAAAAACCGGATTTTTCTTGCCGTTGGACAAACCGCATTAAAAACCGGATTTTTCTTACCATTGGACAAACCGGATTAAAAACCGGTTTAGAAACCAGTTTAAAAACCGATTTTTGGGTCTGCCCAGAAACTAGCCGTTAATATTACCGTTTTTTGACCGTTTGGATGAATTTTTGCCCTTTTTTTGTGTTTTAGTGTCCCCAATACACCTATAAATACCCCTTAGGTGTTAAGGATCAATCACCACTCAAAACACTCTCATTTCTAGCTTAAAAACTCACACCACACTCAAAAACGCAAGTTATCGTTGCTATGGCTTCGGATTCTCAACCTTCGGTTGGTATGGGTGAATCTTCTACCGACGTTACCGTTGTTAAGATACTTCCTTCAAAGAGAAATCCGGAGATTTGGTGCCATTTCGACTTATGTTTGATGTTGGATGGGGGGAAAAAGCTCGGTGCAAAAAATGTTCGCGTTTCTTTATAGAAGATGGAAATACAACTTTGAGGACTCATGCTAATAAAAGTTGTAAGGTCGTGAAAATGGGCTCGACGAGTGGCCAAACAACCATGGGAAATTCCGGGAACGTGTTTAGTTTCGATGCTAGTAGGCTTCGTGAGCGAATGGCGAAGTTGGTGGTTCAAGAGGCGTTGCCCTTTAACTTTTTTCGACAACAAAAGGTTGACGAGTATGATTCAAGAAGAGTTGGAACCACGCTATTCCCATGTAAGTCGTACTATCTTAAGACGTGATGCTATAAAATTGTGGAAACTTGCTAAAGATGATTTAAAAAAAGGTTTTGAAAATCTACAAACGGAAGTTAATTTAACTAGTGATGTTTGGACCGCTCCAAATGCGTCACATGACTCGTACCTTTGTGTTACCGCTCATTGGATTGATCCCAATACTTGGGTAATGATGAAGCGTACGATTGCGTTTGAATTATTTGGGGCTCCACATTCGGGGGAAAATTTTTACCAAATTTTAGACTATGTTATAAGAAGTTATAAATTAGAGTAAAAAATCTTTTCTTTGTCTTTTGATAATGCGTCCAACAATACAAATGCGGTTCAAAAACTAATTATTAAATATAAATCGATTTGTAACGGTATTTTTTTCCATAGTCGATGTGTTGCACATATTATTAATTTAGTTGTGCAAGATGGGTTACGTTGTATCGAACCAACAACAACCGCTTTTAGAGTAATGCTAAAAGATGTTTTTGGTACTACCGGTTTAAGACATAATAAGTATATGAAATTTTGTGTCGATGCGGGACAAGATTGGTTAGGTCCAAATTGGGACGTACCTACGCGTTAGAATTCCACTTGCCACATGTTTGAGTGTGATTTGCGTCAAAAATCATCTTTAAAAGTTTTTCATAATATGTTAGTCGATCGAAACCGTGTTGTACGATTTGAGGAGTCTAGTTGGGAAACGATCAAACAAGCTACCGAATTACTTGGTGTTTTCAAAAATGCAACAACTTATTTGTCAGGGGTTTACTATCCTACAAGTCCATTGGTGTTAAAACAACTTTACTTAATGTGTTAAAAAATAAATGACTTTGAATTCAGGGGTCACCCATTTACAGAAATGGTGGTACCGATGAAAGAAAAACTTAGAAAATATTTTACCGAAATGCCCCCGTTATAACAATAGCCGCCGCTATAAACCCCATGATAAACACGTCAGGGGTTGAGGTGTTACTTACCCAAATTTGTACCGATTTGAATTTGTGTGACGAAGACGTTCATTTTGCTGATAATACCATTGCACATTTCAACAATTGTTTGAAAAACATGTTTGACGTTTACTTGGCTAAATATGGCCCAACAACACACATTCGTACCATGATGCAAGATGGGGCCTCTGGTTCGGGTCATAAGGATTATGATGAAAATGTTAGATTCTACAACACTTTGAAAAACGAGAATAGCAAACGAGCTCGTGATAACACCACTACTAGCGAGCTTGGGAGGTATACACTTACCCATTTTTTATCAACTATAAGTGTAGAAGAATTTCCAAACTTTGATATTTTGGATTGGTGGAAAGGAAAGGGTATCCAATTTCCAATTCTTTCCGCTATGGCTCGTGACATACCAAGTGTCCAAGCTTCTACGGTAGCTTCGGAATCCGCTTTTAGTTTTAGCGGTAGAGTTATATCAAACAGGAGATCGAAGCTCACACCTTTGTCGGTTGAAGTTATAATTTGTTTGAAAGACCATCTCGATGCAGCAGAACGTTTACAACATATTGCATCACTTGAGACCGAGTTGGAGGACGTGGAAGAACGATTACATAACATGGAAATAGAGGGACATATGTCGGTACCTCTAACACTCGAAGAACTTCAATTCGACATGGAGCTACGCAACAATGTCATGCGAGATGAAGAATGAAGATGAAGAAATGAAGGCGGCGAATGAAGACGAAGACATGAAGAATGAAGACTTATAAGTATCGTTTAGTTTGTATTACGTTTATGTTTAAATTTATGTTTAAAACTCTTTGTATTTGGATTTAAAACTCTTGTATTTGGATGGTTTCCTTGATTTAAAGTCGATTTATATTGCCTTTTTACATATTTTGTTCATAAAAAATACAAAAAAAAAAAGAAATAAAAAAGAAAAACCCGTAAATCTGGTTTTCAAACGGAAAACCGATCCGATCCTACCAAACCGATCTGATCCGACCAAACCGATCCGATCCGTCTAAACCGACCCGATCCGGTCCGAACCGGTTTTGACCGGTTTTTGTATATGTTGAGTGAAACCGATTCCAAAACCGAACCGGTTTTGACAAAACCAGTTTTGACCGGAGTTGACCAAAACCGATCCGGTTTTCAAAAAAACCGGTTTATGCACCTCTAAGTAGAGGAGTTAAATGGAAGGCCCACCGCTAATACAGCAAAAATGCCAAACGGCCCAAAACTAATAGTAGTATTTAATGCTGCTTTTAATAGTGATACTTCATGTATATGTATTTTAATATAACGATTAAGTTGAAGAACTTGTATAGTTATAAACCTTCATCTAGTAGGTAAGATTTTTTGAATAGTTTTTTTTCTAGTGGTTACGAGTTTGATTCCCTCCTAACAATATTAGATGGACAAGGAAAGTTTCGAAAATGGTCAGGTTAATGCTTAGGTCGCTATATCAGGAGCATAAACTTGGCAACCTCATGAAAATGCTTATAACGGAAATATCACTTGAAAAAACTTGTAAACTTAGTAACAAGATTTTCCATAGATCATCAAATTTACCTATGTACTACTAACTTATGTTTTACACTATAACTACAGTTATAAATAACGAGGAATGAAGGATCCGCGTTGCTGCGAGTTTAAAAGAAATACATTTTTTACGTTTGATAACATTCTTATTTAAATCGTCTTTGATTTATCTAATTTATTTTAGTAAAATGAGTTATAATCATAATAATAGTAAAACTCGAATTGAAAACTGTAAAAATTGTAAAATTGAAGGCTAGTTACTTTTGAAAAATGTTATTGAGGTGGCATCACCTTATTTAAAGATATAATTTGGCCTCGTCCACTATGAAAACGGAACGAAATTATTTTATAAACTGCATTTTAAATCATAATGAACAATGCTTTGTTTTACCACTAAACATTATAGAGTAATAAATCAACTCCGCTCTAGAGGGTAATTATAGAAGTAATATAAAAACTTATTAAGTTATAAAGTATATTGTGAAAATAATCAATTACTTTAGGATAAAATAATATAAAACGGTTAATTGATATTAATTTTAAGGAGAATCGTTCAAGGAGGTCCACTATTTTTATCAAGTCCCGATGAACAAATCTCAATCATTTATCAATAAGATCTAATGGTCAAGATTAATCACATATTTTTATACATAAAGGGGTATTTTGGTCATTTGGCACTTAAAAAAAATTAATTTTTAATTTTTTTTATATTTTGATTTTTTAATTGAGGGTATTTTGGTCATTTTGAAAAAAAAATATTTTTTACTTTTTATTTTAAAATTTTAATTTTTTTAAAAAAAATTATTTTCTTTATTTATTATTATTATTTTTTTTTTATTAATAACACATAATATGATTGCATAGTGAATCACATATGATTGCATAGTAAATCACATGTGATTGCATTGTAAATCACATGTGATTGAACTAAAACATCAAATATGATTAAGTGGGTGTTTGGGGTTGCGTTTGCAACCAGATTTTCTGATTAACTCGATATGAAAACACAAAAATTCAGTCTGCGGGAATGCTTCAAAATGTGACTTATTAACTTATTAACTTTTCAAAAAGTTAATAAGTCAATAAGTTATTTGTGTAAAGTTAAAAGTCCTTTTCAAATGATTTTTTGTAAAGCTTTGAAAAGTTATTTTTAAAAAGTAAGAGGGTAGTAACTTTTCAAAACAACTTATGACTTTTTGAGCACAAATTACACAAGTACCCTTAATGACCTATCAAAACCTACCTCCTCTTCACTTCCCCACTTCCCTTTTTAGTCATTTTAGACCAAAAAACTAATCCAAACACATTTTAAAAAATAACTTATCAACTTTTCAATACCAATAAGTTAATAAGCTAAATCAAACAAATTTTGTAAAACTCCTTAATAAAACTAAAAAGTTAATAAGTCCTTTTACCTAAAAGGACTTTTAAAGTTAAAAAGCTTATCCAAACACACCCTGCAGTGTTTGGCAAAGCAAATTTGAAATCACTTATCTGCTTATTTGGGGGCACAAAACGCCGATTTGCAAAAGCAGGTGGATACCTGCTTTTCTAAAACGTGATTTTCCTCTAACATAAAATTTACAAAGGTATCCTCTAGCTTTTGAGCGAGCATAATATTTACATTATTGAAATCAATAGCGTATAGATTACCAAATCATTGAGAGGAACAAGAAGAAATAGTTGTCTGATTTCGAAAATTTGAGCAACGATTATGAGCCAGATTTGAGATGCCATGAAGGATAATGTTTGATCGGAGGTTGACTTTTGAAGACGACGTTGTTGATTTCAATTTCCAGTATCAATTTCTTCAAAGAAAAGTTTAATTTTGAAAATAGAAATCATGTAGGGGAAGATTTATGTGGCGGTTGTGGAAATAAAAAAGATAACATGTCAGATTACCATTATGTTTATTTGGACATTTTGGTAATTTTACATAATAAACTATTAGATAATCTTAGTTATCCAAACACTTTAAAATAAGCAATCCCAAACACCCCTTAAATATACAATCACATGTGATTTTACACTAAAATCATGAGTGATTACACTAAAATCACATGTGATTAAGTCATACACGCAATTATCAAATACATACTTCCTCCGATTCAAAATAAGTGATACACTTTCCTTTTTGGGGTGATTCAAAATAAGTGATACACTTTGAAAAATTTCCTTATTTGGCAAAAAAATGGGACCCACACCCACTAACTATCTACTTTAACAAAGTGAAATGGCCTCTTTACCCTTACTTTTTACTTTTAAACATCATTAACCTTACTTTATTCAAAAAGTGTGGGACCCATTCCCCAATAACCATCAAATTAATCTAATTTAACCATCATTATAATCTTTTGCCTCAAAAACCGTGAAACCCCAAGTGTATCACTTATTTTGAATCGGAGGAAGTATTATTTTTTAATGAAAAAAATTAATATAAAAATAAAAATAAAAAAAATTTAAAATTTTAAAATAAAAAATACCAGTAAAAAATAAATCGAAATATTTTCAAGTGCTAAATGACCAAAATCCCCCTTCATAATGAAAAAATAAAAATTCTAAAATATAAAATAAAAAATAAAAAAATATTTTTATTTTTTAAAAAATGACCAAAATACCCCTCAATATATTATATACGTGATTAATCATGACCATTAGATATTATTGATCAATGATTGAGATTTGTTCCTCAGGACTTCGTAAAAATAATGGAACGCAACTCTAATTTTAAGAGAAGTATGATTTTGTATAACATCTTTAAACGTTGTCATAATTTTCAGAGCACAAGGTGTGGAAGGTATGTTATAGACATGTTATAGTGTTTTTGGGGTTATAACTTGGCTATAAATTGGGGAGGAAAAAGTGGCTCCCTGGTGTTATAGTTAAAGTGGTGTTATAGGGGTCCCATATTTGTTATTTGCTGTATTTTGATTGGTTAAAGACCCCCACCCCCACCCCCACCCCCGCTGGTTTCCCTTTGGCGAATCGCCAAAGCCATGACGAAATCGAAATGGCGGGCCAATAACGAAGCAAGGGGGTATGGTTTTTTGATATTTGGCGGCGTTATAAGCAAATAATGAGGGGATAACTTCCCCCACACCCCATGCTCTCATAAAATAACACATTAGTTTTTAATTAATCGAAGACGTGAATGGAAGCTGGTGAACAACCGACAACCGAAGCGGTTCAAGAAGTTTCCATCTTTCTACCTTGCGTATGCGCATACGTAGCCTAACATCATTTCAGCCCCTAGCTTCTTCCCCAAGATAATTACTTCATTGATGATGTATATTTCTGTATTAATATATGATTGTGATCTTAAATTGTTTTTCTTCAGAATATCACATATCATATTTAGTTTTATATATACGATTTATGAGTAACATGTAAGAGCTTTAATTAGTAATAAAATTATATTAAATAGCTTTTTTTTTTCTTTCTAGCATGAGTTGGCTAATCTCAGGACAATCATCCGCTCATCCACTTTGTAAGTAGGTTGAAGTCAGTACATGTGAACCTCTAAGACCACATAAGGTATATTTTATTGCTCTTACATATTGAATTTTAAATCTTCTCAAAATTTTACATTTTTCTGAAGATCAAAACTAATGCACCACTACTTTTGGTTAATATATTAAATAGTTTTATGACTATATATTTTGATAATATGGATATGTTATTATTTTAATTCAAAAATGGGAACCTGTCTCATATTTAAATGTTGCCGATCCCAACGTACGTAAAGTACAACTTATTCTGCATATCATACAACTCTTAACACCATTAATTATATTAACGTCCAACAACTCAGCAGTACTGCATTAGTATTTATATAACCCGTTCACTGATATATTATCTCCAAATTAAACCTGAAAATAGGTGTCACTGATTGAACAGATCATCGAAAAATGGTTGATGAAGTGAAGTTGTATGCCATTGGAGGAAGTCCATTTGTTTGCAGAGTGAAGATTGCTTTAGATCTCAAGGGAATCAAGTACGAAAACTTGGAACAAGATCTCAGCAACATGAGTGCTGACGTGTTCAAGTACAATCCTGTTCATAAGAAGGTACCCGTGCTGGTACACAATGGAAAGCCGGTTTCAGAGTCACTTGTGATAGTTGAGTACATTGATGATGTCTGGAAAGGATTTCCGATTTTGCCTCAGGATCCTTATGAAAAGGCTGTTGCTCGTTTTTGGGCCAAATTTATCGATGATAAGGTAATTGTTTCGTTGTATATACTCTCTGACTTCTAGTGACATGCGTGATCTATACATTAAATAACACAACTTGCACATTAACTTCACGTTATGTAAGATGTGTACTGTGTACACATATATTAAAAAACGATTTCATATATTAAATCACTCGACGGAGCTGTTTAATTGTTTGGCCACTAGATGATTGCGCCACCTAAATTAGTAAAATGTGGCTAATATGAGTTTTAATCAGATCTAAGGTATAGTTTGAATTGGTAAGATGGATGCTATGTTTTTGTTGTGATTATGTATAAGTTCGGTCATCATTAGCAATATCATCTAGATTTCTAACCAAAAAAACAAAAATTAGTTTAGAGGATTAAAATGACCTTTTTCATCATTCAGGTGTCCAAACAACAATTTATCATGTGTCTAACCAAACAACAATTTATTATTCAGATAAATATTTATATAGAGCCTATGCATCATCCAAACCTCTATTATTCATCTAAACATTCTGAAAGAGCCCCTAGATCTCTAACACTTCACTGATCCAATAAAACTTATTGTACGTATTCGATGTATTATCGCCAAGTCGCCAATTACTACATATAACCTCAAACTAAGAGTGAATTACATAAATTGTTCTTGACACGTACTATGTCTTTACTATTTAATAGTATAACAAGAAATGATTATATATTATACGGTGTCTTTACTATTTAATAATATAACAAGAAATTACATGATTATATATTATATGGTGTTTTTAGGTTATTCCATCAGCAATGAAGGTTTTTGTGAGCCATGGAGATGAGCAAGCGATTGCAGAAGCTTGTAAGCAACTGCAAATACTTGAAAATGAACTAACAGTCAAAGGTAACAAGTTTTTTGGAGGTGACAACATTAACCTGATCGATATTTCTGCTGATTTCATAGCTTATTGGCTTGGAACAATCCAAGAAGCTAGTGAAATAAAGTTTGTCACTAAAGACAAGTTTCCAAAGATAACGGAATGGGCTGATAACTTTGTCAATTGTGACGTTGTCAAGAAAATATTACCTCCAAGAGCACACTTGCTTGAATTTTTCAAGAAGCGTTTTGGTAAGGTGTAATTAGAGGTGTCCATCGGGTTGCCGGGTTGGGTTAGAGGTAAAAAAAACCTAATGCGGCCCGATGAAATCTGGTTGGTCGGGTTTGTGTGCTTATGCATGACTTGCAGTTTATGTGTGAACATCCGTTACTGTTGTAATATGTAGTAAGTTTTTCTTGTGTTGAGCATTTCCTATGTTGTGATATTCAAGCTTATTTTTCGTTAATTAGAGGATGCATGTGTCATGCACTCATGTATTTTATCTCTACTATACAGGGCCGATCTAATGAATTTTGATACCTGAGGTGAAAAGGGAAAAAAAATGCCCCCACTTGCTTGTGAACTTGACTACCAATGAAAACATATAATAAGGGAGCTGCATAATTCTAATCTCTAACTAGATTCTTGAGTGTTAAATACCAAAGTTAAAAAGGATTACAAAATGTAACATGGCAAAGCATTTGTAGCACCTAGCAACTACTAAATCACCTAATTTGATTAAGTAGCTAGAAATAAATACTATGTAAAATAATAAAACAGAGTTGTAAATTTTTATTAGTAATTGTATCATCCAATTCAGATTTATTGATTTTGAAAATTGACTTTTTAAATTCAGATGAACATAGAATCAAACATGAAATTTCAAATAAATAGATAAAATTTGAAGAAAAAGTTGCTGGTTAAAATTGGGAACTTACCATTTTGCAAAACTGAAGATGCAAAACCTCATTGGACAAGTGATGATTTTTTTTCCAGAAATTGCTCCTAAGGCGAACCGGTATGGGTTCCATGCCCTTCGGCGTGGGGTGTGATGTGGCTAGGCCACGGCGTGGTGAAGCATCGGAACACCCCCACCCCCCCCCTCCCCCCCGCGAACGGCGTGGGGGGGGGAGGGGGGGCGTGGTGGGTCTTGGCAACAGAGCACAGGAGGCAACGGGCGTGGGGAGCGTCTTTTGATCGAAAATAGCCGTTGGGCAACGGCTATATAGCCGTCGTAATTTAAAATTTTTTTTTTTTCTTTTAATTATTTACCTATATATATTTACCTATTTTCACTCATTTTACACACAAAATTAATCCTTTTTACTCTCTACAAACCCCAATCTTCATACATCTCTACTTACAATGGATCCACACAACAACCCTCCACAAACACCAAACCAACCTTCACAACAAAATATACCATCGAACCTTGGATTTGGCGGCTTCGAGCAATATATCAACCTCCTAAATTCCGGTGTTGCCCCACCTCCACAATTTTATCCACAAAACGCACCTCAATTTCAACAACCTCAATTTCAACAACCTCAATACTCACAAAATGTATCTCTATTTGCACCCACATCACAATATTTTCAACAAAATACACTTTCTCAACAAACGCCCTATCAAACTCAAACACAAGAACCACAAGCGGGAGGGAGCAAGCGAAAGAGGAAAGGGAAAGGGAAAGCAAAAGAAGTTGTTGAAGAAGTTGTGGAAGAAGATGTGGAAGAAGACACACAAATACCATGGACGGAAAAGGAGGAAATTGCGTTGTGTCGAGCTTGGTGTGGCACTTCAAAAACGAGAAAGATGTGTAACACCTCAAATTTTAGTACTTCCTCCGATTCAAAATAAGTGCAACATTTGTATTTTCACGGATTTTGAAGTAAAATAGTTTAATGGAGATTATGATAAATTAAAGAGATAATTAATGAAAAGGGTCCCACCATAATTTTTGTCTTTATTGAAGAAAGAGAAATTAATGATGTTTAATAAAGTTAAGTAGGGATAAAATAGTAATTTTATAGATAAAAATATGTCAAATAAGGAAAGTGTTGCACTTATTTTGAATCACCTCTTTTTGGAAAGTGTTGCACTTATTTTGAATCAGAGGAAGTACAAAACATTTGCCCAAAATATAATTTTTATAAATAGAAGAACCGTTCCAAAAATATGGATTTATAAAAACCTTTGGTATGAAAATCAGAGTATAAAGTTGGTGTTACAAAATAGATCAAAATCAAAGCTAAGCATAAATCCAATCTAATGTTCTTCTACTCTAGGCCCCGCATATCTATCCATGCGTACCTAAACCTTCAATCCTGAACCTGAGTACATAGCAAAAACAACAAGGAGTACGTGAGACAAAAACGTCTCGTGAGCTACATGGGTTTAGACCCAATGATAATAAAATGTCACGTTACACACACACACACATACACACACACACATATATATATATATAGAAGTGGGATCCTGTGAGGACTCTTTTTTCGGTGAGCACTCGCGAGGACACCTCATAAAAATTTCAAAAAATTCCGAAAAAAATATATATAACCCACCATGATTATTATTACATTTGACAAAAAAAATATTTCAAAAAAAAAATTATGATCCACTTTTTTTAGCGAATCATAACAATGATCCAGATTTTTTTTGTGGATCATTATTATGATCCATATTTATTTTTTTTGGATCATTTTTGGAATTTTTTTTTTGGATCTTATACATAGCGATTTTAATGTTTAAAAAAGGAATTTTTTGAAAAACGTTTGTTTTGTATCATTTTTAGAGTTTTTTTTGGAGTCCTCACAGTCCTCGCGAGG
Organism: Calendula officinalis; assembly: GCA_963853835.1. Taxonomy (NCBI): domain Eukaryota; kingdom Viridiplantae; phylum Streptophyta; class Magnoliopsida; order Asterales; family Asteraceae; genus Calendula; species Calendula officinalis. The sequence goes on along the minus strand of OY970820.1, from coordinate 78,901,601 downwards.
AAATGAGTCCTCACCGGATCCGGACCCTATATATATATATATATATATATATATATATATATATATATATATATATATATATATATATATATATATATATATATATATATATATATATAAATTGTCTATCCAATCTAGTCACTCTATTGTGACCCTATCAAACTTGCTCTCTTAGCAAACATATCTAACTATCGGGTTGCCCCCGAACTAGCTAGAACACGCACATATCCAGTTATCGAGTTGCCCCCGAACTAACTAGAAACAAGATACCGACAAGAGGGAATCGCCCAATCTACCGATACCTGCCTTACTCGCCGAAATACGTCCAGCTAGCAAGGCTACTAACGTGGATGAGTCGATGGGAATCCACCCAACTGCCCCTCAATCCACATCTCATGACCGGGAGTCGCCCATCTCCCCATAACTCAACGGTTATGTCAACTAGCTCTCGGCTATCACTTTCATCATCAAACAAGTTAGTCCAATATTATCAATAATATCTATCACTAACTCAACATATTATAAGTCTACACAAATAAGCAAATAGACGATAACACAAGTAAGAAAAGTAATTCAAAGGCTATGTACTCAGTAAAGTCCACACGTACTCACCTTAGCAATAAAATGCTCCAACCGTGCTTTTTACGCCAATTTCTTGCTCCAACAATCAATCGACTTTCCAAGATTTCACCAAAAGCCTAATACAACAATCACAAGTTGTTCAACAACAAATACTACTAGTAATACACCCTTTTATTATTAGAAGTCCCTTTGATAACACTTTCCCCCAATTTTGATGATTTTCCAAAACCCTAGGTTTAGCCAAATCTTAATGTTCTTACAAATCTTAACCATACATTTGTTTCATTTGTTAAAATATCATCTATTAAGTGTACAAAACATTTATTTCACCATTTAAGAAAAATCCAAGAACTAGGGTTCGAGATCCAAGCTTTTACTTCCATGGATCTAAAGTAATAAACATCAATGAGTGAAGATTTACCTTAATCTTCGACAATAGAAGCAAAATCAGTTGATTCGGACCCCAAAATCGGCTTCAGATGACCTTTTCCACTCAAAGTATGTATAAGAACTTAGAGAGAGAGTTAGGGTTTCAAGTTTGGCACTTAATGGCCAAAAACCCGTATTTAAGGTGTTCTAGACAAAAATCAGCAGTAACTGATCAGCAGTAACTGATCAGCACTAACGGAAATCAGCACTAACGGAGTCAGCACTAACTGATCAGCACTAACGGAATCAGCACTAACTGATCAGCACTAACGGAAATCAGCACTAACGAAATCAGTACTAACGAAGTCAGTACTAACGAAATCGGTACTAACTAAATCGTTACAGCAACCTTTCTTGAATTTCTTTTCCTTCTCGTTTACTACCCGGGTTCGACCCGTTTCGTCCATAACTTTCTCATACGATATCAAAATGACACGAAACCAATTCCTACGTTCTTTAAATGATTTATTCTTATTTATCATATTTTTTTCATAATTTATTTAACACAAAAATTCGGGTCGTTACAACTATCCACCACTTAAAAGGATTTCGTCCTCGGAATCACTAGAAATATTTCAACCCACTTTCGACCGGGCATTCCGTTCTCATTCCCTTGTGGTCATTACCATCAAACTTTTCCCATTCCAATTTAGTCAACAATATGTATTTAAACATTCACTTAACCCCGTTAGGCCCGCACGGGTCAAAAATCAATCTTAAACTCATAATACTTAAACGGGCCAAAATTTCACAATTCGATCATAACACTTTCAATCCTTCAACCAAACTCGCTGTACACATAGGAGCTATATGAACCAATCATTACAATCATGTAATTGATCCACACGGATAACAAAATCTAGCTTCGACCGAGTCGATATAATCCAACATTGTCTAATCTTTGACTTAAGCACAAAGTCAACTATTCTTTAACAATTTCTTTACATGCAAAAGATTCCATTAATCATCATTTCCTTTACCATCGACCTTTAATTATGATTCATCAACCATCATATACCCGATTCCAAATTCAACTTGAAAACACTCAACTGATCAAAGTCGCATAATCCGACTATATCTCTTTTAATTATTCCATTAACCTTTTCACATAGACACAATCAATATATTATGCTCTCATCATTCACTAGACATTCATAACGAGAGTCAAAGCGTATCTTTGACCAAGTCAACCAATCACAAATTGACTAATCTTGACTTTTGCATAAAGTCAACCATACTTTTCCCAACTAACAAATTCTCTACTCACGGGGTAATACCCCGCAATTTAACACTTCTGGTTCTACTTATTATTATTTCCTTAATAATTGTTCCTGTTTTTTTTCCAACTTTCAATTTCTCCCCAAATAATCCGAGAGTCGCACCTTTACTTAAGGTCACACTAACATTTACCGTTTCTTGACCTTCATTTGGTCACTCATACTATCACTTGTATTCTTTTAACCATCTTTGTACCACATCAATCAATATCATAACTTTTTTTTCTCAATTATCGGTATTAGATCCTCTACCACAATAACATTCCACAATCTTATACAAGTTTACTATATCTTGGTTACCAAATAGTAATTTGCCCACTAGGAGTTTCTCTTTCCTCATATTCCAAATCGTAGGCATCTCCTACACAAAGACAACCTAAATGCAATCCGCATTTCAAACCAAATTCTCATTTGTTATAGAATAATAACAATACTCATTAATCACATGGTTCCACATTCATTATGTGTATATATATATATCACGCCAATACAATCTAAACACCTCTATTGTGCACATGTACAAACATATGCATATGCCACGCCAATACCATCTAGTATACATCTTTTCACCTCCCATATTTTACCACTAACTTACACATTCAATCGTCTTTTTATTCATCATGCAATTAGCACACTTCCCATAACATCACATTATTATATCCTTTCATATTTAACATATTTCCCATTTGACATACTACTTAACACGTCTCATATAACATCACCTCTCCATTTTCATATGCCTTCAAGGCCATCACATAACGCACATGCATTGTACCTCGCGGGTAACTATTAAAATCTTCGTTTACTATTTACCGTTTCACTTACACACTAGCCATCCTTAATCGATTCATTTCCTTATTACCACATTTCCAAATCCGTTTGTTGCCACCGGAGTAGCTACCACTCCATTCCATTAACCATAATCCACCGGTCAACCCGGTCATCTTTGAGTCAACCAATTAACTCCGATCTTCATTTGAAACCTATGACTTAGTACCTAATAGCCCAACATTCAATGTTCTACTTTTATACATCGTGAGACTTAGAAATATTACTGTCCCAACCGTAGTCTCACACTACCCCATGTCATTTATCATCATACCCTTACTATGACATTTTACCAACACTTGTTTCTTACCCTTAATATCGAATCCATCATCCCCGACACAAAACTTGCAATGGCTAAGTGCCAACTTTTACTCAACCGTTTTCTACAATCAAAATTCGTCATTCCCGATACTTATTCTTTTCCACATATTTTCTATTTATGAGTTTTAAGGCATCACTAAACCTTGGTCATCCTTTCCTTTATCGCTCACGTATCATAATATTACATTACTTATCCGGATTCCCGCCGGATATCCAAATTCCATTTCCAAAGTTTCTATTTCAAAAATTTGCATCCATACTAACAAATCCTACCAAGACATAACACTTCATTGTACTACTATCCTTTTGTTGAAAACATCTACCAATATCGTGGTTCTTCCTTTGATACTACATAATAGCATCAACCCTTATATCCTTACTACATGCGACACACCGGTCCATAATCCTTTCCATTATGAAATTTCTATACATGTACTAACCGGGAAGACTATTCCCAAAAATAAATCTCCACGTCATACGAATCATCTCCAATTTCTAAAAGCACTAATTCGTGCAACAACCAAACAATTAAGCCATAATCACATAGCATCAATTTTCACCTAAGATCTCCGAGGTTGCATCATGAACCCCTCTCTGGATTTCCTTCCGCGCAGACTTACCCTTTCAACTCATTCGCGAGTTCCTTTCACAACATCTTGTACCACGCTCTCTTTCCCAAAGTTTCATACAACACATTCCACCGTGTCAGCGCCTCATCCTTCAACAATGGTGATGCCAACGTCACCATATCATTCCTCTTTCGTTTGCTACTCTCTAGCACTTGCTCAATCTACTGAGTCCACCACATCGTGACCTCCGGCTCAGAACTTCTGAATTACACAACAGTTTTACACGCTATGTGTAACATCCCGAGACCCTGCCTATTATTTTATTACTTTTGGTAAATTATATTCTATTATTTAATATTTAATATTTTGTTTAAATTGATTTAATTGTATTTTAACTAAGGGGTTAGAATTAGTGAAAACGAAAATGTTTTATTTAATTAGTGATATTTATATATCTAGATTGCCTTTTTAACCAGAGTTCCAAATATATTTTCGTTGTGTAAATCAGAGTTCGTTTAGGCCTTAAAATTTATCAGTGAATAATTAGATAACAGGTATTTTGTACTGTGTTTAATGAATTGGGCAGCCTCCCTCTTGGCTTGCCACGTTTTAAAGAGGTGTCAAAACACCCTCTTTCTCTTTTCTTTCTCTGCTTGTTCGACACACACATACAACACACAAAATTTTGGAAGACAACTTGCATGCTTGAGATTTTAGTTCAATCCTTCTTAATCTTCTCTGTGATTTCGAATTTAAAGCAAGATTAAGGTAAGAAAATGTCTCTTTGTTTCTAGGGTTTATGTTCTTGCAAGTTAGAAAGCTAGGGTTCTTGAGTTGGTGGGTTTTTTCATAATCTTTACTTAAAGTGTTAAATTGTTTAAATCTTTGCAATCTAAATGAAGTTGGTGACTGATTTCTATGTTTTAAATGTTTAGTTGTTGAGTAGCAACCAAACTTAGAGCTCTTAGCACCAAGCTTCTCCAATGGTGTTTGGGGAAGATGACCTAAAAACCCTAAAATTGAGAAGATGAAGTTTTATGCTTAAAGTAGTTAACTTTTAGTGAAAATGACATGCTAAAATGATTATTGTTGGTAGGAATTAACCATAGAATGAATTGTTGATTGTTGTCTTGAGTAATTGGGTGTTTGGATGAAAATTTGTATAAAAACCCGTAGCTAAAGAAAATGGCACTTTTTGCTGAATTTTGGCGGTTTTGTAAAAATCATATAAAATCAACCGTAATTCCGTATTGGGCGTGCGACCAGTCGTTTCGAAGGTCTATGAGTCTACTTTATTTCTATTAATTACTTTTCCAAAACGAAAGATTTTTATATTTTCTCAATATGAAAAATTTATTACTCCTCATTTCTTATTTACCGAAGACATGTTCTCATTAAATAAACTATGGAATTTATATCATAATTTCATATCCATTTATTACCCCTTTTCGTTAAAATTTCTCAGAATTATCAAATCTCACAGATTATATAAAGTTATATGTAATTATAATTTTTAGCGTGTATGACACAGATGCACTCATAAATGCACACAGAAAATATACTCAGAAAAGCAATCCTTGTGCGAATAAACTCGGAGTTAAAGCAGAATTATACTCAAAATAATAACAGCAATTCTCATATTTGTCATTCCTCAAAACGCAGAATACAAAGAAATTCCCAAATAAATAAAAGTTCTTAAATATTACCAGCAGCAGGAAAAGCGAGAGGTCGACGTGACATGCTGTACATTGGATGTGGAATCTTTACTCAGAAAATATTTTACTTATTTCTCATATTAAAACTCGTAACTCAAACTTGAGTTTGAATTCACCCCTTGTGAATCCAAATCCCTCAAGTCAGTGCTCTGATACCAACTTGTAACACCCTAAAATTTACAAGATTTTTAAAATTTTCGAATACAAAATAATAATCAAAAAGGTCCCATAAATAATCCCCAAAATAATTGTTTGATATAAAATGTATTTAATTAATGCGGAAATGTCTTAACTAAAATTCAGAGTTTTAAAATAATAAAAAAAAACGTTTCACATCCGCACTAAGAAGTAGTACAGCAGTCAACCGTCCACCTTCTCCTTTCCTTTACTAGTACCTGAAAATGGGAGGGAGATTTTGGGTCAGCGGGGAAGCTGAGTGAATAAAATCAAAATGTAAACAACTACAACATACAATACATGAGGGCACACAAGTGAACTCCTACTCATTTGCTACTCAGTTAATTTCTCGGTTTTTGTATCTTTTAAATTTATATAGCGCGCTTGTGTAAATCGAGTCGAGAGATCAACCTCGCCTCTCCTTACACTAAAATGCCACTCAGGCTACCACACAGAATTTCCACACAGAATTACCACACAGAATTACCACACAGAATTACCACTCAGATTTATTAATTATTTTTATGTTTTCAACTCATAACATAAACCACACAGATAGCCCTGTCACATAGTAGCACAAAATGACTCGGTACCGGCTCATATACTCGGCACGTCTGTCTCAGATCAGTGATAGATAAAAAAAATAGCCACTCAGATACTCAGATAACAGGTCAATCACACAGAAAGTAAAATAGATCAAAACAGTTAACCACATAAGTCATGCACGTATCGTTATAACTGAATACACGGTGAGAATATTCACCTCGAATAGACGTATGCTCCTAAATATCTTCGGTACAGAAGAGCGTCTCTAACAGGTCCTAGAAGGTCCTACAAGGTACAAGAAAGCTCGGGTTAGGATTAGACTCAAAGGTTGTTTGAGCAGAAACTAAACAGCACTCAGCACTCTCACGGGAACGGTCATAACTCTCCAACCGTTCATTAGATTTTCCCCATATTTTAACCAAGAAAACTAGACTCAGAATACTACAAAACATTGTCAAGTGGCTTCTGCCCAAATTTCGACTCTAAGGGTCTCAAAACCGGCTCACAAAACAGAATAACGGAACGGATAGAAATTCTGATAGCAGCTAAATAATACAGTAATAACTTTTAAACAGTAAATCAGATTGACGAGACGTCAGCGGCAACGGAAAGAGGACTCAGAAAACTAGAGACCAGCACGGGCCAAAAATCCAAAAACATATTTTAAGTATGATAAAAATAGACCCGAACATGGAGGACAGATTCTGCCAAAAATTCAGTTTGATGTTTAAACCCAATTTGAATCCCGACAACAACCCGCTTATTCCCGAGACACCCGACAGCCCCGAAACCCGCTTTGTCATAGATATTCATTTTCACAGTAATCTAATTAATCTCTTATTAGAAAACTTCTCGTTTTTAAGGAAACCAAGAACCTTAAGGTTCGGTTTCCGATTTTTCGATTAACAAACGACAAGTCATCAACATAAGGTTTTTACCCAACCCGACACTTACAAACTGCAGCCTCTACACCTGAACCACAACTTATGATTAGCAAAATGGTTATAATGATTTTGCTAACTAGATAACCCCAAAGCTAAAACCGAAACAATCAACTCAACGACAAACTATAAAATAAAAGGACGAGAAATTATACCCTACGAACCAAAACACGAAAGGACGGTTTCCTACAAACCAACACACGAGCCGTCGCCACACAAACGATGGCTGATTTCTCTTTGCTGAAACAGTGAACCAGAAACAAAAGGGTTGGGTTCTATTTATTTGTTTGTTGCCTTCATACTTTGCATACCAAAACCCAAATTAAAGATTACACCTTTACCAACTTCCCATGCGTCTCCATTTTATTAACAAAACCACCAATCGGAACTTGGCGAGCAAACTTCTGCTCGACTTGCTTGCTTCTGCCCGCCACTTTCTTGCTGCTCGATTGCCAGAATGAAATGGAAAGGGGCATATGGGAAAGATACTACTACAAATTAACCGCGAGAAAAACGATTATACCCTCATATAAGTCGTAGAACACCATCAATCGATTAAATCCTAAATTGTAAAACCAATAATTAATTTGAGCCAACTTATTCAATTGTGTGGTTGAAGAAAAAACGCCACTGACCAGGAAAAATAAACAAAGAATGCCGATAAAAAGACTAACCACCAACTCACTAGTTTTACATGCCTTATCCAAATTTGATTGTCGGTCAGGACAATTTCCAACGCAAGGAACAAGAATCCAGATTTATTATTGCCGCCTCCTCCTACAAACTCATCATATGGAATCGACCAATAGGGAAAACGTACTACCAAGAACAGGGTCGGCTGAAAGAAGATAATGGGGAATTAGGGATTTTCCTAATTAGCTTAACACTAAATATCATCACAATCGGGCTCTAGGCCACTCATAACGATTGGGCTAGAGGAAGTATTACAAGTTTGGGCTCAAGAGGAAGGAAACAAAAACCGGTTCGGGCCTTGGCCGAAAGGTCGCCCGACTCAAAAGAATATCATTCACTCTTACGATCAACTAACCGGTCAAAACCTGAGGCGGCTAATTAATTACTTTTTAATAATATACGAACGTCTATTAATTTCTAAAGTGTCCAAAGTAATTAAAACATCTAACTAATACGAACCGTCAAATTACAGTTCGTCTAAATAATTAACGCGTCTAATAAATTGTTGTGTAAATAAATTAATGTCTAATAAAAACGAACCGTCTGGCTTCATTATAATTAGTTTACTAATTATTCATTCTAATCTTAAATATGACAATTAAATTAATAAAATATAATTAATAAAATTTCAGGGCGTTACAACTCAACTCCACTTAAAATAGACTTCGTCCCCGAAGTCATCGCTCGGAAGAAGCTCAGGGTAGCAATTTTGCATCTCAGCCTCAGGCTCGTCAACGACACGTTCTGAGATAGAAAAGAGAAAAAAAATGATAAGGTTACGAAAAGAACAAAAATTCTTCAGGGTGACCTACTCGATCAGAATAAACTCCATTTCTTGCAAATGCGCATACAACTCGTCCATCTCTGGCGGTGCAAAAGTTAAGGATAAAAGAAATAAAAGCGAATGTTTACTAAGGGTCTCAGTGTAACGATGAAAAGGATGTCAAAAATGACACACACTAACTCTCGATACTCTGATGGAGATGTCTTCTTACTCTCGTAGTTGGACACAGTTGCTGCACCTAGCGGTTAACGTTGTGTTGAATCTCCGATTCAACTCCACTTGGAGATTTGTTACGGTTTGGTTTGTGGCGACTGATAATCACGGCGTAGTGCTCGGTCTTCCAACTCGTGCTCGTAATCATACTCGGTCCTCTCATGACGATAAAAATAAGTTTTGTGGGGAAATTTATGTCCTCACCGCTCTATTAAATAGTCACTCATACAATTTAGCAACAAATAGCCTTGTTATTAGTGTTCTCTTAATAATAATAGCACCTCAAAGTCCTCTACCCTATGGGACATTAGTTTGTCTAAGGAATAAGAAACAATTTAGTGGTACGCACCACTATCAAATAATACGCAAACAATTACATTTTTCACAATAAATGTGTTTATCATGCAGAAATCTCATATTCGCAGATATCATTAACAGAAGGTGTTCACATAGTAAGCAACTCATGCCTTTTACTCCATTTTCCATATACTCAAATGCATTCATTTTAATCTCTTATAACTCCGCTTTTAACTCATCGCATGTCATATCAACACTTTATTAATATTCTCATTCAATGACTTCTCACAAATCACACAATATGCTCATTTTCTCGATTTGTAAACTCATAGTACTTTACTAAAATTCTAATACTTGATACACTTATATTTTCTCGTGTGCTCATTTTAATAACTATTATCGGTTTAGTAATTACTCAATAAAACATAATATATATATATATATACATACATATATATATATATATATATATATATATATATATATATATATATATATATATATATATTTTCAATTTCATAATTTAACTCGATACTCCTCTTTAATTTAAATTTAATATTTGTTCATAAATAAAACTTTATCATCTGGTTCTTTTTAATACTTTTTCCTTTTAACTCGATTTATTAGTTTCTTATTGTTCGATAATTTCTCAATAAATTTTCCTCATAATTTATTATGGCGATCTTCTCATGAGCGATTCATTGATAACATCCTTATTACTCGAATTTCATAATTTCTCGTTATTGGTATGATTATATAGCTCTCATAACTAGATTAATAAATTTCTTATAAGTTCAAAAATCTACTCAATAATCAGTAAAAATAAAATTTTCTCATTTGTTTTAATAATTCATTATCTCTTCAATTTAACGATCTCATTTTAACTCATTTCCTCAAAATTTCATTGTAGCAATTTTCTCATATCCGACTCCCTAATGAGTTCTCGTTAATTAAAATTTGATAGTTTCCCATTATATCATTAGCTCATTATCTAATTGTAGCCACACAATAATAAGTATACTTATCCTCTTTTGTATATAATTATAGTATTTACTACTTCTCTTGTGCACCATTGCACCCAACTCAATTAACTTGATTTATTTATTCTCTATTAACCCCGATTTATCAATTTATCATAAACTCATAATTATATCATAAAATGAATTTAATGATTCTCAGTTATTAAATTCGATAATTGTTCTTATAAATTCTCTAATTACGTATAGGTATCTAGATTTCACATTTTAAAATATTCACCCAGAAAAATTTATCTGCATAGACATCATGCTCATAATAATTTTATATATAATTCCCGATGATAATTAAAATTATTTTGGAAATTGCCCTTTTTACTCCTACTCAACTCCACTTGGAGAAAACTCGACCTCGAGTTTGGCGCTAGAATTCTCTATCATAATAATACAACAACATCCCCTCACTCAAGCAAATAATATGCATATAATAAATTCACAATAGCAAGCATTGGTTCATCGTTCCCCTCAAAATCTCCCGACTGAAAAGAATATCATTCACTCTTACGATCAACTAACCGGTCAAAACCTGAGGCGGCTAATTAATTACTTTTTAATAATATACGAACGTCTATTAATTTCTAAAGTGTCCAAAGTAATTAAAACATCTAACTAATACGAACCCTCAAATTACAGTTCGTCTAAATAATTAACGCGTCTAATAAATTGTTGTCTAAATAAATTAATGTCTAATAAAAACGAACCGTCTGGCTTCATTATAATTAGTTTACTAATTATTCATTCTAATCTTAAATATGACAATTAAATTAATAAAATATAATTAATAAAATTTCAGGGCGTTACAACTCAACTCCACTTAAAATAGACTTCGTCCCCGAAGTCATCGCTCGGAAGAAGCTCAGGGTAGCAATTTTGCATCTCAGCCTCAGGCTCGTCAACGACACGTTCTGAGATAGAAAAGAGAAAAAAAAATGATAAGGTTACGAAAAGAACGAAAAATTCTTCAGGGTGACCTACTCGATCAGAATAAACTCCATTTCTTGCAAATGCGCATACAACTCGTCCATCTCTGGCGGTGCAAAAGTTAAGGATAAAAGAAATAAAAGCGAATGTTTACTAAGGGTCTCAGTGTAACGATGAAAAGGATGTCAAAAATGACACACACTAACTCTCGATACTCTGATGGAGATGTCTTCTTACTCTCGTAGTTGGACACAGTTGCTGCACCTAGCGGTTAACGTTGTGTTGAATCTCCGATTCAACTCCACTTGGAGATTTGTTACGGTTTGGTTTGTGGCGACTGATAATCACGGCGTAGTGCTCGGTCTTCCAACTCGTGCTCGTAATCATACTCGGTCCTCTCATGACGATAAAAATAAGTTTTGTGGGGAAATTTATGTCCTCACCGCTCTATTAAATAGTCACTCATACAATTTAGCAACAAATAGCCTTGTTATTAGTGTTCTCTTAATAATAATAGCACCTCAAAGTCCTCTACCCTATGGGACATTAGTTTGTCTAAGGAATAAGAAACAATTTAGTGGTACGCACCACTATCAAATAATACGCAAACAATTACATTTTTCACAATAAATGTGTTTATCATGCAGAAATCTCATATTCGCAGATATCATTAACAGAAGGTGTTCGCATAGTAAGCAACTCATGCCTTTTACTCCATTTTCCATATACTCAAATGCATTCATTTTAATCTCTTATAACTCCGCTTTTAACTCATCGCATGTCATATCAACACTTTATTAAAATTCTCATTCAATGACTTCTCACAAATCACACAATATGCTTATTTTCTCGATTTGTAAACTCATAGTACTTTACTAAAATTCTAATACTTGATACACTTATATTTTCTCGTGTGCTCATTTTAATAACTATTATCGGTTTAGTAATTACTCAATAAAACATAATATATATATATATATATATATACACACAGATATATATATATATATATATATATATATTTTCAATTTCATAATTTAACTCGATACTCCTCTTTAGTTTAAATTTAATATTTGTTCATAAATAAAACTTTATCATCTGGTTCTTTTTAATACTTTTTCCTTTTAACTCGATTTATTAGTTTCTTATTGTTCGATAATTTCTCAATATATTTTCCTCATAATTTATTATGGCGATCTTCTCATGAGCGATTAATTGATAACATCCTTATTACTCGAATTTCATAATTTCTCGTTATTGGTATGATTATATAGCTCTCATAACTAGATTAATAAATTTCTTATATGCTCAAAAATCTACTCAATAATCAGCAAACAATAGCACCTCAAAGTTCTCTACCCTATGGGACTTCTCTTTTGCACCATTGCACCCAACTCAATTAACTTGATTTATTTATTCTCTATTAACCCCGATTTATCAATTTATCATAAACTCATAATTATATCATAAAATGAATTTAATGATTCTCAGTTATTAAATTCGATAATTGTTCTTATAAATTCTCTAATTACGTATAGGTATCTAGATTTCACATTTTAAAATATTCACCCAGAAAAATTTATCTGCATAGACATCATGCTCATAATAATTTTATATATAATTCCCGATGATAATTATTATTATTTTGGAAATTGCCCTTTTTACTCATACTCAACTCCACTTGGAGAAAACTCGACCTCGAGTTTGGCGCTAGAATTCTCTATCATAATAATACAACAACATCCCCTCACTCAAGCAAATAATATGCATATAATAAATTCACAATAGCAAGCATTGGTTCATCGTTCCCCTCAAAATCTCCCCATAACCAACCAAAAGTCCTGTGTGTACGGTAATAGGGGCCCTCTATTACTTTCGACACCTACCTTTGTTTGGTCACGGGTCAATCCCAAAGTTCACAACTTCCCACACATAAATCCACCAGCAAATCACACTAAAAAGGAAGGAAAATTTTATTTTCATATCTGATAAATTACTCAAAATTTTATAAACATTACTCATAAATGCACTCAGCAAAAAGGCACTCAGCCAAAGTATTTTATTATGTTTTTAACTCAGAACATAATATAACTAATAAGCTCTTCTGATTCATTTTTAAATAAATCATCACCGAATTCATGATGATAGTCTCGCTTTAGTTCACTTTTAATAAATACCCTTTAAGATAAACTTGAATAATTTCTGTTTAATTTGACTCGGCAATCCTCGATTAGTTGGTATAACAAACTTATATAGGTTATTCAATATCTCAGCGTTAAATTAATAATCTCTCACTGAATTCATAAAAAAAAATTAAGAATTTTCAGACTCAGCTATTAAAATCACATACCTTAAAAGTTTTCTCATTTGATCTCAATTTAATAAATCTCGGTTTATTATTTTCTCAGCAAAAAGATTTTCCCAATACATCATGTCTCATCTCTTTATAAACACATTTTCCTTTTTAATTGACCAAAGATTTCATAACACCCAAAATTCTCATAAATTTAAAATTTTTCAATTTGATAAATAAGTGAAAAGGTTCCACTAAATAGAATCTCAAATGATAATTCAACATTTAAAAACATGCTTAATCCAACTAAAGTTTTAATATTAAAAACTAAAATGACTCTGAAATAACGGATAAAAATAAAATTCAATTCTAGTTAAGATTTCTCGTCTAGTTCAAATGTAAATAACTTAAAATAAATATCAATTTTTAAATAATAATAATTTTTTTTATATAAAAATATGTTCTTGGTATTTTCACTTTACTCGAGTTGATAAACGATCATAAAATATTCTTTAAATCAGTTGGTAATAACAATATATTTCATTTACTCGTTTCACAGTTTACTCGTTGCAATAACTCTTTCTATTAATTACTTTTCCAAAACGAAAGATTTTAATATTTTCTCAATATGAAAAATTTATTACTCCTCATTTCTTATTTACCGAAGACATGTTCTCATTAAATAAACTATGGAATTTATATCATAATTTCATATCCATTTATTACCCCTTTTCGTTAAAATTTCTCAGAATTATCAAATCTCACAGATTATATAAAGTTATATGTAATTATAATTTTTAGCGTGTATGACACAGATGCACTCATAAATGCACACAGAAAATATATTCAGAAAAGCAATCCTTGTGCGAAATAAACTCGGAGTTAAAGCAGAATTATACTCAAAATAATAACAGCAATTCTCATATTTGTCATTCCTCAAAACGCAGAATACAAAGAAATTCCCAGATAAATAAAAGTTCTTAAATATTACCAGCAGCAGGAAAAGCGAGAGGTCGACGTGACATGCTGTACATTGGATGTGGAATCTTTACTCAGAAAATATTTTACTTATTTCTCATATTAAAACTCGTAACTCAAACTTGAGTTTGAATTCACCCCTTGTGAATTCAAATCCCTCAAGTCAGTGCTCTGAAACCAATTTGTAACACCCTAAAATTTACAAGATTTTTAAAATTTTCGAATACAAAATTATAATCAAAAAGGTCTCATAAATAATCCCCAAAATAATTGTTTGATATAAAATGTATTTAATGCGGAAATGTCTTAACTAAAATTCAGAGTTTTAAAATAATAAAAAAAAAAACGTTTCACATCCGCACTCAGAAGTAGTACAGCAGTCAACCGTCCACCTTCTCCTTTCCTTTACTAGTACCTGAAAATGGGAGGGAGATTTTGGGTCAGCGGGGAAGCTGAGTGAATAAACTCAAAATGTAAACAACTACAACATACAATACATGAGGGCACACAAGTGAACTCCTACTCATTTGCTACTCAGTTAATTTCTCAGTTTTTGTATCTTTTAAATTTATATAGCGCGCTTGTGTAAATCGAGTCTAGAGATCAACCTCGCCTCTCCTTACACTAAAATGCCACTCAGGCTACCACACAGAATTTCCACACATAATTACCACACAGAATTACCACTCAGATTTATTAATTATTTTTATGTTTTCAACTCATAACATAAACCACACAAATAGCCCTGTCACATAGTAGCACAAAATGACTCGGTACCGGCTCAGATACTCGGCACGTCTGTCTCAGATCAGTGATAGATAAAAAAAACAGCCACTCAGATACTCAGATAACAGGTCAATCACACAGAAAGTAAAATAGATCAAAACAGTTAACCACATAAGTCATGCACGTATCGTTATAACCGAATACACGGTGAGAATATTCACCTCGAATAGACGTATGCTCCTAAATATCTTCGGTACAGAAGAGCGTCTCTAACAGGTCCTAGAAGGTCCTACAAGGTACAAGAAATCTCGGGTTAGGATTAGACTCAAAGGTTGTTTGAGCAGAAACTAAACAGCACTCAGCACTCTCACGGGAACGGTCATAACTCTCAAACCGTTCATTAGATTTTCCCCATATTTTAACCAAGAAAACTAGACTCAGAATACTACAAAACATTGTCAAGTGGCTTCTGCCCAAATTCCGACTCTAAGGGTCTCAAAACCGGCTCACAAAACATAATAACGGAACGGATAGAAATTCTGATAGCAGCTAAATAAAACAGTAATAACTTTTAAACAGTAAATCAGATTGACGAGACGTCAGCGGCAACGGAAAGAGGATTCAGAAAACTAGAGACCAGCACGGGCCAAAAATCCAAAAACATATTTTAAGTATGATAAAAATAGACCCGAACATGGAGGACAGATTCTGCCAAAAATTCAGTTTGATGTTTAAACCCAATTTGAATCCCGACAACAACCCGCTTATTCCCGAGACACCCGACAGCCCCGAAACCCGCTTTGTCATAGATATTCATTTTCACAGTAATCTAATTAATCTCTTATTAGAAAACTTCTCGTTTTTAAGGAAACCAAGAACCTTAAGGTTCGGTTTCCGATTTTTCGATTAACAAACGACAAGTCATCAACAAAAGGTTTTTACCCAACCCGACACTTACAAACTGCAGCCTCTACACCTGAACCACAACTTATGATTAGCAAAATGGTTATAATGATTTTGCTAACTAGATAACCCCAAAGCTAAAACCGAAACAATCAACTCAACGACAAACTATAAAATAAAAGGACGAGAAATTATACCCTACGAACCAAAACACGAAAGGACGGTTTCCTACAAACCAACACACGAGCCGTCGCCACCCAAACGATGGCTGATTTCTCTTTGCTGAAACAGTGAACCAGAAACAAAAGGGTTGGGTTCTATTTATTTGTTTGTTGCCTTCATACTTTGCATACCAAAACCCAAATTAAAGATTACACCTTTACCAACTTCCCATGCGTCTCCATTTTATTAACAAAACCACCAATCGGAACTTGGCGAGCAAACTTCTGCTCGACTTGCTTGCTTCTGCCCGCCACTTTCTTGCTGCTCGATTGCCAGAATGAAATGGAAAGGGGCATATGGGAAAGATACTACTACAAATTAACCGCGAGAAAAACGATTTTACCCTCATCTAAGTCGTAGAACACCATCAATCGATTAAATCCTAAATTGTAAAACCAATAATTAATTTGAGCCAACTTATTCAATTGTGTGGTTGAAGAAAAAACGCCACTGACCAAGAAAAATAAACAAAGAATGCCGATAAAAAGACTAACCACCAACTCACTAGTTTTACATGCCTTATCCAAATTTGATTGTCGGTCAGGACAATTTCCAACGCAAGGAACAAGAATCCAGATTTATTATTGCCGCCTCCTCCTACAAACTCATCATATGGAATCGACCAATAGGGAAAACGTACTACCAAGAACAGGGTCGGCTGAAAGAATATAATGGGGAATTAGGGATTTTCCTAATTAGCTTAACACTAAATATCATCACAATCGGGCTCTAGGCCACTCATAACGATTGGGCTAGGGGAAGCATTACAAGTTTGGGCTCAAGAGGAAGGAAACAAAAACCGGTTCGGGCCTTGGCCGAAAGGTCGGCCCGACTCAAAAGAATATCATTCACTCTTACGATCAACTAACCGGTATACGAACGTCTATTAATTTCTAAAGTGTCCAAAGTAATTAAAACATCTAACTAATACGAACCGTCAAATTACAGTTCGCCTAAATAATTAACGCGTCTAATAAATTGTCGTCTAAATAAATTAATGTCTAATAAAAATGAACTGTCTGGCTTCATTATAATTAGTTTACTAATTATTCATTCCAATCTTAAATATGACAATTAAATTAATAAAATATAATTAATAAAATTTCAGGGCGTTACACCTATAGTGACCCTATCGATCATGTTTCCCTAGCAAACATATCTAGTACTTAAACATATAGGTACCAGAAGCACATTAACTTATTAACCGGGGATCCCCCGCATTAATAAGCTTCAATATATCTAACTGTCGGGTCGTCCCCGCACTAGCTAAAGGCTCAAGATACCGACATTAGGAAGTCGCCCACTCTACCGATACCTGCCTTGCTCGCCGGAATACGTCCAGGTAGCAAGACTACTAACGTGGATGAGTCGATGGGAATCCACCCAACTGCCCCTCAATCCACACCTCATGACCGGGAGTCGCCCGTGTCATCACATCATCTCATTCTTACCATAACTCATCAGTTATTCCAATCAAAGCCTTCGGCTATCATATCAATCATCAAACAAGTTAGTCCAATATTATCAATAATATCTACCACTAACTCAACATACTATAAGTCTACACAAATAAGAAAATAGACCATAACACAAGTAAGAAAAGTAATTCAAAGGCTATGTACTCAGTAAAGTCCACACGTACTCACCTTAGCAATAAAATGCTCCAACCTTAGCAATATCACCTTCTCTTACATACTCACGTATGCGGTGATATTTCCTGCGTACATGCCTGGTCTTTTGATGCTCTCTTGGTTCAACAGCTTGCGCTATTGTTCCACTATTATCACAGAATATTTCTATGGGTCTAGAGATACTGGCAATAACTCTAAGATCTTCGATAAAATTCTTAAGCCACATGGCTTCTTTCCCAGCATCATTTGCGGCGATGTACTTAGCCTCTGTAGTCGAATCTGCTATCGTATCTTGTTTCTGACTCTTCCAAGATATAGCTCCTCCGTTTAGTGTGAAGACAAATCCCGATTAAGATTTGTAATCATCTCTGTCGGTTTGGAAGCTTGCATCTGTGTAACCAGTTACACGCAACTCTTCCGATGAACCTCCAAAAACCAAGAACATTTCTTTCATCCTTCTCAAATACTTGAGAATGTTCTTGACAGCCCCCAATGGGGTTCACCAGTATTCTTTTGATATCTGCTTGTGAGACTTATGGAGTAAGCAATATCGGGCCTAGTGCATAACATGGCATACATGATTGATCCAATTGCCGAAGCATATGGTACCAAACTCATTCTAGCAAGTTCCTTTCTAGATTTGGGACTCTGAGCTTTCCTCAGTGAAATGCCATGTGTTATTGGAATGAGTCCTCTCTTGGAATCACTCATACTGAATCTCTTCAGTACTTTGTCAATGTATGTACTTTGACAAAGTCCAATAAGCCGCCTAGATCTATCCCTATAGATCTTTATACCTAGTATAAATGCGGCTTCTCCCAAGTCCTTCATCTGGAAACATTTACCTAACCAGGATTTAACTCCTTGTAATGCTGGTATATCATTTCCTATAAGCAGTATGTCATCGACATACAAGACTAGGAAGATTACTATGCTCCCACTGAATTTTGTGTAGACACGCGCCTCGAACTCACTCTTGACAAAACCAAATTCTTTGATTCTTTTGTCAAAGTGTAAGTTCCAACTTCTAGATGCTTGCTTCAATCCATAAATGGATTTTAGCAATTTACATACTTTATCAGGATTCTTTGGATCAGTAAAACCATCCGGTTGTATCATGAATACGTCCTCATTCAACTCCCCGTTAAGGAAGGCGGTTTTAACATCCATTTGTCATATCTCATAGTCGTAATATGCTGATATAGCCATAAGAATTCTAATAGACTTAAGCATAGCGACTGGCGAGTAGGTTTCAGAATAATCCACACCATGTGTTTGCGTGAAACCCTTCGCGACAAGTCGTGCTTTGTAAGTATGCACTTTCCCATCCATGTCGGTTTTCTTCTTGAAAACCCACTTGCATCCAACAACACGAGACTGTGGTGGCAAGGCTGATAACACCGAGACTTGGTTGTCATACATGGATTGCATCTCTGCTTGCATAGCCTCGAGCCATCTTTCAGACTCTATGCTGTTAGCAGCTTCGCTGTATGTTAATGGTTCTAGTAGACTTCCATCATCTTCATCGATCATGAATCCAAGATACCTATCTGGTTCTTGGCGTGGTCTACTGGACCTACGCGGATTGCGTGTCTCTTCTTCCTCAACAGGTGGGTCTAGTTGGGAATCAACAGGTCTTTGTTGAACTACTTGTTCGACTGAAGTCGTCGGTGGATCTTTGTTCTCTTTAATTTCTTGAAGCTCTATTTCTTTTCTTGGAGTTTCAGTTCCTAGAAACTTCTCCTCCAAGAAGACACCTTACCGAGCAACAAAGACTTTGTTGTCTTCTTGATGATATAAATAGTATCCTAAAGTTTCCCTTGGATATCCAACGAAGATACACTTATCTGACTTGGAGTTTAGTTTGTCTGTGAAGTTACGTCTAACGTACGCTTCACAACCCCAAATCTTGAGAAAAGATAATTTAGGCTTTCTCCCCGTCCAGTGCTCGAACGGAGTCTTTTCTACTGACTTGGTCGGAACCCTATTCAGTGTGAGTGCTGCAGTCTCGAGTGCATGTCCCCAAAATGATAGTGGTAGTGGGGCGCGACACATCATTGAACGTACCATGTCTAACAAGGTGCGATTCCTCTCTTCTGATACGCCATTCATCTGAGGCGTATACGGAGGTGTGAGTTGTGAAACAATCCCACATTCCTTCAAATGATCGTCGAACTCTTGGCTCAAATATTCGCCTCCTCGGTCAGACCGAAGTGACTTTATTTTCTTGCCTAGTTGGTTCTCTACTTCCCTCTGATATTCTTTGAACTTGTCAAAGCTCTCAGAATTTAGTCTCATAAGAAAGACATAACCATACCTACTGAAGTCATCAGTAAAGGTAATGAAGTAGCGGTATCCTCCTCTGGCTTCTGGAGTAAAGGGTCCACACACATCTGTGTGTATAATCCCTAACAACTCGCGTGCCCTTTCATTGTAGTGATTGAAAGGGTCTTTTGTCATCTTGCCAGATAAACAAGCTTCGCATATTGCATATGATTCCAAATCAAATGGCTCTAGAATTCCATCATCGTGGAGCTTCTTAATGCGAGTCTCGTTTATATGACCTAAACGACAATGCCAAAGATAAGTTTGATTCAAGTTACTCTTGGATCTTTTACTTATATGATAAACGTCTCGTTCTATGTTATTTAGCTTTAACGTGTATAGACCATTATGAGAATTTTCGTTAAAATATAAAATATCATCTTTTAAACACGAAATTGTTTTTCCATAAAACTCATAATAAAAACCACTGTCTATAAGTAAATCAAAAGAAATAACATTTTTAATAAGTCTAGGCACATAATAACAATCTTTAAGTTCCAAGACTCTTCCTGAAGGCAACTTGAGAAGATATGTTCCTACGACTTCAGCTCCAACCTTGGAACCTTCGCCTACTCGTAGTTCAACATCCCCTCGTCCCAGCCTTCTGTTCTTCTTAAATCCCTGCAAATGATTGCAAATGTGATGACCACATCCGGTGTCCAATACCCAGGATTCACTAGAAGTAACGAGACAATCAATCATAAAGATACCTGAATCGCTGACAAAGTCAGCGTCCAACAGCCCCACGTCAGACGTGTGCTCGCAAATATCCTTGTTGCCACAAGCTGGGCAACACAAATCAGCAAAGTCATTCAACCATTCTTGAAACTCGTCCTCCTGAATCTTGGGGAGAGATTCTTCCTCTAGCCTTTGAACATCGCGTATACACAAGAGATTCTCGTGTAGACCTGCGACGCTCAAATCAAAATTCCCGACTATACGTACTACCCTGTCCTGATAGTACTGAGTGAGAGATCCAAACAAGAACAGGACTTGTTCATGCTCGTTTGATGTTCCAGTAACTAGGGTGAGACAATCTAGTAACCTCCATATGTTAATAAGATGGTCACTCAATGGTTGATCATCTTTCATCTTTGACGAAATGATCTCTTGCAAAATGAACTGCTTGCTATCTTCAGTACTATCTTTAAACGTCTCCTCAAGATACTGTACAAACTCATAGCATGGTTTCTTACGTAGATTATCAGTAAGCTCTGATAATGAAGTAAGAATAAGAATCGACATAACTTGTGATTCATCTGCCAGATACTGATAATAAGCATCAAGCTCATCATTCTGGGCATCTTGCCCTGGTTGTCCCTTGGGCACCTCGTCTATAACGTACAGTAGATTCTGTGCTTTTAGGTAACTCCTAAAATGCACCCTCCAAACTTTCCAGTGATGAACTTTCGCGATTCGTTTGGTGAGTAAAACGGAATTTCTGACGGTACACACATCTATAAGAAAAACAACAAACGATTAGTAAGATTAGATAAATAAATAACTTCTAACATTATTACCTTTTAATAATAATAGTTAGACTAGGACCCATATTTCACGCCCTCTAATGAAAGGTTTGGGCACTTCCCATTAGAGCCACGCTATTTTTGGTAGGTATATCCATACCGATCGTCTCTAGACTAGAAACGATTCCTAGATCCTCGGGATATCAAGTTGAACAACAAACTTGTACATGTTTTAATCCCTCTAGCGCATTTTGGGCCGGGACTCCCGATTATCACCAAAATAGATCGTACCACCTAAGACAGTGCGATGCCTTGCGTCGGGACTCCCGATTATCACAAGACCCTATGCAACCTAACACTCACAATGATTTGAATCCACATATAAGGTTCTTTCTCCTTACAATGTGAATATCGTTGAACAAGTGAGGTGTTTCATTAAGTGGGTTGCACTCTGATCTAAGATTTTCTAAAAAGGATTTTCCTTTGTTCGAAAAAGTTAGCCAGTTTTTAATTACTTGGTTTTTATAAACTAACTGTTTATAAATTCCACTTTTAATTTGTCTTTATAAAACTTGGTTTATAAACAAACTGTTTACTTTACCATTATTAATTTAAAACTTGGTTTTCTAGACAAACTGTTTATAATCACCATCTTATTAATTTATACCTTGGTTTTCTAAACAAACTGTTTATAATTACCATCTTATAATTAAATCTTGGTTTTCTAAACAAACTGTTTATAATCACCACCTTATTATTTCATATTATAATAAATAAACGAAAAATAAATAATGCTTGCAATTTTTGAAAAATTGCCATGCCATAACCCCAAAGACTTGGTTTTGTGTTTTATGTATTTAAAATAAAACTTTATAAAATTTCCGAAAGAATAAAACAAATTTCGAAAATTATAAAATAAACACAATATCACTTCTTTTGGGTTATGTCATTCTAATTAAATAAATAAACTGATAATTTAAATTACCAAACTGATAATTATTAAATTACCCATACATCGGTTTCTTATTTCCTCCTTAATTTCATAATTATCTTGATATTAATAACTATTAAAATCATTAGGTTTAATTTAAATGTTTAATACTAATTATTATTATTTAGACGAAAAATTAAATAATCTAGTCAACTAAAATACTTATATATGGACTTTTAAACATAAAGTCTTACATAATAACTTGTAGATTTTATTCCTTGATTTAGACCATATCTTGGACTAAAATCAAAAAAAAATATATCTTGGTCTCCAAGAAACACCATCCAACCAAAACTCGGTGGATTCGGTTTTGGTCGACCACTCGGTCGTCGAACCGAGCTCCAACCGTGTCTCGGTTGGTTCGGTTTTTACTACCGTTATATATATATATATATATATATATATATATATATATATATATATATATATATATATATATATATATATATATATATATATATATATATATATATATATATATATATATATCTATATATATATATAATATTTTCGTTAATAATAATAATAAACAAATAAAGCGTTAAACTTTTAAACGAAAAATTTAACATAACCTTTTCTTAATTTGTTCTTAAAACCCATTTATTCCAATTATTCAAAAACTTTGAACAATTAGCTTAGATTAAAAATACTAGGTTTTATTTACTAAACAAAAGAAAGAAACCTAGTTCTTTTTAATTTTGAAACCTATTTAACCCAATTATTCAAAACTTGAACAATTTTCTTGGATTAAATTTTCTAGGGTTCTTTCTAAGATAAAAAAAAAACTTAATATAAGTATATATATTTATATGAAAATCGGAAAAAACAAGGAAGAAAAAGAAGCCTAATTTCTTTTTATCTAGAACCCTATTCAATCCAATGTTCATTCAAAACTTGAAGAACACACACTTGGATTTTTCGAATTTTCTAGGGTTCTTTTCTAGATGAAAAAAAACTCAACCGAATCTCATTGAGATTAGTAGAAAGCTATGATACCACTGTAGGAAAACCTTGTAGTAATCACATGGCGGAACTTGAATACCACATTACTGGATCTCTACTAGTCAATGAGATCACGAGAACAAGGAGATGATGAACATTACCTTTATATTGCTAAAGAAGTGATCCACCTCTACTGCACCACCTGGACACGCTGCAAGACCGCGTTGTACCAACAAAGCAACACACAATGACTTGTGTGTGTGTGTGTGTGTGTTACGAACGAACCATGCAAGGGTTCGAAACCCTTGGGGTTTCTTTCGATCGGCCGAAAAATAGAGGGAGAGGGAAAGTGTGTTTAGGGTTCTTTTGTGACAAAGTGATTAGCCAAAACCCTTAACCTTGAGTCTTTATTTATAAGGACTCAAGTTACAGTTAAGTCCTTGGAGTTTAATTATGATTAATCTCATAATTAAACTTCCTATTAACACTTTAAACCCTTGTACTTTTACTAGTTAATTAATTAACTATTAATTAACTGTCCGTTAAATACTTAACCTAATATTTAACCATCCTCACAAATAATAATTAACTTATTATTATTTATTCTTTTCTTTATAATTAACTTAACTAGTTAATTATTCCACACAACTTACTTTATTCGGTTGTCCATTATTGGGTGTGTAATGGTGTGATCCTTTAGTGTCTTATAACATTGGACACGGTGACACGTGTACTTATCTGTGCACATAAATCCTTCATATACAACATCCTTCCATTTCTTCCAACTAGGTCTTGCTATCCCTTTTTTTTGTAGATACTTCTCACTACGGACTTCGCCATTCGATGACTCTTCCGTCATACGGGCATTGGAATCATTCCCCCTACCCTCATTCATTCGAATATCCAAAATCTAGTTCATATCATCATTCATAACACTTCCCAATTCAGTGGAGCTCGTCCACTTTTCACATTCATTCTTTCGCCATACCATCGTACCCATCAAACAACATTCAAACGGTCAACTCAACAGTCGAAAACAACACAACTAGATCAAAACATGGCATTTCTCATAGGGGTCGACCCTATCATACTAATGCCCTACGGTCTCAAAAACTCACATTGCATAATTCATAACAACTTCTATAGGTCCCCTAGGTTCAACCCTAAACTTAACATAGAGTCTCAAGGTCAACCTATCGATCTCAAGGAATCTTACATTCCTATTGCTACAGTCTAAGACTAGGATGGATATCCAACCTAATTCACTTAAACTATAGCTCTGATACCAAGTCGTAACACCCGTATTTTTAAAACATCGTTTAAATCATTAAAAATATATTTTTCCGATATTTGACATATTGTCCAAAATACAGTTTAATAAAAACTTTAAACCTTTATCAGAGTTTACAAAAATACGGTGTCACCAAGTATATCAAAACCATAGGCAAACGAGGTCTACCTAAGAGCTCCCGAGCTAAACATCTCTAGGCCACTTCTAGTGCAACCTTCGATCACTTCAAACTTGTACCTGAGTACATAGCCACAAAACAAACGTAGTACGTGAGACAAAATAGTCTTGTGAGATACATGGGTTTTAGAGCCAAATAATAATAATAATTGCTTCACAAATATATATATAAACATATACATATACTACATCAATATAGGCTAGTCACCCTATAGTGACCTTATCGATCATGCTTTCCTAGCAAACATATCTAGTACTTAAACATATAGGTACCAGAAGCACATTAACTTATTAACCGGGGATCCCCCGCATTAATAAGCTTCGACATATCTAACTGTCGGGTCATCCCCATACTAGCTAGAGGCTCAAGATACCGGCATTAGGAAGTCGCCCACTTTACCGATACCTGCCTTGCTCGCCGGAATACGTCCAGGTAGCAAGACTACTAACGTGGATGAGCCAATGGGAATCCACCCAACTGCCCCTCAATCCACATCTCATGACCGGGAGTCGCCCGTGTCATCACATCATCTCATTCTTACCATACCTCATCAGTTATTCCAATCAAAGCCTGCGGCTATCATATCAATCATCAAACAAGTTAGTCCAATATTATCAATAATATCTATCACTAACTCAACATACTATAAGTCTACACAAATAAGCAAATAGACCATAACACAAGTAAGAAAAGTAATTCAAAGGCTATGTACTCGGTAAAGTCCACACGTACTCACCTTAGCAATAAAAGGCTCCAACCGTGCTTTTTACGCCAATTTCTTGCTCCAACAATCAATCGACTTTCCAAGATTTCACTAAAAGCCTAATACAACAATCACAAGTTGTTCAACAACAAATACTACTAGTAATACACCCTTTTATTATTAGAAATCCCTTTGATAACACTTTCCCCCAATTTTGATGATTTTCCAAAACCCTAGGTTTAGCCAAATCTTAAGATTCTTACAAATCTTAACCATACACTTGTTTCCTTTGTTAAAATATCATCTATTAAGTGTACAAAACATTTATTTCACCATTTAAGAAAACCCCAAGAACTAGGGTTCAAGATCCAAGCTTTTACTTCCATGGATCTAAAGTAATAAACATCAAGGAGTGAAGATTTACCTTAATCTTCGATAATAGAAGAAAAATCAGTTGATTCGGGCCCCAAAATCGGCTTCAGATGACCTTTTCCACTCAAAATATGTATAAGAACTTAGAGAGAGAGTTAGGGTTTCAAGTTTGGCACTTAATGGCCAAAAACCCGTATTTAAGGTGTTCAAGACAAAAATCAGCAGTAACTGATCAGCAGTAACTGATCAGCAGTAACTGATCAGCAGTAACTGATCAGCAGTAACTGATCAGCAGTAACGGAAATCAGCACTAACGGAGTCAGCACTAACGGAGTCAGCACTAACGGAGTCAGCACTAACTGATCAGCACTAACGGAATCAGCACTAACTGATCAGCACTAACGAAAATCAGCACTAACGAAATCAATACTAACGAAGTCAGTACTAACGAAATCAGTATTAACTAAATCGTTACAGCATCCTTTCTTGAATTTCTTTTCCTTCTCATTTACAACCCGGGTTCGACCCGTTTCGTCCATAACTTTCTCATACGGTATCCAAATGACACGAAACTAATTTCTACGTTCTTTAAATAATTTATTCTTATTTATCATATTTTTTCATAATTTATTTAACACAGAAATTCGGGTCGTTACAAGACGGGAATGGCATGCGAATTAAAAACTATTGGGAAGACATTCTTTCTAAATTTCATAGCTTCATGGGAGTCCCTCCCTACCGAAAAGACAATAGTCTTAGTAGCAAATGGCGTGAAATAAACAACAAGGTTACAAAATTTAATGGTATATACAACAAACTTTCGTCGGAAAGAAGTAGTGGAATGGCCGAGTTTGATGTTTGGCGGCCGCCAAGAAACAATACAAAGTTGAAAAAAGGGCCATAATTTTGAGCTAGATCGACATTGGTTGATTTTAAAAGAGGATCCAAAATGGATCGGAACAATTACTAAAGATCAACAACAATCAAAGCGCTCAAGAAGTTCACAATCAGTTGATGTTTCTGATGGTCGGTCTCGTATCGACCTTAATGCAGGGGATGATGACATTCCAGATGACCTATTCGACGACATTGATGAAACCCCACCTCCTCAACGACCAATTGGAAGAGACAAGGCTAAATGAGCGGGCAGGCATGCGGCGGAAATGGAATCGAAAAGCAAGCATAGGGAAGAAATTAAAAAACGATTAAGCGATCACGTCGAGGCACGAAAGAGCAGCTAGAGATGTGTCGTCTACAAGTTCAACTGGAGAGGGAGAAAGATGAAAGAGATAGGGCGCTTGCAACCGAACAAAGAATGATCAATAATTTGAATATTTTGAGTATGCAACCGACGCCAGGCATGCCGCAAGAAGATCTTGAACATCTACTAGCCGTGAAGGAAAGGGCCCAAAAAGCCATGAGCGATTTAGGATTGTAGTTTTTAAATTTTTAGTATTGTAGTTTTTTAGATTTTTAACTATTGTAGTTTTAATTTTATGTATTGTTATTTTAATTTAGTGGAAGTTTAATAATATGTTTAAAAAATAAATGGAAATTAAATGATGAGATGGAAATTAAAATGGTGTGGTGGGTATTTCCACCAAATGATGTGGTGTGGTGGTGGTGTGGTTGGTGAGGTGGCGGTGATGTGACAGGAAAAAAGAGGTGTGGATGTGGTACCCATACCACATAGCCTAAAGAGCACGGATAAAAAAAAATCTTTATGCCTATAAAACAACTTGCAGCAGCAATTAACACATATACGAAGTATAAAAGATTAAAATCTGCATTATATTTTGTATCCCATTATCATCATCAATTAAGCAGTGACAATTATTTTGCTCATTCCAAATCCTCAAACTACAAACCGTATAAGGATTTAAACCCACAAATATGTGTCATTATCACATTATATAACCAATTCGAGTAAAATAAAACAGTACACATATATTTTCAATAATCAAAATTACCTTCACTTTTTGATCAGCATCATGATCCTTCTACTATAATTGTCTAAAACACAATGACAAATTGGAATTAAAAATCCAATCATATTGTAAAAAACTCCAATCATCGACTTCTGATTAAAAATCCAAAATTTGTTGTTTGTGAATCGTGCGCCTACAGAAAACTCCAATCATCGACTTATCACCTTCTCTTTTGCCATATGCGGCTCAGCCATCTCCGAGTCTCGGCTTCCTTACCTTCGCAACAAAAAAGTTTGAGTAACGGTCATTGGGCAGTATATAGAGGCAATATATAGAGGCCTGCTATATTTTGATGCCCCTTAAGCCCAGCTCGTCCAACCTTTCATTTAAGGTATTTCCATAATTAGTACTCCCTCCCATCCCACAAAAAAGTTTTTATTTCTCCTGGACACAAGATTTTAGAAGATCGTTAGTGGTGGGGTCCTTAATAATACTTTTAATTAAAATAAAAGGTTAGATATACCGCCCTGAAATTTTAATAAATAAATAATATTAATTTAATTGTCATATTTAAAGTTAAAATGAATAATTAGTGATTTAATTGTAATGAATTAGACGGTCCGTTAATTATTTAGAAGTTTTACTTATTTGGACACTTTAAATTTTTATAGACGTTCGTATATTATTAAAAATAATTATTTAGTTCGTCTCAGTTTTGGACCGGTTAATTAACCATAGTAGTTGGGTTATATTCTTTTGAGCCAAGGCCCGGCCAATAGGCCAAGGGCCGAAACGGGTGAACTCGTTAGTAAGGAGAAATTGGTTTGTAATAGCTGGCAGTTGAGACCCAAATTAATCCTCGAGTTACGGGTCCAGCTAAATGATTGTTGCGGGTTGCGAAGTTGCACAAGGAGTCCAGCCCAAGGAGTATTGCCTTACGGGCTTAGGCCATGATAATTTTTCCTTAATAGGCTTGGCTTTAATTCGTTCGTTCTCTCCTACTCATTGCCAACACACCATGATAGTACGTTGCTTATATAAATGTACAATCTGAAATAATATTTGTGTAGTGTGATATAGACATAAAAAGATAATTTGCTTAATTCTCATATTTTTCAACACTCCTACTTTACGCATTTGAGCATAATTAAGATAGGATCAATTCTGCCCCTATGAAAGTGGCATCCTCCATGTTTAGTACTTAGGATAGGACTTCATATCAACTTTCATAAATAGTCATTCGGTTTTTGAACTCTTGTCATAAGCTGCTTCTTCTTTTTCGGCCCAAAAAAATGTATCAAACCTGAAAGTCTAGGGGCAACAAATTTTTTCTAAATTATCATCATTTTCAAAAAAACAAGTAATTACATTTCTATTCCTAACAGTCATAAGACCTGTCAGGGGTGTCCGCGCGGCAGCGTCCGCGCGGCATCGTCGTGGGGAGGACGAGATAGGGGCCGCCGTCGGTAGGTGAGGGGGAGAGAGGAAGGGGAAAGGCAGGGGAGGGTGTGTGGGTTGTACTATATTTATAACTTTTCAAATCTTTTTTTCATTGTTTTTTTCTTTATTTTGTAAAAATATTACTTTTATTTTTTTAATTAAAAATGATGATATAGAAATGATGTGTTAGTGATAGATTATTGATGGCACGACCTCGTCAGTAACTTGCCAATAAGGATGTAAGTGATGTGGCGTTATTAATGAGTTTATTGACACGTCATTGTTAGGAGAACCTAAGTGTTTACTTTTCTATACGACGAATCAAAACCCCGTTCAAAAAGTGGTCACCTATTCTATAACGCATGTTGGCAACTGAGCTTTGCTTATTTAATTAAATTTGCATTTGGACTCCCTAGTAATCTAAATAATTTTAAAGCATTCAAGTTTTGACTATTTTTTTCCTGAAATTATAAGTGAAATTATAACATTGACATATAATTTGTTTCTGAAAATACTTATTGTAGAAAATTTAGGGGTTCGGTGGCCCACATAGGTCCGCACCTGTATTTAATGCTGCAAAATCCCAAGTAATCTCTCATATCGTACAGCTTCTCAAAGCTAGCTTGGGATTGAACTGATTTCAAACCTGAAATACAATAATAAAAAATGGCGGATGAAGTGAAGTTGTACGCTGATTCATTAAGTTTATACGTTTGCAGAGTGAAAATCGCTTTGAATCTGAAAGGAATCAAGTACGACAACATTGAAGAAGATCTGAACAACAAGAGTGCTGACCTTCTCAAGTACAACCCAGTTCATAAAAAGGTACCAGTGCTGGTTCACAATGGGAATCCGATATCGGAATCACTTGTCATCATTGAGTACATTGATGATGTCTGGAATGGAATTCAGATTTTGCCTAAGGATCCTTATCAGAAGTCCGTTGCTCGATTTTGGGCCAAATTCATCGATGATAAGGTAATAAGTTTCATGGCCATCTCTCAGTTTTTGGAGATCATGTTAAGGGTTCTAAAATCTAAACAAAATATAAATATAGTGTTAGGAAAATATAATCGTAATAATATATACAAATTCAGAAATCATTCGATTACAACAATTTTGATTGAGACCTGCGAATTGCAGTGTCCTAAAACAGAATTTCGCCCGAATTGGTATGACTGTTTTGAGGATACAACAATCAATTCAAGTTTAAAAACAAGAATCTAACGAATCTGCAAATTCGCCTTCTTGATGGAATAGGGTTCAATATTTATACTGATTGAAGGGGTGCGAATCAACCAACGCATCTCTTCAATTTCATCATGCATGTTCGTCAATAACTGTTAACAGAAAACGAACGTCCAGTAGAAACATTGTATCTGGTCAAA
Source organism: Calendula officinalis (assembly GCA_963853835.1). Lineage (NCBI taxonomy): Eukaryota > Viridiplantae > Streptophyta > Magnoliopsida > Asterales > Asteraceae > Calendula > Calendula officinalis. The sequence continues at coordinate 78,870,497 of OY970820.1, read as the reverse complement.
AACGTCAAAAAAATAAAAATCGGGTTAGGGCTCAAAAATTATATCCGAATTTCAATTAGAGCCCAAGAGCCCCAAGGCCCAAGGCCATCTTTTGACCATTTAATATATATGTAAATTATATATATTTAGCCCAAACAAGCCTAAACCCACCACAAAGCCCAGGTTAATGATTTGTTAGTTATGGGTGAGAAAGGCTTTATAAATATACAAATGTTTCATTGTTTGAGCAATGTGGGATGACACCATTTCCATGTTCCAATAATACCCCACATTTTCTATTCAAACACCAATAATACCCCACATTTGAATAGAAAATAAGATAATATACAGTTACTTATTATTCTATTCTCATCAAGAGTAGTATGACATGCATCAGATTAGGTGTCTTTTGGACTTGAACCTATCCTAGTGAGTACTTATCGGATCTACTTTATGGATAGTGGACATAAGTCTTGAACTAGCCATGTTGTGTTGTAAATCGAGACAATAAGTATCACACATATCATATTGTTGTAATAACAGATTCTTACCGTTGTGTTCATTTCGGTCGTGAACATATCCTTATTCATGAGACTTTTACAGAACTTAGCCATCTAGTTCCCAATGATGCGACCACACATCAATCTCGTATAGGTAATGCCAGTCAAGAATATTCCGTAGTGTTCCACTGTAAAATGCTATTAACATTATTAAGAATTAAAATTCATCCCTTAAACATACACGGAAAAACACACTAAATTCATCATAGGAATGGGCATATATTAGAATATAGTTAATTATTGGTCAAATAAGTCAATTAATTGTTTTTAATGTAATTATTGTATTTCCTTTTTCTCCTTTGTAACTGTTGTATCATTCCTCAATATAATGATTCTCTACTCTCACAATAGGGTAAGGCATTGATCATATTTCCTATCATGGTATCAGCCTAAAACGATCTTCTCCCTCCTTCCCTTCTACGCTATTTTCCTGCAACCCCAATTAACCTACTGCCGCCGCTGCTATCTCCATGGCAGCCTCATCTTCCACCTCTGAAACTCTCTTTCCGATGAACACCCTTCTCCATATGCTCACAATCAAACTCAATTCATCGAATTATCTTTTATGGTGCAACAATATGTTGTCAATCCTAACGTTTCAGAAGATGCTTGGGCATGTCGATGGTTCCACCGTCCCACCTCCGGCAACCGTAACCATTAATGACGCCACTGTCCCAAATCCAGCCGCTCTCACTTGGGCAGAAACGGATCAGAAAGCGGTTATATTACTCCAATCATCATTAACCGAAGAGTCGGCGGCCGAAATCCTTGGCCTCACTTCGGCTAACCAAATCTGGGTAGCTCTTGAAACCGCATATAGCAATGCATCCGTGGAAAGAGTCCACTCCTTAAGGGATGCTCTCCGCCATCTCTCAAAGGGTGACTCCACTGTTTCGGTTTTTTCCCGGAAATTCAAAACCATTTGCGACCAATTATCGGCTATCGGTCATCCCGTAGTTGAGATTGATAAGGTCCATTGGTTTCTTTGCGGGTTGGGACCATCCTATGAGATATTTTCTACGGCAATTCGAGCGGCTAAACCGGCTCCCAAAGTCCGGGATCTTGTCTCTCAATCGGAGAGCCATGAGCTTTTCCTATTATCTTTGCATGGCACTTCTACACCCACTGTAGCTTTTCATGCTCAACAGAATGTGTCTACCACCAATCCTCATCAAACCCGATCCAGTAATTACCGTGGGAATCAAGCTCGTGGTCGGGGCCGTGGCTCAACTCGAAGGCCCCCTCATTGTCAATTATGCCGGACAAATGGCCACTATGCTTCATCATTCCCAAATCTACCAAACTATGCCACACAAGTCTCCACTACCGATGCCTCGTTAGCAAAGGCCTTTCATGCTCAATGTCATGTTACAACAAATGCTCCCGATTGGCACGTTGATTCGGGAGTTACCAATCACATGACAAACTCGTGTGAAAATTTACATCAAACCGGTCCTTACAAAGGTAACTCTCAAGTGATTTTTGGAAACGGTAAAACTCTACCTATTACACATACGTGTTTATCTCATATAAATAAGAATATATCTTTACGTAATGTTCTTATTATACCTAATCTCACCAAGAAATTACTTTCAGTGAGCAAACTAACCACGGATCATCCCGTTGATGTATTATTTTCTCAACCGTTTTTTAATATTCAGGATCGGAAAACCCAAAGGTTCTTGCTAGTGGTAGATGTGAGAATGGGCTCTATGTTCTTCAAGACGAACACCAAGCTTTTGTTGCAACTAAAGCACCTAAAAAGGAGTCCTATGAATTATGGCATACGCGTTTGGGTCATGTTTCGTTTGATGTTATTTCACTTTTAAATAAGTTAGGTTTTTATCTATTTCATCATTGTTACCAAAACCGGTTTTATGCACTCCGTGCCAATTAGCTAAAAGTTCACGTTTACCTTTTACTACAAATGATGCACGATCATCCAACCCTTTAGATTTAATTCATTGTGATTTGTGGGGCCCTTCGCCAATATGTTCTAAAGATGGATATCGTTATTATGTTATATTTGTTGATGATTATTCCAGGTTTACGTGGTTTTACCCATTAAAAACGAAGAATGGTTTTTATCCGGTTTTATCAACTTTTATTAATCTTGTTCAAACAATGTGTTCAAGAAAAATCAAAACCTTTCAAAGTGATGGTGGCACGGAATTTGTGAACCATACGGTTCGCAAAAATTTTGATGATAATGGCACACTTCATCGTTTTTCTTGTCCATATACCCCGCAACAAAATGGACGAGTCGAACGCAAGCATCGTCACATTGTAGAAACCGGCTTGGCTATGCTTTTTAATGCACACATTCCGCCCTCATATTGGGTAGATGCATTTTAATCGGCTACGTATATTATTAATAGGGTTCCAACGCCCCTATTGGATCAAAAATCACCATTTGAACTCATTTTTAACAAATCACCAAATTATGCAAATTTACGTGCATACGGTTATCAAGTTTTTCCATACTTAAGAGACTATTCACCACATAAACTTGCACCACGAAGTATCTCATGTGTGTTTATTAGCTATAGTACCCAACACAAAGGCTATCGGTGTCTTGATCCTACAACTTCACGCATTTTTATCACTCGGCATGCTCGATTTAATGAAGATGTTTATCCGTTTAAAGGTGATAATTACAATTCCAATATCCGGAATTTGGAACTTACCACATTTTTAATTGATACTCCAAGTATCACTGTTCCAAATTCGCCACATACCATCCCAATTCCTCACTCACACACAAATAATACTCACTGCCCTCTATGTCAACCCACAAACACTACAACACCGGCCCACTCACCAACCCAAAATATACCAACTTCTCCAAATGAGCAGCCCATACTTTCCTCATCGCAGCCCACAACCACTCAAGCCCAACCGAACACCACACCATCCACCTCCTTTAATACCGGCCCACATACTCACTTACCCACATCTACCATCCTTGAGCCCACTGATGCTACTCCAACACCCCCATACGCACCCACTTCAACCCAACATCAAATATCCATTACCGAACCATCACCAATTCAGCCTCCCCAAAACACCGATCCACCAAATACCGACTCACCACCAAATAACCAAATACCCATTAGCCCATCTATAACCGAACCCATTATACCACCCGTTCAACCTGCAACCAACCCTCTTTCCACTCACCATATGCACACCCGTTCAAAATCTGGAATTGTTAAAACGAAACATATCGCCGATTTAGCCTCGTTAGCCACTCATGCTCTTCATACTTCGTTACTTTCCGAGATTGAACCTCGGAATTTTAAAATTGCATCACAAGATCCTAAATGGGTTGAGGCCATGCGGGAAGAGCTCCAAGCTCTTGATCATAATCAAACATGGACTTTAGTGCCGAGACCCACATCCACAAATGTCGTTGGTTCAAAGTGGGTATACCGTGTTAAGTATAAAGCGGATGGTACCATAGAACGCTTTAAGGCTCGTCTCGTTGCTCAAGGATATACTCAAATACCGGGACTCAATTTTTCTCTTACTTTTAGTCCCGTTGTAAAAGCAACTACGGTACGAATTGTTTTATCTCTTGCGGTTCTTAATAATTGGAAATTACATCAACTTGATGTCAAAAATGCCTTTTTAAATGGCAACTTAAATGAAACCGTATTCATGGAGCAACCGCCGGGGTTCGTTAACTCACATTTTCCGACCCATGTTTGCAAACTTTCTAAAGCACTTTATGGTCTCAAACAAGCCCCTCGTGCTTGGTTTCAACGATTAAGCAATTTTCTTCAATCATACGGTTTTCAATGTAGTCGTGCCGACACTTCATTATTTATTTACTCCGGTGAATCATGTATTATGTATTTATTGGTATATGTTGATGATTTAATCCTCACCGGGAACAATGAAACCACCATCACTACCTTTATCACGGCTCTAAATCGTGAATTTGCAATAAAGGAACTTGGAGATTTAAATTATTTTTTGGGCCTAGAAGTTGTCAACATGAAAGATGCACTTTTTCTCACTCAATCCAAATATGCGAGTGATATTCTACAACGGGCCAAACTTTATGATTCCAAACCGGCTCATACTGTTGGAATATGCTTCACGCGTATAACATATAGTTATATGGCTAGTAGTTTGTGAGCCTAAAGGGTCACACACTTAAACACTTAACACCATAAGATATATAGTGTAATTAGGGTAATTACATTATATATTAATATAAGCTACATGCTTGTATATAAGTTTAATATTAAATGTTAATATTGAAACCTTAATGTGAGCAAAATAGAAGGAACAAAAGGCAAGGGACTAGAGTGCAAATAAATCAATGATTTATGGAAGGCATTAAAGGGTGATTAAGGCACCATAAGCACCTCCCTTGTTTTTAACGTCACATTCAATTCTCTGCTTAATAATATACGTTTTGTATATTGTGAAATATATAGAGAGTGAGTTGGTGGTGTTGTTTTGGCTGACTGAAAACCGAGAAGAATAAGAAATCCAAGATTCTTCTTTCATTTCTTGGTCACGTGCAAATCAAGACATTGGTTTTGTTTTGATTTTAATTCTTGTTCAAGGGACTAGCATCCCAATTGGTGTTCTAGACAAGGTGTTGTGTGGACTAGCTTTGGAGGGATTCCCCATTGGTATCCTTGGTTTCAATCCGTCCATCTCCTCCATCCGATTCCACAAAGATCAAAGGCTTCAAGGGTATGAATTGTTCTTCCTAACTCTTTGATTTCTTGATTAGTTTAATTGTATGATTTAATATCAAGATCCGTTTATGGTGATAAATACTTTCCGCTGCGTTTTGTTACTTGTAATAACCGAAAATCACCATTAGTGGTATCACGAGTCATTATATTAATCATATAATTAGCTAGATTTTGTAAAAAGTGGCGAAAACCAAGTTTTTTTGGTAGTTTTTTGAACCCGATCGGAAGAAAGAAAAAAAAAAAACCTCACGGGTTTTGGTTTTTTTTTTTTTTCGTTTTTTAAATTAACTACATGGGTTAAAATATGGTAATTTTGGAACCCTATTGTCACTTGTTACAAAATCATATCAAAAAAAATTAATCTTGTTATTGTATTTTTTTGATTATTTGGCTTGGAATTTATTTTTTAATTACATGTTGTTGATATGGCAAAACATGTATTTTTGCCATATCCCAAGCCAAAGCCTTGTCAATTGTTGCTTATTTGTGCAAACCGATGAAAGCCTAGACCATTTGTGAATGAATGTGGTTGATGTTTGGTTGTTTGGTTGTTTGGGAAAAGCCTTGTTTTTTTTTTGGCTTAATTGTTGTAATTTGTTTCATTTATTTTTCTTTTATTTTTGGTGCCATTTTTGGGGCAATTTGTAATGTAAAAGTAATAGAATAGATTGTATTTATTTTATCTTTTTATTGTAAATTGTTGATACAAAATATTGAAGACTAATGAAGAAAACAACAAATTTCCGTCACAAAAGCGAGGGCTGTACGAAAACAGGTTTTCCAGAGGCATACGGACTCCGTTTTGGGCGATTCAAAAGCCTAAAATGCTTGCAAAGTCGTGGGATACAACTTTCCAGAAGGCCGGGAAGACCAACGAAGACTCCTTCAGTGACTTTTCGGGCTTCAAAGTCTGCTGGAATTTTCTGGCAGATTACACTTTTTCACAATTGTTGGTTTCTACTTGCCCATGAATGTCATGAGGGAAAGTGGGAGCCCATTGGGTTTATGTAGGCCCGTTTGGGTTCATGTTGGCCCGTCCCCTAGTTTGACCCTTTGGTCCGTCGTGATGACTCACGTGACCGAACCTAGGATTTCATCGGTCGAGGTTTGCACAAAATTTGTTGCATGTTTTATTCTTTATTTGTGGTGTTTTTCTTTTCTATTAGATACAAGTAGTAAAACAATTAAAAATGGTTTTTAGACACAAACATTAAAACATTCAAACCCTTAATCATCGATGATTACTAGTTAATCATAGATGATTAAACCTTTAATCTAAAATCGTTTTGAGATTAAACTAAGTTTACATATGATTTGTAACTTATCTCTTAATAATCGCTAAAAGTTTTTACCGTTTATTACAAGACTTATGAAGTGGTATGAATGAAGTACATGATTCATTCATATCTTAATAAAATTTTATCAATTAAAATTTAAACATACCTAAAATTTAAGTCACGCCGTCCAATCGGTTGATAATCACTTGCTTCTATTTTTGAATTCACGTGAGACGTGGTTTGAATTTAGATCCGAGGTCATTATTCACTACGGTGAGACCTAGATTTATTTTGACATGATTTCACATTGGATGACTTAATCAAGTTAACGGTGAGACCTTAACTCGAGGCGAAGATGCGACAAACATGCCACTTGACCCTAGATGCTTGTTCACTAGGTGCCATGAAGTCCCATACCTCTAAGAGTTGCACTTATAATGCAATCATTGATCGTCACCTACCTATTGGATCTATCATCTCTAGCAGATCAACTGATGCGATGATAGAAGCTCAATGGGATCTTAGCTTTTAATTAGAATTAATTGGGTAGTTAATTTATTAAAAGACATTATTATTGAAAATACTAATTAATGAACGTTGTAATTTTGTAGATGACTTCAAACAATCAAACCCTAACACACACCACCATTCGTTCCGTTCTCGAAAAAGAGAAACTTGATGGAACGAACTTTGTGGACTGGTCACGAAACCTAAGGATTGTCCTTAGGGCCGAGCACAAGTACCACCATTTGGAGGAGGCGCTGCCCCCTGCCCCTGCTGCTACCGCCACCGCTGCTGTTCGTACGGCCTATACCAAGAGGTTTAACGAACAACAAGAGGTCGCCGCGCTTATGCTAGTGAGCATGACTCCCGAGATTCAAAAGAATCTCGAGGACCTCACTGCATTTGATATGATGCGTGAACTACAAGCCATGTATCAAAAGCAAGCCGAGCAGGAACTCTTTGACACTGTCAAAGCCTTCCACGCTTGCAAGCAGGAGGAGGGACAGTCTGTTAGCTCTTATCTCTTGAAGATGAAGAGCTACTTAGACCAAATGGAGAAGCTTGGTTACGCTATGCCGCACATCCTTGGGATTAGCTTGATTCTAACGTCCCTCAATAAGGATTTTGCACCGTTTGTCATGACTTATCATATGCATAGTATGGGGAAGACATTCGCCGAATTACATGCTATGCTGAAACAAACGGAAGCAAGCCTACCCAAGAAAACTCCGGCCCCTATTGTCCTTGCTATAAGGCAAGGGAAGATCCAAAAACCGAAACCGCAAGTAGTTGCTAAGGGCCATGGCAAGGGAAAGCAAGTTTACAAGCCCAAGCCAAAGGTTCCCCCACCTACTCATAAGGAGCACCCTGCTAAGGAGCTTGCTTGCCATCACTGCGGTGAAACAGGCCATTGGAGGAGGAATTGTCCTGCCTACCTGGCGGAGTTGATGAAGAACAAAGCCAACAAGGTTGGCACATCAGGTATCTTCACAATAGAACTATATGCTTTCCCTAAGAAATCATGGGTATATGACACTGGTTGTGGAACTCACATTTGTAATACCATGCAGGGTCTAAGGGGAAGTAGAAAGCTAAACCATGGAGCTTTGGATTTGTACGTAGGCAATGGGATGCGTGCACCGGTCGAAGCTATAGGAAGCTATGATTTAATCCTTCCTAGTGGTTTAATTATTGTATTAGACAATTGTCACTATGCGCCTAGTATTACTAGGGGTATAGTATCGCTTTCTTGTTTGTGGAATTATGGTTTTATTCATACTTTTACGGATTTTGGTATTTCAGTTTCAAAGGATAATGTTTTTTACTTTAATGCTATTCCTCGTGATGGTATCTTTGAGATTGACATGCATAATCGTATCACAAACAGTAGTTCTATTTATACATGTAGCAACAAGAAATCCAAGACGAACTTGGATTCTACTTTCCTATGGCATTGTCGCCTTTGCCACGTTAACAAGCAACGCGTTTTGAAATTACAAAAGGATGGACTTATAAAATCAGATGATTCTGAATCATTTGATAAATGTGTTTCTTGTATATTTGGTAAAATGGCGCGTAAGCCTTTCTCCCATGTAGGCGAAAGAGCCAATGATCTACTTGGACTCATACATACTGATGTATGTGGCCCTTTTAGAACTCGAACTACGGAAGGTGCTACCTAATTCATTACTTTCACTGACGACTTTAGTCGTTATGGTTATGTTTACTTGATTAAACATAAACATGAAACCTTTGAAACGTTCAAAGCTTTCCAAACTGAAGTAGAAAATCAACTCGGCAAGAAGATAAAGGCTCTCCGTTCTGATCGAGGAGGAGAGTACATGAGCCATGAGTTTCAAGACCATCTTAAGAATTGTGGGATTGTCTCACAATTCACTCCCCCTTATACACCACAACATAATGGTGTATCAGAGAGGAGAAATCGCACCTTGCTTGACATGGTCCGATCGATGATGAGTCCCACCACTCTGCCTCTATCCTTTTGGGGTTATGCACTCAAATCGGCTGCTCGCATACTAAATATGGTTCCCACCAAGAAGGTTGAAAAGACACCATATGAGATATGGCATGGGAAAGTCCCTAACTTGTCTTACTTGAAGGTCTGGGGTTGTGAGGCTCTCGTAAAACGAGACACGCCAAACAAACTTGAACCCAGAGCTGTCAAGTGCATCTTTATAGGATACCCTGAGGAAACGATGGGTTACTATTTCTACTACCCACCTGAGCAAAAAGTAATTGTTGCTCGTTATGCTGAGTTTCTTGAGAGCAATCTCATTTCACAAGAAGCAAGTGGGAGTACCATCGACTTTGACGAGATTCCAAGCGATGACGATGCACAACCTATTGTAGAGACTAGCGAACATCAAGATGAGGCTGAACATGAAACTGTTCCTGTTGCACCTCAAAATGATGTAGTCCCCGTTCGAAGGTCCGCAAGGACACCTCATGCACCTGAACGATATGGTTTCCATGTCGATGCTGAGGAGCTAAGTTTAGGGGATCATAATGAACCCCCTAACTATCGAGCTGCATTATCAGATTATGAATCTGACAAATGGCTTGATGCTATGAACGCGGAAATGCAATCCATGAAAGATAACCAAGTATGGACCTTGGTTGATCTTCCTCCTAACAGTAAGACTGTTGGTAGCAAGTGGCTCTTCAAGAAGAAGACCGACATGGATGGCAACGTACACACCTATAAAGCTCGATTGGTAGCAAAAGGTTACACTCAAACCTACGGGATTGACTATGACGAAACTTCTCGCCTGTTGCCGACGTTAGAGCTATTAGGATTGTCATAGCCATAGCAGCGTACTATGACTATGAGATTTGGAAAATGGATGTTAAAACTGCTTTCTTAAATGGACACCTTGATGAAGATGTCTATATGGTTCAGCCTGAGGGTTATGTTAATACAAAACACCCAAAGAAAGTATGTAAGCTTCAAAGGTCCATTTATGGACTAAAGCAAGCATCCAGAAGTTGGAACAAAAGATTCGACGAGGAAGTCAAAACGTTTGGTTTTACTTAGAATCCCGACGAGCCATGTGTATATGTAAAAGCTAGTGGGAGCATTGTCGTCTTTCTAATCCTATATGTCGATGACATACTACTCATAGGAAATAACATTCCAATGCTACAAGATGTAAAATCCTGGCTTGGGAAGTGCTTCGCTATGAAGGATCTTGGGGAAGCGGCATATATACTTGGTATAAAGATCTATCGAGATCGATCAAAGCGGTTAATCGGACTAAGTCAAAGTGCGTACATTGATAAGATTCTAAAACGGTTTAGAATGGATGCTTCCAAACGTGGAAGTCTCCCTATGCAACACAATGTACACTTGAGTAAGACTCAAGGACCGTCCTCACCTGATGAGATGAAACGTATGCGTGATGTCCCATATGCCTCGGCAGTAGGATCTATCATGTATGCCGTACGGTGCACAAGACCTGATGTAGCATTCTCTCAGAACCTTACAAGCCGATATCAACAGAATCCAGGTGAGAGTCATTGGACTGCTGTTAAGAACATACTGAAGTATCTTAGGAATACTAAAGATATGTTCCTTGTATATGGTGGTGAAACTCAAAATGAGCTAAGCGTTACTTGTTATTCTGACGCTAGTTTTGAGACTGATCGAGATGATTCCAAATCTCAAACGGGGTATGTTTTCGTTTTGAACGGAGGCGCTGTTGATTGGAAAAGTGCGAAGCAGAGCACTATCGCCATGTCTTCTACAGAAGCTGAATACATTGCAACTACTGAAGCTGCATTGGAAGCTGTTTGGATGAGGAAGTTCATTTCTGGGCTTGGAGTTGTCCCCAGTAATGAAAGACCTATGGATATGTACTGTGATAACACAGGTGCTATCATCATTTCCAACGAACCCGGTGTTCAGAAAGGCGCCAGACATTATCGGAGGAAGCTTCACTACATTAGAGATGCGATCCTAATGGGAGATGTACGCTTGCTCAAAGTTCATACAGATGACAACTTAGCTGACCCCTTCACGAAGCCAATGCCATGTGCCAAACATATTGAGCATGCTAGAAACATTGGGCTTCGACCAGCTAGTAGTTTCATGTAATCTGTTTTAGTATTTGAATAATGGAACATTGAGCAGTTTTTATTGTTTTAAATTGATATATTTGATATGATCATTTTTATATGAATATCTACTGTGTTCTATATTTGCATGTTTATATCCATGAATATTTACTGCGTTTTATATTCTAAACTGTCCATTGTCATATTAATAATATGGGAATATTATTAAGACAAATCTGAGGGCATTGATGACATTATCTTAGTAAGACTAAGAATGATGAAATTAAACTCACATGTTGTTCATATTGATGCACAATTGGACTGACCCAACCTATGAGAAATCACTTCCTGGATTTATGTCACAAGTGAATCTCACAAAGGCTTTGTCACTTATCCTCTTACTTGAGATGCAAGTTGGTTTGTGTATGTAGAGGGGCAAACTTTGATATGGTTAAACGCTGACCTGAATAAGGCTGCTATAACAACCATTATCGGGTTTGTCATTAAGCATATGACAGACACGTGCAGTCAACAAAGAATTTGTTCCTCCACGCATGTGGATTAGATACTACTGGGCCCCTCGATGATTTGAATAGATGTATGTGTGGCCACACCCAAAAGGTAATCAAGATGAACCTTGATTGGTTTTGGTAATCTACTTCAATGTATAGACCGAGAAACAGAATCGTTGAAAATTTAGATTGACATTAATCCTTGTCTAAAATTCAACATAGTATCAGTAACAAAAGGATAACTGCTCGAAAAATTTTGAACAAAGATTTTATGAAACTCCTCATGTACTTCTAGGGGCATTGGCGAGTTGCTAGACTCTAACCTTTGCTTGTATAACTACTTGATGTTATGACGTGCGCAAGTGGGAGCTGTTGGAATATGCTTCACGCGTATAACATATAGTTATATGGCTAGTAGTTTGTGAGCCTAAAGGGTCACACACTTAAACACTTAACACCATAAGATATATAGTGTAATTAGGGTAATTACATTATATATTAATATAAGCTACAAGCTTGTATATAGGCAACGGGTATCGGTTCTTAATGGTCATCTTATTCAACTCTCGGTAATCGATGCACATCCTCATCGAACCGTCTTTCTTTTTAACGAACAATACGGGCGCACCCCATGGAGACGAGCTAGGACGAATGAATCCTTTGTCGAGAAACTCTTGCAATTGTGACATCAATTCCCGCATTTCAGTGGGAGCCAAACGATATGGAGCACGAGCTATTGGCGTCGCTCCCGGAACTAAATCTATATGGAATTCTACTTGCCTCTCTGGTGGTAATCCCGGTAAATTGTCGGGAAATACTTCGGGAAAATCCCGAATCACCTTAACATTTTCCACCGTCTTCTTCTCTTTCCTTCCATCTAACACATATGCTAAAAAGGACGAACACCCTTTGGCTAACCATTTCCTTACTTTAACCGCGGTCATAAGACTCGGCAAATGGTGTCGTTTCTCACCATATACATAAACTTTTTCATTATCGAGAGTCTTGATCGAGACTATCTTTTTCCGACACAAAATCTTTGCTTGATGTTCACCCAACCAATCCATACTAATAACTATATCAAATCCCGCAATGTCCATAGGCAATAAGTTCACCTTAAACTTTTTCATGTCTATCTCTAATTCACAATTTTGACACATATGTTGAACTATAGTGGCACATTCAAACTTACAACAAAATCATGAGACACAAATGAATAAGTAGCACCCGAGTCAAACAAGATCCGGGCGGGAAAAGAATTTACGAGTAGGGTACCTGAAACGACATCGTGGGCCTCCTTGGCTTTATCTCGGGTAAGTTGGAAGGACCGTCCTTTGACCTTTGTCGGTTCCGCTTTCTTTTGAGCGGTCGACACCATCGTCTCACTTCCCTTTTCGGGCAAGAATTATTATAGTGCCGTTTTTCATGGCATGAGTAGCATTCAATCTCATCCAACTGCTTGGCCCGACAATCCCTTGCCATATGCCCCGGCCTTCCACACTTAAAGCAAGATTTTGAATCCGCCAAACACTCACCCTTGTGGTCTTTGCCACCCTACCTACACGTGCCCACACTTGATTGTTTAGAGAAGGTCGGGGTGAACTTTCGCTTCTCCACCGATCCCGAGCTTCCCTCAAACTTCCTTTTCTCGAACATTGGCCTTTCATTGATCTTCCTTTGGCCAACTTCCTCAACATTTCTCGCCGCACCAATAACTTCATCTAGTGTGGCGGCTCTTTTCACTTCCAATTCATACTCCCACGGGAGCCCATTAGCATAACGAACAATCCGGGACCTCTCGTCCGGGTACAACTTGATCACAAATGGGATCAATCCCGTGAACTTCTTTGTGTATTCATCTACGCTCATGCTTTCTTTCTTCAAGTGAACAAATTATTCTTGAAGTTTCTCCAAGTTTCTTTCGGGGCAAAACTTTGCCTTCAACCGTTTCACAAACTCTTCCCAAGTCATCTTGTACACCGCCCTTTTCCCCAAGGATTCATACATGGTGTCCCACCACAGAAGGGCTTCATCTTTCAACAATCGAGAGGCACAGATCACCATATCCCCCTCCTTACACTTACTAGCTTCAAGGACTTGTTCGGTTTCACGGATCCATCGGATCGTGACCTTTGGTTAGGAGCTACCATAGTAGTTATCGGGCTTAAAAGCCATAAAATTCTTGTATGTGCACCCCTTCCTTTCCCTCGGTTCGGGGTCACTTTCCTCTTCTTCCGTCGAAGACCTTTCGGTTTAAGCAACACTACTTGCCTTGCTCTTTGAGCGGGGTGGAGATTCCTCCCGCCTTTCACGAGCCTTATGTTCATTGAGGATTCGGTTCGTCCTTCATTTGATTGAACATAGTTTGGAGGTGTTCCACAGTGACTGGGGTGTGAGTTGTAACATCCCAAAATCCGGCCTAGTAGTTTATTGACCTTAAGGTATCTTATTAAATGAGTATCTGATTAAATGCTTAGTTAATCTAATTAGCCTCCTGTCTTTCGCGGTATTTTAACCAAGGGGTTAAAATACCCGAATTGTGATATTTTTGGAATAAAAACATGATTTTTAGATTTTTAGATTCATTGTTGAATTTCGTTTCCGGAAATGCTTTCGTTTTTTAAAATTGGAGTCCGGTTGTTATTTTAAATAAATTATCTATGAAAGGGACTTTACAGACGTATACTGTTAATTAAAGGAAAAAGCCACATGGGGCCCCACCCCTTGTGTTTGGCCGGCCAATGAGGAGGGGATACCCTCCTTCTCTCCATTTTGAAAACCTCATCCACACACACACTATTCCATTGCCTCTCTCTCTCTAGAAACCATCTCACTTGTTCTTGAGCTTGTTCTTGTTGATTCTTGGTGCTAGAGTCTGAAATTCATTCATAAGTTTGTGTAGAAGGAGCCTAGAAGTAAGTTACCTCTTCTCCTTTACTTGTTTATGATGTTCTTGAGCATAGTTATGAACTAGGGTTTGTGTTTACTAGTGCTTTGTGGGTAGATCTTGTTATGGATGTTGTAGTAAGTGTTTATGCAAGCTTTTACATGAAATGTATGGGTGATTGTTGTTGGAGGACAAGATTTGGAGAAAATCACCTTCAAACCTCCATTAATGGTGGATGTTGAAGGTGGGTTTTGACAAATCTTTGAATCCTTGATGTTTAAATGGATGGAATTGTTTGTTAGGTTAATAAAACATGTTTGTTAAGTTATGGATGTTAAAAACCTAGTATTGATAGATTTGTGAAGTAATCTAGCTAGTGGTTGGATGTTTGGGTCAAAATGGTTAACTAGTGATTATGCAAGTATGACACTTGGATTTGTGATGGTGATGAACTCGTTAGAATTGCTAGTTAATGGTGAATTGCTAGTATAGAAATTATGTGCTAGTTGATGGGAAGGTGGAAGTGATTTAGTCATGTTCGGGTTTTTGGCCCGTTTGGGTCAACTAGTTGAAATGAAATGCTAGATAGTCATAGTTGGTTAAATGACTTTTTATTGTTATTGGAATGTTGGTAAATGTCATTTGGATGTGCGTTGGGTGATATTTAGTTGATGATTGTTAAATTGACGGTTTTGACAATTTGGTGGATCGATCACTAACTCAGTACATTTGTTGACAGGAATCGGGAAGGATACTCAGTGATACTAGCTCACTGAGTTAAGGATCGAAAGTTGAAAGGTGAGTGGATTTAACCTACAACTTGGGTTCGGTTTATTCGTTTGGTATTTGGTATACTAGTAAAAACGCGGGAAATTTACCAGACCTGAGGAGTTCACGTCGTGAACTCCTCTTCGCGATCGGGAAGTGCCAACAGAGATTTGGGGTATAGGCCGTGATTTTGTTCGCGATCAAGTTCCCGACATGAACTTTAGTTCGCGAACGCGAACTAGAGTTCACGTCTGGGAACTTCTTGTGACGTTTTTTCGCGGTGTTTTTCGTAGCTAGTCTACTTGTTATGTATGCCTAGTGTTAGGGGAATACCATACATGACTATGTGCACATTCGGGATGTGGTCAGTGTCGGAAGGATATCGGCTGAGCATAGTGTATCGACTAATAGGGTATCCAACTTTACCTGTATACGTTGCACGGTTAAGGGGGTTTACCCGGGGTGTTGGATACAGGCTATCGGTTACCGTGGTTTTGGCCGACCATGGTTTAAGGCCCGCAAAGCCACCGATCCTCTCAAATAAGTGATTACCCAACCGGAGATGTTTTTAACTTCCGTGTTTAAGTGATTAGTGTAGTTGGTAGTGCTAGTAATTCATCACTTAGCTTTTGTGCTAATCCCTCCCTTATTGACACGTTTCAGGTTGGAAGGCTTGAACGGGTCGGGCATGGACGGGAAGTTTGACCATGCTTTAAATATGTGTTTTGTAAAATGAGCCGTGTTTAGTAATACCGTCTTTTTAACTAACATTTGGTTTGTAATATTTTGTGGGACCACGGTTTGTAAACCTAACGTAATTAGGGACTTAACTAAATGCTTCCGTAACCTAAGTTTAGAACTAAATTCGATATCTTTTCAAAAAAAAAAATGTGGTGTTACAACTTGGTATCAGAGCTTCGGTTTGGCGATGGTTACCCGTGTGGGTGTTCCATTCCCAAATCGTGGCTCACGTTTGGTCAAACCTTCCGTACAAGAGGGATTAAAGCAAGTGTGAATTGGGTTTAGTAGTTAGTAGTTATTACTAACAAGTTAAACTAAGCCTTTGTGAGATGTTGTATTTTGTAGCAGGGATGGCTACTGATTTGGAAACTTGTTGGGAGATGTCCCGCCGAACACGAACCTCGGAAATGATGGAGCAACGGGCTCGGGGGGCGATGGGATACCGAATGAAGAGTATATTGTGTTATTGGAAACCCGAAATATTGAACTTGAGGATACCATTAGGGCCCTCCAACAAAGCCAAACAACTGAGTCGTGACCTGAGGCTCGGTCCACTTTACCACCCACCACCCAAGCAAATCCACCCCCACACTTCACTAAAACTACCCACATTCCCGTATTTCCCCGAAATGACTCCTCATCCCCAAATGCGAGCATACCACAACCGCCTCCCACCCACACCGTACCTATTGCTAATGCCCAACACCAACAATTCTTCTACCAACCTTTTCCGGTAGAGAAGAAACCGTGTACCTATAAGAATTTTCTCGATTGTAAGCCAACCGAGTACCGTGGGAGTACCGACCCGGTGGAAACGTTAACTTGGCTTAGGGCTACCGAAAAGGCACTTATTGCATGTAGTTGTGAGGACCATTTGAAGGTCTGGTATGCGTCCGAATGTTGGGGGGACCGGCTATGGATTGGTGGGATGGGTTGACCGCAAATTTTAGTAATGAAATGATGGATGCGATCACATGGAAACAATTTAGGGATCAAGTGGAGGCTAGGTATTGTAGCCCATTTGAGTTGGATAAAATCCGGAATGAGTTTATGATGTTGAAGATGAACGATAGAATGACGGTGGATGAGCTTATTCTCCAATTCAATGGTAAGCTCCGGTTTGTAACACAATGGGTGCCCGATGAGTCTACTCAAATCAAACACTTTGTTGGGGCGTTGTTGCCCGAATACCGGAACGTAACGAGGCTTGCGGGAACCCTCTTGCAAGCCTATGATCTTGCCAAATCGGCCGAAAGTGATATTTTGGCACAAAAGGCAATGAATCGGGAGAAGATTTCGTTCAACAAAGGGAAGTATGAGCAATCGGGGTCTCACAGTTACAAGAAGTCTCAAGGGAATCATAAGTCGAACAATGACCGCCGAAAGCAAATACTTCAAGGTTCCAACCAAAAGAACCCGTGGTGCCTACCGTGCAAGTCCTCACATGCCGGTCCGTGTACGGCACACACTAAACGGTGTATCAAGTGTGGGCACGGGCATGAGTCATCGGAGTGCAAGTTGGAAAATAGCGTTTGTTGGAATTGTCAAAAAGAGGGTCATAGGGTCATGCATTGTCCAACGAAGAAAGGTTCGGGTTCGGGCGGGGGATCGGTTTCGACGGGAGGTCAAAAGAGGAAGGGTCATCCGCCACCTACGGGTCGGGCATTCAAGATGACGGTGGAGGATGCCACCACTACCGATGATGTCATCACGGGTATGTTTCTAATAAACTCCATACCCGCTCGTGTATTATTTGATTCGGGTGCAAATTGTTCGTTTACCTCGAATAGTTTTTGTGACAAATTGAAATTGCCTACTTCTTTGATCGCGACACCTCTAGAGGTAGAGGTGGCCGATGGTGAAATGGTTCCGGTCACGACATCCGTGTCCGGGGCTAGTATTGATATTGATGACGTGAAATTTTCGATTCTTTTACGTGTTATGCCGATATCCGGATTTGATGTGGTCTTAGGTATGGATTGGTAAAGTGTTAATAAGGCCAACATAAATTGTAACCAAAAATTGATTACCTTTCTTTTGCCCGACGGGTCACATGTCGTGGCCCGGGGAGACCGTGCGACCCCGACCATACCCATAATATCCATGATGAAAGCCCGTAAGTCCTTGACCAAGGGTTGAGAATCGTTTTTGGCCTACGTGATCGATGTGAAAAAGGAAAAGAAAGTGGTTAGTGATCTCCGGGTGGTTTCGGAATACCCAGAGGTGTTTCCCGAAGACTTGCATGGGTTACCTCCCGTTCAGGAGGTAGAATTCAAAATTGATTCGGTGTCGGGTGCCAACCCCGTGGCTAGAGCATCGTATCGTTTGGCACCGTCCGAGATCCGGGAAATGATGACACAAATCCAAGAATTATTGGATAAGGGTTTTATTCGATCGAGTTCCTGACCTTGGGGAGCTCCGGTTTTATTCATGAAAAAGAAAGATGGTGCACTTCGCATGTGTATCGATTATCGGGAATTGAATAAGAGAACGGTAAAGAATCGGTATACCTTACCACGTATTGACGATTTATTTGATCAACTCCAAGGGTCTTCTTATTTCTCAAAGATTGATTTGAGATCGGGTTATCATCAAGTTCGGGTTCATGAAAACGATATTAAAAAAATGGCTTTCCGAACTCGTTACGGTCATTATGAGTTCTTGGTTATGCCGTTTGGGTTGACGAATGATCCCGCGATATTTATGGATTTGATGAACCGGGTTTGTCGGCCTTATCTCGACAAATTCGTTATTGTGTTTATTAATGATATTCTAATTTATTCCAAGACCGAGGACGAACACGAGAAACACTTACGGCAAGTGTTAGAAACGTTGAAGCGGGAACAATTGTTTGCGAAGTTCTCGAAGTGCAAATTTTGGCTTCGAGAAGTTCACTTTTTGGGTCACGTGATTTGTTCGAATGGGGTCAAGGTGGACCAGACGAAGATCGAGGCGGTTATGAATTGGGTTGCTCCAAGGAACCCAGCCGAGATAAAGAGCTTCTTGGGTTTGGCGGGTTATTACCGCCGGTTTATTAAAGATTTTTCGAAGATAGCGGGTCCAATGACGAAGTTGACCCGTAAGGATGTACCGTTTCGGTGGGGTGATGATCACGAGAAGTCCTTCCAAACTCTAAAACAACTATTATGTCAAGCTCCGATTCTTGCCTTGCCCGAAGGCCCGGAAGATTTTATTGTTTATTGTGACGCTTCACTTGCGGGTTTAGGTTGCGTGTTGATGCAACGAGATCGAGTTATTTCTTATGCTTCGAGGCAATTGAAAAATCACGAAAAG
The DNA here is from genome assembly GCA_963853835.1 of Calendula officinalis. Lineage (NCBI taxonomy): Eukaryota > Viridiplantae > Streptophyta > Magnoliopsida > Asterales > Asteraceae > Calendula > Calendula officinalis. Next base: position 78,851,183 of record OY970820.1, on the reverse strand, counting down.
AATTATCCGACTCACGATTTGGAGTTGGCGGCGGTGGTTTTTGCACAAAAATTATGGAGACATTATTTGTACGGTACTAAGTGCGTGATTTGTACGGATCATAAAAGTTTGAAATACGTGTTCACGCAAAAGGAGTTGAATATGCGGTAACGAAGATGGTTAGAGTTGATTAAAGATTACGATTGTGAAATTCGATATCATCCCGGAAAGGCGAATGTAGTGGTCGATGCCTTGAGTAGAAAGGGGGATTCAGGGCGGGTACAATTTATACGAGTGGAAATTGTATCGGATTTGGTGTCCCGGTTGAAGATTTCACAAATGGAAGCCTTGAATGTTGAAAATTTGAAGACCGAGACTTTGATAAAGAGGAAGGATGATTTGGAAGAAGATTCGCGGGGTTTGAAGATGTATCAATCCCGGGTTTGGGTACCGTTACTCGGGGGGTTTGCGGGAATTGATTTTAGCCGAGGCTCACAATTCTCGGTTATTGGTTCACCCGGGTAGCACGAAAATGTATAATGATCTAAAAGCACTTTATTGGTGGCCAACGATGAAGACCGACATTGCCCGTTTTGTGGCCCAAAGTCATATTTGTGCTCAAGTAAAGCCCGAACACCAAAAGCCCTATGGAACTTTAACTCAATCACCGATTCCCGAGTGGAAGTGGGATCGGATTACCATGGATTTCATGACCAAATTATCGCGTACACAAAGGGGTCACGATATAATTTGGGTTATACTTGATCGATTAACGAAGAGTGCTCATTTCTTGGCTACTAGTGAAAGCGCCTCACTTAGTAGATTGGCGAAATTATACATTGATGAAGTGGTATCTCGACATGGTATTCCGATTTCTATCGTGTCGGATAGAGATCCCCGTTTTGCTTCAAATTTTTGGAATAGCTTGCAACGAGAATTGGGGACGCGGGTGAATTTGAGTACCACGTATCATCCCCAAACCGATGGGCAATCGGAAAGAACGATACAAACTCTTGAAGACATGTTGCGGGCTTGTGTGTTGGAGTACGGTGGGTTGTGGGATTCCCACCTACCGTAGATAGAATTTGCTTATAATAACTCGTACCACTCAAGTATTAAGATGCCACCATACGAAATGTTGTATGGGCGTCGGTGTCGAACCCCGACGTGTTGGTTGGAAGCGGGTGAGAAACAATATGCGGGACCCGATATTGTTCAAATGACCGCGGATAAAGTTGCCATTGCTTGAGAAAAGTTGAATGCCGCCCGCGGCCGACAAAAGATGTATGCGGATCCGAGACGTAGACCCACTATGTTCTCAGAAAATGAGATGGTTTATTTGAAGGTTTCACCTTGGAAGGGTGTCATCCGTTTTGGTAAACAAGGAAAGTTGGCCCCGCGGTTTATTGGGCCGTTTCGAATTAGTAAGGTGGTGAATTCTCAATCGGTAACACTCGAGTTGCCCCTGGAGTTGTCGGCAATTCACAACACTTTCAACATTTGTTACTTGAGAAAGTGTAACATTGAAGATCCGAGCCAAATTCTTCCCGTGCAAGAGTTGCGGGTTGACACGAAGAAAAGGTTGGTCGAGGAACCGGTGGAGTTATTGGATCGAAAGGTGATGAAATTGAGAAAGAAACAATTTCATATAGTTTTGGTAAAGTGGAAGCACAGTTCGGGTGCAGATATGACATGGGAGACCGAGGCCGATATGCGGGAACGTTATCCCTCCTTATTTGATCGAGATGGGATTCCGGGGACGGAATCTTCCTAAGTGGGGGAGAGTTGTAACATCTCAAAATCCGGCCTAGTAGTTTATTGACCTTAAGGTATCTTATTCAATGGGTATCTGATTAAATGCTTAGTTAATCTAATTAGCCTGCTGTCTTTCGCGGTATTTTAACCAAGTGGTTAAAATACCCGACTTGTGATATTTTTGGAATGAAAACGTGATTTTTATATTTTTAGATTCCTTGTTGAATTGCGTTTCCGGAAATACTTTCGTTTTTTAAAATTGGAGTCTGGTTGCTATTTTAAATAAATTATCTACGAAAGGGACTTTACAGACATATACTGTTAATTAAAGGAACAAGCCACATGGGGCCCCACCCCTTGTGTTTGGCCGGCCAAGGAGGAGGGAATATCCTCCTTCTCTCCATTTTGAAAACCTTATCCACACACACATTATTCCATTGCCTCTCTCTCTCTCTCTCTCTAGAAACCATCTCACTTGTTCTTGAGCTTGTTCTTGTTGATTCTTGGTGCTAGAGTCCGAAATTCGTACATAAGTTTGTGTAGAAGGAGCCTAGAAGTAAATTACCTCTTCTCCTTTACTTGTTTATGATGTTCTTGAGCATAGTTATGAACTAGGGTTTGTGTTTACTAGTGCTTTGTGGGTAGATCTTGTTATGGATGTTGTAGTAAGTGTTTATGCAAGCTTTTACATTAAGAAAGTATGGGTGATTGTTGTTGGAGGACAAGATTTGGAGAAAATCACCTTCAACCTCCATTAATGGTGGATGTTGAATGTGGGTTTTGACAAATCTTGGAATCCTTGATGTTTGAATGGATGGAATTGTTTGTTAGGTTAAGAAAACATGTTTGTTAAGTTATGGATGTTAAAAACCTAGTATTGATAGATTTGTGAAGTAATCTAGCTAGTGGTTGGATGTTTGGGTCAAAATGGTTAACTAGTGATTATGCAAGTATGACACTTGGATTTGTGATGGTGATGAACTCGTTAGAATTGCTAGTATAGAAATTATGTGCTAGTTGATGGAAAGGTGGAAGTGATTTAGTCATGTTCGGGTTTTTGACCCGTTTGGGTCAACTAGTTGAAATGAAATGCTAGATGGTCATAGTTGGTTAAATGACTTGTTATTGTTATTGGAATGTTGGTAAATGTCATTTGGATGTGCGTTGGGTGATATTTAGTTGATGATTGTTAAATTGACGGTTTTGACAATTTGGTGGATCGATCACTAACTCGGTACATTTTTTGACAGGAACCGGGAAGGATACTCAGTGATACTAGCTCACTGAGTTAAGGATCGAAAGTTGAAAGGTGAGTGGATTTAACCTACAACTCGGGTTTCATTTTATTCGTTTGGTACTTGGTATACTAGTAAAAACGCGGGAAATTTACCAGACCTGAGGAGTTCACGTCGTGAACTCCTCTTCGCGATCGGGAAGTGCCAACAGAGATTTGGGGTATAGGCCGTGATTTTGTTCGCGATCAAGTTCCCGACATGAACTTTAGTTCGCGAACGCGAACTAGAGTTCACGTCTGGGAACTTCTTGTGACGTTTTTTCGCGGTGTTTTTCGTAGCTAGTCTACTTGTTATGTATGCCTAGTGTTAGGGGAATACCATACATGACTATGTGCACATTCGGGATGTGGTCAGTGTCGGAAGGATATCGGCTGAGCATAGTGTATCGACTAATAGGGTATCCAACTTTACCTGTATACGTTGCACGGTTAAGGGGGTTTACCCGGGGTGTTGGATACAGGCTATCGGTTACCGTGGTTTTGGCCGACCATGGTTTAAGGCCCGCAAAGCCACCGATCCTCTCAAATAAGTGATTACCCAACCGGAGATGTTTTTAACTTCCGTGTTTAAGTGATTAGTGTAGTTGGTAGTGCTAGTAATTCATCACTTAGCTTTTGTGCTAATCCCTCCCTTATTAACAGATTTCAGGTTGGAAGGCTTGAACGGGTCGGGCTTGGACGGGAAGTTTGACCATGCTTTAAATATGTGTTTTGTAAAATGAGCCATGTTTAGTAATACCGTCTTTTTAACTAACATTTGGTCTGTAATATTTTGTGGGACCACGGTTTGTAAACCTAACGTAATTAGGGACTTAACTATATGCTTCTGTAACCTTAGTTTAGAACTAAATTGGATATCTTTTCAAAAAAAATGCGGTGTTACATGAGTGTTCCTTTCAACCCCCGAATTCCCCACTTCATCACGAGGTGGAGGGCCAAACACCGGTTGGACAATGTTATTCGAGTCTTGCCCTTGATAAAATGGGCCTCTTCCACTTCTAGTGTGCACCATATTGCTATAACAAGACATAGACCATTTAGAAATCAATTCATCAAAACAGTGTGAACATTGACCGTTCCAATTCCAAACATGACTTATCCCTTCAAGTCAACCCTATTGAACCTACACTTAAGGTCTCAATAGTCATTTCATAAGTATCCTATGGAACCTATGGTCCTACTAGCTCAGTTTAAGTCTAGAATGGTCAACTCAACCTAGTTCACTTAAACTATAGCTCTGATACCAAGTTGTAACACCTCAAATTTTTAAAATAATATTTAAACGCATTTCCATCCAAAATACATAACATCTCATCATTGTCAAATACCGATATTACAAAAATGATAGGTTTCTTTTTTGAGATTATCAGAGTTTACAAAAAACGGTGTTACAAAATATATCTAAGCCATAGGATAAGGACTTTAACTATGAACACCAAGTTAATCTCAACAAGGCTTTCTCTCTTAACGGGCCTCCTATATCTTCGATCCCGAACCTGAGTACATAGCAAAAACACAAACATAGTACGTGAGACAAAATTGCCTCATGAGATACATGGGTTTTAGACCCGATAAACAATTACTCACATAATACCATTTATATTAAATAATATTATCAAATTCATTCAGGTCACTTCATGTCATTCATCATTGGTCAATGTCAAGATAATCGGAATGCCTCCAATCTATCAAGACCGTCATATCCACGGTAACCGGAATGCCTCCAATCTACCGGGACTCATAGGTGTTGGGTAATCGGAATGCCTCCAATCTACCACTAACCTTAAGGTACCGTAATAACCGGAATGCCTCCAATCTATCACGGCCCTACGGACATCATCATCATCATTATCTGTCTATTACTACTATGAGCTTATAGCTCCATCATTTCTCAATCAATTATCATTTCATCATCATATAAGCAATTCATTATAAATCACATAATTAACTAAATTACTTATAGACTCGATAAAACATTTAAACATAAAACATTTCCTAGCTATGTACCCAGTTTTGAAAGTTCACATGTACTCACCTTAGCTATGCTTCCCAACCTTGTATAAATCAACAAAATCTCTACTCATTAATCAAAGGAATACTTCCAATCTCAAGGTCTTCTTGACTTAACATCATTACCATCATAATAACTAGTTATTAACCATAACTAATCACTAATTAATCCATATTACATCTCTAACCACGAAGTTCATCCAACTTGGTGGAATCTCAACCCTAGTTCAAGATTTTCCATCTATAATCCCAAATCTGACTTGTACACATTGATTACAAGTCTACAATGAGTGTTCTACACCCATGGTTAGTCATCTTCCCCAAAGATGACATGGTTGGTTCCCCAAACCACCATTTTTACCCATAACAAGCTCACAATCAAGGTAGATAATTATAAGAATTAATAATCCTTACCTTTGGTGTTTAAATCCTCCAAGATGATGAAGATTTGAGCCAATAATCACCAAAATCGCCAAGTTTTCTCTCTATTTCGGCTGCTAGGGTTTAAGGGTTTGAAATGAGTTAAAGCCCTAATTTTCCCGTTTAATGTTGTCCAGGTACCTTCGTGGCACGAAATAATTTCTTCGTGGAACGAAGTTTGGCGGGGTAATCTTCGTGGCACGAAACTGAAACTTCGCGTTCAGTGGATCACGAAAACAAGTTTCTGTCTCACTTCGTGCCACGAACCCGAATCTTCGTGGCACGAAACTGTGCAGGTTTGTACTTTCACTTCTCCAACTTACCATTTACCAACTTTTGACTCGTTTCTAATTAGCACGAGTCTTGCATGTTCACATACTCAATATAACATAACGATAAACGTATTTTAACATAAATAACTTAATTCGTATAAATCCCGAATTAAACATACGAACTTACAAACATAAAATTACGGTCGTTACAACGATGCCTGTGAAAATGTTTTGATTGTTTCTTTTTGTACCAATTGACTTGGTTAAGCTAATGATTCATTATAATCATAATAATTTGTCTTTTTGATTTAATTTGCAATTATGTTGTGTCACCAACTCGCTAACTAACTGACTCATGATAAAATGCATTTAAAAGAAGATGCACAAATGATGACGTGTATAAATGAGACATGATCACTAGGGTTTTACCAACATTAAATGCACCCTAATTGTTATCATAAATGATATTAGGGTTCTACGCTTAGACAAAAATGGGAATAAATGATTTCATAATTGTAATTAGGGTTTTAGGACACTATTAGGGTTAAAATAATTGTCGAATTTAATACCCAAATTTTAGGGTTGTCATAAGTGCTGTATTAAATTATGATACATCTAATTAACTATAATGTTTGTATGTGAAGTCGTTGTAGTATATACTCTTTTTTTTTTTGGAACGGCAAATGAAATAACGAAAGCCTACTCGCTATTTTTTCAGCGAGCACCCCGAGTTCGAGCTCCGCATAAGCGGGCAAACCCAACCCCTAAAGGATTTCCAAGGAAAATTCCTCATATGTGCCCGTGTGAGGTATGCGTTAAATTACGCTAATGCAACGCTCCCAAAGGGATTCGAACTCACGACCTGCAGCCCACATGGGTATAAACCCAGTGCCTCAGACCAGCTAGGCTGGCCATCATTGTTTATGAGATTTTACATCATTATCCTCTCATTTAATTAATTATCTACTTTTACAAATGTCATTTTTAACCATTTTACATTAACTTTATATAGGTCTTTCCAACACAATTTCTTTAACAAAAAGTTAATAACTTAAGTAAGCTCATAAAAATAAATATTTTTAGATAAGCTTTTTCAAACACCTCTCTAAGTTGAGATTATATAATTACATTAGCCTCTGGCGTGTAATCCTGTTGGTAAAGCATGTAGGCGAGTTGTAAAATATTAAATAGGTCGCGGGTTCGAGCCCCAACCCCCTTCATGATTCCCAACCGCTGGGTGAGTTAAAATATGCCCCTCATCGAGTACCCTTGGAGACTGGGTCCGATGGGGACCGGTCGGGGTTGCCCGTTTCAACCTTTTATGTAACATATAATTACATTATATCATATTCATTTTAAATCTACTTGATCATATCCTTTTTTACTTGAAATAATTATATTAAATAGACAAAAGACACATTAAAAATGTTTGAGGTTACTTATTAAAAATAGATTATGTTTTTAAAAATAAATCATAAGACAATTTACAGTTAGGAAATATGATTATGAAATTAGTGTTTCTATTTTATTATGATGTTTGAAATTACAATAATTAAATAATTATTTTTTGTAGTATTTAATAAACCTTATTATTTACTTATTTAATAGAAAAAAAATCAAATAATCATTTTCAAAATACATTTCTAATTTTTTAATGTACTTCAAGTAAAACGCAAATAATATTTGATTTTTCAATATTTTGCTCAGTATTTATTTTAAGGTAGTGATTTTTATACCACATATTTTGACTCATCTATTATAATTAGGGGTGTTCGTTTGGATAATCCGGATATATCCGAACCAAATAGGTGAATCCAAATGGATTTTGGATTTCAAATGTTCAAACCAAACCGTCCAAACTAATTTAAATCCAAACCGATCCGAACCAAATTACAATTTGGATGGTTTGGATTTGTCCGAACCAAACCGTTTTTTTTTTTCTTAATATATATTCACAAGACTACAAAATTTTATAACATAACTAATATTAAGTTTAATATATATAATTTCAAAACGATAAACTACTTTATACATAAGTGCAAGTCTAATTCATAACTTGTGACCTTTAAAATAATATATGCAAAAGTCTTGACATCGACTTTCTCAAAAGCTCCACAATCTAAATGAACAAGTAGGATGTTATACATGCGGGAAAAATCACATATGTCATCGAATCGTTGTTGTTTGATACGAGTGGGTTGTGGGCGATTCACGTATCAAATGGGAAGGGACGAATTGGGATTAAAGTAAGAATTGACAGGGTTAAGATTGTGTGTGGAAACTGGACAGTCGATGAGATCACAGGTCATGTATTTTGTTTTTTGGAATTAGATTTAGAAAGGACCAATTAAGAAGTTAATAGCTTTTGAATTATTTTGGGCCATAGGATATTTCGTTAATTTCCATAGTCACTATATTCAATGTTATAAAACCCGGATTTCGAACCGGACCGGCCGATGACTTAAATACGGTCGAGCCGGTCGGACCGGTCGAACCAGACGGTTGAACCGGAATAGAGTATAACACTACTTGTCAATAACTAAAAGATAAAATACTCAACTTTGTTGTCATCTAATTTGCTATTAATGTATCATGATGCTAAATCTATTATTGTACTCATCTAATTTCCATTAAATCTATATGCAATTTTAATTCTCTGTGTTTTATGTATTGCTTCATAAAGATTTTTATGAATTTTGGATGAAAATGTTAAAATCTAGAGCATGCAGTCGCGTATTATGATTGTGGTTGAAAGGCAAGAGTCTTATTTGAAAAATCCTGCACATTTTTGTATTGAGACTTATCCCACATTGCTATAAGTATTATTTCACACCAAGCTTACTCTTCTACAAAAGCAATCACCAACACCCTTCAATTATATATGGGTTGTACATCGATGGGTCATGCATCTAAACATCGGGTTACGGGTTTTACCCAAGTATGACCCAAAACCAGCTGGGTTAACCCAAAACCGGCTGGGTTAAAGGCCTGGTTCAACCGGGTTTTAAGTTAAATCGGCCGGTTCAATCCGGCTCAAAATTTGGGTGTTGACCCGCCTCTTCCGGACCGACAGAGTACATGATTCCGGTCTGACCCGGTCCGACCCGCCGGTCCGACCCGGTCACGAAAACACTGACTATATTTAGTTTTTGCTAGAAATGGGCTAAAATTATTTTATATATTTATATTTTATATATTTATACAATTTGGATTTTTTGGACAATCCGGATTTTACAATGAAAACCAAATCCAATCTGAAAACCAAATTATTAATTTGGATCAAGTCCAAACCGATCCAAAAAATCAAAAAAATCAATCCAAACGATCCGATCCAAATTGTACATTTGGACAATCCGGATTTATCCGAATAGTGAACACCCCTAACTATAATAATTGTATTATCTACTTGTATAGTATGCAATATTACTTATACATTGTGTATTGTGTATGTAAAAACTATGTTAGGAAACTTAGGGGTGTTTGGGAAAACTTATTTAGAGGTGCTTAGCTCATAACCTATAAGCACCTCCTCTAGATAAGTAAGCTTTCCCAAACACCTCCTTAATTCACTTTATTTTAAATTCAGAAATATAGTACTCCATCCGTCCCATAAAAAACTTCCCATTTGAGTATTGCACAAGATTTTAGGTGTTAGTTAGTGGTGGGGTCATTGATAATACTTTTGATTAAAATATAAGATTGGATTGGAGAGAGAAAAATAGTTAGTGGATATTAATGGTGGAGACTTTAGTAATAGTAGTTTTTTATTGTGTGGAGCCCATCAAATATGGGAAATGGGAATTTTTTTGTGGGACAAAAATTTAGAGTGAAATGAGGAGTTTTTTGTGGGACCGGAAGGAGTATATTGTTGGCCTGTTCTGTTCGAACTAGGGCTCGGCACTTTCAGCAAGCTTTTCCCCCCTGCAACATCAATGGCGAACGACTCAGATATGAGCAGCTGGACGGATCTTCTGCATTCATCTTCAAAGCTTGTTGAACAAGCTGCTCCTTCTGCTCAGTTTCCCCCTCTACAGGTGATTATCGCTCTTTCGATTTTATGCTCCCAACATGTATATCGTTCCTCATAATGCATAGTCTTAAATTGTTTTATTCGTGTGCTTTTTTCGTGATGTGTTACTTTAGAGAAATTTGGATCAATTAGAGGCGTTGTCAAAGAAGCTCAAGTCGAAAACGCTAAGAACTGAAACTCCCTCTCAATCAATTGCAGCTACAAGGTAGGTTTTGATGACTTCACTTAATTGTTTTTGCGTTCTATGAAATTGAAAGCGCTACATACTCTGTTACAATGAGTGTTTGTGGATGTAAATTACAGTTTTGTCAATGAGGATATCTTGTTTGGCTCGTGTAGGAGATACAAATTGTCTGGACTATAGAAAATGAAGTAAAAAGAGAGTGCATCTTTTCGCCTAAATTCAGAAATGAGTGCGTTTGTAGTTATTTATGGTTTTGATCCAAAAAATCCAGAATTTACTTGCTATACATGTGTCTTTGAATATTAGAAAACAGTATTTTGTGAAGGAGGTTATTTGTGGTTCTTGATCATGGATCTTATTCTTTTTATGGTGTTGAGAATTCAAGTACCTTATATGTAGCACATTTTAAAATATGTAATTTATTATTTAACGTACAGGTTGCTTGCTCGTGAGGGAATAAATGCTGAGCAACTAGCACGGGATCTTAAATCATTTGAACTGAAGGTATTAGTTACTTAACTTAATATATGTTAGAATAATTTCAGTTGCCCGATGATGTATACCATAATATTTGTAGTGTTACACAAGATACTTATACAATAACAATCTCTGTGCAAAAGTGCATGTGAAGTTTTGTGTATAATAACTTCCCTTAACATTTGTAACTAATTTTTCTGTAGACAACTTTTGAGGATGTTTTTCCTGCTGAGGCTACAAGCGTTGAGGAATACTTGCAGCAGGTATTTAACCCTCTATTATTGCATTTCTACTACAAAATAAATGGCAAATCATCATGATTATTATACTATTGTCCGTTATATTACAATTTCATAATCTCAGGTTCATGAAATGGCAATGGTCTCTGCTGTTCAAGAAGCTCAGAAAGATAATCTCAGAAACTTCAGTGACTACATGATGACAGTCTTAGAGGTTAGTTGATATATAATCTAATATTTACTAAAAATAAAATGTTGTTAATCTTGATTATTTATGGCATTTTTTATTTATTTATTTATTTAATTTTCTTCTATCTGTCAGGATGACTGGCAAAAGGAAAAACGCGACTTCCTTCACAGTCTAAGCCGCATTTCAACACTACCAAGAACCAACATAAATGAATCAAGCTTTAGTGCTAACCGTTCAGGGGCAATTTTGTCTTTAACATCTAGTCCTCATATTTCATCTGGTCCTTCTAGTATGGAGCTTGTACCAATAGCAGATAAACCAGCCATTGATAAAAAAGCTGCAGCATATGCTGATGTTGTCAGAACTCTTAATGATGCTAGACAACGTGGTTTAGCATATAAAGTAAGTTTCTAAAAAAAGGTTCTATTTTCACATTCTCTCAGTTGTTTGATAATAATTTCAAATTTCAATAATAGATTAATATGATATAAAAGTTTAATTATGTTTTTATCCTCAAAATTTTACTGATTTTGTGTTTTAACTCTTAAACTTTCTTTGCAGTGGTTTTATTTTGTACTCTCTTTACCCTAAAACTTTTGTTAACTTTGTGGTTTGACACTTTTGTCGACCGCTATCTGTTAAACTGATCACTTTGTGTTGAGGTGTTTACTTTTTTAGGGTTTATATTGTTTAATCCCTAAACTTTAGGGTTTAGCAGTTTATCACTGAATATTGTTATATGTATAACTTTTTCTATTTTTCCAGCCAGCTACTGCTTTCAAGAATGCATATGAAAGTCTAGGTCTGGATTCTTCTGCTGGTAAATCGGTTACCATGGGCAAGATTTGGCATCTAATTCAGGTACACAAACTATTGTGTGATCTTATTCATACAAGTTGTAGGTGCAAAAATACACCGCTTGTGTGTGTGTGTATTTGTTATGCAATTTAACTTGTCATGAATTATATCATTACAGACTTTGATGGGTGAGAATTCAAGTCTTCAAAGAAACGTATCAAAGAAAATGTCGCTAATAATCGGTGCAAGGCGACACCTTGAGTGCGGACATGAAAAATATATCATGGAAATGATACAAAGTCATCCAGTACAGGTAATAAAAGATAATAATATTCTGGTTTTTACTTTTACCGTTGTCAGTATTTTCATTAAATTTTTTTAAGCATTTATTTTATGGTCATTTATTTCTCTTACTGTAGGCTGCTCTTGGTGGAGTGGTTGGAAATTTGCAACGAATCCATGCTTTTCTTAGGGTTTGTGATCACTTCTTAATTAAACATTTTTATCTTTTGCCCTAATATTTATTTTTTGCAGATTCGTTTGAGAGACTATGGGGTTCTTGATTTTGATGCAGGTGATGCTCGTAGGCAGCCTCCTGTTGATACCACATGGCAGCAGGTGTTTAACTATTGATTTATATGACAAGCATTTTTTATTACATTATTTCGTTAATTAAAACTACTAATATTCTGTCTAAAACAGATCTATTTCTGCTTAAGAACCGGGTACTATGACGATGCAAGAGATGTTGCATCAAAATCCCGTGTTTCTCACCAGTTTGCTGTTGGAATATGCTTCACGTGTATAACATATAGTTATATGGCTAGTTGTTTGTGAGCCTAAAGGGTCACACACTTAAACACTAAACACCATTATATAATTAGTGTAATTAGTGTAATTACATTAATTATTAATATATATAAGCTATAAGCTTGTCTATCATAAGTTTAATATTAAAAGTTAATATTGAAACTTTCTTGTGGGCAAACTAGAAGAAACAAAAGATAGGGACTTGTGGGCAAATAAGACTAATGATTTATGGAAATCATTAAAGGATTGTAATGGCACCATTAAGAGATATAATGGTCCATAAACTCCCTTTTTTGACCACCTCTTGGCCGTCCCTCTCTTACACACTTTGTGGGTGTTTTGTTTTCCTTTTTTTGCTCTCAAGACAAGGACTAGCATCCTTCATTTGGTGTTCTTGCAAGTGTTGTGTGGATTACTTTTAGAGGTATTCCTATTGAATACTTGGTTTCAATCCATCACCAACTCCATCCGATTCCTACAAGATCAAAGGCTTCAAGGGTATGAAATGTTCATCCATTCTCTTTGATTTTCTTTTAGTTTAATTGTATGATTAATATCAAGATCCTTTCATGGTGATAAATATTTTCCGCTGCGTTTTGTTAATTGTTTTAACCGAAAATCACCATTAGTGGTATCACGAGTCATTATATTAATCATATAATTAGCTAGATTTTGTGAAAAGTGGCAAAAATCAACCGGTTTTGTGTTGTTAAAATTCCGATCGGACAAAAACAAAACCCTACGGGTTTTTTATTTTAATTTTCGGTTTTTTATAAAAATGTGGGTTAAAATATGGTATTTTTGGAACCCCATTGTCACTTGTTACAAAATCATATCAAAAAATTAATCTTGTTATTGTATTTTTTTGATTATTTGGCTTGGAATTTAATTTTTAATTCCATTTTGTTGATATGGCAAAACATGTATTTTTGCCATATCCCAAGCCAAAGCCTTGTCAATTGTTGCTTGTTTGTGCAAACCAATGAAAGCCTAGACCATTTGTGAATGAATGTGTTTGATGTTTGGTTGTTTGGGAAAAGCCTTGTTTTTTTTTTTGGCTTAATTGTTGTAATTTGTTTCATTTATTTTTATTTTATTTTTGGTGCCATTTTTGGGGCAATTTGTAATGTAAAAGTAATAGAATAGATTGTATTTATTTTATCTTTTTATTGTAAATTGTTTGACAAAAATATTGAAGACTAATGAAGAAAACAACAAATTTCCGTCATAAAAGCGAGGGCTGTACGAAAACAGGTTTTCCAGAGGCATACGGACTCCTTTTTGGGCGATTCAAAAGCCCAAAATGCTTGCAAAGTCGTGGGCTACAACTTTCCAGAAGGCCGGGAAGACCAACGAAGACTCCTTCAGTGACTTTTCGGGCTTCAAAGTCTGCTGGAATTTTCTGGCAGATTACATTTTTTCACAATTTTGGGTTCTACTTGCTCAAGAATGTCTTGGAGCAAGTGGGAGCCCATTGGGTTTATGTAGGCCCGTTTGGGTTCATGTTGGCCCGTCCCCTAGTTTGACCCTTCGGTCCGTCGTGATGACTCACGTGACCGAACCTAGGATTTCATCGGTCGAGGTTTGCACAAAATTTGTTGCATGTTTTATTTATGTTTGTGGTTGTTTTCTTTTCCTATTAGATACAAGTAAATAAAACAATTAAAAACAGTTGTTTGACACAAACATTAAAACATCCAAACATTTAATCATCGATAATTACTAGTTAATCATTGATGATTAAACCTTTAATCTAAAAGTGTTTTGAGATTAAACTAAGTTTAAATATGATTTGAAACTTAAAATAATCGTTAATCATTGATGATTAAACCTTTAATCTAAAATTATTTTGAGATTAAACTAAGTTTAAATACGATTTGAAACTTAAACCTTAATAATCGTTAAATGTTTTTACCGTTTATTAAATGACTTATGAAGTGCTATGAATGAAGTACATGATTCATTCATATCTTAATAAAATTTTATTAATTAAAATTTAACATACCTAAAATTTAAGTCACGCCGTCCAATCGGTTGTAAATCACTTGCTTCTATTTTTGAATTCACGTGAGACGTGGTTTGAATCTAGATCCGAGGTCATTATTCTCTACGCGTGAGACCTAGAGCTATTTTGACATGATTTCACATTGGATGACTTAATCGAGTTAACGGTGAGACCTTGACTCGAGGCGACGATGCGACAAACATGCCACTTGACCCTAGATGCTTGTTCACTAGGTGCCATGAAGTCCCATACCTCTAAGAGTTGCACTTGTAATGCAATTGTTGATCGTCACCTACCTATTGGATCTATCACCTCTAGCAGATCAACTGATGCGGTGATAGAAGCTCAATGGGATCTTAGCTTTTAATTAAAATTAATTGGGTAGTTAATTTATTAAAAGAAATTATTATTGAAAATACTATTTTTTGAACTTTGGTTGTTATACAGATAACAACAACATCAAAACCTAAGTATCTCCACTCAAAAATCAGTTCTTGAAAACTGAAACTGACTAATATCAACTTTATCTACTGATATCGAATTCTAAGGATTGTCCTTAGAGATGAGAAAGTTGATACACCTATAAGAGGCCTTACCCGAGGCACCTCCTGTCAGTGATTCTGCTGCTTTTCGTCAAGCCTTTACCGAAACGTTTAACGAACACCAAGAAGTTGCTACTCCTATGCTGTGAGCATGAACCCCGAGATTCGAAAGTACTTCGAGGAACTCACAGCATATGACATGATAAGCGAGTTGAAAATGATATTTCAACAAAAGGCAGAACTTGAACTGTTCAAAACAGTTAAAGCATTCCACGCTTGCAATCAGGAGGACGGCCAATCAGTTAGCACTTACATCTTGAATATGCAATGCTATCTTGATCCAATGGAACGTCTTGGTTACCCCTTACCACAAGTTCTTGGAATGAGCTTGATTCTTACCTCACTATCCAAGGACTATGACCAGTTTGAAAAGTGTTTAAAAAGTACATAGCATGGGGAAGACAATCGTTGAACATGCTATGGTACAACTGGTTGAGCAAGGGTTACCCAATACTTTTCTTGCAATCAGGGAAGGTAAACCGCAAGCACAAGGCAAGAGTCTAGGTAAGGGTAAGCTAGTTTATTTTTCCAAACCTACGATTCCCCCACCTGCTAAAAAGGAGCACCCTGCAAAGGATATTTCTTGCCATCATTGCGATGAAACTGGCCATTGAAGGAGGAATTGTCCTGCCTACTTGGCAGAGTTGATGAAGGACAAATGTGTTCTAGTTAGCACATTAGGTATCTTCATTATAGAACTCTATACTTTTCGTGATAAATCTTGAGTGTATGCCACTAGTTGTGGAACTCACATTTACACAAATGTGCAAGATTGAATGTGAAGTAGAAAGCTAAATGAATGTAAGCTGTGATCTTATCCTTCCTAATGCGTTAATTATTGTTTTGAACAATTGTCAATTATGCATTGTTTAGCTTTATCGTTTGTTGAATAATGGATTATGATATTTTGTTTTATGAAAAATAACATTTTTTTTATAACTATTCATTGTAATAGTATGTTTGAAATTAATATGCATGATCCTAATTCAAACGATAGTTCTATATACAAATGTAGCACTCAAGAATCCAAACTGGTTTGGATTCTACTTACCTAGATCATCGTCATCTTTTCCACATAAACAAGAAACGCATTTTGATACTAAAACTCGATGGGCTTCTTTACAAATGATTATGAATCATTTAAAATGCCTCTCTTGTATATTATGGAAAGATAACAAGAAAGCTTTTCTCCCAAGTTGGCGAAAGAGCTACAAATCTACTTGGACTCATACATACTGATGTATGTGGCCCTTTTAGAACTAAGACTAGGGAAGGTGCCACCTACTTTCACTGATGATATCATTCGATGTGGTTATGTTTACTTGATTAAACATCAACATGGAAGCTTTAATGATATCAGTCGCTATGGTTATGTTTACTTGATTAGACATAAACATGAAATCTTTGAAACGTTCAAAGCTTTCTAAAGTAAAAGTAGAAAATCAACTTAGCAAGACAACTCAGGCTTTCAGTCCTGATTAAGGATGAAAGTACATGAGTCAAGAGTTTCCGGATCATCCCTCACATCGTGAGATTGTCTCACAATTCACTCTTTCATACACTCCACAAGATAATGGTGCGTCTGGAAGGAGATATCGGACCCTGTATGACATGGTGCGATCTATGATGAGTCCTACTACTCTTACACTATCCTTTTGAGGGGCATGCACTGAAGTCTGCTGCTCGAATACTTGATATGGTTCCGACCAAAAGGTTAAAAAAGACACCATATGAGATATGGCGTGGGAAAGTCCCTAATTTGTCTTACTTGAGGATCTGGGGTTGTGAGGATCTCGTGGAACGAGACATGCCGAACAAACTTGAGCCCATATCTATCAAGTATATCTTCGATTACTATTTTACTTCTCAACTGAGAACAAATGGTTGTTACTCGGTATGCTGAGTTTCTTGAGAACAGTCTCATTTCACAAAGCAAGTGGGAGCACTATAGACTTTGACAAGATTCAAAGTGAAGATACACAACCTTCTGGTAACACTAGCAAATATCATTTTGAGGCTGGACATATAGATGTTGGACCACAGGATGATGTTGTTCCCATTCATAGATCCGCAAGGACACTTCATGCACCTGAACGATATAGATTTATGTCGATGATGAGGAGCAAGTTTCGAGGATCATTATGAACCCCCTAACTATCAAGTTGCATTATCGAATTTTGAATTCGAAAAATGACTTGAAGCTATGAATGCGAAAATAAAATCCATGAGAGACAATCAAGTTTTTGAACTTAGTTGATCTTTCTCAAAACAGTAAGACTGTTGACATGGATGAAAATATACACACCTATAAATCTCTCATAGTAGCAAAAGGTTACACTCAATCCTACTGGATTGACAATGATGAAACCTTCTCGCCTGTTACTAAAGACATTAGGATTCTTATAGCCAAAGTAGTGTACTATGACTATGAAATTTGGTTGATGATGAAATCAAAACGTTTGTTTCACCTAAAACCCAAACTGAGTATGTGTATATATGAAAGCTAGTGGGAGCGTTGTTGTTTCTCAAGTCATACATGTTGATGACATGTCACTCATGTGAAACAATATGCCATGCTACAAGATGAAAATCCTGGCTTGGAAAATGTTTCGACATGATGGATTGTAGGGACACGACATACATACTTGAAGTAAAGATCTATAATGATAGATCAAAGCGGTTAATTGGTTTAAGTCAAAGTGCTTACATTGACAAATTTCTAAATGGTTTAGAGTGGTACTCCCAAACGAGGAAGTCCTCGTATGCCATGAGTGAGACTCAAGGACCTTCCACACCTGATGTGGTGAAGCGGATGAATGTAATCCCCTATGAATCGGCTATTGCATTCATCATGTACGCTGTAAGGAGCACTAGGCCAAATGTAACGTCCTTAGGGGGCCTTACTAGAAAATACCAACAGAATTCATGAGAGGTCACTGGATTGCTGTTAAGAACACATTGAAGTATTTTAAAGTACTGGAGATATGTTTCTTGGTCATGGTGGAGATACTGAACTGAAACTAAGTATACTTGCTATACTTATGTTGGTTTTGAAATAGGTCGTGATGACGCTAGATCCTATTTACGAAGGTTCACTACATTCGAATGATTTATCGAGATATGTGAAATTCGTACACTTAAAGTTCAAACAGATAACTAACTAGCTGACGCTTTATCGAACTCAATGTCTTGTACCAAACATCTTAAATATGAATGGAACATTGGACTTCGACAATCTAGTAGTTTCATGTAAATCTGTTTTAGTATTTGGATAATGGAACTGTGAGCAGTTTATATTGGAATAAATTGATATATCTGATATGATCGTTTTTATATGAATATCTACTGTGTTCTATATTTGCATGTTTATATCCTTGAATATTTACTGTGTTTTATATTCTAAATTGTCCATTGTCATATTAATAATATGGGAATATTATTAAGACAAATCTGAGGGCATTGATGACATTATCTTAGTATGACTAAGGATGATGAAATCAAACTCACATGTCGTTCATAACGATGCACG
The DNA here is from genome assembly GCA_963853835.1 of Calendula officinalis. Classification (NCBI taxonomy): domain Eukaryota; kingdom Viridiplantae; phylum Streptophyta; class Magnoliopsida; order Asterales; family Asteraceae; genus Calendula; species Calendula officinalis. The sequence continues at coordinate 78,832,589 of OY970820.1, read as the reverse complement.
ATTGGACTGACCCAACCTATGAGAAATCACTTCCTGGATTTATGTCACAAGTGAATCTCACAAAGGCTTTGTCACTAATCCTCTGACTTGAGATGCAAGTTGGTTTGTGTATGTAGAGGGGCAAACTTTGATGTGGTTAAACGCTGACCTGAATAAGGCTGCTATAACAACCATTATCGGGTTTGTCATTAAGCATATGACAGACACGTGCAGTCAACAAAGAATTTGTTCCTCCACGCATGTGGATTAGATACTACTGGGCCCCTCGATGATTTGAATAGATGTATGTGTGGCCACACCCAAAAGGTAATCAAGATGAATCTTGATTGGTTTTGGTAATCTACTTCATTATATAGATCGAGAAACAGAATCGTTGAAATTTTAGATTGACATTAATCCTTGTCTAAAATTCAACAAAGTATCAGTAACAAAAGGATAACTGATTGAAAAAACTTTGAACAAAGATTTTATGAAACTCCTCATGTACTTCTAGGGGCATTGGCGGGTTGCTAGACTCTAACCTTTGCTTGTATAACTACTTGATGTTATCACGTGCGCAAGTGGGAGCTGTTGGAATATGCTTCACGTGTATAACATATAGTTATATGGCTAGTTGTTTGTGAGCCTAAAGGGTCACACACTTAAACACTAAACACCATTATATAATTAGTGTAATTAGTGTAATTACATTAATTATTAATATATATAAGCTATAAGCTTGTCTATCATAAGTTTAATATTAAAAGTTAATATTGAAACTTTCTTGTGGGCAAACTAGAAGAAACAAAAGATAGGGACTTGTGGGCAAATAAGACTAATGATTTATGGAAATCATTAAAGGATTGTAATGGCACCATTAAGAGATATAATGGTCCATAAACTCCCTTTTTTGACCACCTCTTGGCCGTCCCTCTCTTACACACTTTGTGGGTGTTTTGTTTTCCTTTTTTTGCTCTCAAGACAAGGACTAGCATCCTTCATTTGGTGTTCTTGCAAGTGTTGTGTGGATTACTTTTAGAGGTATTCCTATTGAATACTTGGTTTCAATCCATCACCAACTCCATCCGATTCCTACAAGATCAAAGGCTTCAAGGGTATGAAATGTTCATCCATTCTCTTTGATTTTCTTTTAGTTTAATTGTATGATTAATATCAAGATCCTTTCATGGTGATAAATATTTTCCGCTGCGTTTTGTTAATTGTTTTAACCGAAAATCACCATTATTTGCATCACAGGTACTCAGTTTTATCTATCTTCTTTTTTTTTACTCTCCAACCTGACTAATTTTCATACGTTTTTTATTTCTGACAGCTGGCAGAATGGATCACAAATGGAGGCATGGTATCAGTAGAAACTGCTTCAATTGCATCAGAAGAATGCGAAAAAATGTTAAGAATGGGTGATCGAGCCGGCAGGGGTACTTTCGACAAAAAAAAATTACTCCTATATGCGCTCATATCTGGGTCCCGCAGACAGATCGACCGCCTACTCAGAGAACAACCTACACTTTTCAACACCATAGAAGATTTCTTGTGGTTCAAGTTATGTGCTGTTAGAGACACATCAACTGGACCAAATTCTGCTGTTTTAAACGAAGGTTTATCACCTTACAATTTGGACGACTTACAAGCTTATTTAAACAAATTCGAACCATCTTATTATACTAAAAACGGTAAAGACCCGTTGGTATATCCGTACGTGTTGTTGTTAAGTATTCAGTTAGTGCCAGCTGTCTTATATTTATCCAAAGATATTGGAGACGACGGTTACAACATTGATGCTGCACATATAGCAATTGTGTTAGCAGACCACGGTGTTTTATCTGATGTTGGTGGGACCGGCCATAAGTTAGGTGTGATGGATGCTTTTGCTGAGTCAGCAAGCATTATTAGACAATACGGTTCGCTTTATTTGCGACATGATAATCTTTCAATGGCGTTGGAGTATTATGCACAAGCTGCTGCTACAGTTGGTGGAGGACAGGTGTCATGGTCTGGAAGAGGGAGTTTAGATCAACAAAGACAAAGGAGTTTAATGATGCAACAGCTTTTAATGGAAATATTGTTACGTGATGGTGGGATTTTACTGTTGTTGGGCCCACATGGGTCGGGTGAAGAAGGTGAATTGGGTCGGTTTTTGATTGACCGAAAAGAGAGACATCAGTTTTTGATTGAAGCTGCTCGTCAGTGCCAGGAAGCTGGGCTTAATGACAAAGTAAGCTTTGATGTTTAAAATTTGATTTGTTGTTAATGTTATTTAGGATGTTTTTTATTTAATTTTTGTTGTTTCAGTCTATTGAAATTCAGAAGAGAATTGGGGCGTTTTCTGCTGCATTGGATACTATAAATAAGTCTCTTTCTGAAGCTATATGTTCTTTATCACGTGGTAGACTGGATGGTGGTGATAGTCAGGCAGCTGGACTTATTAATTCTGCAAATGAATTGCTGGAGACCTTTAAATACCATCAGAATGTCAGGTTAGTAAATTGACCAAAATACCCTTGTCTTGTTCACATATAAAACTTTTCTGATTTGATTATGCGTGCAGTCTCCAAGAGAGAGAACATGTGTTAGAGCAGGAAACTTTGTTGAGACAACTTGAGACAATTTTATCCATCCATAAATTGGGAAAACAAGAACATTATTTAGATGCTTTAAGGGAAGTTGCAAAGCTTCCATTTCTTCCATTTGATCCTCGGGCCCCTGATAGTGCTGCAACAGACATGTTCCAAAATTTGTCTCCTTATGTTCAAGCTTGTGTTCCGGATCTTCTTAAGGTTTCTCTTCAGTGTATAGATAATGTCAGAGATTCAGATGGTTCACTTCGTGCACTAAGAACCAAGGTACGTTTTTTCTCATTAACTTAAGAGCACAATACTGAATCGGACACTTTTTTCCATTTTGAAATGGTAATAGTTATGCGTTATGTATGATTTTAAATATTTTAGTAAAGTGATCTATGATGTATGCATTAACAAGTATTTCCCTTGTGCAGATTGCCAATTTCCTTGCAAACAATTTGAATCGCAACTGGCCACGTGACTTGTACGAGAGAGTGGCTCGAACCTTGTGAAACCAAAGTTTTCGTGTTCTAGTTCATGAGACTTCCTTAGGCTCGTGAGATATGTTTTGGTGAGTGAGTTGAGCAAGAAACTGATATATTAGAGAGTTTTATGCAGCTATGAATGTATCATTATATTGGAGCCTATGATGGTATTATAGTTGTGTATTTACCTGCAAATGTCAATTTTAAAAGCTCTGTTTTGCACGGTTGGACCAGTAAGTATATAACTCTCGTGAAGTCTATCTAATTTTTTAGTGTCATTTCATTATGATAGTTGTAAAAGTTGCTTTGGTACAAATAACGGAATTGGAAGTACAGTCGATATAAATCGCCGTCGGACATTTAGCAGGGTGGTCTTGTTTTTGTTACGAAACCTTTTTGGTTCAAAACTGGACCATAAGTTGTATACAAGCTTAAAATCTTACAGTTTGAAAAACATAAATATAAATGAGGCTGTTTCAAATTTGATGAAACGAATTCTAAATAAGAAAAGACAGCCTGGTTTTGGACTGGGCTAACCACATCGAGAACCAATTTAGGGAAGTATCTTGAATCAAAGACCTACAACTGAGAAGTCGACATACATGGATCGATTTTAGGATAATTATGTATCTTACATAAATAATCAAGTTAGCGATAAGCTGGAGGTAAGAGTTTGAAATGATCATGAGTTCAATCCCTTGATGATCATGGTAAGGTTTACAAACACTCGTGACAATGTTAGTTTACGTACATTATGAGAAAAGTTCCGTCACCTCGGGAGAATATTTTATAAGCAATAATACATATTTAAGAAAATGTATCTATGCTAAATAAGTACAAGTAAAAAAAAAGACTTGTAATCTGGTGGTATAAAGTATTGAAACTTGGAAGGTGGTCATGAGTTTAATTTCTGTTGTGGATAAAGTAACGTAGATTTATGAGTAATTTATAAGATGTGTGTTTAATTTTAAGGGAAAAAATAAATTTAAGTTCAAAGAAAACGGACAAGTCATAATTAATAAAACCTGGGCCGGGCCCATAATGAATTATTTTGATGGGCTCCACTATTCACTGTGGCAGTGTGTATATAAACTAGTAGTATAAAGCAAATCCTCTGATTACTTTACAAAAAAATCTGATATGGTTCGTATCCTTTGGGTAAAGGAAAAAGTTCAGTAACCTCTGTTACCATCAGACGATAATACCATCATCTTAACCTCAAACTCACTCTCTTCGTTGCTCCGCCGGACGTGGCGGTGCAGAAATGGACGACTATTTGAAGGATTTCCAAGTTCCGGCCAAACATCCGTCGGAAGCGGCCTTGAAGAAGTGGCGTAACGCCGTCTCCTTAGTCAAAAACCATCGCCGGCGTTTCCGTCATGTTGCTGATCTCGAAAAACGATCTATTCTCCAGAACCGACTGAGCAAAATCAAGGTTCCAATTCTTTCGATTCAATCATCCTACACACACACAATCTCACATGCCTATTCGTATACATTCAAATAGATTTTTGTGAACTATTTGACTATGTGCTTTTGGATTAGAAATCGTATGCTTAATCGAACTAAGTTGGAACACCAAAAGTTCTCAAAGTTCACATAAAGTTTTCTAATCGTATGTGCTTTATCACATGCTTAAAAGACACAATTAATCAAATTGTCTGTTAGTGCGTCATTTGATTTTTGAGGTTTTAGATTCAAAATTCACAAATTGTGTATATTGCCTGTTACATTTTAATATAGAAACAGCTCATTAATTTTCAAAGCCTAAAAGTCAAATTGCGATGAAGGTGATAAAATTTGATGGTTAAAGGTAGGTGATAAATTATTGTCTCGAAAATGTCGTCATTGAAATTTATTTTCAAATATTCCGGCTTAAATCGTAATGCTAGTGCTCTTTGCATCTATTCGGTTATCGTCGTTCCCGCCTACAATATTTACTATACTATATAGCTAATGTAAATGGAATAAAAATGTTTACCAATAATAAAAGATATGATACGTTTCAATGACTATAGTAAATGGTGTCGGTTATCATTTATCGGTTCAGAAATTCGGTCGGAATTTGGAAACGTAACGCTCATGGAGTTGAAACCTTTTTTACTTTCCAACTTTGCGTGTCCAAAGCGTGTTTACGAGAGTGTTTGAAATTTGGATCCTTATTGTACACGAAAAAAACGACAACTATAGGAATACACGTAGGGTGACAATTCCAATCCTCGTGGGAACCGAGGTTGCGTTTTCGGTGTTTTGTTCAATATATAGATTGTTTAATTTTATATAGGTTTAGTTCGAAATATGTACATGTGAAAACTAATTTGATAGTTGATTATTTTTTATCCAATTAGATTAAAGTATCAAACTTAATAACATTTTTTGCAAAGAAGTAGAATATTAATGCTATTATTATAATTATTATTCCATATTGGTATTATTTGGAATTAAAATGGAGGTTCGACGGTACTATCAATCGTATATGAGATTTTGAGATGACCAACTTGCATTTTCCCAAAGGAAGATCTCGGAGATAGTGGGCTGCAACATCGGAGTTTCGGATATCTTAAAATAAAATATATTTAAGCAAGAAAAAGGAATTAGTTGCCGAAAGCCCCCTAGACTTTGGAGTTGACTCAGTATGCCCCTAGACTTTTCCTTTTCCCTTTTTGATCAGTTTCACCTTATCTTTGAAATAGGGTTTAGGCTTTAGCCTCTGGTAACCCTTCCTACACGTTGGGTTAGATTTAGCAACCCAACTCTACTTTGTTGTAGACCCAGGACGCCCCTTAAACGTCTACTTTGCTGTGTATGATTAATGTGAACTATTAACAACTTTTATGCAAACTTTAATTTGTCCAAATTATTTAATAATTTCATATCTTATGTTATGATAATAGCATAATTATCTATTCTGTGTTATTTATATATTCTTTAAGATTGAATAAGAGTATTTTTATCAACAATTATGTTTGTCCTATATTCTTCACATCACTAAATATAGGAAATTATACCTTTTCGAAAGAAAACAAGTTCCTTTTGACACAAACTATGCACCAAACCATATTCTTAAATAAAGAGAGAATCCTTTGGTGTTGAAGTCAAATTAAATATTCTACATTTTATTATTCAAGATTAAATTTTTTCTTGACAAATATGTAATTCCATGTAAAATATTCTTCTTGAAGTCATGTAGCTACCTGAGATGAATAAATTATTATAGGTGCAAAATCTTCTAATTAAATGAGTATCAATTTATTTTTATAAGTAATGAATCATGAAGTATTAAATTTAAGATAAACTTTAGACCATAGCTTGTAATTAATATATAAATGACTAAGTTCATGAAAAGTAACTTTTTATTAAATATAAATAAAGTATTAAACTCTGCATTTATTTTGGCACAACGTGGTGAAAGTTATCGTGTTCGTTGCAGAGTTTTATGACATAGTGTTTCCACCTTTTAACTTTCATTTGTTGGACAATTCACATTGTTTTGATTTAATAAATATCCAGTCTTATCATGTAAAAAATGAGTTAATTTTCATACCGTAAATATTGATGCATATATCACACTGTACAACTATTTCTGTAGATTGTACAATTATATAAATCATTGATTGTGATACATGAGTTAATACCTGAGGTGCAAAAACAATTCCCCTTTAAAAAGTGGATTGTGTAGTGGTGTTGGGCTGTTGCCCTTTAATTATAAATAGAATACACTTATACACACATCATCCTACACGTGCAGGAAGGAGGTCAAAACGGTTCTCCAGAAATGGAAAGGTGGCAACCCTTTGCATTTTTAATATCAATTGTTAGTTAGACTTATTTTAAGCTTATTTATATAAAGAGTTCAACTAATACTTTCTCCGATTCAAAATAAGTGCTACACTTTTACTTTTATATTTTTTGATGCAAAATATTATACTTCCTCCGATTCAAAATAAGTGATACACTTTCCTTTTTGGGGTGATTCAAAATAAGTGATACACTTTGAAAAGTTTCCTTATTTGGCAAAAAAAATGGGACCCACACCCACTAACTATCTACTTTAACAAAGTGAAATGACCCATTTACCCTTACTTTTTACTTTTAAACATCATTAACCTTACTTTATTCAAAAGGTGTGGGACCCATTCCCCACTAACCATCAAATTAATCTAATTTAACCATCATTATAATCTTTTGCCTCAAAAATCGTGAAACCCCAAGTGTATCACTTATTTTGAATCGGAGGAAGTAATAGAGATTATGATAGAATAAAGGGGATAATTAGTGAGAAGGGTCCCACAATATGGTTGGGAAGGACAAATTAATGATGTTTAATAAAGTTAAGTAAGGATAAAATGATACTTTTATATACAATAATTTACCAAATAAGGAAAGTGTAACACTTATTTTGAATCATCTATATAAGGAAAGTGTAACATTTATTTTGAATCGGAGGAAGTATATGTTAGCATATTATAATATACGTTAATTAATTATTTTGTCATCATATTAAATTTTAAATCTTCTCGGTTTTCAATTTTAGGAATATATTATAGAAAAACCTATATATAAATGTATCATTACTTACCAAAGGGCTTGTAACTTAGCGGTATAAGGTGTTGGAAGGTGGTTATCTTTGGCCTGTGGTCATGGGTTCGAGTCCCGCTGTGGACAAAAATGATGTAAATTTAGGAGTAATGTAGAGGGGTGTGTGTTTGTCGTTCAAAAAAAAATGTATCATTACTTGTTATGTTATAAATAATTGTGAAATTTTAAACATTAACCAATCAAAAAGTTTATAAAATCAAAATAAATTTTATTAATATCACGGATGATTGTACTTTTGTTAAACACGTGATTGAATAGTCTGAGTCATATCCTAAATTTTAAGTTTTAACAATGTTTTTGCTTTTTTTGTACTTGATATGACATGGTAGCACTGATTCCACCCATTCGTTTATTTCTTTGGTGTTTTACAAAACATTGTTTTCAAGTGTTTCTTGGACGTTTCGATCACGACCTTGAAAAAGACTTTCAGATTCTGACAATTTTTGTATAACAACGAAACGAAATTTCATAGAAACTTCGTACAGCTCTACAACGCCCCCACCAAATATTGGGAATAGTCGATCACAGGGCCATGCCAGAAGGCTTAAAAGCTGTCCCCATGTTAATTGAAAACTACGTTTTCTATAGAATCGTGTATTTGGGAGGTGATAATGATGCAATGGTTCAAAAGTAAAGTCTTAAAGTAGAAATTTTAAGGGGCTTTATTGAATATACGTACAAACTTCAAGGTTTATTTTGCATCTCGACCTCGACTTTAGAAAAGACTTCAAGATTCAGACCACTTTTTGGATAACAAGGAAATTTCCTTGTACTTTCCTCCCAAACATGACTTATCTTATTTTATCCCATTGACAGCGAAAGAACAGTATATCAGAAAATTTAATATTGTTCATTAAACTATCGGTCACATAATCAATTAACAGAATATACTTCACCTATGATGTACAGAAAAATGGTTTAATTGTCTGCTGCCTTGTTCCTGCATATGTTTGGTTTTTTGCTCTCCTAGCATCTCCACCGTATGGAAGTTATCGTTATCCACATATATTTAGTGGTTTTATAAGATATTCAAATTAGCATAATTTCAAAGAAGAGTATTGTGGTTTGCTAAAAGTTTTGGATTCGTAAATGAATAAGTAATGGATTTATTGGTGGGGATATTTTAAAGTAAGGGTATTTGTTCATTTAAAAATATTTAACAATCATAATTAACGTTTATTAGTATTAGAGATCAAAAGCGTGATAAGTTTTAAATCATAGGGACCATCTAAGATTTAGGGATCAAAATTTCAAAACTTTAACCAAACTACATGCGTTAGTAATATACTCTTTCAAAGGATAAGCCTCTAATAATGCGGATTGTACAAAACTGAACATTGGTTATGGGGCAACTAACAAGCAATGCACATAGAAACACACAAAATATGATTAACTAAAATAACAAATGTGACATTTACATTTCCAAAACATAAATTGGTATTCATCCATGAATTTTGATGATTACCCAATTATTTCAGTTTTTAGGTTATGGCGTTTTGGATACAATTCTTTCAGCATGTCATTATGCTTTTACATCACTATAAATTTACCTTTAACTTCTGCTTAATTATAAACTAACTTTCATAAATACATGTTTATACATGCCATTGCTAACATGACATTAACTTTTGTACCTTACATACATATAAGCTAACGATAATCGTCTACAATTTCACTTTTACAGGAAGATTTACGCGTTACCTTTATCGCCGTGAGGGCAGCAATGCGTTTTATAGATGGTACATTTTTTTTAAATATCAGATATCCATAGAGTATTACAAAATTTCTAACAAACTTATTTTAACATTTTGCTCTTTTTTCATGTACAGCTGCTGCACACCCTCAAAATCCTCATGAACAACATCAACCAAAAGAAATAACACCTTCAGAATTCAGCAAAAATCCAGAAAAACTGGCATCAATGGTTCGTAATTACGACATGAAAACGCTTCGATCCTTAAATGGAGTCAATGGAATAGCAGAAGCAGTAGACGTATCAATTGATCAAGGAGTAAAATCAAGTGATTTATCCACCAGACAAGAAATATACGGAATCAACAAATACACCGAAAAACCGTCTAAAAGTTTTATAATGTTTGTATGGGACGCGCTTCATGATTTAACACTTATAATCCTTATAGTGTGTGCCATTGTTTCAATAGGTGTTGGACTTGCAACTGAAGGCTGGCCAAATGGAATGTATGATGGATTAGGGATTTTAATAAGTATCTTATTAGTAGTAACCGTGACAGCTGTCAGTGATTACAAACAATCGTTGCAGTTTAAAGATCTCGATAAGGAGAAAAAAAAGATTTCATGTCACGTAACACGTGACGCATGCAGAAAAAAGGTCTCGATTTATGATTTAGTTGTTGGAGATGTTGTTCATCTTTCAATTGGTGATCAGGTACCAGCTGATGGAATATTCATAAATGGTTATAATTTGTTAATCGATGAATCTAGTTTAACGGGTGAGAGTGATTATGTTAATATGGATGAGGAAAGGCCGTTTTTACTAGCGGGTACTAAAGTGCAAGATGGGTCAGCTAAAATGCTCGTGACAGCTGTCGGTATGAAAACCGAATGGGGGAAATTAATGGAAACGTTAAGTGAAGAAGGTGAAGACGAGACCCCGTTACAAGTGAAACTAAACGGTGTTGCTACAATCATTGGTAAAATCGGGTTGCTGTTTGCCGTGTTGACTTTTCTCGTGTTGACCGTGAGGTTTCTTGTGGAGAAAGCAATCCGGAACGAGTTCTCGAGTTGGTCTTCTACCGATGCTTTGAATCTGTTGGATTATTTTGCGACAGCTGTCACCATTATAGTGGTTGCGGTCCCGGAAGGATTACCGTTGGCTGTTACTTTAAGTTTAGCATTTGCTATGAAGAAATTAATGAAGGATAAAGCACTTGTGAGACATTTATCTGCTTGTGAAACAATGGGTTCTTCTACGTGTATTTGTACTGATAAAACGGGTACTTTAACTACAAATCATATGGTGGTTGTTAAAATATGGGTATCGGGTGAAATTAGAGACGTTAGAGATACCCAAGGACGAGTTTTATCTTCAAAATTGTCTGAATCGGTATCAAATGTTCTTTTACAAGGTATATTTGAATGTACAGGTTCTGAAGTTGTCAAGGATAAAAACGGTAAAACATCAATTTTGGGTACCCCTACAGAATCTGCAATTGTACAATACGGGCTCGATACAGGTGGCGATTTTGATTTGATACGTAAGGAGATTAAATGTATTAAAATGGAACCGTTTAATTCGGCTAAAAAGAAAATGTCGGTTATTGTAGCTTTACCAGACGGTAAAACACGTGCTTTCTGCAAAGGTGCATCTGAGATTGTATTAACATTATGTGATAAGATTATTGACGGTAGTGGAGAAACGGTACCGTTGACCGAAGAGAAAGTCAAACTTATTACAGATGTTATTAATGGATTTGCAGTTGATGCTCTGAGGACTCTTTGTTTGGCTTATTTGGATGTTGAAGATGGTGAGGAAGACGTAATACCGGAAAACGGTTATACGTTAATTGCGGTTGTTGGGATTAAGGATCCACTTAGACCGGGTGTTAAGGAAGCTGTTGAAACATGTTTGGCTGCTGGTATTACGGTCCGTATGGTTACTGGTGATAATATTAATACGGCTAAAGCTATTGCTAGAGAATGTGGTATACTTACTGAAGGTGGTTTAGCCATTGATGGTCCAGATTTTAGAACCAAAACTACTGAGGAATTGAATGAAATAGTGCCTAGACTTCAGGTAATTATACGGGTCGGGTTAGTCAACCGGTTTGACCAGTTTCTTTTTTAGTTGAATCGTTTGGTATTTGATTTTGACTGGATACAGGTAATGGCGAGATCTTCACCAACAGACAAATATGATCTTGTGAAACATTTAAGAGGTATGTCTGAAGTTGTTGCGGTTACAGGTGATGGCACAAATGATGCTCCTGCTTTACATGAATCTGATATTGGATTTGCAATGGGTATAGCAGGAACCGAGGTTTGTGTTTTTATTTTTTTTCTTATTTATATACTTTAAATTAAATTAAATATGTATAATTTATTGCAATTGTGCAGGTAGCAAAAGAACAAGCTGATGTGATCGTGATGGACGATGATTTTGCAACAATTGTAACAGTAGCCAAATGGGGACGAGCTGTATACATAAACATTCAAAAATTCGTACAGTTTCAGTTAACCGTGAATATTGTTGCACTTATGATCAACTTTGTTTCTGCATGCATCACAGGTGTGTTGACCGTTGACCATTGACCATTGTCTACATATATATATATATATATATATATAATTTTACTAAAAAAATGTTTGTTTAATTATTTTTAAAATCTCAGGGTCGGCCCCACTGACAGCTGTCCAATTACTTTGGGTCAACCTGATCATGGACACTTTGGGTGCACTAGCACTAGCCACTGAACCACCAAATGATGGTCTGATGAAACGGCCTCCTGTTAGACGTACTGACAGTTTTATTACCAAGACAATGTGGCGGAATATTATTGGTCAGAGTATTTACCAAATGGCGGTTTTATTTACTCTAAATTTCGTTGGGAAGTCGATTTTGGATTTACACGGGCCGAATGCAACTGCCATCCTTAATACTTTCATTTTCAACACCTTCGTCTTTTGTCAGGTTACACAACTTCTAATTACCTCACATTACAAGTAAAGTTACATTTAGTGTCACAAATGTTAGCTGGGTGTTGGTTAAAAAAGTCAAAAATCTATTACCTACACTTTTTTATGAGCAGTAAAAAGTCCTATTTTTTACCCAATCTTTAGTGACACTTTTAAGGTGTCACCAAAATGGCATTAGTTTTAAAAAAAGGTGTATGTTTTGGCAGGTGTTCAACGAAATAAACAGCCGTGACATGGAAAAGATAAACATATTTCATGGCATGTTCAGCAGCTGGGTCTTCATAGGTGTGATGATTGCAACGGTTGTATTTCAAGTAATCATAGTTGAGTTTCTTGGAACATTTGCAAGCACTGTTCCACTTAACTGGGAACTATGGTTACTCAGCATTGTGATTGGTTTGGTGAGTATGCCAATTGCAGCGGTTTTAAAGTGCATCCCTGTTGAAAAACCTGTTGTTAGACAACAACATGACGGTTATGATATTCTTCCTCATGGTGACGAACAAGCTTGAACAAAAACAAAACACCTATTTTTGTTCCTGTTTCATTTTTCTTTCTATCGATATGGGAATAAACAAATATCATCGTTCGGCTTTCTGGTGCTCAGTTGGTATTATTGTTTTTTTTGTTGAAATTTGTTACCGCGACTTTTTGGTGATCAAAGGCGTGAAGATTTGAGAGTTCTAAATACTTTTGTCTTATTTCTCGATTCTTAGTTATATCGATGAAGTGAACTTTGTAAGTTCTCTTTTTGTTCAAATAAAGGATTGTGTGAGTTCTGTTTGTGTGTTTTGTTATCAATCAGTTATCAGATTTTATGTTCTTATTTTCTTGCCAAAGATTTAGATGGCATCGTTAAAAACTAGCTATAGTAGTGAAAAAGTCGTTGATATTATTTTGGATACATAATAATACTCATCTGAACAATTAAAAGTGCATGATGATATTTTAAACATCCGATCCAGTTTTCATTATGAGAGAATTTAAGGCCAGACTAGTGAATCAGAATACTAAATTGATTATTTTTCAAGTTCGCACCTTTGACTTCAAATAAATTCAAGATACCAAAATACAATTTGTCTAATTCAATATCATGAAACACATAAACAATCTATATAAGTAATAATAATGAATTTTCACACAATCTGATTTACTGTTATCAATTACATACCACAATACTGAATCATAGTGCTCCATCAAAATTGGATATACAAAAATACTGTTGACATTCGTAATTATATCAAAGAACTCCAGTCACTAACTGCTGATGTGATGCTAAATTTGGTTGATAAAAAATATAACGAGTGGAAAAATCATTGGTGTCTCCTTTTGGCTTCCCCATAAGCAACAACCCCCATAACTGTCATTGTGTAACCACCTATTCCCACAACTGTCACCGGATTTCTGAATAGGAGTATTGAGATAACAACCGCCACAGCTCCTTTCGCGTTCCCCAGTACCTGATCGTTTATATCAACTTTACTTTTAATATAAATATCATGAGTCGTTGCAAAAAGTACTTATTGTTTCAACTTCTGGAAGAAGAAAAAAACATGTTGCGGACAGAAAATGTTATTCTTAAACTCTCAGTCAAAATCTGAGTAATTGGTGAGGTTGTAAGTGCTAGACTACTAGGTCTGACCTCTAAAAGTCAAAATGCATTTACATGAATGCCAATTTAAGCTGAAGTTAATAATCAGGCAGACAAGGCATACAAATGGCTACTAGCAGGGTACCCGCGCAATGCGGCGGCGGGTACCCAGAAACTATATTTCGTGGCGAGCAAGTGTTGTTCGTTTACACGGTTTTTCCAACAATAATTGCACAAATGAATGATTTTTTCCGTCTTTAAAAATTGCAATTAGTAATCATTATCATCTAGAACATAATAATACATTCAAGTTCAACAAACTTAAGGATTATAATTAAAGAATATGTGAGCACACAAACAAATACCTTGATCATGGAAAGTTCGATACAATATGTTTTCTATTTAAAGTTGGTTGTTTATTTGTTCTAAAACAAAGTGTCATTTAAATCAACATGTTAACACAGTCTGTATTCGGAAAAGGTCTTGTGTTCGAATCCTATAAGCAATATTTTTTTATTTTTGCGGTGTTTAAGATGTTACTAAAAGTAGAAAAAAGTTTAAGTTTAAGTTTAAGGACTTCTATATTTAGTAGTCCTAAACACATTATAAAGGAGATTTCAGGTTTTTCTTATATTAACAACAAATCGAACCCTTACAAACTATAAATAGTCAAGTGGGTTGAACATGTAAAGTCGCCCTAAAACGTATTAAATTATTTAAACCTCCTAAACCATTTTATATAAAAGAAATAGATTAGATTATGATTTCAAGTATTCAGTTGTATCAAATACATTAATTGTTAATAAAAGTTAAACTAAGAGAGTGAGAGATGGACCTGGAGTGTCAATGCACTTGTGTTTTTAGTGACCAAAAAGTTGGTCAAGTTAGCTGCATAAGCCATTGTTGAATTAACCAGAAGCAGTATCCACATGAATCTATGTTTCAATGTGAGAGAGACAGTTACATCTATCACATCTGGTTCCATTACAAGTGCAGCCGGCAATAAAACAACAATTGCAATCGGGGACATATATAGCAACAAATTCATCGAATTCAGTTTTTTCCCTGCAACTCATTTGGTAACTAATTATTATAAATTCATATGCTTTCATTAAGACTTGTTTTGCATTTTTAACAATTCCAATTGGACAATTGGTTTAATATCATGGTTACAGTCATCGTAAAGAAATAGATTTTCTTAAAGAATTAATTAAAAGTGGAATAAAGTTTACCCCTCGGAAGAAAGTAATATGCCTTGAAGAACCGATTTGAAGGCCCTAGCAGCAGTTGCACTTATGCACATAATGAATCCATATAAATGGAAACTTGGCTCACCCTGTTACAATCAAAATCGTTTATATTTTATCACTTTTGCTTAATTAAAAACAAAATCTCAAGATACTTTTATTTGATGAACATTTAGCATATAAGAGGCTTTTAATTGTACATATGATTCCAAGTATTCGGCTATTATTCAACATCTAAAATAGGTAATTTTAGTTGAGTGTAACCCTAGAGGGAATGCAGATCAAGATCCATGCTTTATCACTCAAAAAGTAGTAATTAATAGTGGATATTACAAAAAAATAATTACCCAAAGATCTAAGATCAGAAAACAATAATTACATAATCTAGTCCTAATTTAATAAAACAAAATAATTAAATAATTCAAGGAAAAAATAAAATACCCCACTGGCAATTACAACACCGGTAACCACAGGAACAAGAGCACCATAAGTAACCCAAGCTTCTCTTTTTAAGGTCATCAAATAAGCAAACATAGCAGTGAAAAACGGCGTCGTTGCACCGACTGCTTGATTAAATGAAACCGGTAAATATCTTAGAGAAATATTCCCACCGACAACAGACGCACAAAACACAATGCTGAGAGTTGCAATCCTTAAAAACTGTGACCTAGATTTGATCTTCTGTAACGGCACAACTTTAAGAAAAACAATCGAGATGTAACTGAGGATTGCGCAAGCTGACATATGACACATTGTGAGAAAAATTGGGAATTTAAACCCATAATTTGAGAGTAATAATTTGTTGAGAAGAAGAACACCGATGTTTGATGAGTACCAGAGGATTATGAGCGATGAAATGAAGAAAATTTGTGTGGATGATGACATTTTTGGTGGATCTAGTGAGGAAGAAGGGAATGGGTCATTCGGGTTGAAGCAAGAGATTATGGGTTTTAATTCGGGTCTGTTTAGGACTTGTTTGAGATTTATGTTTACAAGATGTTTGTGCCGTGATGTGACGATGAATCTGTGTCGGGAGACGGTGATGGTGTGGGGATATGTGTGTGCTTGCGGGAGTGAAATACAAGGTGTTTTATGTTGTATGTGTCGCATTTTTATTTGTTTGGATTGTTTTCTATTTGGGTTATAAAGAAGAAAGTCATGATTTCTTTATGTAAAAGGGATAATGTTATCATCTTTCGTAAAAATTATGAGTTTTTGTTAATGATAGCTCTTAAAGTTGCCACTAACATGTATAAAAGATTTGTTCATTGATTAAAAAAGTAATATTCCTAAAATTCAGGGGATTGTCTTTTGTTTATTTTGCCTTCTTAATGACAGCCTTTAGGACTGTCATTAGCATTTTCCAAAAATTATCAATCACATTCGTATATTCAAACCTTTTATTTGGTAATCATAGTTTTGACTCGTTTTACGAGCTAATTAATTTTATGTAGACGGTCTGTTTCACATGTAGGCTAGAGTCGGTGTAAGTTAATCTTTGTGGTCGGAAGGAGAATTTTTTTTCTTATAGGTATTGAACCTAAGACGTTCTAGAAATTTCACTCTTATAACAAATCAAACCACTAAGGTGCTGTTTGTTTATTTTTTAAAGCAAAAAGATCTATTGTCTGCGGACCACATCTGCCAACTAGTGCAGCTTCTGGTTGGACCAAAGATCTGCATTCTGCGAAAAAGTTGTTTGTTTTTTAACATCTGTTGACTTGCTTAAATTAATCAATATTTAATATATTCTACGTCTAACAACATTAAAATAATCCATACAACAATATACTGATATAGTATGTTGTTTGGAGGAGATGTGTTTTTTTATGTTTGGAAGACCCAAGAAACTAATGCCCACAACTTCTTGGAGAAGACCATTATGCAGATATAAAAAGATCTGCGAGCTTCCAAAAAACAAACACCTGCGAGAGGCTTTTTCTGCGCATGATCTGCGCCGTGAAGACAAAAGACCTCAGGAAGACCTTTTGTCAAAAAACAAACATCGCCTAAATCATCATCACGTGGATAAAAAAACCACCATTTTTATTTTTTAAAAAATAGATAAAAATAAACATCAATAAACAAGCACACCAACAAACTAGGCATGTTTAAACTGGACCGAGAAACGACCGAAACCACAGGATCGGACCAAACCGAGCTATATCGGTTCAGTTCAGTCCGGAGCTGATAATAATTTGAAAAAAGTCAGAGGAACTTTCTCGGTTCGGTTCCGAACGTCATCAGTTTGATCCTCAGTTCGGCCTAAACCAATTTCTTGTTCTCAGTTCTCGATTCGCAATTCCGAGCAGTTTGTTTCAGGTTTTGCATCACGCACATGCATAGTTCTAAAAAGATCGCTTTGGCTTCGCCATGTCTCGAAGAGGCTTAAGGCTTGACTATGCCGCCACGCCTTGGTCCAAGGCTTCGACGTAAGGCTTGGCGTATGTTAAGGTCCAACTTGGCTCACTTTTACCCGTTATAAGCTGTGTTTTTAAGCGTACTAAAGGTATTGAATCATATAGGCCAAATATATATAGATATTAAGTTATAAGAATCGTTAAATATGTCAAAAATGAAGAAGAAAATTGATTAACTATATTATATATTTATAATTATATATATAAAATTATAAATTATATATAATATTGCCGCCTTATATCACGTCTTGAGAAACGCCATGACTCGCCATGGCTCGCCATGTCTTGAGGCTTGATAGTGTCGCAACGCCGCGCCTTGCGTCTTTTAGAACCTTGCGCACAGGCCGACAACAAACAACCCCACTACTATGAGAAAAACAAATAAAGCATGGCATCAAAAGATCCAAGCAAACTCCTAAATACAACTACCAAGTACCATCCCCATGAAAACGGACACATGAAACAAAATAAAAAGCGCCTAGATATATATGCCAATACTAAAACAACAACACTCGACAAGATAAAAAGCACAACCGTCGAATAAATCCAGTCACTTCAACGACGATGTTTGACGAATCAACTTGAGAGCTTTAGAACATTGTAATTTTGGTGAAGCGTTATTGTAACACCGCAAATTTTAGAAACCGTTTTTTTTTAAATGTGTGCGGAAGCATAAAGATAATAATAAGTTTAGCTTTAGGTTTACAAACCAAATGTCCCGAAATAAACTCCAAAACAATAATATTTAAAACGGTGTCACTTAACGACATGGCTATTTTACAAACATATCCATTTGAGCTGGGTCACCCATTCCGTCCAAAGCACCGATCAACCTGAAAAGGGTCAACGAAGGAGGGATTAGCACAAAGCTAAGTGAATGAACATAAACTACAAATTATGTAAAGCTCAACAAGCAAGCACCAACATCTCCACGATCGTTACTCCTCGTATCCACTGAACCACTGTTCCACTGAACCACTGTTCCACTGAACCAGTAACCACTAACTGTCTAATCACTAAGCACGGAAGTAATTCTACATCTCGGCCTACTAACCTCGGAAGTAATTCTACATCTCCGATTGCTAAACACGGAAGTATTACTACATCTCCGCGTTGGGTAATCACTATCACTGAGGAACGGTGGCTTTGCGGGCCTTAAACTGTGGTTGGCCAAAACCACAGTAACCGTTGGCCTGTACCCAACACCCCGGGTAATCCCCCTTAACCATGCAACAAATACATGTAAGGCTCGAATACCCTGGTAGTCGATACACTATGCCCAGCCGTTATCCATCCGACACTGACCTCGTCCCTATCCTCGATTACCAATCAAACCGAGTTGTTGCTACCAATCAAGCAAAACCTTTTTCATCTATGTGCACATATCCCATTTCGTCTAACCCGATCGAACAGGTACCAAACAAGCAAACTGTCAAAGATTCGCGCCCGAAAAACGACCCGAAAAACCCTGCAGACTGAAGTTCATGATCAACAAACATAGCACGAAGAAACTCCCACCGCGATCCCCAAGGTTCGTGCTGCACGAAGAAAGTTTGTGTTGCACGAAGAAGTTCGTGACACGAAATTTCCATTTCGCGCCACGAACCCTCTTCGTGCGGCACGAAGAACTTCGTGGGCACGAAAACGATTTTATGTCCGACTTCGTGGCACGAACATTCTGTTTCGTGGCATGAAGGCTGAAATCCTGCATTTTTCACTACAAGTATGCAATACCTAACCGATTGCAACCAAACACAAGTTGGAGGTTAAAAATCCACTCACCGTAACCTTCAATCCCGTAACTCAGTGAGCTAATATCACTGAGTCTCCTTCTCGGTTCTTGTAACAAGTATACCGAATTAGTAACAAATTCACCGAATTATCACAATCGTCAAACTTAACAATTAACAATACAAGACTCATAAAATACACAATTTATGACATTTACAACTAGTCTAATGTTATCAACATTTCATTGGGTCATCTATGACCATCTATCAAATTATCACAACTAGTTAGCCCAAACGGGTCAAAACCCGAACATAACTATACACTTCCAAAACTCCACCATCTAGCACACATTCACTACAACTAACAAGTCATAATCATGTAACAATTCATCAAGATCATAACTACCAACAATCCAAGCATCTTACTTCCAAATTACTAGTTCAACAATTTTGACCCAAATCATCCAAACACTAGATAGATATTCCATCAAAACATAATATACTTGATTTCTCAACATCCATAACTTACTAAACATGTTTTCTCAACCTAATGAACAATTCCAACCATTCAAACATCAAGAAATCCAAGGTTTGTCAAAACCCACCTTCAACATCCACCATTAATGGAGGTTGAAGGTGATTTTCACCAAACCTTGTCTCCTTTCAACAATCAACCATACATTACATGTCAAACCTTGCATAAACACATAAAACAACATCCATAGGAAGATTCATCCATAAAACACTAGAAATCACAAACCCTAGTTCAAACCATAACTCAATAACACCAATAACAAGTAAAGGAGAAGGTGTAACTTACTTCTAAGCTTCTTCTACACTAACTTTAGTATGAAATTCGGGTCTTAGCACAAGGAATCACCAAGAACAAGCTCAAGAACAAGTATGGTGTTTTGGGAGAGAAAAGATGCAATAGAATAGAAGATATGGTTGAGGATTGTAAAGTGAACAAGACAAAAGAGGATGACCCCCTTTTCCCTTCTCCAAAACCTTCCAAAACAAGGGGAGGGCCCCACACTTGCCCTTTTTCAGTTTTTAGACAATGCGATAATAAAAGTCTCGTTCGTAGTTAATTTATTTAAAATACCAAATGCGCACTGCTCTCAAAGACGAATACATTTTCGGAAACGAAATTAAAAGGAGAATCCAAAAAATATAAAAATCATACAATCATTTAAACATTTCAGTAATCAGATATTTTAATCCCTTAATTAAAATATCACAAAAGGACAAAAGGTCAAACGATTCATTTACCATTTAATCAATTTATTCCATATAGGGTCAAATAGATATTTATCAAATATCAATATATACCTTAAATTACTAGGCCGGTTTTAGGATGTTACAACTCTACCGTCCTTAAAAAAGGATTCCGTCCTCGGAATCCAACAACAATATTCAAATAGCAAGCATTTATCACAATAAGTCTATGACTCTATTCCAATCAATTTCATACATACATGCTCAAATCAAAACTCACATCCAATTCGTCATACACTTCATAGTATACTTAGCAATTCCAACTTTTACCTTAGTAACATACAATCAATTCATTCATTTACTCTATACACTAATTCAAAATTATCTCGATACTCAAATAGCAACTAGCACTCGTGGTTCAGTTAGAATTCATTATGACATAAAAGTGATCCACAAGCATATGCTTAAAAAAATTCCTTACACAAGGTCACACAACTATTTCAAGTCTCAAATACGTGCTCATTTTCTTCTCTATTCTATCAAAATTTACAATCTTGTACAGTTTAACTCGTTGAACGATCCGCAATTTTAAGAATTTCCAATCAAAATTTTCGGTCTTAATCAATTAATTTCAAAAAAAATTACACTTTCATGAGATAAAGTCACATCAATGTTGCATACTATGCACAAACGGGTCAAAATCGAGCAATTCGTCGTGACACTATCAAAGTCCTTAGTTAACCATACTTCTAACAATCATATACTATTTTATGAATAATTGGCCATATTATAAAGATGTGAAGATTCTACAAAGCCAAGTTGCACATTTTGACGAAACTAGTCAAGGTTACACAATTCAAGTCTAAGCCACATATCTCATTAAAACATGGTAATATAAATAGCAATGTCTTTTATATTCAAATAGTCATACTCATGACTTTTCAACCCTTACGAAGGTCAAAGTCACTTATCAATTAGGCATTTATCAAATTCTTAACACTCAATGACCAAACGGATCAAAACAAGTTTTATAATCCAAAGTTGTTTTATTATCTCCATAACATGTTAAACTATTTATCAAAACCAACTCATGCAATCATCAAACGATTATCATCATAATCAAGGTCTAGCAACTAAAATGCATCCAATCAAGTCTTGACACTAATTACCTTTAACGGGTCAACATTTAGAAATCTATCATAACAATTCCAAACATACAACTAACGATTCATTAAACATGTCAAACTCATGTAATGACTAATAAGCTTTTTCAGTTAAACGTCCACTTTTACTTAGAATCCAGTCAACTAATTACAATTCAACTAGTTCTTGACTCTTACCTATTAACATCCAAATAGCATGGTAAATTCATCGATTCGATTAACAATTAAGCATAAACAACATTTGTCATTCTAACATGTTATTTGATCTAGAAACATATTTCTTAAGGCATGAAACCTCATGACTTTAATTTGACAACTTCTCTTACAATCAATAAAACATCATCATCACTTTGAGTAATTTAAAAAAATCACCAATTTAAACTATGATCAATTTTTATTAAGATAAATCATTTTAAAATTTATCCAATCTAAACACTAGATTTAAGTATAAATCATCAATCTCCAAACTTTTCTTAAATAATTTCATAATCAATGCAAATCATTTAACACACTCATTTATCTTCAATTATTACTATCTTAAGTCATCTCAAAAAGATCTACACACACAACTCGTTAGTCACCTTTCAGACTCCAAATTCAACATATGAAACAATTCGGTAATTTATCATAAACATTTCAGGTCATTCAGATATTTAACACTGACTAACTGTCATAATTAATGTCTATAACAATAACAACACCAAATTTATTCACATTGGACGGACATTTCTGATTCTCACTATACAAGTCACTTCATGTGACCCGACATGTCACAATAAAAGTTTCAACTTTTTCACATAACAAACACGAGTCCTACTTGAACTATTCAATTCACGTATATGATTACATCTATCATAATTACAAGCCTTACATTAATGATATTCACAACAATTACTATCATACTCAATTTATCTATGGCCACATATATTGTGACCGAAACCGACATACCACCAATCATCTTCACTTCTCCTGAAGCGAAGGAACAACCAAGACATTTAGTTTCAACTTATCGCCAATTTTCTCAAAACGTAAATGGACAACTTACACACACGAGGCACTATGTGTGCGCCAACAACAAGAAAAGAAAACTATCTCTTATAACATACAACAATAACTTTGATTCAACTAGAACAATCCACACATCAGATCACACTAACCTAGTCCAGGTTCCAATATTGAAAGACTAGAAAGCATGCATCATTTATATCTATATAAACTCCTGACACATATGATGTACCCTAAATCAGTAATCAATCAATTATTCCACTTCAAGTGGCATAAAACACCAAAGGTACGCAGTTCAGTTCATCACATCATTTCAAAAGTCCTAATTAAGCGATCTACTCAATTACCAATTTTACATAAACACAAGTTTTGAGTTTATAAAAACATACCCGAACTATCACTGTCGGTCTAACGTTGGTGAAAATCCCCCGACCGCCCCCGTCCTTGACCCACAACCCATTTTCTTTTCCCATGGCCAATTTTCCTTCTTGCCCAAAATTGAACACCTCTAATGCACTTCATTTCCCCCAACGTGCGTATATATGCTCCCCGGTAAGTTCCCGCATCGTTACTTGAGGTACCAACATTTCCTAGGGCCAAGGGTGTCGGGTTCTCTTTACCTGTCATAACTATAACAATCACAACAACTCACGAAAGCTTAGTTTAAATCGTTAGTAACTACATACTAACTATAACTAACTTCGTTCACTGTTGCTCTAATCCCACTCGTCCGGAATGCTTGACCAAACTCGAGCCACGATTTGGGAATGAAACACCTAACCGTGTATCCATCTCCAAACCGAGGCTCTGATACCAAGTTGTAACACCGCAAATTTTAGAAACCGTTTTTTTAAAAGGTGTGCGAAAGCATAAAGATAATAATAAGTTTAGGTTTATGTTTACAAACCAAACGTCCCGAAATAAACTCCAAAACAATAATATTTAAAATGGTGTCACTTAACGACATGACTCATTTTACAAACATATCCATTTGAGCTTGGTCACCCATTCCGTCCAAAGCACCGATCAACCTGAAAAGGGTCAACAAAATAGGGATTAGCACAAAGCTAAGTGAATGAACATAAACTACAAATTATGTAAAGCTCAACAAGCAAGCACCAACATCTCCACGATCGTTACTCCTCGTAACCACTTAACCACTGTTCCACTGAACCACTGTTCCACTGAACCACTGTTCCACTGAACCACTGTTCCACTGAACCACTGTTCCACTGAACCAGTTGTAACAACCCAAAAATCAGGAGAAATTTAAAAAATTTTAAAACTTTTAATTAATAAAATTTCCCAAGTACAAGTAATGAAAAGGTCCCAACCCAGATAAAAATAAAAACCGTCTGATGGTCATTAATGCGGAAATAAATAAAAAGGTTAAAAATTATGTTTGACTCAAAACAAACTTTTAAAAACTCCAAATCCAATAAATAAAGATGCAGCCCATCAACCGTTGACCTTCTCTTTGCCCTTACTAGTACCTGAAAATGGGGGAGTGATTGGGGTCAGCCACCGCTGAGTGAATAATATCAAAATAAACAAATAAATACGAACAACTCAAGCCACATAAGTGATCCCTAGAGACTCTACTCAATTCTCAATTACTCAAGTTTATTTTCTCAGATTTTAAATTTATATAGCGCGCTTGTGTGACTTGGGACGAGAGATCAACCTCGATCCGCCTCACACAACTCAAGGCTCAACACCTGTACTCTTCGGTGTTGAGTCAAAACGTCTGGCACCAGTACTCTTCGGTGCCAAGACAACTCAAGTATATTATGTTTAATGTTTTAACTCAAGAACTCAAAACTCAGATAACTCAGGCTCCAGATAACTCAAATCACAGATAACTCAAATAAATCACCCAATCAATACTCAAGCTCAATCAACAAGACAATTCACAACACATAGCACAAAATTATGAATCGAAAGTAAGTAAAAGTTTATAGTGAGATTACCCACCTCGAATAACCGTAAGCTCCTAAATATCCTCGGTACTGAAGAGCGTCTCTAACAGGTCCTAGAAGGTCCTACAATGTACAAGGAAGCTCGGGTTAGGATTAGACTCAAAGGTTGTTTCAGCAGAACTAAACAGCACTCAGCACTTTCGCGGGAACGGCTATAACTCTCAAACCGCTCACTAGATATTATTCAAATTTTTACAGTAGTTAAATGACTCAGAGGACTACAATTTTTCAGAAGACTTCGGAAGCTAGATCCAAACAGAAAAGGCTCAAAACAGGCTCAGGGGACAGAATAGCTGAACCGAAAACTATCCAGCGAAGGTTTACTAAAACAGCAATAACTTTTAAACCGTGAATCAGATTAACGAGCCGCCAGCGGCATTGGAAAGAGGACTCAGAGGACTACAGACCAGCACGGGCCAAAAATCCATAAACATATTTTAAACAGGTTAAAACAGGCCCGAAAACGTTGTGCAGAATCTGCCAGAAAATGTATTTTCATAAAAACCCAATTTAACAAACCCGACATCATTTCGTTAATTCTCGAGGCACTCGACATCGGTTTTAATCCAACCCAAAACCCGAAACTCAAAATCAGATTAAACCCGACAACGTCAAAACCCCGGAATAAAATAGTTTGGTGCTCAAAGAAAACGGTTTAACCACTTTAGTAACTAAACTCACAACCTGACTCGATTGATAACAATAAATCTCACATCAACAACTTAATCTCGACAAAACCGCAGCCTCTAAATTACTCTACACAAACAGGTTTAGATATGATTAGAACAAACAACAAACAAGGGAATGGTTAGAGTTCTACCGAATGAACACGAATCCGGCTCGGATGGAAACTGCTCGGGGAATCGTGCTCTGTTGTGGGTTCACAAACCCGCAATGATACCCTCCTTACACTCTCTAGCTTAGCCACAACAACGACGAATCATGCCTTGCTCGATCTCGCAATCAGACACAAATAAAACGGATTAACATTTGCTCGAATTCAGAAAAAAAATAGGGAAAACAGAAACGAACAGATGCTTACGATATCAACCGGCGATCCATCGCTAATCTAGAACCAACTCACGGTAAACTACTTGAATGAAAGTTACTCCTACGACGGTGATGCCGAATCAGAAGCACAAGAACACATTCGGTACCCACAAACTTGCTCGAGGTTCTGGTATTCTCTGCTCAGTTACGAGAATTGGTCATCACACCAACACAACCGATTAGCACCAAAACGTGATGGAATTATGTGCACAGTCAGTCAACCTATGATGATACATCCATGCCTACGCAACACTTAAGGGTCACACCAGTGAGTGCATGTAATACGAGCAAGATAAGCAATGATACTAAGAAGAGGAATGATTCATAATAGTCATTATGAATCGGTTAAGTATTAAGTTAAGTTTAACTTATTACTAGATTAGTTTAACTAACTAATTAATACAAGTAGTTGTTGAACCATAAGTTTTAAAGAATGAGTTCTTAAGTTTTAAAAAGGTGTCTTGTTGAACCCTTCAATTCTGCAAGTCACGTATTTTAAACAAGGATTAAGATTGGAATAAAAGTTTAAGTTTAGTTTAAGACTTAAACAAACCCAAGAAAATCTTAGATCGAAGTACTATCCACCTAATGGAACACCTCACTTGTTCAATGATATTCATATTGTAAGGATAAAGAACCTTAGATATGGATTCAAATCATTGCGAGTGTTAGGGTGCGTAAGGTTCTGTGATAATCGGGAGTCCCGGCGCAGAGCATCGCACTGTCTTAGATGTTCTGATCTATTTTGGTGATAATCGGGAGTCCCGGCCCAAAAAGTACTTGAGTAGAATAAACATACTAGACTTTATTACTAACTTAGAAATGTACAATTAGATTGTACAAGGTTGTAATAAGTTAAAAGTCTAAAGATTCTACGACCCCTAGGAATCGTGTCAAGTCTTGATACGATCGGTAAGGAAGTTACCTACCAGAAACAACATGTCTCATCGGGAAGTGCCCAAACCTTGCGGCGAGAATGTGATATATGGATCCTAGGCCTAAAATATTAATTATGGGTTTATAATATATTTTAGAGAATGTTTATTGATGATTACTAATTAAACTGGGTTTGATTTGTAGATGGCAGCAGCAAATGTGATTGCGCCAACAAGTACCAACAATCTCTCACTTCGCTCAATCCTCGTAAAAGACATGTTGACTGGGTCAAACTTTCTCAACTGGGAGCGCAATCTTCGTATTGTGCTCATGCATGAGAGAAAGTGGTATGTCTTGGAGAGAGCAGTACCGAACACCCCTGCTGTTAATGCCAGAGCTGAAACGAGGCAAGCTTATGATAAGCATGTCAGTGATGCACTTGATGTGAGTTGTTTAATGCTAGCCACCATGAGTCCTGAGTTACAAGCGGGACTTATGGATGTGCCTGCATTTGAGATGATCCAACAACTTAGGGATTCATTTCAAGAGCAAGCTCGCACCGAGAGGTTTGACATCAATCGAGCCTT
This sequence comes from Calendula officinalis, assembly GCA_963853835.1. Classification (NCBI taxonomy): domain Eukaryota; kingdom Viridiplantae; phylum Streptophyta; class Magnoliopsida; order Asterales; family Asteraceae; genus Calendula; species Calendula officinalis. The sequence continues at coordinate 78,805,404 of OY970820.1, read as the reverse complement.
CAACTCTTGCAAGATGGTCAAAGGAACGCCAGTGAGTGCCCACGTCATGAAAATGAAGGGGCACATGGATCACCTCGCTAGACTTGGTCACCCCATACCGTTGCAAATGGCAACAGATACTATACTCAACTCGTTGTCTGATGACTACAAGTCTTTTGTGGTCAACTACAACATGCATAATATGGAGAAATCCATTGCTGAGCTACATTCCATGCTCAAGATAGCTGAGTTGAGTTTGGGGACCAAATCTAAGGACGTTCTCTTGATTGGTAACGGCGGTGGGAAGAAGAGAAAAGGGCATGGTGGTAAAGGAAAGGGTAAAACCTATCCTAACCAAGGCGTGCCAAGTGGTAAAGGTGTCAAACAAAAGGTCAAGAAGGTTAAGCCTAACACTGCGAGGACCGAGAACCGGTGCTTCAAGTGTGGTGAGGCTGGGCATTGGAAAAGAAATTGTCCAAAGGGTGCAAGTGGTAGTGGAGGAAACGCAAGTTCATCAGGTAACACAACCACACTTCTCAATCACTTTAAGATACTTGTAAAGTACATTACGAGTAATCTAACTTCTGCAATCCTTTATTGCAGGAGATGGAAAGTGATGGTGACCGGCATGAGATGGTGATGATCCCACGAGCACAAAGTTTTTTATGATTCACTTTTCAGTGGATTCGTTTTAAACAATTTTACTTTATTGTTTGGATAATTTTATTTTTATGTTAAAACAAGTTTCATTTTGGTTTTAATTAAATTTCGAATCCATGGTTGAATTATATTGTGTGCATGTGTGATAATTACACTAGTCAAGATTTATGACTAGATTGTAAGTCAAGTTTTGATTTACTTATGTTTCATGTTTATATATATTTGTTTGATTGTTGTATAAATAATGTCTTGATTGCTCAAGGTATTTAGATGCTAGTAATTAGAAAGTTTTTCTAATGAAAGTATTTAAAAGTTTTATGGAAGCATAAGGTTCAAAAGTTATTGAACTTAGTTAAAACATCTTAAGTAATAGTCGTTACTTATGATAGAAAGTTTTAAAGTATTAGTATTAATATAGTATGATTATATTGGATATAATCAAAATAGACTCTAAAGAGTATTATTACAAGTCTTTCATACTCGTAGTAAAGGATTTAATGAAGTCATAATTCCCTAATAGGAATAATTGGATATTCGCATAATCCAAGTAAAATGACTTAGACATTAAATGACTCTTAAGAAGAGACATAACTATATTAAAGTATTTAAGAATTAAAGGGTATTATTGCAAGTCTCTTATACTTGTAATAAATACAATATTTAATCAAGTCATAATTCCCTAATAGGAATAATGGATATTTGACAAATCCAAGTGATGACTTTGGCATTAAATAACATTCTTAAAAGAATACTAATGCATTTAAGAATTGATAGTATCATTCCAAGTGTTTCATACTTGTTATATACAGTAATCAATAAAGATCGTAATTCCCTAATCAGGAATGTTGGATATTCGCAAATCCAAAGGATGATCTTAATTATTGATAGAATTCTTAAAAGATTAAACTACAAGTTATTGACTAGGTCAAAGTAGTAGTTTAAGAGATGCTTAAGTTCCATAAAAGTAAGTGGGAGCTAAGACTAACGTAATTCATTAAAGGTGTTAGTGAATTCAGTGAGTTAGTAAGACATTAACAACAAGGTTTTACCAAGTCGTCAGCCAAAGAGTTAAGAGAAATAATAAATGATCGTTGATTAGATTATTGCAAACCAAATAGCGTGATCACAAGTCTTGTGATTAATTATTGCATATCTAATAGGTTGTTAACACTTCAGTGGATAACACAATCATTTAAGGAAATTTCTTTAACTAGTAAAGATATCTACAAATCAAGTAACTAAGAGTAGCTTTAGTTACAAGGATGATTTTATGAATTCAAGAAACTAAGGAGTTAATTTCCAATCCTCCTATGTTTACCAAATTACATAAAAGGAAAGACTGGAATATATTCTAGATTATTGCAAGAACAATATCTAGCAAAGATAAAAGTAATAGTATTCCTAAATACTCGTCTTATGTCTTTAGTTTAATAGAAATGATTGTTTTTGTGATAAAGTTACAATCAAGGTTGTAAGAATCATTAAGTAATCAACACGAACGAAAGGAATAAGTAATGATCCAGTAATAATTCAGTATCCATGTCCAGTAAGGAATAGTACATGAGTTAGTATCATTTTTATTCAGACTTTGTATGTTTTACAAGATCCATGAATAAAAGTCTATTTATTCAAGAAGACACAAAATCCGTGACTACTCGTCTTGGTGGGAACCTCGATGGGACGTTAACGTCATCGCAGTATTTGGTGGTAGATTCGAAGTTCTTCGAAGATAGCTACACAAGTTTTGTGTAAACCAAATATCGGTGATATTCTGTTGGAGCTCGACGAATATTGGATTGACCACCGTGACAATACTTCGTGGTTGAAAAGTTCAAAAGTATTGTTCACTAGGATTGTCCTTAAGCCTGAGGTATTTGGTTTAGGATACAATGACTAATGTGCTTTGGTTCAACTTAGACAATACTGAAATATGTTTGTCATAAGAGGCGATACTGGGTACAAAGGAAGTTGTATTTTAAATCGAAATATACAAGATGGTAATTGCACCTCCTTTTTAGGAGAGATATTTATAGGTCCTTTGACATGATGAGATAACTGAAAGTGCATGGCCATGCCCAAACGAACTGATTTGTTCTTTGTCGTTTATCACAACAGTTTGAATCAAGAAGTCATGAAATGATTTCGAATACAGGAGTTGATAATTTCTACCATGCTCGTATTCGTCATCACAAATATCGTGCTGCAAGGGATGAGCCTAACATAGTTTGCCCAAGAAGTAGAGACAGAGTGTTCTTTACTAGGAGACGCCATTAAAGAGTTTTTCTTAAACCATACCTGGGTTACGTAAGCTGTTTTTATGGGGTTGGTTACCTACATGCCCATCTATAAGGCCACTGTAGCTCGTATCATTAAGACAAAGGTTACAGACTTGCACAAGTGGGAGTCTGAAGGAATTATGTGCACAGTCAGTCAACCTATGATGATACATCCATGCCTACGAAACACTTAAGGGTCACACCGGTGAGTGCATGTAATACGAGCAAGATAAGCAATGATACTAAGAAGAGGAATGATTCATAATAGTCATTATGAATCGGTTAAGTATTAAGTTAAGTTTAACTTATTACTAGATTAGTTTAACTAACTAATTAATACAAGTAGTTGTACATTTACTAGTTGAGTAAATATACAATGTGTTAATTATAGATTATCCATGATATGATTTAAAGCTATTAAATCATATAGTAATTGGATAATATTGTTGTATAAATTATATAAAGGTTATTATATAATTAACTATTAGAAGTATAAATACAAGTATATAATTCGTGTATATGGGTACCGAATTATTAGTGTATTAATACTAGACATTTAGTAGTTAAGTGCAACAATAATAAACTAGTTAAACTATAAGGGATGGAAGTGTTAAAAGGAAGTTTAATTAAAGTTCTAATATTAATTAAACTAGAAGGGTTCTAAGCGTAACTTATTTGTATATAAATAAGAGGCTTAGGGTAAACCCTAAACCCCTTACACACATACACAAGCCACGAAAATACTTCCCCTCCTCTCCCTATTTTCGGCCGAACAAGATCAAGGGAAGAACACAAGTCTTGTGTTCTTCGTGTTCTTCGTTCGTTCTTCGTGTTCTTCAAGTTTTGAAGAACAAGTTCATTGCTTAGATCAACTAGAAGATCGCTCGATTTGTTCATCATCAGTGGATCAATCTTAAGCAATCAACAAGGTATGTTTTGGGAAAACCCTTTTCTTCCTTCTCCCTCTTGGACGAATTTCGACCAAAGAACCCTAGGGTTCTTTGGTTGATGGTCGACGAATACACACAAGCAATGTGTGTGTTCGAGTTCTTCGTACAAGGTTTCTTTCTTGTTAACCTAATCTAGAATTCCAACATCCCAATCCTTTAGGATTTAAGGATTAGGTTTAACCCCAGTTCCGCATTTAGGGATTAAATCAGCTAGTTAGTTTTAACCGGTCAAGAACAAGTTCATGTTCTTGGTCAGCATGGTTCGAACTCGTGTACTAGGTGGTCGACCCAATTGGTTGATCAGTCGCATGGTGCGTAGTAAATCCCTACAGTGGTATCAGAGTGTTGGTTTAGAAATCTAGACTAGATTAACAAAGTTTTTTTTGTTTACTTTAATTATTCTTTTGTTTCAAGTATTTTTTCTTTCTTTCTTCTTCTTCATATTTTCGAAAATAGGGAAGAAACCCTAAGACCAAGAACATTAAACTAGTCTAAGTTTAATTGGTCAAGAAGGTTTCTAGAAACCCTAGCAATTTTCGAAAAACATGGAAGAACCCTAGGATCAAGTATATTAAACAAGATATATTTAATTGATCAAAAGGATTCTTTCCATAAACCCTAGAAATTTCGTGACCTAGAAAGAACCCTAGGATCAAGTATATTAAACAAGATATGTTTAATTGATCAAAAGGATTCTTTCCTAATTACCTTAGAATTTTCGAAATCTAGAGGATTACTTGGACACCAAGTTTATTAAACTAGCCTAGTTTAATTGGTGGAAAAGTTTCCTAGGCTTAAGAATTTCGAAACCCTAAAGAACCCTAGAAGATTAAACTAGTTTAAGTTTAATATTTTAAAAGGTATTAATTAGGATAATAATCTAAAACCTAGTTAATTAAGACAAGTTTATGTCTAATAGGTTTAATTATTATTTTGATAACTTTATTAAAGCTAATTCTTTAAACCTAGTAATTTAGACAAAGTTTTATTGTCTATAAGGTTTAAATTAAAAGGTTTAAATAAATTTATTAAGGATATAATCTATCTTAGAATTTAAACAAAGTTTGTTGTTTAAAAGGATTGATTTAAATTAATCTTTTAATTAAAATAATGTCTTTGATCAAGAAAGTCAAAACCCTAGTTTTGATTGGTTAAAAACAAGATTAGGGTTCATCTAATGAACTTAGGGAATTGATAAAGAAGGTGTTAATTTTTAAGTTCTAAAATTAACAAGGTGTATTTAATTATGTATAAATATGTATATATGTATTTAAATTTTCGTTTCTTTATATTAAATAAAATTGAATTCTAAAAGATATAACAAGTTTATACACATTTTAATTAGTTCAAGTTAAAATGTATAAATATAAATTAGGTGTAATATTCTTATTAGAATGTTACAAGTTTATTATTATAAATATACATATATACGAATTTATACATTAAATACAAGATAAAATGAAACAATTAAAAGGATAATGTTAGTTTTGATCTTTAAAGAAATAGTGTAACTAGTTATTGTGTAAGTTATAATATAATTAAAACTAGAATGTACAAAGTTATGATTTAATTATAACTAGTAATTGTACAAGTTGAAATTATATTATTAACTAGAAATATACAAAGTTATATTGTTATATATATCAAGGTGTATAAAGTTATAAGTTATTATAACTAGATAATTATACAAGTATGATATAAGTATTTTACAAGTTATGTAATATACTAGTTTAATGATCAAGTATAAATAACAAGAACCTATATTTAACTAGTTCAAGTTAAATATAAGAAAGGTTTAAACAAACTAAAAGAATTATTATATATAGTCTTTATATAATAGGTTTATTAGTTTCACCAAGTATAAACCGGTGATTGTGTTGGCTTAAGTTTCATCATGGTTGTTGAAGCTAGTGGGAGCTACACAAGAAAATCACAAAGTTTGTAAATGTGTCGTTAAGGCATAAGTTATGGTCGAATCTAATAAGTATAATAAATGTTTGATTTCATTATTAGACATATGAAAAACTAGGTGTGTTAAACTAGGTTTATGTTTCAAGTTTATGAATCATAAAAGTTTTAGAAGTTTAACATAAGTTTATAAGTTTTTCAAGTAATATAAAACAAGTAAGTTTTACTTCGTATTAGAAATAAGGTTTCTCACAAAACCTAGTAAAAACGTTTTGTACACCTCGTTTTAGGTATACATGTAAGATCGTGTAAATTCTTGAAACTATAAGTTTTAAAGAATGAGTTCTTAAGTTTTAAAAAGGTGTCTTGTTGAACCATTCAATTCTTCAAGTCACGCATTTTAAACAAGGATTAAGATTGGAATAAAAGTTTAAGTTTAGTTTAAGACTTAAACAAACCCAAGAAAATCTTAGATCGAAGTACTATCCACCTAATGGAACACCTCACTTGTTCAACGATATTCATATTGTAAGGATAAAGAACCTTAGATATGGATTCAAATCATTGCGAGTGTTAGGGTGCGTAAGGTTCTGTGATAATCGGGAGTCCCGGCACAGAGCATCGCACTGTCTTAGATGTTCTGATCTATTTTGGTGATAATCGGGAGTCCCGGCCCAAAAAGTACTTGAGTAGAATAAACATACTAGACTTTATTACTAACTTAGAAATGTACAATTAGATTGTACAAGGTTGTAATAAGTTAAAAGTCTAAAGATTCTACGACCCCTAGGAATCGTGTCAAGTCTTGATACGATCGGTAAGGAAGTTACCTACCAGAAACAACATGTCTCATCGGGAAGTGCCCAAACCTTGCGGCGAGAATGTGATATATGGATCCTAGGCCTAAAATATTAATTATGGGTTTATAATATATTTTAGAGAATGTTTATTGATGATTACTAATTAAACTGGGTTTGATTAGTAGATGGCAGCAACAAATGTGATTGCGCCAACAAGTACCAACAATCTCTCACTTCGCTCAATCCTCGTAAAAGACATGTTGACTGGGTCAAACTTTCTCAACTGGGAGCGCAATCTTCGTATTGTGCTCAGGCATGAGAGAAAGTGGTATGTCTTGGAGAGAGCAGTACCGAACACCCCTGCTGTTAATGCCAGAGCTGAAACGAGGCAAGCTTATGATAAGCATGTCAGTGATGCACTTGATGTGAGTTGTTTAATGCTAGCCACCATGAGTCGTGAGTTACAAGCGGGACTTATGGATGTGCCTGCATTTGAGATGATCCAACAACTTAGGGATTCATTTCAAGAGCAAGCTCGCACCGAGAGGTTTGACATCAATCGAGCCTTCAACTCTTGCAAGATGGTCAAAGGAACGCCAGTGAGTGCCCACGTCATGAAAATGAAGGGGCACATGGATCACCTCGCTAGACTTGGTCACCCCATACCGTTGCAAATGGCAACAGATACTATACTCAACTCGTTGTCTGATGACTACAAGTCTTTTGTGGTCAACTACAACATGCATAATATGGAGAAATCCATTGCTGAGCTACATTCCATGCTCAAGACAGCTGAGTTGAGTTTGGGGACCAAATCTAAGGACGTTCTCTTGATTGGTAACGGCGGTGGGAAGAAGAGAAAAGGGCATGGTGGTAAAGGAAAGGGTAAAACCTATCCTAACCAAGGCGTGCCAAGTGGTAAAGGTGTCAAACAAAAGGTCAAGAAGGTTAAGCCTAACACTGCGAGGACCGAGAACCGGTGCTTCAAGTGTGGTGAGGCTGGGCATTGGAAAAGAAATTGTCCAACGGGTGCAAGTGGTAGTGGAGGAAACGCAAGTTCATCAGGTAACACAACCATACTTCTCAATCACTTTAAGATACTTGTAAAGTACATTACGAGTAATCTAACTTCTGCAATCGTTTATTGCAGGAGATGGAAAGTGATGGTGACCGGCATGAGATGGTGATGATCCCACGAGCACAAAGTTTTTTATGATTCACTTTTCAGTGGATTCGTTTTAAACAATTTTACTTTATTGTTTGGATAATTTTATTTTTATGTTAAAACAAGTTTCATTTTGGTTTTAATTAAATTTCGAATCCATGGTTGAATTATATTGTGTGCATGTGTGATAATTACACTAGTCAAGATTTATGACTAGATTGTAAGTCAAGTTTTGATTTACTTATGTTTCATGTTTATATATATTTGTTTGATTGTTGTATAAATAATGTCTTGATTGCTCAAGGTATTTAGATGCTAGTAATTAGAAAGTTTTTCTAATGAAAGTATTTAAAAGTTTTATGGAAGCATAAGGTTCAAAAGTTATTGAACTTAGAAAGTTTTAAAGTATTAGTATTAATATAGTATGATTATATTGGATATAATCAAAATAGACTCTAAAGAGTATTATTACAAGTCTTTCATACTCGTAGTAAAGGATTTAATGAAGTCATAATTCCCTAATAGGAATAATTGGATATTCGCATAATCCAAGTAAAATGACTTAGACATTAAATGACTCTTAAGAAGAGACATAACTATATTAAAGTATTTAAGAATTAAAGGGTATTATTGCAAGTCTCTTATACTTGTAATAAATACAATATTTAATCAAGTCATAATTCCCTAATAGGAATAATGGATATTTGACAAATCCAAGTGATGACTTTGGCATTAAATAACATTCTTAAAAGAATACTAATGCATTTAAGAATTGATAGTATCATTCCAAGTGTTTCATACTTGTTATATACAGTAATCAATAAAGATCGTAATTCCCTAATCAGGAATGTTGGATATTCGCAAATCCAAAGGATGATCTTAATTATTGATAGAATTCTTAAAAGATTAAACTACAAGTTATTGACTAGGTCAAAGTAGTAGTTTAAGAGATGCTTAAGTTCCATAAAAGTAAGTGGGAGCTAAGACTAACGTAATTCATTAAAGGTGTTAGTGAATTCAGTGAGTTAGTAAGACATTAACAACAAGGTTTTACCAAGTCGTCAGCCAAAGAGTTAAGAGAAATAATAAATGATCGTTGATTAGATTATTGCAAACCAAATAGCGTGATCACAAGTCTTGTGATTAATTATTGCATATCAAATAGGTTGTTAACACTTCAGTGGATAACACAATCATTTAAGGAAATTTCTTTAACTAGTAAAGATATCTACAAATCAAGTAACTAAGAGTAGCTTTAGTTACAAGGATGATTTTATGAATTCAAGAAACTAAGGAGTTAATTTCCAATCCTCCTATGTTTACCAAATTACATAAAAGGAAAGACTGGAATATATTCTAGATTGTTGCAAGAACAATATCTAGCAAAGATAAAAGTAATAGTATTCCTAAATACTCGTCTTATGTCTTTAGTTTAATAGAAATGATTGTTTTTGTGATAAAGTTACAATCAAGGTTGTAAGAATCATTAAGTAATCAACACGAACGAAAGGAATAAGTAATGATCCAGTAATAATTCAGTATCTATGTCCAGTAAGGAATAGTACATGAGTTAGTATCATTTTTATTCAGACTTTGTATGTTTTACAAGATCCATGAATAAAAGTCTATTTATTCAAGAAGACACAAAATCCGTGACTACTCGTCTTGGTGGGAACCTCGATGGGACGTTAACATGATCGCGGTATTTGGTGGTAGATTCGAAGTTCTTCGAAGATAGCTACACAAGTTTTGTGTAAACCAAATATCGGTGATATTCTGTTGGAGCTCGACGAATATTGGATTGACCACCGTGACAATACTGCGTGGTTGAAAAGTTCAAAAGTATTGTTCACTAGGATTGTCCTTAAGCCTGAGGTATTTGGTTTAGGATACAATGACTAATGTGCTTTGGTTCAACTTAGACAATACTGAAATACGTTTGTCATAAGAGGCGATACTGGGTACAAAGGAAGTTGTATTTTAAATCGAAATATACAAGATGGTAATTGCACCTCCTTTTTAGGAGAGATATTTATAGGTCCTTTGACATGATGAGATAACTGAAAGTGCATGGCCATGCCCAAACGAACTGATTTGTTCTTTGTCGTTTATCACAACAGTTTGAATCAAGAAGTCATGAAATGATTTCGAATACAGGAGTTGATAATTTCTACCATGCTCGTATTCGTCATCACAAATATCGTGCTGCAAGGGATGAGCCTAACATAGTTTGCCCAAGAAGTAGAGACAGAGTGTTCTTTACTAGGAGACGCCATTAAAGAGTTTTTCTTAAACCATACCTGGGTTACGTAAGCTGTTTTTATGGGGTTGGTTACCTACATGCCCATCTATAAGGCCACTGTAGCTCGTATCATTAAGACAAAGGTTACAGACTTGCACAAGTGGGAGTCTGAAGGAATTATGTGCACAGTCAGTCAACCTATGATGATACATCCATGCCTACGAAACACTTAAGGGTCACACCGGTGAGTGCATGTAATACGAGCAAGATAAGCAATGATACTAAGAAGAGGAATGATTCATAATAGTCATTATGAATCGGTTAAGTATTAAGTTAAGTTTAACTTATTACTAGATTAGTTTAACTAACTAATTAATACAAGTAGTTGTACATTTACTAGTTGAGTAAATATACAATGTGTTAATTATAGATTATCCATGATATGATTTAAAGCTATTAAATCATATAGTAATTGGATAATATTGTTATATAAATTATATAAATATTATTATATAATTATCTATTAGAAGTATAAATACAAGTATATAATTCGTGTATATGGGTACCGAATTATTAGTGTATTAATACTAGACATTTAGTAGTTAAGTGCAACAATAATAAACTAGTTAAACTATAAGGGATGGAAGTGTTAAAAGGAAGTTTAATTAAAGTTCTAATATTAATTAAACTAGAAGGGTTCTAAGCGTAACTTATTTTTATATAAATAAGAGGCTTAGGGTAAACCCTAAACCCCTTACACACATACACAAGCCACGAAAATACTTCCCCTCCTCTCCCTATTTTCGGCCGAACAAGATCAAGGGAAGAACACAAGTCTTGTGTTCTTCGTGTTCTTCGTTCGTTCTTCGTGTTCTTCAAGTTTTGAAGAACAAGTTCATTGCTTAGATCAACTAGAAGATCGCTCGATTTGTTCATCATCAGTGGATCAATCTTAAGCAATCAACAAGGTATGTTTTGGGAAAACCCTTTTCTTCCTTCTCCCTCTTGGACGAATTTCGACCAAAGAACCCTAGGGTTCTTTGGTTGATGGTCGACGAATACACACAAGCAATGTGTGTGTTCGAGTTCTTCGTACAAGGTTTCTTTCTTGTTAACCTAATCTAGAATTCCAACATCCCAATCCTTTAGGATTTAAGGATTAGGTTTAATCCCAGTTCCGCATTTAGGGATTAAATCAGCTAGTTAGTTTTAACCGGTCAAGAACAAGTTCATGTTCTTGGTCAGCATGGTTCGAACTCGTGTACTAGGTGGTCGACCCAAGTGGTTGATCAGTCGCATGGTGCGTAGTAAATCCCTACAAAACGAAGGCAGAGAAACGAAAGAAGAAAATAATACGATTGCTTTACCGGAAGGCTATACGGAATTGCTACAACAGCTTGCTCCATTCTGCTCTCGAAACCAGGAAGGAAAGAAGGTAGCGGAAATTAAAAGATCTACCTACTCACACCAAGTCCCCCACTGATTCAAGATTTGAGAAATAAGAAACAACCACCGCCACTAACATTGAGATTGCCGACTAAGAAAAGGAAAAAAAATCAACCAGCTCTTAATTAAATCTCTCTCTCTATTTTGCCAACTCCTTTATTGCTGAAGAACACCGAATCAAGACTTCTGGCAGACTTCTTTCTCCGATCGTACACTGGAAAAATGGGTATATGGTTGGCAAGTAACCAAAGGGAGGATTATATCCTTATATAGCCACCCTTAATGCACATGTAATTACTAGAAGGCCTCACCCGACTTCTTCCTCCTTGGGCCGGCTCACACTCTCAACTTCGGGCCCCACAATTGACCAAATACAACCGGGTATTACAACTAGCTCGACTCCACAAGACTACTCGAATCGGGTCTTTAGAAACCGAACAAGAAAAGAAGAAAAGAAGGGAATTTGGCTTGGCTAACAAAGAACGGCATGGAAAGGCCTTGGCCTAATCGGCCGGCCTCGGGATTTTAATAAACCCGTAAGACATTAACTCGGGATTTAACGTCTAGCAATTTTTAATTAACACTCATAGTTAACTAACACAAGGCGTCGCATAATATCTAACACTCTAGTTAATATTAATTAATCCACATGATTAAGTAAACACGAATTAAATGACACACTTGTCATTAAATGAGACACCGCGTATTTGAATTACTCGAATTAATTACTTATAAGAGCACATAACACATTTAATCTCAATTATGTAAATGTCATACAATTTATTTAATAAAAAGTGAATAATTCAATTTCATTAATTTTTAGGGCGTTACAACTCAACTCCACTTAAAATAGACTTCGTCCCCGAAGTCATGGCTCGGAAGAAGTTCAGGGCCGCAATCTCGCGTCCCAATCTCAGGCTCGTCAGCGGCACACGTCCGCAAAAGAGGACTGAAAACAAAACGATAAGATTAAGAATAAAAAGGAAATTTTTCAGGGCGACCTACGCGATCAGAATAACTCCAGTTTTTGAAACTGCTCGTACAGTCTTCCGTCTCTAACGGCGCAAAATGATAAGGGCTCGGGATTTGAATGTTCTCTAAGGAACTCGGTTATCTTTATCAAGAAAATGATGACGATAGGAGTACAAAATAACCCATGATACTCCGATGTAGACGTCTTCTTGTTCTCGTTGTCGGACACAGTTGCTGCACCCAACGGCTAACGTTGCGTTGAATCTCCGATTCAACTCCACTTGGAGATTTGTTACGGTTTGGTTTTTGGCGGCAGATAATCTTGGCGTAGTACTCGGTCGTCCATTATGCGCTCACAATCAAATGCGGCCCTCTCGTGGCAATAACAACAAGTTTTTAGGGGAACACCTTCCCGCCCAGCTCTATTACATGATCACTTTATATAATTTACACTAGAAATTTTTTTTATTATTATCAATCTCTGCCAAGAATGAGATCTCAAGGTCTTTTGCTCTATGGGACATCATTTTGTTTTAAAACATAAGCAACAATTTAGTGATTCACATTACTATCAAACCATACACAAACAAGCACAATATTCTCAAGAAATGTTATTATCACACAGAAACCTCATATAGTAGGCAACTCATGCCTTTTTCTCAATTTGCATATGCTCAGAATGCATTTATCCCAAATTTCCACAACTTGCCTTTAACTCAATGCAAGCTATATTATCAATTTAACTCAAATCTCACTTAACAATTTACCACAAGTCGCACAAAGTTCCAATTTTCTCTCTCTTCGCGATCTCTCGCGTGATCAATTTAATTACCAGACTACTCGAACATATAATTTCTCTTTTAAGTCGCGTTATTAATTCTCTTGTTAACTCATATTTAACAATCTCTTGTTAACTCATATTTAACAATCACTTGTTAACTCATATATAACAATCTCTTGTTAACTCATTTTAGTTGTTTCTTGATCGGTTTGACCAAAATTCCACTCATTAATCTCATTTATTTTTAAGTCTCAAACGCTTTCATTTAATATTTTCTCTTCACTTAGTTAATTAATCAACTCGATATTTCTCATGCTCTTGATTACTCAGCTATTTTCTCGTTCTCAATATAAAGTTTCCTCATTATTTTATATTTTATTGTTTTCTCAATTTAGAAACTCATAGTATTTTAATAAAAAAATTTTATATGATATGCTTATTTTTCCTCGTTTGCTCATTTTAATAACTATTCTTGATTTAGTAATTAATCAATAAAACACAATATTTGATGGCATTCAATTTAATAGTTTAACTTGACAATCCCCTTAGTTCAAATTTAATATTTGTTCATAATTTAAAGATTTTCTCATTTGATTTACTTTAATAATTTAATCGTTTACTTGATTTATTAGTTTCTTATAGTTCGATAGTTTCTCAATAATAATAAGTCTTTCCCATAATTTAATATGGCGATCTTCTCATGACCGTCTCGTTGATAACATTCTCATTACTCGAATTTCATACTTTCTCGTTATTTATATGATTACATACTTATCATTTCTCATTTGCATCAATCTAATCATTCCCAATTATTCTTATAAATTCCCTAGTCACATGTATATATTTTACTCAACACAATAATTTGGCTCAAAATTTCTCGACTGGATTTAATAACTTCTCACAGTCATGTTTTACCCATTTAACTTGACTTAAATAATTCATAATAAATTCTCATATTTTAATAATCTCTTTTTATCACGTTATATTCCCACGGGAATAATTTCTCGATTAATTAATCACTCTTATAAATTTTTAGTCGGTTATATGCACATAATAACACTAAACAAAACCATCTCCTGGTAATTCTCTAAATTTACTCCTTACAAACCTTATTTTTCACTTTTAGCTCAATAATACGAATTTAATAATTCACAACTTTATAATTATTCTCTATTCGCACTCTTAATATTGGTTGTTTTCCCATTTACCACCATTCAACTCCACTTGGAGAAAACTCGTCCCCGAGTTTGGAAGTGGCACTCAAAATCTAAAGGATCTCGTTACGAACACTCGATAGTTCGGTTTGTTGATTCTCATTTACTTTCATATTTTAAGGTTTATTTGATTACTCGATAATTAAACACTTATGCACAAGTGTGAGTCGGTCCCAACGTATACTCTTTACGCCCCCTCACACCCATACTCATTAACTTTTTATCACTTTATAAAGATCATACTTTATTTATTGCCCATAATTGATGTTAGCTTTCTCATTAACCTTCTCATGGATTCTCACATTAGGTTTTCTCAATTATAACTCTTCTCTATCATTGTCTCATTAATAATTAGTCATTTTAGGATTCCTCATAAGTCAAGCTCGTTACATTTAGTAGCTCCACAACTTGTTATTTCGCGTTACACATTCACGATTAACATCTCAAAAATCAGAGTATTAATCCTCATTTTTGTTATTCATAGCATATTTGGTGTTGGTATTATCATTACCATATAACACTTTTATCGTTAAATGAAATTTTCATTAAATTCGTAGCGAATAAACCTCATAAATTCTCTTTTGTCAATTAAATCATTAATTAACACGTCTTGGGTTTCTCATCCCACCCAATTAGTGATATCTCAATATTTATAATTTTCATTGACTTTATAAATCTTCATCTCTTGTTCAATTAACAGTCCTCATTTAATTTCATATGTTCGATATTTTTCCCATCAGTTACGTAAATGTAAAATTAACTACATAAATCTTCGCATAAAATTTCTTAATTCACAACTCTTTTACTCAATTTAATGATTATGCATAATTAAAATCTCTCCATTTGATTTGTTTTAGATAATTTTCCAATCGTTCTTACTTTACAAATTTCTCGTAATTTCAATGACTTATTAGTTATATGAATTAAATTATTCTTAGTTATTCTTACTTAATTATTACTTTAGATTTTTGACCAATTAATATTACTCAATTTAACAATTTGTCATTAGTGATCCTCACTCAATATAGTTTAATAACTTTCACTTGATTTGTTTGGATAACTCCTTAAACTTAAATTAATGATTACTTATTTCTTATTTATTATTTTCTCAAGAATCTCGATTTAGTGATGTTTTCACCCCATTTACTCATATATTTGAACTTAATATTTTTCCTTATTTTCTCGTTTATTTTGCTTTAACGATTGCTCAGTCATTCTCGAGGTATTAATAACTAAATTAAATCATTAACGAATTCAACCCAATTTGATTTATTGGTCTATCTCTTGACATGTTTTGATAACTCTTTATTCAATTCGTGTTTGATGATTCTCTTTTTCAATTGGTTGCACTGGTTTCTCAAAGATCTCTTTTAGTGATTTTATTATCTACTTATATTTAATAATTCAGGGTTTTATTGATACTTAGATGCTTGACCAATGGTCTCCTTGAATCCTTTTCGAAACATAGACATGACTCATGTACGTATAATAATAGGGGCCCTCTATTATTATCCGCACCTACCTCTGTCATGGTTTCGAGCCAGTTTTCAAAAATTCCACGATCTCTCATCCTCATACCATCCACATAACAAGTAATTCACATCAATAAGTATAGTATCTATAAAGTCGCACTATTCACGCTCATCTCGTGTCAAGTCTCTAATATTCTCTTAATAGTTAGTGTCACTCGCGACGTTTAAAATAAACTAAATAACTTAAATTTTAAAGTACTAGAGGCATAAAGTTTTCGTGATGCGCTGCTTCTCAATTTGGATTTGGACTCATTTTAAAAACATTTGAAAAACTCATCTTGAAAACTCATGTTTCGACTTGAGTTTGGAATTCACCCCTTGTGAACCCAATTCTCTCAAGCCATAGCTCTGATACCAACTTGTAACAACCCAAAAATCAGGAGAAATTTAAAAAAATTTAAAACATTTAATTAATAAAATTTCCCAAGTACAAGTAATGAAAAGGTCCCAACTCAGATAAAAATCTAAACCGTCTCATGGTCTTTAATGCGTAAATAAATAAAAAGGTTAAAAATTATGTTTGACTCAAAACAAACTTTTAAAAACTCCAAATCCAATAAATAAAGATGCAGCCCATCAATCGTTGACCTTCTCTTTGCCCTTACTAGTACCTGAAAATGGGGGAGTGATTGGGGTCAGCCACCGCTGAGTGAATAATATCAAAATAAACAAATAAATACAAACAACTCAAGCCACATAAGTGATCCCTAGAGACTCTACTCAATTCTCAATTACTCAAGTTTATTTTCTCAGATTTTAAATTTATATAGCGCGCTTGTATGACTTGGGACGAGAGATCAACCTCGATCCGCCTCACACAACTCAAGACTCAACACCTGTACTCTTCGGTGTTGAGTCAAAACGTCTGGCACCAGTACTCTTCGGTGCCAAGACAACTCAAGTATATTATGTTTAATGTTTTAACTCAAGAACTCAAAACTTAGATAACTCAGGCTCCAGATAACTCAAATCACAGATAACTCAAATAAATCACCCAATCAATACTCAAGCTCAATCAAATAGACAATTCACAACACATAGCACAAAATCATGAATCGAAAGTAAGTACAAGTTTATAGTGAGATTACCCACCTCGAATAACCGTAAGCTCCTAAATATCCTCGGTACTGAAGATCGTCTCTAACAGGTCCTAGAAGGTCCTACAATGTACAAGGAAGCTCGGGTTAGGATTAGACTCAAAGGTTGTTTCAGCAGAACTAAACAGCACTCAGCACTTTCGCGGGAACGGCTATAACTCTCAAACCGCTCACTAGATATTATTCAAATTTTTACAGTAGTTAAATGACTCAGAGGACTACAATTTTTCAGAAGACTTCGGAAGCTAGATCGAAACAGAAAAGGCTCAAAACAGGCTCACGGGACAGAATAGCTGAACCGAAAACTATCCAGCGAAGGTTTACTAAAACAGCAATAACTTTTAAACCGTGAATCAGATTAACGAGCCGCCAGCGGCATTGGAAAGAGGACTCAGAGGACTACAGACCATCACGGGCCAAAAATCCATAAACATATTTTAAACAGGTTAAAACAGGCCCGAAAACGTTGGGCAGAATCTGCCAGAAAATGTATTTTCATAAAAACCCAATTTAACAAACCCGACATCATTTCGTTAATTCCCGAGGCACTCGACATCGGTTTTAATCCAACCCAAAACCCGACACTCAAAATCAGATTAAACCCGACAACGTCAAAACCCCGGAATAAAATAGTTTGGTGCTCAAAGAAAACGGTTTAACCACTTTAGTAACTAAACTCACAACCTGGCTCGATTGATAACCATAAATCTCACATCAACAAGTTAATCTCGACAAAACCGCAGCCTCTAAATTACTCTACTGTTCGAGCAACGATTGTCAAACACAAAGATTAGGCGACGTCAACCTTAAATCTCCTGTGATGATCACAGTGCAAACCCAACAAGTTCTTAGCGAACCTAGGGTGATTGAAGTTGAGTGCGAAGGTGAAGGTAAGAGTGTATGAACTCTGTGTTGTTAGGCTTTTTTGAATCTCTCTCAGTGTGTTAGTGTGTTTCTAACAATGAGTTAGGCAGGTATTTATATGGCCAGTATATGGAACGTTGGCCCATTATGACTGCAATAAAGCCATTATGAAGCGCCATTATGACAACGGTCAATGATCGTGTAACGGCCTGCAATAAAGTAGTCATGAAGCGCCATTATGACGGCCAATAAGACACACGACCATCCTGACAGACGGTAACCTGCCTTGATAACTTGACAGGCGTTCATGACTTTGACAAGCGATCATGACTTTGACAGGCGGTCATGACTTTGACAGACGGTCATGACTTTGACAGACGTCATGACTTTGACAGATCCGAATGACGTGGGCCATTAGTAACGGATCAACTGTGACATGGGCCATTAGTAGCGGATCAATTATGACATGGGCTTGTGGGCATAAAAGCCCATCATTATTTAGGTTTTGGGGAATTACCTATATATACAGGGTAGTCCCTACTAACCTCATCATCTACACAAACAGGTTTAGATATGATTAGAACAAACAACAAACAAGGGAATGGTTAGAGTTCTACCGAATGAACACAAATCCGGCTCGGATGGAAACTGCTCGGGGAATCGTGCTCTGTTGTGGGTTCACAAACCCGCAATGATACCCTCCTTACTCTCTCTAGCTTAGCCACAACAACGACGAATCATGCCTTGCTCGATCTCGCAATCAGACACATATAAAACGGATTAACATTTGCTCGAATTCAGAAAAAAAATAGGGAAAACAGAAACGAACAGATGCTTACGATATCAACCGGCGATCCATCGCTAATCTAGAACCAACTCACGGTAAACTACTTGAATGAAAGTTACTCCTACGACGGTGATGCCGAATCAGAAGCACAAGAACACATTCGGTACCCACAAACTTGCTCGAGGTTCTGGTATTCTCTGCTCAGTTACGAGAATTGGTCATCACACCAACACAACCGATTAGCACCAAAACGAAGGCAGCGAAACGAAAGAAGAAAATAATACGATTGCTTTACCGGAAGGCTATACGGAATTGCTACAACAGCTTGCTCCATTCTGCTCTCGAAACCAGGAAGGAAAGAAGGTAGCGGAAATTAAAAGATCTACCTACTCACACCAAGTCCCCCACTGATTCAAGATTTGAGAAATAAGAAACAACCACCGCCACTAACATTGAGATTGCCGACTAAGAAAAGGAAAAAAAATCAACCAGCTCTTAATTAAATCTCTCTCTCTATTTTGCCAACTCCTTTATTGCTGAAGAACACCGAATCAAGACTTCTGGCAGACTTCTTTCTCCGATCGTACACTGGAAAAATGGGTATATGGTTGGCAAGTAACCAAAGGGAGGATTATATCCTTATATAGCCACCCTTAATGCACATGTAATTACTAGAAGGCCTCACCCGACTTCTTCCTCCTTGGGCCGGCTCACACTCTCAACTTCGGGCCCCACAATTGACCAAATACAACCGGGTATTACAACTAGCTCGACTCCACAAGACTACTCGAATCGGGTCTTTAGAAACCGAACAAGAAAAGAAGAAAAGAAGGGAATTTGGCTTGGCTAACAAAGAACGGCATGGAAAGGCCTTGGCCTAATCGGCCGGCCTCGGGATTTTAATAAACCCGTAAGACATTAACTCGGGATTTAACGTCTAGCAATTTTTAATTAACACTCATAGTTAACTAACACAAGGCGTCTCATAATATCTAACACTCTAGTCAATATTAATTAATCCACATGATTAAGTAAACACGAATTAAATGACACACTTGTCATTAAATGAGACACCGCGTATTTGAATTACTCGAATTAATTACTTATAAGAGCACATAACACATTTAATCTTAATTATGTAAATGTCATACAATTTATTTAATAAAAAGTGAATAATTCAATTTCATTAATTTTTAGGGCGTTACACCAGTAACCACTAACTGTCTAATCACTAAGCACGGAAGTAGTTCTACATCTCCGCCTACTAACCTCGGAAGTAATTCTACATCTCCGATTGCTAAACACGGAAGTATTACTACATCTCCGCGTTGGGTAATCACTATCACTGAGGAACGGTGGCTTTGCGGGCCTTAAACCGTGGTTGGCCAAAACCACAGTAACCTTTGACCTGTACCCAACACCCCGGGTAATCCCCCAAAAACATGCAACAAATACAGGTAAGGCTCGAATACCCTGTTAGTCGATACACTATGCCCAGCCGTTATCCATCCGACACTGACCTCGTCCCTATCCTCGATTACCAATCAAACCGAGTTGTTGCTACCAATCAAGCAAAACCTTTTTCATCTATGTGCACATATCCTATTTCGTCTAACCCGATCGAACAGGTACCAAACAAGCAAACTGTCAAAGATTCGCGCCCGAAAAACGACCCGAAAAACCCTGCAGACTGAAGTTCACGATCAACAAACATAGCACAAAGAAACTCCCACCGCGATCCCCAAGGTTCGTGCTGCACGAAGAAGTTCGTGACACGAAATTTCCATTTCGCGCCACGAACCCTTTTCGTGCGGCACGAAGAACTTCGTGGGCACGAAAATGAGTTTATGTCCGACTTCGTGGCACGAACATTCTGTTTCGTGGCACGAAGGCTGAAATCCTGCATTTTTCACTACAAGTATGCAATACCTAACCGATTGCAACCAAACACAAGTTGGAGGTTAAATCCACTCACCGTAACCTTCAATCCCGTAACTCAGTGAGCTAATATCACTGAGTCTCCTTCTCGGTTCCTGTAACAAGTATACCGAATTAGTAACAAATTCACCGAATTGTCACAATCGTCAAACTTAACAATTAACAATACAAGACTCATAAAATACACAATTTATGACATTTACAACTAGTCTAATGTTATCAACATTTCATTGGGTCATCTATGACCATCTATCAAATTATCACAACTAGTTAGCCCAAACGGGTCAAAACCCGAACATAACTATACACTTCCAAAACTCCACCATCCAGCACACATTCACTACAACTAACAAGTCATAATCATGTAACAATTCATCAAGATCATAACTACCAACAATCCAAGCATCTCACTTCCAAATTACTAGTTCAACAATTTTGACCCAAATCATCCAAACACTAGATAGATATTCCATCAAAACATACTATACTTGATTTCTCAACATCCATAACTTACTAAACATGTTTCTCAACCTAATGAACAATTCCAACCATTCAAACATCAAGAAATCCAAGGTTTGTCAAAACCCACCTTCAACATCCACCATTAATGGAGGTTGAAGGTGATTTTCACCAAACCTTGTCGCCTTTCAACAATCAACCATACATTACATGTCAAACCTTGCATAAACACATAAAACAACATCCATAGGAAGATTCATCCATAAAACACTAGAAATCACAAACCCTAGTTCAAACCATAACTCAATAACACCAATAACAAGTAAAGGAGAAGGTGTAACTTACTTCTAAGCTTCTTCTACACTAACTTTAGTATGAAATTCGGGTCTTAGCACAAGGAATCACCAAGAACAAGCTCAAGAACAAGTATGGTGTTTTGGGAGAGAAAAGATGCAATAGAATAGAAGATAAGGTTGAGGATTGTAAAGTGAACAAGACAAAAGAGGATGACCCCCTTTTCCCTTCTCCAAAACCGTCCAATACAAGGGGAGGGCCCCACACTTGCCCTTTTTCAGTTTTTAGACAATGCGATAAGAAAAGTCCCGTTCATAGTTAATTTATTTAAAATACCAAACGAGCACTGCTCTCAAACATGAATATATTTTTGGAAACGAAATTAAAAGGAGAATCCAAAAAATATAAAAATCATACAATCATTTAAACATTTCAGTAATCGGATATTTTAACCCCTTAATTAAAATATCACAAAAGGACAAAAGGTCAAACGATTCATTTACCATTTAATCAATTTATTTTATATAGGGTCAAATAGATATTTATCAAATATCAATATATACCTTAAACTACTAGGTCGGTTTTAGGATGTTACAGTTATAAATTTCCATGATTTTTAGGCTTATAAAGTCTGTAAAAAGAAGATTTTGATTTTCTAGCAACTATTGTTGTGGACTAATTAATATAGATTCATAGTTTTGATCTTTCTTTTCTTAAACCAGACTCTTTTTCAATTTATTCAAACGAACATTTAATGAGGTGATATAACGCAGAAGTCGCATGTTGAAGTCATACAAAATGCATATTTTTTATAAACATAAATATAGGCTATAGCAAATATGTTGGCTAAAAGTTAAGTATTATTACTAGGGGTGAGCATAAAAACCGAAAAACCGAAACCAATCGGTTAAAACCGTCAAAACCAAACCGATAAAATCGAAACAATTTCAAACCGACGGTTTGGTTTTAGATTTTGAAAAAACCGATGGATTCGGTTCGGTTTCGGTTTTAACCAAAAACCGCCCCCATTAAGAAACCGCCCCACTAATATTTAATATATTGTATATATTTTTTATTTTTATACTTATTAAATAGAAGTCGACCTATTTAAGTATTTGAAAGTTCATTCATTAATGCTTATATCATTATTACATGCTAAAAAATACGTTTATAACTTGAATTTGGGGCTGAAAATGGTATTCATTGTAGAAATATGTTATTAAACATTAAACTTAATGATGTAAGTTAGATATTATTACTGAAATTTGTATGTAATTTAAAAAAAATAAAGATTAGTGCATGAAATTATGTATTTATGTTTAAGACGAGGTGGATTCGGTTTTAAAACCGAAACCAAACCGTTAAAGGCTAAAAACCATTAAAACCGAAACCGTTAGAAACCGAAACCATTGGGTTTGAAAATCCTAAAACCGAAATTAGCGGATTTGGTTCGGTTTGAGTCTAAAACCGCCCCAAACCACTTCATGCACTAATTATTACCTCGGATAGATCGAAATACACAGTATAAGAGCATCCCCAATGGTTAACCTCACAATAGCTTTTTGTTTTTGTCACATCAACAATCTACTAACTAAAAAGCTTTACATAAATAGCATCCCCAATGGTTAACCTTTCTAAAAGCTTTTTTTTACAATATTTCTAATTTAGCTTTAACTATCTTAAATGTTTTATAAATACCCCTTATATAATTTGACACATTTTATAGCATCTTACTAAATATAATATTTTATAAAATATCTGAAATAAAAATATTATAATAATCGACATTAAATATTATATAATTTAATTATTAACTAATAAAAGTATAATAAAGAATTTATGTATAATATATCTAAAGTTTAAAATGAAAACTATTAAAGATGAGGGACTAAAAGAGACAAACATTGAAAGTAGGTTAAAAGCTTAGTAGAAAAAAAGTCTTTTTAATAAGCTTTTAAAAAAGCTTGTTATTTTAATGATAAAAAGTTATTAAAAGATTTATTATAATAATAATAAGTTTTTTTACTATTGGAGATGCTTTAAAATTTAGTGGTTTAGTATGTTCCAAATACCCCTTTATCAAAGGAAATAGTGGGAAAATATACGTGTGTGGTGCAAAGCGAGCTTCACTTGCCGCGTATAAAACCCTTTTTCGCATTTGATCGCCTCACTCACACACTCGCACCAATCTTTCTAAACAGGAAATCGAAAGCAGGAGAAATGGCGAGCATCAAACCAACAGAAATCAGCAGCTCCAAAATGTTTGAAGGATTCAACAAAAGATACAAACATCAATCCTCAACACTCGGTTGCTCCATGAACTTCCACATTTATTTCCCTCCCTCAACTTCTCCTTCCCAAAAATTCCCTGTAAGTTCTTCATCAATAACACCTAATTTAGTTTTCATACTGTTGCGATCCTTAAATTACTTGTATAGTTAGAGCTAAAGGTCTTTCAGTTTGTTGATTGTCTTTTATATAGAAATTTTGTTATGATCGTCGTTTTACATTTCTGGTTTTAGGGTATGGAATTGGGGGTTATGCATATAATGATCTATACGCGTAAATTCATACCTAGATTTGATGCCTAACAGCTTCCCACTTTGTCATAATAAACTAAATATACCGATTTACAGCAATGTTTGCAAAAAAAGGGTTGTAAGTTATATAATTTGTTATGGTTTAGGTACTTTACTGGCTATCTGGTCTTACTTGCACTGATGAGAACTTCATAATTAAGTCTGGTGCACAACGAGTTGCTTCAACTGAAGGCATTGCTCTGGTTGTTCCAGATACATCTCCAAGTAATAAGTCTACCTTTTTATTTCTTATTTTTGTTAATCCAAATCTTTTTCATATACACTTTGTTTTCATCATGTACTAACTAACTAACTAACTTTTTCTGTGTCTAAATATAGGGGGCCTGAATGTGGAAGGGGAAGCAGACAGCTATGATTTCGGTGTTGGTATGTTACATAAAATAAAAAAGCTGCATATACTATATTTGTTGGGCTGACATTTTAATAAGTGTAAAAATTATGTTAGAAATATACGACAAGTTTAACTTTTGTTTACAAACTCGTGTTTATATTTTGAATTAGGCGCTGGATTTTATCTTAATGCGACAGTTGAAAAGTGGAAAAACTGGCAGATGTATGACTATGTAGTTAAGGAACTACCAAAACTTCTGAGTGATAATTTCCCAGAGCTTGATACATCAAGGTCATCTATAAGTGGTCATTCCATGGGTGGACATGGGGCACTTACAATCTATTTGAAGAATTTGGATAAATATAAGGTATTTAGATTCTTATATTATATGTGTGAACTAAGATATAAAAATGGTTGAAATACATTTTTGATTTTGTTAATTTGCAGTCAGTGTCTGCTTTTGCACCTATTGTAAATCCTATTGAGTGTCCATGGGGCCAGAAAGCATTCACAAACTATTTGGGCGACGATAAGACTGCTTGGGAGGTATATTTATATTTATAATTATAATATTAATTGTTGGTTTTGGTATATGCTTATAAATATGAATATGCAGGAATATGATGCGACTTGCCTGATATCAAAGTTCAATGATGTTGCAGCTACCATATTGATTGACCAGGTGAGCAGTTGGAATTAACTTAATTTACAAATAACCTCCTATTATTAAGTGGTTAAATATGAATGGATGATTGTATATGTTGGTGTGTTAGGGTGATGATGACAAGTTTTTACATGAAAAACAACTGTTACCAAACAAGTTTGATGAAGCGTGTAGGAAGGCAAAAGCGCCTCTTTTGTTACGCATGCAGGCGGGATATGATCACTCTTATTATTTCATTTCCTCTTTTATCGATGATCATATTCGTCATCATGCTCAAGCTCTTAACTTGTAAACCACATCATCATCTTGTTTTATAATGCATTAGATTAGATTAGATAGAGTGCACCTCGACCATTTTTTTATGCTACGGTTGCAGAGTTCTCAACTAATCTGATGCTGGTTGGTAGGTCAAGGGTCGGGAATTGCAGAATTTCATTAACATATGGATGTTACTTCGATTGCTTTTTAATCTTTAATTTTTTACTTTTATACTTATTCTTGTGGTTGTTATCTTGTGAAATCTAAGATTTTGCAAAAAGAAAACGCGTACGTGTGTGAGATATAGGTGAAAATTGCGAATGCACCTATTGTTTGTTGATCATAGTATCAAAATGTATATCCAAAAACAAACAGCTATAATCAAAACTCAAACCAATAGCATAAAATGTTAGGACCAATTCTATTTTTTTATATACACAGAACGCAAGTTTTCAATTACAAAAGACTTTTTATTTTTCTCTCAGTTTAGTCGCTTCACTTGTTATATAATTTCTACATAATTTTTTTTTTCTCTTTTGTAATTTTTATACAATTTGTTCTACCAAATTCTTATAACAATATTAAGTAATAAGAACAATAACTATTGGTGCGATTAAGTTAAATTATATGTGATATATTTGAGATAATTCAGGGTTAAGCCATATATAACGTTAAGAAAAGTTAAAGCTCAAGACAAAATGACCAGGTTAACATGCCAGTTGTCTAAAAGTTAAAACACTTAAAAGGAATTAAAACACTCATTCAACCAATGATTGGATATAACCAATGTTTAAAAAAGTACAAGGATTAAAATGCCTAATCAATGAAGATTTAACGATTAAAACATACTTAACAATAACAAAAATGAAATAAAACTGAAAAATGTTTGTTTCATCATTGATTGATTGAGTTGGGGAGGGTATTCTGGTCTCCGGTGATCGAGTACTGAAATTGATATCATTTCGTTGACTCTTTATACAAATTTGAACCCCGAATAAATATATTTGTTTTAAGGTATAAAATCAAATCCGACCTTAGCTCAGTTGGTAGAGCGGAGGACTGTAGTTGGTAAAATGGCTGGTATCCTTAGGTCGCTGGTTCGAATCCGGCAGGTCGGATATGTTTTTATTTTCATAACATTTTTGTTTATGCGTTTAAAGAATAAATAATAAACATTTACGAATAAAGCAAGAAGTTATAATAAACTGAAAGACGAATAATAAATAATAAACACTTACGTAAAGCAAGAAGTTATGGTTCCATATAAAAAAAAAAAAAAAAAAAAAAAACTCTCTTATTACTTTATTTCAAAATTCATGCCGAAATAAGAACAAAAATAAACAAATTATTATCATCTGTTCTCAACTCTACCACTTAAAACAAAAATACAAATAGCTGAATAAACATAGTGATGATGATTCCATTGCTCAGATTTGATAGTGAAACCGCTCCACTGTCCTTGTCTGCTGGACCTGGGGCGGGAGCCCTGCAAATTCCAAAAAATGTATATTAAAATTAAATTGAATAATATATATTATTTTTATGTCAAATATAAGAAAGCTTACTCTTCTTTGTCTTCAAATTGCGTAACTACTCTTCCATCAAGATCTTGAACAGGCCTTGAATTTTCTTGAAATTCCTACAAGATTTAACCAAACAAGATTCAAGTAAAAACACAAAAATGTAATCTTGATCGGTAAATGGTTTAACATGATTGTACAGTTAGGTGTAAAACTTGCACTGTGTGTTGTATGAGCTAAAAATTATGGTATAAAAATGAATTCTTATATTGGAACCATGTATCTTTGTAGAATGAAAACAGGACTTACTTGATCAAGAGGTTCTTTGAGAATTTTGATTTGGGCCTCGGAAATTGGTTTAACCTTTTCAGCGACGGTCCAAGTGACACCCTCCGAGCATGGAGGAGTAGTAAGAGAACCCAAATATCGGAAATACTTTTGGTTATCGCTCGTTGGGTTACTTGCACTTACTTTCCCCAAATCAACACCCGTGGAACTAACTCCATTAATCTTGCTTGCGATCACCTACATAAATTAAATTATCGATTTAAATCGTACATTTTTGTCGCTAAAAGATAGTTCGCGACTAAAGCATTATTAGTATTACATACATTTTCAATAAAGGGATCAGATGCTCCAATGGCGTAAAGAATGCCGAGAACGGCCAATTGGTCCTTGTCGTTCTTATGGACAAAATGTAGTTCCGCATCGTGCCTATAAAAAAACACAGCACAAAAATCAGTTAGATTAACAAGTAATTATGAGGAAATTAAAACACATACTTCTTTCCATCAATAGTGTGCTCGGAAGGTGTATGCCAATGGCATTGAACTAGCTTGTATGTTGAACCATTCACTACTATGCTTCCGGCATCTCCTTCCCATTCCACCTATAAAAACTCAAAACAATTACATTTACACACAACAAGAAAACTAGCTTTTGAAACCATCTGGTGATAACTTAGTGACAAGGGCTTCGAAATGACTTATTGTTCTTAGCTGATTGTTTTATTTTACTTTTGCGAAAATCTTAATTTACGCTGAGGGTATCCATAACACATTATTTGTGCACTCGTTTACTAATTAATTAATAATATTAAGCTTAATTACCGCGATAGCATGGTGTTTGTTGACAAGTTTGGCAGGAGCCTCTTTGTAATCCTTTTTCAAGTCAATTGGTTGATCTTTTGCGGTTTTGGTGTCGATATCAATGGGAGATTGTGATCTCCCACCCGCGCAAAGTTTCCACTCCTCAGTAAGACCTCCCCATTTCGCGGGTCCATTTGGAGAATCGTCTTCGTAGCTGAATTCGTGTTCGCCACCTGCATCTATTCAAAAGATACAAATTTAAGCCTTTTTCATCATGTCATCGGACAAATTAAGGTTGATGGAGATGGTAAACATGAATAACAGAAGATTTGCCTTTTTAGGTGTAATTTATGGGTGTTCAAAAAGATAAAAATAAAGTTACCTTTTTGAAACAAAATTCTAATCTTTTGAAACTAAGTCTTAAAAGTAGACGCTATAAACATATCAAAACATAGGTTGTATTGTGTGAAATAGTTTTTGTGGTGTAAAAACCATATCTCTTTGAAAAATCTAACTCTTAGAATAGTCGTAACTAATTAAATAATATAGCAGCATCATGTCCGTTAATTTTTGTTGGCTTAACCAAAGTGATACCGTTATATTGAACATATATATATACATATTCTTACATAAATAAAAAGATCATATGTACATACCTGCATTGCATATGACAATGAAAGAAAGCGAAGAAATGACTAGGGTGGTGAATAGAAGAGATAATAACTTAGGGTTTGTCATGGTTGATCAAGATCAATGTATGTAAGAGTGGGTTGTTGTGATTAAGTTGTGATATTAGAATGATGCATTTATGGGTATTTATATACATGAAAACCAGGTAAATTACCATATCGTCCAATTCATATTCAACCTTATTTTTACTAATTTTGGTACATTGTAACTAATCAACTAATTTAAGACAACCGATTTATTCTCTTTGGGTGACAGACAGTGGTATTGTAGACAAGGAAAGAGTCACGGTCACTCCTCACCTTTAGGAGTTAATTGTTGATCCAGTTTAAACAAACATATATTTCACAGTTACATCGTCTTTATTTAATATGTACCAGATTAACTTTAATATAAATAACTTTTTTATAAATGGCAAGTTAAGTACTTAGTTTGCTTTTTAACCTACATCTGGCGATGACCTTACAATAACGATCACTTAAATCATTTCCTAAAGGTCACAAGTTCGATCTTTTCACTAGATAGACATTTATTAAATGGTCACTGGAATATTTGGAAACACTCATGAAACAATTAGCTCACATATATGATGATAAACGCTTGGCCAACCCGGAAAACCTGTTATAAACGAGAATACCTTTTTAATGATTTTTTTAAGCTAATTCCACTCAACAGAATTACCAAATGTCTACAACATTTAGTTACTAAAACGGATCGAAGAAATATATATATTTATCAATACATATCAAACGCCAAAGTATATTACTGTCCTCATGTTACATTTGTCTCTCAACGAAACTATCAAATCTTACTTTTGTTGTCCAAAAATAACTCTTCCCTGTAAATAAATTAAAATTTGTTACCATAAGAAAAAAAAAAAGTTCAACTGTTAAAGGCTTGTGAATTATTTGTCATACCTCTGTATCATAATAAATGATACATTATAAGTTTTATCACTTTTAAGGTAAAAGACTACAATTAATGCTAAATAGATTAAAGTGGATAATTTGTGGATTATGAGTTTCATTATTTATTTTTGAATGAAGTTATATTAAAAAAGTAAGGATAAAATGATAATTTCACTATATTAAAATAGATATTTAGGCGAATTCGCACTTTACTTACCAAATAATTTTAAAGTATGTAACTTATTTTATAAACTATTAAAAACAGAAAATGAATGAGTTATTGTGATTCGAAGTATTGACAACATGCCGAGTTTAATGCTTGGACATGTATGGGAACACGGAATTGAATCCCACATTTACCAAAATTTAATTTAGCATTTCACGTTTAGAGTTTGTTTAAATGACAATTAGCTCATTGAATTTTAACCTTTTGTTATACCATGATATCTCAGATGGTTTAAATAATCATCGACCAAAGGGCCTTTGGCCTAGTGATATGGTGTTTGCCTCTTAACCCTGAGGTCAAGAGTTCGAACTCCGTCGTGGATATAGGTGGTAATTAGGAGTAAATTAGATTTGCCGTTTCAAAAAAAGTTTAAATAATCATGGGGTCAAAACATAATGGCTTATTCCTCAATGATTTCTTAGAAATTACGGGTCCGATCTCTTCATGAGTAAAAATTTACCAGATAGCCAAAAGAAAGTTCGAAAACAGTCACAACAATAGTTAAGTTTTTACATCACGATCGCCTACCTTAGAAGAACCATCATAACAAGAATACATTTTAAGATAAAAATATCTCCCATGGTTTAATTACAGCTAATAAGATGACCTTCAAATAAATTAATAGCGTCTAACATAATCCAAATACAGCATTGAACAAGGTATTGACCGCTAAGACAAAAGGCCTAAAGTGTGGTTTTATGGTATGCCTTTTTAATTTCTAGACCAGATTTGACCCTTTTAGTCCCCTGACGTAGTAAAAGTCCAACTGAGAATTTGACGTTTATAATTTAACGAGTACAATTATACAATGCAAACTAATAAATATGAAGTTCATTATATTTTAACCCTCAAACATCGTGTTAACCTACACTTTGGTTAACTAAGCATCTAAGCCCTAAAGTTTTGTTTCCATGGTGTTTTAACACTTTAGTTGAGTTGTTACCGATCAAACCAGCCAAGAGGTCATTTTGTGTTTGAGATGCAACTTTTGTTAAGGTTAATTATAATTTCCTTAAATACTATTTCATGTGAATAACCTATGATACCTAGCAGGTTATATTGGCTTTTTGAACAAGCTATCCTAGTTAAAGGACTAAAAAAACAGTTGAAAAAATAAAAAGCACCAAATTGATAAAAGTACGAGGCTTAATACATAATTAACCCGTAAACTAAAAAATGATGTAGAGACTTAAAGTAAGAAAATGTGTTGATGGGTGGCACTGGCAAAACCAAGTCAAGTGAAAGACCTAAGCTAAAGTTGGCCCTCCGAGGGAATGCATGCATATTTAAGGCGAATTGGTAGTCATCCTACTCAGCATTGGAGTGATTTATAAGCCAAGCCCTCTAATGGTTATAATAAAAGAAAAAACATGAAAATGTAGTTGAGAAATACAAAAAAATAATAGAATTTGTTTAACAATACATTGGTAAAAAATTGCGTCAATACAAGACGTATTTAATCTTATCTTCCTGGTTTTCACCTTGTATATATGTATCAACCCCATTTTGTATTTCTTTTTTGTGCGTGGTTACTAGAAATTACCAACGGGAATAGGAACTCTTTCTCGGGTCTTGCCAATAATAATAGCTGGAATTACCATACGTCTTTCTTGAATCCTGTGAATATCTGCGGTCAAATGGACAAGTGTAAAAATCAGAAGATGCTCTGCTAGTGCTACAACTGCCAACGTTTCTGTTCATCTCATCCCACATTTCTTCCTCAATATCATATTTCGACCTCTGCAAAGTTTATAATTAAACTCAGAAAATCCCAAGTTTGGAGTATTATTTTTTTTTTTTTTAAAGAAAAAAAAAAGACGAGGATGTCACCTTGGTGGAATCTGAGAGCACAGCATAAGCTTCTCCAATCATTTTGAAGAGTATGTCAGCATCTCGTTGAATTGATTCAGAAATTAATTTCCCATCACTTCTGCTTTCACCTCTTGCAAATACCTGACCAGCCTATAATTCACAACAAATGTCCAATTATTTAACAACTGACAAATATGATGATTTAGAACGCACACATAGAGTATGTAAGTAAGTAATACCTTGTCTGGATGATGTCTCAGTGCTGCTTTCCTGTAAGCTTTCTTAACTTCAACTGCAGCATCTGAACCTTTTATTCCCCTGTAAATAAATCATTAACTTTCTTTTACTACATATAAAACTTGCTCACTAGAAAAGGGTTAGTTATCTTCTAATCCACAAACTTTGACTGGCCAGGTGCTTATGTTGACCTGTTACTAGTCAAACCACTCATTTTGTGTTGAGATAATACTTTTTCCTAAGGCTAAATATGCTTTTATCCTTAACCTGTTTAACCCTCAAACTTTGTTTTTTATAGTAAAATATGGTTTAATAAATATAGTTTCACCTATTTTTGCAGTTTAATCCTAAATTTGGCATTTTACAAGTGATATAGTAAACCAAAGTTTAGGACAAAATATATCCAAAAAAAAGTTAAAACAACAAATAATGAACTTACAGAATGAGATAAAGGTCTAAGGATCTTTGACTTTTTGCTTTCTCCTCAACAGACGAAAGACGGCGTCTAGCTCTTCTTAGATCTTTCACACTGCCATTAACCGATTTTCCCCCTATTTCAAGAATGGAAATCAGTCTTTGAAGATCATCAGCTGCATGTTTATAATCTCTGATCATTTCCCATAATGTAGCC
The DNA here is from genome assembly GCA_963853835.1 of Calendula officinalis. NCBI lineage: Eukaryota > Viridiplantae > Streptophyta > Magnoliopsida > Asterales > Asteraceae > Calendula > Calendula officinalis. The sequence continues at coordinate 78,773,078 of OY970820.1, read as the reverse complement.
CTTCTAGAAAGTGCCTTTTGGTAAGTTGCATCAAGAGCAATAGCTATACTGCAGTCTCCAATTGCATCACTGATTTCACCCAAAGATTGGTGTGCAGCAGCACGGTTGCAATAACACACAGCTGCAAATGACTGTGATCCCATACTTTCTGATATTGCACCACTGTAATGCTCTACTGCTTCTGTATGCTTACCACTCTGAAATGCCTCATTTCCTGCTTTCTGAAATTAAATAATAAAAATAAATATTATATATAAGAAATAAGGCCACAAATGTCCAATGTCTCCCATACCTTGTAGTGTAAAAGCTGACGTATAGTAACAGCTAAAGAAGCTAATGACTCCTCAGAACCCACAATCCTGTTTTTACACCATATAATAATGTAGATATATATTAGTAAAACAAATCAGGATTTATTATAATGATTTAGAAATATTAAAAATATGCATACTTGTCTGTAGTAGGTCTAAGTTGCTCATGTTTCTCAATTAAGTCAAGAGCTAACTCAAGCCTGCCCAAATGGAAGTAAGATTTGGACATCAATTTCCATCTCCAAAGCTTTAATGAGTCAGTTGGAAAATTCATTTCAGCTGAATCTAGGGTTTCTTCACACAGTTGAACCACCTCTTTATGCTTCCCTAACTGTTATATAATTAGAATAAACCAATAAATAATTAAATAACAATAACTAATCAATTTAGCAAATTAATTAAGTCATGTAGAATATCACAAACCATTAGAAGAGCATCTGCTTTCATATTAAGTAATTTCTCTGAATAACAGCTTATGGATAAAGCATCAGCAATTATTCCCAATGCATTAGTTGCTGATTCGTGTGTTTTCTCTTGCAAAAGCTCTGCAGATTGCTTCACATGATCACTCACTTTCTGCCAATCAAAGCATTTCATGGTTACAAGTTCTTTTTTTTTTTAATTCTTAGCCAATTTTTGCAGTAAAAAGATGCATAAAATAAGTAGTTACCTGAGCCTTCTGCAGACCATCAGCAGCTTCAATTGCAATTCTTCTATCTAATACTATGTCAAACTCCAAGCATTTGTTGTAATTGTAGCATGCATCCTCTAGCTCGCCTAGAAGTAAATGACAACTGAAAAACGGGAAAAAAAAAACATAAAAGAAACATTAAATTTAATCCCTTATGCTTCTTAATAAACAAGAGACACACAGAAAGCTTACTTTGCAGATCTCAATTTAGCCTTAACAAAATTGGGATCTAATTTAGCAGTCATACTACAATCCTGTAAGCCTTCCCTCATTCTTCCAAGTGCCATGCGTGCAGCTGCACGATTGCTATAACACAAAAGAAGTGGCTCACAAACGCCAGCTGTCACACTATGCTGTATTGAACTAATCCCCTTTGTATAACAAATTTCAGCTTCTGATAAATCGCCATTTTTATAAGCTTGGTTTCCCCTGATACATAACAAAAACAACAAAATATAAGGGTATGCAATGGTGAAATATCAAAATATGGCTGAAATCTAAAACCTTTTTCGCCATTTGTCACATGTTTCCTGATCTGAAGCCTTTGTTTGAGATACATTGACTCTGCTTTTTGGAGTTTTAAATTCTGAATCCCTGCCAGTTTTCAATTTATATTTCTTCTGGTGGGCCCGTTGTGTAGATGCCATGTCAGCACTAGGAAATGATGTGGCAGAACATGATGAGACATTTATTGTCTCTGTATTATCAACAGCATCTTCATTAACACCATAAGGAGAAACATCCATTGGTGAACAACCAGAAGATTCTTCAAATGACTGTGGTACTTCTTTACATAAATTAGAACGACCACTCAATTTTTTCTTGGTTTTTTTTAATTTTCTTTGGGTAACAGAATGGCTGTTACTAAATTCCAACTTCTTACCTAAACCAGGGAGCATATCTGATGTGAAGAAAGTTGGTAAATTTATATCTGGTGTATTAAATCCTGTAAATGAAGTCCCAAATCCACCAAAATTAGTTTCAAAACTGAAGTTATTAGGTGCCTTATTCTTTAGTTGATCTTGATAACACTGATCACCATCTGATTTCTTCTCATTTCTATTTATTGGTTGATTTTCTCCATTTGGGACTCTTGCATCTGACTCATCAGTTTTATTAGCAGCCTTGTCACTTCCAAACACAAACAAATTATCAAAATGGGAACATGAATCACCTTCAGAATCATTGATCTTATTCGTTGTACTGACTTTTGTGGGCTCATAGATATTTGTTGTCTTTATATCATCAGAGACTTTAGATTCAGGAATGTCACTCGAAGTATTGCCTAAATTACTTCCAAAAACAAAACTGTAATTATTATCACAAACAGAATCGATATTACTTCCCTTAAAGCTAGATCTTTTTTCATTCTGATATAAATCTGCCCGTTTATCTCCATGATAGGAAGAGAACACAAAGTCCTGAGTTTCAATTTTGCTTCTATCTGATGTATTACACTCATCTCTATTGGGGTTATTATTCACGGGTTTGACATCACCTGGTTTACTTGTTCCCAGATTCATTCCTGCTAAAGAACTAACCAGATGGGAATCAGCATCACTACCAGGCATGTAATCATGCCCATTGTTGCTTGAATTTGAGTTCATTGCACCATTGTTCATCTTCAAACCAAACACAAAATCCATACCATCAAGTTTTCCAAACTTATTAGAACCTGTCTCACTAACTTTACTAGTGTCTGCTTTTCCACCAACACCAAAAACAAAATTTAAATCACCAGGCTGGAACTTATTTCCACTGTTCTGTACCTCTTCTGTATGACTGTATCCATCGTTTTTTTCTAGCTTACTGTTATCAGTAGCTCCCATAGTAAATCGCATCACATTAGGATCCAAAACGTCACCAGCACGCTGTTGTTCACTATTGGCACCACGTCCCTTTTGCCCTAAATTCGAATTTAACACCGAACCACTATTACTCGCATTAAACACGAAACCAGTATTATTACCTGTACTATTAACAGATATTGTGCTTCCTGCACCGCTACAACTTGATTGTTTCTTCACCTTCGTATGTTTCCTCCTCGACGAACGAACAGTAGCCGCCGCCGCAGCAGCAGCGCCATATGAACAATCAAAATCAAGTTTACTTGAATTCATGGGACCGAAACTATTATTGAACATATCTGGATCAGTATGATGTTTTTGAGCGCTAGGGTTAGGGTTTTGAAAATATTGACGGTGTGTGGATGATGACGATGATGTGTGAAATTCTTCGACTGAGGGTGACATGTCAAGAAGGTGTACGATCTCGAAGGTTAACTCCGAAAACAACCGTCGCGTAGCCGCCGGTGGCGAAGGTGAACGGATGGACGGAGAGTTAATTTAAGTTTAGCTTTCCTTATTTTTCCCACCTGAACATTTTCATTGCAGCTTATAGTTGTTGGGTTTTAAAGAAAGTAAAAGGAGGGAATTCAAGGGTTATAAAATGTTTTTTAGTTACGTTTAGTCGTTTACATCGTAGGTACTGTATGTAAATTAACTATTAAATTTTTTAACAACATGATACAAACTTTCTAAATTATTACTAAAATCTACATCATATCATATTATCTATATTTATATTCAAACAAGCGATGTTAGGCCGCGCTATGTTGCGGATCTAGGCGGTTAATATTTAAAGCATAATTATATTTATTTCGCTAAAAATAAGGTATCTCTTTTTCTTTCATGAATATACATTTCGCTAAAAGTATATCATCACTAAAGGACATGATTTGATTGTATAAATCAGAAGAGGAACAACATTACAAAACTTAAATATACATTGCATACATACAACTTTTAAGTAGTTTATTGATCCCGTAAGAAAATACAAATTTTTATCAAGCTTGCTTTTATAAAAAAGATTATTTCATCTTTTCTTTTGTAGTTGTTTTTAAACAACGACTTACTTCAGTTTTGACTCTATCTCCAGGCAGTATCCGAATCAGATCTTTCCTAAATATTGAATGTATTTTGATATACATTTTTATAACTTCTCAATAAAGTCCAAGAGGACAGTGCCAAATAAATTATGTTATCAAAATTTAAAACTACCTATTAAAGGTAAGTGAAATACATGAAAACAAAAATTAATAAAAAATCTATTACAAAATAATAATATTACAAATAAGAAAACTAAACATAAGAAAATAATTGGTTATGTAAATCACAATAAAATAATTAAAACTGGATGTACATGAGTAAACACGTGTTGCAAGGGAGAACAATTTGCAGCTCTAACATGCATTTGGGCTACACTTGATTTTGTTGAGCATTTTCAGACATATTTATATCTTAGCATTCTCGGCAATATTTAACATTCAACAATTAAAGCCGTTAATTTTGTGTGAACAGTAATCTAACACTTTTTTAAATCACAAATGTACTATAGATAAATTCATATCACATGTCAATCAGAAATATTTTCGAACATTTTATATCGCTATGCATAATTCATTTGTTAAAATAAGTATTTTAGTTGATTGAAACATGGGAAACTATCCATTTAACTTGGCGGAATGGTTGTGCGGTACAAAAGTGCCCATCTTAGTTTTTCAAGTTGAAGTTATGTTTTATTAATGGCGTGGATGTCGATTTTTGCTACTGTAATACTGCATTTTTCCTTCAATGTTGCTTGATGGTTGTTGATCATGTTTTCACTTGAAGTCATGTGATGATTGTCAGGTTTTTTTTGTTGGCTTGTTGATTCGGGTCCATTTATTCTTCTTTTCTGGTTTCTATTGTTGTTTGCGAGTGTTCTCGGTCGTTGCCTTTGCCTAGTTTCTTTTGTGAAGATATGTAGCTGTAACTTTGGTTATGTGTTCGTTTTATTTTATAGATATTTAGGTAGCACTAGCCTATAACACATAATAAATTATGGGTGACTTATAATGTCTCAAATTGTATTTATCAAAAGAATGTAATTAATATTTAATTAAAATCGTACTTGACAACTTAGGGGGTGTTTGGGATTGCTTATTGAAAATAGATTATGCGTTTTGAAAATGAATAATCAGATAATCAGCGGTTACAAAACGTGATTATGAAAAATAGTGTTTGGATTTGATTATGCTGTTTGAGATTGCAATAATCAGATAATCAATTTTTTTTAGTGTTTGGCAAACGTGATTATTTGTTTAGTTAATAGGTAAAATGACTAAAATGGACATTCTTTTATATTTGCTGAACTACTTATTTTTTATATACTAGCAGCGCACAATTTGAAGTAAATGGTCGAATTTATCTCAGTTCAATTTGGATCAAATCATTAGTTGCTTCAAAAATTTGATGCAGCCACAAACATAGCAAAGGATTTAATTGCTTCAAGAATTATCACAATTCAATTTGGATCAAATCTGCTTCAAGAATTTGATGCAGCCACAAACATAACAATGAATTTAATTGCTTCAAGAATTTATCACAGTTCAAGAATTTAATTGTTGATTAAAATTGTCAATTATACAACTGGATTCACATCATTAACTGAAACTTCTAACCCTAAATCGATGTAACCATAAACACAAACACATCAAAGAATTTTGTGGAGAAGATAATTGCTTCAAGAATTTATATATCACAGTCGACGTGAGGAAGCTGTGGTGGCGGTGTAGTGCAAGATCGTCGGCGGTGGAGAGGAAGCTGTGGTGGCGGTGGAGTGGCAAGATCGTCGACGGTGGTGAGGAAGTTGCGGTGCCGGTGGAGAGGAACTGTGAGGACTAAGGGTATTAATTTTGTGGAGAAGATAAGGGTAGTTGAAGTAAATTATGACTTGAAGACCCTTCAATTGAAATGGCGTTTACAAAAAGCAGGTGCATACCTGCTTTCTCAAAACCACGTTTTGGGGATATGAAAACGCAAATAAGCAATTATTCACTTCCCTTTCCCAAACACTACATAGAAAATTATTGCGTTTTGAAAACGTAATAAGCAGATAATTTGTTTGAAACGCAATCCCAAACACCCTCTTAATGTGACGTGAAATGCTTTTATTGGTTGATGATTTATGATGTGACAAAGATCCGACATAAAATGTTCTCTTTTATTAAAGATATATATAAAGATATGTAGAATAAGGATCAAGAAAGAAGCATCCTTATTTGAAGAAGTTGAAGAAGCAATACATTTTCGTAAAATATACATATATGTATACATATACATACATATATGTATATAGGGGAGAGTTCCATTGAGAATTAATATATTAGGTGAGAATGTGAGAATTAGGCAAAAAGACGCGCGGTGGCATTTTTGTAATTAAGTCCAACTTTTCTGTCCCACACGCGGTGGCATTTTTGTAATTAAGTCCAACTTTTCTTTAATCGTCGATGATTAAACTTGGTGTAGTGTTTAATCATCAATTATTAAACTTTTGAGATTGTTTTTAATCATCGATGATTAAACTGGGTGTAGTGTTCAATCATCAATCATTAATTGAACAATTTTGTCTTTAAAATCAAAGATGCTGTTTAATCATCGATGATTAAACTTGTCTCCGTTTTTTAGATTCTTAATTCTTTATAAGATGTTGTTTAATCATCGATGATTAGCGTGTCTGCTTTCTTTATTATTTGATTAAACTTTTCTTTAATCATCGATGATTAAACTGGGTGTATTGTTTAATCATAACTTTATTTGTGTAATAATCATAAGATGCTCTTTAATCATCGATGATTAAACTTGATAATGTGTTTAATCATTGATGATTAAACACTACACCCAGTTTAATCATCGATGATTAAAGAAAAGTTGGATTTAATTACAAAAATGTCACCGCGTGTGGAACAGAAAAGTTGGACTTAATTACAAAAATGCCACTGCGCGTGGGACAGAAAAGTTGGACTTAATTACAAAAATGTCACCGCGCGCGTGAGGGCTGGAAGGAGATGAGAGGCTGAGATCTATTCTCACATTCTCACCTAATATATTAATTCTCAATGGAACTCACTTCTATGTATATATACATATATAATCATACCATACATATACATATGTTCATTTTTATACCGTATATATGTATATATATATACACATATATATACGGTATGTATATGCATTTCCGCAAATGAAAATGCAAGTTCCGATTGAAAATGCAACTTACGACTAAAAATGCAAGTTACGTAAAATGCATATGTATATATATGTGTATATATACATATATATCGGGCATGAAAATGCACATATATATATCTATGGTATGAATTTATATGTATATATACATATATGTATGTATATGTATACATATATGTATATTTTACGAAAATTCATTGCTTCTTCAACTTCTTCAAATAAAGACCCTTTTTTTATGGATCATTACCAAGATATATATAGATAGATACATTGATGGTTTATGAGCTCCTAATAGTAGTGTTGTATAATATGGATTCTTTTTTTAGTGTATGTGTCTTTTAAAATAATTTTGGTTTGAATGTCAAATTAAACTGTTAAGAGATTATGAGTTTGATATTTTATGATCAGAGGGAAATTCGGTAACCAATAAGTCAAGTATTAGGCGATGTAATTATAAGTGAAATACCATTAGAAAAAAAGAAAACAATAAATTTAAAATTTAAAAAGAAAGAACAATATTTTAATGTACTATAAATCGCAAAATCTCCTTATTCATCCTCCCCATTTTAAATAAATGCTATTCATCCATAAAAAAAAATTAGAAACGCATCGTTAGGGTTTTCTTTCAAAGAACCAGGTAAAAGAGCTTAAAGTTCAAATCTCATCGAATGTTCACACAACACTGCTACTTCACAAATCAATTGTAAACCGTGGTAAGCTAACATTCCCTCTATTCTTAATTTCATCCCAATGTTGTTTAATTTCATCCGTACACGGATTTTAATCCATGCGAAACCTTACATCAAGCTCGAACACCGTTACCATGGCTTATTATCATCATCCTCCTCATTCCAATCATCCTTATTTACAACCACAACTTCAAATTCATCAGAGCAACACTCGTTTACAGTCAATTACCTCATCAATGCATGTGGGGTTTCTCCAGAATCTGCAATAATAGCTGCTAAACATATCAATTTACAAAGATCCCCAAATAAAGCAGACTCTGTTATTGCCTTTTTCAACGACCAAGGTTTCACCAAATCACAAGTTTCATATGTAATTTCTAGGCACCCCAAAATCCTAGTATCTAATCCTGAAAAAACCATTTTGCCCTATTTCAAAGTTTTGAATTCTATAGGTCTTTCAGGTACTGATATCGCTGAAATCGTAACTGCTAGACCTAAAAGCATATTGCAGAAGAGGTTACAAGTTACAGCCCTACCAACCTTTAATTACTTAAAAAGCATTTTACTTTCCGATGATTTAGTTTTCAATGCCATAAAGCGGTATCCGTTAACTTTGACTTACGATATACACGTTTATGCTGCTGAAAATATTCTATTTCTTCGAAAATTAGGGGTTCCTAAATCAAATTTAGTAACTATGTTGGCACAACAGCCTAGAACTTTCTTTACATCCATTGATAGATTCAAAAAAGTTGTTAACAACGTGACGGAAATGGGTTTCGATCCGACAAAAACAAGGTTTCTTTGGGCAATTCATGCAATTAGAGCAATGAGTAAATCAACATGGGATACAAAAATGGATATTTATAAAAAATACGGTTGGTCTGAAGAAGAAATTGTTACAGCATTTGAGAAATACCCGGGTTGTATGATGGCTTCAAGTGATAAAATCACGCGCACTTTGGATTTTCTTGTTAATACAATGGGTTGGGAAAAAAGTTATATAGTTAAGTGGTCGATTGTTATATGTTTTAGCTTTGAGAAACGGGTTATTCCTAGGTGTTTAGTTTATCAATATTTGGAGGAAAAAGGGTTGACTGAAAAAGATGACTTTTGTTTTACTAAATGGATGATGTACCCGGAAACCAAATTTCTCAAATGGGTTGTTACAAAGTATGAAGAGGAAGGCCCGCAAGTTGTGAAATTGTACAAGAAGTATTTGGGTGAAGCAGAGACAAATGGGTCGGTCTCTTCTACTATTCGGAAGAGAGAGGTGGTTTGACTTGTGAGATTGTAAGTTTTTGGCTTTAGATTTTGGTATGAATTCTTAAAGGTTCTATGATTAACATTTTTGTTGGGTATTTTTATGACCCAATGATTTGTAATTTGAGATGTTTATTTACCAAATGTTCTATAATACGCATTTCTGTTGGGTTTTATGACATTATGACTTGTTTCTTGTTTCGTCATTTGTTCAACATCAAATTGAGCAAAAGGCATAAAAAGATACTGAACATTCTGAAAATTTCCGTTTGAGGTACTGTATTATAATTAATTTTACAACTTGAATATATTAAAGTTTATTTTATAACCAGAGTGAGTATTTTTGAACAAAATGTAACCTAAATATTTTTTAAAATGGTAAAAAAAAATACTCATTTGTGGTGGCAAAAAAATGTTGATACCTTTAACTGAAAAAAATTCAGTACCTCAAATGGAATATTTTGTAAAGTTCAGTACCTTTTTATATATTTTGCCCCTATAAATTTGTCATGTTATACAACTGTTCATTCATATACTTGTTCAATGAACATTGTGTTTTGCGAGTCGTTATCCCAAGTGTTTCTACATTCAACTCCCATTGTTCAACCCATTGTATGTTTCTGTCTAGTTGAATAGAGTGGTAATTTGTGTGCTACCTTTGTACATGCACCACTAAATTAGTTGATTTTGATCATATTACCCATGAGATATAACATGGACAATATAGATTGATAAGGGTAAAATGGTCAAAATCATAATGGTGTAAGTGGCGGTGTACAAATTAATTACATCCTAATTGAATATTGTATTATCTTTGGGCCATAACTTGTATGGTTGGTTGGTAATTGAGCTACCTATAATATGTTGTTTTGCATTTATTAGATGGATACCGCACCTAATCTATCTACACCCCCAAATCAATTACTTACATTAGACTATAGGTAACGGAGGCCGCATGGTGCGTTCCTTTAGTTTGGACCCTTCAGTTTGGACGCGTTACAATCCTTACGTCATTTCTTTCGAGACGCATCCTCAAGCGTCAAAGGTCTTGTAGGTAGCAATTTTTCAAAGGGGAAGTGAGTGTTTTTAAAAGGAATGGGTTTGGTTGGATTTTTTAGGTGTTCGGTCGCAAGAGAAAAAACTGATGTGTTGATGAGGTGGCGGACATGACTACTATTAGAGTGGTCACCCCTTACGCCCAGTCTTAATACAAAACCATGTGATTAGAGACTATTCCCGTTTTTCTAAACTGGTCTCACATTTTAACATTTATAACACTGGCCCGAGATGGTTACAGAAAGCCCGTGATTAAGTATAACAAGTGAGGACCATACTCATAGTAGTAGACGGGTTATAACGATATGTTTTTAAACTGGCATTACTTGTTAGTCGCATATAACATCTTTATCTCTATTAAAAGAAGCTTTTTTTGAATTTCTTGACACCTCAATGCTGACTCATGTATGCCACGTTAAATCCAGCTCAGCAATGTCGGTTTCTTTTTGCAGTTTTAGATTGCGGTTACTTTTATCAAATCATAGGGAACAAGCCGTGATTCACGGTCTCCCGTGATGAATCAATTACTGAATTCACTTCCACATTTCTTCAAATTGGTATCATCCAAAATTTATGTACTACAATCTCAGTATCATCTAAAATTTCTCCACATTCGTTTCTGTATGAAGTCGTCGTTTACCATCAGCAGTTTATTAGCACCCAATTGAACTTCATGATTCATAAATTCTTGTCTAAAATTGTAAGATTTCATTACTGTTTATGTTTTTCTGTTCGAAATTGTCTTCGTTATGTTGAGTTGATTTACATTATACTGATTTTACTTGACCTAATTTGTGTACATATAGTCTGATGTGTTTGAACATAGAATTGGTAGAAGGTTTAATTGCAAAAGTAGATCTTAAGGTGCTTGCCCTAATTGTACCTCATTTTTTTTGCTGATAATTTACAGCCGATGCAAATTGTGAAAGGTTATGATTCCTAATTTGTATATTACCCATGAAAAAGAGATACAAAGGTATATGTACACTATACTCTTAATTTTTGCAAATCACAATTGTTGGTGATTTGTATCACCAATATTATTTAAGTGTAATGGGATTAACTTGTTGACCAAATGTAATCCTAATAAATATTGAACAAGTAAGGGTGGTGCGGAGTGCATGCTTGTTTAGATTTATTATGATTAAAATACACTGACTTAACGGGGGTTCGGGGGCAGCGCCCCCGATAACGGGGTTCCAAGGGGCAGCGCCCCTGGCGGGGTCCGGGGCAGCGCCCTGGTCGGAGTCCAAGGGGCAGCGCCCCTGGCGGGTTCCAAGGGGCAGAGCCCCTGGCTGGGGTCGAGCTGCCAGGTCAGCTTGGAAATTTTTTATTTCGGATAATATTCCTTTATGGAAAATGCATGGAAAATCCGAATTCGGATTCAAAACCCGGTTTTCTGACCCGTCAAATCCAACCCGAATCCGACCCGTATTTGGGCGATTTAGGGCAGTTCGGAACTGCCATTAAGCAGTTATTTGGTGGTTTTCGAGTAATTAGATTATCATCAATTTCGGTCATAGTTCTGGTACGTTCTCACATAGCAAATCACAAATTCTCTGTTCTTGATCACACTGTGATTTCATCCGATTAGAGATTTCGAGAGTACCCTCGAAATACTTTGATCTGATAGTGAATACACGACTTCACAGTGATCCAAGCGAAATCAAAATCAGTAAAATCTCTAACAAAGATCAAAGTATTTGTGAAAATGGCGAACAGTGAATCTGTGAAAGACATGACGAGCAAGTTTGACAAATTGACGAAGATGCACTTCCTCCTTACCACTCTGAAAGTGGTGTACGTTCTGAGTACACCAATTCCTGAATTCGTTGAAGATGAACCGATTGAAGTGGCGAGGAAGAGATCCAAGTGGGAGAACGATGACTACATCTGCCGTGGGCAACTCTCTCTTTGATGTTTATCAAAACGTTGAATCCGCAAAGGACTATGGGATTCTCTTGAATCCAAGTACATGGCAGAAGATGCTTCTAGTAAGAAGTTTCTGGTTGGTAATTTCATGAATTATAAAATGATTGATACCAGGCTTGTCATGGAACAATTCCACGTATTGTTGAGGATTTTGGGACAATTTGCCCAACATAATCTAAAAATGGATGAAGCAATTTCGGTTGCTATGATTATGGACAAATTTCCCCCTTCCTGGAAAGAGTTTAAACATACTCTTAAACATAATAAAGAAGAGTTAACTTTGTTGCAACTTGGAAGCCATCTTAGGATTGAAGAGTCCTTGAAAAATCAAGAACTTGATAACAATCCTAAAGGCAAGAACATAGTTGGCTCTTCTTCTGTGAATATGGTGGAAGGTGATGAATCCAAGAATTCCAACAAGTTTAAAAACAAAAGAAAGTTTAATGGTAAAGATGACAAATCAAACAAAAAGCCCAAACAGCCTCCGGTATGTTGGAAATGCAACAAACCGGGTCATTTTAAGAAAGATTGTCGTGTTCGTGTGGTGAACAAAGAGGCTGGTCCAAGTGGGTCCAATGCTGGACCAAGTGGGTCTAAGGGCCCGGGAAAGCAATGTCAGAATTCTGATTTAGTACATAATTCTAATTATATTGAAAATTATGTTCCTGTAATTTCTGAGGCATTTTATGTACAGGATGATGTTGCTTGGTGGGTTGATTCGGGTGCTACAAGTCATGTTTGCAAAGATCTTCGTTGGTTTAAAGACTTTCAACCAATTGAAGATGGATCCGTTGTGAAGATGGGAAATGTTGCAACTGAATCAATCAATGGTGTTGGTTGTGTTTTACTTTATTTTACTTCTGGAAAATGTTTGTGTTTAGACAATGTGTTGTATGTACCGGGGATTCGAAAGAATCTCATAAGTGAAGTAGTATTAAATAAGTGTGGGTACAAACAAGTGTTGGAAAGTGACAAGTATATCTTGTCAAAACATGGTACCTTTGTTGGGTTTGGTTATGTATGTAATGGAATGGTTATGTTGAATCTTAATTATCCTAGTAATGATAATTCCGTTTGTTTAGCTTCTACTAGTAATAACAATAATTTAAATGAATCCGATTTGTGGCATGCTAGACTAGGTCATGTTCATTATAAACGTTTAAAAGAGATGTCAAAAATGAGTTTAATACCCGGATTTGACATGAAAAAGGAAAAATGTAAGACTTGTATGCTAACAAAGATCACTAGACAACCTTTCAAAGACGTTAATAGAGAAAGTAAAGTATTGGAACTTATACATAGTGATTTATGTGATTTTCATGCAACACCTTCTCTAGGAAACAAGAAGTATGTCATAACCTTTATTGATGATGCATCTAGATATTGCTATGTTTATTTACTTCATTCAAAAGATGAAGCTCTTGATAAATTTAAAATTTATAAACAACAAGTAGAGCTACATAAAAATGATTTAATAAAGGTTTTGCGTACGGATAGAGGTGGTGAGTATTATGATCCGGTTTACTTTGAGTATACTGGAATAATACATCAAACCACGGCTCCTTACACACCACAACAAAATGGTGTGGCTGAAAGGAAGAATAGGACCTTGAAGGAAATGATAAATTCCATGTTATCCTATTCTGGTCTAAGTGACGGATTTTGGGGTGAGGCTATGTTAACAGCCTGTTATTTACTTAATAGGACTCCAAATAAGAGGAGTAAAAGTACTCCTTATGAACTTTGGTACAAAAAGGTCCCAAAGTTGAGTTATCTCAAAATTTGGGGTTGTAGAGCTGTTGTTAGGCTCACTGAACCTAAACGGAAAAATTTGGGTGAAAAGGGTATAGATTGTATCTTCATTGGGTATGCGGAGAATTCCAAGGCATATAGATTTTATGTTATAGAATCTAATGACTATGTGTCGGTGAACACTGTTATTGAGTCACGAGATGCCATATTTGATGAAGAGAGATTTACATCTATACCAAGGCCAAGGGATATGATTCAACCATCTTCAAGCACGAGTTCATCTCAAGCTAAAGATGTTAGTGGTGGTACGGATTTTGTACCTGGATCATTTGAACCTAGAAAGAGCACTAGAGTCAGGAAAGCTAAGTCTTTTGGATCTGATTTTCAACTTTATTTAGTTGAAGGAACACGGGATAAGACAGTGTCTAAACATCAATATTGTTATATTATTGAGGAAGATCCAAAGACATTTAGTGAAGCGATGACATCTAGGGATGCTCATTTCTGGAAAGAAGCAATTCAAGATGAGATTGATTCTATTTTGCATAACAATACATGGGAATTAACTGATTTGCCCCGTGGTTGCAAACCATTGGGATGCAAATGGATCCTCAAAAGGAAAATGAAAGTGGATGGCACCATAGATAAGTATAAAGCAAGATTGGTTATCCAAGGCTTTAGGCAAAAGGAAGGTATTGATTTCTTTGATACTTATGCTCCGGTTGCTAGGATTTCCACTATTAGATTATTGTTAGCTTTAGCATCTATACATAATCTTGTGATTCACCAAATGGATGTGAAAACTGCATTCTTGAATGGTGAATTGGATGAGGAGATATATATGAAAAAACATGAAGGGTTTGTGATGCCTGGAAATGTAAATAAGGTATGCAAATTAAAGAAATCATTGTATGGTCTGAAACAAGCACCAAAACAATGGCATCAAAAGTTTGATGAGGTGATCTTGTCTAATGGTTATTCATTAAATCAAGCTGACAAGTGTGTTTATAGCAAATTTGATAATTCTGGTAAAGGAGTTATAATTTGTCTATACGTAGATGATATGTTGATCTTTGGTACTAATCAAGATCAAGTTGATAAAGCCAAGAAACTTTTATCATCTAGCTTTGATATGAAGGATATGGGGGAGGCTGAAGTTATTCTTGGTTTAAAGATCAAACGGGGAAACAATGGTATATTTGTTTCTCAATCTCATTATATTGAGAAGATACTTGAAAAGTTTAACTTTGGAAATAGTTCTCCTGCTAGTACTCCATTTGATCCTACTATTAAGCTTCTACCAAATAAAGGAGCTCCGGTGTCTCAGCTTAAATATTCAAGAGCTATTGGAAGCTTAATGTATGCTATGATCAGCACTAGGCCTGATATAGCATTTGCTGTAGGAAAGCTTAGTAGATACACTAGCAATCCTAGTTCTCATCATTGGCAAGCTTTAAGTCGAGTGTTCCGGTACTTGAAAGGAACCATGAATTATAGTTTGACTTATAGTGGATATCCTTCTGTTATAGAAGGATATTCGGATGCCAGCTGGATTAACAACTTGGAGGATCACTCCTCTACAAGTGGTTGGGTATTTCTCCTTGGAGGAGGTGCCATTAGTTGGGCTTCTAAGAAGCAAACTTGTATTACGACTTCAACAATGGAATCTGAATTTGTAGCCCTGGATGCAGCTGGTAAAGAAGCTGAGTGGCTAAGAGATTTGATATACGAGATTCCATTGTGGCCAAAACCGATATCTCCCATTTCTATCAGGTGTGATAGTGCTGCTACGTTGACTAAGGCTTATAGTCAAGTGTATAATGGGAAGTCTAGACACTTAGGTGTTAGACATAGTAAGATTCGTGATCTTATCACGAATGGTGTTATATCGGTTGAGTTTGTTAGAACTCAGTTGAATTTAGCCGATCATCTAACCAAAGGGTTACCTAGAGATCTTGTGCACAAGGCGGCTGTGGGGATGGGTTTAAAGTCCACCAAAAATCTTTTATATTAAGATACCCAATTCCCGTCTAATTTGATATTAGATGCTGAATTCAATGTGGAAAGCTTAATATTAGAAGATTGGAACACATTATTAAAATCATCCCAAGGTATGTGTTCAGAACTGCAAGTAAAGGAGGTTGAAATGTTATTTCTTAATAGTTCTTTTGAAAAATTGCATATGCAGGTGTAAGAGTAAAAGAACTACATATATAAGCATGAAGTTTAGCTGCTTCAAGAAGTTTGGGACTTAGCTTTGATATGCTTATTGAAGGATGGGACACAAGCTAGTAAAATAAGTGTCAAGTTAGAACATATGAGAATATAAACTGTTGTGTATATTATCTTCATGTATTCACTATGTATATTAAGGGTTCAATCCTTAGCGACACCCTAATATTCGAATATTTGGAATGAGTAATGTACTAATATGAAATTCAATCGTCGCGACATTTCATTTATGCATCAGTTTGTTGTTTGCTATGAGTGGCTTAAGTTAATCAAGATTGCACTTAAATGGGGGAGGATTGTTGGTGATTTGTATCACCAATATTATTTAAGTGTAATGGAATTAACTTGTTGACCAAATGTAATCCTAATAAATATTGAACAAGTAATGGTGGTGCGGAGTGCACGCTTGTTTAGATTTATTATGATTAAAATACACTGACTTAACGGGGGTTCGGGGGCAGCGCCCCCGATAACGGGGTTCCAAGGGGCAGCGCCCCTGGCGGGGTCCGGGACAGCGCCCTGGTCGGGGTCCAAGGGGCAGCGCCCCTGGCGGGGTCCAAGGGGCATGGAAAATGTTCCTTTATGGAAAATGCATGGAAAATCCTTTATGGAAAAATGCATGGAAAATCGGTTATGGAAAATCGGATAATATTCCTTTATGGAAAATGCATGGAAAATCCGAATTCGGATTCAAAACCCGGTTTTCTGACCCGTCAAATCCAACCCGAATCCGACCCGTATTTGGGCGGTTTAGGGCAGTTCGGAACTGCCATTAAGCAGTTTTTTGGTGGTTTTCAAGTAATTAGATTATCATCAATTTCGGTCATAGTTCTGGTAGTTCTCACATAGCAAATCACAAATTCTCTGTTCTTGATCACACTGTGATTTCATCCGATTAGAGATTTCGAGAGTACCCTCGAAATACTTTGATCTGATAGTGAATACACGACTTCACAGTGATCCAAGCGAAATCAAAATCAGTAAAATCTCTAACAACAATTACAAATCACTGCATTTACACGAAGGGAATGAAATGGACCATGACAGGGATTGAACTCATCGGTGTTAAACACTGTAACCATGGTAAGCAATTTTATTATGTATTTAGGTTTGATTGGTTCTTCCTATTTTATTAGGTTCTGCACTCATAAGCTGCTAAACTTTTCTTATGAAAATGCTATATAATGCACAATTTGAATCATGGAAATACAATTTTTGACTAATCAATACTTATCATCTTGTAATTTATTTGTTTTGCGGTGTGCAGTTTCATATAGTCTTTGTTATCTTTGGCGCAGACGTGCAGTTGCTCCCCCTATTGTCTTCAAATGAAAAACTCATTCGTAAGTCAAATTATATGAATAGTCTCATATTTAAATTTCTATTTTGGAATTAAGGTATCCTTAAAATATACGTATTAATTCTATAATCATCTTTGGCTTTTTAAGTAAATATATGCTTGACGCCTTGATGATAACGGAATTGGAAGATTAATATTGTTAACCCTTTCGGAAACTAACAAGTCAAATGGATAACTTAAAAAGGGCTAAAATGGAAACGGGTCGAGCGGGTTAAAAGTCATTTATGGTATAAGTAATGGTTACATCCTCTTCAGTTTCTTATTATGAGAATGTGATTATTTAAGAATGTGGGGCATCAATTTTTTTTCCATTTATCAAAAGGAATGGAATTTCTATTTAGTGGAGGTATTATGTTTCTTAAATAAATCATTTATGATTATACATGTAAATTATATTATATATTGAATGTTCTTTTGCCTTTTTCTGTTGTTATCATGAGAATTACTGAATTAGACAACCTAAAACATAAACTTAAATTCTTGTGGCGACAAAGGATGCTGGAGATACTATTACATCACTTCAATCACTAGGTGGGTCAACTTTTAGGTGACTGTCAATATGGTATTCTGTTTCACAATTGAGTATTTTTTTAATCGAACCAATGTTATTTATTTGACCCATTAGGGATACACCTAAGTCAGATCAAGTTACTACTATTTCTTCTCAATATTAGAGATCTGAATTATCTAAAATTGACACAGATCAGATCTGTAAATTTTTTAAGCAATCGTCACCACTTGCACCTTCGCATTCATTCAAGATGGTAACTTTAATCTTTATTATATGCTTTACCTATTGTAAAATCGTAATATACATACACACATTATTCTGTTAGTTTTTTAATTGAGCTTCATAATGACGATTTTCTACAATCAAAACCAATTTAAGTTGCCGAAGACTTTAACGATATCTTTAGGTGAGCTTGGAAACAAGAAGAATTTGAGTAGCATTTTTCGAAATTTGACTAGAAGATTATAAGATTCAGACGATGTAAATTCATGTGTTCATGAAGATTACAAGAAATTTAATTATGAAGTATATGGTATATTCATGTGTCCATGAAGCTCAATTATATAGTGCGTTGATTCTCGGCTTACTTAGTACGTGGTTTTTTCCCTATTTGGGTTTTCACGTAAATCTATGTCTGTTTTTTTAATATACTGCATTATATACATTTCGTTGTGTCACCGATTGCATATTGATTACTTTGAAATTTGAAATTTTTAATGGCGCCCGTGATTCATCACGAGTTATAGTCTAGTTAGTAATAAACACAAAGTTTAACACTAAAATTGACTCCATTTTTTGTTTCACACGCCAAAGTTGCTTTGCTTCGATTCTTTTTGTGGTTTTGTGAAACATTTTCTTTTTTAATTGCTTTATTACATTTAAAAATCAATATTGGCGTAAACTTGTTGCTCGTATATCTTAATTCTTCATGTAGAATTTTTTTTATTTATGCAAAAAGATATTCCTGTTAAAAAAATATTGGATTCAAGAAGTAACTTATTAACTTATTGACTTTTTAATAAGTCAATAAATAAATAAGAGTTTGAGTAAAGGCCTCAAAAAAGATATTTTAAAAAGTAAGGGACCTTTTGTTTTTTCAAAAAGTCAATAAGTTAATAAGTATTTATTCAAAAAGCACATCCAAACATGGCCTAAGAATTGTTCCGTAGGTTTACTTGCAATCAGTCTCACTACCTCGGACAAATGATTGATTTACCCCTTCAAAGCAATTTACGTGAAGGACTCTCTTTAACGGAATATATTATTTCTTCTATTTAGCGTCTTTCCAAAGTCAACCTAAAAAAAACCTTTGCTTTGGGAAGTAAGGACCAGGTGAAAAATGGTAGAACGACAGGGATTGAACCCGCGCGTGGTGGATTCACAATTTCGATACGGTATACTTTTAAAAGGATCACTTTGAATTTCTTTTAATTACAGATGCAACATTTTTTCCTTCAGGGGTAGACATATGATTGTGTACATCCCACATCTCTAATATTTAGATATCATTGTCGTTGTTAGTTGAAACTATAATATATTATTGAGTCGGAGGATGATAAAAAATAGTTTGACGAAAAAAGTAGCTCAAATTTTCCTTACGATTCGTTTTGTTTTTTTTTTCCCCAAAAGAACTCTCACACTGTGTTCCAGAATCAAAAATTGGAGAGAAAAAGAAAAGAAATGGAGAGAAATAAAAATAAGATTGTGTTCTAGAGTTTTTTATTGAAAGAAGAGAAGAAATTTGGAACAATTTTTCTCTCCAAAATTTCATTCAAAAGTTGGGAAGAAACTTTATATGAATTTTTTCTCTTTTCTCTTCTCTTCCTCTCTTTTCTTTTCTTTTAATGAAATTTTCTAGAACAAAGTGTCTGAAAAATAATCGAATATACGAAAACTTTTTACTACTCATTCCCGTTCAAGTTAATGGACGGGTGTTTGGAAGGGTTTATTTAGGGGGCTTATGAGCTTTTAAGCTTATTTAAGTTTAAGCTTATGCTTATAAGCTTATTTAAGGGTTCTAAATAAGTCATTTTGAAGGTAATTATTAGCTTATTTAGGATTTTTACCTCCTTACCCCCTCCTTTCATCAATCAAACATTTTTTATACAAGCACAGCTAAATCAAACAATTAAACTTATTAGCTTATTAAAAAATGTTCTTTTTAATTATTTTACAATTAATTTATATAAGCTCTTCTAAATACTTTATTTAACAAAAATTTATTAACTTAAATAAACTCATAGGCTTAGAAGCTAATAAGCATAAGTTTTTTTAAATAAGTTTTGCCAAACACCCCCTAAAAAACTGCAGAGTACAAAATAGCCGAGGTGCTATTTGTAACTTTCTCGCGTATATAAGTTTTGAAAAGCAAATCAACCGTCTTATCGGAGTCATTCGCGTCGAGGAAGAAGTTGACTTGTGGCGAGTAAGTGTGTGGGAGGATGGCCGGAGTTCAGGCGATCCACCCTTTCATTCCTAAAGATCTCATTCTGCCGGATTATGTACCAGTTTTACTCTCTCAGTCTACCATTCTCGGTGTTTATGGAGGCGCTTCTGTCCTAGTCATCTTCTTCGTCTGGATCCTCGCCGGTACTCAATTAAATCCTGATAATTGTAGTTTAAATCCATGTTTCAATCTCTATTCCACTCTTAATCTGTAACCTAGATGTGCATTTTGTTTCTGCTTATCTGAATCAAACTGATATCTTCTGTATCTATTCAATTGATGTGTAATTGTGTATCCTCTGGTTATTCATATACAATCTGTCGATGCATCTAATAAGTCATGTATATTTCTAGGAAACGAATGTAAGGTTATTGTATTTTAAGTTTTTGTTGTCAGATTTGGTAGTTTTGGATCAAATGCTATTTAGGATAAGAAGCTCTTTAATTTAAGCAATTTGTAACACCGACATTGTTTATTTGATGTGGTTTAAGTTTAATATCCAGAAAAACTAATGGAGCTGATAATTAACCTGTTTGACATCTGAAGTCAATTTGTAACACCATCTTATGTTAACTCCATTACATGTAAAAAACATACAAATTAGACAAATTATAATCTAACAGAAGTAACTTTTAATGTGATAACAGGGCGGTTTCCTAGAATATCAAAAGTCGACAAAGTTCTCATGTGCTGGTGGGTTTTCACTGGCCTAACACATATGATTCTCGAGGGTTATTTTGTTTTCACTCCAGAATTTTTCAAGCAGAAGAATCCCACTTACCTTGCAGAAGTTTGTAAGTTGTTGATATACTAAATTTATTATAAATATTAAATATAATGTATTTTTTAACAAAAAACAGGGAAAGAATACAGCAAAGGTGACTCGAGATACGTTGGAAGAGATTCTGCAGTAATTGCTGTTGAAGGAATAACAGCTGTTCTTGAGGGACCTGCTTGCATTCTAGCAGCGCATGTTTACTTTTTTATAAATCATATTTCAGAGTAATTAAGAAGACTTAGTTATTAATTAACTGATTTTTAACAGGTATGCTATTGCAACAAGGAAGTCGTACAGTCACTTACTACAAATAGCTATTTCTCTTGGACAACTTTATGGGACAGCTGTCTACTTCATAACATCTTACCTAGAAGGAGATAATTTTGCTGCAAGCACATATTATTATTATTTTTATTATGTTGTTATGAATTCGTTTTGGGTTTGGATACCTTCCCTCATTGTGATCCGATCATGGAAGAAGATATGTGCAGCAGTACGCTTACAAGACCAGAAAAAGACCAAAACTCGCTAAAAATGCTGGCATTTTGGTAAAAATGTTATATACTTATATCGTTGTTATAATTTATGAATTATTTATCATTTATGGGTTTTTATTGGTCAGGTAAGAATCTAACCTAATTTTATTTAGGCTTTTGCAAAGACAGATGCAAAATTTATTGATTTCTTGACCCTAAGAGGGTGTTTGATTTCGAAGTGTTTATGGCTTATCATACAAAACTCTGTTAGTTTGTTTAGCCGTTTAGCTATTTAGAGGAGAATGCAAGTTAATTAAGCACGTGTTGTTTATTTTGAAGGCATTTTTCCAAACAAAAGGTAAAACTATGTGATCTTAAACACCCCATAAGATTGACCTACTAACGTTATAACTTAAGCTTATCATTTTTACGCTAATAAGCCCATATTTGGGTAAACTTTTTTTAAAAGGGTATTGCTTATTATTCAGAAGGATAAAATAATAAGATATAAATGTTGGGATTGAAAAACACTTTTATTCATAGTTGAGATAGTAATCATAGTATTACAAAGAAAAAAACGCTTAAACACTTAACTATTTCGAAAGAAAAAAAAACCCTCACTAGTTAATATTCATTCTAAGTATTATTCTCTAAACACTCTTTGTTTTGATGCATTATAATTGAGTTACAACCTCTATTTATACTAAAACTAGCAATCATAGCTACAATATTCATTTAATGTGTTCATGGTGTGAAATGTTGAAGTTGTCATTCTTGAAATAAGATTTCAACAAAGATGCCGGTTTCACTTAGAAATCTCACAATAAACCCATTACTTTAAGCTTATTAAACATAAGCTAATAAGCTTAGGCATTCTTCAAATAGGTTTAAACAAACATGAAACACCCCAAGTGGTCTAACTCTATGTAGTACGCTAAACTAGATAATGGACTAGATTGAATGATATGAGCAAGTCAAGGGGGTATTTTGTAACTTAATCAAGTTTATTAATTTAGACAACACTTACCAGTAATTACCAAAACATAACTTATAATTACCAAAATGGACTTAGCTCTTAAACTATTATTGTTTTTTTATGACACTTGTCCTGTATTTAATGAATTTGATCATTTTTAAACAGACGGAAGTAAACCACATGTAAATCAATACCGTTTAAAGTTGCACAAAATTGTCAAGTGAGACATCATCGGTTTATTCAAAAATTACATATGAATATTTTCAGATATGCATACACATTAACAACATATACTACATGATACAACCACACCTACTCTCATCCTAGATCACATACATGTCTATTGTTTATATGAGCACTAATAAAAGGATCAAGATTGCCACTTAAAACATAATTCGGGTCCGCCAATTCAATGCCCGTTTTTACATCTTGAACAAGCTTGTATGGGCTAAACACGTACCTTCGAGTTTCTTGGTTCCAAGGGTCTATAATATTTTCATTTTTTATTTTACTTATATCGGAAATTCCTTGGTCTTTCATTATTACCAACAGTTTTGCTTTCAACCGATTAAGAGCCTTCATCTTGTTAGAAAATTGGTTCCTTTCCCCTAATTACAATATTTTTGAAACAAAATACATTAAAGGAATATTTTCGTCTTCATTTTAAAAATTTGTGAATTAAATATCGGTTAACTACCTGACGAGTGAACTGTCACGCCAGTTGGAGAATGTTGAATTTGAACTATCGACCCTTTTCGGCCTCGTTCATCTTCACATGATGAAAGGTAATTAATCTTTAAGTCTTTTTCATCAACAATTAATCCAAGGTTTTCTTCAAGAAACAGAGGTATAACATCAACAGCAGCTGAACTAACCTAAAGTACAAAAACTACAACATTAATTCCAATACAAATGCTAAATTATTACTAGTTTCTGCATAAACATACCTCAGATAATGATTCAGGATAAGAAGTTATCATTCTGTGAGTACCCTTTTCACCTAGAAAATAACCGTACGCGTATTTATGTTCAAATTCAATAATTATTGATTTTGACACACGTTTCTTCTCAACTATCCTTCCGTTTAAACCTTGCTTTCTAGCCCATTTCATGTACATTCCAACAAGTTGTTCGGCCCATATCTGAAAACAACGTGTGACATTTTTATAATTTACTAAAATAATAACAAATTCATCTAAGTTTTACACACATTACCTCAGATCGAATGCCTTCAGATCCCGCTTCTATTATAATGCAAGCTCCCTCAAATTCATATTTCCCGTTAAGAAGTTTTGACATTTCATATTTATCCAAAAACTTGCTCACATCTACAGATGCAGTATATGCTTGCTTAAGAAGTGCATAATTAATTATGTCCATCTCAGCTAATTCTGTGATAAGCTTCGCTTCTTCAACCTAAATAAATCAAAATATGAGTTAAAATGTTTTTTGGTTTGTTAAAAAGATGGTTAGGGTTATATGAAAAGTAGATTACTTTGTATGTAATGTCTTTAAGGGCATTAACCACTTTAGCACTATCGGCTAATTTGATAAGAATGTCACTAGACTTTGCTAAATCGTCCCATAAATCATATTCACGAATCATTTCTTCTTGTTTGATTCTTCGTGCTTCTTCAAACTCTAAAGCAGTCAAACCCAACATCTCAGCACGATTAACAGAATCTTCTATCTTCTTTCTCAATGAAAACATACCTACACAAACCACTCAAATCTTCAACAAAATGCTATATCTATTGATTTTTTTGTAATTTTTTCTTTACAACATAAAATTACTTGTATAAGAGAATGAAGCAAGCCTTCTTTAGATTCTGAATCTAATTCTAAGACCAATTTGTATTTGATTACAGTCCTCTGTATATAGTTATCTTAAAATTTCGGTAACTTTGTAATACCATTAAAGACAAAATAACAAAAGACAACCCCCTGAATTTTAGGAATATTACTTTTTTAATCAATGTACAAGCTTTTTATGCAAGTTAGTGACAGCACTAAAGGCCGTCATTAACAAAACCCTTAAAAAAATTATGAAATTAGAAAGTAGTTATTTAACCTTAGAACCTCAAAGGGTAAACATTTTCGAAAAAACATGGAATTCTTTTTCTGATTTTTTAAATTAACAGAGCAGCAGATAAGCTGAAGGGCGTGAAAATAAGTCACCATGACAATTGACACCCACAATTCCCAAACATTTGAACTTTTGAAGTGAAACCTAGTACTTTGCAAGTTCGCAATTGCAAAATACACATGAAATTGGCTGCAAAATTTAACACCAATTATATCCACTTTGTAACACCAATTATCAAACTTAATTCATTTGGCATGAACAGTTCAAAACCAATAACAATTTTGAACCCCGAAAGTGATAATTAAGACATGAAAACTATAACTACAGGTTTGTTAGTTTTGCACAAACCGAGTTGTTTGTAGGATTTGCTGGTGTGAGTATCCATGGGTTGAGAAGAAGCTGCAGCTGGCCGGCGTCCACTTCTTATTCCGGCGGTGCATCTCCGTCTCCAACCGCAGTGATGGTGGAAGTGTGCAACTCCAGCCGCCATTTTTGGGTGCAATTCAACTTCTAAGGGTTTTTCTGCTTATTTCTATTTGGATAATTGACCGCCGATTTTTTTATTTCTTTCAAAGAGAAACAGAAGCCGGTAGTTATTGAATTTGTCTTTCCGACAACGTTATTTTGATTTTAATTTTAAGAGTAAATTATTGTTTTTGTTATCGTGGTTTACTCGATTTTGTGTTTTTGTCCCTGTGGTTTCTTTTTCTGTTTTTTTATCCCTGAACTATGCCAAATTCCGTTTTTTTGTCCTTCCGTCCACCTTCCGTCTCTTTTTGGCCGTTAAACCCCTCACGTGGTGAAAACGTGAGGATAGTTTTGTCTTTTCTTCCAATTAACTTGTACTACGTTCTTTAAAAATTGTGCATTATACTTTACCTTCTTCCAACTTTAACCTGCAACATACCCAATCTTCATAAACAAAATTGCTCAAAAATTAAAACCCATATTCTTCTCACTTCTTCATCTTCTTCAACCATTCTTCTTCAACCAATAAAAAAGAAACAACATTTTGAAAAACCCACAAATCAAATCTAAATTCATCTACAAAATCACAAAAGTCGTTTCAAAATCAGAGGCAAATCCATTCTAAACCATTGTTCTTGAGAATATGTAACACCCGTATTTTTAAAACATCGTTTAAATCATTTAAAATACATTTTTCCAATATTTGACATGTTGTCCAAAATACAGTTTAACAAAAACTTAAAAATCCATATCAGAGTTTACAAAAATACGGTGTCACCAAATATATCAAAACCATAGGCAACGGGATCTACCTATGAGCTCTCGAGCTAAACATCTCTAGGCCACTTCTAGTGCAACCTTCTATCACTTCAAACCTGTACATGAGTACATAGCCACAAACAAACGTAGTACGTGAGACAAAATAGTCTCGTGAGATACATGGGTTTTAGACCCCAATAATAATAATCATTTCATAAATATATAAACATATATATATATATATATATATATATATATATATATATATATATATATATATATATCTTTAAAGTTATTGTGGCCATGCTTTGATAGATATTGTGGCCATGCCAATCACTTTTAATATATATCTTTTAAGCAATTAACTACATCCACAATCTAATATATATGTTAGAACAAAACACAGATCAACTTGATACTGATGCTGCAGTTAGTACTGATCATACTTAGTACTGATGGGGCAGAACATGTTACTACTGAAGAAGTTGATACTGGTGTATAGTATAACTAAAGTTACTACTGATCATGCACAGATTGAAGATACTACTGATCAATAGTAGTTACTACTGACGATGGTTTCTGGACTTACTACTGATCACAAGATTTACTACTGATGTTACACATTTACTACTGGTGATGAGTTTTACTACTGATACGCGTTTTTGAAGAATATCAAGTCCGAGATCTTCGTATAGATAACTATAGAATGTAAATCAATGTATATTTTTATTATTCGATGTAAATCAAGTCCTAGAGTAACTAGGGTAAATAGTTTAGTTGCTTTCGAATTGTAAACGTACGTGTGTATTGTTAACTCGATAATATACATTGAAGCTTTTTGTGAAACTGTGTTCTTAATACTTTTGCATATTATTTACAGTTCATTGTTCTTAATTACATTGATATAGTGTTGATCCGCTGTAACTTCTATATTCAATTAGATCTAAAGGTGTTTATTAACTTCTCTATAGTTAATCGATCCTGACAAGTGGTATCAGAGCTAATTGGTTCTAGATCTACTATTTGTTAAGAACAACAAAAAGTTTTAATCTTTAAAACACACTCATTGTTAATCATGTCGGATAACAATGAAAGCACTCAGGCCAACAAAATCCCCATTCTCACTCCCAATAACTTTGGGATGTGGAAGAATCGTATTAAGCAATACATGCTTATTACAGATTATTCTATGTGGGAAGTGGTTCTTGAAGGAAACAAAACTGGTCCTGGTCAAGCAAGCAGCTCTGCAACTGAGGCAGACAAACTTAAGTGTGAGAAAGAAAAGAAGGACAAGGGCATCGAACTCAAAACTCTAAGCACTCTACTACTGGCCATTCCTAACGATTATCAACATCTCTTTGTTGAGTATGATGATGCAAAGATACTATGGGAAGCACTGGAGAAGAGATTTGTTGGGACCAAGAGCACTAAGAGGAACATGAAGTCTGTTCTTAAACAAGACTTTGAAAATTTCAAAGGAAAACCCAATGAAACACTCACTCAAGTGTTTGACAGATTCAACAAGCTAATTGGTGAACTTAACCAGGTTGGGGTTAAGATGGATCAAGAAGATGTCAACATGAAGTTCCTAAGATCTCTTAGTGAAGAATGGGCCATGTATACAGTGGTATATAGACAAAGAGATGCTCTAGAAGAAAAAGAGTTGGATGAACTATACAATGATCTCAGAGTATTTGAAACTGAGGTAAACCAAAAGAACCCTTCTATTTCTTCTAATAATGCTGCATTTGTCTCTAGTACAGGTCAAGGTCAGGAAACATTCACAGGAAAGGCTACAGATTCTGAGGATGCTGCAAGAGAATCCTTCTTCACTAGTCATGTGCATACTGCATTGATTAGTGATGACTTGGAACAATTGAACCCAGATGATCTTGAGGAGATGGATCTTAAATGGCAGATGGCTATGCTGAGCCTAAGGACCAAAAGATTCTTAAAGAGGACAGGTAGGACAAGCCTAAACTTCAACAAAGGTGACAAAGCAGGATTTGACAAAGCTAAAGTCAAATGTTACAACTGTAACAACCTTGGTCACTTTGCAAAAGAATGTCCTCAACCAGACAAAAGATCAAAATCAACTGCTCTTGTTTCACAACAAGGACAAGGTTATGACTGGAGCTTCCAAGCAGAAGAGCATGCTCAAAATCAAGCTCTCATGGCCTTTACTGACCACAAAACTGAGGTAAAACCTAAACCTTGTACTTCTGAATGTGCTAAAATTGTTAAAAACTTAGAAAAAGAAAACAATAAATTAAATGAAGATTTAGCAAAAGCAGTGAGAAGAAATCATGAATTTGATGGTGTGATTACTGATCAAGAACATCAAATAAAGTTGTACCAGATGATTGATCAAAGGATAAAAGAAGAATTGCTTCAGGCTGTGGATGAGAAAGAGTTCTATGAAACAAAAAATAAAGAACTAACAAGTAAAATAGAAGAATGTCAGCTTGAAATTGAACAAAATAAATTAACAATTAAAAAGTTTGAAAGAAGCACTAAAATTCTTGATGAATTAACTAATAATCAAACTACAGAAAAAGTTGTTCATGGGGTGGGATATCATGCTGTACCACCTCCATATAAAATCATTCCATCACTTAAAAACAGCTCAGAAAGAATTATTAATGAATTAAAAACTGAAACCCAAACTGAACTACATAATGAAACAAATGATTCTTCTGATGATGATCAATCAATTGAATTTACAATCTCTCAAACTGAATCACCAAAATCAATTGATACAAGTTTTCACACAGCTCAAATTCCAAATATAGAAGCAAATTAGACCTTGTTCTAAGTGATGTCAACTCACCTCTACAAACAAGAAGCAAATTAAATAAAAGCTTAACTGCAAACATGTGTAATATAAGTCTTATTGCTAATGAGTGTATGTTTGAATGCTTTTTGTCTCAGGAAGAACCAAAGAAGATCCAACAAGCAATGAAGGACTCAAACTGGATTGAGGCAATGCAAGAGGAACTCCTTCAATTTAAATTACAAGCTGTTTGGACACTTGTACCTCTACCCAAAGGAAAAAGAGCCATTGGAACAAGATGGATCTTCAGAAACAAGAAAGATGAAAGAGGTATAGTGATCAAGAACAAAGCCAGACTTGTAGCCCAAGGATACACTCAAGAAGAAGGAATAGACTATGATGAAGTATATGCTCCTGTTGCTAGAATTGAAGCCATAAGAATATTTCTAGCATATGCTTCATTCAAGAAATTCAAAGTCTATCAAATGGATGTTAAGAGTGCATTTTATTAACTTCTCTATATTTAATTACACATTAAATATGATGCAGAAAATATACCCAAAATTCTAAAAAGGGGAAACCAAAGAAATAGGAACCAACTCTTAGAACAAAGAAAAATAATAAAGGCTCAAGAAAATAAATTAAAATGTGTTATTTGCAACAAAGTGAATCATTTAGCAAAGGATTGTCACTTCAATCCAATAAACTGCAAGGAGTTAAAGGAATTTAAAGTTTTTAAAGAAAATGCAAAAACTCAAAAGTTAAAAGATACTACTGGTCCTTCAGTAGTAAATACAATCAAAACTCCAATTGCTGAAACTCCAAGATTTGGAAGGAGTGCACCAAGATTTGTGCAAAACAGAAGAGTTGGAAGCCCAAAGAACAGCAATTACTTCAAGAACAATGGAAAATCCAATCAAAATAAACAATATTTTAAATTTTCCAACACCAGTAGAAACTTAAACAATTTTACTACTGGTGTTAACCCTCATTATAATGCTGTATGGTACCAGTACAAGAATACTACTGGTAAAAACCCTAATTTCAAAAATACTACTG
The DNA here is from genome assembly GCA_963853835.1 of Calendula officinalis. Taxonomy (NCBI): domain Eukaryota; kingdom Viridiplantae; phylum Streptophyta; class Magnoliopsida; order Asterales; family Asteraceae; genus Calendula; species Calendula officinalis. The sequence goes on along the minus strand of OY970820.1, from coordinate 78,743,389 downwards.
CTCCCAAAACAACTTTCAAAAATACTACTGGTGTTAACCCTAAAAACACTACTGGTCATACTAAACATGGTAAGTACCCAAATACTACTGGTCCATCAGTAGTAAAGTATTCAAAAGCTAAAAATCATGGGTATAAACCAAGATCAGTAGGTAATTCTCACACCAGTAATAACTCCAAAAGGGCAGTAGTAAAACAACACACCAGTACTAAACAAGTATGGGTACCAAAAGTATTTAAAGTTAAATCCCCAAAAGCTTATCTCTCAAAGGATGAACCCAAGACATATAAAGCTTGGGTTCCCAAACTTAACTAATTCTTTACTCTCTTGTGCAGAGCATTCAGATCCCAGAAGAAGCAAGAACATGGCATATTGATAGTGGATGCTCAAGGCACATGACTGGAAATCTGCAAATTCTTAAAGATTTCAAGTCATTTGATGGAGGATATGTGGCATTTGGTGAGAATCCCCAAGGAGGTAAGATTACAGGTAAAGGTACTGTTACTAATGGCAAAATTACCTTTGATGATGTATTTTATGTAGCTGAACTAAAATACAATCTTGTCAGTGTGTCTCAAGTTTGTGATAAAAAGAACAAGATTCTTTTCACAGACATTGAGTGCATCATTCTTTCTCCTGATTTTATTTTAGATGAAAAATATGTTGTTTTAAGAACTCCAAGGAGAAACAATGTGTATTGGCTGGATATAGGGGGAGAACTCATTTCTACAAATGAGGTCAACTGTTTTATATCCAAGGCAAACACCACTGAATCAGAACTATGGCATAGAAGGATGTGTCACATAAATTTTAAAAACATGAATAATTTAGTAAAAAGAAATCTGGTCATTGGACTACCTCAAAAACAATTCATGTGTGATCATCACTGTGTTGCATGCCTAAAAGGTAAACAACACAAGACTTCTCATAAGTCCAAAACTGTGAACTCTATTTCTGTTCCGTTACAGCTCTTACATATGGACCTTTTTGGACCTACAAATGTAATGAGTATTGGAAAGAAACAATATTGTCTTGTTATTACTGATGACTTTTCCAGATATACATGGGTTTTCTTTCTCAGGACAAAGGATGAAACAAGTGAACTCATAAAGAACTTAATTGTCAAACTGGAAAACACATCTGATCAAAAAGTGAAAGCCATAAGATGTGATAATGGCACAGAATTTAAAAATGCTAACTTAATTAACTTTTGTGATCTTAAAGGTATTGACAGGCAATACAGCTCTCCTAGAACTCCACAACAAAATGGTGTAGCTGAAAGAAGAAATAGAACTATCATAGAAGCAGCAAGGTCAATGCTTGCAGACTCAAAATTACCAATTACTTTTTGGGCTGAAGCTGTTAATACTGCCTGTTATGTTCAGAACAGAGTATTAATAGTGAAGCCACATTTCAAAACACCATATGAACTTTTTAACAAAAGAAAACCCTCTATAAGCTTTATAAAATCATTTGGTTGTCCTTGTACTATCTTGATTACAAGAGAACAAATTGGTAAGTTTGACTGCAAATCTGATGATGGAATCTTTGTGGGATATTCTACTCAAAGCAAATCATATAGAGTATTCAACAAAAGACTAAGGATAATTGAAGAAAGCATCAATGTATCCTTTAATGAAAATGTACCTAATGAACAAGGAAATGGTCCAGATTGGCTATTTGACATAGACAATCTAACCAAATCCTTTAATTCTAATATGAATTTCAATGCAGGTAATTCAAACTGTCACTATCAAAAGGAAGGAACATCATCAGTTAATACTGGTCAAGAGGAAATGAGATACATTGTAGTTAATACTGCTCCAGTAGTTAATACTGATGTCAGTAATAACTCAAGTTCTGGAACCAGTAGTAACTCTGAGAATGAGGACAGTAGTAATTCAAATACTACTGATACCAGTAATAGTACTCAAAATACTACTGGTCCCAACATTAATCTAGATTCTCAAGATACTACTGATACCAGTAACAACAACAACTCTACTGATCTCAATGAAGATAATAGCAGTAGTAACTCTGACCAAGAAGATGATAAACCAAATATCAATGACAATGAAGGATCTCTAGAAGAACAACTACCTGAGACAAATGAGTCCAATCTTGAAAATCAACTAGTGGTTGATAAAGCTACAACTACAAGGACTCAAAAGAACCATCCATTAGACCTTGTTCTAAGTGATGTCAACTCACCTCTACAAACAAGAAGCAAATTAAATAAAAGCTTAACTGCAAACATGTGTAATATAAGTCTTATTGCTAATGAGTGTATGTTTGAATGCTTTTTGTCTCAGGAAGAACCAAAGAAGATCCAACAAGCAATGAAGGACTCAAACTGGATTGAGGCAATGCAAGAGGAACTCCTTCAATTTAAATTACAAGCTGTTTGGACACTTGTACCTCTACCCAAAGGAAAAAGAGCCATTGGAACAAGATGGATCTTCAGAAACAAGAAAGATGAAAGAGGTATAGTGATCAAGAACAAAGCCAGACTTGTAGCCCAAGGATACACTCAAGAAGAAGGAATAGACTATGATGAAGTATATGCTCCTGTTGCTAGAACTGAAGCCATAAGAATATTTCTAGCATATGCTTCATTCAAGAAATTCAAAGTCTATCAAATGGATGTTAAGAGTGCATTCTTATATGGGAAGATTGAAGAAGAGGTCTATGTATGCCAACCTCCAGGTTTTGAAGATCCAAAACATGGTGATTATGTGTTCAAATTGGATAAAGCTCTGTATGGCCTACATCAGGCACCAAGAGCATGGTATGACACATTATCATCATACCTATTGAAGAACAACTTTAAAAGAGGAGCCATTGACAAAACTTTGTTTACAAAGAAAGTCAAAGATGATATACTACTGGTACAAATTTATGTAGATTATATCATCTTTGGCTCAACCAATGATTTATTATGCAAAGAATTTGAAGAACTGATGCAAATTAAATTCAAGATGAGCTCCATGGGTCCAATGAACTTCTTCCTTGGACTCCAAGTCAATCAAAGAACTGATGGTATTTTGATAAATCAATCAAAATATGTCAAAGACATCTTGGAAAAGTTTGATTTGAAAGACAGTAAAAGTGCTAGTACACCAATGGAAACACACAAACACCTACATCCTGATGTTGAGGGGGAGGATGTAGATGAACACTTATATAGATCAATGATAGGCTCTTTGATGTACTTAACTGCATCAAGACCTGACATTATGTATAGTGTTTGTGTGTGTGCAAGATATCAAGCAAGACCCAAAGAACTACACTTGCAGGCTGTTAAAAGAATATTCAGATACTTGAAAGGCAAACCATCACTAGGTCTATGGTATCCACATGATTCACCATTTGAACTCATAGCCTACACAGATAGTGACTATGGAGGTGAATGTCAAGACAGAAAGTCCACTACTGGTGGATGTCAATTCTTTGGATCAAGACTGGTATCATGGCAATGTAAGAAGCAAACAAATGTATCAACATCTACTGCTGAAGCAGAATATGTAGCTGCATCTGCTTGCTGTGCTCAAGTACTATGGATTCAAAATCAGCTTCTAGACTTTGGTATCTCTATCCTTAAAACTCCTATTTTTATTGATAATCAAAGTGCTATTAGTATTGTGAATAATCCAGTAAAACACTCAAAAACTAAACACATTGAAATAAGATTTCACTTTATAAGAGATTGCAATGAAAAGAAATTAATCAAAGTAGTTAAAATCCATACTGATGATCAATTAGCAGATCTTTTTACAAAAGCATTTGATGTAGGAAGATTCAACTTCTTGGTTAGCAGTATTGGAATGATTTTAATAACTTAAAATCTCACTTAAAATCATGTGTAAAGTTAGTGTTGTAAAATATTATTTATTTACTTAAGTGTTTTACTACTGGTATATCTGTACTACTGGTGTGTAGGCATGTGCACAAAATACTACTGGTAGTTAAATACTGCTGGTGTGTATTAGGTTTACACAAATACTACTGATAAGTCAGTACTACTGGTATTCTCATATACTACTGGTCTTGTGTGTTAATGGTTACTACTGATGTCTATAGTTACTACTGATGTCAAAATCCTTAGTCACTACTGATGTTAGTAGATACTACTGACGTTTTACTACTGATATCTTATTTACTACTGGTCTTTCAGAAACACAATTACCAAACTAACCCCCAGGAAAATAATCGTTATGTTATGATTCGAAGGATATTTTAGTAGTTTTGCAGGTTAAATCGAAAGATATAAAAGGCGGCAGTCGATTAGTTTAGCATTATCCTCACTTCGATTTGCTAAATCTTCTCGATAAACCCTAACTTACGATCAAAAACCCTTCGTCAATAACAAAACTCACTTCTGTTCTTCACAAAATTCCACAAAATGGCAACTCTACAATCTCTCAATGTTCCAACCGGTCTCAAATACTCAGAGTTCCACAACATGTGTGCCTTTCTACGCAATCCAGACGGAACAAAGGATTTCCGACCAATCGTGAACTTTTTGAAAAATTCTTACATACGGTTCGCATTAACGGTGAAAACGAAGGCATACCAACAGCACTTGGTGGATTTCTGGACCAATGCTGAAAGAACAGAGGGTGCAACTGTACCAATGATAAAATCAACTGTGGATGGAAAAACGATCACCATCACAGAACAATCTATTCGACAACATCTACAACTACACGATGATTCAGGTATGACTACTCTTCCTAAGGAATTCATTGCTGAAATTTTAAACAAAATGGGATATGAGGGAAGACTAAACATAGTAACTTTTCAAAAAGGTCTTCTCTCCCCACAATGGAAATTTCTTGTCCATACTATTCAGCATTGTATTTCTCCGAAAAGAAGTACTTGGAATGAGTTTAACAGGGCAATAGCATCTGCTGTTGTCTGTCTATGCACAGACCAAGTATTCAATTTTTCTAACATGATTTTTGAAGGTATGTTGGGAAATCTTAACTCTTCAAAATTTTTAATGTATCCCAGATTTCTCCAACATATCATAAACATTGAATTACAAAACTTGTTAACTCCCAAAAATATTTTTATAATTCCAGAGTTGAACAAGAAAGTTTTCTCAAATATGAGAAAACAATTTAAATTTTCGGGCAAGGAAACCCCTCTGTTTCCTAATATGATCAAAGATCACACACCACTTGGAGAGGGTTCAATCAAAGATACAACCCAAATTGAACCTCAACCCACTCCATCACCCCCAAATACAGCCCAAACACCACCCCACGTAGCCATTCAATCGCCCACTAACTTAGAAGTCCTGAATGTGTCCCAGGAACTTGAATTAAATCTGCAGAGTGCTACTCTTCACTCTGTGGAAGACCTACCAGACAAAACCCAAAACATTTCCACAATTTATAAAAGAAAGAAATTATCTTTAAAGGACACCAGGGGACAAATCGAGTCACACCCCAGGCTCAAAGAGTTGTCCTCCAAGGAGGAGAGAGGACATGAGGAGAGGGCTTTCACTACTGATGCCCCAAAGGTGGGTGCACATGATAGTGAAAACATCACTAAGACCCAAACCTCGGCAACTTTAAGTGATGACTCTTTTGAGGAATTACTTAAAGGACCCCGGTGCCAAGAAACCACAAGGGGGGACATCTCTGCTTCTTCTAGGAAGAAGAGAATGTCTAAAAGACCCAATGAATCACCAAGCAGTGATGAGGGCAGATCTGTGGAATTGATGGAAAGGAAGGAAAACCTTAAAACCAATGTACCTGTTAGTGAGCCCGATGATCTTGCTAGATGGAGTGAGGGCAGTATTAAAATCCAACAATTGACGGAAAAAGTGGATTCTCTTGAATCCACAGTACAAAATTGTCTTGAATACTTAACAAACCAAGGAAAAACGATGGCTTCCATGAAAAGGCATGTCAATACCATCAACAAGAGGATGAGGTTCTATGAGCAAAGGCTTCATCAACAAACCAAAATCATCAGAAAATTGAGGAAGAAAATTGATGATAGTGAGGCTCCACCAGTTGAGCTCACTAAGGGGGAGAAGGATAATATCCAATCAATGATTGATGAATCAATTGCAGCAGCAGCATCTTCTCTCCTAAACTTAAAGGAATCAAATGTTGATAAAGGCCCAGAGATGATGGTTACAGAATAAGAGCCTGTTACTACTGCTACAATGGAAGAACAAGTTGAAAAGGAAATACCAGTAGTAACTCCTACCACTGATATAATAGCAGTAGTAAATCAAAAAGAGGAAGTAAAAGCAGCAAACACTACTGATGCCCTATCAGTAGTAATATCTGAAGATATACCAGCAGTAACTACCTTAGTTACTACTGATGATATTATTGAGCTGCCACCTCTATTAGAACCAAAAGTGATACTTCCACCATCTCCAAAAAGGTCAACAACACAAATGGTGGTGAAAGATATTGATGATGATGTAAATTGGTTAGAAGTTGATGAATGCTCACTACCTCCACATCCTAAAATACTTCCTATATCACAGATACACTACTATGGTCCCAAATTTGTTATTGAATCTGAACCAAATATGAAGAAAGACAATTACATAGGAAAGGGAAAGGAAGTTGCTGATGAAGACCATCCTAACAGAGCACAAGGTCATGAAATGGTCAACAAAATCAACTATGCCAAATCAGCCAAACAGGATAGGTGGAAGGTTAAAAGAGCAAAATACTTAAAGAAGGTTGAAGTATCTCTAGCAAATGAAAACACAAGATTAGCAGAAAGGGCTAGAATACTAAGACAACCATTCACAGAAATCAAATTGGCAGATATAGCAGATATATCAAAACTGCCACAATTTAAACAAAAGGTCAAAACTAAACAAGTTGCTGAAACAAGAAAAGAACTACAAAGAAAAGAACTAGAAAAATTCAGGCAACTTGAATATGAAACATTAGAACTTCTGGAAGCACAAGTACAAGAATGCAAAGAGCAGAAGGCAGATATGCCAGAACAGTTTGCAGAGAAAAAGAAAGAAATGATCACATTCTTGAAATCAAGAGGTCACAACACAAAGGCCTTTGGAAGAATGAAGTTGATTAACTTAATTGAAAAGTACTGTGTAGAGAAGAAGAAGGATCTTACTGAGCAAGATATTAATGAGAAGTACACTACTAAACTTAAACAGATAGACTCCAAAGAAATGAAAGAAAGAAATACAATAACTGGAGAATCATCTGGTGTATCTTCTCAAACATCAAAGAAAAGGAAGACAATTTCTACTGAACTTGAACAATCAAAGAAGAAATTACAAATGGTTCAAGTTTATGATCTTCCTGTTGCTCCCCTACAAAATAATCCAATCATCAACTGGAGATATATAGATGATATGATTGAGATTATAAAAGAAGATAAGGTCATACAAAGATTCAGAGCTTGGAAACCTTTGGTCATGTCTCTAACCAGAAGTGACATTATAAAGATGTTGATCATTGGTAAACCAAGAATGACTAAGAAGAACTGGAAGAATTCAGCTGCAGGCTATCTTACTGAAATGATTGATGCTGCTTTCTATCCAGAAAATTATTCAGGGAAGTTTACAAATCCAGAGAATGTTCAAGCCTGGAATGTGCTGCCAACTGTCAATATGTACTTCTTTGAATATACAAGTAAGAAATGTGATCTATTCCTTTATGAGAAAGAGTATCCTCATTCTGAGAAAACTCTTTATCAACTTTGGTGCATGAACTTTATTAAACCACATGATGCTGTGATGCTCCAAAACAAATTGAATGAATTTGTTAAAAGAATCAGCAAATATATTATTGCACAAAGAAATAAAAGGAACCAACAGACTTTAGAAGGTGATCAGAAAAGAGCAAAGCTGTTGGAAGATCAGAAAAAGAATAAGTAAAAAGAAACTTGATTGATTAAAAGATAATCAATAAGTTTAGGGGGAGATTGTTAGAACAAAACACAGATCAACTTGATACTGATGCTGCAGTTAGTACTGATCATACTTAGTACTGATGGGGCAGAACATGTTACTACTGAAGAAGTTGATACTGGTGTATAGTATAACTAAAGTTACTACTGATCATGCACAGATTGAAGATACTACTGATCAATAGTAGTTACTACTGACGATGGTTTCTGGACTTACTACTGATCACAAGATTTACTACTGATGTTACACATTTACTACTGGTGATGAGTTTTACTACTGATACGCGTTTTTGAAGAATATCAAGTCCGAGATCTTCGTATAGATAACTATAGAATGTAAATCAATGTATATTTTTATTATTCGATGTAAATCAAGTCCTAGAATAACTAGGGTAAATAGTTTAGCTTCAAGGACTATTATAAATAGTTCCTTACGAATTGTAAACGTACGTGTGTATTGTTAACTCGATAATATACATTGAAGCTTTTTGTGAAACTGTGTTCTTAATACTTTTGCATATTATTTACAGTTCATTGTTCTTAATTACATTGATATAGTGTTGATCCGCTGCAACTTCTATATTCAATTAGATCTAAAGGTGTTTATTAACTTCTCTATAGTTAATCGATCCTGACAATATATTGTGTACAAGTTTTAATACTTGAACCTTTTCACACCTATAAATATAGTTGTGCATAAATTATAAATTTGTACCATGACTTATAATATTAATATCACATATATTAAACTCAATTAAATATAAGGGTTGTTAATATTTGTCAGGGGTAGCAAGCTCAACAAGCTTCACATGGTATTTGAGGATGAGGAACATCTTTTTTGGTATTGTATGTTTACGAGATGGTTTTTTGGTTTAAGTATAGATCTAAACTAGGTTGGTCCAGTTCGGATTGGGGTTTTTGGTACTGTAATCCGTTGTCGATATGACAACAATTTTTATTTTCCTTCTGTTTTTGTCTTTGTGTTGTTTTTTAGCTTCTCGCTAGTTCGTTATTAATGAAACCTTTGTCGTTCAACAAAAAAAAAAGGTAAAGTTAATTAGCTTACTAGTTTCTTATTTTAATGCAGGTAGCAGTTCATTCTATATGTTTACCTTGTAAATATATAAAATTTATATTTTTAACTGAATCGTATATAATTTATTTTACGTCACCAATTCGCTTAATTTCAGATCCTACCGGTGAACCACTAAATTTGATAATCGCCGGTATGTATAATTTGTGCATCATAAAATGTATAAAATCTACTATTAAAGATTTGAGCTCATACTAGACTTACAATGCCCAATAAATTCTTATTTGACGGATAATTGTTTTATGGCGATAGAGTGTGGGCAAAATGATGCGTGCCCGAGGGTCGTCACAAGAGAGATTTACAGTTTTTCTTAATGTGAGTTTTTTCTCAATACGAGGCATTGAAAAGAGATAGATGGATAAAAGAGAAAAAAGGGATAGAGTATAGAGAGAGGAAAAAGTGTTTGATATTTGAGGTTGTCGGAACTCGGAATTTCGATGAAACTTACGGAGAAGACGAGCACGGAAGAAGGAAATGAATTAATAAAAAATAAAAATAAGAGTTTTGATAATGACAGTCATAAAAAACCTTTGAATTTGTCACTAAAAATGAATATTTTATTTTGAAAAGAAAACTTTTAGTTGAATTATTTATTAAACTAGTTAAATATTCTTAAAACTATGAAATAAATTAGACCAATGAAGATAAGCATATACTCTAGTTTAGAATTTAATTAATTATTTCTTTTTAAAACAGAATATTCATAAACATATACTTTAGTTTAGAATTTAATTAATTATTTATTTTTAAAATAGAATAAAGACTGTCATATTAAAACCTTAAAAGTAAAAAATAGAAGTATTTTGACCATCTCTTCTCTACTACTTATAAAGCATTTAGGACTTTTCCCTAAATAGCTTTTTAAAAATTCAGCCAAATACTTGCTATTTTCGGAATGTAATGCGTTTGCTAAAAAATATTGCTTTAGCAGGGCTTCGAACCCGCAACCAAGGGGTTAAATTTCAACGCTCAAACCACCTAGCCTAGGTACCAACTGCGTCATCATCCGTAAATACAATATTATAAATGTACAAAGATGCGGCTCTGGACAATTTAGTGGGCTTCGGCCCAACAAATTGTTTTAAAGTCTTCGGCACATCCGCCTGTAATACGCGTCTTATTCGGCCAATCACTTGATCAAACGAATGCCCTCCTCGAACCTGCACAACGATAAAATCGAGGAGCCATGGCCAGTCATCGATTCAAGTCTACCCAGTCATCTTCATCCGCTCTCCTTGATTCTGTAACTAGCCTCCTCGATTACCTCAAGCATGAGTGTCCTTCTTCACCCTATAATTACACCACGTCGCTTTGATATACCTTGCAGATTCATACAATTCTCTATCGATTCTTTTTAAAGAGTCATTGTTTTAATTCTTTTAGGGTTTTAATGAAAACAAAACCCTAAGTTTTTGATTAATTGATGTTTACTTATTGCTTTTTTGAAGGTTAAAAAAGCCTGTTCAACCAGGGAGGATTGATTCCTTTTTGCATCCATCATCTATAGGTTAGTTTCTTTTTACCTGCTCTTGTATTTACTGTATAATTCCGGCGAACTACTATGCAGAAGTGGCCTAATTTGGATTTGTTTTTTGATTTGGGTTTCAGGATGAGAAAGAAACTTGTGTTAGCCTGAACGAGACAGTTCCATTACCAATAAACGCTCCACCAATCTTATGTAAAAGGTTTTAATACTTTTTGTTTAACAAAATAAATCAGTGCAAGTTCTTCAAAAGGTAGATACAATCAGTCAATCACTGAGATACATGGTAAACAGATGCATTGTTAATGATGACATTATGAAACAGGTTTTTATTGAACAAGTTTTGATATGCGTAAAACTATAAATTTACAACCTTGATGAGATAAGTTTTTATGGAATTTCATTTGCAAAAACTGTTGCATTGTAGCTGCTATAATGTAAATATTTTTGTCAAGGTATTATTGTAACCATTATCCATTATCGTAACTTTATTTATTTTCATTTAATTTAAATGGTATGTTAGTTTCTGCATAATTTTCATTTTGTTTTTTACAAGCTTTTGGTAGTTACTTGTTCTCATTGCTGGTGTTTTATACGAAACATTTGATGAGGGATGCACATGAATTAGTTTCCCTTAAAGATTTTTGAATTAAAAATTGAGAAATTGCAGTAAGTTATTTTTAACCGGCTCCCACATGGATGGATGTTTCTCTAAGAATGAAGGATGATCCATATACTGATAAACTTTTAGATGGTATTAGAAATGTGAGATGATACTCATGGAAGATAATTTACCTTTTGCATATTTCATATTTAATCAACAATTTTGACTTTTGTATTAGGTATGCATATGGTGTGGCTTCTGCTATTTATGTTGTCCAACATATTATTTGTAAAGTTTTTAGCTGATCTATAAATATAGTGCATCTTTTTGTTATTAGGATTATGCAGTTAATAAAGTTTAGTCATTGTTTGAAAATGTTATATCATAACAGATAATTATTGGATAATTTTTTATCTTAATACAAATCACTTTTCTTGAACTTAGTTAGCTTTATATTGACATTCATTTTGTCTAAAATAGTGGTGAAAGATCAAAATTTTGCAATAAGTGAATTTAATGATTTGTATGTTAGTTTACAGCCAAATTTACAACGTACTTGGATCGAATGATATATATATTATACATATATAGAAAGAAATACAAAAAGTTACGGACCAAAATTGCACACAAAAACATTTGATGTGATATAGGTAAGTATCTTGGCAACGAAAATTTAAAAGTGACAACCAGGAAGGTGATATAAATTTTAATGTAATGTGGTTTCTTGTTTTTACGGTTTTAAATTTTAATTTACATATTTTACCATATATATATAAACATACCAGATGTATGTTGATTACTTGAATACAGTTACTATTGGCTACCACTACATCACAACCAACTACCGTCGCCAACCACCACTACAACCACCATAATCATTATCGATGCCATTAACAATCATTATGTGTCACCACCAACCAACATCACTATTGCCGGCACCCATCATCATTATTGCCGCCACCACCAATAGTATTGCAATAGTATTGCAACAGGGTACCCACTGCTTATTTACTAAAGTTATAAAGTATCATGATGTTGACATTACCTCTTAAGGAATTCAAGATTTTCCCCGAATTAGCAAAGCTTGATTATCAGCCATCACTACCGCCACCGCATCCATCACTCACCCAACAATTATTCGCCGCAAAATATAGTCACAGGGTACTCGCCGCCGCATTGCGCGGATACCCTGCTAGTTCATGTTAAAATAGATAAAAACAAAAATAAAAAAGTGGTAGAATATATACAAACAGTAATACCGATATCATTTCTCAGTATTTTAAGTTAATATAACGAGAAGACGTTGACGTTTGACTTTTTTGACGGATTTAATATCTTCCACTCTTGACACATGCTTCGCTTCACCTCACCTCGCAACCTCTCATTTCCATGGCTTCTACTAGCTCCCGCCCAAATCACTCCTACAGATTTGACGTTTTTCTAAGCTTCAGAGGTGAAGACACTCGTAATACTTTCAGCGATCATCTATACGAAGCATTGGTACGCGCAGGAATTACCACTTTCAGGGATAATGAAATCGACAGAGGTCGAGAAATCAAGCCGGAGCTCGATAGGGCAATCGTAGAATCTAGGGCTTCTATAATCGTAATGTCAGAATCCTATGCAGGTTCCAGATGGTGCCTTAACGAGCTCCTGTTGATCCTTGAGCAAAGGAAAAACTACGATCATTTTGTTTTACCTGTGTTTTATCACGTTGATCCCTCACATGTCAGGAACCACCAGCATAATTTCGCCATTAAAGCAGATCTCGGAGTTGAAGGGTCAAAATGGACAGAGGATAATGTGAATCGGTGGAAGAAAGCCCTAACAGATCTCTCTAATCTGACCGGCATGGTTGTTTCAGGGTATATATTTGCTTTCTATCATCCAGTTTTGAGTTATTAAATTAATGATTAATTATATTAAATTTGGCGAGGAACAGGGATTTTATCATTTTAATATCTATAACTGAAGCATTTTTGTTTCAGGCCTGAAACAGATTTTATTGCAAAAATTGTTGAAACAATTTATGCTAAACTTGATTTGAAACTACGTAGTTTACCTGCCCATCTAACTGGAATGGAATCTCGAGCCGAACCTATCAATTTATGGTTAAAAGAAGAACAATCAAGCATTAAAGTTGTTGCAATTTTTGGAATGGGAGGCAGTGGGAAGACAACACTTGCCCAATACATTTACAACTCAAACAAACTCGGTTTTGATAACAGCAGTTGGCTGGAAGAAATAGGAAAACACTCTAAAGAAACTTACGGTTTGCTCGAGTTACAAAAACAACTTCTTGCAGACATTTCAGGGGGCAGGAAAAGTACAATATCCAATGTTTCCGAGGGTACCCGTAAGATTGAGGATAATTTACAAATGAAAAAAGTTTTTATTGTTCTTGATGACATTGATGACGGTGATGAGTTAACCGCTTTACTTGGAACACAAACGTTACATATAGAAAGTAAGATCATAATAACAACTAGACATTTAGATATACAAAATTGGTTTGGATCTAAATCTCACACGTGTTATATGTATAAACTCGATTTGTTGAATGGTAATGAATCGTTAGAGATTTTAAGTTGTCATGCTTTTGGAGCCAAAATTCCCATGAAAGGTTTTGAGGATCTAGCAGGACAGTTGGCACAATATTGTGAAGGAAATCCATTAGCTCTTAAAGTATTGGGTTCTTCTTTATTTGTTAGTTCTGAAGATTCGCATAAAAGAAACGAAATGATAGAAATTTGGATAAGTACATTAAATTCATTGAATTCGTTTAAAGGGGACCTTGATTCTAAAATCGATGGTATATTACGCAAGAGTTATGATTCATTGCCACGTGACAAAGATAAAGAATTATTTCTCCATATTGCTTGTTTTTTTGTTGATGAATATGGAGATTTTGTGGTAAATCTGTTGGAGGATGAATGGCAAGTAAAAGCTGGGATTATGACACTTGTTAAGAAATCTCTTGTTACAATCTCACCTAATAATAGATTAACGGTGCATCAATTGCTTCAAGAAATGGGAAGAAATATAGTTCGTAAAGAGAACAAAAATCCCGCAAAACGTAGCATACTTTGGCATGATGATGATTCTTATCGTGTGTTGAAAAAAGGAAATGTAAGATGTTTTTTTTCATAATTATGTGTTGGATAAATTACAAGGATGGTCCCTCACGTTTACCCCAAATTCTTTATTTTGAAAAATTACCCTGATATTTCTTTATTTGGAAACCTTGTGTACCTACATTCTTTTTACCTTAACGTCCGTTAAATATTTAAACAGCAAAAAACTGCCAGTAGCCCGGTGTAATTATTAAAATTTATAAGAGACGTTAGGTTAAAGGATACTAGGTGCAAAATATTTCCAGAAAAGGACTACTAGTGTAATTTTTGAAAGTAAAGAACTTGGATAAAATTTTGTGTAAACATAAGGGACCATCCTTGTAATTTACTTGTATGTGTATCTTTAAGATTACAAAACCTCTTATTTTAATTAACCTTATCTAACTAACTTCATGTCTTTCTTCATTAGGGTACAGACACAATTGAAGGTTTATCACTTGACATGCGAAACCTAAAGATAGGGACAAAGGTAAGCCAAATCATTAGTGAGTTATAAGAGCTTAGCTTTTTAGCTAAAAGATAACTGAAGATGGAAGTTAAAAGGCTTTATTTGGTGCATAAAACTCTAATTACATAACCGTCCATAATTTAAATGGAGTTTACTCTTAGTGCATTTAAATATTTAATGCTTGAAATGAGGTATGGTTGTTTATTCACTTCATCCTAAATTTGCAGCCTGTCTTTAGTACAAATTCAATTGCAAAAATGGACGAACTGAAATTTCTCAAACTCAGATATGTGGAACTCAGTGGGTCCTACGAGGATTTTCCAGAATTAATTTGGCTGAGCTGGCATGGATTTCCTTTGAAAACAATACCTGATGGCTTACTGAAGGACACTTTGGTAGCTATAGATTTGGGCTCGAGTGAGTTGGAAAAGTTTGAACCACCCGAGGTATAAATTCACAAGTAAATTACATAAATCGTCCCTTGACTTTTTCTATTACACGAATAGTTCCTAATTTTGAAACTGATAACATCAATAATTTTTAAAAATGTAACCGGTTTTTTTTACTTGTTGGTGTCATAAGTTTCAAAATTATGGAGACAAAATCCATAAGTTTATAAACTTCATACCACCCACAAAAACGATTTATGTAAATTATTATAAGCTCAATGTTTTATTAATTAATGTTTTGAATTTACAATTAATGATATATGAAACTTGAAACAGGTTCTTGATTCGGTCAAGATTTTAAATCTTTACGGTTGTAGCAATCTTGCGAGTATCCACAATCTTAACATGCTCCCTAAACTTGAATCTTTAATCCTGTGGAACTGCACCAGTCTGACTCATGTTTGTAAAACCATAGGAGACCTTAAAGGTCTTGGTCTTTTGGACTTAAACGGGTGCAATAAACTATGGAATAACGAGAATATAAACCAATTTTCGTTACCCAAATCATTACAGGTTTTATTTCTTGATTATTGCAACCTCAACGATATTCCTGTGATATTCAATGGCCAATCAGTAACTGACATGAGTTTAGCTGGTAATTTGTTTGAGTACTTGCCTAATAACATTGATCTTAAAATGCTTCGGGTACTTAATTTGTCTTCTTGTTCAAACCTCAAGTCGATTTTATGTCTCCCGAGTACGATACAAGATTTACATGTAAATTGGTGCACATCGTTGGAGAAAATAACATTTGAATCAAGTCGTTACACGTTGCAGAATTTTGTTTATGAAGGTTGTTTAAAATTGTGTGAAGTTCAAGGCCTTTTTAAATTAGTGTCTGTAGAAAAACTTGATGAAGAATATTTGGGACATATGAAATGGATCAAAACATATCAAGATTGTAAGGTGGATTTGGTTGGTGATGAGATTACTAAATTCAGAGATTGGAGTATTCAGGTTATATATCTTTCTTTCTCTCCACACACAAAAGGGTTAGGTTTCCTTGAAATCAATAAGATCACCTTCAGACCATGATATTTGTAGGCCTCACTGGCTTTGATCCAAGGGTTGGTTTTCAGCTTCAGTCTCAGCCCTTGGATCAAAGTTGATGGGCCCACCTTTCCACGTGATCTGATGGTCTTGTGGGGCTGATTTCACCTTATCTCACCTCTCTCTCTCTCTATATATATATACTAATTTTTTTTTATCTTATGGCATACGATGAGTTGTATTAAAGGTAGTCTTTAATTATTATATAGTCTCAAGGGACAAATCAACCATTCATTAATTATAAGTAATGGTCAAGATTAATCACGTATTTTATACATGGAGGGTATTTCGGTCAATTTTACAAAAAAAAAAAAAAAAATCTTTTAGATTTTTTTAGTTATTAATTAAAAAAAAAGAAATTATTTATTTTTCGTTAATAACACATAATGTGTTAATCACATGTGATTGTATACTGAATCACATGTGATTGTACTAAAACATCATATATGATTAAATATGCTATCACATGTGATTTAGCACCACATGTAATTATCAAATGACATTGTTTTTAACAAAAAAATAATAGTATAATAAAATAAAAAATAATTTAAAAAATAAAAATAAACAGTTTTTTTTTGTAAGTGCCAAATGACCAAAATACCCCTTCATGTATAAAATATGTGATTAATCTTGACCATTAGATATTGGTTAGATTTGTACCTTAAAACTACAAGTCTACAATTAAGGACTACTTGAACATGTCACTATGGCATATATAGATGTTATACGAATACGGTATAAGGAGCACATTTCTGCCAGCTGGCATAAAGGATGAAAGCATGACAATATCTGAGTACACATCGTCGTCTTCTTTTGTATCGTTTGATATTCCGATGTGTCCTAATAACCGTAAGATTCAAGGATTAAATGTAAGCTGCCAATACAGATTAAAAAGTGAGAATGAACCATTAAGGGGTTTGTTAATCAGAATCGTGAATCATACCAAAGATCTTGCTTGGGTTTACAACCCTGTGGTGTACGGCAAAGTCGTGGTTAATGAAGATGCTGTTTGGTTAAGTTATTGGCCAATTGGGAATACATTAGACATTGGTGATAAAGTGTATATAACCGTAATTGAGGATGATAGAATGATAGTAAATGGTTGTAGTGCAAGCCTTGAGTATATAAATGATTATGAACAAGAAAACTGTGAAAATTATACAAAAAATGAGGAAGTTATCGGCGGTGATCTGGCGGAATTCATGGTGTTCACGGGGAGGTACTATCTTTGCCGCCGAAATCTCATCAAGGCAATGTATCTTGAAGTTGCTTTAAAGAAGATGCTTGGTGATAACGTTGAGTATACAGGTATACACACTCACACAAATAATTATATTTCAAAATGATGCAGAATATTTTTTAAAATGATGCACAACTTTTTTCTTTTGTGCATCAGTGTTGAAAATTTTGAAAAATATTTATGTGCATCATTTCAAAGTTGTGCATTAATTTGAAAAAAAAAATATATTTTACTTTAAAATATAATTTACCGTATCCTAGACCCCATTATACAGATCCTTATATATGTATATATCACACGTATTCTTATAGAGTCAAAAGGTTGGAGAAAATATCGTAAGTCAGGGCAGGCTCAAGCATCAATGATGGAACAGAAGACTTTACAAGGCGACCTTCTGAAAGTACGTATGCATATACTTCCTGTGTATATATAGTTATTGTATGTATTTATATAGGTCATATTCTAAAGCTGGTTATAAATCTTGTATATAAATTTTACCCTTATGCATCAATATGTGTACATATCTATATATTTGTTCTTATTTATTTGTACATTTCAGGAAATTGTGTTGGGAATGAGGTTTAATAGTGAAGGTGAAGCCCAAGAAATAACGAATATTGTAGCTAATTTTGTGGGCGTTGAGGTAGTTTCGTGTTATATAAAAAGTGGGAGATTAATCGTGAAGGGGGTTATTGATCCCGTGACACTTGCAAATCGTGTGAGGGAATTTGACAACACGGTAGAGATCAAAACTGTTGATTATGTTTACTAGATATTGTACCAAGTATTCATTATCATAACCAATCTGTTGTTTGGAGATAAATTACAATAAAAAACCAATTTTAGACAAATACCATTTCATCATCAGTTCCATCCTCTACCTGCAACACACAAATTCCATTACGATACAACTGCATCCATTAATAATGGTACGTTCAACAATGATACCCAATCCCTTCAAATGAGGGGTATGAGGGAGATAAGATGTAGACAATCATACTTCTATATGGAGGTAGAGACTAGAGAGACTGCTTCCTCTAGTATTAATCACGATCAGTTGAATGTTAAAAATTACTCTGTAAAAATAAACTCACCTTATTCTTCTGGATCTTGTAACTCTGGTAGTGGGGACATGAGAATTAGATGTACTACTACTTTTTTTGCTTCTACGTTTTTTAGTTCCTATCACCAACATGGCAACATTTAATAATGTCATATGTATGTTATTATAAAATGAAATTAATCATAATTTTCCACATTGCCTTTTGGACTAACTTGTGGGGATTGGACCTCATCATCGCATGGGGTTCTGATTGAATCACTTGACTTAAAGCTTCTGAACATTCAGCAACATTTTCATCACTTGACTTCTCATAGTCAACAGATTTAGAAGCACTAGAAACATCTGACTTTTCAAAGTCAACCGCATTTTCATTACTAAGAGTTTCACCTTGAGGGATCCATCACCTCACCAACTGTACCATATTAAAACAAAATTATAAAGTTCACTCTTTTTATAAGCAGAATTATGTTTTAGTCTTCATGCTTCCACTAACTTGGCTTTTGAACCCTAAACTTATTTTCCCAATGGCTTTATCATATACTTTCGTTTACTTATTGTTTAACTATACCTTCGCTGATTTGTTGATCTTTTATCAGTCATTTTCTGTTGAGGTGTAAGTGTGTAACAAGCGAGTACCTATCTCCCTACACATCTGCCCTAATATTAATTCTCAAGAGTCCTTATTAGAGACCACGTCTTTAGTTAGACCAATATCATTCAGGTCCCGGCTGACTACGTCCATCTAAGATTCGATCTACCCCTTCTCCTTGAACCAATGGCTGTGAGAGCTTCCACTCTCCTAATTGGCGCAGTTTGTGGTCTTCTCTTAACATGGTCACACCATCTAACTCGTTTTTTCCTCATCTTAGTATCCACATCAAGGTTTGATCTAAAAGCTCCAGTTTGGATCATGTATAGCATGGATCTAACTTTATACGGGTTGGAGGGAAACACGTGTGTGTGGATCTAACTGGAGTTTCTCCTTAAGTGGGTTTGAATAGTTGGGGTTTTGCTAAAAGCCCGTAGCCCAACAATTCTAAATATCAACTAATTTAATTGGCGAGCTCATATCCTAATTTCAAACACCCTAACATATCTTCCTCTCTTCCCAGTCCAGACGTGCTCTTGCCTCAACAATACCTCAATGGAAGGCTACCTTTTCATAAAAAGAAATCGAATGCGACAAAGATCAATTGGTTGAGATCATTTTAGCAAGTATGTTGACATAGATGGTTCCAATCGAGCGTAAGTATTGTTCTAACAATGGAACCACCAATCTTCTTAAACATGCTACAACATGCCTCGCGCTAAAACATGTTCCAATCACGCTACTAATAAGCAATCTACTAAAACTTGGTAGCTCCATCTAGATTTGAACTAGATATAACAAATTAGGGTTGGAATAAAATTGGATTTTAAATGTCGCGTATGGAAAATAGGTAATCTTTTTATATTTATTTTTGGCTTTGATATTGTGTGACATTAGAAATGATAATTTTGACCTGTTTATTTACCGGATGGGTAATGCACCTCCAACAACCATAACCAGTTAACCACACATCAAACTTCAAATGATAATTCTCAAAGTTCATAGGGACAGTGGACTTTTAGGTTAATTATAACTATTATATAATTAATTAATATTAGCAGTTCGTGGTTATTATGTTTGTGTTGTATAATTTGGTAAAATTAAAGGAAGTGAGGGATGAGATAGATGACTTGGGTTCCGTCGGGTATGATTCGCTTCCATATTCTCCATCATAAAGAGTGAGTATGTGGTTTGGTTTTTCATATGTTATACTATCTTCTATTTCTGTAAATCATAGATTTTTTGTTGAGATATACGGCCATATTTGTGTTTGTCATAATTTAAATTATTATTGATTTGTACAATATTCGTTAAAAATAAGCATGTAACCGCACAACATATAAAATACAATAAAATATAATTAATGGGGTATTCACCGGGTATTCACATGGTATTCACAGCTGCATTAGTGGTACCTACTATAATGGTTAATGAATAATATTAAGGTAGAAATTTTTTTTATCTCATTTCCTCATTTGCTATTTCGCCCTGTCCTGGTTTGCAAGCACACAGGGTTTAGCAAAACCCACTCGCTCTGCGGATAACCAAAAAAAATGTCAATTTTCTTATCTACTTCACCTCTGTTCTCTTCAAGAACTCCAACCCTAATTCTAAAGTTACACAATCAGAACATTTCTGAATCAAGCTCATCAATTCATCATCTCAATTCCACAGGTAAGCTTCCAATTTTAGATTTTAATAGAACAACAAAATTGCCATCATAGTAATTTGTTCAATTCCCATTAATCTTGTAGGTTTCAACCACAAACAATCTACATATGTTGCTTTATCTGTAAGCCCTAATCACTCAACAACACAAACAACTTTGAGAAAAAAGTATAAGAAACAACACCCGCTTTTAAGTGAAGGAAGAGACGATGAGGATAGTTTAGGGCTTGTTTGTCCTGGTTGTGGGGTTTTTATGCAAGATAATGATCCAACTCTACCTGGCTATTATCAGAAAAAGAAGGTAGAAACTGAAGATTTATTTGATTTAGATAATAATAATAATAATATTGAAGATGAATTTGACGATACTAACGAAGAGGATGATTTAGACAATATTGAAGATGAACTCGAGAGTAAAAAAGATGATGAATTAGAGATTGAAGATGAATTCGATTGGGATTCCGAATGGGAATCTGATTTCGATGATGATGAAGATGATTTAAAGGAATTAGACGGGTTTACCGCACCGGGTGTCGGGTACGGTAACATAACCGAAGAAGTACTCGAAAAGGGGAAAAAGAAACGGGTTTCAAAATCAGAAAGAAAAAAGTTGGCCCGTGAATCTCAACCCGAAAAGGAGGAAGTTATGGTTTGTGCAAGATGTCATTCGTTAAGAAACTACGGTCAAGTCAAGAATCAAACTGCCGAAAACCTAATTCCCGATTTCGATTTCGACAAATTAATCACAACCCGATTAATGAAACCAACTGGAAATGCCGATTCGACGGTCGTTGTAATGGTGGTTGATTGTGTAGATTTTGACGGTTCGTTTCCAAAACGAGCTGCTAAATCTCTATTCGAGTCATTAGAAGGAGGCCGTGAAGGTTTGCAACGTAGTAAAAAGTTACCAAAACTCGTTTTGGTAGCAACAAAAGTGGATCTTTTACCTTCACAAGTTTCACCCACTCGGTTGGACCGATGGGTTCGGCACCGTGCTCGGGCTCAAGGCGCACCGAGGCTAAACGGTGTGTATTTGGTTAGCTCGAGGAAGGATTTGGGTGTTAGGAATTTGTTGAGTTTTGTTAAGGATTTGGCGGGACCGCGAGGGCATGTTTGGGTGATTGGGGCGCAAAATGCGGGTAAATCGACTTTGATTAATGCGTTTGCTAAGAAAGGTGGGGTGAAAGTGAGTAAGCTAACTGAAGCTGCGGTTCCGGGGACTACTCTTGGCATTTTGAGAATTGGAGGGATATTATCTGCAAAAGCAAAAATGTATGATACACCGGGTTTATTGCATCCGTATTTGATGTCTATGAGATTGAGTAGAGAGGAGCAAAAGATGGTTGAAATACGCAAGGAATTACGTCCTCGAACTTATAGAATTAAGGTTAGTACTTCATTTTAGTGTTGTTGAATGTTGCTTCTTTGTGTTTTTTAGCTTTATTGTTGGTGATAGGAGCATGCTAATTGCATGCGGGTCGGGTTGGGTAATTATCAAATTGGGAAATTATTTAGAGTGGGTCTAAATGTGTCAAATTGGGCTGGGTTGACTGGCGAACTTATTTTACTCTCTAATAAAGCATTTAGTCTCTAATTTTAAATCTATTATTATAGTTACAATAGTTAAATTTACAATAGTTTAATTGTTTTATGGGAACTATTCTTTTGCTGGACATTTCTTTTTTATCTATTCAACCCGTTTCTATCTTAACTAATGTTTAGTTTTACCCAATTGGCCATTAGAAATGAAGTATAACCCAGATCAATTCTTTTACCTAAATATGGTCCAAATTAGGGGTGGCAAATTCTGACCCGACACGAAAATAAACAGGTTGGGGTAAAATATAATTGGGTCAGTCTCGGGTTGAGTCAGCTGACCCGTTTATTAAACAGGTTAGGTTCGGGTCACTGATAATTTAAATGGGTCGACCTGCCAACCCGTTTAATTATTAAAATATATTTTAAAAAATATATACATTTATATTTAATTTATAGTTTACTAGTTAAAACGTTATTAATAGTTAGCTAAAAATTAAAAATGTTACTTAGTAATATGGTGTTTAGTATTTTGTTATGAATTTGTGTAATAATAACAACATTTTGACCCGTTTAACTTGTTTGACTTGATACATGTTTAACTCGTTTTATTAAATGGGTTATATGGGTTAGGTTTGGGTTGAAGTTAAACAGGTTAGGGTTGAGATATCTGACCTGTTTATATAAACAGGTCGGTTTCTTTCAGGTTGAACGTTTCTGACCCGCCAACCCGAACCCGTCAACCCGAACCCGACATGTATTGCCACCCCTAGTCCAAATTGCCACCTTTAGTAATTTTTAGTTGGGAAATGATAGTTTTAATGTTAAAATGTCAAATTTGATACTTATGAAGAAACAGACCATTAATTACATCTGATGCAAAATGATGATATTTTGCAGCAAGGGCAGGTGATACACGTAGGCGGTCTGATGAGACTAGACCTAAATCAAGCATCCGTGCAAACAATTTATGTTACAGTCTGGGCCTCACCAAACGTTTCTCTACATCTCGGGAAAATTGAAAACGCAGACGAGATTTATAACAAACATGCCGGCATTAGACTACAGGTACAAATTTATGTTCAAATTGACCCATCAACACATTTTCTACATTATTTATATAATTTATATATTGTTTCAGCCACCAATTGGTGTAGATCGAGTGCCCGAATTAGGCAAGTGGGAGTCAAGGGAAGTCAAAGTGTCTGGAACAAGCTGGGATGTGAACAGTGTCGACTTATCGGCTGCAGGTCTTGGTTGGTTTTCTGTGGGTTTGAAAGGTGAAGCGAGTTTGACTTTGTGGACTTTTGATGGTGTTGAGATAACAACTCGAGAACCTTTGGTTCTTGATCGTGCACCGTTTCTCGAGAGACCTGGGTTTTTGTTGCCAAAGGCTATATCTGAGGCCCTTGCAGACCAAAATAAAACCGAGTCCCGACGTGCTTGCATAAATTCGAATGATTTTGCTATTGTTACATCTGATTACTAATTTACTACACTTGTGTTTTTGTATACTAGACTTAATGACTCATGCCTTTAAATTTATTCGTAGTGTTCATACATAACTGAAAGTTATAAGCAAGGCCATAAAAACCTGCAAAACTAATTACATTCAGCATGGCTACCATTTGTGGGAAATGTGTTGACTGTTTCAATTTCAGATGAAAGGAGAAACTGTTCATATTGTGCTTCCATAGATAAAAGGTCTTCATCAGTGTCAATAGAATCAGGCAGCATATCAGCAATATCAGAGCTATCGATCGTGTTTTCAAAGAAACCGAATTCCCCGTGCTGCTGGCTCACCCAGTAATCATGGAACCAAGTTGAGGTTGTCACCAACTGCCACCATTCTGGGGAGAAATCCTCTACTTGCCGAACAGCTGCTGGGATGAACAATGGAGCGTCAGGATTGAGAGTTGACCTTTCTTGTGAAACTAATGCCATTTGTGCTTTTTGGTAGATGAATTTCTCCAACAATTGTTTCAGTGATAGAAGTTACCTGACGATTGAAAAACTCGTTAGTTAATTAACAAACGTTTCTAAATTGAATTGGATTTCTATAAAACAGAGGATAAGAAGATGATCAACTTAAAACCCGTACAATTTCACCATGATAATGAAGTTTAGCTAACCGATCTTACAATTTAGAACAACAAGCCATGCGAATTCAAAGAAAACATCATTATTATTAGAAAGGCTGAATGATCGGAGACCAAAATACAA